>JAPDVU010000004.1:96908251-99771198 GCA_026230045.1 Corynorhinus townsendii | reverse complement strand
TCTACTTGTAGGGAACAATGAAGTGATTTCTTATAAAGTGAATTAATTACTCTGACGTGATCACAATTTAATTAATAAGGAATTTAGAAATTCAATTAAACTGCTTCTCCTCTCCTCATTCAAAGCTGTTTGGTATAAAAGGAAACCTGGCACCATGCCCCTCTTGCTCCCTCTGTCCCATACCCGATCAAAATGGTTCTTATTTCTGGGATGAAGGTGGACATGGAAGCATATTTTCGCTGGGGACTAGAAAGCTCGTGTCTCTGGCAGTGCGGTGTCAGTTTGGGTAAGGGGTCTAGGGGCTGATCCCCGGATTGACACCCACACTCTGCCCAGGTTCTGGCTGATAGAACTTTTTCCTTTCTGCTTCCTTCACCACCAGGTTCTCTCTTGGATTCTCATATCCCTTTCTCCGTCTTACACCCTTCATTTAATCCTCTATCTTATTGTCCCTCTCTCATGTTACTTTACTGGTCACATGCATATTTTTCTCACAACCTAAGCCATGTCCACCTACTTATCCACTAGTCTAGTCCCTTCTTATCTTTAAAACTTGCTCCAGAACCACCTCCTTGACGAAGTTTCCCAACTTAACCCCACTCAGCACAAACCATACTGATGGGTGTTTCCCATTAAACTGAAGGGACAGGTGCTCTGTGGAGGGCACTAGTCACCTGGCCAGGCGGCGTTCGACGGGACTGATTCCCTGTGTGAGAGACCCTGGCTCCTTTTTCTGGATGGGGTGTGCTGCAAGGCAGAGTCTAGGATTTCCTTGTCAATCTGGAAGACTCCTGATGGCAGACGCCAGGGAGTCTTCGTGGCATCTTCTGCCAGACTGGGAGAGAGCTAAGCTAAGCACCGTGTGCCTCATCTCACCACCATAGGGGAGGTCGCAGTACCTGCTGAGCATGAGGAAGGTCTTCCCCCAGTCATGCTTCCTCTCTTTCTCAGCCGGGGAGGAAGCCCGGGAGCCATTTCCAACCTCCAAGCCTCTATTTGCAGAGGATGCAGGGGTTTTCCCTGAAGCACATGAGCACTTCCTAATGGGGAAGGGTCTCCCTATTAACCTTGGACTCCCGAGGGCGAACTCTTGCAGATTCTCACACAGAAATGAATAGCCTCAAGGCTAAACTGACTAACCTGCCAATGGGCATTCCCAGGCCTGGCCCTTGGGCTCACAGGTTCCTGCCTACCCCGCTCCTCACTGCCCAACCTGCCCTGTCCACAGACTGACTTCCCGGTGGCCTCCTCGCCCGCCCCTTCACACCCTATTCCTGAGGGTTGCAGGTGAGTAGGTGGAGGGCAGGGCGGTGTGACTACGTTGTGCAAAAGTGAGATGCGCTTGCCGCGCCTCTGGCTGTAGCTGTGTGTGGGTTGCAGGTGGGTGTAGATGGCTGAGCTGCAGAAGAGGCAGACAGGGCTTTCAGCTGGGAACCCACACCTGCCCACCGCGTTCCTGTGGAAAATCCCAGAGAACACCAGAGTGCTAGGTCCTGTTGCATGGGTCCCCAGGGAACTCACTGGGAGTAGATGATACGGGGCGCAAGCATGGCGGGTGAGGTGGGGTGGAAGAAAAATCCCTGTTCAGAGTTTCGTCCTGTAATGTACGCCATCCTACTCTCTAGGGTTTTTACTCCAAATCCTTAGTGACTCAGTGGAGCATCGGGCCTACCTCACCGGCGATGCCACAGACGCCAGAGAAGCCGGCCCCTCCTGAGCTGGTCCTCCGTTACGTTTCCACCTAAAGGGGCCTCAGTGAGCTGCGCCGCTAGGTGCCCTCCTGTGCATCAGCCGGTCACCTCGCTCTCCCCCTCCCGCCCCAGCCTTCAGCCTTCAGTTTGGAGGCCAGGACATTTTGGCCTTTAGTGGTCCAGGGGTGGGATGTGCACTAGATGTGCACTCCGCCTTTGCTCACGGGGGACCCTCCTGCCCAGGCTCTCCAGCAGGGCAGGACTCGGTGGGAGCCTGGGTGATCAGAAAATCATAGAGCAAACACCTTTTGTTCCTCCCAGCACTCAGGGCGGAGGTCACACCCAGGAAGCAGTGGTGCTGGTGCTGATGAGCAGGTCCCCTCTGGGGCTCCGGGTTTCAGGGGAAGAGGTGGGGAGTGGGGAGGGGGGAGAGGGAGGGGGATGGAAACACCAGTCTTTGCGCAGGCCCCCACCTGGAACATCAGAAATTGTTTTTGACAGTTGCAATTCGCTCTTATTATTTTAGACAGTGAGAATAGTGTTTGCAGAAAAAGATCTTTTCCCCTTACATGAACTTACTTTAATATGGAAAACACAGAGCATTTATCTTGAGTAATGTTACGTCCTACAATTCTTAAAGAAAATGAAGCAAATGGTGATGTGCTAGTTATTGGCATCAAAATTAACAAATTTATCAATGTAACTTTACATTACTAAAAATAAATGACATTTTCCAAAGTAAATATTATTATGCATTGCTCTCAATTTTAAAATACTTTAGAAACAACAGGTAACAACTCAGGGCCTTCACAGAAAGAGAAAGCTAAAATGGGATCTAGACTACATTCACATACATATAAATAAGGTTAAATAAGATGGAGAGTAAATATGCCCTATTTTGTTTCTTATAACTTCTATTTAATTAATGTAAATAGTGCCAACAGCAACATAAATAAAAATTGACTCTAATATTGAAAATGCCAGTTTGGAGGCAATATGGTATACTATTTGTGTGTAAATATTTTGAATTGGATGAAGCTTCAAATAAATTATAATTCTCACTTGGAATTTTGGAAAGAAAAAATTTTGAATATATGAGTTCATTTATTACTCAACCAATTGTAAAAATGATGATCTCTCTTTCACCAATGAGTAAAGTTATTATAATCCTATTTCTTTCATGATAGCTACTAGTGGCCCAGTGCACAAAATTCGTGCACATTAAAAGGGAACTAATTAGAGGAAATATTTTAATATTGCTATTTGCCCTTTCTCTATAATAGAAGTGTGAGAGGTGAAAGGAAATTAATAAAATGTATATGAAAATAATATATAAATTTATTAATAAATAAACAGTAACAAAAGGTTATAACAACAACAGAGGCATGATATGAAAACAACAAAAACATGATATAAAAACAACAGTGATGCAAACAATGACTGATAAAGTGATTAAACTTATTCTAATATCTCCCTGTACACCACATTAAGAGTGAAAACACTTTCAGAGTGCTTGACTAATTTCCCTTGTGCTGAAGTATTTAGAACTTCAACTTTAACGTCACACGCTCTTCGAACTCGAGAGAAAGCAACATATAACTGACCACGTCTGAAAACGGGAATATTCCTACTCTGTCTAGAGTTTGTCCTTGTGATTTATTAATAGTCATCGCAAATGCTGGCATCACGGGAAACTGTCATCGAATCAATTTAAATGGGAGGCCAGTGTCAGACGGGGACAAATCCATTCTTGGAATCAGAATAGCCTCTCCCTCTGCTTCAGCTTCGATTAAGTTAGGTCGCAATCTTTTCATAATAAATCTGGTACCAATACAAAGACCCCATTTACTATTAAGATTTCTCAATAGCATGATGATTGCACCCACTTTCAATTTTAATTTATGACTCGGCATTCCCGAAGGAGTAATACTATTAAGAAATTCGATGGGCCAAAACCGGTTTGGCTCAGTGGATAGAGCGTTGGCCTGTGGACTGAAGGGTCCCAGGTTTGATTCCGGTCGAGGGCATGTACCTGGGTTGCGGGCACATCCCCAGTGGGGGGCGTGCAGGAGGCAGCTGATTGATGTTTCTCTCTCATCGATGTTTCTAACTCTCTATCTCTCTCCCTTCCTCTCTGTAAAAAAATCAATAAAAAATGTATTAAAAAAAAAGAAATTCGATGGGAAAATTTTCCTTTTCAGCATCATCTGCTGAATCAATGGAATCATCACTCAAATATGTGTGAAAATCTCCAAAATTTCTTCATTTAATTTTTGAACGTGCTCATTTTTTGGACAAAGAATCGCACATTTAGATATACTTTTAATATTATCTATAGATATGCTATTTCCAAAGGTAGCTTCAATAATAGATCCATTACAAATCATTTCACAGGGGATTTCAGTAATATCCATTCCTAAATGAAAACTGCTTTCAAGTTTGCCATCTCCAAGTTTTACTAACCATTCACTATAAGCAGAATCCTCTGATCTCATATTTGTTGTAAGATACAACTTTCTGAAACATCCCCAAACAGTACATTACTTTAAACTCGTTTGTACTATGGCCGATCACATAGCATGCAGCACAATACTGAGACATTGTTGAAAATCCCCTCCAAGAAGGAGAACTTTCCCACCAAATACAGCATTTCTCATTAATCATCTGCCTATGGCGTTTATAGCATGACTGGATGCCATGGTGCATTCAGCAATAATGAGAAGTTGGGCCTTTTTAATAGTTTTAGCAACTTCACTGTTTATATCGAGTCTAGAAATGAAAGTTTCATTTAATGGAATTGGTAATTTATATTGGGAATGAAAGGTTCTCCCTCCGAGAAGTAAATTTGCAGCAATTCCTGTAGACGCTGTGGGTAAAACAGTACAACCACAACCTCGAATATAGTGTATTAAAACTTTATACAGATATGCAGGTGAATAGGATTCCTAGCTGGCAGGCCCCTGACAGCAAGCTGGCCACCTGTCGATTCCGTGAGGAATGGGGCTCCCTCCTCCCTCTTGTCAGGGTCGGGGGTGCAGGTGAATGGGGTTCCTGGCTGGCAGGTCACTGACAGCAAGCTATCCAACAGCGGATTCTGTGAGGAATGGGGTTCCCTCCTCCCACCCCCCCCCCCAACCCCCGTCAGGGTCTGGTTTGAAGGCCGGCCACGCCCCCTGTTGGGCCAGACCCAGAGTTCTACCCCAGTCAGTCCAGGGGTCGCCTCGGCAACCCAGGACTGACTGCCACTGGGCGCTCCTGGCGCTCCAAGGGTGGGTTCTTCTCTCAGGCCTAGCAGGAAACAGCTCAGGGAGGGCGCAGCCGTTGCCAAGGCGACCCCTGGAGGACTGACTTCCTTCCAGTTGGTCGAACTTCTGTCCTGAGGGTGTTGCACCCAGGGTTTTTATATAAATAGATTGTGCACGTGAGCAAATGTCACTCATCTTTCTCTTTCCCTTCTACTATACCTAAAGAATCATTCTTTGGTTTGCCCAGTTTACTGATTTTAGAGCTACTTTTGAGTGTTTCCTTCCTTCCTTCCTCCCTTCCTTCCTTCTGTCACCTTTTTCACCCTGTCCTGCAAACCCCTCCCCTCTAACAGCTGTTGGTGGGAAAATCAGAAGTTTTGAAGGTGAAAGTTGTTACTGGATTCTGGTGGACTCACTTGCTGGAGGTTAGGGATGCCTGTGTGTTAGCTTGTGCACAGCTATTCCCTTCAATAAGCTGTCTTTTTTAAAAAAATTTTTCTTTCCTTTTTTTAGATTTAATTTTCTTAAGTATTCCATTACTTTTTACAAATATTTTTTGTTTTTTTCCTTAACAATGGTTTATTCTCCTTCATGCTATTTCCAAATCTGCCTTCATTTTTGAAATAGTTTAATTTTTCTCCCACCATTTTATTTATGTTTTTCTTTTTCTTAAAAAAATTAATTGAATTTGTTGGGCTGACATTGGTTAATAAAATTATACAGGTTTTAGCTGTACGGTTCTATAATACATCATCTGTATGTTGTATGCTGTGTGGTCACCACCCCAAGTCAAGTCTCCTTCCATCACCATTTATCCCCCCTGTACCCTCTTTTACCTCCCCCTCCCACCCTTCCCTCTGAATAATCTGCCTTTTCACTGGAAGAAGGGTTTTTTGTTTGTTTTGTGTGTGTGTGTGTGTGTGTGTCTCCTTGTGGTTTTTAATTTAACTTTACTTTTTATTGTTGACAGTACCAGAGATGTCCCCCTTTCCCCTCCCCCCTGCCTCCCCTCCCCCCTCCTCCCAGCCTTCCCCAGGCTGTTGTCAGTGTCCGTGAGCTATGCATATATGCATGTAAGTTCTGTGGTTAATCTCTCCCCCTCGCCCCCACCCTTTCCCTCCGAGAGCCGTCAGTCTGGTGCATGCCTCCATGCCTCTGGACCTATTTTGTTGGTCAGTTTATTTTGTTCATTAGATTAAGAAAAGTTATTTTTAAAGTTGGTGGAAGCTACTAGCATTTATCTTTCTAGATTATTTGGACCATCCTAACTTTCCTGGGCTGGCTTTGGGAATTGGGTTAAAGCTATTGTTTACAAACACGTTCTCCTTGTCTTCCCAATTCTTCTGGACTTTTCTGGAGAGCACCATCTGGCAGAGGCCTTTCCCTTTAGCAAAGCTAACAAACAGTGTTCTCCACCGCGAAGACGGCAGGGTTTCAGGATCGTCGTGCCCCCGTGTGGCGGAGAGCGGGAACTGCATCTTCCCCAGGACTCCCAGGGCACGCCCTGGTCCTCAAATATCCGGACAAATACCCTTGCGCTAAGGCGGCAGCTTCAGACTTTGAGATGGTTTTTGCCCACAGAATTCCTGATTTAGGGGGTCTGGGGTAGCCCTGACTTGCTCCTAGAACTGCCCTTTGAGCTGTATCAGATGACACACGTGCTGCACTTTTAAGAAATGACTGAAGGAAAGGGTGCGATCCCAAGGGAAGGGCTCCCACGCGCCTTCCGAGTGTCACTGCAGGCCCTTGGTCAGGAGGCTGCGCTCCGTTGAGTGCCGGCGCCGGGTCCCACCGCCTGCCGCCGGGGCCGCCTTCGCAGAGCGCTGCGGGGCTGCTGAGTCTCGGCCTCCGGGTCGCGTGGACAGGACGGAGCTGACCGTCCCGCCAGCCCGGCCGCCTGGATGCTGGTGCGGAGGCTCGGGCCAGCCGCAGAGGGGACCGCGTCGCAGGGGGCGAGGCGGGGCGGCCGTCTCGTCCCTGGTCCCTCGGCTGCGGGAGGCGGACCCTGGCGCCCCCCCCCCCCCCCCCCCAGATCCCTCCCGAAGGAGGCGGCCTCTCCTGACTCTCCCTCTCTTCTTGGGTGCACACGCCTGCCCGCTCGCCGCGGGAGTCTCTGCGCAGGAAGATTAACAAGCCTGGCTGCTGGGCTCCTTTTGGATCCAGGTCCTAGTTCTGAATTTAGAACTTGCTACCGACTTTGACTGGTGCTTGCCATGGCAACCAAGTGACCCTGCTTGCATTTGGTCGGGATTAATGCAGCTCAGAATACCTGGCAGCGACGGTGGAGAGAGAGCACTCACCATCATCGCCTCTTTGTGAGAGAGCCAGCCACAGCAGAAAGTCCTCGGGGAAGCGGGCCGGGCCGAGGAGGGCAGCGCTTGCACCTAACCTAGAGCTTATTTGTTCAGCCCCCTCCCCCGCCCTGCTAACTGAAAAAGTTGAAAGCCAGAGAGATGAAAGGAGTTTGTGCCAGGTCATGAAAGTCTTTTGAAAATTTCTTGTGTTCTTATGTATTAATCATCATGTTATTTTCTCCCTTCCTCTCTGAAATCAATAAAAGAAATTTCTATTGAATTTATTAAGATGACATTGGTTAATAAAATTACATGGTTTCAGGGGTACAATCCTATAACACATCATCTGTACACTGCACTGTGTGCTCACCACCCAAGTGGTGTCCTTCTGTCACCACTTATCCCCACTTTACCCTC
Source organism: Corynorhinus townsendii (assembly GCA_026230045.1). Lineage (NCBI taxonomy): Eukaryota > Metazoa > Chordata > Mammalia > Chiroptera > Vespertilionidae > Corynorhinus > Corynorhinus townsendii. The sequence goes on along the minus strand of JAPDVU010000004.1, from coordinate 99,763,551 downwards.
TTCTTCTCCCCCGCCTCCATCAATCACCACACTGTTGTCTGCATCTATGAGATTGTTTTTTCTGCTGGATCCCTTCACCTTTTCCACTCAGCCCCCAACCCCCACCCCAACAGCTGTCAGCCTGTTTTCGGTATCTACAAGTCTCTTTCTGTTTTGTTTATTTTGTTCATTAGATTCCACTATAAGTGAGATCATATGGCATTTGTCGTTCTCTGACTGGTATAGTCCACTTAGCATAATGCTCCCCAGGTCCATCCAGGCTGTTGCAAAAGATGAGTTCCTTTTTTACAGCCCAGTCATACTCCATTGTGTAGATGGACCACAGCTTTTTATCCACTCATCACTGGTGGACACTTGGGCTCTTCCAGATCTTGGCTATTGTAAATAATGCTGCAATGAACATAGGGTGCATGTATCCATTTGAATCATTCTTTCAGGTTTCTCAGAAATGGAATCACTGGGTCAAATGGCAGCTCCACTTTTAGTTTTTTTGAGGAAACTCTATACTGTTCTCCACAATGGCTGCACCAGTCTGCATTCCCACCAGCAGTGCACAAGGGTTCCCTTTCTCCACATCCTCCCCAGCACTTGTTGTTTGTTGATTTGTTGATGGTAGCCATTCTGACAGGTGTGAGATGGTGCCTCATTGTGGTTTTAATTTGCATCTCTCCGATGATTAGCGACTTTGAGCATTTTTTCATGCCTCTTGGCCTTCTGTATGTCCTCTTTGGAGAAGTGTCTATTCAGGTCCTTTGCCCGTTTTTTAATTGGATTGTTTGTCTTCCTGGTGTTTAGTTCTATATGTTCTTTATAAATTTTGGATATTAACCCCTATCAGATGTAGCATTGGCAAAAGTGGCTTCTCATTTAGTGGGTTGTCTCTTCATTTTGTTGTTGGATTCCTTTGCTGTGCAAAAAGTTTTTAGTTTGATGTAGTTCCATTTATTTATTTTCTCTTCTGTTTCCCTTGCCTGAGGAGATATATGTACCAACCTTGCATCCTGGAATAAAGCTGACTTGATCATGGTGTATGATCTTTTTAACGTATTGCTGGATCTGGTTTGCTAATATTTTGTTGAGGATTTTGGCATCTACATTCATCAAGGATATGGCCTATAATTTACATTCTTTGTAGTGTCTTTACCTGGTGTTGGAATTGGGATGATGCTGATCTTGTGAAATGAGCTGGGGTGTCATTTTTCCTCTTGGATGTTTTGGAACAGTTTGTGGAGTATAGGTATTAATTCTTCATGACTGTTTAGTAATATCCACCGGGGAAGCCATCGGCCCAGGACTCTTGTTTGCTCTGATTTCATTAGTTATAATCGATACACATATATAGATAGGTAGGTCGAGAGATAGATATGTTTTTATTGATTTTCAAAGAGAGTAAGGGAGAGGGAAAGGGAGATAGAAACATCAATGGAAAGAAACATCAATTGGCTGTCTCCCGCATGCCTCCTACTGGGGATCAGACCCACAACTAGGATATGTGCTACAACTGGGAATCGAACCAGCGACCTCCTGGTGCATGGGACAACATTCAACCAACCGAGCCACACCAGCTAGATCATGTATTAATATTTTTTGAATCGTCCTTATTTAGTTTTGGAAGGTTGTATGTTTCTAGGGATTTATCCATTTCATCCAGATTGCCCAATTTGTTGGCATATAGTTGTTTGTAATATTCTGTTACAATCTCTTGTATTTCTGTGGAGTCAGTTGTTACTTTGCCTCTTTCTTTTCTGGTTTTATTTATTTTTGTCCTCTTTTTTTATTGATCAGTCTGGCTAAATCTTGTTTATCTTTTCAAAAAATCAACTGTTAGTCTTATTGATCTTTTGTACTATTTTTTTTCATCTCTATGTCATTTATTTGTGCTCTAATCTTTATTTCCTTCTTCCTACTTACTCTGGGCTTTTCTTGCTGTTCTTTCTAATTCCTTAGGTTGTATGGTTAGATAGCTTATTAGAAGTTTTTCTTTTTTTCTGACATGGTACTATAGTGCTATAAACTTCCCTCTCAGTACTGCTTTCACTGTGTCCCATGGATGTTAGGTTGTTGTTCTCTCTCTCTGTGTGTGTGTGTGTGTGTGTGTGTGTGTGTGTGTGTGTGTTTTCATTTACTTCTGGTAAGTTTTTTATTTCTTCCTTGATCTCTTTGGTAACCCATTCATTGTTTAATAACATCTACTTAGACTCCATGTGTTTGAATGTTTTTGAGTGTTTTTATTGCAGTTGATTTCTAATTTCATGCCATTGTGATCCGAGAAGATGCTTGATATTTCAACCTTCTTGAACTTGTAGAGACTAAGTTTGTGTCCTGACATGTGGTCTCTTTGAGAATGACCCTGTGCACTTGAGAAGGATGTATATTCTGTAGCCTTGGGGTGAAATATACTATAAATATCAGTTAATGCCATCTGACCTAATGTGTCATTTAGAATCACTATTTCCTTAATTTTTTTGTCTAGAAGATCTACCCAGTGATGTCAGTGGGCTGTTAAAGTCCCCTAGTATGATTGTATTGCTGTCCATCTCTCCCTTAAAATCCTCCAGAAGTATATATGTATGTATGTGTGTGTGTGTGTGTATATATATATATATATATATATATATATATATATATATATTCATATTCTCCAGGATTATATCTTCTTGTTGTATCAATCCCTTTAGTATTATGAAGTACCCTTCATTCTCTTGTTATGGCCTTCATTTTTATAAATATTGCTACCTCACCTTTTTTTTTTCTTATCCATTTGCATGGAAATTTTTTTCCCATCTCTTCACGCTCATCCCTTGTGAATCTTTTGTTCTGAGGTGGGTCTCTTATAGACAGCATATATATAGGTCATGTTTTCTTTTCCATTCAGTTATCTTGCTTTTATATTGGAGCATATAATCCATTTACATTTAAGGTTATTATTGACAGGCACTTATTTGTGGCCATTTTCTTTCTTTATGACTGTGTTACTCTCTCTCTATTTATTATTCTTACAACAGTCCTTTAGCAATTCTTGCAGTGCTGGTTTGGTGGTCATGTATTTTAGTCTTTTGCTGTCTGGGAAGCTGTTTATTTCACCTTCCATTTTGAATGATAGCCTTGATGGATTGAGTAGTCTTGGATTCAGTTTCGTGCTTTTCATTATTTTGTATACTTCATGCCACTCCCTTCTGACCCGAAGTCTTTCTATTGAGAAATCAGCTCACAGTCTAAAGGAAACTCCCAGTTAGGTAACCTTCTCTTTCTTTCAACTTTTAAGATTCTTTCTTACCCTAGCTGGTTTGGCTCAGTGGGTAGAGTGTTGGCCTGTGGACTGAAGCATCCCGGGTTCGATTCTGGTCAAGGGCACATCCTGGGGTTGTGGGCTCAATACCCAGTGGGAGGTGTGCAAGAGGCAGCCTATCAATGATTCTCTCTCATCATTGAGGTTTCTTTCTCCCACTCCCTTCCTCTCTGAAATCAATTTAAAATATATATATATATTCTTGCCAAAACCGGTTTGGCTCAGTGGATAGAGTGTCAGCCTGCGGACTGAAGGGTCCCAGGTTCGATTCCGGTCAAGGGCATGTACCTTGGTTGCGGGCACATCCCCAGGGAGTGTGCAGGAGGCAGCTGATCGATGTTTCTAGCTCTCTATCCCTCTTCCTTCCTCTCTGTAAAAAATCAATAAAATATATTTTAAATAATATTCTTTCTTTAAGGAGAACCAAGATGGCAGCTTAGGTAAATGCCTGTACTCACCACCTCCCACAACCACATCAAAATTATAGCTATTACAGCTAAAACAGAACAACCATCATTCAGAACCACCTGAATGGAAGTCCTACAATAGAGAAGTAAGGAAGAAAGTACATTGAGACTGGTAGGAGGGGTGGAGGTGTGGAACAGGCTGGTACAACACCCATGTGTGCCATTTTTTTAATCGGGAGGAAGATCATCCCTGCTGAGGCTGCCTGTGAGGAGCAAGGGGCCCAGCCCCACATGAGTCCCCCAGCCCAGCGAAAGACATCCCCACAACTATGGTCTGTAAAAACCAGCAGGGATTGTGGCTGAGTGACATGGAGGCTGCTGGAGACCCAGGTGTTCCACTTAAAGGGCCTGTGCATGACCTTACTGGGACTCCCAGCACTGGGTGGCTTTGGGGGACCCAGACACATATGGAAAAGAACTGGGTTTTCTAGAACCAGGGCAGGAACTCAGCAGCAACTTTCTCCCAAATTGGGGTGCTCTCAGGGGTCATTGTTCTGTGCTTGGACTTCCCCTACCACAGGACTGACTGGCAGCCATAGCTGAGTCTTCATCAGCCTGGAATACACTGTTTGCTCCACCCTGGGGATTCCCTGAGACCCCACTCAAGCTATTTGTAGCACCTTTTCCATATGAATGTCCTGTCCTGGCTCATGCCTTAGATTTTGCTACAATCTCTCAAACAAGCAGCAGCTGGTGACAGTGTGCCCCTAAACTATCAATAAAAGGCCCAAGACCCAGCACTAGCACCAGCTTGCCTTGCTTCACAGCTGGGCCCCACCAAATAGCAGCTGTCTGCAGATCCTTCTGTAGCTCCTGCAGGGTGGCCCCAGGCACTGGCTGACTTTGCACCTCCCTGGAGGCCCTAGAGCCAGTGCACCTGGTGGATAGCTTCAGACCATAGCAGATTACAACTCTACACAGCCACAAATGACACACTGAAGAGGCAGACTCAATGAGCCCCACTGAAGCAAGTCCTGCTCCATAGGGGTGTTTCCTGCGCAGCAGCTCTGACAGACTAATATCAGAGAGATGGGGGAAAGAGGGGTGGGAAAAGATTACCCAAAGATATTACCTATGGACACAGACAGTAAGGTGGTGAAGGCCTTGGGCTGGGTGGGAATTGAGACATCTGTAATACTCTCAACAATGAATTTTTAAAAAATATATTTTGTCTTTAATGTTTGCTATTTTAATTATGTGCTTAGGTGTGGGTCTTTTGGGGTTTATCTGATTGGGACTGTGTTTTGTGAACTTGAGTCACAGGAAAGTTTTCTGTCATTTCTTCAAACAGGTTCTTTATTCCTTGTTCAGATTCTTCTCCTTCTGGATCCCCTATGATGCAAAGCTCTCTTAGACTTTCTTCCTACTTTTTAAATTTTTTCCAGTTGCTGTTCTGAATGTTTTTTTTCTACCTTATCTTTTAATTCACTGATTCAGTCCTCTGCTTCTACAAGTCTTTCTGTTGATTCTTTCCAGGGTATTTTTTATTTCAGTTATATCTTTCTTCATTTCCACTTGATTCTTATTAATGGTTTTTATGCCTTTTTTTAAAATATTTTTTTATTGATTTCAGAGAGGAAGGGAGATGGAGAGAGAGATGAAAACATCAATGATGAGAGAGAATAATCAATTGGCTGCCTCCTGCATATCCCCTACTGGGAATTGAGCCTGCAACCCAAGAACATGCCCTGACTAGGAATTTAACCATGACTTGCTGGTTCATTGGTCAATGCTTAACCACTGAGTCATACTGGCGGGGCTACCTCTTTTTTCATTTTTTGCTGCTCTAATTGTCATTAAGTTCCATAATATGCTCATTAAGTTGCTTGTAGTTCTAAGTTGTTTGAGCACCCTTATAACCATTACTCTGAATTTTTTATCTAACAAATTGCTTGCCTCCATTTCATTTAGTTCCTTTTCTAGCAATTCCTATGTTTCTTTCATTTAGGGGTTGCTACCCATTTTTGCTGACCCTTTGAATTTGTTGCTACATATTAGATCAAACTGCTATGCCTCCCAGACTTTGTGGAGTGGCCTTATGTAGGAGGGGTTCACATGCAGTTTCTCAGATCTCTTGAGCTGGGTGCTCTAGGAAAGCCCCTTAGTTATTTGGGTTTTCCTGTTGTAATTGGGTCTTGAATGTTGTCCTGTTCATGAATAGAATATCCTCTCAGGCTGGGTGACTATGAGGCTCACCCCCAACCACATCATGCAAACTGTTGTGGAGATGCTGACAGAACAAAATACACAACAAAACAAAAACATTCACAAGACCCTACAGCACCAACAAAAGCAGCCACCAGAGGAGAGAGAATTAGGAAAGAGAGAACAAAAATCATAGAAGAAAGAATATGAGGGGAAAGAAAACAAACAAATAAGGGGGGGGGAGGAATATGAAGGGGCAGAGATGAAATAAAGAAAATAATAAAGAATAGGGAAAGGAAGACAGTTTAAAATAAAAGAGGAAGAAAAAAATTTGAAAAGGAAAATAGAGGAGAAACCAGATAGACCCAAAATAGGAAAAGGAAAAAAAGATTTGAAAGTAGAAAAAGAAAAAATGAGTAGGAAAAGGTAGATATATGAATGAAACAATAGAGACTAAAATAATAAATAAATAAAGCAGATAGATAAATTTTTAAAAAAGGGAAGAATGAAGTGGTGTTCATCTCAGTACAGTTTAGTGCCTCTTGGAGCTCCCTCTGAATCCTGCTCATGTAATGACCAAGGCTGACTGTGCTGCTGATGCTAGGCTCCTGGGGGCACTTGGGTGCTAACCAGTCAGACAGTCCTCCCTCGGCTTCCAGCACCTGCTTGATGCTCCAAGAGACCCAGCTCGTGTCTGTCTCCACAGGCTTTAGCTGCACACTGCACGTGGAAGGGCCAAGCTGCCCTCTAAGGCAGGTCTGTTAGCTGCAGGGGCCCAGGGCTGGAGCAGTAAGCTTCTCCAGATTCCCTCCTTAGCTTGCCAGGCAGCTGTCAATCTTCATCACTCAAAAGTCTGTTTTGAAAGGGCTTAAGGAGAAAGTGGGAGTCTAGACCTCTGGGTCTACCACGAGGGGAGGTGCTGGTCAGATCTCAGGGACCTGGTGGGTGTTCCCCGTCCACGAGTGGCCCAGAACATGACTCTGCTCTCAGCTGGACAGACCCTCCTATGCAGGTTGTGGGATCAGCTGGAAACCTGGAGAGTCTCCCGGCTCTCCTGCGTGGGACAGGCACCAGTCAGGTTCCCGGGATAGTGGGGTCGATGGCCCTCCCCCCAGCCCAGTCACAAACCCTTCCTGAGACTGTTCAAAACTGTAGGTTTGGCCTCTGGGGCTGTCTCCTTTGCAAAGGCCAAGATGCAGGGTGTGGCAGGCAGGGCTCCTGAGGGTGGGGTGCACTGCATATCCTAGGGTGGGATTTTTCCTTTTCCTGGAAAATGGCTGCTTCGGTTTGGGGGAGTGTGGTTAAACAAATGCAGGTCTCCCAGCTGCTGCTTTTCCCTCCTCATGCTTCCCACCCCAGCCTCTCCTTCGGCACCTCCAGTCTGCACTACCTTCCCTCTACCAAAGTCTTGGGTGAGTAGCTGCAAATGAACTCCTAGCCCTGGGAGTAGGTGCAAGGAAGGTCTGCCTATCCGGCCTCCCTGCTCCTTTATTAATAACTAGCTAAGGTTGGCGAAAAAAATGCCAGAGAGAACACTCTGCAAAGTGTATGATTATCTAGCCACTGTTTTTGAACACCTGAAACTCATACAAACGTTAAATGTAAACTGTAATTGAAAAAGCTTAAAAAATAAATGATAGCCCTAGCTCAGTGGTTGGCAAACTCATTGGTCAACAGAGCCAAATAGCAACAGTACAACGATTGAGATTTCTTTTGAGGACCAAATTTTTTAAACTTCTTCTAACACCACCTCTTCAAAATAGACTCACCCAGGCCGTGGTATTTTGTGGAAGAGCCACTCTCAAGGGGCCAAAGAGCTGCAGTTTGCCGACCAAGGCCCTAGCTGGTTTGGCTCAGTCGATAAGAGCATCGGCCTGCAGACTGAAGGATCCTGGGTTGATTCCTGGCCAGGGGACATGCCCAGGTTGCAAGCTCAATCCCCAGTAGGGGGTGTGCAGGAGGCAGCGGGCTCTCCTTCCCCTTTCCTCTCTGAAATCAATAATATATTTTTTTAAATGATAAAATTTTAAAAATAATTCCCAGGATTACAGATTTTTTAAGTGTCTTGTAAGATTTAGGTCCATGGGGTGAGCATTCACCTCCCCACTTGTGCTGGAAGCTTTAAGTAACGTTACTCTAGAACAGTGGTTCTCAACCTTTCTAATGCCGCAACCCTTTAATACAGTTCCTCATGTTGTGGTGACCCACAACCATAAAATTATTTTCGTTGCTACTTCATAACTGTAATTTTGCTACTGTTAATGAATCGTAATGAAATATGTGTTTTCCGATGGTCTTAGGCGACCCTGCTAGCGGTTCTCAACCTGTGGGTCGCAAAACTTCATGACCCATGTGCAGAAGTCAGTTTTTGGCTCTCAGAAGAAATTTCAATCGTTGTACTGTTGATATTTGGCTCTGTTGACTAATGAGTTTCCCGACCACTGGACTAGAGCCAAGTTTTCTCACAGACCCTGGGAAACTAGAGGGAGTGTTGCAAGAAAAGAAACAGGCTGTAACAAGAGGCCTCGGGGCCTGGATGGCCCATTGCTCAGAAAAGAAAGTACATTTTGACAACAAAGGACAAGAGATGCCTTGATTTGGTGGCTGTGCCTGGACCCTGACCCCCTCTCCTGGGGTTTGCCTCAGGTCCGCTGACCGAGAACAGCTGTTTGTAACTTCATACAAAATTCACTACCTTGTATCAGACTTCAAGATCCTGTGGGGAGACACTCGGGCCAGGGACCTGCAGCCCTTACCTGCCCCCTCCCCCCCTGCACACAGCCTTCCTCCCTTATCCTGTACAATCAGTTGCCAGGAGGCAGGAGGGATTTCTATGGCTGACCTGCTGCTCTCCTGTGCTGCTGGCATTGTTGGAATAAATGCTCATATGTCATTCAACCCTGTCTCTGCTGACCATGGTTCAAGCAGTGACAGCAGCCACATTTTGTGTGTCCAGTTTCACCATCACTCCAAAGCAGGCCCCTCGGACACAGGTGAGTGAAAGGCAATTGAGAACCGGCAGGTTGAGGAAAAGCTCTAAAAACAAGGCCCAAGTCTCCCTTAGGAAAGTTGTTTGTAAAGGTGCTGCTCCCTGCAGCAGGGAGGCCTTGACTTAAATCTGTGCAGCCTTCCTTACGCAGACCCTGGCTCACCATTTCTCCTGGCCACCGGCTCACACCAACCTACTCCTTTGGTCAGCCCCACTCTGACCCCTTTGGATTATTCATCAGCGGGTGCTCCCGTGTGTGTGTGGGGGGCACACATTAGTACACATCTCTGTTTCTCTCTTGTTGACGTGGCCTTTACCAGCCCAATTTACAGGCTCCAGCTGGAGGACCAGGTGGAAAGGAAAAGGCTCCTTTCCTCTCCCCCGCCCTGTCCCCCTCCAGCTGGGAAGTCACCTGCGTGCTGCACCCAGGGTGTGGCTTTAGTGTCTCTCTCCCTGGCACCTTGCAGCCCACATTGGCCACAGCGTGTCACCACGTGGGCCAGTGGTGCTGGGCTCATTTTCTAGGAGATGGTCTGTGGATGAAAAGGGGCCACATATTAACCTGACCAGCTCAGGGGAGGCCTGCATGGCAGGGAACACAAACTCAGAGACCTACTGTAATCACACAGGATGGTCTAAAACTGTAACTCCCCAAGTAAAAGCAAGTCAGGTGCGCGGTCACGTCCTAGGCCTGTAGCTTGCTTGGCAAAGGCCAATCTTTACCTTAACTGAGTCTATTGTCTTTTTACATCTATCCTGCCCGTCTCCCAGGCGTCTCCTGCTGATCCCTCTGTTTCTGACCCACAGAAACGGTGAGAGATGATTACTGTTTTTCTCAGGCCACTTTTTGGGGAAAACAGGTTAGGCAGCCACAGGTCACAACATGTGCAGTTGGATGCTGGCTCTGGTCCTCGCTGGCTAGGACCTGGACAGGAGGCATCCTTGCCTAGCCAGGCTCCTCAGCAGGTAATCGGTGAGCAGGTGCCTTCCCCACGGCTGGCCTAGCATCTGAGCCATGACCGGACACCCACCTGTCATGGCTGCCCAGCTACCTCGTTTACCTACTTCACCTGCTCACTGACCGGCATCTCCCACATGAAAACATGCCCTCGTAAAGCCATCTTGCTCACTGAGCTGCCCCACTGCCTACAAGAGTGCCTGTCTCAGCAACTGTCCCAACCAAAATATGTTGACTAAAAAATAACACAGCTCACAAAAGCAAGCGCTCATGGTGTGCAAGAGCGAGGATGGGGGCAGGTGGGCGCTGGAGTCCCTGGGCCCTCTAGTCAGAGAGGTCGAAGCCTGAGGGGGCGGAGGCAGGGCTGGAGATGCTGGGAGCGGTGGTCTTCCCACTGGGCAACACGCCCCACCCCCCAGCAGTCCTACCACTGGCTTGCGTCGTGCAGTCCTGTCAGCAAATGTCCGGCTCACCCCCCGGCCGCAGGAGAGCTTCTGACCCTTGGTAACACACACCGCACCTCAGTGCAAAGCAAGTGAAGGTGGCGATTGTGGGCACAGGCCCTACCCAGGGCTGGGGCGCAGCTCCTGCGGCTGCTTCTGCAGACAGTCCCCTCTCCACAGGGCAGCGCCGGCCCAGAGGCTTCTGCCTTCTAGAGGGTCATGGTGGGAAGAGGGGAAACGCAAGTCCAAACAGTCCAAGGCAGATAATCCCAGGTGCCTTTCCAGTCCTGGTCGAGGCGGAGCCCACATTGGCTCTGAAACAGGATAATGAAACCACAGGGCCTATCCAACCCCAGCAGCCCTTTTGCAAAAATCGCTTAAAAAAATCAGTGCCAAAGGCAAAGAGGACGTTGAGCTTCAGAAAAACACTTCTGTGGGGCATGTGAGATCTTGCTTCCTGGCTTATGTTGTCAGTTTGACTCAAATAAACTTATAAAAAATCTCAAAACCCCCCACAAAGAATTATGATGAAAGTCCTAGGCAAGTTTGCTTTATCCATTGACCATTCGATATTTCCTTTATTTCTGACAGCAAGTCCCTCTGATGCCCAGAGTCCTTAAGACTTCTGAGGTGGAAAGACTTCTGTCCCCAGTGGCCATCCTTCCTGTTGTTGCTCCTAGAGCCTAGGAATGGTCCTTGCAGGTCAGTTCCCAACCCATGTCCCTCACTGAGAGCAGCAGCCTGGCCAGCATTCACCCACATCTCCGTGGCCAGGACCATCCGATGTACAAGGGCCTTGCACCTTCTGCTGGAGAAGGGTGTCATGCTGCCAGCTGTGGGTGGCGAGGGAAGGTGCTCACCATTCTCTTCACAGATGAGCGCCTAGCGGGTAGCACAGGATGCAGTTCTGCGTGAGGTGGGGTCTACACTCAACCACTAATGTCATTGCAGGAATCTCAGCCCTAATCATGTTGGACTTTGCCCTGCTGAGCCCTCAGAGGCCGGACACCTCTTCCTGCTCCCCCTCCCCACCCCCCCCCCACCCCCGTCAGGCCCTCCCCACCCAGGAAGCCCCAGGCCGCAGCCACGCCCTCTCTGCTCACAGTGGGGACAGGTGCTCACTGGTTTATTGAGGCTCAGGGGGACTGTCCCGAGAGACACATGTGCAGGGACACACCCGCTCCCCACGGCCCATTGAGCCATGTTGGCAGCCAGGGGTGCTGCCTTGGTCAGAATTCTCACAACTACCCACTGGAAGCAGCTCCCAAACCTGCCCACACTGTTTCTCCTTCAATCACCCCAGAACACACAGCCTCCCGGAGCACTGTCAGGAGGTGGCGGGAAAGGGAGAGGGTGTCATGAGGCTGAGGGGAGAGGTGAGGTGTTCCAGGAGGTGTGGATGGCGGAGGAGTGACGGCATCATATGGATGAACCAGGAGAGCAAGGCCCAATGCCCAGAGGGGCTCCATTTACAGGAGGGTGGGGAGCCTGGCCTGTCCTCCCCACACCCCTCACTTGTAAAGCAAATGGACTCGACTCCCATCACAACTCAGCCGTTCGGGGAGCTCAGGGGGGCCCCTGGGCAGGCCCCCAGAGGGGCCTGGGGGTGTGGGAGGGGGGCGCCGTGCGCGGAGCTGCTGCCGAGACTGGAGCTGGCGGCGCAGTTCAGAGACGCGCTCCTCTTTCTGGCGGAAGGAAGACAGGTGGGAGCCGGGAGTCAGGATGGGGGGGGGGGGGGGTCAGAGGAAAATGGGGGCGGGGATAGAGGGTGGGTGGACAAAAGAAATTAAAATGAGGAACTGAGAACAAGAAAAGCCCAAAGACCAAACTGGGACACCACTGAGGACAAAAGCAGGGAGGAGACTGGGGGAAGGGAGCGCAGCGCTCATGGCTTCCAATCCCACGCCATCAGCCCGGCCCTGGCAACCCCCGCTACCCCCCCCCCCCCCGCCCCTTTTACCTTTAGAGGAGGCTGTGCTGAGGCTCCTGGGCCTGGTAGAGCTCCTGCCCCTCCCCCACAGAGCCCCCCCCCCACACACACACACAGAGCCCTCCCTCCCAGTAGAGCCTTCCCTTCCCTGGGTCTCAGGGCAGGGAGTCCTCTCGCTGGACCCGCCCTCCCCCCACCCCCCCGCCCCTCCCGCAGGTCCCTCCTGGCCCTGCCCAGCCTCACACACCTCCGCGATGATCTTCTCCAGCTCCCGGTTCTCCTTCTCCAGCAGGCGGGACTTCTCCTCCTCGTGGTTGTTGGTCGAGGACCCCGTCTTCATCGTGTCCTGAGCCTCCGACTGCCATTCCCCACGGGTGATCAGCCTGCGCATCTGGGGCGGGTGTTTGGGGCGTGGAGGGGGCCAAGCAAAGGGTGAGCAACTGGCTGAGGTTGGGATGGAACCGAAGTAACGAAAGTGAGCAAGCCTGGCCCCGGAACACGAGAGGGCGGCAGGGAGCGGCCTGGGAGGAGATGGGAGAACAGCCAGGCTCACCTTGGGCACAAACAGCACAACCAGCGTGATGTAGGAGGAGAAGACGATGGCGAGCGAGGCGAAGGCGAAGGCCGCATCCTGCTGGCTGGACAGGATCATGGTGACCGGTGCAGTGATGAGGCACAGGACCTGGCGGTGCGGGAGTCTCAGGGTGGGGGCTCTGAGAGCCAGGTTGCCCTTCCCCCAAGAGAGCCTGTGCAGTCAGGCTCCTGGTGGGCTTTCCATTGGAAAATGACTCACACTCATCATCCTCAACTCTAGTCTGGGAAGAATCGCCCACAAACTGCCCCAAAACAGCCCCTCCAGGCCCGTCCCGCAACGGAGCAGAGCACCATCCCCCGGCCAGTGAGCTCAGACACCCCCGGGGCCCCCAGAGCCAGCCTGGCACACCTAGCGGGAACCTCGACTCCGGGTCACCCGTGAGCCACAGACAGTGACTGCGTCTGTCTTCCGGCCCCTCCGGCAGCAACACCCACCCCTCCAGCGGCTGTGTGGACATGGGCACGCAGAGCTGTGTGCGTGTTAGAAACCGAAAAGTACCTTTCAAACCCACAAGGCCCTGAGCACTTGTGACGACTCCCATCCACAGACCGAGGCCCAGGGCCCCCTCCTTCCCAGGCTGCCCCTGCGCCCATGCCAGGCACCCGGGAGCTCACCGCCACATTGTAGATGGCCATGCCCACCGCCCGGTGGTCATTGATCTTCTCGGTGGACACACTCTTGGTCTCATAAGCAAGAAAGATGCCCAGCAGCAGCAGCAGCCCCTTGTAGCCATAGAAAATGCCTGCGACACAGCAAAGGGTCACTGGGCAGGAAGACGAGCCCCAGCCGCTGGCAGCCACCAGGGCTCCAGGCTCCATGTGCACAGGGAGCCCCTCCCGGTCCCCCTCACCCGCCCTGTCCACTGCCCGTCCCCTCCCCTTGCCCACCTTCCCGGCCTGGGCGCTAGGTCACACAGGAAGGTGATGGTCATAACCCTTACCCTCCAGCTGGGAACCCAGCTTTGCAGACTGAGGGGTTTGCCATTTGTGGCCACAGATGAGAGGGAGCTGAAGGCAGAGGGACTAAGGCCTGCTGGCAGCCGTCTCTCTCCAGGGAGCTGCTCCGCAGCCCGTTGGGGAAGACGAGAATGAGCCCATCCCCAGCGGCCCTCCCTCCACGGGCACAACTCTGCCTCATCCCTTCCTCAGACCCTAAGCTCCTCACAGCGACACTGCTGCCCTCTCAGGGCAGTCCATGGCAAAAAGTCACTCCAACTGGACTGCGGGCCTCTGCCTCTTCCCAAAGACCACCCTCCTGCCCGAGCCCTGCCCACCCCGTGCCCACACCCCCTACACCCCCTCACACCCCACACACACACCTCCACACACACATCCCACCCACACCCACCCATACCCACACCCACACCCCACCCACACACCCCACACCCTACACACACACCCTCACATACACACCCACATCCCACCCACACACACATCCCACACACACCCCACACCCACATACCCCACCCACACCCACCCCACCCACACCCCACACCCACATACCCCACCCACACCCACCCCACCCACACCCCACAACCACACCCCCCCATACACCCACACACCCCACCCATACCCACACCCCCACACACACATCCACACCCCACACACACACACCCACACCCCACCCCCACACCCCACACCCCCACACCACACCCACACCCCACCCACACCCCACCCACACCCACCCTCCACCCCCCCACACACACCCCACACCCCCCACACCCACATCCCCCCACACACACAACCACACCCCCACCCACCCCCACCCCCCACCCCCACACCCACACCCCCACCCACACCCACCCATACACCTCACCCACACCCACACCCCCCCCCCCACACACACACACACCCACACACCGAGCCATGTGTTCATCTTGCGGGAGCTGCAGTGCTCCAGCTGCGGCAGGATGGACACATCGATGTCTTCCTTCGGCTCCTCCTTGGCGAAAGTCTAACAGAGATGAGGCCACAGGAAAATGGGTGTCATCCTATGTCCCCCAGCTCTGCCCCATTTCCTAGGAGACCCCAGTGCTGAGGCCAAATCCCACTCTAGGCCTGGACAGGTTCCCGACACCTTAGGGATGGCAACCCTCCCATGACCCGGAGAGCGCAGCCCTCCCGGCACCGCTGCCCGCTCCAGATGGGCCCTGAGCCTCGCAGCTCAGCCCGTAGCCCTGGCCGCTCGGCGCCTGGCCCCACAGTACCTCAATGGTTCGGTGCAGGGGGTCCACGATCTGCCAGACCGCGAGAGTGAGCAGGTCCGTGCCTACCAGCAGGCCCACGGTGGCATATAGCTTCCAGGGTTCCAGGGTCTGGCGGGAGCATAGCACTGTCACCCCTGGGCCAGCCGCCAGGCACAGGGGAGGACAGCCAGCACTCACCTTCCTCCACTCCTTCTTCTCCTCCTTCTTGGTGAAGACGGTGTGGACCCACCAGATCTTGGTGAACATGGAGCCGTAGCCCAGACTGAAGCCCAGGCCCAGGAGCCAGAGGCGGGCCTAGAAAGGAGAAGGTGCTGTCAGCTGCGGTGGAGGCAGCCAGTGGGGACAGGGGGTGCAGGGAGAGCGGAGGAAGGGGCTCCCTACCTTCAGCAACCCCTCCCCCCCATCCATCATCTACTCTGCCACCAGGGGATCTTGCTAAAACCTCCTGGTCTAATGCCCAGTCACTTCTGACCACTCCCTAGGCCCAGGCCTCCGTTGCTGGCCTGTGACACTGCCCTGCCACCCTTTACTTCCCCAGCTGACAAACCCAGAGTCCTTCAATATTCAAACGCCACTCTCCTGTGAGGGCCGCCCTCTTCCCCAGGTCCCACAGCAGCCTGCACAGCTCCCTGCTCTGACCCCCGCCCTGTACCGAAGCAGGGCTGCCCGCTGCCTCCTCCCCCTGGAAGCAGCCTGCCCATGGCCTGGGGTGCAGATGAGCAGACCTCTGTGCAGAGTGTGGGGCAGAGACAGGCACCAGGCAGAGGAGAGGGCAGAGTAAAGTGGGCAGGGGACACGGGGTGTTTCCTACCAACACAACACAGAACCAGAGATGCTGCGGACAGCGGCCCTTCCCCACAGCGCCAGGCTCCTCCCTGCACCGTGTCCCGAGGACCAACCTGTGTACTAGGGCTGCCTCCCCACTGTCCGGGCTGTGGGTCCGGATTTTTGCCGCTGTGCTTCCCAACCTCCTCCTCCTCGCAACTGCCCCAAGGCTCCACAGGAAACCCAGTTCTTGTTCTCAGCCCCCAACACAAGCCACCACTGTCCCTCGTGGGGACCCTGCTTTTGTCTTCAGGGCCCTGGCAACCTCAGAGCCCACAAGTGAACTGACAAGCAAGCTACAGAATAAATGCACCTGGAAGCACAGAGACAGGTGGGAAGGCAGGGACGGCCCGGTAGCTGCGCCTCACCTGGCAGACGAAGGGGAACTGGTTTCTCCCAATGTGGTACCCGTCCAGTCCGAGGGGGAAGACAGCAGCCAAGGCCAGCGAGCAGCCCACAGCCGTCAGGTTGTTCAGGGTGGGCTGTGAGTTCTGGATGTAGCTGGGGCCCAGGCGGGATCAAGGGAGAGGAAAGCAGACTCAGCCCCTTCTGAAGGGAGGTCAGTCTCCAAAGGCCGCAGGACAGGAAGACAGGCCTGGGTGGGCAGCAGAGCTGGGAGAAAGCCCACTGGCCTGGGTGGCTGCGGGGGCTGGGAGGGCCTCCCGTCCAGACCAGCTCACCCCAGCCCGAGCCCTGCCCGCCTGCCTGGCCCCTAAGCTGCAGGGACGGGAGCTCTCTCTGGCTTCGCCTTCCGTGCATTGACCATTAGGAAGCAGTAGGTCAGTGAAAACCCAGCCACGTGGCCTAAGAGTGGCACAGGTTTGACTCTCACTCCCTTCAATGATCACCATCTTAGAGAGGCAGACAGGACAACAAAAATGTCAGAAGATACACTTACCGGACATGGGAGTTGTAGATGTTAAAAGACAGACAGACAACAGCTAGGACAATGCCCAAGCTGGAGAGAACCGAGACGGAGATAAAGAGCTTCTGCGACAGGAAGCGGAATGTCTTGATGACCAGGGTCTGGTCAGCAGGGGGAGACCCTCCTACAGGGGGAGGAGGGAGAGAGGGAAAGAAGGAGGACCAAGGGAGGCAGGTGGGGTGGGGGAGGCAGCGGCAGCTGCAGGTGGACAGCGCTGCGGGCCAGCTCTCAGGCACCAGCAGACACGCACTCAGAGAGGGCGGCTGTGCTGTCCACAGGCTGGCAGAGTCGGGCCTCACAGTCCTTTCTCTGATTGTTGATTCTTTCTGCTTTCATCTTTCTTGTAGGAAAGGGAAATGGGAAGGGAAAGGATGGGGATAGCTGAGAAAATTATGAGGTTTCTTATAACTCAAATCAAAAGCTTTATGATTGTAGAATCATAAAGCTAAGAGCCTCCAAGGATCTGGTCTGGCCTCTCAGCTCCAGGAAAGAGGACACAAAAGCTGACCTGTGACTTTTAGCCCTGGCTGGGGCATCCCTGAAGGTATTTCCAGCATCGAGAGGAAGCTTAAGTGTGTCAGAGTTCACAGGGGAGAAAAGCTAATTTCAATGTGTGTGGCCTGGGAAAGGTGTATTCAGGCCATGCAGCATTTATAGCCTGGGACCTGCCCTACATTCCAGGAACCAGCCGTGGCAGGGCTCCCAGGGTGGCGGGCAGGCCTCTCACCATGCCTCCGCCATCCTCACGATGCCCACCTGTTTTACCAGGACCTGCCTTTGCCCACCTTTGGTATCTCCCCCACTTCCTATTATTTCAGCCACCAAGCCCTCAGAGAACACCTTACTGCCCTCTTTAACATGTACATTCCAGAAGACACTCATCTCTCCTGAAGTTTAAGCAACTGCTTTCTTGACAGATAAAGAGGCAATTCCAGGCCTGATACATCAAGGCACTAGATATTGGGGAGACCCCAGTGGAGTGTCTGTCTCCCAGCCCTGCCTGCCCCTGCCTCCAATCCCCGGTGACTGTTTCTAATAGTGCATGCAACCAACTGCCTATTCCCTCTCGCAATACACCATCTCCTCTACCCAGACCTTGGACATTCCATTCCCTCTCTCTTCACCCAACCCCGGTCCACCCCGCTGGAGCATTTCAACCTCATGGCACCTGCCACCCACCTTCTTTCAAGTGCATGACCTGCCCATGACTGTTCAGAGGGATTGAAGGAAAAGATACGTAGGACCCACTTACCAATCCACTTATCTGTTTTCGACCAGGAGAGGTCATCCTTGGTGCTGTCATAGTAGCCGATCTTCTTGTAGCTGCCACCTGGGCAGACCAGAGGAGTGACGTGGGACGGGGAGACCTCGTTCCGGCACTCCCAGCCTTCCACTTCCCTAAGCAGCTTTCTGTGGTTGCAACCGATTCCCTTCACCCCGCGCCCTGAAGAGCCTTGGAAGGGCCTGAGAGGTCACGTGAATGAGCAATCTGACGTAAAAGCAGTGTAAGGGTCCCACAAACCAATGTCTTGTATGTGGGAAGCCGCCACTCATTGCACAGCCCACCTCCCATAGCAAGAACTCTCTCCCTGTGGTTCTAGCTTTAAAGCGTTAGACATGTTTATTCTCCCTCGTGACAGAATCATGGAATCTGTTTTCCCAGTGGCTTTCACTTTTGTTCCTCCCTTGTTGGTTGGCTTGGGTTCTGATTCCGCAAATAAGTGGCACCTGCCTCTCAAAGTGCCACCAAGTGCAATTCAGTCACTCCTAAAGTTCTATTCCAGAACTGTCCTAATTACCCTGCTTTCCCATCAAACGCCGACTCCATCCCCTTCCCTATGGCCAACGGCCATTCCCACTCCTCCTGGTACAAAGAAGCTCTGAGAGAATGTGGGAGGTGGGAGCCAAGAAGAAAGAAACTTTTCACAGGAAGCCAAGGAATGGCTCTCGGCCATGCTGAGAGGCTGAGCGGGGAGGGGTTGGAAAATTAATTCATGGAAGTTCTGCAAATACCTAAGTGTGCCGAGCTATAAGAAAACACGACCTAGAAAAACCAAACTACACATACTACAAAAAAATTAAGAATGTTTCCTTATGCCCTAGCCAGTTTGGCTCAGTGGATAGAGCATCGACCTGCGGACCTAAAGGGCCCGGGTTCAATTCTGGTCAAGGGCACATACCTTGGTGGCAGGCTTCTCTCCAGCCCAGACCCTGAGGTGAGGATTAACAACAAAAAAGAATGTTTACTTACATATGTAGCAATAAAATTCTCTAAGTTCCCTTTAAAAATAACAGGTTTCTGCCCTGTCCAGTTGTTCAGTGGTTAAAACATCGGCCCTTGGACCAAAGGTTCATGGGCTCGATTCCTGGCTCAATGGAGGCGTGCAGGAGGCAACCGATCAATGCTTGACCCTCACATCGCTATGTCTCTCTCTCTCTCTTACTCTCCCTTTCTCTCTCTAAAAACCAATTTAAAAAAAATGCTCATGAAACTAACTCTGAAAAAAAAATAGGTTTCCTAGAGTCTATGGGTATGCAAGTGACAGGTCATTAACTCCTCAAGCCAAGCCACCAAAGGGAATTCCTGAAGTCAGATGGAGCCAATGCAGAAACAGTGCGCCCCCTTTAAGAACACGACCACTGCAGCTCAAAGAAACCTACCCACAAACGAGCTGCTCTCACTATCACTGTTAACAGAATTAGCTAAAGGCTTCAAGAACAGTTAAAAGAGAAGTAGTGAGGCACCAAGGCCGTCTTGTGGTGTCTCCTGGTTTCCTAGCCCAGCCCACCTGCCCCTCGCCTCCCCTGGGCTCACCCTGGAGCTGCTCAATAAGCGTCCATGCCATCCGAGACCCGCTGGCATCAAACACCACGTGGCCCTGAGGGAGAGGAACAGGTGGAGGCACAAGGGGGATAAAAGCAAGTGTGAGAGATCTCAGGACTCACACTTTGAATGCTGATGTTTTTGAAGCTAACCGAGGTTCTGAATGAATTCTATTTATGGCATTTGCCTGCATATAGGACATACCCCAGATAGCCATACCCTGGATTTCAGAAACATTATTCTTTTGAGAAGCTTCACCATGAGATTTGGATGGAAGAATCCCCACAGAGCACCAGGAGCCTGGCTTCTGGGTGTGTGGCCTGAGCGGGTCACCGAGTCCCTGGGTGGTTTCCCCAGTTTAAAGGAATAAGCAAATGCT
Source organism: Corynorhinus townsendii (assembly GCA_026230045.1). Lineage (NCBI taxonomy): Eukaryota > Metazoa > Chordata > Mammalia > Chiroptera > Vespertilionidae > Corynorhinus > Corynorhinus townsendii. The sequence goes on along the minus strand of JAPDVU010000004.1, from coordinate 99,743,576 downwards.
CTTTCCTCTTTAAAAGCCCTATAATTCTTATCTGACATAAACATCTGGGCTAAAAAGGAATGAGGAGAGGGCTGAAAGCAATGGGACAGGCCTTTCCCCCCTCTAGTCCCAGGTGGGTTTGGGGTCCCTACTCCTTGGTCTGAGCCCAATTGCTGCAGGGAGGCAGCTGAGAGAGAAAAGGCATGTTTCTAGAAGGCTCTCTCTCAGGAGAACGACAAGTGTGAAGGAGGCACTGCACTCACGGAAACGCCCTCGAAGGACGAGGAGTTCATCGCCCGGTAGATCTGGTCGGTGATGGTCTGGTTGTTGTAGTTGAAGTCTTCCAGGCGCACGCCCGCGCGGCCACCCCCTCCCGACGTCTTGTTCAGGGCCAGTGCCAAGGCCCAGATGGCGTCGTAGGCCAGTGGGGCCTCCTGAAAGCCCCCCGTCTCCTCGGGGTGTCTTTTCAGTCTCTTGGTCAGTTTTTCCACAAATTCCTGCGATGTCTAGGGAGGAAAGGGTTGGAGTGTGAGAGGGCTGGGTAACACAGCTTCCTGGTTCCAACATCTTAAATAGATGGTTTACGTTCCTGTTGTCAGGTTGAGCGAATGTACACGTAAAACCTTTAGCTACACCCGTGTCTGTTTTACACCTGAAGCCACTAGACTAGGGCAGGGAGCAGCTGGGACCAATACCTTCGTGTGCACAGCTGCTCAGAACTACACACAGAGCTGACACTTTGTGATAAATGGTGGAGGTTAGAATGTGGAGAGAGAGAAAAGAGAATAGTTGTGCCCTCAGCTTCAACCTTCCCAATAGAGATCACCCGGCCAAACAGCCTGTCGGATTCTGAAAGACCCAGAGGCGGTGGCACCACACCTTCCTCACTAGGCCTGCCTGCCAGGAGGCCTTCTCTCAGTGCTCGGACCTCTCACCCCTCAGGGCTTTCCGTTCACAGACTCCCAGACATTTCCCAAGTCTCGGGACTGTAGTCATCACCCTCACAGCTTCAAGGTCTATTACTCAATCCCTACCCACACCCTTCCAGCCCTCTTTTTCTTGGAAATCTTCTTTTTCCAAGAAAGCTAAATAACAGAATGACCTTTCCTTTACCTCTGTTGTGAAATGGGTCAGAGACCTGAGTTTCTATACCTGGCAGTCACTTAGCTAGATGACCAGAGGTGAATTCCTGTGTTTTGAGATATCTCCCATATAATAGAGAAAATCACACCTGCCCTTCCCTACCTCCCAAAACCACTCAGTGGCCACTTCTCAGCAAGGCACAGGTAAGACAGGGGTATCAGATTGGATTTGAATATGTTACCATACATTCACTCTAATGAGGAAATGAATGAAGAGTCTTCATTCCCCAGGCCCTGCCCACTTTTCTTTCTATTCAACTTTCTGGACACAAAGGAGTAGGAAATGCAAAGGCCAGGCAGTGTGGTGCAGTGGGAACAGCCTGGCTTTGCAGACAGACAGCTGGCTCTCCTGCCCTGGAGGACAGGACCAGGCTCTGTCCCTCTCCTTCCTCAGAACCCAGCACTGTGCCCTCCCAGATGGATGTCCATTGGATTAGGGCACTGAAGAGGCTCTGTATGGTTCCGTAAGGGGTGTGTGTGTGTGCGTGTGAGAGAGAGAGATACAGAATGCACAACTCCAAGAGTGAGCCCTCAGGACACTGTAGACTTGGGGTGAAAATGATGTGTCAATGTAGGTGCATCAATGGCCACTCGGGCATGCTGACAGTGGGGGCTCTGTGTGTGTATGAGGGCAGGGACATGTGGAAAATCTCTGAGCTTGCCACTTACCTTGCTGTGAACTTGAGCTGCTTTAAGAAATAAAGTAAGGCTCTAATCTGGTTTGGCTTGGTGGATAGAGCGTCAGCTTGCAGACTGAACAGTCCTGGGTTCAATTCCAGTCAAGGGCACATGTCCAGGTTTCAGGCTTGATCCCCAGTAGAGGACATGCAGGAGGCAGCCAATCAATGATTCACTCATCATTGATGTTTCTATCTCTCTCTCCCTCTCCCTTCCTCTTTGAAATCAATAAAAATATATTTTTAAAAAGACATTGCTCAGTGAACAGCTAAAAAAAAAAAAGAATGTATTTGTTGTCCAGCTGGTGTGGCTCAGTGGTTCAGCATCGACCTATGAATCAGGAGGTCAGGGTTCGATTCCTGATCAGGGCACATGCCCTGGTTGTAGGCTCAATCCCCAGGAGAGGACGTGCAAAAGGCAGCCAATCAATGATTATCTCTCATCATTGATGTTTCTATCTCTCTCCCCCTCTCCCTTCCTCGCTGAAATCAATAAAAACATTTGAAAAAAAAACTATCCTATCTAATAAAAGAGTAATATGCAAATCAACCATACCTCCAATACACCAACAAGCCATACCCACCAGCCAATCAGGAGCGAGTATGCAAATGAACCCAACCAAGATGGCTGTGGCCACGGATCCAGCAGGAGGCTTGGGTTCTTCCAGCAATGGAGGAAGCCAAGCATTCCGCACACCTTGGCCTGCCTTGGTCTCCGCTCAAGGCTACAAAGTTTCAATTATAGAAGATAAATCCCAACAAAAATGGCTGCAGCCACAGGAGCTGGAGAGAGGAGGCTTGAGTTGCCCCCGGTGATGGAGGAAGCCAAGTTTCCACAGCCCTGGCCTGCCTTGGTCTCCGCTTAAGGCTACGAAGTTTCAATTATAGAAGATAAATAAATCCCAACAAAAATGGCTGCGGCCACAGAGTGAGCAGAAGGCTTGGCTCTGCTCAAGGCTACAAAGTTTCAATTACAGAAGATAAATAAATCCCAAATACCAGGGCCTCCGCTTGGGTAAGTGAACAGAGTGGCCAGCCTGCAAACCACCACAGGCCCCTCACCCAGGCCGTCCCACACCCCAAGGGAACCCCCACCCTGATCCAGGACACCCTTCAGGGCAAACCAGCTGGCTCCCACCCATGCACCAGGCCTCTATCCTAATAAAATAATATGCAAATTGACCGTCACTCCAACACACAAGATGGCTGCCCCCATGTGGACACAAGATGGCCACCACAAGATGGCCAGCAGGGGAGGGCAGTTGGGAGGGACCAGGTCTGCAGGGAAGGGCAGTTGGGGGGGGAACAGGCCTGGAGGGGAGGGCAGTTAGGGGTGACCAGGCCTGCAGGGGAGCACAGTTAGGGGCAAACAGGCTGGCAGGGGAGCAGTTAGGCATCAATCAGGCTGGCAGGGGAGTTGTTAGGGGTGATCAGGCTGGCAGACAGAAGCGGTTAGGGGCAATCAGGACGGCAGGCAGGTGAGCAGTTGGGAGCCAGCAGTCCTGGATTGTGAGAAGGATGTCCGACTGCCCGTTTAGGCCTGATCCTACCTGAATCAGTCCTAAACAGGCAGTCGGACATCCCTCGAGGGGTCCCAGATTGGAGAGGGTACAGGCTGGGCTGAGGGAGACACACCCCCATGCATGAATTTCATGCACCAGGCCTCTAGTAAAAAAATAATATCTAAGACTAAAAGCTCAATTTTCCTCACTCCCTAACACTTTCTAGCATATAAGACTGAATCCTTAAAATCACCTTAGACTCCTTCAAATCACCAAATTTCTTATTCTTTTGTTGAAATGTTTCATTAATACCATGCCTCCCTACACAGAATATTGTTAATAGTAATAACAACAGCTGACATTTACAGTATCTGTAAGCACCAGTCACTTTCCTAAGGTACATGCATCACTTACTTAGCCTTTAAATGAGGTGCATGGCCCTTTTAGAAATAAGGAAACAGGCACAGAAAAGTTCAGCTGCGCAGCAGGACCCACAGCCGGCGCCTGGCGCTGAGTCCCTGAGCCTGTGCTGCCCCTACGCCCAGGCCTTGCAGAGTGCTGCTGAGAGGACAGCAGCTGGCTGAGGCTTTTTAAAAATAATTTTTGATTGATTTTTTTTTTTTTAGAGCGAGAGAGAGAGAAACATCAATTTGCCGTTCCACTTATATATACATCCTTGGGATACTTCTTTATGTGCCCTGACCAGAGATCAAACCCACAACCTTACATATCAGGACAATGCTCTAACCAACTGGGCTATCAGGCAGGGCCGCTGGCTTCCCAAGTACCCTTCTGCCTCCAGGTCTATCCAATCTGCAGTTCAAAGTAAAAACTATGTCAGAAAGTCACCCAACAGGCAGGGACTCAACCGCTCTGCATGCTGTGCCCCTCCCCTCCACAGGCTTGGCTGCTGCTGGCACCACTGAGCCCCCATAACTAGTTACCAGAAACAGCTCCTCTTGGGCCAGCAAAGATATGGCTGCCACTTTTTAAATAAAAATGTTACTAGGCAGCTCAAGGAAAACAGAACATTCCATAACCCATAGAAATTAGTGAAGTAACCAAGTTCAAATTCATGAAACTAATTTTTTAACAGCCCTGTCTGGCAGTTCCTAAGAGTGGATGCTCAACAGTGACCTAAAATGTATATAATGAGGTAAGTTTTATTTTGTATTTTCTCCAGATATGATGGGACCTCTATCGCTGTCAGAATTTACTCATTTAGCCCCAGCCTCGTTGGCTCAGTGGGTAGAGCCTCCACCCACAGATTGAAGGGTCCTGGGTTCAATTTCTGTCAAGGGCATGTACCTCAGTTGCAGGCTCCATCCCCAGCCCTGGTCAGGGTGGGTGAGGGAGACAACCAATCAATGTGTCTCTCTCACATCTATGTTTCTGTCTCTCCACCTCTCTTCCACTCTTTCTAAAAATCAATGGAAAATACCCTCAGGTGAGAGTTAAAAAAAAAAAAAAAAAAAGAATTTACTCACAATCTTGCTCCCACCACCCACTTGCCCCTCTAGCCCAGAGCCATCACCGTTCTCCAGAGCTGCTCTCACCCCCTGCGCACGGCTGGCTCCTAGGCCAGGGCTTCTCGGTGCCGGCATGACTGGCCTTTGCAGCAGGACAGCTCTTCATTGCAGGGGACTGTCTGGTACAGGGTAGGATGTTTTGGAAGCATCCCTGGCTTGTCCACTAGACAGCAGTTGTGACAACCAAAATCACCCCTAGATATTGCAATCTCTGGTTGAAAACCACTGCTCTAACCAATGGTCCTCAAAATACGGTCCCCAAGCCAGAAGCATCAACATCCCCGGGAACTTGTCAGAAATGTAAATCTGGCGGCCTACCCTGACCTCCGGAATCAGAACTTCCAAGGGAAGAGGCCAGTAACCTGCACACTAACCAACCTTCCAAGTAGTTATGCTCAAACTTCAGAACTATTCATCTAGACCCGTGGTCAGCAAACTGCGGCTCGCGAGCCACATGCGGCTCTTTGGCCCCTTGAGTGTGGCTCTTCCACAAAATACCATGGCCTGGGCGAGTCTATTTTGAAGAAGTGGCGTTAGAAGAAGTTTAAAAAATTTGGCTCTCAAAAGAAATTTCAATCGTTGTACTGTTGATATTTGGCTCTGTTGACTAATGAGTTTGCCAACCACAGTGGCAAACTCATTAGTTTGACCAGGGTTGGGGATCGAGCCTGCAACTGAGGTACACGCCCTTGACAGAAATTGAACCTGGGACTCTTCAATCTGTGGGTGGAGGCTCTATCCACTGAGCCACAGTGGTCGGCAAACTCATTAGTCAACAGAGCCAAATATCAACAGTACAACGATTGAAATTTCTTTTGAGAGCCAAATTTTTTAAACTTAAACTTCTTCTAACGCCACTTCTTCAAAATAGACTCGCCCAGGCCTTGCTATTTTGTGGAAGAGCCACACTCAAGGGGCCAAAGAGCCGCATGTGGCTCGCAAGCCGCAGTTTGCTGACCACGGACCTGGACTCAAGGCCACCAACTCGGCTCCTTTTCTAAGTCGCCATAACTCTGGGCCCCTAAGACCAACCTTTCTTGCTTCTGATCCACCTCTCTCAGTCCGTTTAACTCGCCTATAGTCTCTTCCCTAGTGAAGTGTTACGGCTGCTTCTCCTCTGGACAATCGGGGCTTCTCCCCTGGTGTTTCAGGCTATGGAGCAGGCCTGGTGTCCCTAGAGCCCTGGGAGCTCGAAGGCAGGCAGCAGCTTTCTCTAGAGACCAAGAGAAAGATCTCCATCCAAAATTCACTCTTCTCCAAAGCCCAGAAGTCCCTGCACCCACTACCCACACCCCTGCTTCGGGTCAGGGGCTCCCCAGCTCCCTGTTAGGAGGCAGAAGCCACAGCTGGAAGCTTCTGGGCTCAGGGCACCCACAAGCCTTTCACTTCAGTTACAGCTCCTCCACTTCCCCAGCTCTCGAGGACAACTCCCGGGTCCAGTGACCTTTCAGAATTTTTCCAGGGAACTTTTCAACCAAGATGCCTTACACACAGAATCCCTCAGAATGTCCCAGGACCGTGTCTATAGGCAGAGTCCACACGGCAACTGGCCCTTCAAGCACAATCCACTGCCAGAATGAACTTCTCAAATCTTCCTTCTCTCTTGTTCAAAAAGTGTTAGCCAATAAAAGTAGGAATTTTTTTAGACTTCCTGGTTTCCCTGGAAAGAGATGGGGGCACAGGTTTGGAGCGAGTCTGCCCATCAACAGTTACATGGCCTGGGACAGTATGTCACTACCCTCTCTGAGTCTCAGTTTCCTGACCTATAAAATGGAAATGAAAAACTGACATCAGAGTACTGTTGTAAGGATCACTAAAATTATGTATCAAGCTCCTGGTTTACTACACAAAAGCAATTACTGCCACAACTTTGTTTTAATGAGGTATTTGGGGACTTTATAACCATTAACTCACCCTCAGCTTGCTGCCCAAAGAAGGCATTTCAGACCTGGGACCGCCCTGGGCACAATAAACAGACACTTAGGTAGTCCTATCCAGCTCACCCAAGACTCTGTATTCCTTACGCTGTAGTGCCTTGCCCTGGCTGGTTTGGCTCAGTGGATAGAGCGTTTGCCTGTGGATTGAAGGACCCCAGTTTCGATTCTGGTCAAGGGCACATGCCTGGAATCCCCAGTAAGAGGTGTGCAAGAGGCAGCTGATCAATGAATTCCCTCTCATCATTGATGTTTCCATCTCTCTCTTCCTCTCCCTTCCTCTCTAAAATAAGTAAAAAAAAAAAAAAAAAAAAGATGTAGTGCCTCTTCCCCTCACACCCTCACCTTTGGCCCTCACCTGCAGGGCTGGGGCTACATGACTTCAAAAGTCCCTTTACATCTGAAATTCTAGAAGGATTTTCCAAAAGAGGAGAACTGATTGAGCACCAGCCAGAAAAAAGCTTTGAAGTCACCAAGAAAATAAACTATATTCCTGCCCAGAATGGTGCTCCTTAAAGGTGTGCTTGCGTGTGCAGCATCTGTTGTTATTAACACCTCTCCCTCAGCTCACTTCTTGCCAACAACTCGTTTCCATGGTAACAGCCCTTCCACTCATCAGACCACCCTCATCACACCACCTCACTGCCTCTCTTTCTTGCCCAAGGAAGTCAGAGCAGAAGTGAAATCCAGAGGAAACACAATATAAACAAGTTCAAGGTGGGCACAGGCCCCCTGCTCCCCTCCCCTTCAAGGCTCCCAGGCCCCCTGCTCCCCTCCCCTTCAAGGCTCCCAGGCCCCCTGCTCCCCTCCCCTTCAAGGCTCCCTCAGTGCTCCCCAGCTGCCCAGGTCCGGCCGCTAAGTCCCCACACTCTTACCATGTTGGAAATGCTGCGGGTGTTGGCAGGGTTCAGCATAACAATCTCGGTGGTGATGTGGCCCTCCACCGCCTCAGTCATCTCGTCCACTGTGCAGTTGATGGACGGGTCATAGGTCTTGAACCAATTGTCCGCATACCACCCAATGAGGAACCACACGTACTTCTTCCCGAAGAGCCGCTCCTTGTACACCTGGATGCAGAGGAGGAGGACTGGGTCTGTCATTGTTTTTTGGTCCTATCTCGTATGTCACTATCCAGCCTCTGGGAAATCAGAGAAGGGCAGAGAAATGACAAGAGAAATCTACAGGTCTCGGGCGGGGAGTAGGAGAGGCTCGCCTCCTCCTAAGCTCCTCCCAGTCTCTATTTTCAAGTGGCCTCTTCCAGCCATAAGGAAAGATTGGGGCTACAGACCCCCCGGAAACACAAAGTGGTAGAAAAATGAGATCTGGAAAAAGTGTCATGTGTGTGAGAAGCCAAGAGATGGAGTCAAGAGCCAACCGATGGGGACATCATATTAATCATCACCTCAGATCATCTGCTATCAACTTCAGCAGAGCCACGGAGGAGGTCCCAGCGACGCCCAGGGCCAGAACCCGCCCAGTCCCTCCCTCTCCAGATTCCAACTCCACCTCACAGAACACTTTGCGGGCTTCCGTCTCATAGAAAAGTCCCACGATGATGCGGGCGTCCTGGCGCTGTAGGAAGAAGGGAGAAACAGCTCCTGAGTGCCACGGAGATACAGGGAGCTTGCTGTGGCCTCCTGCCCAGGGGCGGTGTGCACCGTCTGTTCAGCAGGAGTGGGTGAATGTCGATTGGAATGTGGAGATAAGCTTCCCAGGAGAGGTTACTGTCTCACAGAACCAAGATGAGGTGACTGATGCGGATGTCAGCCAACGCCAGGGGGGCCCCTACTGCAATCTCTACGTGTATCAAACCCACATGCTGGGCACCGTAAGCTTACACAATGTTATATGTCAACTACATCTCAATGTAAAAACAGAAAACCCAACATCCCCCTACCTGGCTCTTCTCACCAACCCACCACTGTGCCCCCGGGCCATTCCCGGCCATCCCACCTTCAGGTTCTTGACGGGCACTGCTGGGTCTGAGAAGAAACTCTGGCGGAAAGTAATCTCAATTCCAGCCTCCTTCACTCGCTCCTCCAGATCATCCAAAGTCTTCAGTGGGAATGGGGCAGAAACACGGGTGCACAGCAAGTGAAGACCAGAGATCTGGCCTGGGATAGCACACCCACAAAGGAACGGCAGTGTGAACCTTCTTCTGCCAACATCCTCTGCCCCGGGTGGGAGTGGTCAGAGGACGGCCCCGGAGTCTCGGGAGGTAGCTTCCAAGCAAGGAGGTGCACGGGGAGCCCTCCTGCACCTCTGTGTCCGACAAGTCGCCCACTCAGCCCTCACCACTGACAGCAAACATGGGGAAGAAAACAGGAACCATAAAAGACAGGCAGGGCCTGGATAGACATGATGATGTCAACCTCAAGAGGCACGTGAGCAGACAGTCAAAGGACAGAAAAGAATGTCCTGAATCACTAAGCAGTAGTGTGGGGGGGGGGGGGGGGGAGGGGAGGGGCGGTAAAGGGCCATGAAAGTGAGAGTAAAGAGAGGATTCAAAGAACAGAATAAAGAAGAAACCCACTGTCTTCTCACAGAGCTCCCCTCCCCCTTCCCCTGGCCTTGTCAGCATCCCAGAGTCAGCTACCTGACCCATGTTCATACTTATCTGTCCGTCTCCTCTCTCCCTCTCCCTTCTCTACCCCTCTTTGTCTCCCTCCCTCTCCCTCGCTGTGCCAGTGCCATCTTCATAGCTCTACCCTCTGCTCCCATCCACACACACCCAGCCCTTGGAGTGCCTCGGAATCTGCTACCTCCCTGGGTTCCTATAGCAGATTTTCTCCCTTATTGTGTCCCAACTTTGGAGTGAACGTACTTTAGTAGAACTGGGTCATTTGGGCACTACCTGTCTGGGGAACAAAGCATCAAAGGGGGGGAGCCCTAAAACCAAAAAGTTTAAGGATCCTTAAAATTCAACGTGCTCATTCCTCTGGCATAGAAAGAACATGCTGCACTCAACCCCCGGGGAATGTGTTCTCTTGTGACAAAGAATTCTCTCCCAGAATGAGTCCCAGGTCACCCCTTTCTGCCCGGAGCTGGAGTGGGCACCCGTTGCCCAGTGCCCCCTCACCGATGTGAAGACTTCGGTGGTCTGCTGGATGGTCGCGATCTTCTTCCAGCCCCACTTCTCAAAAAGTTTCACGCGGGTAGGATTGTGCAGGGTGGCTGATGGGTGAGTTCGAAAGAATGTGGGGAAGCGCTGCCGGTTCGACAGGGCTGGTGAGCTGGAGCCATAGGAAAGCTACGAGGAACAGGAATAGGGCAAGAGGGAACTCATTGGACAGGGACATTATCCATGGGCTCTGCCAACAGCTGCCAAGAGTGTCTCCAACCCTGCCCGCTCTCTCCAAGCACCTCTGCCCTGCCCTAGGAACACCATGGTGAAAGGCCTGCACACCCTCGCAATCTGACGCCAGCACCTTCTAGTGGCTGCGAAGGGTGGGGCCTGGTGCCAGGAGGCGATTAGTTCAGGTCTGCAAAGGGCTCTGAATCTTGGAAGCCATCCTCTTAAATACACCCCAAAAAATGGCTTGCCTTCTGACCCGACCCCACTTACCACAATGAGATTCCACATCCTGGCGGCCTCTGCCACCAGCGTGGAGACCGAGCTGCAGCCAGGCATGAGGATGATCTTGATGGGATCGTTGTAGAGCAGCTCATACAGGTACTTGGTGGCCTGGCCTGGGTCACACTAAATGGGGAGGGACAGTGAGGGTCGGCTCTCCTAGCTCCTCCCATCCCTGCAACTCCTACTCCATTTTCCCCAAAAACCGAGTTACTTCCCCCAATTACCCACCCCTCTGCTGAAACCCTTTTGTCATTATTGCCATGTTCTGCCTCTGAGCATAGTTTCCTGTCTTCTCGGTTCCCCTCACCTGTTAAATAACTGCCTTCCAGCTGCTGCTTACCCACACCCTCTCCTCCACCCGCAGTACCATGTCCATACCCCTTCCCCCTCCAGCTCACCCAGACCCCGGCCACCTTCCCTCCAGCACGCCTGCTTCCTACCACATTCCTACGCTCTCAACATCAATGGGTAGAAGAGTCCAAATGAAATGAATAAACTCTCCCCACGTCCCAGGCAGCCTCCTCAAAGCCATTTTATGAAAACCCCTCCCTCACATCTGCAAACTCCCTCTCCACCTTCCTTTTTTCTCCCTCTTCTCTGTACTGGGCCAGTGACACAGAGAGCAGGAGCAGGTGCACTGGGGGGCCAGCTCAGCATCCAGCCCCTCCTGCTGGGCCTGACCTTTGATGTATCCATAGAAAAAGAGACACTCAGGGGCAGCCGTGGGGGAAGAAACAAGGATGAGGGAAGAACTGGGGAGAATAAACAGAATGACTCTCAAGAAATTAGATGACTTTTAGGGGTGCCTGAGGAGAGGCATGGGGATGGGAAAGTAACCACACAGAAAGCCTAAAAAGAATGGGGGGGGGGGGGGGGAGACAGGGAAGCCGAGGCCCCTCACTGCCCGCTGCCTCCTGCTGAAAGATGACCTTTCAAAAGCTACTGGAGCCCCAAGGAAGCCAGTGGGGAGCCAGGCCAGAGGGACACAGACAGGAGAGGAGGCTCAGTGGGGAGCAAGTTGCAAGGAAATAAAGAAGGCCTCCTAAAGCCTGCTCACTCCCCAGAGGCCTGACCTCGGGGACACTGTGGGAGCTGCAGCGCAGTGGGGGGCTGGCAGTCTGAAGCACCCACCTGCCCCCACGCCAAGGGCAGTGCTCAGTGTCCACTCAGTGGCTGATTTTTGAAGCTGCTTCTTCCCTCCCACTCAGGCATCTTTGTGTATCTTTCCCAGGATCTGTTACCCTTGCCCCTGGCCCAGCTTCCCCAAAGCTCCCCCGTGTCCCTCCCCCCCCCCTTCCTGTCTGAAGGAAGGTAGTTAGGATTGAGGATATATAACACGGAAGATACATACAAAGAGGGCGACGCATGCTCCTCGATGTCTCGTCCTTTGTGCCCACATCCCCCCCTGCTGCTCTCACACCCTTCTCCCTCCCACACCCAAAGCAGCCCACAGGCTTCCTCCAACCCGACTCCCACCTCCCAGCACCTCCTGGCTCCTCACCTCTCTCTGCTCTTGCAAGGACCCAGATTTGCAGACAGGAAATGATACACCCCAGTGTGTCTGCCTTTCCATCTCTCCCTGCTGCCTGGCTACTTTCTCCTTCATCTCCCTTCTCTCAGGTCCCCCAACTGTGCCCCCACCTCCAGGGCCTCACCTGGTATGGTGGATGCATCTGCACCTGCACCCCCCCCTCCACTCCAACTTCCCATAGCCAAGTGCTTCTCTTGCTCTCCAAAGCTGGATCTTCCCATCAGCTGACCCCCTTCCCCCCTGCGGCTCCCAGTCTAACACTAACTCTCTTCCTGTGCCCTGTTGCTCTTCCCACTCACATCCAGGTTTAGCTGCACAGGCACCGCAAGGGCAGGATTTCTTGGTAAAAATGCAGGTCCTTGGGATTCATTCCCAACCAAGGAGTTAGATTCTACATTTAGCAACGCGCTGTGGTGATTCTTATTAATACTGAAGTTGGAGAAGCACTGTCAGAGGGACCTGAAGTTCCGGCTCCAAGTTCCGGACAGCCCTGCTCTCCCCTCCTCGCTTATTTACCTGTGTCTAGGTGTAGATTAAAGCAGGAAGGTACACCCCAGGTGAGGTCACCAACCCTCCCCTGGGCTCTATTTCACTCCCCGCCTCCCTTAAGTCGCTGGCACAGGTCAGAGATCAGTGTGAGCGCCAAGCTTCCCTCCTCCCGGGCCACAGCCTTCCAGTCTTGGAGGGCCGCCCCAAACCACACCTGGACCCAGACTTCCTTCTCTTCTCGGCTCCCACTTAGAGGGCACATGCTGTGAAGCTGTTAAGACCAGCTCAAGACCCAAGCTCCCAGGGCGTGCCAGCTCTCACTGCCCCGCCTCCCCCCTGCCCCCCAGGAGCCCCCTCCAGCCCCTCTGCTGCTGTACCCAGCCTGCTCCCCGCCCCCCTCCCCCGCCACTGCGAGGGCTCCCTTATGGGCCTCTAATCCAGTTCATTCTCCCAGCGTCTCTGACCACGAATGAGCCTTCCCAGACACACATTGCACAGCCCACAGCCCAGGCGTCCTGCACCGGCAGGGTTGGAAGGAGGAAGTCAGGTGGGACTCACAGTGACCCTTCTGGTTTTTGTGATAAACGAACTCCAGAGCCCAAGTCCCTCAAAATGTTCTTCATTTGGTCCCTTTTCCTTCCAGCTCCAACCTGATGCCTTGTTCCCGTGGTGAATGTGGGCCCCATCCATTTCCTACCTCTGACGCCCCCCCCACCCCCCCACACACACCCATCCCAGGGTTAGCTTACTCCCCAGAGAACCAAGATCAGCTGGTACCCAGCTTCCCCAAACCCAAGCACGTCCGTAGGTCTCTGAGAGCAGAAGGGTCTGCCTTGCAGCAGGATTAACCACCGTGGACCCCTAGACCCTCATCCTGAACCCTCAGCCCCCGTGACTCCCACGCTCCTGCACTCCCAGACCTTCTCCTGCTGGTCACACGTGGGAGGGGTCAGCCCGGAACCAAGTGGTTGGGACTGAAGCCCCCAGCCCCCCTGCCCCGGGGCTACCTGGCTGTCGTGGTGGATGAGCTTGAGCTCATAGTCCGGCAGGATGTCCCTGCGGCTGTTCACATCCTCCAGCGCCATCTCCACGGCCGGTTGGCAAGCCTGGCCCCCGGGCCAGCCCCCGCTCATGGGAAACAGCGCCCCGATGTACACTGCACGCCGTTCTGCAGAGGGGCGTGGGGGGACCCACGGATGAGGCCGCGGGTGGTGGGACGAGTGGGAGGCCCACACCGCCGGAGCCACCCCCACCGCCATCGCCACTAGAAGCGGCAGCGGCCACCGCACCAGGGGAGAGGTGCCCCCCGAAACCATGGCGGGGAGGGGGCGGGAGGCAGCGGCTTGGGGAGCGCGCTCAGGTGGGACACTGGTCCTGGAGAGGGCTGCGAAGGGGGTGTCGTGGAGGCGCCTCCATCCCTGGTTGCGTGGGGCGGAGGGGACTAGGGCGGAGGGGAGGCAGGGAAGATGGGCTTCCCACGCCCCTGGCTCCAGCTCAGGCTCCGTTGCCGCCCGCCGCGGACTCTCCTCGCGGACTGACGACCGACCCAGGTGGGGGGGATGCGGCTGGGAGGGGCTCTGACGTCACGGAGACTCGCGGCGGGGGCGGGGGTTGAAGTGGGAAGAAGGGGGCGGGGAAGGAGGCGGGCTCTGCGGACAGAAGGACCCTGGAGCGGAGGGGAGGGGCCGGAGGGAGAAGGCGACCCCCCCGGGAGGAGGAAAAGGTCGTGGAGGGGCGTGTGTGGGTGGGGGGCAGGAAAGAGGGGAGCAGCGTGCCCCGTGCAGGACAGCGGAGGGAGCAGGGAGGCCGAAGCGCGGAGGGGAGAGGGGAAGAGAGCAGAGGGGGAGGGGGAAGGAGGGGGTTGGAAGGGGCCGGGCTACAGAGTGGGGGATTGCTGGGAGCGCGGTGGGGGAGGGGAGGGAGCGCGCTGGGAAGGGTTCTGGAAAGAGACAGTTGGGGGAGGGGAGGGAGTGCAGAGGAGAGCAGTGGGTAGGGAAGTGGGGACGGGAGCGGGAGGGGCCGCACACTGTGAAGGGTGCTGGAGAGGCGCCGAGGCGAGAGGGGGAGCGGGTTGGGAAAGCCAAGGAGGGGGGGGCGTCCTCAGGTGAATGCTGGGGAAGGGCGGGCAGGAAGGTGCTCGGGGATCGGAAGGAACCCGCGGCGAGGACGGAGGAGCCGGGGAGTCTGGGAGAAGGCGGTGCCGGGAAGTGCAGCCAAGCGGGGAAGCGGCCGCGCAGAAAACCGGGACTGGAGGCGGGAACCCGGTAGGAAAAGGGGCTGATACGAACTACAAATGGGGTGGGGGGCGGGGGAGGACACGGATCCCATCGCCTTGGCAGAAGCCGGCTGCGGGGTGGAGAGGGGGCGGGGGTGGACGCGTGGGGTTTTCCTCTCACCTGAGTGCAGCGTTCGGGTCACTGGCAGCGGGAGAGACGGGATCAGAGAAGAGTTACCACGGGCGCCCGGCTTCCCCGGCCTCACCCCCAGCCCCCCACACCTGTCCGGGCGGGAGGCGGGGGAGAGCGGGAGCCAGCCTCTCTGAGGGGAGGGTGCCTGGGAATGAGAGCGAGGCGGGCTGTGGGTCAGGACTTGGGTTTGGGTTTTTTGTTTTGTTTTTCGCAGGACGACAGAATTTGAGACAGAAATCCCTACAGCTAAGACATGGGCAGATCCTGATTGGTGGAACCTAAATATTATAAATTGGGGGGTCTCTCTTTAAGAGAAAACGATTACAAATACAATTGCTCTTAAGCTATTGCTGTTAAAATATCCTATGCATTTTACAAAAAAACCTATGGCCGTGCGGACACATTGTTAGAGCACAAGGATCCCGAGGCTTGCCTCATTCGCTTTGTGGTTAATCCAGCCTCGGGGGACTCCTACTTGCCACAATGGAATGATAAACTGCAAGCAGAATAATTGAGTGAGAAGCTGAGGATCCGAAAAGAGTCGACAAGGGTAGAGGAAGCGAAGGGGTGCCTGCATCCCAGGGGAGGAGCTGCCAGGGGAGGTGGGATGCCCAGGAGCAGTCTGCAGGCCTGGGCCAGGAAGGGCTAGCAGTGAGGGGCCTAGGAGGGAGGGCCGGGGCTGTCTGCGCCGGGCAGAGGCTCCTCTCCTCGTGCTCTGACAGTTCTGCCCCCAGTTTTAAGCCTTTTTAATTTTATCCTGATAACTTTCCAACCATATATTCCTCCCAATCTTAACTTCTCTAAGTATGATGTGGTTTATTTCTGAGTCTGTACATTAATCCAGTTATACAATAAATGGGGAGGGGTCGGTTTATGCATAGAAAGTTCGAAGTTTAGAAAAAGGAACTGGAGCTAGGGAAAACTGGGGAATTTAAACTTTAAGGAGGGTGAGGTTCATAATGGAGAAGAGAAAAGGTGAGGCCAAGCACAGGGAGAAGACAGAGAAGAGGAAGGTACATAAAGGAAGCTCCACCCAACACCGGCTCCAGGGGAGCGGCTGCAGGAGGGGCCAGGGCGATGGGTGAGGAAGAAGCTGGGCCTTGGCCTCCGCCTCCCCAGAGCCCTCCTTCCCCCCGCCCACTCCCAGCTCAGGCTGCAGGCAAGCAGTGGCTCCCTCACCCTGGCAGTGGGGCTTGGGGCTGCTCCACTGGCCCTGACTGCAGGCGCTGCGGGAGACCCCCACCAGATGGAAGTCAGGGTCACACCGAAAATCCACCCGGGCTCCATCCAGGGCTGGGAGGTCCCCGCCCGTCAGGAACACCTTCCCATTTTCCAGCATCAAATATGACTTGGAGCAGATTCGGACTGTGGAGAGACATGAAAATAGAGAGAGGCAGGGTGAAGAAGACTCCTGCCCCTTAGCAGGAGACTCAGCTGCGGATTGGGGCCCACAAGCCTCCCACAGAGCAGGAAATCAGCACAAATAGGATCAGCCTCCGGCTTCCAGGCCCCCTTAGGCCTGAAGCAAGCACCCACACATTCCCACTGCCAAGCAGAAACCCAAGATGGAGCTATGAGCATGCAAAAGGCGCACTCTTCAGTGGGCGGTTCTGGCCAGCGATGGGAGGAGGGAAGTGACTTTAGATGCAATCACATTTGCCTTTTGTATTTTACGTGGCTTGTATTCATGCTAGACTGGACTCTGTCTCTTGGGTGTGCAGTCTCTGCATTAGAGACAGGTATTCGGAAATGTGGTAAGTCATTTTAGAATGTTTTTGCATCATCTGCCACTAATTAACCTTTGAAGAGAATAAACTCACAAGATGGAAAACCAGGCTATGGCATCGATGTGCTATGGCATCGATGTGCCGTGGCCTAGTGGAGGAAAGGGGACCTGAACTGCAGGCTGTAACCGCTGCCTCACTGCGCACAGCAAGTCCCTCCGACATGCATGTGTTTGTACACTAGTTGCACTGGAGTCCAGGTGCTGGCTGATGAACGATAATGCTGGAGTGGGAGGCAGTGAGAGGAATGCTCTTGACAGTGAGCGGCACTGGGAGGTACTCACCACAGCGGCTGGGGGTGTCCATCTCCGTCCAGGAGCCGTTGGCCAGGCACTTGCGGACCTTGGGCCCCACCACCTCGCGCTCTCCGCGGCACACGTACTCAATCTCGTAGTCCACGGGCAGGAAGCTGATAGCCTTCACCTGGTCCCGAGTCAGGCCCCGGTACCTAATGCCCCCTTCCCAGGGCGGGTGTATGATCTGGCAACCTGAGGGGAGTCGGGAAGGAGCGGGGTGGGCGGGAGGCGAGTCAGCCGCGGGGCGGAGAGGCTAGGGCGGGATCCCAGGGCCAGGAGGACGGGGGTGGGGGGGTGGAGGCGGGAGGCAGAGGGTACCGAGCAGGACTCTGCTCATACAGTCCGGAGCCCACAAGTGGGGAGGAAAGGAGCCGGTCGGGTACGGAGAAAAGTAATTGAGAGATGATGGGGGTTTGATGTGCGAGTGAGCCGGAAGGACATTAGAGTTGAGTTGGGATGTGAGAGGCTCTCACAAGGCTACCTGGGAGGGCTGGGAGGACCAGGAAGGAGCAGGGCTGGGTGGCGACGGGGTCGGAGCGGGCGGAGCTGAGGCATCGCGCAGGTCGCAGGGAGGGGCCCAGCGGGCGGCGGGGTAGCCGAAGGGCAGCGGGGATACAGGGGTGGCCAGGCTGGCGAGGCCGGAACGAGGACCAAGAGGGGTGGGGGTAGGGGTGCACCTTCCGCGCTGGCGTTGGGGGTCTGTGCCCCGTCCGCGCCCTGCGGGCTGAGGAAAAGCAGCAGCAGCAGCAGCGGCGGCGGCGGCATCTGAGCGAGAGGCGGCGGTGTGAGCCCCGCGGGGACGGCACTGCGCGCCCGGCCAGGCCGGCCTCCCCGTAGCCTCCGGGCTCCGACCCGCTGCGCCAGGAACGGGAGGCTCCCCGTGAGAAGGCGGGGGCGGCCAGGGGCGAGGGGATCACGCTGTCCCACCGTCAGCAGCCTCCCTGGGCCTCCGCCCTCACGGGGCTCCACCTCCCCGCCCCCGCCCCACCCCGCGCGCCCGGGCCCGGCGGCCTCCCCGCCCCGGCCCGGCTCTTACCTCGGCGCCGGCCCAGCTCCTCCGCGGTTCCCGCCTCAAGCCGGCCGCTCCTTCCCGCTCCCCTCGTCTCTCCCCCGCCTTCCTCTTCTCCACCTTCCCCTCCTCCGGCCCTGGAACTCGGGCGCCGCCCGGCCAGGCTCTCGGCCTCCTCTCGTTTCCCGACCCCACCCCCGTCTCTCCTTCCCCGCGGTGGTGGCCGTGGGAGCGGGGAGCTCGGAGCGAAGGAGGCGGCGCCGGGGACCGGGAAAGCTCGGGCGGAGGGAAGCGGGAGGGCTCGAAGGGAAGCCGGGCGGGGGAAGCGAGGGGAGAGCGGCGAGGGCCCTCCCACTGTCCGGCCGGGACCGGCGCCCCGCCCACCGCGGGGAGGCGCGCGCTTGGCAGGGCCCTGAGGCAGGGGAGCGGGACTGGCGGGGAGCCGGGCTCCGGCGGAAAAGGGCGGTGCACAACAAAGGGAGGCAGCTGGGATCTGGGTGAGGAGAGAGGCGACGGGCTTGGAGGCGCAGGAGGCGGAGGGGAGGGAAGGAGACGTTTGGGCCAAGCGGCGGGAGCGGGCGCGAGGGGGCCGCGCCTCCGGAGCGCGCCAGGAGGGGGCGGGGACTGAGGGGCCAGGGCCTGTTCGCCCCCCTTTGCTGCTCGGACTGGAAGCCGAAGATGGGAGGGGGCTACCAAGGGGAGAAAGGGGATAGTAGGAGGCTTTTAAAACGGCAAAGACAAGAGTCTCCCAGAGAGGGCGGGAGCCCGCATCATCATCTGGGTCCCGCGGGGCCATCGGTGCTTCTCGGCGGAGGAACGGCCGGCCGCTCGGGAGCCGGGGAGCTCGGGCCTCGGGGGCCCTGGGCCGAGGAGGCGCCCGGTGCCCCTGAGCGGGGCTTTGGGAGGAACCAGCGTCAGCTGGGCCCGCGAGGGGCGGGTGAACCAAGCACTGTGCGGCCCATCAGCACTGAGGGGCTAAGTCTTGAACCTTTTTCATAACAAACGTTTTGTGATTACTACTTCCCTGTGCTGATTTGAAATCCATCGATAATATAACCTACCTACATACGTGCAACTTTAAGAGGACCACATGCGTCCCTGTCTGTAACATGGAGATGCAAAAACGTAATTTGTAGTAAAATAACATGCACACTATTATGACGTGAGTGCTGAGGCCTGACTGGCAGCGGTGGTGAGCTCCGGGGAGCGGGGTGGCGCTGCTGCCCGCCTACGGGAGCTGCCGCCCGTCGCCCTTGGCGCCCAGGTAGAAGAGGCATTGCTCACTCCTAGCGGCCACCCTCCCTGAAGTCACACAGCTGTAACTGCATTCCTAGAAAGTTCACTGGATATGAAAACCAGCTTTGGGACCGTGTTAAATTTTAGACTCAGATAATTAAACATAGATTTCACCTACATGAATGGACGTCCCCGGGGACATTTGAGAACCTGGGCGAGGCATTTCTTCCTTGTGCGGGCTGTGCTCCGGAACAACTTACCCCATAGCCAGGGGCCGTTGCACCCCCTCCGGGGCTGCAATTACAAAAAGAAAGCCCACACATTTATAAAACGCTCCCTAGGGACTGGTTGAGAACCACTCAGCTAGAAAATGGGCAGAAGAGAAGTGGAATCCCTGTGTGGCTCTGGTTGAGGGTCCACCTATGAACCAGGAGGTCACGGTGCAGTTTCCATTCAGGGCACATGCCCAGGATGCTGCTCTATCCCCAGTGGGGGACATGCAGGAGGCAGCCAATCCATGATTCTCATCATTGATGTTTCTCTCCCTCTCCCTTCCTCTCTGAAATCAGTAAAAAATATTTTTTTTAAAAAAAAAAGAGTAGAGTGGGGCAGGGTTCTAACCACTCAAAAGGACAGCCACCTCGCCACTGAGTGGCCACCTCCTGGCAGGGCAGAGCCAAATTGACACCAGGAGAGTGTCCTGTGGATGGGAGGCTTCCTAGACTGTGGCCTCTGTGCTCCTTCAGGCCCTGGCATGGCTGAGTGCCAGAGGACACCCTTCCCGACCAGAGGGCCTCCCTGCAGGGGAGCAGCTGAGTGGGGCTCTCCAGGGAACCCACAAAGAAGTTCCCAAGGTGCTTCATTCTGGCAGCTTGTCTGGCTTTCCATAAGTCCTGCCTGAAATGAGGGGGTGGAATGATGGAAGCCCCTGGAAAAGAGGAATCTGTATTCTAGGAATTGAAAATATCTTGGTGATGTTCATTACCAGCAGAAAAGGAAACAACTGGAATGTCCGAATCACAGATCTGGGTTCGGTGCATTGGAATGCATCTATTCAAAGGAATAGTCATGAAAACATGTTTAAAAGAGTATCTTCCTGCCCTGGCTGGTGTGCTCAGTGGTTAGAGTGTCCACCAGTGCACCAAAGGGCACGGGTTTGATTCTCGGTCAAGGTCAAGGGCACGTTACTTGGGTCACAGGTTCCTTCCCCAGCCTGAGGGGGAGAGGGGAGTGGGGAGTGGCAACAACAAATCAATGTGTCTCATATTGATGTATCTTTCTCCCCCTCTCCTTCTCTCTCTCCCCTCCTACTCCCTCCCTCCCTTCCACTCTGTCAAAAAGCAATGGGAAAATATCCTCAGGTGAGGAGTAACAAAAATAATTTTTTAAAAAAGTATCTTCCAATGATATTAACATTGAAAAAAAAGAGAATTTGAGAATAAAAAGGATACAAAATTCATACAGCTGTGGCATATATAAGTTAAAAAGCTGGAAGAAAATACATCAAAATGTTAGTAGGATTGCCTCAGCGGCCTGAATTATTGCGTAACTTCTTTTGTCATATTGGTTCAATTTTTGTTCAAATCTTTTATGGGTGTTACCTTTACCTTTAGAACCATTTTTTTGTTGTTAGTTTTTAGTTTTGGGTTCTGTTAAACCTGAAGCGCGTTGAAATAGTGTGTCTGCACCTGTCACTTGGGCAGAAGCATGTGGGGATGTGGACGTGGGCAGAAGCTCTAATCATATTTACCTCACAAATGCTCAGCTTCCACCAGTAGCTACAACTCCCTCCTTTCACCTTTTCATCCTCCAATGTCACTTTCCAGATTCCTGGCCCATATATTCCTCGGGGACATTTATTGAGGTCCTTCCCCCACCACTGTTTGAGTATCGTAACCCCACCTTCCCCACGGCACTCTGCTTCCTTCTTCCCCTTACACACAAGGTCCTCTCCCCAAAGGACTCTCCCCCTCACACACAAAGTCTTCTTCCGAAGGATCTGAGAGAATGCTGGCCTGGATCCCATGCCTCACCCAACCCTGTACCCTTTGTGCCTTTGGTGACACACCTCCTTTTGCAGGTTTTGGCTGTTTTCATAAAGATGTGGAGTTCCTACTCAGATGACTTAAGAATTACCAATCTGCCCTGGTCAGTGTGACTCAGTGGATAGAGCATCAGCCTGTGGACTGAAGGGTCCCAGGTTCGATTCCAGTCTAGAGCACATGCTCAGGTTGTGGACTCAGTCCCCAGTGGGGGGCGTCTAAGAGGCAGCCGATCAATGATTCTCTCATTATTGATGTTTCTCTCTCTCTTTCCCTTTCACTTCCTCTCTGAAACCAATAGAAATATATTTTACCAGTAATTTAAAAAATTACCAAACTTCATGTTCATTTTATTTGCCATACTTCCACTTTCTTTCCTCTCTTCTTCATCTTCTACCAACCCTGAGAGCCTATAGCCCAGAACTGCAAGTTGACCGTCACTCCAACACACAAGATGGCCACCCCCATG
This sequence comes from Corynorhinus townsendii, assembly GCA_026230045.1. Taxonomy (NCBI): domain Eukaryota; kingdom Metazoa; phylum Chordata; class Mammalia; order Chiroptera; family Vespertilionidae; genus Corynorhinus; species Corynorhinus townsendii. The sequence continues at coordinate 99,721,972 of JAPDVU010000004.1, read as the reverse complement.
TGGTCAAAAATGGCCAACAGGGGAGGGCAGTTGTGGGCAATCAGGCCAGCAGGGGAGGGCAGTTGTGTGGGACCGGGCCTACAGGGGAGGGCAGTTGTGGGGGACCAGGCTGGCAGGGAAGGGCAGTTAGGGGCGACCAGGCTGGCAAGGGAGGGCAGTTAGGGGTGACCGGGTCAGCAGGGGAGGGCAGTTAGGGGCAATCGGGCTGGCAGGGGAGCGTTTAGGGGATGATCAGGCTGGCAGGCAGAAGCGGTTAGGGGCAATCAGACAGGCAGGCAGGCAAGCGGTTGGGAGCCAGCAGTCCTGGATTGTGAGAGGGATATCCCTCGAGGGGTCCCAGATTGGAGAGGGTGCAGGCTGGGCTGAGGGACACACACAACCCGTGCATGAATTTCGTGCACTGGGCCTCTAGTATAATTATATTTAAATGGAATTTGAATATCTATACACAATTATTCATACCAGTGTGAAAAGCATATGCATCATAACAGGTATGCAATTGGTTGGTAGGGATTTAGTCTGTTCATTTAGCTGCAATAAAATTGTCTCTGCCACTATGTCAAATTCAGTTACCTGTAATGACTGTACATTTATTCAAAGCACATAGCACACTGCCCAAATTATACAGTAAAAATGACACATCTCCCAGAGTTTTGTATTAGAAAGCACAGGAAGCTTGAAGACTCTAATACTTGATATGTATATGCAGGTCTAATGCCCATAATAAGCACAGTTGTGTTTCTCCAGAAAAATGCATGATTATTAACATTAGGTGGAGTAAACAAAGACTATATATAGCTTCACATCTGATTTTGCCACAAAATGAATGCAAATCAGGGCAGGTTTTCCACCAAATGAGTTGGAAACAAAATTTTTGATTTCCAGAACATTGTGGATTTTGGAGTTACAAAAAAGGGTATGTGGAACTGAAAGTATAAACATGAGAAAATATTTACAAATACATGTTCCAGAAGTCAAATGAACAAATCTGAGGCAACAGAATAGAAATCCTAATCAGAAATAGCAAGAAACACCAGCGAGAACCCCCATAAAGGCCTCTATGGAAACCATGCCCCTATTACAGTGGGTCAGCCAGGTCCTGGGGCCCGAACATCCCATTTCAATGCTGCAGAAGGGAAAGTCGAGCTGATGGGAAGCAAGCCCTTTAGCATCAAGACTCCACAAGTGTCTCCTAACCTTCCTGCCCTGTCTTCCCCAGCTGTCACTCTGAAATGCTAGGAGCCAGGAGCCCTTCAGATGTTTTCAGTATTAGTGCACTTTAGTCAGCACAGAAACATAAGAACTTATTGGTGCATAACTACAAAAAAACTTAACATGGCTCCTAATGCTTTCAGTTATTTCTGTGTGGTAATAACTCCACAATGAGGGAACTGCAGCTCAGGAAGTTTAAATCAACTGCCCGAGGTCACACAACCAACAAAGAGAACAGGCTAATCTCACTTACAATGCCCAGCTGTGCTGGCTGGATTGCATTCCTTTAACTTGCTCACATACTTTCAAGTCCCATTCCAATAACACCAGGTTCTTTTTGCCTGCAAGTGTCCCCCTCAGCCTCCTTACCCCATGCCATCTTTACCTCATTAACAGCTTAAGTTTCACCTCCTCAGGGAGGCCTTCCCTGAATTTCTCAGACTAGACCCCACACTTCACCCTGCTGGTGACTCTCATAGCACATTGTATTCATCATTCAGTGGCAGTTAAAATAATTATGGAATTATTTATTTAATATCTGCCTTCCTGACCAGAACTTAAGTAAGCCCTGCAAAGACAGGGTCCCTGATTGTGGTGCTCATTGCATTACCACTACAAGAGCTGAACAGTGCCTGCTATCTGGTTAGAAGCTTAATAAAAGATCACCAAAGAAGGGAAGGGGCCACAGTGGTGGTGCAGGTAAATCGATACTCCCATCCTCCCATAACCACAGCAAAATTACAACTAAACCTCAGAACAGCCATCATTCAGACTCTCCTGAAATCCAGCTGACCTCAGTGTGTCCCATACCTCTTGGCAAGTGGTCCCAGCAACCTGCCTTGGTTCATAGCTTGGCCTCTCCTGGGAACCTCCAAACCCAACACAAGTAGCAGCAGTCTTCAGATTGCTCTGTAGCTTGTTCTGGCCCTAACCCTAACTCCACCACATACATGAATGACGCTCTCAAGGAGCAGACTCAGTAAGCACCAAAGCCCCACAGAAGCAAGTCCTGCTCCAGAGGAAGGGGGGGGGCGGGGGAAGGGGAGTCTCCTGCACAATAGCTCTTCCACTGTAGTCACAGTTGGTCTGCACAACCAGTTGGCCTGGGGGGTCAATCCCTCCCAATTATGCCAACAGCAATCAAGGCTCAACTACAGCAGGACAGTACACACAGCCTACACAGGAGCACACCTAGAGTGCCCAACTCAGGTGACTGGGGAGGCTCAGCCACTGAGCCCTTCTGGACACCTACTACACAAGGCCACTTACCAAGACTGGAAGACATAGCAGCTGTACCTAATACATGGAAACAAACACAGTGAAGCAACCAATATGTGAAGACAAACATGTCACAAATGAAAGAACAGAAGAACTGAATGAAATGGAAGCAAATAAGCTATCAGATACACAATTCAAAACAATGGTTATAAGGATGCTTAAGGAACTTAAAGAGAACTTCAAGGAATTTAGTGAGGACTTCATGAACCTTAGTGAGAATGTCAACGACATAAAAAAGGAGCAGTTAGAAATGATGGATACACTAACTGAAATGAAGAATAATTTACAGGGAATCAACATTAGAGTAGAGGATGCCAAGAATCAAATCAGCGATTTGGAATTTAAAGAAGCAAAAAGCACCCAATCAGAACTGCAAAAAGTAAAAAAGAGAATCCAAAAATATGAAGATAGTATAAGGAGCCTCTGGGGCAACCTCAAGTGTACCAACATTCACATAGTGGTGGTGCTGGAAGGAGAAGATAAATTAAAAACCTATTTGAAAAAATAATGACAGAAAACTTCCCTTATCTGGTGAAAGAAATAGACATGCAAGTCTGAGGAAGCACAGAGAGTCCCAAACAAGAGGAACCCAAAGAGGCCCACACCAAGACACATCATAATTAAAATGCCAAAAGGTTAAAGACAAACAGAATCTTAAAAGCAGCAAGAGAAAAGCCCCCTGTTACCTACAAGGGAGTGCCCATATGACTATCGGCTGATTTCTCAACAGAAACTTTGCAGACCAAAAGGGATTGGCAAGAAATAGTCAAAGTGATGAAAAGCAATGATCTACAACCAATATCACTCTACCCAGCAAAGCTATCATTTAGAATTGAAGGTCAGATAAAGAGCTTCCCAGACAAGAAAAAGCTAAAGGAGTTCATCACCACTAAACTAGTAGTACATGAAATGTGGAAGGGTATTCTTTAAGAAGAAGAGAAGGAGAAGAAGAAATAGAAGAAAAAGAGGAGGAGGAGAAGGGGGGAAAGGAGGATAAGAAGAAGGAGAGGGAGAAGGAGGAGGAGGAAGAAGAGGAGGAAGAAGAAGAAAGATCAAAATACGAACACTAAAATGGCAATAAATACATATCTATCAACAATTGAATCTAAACATCAATGTAAACGAACAAGGAATCTAATAAACAAATAGAACCAGAGGCATGGAAACATAAAACAGACTGACAAATCTCAGAGGGAAGGGGGTAGAGGGAAAGGGAAGAGATTAAGCAATGAACTTATATGCATACTAGAGGCCTGGTGCATGAAATTCATGCATGGGTAGGGTCCCTAGGCCTGGCTGGTGATCAGGGCTGATCTGTGGGGTGACCAGCAGGGTGATCGGGGGGCTGCTTCTGGCACCTGCCCTGGCACTGCCCGCTCACTGGCCCGACCCCCATCGCCGCCACCAGTCACTTCCCTCTGGGGGTGACTGGCGGGGTGATTGGGGGCCCCCACTGGCACTTGCCTTGGAGGCAACCAGCAGGGAGATGGGGGGGCCACCCACTCACCGGCTGGCCCTGTCTTCCGGTCGCCCTGCCGCCACTGCCAGTCACCTCCCTCTGCAGGGTGATCAGGGGGGCCCCCACCGGCCTGGGGCCTGTAGTCTGGAGGCAGCTCCTGCATTGAATGTCTGCCCTCTGGTGGTCAGTGTGCATCATAGTAATCGGTCGTTCTGCCATTCGGTTGATTTGCATATTAGGCTTTTATTATATAGGATATGCATTACCCATGGACCCAGACAATAAATAAGGTGGTGAAGGCCTGGGGTGGTGCAGGATTCTGTTAGAGGAGGGCAATGGGGAGGAAAGGAGGACATCTGTAATACTCTCAACAATAAAGTTAAAAATAAATAAATAAATAAAGGGAATTTTTGTACCTTGAGGGGAAAAAAGATAAACAAAAATATCTCTGACAGGAAGGTGAGTTGTCACTGCGCTGCACAGAATTATCACATTGCTTCCCAAGCCCATTCACTCTGGGTGGTCTCTATTGTTTGTTGAAGACCTTCTGGGTATTGGTGAAATGGGATACTTTCTTCCACGGGCCCTAATCAAGACACACTCTCTACACACATAAACCCTCTGCCCTGTGAAGCACAGGGTCATGATAATAGTGTTTGCTTTACTGTCACCAGTTTGCTTTGCTTAATTACCTCATCCACTCCTTATTACATTCTCTGACGTAGATACTTTTATTTCTATTTTGTAAATGGAGAAGCTGAAACTCCAATGAATTGAATAATTTGCCAGTGTCTTACACATAATAAGCCAAGATGAGAACATTTGTTTATCTGATGCCAAGCCCTTACTCAGCTGTGGGGAGCACCCCTCAGGCACCCATGGAGAATGCTCTGTGGGTCAGCATTGCTGTTGCAGATGAAACCACAGGGGCGACCACTACATGAGTAAGATTCCTGTTAGGGTCGACTCACCTGGCATGGAGCAGCCCTAGGGACACGTTCCCTTTGAGCAGCATCTACGCTCACTGGCTTTGTTTGAGGTGCTGATACTTCATCCACAGTGCCGGGTGCCCATTGCCCTTTCCTCCCAGCAAACGTTCCATGACTGTTTCTGGTATTGCATTTTTCATCATTATGAGAGACCCTGGTAGTGAGAAAATCATCACTACTCAACTAGAAAAATTACCGAGTGTATAAATAACCAGGATCAAGTGTGGCTGTAGCAATGGAGGGACCAACAGATGCCACCTCAGGATGATCTTTCAGTAAACTGGACATCTTTGAGCCTTTGAGCCTTTTTATTCAAGTCCCTTGAACATTTTTAAATAGAAATATAAATTCTGTCTTTTTTTAAAAGTAGCCTTTAGGGTTGCAAGTTGAAGCTTCAGCTTCCTCTCCAGCATTAGGCCTAGCAGGCCCTCTGCACATCCCCTGCCGCTGCCAGGCCTCTGCCCACACTCCAGGTGCCAGGCCTCTGCCCACACTCCAGGTGCTGTCTCCAGCCTGCACAAGTGCTCACCACAGGACAGCACTACTGCCAAGCCCCACAGCAGATGTTACCAAGAAGGCGGTCACTATTCTCCTGCTTCTCTTAAGAAAGTGCCCCTCCAAGCACCAGCCTCCGTGGTCTTGCCCCACAACCCTGTTATGAAACTGAGACAAGAGTGGAGAATTTCCAACTGTGTCTGGAACAGACTGTCATTTTGTCTGGATAATTATAAGTAGGATGGGCGAGGGGGTGGGAAAAAAAGGAGACCCAGACCAGATGGACAGGCGTTAAGAAAGGACTGGGGACTCCATGGTCCCTGGTTGCTGCGAACAGGCAGCAGGCAGAGCAGGGCATCTTCCTCCTGTGCTTTCTCTCCTGAAGCCAGTGCCCATGGGCATCCCCCTCCCTACACCAACCCAAGTGAAGCCTGGCGGGGGCTGGGGGGGGGGGGGAATAAAACGCAGGAGGGGAAAGAAGGAAGAAAGGAAATAGCAGGAGGATGTACCAAGCAAGTGCCCTTGAATCTTTTAGCTCCTCACTCATTTTCCTAAGGCGGTTTGAGGTCATGTGGCTTCAGAGGCCAGGAGCCCAGAAGGGATGCGTACAAAGTAAATGGCGGCTTACTTGGACGGAGTGAGGGTGGGGGACCTGCTCAGGGAGGAGGAGAAAGGCTCTGGGTAGAGGCCCAGCTAGAACTGGCTGCATGCCATGCCATCCTCTGGATTGTACTCCTGAGTAATTCTTGCTCTGGGTCACGCACACTCCAAATTCTGTCTTGTAGTTACTTCAACCTTAAGGAATAAGAAGGCTGAGATTTTTTTTCAGGATGTTGGCTTCTCTTTATTTTAGGGGCAGAGGGGATGGATATATCTTTCTTAGAGTGAACTCAATAAATATAAATTAGACATAGAATCACCTTATTTCAAAAGGATTTAGAATAGAATCAATTTAGACCAAATTTAATTCATAAAAACATAATTTATAAGAATGTCTTAATTTTATATTGTGAGGTACACCTATAGTCTGTTGTGTTTATTTAGAAGCAGTCTTCTTCACATGTGTATTTTGGTGGAGAAGAGCAAAAAGACAGTGGAACATTATGTTTTCTTGCTTGGAGGTGACACAGAGACACGTGAGGACACATGAACAATAGGGTGTCGTCATGTGGACTCTCAGCTATGAGATGGCTGTTGTTTCTCAGCAATAAGCCCCCTTTGATAGAACTTAAGATGTTTATAATCTTTTGCAGTTACAAACCATGCTCCATTGAATAACTTTACACATATGTCATTTCTCATATGTAGGGATTTAGCTAAAGAAGGATTTCCTGGAAGTAGAATTGGGTAAATCCTGTGTGAATTTGTTATTTTGCCAGAAATTACCAAACTATAGGCAAATGGGACCTGTGCCTGAAAAAGAGAACATCATCAAGAAGTCTGCTCAGCCGAAACTGGTTTGGCTCAGTGGATAGAGCATCAGCCCGCGGACTGAAGGGTCCCAGGTTCGATTCCGGTCAAGGGCACTTGGTTGAAGGCACATCCCCAGGAGCAGGTGTGCAGGAGGCAGCTGATCGATGTTTTTCTCTCATCGATGTTTCTAACTCTCTATCCCTCTCCCTTCCTCTCTGTAAAAAATCAATAAAATATATTTTTTTTAAAAAGAAGAAGAAGTCTGCTCAGAAAGAGAAAACAAGGATACAGCGTGTTTCCTGCCTTGTATTGACACTGTTATTAAGGGCTCGTAAAAATGTTAGTATTTGTTTATTGCGCCTTCTACAGCCGCCACTGGAAGTATTACCAGTGTATAAAGAAAATTCAGTTGGCCACAGGTTTTCTTTTTCCATTTGGTCAGTAACTATGTGTTCAAGCCAGGCACTTGGGGGTCACACTCATGACGGAGACATGGTGTCGGTCTTTACAGTCCTTAGGCCTGGTCAGGTGATTTAAGAACTGGAATCCAGAAAGACAGCAAAATAAGTCCATGCTCTGGCTTTATTATCCTACATAATAAAAGCCTAATATGCTAAGTGTCTGACTGTTCGACCAGTCACTATGACGTGCACTGAGCACCAGGGGCAGACGCTCCGACCAGTAAGTTAGCTTGCTGCTGGGGTCCAGCCCATGGGGACTGGGCGAGATGGGCCAGACACCCCCTGGAGCCCTCCCACAGTCCCTCCCTGGCCTTGATTGTGCACCAGTGGGGGTCCCTCAGCCTGGCCTGTGCCCTCTCAAAATCTGGAACCCCTCAGGGGATGTGGGAGAGCCGGTTTTGGCCCATCTCCACAGGCCAGGCTGAGGGACTCCACTAGTGCACAATCCGTGCACCGGGCCTCTAGTTTAAAAATAAAAAGATACATATATTTGTTATGAGCACTCATTTAAAAATATCAAGTTTCCTTACTCTGGGGTAGAATTATTCAACATGTACACATGGTGGCGACTAGAAGACTGAAGGAAGTTAAAATATGTTTAATTAATAAGAAAAAAAGTAATGATACATAAATTTAGCTCTATTGCTAAAAATTAGCTCTCCAATTTATGGAGAGTTATGGTAGGGCAAATAATAAAAAGGGATAAAAAACAAAGCACAGGCTACAGAAATGGTAAAGCAACCTTAGAGAACCCTAGGTCATGGTTCCTAATAAAACATCTAAATATGAAATCAAGCTTGCATGTCTGCACACACAGCTGCAGCAGGAACAGAATGCCAGTCTGGTCACTAAAGTCCAGGGTTCCGGGTCTTGCCCAGACAATGCTCATCTGGCTGACCGTGGGCTGTTCACACCCCTCCGGCCTTGCCTTTGCCATCTGAAAAACAAGCTAAAGCCATTTGATCTTCTTATGCCACATATTATTGTGATGAACAAATACAATGGTAGAAAGCATTTTGAAGAGGTTAAAAACTCCACATGAATACAAATTCCTATTTCCTCCATTGATTGGCATTCAGTGTTGGTATGCCACATACCGCCTAGGCCTGCATGAATTCAGCGATGAATTAATAGTTCAGCAAGTGTGAACTCTGTGCCGCTTTGGCAAGTGACTGTCGCAGGCCCCACCAAGCGCTCTGCCATCCCCGCTGACTCCAGCCCGGGTCCCCCCCCCCCCCCCCCCCCCCCCCGTCTCCCCCGGCCCTGGCTTTGTGTTCAGCGGCAGAACAGTGACTTAGTTTGACCACTGGGTGGCACTAGTGACAAGGCGAGCTTAGGTCCCTTCAGAGATTGAGCACTTTTCCCGACTAAGGAGCTTTTCCAGCTTTGTTTGTTTTGTAGCTTTTAAAAACATCGTTATTATAAAGGCCATATGCTCCCTGTGAGAATACAGCAGACAGTATATGCCATTAAGAGGGAATCCCGTGCCTGGGAAGCCTGCGGGGTTTCCTAGCCCTGTTTGGAACGCAATAGCGTGTAGCCTGAACTTGCAAGCGCACAACTGCTAGGCAGGTTGAAATCACCGCAATGTGGGGGCCATCTGGAGGAGCAGCCGCAAAGCCGTGGTGCCCACGCTGCCCTCCCATGAGTGCGCACAGCCTCGCTGTCAGCCCGCCCGCACCCGCTCTGAGGCCCGGGTGCAGCTTACCGGCTCCTCCCCAAATCTTGGTTTTCTCTGAGGAAGTCGCGTTAACCCACTGCTTGAGCTGATATTGGTGAGTCAGTAACCGAATAAACCATTTCAGGAAGCAAATTAAAAAGCTTACAGTCAGATGTATTAATATGTTTTTCTTCCTCACAGTTTTTCTGGGATGGAACTGATACTGATGTCATTTAGTGTAGTTACGAATAACGGACGGCGAGGGGGCGGGGGGACGGGGGCGGCAGCAGGGCAGCCATCTGAGCAGCTGCCCAGGAGACCGCAGGGTGACCCCCAGGACGGTGACCCCCAGGCGCTCGGGAAGGGACCGGTGGGAGCAGAGGCGCAGGCCCAGGCTGTGGTCTGAGCGGCAGGGAAGGTGCTTGTGAGGCAGTTGCCCCGGGAAAGGCCATGGCGGGGTAGGCGCCACGGAGAGGGGGGAATCCGCTCTGGTCAGTCTCCACGATGGAGCGGGCTGTGGGCGAGATCAGCTCTCCCACCCTTGGGACTCTTGTTGCAGGGGCGCTCTCGGGCCACACCATGGCCTGCTGGGCTGCAACTAGTGAAGACCATGCCGGCCCAGCGCCCAGGGGACGGAAGCTCTGGGCACTGGCGGGCTCTGAGCTCTGCTGCAGCCCCAGCCGCTCAGCTGCCAGGCGGGACTGAGGGAAATGGGACCTTGGAAACCGAGCATGTAATTCTGTGAAAAGAAAGCTGCTACCGTATCTCATCCTCCTGAGGAAGTGCTCATTCCAGCAGCACCCCAAGAGCCCCACTCACGAGCAACAGAGAAAGACCATCCACGTATCTCTGATCACAAAACTATACCTAGGTATAGTCATACTAAAGGCCTGGTGCACAAAACTCCTGCAAGGGGGGAGGAGGATCCCTCAGCCCAGCCTGTGCCCTCTTACAGTCCAGGACCTCTGGGGGGGGGGGGGGGGGGGGGGGGGGGAATGTCCGATAGATGGCTTAGGCCCGCAGTGAGCCAGGCTCAGGGCTTCTGCCTGAGGGTGCTCCCCCTGTGGAAGCACACTGACCTGAGTTGAGCGTCTGCCCCCTGGTGGTCAGTGCTCCTCATAGTGACTGGTAGTTCCACTGTTCAGTCAATTTACATATTAGCCTTTATTCTACAGGATACTAGTAGCCCAGTGCACAAAATTCGTGCGGGGGGGGGGGGGGGGGGGGGTTGGGGGGGGGTTGGGAGTGGGGGGGGGTCCTCAGCCTGGCCTGCACCCTCTCGCAATCTGGGTCCCCTCGGGGGATGTCAGACCTAAACCAGCAACCAGACATCCCTTTTGCAATCCGGGACGCTGCATGCACCAGTGACCATACTTTTCATACAGGAAAGGCATCTTGCTGTTGTATGGGCAACTACATTTTTTTGCCCTGATTATAAAAAGTAGTACATAACATGATCCTTCTGAGGCAGTAGTACCATTTTCCCCATCTCATGGGTGGAAAAACTGAAGCAGAGAGAAGTTAAGTAATTGCCTTTGTCACACAGTTATAAGTGTCAGAATCAGGGCTGACCACAAAATGTGCAAGCCAGAGTCCATGCATGTCATTGCTGCATCATCCTGTTTTTTCGGTGTTAGAGTAGCCTTGCCAGGTTTTAATTTTTAAATCTAAGAGACTGTTCCCAATATATAGGCTAGGGTCCCTAGGCCTGGCCAGCGATCAGGGCCATCTGCGGGGCGACAGATAGGCAGGGCGACAGATAAGTGGGGTGATGGGGGGGAAGGGGGGCCCTGCTGGCACCTGCCTTGGCTGGCAGCCTGGCACTGCCTGCTGGCCGGCCCCACCCCCTGATTGCTGATGCCAGTCGCCTCCCTCTCGGGGGCAGATGCTCAATGCAGGAGCTTTCCCCTGGTGGTCAGTGTGCATCATAGCAACCAGTCATTCCACCTTTTTTGGTCAATTTGAATATCAGGGTTTTATTATATAGGATGGTGATGTGGCCATACCAACCATTCATAATGCTGCTGACAACCAAGGGCAAATGGGAACCAAACACTCTGTTTGGTCAAAGAGTATATTCAACAAGAAAAACGGAGTTTGATTCAACTTGACTAGGCTCATTATTTTATTTTATTTATTTATTCATTTATTTTATGTTTACCTTTTAAACATACTTTTCATTGATTTCAGAGATGAAGGAGTGGGGGGAGAGAGAAATATCAATCGTGAGAGAGAATCATTGCATCCTTGTCTAAGGGGCTGCCTCCTGCACACTACCTACTAGGGATCAAGACTGCAACCGCCCTGTGACCTCCTGGTTCATAGTTGATGCTCCGTGACTGAGCCACAGTGGCGAGGCTGGGCTCATTATTCTAAAATCTGTACCTCAGTTTCCTCATCTGGCACCCCAAGGGTCCTTGAGCAGCTCGGGCAGAGTGCTGTGGGTCAGGAGCACCAATGTTCCCTGGCATGTCCATGAAGGCAAGCTGCCACTGGGGCAAAACGTCACTGGATAAGAGGGAAGTTGGCACGACACATAAGGGCCCGGGGCTGTGCTGTGAGCATCGAGTGGCCGTGGGAATAACATTAAGAGATGTGAAAGGTGAGGGGACAGGAGAGAAGACTCGCTGCGGGTAACCCACCAGTGGCCCTGAAACACAACCAGAGCAGCGATCAACACTCTCTCATAGGTCGTCCCCACTCCTCAAGCAGCCCCTCCTGGACAGCAGGCACCCAAAGTTACCCATCAGGACAAATGTCTTTAACACAGAATTTCAAACCAAAAGTCCAAACCTCTCACCCCTGAGTGAACTTGGTTGAGCTAGGCTGGTTGAAGCGTCCTCCTGTGCACCAAGGGGCAGGTTGGATCCCAGATTGGGACCCATACAGGAGGCAGTGGATGCACATATCTCTCTCACATGGAGGTCTCTCTCTAAAATCAATACAAATAAATAAAGAAATACATTTGGTTGATCAAGTGAAAGTGTAAGTAATGACCTAGGGGGACTAGAATGCAAGAAAGTGCTTGATAAGGGGACACAAGAGCCTGAAAGAGAGGAGTATATAAAACCTGGGGGTCTAAAGATGGGGTACCACTTTTTCCCTCATTCTTTTATCCAAGTGATACTATCATGTATCCCTTGCTTTTGCACACTGAGGAGGATGCTGGGAGAGCAACAGGAAGTCCTGTCCTTACAGCCTGACCTCCTATGCACAGGCCCTGCACAGTAGATATTATTACGGATTTTGAGAGAAAACCAGAAACAGGCCTAAGCATTTTATGTACCTTGTTTCGTGTAACTCTGTCAACCCCATGACATGGGTGGTGTAACTCCCAGTTTACAGTTGGAGAAGCTGAAGCTGTCTGCCCAAGGTCACAGGTCTCCCAGGACAGTAAGCCGGAGGCTGTGGGCAGCAGGCAGTGGTGCAGCTGGAATTTGCATCTGAGCTTCTTTTATGTGTGAAGATGCAGGGTCCTCCATATTTTGGAATAGGGATATTAGGAGAAAGAGCCCCAGGAATTCCAGGCTCATAATTATCCCTCGTAGTGTTCTCTGCTAGGGAGAGAGGAAGGAAGGAAGGAAGGAAGGAAGGAAGGAAGGAAGGAAGGAAGGAAGGAAGGAAGGAAGGAAGGAAGGAAGGAAAGAAGGAAGGAGGGAGGGAGGGAGGGAACTTTAATTGCCAGGCTCCCAAATGATGGGCAAAAAGACAGCTACTGGTTCCAAAATGGCCACCACAGCGTTTTCCTGTAGTCTGAGCAGTTACTTAGTAACCGGCCCCCAGCTGTGCCGCCCGGGACTGCACTGGGGCAGAATGGCGCCTGGGCCTCCTTCTGCCCGGGATAGTTCAGGCAAACAGTGGAGGAAAGAGGTAATCAGGGCATGAGCATGTGGTGAGCACGGCAGTGAGTGTGCACTGAGTGTGCGGTGAACATGGCAGAAAGTGTGCAGCTAGCACAACAGTGAGTGTGCAATGAGTGTGGTAGTGAGTGTGCACTGAGTGTGCAGTGAGTGAGCAGTGAGTGTGCAAAGTGGGCAGTGAGCACAGCAGTGAGCAGTGAGTGAGCAGTGAGTGTACAGTGAGTGTGGCAGTGAGCAGTGAGTGAGCAGTGAGTGTGCAGAGTGTGCAGTGAGCCCAGCAAGAAAGGACTTGTCTGCGGGATCAGCGATGGGGGGTGCCCGCTTTTGTACTTGTTGCCTCAGCCTTTTTCTCCCCCTGGAAAGGCTCTTGGTAACCAGTTCTTGGTGGGAAAGCAGTCAGCCGCAGGAGACCAGGAGCACTTCCTGGCCCTGATGGGAGGGGGCTGGGGTGCCCTCAGTGGTTAGAGTGTTGGACCCACTGAAGGGTCTCGGGTTTGATTCCTGGTCAAGGGCAGGTACCTGGTTGCTTGTTTTCTCCTCACCCCTGCCCCCTGCCATCTCTCTCCCTCCCTCCCTCCCACAAGCAATGGAAAAAAATATCCTCATGTGAGGATTAACAACAAAAAGATCATGTGGGGATGTTGGTGGGAAGGGAAGGTGCCAGGGACATGGAGAGGGGCGGGGGAGAGTGGGAATGATAGGAAGGAGGCTGTATTCTTGCACCACCCTACAGTGAGGGGACCACATCCAGCACCCGCGCTGCTTCCAGAGCCAGGTGGGCGGCCTTGACGGAGGAAGGCTTCTTTATGTTGAGCTGGCCGCGGCCTCTGAGGCTGGCACCTACCTGTTCCACCCCACCACCAGCATTTCGGTCAAAATCGGAGCAATTCGTTCCCATTTCAAGAAGAAATAAAGAAAAAAGCCTAAGTGCCCAATTCACAAGCTGAGTGCTTTTCTTCTTCTTCTTTTTTTTAAATATAAAAACCAGATTTACTGCTACAATAGGCGGCAGCTGGAAACCCTACATGCTAACACAGACAATATTATGCACATCCCCAGGGGAGGTGGAGCATGGCAGAGGCCACTGGTTTAGACCAAGAGCCTTTCAATGGACTACTGGATGGACTGGATCTGCTGCTCAGCTGGGAGCCTTCTTTGATGGTGACAGAGCAGGTGAGGACAGGCCTGGGGACCCCATAGGCCACCCCAGTGCCTGCTTGGAGCGCACAAACATGTAGGGCACATTCTTGTCTTCACACAGCAGCGGGAGGGGCAGGATCCCAGGTTCTGTGTCTGCAGCCATCACAAGGAACTCAGAGATGCCTCTGGGAGGGTTTTGGTGGCCTCATTGGCTCCTTTCCGAAGGTGCTTGTAGTTAATGCGCCTGCTGAACGAGGCCTGATCTTTTTTGGTGAGGGGGCATTGTGAGAGGGAGGCCTGCGGGTTTACATCAGCCTCACTCCAGGCTGTGGTTTGGGGTCTTGCCTCTCCTCAAGACCCTGAGTGCTTTTCTTCATGAAAGATGAAAATATCGGTAAATTTTAGGATAGTAACAAGAAACTTCACCCTCTGGCAGGCGTCATTGGCTGATGCCGTCCCCGTTCCTCCTCTGCACTGTCATTGGTATGAGGACAGCGGCCTGAAGAGCTGCCTGGCTCTCCTGGCTCGGCCCACACATGTGTGAAGCCCCAGCCCATCGATGCCACACTGGCTAAGTGGATATAAATTGGAACGTCTTTCAGTCTGTCAGTCACTGAGTCTTCATGGAATATCCAGACACATTAAACACACACCTGCTGTGAAAACAGGGCCACACAGGTGGAAAGATAGCATCCAATTCCTCATGTATGTGTGTCGCTAGAGGGAGTCCCAGGAGACGCCCTGGGCAGAGGCAATGACAGCATCTCTGAGGGCTGCTGCACAGGGAGCCCCACACGCTCACCCGGGTGATCCTCAGCCAGCCGATGCGCTGCCCGCACCTGTCCCTCCCTTCAGAGAGGACGTGGAGGCCCAGCGCAGGGTGAGCAGGCCTCCTTACAAGTGCCCGCTCTGAGGCTAGAAAGTCTGGCTCCCTTGAGCCTGTCTTTGTACAAAGTGCCCAACTGCGTGCAGGGGGATCTATCAGCATTTATTAAAATCACAGGTGTGCATGCTCTTTGTGACCCTTCCTCCTGTGTAGAGGTGTGGTGCACTTCAGGGGCACACCAGGGCAGGGGCACGGCCCATGCTTAGAAGGACACACTATATTGGGGTTTTCAATCACCTTTGTCACAGTCTTGAAATTCTTAGGAATTTTCTTTTCCCGTTTGTACTTTGTAAGTGAAGTCCAATGGCATAGCAGCACAGGTGCGGGGGGCCTGGAGCCAAAGCCCGAGTGGTCTTGCCTCCCACACCTCTGAGGCCCCCTGGACTGGCTCTAAGCTGCCCACCGCCCACTGCCCGCCCTTCCCACAGGAAGCAGTGCCACCTTCTCTGCTGGCGCCTCTCAGCAGGGACGTGGGCACCGTGAGAACTGGAGCAGTCAGGCACACACACTTGTCTTGCCCTGTGAGGGAGTCCATGCACCCCTCAGTATGGCTGTGCCTAAAGAAGTGCCACATTGACTAACAAAAGCAAACACAGTCCTATGACACGCAGCGAGTGGCACCGCCGTGGGGAGAAAGGGCTGTTCCTGCCCTCGGTGCAGGTTTCCTTTTGTACGGGGTCCTCAGATTAGGCAGCCACCAGGAGCCCGATGCTCACATGTGAGGCAAAAAGGTGGAAAGGGTGTCCTGACATCCTTGCCTTGTGCCTTCAGTGCACAGATGGGTGAGACTGGAATTAACTTCATAAAGGCAGGGGCTTTGTCTGGCTGGCTGCAAGTTTTATAATCAAGGTAATGTAGAGCTTGGTACATGGCATCTGCTGTTAAGTATCCTATATAATAAAGAGGTAATATTCAAATTGACTGTCACACCCTCACACAAAGATGGCCACCCCCATGTGGTCACAAGATGGCCACCCCATGTGGTCACAAGATGGCTGCCACAACATGGCCGGCAGGGGAGGGCAGTTTGGGGGGACATAGTCCTGTAGGAGAGGGCAGTTGGGAGGGACCAGGCCTGCAGGGGAGGGCAGTTGGGGGTGACCAGACCTGCAGGGGAGGGAGGACAGTTGGGGGGACCAGGCTTGCAGGGGAGGGCAGTTAGAGGTGACCAGGCTGGCAGGGGAGGGCAGTTGGGGAGACCAAGCCCGCAGGGGAGGGCAGGTAGGGGCAACCAGGTCGTCAGGGGAGGGCAGTTGGGGTTGACTGGGCCAGCAAAGGAGGGCAGTTGGGGGCAACCGGGTTGGCAGGGGAGGGCAGTTAGGAGTGATCGGGCCTGCAAGGGAGGGCAGTTGGGCGCAATTGGGCTGGCAGTTAGGCGTTGATCAGGCTTGCAGAGGAGTGGTTAGGGGGTGATCAGGCTGACAGGCAGAAGCATTAGGGGCAATCAGGCAGACAAGTGAGTGGTTGGGAGCCAGTAGTCCCAGATTGTGAGAGTGATGTCTGAGGGGTCCCAGATTGGAGAGGGTGCAGGCTGGGCTGAGGGACCCCCCCGCCCATGAACGAATTTCATGCGCTGGGCCTCTATTTATTAATATAAATTAATTGAATACATTTTTATTTCAACCTAGTAAACTGAAACTTAAAAATTTAAACAACCTAAATACCCTTAGTTAAATAAGTATGATACATTCGTGCAATAAAAGATTGTGTAGCTGGATAAAATATGTTCTCAAGACACTGATATGTGAAGATATCCAACATGCATGTTGTCACCATGTTTTTAAAGAAAAGGAGGGTGGGGATATAGTCCCAGTCCTCATCCCAGGACGGCCCCCTGTCGCTACCTCCAGTGCACACCTGTGCAGGGTTCAGAGGAAACCGAAATTGGCACCACATGGCTGGGAGGGAAATTTTTCAAAATATATTATTTTATACCTTCAGATTTTGAAACAGAAGCAAATGTGCAAAGAAATAAAAAAGGATCAATTTTTAAGAGTACAACAGAGCTCTCTCATTTGTGTGTGATGTATTTCACACAGAATCGGGGACTTATGCACCACTGTCCTGGGCAGCCATCTGGGCAAGCCGCCATTTATTGGGTGCTCACAGCTTCACCCAGGCAGCATGTTCACTCCTTTGCACATCCCTATGGTCGCAGGATGCCGCTGATATGCTGATGCTCATCTCGGCTGACCTCAGGAGGTGAGGGAAACACCCCATCCCACAGCTCTTTCCCTGTGACCTGAGGACTCAGAGAGGGAACCAGGCTGCGGGACATGTGAGGGAGCCAGGCAGGGGGACACTTGAGGGAGCCAGGTGGCGGGGCATGTCTGTTCTGGCTTTGGCTATGCTGACAGCTACTAACCTTGCTAACCTCCCATGCTTGCCTCTCTGAGCATAGGTGGCCATCAACTCCCGACATTCAACTTGTGGGGATCAGGAGTCACTTCAAGTATGCCTCTGTAGTGTGTGGATTGTTTTGATCTAAAGGCAATCAAGACCCTGTGGTCTCGCGAAACTACTGTCCTCGTTAGCTGCCTAGAAGGTGTTTAATTAGGAGCCATGTCTATGATGACAGATTATTGGCGATAACCCTTCCACCTGCCCATAGGGCAGGCCAGCTTCTCGTTACTGACTCCCTGTTGCACCCCTTGACACCCCATGGCCTCCCCTAGCTCAGAATGTCAGCAGCATCTCATTTTACCTTTCTGCCCGAGCCCCTCCAGCCTGGGGGCCTCTGGCTCTCATGTGTCAGGGTTCCCGTGCACACATATGTAATTAAGTTGGTCATGTTCTCTCGCTGTCTTTTCATGTCTATGTGACCATCAGGCCAGTGGATAGAGGAAGTTCCCTCCCTACAAGGCCACGCTGTCCCGACCTTCCTGACCTTTGGGAGCAGGAAGCTAGCTCAGCCGAGGGGCCTGCTCTCCGCTGGGCACAGGCCTGGACCTAGACTTGCAGCAGGAGGAAAGGAAGTCAGCTGGGAGGAAGCCGCAGGCAGTTTCAGTCATGAGGCATTAGAACGAGGAAACGAAGGCTCAGGGTTCCTTCCTCTTTAAAAGGCCAACAGTGATCCCACTCCCCTGGCTAATACGGAGGGGGGGGGGAGAGATACATGGCCGCTCCCTGAGGTCCAAGGAGTGAGCGGTCCAATCCCAGCTGGTCAGATCCCAGGAGCCCCTTCAAAGGCTGGGTCACTGGGAGGGAGCAGGGAGGGAGGCTGGTGCCAGGCAGCCTTCTCTCTGTAGCTCAGGGGGTGGTCAGGCCAACCCTGTCATCTCCTGGGTCTGTGGCCCTTTGTGTGAGTGCCTGGCAAGGATGACGTGAGGCCCAGCTGCAGGAGGAGGGGCAGCGGAGCGCTGCCCTCGTCTGGCCCAGGCACCTTCAGTGGTGGGACAGGCCGCCTGCTGGGCCGTCCCTGCTGGGGCTCTGCGGCCGGGAGAGTGAAGATGGCAAGTTTCTGGAGCTCCTCTCTGCCCAGCCGCCTCCCCTTCCTCCTGCTGCTTCTCCAGTCTTCTTCTAGCCACGCAGGTAAGGCTGATCCTGATTCCTGCCCCAAGAGCAAGGCTGGTTTTCCTGGCTCGCCTCCTCTCACTCCTCCTCCAGTTACTGTGCAGATTCTCCTTCTGAAACACAGATGTCTGACATGGGTCCCCTCCTCAGAAAACACCTGTGGTTTCCGGCAGCTTTCGGGACAGGGCCCCTGCCTCCTTGCCAGGACCCTCCCGCCAGGCTCTCCTGGAGGCGCGCCTCCTGGCTGCTTGGCTTTGGTCTCTCCCCCAGCGAACAGGGACGTGACAGTAGCAGACTCTTGGAGTGACCGTCGGGGTCAGGGAGACAAGGTCCATGACAGCTTAGTGGTCCCGATCCCAAAAGCCGGGGTCAGTCAGTGTCGCGTGAGGATATTAGCATCGTATCAGGTTGAGTGCTCAGTTCTCACCGCCAGGAGCTGCTGAGTTTCTGTAGAGGTGCCCTGTGCTCACGTCCTGGGGAGAAAGAAAAGAAACTGGAGACCCCACTCAGGGAGCCCCTAACATAAGAGGCTCGCCCTTGCCCTCCCGGGAACCTTGCAGTGAACGGGGCTCCCATCTCCCAGCGGCTCCGACTCTAACGGGGGAGACACGTTCCCTGTGGGAACAGGCCAGGCGCATGCAGGGCGCCCAGCTGGCCGGTTGGGGTCCGAGGAGACAGGAAGCAGCACCTGCGGTGCAAGGTCTCAGGAGCGGAGCGCTGGGCCGCGGGGGAGGCTACGGGGGGCGGGGGGGGGGGCGGCAGTGGGGAGGGGCAGGGCCTCCCGCGGGGAGTCGGCCCGCTTTGGCCAAGTTCCCGCGGGAGGCCCACGCCGAGCTGGAGTGCGGTGCTGAACGCGGGGCTGAGGACGGGGACACAGCTGTGGGGGCGTCCCGCCCGCCAGGCCCTCGCCGCCTCTGCAGCCAGGGGCCGCTCACTCCCAGGCGTGTCCAAGAAGGGAGCTCTCTCCCGGCTCAGACGCCACTCAGAACGCTTGTTCCAACCCCACAAGAGAGCCGCGTCCCGCCGGGATCGCCGCCCCTGACGCCCCCTGGTGTCCCGCACAGGACAGTTCCGAGTGGTGGGCCCGGAGCGCCCCGTGCGCGCCCTGGTGGGGCACCCCGTGGAGCTGCCGTGCCGTCTGGCCCCCGCCAGGAACGCCAGCGGCATGGAGGTGGGCTGGTACCGGCCGCCCTTCTCCCGGGTGGTCCACCTGTACCGCGGCGGCCAGGACCAGGCGGAGGAGCAGGCGCCCGAGTACCGCGGCCGCACGGAGCTGCTGCGGGGCGCCATCGCCGAGGGCCGGGTGGCGCTGCGCATCCGCAGCGTGAGGTTCTCCGACGAGGGCGGCTTCACCTGCTTCTTCCGGGACCACGCGCAGCAGGAGGAGGCGGCGCTGGAGCTGAAGGTGGAAGGTGGGTGCCCCCGCGCAGGCCCTCTGGCTTTTTTTTTTTTTTTTGTAATATATTTTTATTGATGCCAGAGAGAAAGGGAGAGGGATAGAGAGAGAAACATCAATGGTGAGAGAATCATGGATCGGCTGCCTCCTGCACCCCCACACTGGCCGAAACCCCGGCCTGTGCGCTGACAGGGAATGGAACCCTGACCTCCTAGTTCATAGGTCCACGCTCCACTAGGAGCGCTGCGGGCCTGTGGCTTTAATCGTCCTCTGGCTTGAGATGAGCTCCTTCAACCCAACACCGTCCTTCTGGGAGCCGCTCCACAGAAGCATCTAGTCCTCAGGGTCTGCTGCCTCGTAGCTCAGAATAGGAGCCACCAGAGCAGTCAGTCCACAGCATGGAAGTGACTGAGTACGCGGTTATTCATCCGGGAACACCATGCAGCCATTAAAAGGATTGTTTTGGGGCCATGGCAGATGGCTTGGAGGCATTCCACAAGCATTGTTGAGTGATGAAAGCAAGCTACACTTGCCCTGGCCGGGTGCTCAGTGGTTAGAGCGATGGCCTGCAGACTGAAGGCTCTCGGGTTCCTTTCCAGGTCAAGAGCATGTACCTCAGCTGCAGGTTCCTAGCCCAGGTAGGGGCACATGTGGGCGGCAACCAGTCCATCAATCTCTCTCATACCAATGTTTCTCTCTCTCCCCCCCTCCTGCCTCCCTCCCACTTTCTCTAGAAATCAATGGAAAAAATATCCTCGGGCCAGGATTAAAAAAAAAAAAAAAAAGAAAGCTACACAATGACACAATGTAAAGAAAAACTAAACCTTATGTTTGTGAATATATTATGTATATCTCAGAAAAATATGAAAAGAGATCCATAAGAAAGTTAGTGTGGTTCACTTTGGGGGAGCAGAGAGGAAAATGGGGTGTGACCCACCACAGAGCATGAAAGAAAAGATCCTAATTATCCATGTGACCTTCCTGTAAAAGCACATGTACATGTACATTTGTGTACATAATGTAACATGTACATTTGTGTACATATAAAAAAAAGATTTGTAAGAAACAAAAAACAAAATAGAAAAAAAAGAGATCAATGGAGGCAACAAAATCTTTGAAAGAATCAATTTCTGATTAGTTTGTGCTACTAGAAGACAATATGAATAATCTGAAAGTTAATCAAAGTGTGCAAGGGGGCTTTTTTCCTTCTTGTTGCTTTGGAATATCTCCTGTTTATTTGTTATAAACAAGGGGATTAGTCCTAAAAGAGTCAAATTGACCAAATCCTATTACAATGAATTTCAAAGTTGATGTGTCTGTGGTGTTTTATTAGATGAGAAACGTTATTGAAAAATATATTCCAACATAGTTGAAGGGAGTAAACTGATAAAACACATGTCTGAATATGTCACTTAGAGAGTGTATTTCCTCTACTCCCTTCTCCAGAATTGCATTGTCAGTGTTTTATGTGATGGGTGACCTGCAATTCGTTTCATTTTATTATCATTATTTTTTTATCCCAGGATGGTTAGATGTGGGCAAAGTGAAATAGATGAAAGGGAAGCTTTGAAAATTAATTATTTTTAAAAAATTGATTGATCTTTAGAGAGAGAGAGGAAAGGAGAGAGAAATATTGATTCTGTTGTTCTACTTATTTCTGCATTTATTGGTTGCTTCTTGTATGTTCCCTAAGGATCAAACCTGCAACCTTGGGTAGTTGGACAATGCTCTAACCACTGAGCTGCTGGCCAGGGAGAAAGTTAATTGCTATTTAATCGAAGGACAAAAGTGTTGTGAGGGTGGGAGCCTCCTTTCTCCCCTTTCCTCCTCCCCACCTGTGGGGAAACACCAGCCAACCCATCAGACAATAGCCCACTGCAGGCTGGGACCAGAGACGGCATTGTGTGCAGGAGAACAAAGCTATTCTAGAGATGGTGGCAGGGATGTGAAGATAGCGTGTGTCACAGAATGCTCTTCAGACAGCATTTGTTGTACAAGAAAAAGTAACCTCAAAACAAAAGCTGCCTCAGGGAGTGAAGATTTCCTCTGGATTGGTATCCACATTCCAACCTCTTCCTCCTGTTTCAAGTCTGCGTGCCTAAGAGCCCATGAGAGGAGTTTTACAGCTAAACCAGTGCCCGCCTAGCCGGGAGCCAGGCCAAGGCGAGGTTGGGCTCCAGTGCAGTGCTGTGCCAGTGCAGGTCCCAGATGCTCGCACCTGCTTCTCTGCAGAGTTTTGTTGTCTCTCTGACCTTATTCTTTCCTTGTCATTTTTGTGACTTTATTAATAGTTGTCTCTAATCCTTTCTTTAAACTCATCATTATGAAACCTTAAAATATATACCGAGGTAGAGAGAATAATGATAATGAGCCTCCAAGGACCCATCATTGCCTGCAATAGCTATGACCAAAGGCAAACTGCTTCACCTGACCCCTCATTACCTGCTTCCTACTGAGTTACTGAGGCAAGTCCTAGGCTACAGTATCACTTCATTGCTAAATCCTTAAGGATGTATCATTCAAGTATAAGACCGCTTGAGGAGGTGGCGGAGGTAGAAGAGGGTAAAGGGGGGGACAAACGGTTCTGGAAGGATCCCTGACCCGGTAGCTCAGCTGGTTGGAGCATCGTCCAGATGTGCCAAGGCTGAGGGCTTGGTCCCCCGTCAGGGCACATACAAGAAGCAACCAATGATGCATAGACAAGAGCAACAGCAAACCAGTGCTTCTCTCCTCCCTTCCTTTCTCTCTAAAATCAACCAATACATTTTTTAAATGGTGATGGAAGAAGACTTGACTTCGGATGGTGAAGCCACAATGCAATATACAGGTGATATATTATAGAGCTGTACACTTGAAACCTACACTGAGTGGCCAGATTATGATGATCTCTGAATGCATAATAATCTGGCCACTCAGTGTATAGCCTATATAATAAAAGGCTAATATGCAAATTGTCTCCTCGACCAGGAGTTCAACCAGCAGGCAGGCTGGCCAACCGCCCATGTCCCCTCCCCCTGGCCAGGCTGGCCAGACCCCACCCATGCACAAATTCATGCATCGGGATATATATATATATATATATATATATATATATATATATATATTTATACTGAGTGGCCAGATTATTATGTGTTCAGAGATCATAATAATCTGGCCACTCAGTGTATATTATATTGACCAATGTCATCCCAATAAATTCAATGAAAAAGAGTAAAATGCTTTAAGAAATTATAACCACAAGACTATGATCACATTTTTTAAAATTAACAAAAATTCCTTAAAGTCATCAATACCCAGTCTGTGTTCAAATTTTCCTGATCGTTTCATAAGTATATTTTTACAACTGGTTTGTTTGAATTGAACCCAAACAAGATCTACACGTTGGTGTTTGCGCTGTAGTGTCTCCCATGACCTAGATCTTGCTGATTCCATCCCCTTGCTGTGTAACAGGGTGCTCTGCCCCCTGCACTTTCTGTCAGCGGACGGGTTAGATGCGCAGTCACCTTGCCAAGCACAATCAGAGGCGATGTCCCTGCTGCTTTCCATCAGAAGGTCAATAGGCCTCTGTTCTCTCTCTTGGTTACAAAGAAAGAGCTAAAATGTGAGCTTGACAACCATGCTGCTACCAGTACCCAGATAAGAACTTCAAAGTAGACTTGGCTGCATTTTCTTCTACGATTGTATTTATACCTAAGAATCCCTCCTGACCCATTGATTTATTTTTTTTAGATGGACTGCTTTATTATTGATTTGAGAGAGAGAGAGAGGAAGAGAAAGAGAAACATCGATTTGTTGTTCCACTGCTTCATGCATTCATTGATTGTTTCTTGTATATGCCCTGACCAGATATTGAACCCACAACCTTGGTGTGTGGGGACAAGCTAGTGGGTCAGCGCCCTCCTGACTGGTTTAATGTTGCTTGTTGTGACTTAATTCCTGACGCTGATGGCAGCGTCTTTATCCGGCCCTCTAAAGCAGAGAACAGGTAAGGGCTGGCGGAAGCATGGCATATTGAGACTAGACAGGCAGAGCTCCCGCCTGCCCAGCAGACTCTAGAATGGGAAAGAGGTGGGAACCAGAGAGCCGAGTCCCTCTCTCACTCCCTGCTCCACTCCACACGCTCAGGTACCAAGTTCTGTGGCTCTTCCTGTTTCAAAGCTCCAGAAAAGGGATTCCTAACCCTTGTGTGCATAGAGCCCGTTTGGCAGACTGGGAAGGTGATGGGCCCCTTCTCAGAAGTGTGATTTAAATGCATAAAACACATTAGCACTGAAATAGTTAACAAAATAACAAGATATGGGATGCCTGATAATTAGTGTAATTCCAAACTAATGAGACTCTTAAATAATATTTTGAGATTTCTGCAACATGTGACATGAAGATATTTGTGGTTTTTACTGAAGACAAAGTCACAGGTTCTGCTTATATTATAGTGTGTTGCTTACAAACATAATCAAAAGAAACACTGCATTTAGTTTCAGCATTACTGACAATAAATATGCATCCTTTTCCCCATTTGAGTTCACAGCCCTTTGAACTCCTCCACCTTCACCATGGCCCAGTGCCAGCTCCTGTCCTTTCCATTGCCCCTTCCACCATGACCTCTGAACTGCCCACCCGGCTCTCCTCTGCTCTGTGGTCACCAGCTCAGGCCTGTCCCTGCGGGAGAGGGCCCTCTGCACACCCATGGGGTCTCAGCATCCCTGGTTCTCAAAACTCCCCGATTAGCCCAACCTGCAACCTTGAGTGCTGCTGTTCCAAGCTCTAGCCTCTCCTTCAAGACTAAGCTCAGGTGTCAATTCTGTGCTGCCTCCTCTAAGCCTCGGTTATGTTCATTCCTTCACTCACCTGACTGTGGAGTGAGTGGCCTGGTGTGGGGTGTGGGGTGCCAGCTGGCTGGCCTGTGCTTCCTCCAGATCCTCCCACTGGCTGGCCTGTGCTCCCTCCAGATCCTCCCACTGGCTGGCCTGTGCTCTCTTCCAGATCCCTTCCACTGGGTGGGGCCTGGCGCCCTGGCCGGCCTGGCGGTGCTGCCCCTGCTCCTGCTGCAGCTGGTGGCCGGCCTGCTCTTCCTGGGCTTGCAGCACAGGCTGAGAGGTAGGCCCCATGGCACGGTGCCCTCCCAGCATGAGGCATGAGCCATGAGCAGGCTCCCAGCACTTCCCTCCAGTGACTCCTGGGTCCAGAACCCCACGCCAGGTTCACGCAGCAGAGCGCTTTGTCAGGCCACAGACCTTTGCACCCTGAGGTGGGCTTGCAGATGAGGCAGCCCAGGCAGGAGCAGGTCCACGTGCCCAGAAGCCCGTGCGGGGAGCTCAGCCCGAGCCCTGCTGGGCCCTGGCCCCAGGGAGCACTTCACACGCAGGGCATGAGCTTGGGTCAGGGCTGGGATATTAGGGGGAATACAAACACACGCAGCAGGTACTCGGAAACCCTCCTTCCATCTCCATTCAACACCAAGGACTGGGTTCCGCTGGAAATGGAGCTCCCCTTTTGTGTCCAGAGCGTCCATCCCTGCCCCCTGCCCCTCCCCCCCATGTTCTCAGAGGCAAAGCCACAGGACCTGCTGCTTCCCCTCCCACTCCCAAGAGGATAACAGCAAGAAGGGCTTTGGAGGGAGGGGGATGTTGGTGGCATAGAAAATGGGGGCTTTTTTCTCCACTTGAATTCGTCCCGCATAAACAAGGCCTTCAGCCCACAGGCTGAGCAGGAAGAACCCGATGGCTCAGCCGGGCTTGAGCCCTGCTCCACTGACCCTCCAGGCCTCAGGGCCCCACCCATCAGGCAGAGCCAACGCCTTCCCCCTAAGTTGTGAGCAAGGCTGGAAGGGGTAATGTCATGTAAAGTGCGGGTGCAAAGCAGCTGCTCTGCTAAGTGTTCATTTCCTCCCTTCCTGTCAGATGGGAAGTGGCTTTACATTTACAAAGTGACCCCAGCAGGATGGAAGGGGGAAGGTAATAAAATCTTGTTGGTTTGGGGCTTTGCTGTGTACCTACATTCTTTATCTCACTATTTAATCCAGACATACCCAAGTAAAGAGTCGGGCTCTGGGCTCCAAGCCCAGCGGCTCTTCCCAACCACAGCAAGCTCCCCGCTGGGCCGGAGGCACAGAGGTGGGCGGGTGTGGCAGGCCCAGGTGGTGCCCAAGCAGGGACTAATTGTGTTGCCTTTTTCCATTTTAGGAAAACTTCGAGCAGAGATAGGTGAGTTTCAGTTACCTTCCCTCAACTCCTCCCTTCTGATTTTGGCCTCACCAAAATGGTCGTTCTCTCAGGACATCTTTGCCAATCCCTGAGTTCCCTTTAAAACTACTAAAGCAGCCAAAAATGACAGAACATTTCATTCCTCTTGCCTTCTGTAAGCCAGGGTAGGCACCAAATCCGCAGCTTCCCTCCGTCCGTCCGTCTATCTGTCGGGTGTCACTGTCAGGTAGAAAGAACTTTAGGTGATTAAAAAACAAAGGCCCAGAGGAGACAGTGTGGCCTCCAGAGCCCTCTAAGTCCCTCTCCATCTGTTCTTTTCAGAGAGCCTTCACAGGACCTTTGGTAAGTGCTGGGGTACAGGCCCTGGGTCTGCTGTGTCCCTTGGGCCTAGGCACCTGGGAGGATCAGGACCCCTGGCTCCTGTTGGTCTCGTCTCCTCTTGCTTTTTCTTTGAATAAGCACCTGCACCCAGGACAGGCAAGATCGCTGGGAGTGCTAGGCACTTGCAGTCACTGCTGTTCGCGCCTTGGGGATCACACCAGGTGCACATCATCCTCTTCTCAGGAAACAGGGCGGGGCAAACAGGACCTTTGCACAAATTCTCGCTGTCTAGTGGGGAGTTGCCACACATACATGAAGTAACTGGAGAACCAAGTACACATGTCACCGGCTGAATCCACGCTGTAGCTTGTTCCTGAGTGCAGGAGTACAACTACATGACTAACCCCGGGGGGCTTCTTGCAGGAGTGAAGATACCATGCCCCACTAAAATGTTGTTCAGGTCTAATGATGTCATTTCAAAATATTGATAAACACAAGCAATATTTTGAGACTTTTGCAACATGTTAAGAAACCCCATACAATATGGAGGGGTGCATGGGCATGGGGAGCCCCATTAATTCTGCTTGTTCTTGGTGGACAATTCAGATCCTTACTTTCTGAGGGTGCCCTGCTGGAAGGTGACCCTGTTTGTGATCGTGCCGGTGCTCGGACCCCTGGCCGCCTTGGTCATCTGCTACAACTGGCTGCACCGAAGACTAGCAGGTGCAGGGGTGGGGCGCAAACAGGACCATGGAGCAGGGGGCGGAAACATGAACCAGGGCTCCAGATGCTGGGGTCTCCCTCTCTGTTACCAGGGCCAGCCAGGCTCCCCAGGGAATCTGTGGGTCCCACAGTGGAAAGGGTCCCTGCAGAGCTGCACAGGGAGGCGCGGGCAGGAGCTGGTCACCTCCCACCAGTCACCTACTTCTCTTTGTTTTCAGGGCAATTTCTTGAAGAACTAAGTAAGTTCATTCCTCCTTCTTATAAGCTGAAAAAACAAAAACAAAAAACAGGAAAGCGGCAAAAGAGAGGGGCCATGAGGCATTGAATGCCCAGAGGACAGGGGGGCTGGGCTGCATGGGTGAGGGGACTCTGTGAGGTAGCAGCTGTCTTGCCAACTGGACGGGTGGCAGGGAAGGAAGTGGGGCACCACCTTTTGTGCCCCTGGGCACAGACCCCATTCCTTCCCCTTCCGAGGGCAGCTGCCTGCAGTGCCTCAGTTCAAGGCCCTCACTGAGACAGGCCCAGGCGGGGCAGCCCAGAGGGCCTTTCCTCTCCTGGGATTAATGGTTTCATGGAAGTAACTACTGGCAGTTTTCAAGTTATTTTCTTCTCCTAGGAAACCCCTTCTGAGGGCAGCTGCACAGTGGCAGGAGCGGAGGAGAGCCGGGCTGGACCAAGAATCGGTCCTCGGGATATTGCATCCATCAGCCTCTTGGCTGTGGGCACCTTCTATCTTGCACTCCAGGAACGCTCCAAATTCCAAATAGGACTCATTTCTTCATTGTTAATTTTTTTTTAAGGAAGGGAGAAACGTCGTTTGTTGTTCCACCTTCTCTACACACCCATGTTTCTCTTCTGTCATCTACTTTTTCCCAGCTGTCTTTCCTGTTTTTGTACCTACATCTTTCTTTTTTAAAAAATATATTTTTTGATCTCAGAGAGGAAGGGAGAGGGAAAGAGAGATGGAAACATCAATGATGAGAGAGAATCATGGATTGGCTCCGCCCTGCACAACCTCTATTGGGGATCGAGCCCACAACCTGAGCATGTGCCATTGACCAGAATCAAACCCAGGACCCTTCAGTCCGCAGGCTGACACTCTGTCCCCTGGGCCAAACCAGCCAGGGCTGTACCTACATCTTTCCACTTCCTGCCTTCTACCCAGAAGTCCGGCAGACGCTCGTCCTCAGACGAGCAGTGGCGCATGGCTGCCTCCCACAGCATGCCAATCGGCAATGACCTCAGTCCCAAAGGGCTGAGTGGAGGGTGGAAGGGAAGGAACATGATGAGTCCAAAACATCAAAGAGCAGAGTGAGCTGCAGAGTGGGCACAGGGAGAGCCAGCTCCTGGCCGAGCTCCGCCCACCCGGGCCTCCTAAGGAGCAAGGGACAAAGGTGCGGGTGGCCGCCCTGCTCTGAGGTCCCCCTGTACTTCCACGGCCAGCAGAGGAGTCCCTCGACTTCCCCTCCCATCCCTTTCCTCCCATGTCCACGCCTATTGGAGTACCACCGTTTTGCTCAACAATTCCTGCTTTATGGTGTGAGACACAGAAACAGCTGGTGCTAATCACGTTTCCGGTGCCACTTCCTGTGCCTCTTCCTTCCCGCCTGCACCCCGAGCCCGTCCTCAGGAAAACCACACAGACATCCTCCATCACCAGGGCCATTTACTCGTGTCCAAGGCTCTCCCCGCCTCGGCGGCTTCTTTTCCTCCGCATCCCTTCTCCCTTCTCCCCCTGCCGCCTCCTGGGGGTCCGGCTCCTCGGAGACCCACTGCCTTCCCGGCCACAGGGGGGGCGCTGCGAGAGGCCCAGCCACTGGCCCAGGACCGCCCGGCACAGCCCCTCTCCTTGGTGGCTCCCCCAGTGCTCCACTAGGGCCTCCCTCTCCCCAAAGCAGAGGTCGCAGACGGGGCAGCGGTAGCCCTGCTCCCCGTGGGCCTGCTGGTGCCGGAGCAGCCCCAAGGGCGAGCGGAAGGGCTGGCTGCAGCGGCAGCGGCGGGCCTCCTGGTGGCGGGGGCGAGAGGCCCGCGTGCTGAGAGGTAGGGGGCCGGAAGGGCAGGGGGAGGCCCTGCGTCCCGGAGGCTCCGGCAGTGTAGCCTGGGGCCTGGTGCTCGGGCCGCGGGGCCCCGGCGCTGGGGCTGTGGCCGCGGGAGCCTGAGCTCTCACCACCAGCACAGGGCTCCTGCCTGCAGGCGGCCGTGGCCCAGCTGCGGGACCCTCAGCTCTACGCGCGGCTTCCTGGGTCCCGGCCGCTGGCACGTGGATCCCCGCTGGCCCTGGGGCTGCGTGTGTCCGCTGGTGGCGCTTGAGCTCGGACTGGTCGCGGAAGCCCTTGCCACAACGCGGGCAGCAGTGGGGCCGGTAGCCCAGGTGCACGCGGCGGTGGCGGCTCAGGCCTGAGGCGTCGCAGTAGGTCTTGTCGCAGAGGCCACAGCGGAAGGGCCTCTCCCCGAGGTGCGTGCGCCGGTGGTAGCCCAGGGCTCTGGGGCTCCGGAAGGACTTCCCGCACTGGCCGCAGTTGTTCGGCCCCTTCAGATTGTGGACGAACTGGTGGTAATGGAGGTTGGAGCGCTTGCTGAAGCACCTGCCGCAGACATGGCAGGGGAAGGGGGGCCCAGCCCCGGATGCCGGGAGCACAGGGGTCCCGCCCAGGGTCCCAGCTGGGAAAGAGGACGGGTCTGAACCTCTGCCTCCAGGCTGCTCCTCACCTCCTGTCAGGACAGAGAAGAACAACACAGCAAGACTCACCCGGAGAGCCCAGCGTCCAGGCCTCCCGCCTCCCGCCTCCCGCCTCCCGCCTCACTCTGCACCCTCAACCGCACCAGGATTTTCCTAATTAACAGCAAGTAAAACCTGAACTGGAATCTTCCAACAATATCAGATTAAAATATTAACTTATAACATTTTTTGAAACCCAGTTCCTCTCATTTTCCTAACATCATGCAGACTGGGACAGGAGAGAGAGGAGGTGCTGCTGAAAAGGAAGCTCAGAGGGGAGTGCCAGCCAAACACTGGGCACGGGCGCCGGGCGGTCGGCCTGGTGCAGCCTCTCTCACGTCCTCTCACCTCCCAGGAACCAGTCTCCCCGACCCTCTGGGCGTCAACTCCACCCCTTCCTTCCTTTTCTCTTGCAAGGACTTCAGCAAAGGAGTGCCCCTGACAAGCAGCCACATGCAGGCCGTCAGCCCCTGGAAGCTGGAGGCGCTCTGGCCCTGGCGGCTCAGTCAGCTTCCCGAAGCCCAGGCCCGGGGGAGGGCGGCGCACCTGCAGGGCGGACTCCCCCACGCGGGGGAAGGAGGGCTGCTCTCCACCGCTTCTCTTCTTGTTCCAGCTCCATGACCAGATCTGGATTAGACAGGGCAGTTCTGGCTGCAGGGTGGGAAGGGAGAAGGAGCTGAGGTCCCCGGTGTGGCCCTTGCACCGAAAGGGAACAACAGGCTGCTTTTGTGTCCTTGGTGTAAGAACTAGAATCTGGGAAACACAGATGCAGGGGGAGACACTCAAAAGACCAGCCCCTGAGCAGCAGGTCTAGCCGAGAGGCCTGGGAAGCTGGCAGGATGAGGGGACGCTGCCTGCCCTGGGCGCAGCCATCACGCCACTGCCTTCGCACAGGCACTCAGCCCTTTCCTCTCTTCCTGGGCTCTGACCCAGAACTCACACCTGAGAACCAAGGGCCAGTGAGGCTGCTTGAGGTGATCGACCTGCCAGGGAAGCCCAGCGCCCAGGGCCCTGGGACAGGCTGTGGGGACCCGCCTCTTACCCACAGACACCAGGGTTTTGAAGGTCTCGGACATGACGTCCTGGTAGAGGGCCCTCTGACAGGTGTCTAGACATGCCCACTCCTCCGGGGTGAAGCGCACGGCCACATCCTCCAAGGTGACTGGCTTCTGGAAGAGAGGGACTCAGGGAGTCTGGACCCAGAGCAGACACTGGCCTCGTCCAGAAAGCGAAGGGAAAACCACAACCATGGAAGCAGGGGAAGTAGAAAACTCAGGCACAGAGCCAGCAGCAATGACGTCGAGAAAAGAAAGGAAGGTTGGAGAGGAGGGAAGGAAACAATAG
Source organism: Corynorhinus townsendii (assembly GCA_026230045.1). Lineage (NCBI taxonomy): Eukaryota > Metazoa > Chordata > Mammalia > Chiroptera > Vespertilionidae > Corynorhinus > Corynorhinus townsendii. Next base: position 99,690,900 of record JAPDVU010000004.1, on the reverse strand, counting down.
GAGCAAAGGGAGGGTTTACATGGAAAATAAACCAGATTCTGGGAGCAAGCAGAAAGGCTGTGGTTCTGCCGGCCCAGGAAGCACTCGTGAGGGTGCGGTGCTGCCGGGGAAGGCCCTCGGCCCCTCCTGGTGCTGCTCAGCTTGAAGCAGCCTGAGGTCCCATCTGACCTGCAGGCGGGGATGGGTGAAAGCTGCCGGGCCCAGGACACCCGCCCCAGCTGGTCTCCTCACCTCCACCCAGGCCTGCCACTGGCACTCCCTCTTCACCGCTGCCCGCGGGGCCTCCTGGTTGGGGTCGGGCTCTGGGCTAGGGCCGGTGCTGGTGCCAGTGCCGGTGCTGGGGAACAGCTTCTGCACTTCCATGGTACCTCTTCCTAGCTTTAGCCACTCCCGGACTTGCCCCGGGGCTACCTACGGCCCTGAGGTGGCAGAGCCCGAGGGAGCGGCCTGCAAGGCCCTAGTTGGTGTGGCTTCCTGTGACAGACCATCTGCTCAAGGGCTGCCTTGCTTCGGATCCCACAGCCTCAGCTCCAGAGCTCAGGGACCTGGCCACCTGGGCACAGCTGCCACTGTCCAGGAATGCCAGGCTGGGGCTGGGAAGGCACCTGCCTGTTTCTCCCTGCGTCTAACCGCTGGCTCGTGCCCACCTCTGGGAGCCTGAGGTCAGAGAGAAACAAACACATCAGCAAGAGGGGAGTGAGAAGCAATAGAGAGAAACAAAACATATGAGCACGGGGGGTGGGCAGCGAGGAGCAACAGCTTATTAGACAAAGGTGCCCTCTTCTGCTCTGTGCCAGGGACCTGCAGCACGGCCCTGCAGGTGACAGCTAACTCACCATTTTAACCCAAAGTGCAGAGGTGCTAGTCGCTCAAGGACATTCTGGGTCCAAGCCGAGACTGTGGCTCTGAGGGTGGGCTGCCCGGTAGAGCAGCACTGCCCACCCGAGGGAGCCAGAATGGCTGCACCAGCCCTGGCCGCACCAACACCCGCACCATTTTCCTGATTCTGATCTGGTTTCATTGGAAAATGGGATTAAAGGAGACATGCTAAGATCCTATTGAGGAGAAAAAGATGGTTCTTTGGGTTTTTATATATTCAGATCTTTGTAAAGAATACAGTGAGCTGGCCGGGTGGCTGAGCATCATCCTGTGCACTGAAGGGTCGCTGGTTCCATTCCCGCTCAGAGACATACTGGGTTTCAGGCTGGATACATGGAAGGCAACCGATTGATGTTCCTCTCTCACATCAATGTTTCCCTCTCTCTCTCTCTCTCTCTCTCTCTCTCTCTCTCTCTCTCGGCATGTCTTCTGGTGAGGATTTTAAAAAAAAACGAAGCCCTGCTGGTTTGACTCAGTGGATAGAGCATGGGCCTGTGGACTGAAGGGTCCCAGATTCAATTCCGGTCAAGGGCATGTAACTTGGTTGCGGGCACATCCCCAGTAGGGGGTGTACAGGAGGCGGCTGATGGATGTTTCTCTCTCATCAATGTTTCTAGCTCTCCCTGTCACTTCCTCTTTGTAAAAAATCAATAAAATATATTTTAAAAAAACACACCAAAAAAACCTGAAAACAGCCAACACAATAGCTGTCCCGTGTGAATGAATTAAAATTATATTTATTGTCAGATCAGCAAAAAATATATAGTTTTGGTGTGCCACAGAATGTTAGGACTTAGTTTATGTGCCACAGAATGAAAAACCGCTGTCCCGCGCTCCTGCAGAGCCCCTACAGGCCGCATCTCGAAGCAGCATCAGTGACAGCGTGCGTCCGCAAGGCCCTGCCTTTCCTGCCCAAGGAGACACCCACTCCCACCGCAGGTCCTCCACCACCTTTGCTGGGGTCGGGGTTGGCGCCTTGCGCGGACTGCGGGGCAGCCTGCGGGGCTCGGCGCGGGCTGCGGGGCTCGGCGCGGCCTGTGGAGTGGCCTGTGGGGTTCGGGAGGGAGCGAGGCTGTGGAGCCGCGCGCAACGTCTGCACCGTGCTCCCGGGCGCAGAGACCGGAGGTGCAGGCAGAACAGCCACCTGGCCCCTGGCCCGCCTGTCCCGCCCTCCAGAACTCCATCCCCGAGCGGAGGAGTCGCCATTTTCCAGTCCTGAGCCCGCCCCCCGCCCCGTAGTTTCCCTCTAACCCCAAAGCGGCCAACGGCTTCCCACGGCACGTGGACCTGCCCCCTGGCCCTCACTCTGTCCCTGGGCCCTACCAGCCCTCGGGTCTGCTCATTCCCCCAAGGGCCCTTTCCAGCCCCTGCCCAGCCCGGCCTTGGCTCTGGCCCCTGCGGGTGCGGGCCCGCCCCCAGCACCCCGCACGCCCAGCGCCCCACTCCCGCCACCCCACCCCTGCGTTCCCCGCGCGTCCGGGGCCGCACGCCCGCCCGGGGGCCTCCGGAGGACAGGTGCCTAGAACCCAGTGGCTGGCCTTCTGTGCCCTAAAGGCCGGCCAGCCCCTGAGACGCCCTTCCCGGGACCCAGCTTTCCCAACACGTGCCAGGCGGGTGCCGGCGCCGGCTCCACACTGCGGCCCGAGAGGCAGCACGCGGCCACACCCCCGACGCCCAGCTGACCCGGGTCGGAAGCTCCCCGCGCCGGCCGCGCTCTGGGGCGGAGGCGTGCGAGACAGACCCCCTCCGTCGGCTCAGATCCCGGTGAGCCCACCACCCCTCGGCCTACTCACCGCCGGGAAGAACGCCCCGGGACTGCGCGAGCTGCTCCAGCAGCGCTCGTTCCGGGAGGCGGCGACAGGCTCAGCTCCCTCACCCGCCCGCCCACCGTGCCGCTGCCCCGACTCGGAGGCTGTGGGCCCGCAGGCGGCGCCGGTAAGTCTAAGAGCCTAAGGAAGACCCGCCCCACTAGCCCACCCCTCCCTCCAGGTTACCTGGGGTGCCACCTAGCGCTAGGATCTTCCCTTATTCCCAACCTTAATTTACTCTTGGAAAAGGGGTTAAATTTTAAATTAAAATCTCCGATTAAAACAACCACCATCACCTAGAGCCCAAAGAACAGAAACGAGACCCTCACAGGCCCCCAGGAGAGACGTGGAGGCACATGCTGAAGTATGGTAGCAACCATACTTGGGTAAAAACTGCTGTTTGAATTTTAACCCTGCTATTCTGACTTCTGCACGCACTTACTTGCTTAAACAATAGGGTAGTTACCTCAGCTTCCAGACTGAGACCTGGAAACTCATGGTCTTACACACTTACTACCAACCCATCCGAGAGGAGGAATGGGAACAGCAGGAATCAACGATTTGATTCCCCCGGTAAGACCAGTGGGGAATGTTCTGGCGTAAGTGACCCCAAATCAGGACAGAGACCCCCAACTGTATATTAAGGTTTGGCAGGTGACCCACGCTCAGAAGCATGTGGTTCGTCATGCTCCAGCCAGGCGTGACTCCTGCTCTTTGTTTTAAATTAAATCCATCCCACATCACAAAGGTAATTTTTCTGTGTCTGTGGACCAGAACTGCAGGAGAGTGATTCCCACTGACTCAGTAGCTCCAGGAGTAGAAAATGTAAATAACTTTTGGAGATTATTAACTTTGCTCAATTCTGCTTCTATACAATCTGCTTTCGCAAGAACTACATTCTCCCATGCTTTGTAACTTTTGCAATTGCTTGTTCAACTGAAAATTTTGAGTAATGTAACTGACTTCTGACCCAAGTTTAACCAATCAGGTTCTGCCAAATCCCCCTGCGTTGGGCTAAAACTTGCTTGCTCCGAGTGTTCGGGGCTCGTGATGCTCCCTGGTGTGTCAGTGGAGACGTGGGCCCAGGCTCGAGTTCCTAATAAAGGCTTCCTAAATTTCAATTTGGCTGCCTGGTGGTCTTCATTCGCGGGTCGCACCACAACATTGCCTTCTTAGAAGGGCAAAGGCAAGGGCAGTGTACGCAAGCTTGTTACTGGGGACAGTCAGCTGGAGCCACGTGGAGCTGCGCAGAGGCCGAAGGCAAGTGGGGATCCAAGGGTCCCTGGGGAACTCCACCCGGCTCCCCCTACGCAGTGTGCAGCCTGGGGACGGGCTGAGGGCTGTAACATCTCCAGCCTTCCTGACAGGGATCCTCTCCCATGGGGAGGTTCTTACACTGAGGCGCCAAGGCTAGAAAGCTGAACGCATAGGGCCTGAGCCACCAAAAGCTAAGAGGATAATTAGAGAGGGAAAGTAGCCCTCCCTTCCCTTCTCCTCCCCTCTCTATAAGAACCCTGGGTGTGACCGGGAAGATAGATTGGTCTTTGAGAGGGGAGTCCACACCATCCTCCCAAGTGTCAGCACCTGAGTAAACATCTTCCTTTTGCACCAGCACCTGCCTCACGAATTTGGCTTCTGTTTTGGCAGGCAGCTAAACCTGCCCTTCAATTACACGATGAGAGATGGCAGGCAGAGGTAGAGAGGACCATGACCAGGTAAAATTCTCCTTACCTGGTACCTTACCACTGAGCTGAACCCAAGTCAACCTTTCTCAGTGACATCTTATTTAAATCCTCACCTCAGGACATGTTTTTATTGATTTTATACAGAGAGGAAGGGCGGGGGGGGGGGGGGGGGGGGAGATCAATGTGAAATAGAAACATCTATTGGTTGTTTCCCGTTCTCACCTGGACTGGGATCCAACTGCAACCTAGGTGTGTGCCCAGAACAAGAATTGAACTTGCAACTTTTTTTAGTAAACGGGAGGGTGCTCCAACTAACTGAGCCACCTGGCCAATGCATCTTTTTATCTTTTTAATCAGCCCAATGAAAATATTTCACATTGGCATTGGATTTTACAGTTTATAAAATACTTTTGTAAATAGAGCCTCCACTAAATCCTCACAAACACCATGGGAGGTAGGAATTGTTATTCCATCTCTATGTTACTGACAAGTTTAGGTTCTTGTCTCCTGATATAAAATAATTTAGACCAGGGACACTGGTAAAAGCAAAGGCAGATTGATTGAGGTTCTGCAGAGGGCCAGAACCCTGAGATGGGGCCTCGGGTTGTCACTGGAAGGGGGTCCTGGCATTGGTGGGTCTGCCTGGGGTCGGCTGGTAGTGTGTAGGTTCTTGAATTTGTGCAGGAAAATTTTCACAGCATGAGTCCAGATGACTACGAGGGAACATTTATTAAAGCAGGGACAGTGGAACAAGGAAGGGCTTAGCATAAAAGCAGTAGCAGGAGAGCCCAGGCTGGGCTGCCCTAACTCTCGGGGAGTCACAGAAAAGGGGGCCTTGGGGGCAGGTTCAGGGGTTAGCCTGGGACGAGCTGCCGCTGCCCATTACTCCCTGGTTGCAAGTCCCATGGGGTCACTTAGAGTTTAGGGGACGCACACCCCGGGGAAAGGTGGGGGAAGAGGAGGGGAAGGGACTGGTGGGGGCTGCTCCCCAGAGGGCGGACAGCTCTGGGTCCTCTGTCTTGAGGGTCTCTCTCTCTCTCAGGTGGGAACCTTAGGGGAGGGTTCCAGCAGAACATGCACCCGTTTCCCAGGTGGGCTCCTCCAGGGTGTGGTCTCCACTGACGGGTCAGGGCCAGGGCAGGGGGTCGTCAGTCATGGCAGCTGGTCCTAGTGTTGTCCACCTGGTTGTGCTGCCTTTCTGGGCTGGAGCTGTACTACAACTGAGGCCGAGATGTTCTTAGGGAGGGGCCTGCTGTAAATTGCTTTGCAGTTTGTTCAGCTCTCTGCCTCAGTTTCCCTGTTCCACCTCTCCTGGCTCACGGCCTGTCTCAAGGTTCTGTGCCCCAGTTGTGGGGCTTGTGTTTTTATGGCTTGAGGACATGGGAGTTGCTGGAGTTAAACAATCAGAGAGTAGGTTAGCAGGCTTCTTCTGTTTGGGAACACTGATGTCAGGTACACATCAGCAAAGCAGTGTTCTCGGGTTGTGCAGCACTTATGCACGTGCAGGAAGGGACTTGCCCCACTAGATGCTTGTGAGGTCTGATCACATAATTGAATCGATGCCCCTCCCCTGGGAACTGATCTTTAGGCCACTTCACAATGATGGACATTCCCTTTTGCTTAGACCACATTCCATTTTGCTAAGACCATTATCTTTCCCCTTCAGGACCTTCCTAGGATCCAGACCCGCCCAGAGAATTCTCCGCCCAGAAAAAACCCGCCTGGAGTCCTTTAAAACCTCTGACTCCCCGTCCCTGGGGGCTGGCACCATTTTGAGGCTCAGCCCATCTGGTCTCCAGAAGACCTACTAAATTTATAACCCCTCACCACTTTGGCCTTGTACATTCCTCCTTTAGTGACCCTAGCATTTCGTGCTGAAACCCAGGAGGGTTCCACAGGGAAAGGGAGCCATCACCCCAGCTTCGGTCACCCTGAGTTTGCTACTCGGAGAGCAGCAAGCAGCAACAGCTTGTTTTGGGTTTACCTTCGAATCCTACTAAGGTGACTCAATTGCCAGCCTCTATTAGGCTTCCCTCCCTTACAGCCCTCCTGAGCGCCTGACCAGGGACGCTGCTTCTCCACTGCTGACCCTCTATCCCACACGGGCCAGTCTTCTCCAGGCGAGTGATGTCCCACAATTCCCCTCATCTTGGGTCTTCTACTCACTCTCTCTCACTGACTTCTTGAAAGTCTCTCATCTCATCTAGTGCTAGGCCATTTGACTTTGGGTCCTTCTGGATTGGAGATGCCCAGCCCAGAGGGTCACCTCTCATTTCTCATGGTGATTTGTTTAGCAGTGGGGACCCCTGCCCTAAACAGTCACCTTTGGATTTGTGATCCGTCACTCACCCTTCCTCTCTCGTGGGCCATGCCACACTCCCTCTGCACACTCGCCAGGGAGATCATGCCCAACCACCTCATTTCCTTTTGTAACACTGTTTGGCCACAACATAAACTAGATGGTAAGTCTCAATGGCCTAAAAACAGCACTTCCAATTTTATTTATTTATTTATTATTTTTTATTAAATCTTTATGGTTCAGATTATTACAGTTGTTCCTCTTTTTTGCCCCCATAGCTCCCCTCCACCCAGTTCCCATCCCAGCCCCTCCCCTTACTCCCTCCAACTGTCCTAATCCATAGGTGTATGATTTTTGTCCAGTCTCTTCCCGCACCCCCCACACCCCTTTCCCCACGAGGATTGTCTGTCCACTCCCTTTCTATGCCCCTGATTCTATTATATTCACCAGTTTATTCTGTTCATCAGTTTTATTCACTTGATTCATTTGTTGATAGATATGTATTTGTTGTTCATAATTTTTATCTCTACCTTTTTCTTCTTCTTTCTCTTCTTAAAGAATACCCTTCAGCATTTCATATAATCCTGGTTTGGTGGTGATGAACTCCTTTAGCTTTTTCTTGTCTGTGAAGCTCTTTATCTGACCTTCAATTCTGAATGATAGCTTTGCTGGGTAGAGTAATCTTAGTTGTAGGTTCTTGCTATTCATCACTTTGAATATTTCTTGCCACTCCCTTCTGGCCTGCATAGTTTCTGTTGAGAAATCAGCTGACAATCATATGGGTACTCCCTTGTAGGTAACTAATTGTTTTTCTCTTGCTGCTTTAAATATTCTCTCTTTGTCTTTTGCTCTTGGCATTTTAATTACGATGTGTCTTGGTGTGGTCCTCTTTGGATTCCTTTTGTTTGGGGTTCTGTGTGCTTCCTGGACTTGTAAGCCTATTTCTTTCACCAAGTGAGGGAAGTTTTCTGTCATTATTTCTTTTTTTTTTTTTTAAATAAATCTTTATTGTTCAGGTTATTACAGGTGTTCCTCTTTTTTCCCCCCATAGCTCCCCTCCACCTGATTCCCCCACCCCCACCCCATGCCCTTACCCCCCACCACTGTCTTCATCCATAGGAGTAAGATTTTTGTCCAATCTCTTCCCACACCCCTCACACCTGCTTCCCCTGAAAATCGTCAGTCCACTCCCTTTCTATGTCCCTGATTCTATTATATTCACCAGTCCATTCTGTTCTTCAGATTTTTTATTCACTTGATTTTTAGATTCACTTGTTAGTAGGTATGTATTGGATGTCATTTTGTTGTTCATAATTTTTATCTTTACCTTTTTCTTCTTCTTCTTCTTCTTAAAGAATACCCTTCAGCATTTCATGTAATCCTGGTTTGGTGGTGATGAACTCCTTTAGCTTTTTCTTGTCTGTGAAGCTCTTTATCTGACCTTCAACTCTGAATGATAGCTTTGCTGGGTAGAGTAATCTTGGTTGTAGTTTCTTGCTGTTCATCACTTTGAATATTTCTTGCCACTGCCTTCTGGCCTGCATAGTTTCTGTTGAGAAATCAGCTGACAGTCGTATGGGTACTCCCTTGTAGGTAATTAACTGTTTTTCTCTTGCTGCTTTTAATATTCTCTCTTTGTCTTTTGCCCTTGGCATTTTAATTATGATGTGTCTTGGTGTGGTCCTCTTTGGATTCCTCTTGTATGGGGTTCTGTGTGCTTCCTGAACTTGTAAGTCTATTTCTTTCACCAGGTAGGGAAAGTTTTCTGTCATTATTTCTTCTAATAGGTTTTCAATATTTTGCTCTCTCCCTTCTTCTGGCACCCCAAAAATTCGGATGTTGGTTCGCTTGAAGTTGTCCCAGAGGCTCCTTATACTATCTTCATATTTTTGGATTCTTTTTTCTTCTTGTTTTTCTGGTTGGATGTTTTTTGTTTCCACATATTTCAGATCTTTGGTTTGATTCTTGAGGTACGTTGATCTACAGTTGAGTTTCTGTATATTCTTTATTTCAGACAGTGTATGCTTCATTTCTAACTGATCCTTTTCCATTTTTTTGGCATTCTCATTAAGCTCCTTGAAGGTCTCATCAAGTTTCTCAGCGGTTTTAAGAAGATTCTTGAATAACCTTATACATGTGGTTCTGAACTCTATGTCATCCAGTAGTTTGCTTTCCTCTGTTTCTTTCATTCGTGACATGTTTCTTTGTCTCCACATTTTGGCTGCTTCCCTGTGTTGATGGAGTGGCTTTGTGTGGTAGGTGATCTATAGGGGGCAGTAGCTCAGCCTCCTCAATTACATGAGGTGGATGCTCTTGGTACACCCCTTTGTGGGCTGAGTGCAAAGTCTTGGTGTAGTTAAGCCTTAATTGCTGTTGGTACACTGGGAGGAATTGACCTCCAGGCCAATTAGCTGTGAGCACTCGCTGTGTCTATAATGGAAGAACTGCTCCGCTGAAGACACGCTTATGGAGCAGGACTTGTTTCAGTGGGGCTTTGGTGCTCACTGAGTCTGCCTCTTGAATGTGTCACTTATGGATGTGAGGAGTTGAAATCTGGTGTCTCACACTGACCACTAGGTACACTGGCTTCTGGATCTCCAATGGGGTGCAGGTCAGCTACTGTCTGAGGCCACCCAGCAGGAGCTACAGTGAGAGCTACAGTTTTCTCCTCTTTGCTTGTGGTTTGGAGGTTTTGGAGCTGTCTGACCCAGGCTGCAAGTTTGCTAGGTTAAGCTGCAATAGGGCAGAGTTTTCTTATGCAAAAGCCGCTGCTTAGAGCTTGGGTGAGTTTGTAGTTTGTGCAGGGCGAGGTCTCAGGGCATCACTAGGCTAGGGCGTGGCAAACAGCAATGGCTGCTAGTTAGCCGGCTCTGAGTCCCTGTCGGCAGTCCCGTGCCCCAGTTCCGTAAACAATTATTCCTGCGCGCAGCTCTGCAAGCAAGCCACCCTCACTGGCAGACAGTCCAGCTTCTCCCCGTAGGAGTTTGGGTCCCCCACGTCTCCCCAGAAACTGTATTTCAGAGTAATTGGGGGTTTGTCTCCCTTCGGGTTGAAAAAAGCAATGCCCGCCGCCAGCCCGGATCACGCGCCTCCGTACCTCAGCTTTTCAGCGCTCATGCACGTCTCAATGCTCTTTTCTCTTTCCTTCTAGTTGTATAACTTCCACTCAGCCAGCTTTCCCGTGGTTCTGGGTGATAGACGTTTTTTCTTTTAGTTGTATTTTTGAAATTGTTGCGGGAGGCAGCAGTTTAGGTGTTTACCTACGCCGCCATCTTGGATTCTCCGCTCTGTCATTATTTCTTGAAATAGGTTTTCAGTATCTTGCTCTCTCTCTTCTTCTGGCACCCCCATAATTCTGATGTTGGTATGCTTGAAGTTGTCCCAGAGGCTCCTTACACTATCTTCATATTTTTGGATTATTTTTTCTTTTTGCTTTTCCGGTTCGGTGTTTTTTGCTTCTTTGTATTTCAAATCTTTGATTTGATTCTTGCGATCCTCTAGTCTGCTGTTGAATCTCTGTATATTATTTTTTATTTCAGTCAGTGTATGCTTAATTTCTAGTTGGTCCTTTTTCATATCCTCCAGGGTCTCACTAAATTTATCAGCCTTTTTTAGAAAATTCTTGAAAAACCTTATAACCGTGGCTTTGAACTCTATATCCAGTCATTTGCTTCCCTCCATTTCTTTCATTTATGACCTGTTTCTTTGTCTCTGCATTTTGGCTGCTTCCCTGAGTTGATAGAGTGGCTTTGTGTGCTAGGTGTCCAATAGAGCCCAGTGGCTCAGCCTCCCCAGTTACCTGAGGTGGACACTCTTGGTGAACCCCTTTGTGGGCTGGGTGCACAGTCTTGTTGTAGTTAAGCCTTGATTGTTGTTGGTATCACTGGGAGGAATTGACCTCCAGGCCAATTGGCTGTGAGGATCAGCTGTGTCTACGATGGGAGAACTTCTGTGCTGGAGACACCCTTATGAGGCAAGACTTGCTTCAGTGGGGCTTTGGTGCTCACTGAGTCTGCCCCCTGAGTGTGTCCCTTATGGATCTGAGGAGTTGTAATCTGGATGGTCCTACTCTGACCCCTGGGTACACTGGCTCTTGGATCTCTAAGGAGGTGCTAATTTAGCCTCTGCCTGAGGCCACCCAGCAGGAGCTACGGAGAGATCTGCAGATTCCTCTTCTTTGTTTGGGGTTTGGAGGTGCCCAGATGTGGCTCAGCTGTGAAGCAATGCAAGCTGCTGTGGGGCCTTGGGCCTTCTTTTGGATGTTCTGGGTCTCTCTGACTCAGCTGCAGTTTGTTAGGTAAGTTTAGATTTCAAAGGACCAGACCATCCACTAATATGCAAAAGCCTCTGCGCACAGCTTGGATGGGGTGGAGTCTCAGGGCAGAGCAAACAGCAATGGTTTCCTGTCAGCCCTGCCCTAAGAGGCCCCCCGGGTCTCAGTGTCCCTCAGTAATTGTTGCAAGCACCTCTGAGAGAAAGCCACCCTTGTGTTCTGCCCACTGCCAGTCAGTCTAGTTTCTCCCAGTATGAGTCTGGGTCCCCAGAGTCTCACCCGGAACTGGAGGTCAGAGCAGTCCGGAGTTTGTGTCTCCCTGCAGACTGAAAAAGCCAGCCGCATACTCAGTTGCCAGCCCTCTTTGCACACGCACCTCCGTACCTCTGCACTTTCCTTCCGCACCTCCTCTGTGCTTTTCTCTTCCCTTCTAGTTGTAGAATTTCCACTCAGCCAGCCTTCCTGTGGTTCTGGAAGATGTCTGTTTTGTCTTTTAGTTGTAGTTTTGAAATTGTTGTGCGAGGCAGCAAGTTCAGGTGTTTACCTATGCCGCCATCTTGGTTTCTCTTCAGCACTTCCAATTTTAACACACTGAGCAATTTAGATAATTGCTGTCACTGCAATGGAAAATGGTCAGAGATTCCCTACATCCAGGCCTTTTCACCTTTCCGTCCTAATCATCTCGCTCAATCCTGCTCTACCTATCAGATCCTTCTCCTTCACAGGAAACATTCCCCCCAACACTTCTGGTTCTGAATCTATTTTGGACCCAGCAGACCACCAACCTCCACCCCCATACGTGCCCCCTCCCTCACCTGCAGCAGATTCCCAAAACCCAGACCCTCCTAACCAGCAGCCACCTTCTCCCCAGACTCCTGAGAGCCCAAATCCTGAGAACTCGAGCTCCAATACAGACTTTCCCACCTAACACTCACTCTCAGGCCACCCAAAGGCTGCCCTCCTCAACAGCCACTTCTATTCCCGTGCCCACTCTACCCCTGAGAGAGGCAGCAGGAACTGAGGGGATTGTCCGGGTACACATCCCATTTTCCATATCTGACCTCACACAGATAGAGAGGTGTCTCAGGACTTTTTCCATTGACGCCCCCTCCCCCCCCCCCCCCCCCCGCCACACCTTTACCAAGGAATCTGAGTGCCTGACCCAGTCCTATGACCTGACCTGGCGCAACATCCATGTCCTCCTGTCCTCCTCTCTCACCCGGAGGAGAAGGAACATGTTGGGCTAGCAGCTCAGGACTGTGCTGTGCCCTCCACAGACAGGACTTGGTGGCCAACCCAGTTGGCGTTGACATAATCCTCCAAACTGACCTGAGACGGGACTATCAGGTTACTTCTCCCGGGTGCTGGCTCCGTAGCCATATAATTCCGTCTCATTGCCAGACTCAGAAAGGCTGCCCATAAGGTGGTCACCTAAGATGAACTTAATGAGATCACTCAGGGCCCTGATGGAAACCCAGCTCTCCTCCTCTCCCGCCTCACGGAGGCCTTACGGGAATTTCCCACCTTAGACCCCACCCCCCAGAGGGAGCCCTCCTTCTGAACACCCATTTTATAGCCCAATCAGCCCCTGACATACCCAATCAGCCACAAACTCCGAAAATAGACACAGGTCCACAAACCCCTCAAAAAGACCTTGTTAACCTGGCCTTTAAGGTCTTTAATAATAGAGACGAGGAGACCCAAATCCAAAAACAAAGGTGAGATCAGGCCAAGGCTGAGGCCTAGACAAAGGCCTTCCAGCTCCTAGCCACCGCTCTCACGAACCCCAAATGAAGAGCTGGTCTTCCAACCAGGGGTAAGCCAGGGCTAAGCCTCTCTGGGCCCTCCAAATGTAGCAAGGAAAGACACTGGGCCAAGTCCTGCTCAAACCTGAGACCCCACCTGATCCCTGCCCAAGGTGTGGAAGGGAAGGCCACTGGAAATCAGGCTATAGCCTGGCTCCTCTGGGTCGGACCTCAGCCAGCCCAGTAAGGCCGCCCTCTGGATCGGGTTTGGTGCTCCCAGACCTCCTGGGACTGGCCACTGAAGAAGCTGCCCAGGCCCTGACATGGCCCCACAGACTTCCATCACCAGGGCCTCGGGGAATGACTGTGGTGGCAGGTGAGCTCATATCCTTTTTTTTCTCTTTTTTTAAAATATATTTTTATTGATTTCAGAGAGGAAAGGAGAGGGAGAGAGACAGAAACATCAGTGATGAGAGAGAATCATGGACTGGCTACTTCCTGCATGTCCCATAGGATCAAGCCTACAACCTGGGCATATGCCCTGACCGGGAATCAAAACCATGACCTCCTGGTTCATAAGTCGACGCTCAATCACTGAGCCAGGCTGGCTGGGCTGATCTCCTTTTTAACTGACACTGGGGCCACTTATTCTGCCCTCCCTGAATTTACTGGGACCCTTGTCCCCTCCTCAGTCTCTATTATTGGAGTTTACACACTAGTGTCACAGCCATCAGCCACCTCACCTCTACACTGCATCTAATTAGACACCCCCTTTATCCACTCTTTTCTTGTTCTACCTCGGTGCCCACCAGGGCTACGACACATCCCCTCATAAAGCCCAGTTGTCCCGAACCACAGTTACCTTCCTCGGTGTCACTCTCACCCCACAGAGCCGAGCCATTATCTTGGACAGGAAATGTGTTATCTCCTCCATGACTGTCCCCTCCTCTATCACATGACTGGAGTCCCCTAAGTATCACAGCCACCAGACTCCACCTTACCCGCATCCTAGAAGAAGAGGTGAATGAGTGAGCACCCTGCATGTGCCCCCCATGTACTGACCCTACCACCCCTGCCTTCCTGGAAAGCCCACCTCCTCTCCCAACATACCCTCCAGGTCCTATGACTGCCCCTTCCCCTTTGCATCAGGATTCTCACCTTCCTATGGGACTCCCTTCTCCAAGGGACTTCGCTTACTCACGGGAAGAGATTTCCTTTCTTCTAGGTCCCCAACATACCCTTCCCCCTTGGGACCATCCTGACCCTGGAAGTGGGGCTTAGCTCTCCTTCTTATCCACAGCCTTCCTCTTCTACACCCATAGGAACTTTCTCACCACCACTCATCTCCAACACTTAACCTTACCTATTCCCTCCTAAGCCAGGGACTGCTGGCTCTGCCTTTCCCTCTCCTCTTCAGCATATACCACCATCCCTATCCCAATCAAGACAAAGAATCGGGCAAAAAGCACTCTAGCTTATAAAAAGAGAAACTATGTTTCTCAAAAAGGCAGGCACCCACACCCTAACCGGTTTGGCTCAGTGGATAGAGCCCCAGCTTGCGGACTGAAACGTCCCAGGTTCAATTTCGGCCAAGGGCATGTACCTTGGTTGCGGACGCAGCTGATCGATGTTTCTAACTCTCTCTTCCTCTCTGTAAAAAATCAATAAAATGTATTTTTTAAAAAAGGCAGACACCATTCTAGGTAATTATCCTACAGCCCAGGCATCAAGCCTCCCTTCTTTTCTGTACTTATATTCTATCTCTTACTAAGGTAGCTTTTTCCTCCCTCCCCGTCACAGGTCCCATCAATCCACACATCCCACTAATCACCCAAGCCCCTTAGTGCTTTACAAGGTTACAGAGCAGTATAACAATAGGCCATCTCCCATCATCAGTTGGCCACACCACAGTTAACTAGAACTGCCCAACGGCCGTTGGGAACAGGAGAAGCCAATGGTTACTTCCTACAGCCAGTACGTTTTACTTCTTATCCAACCATCCAGGCTTCAAATACTCCTTTCCTTCTCTTTCGCTTTTCCCATCCTAGCGTTCCTGCCCACTTTACAGCAATAGAATCTCAAGCACTAATCTGTCACCCCTTATGGGGAGCGCCATGGTGACTCCCCTCTGGATTTGGAGCATGGAACCAGGCAAAGGAATCTCATATCCTTTAGCCCACCTCTTCTCCCTACACCTTTCAGCTCGTCTCCATGATCAGGGATTTTCCTTCCTCTGTGAGGAGAACACGTACATCTGCCTCCCGACCACCTGTTCTCTTGTCTCTCGCTCACCCCATGTAGGTGAAGCCCCCAATAATCAGTCTTTACCTGTCTCCATAACCCACCATATTCGACAAAAGAGCAGTCCAGATAACCCCTCTCCTCATAACCCGCAGCATCATAGCAGGGGTTGGAGCTGGCATGGGGACCTAACCACTGCTCATCCTATTTTGAAATCCTGTCTCAGGACCTACAAGAAAGCTGTGGGTGCCAAGCAAGGGGCAAAACTGGGAAAACAAGAACCTTGCCCCCAGGGTAACCTCTCCTCCCCTTTCATATCACTGGTCAAGCAACTTAGACCCCTGACCTTTATCTCCCTAAATATAACATTGAGGCCTCAGTTGTATTTCAGCTCCAGGCCCAGAAAAGCAGCAAAACCAGACAAGTGACGCTGTGGCAGCCTCTGGGCCAGTTTTTACCTCCCAAGTCATTCTGGAGCCTTCACCAACCAGCCTCTCGGGGAAATCATGCTGCTGCACCACTCGCCCCCACCAGGAGGAATCTATACAGTGTTACAGTGACTATCAAAGTCCACCCCCATGTGATCTCGACATCCCTCTCAGCAGGAAGTAACTATGGAAGCTATGACCTTTGTTCCTATTCCATACAACAAAAAAGGCTGGATAGGCCACTTCACAACAGCATTCCCTTTCGCTTAGACCACATTCCACTTGCTAAGACCATTATCCTTCCCCTCTGGACCTTCCCAGGATCCAGACCCGCCCAGAGAATTATCTGCCCAGAGTCCTTTAAAACCCCTGACTCCCCATCCCTGAGTGCTGGCGCCATTTGGGGGCTCAGCCCATCTGGTCTCCAGATGACCTAATAAATTCGTAATTCTTCATCCCTTTGGGCCTCGTGCCTTCCTCCTTCGGCAACCCTCACAATATTGAGTTTGACTCTGGGTTTGTGACTTGGTTTTCAATCTGAAAAACAAACTTAAAAGAAGTCAGAGTGGTTCCTGGACCGCGGCTCACAGCCATCTGGTGATGACCGCCACAGCTGTGACAGGGCTCACCTCGAGGGAGCATGTTTTGGGAACATGTGATTCTATCTGTTTTATTCACAGGCGAGGAAACAGGCCTCAGAGGTTGCCTTACCGAAGCCCACATTGCACTGCACCAGGACCTGAGCCAGACCCTCCGCTTTCACATCACCACACTGGTGTGTGGGCTGCATGCGTGGTACTGGAGGCTGGCTGGTGCGGGTTTCACATCTCGCACTGTTCCCGAGGCATGCGGCCTGCTCTGCTTTACAGACGAACATGCATGTTGTGGAATGAGGGGTCTATGGGTAGGCAGCTGGTGGGGAAGGTGCCAGGAAAAGCATGAGGTGAAGCATTATCACCATCTTCAAAGAGGCTGGGGGAGGGGAGCCAACTATGCTTCCCATTAACCATGAAGAAACTAAATGTGCGAGACGAATCCAAGATGGCGGCATAAGTAAACACCTAAACTGCTGCCTCGCACAACAATTTCAAAACTACAACTAAAAGAAAAAACGTCCATCACACAGAACCACGGGAAAACTGGCTGAGTGGAAGTTCTACAACTAGAAGGAAAGAGAAAAGAGCATTGAGACGTGTACAAGTGCTGAAAAGCTGAGGTACGGAGGCGCGTGATCCGGGCTGGCGGCGGGCGTTGCTTTTTTCAACCCGAAGGGAGACAAACCCCCGATTACTCTGAAATACAGTTTCTGGGGAGACGTGGGGGACCCAAACTCCTACGGGGAGAAGCTGGACTGTCTGCCAGTGAGGGTGGCTTGCTTGCAGAGCTGCGCGCAGGAATAATTGTTTACGGAACTGGGGCACGGGACTGCCGACAGGGACTCAGAGCCGGCTAACTAGCAGCCATTGCTGTTTGCCACGCCCTAGCCTAGTGATGCCCTGAGACCTCGCCCTGCACAAACTACAAACTCACCCAAGCTCTAAGCAGCAGCTTTTGCATAAGAAAACCCTGCCCTATTGCAGCTTAACCTAGCAAACTTGCAGCCTGGGTCAGACAGCTCCAAAACCTCCAAACCACAAGCAAAGAGGAGAAAACTGTAGTTCTCACTGTAGCTCCTGCTGGGTGGCCTCAGACAGTAGCTGACCTGCACCCCATTGGAGATCCAGAAGCCAGTGTACCTAGTGGTCAGTGTGAGACACCAGATTTCAACTCCTCACATCCATAAGTGACACATTCAAGAGGCAGACTCAGTGAGCACCAAAGCCCCACTGAAACAAGTCCTGCCCCATAAGCGTGTCTTCAGCGGAGCAGTTCTTCCATTATAGACACAAGGAGTCCTCACAGCCAATTGGCCTGGAGGTCAATTCCTCCCAGTGATACCAACAACAATCAAGGCTTAACTACACCAAGACTTTGCACTCAGCCCACAAAGGGGTGTACCAAGAGCGTCCACCTCAGGTGATTGGGGAGGCTGAGCTACTGCCCCCTACAGGTCACCTACCACACAAAGCCACTCCATCAACACAGGGAAGCAGCCAAAATGTGGAGACAAAGAAACATGTCACAAATGAAAAAAACGGAGGAAAGCAAACTACTGGACGACATAGATCTCAGAACCACATTTATAAGGTTACTCAAGAATCTTCTAAAAACTGCTGAGAAACTTGATGAGACCTTTAAAGATCTTAATGAGAATGCCAAAAAAAAAAAAAAATGGAAAAGGACCAGTCAGAAATGAAGCATACACTGTCTGAAATAAAGAATATACAGAAACTCAACTGTAGATCAACGTACCCCAAGAATCAAACCAAAGATCTGAAATATGAGGAAACAAAAAACACCCAACCAGAAAAACTAAAAGTAAAAAGAATCCAAAAATACGAAGATAGTGTAAGGAGCCTCTGGGACAACTTCAAGCGTACCAACATCCGAATTTTTGGGGTGTCAGAAGAAGAGAGAGAGCAAAATATTGAAAACTTATTAGAAGAAATAATGACAGAAAACTTTCCCTACCTGGTGAAAAAAATATACTTACAGGTTCAGGAAGCGCACAGAACCCCATACAAGAGGAATCCAAAGAGGACCACACCAAGACACATCATAATTAAAATGCCAAGGGCAAAAGACAAAGAGAGAATCTTGAAAGCAGCAAGAGAAAAACAGTTAGTTACCTACAAGGGTGTACCCATACGACTGTCAGCTGATTTCTCCGCAGAAACTATGCAGGCCAGAAGGGAGTGGCAAGAAATATTCAAAGTGATGAACAGCAAGAAACTACAACCAAGATTACTCTACCCAGCAAAGCTATCATTCAGAGTTGAAGGTCAGAGAAAGAGCTTCACAGACAAGAAAAAGCTAAAGGAGTTCATTACCACCAAACTAGGATTACATGAAATGCTGAAGGGTATTCTTTAAGAAGAGGAAGAAGAAAAAGGTAAAGATAAAAATTATGAACAACAAAATGACATCAAATACATACCTACCAACAAGTGAATCTAAAAATCAAGTGAATAAAAAATCTGATGAACAGAATGGACTGGTGAATATGATAGAATCAGGGACATAGAAAGGGAGTGGACTGACAATTCTCAGGGGGAAGGGGGTATGAGGGGTGCGGGAAGAGATTGGACAAAAATCTTACTCCTATGGATGAAGACAGTGGTGGTGGGGGGGGGGGTAAGGGCATGGGGTGGGGTGGGGAATCAGGTGGAGGGGAGCTATGGGGGGGCGGGAAAGAGGAACACCTGTAATAATCTGAATAAAGATTTATTTTTTAAAAAAAGGAAAAAAAAATAAATAGAAAAAAAGAAACTAAATGTGTCCTTTAAAAAAGACAGAATCTGCCCTGGCCAGTGTGGCTCAGCGGATAGAGCATCAACCTGCAGACCAAAGGGTCCCGGGTTCGATTCTGGTCAAGGGCATGTACCTCAGTTGTGGGCTCCTCCCCAGCCCAGGCCTTGGTCAGGAAGCGTGCAGGAGGCAACCAATCAATGTGTTTCTTGCACACTGATATTTCTCTCTTTCTCTCCCTCTTCCACTCTCCCTAAAAGATCAATGGAGCCCTAGGCAGTGTGGCTCAGTGGATAGAGCGTTGGCTTGTGAACCAAAGGGTCCCAGGTTTGATTTTGGTCAAGGGCACATGCCTTGGTTGCAGGCTCCTCCCTAGCTCAGACCCTGGTGGGGGCACGTGCAGGAGGCAACCAATCAATGTGTTTCTCTCACATCGATGTTCCTTTCTGTCTTCCCCTCTCTCTCCCACTCTCCCTAAAAGATCAATGGAGCCCTAGCTGGTTTTGCTCAGTGGTTAGAGCACTGGCCTGTGGACTGAAGGATCCCTGGTTTGATTCCAGTCAAGGGCACATGCCCATGTGGGCTTGATCCCTAGTGAAGGGCGTACAGGAGGCAGCCAATCAATGATTCTCTCTCATCATTGGTGTTTCTATCTCTCTCTCCCTCTCCCTTCTTCTCTGAAATCAATGAAAATATATTAAAAAAAAAAAGATAAGTGGAAAAATAGCCTCGGGTGAGGATTAACCAACAACAACATAAAAATCAATGGAAAAATATCCTTGGGTGAGGATTAAAAAATAATAATAACAAATAAATAAATAATGAAGTGACTTCCTAAAAAAAAAAAAAAAAAGACAGGACCTGACCTGCACTGGCATGAACCGGCCTCATTGTTTCCCGTTAGCGTAAGAAACATTTACACCTGAAGAGGATTTTTATGAGTTTATTTGAGCCAAACTGACAACAACTGCGAGGAGGCAAAATCTCAACAGATTGAGAAAATTCTCCTGAGAAGGGCAGTTTTGTACAGTACAGTCAAAGGAAGAGGTGTAAGAGAGGAGAAAGCAAAGTGGGGAAATCTCTGGGATTGGATAGAGTAAAAGGAACAGACACATACTTCTTAACAATTAACATGATAACAATAACAACGAGGGGTTTTGTGGTTTTTGCTCTGGTGCAGCGAGAAGTCCGGAAAAAAGGAAATTACCCTGATTCCATGGTCGGCAAACTGCGGTTCGCGAGCCACATGTGGCTCTTTGGCCCCTTGAGTGTGGCTCTTCCACAAAATACCACGGCCTAGGCGAGTCTATTTTGAAGAAGTGGCATTAGACGAAGTTTAAGTTTAAAAAATTTGGCTCTGGGGCAGTCCCAGCCCTCCCGGAAACCCTGCCCTCCCAGAGAGACTTCGGTAGTGCCAGGCAGCAAGTCATCGCCATTTCCAAGCGCCTGCTTTTAAAATGGTAGCCAGAAGGAAATTTGTGATTAGGAAGAGCGTGAGGCTCTAAGGATATTAACACAATTTCCGGTCGGGTTGCAAGATGGCTGCACCCAGTGGTGGATTCCAACCTCGTGAGCCTCTCCGATGGGGACCAGAAACAGGACTGGGATGTTGTGGCACCCAAGTGACCCGACTTGGGGCGGGAAGCAAGATGGGAGGTCATAGGCTGATTGTGGTGCTGGAAGGGGCCAGTCTTAGAGACAGTCAAGGCAGGGAAGATATATGAACTACTAAACTGTGACAAGCACAAGTCTATGCTGTTGAAGAATGGACGGGACCCGGGGGAAGTGAGACCAGACATAGCTCACCAGAGTTTACTGATGCTGATGGACAGTCCCCTGAACTGAGCTGGCTTGCTGCAGGTTTATATCCATACACAGAAGAATGTGCTGATTGAAGTGAACCCCCAGACTCGAATTCCCAGAACCTTTGACTGCTTTTGTGGCCTCATGGCTCAATGTGGAGTATACAGAAAAGATGGTGTCCAACAGCAACTACCCCCTTTCTGCAGCTCTAACCTGCGCAAAACTTACCACAGCCTTTGAGGAAGTATGGAGGGTCATTTGACAGTAGGACGTTGCTCTGAAACAGAGATTGTTGACATTGCATCCCTTGACTCTTCTAACTCCCTGTTGGATGATGACCTTCCTGAACCAAGATTGGGGTTAGTGGAAGCCAAGGCTGAATGTACATTTGCTATTTGTTTATCTTATAAACACTGTTCTTGCAAACCTGAAAAAAAATAAAAATCTGGCTCTCACAAGAAATTTCCATCCTTGTACTGTTGATATTTGGCTCTGTTGACTAATGAGTTTGCCGACCACTAGCCTGATTTGTTATTGTAGATGCAAAAAGACAACAGACAAGCTCAGTTAAGGCAAAGATTGACCTCTGTGGGAGAAGATACTGCCCTGGGACATGACTGCCTGCCATGACTTGCTTTTAGTTAGAAAGTTTTAATTTCAGACCATCCTCTGTGGCTACTTTAGGTCTTTGAGTTTGAAAGGCCGCCCTGCAGGCCTTCCCCTCAGCTGGCCAAGTTTAGTATGCAGCCCCTTTTCTGTCCACAACCCTAATTCCAGTCCTGGTTCCAAATCACTTTTTAAAAATATATATTTTCATTGATTTCAGAGAGGAAGGGAGAGGGCGAGATAGAAATATCAATGATGAGAGAGAATCATTAATAGGCTGCCTCCTGCAAGACCCCCACCAGGGATCAAGCCTGCAACCCATGAATGTGCCCTGACCAGGAATCGCACCGTGACCTCCTGGTTCCTAGGTTAATGTTCAACCACTGAGCCAAATCACCTCATTTACAAAACTAGGCAGTTGGCCCCTGGACCATTTGATTTTATTTGATCCTCAAATCTTGAGTGTCAGCAAAGAGATATGGGATGAACAAGGCATTTATTTGCTCACTCAATAAGCATTACAGCATAGGTTTGGAGAGAGACGGATTGGGATGGGCTCGTTTATTTGTCTCTGCGGCACCGGCTCATCAGTGCTCAGCACAAGTCTTGCCTGGCTGTAGACTCTCAGTCGCTTACAGTTCCTTATAAGACGGGAGAGCAGCAGACACAGGCCAGGCCGAGGCAGTGGGAAGCCCTGAGGCAGAGCAGCAGGCCAGGGCCTGACAGCTCTGAGGACAGGCTGAGGAGCACTCTGCAGAGTGAGTGGGGATGGTGGCACAGGGACTCTGAAGAGTGAAACAGGATATGAGATAGGTATTGGGTTTGAGTGTGAAGACAATGAGCGGGAGGAAGGACGCCGGAGGAGAGCTGGGTATTGTGGGAAACTGTATATATGGAGCCTGAGGTTGATGGAACTGAAGGCTGATGAGAAAGGAGAAAGGGAGAAGCCCTCCTGGTTCTGAACTACATGGTTCCAAATACTGAGAAAGCTCTTGAGCTAACCACTAGATCGGTGACCAAGACCCTGGTCTGAAGTTTAGCAACAGCCAGGCACCATTTGGGCAACTGTCTTTGAATCAACTTCTTGGTTCTCGGTCTTTAACCATTGCCCCAATTCTTACTCATTAATAGGCAATAAAATGGAAGACCCCATTGTCACAATCTAGCAAGCTGTGGCAAGTTTTCTATGCCTGAAACTCCACAAACATGTGAGCTACTGTTGGAGGAGGTCACCGAGAGGCCATGACAGCGGCTGCCCCACTGCTGCCGGGCAGTCAGAGGCTCCGCATGCCCTCCTGTCCTTGGAATGCATGCTGTGCCCACCATTCCCATACCAGGAGCTGCTTGCTGTAAGACCGTCGCCTTGAAAATAAGATGTTGCTGAGAACGTCTGGACTGAATATGTGACTGAACCCAGTGAAGACCTCTACACGCTTTTAAGATTCTGATGGGCAGGTGTGGAGATCTACTAGCTTTGCAGCCACTCTAGACAAGCTTTATAGATGTGGTCCTTTGCTTATTGAACTCTCCGCCTCCGATCTGCAGTGGCCTGCCTCTCCACCTCAGTGCCAGTATGCAGAACCAAAAAGGTGCTGTCACCCTACTTGGTGGGCAGAACTCAAGGCCCTTTTCACAGCTCTCATCAATACTCCCCCCTCAATCAATCTTCCTATATTTTATTGACTCTTGGGCTGTTGGCCAATAGCCTAGCTATCTGGTCTGACACTTGAAAAGCTAGACATCTCTCTTTGGAGCTTCAAGCTGTGAAAATAAACCACAGCTACTGACCTGCCCATCGAGGCGCTGGGGGCAGGGGGTGCCCTGGAAGCGCCTGCTTCCTGCTGTGACTGGCTGGACTCAGCTGCTGATGGGAGCCTGTTTGTGCAGTTGCCCCATGTGCCTAGACCCATCCCATACCAGACACAGCAAGAGCTTCCTTCTCACAGACTGGGCAGCGTGGAAGACTCAGCTTGACTTGGACTTTGACGATTGCCAATTTTTGTCCATTTTTACAAGGAAGGCTATGTAGGAAGGGGCATATCCACACCTGCTCTGGGAAGATGAACCTCAGGGGATCTTTGACCCCCCCTCAGGGCACTTGGTGGTGCCTCACCACCGCTGACACTCTTTAAGGCACAGTGTTGTGATTTTAGTCCAATCAGCCTACTCCAGCCTACCAGTGTGACCCTGAAACTGTCACGTTCTCAGCTAATCAGGCTGTTTTCAAGCTGAGAGTGGTGTGCCTCTTATTGCAAAGCCTCTTGACAATGAGCTGACAGGGTATCAACGACTTTTCATGCTTCCTTTCATCATTGAGAGGTTGAAACAGCCCTCTAAAGCATTGACTACAAAGGATTTTTTACTTTCTTTCTCACCTCCTCGGGGCCCAGCTCAGTCATCAAATTTTGCAGTCCTGAGAAAGGAACATGTCCTCATGGCCACTTCTTGAGTAATACCCAGGATGGAAAGGACAGGAGGTTAGATAAACCTATTTCGGAAATTCCTGGACATCATGCTCCTTTCTTTCCCTAAAAGCCTAACAACCCCAAGCTAGCCTGGCTTATGCATCCTCTGGGTGGGATAGCCCAACCACAGGGGGCGGGGGAGCTGAGAGATTCACACTTAATTCCAGGCCACCTGCTTGGATTCTCTTGTTGGATTTACATGATCCCAGATTATAAAGATAACAGACACTTGAATGAGTACATTGCTCACTAAGTCTTAAACCCCACACAGACCTGGTGGGGTCTTTGTACTTTTTATTATTAATTTTATTTATTTATTTATTTAAATATATTTTTATTGATTTCAGAGAGGAAGGAAGAGGGAGAGAGAGATAGAAACATCAATGATGAGAGAGAATCATTGATTGGCTGCCTCCTGCATGCCCCCCACTGGGGATCGAGCCTGAAACCCAGGCGTGTGCCCTTGACCAGAACTGAACCTGGGACCCTCCAGTCCGCAGGCTGACGCTCTATCCACTGAGCAAAACTGACTAGGGCTATTATTAATTTTAGAGAGGAAGGAAGAGGGAGAGTGATTTTAGATAACCATCCATGTGAGGGGGGAAAAGAAGATGGCTGCCAACAGGAAGGCAGACTGCAAGATACTGTGTGAGTGAGAAAACAAAGGGAGAATGTGTGGTTGCACAGGGAGTGTTTGTTGGTGAGTTGAGGGACAGCTATACTCCAGGAAACTGTGAGGGACTGATGGATGGGGCTCCCCTGACCGGGCAGCCTCCACTGCTACTGGGTTCCCTCCTTGAGCAACCGGCTCGGATGCGGAGACCATGCCATCTTGAAGGGGAGTGGATGTTATCGGAAGCCTGAAAAACCCGGGGAATCTACAACTACAGCTCCCATCTAACAGCTGCGAACCCGAGAACACCGGTCCCCAAGTGGTGCAAGCACACAGATTCAGAGCTCTACACTCCCTCATGGAAAGGTCAGGTTTCGCCTGGGATAAGGTGAGGTCTGTGGTCCCAGCAGGAAAGAGAAACGCACACGGCAGGAGCTTGAGAACCTGGGGAAGTCTGCGCCTAGAAAAATCCATGGCTGTTGGGGCTGGCATGACCCGTGAATGTGGAAGGGGATCCACAGAGCTGCTAACAGAAGGGAACTCTAAAAAGCAACTCATTTTGATCTGGGCACAAAAGGACAGCCTAAAATTTTAAAAAGTGTGCTGGCTGCTTAGACCCAAGGGGAAAAAAGACTGCACAGACTTGCGCGCAGCCCTGGAGTTTGCACACTTACTCTGGCTCCCCCCCCCCCCCCGCCCCCTTTAAATCCTTGCTTCTGATTACTAAGCCCAATACATAGGATCACCCAATTGGGGACACTCTAAGAGCCTTCAGGGGAAAGTTGTTTTTCTGGAACCTGGGGATCAGAGCAGGAAATAACCATAAAAAAAAAAACAGCTCTGGGGCAACCCACTCCCTCAAACTGGTATTAAGTGCCACAGGGAAAACAAAATCTAAACACTAGCTAGAGAGAACCTATAGACCCGGAGGTCAATCCAGAAACATTGCCACCAGGGGTTGAATCACAAATTGACTCTTCTGTAAACACAAATAAAGGAATATTAGAAATAAAGATGTGCTTAAAGATCAGGACTGGCTTACAATACTGAGGAGCAGTGGAATGCAGAGAACTTCAGTACTGTCCTGACTAGGAAACAGGTGTGCCAAAGAGAACAGTAGAGGAAGTGAATGATCTTCACTACTTCACATTTTTATTTTTATTATCTTTTACTTAAGAAACTATTTTTTCCCTCTCTTGATTTTACCTTTTTAATTATTACATTTTTATTTTCAATTAGTATTACTACTACTATTTTACATTTTTTTAAAAAAGTGTAATTTTATTTTACTTTGGGATTAGTGTTCTACATTCTGTTTTCATCTTCCCTTTAGCATCTTTTTACTCTATCTCAACTTTACCTTTATGCCATCACTCTCTTCCTTACTTTTCCCCTTTTGTTGTCCTGTTTCTCTTACCGTTCTCCTGCTTTAGATTTTCCCTATGCCTTCTTTTTACCCTGTTAAAATTTCACCCTACTTATATATCTAATTTCCAATCCTCTGCTCCAAGTCCATACACACCTCTCTCTTCTCTGTCTTCACTATCTAAAAAAAAATTTTTTTTCTCTCTGTCCTTTTGTTATTATTTGCTTGATTATATTGATTTTTTATGCTTGTTTGTGAGATTGCTTTGCTTTTTCTTTTTGTTTTGTTTTTGTTTGTTTTTTGCTTCTGTTTTCCCTCACCTCGCTTGATAATAGTTGTTGTTTTGTAGCTTGCATTCATCTCCAGGTACCTGTTGTGGGCATTTGTTGGAATTAGTGGCTGTTCTATTGGAGTTTTCTCCCATATATAGTTTGTTCCCCCTCTTCTTTCTTATTCTCTTCCTTTTCTCTCTTACTTTTTTTCCTTTTCCCAATTTCATTTTTGCACTCCTTTTTTTTCCCTTTCTGTTCTTCTTTCTCTCCTATCCTCTAATTCGCCTTTCTCTGACGGTCAACTTTATTTGGGGTTATTAATATTGTGAGTACATTTGTGTTCAGTGCCTTGTGCACTGTACCTTGTTGTGTTGTATTTTGTGCCTTTAAATCAAGGCAGGAGGGAGAGAACTATATAACCAGAAACCTGGAGAAGAGAGATCATGGGAGAAAAAGAAACAGCTTGCATATGAAAGAAAAGCAGGCATCACCAGAAAAGGAAGTAAACAAAATGGAGGCAAGCAACCTGTCAGAGAAAGAATTCAGAGAAATGGTCATAAGGTGGATGAAAAGAATGGAAGATAAATTCGACAATATGTGTAAGAACCAAGAGGAAATGAAGAAGAACCAAGAAGAAATGAAAAATGACATCATTGCGGTAAAGGACTCAATAGAAAGCATCAAGAGTAGACTAGAAGAAGCAGAGGACCACATCAGTGAGCTAAAAGACAAGGTAGGAAAAAATACCCAAGTAGAGCAGCTTCTAGAAAAAAAATTAAAAAGCAGGAGGAGAGCCTAAGGGAACTTTGGGACAACATGAAACAAAACAACATCCGCATAATAAAGGCCCCAGAAGGAGAGGAAACTGAGCAAGGAATAGAAAACCTGTTGGAAAAAATAATGACAGAAAACTTTCCTGCTATAGGGAAGAAAAAAACAACATCACACAAATCCAAGAAGCTCACAGAGTCCCAAGCAAAATGAACCCCAAAAGACTGACACCAAGGCACATTATAATTAAATTGGCAAACACCAACGACAAAGTAAGAATCTTAAAAACGGCTAGAGAGAGACAGAAGGTTATCTACAAAGGATCCTCCATCAGACTAGTGACTGATTTCTCAACAGAAACACATCAGGCCAGAAGGGAATGGAATGAAATATACAAAGTCATGCAAAGGAAGGGTCTAAATCCAAGAATACCGAACCCAGCAAGGCTATCAATCATAATTGAAGGTGAAATCAAGAGCTTCACAGACAAAAAAGGACTAAGGGAGCTTATTACCACCAAACCAGCAATGCAAGAAATGCATTTCAGGCAAATGGAAATGAAAAAAGAAGCTGGGGTAGCAATACTTATATCTGACAAATTAGATCTGAAAGTGAAGGACATAAAAAGAAATAAGGAAGGCCACTTCATAATACTAAAGGGAGCACTCCAACAAGAAGAAATAACTCTGGTAAACATATACGCACCCAATACAAGAGCACCCAAATACATAAAAAAACTCCTGGAGGATATCAAGGGAGAGACTGACAGTAATACAATCATAGTAGGAGACTTTAATACCCCACTATCACCATTGGACAAATTCTCTAAACAAAAAATCAGCAAAGAAATATCAATCCTAAATGACTCACTAGACCAGATGGAATTCATTGACATCTTCAGAACATTTCACCCCAAAGCTACAGACTATACATTCTTCTCAAGTGCACATGGATCATTTTCAAAGATAGACCATATATTGGGTCATAGACAAAGTCTCTTCAAACTCAAGAAGATAGAAATCATATCAAGCATCTTCTCAGATCACAGTGGCATAAAACTGGAAATCAACTACAATAAAAACAATCCAAAAAAAAAAAAATCAAACACATGGAGACTAAATAGCATGCTATTAAACAATGACTGGGTTACCAGAGAGATCAAAGAAGAAATAAAAAACATCATGGCAACAAACGACAATGAAAACACAACAATCCAAAATCTACGGGACACAGCTAAAGCAGTCCTGAGAGGGAAGTTCATAGCTCTACAAGCCTCCTGAAAAAAACAAGAAACAATGGTAATAAATTACCTAACCCTACAACTCAAAGAGTTAGAAAGAGAGCAACAAGAAAAGCCCAGGGTAAGCAGAAAGAAGGAAGGAAATATTAAAGATCAAAGTGGAGATAAACAACATAGAGACAAAAAACACAATACAAAAGATCAACAAAATCAAGAGCTGGTTCTTTGAAAGGATAAACAAGATTGATGAACCTCTAGCCAGGCTCACCAAGAAGCAGAGAGAGAGGACCCAAATAAACAAAATCAGAAATAAAAGAGGTGAAATAACAACAGATTCCACAGAAATACAAAGGATTGTCAAAAAATACTATGAACAACTCTTCCAACAAACTGGACAACCTGGAGGAAATGGACATATTCCTAGAAAAATACAACCTTCCCAAACTCAATCAGGAAGATTCTAAAAATCTCAATCGGCCAATAACTATGGAAGAAATTGAAGCAGTTATCAAAAAGCTTCCAGCAAACAAAAGCCTGGGGCCAGACGGCTTCACTGGGGAGTTTCACCAAACATTCAAGGAAGAACTAAAACCTACCCTCCTCAGACTATTCCAGAAAATTCAAGAGGAAGGAACACTTCCAAGCTCATTCTATGAAGCCAGCATCACTCTAATACCAAAACCAGACAAAGACAACACAATGAAAGAGAATTACAGGCCAATATCCCTCATGAACATAGATGCCAAAATCCTCAACAAAATTCTAGCAAATCGAATCCAGCAGTACATCAGAAACATCATACAACATGACCAAATAGGATTTATCCCAGGGATGCAAGGATGGTACAATATCTGCAAATCAATAAACGTGATACATCACATAAACAAATTGAGAGATAAAAATCACATAGTCATATCAATTGATGCAGAAAAAGCATTTGACAAAATCCAACACCCTTTCTTGATAAAAACTCTCAGCAAGGTGGGAATAGCAGGATCATATATCAACATAATAAAAGCCATATATGACAACCCCATAGCCAGCATCATACTCAGTGGGCGGAAACTAAAACCATTTCCCCTAAGAACAGGAACAAGATAGAGATGCCCACTCTCACCACTCCTGTTCAACATAGTACTGGAAGTATTAGCCATTGCAATTAGACAAGAAGAAGAAATAAAAGGCATCTCTATCTTTTCATGTCATTTGCAGATGACATGATATTGTACATAAAAAACCTGAAAGACTCCATCAAAAAAGTATTAGACTTAATAAATGAATTTGGCAATGTAGCAGGATACAAAATTAATGACAAGAAATCCATTGCATTTCTATACAACAATAGTGAACTTACAGCCGAAACCAGTTTGGCTCAGTGGATAGAGCTTCGGCCTGCGGACTGAAAGGTCCCGGGTTTGATTCTGGTCTAGGGCATGTACCTGGGTTGCGGGCACATCCCCAGCAGGGGGCGTGCAGGAGGCAGCTGATCGATGTTTCTCTCTCATCGATGTTTCTAACTCTCTATCTCTCTCCCTTCCTCTCTGTAAAAAATCAATAAAATATATTTTTAAAAAATAGGTTTCTGAGAACACACAGAAATCTTAAAAAAAAAAAATAGTGAGCTTACAGAAAGAAAGACTGAAAAAGCAATCCCATTTACCACCGCACCAAAAAAATTAAGATACCTAGGAATAAACTTAACTAAGGAGGTAAAAGACCTGTATGTGGAAAACTACAGGACACTGAGAAAAGGGATAGAGGAAGACGTGAACAGATGGAAGAACATACCATGTTCATGGATTGGTAGAATCAACATCATTAAAATGTCCATACTACCCAAAGCAATCTATAGATTCAAATTAAATACCAATGGCATATTTCACAGACCTAGAAAGAACTCTCCAAAAATTCATCTGGAATAAAAAAAATACTCCAAATAGCCACAGCAATCCTGAGAAAGTAGAACAAAGTAGGTGGGATCTCAATACCAGATTTCAAGCTGTATTACAAAGCCACTGTTCTCAAAACAGCCTGGTACTGGCACAAGAACAGACATAGAGACCAATGGGATAGAATAGAGAACCCAGATATCGACCCAAACCACTATCTCAATTAATATTTGACAAAGGAGGCATGAACATACAATGGAGTCAAGACAGTCTCTTCAATAAATGGTTTTGGGAAAATTGGACAGATACATGACAAAGAAAAAAATGAAACTAGACCACCAACTTACACCATACACAGAAATAAACTCAAAATGGATAAAGGACTTAAACATAAGATGGGAAACCATAAAAATACTAGAGGAATCCACAGGCAGAGAAATCTCAGACATATGCCGAAGCAATTTCTTCACCGATTCCACTCCTAGGGCAATGCAAACTAAAGAGAAAATAAACAAATGGGACTACATCAAAATAAAAAGCTTTTGTACAGCAAAAGAAACCATCAACAAAACAACAAGAAAGCCCACTGTATGGGAGAACATATTTGCAAATGTTATCACTGATAAAGGTTTAATCCCCAACACCTACAGGGAACTTATACAACTAAATAAAAGGAAGATAAATGATCCAATAAAAAAAATGGGCAACGGACCTAAATATAATCTTTTCGAAAGAAGACAGAAGGACGGCCAAAAGACATATGAAAACATGCTCAAAGTCACTAATTATATGAGAGATGCAAATCAAAACGACAATGCGGTACCATCTCCCACCTGTCAGAATGGCAATCAACAACAAATCAACAAACGACAAATACTGGCGAGGATGCGTAGAAAAAGGAACCCTCGTGCACTGCTGGTGGGAATGCAGACTGGTGCAGTCACTGTGGAGAACAGTATGGAGTTTCCTCAAAAAACTAAAAATGGAACTCCCATTTGACCCAGTAATCCCACTTCTGGGAATATATCCCAAGAAACTAGAAACATCAATCAGAAAGGATATATGCACCCTTATGTTCATAGCAGCACAATTCACCATAGCTAAGATTTGGAAACAGCCTAAATGCCCATCAGCAGATGAGTGGTGGATTAGAAAACTATGGTACATCTACACAATGGAATGCTACACTGCTATAAAAAAGAAGGAATTCGATAAAATTTATGAACAACAAAATGACAACAAATACATACCTACCAACAAGTGAATCTAAAAATCAAGTGAATAAAAAATCTGATGAACAGAATGGACTGATAAATATAATAGAATCAGGGACATAGAAAGGGAGTGGACTGACAATTCTCAGGGGGAAGAGGGTGTGAGGGGTGCGGGAAGAGATTGGACAAAAACCTTACACCTATGGATGAAGACAATGGCGGGGGGTAAGGGCATGGGGTTGGGTGTGGAATCAGGTGGAGGGGAACTATGGGGCGGGGGGGGGGGGGAGGAACACCTGTAATGCTCTGAACAATAAAGATTTATTTGAAAAAATAAGACATTCTTACCATTTGCAGCAGCATGGATGGGCCAGGAGAGCATTATGTTAAGTGAAATAAGTCAGGCAATGAAAGAAAAATACATGATCTCACTCATTTATGGAAAATAAAGAACATTATAACCTGATGAACCAAAGGATAGATACAGAGGCAGTAAAGCATCAAACAGACTGTCAAATTACAGCAGGAAGGCTGGGGAGTGTTGGGGAGGGGGGTAAATAGATCAACCAAAGGACTTGTATGCATGCACATAAGCACAACCAATGGACACAAGACACTGGGGGGGTGGGGGGTAGGATGAGGGCATGCAACAGGGGGGGTAGGGGAGGCTGGGGGGAGGTCAATGGGGGTAAAAAAAAGGAGATATATATACTGCTATGTGTGATACTTTAAACAATAAAAAAAAATTTCTAAAAAAAAAAGGTAAGAAAAACATCCATGAGAGAGCGAAACATCTATCAACCACCTCTTGACTTCCAGTATCAGGGAGGGGATGGAGTCACAACCTTTCCGTGCACAGAATGACGCCCATCTGAGCCTCAGGGGCCAGGGCCCTGTGTGCCTTTTATTAAAATGTTCTTGGTCCCTCCTGTTGAGACAGGGAAGGATTCTGATTGGTGCCATTAGGGTCATATCCCAATCCCTGTAGCCAACCACTGGCTACACTGATGTCAATCATTATAGCCAAGAGAATAGGTGTTATGATTGGGTGGGACTTGCAGGGGTCAGGGAAGCAGTTCTCTAAAAGGAGGGTGAGGTTTGGTTTACCTGAAGAAGGGACTCTGGACAAGAACTATGGAATAAAACCACAATTACTGAGCACAGTTTTATGTATATAAAACACAAAAGAATAGCCAGATACTTCACATCCATATCCCAGAAATTTTTGAGAAATCCATTGGCTAAATTTCTTAATCCTTTCAATAGAATTTTCTGTCAGTATGGGAGACTTTAGACAATTCATTCTCAACTAAGTCAGGATATATTAATTTCCCTGGAACAAGATGTGTTGACGATTAAATGAGAAAATAAATGTCTTGACACATGGCAGACACTTACTTTACTTTCTCCCTCTATACCACTTCCTTTCTTTCTGCTACTGGGTCACCAACAAAAACATGAGTCATGCCCTGACTGGTTTGGCTCAGTGGATAGAGCATCGGCCCTTGGACTGAAGGGTCCCAGGTTCGATTCCCGGTCAAGGCACATGCCCAGGTTGCAGGAGCCATTCCCAGGAGGTAGCCAATCCATGATTCTGTCTCATCATGGATGTTTCTCTCCCTCTCCCTTCCTCTCTGGAATCAATAAAAAATATATTAAAAAAAAAACAAAAAAACGTGAGTCATGACAGATGAGGTATGGTTTATTGTCTATTTAAATTGACAGTAGGTAACAGGTAAATTTTATTTTAAATTTTAAATTATTTTTTATTGATGAGAGAGAGATGTGTTGTTCCACTTATTTATGCATCATTGGTTGGTTCTTGTGTGTGCCGAATGGAGATGGAACCCGCAACCTTGGTATATGGGGATATGACTCTAACCCATGAGCTACCCAACCAGGGCCCCATAACTGATGAACTTTAGAAAGCCTATATCATGGCATTGCAGACCTGCTTACCACCTACCTCCAGGGATAACATGTACTCTTGTTCAGCCTTATTATATAATTTGTGATGCTAACATAATTAGGGACTTTATAATAGCGACTTTAAACAAAACACCAATTTTGTGCACCTTACATCCTGAGGCTGTTCTCAAGAACTTCAACTTTCATGGTTAAAATAATATCAGGCATGTCTTGATGAGTTCAGTATTATCTTATACTAGACGCCTGTTGCACAAAGAGATTCCATTGGCTTCCAGCACCAGTTGGCACCTGGGACCCAGGCCTTCACTCCGGCTGGAGTCTGCCGCCTTCATCTTCACTGTGGCCAGAGTGCCACTCCTGTAGATCGCCCCCCCCCCACCCCCGTATCCTCCCTCTCATAACAGGCGCCCTGCCCCACCCGGCCACTCCACACCTGGAGCAGTTGGGTGGCCGCCATCTTTGTCCTTCTAATTTGTATGTTCCCTCCTGATTGGCTGGTGAGTGTAGCGGAGGTATGATCAATTTACGTTTGTCTATTATTAGGTAAGATACTTGATTTAGTACAAGGGTTATAGTAATTATC
Organism: Corynorhinus townsendii; assembly: GCA_026230045.1. Taxonomy (NCBI): domain Eukaryota; kingdom Metazoa; phylum Chordata; class Mammalia; order Chiroptera; family Vespertilionidae; genus Corynorhinus; species Corynorhinus townsendii. The sequence goes on along the minus strand of JAPDVU010000004.1, from coordinate 99,657,443 downwards.
TTTTGTCTCCTGTCCCTATAACCTGATAATGTTCCTGTTTTGGGCTTTCTTAACCCTCAACTGTTGGAACAGCTTAACCTAAGACTAAAACTTGTTCCATCCCTAGTGGAACCCAATTCAATAGCTCTATGGCCTGGTTTTGTCAGCATTTCTATTCCTAGTCTGGCCTTTAACCCTGAGTCCTATCGCTGCTTGCTCATCTTGTCCCCTTGGTACCCTATTCCAGTTCCTTAAATGGGCTCCATGGTCCCCTCCTGACCTCCAACTCCACAGGACTATCTATTTCCTTGCCTTCTTGTCATCCACGGACTGGATGCCTATCCTTGAATCACATGTGATCCCTCTCCCATGCTGCCTTTGCTGCCAATACCTGACAGGTTTCTGGCCTGGCCTTCTTTCCCAGCCAACACTAACTCTCCCTTGGATTTAGCTACATGGAGCTCTTTGATGACTCAGTGAAAGGGGATTTGGTGAATTGATGGGCACTGAAGCCAGAATGCAGGCAGCTAGTAGAATTTCTAAGATATTTAACTTTGAAGGGATGCAAAGAAATAGCATGGTAGCTTAAATGGGGAAAACTGCACCAACTGGTTTGTTCAGTGGTTAGAGCGTCAGCCCGCAGTCTAAAGGGTCCAGGGTTCGATTCCAGTCAAGGGCACATACCTTGGTTGCAGGCTCAATCTCCAGCCCCAGTTGGGGCATGTGTGAGAGGCAGCCAATCGATGTTTCTCTCTCTCTGTTTCTCCCCTCCTTTCCACTTTCTCTAAAGAAAATCAACAGAAAAAATATCCTCCAGTGAGCATTAAAAATAAAAATTAGTTGCAATGTGAAATCTAAAAAATAAATAAATAAATAAATAAATAAATGGGAAAAACATGAGCATATTTATAGATCAATGGGAATGATCCAGTTGAGAGGGAGCAGTGGCTATACTGCCGAGGGGGAAAGAACAGCCCATAGCACAATGTTATGAGAAAGCAGAGAGGCTCCCATCTCCTGCTAGGAGAACAAAGAGGCGGGGACAAGGGGGGAGCAGAAACAGAGTATGAGCAACGCAAGGACAGCTGCAGAAAAGAACGGGGAGGAGTACTTACTGCTGGGTTCCAATCTCATGTGGGGCCCAACCATGCGCAATAGTGTAAGATACTGCCTCCTGATTTTCCCTTTTCTTTATGCTAGCCCAAGGTTTGCAAACAAGAAAAAATTTTTTAAATGTATTTTTATTGATTTCAGAGAGGAAGGGAAAGGAAGAGATAGACACATCAATGATGAGAATCATGGGTCGGCTGCCTCCTGCACGCCCCCCACTGGGGATCAAGCCCGAAACCCAGGAATGCGCCCCTGATTGGAATCGAACCCAGGCCTATGCTATATCCACTGAGCCAAGCCAGCCAGGGCAAAAAATTTTGACCATGATGTTACTGCATCTTAACTCATTGGACTTTTCAATGTTATTTTTAAAGGCCAGGCTCTTGACTATACTATAAGAAATTCTAGCATCCTTAGTACATTTGGAACTGACCACTCAAGACTTGTTTTCCTCTATCTCTAAACAGATAATACTAAAAAAGTAATACTAATAAGCCACTTCCTTCAAGATATACATAATCTTACTTCATGGGGATTTCTGCTACATTCCCATGGGAAAGCTTTCTGAGGACACATCAGCTGGGTGTGCTCCTCAAAGAACATGTTTCCTGGTTTTCTTAATCTTCCTAAGTTGTAACTACCAATCCATTAAATAGTTTGTAGGGCCTCTTTCATTTTGGACCGGGGTAGGGATCATCATGGTAAAAACATATTCAAATGGAAAAATCCCAGCAGTCTGCAACTGTGTAGATTTTGCACACAACTACGAGATTGTTACCTGAGCAAAAGTTACCAAAATATTTGAAAATGCCAAACTCACAAATTACTTAGCAGCTCTCTCTGCAACTGCTTATAAAATCAGAACCATTGAGCACATCTATTATAAGCTGCCTAATATTTAAATCTATCAGTCTTCCTTGTTCCCCAAAATATTTTAATTGAAATTGAGTTCAAATGAACATAAAAGTTATCCCTAAGGGACACCTCACAATGGCAAAAGGGTGGGGCATGTGAAGGGGACTGGTTATGAAACCGGACAACCAAGGGGTCCAGACTGCCTGTCACTACCTGAGCCAATTCAGCAGAGACAGGGTCGAATCATATCTGAGGGTTTATTCCAATCTTGCTGGCAGCATGGAGAGCAGCAGGTCATCCACAAACATCTGCTCTGCCCTCCCTCCCCCATAAGCCAACTGCTTATATTGAGAAGGACAAAGATCACGTAGGAAAGTAGGAATCATAGGCAGGGGAAGTGGACATGGGGTAATGGTTACAGGCAATGCAGCTGGGGGGAGCGGGGGTCACAAAGGCTGGGCAAAGGGCAGGGACTCCAGGACTAGATTATTTCAACAACAAGGTTGTTAATCTTTCCATGATGATAGGCAGCTCTCAGAAAAGGAGGATGGACTGACTACATTCCTAGAATAACTCCTCTGTCCTGGGCATGCTGGGGGCGGGGGGTCCTGCAGCTCCTAGCAAGGTGAGAATGTGCTTTCTCTATCAGAACAGAGCCATCACGGTTGACACAGCATGAGAAATCCTAATATATATAAAAACCCAGGATCCATAACGACCGACCAAAGACTCGACTGAACACCAGCAGTCAGTCCTGCAGTCAGTGCTGGGTTGCCATGGTGACCCAGCACTGACTGCCAAGGGGGCTGCAGATCAGGCCCGGAGAGAGGCTCAAAGAGAGAGGCAGGGTCTGATCCACAGCCTCCATAGCAGCTGTTGATCAGCCATTGCCTCTTTCTCTCCAGTCTTTGCCAGCAGCCACACCTCTGTTTCTCTCCGGGCCTCCACAGGGGCTGATCAGCCCTGCCTCTCTGATCAGACCCGGAGAGAGGCCCAGAGATGCTGACTGGCATAGAAACCGACCAATCAGAACCAAATCTGGGTCAACTGTGAGGAGCCAATGGCTGCCTAGGTGGCGGAGCTTTTGATGCTGCCTGGCATAGAAACCGACCAATTAGAACCAAATTGGCTGGCAGAGGAGGGCAGTTGGGGATGAGATCAGGCCTCCAGGGGAGGGTAGTTGTGGGGAGATCAGGCCTGCAAGGGAGGGCAGTTGTGGGGAGATCAGGCCTGCAGGGGAGGGCAGTTAGGGGCCATCAGGCAGGCAGGCAGAAGCAGTTAGGGATGATCAGGCAGGCAGGCAGGTGAGTGGTTAGGAGCCAGCAGTCCCAGATTGCAAGAGGGCAGTCAGACATCCCCCAAGGGGTCTCCGACTAGAGAGGGTGCAGGCTGGGCTGAGGGAACCCCCCTCTGTATACAAATTTCATGCACTGGGCCACTAGTATTTCTTACAATTGTGTCTGCTCCCCAGTATTCTATTTCAGCCCCTAACAGGTAGGCTTCTCACATTAGATGCAGCTGCGGCGGGTTAGTGTCAGAGATATTTTGGTACTTATCCCTGTAGACTTGGGGGGAGGGGTGTGTGTGGCTATTTTCATCTCTTAAAAACTCAACTTTTTAGAATTCAGTTTCCAAACCTATTTTAATAGAGTTGATGCCAATGGTATGACAACAAACATTGAATTTTTACCTAAATGGGAGCTTCTAAATGTTATTTCATTAATCCAATAATTTCCATGTTCTTTTACCCACCAGTCTTACTCTCTGTCACTTGCAATAGCCTGAGCCAAACTGCTGCCACACAGGTTCCATTGTTTCTGACCCTGGTAACTTTTCAGGGTTTCATCTACTGCCACTCCCTAGCTGTTCCCCAGGCCCAATTGTCCTTTCTCATCTGCTTATCAAATGCTCCACCCTTCAGTTCAAAAAGTGTCCATCTCTTCCCCAATGTTTCTCTGAGTTCTTTAGTTTTATTCCAAAGGGCTGTGCAGTCTTTCTCCATTGTTTCTGTAGCACTTAGATCATTTCTATTAGCTTTTCCTTCCTGTAATAAATGTTTCTACTAGATCCTGCCTTACCCCCCAATGCTCCTGGCAATCAGCAGAGTGCCTAAGAGGATTCTGTATCTATGGAATGAATGAACAGGCTTTATGTCTAAATACAATGTCTTCACCTCCTGGGTAAACACTTGCCATGGTCTCTATTTTGCCTACTCAGCCAGATTCTGCCTACTATGGTATCTGGTGTCCAGGTATTTCAAACAAGTTTACATAATAAACACTTGACAAAACTTGCTTTATTATCAGCCCACATTTTCCACTCTGCTGTTTTTCCTTATCCACAAACTGGCCTCTTTTCATTCACATCCTTATTTATTTTCAAATTTTATTAAATGTATTGGGTGACATTGGTTTATAAGTTTACATAGGTTCCAAGTGTACAATTCTGTAACACATCACCTGTATATCGCATTGTGTTCACCACCCAGAGTCGTCTCCTCCTGTCAGCACATATTTGATCTGAAACAATAAATACATAGAAGAAAGCATAACTACTGAACCTATGGACTTTGGTCTTAAATAGGCTTTTGTGAACTTGACCCTGGATAACTTTTCATGGCTTCATCTACTGCCACTCCCAAGCCCTGACCCTCTGGGCCTGCTGCTCCCCAGGTAAGTAACAGCAAAAATAAGTGAATGGGACTATATCAAATTAAAAAAATGCTGCACAGCCCAAGACACCATCAATAAAACAAATAGCGACCAACCAAATAGAAAATATTTACAAACAACACCCCTGATAAGGGGCTAATATGCAAAATATATAAAGAACTTATACAACTCAACAACAAAAAACCGAACTTTGTTTTTCTTTAGCATTTTAAACATGAACTATGGGGTTTCCATGCTTCTATTTGGGGAGGAATGTATAGCACAGCATGAAAGTAGGGAAAGAAAACCGACAGTAGGGCAGTAATTCATATTGTGGCACTTTATGCGTATAAAGTGCTATTTCTTACCTCATGAGAACTGGGTGAGGAAGGGTTTATTATCCCAATTGTGATTCTAGGGATAAGGGCTTCCTCATAGCAGCCAGCCAATATAGGGCCAAAACCAATCTCCCAATTCCAAGCTCAGCACTCCTTTGGGGCTGCCATAGCATGCTTGAGGGCTAAGAATGCCATGCGGCACCGATTAGGGGGTTGTTACTGAATCCCTGAATCTCCAAGGACTTGAGCATTCTGATATTAAACGGGGACTCCTATTACTCCTTCTCAGGGAACCCTTTTTTTGTTCAGACTTGAATGAAGCTATATGCTGCTGCCAGTGTCTTAAGAGGACATGTGGGTGACCTTGTCTAGAAGGCAGAGAAGAAAGACTCCTGGAAGAGGGGACAGAGGAAGAAACAAATACTGAGTTTACTGGGAGAGTATTAAAAAACAAATTAAGTAAATGTATTTTAATGCCTCAACTAAAATATAAAAACAACAGGAAAGGTTAACTATGACTGTATACAGAAAGGCTGTAAGAAGGAGGAAAGGTGTGTTGTCAACTGTTTTGTATTCTGGGCCTGGCTCTCTAGGGTGCAGCCCTGCTTCCAGCAGTTAACAAATATCCTTTTCTCCCCCAACAAATATTTACTAAGTGTAATATGTGCCAGACTCTACAGAACAACCCTATAGGTATAAAACCACAATGGAATGAAAATCTAACAAACTCCAGGACCAAGGCTGTAATAACGGATATACCACAACTTCCATCCCCTGGAGAAACACTTGCACACCTGCACCGAAACATGTAAGAAGGTGCCCTGACTGGTTTGGATCCGTGGATAGAGCATCGGTCTGGGGACTCAAGGGTCCCGGGTTCGATTCTGGTTGCGGGCACATACCCAGTAGGGAGTGTGCAGGAGGCAACTGATCGATGTTTCTCTCTCATCGATGTTTCTAACTCTCTCTCCCTCTCCCTTCCTCTCTGTAAAAAAATCAATAAAATATATTATTTTTAAAAAACATGTTAAGAAGGAATGTTTACAGAAGTGCCATTTGTAGAAGAAAACAAACACAAAAGCTAGAAACAACCCAGAAGACAGCAACAGCAGAAAAGGTCATGAAGCTGCAGCATACTTTATGTCATGAAAATGAACACCACCAGAAATAATGCCTGTGGGTTATTGGTGGATCTTTGTATAGGTGATGGTAAAGGCAAGAGGCTCAGTGAGATGAATGAGAGCACGTGCACAGAAGAGCTCTAAAGACAGCTCTGGAGCACTCCAACAGGCTGGGAAGAGAAGAAGGAAAAAGAACTACAGTGCCACACATCAACATGAATGAACTAAAAGATGTTAACAAGCAAAGAAAGCAAATCAGATATAGTATATTTCCATTTATATAAAATCCATAAACAGGCAACTATTAACCATTATGTCAGTTAGGAATACAGTTGACCCATGAACAATATGGTTTTCAAGTGCATGGTCAACTTTTATGAGGATTTCTTTTCAATTAATACATATAGTACTGTAAATGTATTTTCCTTATGCTTTTAATAACATTTTCTTTTCTTTAGCTTGCTTTATTGTAAGAATAGAGTTTATACTACAAATAACATACAAAATACATGTAAATCGACTGTTTATGCTATTGGTGAGGCTTCTGGTCAACAATACGCTATTAGAAGTTTTTGAGGAGTCAACAGTTAATGCAAATGTTCTACAGCTTGGGGGGTCAGAACCCCAACCCCTGCATTAAGGGGCAACCGTACATGCCGAGGTGGTATAGACTAAAAAGGTCACGTTACTACAAATTTCCAAATAGTGAGTGCCTCCAGGGATGAGGAGTGGCTGGGGAGGGGAGCACACAGGCTCTGGGCCTGAGCAGTGGGAACCTGGACATCTTTTACTGTCCTTCCAAGTGCACAGGTACATTTCCATTTGTATATTATATTTCACATGGAAAAGAAAGAAGAATATAGGACAAAAGAAAAGCATTTGTAAGTGCTATCATTTATAAATAGTACCTTGGAAAGGTCCTGCATACATGGGGGATAGAAAGTGACAAAATGTGGAGCTGGGAGAAAATTGAGAGACTACCACACTCCCTTCTCCACCTGCTCACCCTGCTCACCTAGACCTGGGAGGGGCCCTCTTTTGTGCAACTCCTCTGCACACCTCCACCACAGCCTCACCACCTCACCATCTGTGTAGAGACCTATGCCATGAGCTGGAACCAAGAGCAGGGACTTCTCTTTATTCACTCCCAGGAATGAGCACTGCAGGCACAAAAGAGGTTCTCAAAAGTAAGTGTCTCATACAAGTGAAGTGCACGGCACCAGCTAGGCTCTCAGGGCATGGCCAATGCTTCCCTGAGAGGTACGACTGGGAAGTGAGAGGCCATCCACTTCCCTCTCGCAATCCAAGATAACCTCCCGGGGATGGGAGCAGGGGGATGGGAGAAGCAGATCAGTACAGTTCTTTTTTCACCATCACTGCCCAACCCAGGTCTCCCCATTGGGGAAACTAACATTTATGAAGTATCTAACATATGTTAGTGCTTCACAGAAATCACAATCTACCCATAAACACTATAAAATATTAATCCCACTTCACAGATGAAAAAACTGAACATCAAAGAGAATAAAAGCAACTTGAATAAACTAAAAATAGCTAGGCTAGTTTCAAGGACAGAGTTCTCTGGAACTTCTGTAGCTGACACCCCTGGGACGTGATTCACCAAACTCTGTGACGGATGAGCTAGCATTAAAAACAAAAAGGTTCATTTAAGAGACATGATTTTACCAGAAAAGTATGGAAACTTGACTAATCTTTTATTTTTATTTGACTTCTCAAAAAGGGTGGTAGAGTTAAAAATTTTCTTTGGTAAGTTTTTATAATTGTATCCTCCTCTTCTCTATTCTGAGACTTTTCCATAAGAATATTCACTTTAATCCGACTTCTGCGTGGCTGGAAAAGTGGATATGCAATAACACTTTCAAACTCTTTTATCTCTTTCTGTATTCTCTCGTGCTTCTCTGTGGTAGGCGGCTGGTTCTGGCTTTTTCTCAAGACTCCTGCCCTGAGCCTTTGCTCTATAAGTTCCCTCCCTCTAGTCATGCGTTCCTGGTGATCTTTAATTTGCATCTGTTCCCTCTCGTTTACCTGTTTTCTTCTCTGTGCATTCTGGACACCAGGCCCCTCGAACACAATTTTTGGGAGTGCTGTTTCAGAAGGGGATCGCAGTAACTGTCGAAAAGTTTTCTCTGTGAGTTCTCTGGCCTGTGCTGCCTGGTGCATTTGCCTCTCTGTGTGTCTCATCTCTCTCTCAGGTACTAAGCACCACTGTTTCTGTCTCTCTGTGCTTTGCGTTGTCTTCCCCTCCCATTTTTTCTCGATCCCATTGCCTGTCTCTTCTTCTTTCATCATTCCCACCAATCCTTTACTATAATAAGACTCCATTTGGGCGAGCCAGTAGTCAAGGGAAAGGTCTTGCTCCCTATAGAGTGTTTGATACTCTTCTTGATTTTTTTGAGTTCTCAGTTGTCTTGCTGCTTTTGTATGCACACCACCTAGATTCTATCAGAGGGAAGGACAGAATTGTATAGGGTGACCATTTTTTACACTGAATGTATTTAAACAGGAGTTTACCCTGACTACTGACCCCAAGAAAAGATGAGTGGTTTATGATTTACTTTAGTTTAAGAACTTTGTTACTCCCATCATTCCTAGGTGAGCCTGTGAGCTCTGAAAGTTGAAGTACCTACCACCAAAATCAATAACTAGCTTTTTAAAAATATAGTGTTGGGAGTTTCCAAAATAATACTTTGTTTTTCAAGTATGGATATAGCTAGAAAACAGTTGCCAGTGTATACACACTACTCGAGGTGTCACTTCAGCAGAAAGGTTTTAAACCTAAGGTCTTTTCTCGTAGTAGTTCCAACCTGCATGATGTGAAGATAACTTATTTACCAATATTTTTTTCTCCAGTGGGGACTGCTGACCTGAAGCAATCCTAGGGTCTCTAGATGCTTTAACCCAGGCCAACCTGAAACACAAGAAAAGCAAAGGTAGATTAGAATGTAGGAGGTGTCAGAACATATCTCCCATACTGACTAAACCAAAACCCAACTGCCTTGGCCAAGGCCAAGGATATTCCGCTTAGAAAGAGTAAACCTGCTAACAGGCAAGACTGCACAGGGCCATTTCCCCCTGGAAACCACAACATTCCTAGGGTGTACAATAATAACAGGAATGCTCTTTTAATAAGAGCATGTCATCCTTTCCTATAAATTAAAAGCATACTTCTCTTGTGGACTCAACGCAAACCCATTCTGAATCTTGTATCAGGGACTGGGAGAGGGGAGAGACAGATTCCTTGGTGAAGCGTGGCCCAAGCACATCTATGTCAGACTGCTCAGTCCTCCGGACTCCCCTGTCTTCTGAGATAATTCTAGAATGAAGTAGTATGAGTTCATTCTCATTCTGCAGTTTCTTGATTCTGGCTCTTTGCCTCTATCAGCAAATATAGCATCTCTGCCCTCTAATCTTTTGTTCTGAAATTTTGTTCTTCCTTATACTGCCATTCATCCTTCACCTTAAATCCATTATGACACCATTCCCTGTTTACCCCTTATGATGGGAATTTGTGCTTACTCTGGTTTATTTATAGGACAGCCTGATGGCAAACCAACTGGTGACTACCAACTTTCTATGCCATCCTTGGCCTCATCTAAGTTTACAGTGAGGTCACATTTAAGCCACCGAAGATGCCTGACATCTCATCTCTAAGCCCTTTTTAAAGAATATTACTGATGGTTAAGAGCATGGGCTCTGAAGCCTGATAGGACTATGTGTGTGACCCAAGGCAAGCAACTTCATCTCTCTCAACATCAGTTTCCACATCTAAAGAATAGAGATACAGGAAGAACCCAAGATGGCGGCGTAGGTAAACACCTAAACTGCTGCCTCGCTCAACAATTTCAAAAATTCAACTAAAAGACAAAACGTCTATCACCCAGAACCATGGGAAAGCTGGCTGAGTGGAAGTTATACAACTAGAAGGAAAGAGAAAAGAGCATTGAGACGTGCACGAGTGCTAAAAAGCTGAGGTATGGAGGCGCGTGATCCGGGCTGGCGGCCGGCGTTGCTTTTTTCAACCCAAAGGGAGACAAACCCCCGACTACTCTGAAATCCAGTTTCTGGGGAGACGCGGGGGACCCAAACTCCTACGGGGAGAAGCTGGACTGTCTGCCAGTGAGGGTGGCTTGCTTGCAGAGCTGCGCGCAGGAATAATTGTTTACGGAACTGGGGCACGGGACTCAGGGATGCCATCGGGGACACAGAGCCGGCTAACTAGCAGCCATTGCTGTTTGCCACGCCCTAGCCTAGTGACACCCTGAGACCCCGCCCTGCACAACCTACAAACCCACCCAAGCTCCAAGCAGCGTATTTAGCATAAGAAAGCCCTGCCCTATCGCAGCTTAACCTAGCAAACTTGCAGACCGGGCCAGACAGCTCCAAAACCTCCAAACCCCAAGCAAAGAGGAGAAAACTGTAGCTCTCACTGTGGCTCCTGCTGGATGGCCTCAGACAGTAGCTGACCTGCACCCCATTGGAGATCCAGAAGCCAGTGTACCTAGTGGTCAGAGTGAGACACCAGATTTCAACTCCTCGCATCCATAAGTGACACATTCAGGGGGCAGACTCAGTGAGCACCAAAGCCCCACTGAAACAAGTCCTGCCCCATAAGTGTGTCTTCAGCGCAGCAGTTCTTCCATTATAGACACAGTGAGTGCTCACAGCTAACTGGCCTGGAGGTCAATTCCTCCCAGTATACCAACAGCAATTAAGGCTTAACTGCACCAAGTCTTTGCACTCAGCCCACAAAGGGGTGTACCAAGAGCGTCCACATCAGGTGATTGGGGAGGCTGAGCTACTGCCCCCTATAGATCACCTACCACACAAAGCCACTCCATCAACACAGGGAAGCAGCCAAAATGTGGAGACAAAGAAACATGTCACAAATGAAAGGAACGGAGGAAAGCAAACTACTGGATGACATAGAGTTCAGAACCACATGTATAAGGTTACTCAAGAATCTTCTTAAAACCGCTGAGAAACTTGATGAGACCTTCAAGGAGCTTAATGAGAATGCCAAAAAAATGGAAAAGGATCAGTCAGAAATGAAGCATACACTGTCTGAAATAAAGAATATACAGAAACTCAACTGTAGATCAACGTACCCCAAGAATCAAACCAAAGATCTGAAATATGTGGAAACAAAAAACATCCAACCAGAAAAACAAAAAGAAAAAAGAATCCAAAAATATGAAGATAGTGTAAGGAGCCTCTGGGACAACTTTAAGCGAACCAACATCCGAATTTTTGGGGTGCCAGAAGAAGGGAGAGAGCAAAATATTGAAAACCTATTAGAAGAAATAATGACAGAAAACTTTCCCTACCTGGTGAAAGAAATAGATGTACAAGTCCAGGAAGCGCACAGAACCCCATACAAGAGGAATCCAAAGAGGACCACACCAAGACACATCATAATTAAAATGCCAAGGGCAAAAGACAAAGAGAGAATATTAAAAGCAGCAAGAGAAAAACAGTTAATTACCTACAAGGGAGTACCCATACGACTGTCAGCTGATTTCTCAACAGAAACTATGCAGGCCAGAAGGCAGTGGCAAGAAATATTCAAAGTGATGAACAGCAAGAACCTACAACCAAGATTATTCTACCCAGCAAAGCTATCATTCAGAGTTGAAGGTCAGATAAAGAGCTTCACAGACAAGAAAAAGCTAAAGGAGTTCATCGCCACCAAACCAGGATTACATGAAATGCTGAAGGGTATTCTTTAAGAAGAGGAAGAAGAAGAAAAAGGTAAAGATAAAAATTATGAACTACAAAATGATATCAAATACATACCTACCAACAAGTGAATCTAAAAATCAAGTGAATAAAAAAATCTGAAGAACAGAATGGACTGGTGAATATAATAGAATCAGGGACATAGAAAGGGAGTGGACTGACGATTCTCAGGGGAAGCAGGTGTGAGGGGTGCGGGAAGAGATTGGACAAAAATCTTACTCCTATGGATGAAGACAGTGGCGGGGGGTAAGGGCATGGGGTGGGGTGGGGAATCAGGTGGAGGGGAGCTATGGGGGAAAAAAATAGAGGAACACCTGTAATAATCTGAACAATAAAGATTTATTTAAAAAAAAAAAGAATAGAGATACACGATAAAAACTTGTCTCCTCAGATAAGAACAAATGTGAACTAGATCGCAGAGCTTGGCATAATGCCTGTTATGTGCTAAGTTCTCCATTAAATACCAGGTGTCTACCCTCCACAAAGCAAGCCCCTAATTCTCTAAAGTCTTCCTGTTTTACTCTATGTAACAGTGATTCCGCCTTCTTCTGAACAGCTACCATTTTTACTTTGACAACTCATTTGAAAATCAACCAGGGTTCACATTATGGTATCTGTATTCAAATATCACATAAAAATTGACTGAAATTTAGACTCATAAAGGGAGGGAATTATATCTACAACTACAGTGATGTGTCTATATTATCAGAAAGGATCTCGATATCAAATATTGGACCTCACTGACTTCTTAGGTACATTCATATTATCTCTTACTATGTGTATCTATTTTGAGATTTAAAAAAATGACCATCTTGAGAGAATCCAAGATGGCGGCGTAGGTAAACACCTAAACTGCTGCCTCACGCAACAATTTCAAAAATTCAACTAAAAGACAAAACGTCTATCACCCAGAACCACGGGAAAGCTGGCTGAGTGGAAGTTCTACAACTAGAAGGAAAGAGAAAAGAGCATTGAGATGTGCACGAGCACTGAAAAGCTGAGGTACGGAGGCGTGTGATCCGGGCTGGCTGCGGGCGACTGGGTGCGTTGCTTTTTTCAACCCGAACGGAGACAAGCCCCTGAGTACTCTGAAATCCAGTTTCTGGGGAGACGCGGGGGACCCAAACTCCTACGGGGAGAAGCTGGACTGTTTGCCAGTGAGGGTGGCTTGCTTGCAGAGCTGCGCACAGGAATAATTGTTTACGGCACTGGGGCACAGGACTCCGGGACGCAGTCAGGGACACAGAGCTGGCTAACTAGCAGCCATTGCTGTTTGCCACGCCCTAGCCTAGTGACACCCTGAGACCCCGCCCAGCACAACCTACAAACCCACCCAAGCTCCAAGCAGTGTATTTAGCATAAGAAAGCCCTGCCCTATCGCAGCTTAACCTAGCAAACTTGCAGACCGGGTCAGACAGCTCCAAAACCTCCAAACCCCAAGCAAAGAGGAGAAAACTGTAGTTCTCACTGTAGCTCCTGCTGGATGGCCTCAGACAGTAGCTGACCTGCACCCCATTGGAGATCCAGAAGCCAGTGTACCTAGTGGTCAGAGTGAGACACCAGATTTCAACTCCTCACATCCATAAGTGACACATTCAAGAGGCAGACTCAGTGAGCACCAAAGCCCCACTGAAACAAGTCCTGCCCCGTAAGTGTGTCTTCAGTGCAGCAGTTCTTCCATTATAGACAGAGTGAGTGCTCACAGCTAATTGGCCTGGAGGTCAATTCCTCCCAGTATACCAACAGCAATTAAGGCTTAACTGCACCAAGTCTTTGCACTCAGCCCACAAAGGGGTGTACCAAGAGCGTCCACATCAGGTGATTGGGGAGGCTGAGCTACTGCCCCCTATAGGTCACCTACCACACAAAGCTACTCCATCAACACAGGGAAGCAGCCAAAATGTGGAGACAAAGAAACATGTCACAAATGAAAGGAACGGAGGAAAGCAAACTACTGGATGACATAGAGTTCAGAACCACATGTATAAGGTTACTCAAGAATCTTCTTAAAACTGCTGAGAAACTTGATGAGACCTTCAAGGAGCTTAATGAGAATGCCAAAAAAATGGAAAAGGATCAGTTAGAAATGAAGCATACACTGTCTGAAATAAAGAATATACAGAAACTCAACTGTAGATCAACGTACCCCAAGAATCAAACCAAAGATCTGAAATATGTGGAAACAAAAAGCATCCAACCAGAAAAACAAAAAGAAAAAAGAATCCAAAAATATGAAGATAGTGTAAGGAGCCTCTGGGACAACTTTAAGCGAACCAACATCCGAATTTTTGGGGTGCCAGAAGAAGGGAGAGAGCAAAATATTGAAAACCTATTAGAAGAAATAATGACAGAAAACTTTCCCTACCTGGTGAAAGAAATAGATGTACAAGTCCAGGAAGCGCACAGAACCCCATACAAGAGGAATCCAAAGAGGACCACACCAAGACACATCATAATTAAAATGCCAAGGGCAAAAGACAAAGAGAGAATATTAAAAGCAGCAAGAGAAAAACAGTTAATTACCTACAAGGGAGTACCCATACGACTGTCAGCTGATTTCTCAACAGAAACTATGCAGGCCAGAAGGCAGTGGCAAGAAATATTCAAAGTGATGAACAGCAAGAACCTACAACCAAGATTATTCTACCCAGCAAAGCTATCATTCAGAGTTGAAGGTCAGATAAAGAGCTTCACAGACAAGAAAAAGCTAAAGGAGTTCATCGCCACCAAACCAGGATTACATGAAATGCTGAAGGGTATTCTTTAAGAAGAGGAAGAAGAAGAAAAAGGTAAAGATAAAAATTATGAACAACAAAATGACATCAAATACATACCTACCAACAAGTGAATCTAAAAATCAAGTGAATAAAAAAAATCTGAAGAACAGAATGGACTGGTGAATATAATAGAATCAGGGACATAAAAAGGGAGTGGACTGACGATTCTCAGGGGAAGCAGGTGTGAGGGGTGGGGGAAGAGATTGGACAAAAATCTTACTCCTATGGATGAAGACAGTGGCGGGGGGTAAGGGCATGGGGTGGGGTGGGGAATCAGGTGGAGGGGAGCTATGGGGGAAAAAATAGAGGAACACCTGTAATAATCTGAACAATAAAGATTTATTTTTAAAAAAATGACCATCTTTTATTTAGTATATAGCATCTAGCACAATACTTAACATTAGAGTCTGTGATCCCAAGTTCTCATAATTAATGACTTGTTGATGATTATCTGTATCATATAATATCTAAGCATCCTTCTCTTATGTTCCCCATAATACTATCTTTCTAAAAAATATATATTTCTTTATTGATTTCAGAGAGGAAGGGGGAAGGAGAGATAGAAACATCAGTGATGAGAGAGAATCATTGATCGGCTGCCTCCTGCACACCCCCTACTGGGATCAAGCCCACAATCCAGGCATATGCCCTTGGCCGGAATCAAACCTGGGACCCTTCAGTCTGCAGGCTCACGCTCTATCCACTGAGCCCAGCCGAGTAGGGCTATATCTACTTTTTATTAAAACATTTACCAGTCTTTCTTGAAGTATATAGGCATATTTGTGTTATATGCCCGTCCTGGGTTCTCACATTTTGTCCTACCAGTATACTTTCATTGTATTTGAATTATTCATTTGTACTTTTTAAGGTCAGAGAACAGAGTTTTCAACTTTGCAGCCCAGCCTCAGCTCAAAGACTGGCAAAGGTGCTAAATAAATACTAACTAAACAGATTGTGAGCTTCCATTGGGAAAAGGCCATCCTTATACACTCGTGTTCCTTTACTGCGTTAGGACAGTATTCCACGCATGGTGGACCTCCAATGAAAAGGGAGAGTTGCTCTAGCTGGTTTGGCTCAGTGGACAGAGTGTCAGCCTGCAGACTGAAGGGTCCCAGGTTCATTCCAGTCAAGGCAATTCCAGTTGCCGGCACGATCCCCAATAGGGAGTGTGCAGGAGGCAGCAGATCAATGATTCTCTTTCATCATTGATGTTTCTCTCTCTCTCTCTCCTTTCCTCTATGAAATCAGTATGAATATATTTTTTTAAAAAAGGGAAAGTTGATGAGGGAAGAGCACTAATTTCAATTTCCATTTTCAAAGGAAACAGACAGAAGTGAGAATAGAAATTGCCTACCATCATGGGTTCAGCAACAAACCTCCTTTTGTAAGACAGGAAACATGACACCCAGGTGCGTGAAATGACGGGGCCTGTCACTCTCAGGTGGCTTGCTCCGTCTTAACCCCTCACTATTGTCTTTCCATTATAGCAGAGAAAGGAAGGCCAGAGCCTCCTCAAGAAGAGGCCACAGCTTGTCTCTTTCAGAGGAGAAATGAGGGATGGCTCCAGAACTTCTATATGTAGAGCTTAACACAGCTACCTGGTTGGGTGGGGATGGAAAGGCCGAAAGGGAACTAAGAAACTTCAGAAGCTGTCCCTTCAGGACAAGTTTTTACTTTAGATCGCACTTAACTTAGATTGCAAGTAGCAAATTTTTCTAAAACTATTTGTTCTCATGTTTTAGAAAAGATTGGGAAATGTCAACTGTCCACCTAATGGATGATAATGATGATTTAGATAGGAGTTGGTTGGACAGGAGGCGAGGGACGCGGTAAATGGAGGTAGGTGTGCAAATTAACACCAAACTTGACCTAAGTCTTAGTGAAATCTTACCCAAGGCTGCCCCCTTGCCTAGTGCTAGCGTCTAGGGAGGGGTGGTCAGCCTCTGGTTTCACCGCCTACAAAGTGCCGAGCCGTGCTCACGGCAACACTGCTTCCTTCCATTCCAGGGACTAAGCATTCCTCCTCCGCTTCCACCCTCACCGCCCTCACCACTCACTGCCTCGGGAGAAGCCCACTCACCCATCCCGGAGGCCGGAAAGAGCCCCCAAATCGCCCAGGTTGGGCTCTACAGAAAGCTCTTATTTGGCCCGCGAGGCCCAAGGAGCGTTAAAACTCTTAACTCCCAACATGCTTAGCTTTGTTTCAGCTACTGCGCAGCCGCATACGGGAAATACAGGATCAAGAATGGCGGGAGTTGTAGTTCTCTATCCCTAAGAAATTCGGTAAAGTTAGGATTTTCGGAGGGAACACGCCCCGCACTGGGTTCCCTGTAAGACGCGAGACCAAGAAAATAAACATCCGAGGTTTGAGTCCGAAGAGGAAAAGTAGCGAAGGCGCATCAATTACCCGCTTTCTTAGCCGAAGTCGCAAAACCAGGCTGGAGGCAACGCTGCACTATCTTTCCCAAGAGGTTCCACTCCGCAGTCCGGCGATCGCCTGTGCGATGGTTATGACGTCACAGCCAATCGGGAGCCGGCAGCGGCGACGCTCTAGCCCGCCGCGCGCTCCCTGCCCCGCCGCCCGCGCCCAGTGGACGCTCTAGCCCCGCGGCCCCGGCGGCTCTTTCGCCGGCCTGGGAAGCCCACAAGCCTCGTGGGATCCGTGCTCGGGCTCTGCTGTCGCAGAGGCACGACACACGCGTGGGAGGGCGCTCGAGTTCCGTTTGCTGAGATCCAGTAACAGAACAGGAATGGCCCCTGAATGGGGAAGAGTGCTCTCTGTTTTTAGTTAATAACCTTCTCCTCCCTTCGCAGCCCTCGCCCACCCGTCCATCATGGACCTCGCCGGCAACTGCTCCAGCTTCCAGTCGGACCTGGATTTCTGTCCGGATTGCGGCTCAGTCCTGCCTCTGCCAGGGACTCAGGATGCAGTCACCTGTACTCGCTGTGGCTTCTCCATCCACGTGCGAGGTGAGGGCTCCTGGGCAGGGTCCCGGCGGGGCAGGGTCCCGGCGGAGAAGGATTGGAGGCACGAGATCAGGCACGAGACTTGGTCTCGGGACGAAACCTGAGGGGAAGGGAGTCGGGCCGCCAGGTCTACGCGAGAGGGCTCGCGCTCCAGCTCCCCGCGCGTCAGACCGAACCGTGCTCCTTCTGCGCAGACTTCGAGGGGAAGGTGGTGAGGACCGCAGTCGTGTTCCACAAGCTGGGCACAGCCATGCCCCTGTCGATGGAGGACAGCCCCGAGTTCCAAGGGCCCGTGGTGAGTGAGTGACGTCAAGGACGGGCCCCACAGGGAGGGCGCGAAAGAAACAGAGGGCGCTTGCGAAGATCTGGAGAGTTTTGTACCCAATTCCGATACAAAGGCCCCCTCACCCACCGTGGCTTCCAGGTGGACAGGCGGTGCGCCCGCTGCGGTCACGAGGGGATGGCTTATCGCACCCGGCAGATGCGCTCCGCCGACGAGGGCCAGACCGTCTTCTACACCTGCACCCGCTGCAAGTGCGTATCCTTGCCCGGGCCTCTGCCCTTTCTCAGGCTGTTTGCCGACAAAACAACTCCACTGATTTACTTTTTGTCCTGAATAAACAATTATTTCTTTTGGTCCCATCCATTTTTTTGTACAGTTCTGGTAGTAGGGAGATTTGTAGTCCTTTTATTTTTTAAAAGTACACTTTTCTTATCCTTTTAATGCCAATGAACTAAACCTTTTAACATATTTAAGAGGAAATGAAAAATACAGAAGGCAAGTATGCTCAGTGGTCAGCAGTGATGTTGCCATCCCCCGCTGCACCAAGGCAGTTGTGCTTTCCTGAGATGGTGCGTGAGTTAAAGAGCAGGCTTGCTGGGTGGCTTTAAGAGCTCCTCTTGGTCTCTGGTGCTCTGCAGTTGTACTAGCAGTGTAGCAAAATGTGGCTTTTAAAAATCTTGTTTGGGATTTGTTGGACTTTTCAACATTGAGGATTGATGTTTCTCTTTTCCACATCAATCTTTGAAAATTATCAGCCATTATTTCATTGAATATTGCTTTTCCCTATGTTCTCAATTCTCATATGCTGCAACTCTAATTAATTAGTTATTAGACTGTCTATCCTCCATTTCTCTCACCCTTGTTTTTCATACTTCCTATCTCTTTCTATGCTGCTTCTGGGTAATTTCTTCAGGTTTCTTCCTAAGGTCACTAATTCCGTCTTCAGTTTATTTCAGCTGTTATTTTTTTTATATAATTTTCTTTGTTTTGTAAAGTTCAGTTTTTTAGAATTTGAACTATGGGAATTCTTTGAAGCATGAGATGAATGCTGTATCCTCAGCATTTGTGATTCCTATCGAGGTCCCTTGAGGCACAAGCCAGAATCACTTTAAACTTGGTTCCAGGTTTTTCTCAACTATGTAGGTAGTATGAATTTGGGCTGCAAGTCATGCAAGAGCCAGTTATGATTAGAAAATCTCAGAGGAGATTTTTCTTCCTCTACCTAGTGACACAAATTCCCCTTCTGCAGAGTTAGATTTTTTTTCTTGTTTACTTTTACAGAGGGGTAGCCCCGTGGGGGTCCCAAATTTATGCTGAGTACCTCCAATCATACATTGTAGTTCTGTCTCAGTTCCTTCATATGGCTGTCAGAACAGCAAGAGGGCCATGGTAGCAGGGGTTTCAGTTTTCACCAACCTGTTTAGTTTCCTGGTTTTACATCATTTACCCAATATGAATTGCCTTTACTCTCTTGCCATCTCATCAATGGATTAAAAATATTGATTGTTAGATATATCTTTTGAGAGTATTTCCCCTAGTCTTATCTATTTATTTTATTAACTTTTTTAAGTGAACAGAAGTTTTAAATTTGTATTAGGTCCAGTTTATCCTTTTTTTTTTTTTTTCTCTTTTATGGCTAGTGCTTTTTTGCATTCCAAGAAATACCTGCATATTTCTTGGTCATAATTCTTTAGATAGATTTTTAATCCCAGCATTTTTAGTTGGCTTGAAGTTAGAGGATTGTTTATGGGAGGTAGCTTTCCACAGTGTCATAAATAAAAGCCCTTCCTTGATTATTTGAGTGTCATCTTACACTGCTAGAACCTCTTCCTTCAGTCCAATATAACAAAGAAATCCTTTCTTTCTCCATAGGTTCCAGGAGAAGGAAGACTCTTGATTTTCCTTTTTTTTTTTTTTTTTTTTCCGGGCGACTCAACAATCCCTCCCCTCTCCTCTTCCTTGGGAGGTGAAGGATATTGGTTCCTAGATCCTTGTCCATCTCCTGGTTGCAATATTTGCTCCCCAAGAAGCAGATCACCATGTGGGGATTACTGTTGTCTCCAGGTTGCTCCTATTCCTAGTTGAGTTTTTCTATTAAAGCTATATTTTTCAATAAGACAAATATGTGTATGTTATCTATAATCTGTTTTGTTCCAAATGGAATTTAAATGAGTTCATAGAGATATGTTTGTTCTTTTAACAAGTGTATCAACTACAAAAAGAGTATATATTAGTAAATGAGAAAGAAAAAGAAAAAGCCAAAACATTGAAGCCAGCAATGAGGCTAATATAAAAAAAGCAATTATAAGTATTTTCTCACTATCTAAATCTATTTGGTTCCCGAGTTTAGGGAAACAAAAAGTGGGGTTTGGATAGTGAGAGATTCAACAGAAAATTTAACACAATCTATTTGCTATGTAAGTTTGCACAACAAAAAATCTGATACTAAGGGATACCAGTGTGCACTTACTATAGATGAACATTTTGGAAATTGTTTTTTTATTGCTCTTGAGCTAAATGTAATATACACTGAGTGGCCAGATTATTATGATCTCTGAATGCATAATAATCTGGCCACTCAGTGTGTGTGTGTGTGTGTGTGTGTGTGTGTGTGTGTGTGTGTATATATATATAAAATTAGAAGCCCAGTGCATGAATTTGTGCATGGGTGGGGTCCGGCCAGCCTGGCCAGGGGGAGAGGACATGGGCGGTTGGCCGGCCTGCCTGCCGGTTGAACTGGTCAAGGGAACAATTTGCATATTAGCCTTTTATTATATAGGATATACACTGAGTGGCCAGATTATTATGCATTCAGAGATCATAATAATCTGGCCACTCAGTGTATATTGTAATAGGTTGATACATAGAAAGAAAAAAGTAAAGACTACAAGGAATCCCAATCCAGAGATACTTGTTTTCTTAATGGGTATACTGTACATACTGAGTTGAATCTTGCTTTTTTCAGATTGAATCATAAACTTCAAAGGCAAAAAAAATACACAATCCAGGCACAATAAACATTCAAATTGCAGTCTGGGAATCAGTATTCCTGCATTCCTTGGCTTAAATGGTGATCAAGGGGTGAAAGTAATAATGATTATCTTGTAATTGTGTGACCTTTTGTGTATTCAGAGCTCTCAAACATACCGTATCTTGTTTGACCTCCTCAGCAACTTTGAGGGATGGGCAGGGCAGTCTTCTGCATTGTACATTTGAACTGTTCTGGCAGTTGATTTCCTTGCCTCCTGAAATCTGAAAAAAATCTGTTCACGTTTCTACCCTATGTTAAGCCTCTCCTTGACCCATAACTGACTGGATAAAGTCCAAGTTTCCTAGCAAAGCATACAGGCCCATATAACTGAGCCTACCTGTCAAGCCTCATTGGCACTCCCTTTATAGCCCACCTTTGTACATCCCAACTACATGTCCTTCAGTACACATCTGTGACTCTCTAAGCTGCTCTTTGTACCTAAAAATATCCCCACACATCCCTTTGTCTGCCTTTGTGGTCCCTTTTCACCACTCTTGCTCCCTAAGAAACATGCACATATTTTTATCATAGCATAAATTGTTCTGTATTATAATTTATGACCATTTCTCTGCTTTTATTCATTACCCCAGAGAAAATATTGGCTGTATATAGCTAAATTCTTCACAGATGAGATTTACATATACATTAATATCTCAATGTCATATTTTTGTTAGTGCTAAGCATGCCAATCTTTCCCACTAGTCTGGGAGCTAAAAGGCAGGATCAGTGTTTCATGCACCTCCATCTCCAAGGCCTGGTGCCATCACAGGAAAGTGTCCCAGCCGAATGTGCATGCGCGCCTGCTCGGACACTTCCAGGTGAGGACAGGTCCTAGAACCCATGTTAGAGAGTGGGAATTTTTGAGCATGCTTCCTCCTAGTGAGAAGGCTAACCCCTATTTTGTAAAACTACTGTTTGGAATTCTCTGCTGTTTTTTAGATGGACTCTTATTCTAAAATTAACTTTGCTTTCTAGCCTGCTTCAGCCTGCCTGAATAATGAGGAAGATAAACTTAGCTGTATGACCTTGTAGGCCAGAGACTAGATATGTCCATAATTTCAATGCTAAGCCCACTGGTAAATAGAGTGTGACTCCAACCAAACTCTCCATCATTGTTTGATTAGTCTGGTGCTCTGTAACACTTAGTCGACTTGGCCATAAATCCCAGCTGCAACTAACTAAATAGCCTTACAGGATAAATTATGGTCAGTTTTCTTGAGAAGAGAATGCCAGTAAACCTTACAAAATAGATCACTGTCAACTTTCCTGGTAACAGGATGCAGTTACTTACCAGGCATCAGGACCCTATAAATTACATACTGACATTAATTAAGGAAAACTGCTTTGTTTTAAATTGCTTTAGTTTGTTTGCTCTGCAAAAACAGGATGTAGTGAATGGGTTTAAATATGGTGAGACACAAAGGGTCGGGGCTTCCTGTATGGAGAGAGAGCAGTCAGCGGCCGGTTATTAAAAAGGCTCCCTAAATTTTAATTCGGTCTGGACTCCAGTGGTCGTTTACTCGTGTTTCACTCCACAACACCCAGATTCTTTTTCTTTTTTTGTTAATCCTCACTGAATGGTTAAAGTTGGTGGTGTATGGGCAGGCTAAATAGCAATCTCAGGTGGTGAATAAAGAAAAATTGAATTTATTTAAAGAAAAGGAGATGGGGATATCCAAAGGGAAGGGCTACACAGCACTAGGTTGATGATGGCAGCAAAAATATACTTAGGACAGTGAAACAAGTAAGATGCATAGAAAAAGTAACAGGAGAGCCTAGGTGGGGCTGTTCTGGGTCATCAAGAAGTCAGAGAAAAGGGGGCCTTGGAGACAGGTTTGGGGGTGAGCCTGGGACAAGCTACGCTCCCCATTCTCCTCTGGTTGCAAGTCTCGTGGTCCCTTAGAGGAAAGTAGGGGCAAGGGACCGGCCCAGGCGTGCTTCTGGGAGGAGAGCTCTCAATGGGGATGGGTCCTTCATCCTCATCGTATTTCTCTCTAGCAGCTGGAAATCTTAAGGTGGGGTCTCAATAGAATATTCATCAGTTTTCCAGGGGTGCTCTTTCAGGGTTGTGGTCTCCACTGATTGGTCAGTGCCAGGGCAGGGGGTCATTAGTCATTGCAGCTGGTCCTGAGGCAGCCACTTGTCACTTGTCCGCTTTTCTGGGCCTGGAGCTGAAATACAACTGATGTTATCTTTAGGGAGGAAAAGGTCTGGGGTCCAAACAGCATGGCCAGTGAGGCAGACCAGTGTGCACGTAATACAGGTGCGCTAGGGAGGGAGGTTGCCCTGGGGACGAAGTTGTGTTTTCCCAGTTTTGCCCCTTGCCAGGCATCTGGGGCTTTCTGCGGTGGTGAGTTTCTGTACCTGGTCCATCATCCTTGTTCTGCTCATGTCTGTGAAACACCCTATTTTTTCCTTTGATTTTTTTGAGAGTGGAAGGGCGCGGAAGGAGGGGGGGGGGGGTTGGGAGAGAGAGAGAAAGAGAGAGAAGCATCCTTGTGAGAGAGACACATCTATTGGCTGCCGCCCGCATGCTCGGAGACTGGCGGGGGATCAACCTGCAACACAGGTATGGGAATCGAACCCCCGACCCTTCCTCGCGCGACTCTAACCACTGAGTGTACTGGCCAGGGCTAGAACTCAGATTCTTAAGCGTGTTGCCACTGCTCCTAGGTCGCCTTTCTGTAATTCCCACACGAAACAATAAGGAAACAGAGTGGGCCATTACCTTTGCTCCTTAGTTTCCCGCCCACTCAGGGATGGAGGGGGCAGGGTCGGGACGCCTCACCGACTGCCACTTCGGACAGGCCTCCTACCTGACCTGCGCGCGCGGCCGCCCTCCGTGACTCCTCCTCCCGCGGGGCCGCGCAGCGCTGCTCAGGCCGCGCCTGCGCTGCGTGCAGTTAGTGCTGGGCGGGACCACAGACGGGGTCACACCCGGAAGCGGGGGGCCGGAAGTGGGGTTACAGGCTGTCCCCAGGGGTGGGGAAGCGCAGGTCCAGGAAGAGGGGAAAAGAAGGTGCAGGATACTGGCTGCCACTCTGAATCCGATACCGATCCTCTTAGGTCCCGGAGACGCAGAGCAAAGGAAGGGTGTCTCCTCCCTCCTCCCCTCAGCCCGAGCCATGGCCGAGGCAGGGCCCGGGCTGAGTGAGACCGTCACTGAGACAACGGTTACCGTGACAACCGAGCCCGTGAGAAAGGCGGAGGGCGGTGCTGTTTAGGGGTCTGGGACGTATCGGGGAGGGCGGGGATAGGGCTCTGGAGAGTTGCTGGATGGCCTGGGCTGGGGAATATGGGAAGAGTGGGGTTGGGAAAAGCGCCCGGGACTTGGGATATTTGTAGTGGCAGAGATGGTGCAGGTTGGTCAAGTAACACGTTAGGATGTAGGGATGCTGCTTGGGGTGGTGGTGGTGGTGTGTAAGGCAGAACGGGAACCGGAGGGTTACGGAGCGCGGGAAGTGCTGGGGAAAACGAAGGGCTGAGTAAGAAAGCATGGTTGGAGGCCAGCTGCAGGGAACTTGGAAGCATGCATATCAATAACTATTTGTCGAAGGGATGAATGTAGAAGGAAGCTGACAGAAGGAGGGAACAAAAGAAAGGAGATGAAGATAATATTTGGAAAAATCAGAGATGTAAATAGAGAAAAAGGTAGCATTTTTGCAAAAATAGGTTAGGTTGTTTTCAAAGGGAGAAGGTTGTATTTGGTTTAATAACACCTGGGTTAAGGGAGTTTATTTTATTTATTTGTTTTTAAATGTGCCTTTATTTATTTATTTTAAAATATACTTTATTGATTTTTTACAGAGAGGAAGGGAGAGAGAGAGAGTTAGAAACATCGATCAGCTGCCTCCTGCAGTTCCTCCCCCCCCCCCCCCCCCCCCCAGTACCCAGGACCCTTCAGTCCGCAGGCTGACGGTCTATCCACTGAGCCAAACCAGTTTCGGCATTAAGGGAGTTTAGAATAATGGTTACCAGAGATGCTAGGAAATC
This sequence comes from Corynorhinus townsendii, assembly GCA_026230045.1. Lineage (NCBI taxonomy): Eukaryota > Metazoa > Chordata > Mammalia > Chiroptera > Vespertilionidae > Corynorhinus > Corynorhinus townsendii. The sequence goes on along the minus strand of JAPDVU010000004.1, from coordinate 99,632,581 downwards.
GGTGAATAAGAGGTAGGGAGGGCTCTGAAAAAAAGAGATCATAGATTAGGCTTTGAGACGGAGAAACTAAATACCACCAAGGATAAGTTGGGGAAGAAAATGGAGAAACAGTGAGGGTTATATTTTCCTTTGAAGATTTTCTGGGACTTTCTCTAGGTTAGGAATTGTGACCTCTTTGTATACTAGTGGTTATCAAGAACAGGAAATACTACTTCATGGTTCCTGAAGGAGTCATAGGCCTGTTCTAGTTAATCTCCCACCACTCGGCTCTTCTGGTGCTGTCTGTGTACTCGGGAGGCCCCTGGGCGGGAGTGGGATGGTCCATAGGAGGGAACTACATGGGTATGCCCATCTCTATCAACCTAGGAGAACCGGAGCCTAACCATCAAACTGCGGAAACGGAAGCCAGAGAAAAAGGTGGAATGGACAAGTGATACTGTGGACAACGAACACATGGGGCGCCGCTCATCAAAATGTGAGTGATTGCTGGCCCACAGTAACCCTGGAGTTCTCACTTCCGTCTGCATGCTTCTACTCCTCATGTCCACTGGCCGTCCTGAAGCCCCCAGGTGCCCCAATCCTGTTGTTGCCTTGGTGGTTCTCTAGCATCAGGGAGAGGAGGTTAAAATGAGAAGTACAGAAGGGGTCAAATTGGGATGGGATGTCCCAAGGCTTGAAGGCAAGGGGTATCAGAGATGAGAGAAGTGTAGTTTTGGACTTTGGCTCTCTCAGAGGATTATGGGGTTGAGTGTCTGAGTGCCAGGGGGTGACCCTGGGGAAGCTGGATCCTGGAAGGTAGTAGGAGTCCATAGTGGAAGTAGGAATTCTTTCTGAGATCCAATGGGAATGGAACTGACTCTACATCTTAATCTTCCTCCTTTTTAACTGGGCTCCTCCTCCCAAATCCAGGCTGCTGTATTTATGAGAAACCTCGGGCCTTTGGTGAGAGCTCTACGGAGAGTGATGAGGAGGAAGAGGAAGGCTGTGGTCATACACACTGTGTACGGGGCCACCGCAAAGGACGGAGCCGTGTAACCCTCGGACCGAGCCCCACCACCCTTTCCCAGCCCCCTGACCCATCTCAGCCCCCTCCAGGGCCAATGCAGCACTAAATTCCTCTCTCCCCCACCATTTGTGTGTCTGTCTGGCCCTGACTATATTCATGTTGCTATTTGGGGACTAAACCCATGGTTTGATCATTCTCCAGCCCCCACCCACCTCTCTGTCTGAAGGAGGGAAGGAGAGGAGAGTGGACAGAGATCCTGGAATTCTGATTTGCTGCTATTCTAGAACCCAGGCTTCTGGGTTGCCCAGCCCTCATTGTTTTTGTATTCCTCCCCCCCAGTACCCATCCTCCTCCCCCCAGGGATCTAGGCATCTTGGTCCCAGTCTCTTCCCTTCGCTCCCACTGCCAAATTGCCTGCCCTGGGATCCAGCTATCTCGGCTCCCTGCATTCTACTTGAGTCCCAAATGCTTAGATTAGGTTTCCAACAGCCCCAGCTTTCACTGCCAGGGTTCCGGTCAGGTTCAGGCAATCTTGCCCCAGCTGCGCTTGTTAGTCCTAGCATTTGTATTTCTATAGTCCAAGCGCCTAGTCCTTGCTTATGGTGTGAGGGGTCATGGAGAGCTCCCAGCCCTTCTGTTCCACTCCTGCCCACTCTCATGACCTCAGGAGGGATTGGGGGAGAGAAAGGTCTTTGTCATTTTCACCTTTAATGGGAAATGGAAGAAGAAACAGATACATCCTCTTTCCTCACCCTTCACGTGTGATCTAGGGTTTCTGACAAAGCTGGCTTTGAGAGGGGTCACTTAGGGCCAGTTGTCTCCTCAGTGTGGTCTTCCAGCTTCAGAGACAGGTCCCACATCATCACAGGGAGAGGACGGAAGAGAGCAAAGAGGATGAGGGCATGTCCCCTACACCCCACTCTCACCCCTTCCTTCCTGGGCTTTGATGTCTGCCAGGCCAGGTGTCCAGCTCCCTTGCTCTTCTTGGGATCTGAATGTACTGTCCAGGCGCTTGCCACGCACACTTGCAGAGATCAGTCAGATCCACACCACCACAGAGATCTCGTTTATTGCCACAGATGCACAAAATAAATAACCCAACATCTCAAATGTGTTAAATATGGGCCCATTTATACACGAGGGGGAAGATAGATGTGAGGCTACACAAGGATGCCTTAGGGTGTATGGGCCACCCCCAGGTTGAGGAAAGGAGAGGTAGTACTGTCAGTTTCTTTAAAAAAAAAAAAAAAAAAGTTTTTATTTTTTTTTCCGGAGAGGGAGATGGATAGAGAGATTGAAACATCAGTGATGAGAATCATTGATTGGCTGCCTCCTACACATCCCCTACTGGGGATCAAGTCCGTAACCCGAACATGTGTCCTTGGCGGTAATCGAACCTGGGATCCTTCAGTTCGCAGGCCAAAGCTCTCCACAGAGCCACACCCGCTAGGGCTGTGTAGAGGGTAGTTTAGAGAAGGTTCGACATGGGAAAAGAGTGAAAGTGGGAAGCAGTCACCATAGAGTAGGCCCCCCCAAAACAAAAAAAAACAACTTTGACTTTAAGCTTCCTAGAGAACCCTAAGGCCAGAGCCCAGCCTCTGGCTTCCAGGAGGAGGTCTTGCTTCCCTTGAGAAGCCTGAGAATGGACGGGCAGGAAAGCCTGGGGGAGGCTGGGCCTTGGGTTGAGACCAGCAGAGGCGGAAGTGGAGAGGAAATATTTGAAGCGCCTGGAGCAGCCTAGATGGGGGGAGGGGCAGGTGGGGAGTCCTGGGGCGGCTGGTGGGGAGAAGCTCCCAAGGAGAGGGGTGCAATGGATTGGGCCTTAGGAGTGATGTGGAAACGAGGCCAATTGAGTCTCACTATGTGGGAGAAAAAATAAAATGTAGGTGGGCAGGGTGCTCATCGGAACTCTGGCTGCGGGCGGGCGGGCGGGCGGGTGTGGACAGGTCCCTGGCAGGAGGATTCCCAGGGCAGGCGGGGCCGGAAGGAGGCTCAGCCCTCCGCCGGCACAATGCGCAGCGGAGTGCGAGGGTCTCGCGTGCAGAGCAGAGGGAAGACCCGCTGCCCCAGGGGGCCAGGGGCCTGGAAGGCGAACAGCAGGTCCAGCGAGCGACCGTCGTAGAAGGCCACGCGGCCCCGCTCCCAGTCCAAGTCCACGCGGATCCGCCGCGGCAGGGGCCCGGGGCCACCCAGCGGGGTGGGTTCGGGTGCTGTGAGTGCCCACAGGCGGCCACCGCGGCCCTCGACGGCCCACACAGAGCCCACAGGGCACAGCCCTACACGGCCCTTGCGTTGCACCGACTCCCCAGCCGCACCTAAGGCGTAGTGACTCTCCACATCCTCCTCCTCCCCAGGAGGGGCTCCGCCCGAGGCGGGGTCCGCGGTCTCCACCTCCCAGCAGTGGCGGCCAGCCCCAAAGCCCTGCTCGCCCAGCACCGCAGGGAGCTGATCGAAGCGCGCTGGGCTGTCAGTGGGCTCTGGTGTCCCTGGAGGGGCCAGGCGGACGCTGCGGCGGTCAGCGGAGATGAGCAGGCGGGGGTGGGCAGTGCTAGGGTCCAGGGTCAGGTCGGCTGTGGAGCACAAGACAGGAGGGGGCCGAGAGAGAGGGGTTGCTGAGTCAGGGTTTGCTGAGTGGGGGCGCAGGACCAGCGTTCACAGCGGATGGCACCTAGAGGCCCCAGGCAGCTGCAAGGGTCTGTGGAATGAGGTGGTGAAGACCTATGAAGGGTAGGTCTAGGCAGGCCCAGCCTGCACACCGATGGCCCTTTCTATAGAACTGGCCTTGGACAGGAGAGAGCACCAGGGCTGCGGTGGGGGAGAGAGGCTGGCCTGAGGGAGGAATGAGGCCTGACACCTCCATCTGCAGAATCTGGGGTGGGGCTGGGAGCTGGGCCAGCAGGATGGGGAAGGTGGATCTAGAGACAGAGTGATACCAGATACCGGAACCCCAAGTGTCAGAGGGGAGGGGCACAGGGAGGAATCCTAGGTATCTGGAGAAACCAGCCCACTCACCCACAGGAATAGGTGGGGGTGGACAGACCTACTTCTACAGTGGGGCAGAGTTGGACAATCTGGTGATAGCCAAACGGGCCAGAGCAATCGTTATTGGCCTTGAGTGTACGGGGTGCCTTGAGAAAAGATTTCTAGATTTGGGGTACAAGAAGCAATCTGGTGGGCAGGGTGGTGGGTGACCAGGAGGTGGAGGCAGGGACTCCCAGTGGCTGCAGAGGCGGCCTAGCCTCACGGGCGGAAGTGCAGGAGAGGAGTGAGCGAAAGCAGGGGCTCCTGAGAGGCCACTGACATTCAGGGGTTTGTTGTCTGAGTGTTTGAAAAGGTAAGAGGGAAGAATGGCTGGAATATGAGGACTTGAAGGTAGACATTGTTAGGGGTTCAATCTGTTTCCTCCTCCAATACCTCAGAATGTGACCTTATTTGGGAATAGTCTTTACAGAGGAAACCAAGTTAAAATGAGGTCAGTAGGGTGGAGCCTAGTCCAATATGAGTGGTGTCCTTATAAAAAGGGGAAGTTGGGGCCTAGAGACAAATGGGTCCAGAGGGAACACCATGTGAAGACATGGGGAGAACAGCACCTACAGGCCTAGGGCTGGCAGGGGCCCCAAAGGCAAGGAGAGTCAGGACCAACTCAGCCCTCAGCAGGCACCACCTCCGCAGCCAGCACTGTGAGAATGAGCTTCTGGCGCTTGGGCCACTCCATGAGGCTCTATCACAGCGTCCCTAGGACACCGACGTCCAAAGGGGTTTGGTGGTTTTTGAGACAGAAGGGAGCAGACCGGAAACAGCCTCTTCTCCCAGCGCCCTTACCGGCCAGCCTGTGCAGCATGTTTCTGACCACTGGGTAGTCCTCGGGGAGCTCGTCCTCGGAGTGGGATGACTTGGGTGTGGGGGCACCAAGTCTGGACAAATGAGGGAGAAAGGTCAGGAAACCAGTAGACACCCTCTGCCTTCTGTTGCCCCCTCTCCTACCATATGGCACCTCTGGAGCAGGGAGGGGTAAGGCACCCCAGAAACCCTGTCTGAGTGGGTACAAAGGAGTGGGCCCAATGAGAAGTTGATGGGAGGGCAGCTGGGGGTGGAAAGGAAGGAACAGTGAAGGGGGACTCACCTTCTCCATGTCTCCCTCATGTCCTGGGGGCAGAGGAAAACGTGGATGTGAGCTGAGCTTTATACTGTGGGGAGCCCTCCCCGCCTCCCGGCTCAGGTGAGCGGGTCAGAGGTGTGAGCCCCCATCTCTCAGCACATCTTCCCTTTGCCCCTGTGCTCCCCATTCCCTGTCTCCTCTCGGCATCCCCTCATCGCACCCCATTCTCCTACCACCACCAGGCACTGTCCTGCCCCGTCCCCAAGGCCTCAGTGGCCCGCCTCATCCACGCCCTTTTCTTGTCCCCCCCTCCCCCAGTCCTTGCCTCGGAGCCTGTGCTCCCCTCTTCCTGAGGGTGTAACCCTTTACATAAATCACACAGACCAGACATACTCAGAGCCCTTGGGGAAGGGGTTAGTGCTTTAAAGCCTCACAATAAAGCTGCTTCACTTCTTGCCATAAAAGCCCAGTGGCATTTATTGGGCCCTTTGCTTTGTGGTCTCTCCCTGGCCAGGGAGGCAGCCGGACTTGTGTCCCAGACACCAGGGGAGCCGCCTGGAGGCCGATACCGCCCCTCCACGACCGGGTTCCCCCTCCCCTCCCCAGGCCCTGGAGCACGACTGGAGCGGGCGAATATGGTGTAGAGGGAGAGAGGAAAGGCTTTGCCTAATTATGCCAACTACACCTCAACCGAGAAGTTATACTCTGCGTAGACTTCAAAGAGGGGGGAGCAAGGCCAGAGACGGCTTAGCTGCTGGGGAGAAGCGGGTCGGGAATCCCCAAAACCGGGGCTCTCAAGGGGATGGGGTTGATTACCGACCCAGGAGGGGCGCGGCCGCGGGTGGGTGACAAGGCTGGGAAGTAGAGGAGCCCAGGCCCCACGGGCAGTTCTTCCAGATCCCGCCGCCCTGCCCGCGGCCAGGGAGGAGTCGCGGCAACAACAACAAACAACCCGTCCCGGCCGGCGGCGGCGGGGCTTTCGGATCTGCACCCTCTCCACCCTCCCTCGGGCTCCCCACCCTCCGCCCAGGTTCCCCCTCGCCTCCCCAGGCGGCCCCTCGCTCCGCCCGCTCCCTTAGGACTCGGGCCCGGCCCCCCCCCCCCAACCCCGCGCGGGAGTGGCGCCCAGCCTCCGCCCTGCCTTTCTGCCTTTCAGCTCCATCCTTCGCCTCGGCGCCACCCGCGCCCGGGCGCCCAAAGAGCTCCCTCCGCCGACCGCAGCGGCCGCGTTCCGCCTCACCTCTCCCGGCGGGTCCAGGCTGCCCATGGTGGGGATGCGGCGCCTCCGAGCGCGGGCCCCCGGCTCAGCCAGCCGCTCGCGCAGCCCGCGGCTGATGCGCACCTCCACGGCTAGGCGCACGTGGGACCGCAGGCTGCGGCGCGGGCAGGGCTGGCCGCAGCGGGGGCAGGCGGGGGGCGCCTCGGGGCCGGGCGCCGGCGTGGCCCCCCAGCGGCGGGCCAGGCACGCGCGGCAGAAGCTGTGTTCGCAGGCCAGCAGCACGGGGTCCTCGAAGGTGCCCCCGCACAGCGGACACGTCGCCAGCTGCGCCAGGCGCTCCACCAGCCCGGGTGACTCCATGGGAAGCCGGGTCTGCGCGGCGTCCCCGCCGCACTCGCTGACGCCTCTGCCCCTTTCCTGGGATGGCCTCTCCGTCCCAGGCTGCAGCCTCGCCTCCACGGCCGGTTTTATAGGGAGGGAGGAGGCCCGCGGGAGGTAAACAGCGGCCTTGCGTAACTCCTTTTCTGGTTCTCCCGCGTCCCAGCCAAGTTGGGATGGAGGGCGAGCGGAAAGGACACCTGAGTCCTCCAACCAGAGGGGGGTCACCAGGGGCGCGCTGGGGGCAAGGTGGCCGATTATGGGGAGGGGTAGTCCCCTGTACCCCCCCCCCAAACCCAAATCTCACCTTCCCCTCGGCCTGTGGTGTGCGGTGGGCAGGGTGCCCACATCGTCGGGGAGTGAGTCATTCCAGGTGGCTGGCACACCTACTCCTGGGGGCGGGGCCGGAAGCAGAGATCCGGGTTCGTGTGGCTTTGGCAGGCCTCTGAGTGTTGGTGTGTGGCTGTCATTACAGGTGCCTCTCTCCAGCTTCCTGCCTCAGCTCTTAAGGGCTTTAGGACACTGAAGCTCTGGGGTAAGGGGTGGGGAGCAGGCGCCCACACTTCCGCCTCGAGGAGTCAGGATAGGGCTCTCAGCTGTACTTCTGGCGGGTTCCCAGGTCCTCTCGCCTTAATTTCTTCCTGTGTCTTTAGTTCTTCTATTTTTCCCTGTGTATGATTTTATTTCTATTTTTTTTCTCTTCTTCGTTGAGATGTGTCCAAGGGTTATCTATTTCAAATCTTTTGGTAAACAGGCCGAGAGCTGGCACTGCCAAGGTCCCAGAAGCGGAGCCATACCCAGATCTTTTCATTTGTGTCCTTTCTGTGAAATTTTTCATTTCAGGTTCCGAGAACTCGTTTCTGCTACCTGATTTATCCTGATCTTTCCTTGTGCCCTCTTTCCTCACCTGCATCTCTGTCTCTTTCCTCCTCCCCCTCCCCTCCCCCTCTCCGCCCTTCTCTCTGCTCCCTCTTCCAGCTCCTCCACCTGTCTCCAGCTAGGCCCTTCTGCCTGGATACCCTCCAGGGTTGTGAAGAAGTAAACATGCAGATGCCTGCAACTGCGGTCACATACACACTGTACAAATATGCATGTGCATCCACCAATGTCCAAATGCCTCCAAGTGCAGACTGACAGACAGTACCTTCACATGATGCAGACCTCACAGAGACACCAATAGTCTCTCACACACTGACTATCACAGGGACACACAGCAGGCATTACTCAGGGACAGACAGGCTGCTCAGAGAGCGCAGGAGTGGGGGTGAGGGTGGGGGGCTGTCATTAGCTTTACTGTCGATGGGAACAGAGCAGTGTCTGCGGAGCAGCAGCCCTCCAGGCACCCTTCTGCCCCACTGAAGCCTCAGGGAGGCATTCAGATACACACCCAATAAACACACTAACAAATAAACAGCACACTCATCTTGAAACAAACCTCCAGCTCAGTGCTCAGCTACCCAAGTGAAAGACTACAGATATGATCAAATCTGTTCTGTAAAAGATGGACTACTCTGTTCTGTCAGGTAGAATAATGGTCCCCCAAAGATGTCCACATCCTAATTCGCAGACATGTGAATATGTGAGCTTACGTGGATGGCTAGGGGAATTAAGTTTGCAAATGGAGCCTAGCCAATGTGGCTCAGAGGTTGAGCGTTGACCTATGACCCAGGAGATCACGATTGATTCTGGGTCAGGGCACATGCCTGGGTTATGGGCTCAATCCCAATCAATGATTCTCTCTCATCATTGATGTTTCTATCTCCTCTCCCTTCCTCTCTGAAATCAAGAAAAATATATTTTTTAAAAAGTTTGTAGATGGAATTAAGGTTGCTAATTAGTTAAATTTGAATAGGCAGATCATTCCAGATTAACCTAGTGGGTCCAATATAATCAAAGATCCTACAAAGTGGAGGACAAAACCAGAAGAGGACAAACAAAGAGACTAAGCATAAGAAGGACTTTGCTGCTTTGAAGGCCAAGGAAGCGGCAGGAGCAGAGGGGCCGCGGCCTCTTGGTGCTTCAAAGAGCTAGGGGAAGGGCTCTCCTCTGCCTCTGCGCTCCTTGCTGCCCCACCCTGCTGACGCCTTGACTTAGACTCTGAGACTCATTTCAGACTTCTGACCTCCAGAGCTGTAAGAAAATAAATGTGCCGTTTCACACATTTCAAACCTGAGTGTGTGACCACTTGTGACAGCAGTAAATAGGAAACCAGTGCCTGCGTTCTCCCTTCCTCCCACGGTCCGGCTCCGGGGCAGTCTGCTCTTGTTTGCCTCTTTCTGTTGTCTGGATTTCTCTGAATGTCTCTGCCTCTCTCTCTTGCCCGTCCTCTTTTGCTCTTCTTCTTTGTATTGCTTTATTTTCTTGTCTCCACCCCTACCCCAAGGCCTCTTAGATACTGGGTTCCAGCTGGATCAGGGCCCACGGTATTGGGGGCCTGCCTCTGAGTCCCCGCGTGTTCTCTGAGCAGCCTGTCTGTCCCTGAATCATCCCCGTGTTCGTCCCTGTGATACCCAGTGTGTGTGAGACTATTTGGGCGTCTCTGTGAGGTTTGCATTATGTGGAAGTACTGTCTATAAGTCTGTGCACTTTGGGGCACTGAGACATTCAACCAGATTAGCCAAACAGCCCTCCTGCCTAGAGGCATGACCCAGGTCATAGGCAAGCCATCTCCACGGCCTGGCCTTGCGTGTGACCCTGTAACCGCATGGGCCCAGAGCCCAGCCACTGCAGTGAGGGCTCTGGGACTCCCGCAGGCGCACCCGCAGGTCGGAGGCAGGGCCAGGGCTGAACATTTGGCTCTTTCCCTTGCAGGTAACATCCTCTCTCCTCTTCCTCCTGTGCCTGTCAGCCTCCTGTCCCCCCCCCCCGCCCCCCCCCATAAGCTCCTGTCCTGCCACTCACTGTAAAGCCCTGCGGAGCCGGCAGCTTGGAGGGGGTGGAGGGGGGGAGTGCAGTTGCCCGGATGCTCTCCTCTCCTTCTGGCACTGGCTCTGATTTCCCCTTACCCGCCTTGGTTTTCTATGTTTTAGAAACTGTTTATTTCTGTCACCCTCACTGCCATGCCGTTTCAGAGTCTGTGGAAGAACCTCTCAGGAACACTCAGTGGGGCTCCCACCCCCGGGGCTGAGCGCGGGCTGAGACCCTGGGCGGTGGAGCGCTCGGCTGGTGGGAAAGTGCGACGCAGGGCACCTGTCCGGGCGCCTCTGCGACCTCCGCTGGGCAGCAGCGGCCTGTTCACAGGGAGCTCCCCCTGGGCCACAGCCTTTCCGCCCGCCTGGCTTCCCTCTCCAACTCCAGCGTTTCAGGCACGGCCTGCCACAGCAGCCACGGGAGATGGTGCCAGGCGGACGCAGCACTCCAGGCCGGTGCCCTGAGGGAGTGCCCTGTGGCCGTGGGGCTGGCACTGCCCCAGGTGCGGCGGGGAGCCCGCCACAGAACACAGCACAGGCCAACACAGACGCCCCGCTAGCTGGGGGCCAGTCCTGGGGTCAGTGGCCATCGGAGGCCTCCGCTCGGGGAGGCGGCCTGGGTCTGGCTGGTGAGGGGCCCAGGGCAAAGCAGTGGCCACGCGGCGCCAGCGGCAACAGGAACCTCCCACCCACCCCTACCAGGGTTCCCGGTGGTGCGCCTGAGCCAGCGGGGCTCTCAGGGCAGAAGGCATGAGCCTCCGGCGGAAGCCTCTCCCGGCTCCCCTCAGCTTTACGGTGTAGCCGCCATCACTCCTTTTGTGGGTGCGCTGTTCCATTTGGCGCCAAGGCGGGTGCCCCCTCAGTGGGTCCTACTGCCGGAATTTGAGGACACCCCCTCCTCCATTTGCAGAATACTGCCAAGAATACTGCCGTGCGGATCGCACAGGGCAGCGCGGAATTAAACATTACTAACCATTCTCTTCGGAGCACTCCAGGCCTTCCCACTGCTCCTCCTTCCCACTGCTCCCCCTTCCCAATGCTCCTGCGGAGCCAGGCATTCGCTCATCCAGTCGTTCAACAACTATCTACCCATCATGTTGAGCACTGTCCTGGGAGCCAGGGTACAGCCATGCACCCTTATCTCCCAGACATTTATTTTTTATTTATTTATTTTTAAATATATTTTACTGATTTTTTACAGAGAGGAAGGGAGAGGGATAGAGAGTTAGAAACATCCATCAGCTGCCTCCTGCACACCTCCTACTGGGGATGTGCCCACAACCAAGGTACGTACCCCCAACCAGAATCAAACCTGGGACCCTTCAGTCCGCAGGCTGACACTCTATCCACTGAGCCAAACCGGTTTCAGCTCTTCTGGCCATTTAGGTTCTGCTGGTGAAGACTAACAATAAGCAGAGACAATTCTAGATGTGACAAGTACTTTGAAGAATATAAAGGGCGTTCTATAGGAAGAGTTCACTGGGGAGGTGTGCACTACTTGCAAATGGGTGTTAGGAAAGCTTCTCTGAGGACATTACTTTAAAAAATGTCACCTTTTAAAAACTATTTTTAGAGAAAGACAGAGAGAGAGAGAGACATCAGCGTGAGAGCAAAACACCCTGCATGCCCCCTACAGGGAATGGAGTCACAACCTGGCACCAGGAACAGACCCTGCCACCTTTCAGAGCAGGGGATGGCCTCAGCCAGCCGAGCCTGGCCAGGGCACGGTGTGACCTTTGAGCTGGGCTGACTGGTAAGAGGGAACAGCCCTGACAAGAACTAGGGGACAGTATTCCAGCGTAGGAGCAGCAGAGGCAAAGCCCCGAGGGGGAAGGTCTTGATAAGGCGAGGCGATGGTTGGGTGTGAGGCTGGAGAGGCTGCGCAGGCCCTGAGGAACCAGGATGAGGAGTTTTGTCCTTCGAGCAGCGGAATGCCACTGAGGGACTTCAGCGGGAATTTCCATGGTCTCATTTCTGCATTTGGACACTCACTTCCTCCTGCTAGTCCCTTCTCTCCTTTTCCTTCCTAACTTTTGTCCCCTTTGCATACTCAACTTCAAGACAGCATCCATTTCCATGCCCCTCTCCATGGGAGAGAGGAGTCTTCCAAACAAATCGCTATTCACCTGCGCACCAAACGTAGCTGCCTCCCAGTTCCCATCTCACAGAGAGGCCCCAGTATTGTGGATTTGTAGAATATTAGCATTGAAGGGACGTTACCAACATGTGATCTAATCCTTACATTATGGATAACAAAGGAGGCCTAGAGGGGTGACCTAGCTTCTGAAGGTAACCTCTATGTTAAGTGGAGTTACCCCTCCGGATACAGGAGCAGGTTGGTTCCTGTCTCATAAACACTTGTTTCAATTTGAAAAGGTATTAACTGAGCACTTACTATGTGCCTAGAACCAGGGCCCAGCTCCACAGGAACAGAAGGAGCAAAATGACGAGGTCCATGCCCAGCAACACTGAGTATGTTGGTGAGCAGAACAGCCCCTGCCCTCTGGCCACTTAAGACTTTCTGGGCAGGAGAGACCCTGGGCGTGGCAGTGCCACAGCCTGTGCTGTGCAGGGCACTGAGGACTGTCAGGTGGCCTCAGTGCAGTAAGCAGAAACCACTCCAGATGTTTTAAGCAACAAGAGAACCAGACCATAAGAAAGTCGCTCAAAGGCTCGTAGAATCCGGAGTCAGAAGGCCCGGAGTCAGAGGTTAGTTGGCATAGTCAGAAAAGCCGCAGCTGCCGCTCGCAAGCATGGCTGCCCGCCTGCTGCCCCACGTGCAGGGCCTCCTGTTGTGGGAGCTTGTCCACCTGTTCGTTAGAGGAAAAGGGCCTCCACCTCTCCTTTCACATCTCACAGCACATCTAGTTAGCAGACCTTAATTCCTCTCCACAGCCTCACTGCAAACGTTTCTGAGAAATAGATGGGTTTTTTGTTTTGTTTTGTTTTACTTTCCAGCTTCTCCAAGAGGAATAAAATCCATCCATATATCTACAGTTGCCAGATAAAATACAGATGCCCAGTTAAATTTGAATTTCAGGTAAACAACAATTTTTTTAGCATAAGTATCTCCCCAAAATTGTATGGAACATACTTATACTAAGAAATTAATTCATTCTTTATTTTAAGTTTAAATAGGTGTCCTGTGTTTTCATTTGTTAAATCTGGCAACCCTACAGAAATCCAGCACAGCGACTGATTAATAGCAGGGTGCTCTAGGTTAGCTCGGGTAACCCAAGAGATGAGCAAGAGAGGAGGGAAGCGCATTCCAGGCAGAGGGAACAGCTTTGCAAAGACTGAAGCAAGAGCGGTTTGGGCTCATTTAAACAAAGCTGGCACATGGTGAGTGCAGGTGACAGTGGTACGAGGTAGGTGAAGGCTGAGGCAGAGACCAGATCCTACAGGCCTTGAGTTTTGAGCAGTGGAGTAAGACAAGTGCAAAATGGGAGGGACCCAGAGCCCCTACCTGCTAATGGCATCCCCGGTTTGTGCAGGATGGTCACCCTGAAGAGAGAATATGATTCCAGTGATGGAGGTGGAGGTAATGATGGCTAAGCCAGGTGGGGCCAGTGCAGCTGAGAGTGAGCAGGCCAATTGGAAGTGTATTTGGTAGAGAACTGACCAGTGTTGGCGTGGCCACTAGGAGGAGAGGGTTAGGAAAATCAAGGTGAAGCTCTAGTTCTAGTTCCCGGAGTGGACGACTGGGCTGGCAGTGCTATTACCAAAAGGGAAGCACTCGCCGAGCTCTGGGTATTGCATTGGGATCACAGAGCGGGCAGGGCAATACCAGGTGCGGTGCAGTGAACGGCCTCCCTCTCGTGTTCCTCACCTGCTGCTCCTTCTCGCCCTCCCACCAGCTTTTCCTCCTCCATCCCCCTCACTTCCTCGTTCTCCTTTCCTTATTTGCGCCATAGTTATTCCATTTCCTGGCAGAATCAGAGGCTCAGCCAATGAGGTGGATGAAGGGTAGGAAGCTAGAAGTGGACGGGCTTGCCAGGATTCTGTGGTGGTTTCCCAGTGGTTCTGGTAAGCCATTTAGCATCTCTTCCCCGGGCCCAGGGAGGGAGGCTGGAGGAGGGAGAAGAACTTAGAGGGCATGATGCACTAGAGAGGGGCTCCACTGTCGGGGACACCATTCTGACTAAGAGAGGGAAGAGCCTGACTGGAACACACACCCCACTTGGAAACTGGGCTTCCAATTCTTGTTAGTTTTGTGACTATACGGTATTTATTTACTCAAAAAATGGCTTAAGCACCGAGTACTGTGTTGGGAACTTAGAACCCAGCAGATATAACCGGCCCTCACTGGAATGCCGTTCGAATGAGAAAACAGGTCTCAACGCAGGCACCACCAAGCAGCGAGTGCCCAGCCAGAGGGAGGCAGGGGCGCTGGATGGGCCATGGGTAAGGCTTGAGCAAGGATGTGAAGGTGAAGGCACCAGCTGCTGACCTGGGGCGAGTGTTCCTTGGAGGGCAGGCCGGGGCCCCATGCAGAAGTTGCTGCGTGCGATTAGCAGGTGAGCACGTAGGCCAAGCGGCTGCAGCCCAGCGGACAGCGAGGGGCTGACTGCAAAGCACCTGGAGGCCACTGTGCACTGTTGAGGTGAGGGGTTGGGGTTGGGGGTGGGAGTGTGGGTGGAGGGGTGGAGGGGGTGGGGGTGGGGTGGGGGTAGATGTGGGCGTGGGAAGGGAGGCCGGGCGCTGGTGGGCTGGACTGGAAAGTGAGGTGTGAAGTGAGAACCGTTAGGAAGCACTAGGGTTCGGCCCGAACCCCCAGGGGAGGGGGCAGAGGGGGAGCCGGGAGGGTCGCGGCAGCGGGAGGCGTGGGCCGCGCATCCCTCGCAGCCTGTGAGGCTCTCAGTGCGCAATTGCAGGACCAAAGGGATCAAGACTAGGTCACATTCACAGCAATTTATAATCCTCAGAGCTGCCTCTTCCTATTTTTTAAGTTTCACTAACTGCTCCGGAGAGTGGGCGGCACCAGGCGGGCTCCAGGGACGTAGCGTAGGGGCGGGCTGAGTCGGAGAAACCGAGTGCTAAGAGGCTGGCATGGAGCGCAGGGCCTGGGGAGCTGCGGGGGCGCAGCCAAGGAGCGCGGGCCTCTCCCACGGGACAGGCTCCACGACCCTCCCTACTCCACCCCGTCACCCCAGCTTCCTCGACAGCAGCCCTGCCGTTGGGGAGCAGGGAGGGCCCTCCGCCCCCGGAGGAGAAAGGGTGAGGCTGCTGACAGCAGGAGGCGGCAGAGCAGGGGTGGGAGGGAGAACCCCTCCCCTTCCCCCCCCCCCCCAAGAGACCGCCCTTGGTTGAAGTAGAAATCCTGACCCTATTTTACAGACCCCAGCAGGGCTTGCGGGGGGGGGGGGAGGGAGGTGCGAAGACAAAAGAGGGTGAGAGGGGACTGGGTGTATGGAGAGCAGCAATGTTTGATTCCTGGCCTATTTATTTTTACTTTTTAGTATATTTTTATTGATTTCAGAGAGAAAGGGAGAGGGCGAGACAGAAACGATGAGAGAATCTATCAGCTGCCTCCCGCGCGCCCCCTACTGGGGACCCAGTTCGCAACCCAGGAATATGCCCTTGACGGAATAGAACCGGGGACCCTTCAGTCGGAAGTCTGAAGGCGCTCTATCCACTGAGCCACATCAGCCAGGGCGGCCCGCGGCCTGTTTGAAACCGCTGCAGGGGGGCCAAGCAGGGGTCTTACCGCACCGGGGTTACCTGATAATGAGGGTGTCTCCGGGCTGGGTAATAGGAACGGCAGCGAAGTGAGGGCACACCATGGAGCCTGCACAGGGTTTCCAGCACACGCTGCAGCTTACTCCGTGTGGCAGCTGGAGGCTGAGCAGAGCCTGGGAAGGACGTGAGGGCTCAAGACCAGGAACTGGAGCAAAGTGCCTGGGAGCATTCCGCGCAGGAGTTGCAATCCATAATAAAGAAACTCAGGAGGGACTGGGTGGGAGGCCCGGCAGAGCCAGGTGAGCCAAAGGCAACAGGTGTGTCTGGAGAAGGGTGGGCAGTTCACCTGGAGGGGTTCCCAGCCTGAGGGTGGTGGGCTGTGTCGGGGTCTTGCATGCTAATGTGGGCAGTTAGACAGACGTGAGCAGAGCAAGGATGATGGGCCAGACACAGGTCACGGGCAGAAAGCCCAGGTGCCTGGCGATGGACAGTCAGGTGTGGGGGGGACCTCACCCCAGGGTGACCTTCCTCCCCTAGCATCCGCTGGTCATGCGGTTTGGACCCCTGACCTTTCCTCCCAGAGATAACACAAGGCCTCAGTTGTATTTCAGCTCCAGGCCCAGAAAAGCAGCAAAACCAGACCAGTGACCCCACAGCTGACGTCAGGACCAGCTGCACTGGGTAAGGGCCTGCCCTGGCACTGACCAATCAGTGGAGACCTAGACCCTGAGAGGACACCTCGGGAAAGTGCTGAATATTCAAGTGAGCTCTGCCCCTGGGACCTCCCCTAACAGCTCCCTCTTAAAGCCCTTAGGGCAGAGCCCCTACCCCCCACGACAGCATGCCCTTGCCTTTCCCTTCCCTCTCTGTCCCCCCCCCCCCCCTTGCCCAGGCACATTACTACTACCTTCCTCCCTCCCAACTCCAAGGCCCTTCCTTTGCCTCCACCCATTTCTTCTGGGACTTGTGCCTTCCACCTCTGGGATTTACCAAATGAATGCTCTCTTACAGTTGGAGTCTTGGCTGTGAGTTATTTTCTAGCCAGAACCCCAGCCTGGAGGGTGCTGGGCCCAGGTTCAGTCCCACTGCCAGTCAGACTCCTGGTGCCCTTCCCACCCCTGCGACATGGAGGACTTAGTCGACCCGATTCTCCTAGGTAAGTCTCAGAACAGCATTTTTTTTCCCAAATTTAAATCATTTTGTATTTAAGCACTGATCTTACAAAATGTAATATAAAGGTGAACTACATTTACTGCTTAATTTGTTCATGTAAATCACCCTCAAAGTGCATCACACCTAAGATGTGCACAAGGTTGTACATGCACCTTTTTAAAAAATATATATATATATATATTTTATTGATTTTTTACAGAGAGGAAGGGAGAGAGATAGAGAGTTAGAAACATCGATGAGAGAGAAACATCGATCAGCTGCCTCCTGCACACCTCCCACTGGGGATGTGCCTGCAAGCAAGGCACATGCCCTTGACCGGAACCGAACCTGGGACCCTTCAGTCCGCAGGCTGACGCTCTAGCCACTGAGCGAAACCAGTTTCAGCATGTACATGCATCTTGAAAGAAATTACAGAGAAGCAGCTGCATTGTCAATCAACGTGGCCCGTGTCCGTTGGCTGCAGCCAGGGCAAGTGGCCGGGCCCGCTGCAGGCGCGGGGACCTGCGGGCAGCGGTCCGTCTCTGCTTGGAGAGCCACTCGGGCTGGGAAGCCAAAGGCCTGACTAGGACTTTTGAAGGAGAACTCTTTGGAGATGGCATCTCTCTCAATTTCAACCATCCTGCTGCTCTAAGGTCGAGTATGACGGTTCCTCTGTCAGCAAGTGAACATCTGTGACCTGGCCGCGGGTCTGGGGCTCCAACAAGCGCTGCCTGGCAGAGCTGAGGGCTGCCCGGCTCACTCCAGAAGAGCATTTTAAGTGAAGAAACACTCTGATTAAACATGCCACAGCCATGCTCTGCCTGCAGGTGGAGAACGGACGGGACAGGAGGGCAGGAGACCCCAGGGCTGCACAGGAGGGGAGGGTGGAGGTGAGAATGGTCAGAGGAAGGGGGTGCGGAAAACATCTTACATGACTGATGAGGAAAAGGAACCAAAATCCTGTGTCCAGGATTGGGATGAAGTTATACATACATAAAAAGCCCAGCAATTAGATGAGTTAAGGAGAAAAATTAGAGGCCCCACCCCCTTCACTACTTAGGATCTTTCCACTGATTTTTTTTCTGGCATTAGTGTCCTTATCTGTCAACACTAAGATTGCATTATTACCACGTGCTCTTTCAGGCACTAGGCAATAATTTGCTTTTATGAAAGATACCTTTTTTTAACCACCAATCTCACTTGATCCACAAACAGATATTCTCACCATCCTTACTTTATAACTATTTCAAAAATGCATACGCACACACCACATATACGTGTCCCGAAGGACCACATCCAAGGAGGGTTCAGAGTGCACTGGCTCAAGGAGCATTTCCTTCTACCTGTCTGCTTCAACTTCTTTACAAATGAATGTGTACATTAATTGCTGCGTAATAAAAACAAAACAAGGCAAAACGGATCCACATAACAAAACAAAAGGGTAATCATCATTACCCACAGTTTACAGGTGTGAAAACTGAAGCCAGAGATGTAGGGAATTTGTTTAAGGTCTCACAGCAAGCAAGCACACCTGGTAAAAACTGGACTCGAACCTAAAGGACGAGAAGGGACAAGCATGTGGCAGGACAAAAGGGAGTGAGACAGAAAGCCAGGCATCAGGATGTGGGGACAGTGAGGAGCCTTTACCTGGAGGGCTGTTGCCTCTGGCAGAAAGTGACAAAGAAGGCAGAAGGGAAAACGGCAGAAGGTGGAAGCACTAGAGCTGCTGGCTTGAAGGAGCTGTGAGGTGCTGTGGAGGCAGGGACTCAGTCAGAGAGACTCTGGCCTGAAGGGAAAGGCCATGGCCCCACCACCGACCTGAGCGAGCACCCCAGAGAGCTCAGATGCCAGGCACCTGCAAAGAGTCACTGAATCTCAGAAATTGATGGCAAAAGTGAGACCATCACCCCAAAAGGCAGGGAGCATTGACAAGAAGGCGCTTGAGGTCCAGGGAGCTTAACGTATCTGGTCTGAGGCCTCTGTCACAAACCAGCCAAGAATCTATATCTGATAGGTTCTCCTCAAGGCCCAAAGGAAAGGAATGGGAGTCACTGGGAGCAGGTGATGCCCGCAGGATGACTCATAACAGCCGGCCAAGCAAATAAGCTGCAGTCTCCGTCCTGACAGAGTAGGAATGCCTGGGGAGCAGCTGGGAGAGGTCAAGTCCAAGGCCACCAAGACATCTGGCTCCTCCCTAATCACAACTGGCTGCACCAGTGCTCAGGGGCACCTGTCCCCTCCCAGGGCCACGGGGTGGTGACTGTCAGGGCTGGAAGCAGCAGCCCTGTAACCTGGGATAATATGACTAGGTTGGGGGTTGGACACTGGAGATAAACTGGAGACTTGCTGTATTTAAAAAGTGATAATTTTCATTTAGAATTGAGGGTCAGATAAAGAGCTTCACAGACAAGAAAAAGCTAAAGGAATTCATCACCACCAAACCAGTATTACATGAAACCCTGAAGGGTATTCTTTAAATAGGAGGAGAAGGAGAAGAATTAGGAGACAATAAAAGATATGAACAATAAAATGGCAATAAATGTATATCAACAATTGAATCTAAAAATAAATAAGGAATGTAATGAACAAAATAAACTGATGAATAAAATAGAAGCAGAAGCATGGAAAGACTGAGGAATCTCAGAGGGAAGGGGCTGTGGGGCTGAGAAGAGATCAACCAAAGATCTTACAGGCACATATGCATCACCTATGGGCACAGACAATAGGGTGGTGAAGGCCTGGGGCAGGGCGGGACCTGGGTAGAGGGGTCAATGGGAGAAAAATGGGGACATCTGTAATACTCTCAACCATAAAGATTTAAAACAAAAACAGAAAATAAGTAAGTAAAAAGAAAAGTGAGTTTTGTACAGATATACACACATACCCCAATCCTCCCAATTCATCCTTTATTACCCCCCACACACACACACCTAAGTCACTGGGAGGAGAAAAAGAGTAGCCTTGGACATTCAGAAGCTGGCCACACACTCAGCATTTAACCAGGCCATTCCCTGGCCATTCCACAGAACACCAAGATCATGATAAGTGAGGCAAAGTAAGTCTAGTTTATAACTTGTGTGAACACAGACAAAAACAGGTCACCCTGCCACCCACAAAATATCAAACATCTTTTCTCATGATCAAAAGAAATGACTGCTACTTAAAAGGCAAAAGAACAATTACAGCTTTATTTCATTCTAGTTTCCCTACCTATAGTATAGGTAGGATTGATTGTCATATAATTGTTTCTGCTTTCTGACAGTATTCAATCTGGAGCAAATCCCTACTTTCTTAGACTCTGCCCCAAATCACCAAACCAAAGCCCAAATCTTATAGCAGGTATTTTCCCTCACACTCTCTTCCTGAGATGTCCCGAAGTTCCATGTAGTATGCACCCACTCTTGCTGCAAAAAACAATAAACCCAACTTGTTCAGCTGCAGGTGTGTTTCTGGGGGTCTTTGGCAGAAGGACATTGATAACACCCAGTGTTTGTCTTTTTAAAAAAATACATTTTTATTGATTTAAGGGAGGAAGGGAGAGAGAGAGAGAAACAGCTTCAATCAGCTGCCCCATGCTGGGGATTGAGCCATGACCTCCTGGTTCATAGGTCGATGTTCAACCACTGAGTCACACCGGCTGGGCATGTTTGCCTTTTTTTATTCTTACCCCCTGGGATCTACATTGAGAGTCTGGAATCAGGTTGTGTGAGAAAAGATGTTTCAAAGGCAGGAGGTGTTGTCAGAAGGGACAAAACCAGTCTCGCATTCACTCAGCAAATATTTATTGGGCAACCACAGGTGCCACAGATTGTTCTAGGTGCCAAGGACAATAGACAAAGCAGGACCCATGATTATCAGGAAGCTCTCAGCGAGCAGCATGAGTGGGTAGATACCTGAACAGGTCACTGTGACTCGTGGAGGTAAGTGCAGTGAGTAAGGTGCGCCCTAGGTTCTGTTTCATCCACACTAGTGAGTAATGGATGCAGCAGAGGTGAGCGCATCAAGAAAGGCTTTCATGGAGTGGGTACCTGAGGCCCCACAGGCTGAGGACAAGATCATGAGAATGGACAAGAGCAGGTCAGGGAGATGATAAATGAGGTGGTGAGTGAAGGATTTTACATGCAATTGATGTTATTAGAGTGAAAAATAGGAGGCAGGTTGGGGGGGGGTTCAAGCTGGAGGCACTTACAAATCTTGATATGAAGTTTGGGCTTTATCCTTTAGTGAAAGTGGGCATCATTGGAAGCCCGTTGAAAGCTCAGTAAGCTCTGCCATCATATTATGTTTTAAATGCCTATTTTTCATCACAATCCCCATGCGATATTGTTTCTGGTGCACAACACAGAGCCTAGACATGTATACACTTTATGATGTGACCCCCCAATAGGAATGGTCCCCACCGGGCACAGGCTTAGTTATTACAGTGTTATTAACTGTATTCCTGATGCTGTACTTTACATCCCCATGACTATTCTGTAGCTACCACTTAGTACTTCTTAATTCCTTCACCTTTTTCACCTGTCCCCCTAACCTCCTCCCATCTGGCAACTATCAGTATGTTTCCTGTATCTATCAGTCTATTTCTGTTTTGTTTATTCTGTTCTTTAGATTACACATAGAAGTGAAATAAATTTGTATTTGTATCTTTCTCTGACTTATTTCACTTAGCATAATACCCTCTGGTCCAGATGGTAAGATTTCATTCTTTTATATAGCTGAGTAATATTCCATTGTCTATATGTACCACCTCTGCTTTATCCAATCATCTATTTAAGGCCTCTGTTTCCTTGTTGATTTTCTGCCTGGATGATCTGTTCTTTGATTTCAATGGTGTGTTAAAATATCCTACTGTGACTGTATAGCTGTCAATCTCTTTCTTTACATCCATCAACATTTGCTTTTATGTATTTAGGTTCTTATTGTAACTGAACCCCAGGCCGCAGCCTGCCCCAAGGAAAGCCAAACTTCTGAGATGGCTGCTGAGGAGGAAAGAGGTTATTCCAGTGCGGCCCCACCTGAGAAGATGGGGGCCGTTGTCCCAAAGCCTGTCTCCACTTCTGGTTGCAGGCAGAGGTTTTTATAAGTGGAGGGGAAGCAAAACAAAGAGACCAAGGGGAGGGGCTGCAAAATTCTCTGCCTGCACATGAGCACAGTCCATTCTGATAAGGATCTTGAAACCTGTCAAGTGCTGGGCTAGTGTGAGTCTTCTTGTTCTTGTCATCCTGGCTTCATGTCATCTTGGTTTTACAATTGAAAACCAGCAAATCTCCCAGAGCTGGGACGATTGAAGGTCAGAGTCATACCCTTTTCCTTCCCTTTACTTTCAGTCTGAGTGTGTTTCTCATTCTGAGGTGGGTCTCTTGTACACAGCGTATGTATGGGTCTTATTTTCTTACCATTCAGCTACCCTCTGTCTTTTGATTAGAGCATTTAATCCATTTACATTTAAAGTAATTGTTGATAGATATGTATTTATTGCCATTTTACTCTTTACTAGAGGCCCATTGCATGAAGAAATTCGTGCAATAGGCCTTCCTTCCCTTGGCTTCCAGCACCAGTTTTCCTCCAGCACCCAGGACCCAGGCCTTCGATCCAGACAGAGTCTGCCTTCTTCGTCTTTGCTGCAGACTCTGGAGTCTGCAGTTTCGTCTTCGCTGTGGCACTCTGCTCCTGTAGATCCCTTTGAACCCCCCCCCCCACCACCTTATAGCAGGCGTCCTGCCCCGCCCAGTCACTCTGCGCCAGGAGCAGCTGGGCAGTCACCATCTTTGGCCTTCTAATTTGCATACTCACTCTGATTGGCTGGTGGGTGTAGTGGAGGTATGGTCAATTTACATGTTTGTCTATTATTAGGTAAGATAACTATGTTCCTCTCTCTTTTTATTCTTCCTCTTCTTAAAGAAGAGCCTTTAACATTTCTTGTAATACTGGCTTGGTGTTAATAAACTCCTTTCGTGATTTTTAAAAAATTTACACTATTGCCCTAACCGGTTTGGCTCAGTCGATAGAGCATCGGCCTGCGGACTCAAGGGTACCAAGTTCGATTCTGGCCAAGGGCATGTACCTTGCTTGCGGGCATATCCCCAGTAGGGGGTGTGCAGGAGGCAGCTAATCGATGTTTCTAGCTCTCTATCCCTCTCCCTTCCTCTCTGTAAAAAAATAAATAAAATATATTTTTAAAAATTGACACTATTATAGTTGTCCCCATCTTCCCCCCCTTTGCTCACCTCCACTCAGCCCCGCCCCCACTTCCCCCTGGTCATTACCATACTGTTGTCTGTGTCTATGGGTTATACACATATGTTCTTTGGCTCATTCCTTCACCTTCTTTCATCCAGTCCCCCCAACCCACCTCCCCTGACAGTTGTCTGTTCCATGTATTCATGTCTCTGTTTCTATTGTGTTCATCAGTTTATTATTTTTTTTGGTAAATATTTTTTTATTGATTTTAGAGAGAGAGTAAGGGAGAGAGAGAGAAAGAGACATTGATCAGCTGCCTCCTGCATGCCCTCTAGTGAGGATTGAGCCCATAACTTGGGCTTGTGTCCTGATTGGGAATCCAACTGGTGGCCTTTTGGTGCATGGGACAACGCTCAGCCAACAGCTACACTGGCCAGGGGATTCATCAATTTATTTTGTTCATTAGATTCCAAATATGTGGAGTCATGAGGTATTTATCTTTCTCTCACTGGATTATTTCACTTAGCATAATAATCTGCAGGTCTATCCATGCTGTCACAAAAGGTAAGAGTTCTTTGTTTTTTAAATTTGGGGTGTTTTCTGTTTCTTAAAAAAATTTTTTAAATTGATTTTTAGAGCAAGAGAAAGGGAGAGGGAGAGAGAGAGACATCAATGATGAGAGAGAATCATTGATCAGCTGCCTCCTGCACACCCCCACTGGGGACCAAGCCCACAACCCAGGCATGTGCCCTGACCAGGAATTAAACTATGACCTCTTCGTCCATAGGTCGATGCTCAACCTCTAAGCCATGCCATCTGGGCTATTTTTTATTTGTTTGTTTTTAATCCTCACTCGAGGATATTTTTTTCCCATTGATTTTTAGAGAGTGG
The DNA here is from genome assembly GCA_026230045.1 of Corynorhinus townsendii. Taxonomy (NCBI): domain Eukaryota; kingdom Metazoa; phylum Chordata; class Mammalia; order Chiroptera; family Vespertilionidae; genus Corynorhinus; species Corynorhinus townsendii. Next base: position 99,609,068 of record JAPDVU010000004.1, on the reverse strand, counting down.
AAGAGAGGGGAGAGACAGTGAGAGAGAAACATCAATGTGAGGAAGACACATGGATTGGTTGCCTCCTGCACACACCCCTGACCAGGGGCAGGGTTCAAACCTGCAACCTAGGTACATGCCCTTGATCAAAATTGAACCCACGACACTTTAGTCCACTGACCAACACTCTAATCACCGAGCCAAACCAGCTAGGGCCACTTCTTTTTTAAAAATTTGTTTTTAAGGATTTCAGAGAGAGGAAGGAAAAAGGAGAGAGAGAGAAACATTAACAAGAGAGGGTGGGAAGAGATTAACCAACGAACTTACATACATACTAGAGGCCCAATGCATGAAATTCATGCAAGGGGCTCGGCCCTTGCAGCCACGGCAGCTTGCCTCGGCCCTGGCAGCCTCACTTTGTCCAGAAGGTCATCTGTAAGGACATCTGGAATGTTGTTCAGCTGTCCAGTCTAATTAGCATATTACACTTTTATTATTATAGACTAGAGGCCCAGTGCATGAATTTCGTGCACTGAGGGGGGGGGTCCCTTAGCCCAGCCTGCACCCTCTCCAATCTGGGACCCCTCAGACATCCCTCTTACAATCTGGGACTACTGGCTCCCAATGGCTCACCTGCCTGCCTGATTGCCCCTAACCGCTTCTGCCTGTCAGCCTGATCACCCCCTAACCACTCCTCTGCAAGCCTGATCAACACCTAACTACAAGCCTGATTGCCCCCCAACTCCCTCCTTTGCCAGCCCGGTTTCCCCCAACTGCCCTCCCGTGTGAGCCTGGTCCCCACAGCTGCCCTCCCCTGCCAACCTGGTTGCCCCTAACTGCCCTCCCCTGCAGGCCTGGTTGCCCCCAACTGCCCTCCCCTGCAGGACCGGTCACCCCCAACTGCCCTCTCCTGATGGCCCGGTCACCCCTAACTGCCCTCCCCTGCAAGCCTGGTCCCCCCAACTTCCCTCCCTCCCCTGCAGGCCTGGTCACACCCAACGGTCCTCCTCTGCTGGCCTTGTCACCCCTAACTGCCCTCCCCTGCTGGCCTGGTAACCCCTAACTTCCCTCCCCTGCAAGCTTGGTCCCCCCAACTTCCCTCCCTCCCCTGCAGGCCTGGTCACCCCCAACGGCCCTCCTCTGCTGGCCCGGTCACCCCTAACTGCCCTCCCCTGCTGGCCTGGTCACCCCAAATGGCCCTCCCCTGCTGGCCTGGTCACCCCCAACTGCCCTCCCCTACTGGCCTGATTGCCCACAACTGCCCTCCCCTGCCGGCCATCTTGTGGTGGCCATCTTTGTGTGAGGGTGTGACGGTCAATTTGCATATTACCTCTTTATTATATAGGATGTGCATAACCCATGGACACAGACAATAGTGTGGTGAAGGCCTGGAGAGGGGGTGGGAGTGGGGAGGAGGGTCTCAATGGGGGGGAAAAAGGAGACAGCTGTAAACTTTCAACAATAAAGATAAGTTTTTTAGAGAAGAAAAGAAACATCAATGAGAGAAATATGGATTGGCTGCCTCCTGCACACCTCCTACTGGGGATCAAGCCTGCAACCTGGGCATGTGCCCTGACCAGGAATCAAATTGGGACCTCCTGGTGCATGGGACTGCACTCAGCCACTGAGCCCCACTGGCAAGGCTATATTTTTCATTTCTGACTGGTTCTTTTTTATAGTTTCAATGTGCTGATTATTCCTTTGTTAAAGTTCTCACTAAGTTCATTGAGCATCCTTATAACCCGTGCTTCAAAGTCTGCACCTATTAGATTGCTTGTCTTTATTTCATGTCGTTTTTTTTCTGGAGATTTCTCCTGTTCTTCCAAATGGGACATGCTTATTTGTCTCCTTTTGACTGCCTCTCTGTTTGTTTCTGTGTGTTGGGTAGAGCTGCTCCGTCTCCCAGTTTTGGTGGGGTGGCCTTCTGTCGCAGGTGTTCTATGGCACAGGCTTCCCATGACCTGAGCCAGGTGTGCTAGGAGTGTCCCTGTGTACGTGTGTGCCTTCCTGTTGTAGGTGAGCCTGTTGCTGCGGGGGTGTCCATGAGTGGGGTGCCACTCAGGCGGACTGGCTGTGAGGACTGGCCATGACCACAGGTGTGGGCTGCAGTGCGCAGCTGAGCCTACAGAGCAGGATTAGATCCCACAGTCCTGGTATCTGCCACGACCGCCCTGTGGACGTGCCACTCGTGGAGGTGATTGTGCGGTGCTCTGCTGTGGTCTGCAGCTGCCACCAGGGGTGCTGGTTCTGGGGCCTCTTGGTTAGGTTTCTGATGCAGGTCGAGGTCAGGTATTGCTTGGGCCCCACTCAGCACTACCGGGAACACTCCAAGGCCATCCCATGTGGCAGCTGCCAGTGCTGGGCTGGAGCAGGCAGAGAGGACACACTGTAAAGTGACACTCCAATGCTTGGCCTGGGGCATCTGAGGCGCCACCTGGGACAGCTGTGGATTTACTGAGGCCACAGTAGGTGGGGTGGGGGGCAGTGGTATTCACCAAGCTGATGCCAATTCAGATCCACAGCCAGTGCTGAGTCAGGGCCCCTTGCAAATGTGTTAGTACATGCCTCTCAGAGCAAACCACACCTCTCAGTGCACACCTCTCCATGCATACCACACCTCTCAGCTCACACCACACCTCTCAGCACATATCTCTCCATGCACACCATACCTCTCGGCTCACACCACACCTCTCAGCGCACACCACACCTCTCAGCGCACACCACACCTCTCAGCTTACACCTCTCAGCGCACACCACACCACTCAGCACACACCACACCTCTCCACACCTCTCAGCACACACCACACCTCTCGGTGCACACCACACCTCTCAGCTCACACCACACCTCTCAGCACACACCACACCTCTCAGCACATATCTCTCCATGCACATCACACCTCTCATCTCACACCACACCTCTCAGCACATATCTCTCCATGCACATCACACCTCTCATCTCACACCACACCTCTCATCTCACACCACACCTCTCAGCTCACACCACACCTCTCAGCTCACACCACACCTCTCATCTCACACCACACCTCTCAGCACATATCTCTCCATGCACATCACACCTCTCATCTCACACCACACCTCTCATCTCACACCACACCTCTCAGCACACACCACACCTCTCAGCACACACCACACCTCTCAGCTCACACCTCTCAGCACACACCACACCTCTCAGCTCACACCATGCCTCTCATCTCACACCACACCTCTCAGCTCACACCACACCTCTCAGTGGACACCAAGGCCAGCTTGCCACTGGCAGGGACTTGCTGCAGAGTCTTTCTCAGGGGCTGTTGTGGTTGAGTGAGTAGAAGGCACCAGACTAACGTAGACCCAGACTGGGTCCTGTGTGGAAAGCTCATACCAGGGCAGCGCGGGTGACCTCAGCCCTGGCTCTGAAGCCACACACTGAGTTTCTCCCTGTCCCTGGCCCCCAAACGCCAGCCAAGGCAGTGTCTGTGCGAGCGCCTATGGGCAGTGCTTCAGGAGGATGCTAGGGGAGGACAGACTCCCTCTCGTTTTCACCACCATGTGTTTTGTGGGCTCCGCAGGGGATTCCCAGGTTCTCAAGTGCCACAAGTGGGTGAGGGCCTATCGGTTAATGTCTCCGCCCCTCCGACCAGGCTCCACATGGCTCCTCCTTCATGTCTAGTTACAGGACTTCTGTTCAGCTGGTCTTCACGTGGCTCTCCAGGTGATTGTTTTGTAATTTAACAGCAAGTATGACTGGTCCTGGGAGAAGGCGGGTGCCAACCTGCTTCACCATCTTAACCAGAACTTCCATCACATTCTGTTTTTAAAAATCATGGATTGTCTTCACTTACTTAAAAATGCATAAAATTATAAGATAGGGTCGTGCATGGATAAAGGTAAGGACAGATGGAAACATTTGATAAAGCAGTTATAGTAAAATGCAAATAATAGAATCTGGGTGGGATTTGGGTAATTACTGTAAAATTCTTTCAACTCTTCTGTGTAAAAATTTTCATAATAAAATTTTGGGGAAAAAGTTTAGTTTAGCCTCAGTAGTGGAGGATGGACTGGACAGGATAAGTCCAGTGGCAGGGAGACGAGGGAGGCAGCTGGCGGCATACTCTAGATGAGGTCAACAAAACAAAACAAATGACTGAATGGAGGCAACTGTTTGCTAGTGATGCATCCAATAAGGGGTTAATATGCAAACTGTATAAAGAACTCATACAACTTAACACCAACATTACCAGCCATCTGATTAAAGATGGGAAAAGGACCTGAATAGACACTTCTCCACAGAGAACATGGACGAGGCCAGTAGACATATGAAAAAATGCTAAAAATCACTAGTCATCAGGGAAATGCAAATTAAAAGCACAATGCAATATTCCCTCACCCCTGTCAGAGTCAGTAATAAATCAACAAACAACAAGTGCTGGTGAGGCTGAGGAGGGAGGGGTGCTCCCTAGTGCACTGCTGGTGAGATTCTGAATTGGAGTGGCCACTATGAAGAACAATGTGGAAGTTCCTCAAAAATTAAAAATAGAACTACCATATGATCCAGCAATCCCACTTTGGGGTTTTCATTCAAAGAAACCCAAAATACTAGTTTGAAAAGACACACGCACCCCTATGTTCACTGCAGCATTATTTACAAGAGCCATGATAAGGAAGCAACCTAAGCGTCCATCGATACACAAATGGATAGAGAACGTGGTACATATGTACAATGGAATATTACTCAGCCATAAAAAGATAAAATATTACTATTTGTGACAACATGGATGGACCTAGAGCGTATTATGCTCAGTGAAATAATTCAGTCAGAGAAAGAAAATACCATATGATTTCATTAATATGTACAATCTAAAAACCAAATAAATGAACAGAAAAACAGGAACAAATTCATAGATACAGAGGATATTTTGATGGTTACCAGATGGAAGGGGGGTTAGAGGATGAATGAAAAGGGGGAAGAGATTAAAAAGTACAAACTGCAATTATAAAAACAGTCATGGGATGTACGTGCAGCGGAGGGAATAAAGGAATAATATTATAATAACTATGTAAGGTATCAGTGGGTACCAGACTTATCGGATTGATCACTTAGTAAATTAATCACTGTGTTGCACACCTGAAACTAATATAATGTTATGTCTACTGTAACTGACAAAAATTAATTAAAGAAATGAGATAACTGTAAGAAGAAAAAAACAAAAGTCCAGATGAGGGCTGATGGCCTCCGTGAGGCAGGGCAGGACGAAGGGCTGAGAGTGAGGAAGAAGGAGCTGAGGGGTACACCAGGGGAGGGAGCTTGGGTAGAGGATGGTGGCATCAGATGAGCAAAGCACAGGGCAGTGGGAACAGATCTGGGCGTGGGTACAATACCACGATGTAGAGAGCACCTGAGAAGGCACGTGGGCATTCTTTAATTATTGTCAACTGAACCCAGTGGCGTTGGCAAAGCCACGCCCTGGGAACACGCTTTGCCAAAAAGGCAAGGGTGTTATCAGCTTGACCTTCATTTCAGCCCAGGTGTCGGGTAGTAGGTTTTTGATATGTAAATCCAGTCAAGTACCAGGAATGCTCGGGCCTACTCAAGAATGCAAATAATCTCCTTTGTCTTGACTTTGGTGAAACTTCCTGGTATTTGGGATATAAATTAAACACGCTGCATCAGCTCTGGGTCACTGTCTCTCCAGCAGAAGAGGGCAGCTGTCCCACCCAGTTCCCAGCTTTTTCCTTTCATTTTGTGTCTTGTCTCTTTCTTTTATTTCTCAATCCCCAGCTCCTTTACTCAGGAACTGGGCCCGCTCTCTAGCCGTGCTGGACTAGGAAAAGAGAGAAATATTTTTACATCACCACGCGGATCTGAATTGTCTGCAGGAATGTGCTTGGGACTCAGATTCCTGGTCCCTCAAGGGGGCCTGTTTGTGGTGGAAGGAGGCTCAGTACTGGGGCTTCCTTCTCTTGACACTTCCCTGGCTTTGGAAGGACTTCCCTGAGGGTGGGGTGGCTCTTGCTCACTCTCCTGCTCTCGGGAGCAGCTCTGCTGCCCTCCTAGTGCCTCCTCAACTCCATTACATGGTTTCCTTTTCTGCCATTTGAGTCTCTCTCCCCTTCCTCCAGTTCCCCAGATGCTCAAACCTGACTCTTTCTGGGGAATTTGTCCTCTCTCGGCAATGGCCTTGTCTTCCTTTCTCTTCATCTTAGCCTTCTTCAAATCTTTGCGTGGCCCTGGCCTGCAGCTCACTTGGTTAGAGCCTTGTCCTGATAAGCCAAGGCTGTAGGTTTAATGCTGATAGATCCTCCCTTCCCCCAACTGATGGACAGAGAATGACGGAAACTCCACCTGCAGCCCGAACATTCCTGAACACCTAACCAGGCACCTTATATGGACTGTACATTGAACCACCAATCAGCACCTGCCAAATACCCTAACCCCCGATTTCTAAAGTCCCTAATTATGTGCCTTATATGAAACCACCAATCAGCGTGTGCCGAGTACCCTAAGCCCCATCCCTTCCCTTTCCTCCCCTCAAAAGGTGCCTTCACCCCGGCACATGTGCTCTTTTCCATCTGGAAGATAGCCCGGCAGGGTCTTCTCCTCTAATAAAGCCTGTGTCCTGGTCTCCGGCCCTCTGTCTCATCTTTCAAATGCCTGCTCAAGGCACATGGGTGTAACAGCAAATTAATGTTCCTCTCTCTCCCTCTCCCTTCATCTCTCTAAAATCAATAATTAAAAAAAAAAATAAGCCGGCTGGTGTGGCTCAGTGGTTGAGCATCAACCTATAAACCAGGTGGTTAAGGTTCAATTCCCAGTCAGGGCACATGCCCAGTAGGGTGCATGCAGGAGGCAGCCAATTAATGATTCTCTCTCGTCATTCATGTTTCTATCTCTCTCTCCCTCTCTCTTCCTCTCTTTGAAATCAACAAATTATATATATATACACACACATACATACATATATTTATAAGCATTGCCCTGATACGAAGGCATATCAGGAATCTTACCTAATAAAAGAGAAACATGCAAATTAACCATCACTCCGCTACACCCACAGCCAATCAGAGTGAGTATGCAAATTAACCCAATAAAGATGGAGGTTAATTTGCACATGCAAGGCGCAGCCCACGTGAAGCCTGCTATGAGGGAAAGGGGGGCAGCGGAGGAAGCTACTGGAGTGGTGCTCCAGACAGAAGCGAGGACTTGCTGGCTCCGGGCAGCCCGGAAGCAGGGACTTGCCGGCTCCCGGGTGGCCCCGGATGGCTGGGAGTGAAGCCAGGGAAGGAAGGCCTATTCTTGCACAAATATCGTGCAATGGGCCTCTAGTGTGTGTGTGTGTGTGTGTGTGTGTGTGTGTGTGTAATTAGCATATTACACTTTTATTATATATATGTATGTATATATATATATATATATATATATACCTTGGCTTGACTCTCGTTCCCAATGCCATTTATCTTTCTATTCTTTTTTAAAAAAAATATATTTTATTGATTTTTTACAGAGAGGAAGGGAGAGAGAGAGATAGTTAGAAACATTGATGAGAGAGAAACATCGATCAGCTGCCTCCTGCACACCCCCTACTGGGGATGTGCCCACAACCAAGATACTAGCCATTAACCAGAATCGAACCTGGGACCTTTCAGTCCACAGTCCGAGGCTCTATCCACTGAGCCACACCGGGTAGGGCTATCTTTCTATTCTTTATACCCATGCTTCCCAGTGGGTGATTGGTGGAGTTATAGGTTGAATTGTGTCTGCTTAAAAGATATGTTGAAGTCTTAACCCTGGATACCTGTAAATGTAATGTTACTTAAAAACAAAGCCTTTTCAGATGTAATCAAGTTAAAATGGGTCTTACAGGGTAGGGGGACTGGATGTCTCCCCCAGTGTGGCTGGTGTCCTCATAAGAAGGGGACAGCTTGGGTGCAGAGACAGGGCATGAGGCCACGTGCAGGCGTAGGCAGAGGCTGGGCTGATGTGTGTACAAGCCAAGGACATGAGCATCGCCTGTGGGCACCAGATACCAGAAGAGGCCAGGGCGGGCTCTTCCCCAGAGCTGTCGGGGCACAGCCCCTTCCACATGTGGTCTCAGATATCTAGCTTCCAAAACTGTGGAAGAATAAGTCTGTGGCCATTTGTCATAGCAGTCCTAAGACACTGACACACTTAAGGGGGCAAGGTGGAAGGCAATACCACAGACAGGTTATCTCTCTATATAAAATGCCAATATGCAAATAGAGCAAAAGGGGGAACAACCGAACAACTGAACCACCAGGGGCGCACACAAAACATGGCAGGCGTTGGCCATGGCGGAACAGTGAAGCAGATGAGCGGGGGTGCCAGATCAAGGCGGGACACCAATCACTGTCATTGGAGAGAGCCTCTGGTGGTTACTGAAAATTCTTTGCTTCCACGTGCCACAGTCCTGCTAGGTGCTCACACCTGCTTCTGGTGCTGGCCCTGTTTGCACCTGCTGCCAGCACCCAGCACCAGTCCTGATCCCTCAGTGCCATCAGCAGGTGCAAGCAGCAGCTGCTGGCCCTAATCCCCCCTGAGGGTTTCTCCACCTCCCCCTGCTCCTGAGGGGTGATGGGACAGCAGTTGCTGCTCGCACCCGCTGATGGCGCCAGCTCCAATCGCTCTGCATTGTCAGTGGGTGAGAGCAGGGCCAGCACCATCAGCACGAGGAAGCGGCAGTGGTGGGAGCAGGGCTGCTGGCAGACAGGGGATGGAGGGGGGGTGGGGGGGAAAGGAGGGGCCAGGCAGGGGCATGGAGAATGGGCCAAGACCCACCTCTGTGCCCACCACAGCCTCACAACCCACAGTTCCTTTCAAGGTACATGAATTCTTGCACTGGGCCCCTAGTTGGTTATAACCACACTGTAGTGTATTGTAGGGGATTTTATATTTCAAGATGGCTTTGTATGTGCTTTGATTGAAAAGACCTGAGTTTGAGCATCAGTGTCCACTCTGGAACGTGGGATGTAATGACACCTAATTGAAGAGGTTGTGAGGAGTGAATGAAATGTCTACGAAACGATGTGGTAAAGGTGTGTTAAGGTGTGGATAACCCTATGGAGAGGCAGAACACCCAGGACTAGGCCCTTGGCCTTAATGACTTCAGTTTCCAGCATGAATGTCCAGGACCCCCTTCAGGTACATCAGCTTCTGAAAAGTGAAACAGTGCTCTCCCAGGGGCAGAAGCAGGAGTGGGCACAGCTCAAAGTTAAGGACCAGGTGGGAAGCCGGCAGACAGCCTGCCACAAACTATCCCTTCACTAGTTAGAACTGCAAGGAGGTGGAATGAAACCAACACAGTACAAAGCTGCTCTGCCCTCCAGGAATTCACAGTCCACAGGCCAGTGATGGGGGTGAGGCCTTGGGGAGGCCACACTCCCTGCAGGAGGCGCTGGGGCCCGCCTGGAAGATGGCTTGCAGGTGAGGCAGCTGGTCCACCCACACAGAGGAAAGAGGAGTCAGGGACGGTTCCAATTCAGTAAATATTTATTAATCAACCACCCCGTTCCCAGGTCTGTGCTCAGTGCCAAGGACTAGGAGAGAAAGAAAGCATGAAATCAACATAATTCAGTCTAGGGAGAGTAAATTACCTAAATCTGCGTACAATGAAAGGAAACCAATATAAGTATGTGATGTCAATGGCTGGGGTTTTGAGTACCGGAAATGGGAACTCCTGCCGACGGCGATGATTCCAGGCGCCCTCGCGGAGGGGGTTACCTTGCGGGCCTGGTCCGCGCCCCCGAGTCCTTGGTGTTGGGCCGGACTGACGGTGCGCTCCAGGAATCCACGCTCGGGTGTGGGCCCCGACCCGCCCGCCGCCCGCGCGCCCTTCCGTCCCCCCCCCCCCCCGCCCTCCTGCCCCGGCTACCCCGCAGGGTGGTCGGCGGGCGACTCCCAGGCTTCGGGCCACCCGGCCTTCTGGCCCCTGGAACCCGGCAGGATCGCCGAGAGGGAGCCCGCCCACTGCGCTGCCGCGCGGGCTGAAGGGCGCCCTGGCAGGGGGTCCCGCTATTCGGAACTCCCGGGAAAGCCCCGGCTCTTGCTGTCCTCATGCCATCCCGTGGGCTCTGGGTTCACAAGCATCTCTCCCCTTTCCTTTTCGGGATCCCCACGGGCAGTCCGCTTCCGAGTTTAACTTCCTCCCTCGCGGGGCAAGACCATAAATGACCGAGTGCTAGCGCGGAGGCGGGGCGGGGGGGCGGGGGGGGGCGCCGCTTCTTGGCCCCGAGGCGGCTCCTGAGCGAGAGGGAGTGGAGGCAGATGGACTTGTCTTTGAGAGAAACTGCATCCACCCCACTCCAGGCGGAACCTGCGTTCCGAGTCGGATCCACTCCCACTCTTCACTGTGGGAGACCAGACTTGCCGGGCGTCTTTTTAATTTTTAAAGTATCAACTTGTTTTTATGGAACTTTGCAAACGTACACGAAGTACGGAAACGCGATGAACTCTCGTGCGCCCATTATCCCCTCTGGCAGAGATCAGCTCATACCGATTTTGTTTCACCGATGACCACCCTCCTCCTCCCACTTTCCCACTAGTACTTTTAAGCAAAGCCCAGACGGCATGTTTCATTTGTAAACACATCAATACCTTTTGTTTTTTTTTGAGAATTTTTGTGAGTTTATTTGAGCCAAACAGACACATCTGTCGGGGAGCAAGACCTCACGGCCGGAGAAGGGCTGCCTGCACTTTCTTTCTGCATCTGAACCGGGGAGGGAGAGCTCCTTTTTAAAAGTACAACTACCACGTCTTTAAATGCTCGCTTCTTTACTATAAATGTGCAATGTTCAAACTTCTGTTTCGTAATTTAAAAAAATTAGATGACAATGGATTTGTTCACAACAAGCTGTAAACGAGCCCGCCACACATTTGGCTGCCTTTCCCTGCGCCTCTTTAAGTTTAAGGAGAGCGCGGGGGAGGGGGGGGTGCGGGGGAGAGGAGGACACAGTCAGTCGCCCGCCGAGCTGGGTGCTGCCGCCGCTGCCGCCATTGTGCAAGCCCCTCGGGTTTCAGAACGGGAGACAGGCCAATTTGGGAGCAGATCAGACCAGCGTCATTCATGATTACCAGTTATTGGATAAGGAAGAACCCAGCCAGGTGCAACGCACACGGACGCATCATGCCTTCCGTGGAAGGACCGCAGTTCCGGGGAAAGCTGCCGTGTGGAGCAGTGGTCTAGCGTCCGTTCCAGAAAAGGCAGCACAGCATCGGGCACAGGACCACCAGCCCGGCCAGAGAGCCGCAGCCACAGCAGGGTTGTGGGCCCGCTCAAGGCCCATGAAGACCCCATCATGGGGTTCCACCAGGTGTTCCCATTGAAGAACATCAGTGATGCCTGGGTTTGCACCAATGACACCTTCAGGCTTGCCCTGCACGACTTCGGCTGACCTCCTCCCAGCCAGGCACGCATGCTGTTTCTCCTCCTCTTCCAGGTGTTATTCAGTCCTCCAGAGGCTCCAGATGGCTTGCACAAAGGAGCAGGCCAGGCGGGGGCGCAGCGGCTACCGCCGCCTAGGTATTGTGCCTGTGTGTGGACTAGACTAGTTACATCTGACAGAAGTGTGTGCTGGAGCCGCGCATGCCTTGGAAAGACTTAAGTAATGCAAAAGGTTGTCTTTTTAAAAAATCTACTGACAAGGTGCTCTAGTAACCCAAAGAAGTGAAGGAGACAGCAGCTGCCTCACCGTCCAGATATTGATTTGTTCAGATGTTTCAATATAGCATGATACAATAAAGCCACAAAAATTTTCTTAACAACAACAACAACAAAAAAGTCTAACTGGCTCCTTTTCTCACCTACCGCCCTTTTCCCTGGCAATTTATTGAATGAAGAAAACTGGTTCTTTGTCCAGTGAATTTTCCCAAACCCGGGCTTGCTCAGCACATGGCTACAGTGGTGTGCCTTATTCTGATAGATCAGAGTCCTGATGGGTTTCATTTGTGGTATTTGGCAAGTACACACGGGCGTTACTTCCTGTTTGTTGCCCTGGAGACCGAGATACAGGTGCTCTCTAGTTATGATTCATCAGTGGCCCCGCCCAGCACCTCAGCATTCCCCATCACCATGCACGTGTTTCCAGCAGCTTCTGATTACCATCGCCAAGGTCCATGATTTCATTAGTTATACTCAAAATAATATTCTTTCAACTTTTTTTCACTTATTAGCCAGAGTTAGTGACAAAGAACTGCTCCTCAGCTATTTGGTTATCTTGGATATGTTTGTAGAAGAATGGTAGCATAAATACTAAGACTTTCTCTATTTACTGGTTTTCAGAAAGTTGACATGGCTCCTAGCATTTTCCAAAAATGACCAATGAGTTTATTTTTTTTAGAAATCAGAGTGAACTGATGAAATGTTTAATATTTGATGTGTTTCAATCAGTTGCAGTAATAATCTTTATTGATGCTAAAATTATCCCATCTTTGACACTTCAAGTTGTCTCCTGAGTCATGTTTGCTGTGACCCTGGCTGCTGCCTCATAACCTAGCTTGTCAAGGTGCCTGGAGCCACCCATCTATTTCCCTCTGCCCCCCACCCCCCACCCCAGGTCTGCGACAGGGCCCCACGGGCGCAGAGGTAGGTGGGTGAGCCTAGCACGGCAGAACCAGGGCCGGTGGCACTGTCCATCCTGAGAAATGACCAGGTCCGGGTAGGCCGAGGCTGCATTCCGATTCCGGAGCTGTAAGGTGGGGCGGGGTGGGGGGGGGGCTGGGGGGGAGGGAGGGAGGGAGGAAGAGGAAGAGAGAGGCCCAGGTCAGCCGACCCCTGAGCTTGCTCTTTCCAGCCCCGCCAGTGCTGCGCCCTGAGCAACCGTGGCCCATCCACCACCAAGTCTCAGGCCCATCCACCACCAAGTCTCACCGTGAGCTGCTCTCTGGATACAGAAGAGGAGCTCCTTTCAGGAGCTGGGGTGTCATTTCAACACCCAAAGCTAGGACTTCCCCTTTTTCTGAGGTCCCTATTTCCTCATTTTTTTTTTTTAGCTTCCTAGTGGGTTTTTAAAAATATATATTTTATTGATTTTTTACAGAGAGGAAGGGAGAGGGATAGAGTTAGAAACATCGATGAGAGAGAAACATCAATCAGCTGCCTCCTGCACACCCCCTAATGGGGATGTACCTGCAACCAAGGTACATGCCCTTGACTGAAATCCAACCTGGGACCCTTCAGTCCGCAAGCCAACACTCTATCCACTGAGCCAAACCAGTTAGGGCCCTAATGGTTTTTATATTGTATTTGAAGATAGCCTTAGGCAGGAATATCATAATTTCAAGGCCAAACTAAATAGCATCCCCCTAAAGGAATTGCAAGCTGAGGGGGACAGACCATTTTTGCATAATATATATACTTCCATTTAGGAACATTTGAATACAAACTTTCTATACACACATTACCCATATAATAAAAATGTACATGGCATGAGTATATGTCACTATATTAATATAGAGTTTTAGAAATCTTGAACCACGCTTCTCTTCTTCTTCCCCAATCAGGTCCATCATTTAAGAGTTGGACAAAAGGGACAAGTGTCCCTGGTGTTGGTCTGGGCCCAGAATTTGATACATTCCTTATGCAACACGTGGGTACATGCCATCTGAATAGCTCGCTGGGTGGGACCAGCTTCTGGCACATGAGACCCAGCTTACAGGAGGCTGGAGCATGTAAAGACCTTCTAGGGTGTGAAACTTGTGCAGAAGGCAAGAACTTTGGGGTGCTGATTTGGGCCAATGTAGCAGGGAACAAGGCCCGGATCCGACCCAGTGCTTAGTACTTACTGCCACTTGCTCATGTTCTGCCAGCCATGCAGCTACCAACTGGATCAGTTTCTACAGGGTCAGGCCTGCCATGGTGGTACGTGCCATCTTGATGCGCTGAAGAATGCTGGTCACCTGGGCCTTAATGCTTTGTGGGAACCGAGCCAGCAGTTTTTCCAGGATCTTCTCTAGTTTGTCTGCTGGTTGGGGCTGGGGAGTTTCAGTAGAAGCCTTAACACTGCCCCAGCCTGGGAGAGGTGGGATGGTGGCGGCAGGGGCATGGGTGGACCATGGGAGCCAACAAGGGAACCCAAGCCAAGGCTATTTCTCCCATGGGAGCTAGGAAGGGGTGGGGAAGGCTGGTTGGGCTGGGAAAGGGCAGGGTTCAGGATTGGGAAAGACAAGGAACGGGGATCTGCACTGGGCATAACCATGGGCATTGTGACCTGCCCAATGGAGAAGGGCATCCGAGGAACAAAGAGGGACTGGGCTGAAACACCTGACGCATGAAGTCTGCCTCGGATGGATGGGACAGAATGGGAGTAGGGACCGGAGGAAAGCTGCTCAGCTTGGCCCCGTCCTCCCTAGCTGGATGTGACTATTGAACTGGCCCTAGAAAGGAGGAAAGGAAGGGACGATCCTTCACTGCCCAGCTGAGTGAGCTGCCCTAGGGCTATTCACTCATTTTAAAAAGATTTGGGCTGCCTACTCAGCATGGCTCAATGGTTGAGCATCCACCTGTGAACCAGGAGGTCACAGTTGATTCCCAGTCAGGATCGGGCCTGGGTTACAGACTCGATCCCCAGTGGGGTGTGTGATTCTCTCTCATTATTGATGTTTCTTTTATTATTATTATTATTATTATTATTATTATTATTATTATTATTATTAACTAGTGCCCCAGTGCATGGATTCATGCACATTGAAAGGAAATTAATTAGAAGGTGGCGGCAGGGCTCAGGACTGGGCAAGATGGGCTGGGCATGCCCTGGAGCCAACCTCCCACAGTCCCTCCCCAGCTGGCCAACTGCACCTTGAGCGGTGCCATGGCCATCTGCAGAGTGAGTGGGGTCCCTCTGGCAGGTGGGGTCCCTCAGCCTAGCCTGTGGGGATGGGGCCGAAACCAATTCTCTGACATCCCCCGAGGAGTCCTGGAGTGCGAGAGGGCAGTTCTTGGGTGACGCACCCCCGAAACGGGCTCCCTCCTCTCTGGTTCCAGGTGGGTCACCCAAGAACTGCGGCTGCCAAGTCACCGCAGCTCGGCAGTTCCTGCATTGGGTGTCTGCCCCCTGGTGATCAGTGCATGTCATAGCTACCAGTTGGATGGTTGAACGGTTGGATAGTCACTTAGGTATATATATATATATATATATATATATATATATATATATATAGAATATATATATATATATATATATATATATATATATATATATATATAGATTCCAGAGAGGAAGGGAGAGGGAAAGAGAAAGATAGAAACATCAATGATGAGAGAGAATCATTGGCTGCCTCCTGCACACCCCCTAATGGGGATCGAGCCTGCAACCCGGGCATGTGCCCTTGACTAAGAATCAAACTAGGACCCTTCAGTCTGCAGACTGACGCTCTGCCCATTGAGTCAAACCAGCTAGGGCTCATCATTGATGTTTCTATCTCTCTCTTCCTCTCCCTTCTTTGAAATCAATATATATTGCATGAAATCCATGCATGGAGGGGGGGTTCCCTCAGCCCAGCCTGCACCCTCTCCAATCGGGGACCCCTTGGGGGATGAACGACTGCTAGTTTAGGCCCGATCCCACAAGGAATGTCCGACAGTCGAACATTCCCCTCGCAATCTGGGACCACTGTCTCCTAACTGCTCACCTGCCTGCCTGCCTGATCACCCCTAATTGCCTCTGCCTGCTTGCCTGATTGCCCCTAAGTGCCCTCCCCTGCTGGCCTGATCTCGCCCCCAACTGCCCTCCCCTGCTGGCCTGGTTGCCCCCAACTGCCCTCCCCTGCTGGCCTGATCTCACCCCCAACTGCCCTTCCCTGCCAGCCTGATCACCCCTAACTGCCTTTGCCTGCATGATCACCCCTAACTGCCCTCCTCTGCAGGCCTGATCTTGCCCCCAACTGCTCGCCTCTGCCAGCCAATTTGGTTCTAATTGGTCGGTTTCTATGCCAGTCAGCATCAAAAGCTCCGCCTCTTAGACTGCCATTGTCTCCTCACAGTTGACCCATATTTGGTTCTGACTGGTCAGTTTCTATGCCAGTCAGCATCTCTGGGCCTATCAACGGTGCTGATCAGAAAGGTGAGGCTGATCAGCAGCCACAGTGGAGGCCTGGAGAGAAATGGAGGTGCAGTGCTGGCTGGACCTGGAGAAAAAGAGAGGCAAGTGCTGATCAACAGCTGCCACACAGGCTATGGATCAGACCCTGCTTCTCTCTTCAGGCTTCTCTCTGGGCCTGATTCGGAGCCCCTTCAGCAGTCAGTGCTGGGTCACAGTGTCTGTAGCCCTAGCAGTCAGTGCTGGGTTGCCATAGCAACCCAGTGCTGACTGCAGGAATGACTTCCGGTTGGTCAAGCCTCCAGTTGTGATGGACCCAGGGTTTTTATATATTAGGATAGATAGATAGATAGATAGATAGATAGATAGATAGAGATTTGGGTCTAATGTAAGATGTGGAGGCAGACTTCCCAAATTCAAGGAATTGTCTGAAGTGGAAACCCCTCAAAGACAGGGATGAGTGGGGAGCTGCCTGGGGGTTGGGGAGGGCGGGAGGGAGAGTGGCCGGTGGCACAGTTCTCTGGGCTGGAAGGGTTAGCGCAGTGGTGGACTCCTTCTGTCCCCCATTATCCCAGCCCACACCGCGCACTGCAGTGTTACCCAGTTTCCCAGACGGATGTGGGCAGTCAGGAGAGAGAGGGTGTGGAGAAGAGGAAAGGAGGCCCAGGGTCCCGGAACTAGGTGGCTCCTGCAGCTCCCTGGGCCTGGCTGCTCTCCAGGCTGCACCGGGCTGACCGCTGCCCTAGCAGATACCAGCTTAGAGGAAATTGGAACAGAGGAGTCAGCTAGAGGGACTTCCTCTGAGGGTGGGGGCACTACAGTCAAAGCAAGAAGACAAAAGGGCGGGTGCACTGGGCATGCCAGAACACCCCACAGCCCTGGCTGGGTTTGCCCAGTGGTCAGACCGAAGGGTCAAGGGCATGTATCTGGATTAGGGGTTCGCTCCCTGCAGCAACCAGTCATGTGACTTTCTCAGATTGAAGTGTCTTTCTCTCTCTTCCTTACCCCTCCTTACCTCCCTTTCCACTCTTAAAAAAAAAAAAATTCATTGGAAAAAAATATCCTCAGGCGAGTGTTAACAAAAATACACAAAACAAACAAACAAAACACCCTCATTCCTTCTACAAGTCTCCACCCCATCCCCCCCCCACCAGCCCTCCCCGCCCCAAATTCCGCCCCACCCCGCCCGCCTTTCTCGGTGGCCCCGCCTCCCTGCAGGTTCCTCCCCCTCCTCAGAGCTGACTTGGTTTAGGGCGGTTTTCCCTGGAAGGGTAGGGATTTGGTGCTGTTCTGTCAACTTGGAAGAGGAATCAAGGAAGAGGCAGGCCGGTGGGACTAGGAACTGTCCATTGCAGGAAGCTCCAGGCGCTGAGCTCTGGACGCGCGAGGGAACTGTTCGCCCAGGAAGCGCACCTGGCCTGGCCAGGAGGGAGCCCCAGGAGCGCTAGTCCTGGGGGCAGTACTGGGAGGCCCCGACCTCCCCCTGTATCTGCCCGTGCCAGCCAGCGCCTGCAGGCTCTGGACCTGGATCCCAGTCCGCCCTTCCCTCCCACTTTCACACCCTCTTACAGTCCCTCCAAGCCGCTTTCTGGCCGCATCCCCCCCCCCCCCCCCGCCCCTGCTGGTCCAGATAGGCCTCCCGGTCCCCTCCACCTCGCCTCTGCTTGGGGAGGAGGTGGCGTGTGCCTTAGGGACACCTTCCTGCAGGCTGGCCTCCCTCCCTGGGGCCAGGCCGGGCATTTCCCCATGAGCTTTGGGTGGAGAGTGCTCTCGCCCTGTGAGAGGGAGGCTCGGGCTCTGAGGTTTTGTTCGTTTTGGAATTATTTTTCTATGACAAGCATCCTAGGAATTAGGGAAGGAAACTAGTTTTGGCTTTGATGGCCAGAAGCTGCAAACTAAAAACACACCCTGCCACCCTCACTAACTACAGCCAGTGGTTCTCCGGAGCTCCGTCCCAACGCTCGGGAAGTGCAGGGGGGCCCTCAGGCTGCCTCGGGGGCAATGGCCTGGATTTCCTGCAGGGCTGCTGTTCTGGGCGAAGAGCTGTAGAGTATGGCCCCTAGGTGCAGGCTGCCTCTGGGCCCTGAGCCCTTCTAGTGCCCTGCCATTCTGAGTGAGCCACCAGCTGAACCATGGGGAACACTCAGCAACCTTCTTAGGAGGGATTCGCATAGCTAGAGCCAGAGCAGAAGAAACATGGGGAACACTTTGCCTACAAGGTCTTTCAGGGTCAAGATATTACTATAAGGTTTGAGGCACAGGAAATGGGAGTCAGAAACCAAGATACATTAAAAGGGAGGTTTATTCCTTACAGGGGGAGGGGGGGAGGAGGAGAAGGGGCCCAGCTGGACTGCACCCTGCAGAAGGGAAAAAACAGTACACGTGCGTGGGTGGAGTGTCATTTTTAAGGGAAGGAAGAGGAAGGGGTGGGCCCCAGGGCACTTGGAGCATGCTGATTGGTGGTTCAATGTCCTGGGATGTCATAACTCCGCCCACCAGTTGGGGGGGAGGGAGGATCTCACATTCCAGGCTTTTTGTGATATTATATTAAAAAATTGAGAGTCCGGGCAAGGTCAGGGGCAAGGGCTGAAGGTCCATCTTCCATAGCTGCTTCCTGCTAGGAGGGGGCATCGTTAGGGGGGTCTACCCAGAGTCTTAAGAATTCTGATGCTAGGTTCTGAGTTCAGGGCCAGATAGATCTCTCCCACCTTCTGGTTGGTGAATGCCTGCATTCTGATCTGCAAAAGACTAGTGAAACCTTGCATGAGAAAGGGGGTAAAAAGCAAATTAAAGAAATAGACACCAGTTGGCCTAATGATGGGAGACTGGACTAGGAGTGCAGCAGCATAATTTACCAAGGGACTGGTTGGTGAAGTCTCGAGAGTGATCCTGTTGAGTCACTTGGGAGGTAAAGGCTGGTCCTGAGGCTGCCACAGGGTCACTTGTCTGGTTTTGCTGCTTTTCTGGGACTGGAGCTGAAATACAACCTGGGGGGTAAAGTTCTTGAGGAGGAATGAGTCCCCCAGCTGGAGGGCTGGTCCTCGGGAGTCTTGGTTGGCTGGTCCAGGCCTGGGCAGAGACCTGTCAGCGTGTTCCCAGAGCAGTTGCCTGAGTAAGGGCAGGTAAAAAGGTGGGGCTCCTTGGTGTAGCCCGGATTCTGGTCAGGGCCATGGGCAGGAGGTGTGGCCAGGAGCTGCAAATTTCTAGAGAGAGTTTAGTTAGATGGTCTTTAAGGAGGCTGTTGATCCTCTCGATCTTACCCATTGATTGTGGGTGGTAGGGTATGTGCAGTTTCCAGGAGATGCCAAGAGAGGTGCTAACCTGCTGAAGGTGGGAAGGCCAAGCCTAGGGATTATGTGTTATTAGGGTCTCAGCCACAACCTCAGCAGTTTCTTTGTGGGTGGGGAAGGCCTCTACCCACCCTGTCAGGGTGTCTACCATGGTAAGCAGATATTTGGTCTTCTTGTGGGGAGGCATATGGGTGAAGTCTACCTGCCAGTCCTGCCCTGGGAGGTGTCCCCTTATTTGATGGGTAGGAGAGTTGGGGCGCATTCCTCCCTGGGGTGAGACAGCCGCACATGTGAAGCAGGAGGAGCAGGCACTCGTGACTGCCTCTCGCAGTGTGGGTGAGGTGAAGAGGGGTTCGAGGAACCTCCAAAGTGCCAGCGGTCCAATGTGCAATTTCCAGTGGACCTGTTGGGCAATGGCCCCTACAGGGAAGGGCAATCTTGTTATTTATGAAGGCCACCTCCAGGGTCCGCTCCAGTGTTACTACCGCATAGGAGCCTTTCCGATGTCCCTGGGGGTCTAGGCACGAGCTTCCATCCACAAACAGAGTTAAGTCAGGATTAGAGAGAGGAAGATCTGAGAGTCCTGCCCGAGGTTGAGTGAGGGCCTCGATGACCTCGGGGCAGGAGTATGTTGCCGCAGGTTGGGTGGAGGCAGCGGGAAGGAGAGTGGCTGGGTTCAGGGCTGGGGACTGAGTTAGGGAGATGTCAGGATTCTCAAGGGATGGGAGATGGAGTTCCTGAATGCGAGAGGGGGCAAGGAGAAATAAGGATTGGTGGGACAGAAGATCCTGTAATCTATGGGTGGAGAAGACCTGTAAGGGTTGCTGGAGGCAAATCCTCTGGACCTCCTTGATGAGAACAGCGGCTGCAGGGCTGCCATCCCCAAACTGTGGGATCAAAATGTCTGGACAGGTAGGCTACAGGGGTGAAAGCTGGCCCTAGGGGCTGGGTGAGGACCCCCAAAGCTATTCCCTGTTTCTCATCAGTAAATAGTTGGAAAGGCTTAGGATGTCTGGGAGGGGGAGAGAGAGAGATGCCAGAAGGTTATCCTGGAGCTTAGAAAAAAAACAAAAACCTGGCGAATGAGGGAGGGTGAGGAGAGGGGGCCTGGTATAGTGGATCTTTCTACAATTCTTGTCAACAGTTAACTTTAGAACTTCTTTCTTTCAACATACCTTCCATTAAATATTTCTAAACATGTCTAGCAATTAATGTTTCAATATTGTATGCTATTTAAAATATTTAGAAAAGGCAGGGGGAGGAGGGGACAGGCCTCTAGCTGCTTGAATGCAAAACTGAGTGTCTGATAAGCCTGTGCCAGCAAGAAAGTTGTTCTCTAGGGAGGGTGGAGTGGGGGAGAGGGCGGGGTGAGAAGGCGCTGAGGCCAGAGCAGTTTTCAGAGCATTAAAAGGTGATTTGCCATCAGTACCCATGGCCGAGATCTTGGAAAGGAAGAGTGACCCTGAAAAAGGAGAGCAGAACAGAGAAGGTAGCCCCCATGTCGACCAGAAAGGAGACCTGCTTACCCGCTACCTTGAGCATTACCCTGGGCTCGGCAAGGGTGATGGGGGTTGTCAAGTCCTGGCATCTCCAGTCTTCAGCCAGTTCCAGCATGGCCAGCAGCAGGTCATTACCTGGATGGACAGCCTTACTATGCTGAGACACAGAGGGCCGTCACTTTTCCAGGGGCAGTTTCGAACACACGCCAGGCAGGGCTTGGTTGGAGCCCGGGGCTGGGGGCACTGCTTTGCCCAGATTTGAAGCATCTTCCAGGTGATATTCGTCCTTTTGTTGCACCCCCACCACGCACAGTCCCCATTGGACCATGCATGGCTGCTGTCGGCCTCAAGGTACCAAGGCTTGGGTTTGCAGACTCACCTCCTGTCTAAGGCGGGCTTACTCTGCGAGCTCCTCACTGGCATTAAAACCTTAAATGCCGTGTTCACTGGATCTCAGACCTGGGTTTGAGAAGGCATTAGGGGAGGGGGGTGGCAGAGCAGGAGGTGGGCCGTGGGCCAGAGAAGGAAGAGTGCAGTGGCGGGTGGCCACACCAGGCCAGGCCTATGGGGGCGGGACTTTGTGGTTCAAAATGGCGGCCCCCATGGCAGACCATGTGGTCAGAGAGGGGTGGGACTAGTCATTTCAAGATGGCAGCCCCCCATGGGAACCACAGACCACGCGGCCACATGGCGGCTGGCTGCCCACAATACACAAGGGAAGAGCAACCCAAAACAGAAATCTCACTTAGCTGTTTGGAGCGGCTGGTGGGATGGTGGGCTCTACGCTGTGCAGCAGCTTCTGGTCGGCTCGAGGCCTGAGGTGGTGATGGTGGTTCCCGCTGCGGCAGCCGTGGCAGCCGCGGGGAAGAAGGAGGAGGAAGAGAGGGAGCAGAAAGCATGCAGTGGGAACGAGAGGGATGGAAATAAGGGAGTGGCTGGGTCCAAAGAATCAGAGACAGAGGGGGTCAGAGACTGGCTGAGGACCAGTTTGAGGGGGTTTCTCACAAGTTAGGAGAACCTGGGCTGTGGAACAGAAGGAGCAGAGGGAGGGACAGGAGAGCAGATAGAAAAAAAGCCTGGCCATATGGAACCTCGTGCCACTTCCCGGCTTTCCGGCAGAAATTACTGAGGTTATGTTAGTCTCGCTTTCAGGGTCATCTGGACCCACTGGGTAGCCAGATTGGGGAGGAGACACCCTAGAGGTGTCTTTGGTGAGCGCCCATTCCAATTCTTGGGGTCGGGTAGCAAAAGGTCAAGGACCAATGTCCCAATCCCTGAGCCAATGCTACGACGGGGAACCCAAGGGACAGTACAGGACGTCTCCTCTACTTCCTGGGGTCTCAATGGAGGCCAGAGGCTGGGAACCGAGGGGGGCAGGAACATC
Source organism: Corynorhinus townsendii (assembly GCA_026230045.1). Lineage (NCBI taxonomy): Eukaryota > Metazoa > Chordata > Mammalia > Chiroptera > Vespertilionidae > Corynorhinus > Corynorhinus townsendii. The sequence continues at coordinate 99,586,869 of JAPDVU010000004.1, read as the reverse complement.
TTCGCTGCCTCCCCAGGTTCAGAACCTCTCCTGGAGAGGCCCGGAGGGCTATGCCCGGAAGGCAATCTCTGACATGGGCCGCGATTTACGGACAGAGACGCCGGAAAAAATCGCCAGGAATTAGCATGGGTTGGGACTTACTGCCAACATTGCCTAGCCAAGGGAAAAAGGCTGAGTATCCTGAGCCACAAAGAAAGAAGAAGGGGGAGAGTGGGAGGGCCCTGAACCATTAAAGGTCAAACAGGGAGCTTGCCCCCACCCTGATTTGGCACCAGATATAAGGTTTGAGGAGCGGGAAATGGGAGTCAGAAACCAAGATACATTAAAAGGAAGGTTTATTCCTTACGGGGGGGAAGGGGGGAGGAGGAGAAGGGGCCCAGCTGGACTGCTCCCTGCAGAAGGGAAAAAACAGTACACGTGCATGGGTGGAGTGTCATTTTTAAGGGAAGGAACAGGAAGGGATTGGGCCCAGGGCAGAATGGGAAGGGGTGGGCTCCAGGGCACTTGGCGTGTGCTGATTGGTGGTTTAATGTCCCAGTGGTTCAATGTCCTGGGATGTCATAACTCCTCCCACCAGTTGGAGGGAGGGGGATCTCACAGTTACCAGAGAGCCTCCCAAATCAGAGGGGGCTCTCCCCTCCTCAGTTTTTGTCATGCTCATGATAAAGAATTAAGATGAGTTCTGGCTAATGTAGCTCAATGGTTAGAATGTTGGCCCACAATTACATATCAAGGACACATACCTGGATTGCACGTTCAATCCTCAGCCCTGGTCAGGTTGCATGTATGAGTCAACCAAACAATGTGTCTCTCTCCCATCGATGTTTCTCTTTCTCTCTTTCTCCCCCCTTCCCATTTGCTCTCTCTAAAAATCAATGGAAAGGAATATCCTCAGGTGAGGTTTAACAAAAAGAAAAAAGAAAAAAAGAATTCAGGCAAGTGACAGAAAGCAGTGTTGAAATAAAGCAAGTGAATTTATTAAGAATACACTTGGCATGAAGCACAATCAGGCAACTCAGCTAATCTGAGTGCCCCACCTGGTGGAGGTTCAAGAGTTTTATACTCCCCCCCCCCCCCCCGCCCCATAGGTTTCAAGGTCCCCCTGACAGATACACTAGATTTCAAGGTCCCTGTTTTATATTGTTATGGCTTTTCCTAGAATTTATGGAAACATCTGGTGATTTTATCTTGGCAAGTATCCAAGACTGCTGACTTCTTTGTTCAGTGGGTGAGATGAACTCCCCTCTTCCTGCCCTAGCAACTATCCATCCTGCCTAACACGAACATCTCAATTACTGTTGTCCTGTTGTAGTGTACCCCCATCTTACAAAGGATGCCTCAAGAAGTCGAATTATGGAGTCATTTATTAAAAGCCAGCGGCATACGAGGGAGCCATTCAGCACTCCAAACCTTGCAGCCCTGACAGGCTCACCACATCTGGCTTATATTGGCAGAATATCACAAAGGTATCGATTACATCTTTGGGTTTGGAATGAGGAACCTGTTTTGTGCAAAGCATTTACAGAAGCGAAATTGAGCAAGTTAGTTATCTAAAGTATCCACAAACCACTGAATCAACAGAAACACATTATCTGGGACCACCGGGACAATTTAGAATAATTGTGCTGTCCACTGAGTCAACCGGAATGCATTATCTGTAGCTACTGAGGCAATTTAGGGTCTGTTCTGATTCCAGGACCACTGAGTCAACCGAAACTCGTTATCTGTAGTTACTGAGACAATTTAGGATAATTGAGCTGTCCTGGTTCCCAGAAGAATGTGCTTCAATAACCAGTGAGATCACAATCAATGGGATATTCAAACCATCATCAATGGAGTGGGATAGCACACATAAGTTCAAAAAATCAAAATAACTTTCTATTGTTTGAGCAAACAAATAAGTACAGAATCCAAATAGCAGTTTCTACCTGAGATGATTGCTAGCATACTTCAGTCCTGCAACACAGAACAATGACCCTCAGACTAGGGAACTACATGATTGAGCCAGATGTATGTGTACACTCCCCAGTACCACTTCCAGTCCCTGCTGGGAGTTGGGAGACTGTGTGTGTGTAAAGGGGACACAGAACAAACAGACTGTGCCCATCTACAGCTCATACTGTGCCTTTATAGTCCCTCCCCCTTTCCAAATCTGTGCTCAATTGAAGGGCAGGGGATCCCTTCATTGAAATTCTAAATTGGAACTAAGCTATTTTAAAGCTGAAGTGACTACAAAGTTGCTGGATTGAGTGAAATTACACTCAGTAGAATGAGCTGGACAAAGCAGTGCAGTTAGTGGGGGAATGAAAGTTCACACTAAACAAAACACTGTTCCCCGTCTGATGAGTGGAAAGTCCTGGCTGAGAGAGTGGGATTTTGGGGGCACTGCCCTGGTCCTTTTGCATAGATGCATGGGACGTGTGTGTGTGTGTGTGTGTGTGTGTGTGTGTGTGTGTTTGTGTGTGCGCGCGCACGCGCACGCATGCATATGTGATATTTTTAGGAAGAAAACTCCATCTAGCCATCCTTACTCCTGCCATAGACAAGCATAGCCTTTGCAGTGAAGGGAGTCCTTACAAAAACGAAACCTTCTTAGTTGCAAATCCAGACGATTTTTTGAAAAAATATGACCAAACATGTAAAGCCCAAGTCATTGTTGTGCTCTCCCTCCTGTGCCTCTCCCCTCTCCCTCTTCTCCCAAGGTGAGTTACCTTTACTTTCCTCTCCCCTAAGCTCCACGGGCTCTTCTCTTGCCTCTGTAATGTATTTTCTGAACCTGTTTCTTCTACTGTTCAGCTCTTCTACCTTTGTGACTTTCTTTTATAGTTTGAGTCTTGCCTCTGAATTCTTTTTTAGCCAGAACTCAAATACTGAGGATGCTGAACCGAATCTGGTCTGACCCCATGAGTCTAACCCCTGGTGCCTTTCTTGCTGCTAACAGAACTAACAAAGATCTGCCCTCCTGCAGCTCACGCTCAAGCCCTCCTGCAGCTCACATTCCAGTTCCAACACAAGCAAAAAAAAAAAAAAAAAAAAAAATAGACTGCAAGGTCTGGGAGTGCTGGGTGCTGAGGAGAAAAACAAACCGAGGGCCCAGCTAAAGTTCTCGCCCCGAGACCCTTGCCAGCAGCTCAGTTGGTTAAAGCTGAGGCCAAGCTTGCAGGTTAATCAACCAATGAAAATGAAGCATAAATAAGTGGAACAACAAATCGATGTGTGTCTCCCCGCCCCTGCTCAAACCAATAAAAAAAAAAAAAACATACATAGCAGGTCATCACTTCTGTTCTGGCTGATTTCTGTTTCCCTGTAAAGCTGGAAGGGGGACTCCCCCAGAATTGACTTTGAATCTACTTTCTCCTGTAATCAGGAGCAGAGTGCCAGCGGGTATCAGAGAAGTAAAAGCCTCTTGCTGGAGGCCACACAGTCCCTAGGAAGGGGACCTGAGCCCTGCGTCCTGACAGCACTGTACTGGGCGAGGGGCCTCCTGCAAGAGTCAGTCAGACAGACAAATAACAGATGATGAAGACACATGTAAGAAATGCCTGAAAGGAAGTATCAGGCCGCATGGAGCATGCTCAGCATGGCCTGGCATTTGAAAGGCCCAGGGATTATTATTGGCATGAGAGTAACAGTCCAGTTCCAGGGGGGTGATGAGAGAAGAATCCCCTAGAAGTAGGTGAATGAGGACACAACCTTTCCCCTACCGCTCGGTTTCTTCAGGCTCTATGATTTCGCTTCATGGAGTTCTCCCCTCCAGGTCCAAAGGGACGGTGCGTGGACTGAGAAAGCAAAACCCTCCACTGCTACAAAGCACAGCTGAGCAGGATGGTGAGGCCAGGGGTCGGGGTTCAGGGAAGGAGGAGCTATGACCAGGAGATGGAGATTAAGTGGAGGAGGCCTTTGGGTGGGGGAGGAAGTCAGGATGGTGAGCTGGCACTCAATCAGGAGCAGGACTAGGGACATGCACCCGGCAGGTGGGGCAGAGTAGGATATGGAAATGAACATGGGAGATGAAGCCCCAGAAAAGATGAAGGCCTGTGAGGAAGGGGGCAGGGAAACAGGTAGGGCTCCAGGAGCTGTCCAGTTGACCAAGGGGGTTGCAGTTTGTGCAAGGAAATAGAAGCGTCTGTACTGAAGAAAACATTCTTCTGTTTAGCAACCAATCTACTTGCTAATCTGCTGAGCCTAGGCCTTTCCTGTCTGCAGGCAAAGTTAGACAGTGTCCAGGAATTCGGGGGAGGAGGAAGGATGTTGAGTGTATTTATGTTGAGCATTGCAGGGTGAACAAATCAGTAGGCAAAATGCATCTGGGATGGCCCTCACACCTGCACAAAGCACCTCTGAAGGCCCGGAAGAGAAACGGGAGCAGCACAGCTGCAGCACCGGCGGGGTCATGGGAAGCAGTGGGGGAGTGCGCGCCCTGATGGGAGGGGCCCGCAGGTGCAGGGAGAACCCCTCCACACCATTCCCTCCTCCCCCGCGCTGCCTGAAGGGCTCCTCCAAGGAGCGTCTGAGATGCCAATAGGTGGGAAGACCATTAGCCCTCAGGAGGAGCTGAGTGAAGAGGGGAGTAGGGATGAGATTTTAGAGATGAATTTTGTCTCAGACGCTAAACGAGAGACAGGAGAGGGGCTGGAATGGCTTTGCCAGGATCTTTCTTGAAAGAAGGAAATGGGTTGCTGAGCTGGTGGTTTGGGAGGTGAACTTAGGATGGATCTTAACCTATTAGATCAGCTAGATCCGAACTGTCTAGTATGGCACCACGCGTGACTATGGTCACTTGAAATGTGTCTAGCATGAACAGCAATGGAATTTCTTATTTTATTGAATCTTCACTAACTCAAATTTAAATAAAAAACTGAAGCAGTATAAAATACTTTGTCCATAAACATGATTACATAGATTTGGTAAAACTATACTTTATTTCAGTCATTAACAACTTAGTGTCCAAATTGAGATCTGCTGACAGGTTAGATGCACATCAGATTTCAAAGACTCAGTACAAAAAATGAGATTATAACTATTTCATTAATACTGTTAGGACCAGCCACAATTATAAGACATAATCATGCTCTGTCGGCCATGATGGCTCTGTTCTGGTTAGAAAGCACATTCTCACCCAGCTGGGAGCCACACGCCCTTTGACATGGGAGCTCACATGGGAATGCAGTCCATCCTCCTGTCCTGAGAACTGCCTGTCATATGGAAAGATTAGCAACCTTGGGGCACCTAGTCCTGGAGGAACTGCTCTTTACAACCTCCAGCCCCTACTACCTGTAATCTGGCGCCCTCTGCGACCCCACTCCAGCCCACATTGCCTGTAACCTGTAATGATTATCCCATGCCTACTTTCCCATGCCTGTAATTCCTATTTCCCACTGGATCTTTGTCCCTCTACCCAATATTAGCAGCTGGCTTATGGGGAGGGGGGGGCGGGGGGAGGGCAAAGCAGATTTCTGTGTCTGACCAGCTGCCGGCAGGATTAGAATAAATGCTCATATAGGATTCAACCCTGTCTCTGCTGAATTGGCTCAGGTAGTGACAGGCAACTCAGACCCTCTGGTCGTCTGGTTACAATTGATTTTAGAGAAAGTGGGAAGAAGAGAAACATTGATTTGTTGTTCCACTTACTTATGCATTCATTGGTTGCTTCCTTCTTTAAATTCTTTATTGTTGAAAGTATTACATATGTCCCCATTGACCATTTCTAACCTGCCCTGCCCCCTGCCCAGGCCTTCACACCCTATATCTGTGCCCATGGGTGATGCAAATATGCATACAAGGTCTTTGGTGGATTACCTCCCACCCACCCACCCTCCCCCATCTTCCCTCCAAGATTCTGCACTCTGTTCCATGTTCCATGTCTCTGATCCACTCTGTTCATCAGTTTATTTTGTTCCTTAGATTCCACATATGAGTGAGATCATGTAAGACTCGTCTTTCTCTGACTGGCTTATTTCACTTAGCATGATACTCTCCAGGTCCCTCCATGCTGTCTCAAAGGGTAAGAGCTCCTTACTTTTCACTGCTGCATAGTGTTCCATGGTGTAAATGAACCACAGCTTTTTACCCACTCATCTGCTGAGGGGCACTTGCCTTTGCCCATTTTAAAATTGGATTGTTTGTTTCCTTTTGTTAAGTTGTATGAGTTCCTTATATATTTTGGATATTAACCCTTTATCAGATGTATCATTGCCAAATACGTCCTCCCATACAGTGGGCTCCCTTTTTAATTTGATGGTGTTTCTATTGCTGTACAGAAGCCTTTTATTTGGATGTAGTCCCATTTGTGTATTCTCTCCTTAGTTTCCTTTGCTCTAGGAGTTGTACCTGTAAACATATTGCTACAAGAGATGTCTGAGATTTTATTGCCTATGTTTCCTTCTAAGAGTTTTATAAAGTTTTATGCCTTACATTTAAGTCTTTTATCCATTTTGAGTTTATTCTTGTGTATGGTGTAAGTTGGTGATCTGGTTTCATTTTTTTGCATGTATCTGTCCAATTTTCCCAGCACCATTTATTGAAGAGACTGTCTTAATTCCATTGTATGCTCTTGCCTCCTGTGTCAAATATTAACTGAGCTTAATGTCTTGGGTTAATTTCTGGGGTCTCTGTTCTGATCCATTGATCTATATGCCTGTTGTTGTGCCAATACCAGGCTGTTTTGATTATGGTGCTTTTATAGTACAACTTGATATTTGGTATTGTGATTCTTCCAAGTTTGTTCTTCTTTCTCAAGATTGCTGCGGCTATTTGGGGTCTTTTTGGGTTCCATATAAACTTTTGGAATATTTGTTCTAGATCTGTGAAGTATGCTGTTGGTATTTTAATAGGGATTACATTGAATCTGTAGGTTGCCTTGGGTAGTATGGACATTTTAATGATGTTAATTCTTCTAATCCTTGAACATAGTATACGTTTCCTTTATATATATACTAGTAGCCCTGCGCATGAATCCATGTACCAGTAGCTCTCTGTGGGGCCTGGCCGCTCTGCGCCCGCTGCCCAGAGGCTCTCCACAGCCCAGAGGCCCATCCGCGGCGAAGTGTGAAATGCTTGCCTCATTGCCATGGTGATGAAGCAAGCATTCCGCCAGGCTTCTCATGTTGCCCACTCTCAGTGGCTGCTCCCCCAGGAGTGGGGGACTCCTGCGGCACTGAGAGGACTGGGTGTCACCATCTTGGTGATGGAGTGATGGTTAATTTGCATATTACCCTTTTATTAGATTAGATATATATCTTCCTCTATTTCTTTTTTCAATGTCCTATAGTTTTCCAAATACAGGCTTTTTACCTCCTTGGTTAAGTTTTTTCCTAGGCATCTTATTTTGTTTTGTTGCAATGGTAAATATTTTTTTTTCCATAATGAGACTATATTTATTCAATGTGCGGTGTCCAAGACACTGTACAACTTCTCCCTTTTCCAGAACATAGTCTGCTGGAGTACAGACTCAGATAAAAAACATGTTTAATGTAAAGCCATTTCCTATGATTTCTGATCCACATAGTATACTTTATCGCTTCAATTAAATAAGGAAAATTAACTTTGCATTTACTTGCCTGACACCGTAAGTCAAAGCTACTTGAAAAAAGAAGAAACGTGCAGCACCCATGATCTCTGGGTGGCGCTGTGAGCGTGACAGGGAAGGAGAACCCACACACTAAGCCTCAGCACTGACTGCACAGCACAGACAGAGAGGACAGTTGGTACAGCCGCAGGGTGCTATCCGCCATCTGCACATAAAGATGCACGCTCTGAAAAAGGAAGCTGCAAAGCTCACAAATGTGTGTAAGTAAGACACCTGGTCTCCTCCTTACCTGTGGGTGTAAACTCTGAGCTGAGGATAAACTAGATCTGCAAGATACAACCCTAAACTGCCTTCTCTCTGGGTAACTTGTGGATGATCACATGGACCCAAAAATGCAGCTTAGCAAAGTCCACAGTTATTACAGTGAAGGCCACTTCTAAACACAACAAAACTACTTTGGATGTGAGAACGTTAGAAATGAAAAGCACAGCCCATGGGAACAGAACCAGACTCTGTCCCTACAGCCCATCCTGGCAGACCACACCTGGCCACATGGACATCGCAGGGAGCTGCCAGGAGAGTAATGCTCAAGGGTGGGGGTGGGGCGGGGCTTGGAGGCCTTCCCTGCCCCCCACGCTCAGCAGTCCTTGCTCACCTGCTTTCCTTCTTGACTTTCTTTCCCTCTTCTGACAGACCTGCCCATAAGCCACCAAGGAGCTGAGGACAGCAGGTTCAGCCGGCCGAGCTGCTAGTGCAAAGGGGGGAGAGGGAACATTTCAGGAGACACCAAAAGGGCTGCCATGGCGGGGCGGCCAGAGCAGGAGATTCCCTGGACTCAGGAGAGGGATCCCAGAGCCGCAGCCCTGAAGCAGGCACTGCACCTGCTCGGGGGCATGAGGAGCAACCCCTGCTCTGAACCCCAGTGCCAGTCAGGTTCCTGCCAGCACGTCCCGGCGCTGTGGCTGCGTGGACTCTGTGGGAGGGAACCCAGCTCAGTCCAAGCAACTGGCCTAGCATGGCAGTGAAGCATCCATCTTATATAAAAACTGCTGTTTGAAATTTTAACCCTGTTATTTGGCTTCTGTAATTGCTTGCTTAAATAATAAGGAAAATAAGACTACTCCTACTTCAGAGAGGCCATTAAACCTTCCCCGGATGGGGTTATCAGTGCTGGCACCAGTCCAAGCCTTTAGTTGAGGTCTCAAGGCCCCAGCACATAGGGGTTCTTTACGAACTTGCAAAGGGGGCCAGAAACACCCCATATTTGGGAGACAAAGAAGGTAAAAACATATAAATAGGGAAAGTTCCTCCATGCTGGGGCCCAGACTTTGAGAGACATTTTTCTCTGGACCCGCACATAATAAATGTAACTCCATCTCTCTAAGTGTTGCTTGGTTCTTCTCCAGTTTTCTATAACAGCAGGAGCCCCTCCCTTTTAACCCTGAGCACCGAGTCCCACTAGTGTCGTAATGAAGGAGAGTTTAGTCGGAATGATTTTCTCATGTTGAGGTTCATCTCAAGCAGAACGCAGAATCTGACAGACAGTGCAGCAGCTCCAGGAGGCACACAGGCTGCCCTTGGTCCGGGCCTTGCAGGTTTGATCTGGTTTCCACTGGAGGCACCAAAAGTTCTGGCATTAACCTCCCCTCCGACTCCAGGACAGGTAGAGCAGGGCTTCAGTGACGCCTTTTCTGCGGGGAAACTCTTCCCAGATGTGCTCACATTCCTCCAGGAAAAGCCTCACATGGGCTTCGTCCTCCACAACCAAACTTTCTCCCGATTGTTCTGAATGGCTCGTGTGGTCCAGGTGAGGGAGCGGCGATCAGCACCTTCTTGTCCACCTTCGTATAGAACCTGGATACCTGCCTTGCAGAGCCTGTGAGGCCCAGCTGCTGGCGGGGAGGGCGAGGAGGCAGAGCTCAAGGCTGGGGCAGGCCGCACCAGCAGCCCGGGGGGGGGGGGGGAGTGGGGGAGGGCAGGGCTTCCACGCACCGGCGCCATACCGCCTGCCCGCCCGCTGAAGCCCGGATTTTTTTTTTTTTTTATAGTTTCTCTTTCGGAGAGTTTATTATTGGTGTATAAAAATGCCATCGAGCCCTAGCTGGTTTTGCTCAGTGGATAGAGTGTAGGCCTGTGGACTGTAGGGTCCTGGGTTCGATTCCAGTCAAGGGCATACACTTGCAGGCTTCCTCTCTGGCCACCTGCCAGAGGCAACCAATGGGTGTGTGTCTCTCACATCAATGTTTCTCTCTCTGTGTCTCTTTCCCCTCCCACTCTCTCTAAAATCAATGGTAAAATATCATCTGATGAAGATTTAAAAAAAACAAAAGCCATCAATTTCTGGATGTTGATTTTGCATCCTGCTACTTTGCTGAATTCATTTATTAAGTGTAGTAGTTTCCTGGTGGAGTCTTTCAGGTTTTTTTATGTACAGTATCATGTCATCTGCAAATAATGAGAATTTTCCTTCCTCCTTTCCAATTTGGATGCCTTTTATCTTCTTGTATGATTGCTGTGGCTAGAAGTTCAAGTACTATCCTCCTATATAATAAAACCCTAATATGCAAATTGACCAAACAGCACACTGACCACCAAGGGGAAGTTGCTCAACACAGGAGCTGCCTCCTGGTGGTCACTGTGCTCCCACGGGGGAGCACTGCTCAGTCAGAAGCTGGGCTCACGGCTTGTGAGCGCAGCGGTGGTGGTGGGAGTCTCTCCTGCCTCTGCAGCAGCACTAAGGAGAAGCAAGCCAAGCAGTAAGAAACAGTGAGCAGATGGGTGGTAAGGAGAGTGATAGGGCACAGGTTGGGCTGAGGGACCTCCTTCCTTGCCCCCCCCCCCCACCACCAGTGCACGGATTTCGTGCACAGGGCTTCTAGTTTTTAATAACAAATCACATATGCAGTCACAGGGGATTTCAGGAAATACTAGAATGAAGTGTTCTTAAATGAAATTTAGAGATAAATGCTATTAATTTGACCAGGAGATTTCTCTCCAAAGAGTAATGAGGGATTCTTCTGGGAGAAGATGATCCTAGGGGCCAGGCTTGTTTTGCTGCAGTGAAAAGCCAATGTAAACGTAGACACCTAGCTTGAGTCTCTGTCTAGTAAGGAAATTAAAGCAGAGCCACTGCCCAAGACGCGTTCGCTCCATGCTCATCGCTAGCAGGTGTCCGTCACCGGCAAGTTTTTGTCTTTTGTCAGTCATCAAAGGAAAGACCTCAAGAGGAAATAATGTAAAAGAGCAAAGCTCAGTATGTCTCAGCAAACAAGCCCGGTGGTTTTGTCTTTAGTCTGCCACCTTTCCCGCAGCTCGCACTGCAGCCCCTGTTCGATTCATGTTTCAAAGCGTGTCCATTGGAGAAACAACATGTGCAGATGGTCTGTAAGGGAATACTTTGATTCCTTTTTTGTATTGATATTTTGCTTTTTACATGTTTCTACTTTAGGATATTGTCAACTCTTTGCAAAACAAATTTAAATTTGCACACTGGTATGCTTTCCCCTCAATGTGACATCAGAGCTTAGTAGAAATGCTTTTTTTGCATTTCCAGAAAAAAAACTTAAAAATAAAGGTGGGTTTCTTAAGGAATCTTGTAGAGCAGATCCCAATTCCATGGTGAATCTTCCTGTGATGACCTGCGGAGAGCGGGAGAGTGGGTGCGGCCTCCAGGCCTGGGGCTGTCTGCAGTTGTGAAGTCGCCGCCTAATTCTAAAGTTCAAAGGTCCAGATGCGCGCTGCTGAGGCTGGCGCTCAGAGCGGTCAGTCTTTCCGAGAGCGCACCCGGCTGCAGTCCTCTCGGTTGTTTCACGGTGATATTTCTCCCAGGCGGCTGCTTCTGAGCTTCTCTGACGTGGGTTACATCTGGAATTTCATTTTCTTCTTCACACGCTTCCTAGCATCTGATTTAGTGGTAACATTAAGAGCCAAATGCCTCGAGGTTGAAGGAAGAGTCTGTATGAGGCGTTAAACAATTAGCTGTATTGTTTTCATTAGTAGATTTTTGTTGTTCCTTGTTATTTGTTTCAGCTTTTCTGTGTGTTTTGTAGTTATTGCTGTTGTTCTGATTTTGCAAAGGTAATTTAAATATTTTCATCATTGCTTCAATCTGATATGGAGTCGGATCGGGAAAACCATTTTCTTTTCATAAATATCTACTTCTTCTGAAAGTGTCTGCGTTCAAGAGTGAGCGAACAGGTTTCCACTTGGGACTAATCAGCAAAGGTTTTTTGAAAGTGTAATACTAGTTGAATCCTAATATCCTGCCGTAGGGCGCCCTGTAAACCTTTGTTTTTCTGAAATAAATTAACTGAAAACAAACCAAAAAAAAGATGCCATTTTTTAGTGAAATGGGCAAGAGCCCTGAGTCATGGACCCACACTTCCTTCCAGAGGTGGGAAAACGAAACCCTCCTGTCTTGGGAGACAGCACACCTACTGCCCTTTGAGAGTCAGCTGCCAAACACACCACACACCGTGGAGGGCCCTCTACTGCCTGCTCTGGGCGAGGGGGAGGGGCGGGCAGGGGGCAGGGACGGGAAGAATAACTGGAGATGGCACATAGAGTTTGAGGTGGTGATGAGACATCCAAGGTCGCACAGGAATTTAAACTCAGTGGAGGTAGGACCTCCATGCTGCGGGCTCAGGGAGGTCAGGCGACCTGCCTCAGGTTAACGCGAGGCGGCAGATGGAGATGGAGTCTGCCTCTGCCTGGGAATCCACACCCCACCCTCGCAGGAGGAGGGTGGGCTTCCTTGCAGGGGTGGTCAGAGAGGACAGGAGAACCCAGGAGCTAGCGGAAAGAGAATTTCAGGGAAGGGCCACTGGTGGCCTGACATTGTAGAGTTGTCAGTTTGGGTGTGGGCTGAGTTTAGGGTTTAGTGGAGACTTTTGAAAGAGTGGCTCAGATGCCAAGCACTGGGGCAGGCTCCAGAGGGCATGCACATATGGGAGGACATGTCCTGTCCCTTATGGAGCTAAGCATGAGCCAAATCAGGGACGTTGGCAGAAATTAAATAGAGGCGCAGGCAAGGGAGATTGTGGTCGGCAAACTGCAGCTCATGAGCCACATGTGGCTCTTTGGCCCCTTGAGTGTGGCTCTTCCACAAAATAACACAGCCTTGGCGAGTCTATTTTGAAGAAGTGGTGTTAGAAGAAGTTTAAGTTTAAAAAATTTGGCTCTCAAAAGAAATTTCTATCGTTGTACTGTTGATATTTGGGTCTGTTGACTAATGAGTTTGCCGACCACTGATAGACCTACTAGCCCCCAGGCACCTGACCAGGTTAGAAGGAGCCCTTCCCTGCCTTCCTGTGCCAGCACAGCTGCCCAGGGCTCAACCCCTAGCCCCCCTGCCCTTCTCCACGCCGGCCTTGCAAGGATGAAGACCAGGTGGTTGAGGAGGTTTTGTGCAGGACATGAGATGGGTTTAAACTGGTATCAAGAGTTTAGAGCAGCCCTAGCCAGTTTGGCTCAGTGGATAGAGCATTGGCCTGCGGACTGAAGGGTCCCAGGTTGATTCCAGTCAAGGCATGTACCTTGGTTGCAGGCACATCCCCAGTAGGGGGTGTGCAGGAGGCAGCTGATCTGTTTCTAACTCTCTATCCCTCTCCCTTCCTCTCTGTAAAAAATCAGTAAAATGTATTTAAAAAAAAAAGTTTAGAGCAGCTGCTGTTTGACTAAGTGGGTCGGGGGATGTGCCCGGGTTGTGGGCCCCACTCCCAGTAGGGGGCGTTCAGTGTTGGGGAGCACAGGCTGGAAAGTTGTCAGGAGGACATTCCAAGAAAAGGGGAGTGTGCCGAAGGCCACCTGCCCTGTTTATCAGAATTCTGACTTAGGGGAGATTTAGGGGAGTGCTGAAGGTGGTGTCCTTGATTATTCCGTGACCTTTCCAAACAGTCTGTGCACGTGCAGACCCCAGTGTTTACTGGAATCCTCATGCTCAATCCCTGGATGCCCTTGCCTAGAGAACAATGTGAACACGTGTCCTCCCGAGATTACTCACCCTATGATTGCATCTAAAGATAAACATTCCAATAAAGGCCTAACGAGGCAGGCAATCAAGGCTGCCTGGCCGCTATCCCCCACAGTGAAACTATGAGTTATCTGTTCATCCCTTGTTCAGGGGCTGCTGGTCAGCCCCAGCAGTGCAGAGGCGGTTGATCAATGATTCCCTCTCATCATTGATGTTTCTATCTCTCTCTCCCTCTCTGAAATAAAAAAAATTTAAAATAAAAAAAAAAAAGAGTTTAGAGCAGCTGCAAGCAAAAGGTAGGAGGAGGCTTTTCTCCTAGGAGCTTCAGAGCAGAGGCCGGGAAGAAGGAACAAGAGAGGGTAAATGCAACTCTTGCACCATGATTTTAAAGTGGGTGAAATTAGAAAGGGACACTCATTCAAAGGATTATTGAGCACCTGCTATGTGCAGGGAGCTATGCAGCATGGACTGTGAGGCCAGGGAACCCCCTAACAGCTGTGTGCCAGTGGGCGGGGCGGGGAGCCACCCCCTGGGGAGGAGGCGTTCCAAGTCTCTAGAAATAGGACCAAAATCCAGATCTTTTGACTAGTTTAGAATTCCTTTCACTCTAGATTCGGATTCTTCCTCTTAAAAACGTTTAAAGTTACATAATTGTTTAAATAGGTGATACATTTACTTGGTTCCAAATTTAAAAAGCATAGTGGGAGCACAGGGCAGCATCTCTCCCCATTCTCAGCCCCAGGCATCTAATCTCAGGGACCTCAGTTGGCACTTCCTTCATATGTTTTAGAGATATTTTGTATTTCCCCCTATGGTCTATTCATTTCCCTGATCAATTTCCTACTTGTAGTTAATAATTTCTTTCTTATTTTAAGAGCTCCATGTGCACCTGGGACATTAGCCCTTTCAGTTGGTGGTAGTTGTAAATATGTTTCCTTTTAACATTTTCATGTCCTCATTTGTCTCTAGGCACTGCTTTGTAGTGTTCCCTCCCCTCCCATGCAGATCTTCTTATTTAAAAAAAAAAAAAATATATATATGTTTTTATTGATTTTAGAGAGAGAAGAGAGGAGAGGGATAGAGAGATAAAAACATCGGTGAGAGAGAAACATCAAAATATCAACTGCTGCCTCAGCTGCCTCCTGCACACCCCTCACTGGGGATCGAGCCTGCAACTGGAGCCTGAGCCTGTGCCCTGACCTGGAATTGAACTGTGACCTCTTGGTTTCCGGGTCAATGTTCAGCCATGAGCCACATCTGCCAGGCCCATGCAAATCTTTTTAAATGTGGTTGACTTTATCTGGCTTTCCTTTTATGACTTCTATATGGTTTTTTATTGATATTTTAGGAAGAGAAAGGAAGGGAGAGAGAGAGGGGGAGAGAGAGAGAGAGAGAGAAACATAGATGTGAAAGAGTAACATCAATTGGTTGCCTCCATCAGTGCCTCAACCATGGATCAAACCCGCACCCTAAAGTATGTGCCCTAACAGGAAAGTGAGCCTTTTGGTCCACAGGATGATGCTCCAACCAGCTGAGTCACAGCAGGGCGATGCTTAAGGCATTCCCAAGATGGTGTTCAATGACATACAGTGGGCCCCTGCTGCCCAGTTGCTCCATGAGCCTACATAACTGTAATATGTTACCACGTGGTCACTACTTTACAGTGGTACAACGTGGTTCCTTCATCTGTCTGTCTGGAAGCCAGGTACCGGCCCACATAACATTCACTTGTCAAGCATTTACTGAACTCTTTCTAAGAACATGTGGTGACGAGGCCTGCGTCCAGGATGGCACACAGCAGATCGGAATCCAGCTCTGCTCACCCCGCGTGGCCCTGGCGATTACTTCCGTGCTTTGCATTTTTGTTTCTCATCGTCTCACAGGATGGGTGACAGAGTGTGGAATGGGGAGGGACAAGGACTAGAGATGGAAGAACAGATGTGGGTGCAGCGTAGGGAGAGAGCTGTAAGGCAAGCCCAGTGTCCACGCCTGTGGTTCAGGCGCTGAGATTGGAACTCACTAGGGCAGCGGCAACAGTAAAGTTGAATGGATTGAGCCAATCAAGGGCGGAAGGGCCTCTGTGCTGGACGGTCACTGAGGATGGCTTGGACGCGGGCGGGGAGATGGCCGTGTGGAGGCAGCGAGGAGGACATGGGCACAGGGCTCCATAGCTAGGTCTGGTGTGCGGCGCTGGGGAAGGCATGCTCAGGAGCCAGTACAATGTGGTGAAGATGACGCCCACCCCCGGGACCCTGTGACTGGAGGTGGACATCTCATTGGAGAAGAAGGACTTCAGGGAAAGTAAGTTTTTAGGAGCAACCCCACAGCAGGTAGTTGCCAAGTGGGACCAAGGGAGGAGATGATGGAGTGAAGTCTGAACAAGAACCTCAGACCAATTTTTTAAAATGTGTTTTTATTGACTTCAGAGGGAGGGGGAGAGAGAGAGAGAGACAGAGAGAGAGAGAGAGACAGAGAGAGAGAGAGAGAGAGAGAGAGAGAGAGAGAGAGAGAGAGAGAGAGAGAGAGAGAAACATCAAACATTGATCTACTGCTCCTGTCTGCCCTCTGCTGGGGCTCAAGCCTACAGCCTGGGGAACCGGCCACCTCCTGGTGCATGGAACGATGCTCAACCAACTGAGCCACACTGGCCAGGCTTATACATTCTTTTCAACAACTGCATGGCACTCAATTCTGTGACTGTTTCATAAGTTGGCAGACTCTGTGTTACTGAGAAGGCTAACCCCTATTTTGTAAAACTACTGTTGTAGTGTACCCAGCGAATCGCACAAAGGATGCCCAAGAAGTCGAATTGAGGAGTCATTTATTCAAATGCTGGTGGCTACGAGGGGGCCTTAGCACTCTAAATCTCTCAGCCCCAAATGGAAATAGCATTAGGCTTATGAAGGCAAAAAATCACAAAGGCAGCAATTACATCCCCTGGTTTGGAATGAGGAACTGGTTTGTGAAAGCAGTTTGTACAGAAGCTGAATTGAGCAAGTTAGTTAACTGCAAAGATTAATTATCGTTTTGGGTCTAGGGGCCACGGAGTCAATGGAAAACAGTTCCTGGAGCCACTGAAGCAATTAAAGCAATTGTGCTGTTCTGGTTCCCAGGTGCCGAAGAATGTCCTTTGAAAGACCATAATCAATGGGTATACAATCAAATGGGGTGATTCATATAAGTTCAGGAGATCACAATAACTTCTCTATTTTTTTAAAAAAAATAAATCTTTATTGTTCAGATTATTACAGGTGTTCCTCTTTCCCCCCCACCCCCCATAGCTCCCCTCCACCTGATTCCCCACCCCACCCCATGCCCTTACCTCCCGCCACTGTCTTCATCCATAGGTGTAAGATTTTTGTCCAATCTCTTCCCGCACCCCTCACACCCCCTTCCCCCTGAGAATCGTCAGTCCACTCCCTTTCTATGTCCCTGATTCTATTATATTCACCAGTTTATTCTCTTCTTCAGATTTTTTATTCACTTGATTTTTTTAGATTCACTTGTTTGTAGGTATGTATTTGATGTCATTTTGTTGTTCATAATTTTTATCTTTACCTTTTTCTTCTTCTTCCTCTTCTTAAAGAATACCCTTCAGCATTTCATGTAATCCTGGTTTGGTGGTGATGAACTCCTTTAGCTTTTTCTTGTCTGTGACCTTTAACTCTGAATGATAGCTTTGCTGGGTAGAGTAATCTTGGTTGTAGGTTCTTGCTGTTCATCACTTTGAATATTTCTTGCCAGTCCCTTCTGGCCTGCATAATTTCTGCCAAGAAATCAGCTGACAGTCGTATGGGTACTCCCTTATAGGTAACTAACCGTTTTTCTCTTGCTGCTTTAATAACTTCTCTATTATGTTAGCAAGCAAATAATTACAGAAGCCAGAATAGCAGGGTTAAAATTTAAACAGTAGTCTTTACCCGAGATGAATGCTACTATGCTTCACTACTGTTTGGAATTCTCTGCTATTTTTTAGACGGCCTCTTATTCTGAAAACAAAACAAAACAAAAAAACCAAAAAAAAAAAAAAAAAAAAAAACCCAACAAAAAACTTTGCTTTAGCCTGCTTGAATAATGAGAAAGATAAACTTAGCCGTCAGACCTTGTAGGCCAGAGACTAGATACACCCGTGCTCTCACACCATGCCAGATGTATTTTTTAATTGGATAGAACTGTGTTGTTTTCAAGGCCACCAGCGAGATAACCACTAAGCACACACAGGGCTGGCTCTTTAATAAAAAGGGAAGTTCTGCTTGTAGCTCTGCTTAGAATTTGAATTCATTTTCTTCTAAGCCCACCTGTGAATAATAATTTAAAAAAGTGTAATTCCAAGCTCTCTAAGCGTTGTTTGATTTCCGGTTTTCTGCAACATTGTTTCCAGTGATTGCTTTGTTTGGAGATCACATAGAATGTTGCAATGAATATCCTTCAACATATATTTTGGAGGACTTAGAATATTCCAGGGATATTATGGTGAAAGAGTAAGGTAACTTCCAAGTTACCATCAATTTTCCTATCATCATTGATTAAAGAATCCATAGTTTCCCCAGTGATCTGAATGCCAACTTTATAATATGCCATATATGCATACATACTTGTATATTTTTTATTCCCCATCCTGCTCTATTCTTCTGTCTATTGCTATCTGTATGTCAAACCATTTTTTAAAATTTTTAGTCATTTTTAAATGTTTTTTCAATTATAGTTGACATACAATATTATGCTAGTTTCAGGTGTACACTCCAGTGATTAGACATTAGAAAATTACTAAGTGATCACCCTAAAAAAATCTCATACCCATCTAACACCATACGTAGTTATTAGAATATTATTGACTATATCCAACAATGGTCAAAATGTTCTCTGTATCTATGAGTCTGTTTTTGTTCTGCTTGTTTATTTATTTTGATATTTAGATTCAATTGTTGATAGATGTATGTATTGCCGTTTTAGTGTTCATTTTTTAAATCTTTTTTTCCCTCCTTCTTCTTAAAGAAGACCCTTTAACATTTTATGTAATACTGGTTTGGTGGTGATGAACTCTTTTAGCTTTTCCTTGTCTGGGAAGCTCTTTATCTGACCTTCAATTCTAAATGATAGCTTTGCTGGGTAGAGTAATTTTGGTTGTAGGTTCTTGCTACTCATCACTTTTAATATTTCTTGTTACTCCCTTCTGGCCTGCATAGTTTCTGTTGAGAAATCAGCTGACAGTCATATGGGCACTCCCTTGTAGGTAATTAACTGCTTTTCTCTTACTGCTTTTATGATTCTCTCTTTATCTTTAACTTTTGATATTTTAATTATGATGTGTCTTGATCTGAGCCTCTTTGGATTCCTTTTGTTTGGGGTTCTCTGCGCTTCCTGGACTTGTAAGTCTATTTTTTTTCACCAGGTAAGGGGAAGTTTTCTGTCATTATTTCTTCAAATAGGTTTTCAATATCTTGCTCTCTCTTCTCCTTCTGGCATCCCCATGATGCAAATGTTGGTACACTTGAAGTGGTCCTAGAGGCTGCTTACACTATCTTCATATTTTTGGATTCTTTTTTTCTTTTTGCTCTTCTGGTTGGGTGTTTTTGCTTCTTTATATTCCAAATTCTTGATTTAATTCTTGGCATCCTCTACTCTCCTGTTGCTTTCCTGTAAATTATTCCTTATTTCAGTTAGTGTATCTTTCATTTCTGGCTGGTGTCCTTTTTTATGATGCTGAGGTTCTCACGAAGTTCCTTGATATTCTCAGTAAGTTCCTTGAGCATCCTTATAACCATTGTTTTGAACTCTGTATCTGGTAGTTTACTTGTTTCCATCTCATTTAGTTATTTTTCTGCAGATTTCTCCTGCCTTTCATTTATAGCATGTTTCTTTGTATATGCATTTTGGCTGCTTCCCTGAATCAGGTAGAGCTTCTACATCTCCCAGACTTGGTAGAGTTGCTTTGTGTGTAGGTCCTGTAGGGCCCAGTGGCTCAGCCTCCCCAGTCACCTAAGCTTGGCATTCCAGGTGAGCCCCTGTGTGAGCTGTGTGCACAGTCCTATTTTAGTTGAGGTTTGATTGATGTTGGCATCACTGGGAGGGATTGACCCCCAGGCCAATTGGCTGTGTGAGGACCAGCTGTGACTACAGTGGGAGAGCTGCAGTGCAGGAGGTGACCCTGTGGAGCAAGACTTGCTTCAGTGGGGCTTTGCTGTTCACTGAGTCTGCCCCTTGAGTGTGTCATGTGTGGAGATGCTAAGTCAGGCACTGGCTGTGCCCTGGCCAGGACCCCCCGGCATGAGCTACAAAGCAATCTACTTGTGTTGGGCTTGGAGGTGCCCGGGAGAAGGCATGCTGTGAAGCAGGGCAGGCTGCCACTAGTGCCAGACCTGGGACCACTTATTGAGAGGTAAAGGACACACTGTCATTTCGATTTAATGCTCAAATTTTTATACTGTGAAATCACATTGTATCTGATGCTTCATAGGATCAGAAACTTTATTTTTTTTCCAATGCAAAACATTTTAATAGGTTGTCAAATATATAGTTATTAGAATTATCTAAATATCACTTATAAAAATTGGTATATCACATTTGATGATTCTATAAAATAAAATCACACATTGACAATAACCCCTGCAGTCCAAGAATACCCCCATCAATAGTACAAATTATAAATACATTAAGAAAGAGACATTTAAACCAAAAAGTAACTCTGACTAGACTAAATACATTCATTTATCAAGTACAATAAACTGAGCACAGTCACTAATAACACAAGTTTAGGTGTAATTTCATATGCTTTCATAAATCTTCCAGAACAGCTCCCATAGTAAAGTGTCTTTGTGCACACCATTTTCATTTATATTTAGGTGCATCATACATCATCCTTAAGACTATTTCACTTCATAATTAAACTTGATATATATTGTAAGTGAACACCAGGTTAAAATTTAGCCCCAATGATGAAAAAGTTGAACAATTAAAAAATTCTTGAGAAAGTATATTTTAATTTGTTTAATTACATGGATACTATTTCCTCTTACTAGATGCTATCAAAATAACTTAAGCATTAACTCCTCAAAAATGGAAACTCCAACCTTCCTAAAATATTAACAAGCATTTTAAGTAACAATAAAATCATCCTGTAAGTCAAACAGTAAATTTCACATTCATTGCCAAATTTAAAATACCAGTGATTTGAAGATTGAGGCTTAAAACATTAGTACTAAATTATAAAATATAATGTAAAAAATGTTCGGTAATTTGCTTGTGAAAATATAATGGGATATTCCTCACAGTAATGTTAAAGCACTACTCTAAATGGACAGTCTAAGTAAATGTACCTTTACCAGTAAGAAAACTGAAAAATTAAGGCCTTTCTATGCTCTGTATAGCTATCTGAACTCAAAGCCAAATAGAGGTTACAATGCTGCAAAGTACTATTTTCAACCTCTCTAAACTGTTAGTTGCTTCATCTCAACTCAATAATTATTAACTTATCTTTACACAAACTCAAATGCTAGGTAACTTTATCATCTTGAAATAAATATTTCTCTGTATCTCTATTTTAATTCAGTCCCCAACCCCATGCCATCTAGACAGAATGCTGGAAATAGTTAGGGCTTTGTCTGATTGGTTCACAACTGTATATTCAGCAGCTAAAAATGGTTAGCATGCCAACATCAATCAATCTAGTAAGTATGTTTGAATCTATATAATAAAGCCTAAGCGACCGTCATGGAGGAATGACCAGAATGACCAGTCACTATGATGAGCACTGACCACCAGGGGACAGATGCTCAACCACGAGCTTCCCCCTGGTAGTCAGTATGCTCCCACAGGGGGAGTGCCGCTCAGCCAGAAGCTGGGCTCACAGCTGTCAAGTGCAGTGGTGGTGGCGGGACCCTCTCCCACTTCCGCAGCAGTGCTAAGGAGCAGCGAGTAGGCAGGCGGTAATGAGCAAGGGGTCCTGGACTGTGAGAGGGATGTCCCGGACTGAGAGAGGGCACAGGCTGGCCTGAGGGACACCCCCCCTCCCCAGTGCATGAATTTCATGCACTGGGCCTCTAGTGAACTAATAAGAAGCCTGACCTCCATGGGCAACTCTACTTGTTTTCCCAAAGCATTAAAAGGCAATTTACCTCTTTGCACAACCAAACTAACAAATTTTAAAAAGAAACCGATATCTATGCTGTGATAACATAGAATGTAATGGAAAGACAACTGAAACTACACATATATCAAATCAAGGTTAAAGGCACTGGATCAGAAAGATTATTACAAAGCATGGTAAATAATTTTTAAAGCAAATCAAGTTTTAAAGTATAAAATGTTGAACTGCTATGAGTAAATGGTACTAAAATGATGCTTTAAAATAGTTGACAAAATTTCTATAATTCCACACATAAAATTCTTTTGTTGTTTTACCATTTTCTTTCATCCTACGTGTTCTATATTCCAAATCCTAGAAACAAATGTTTTTAGTTGCATGAAACAAGAAAAATGCAACTGAATTGTCTTTGAAAATTAATTTTTATTTTATTTTAATTTTTTACATTTCTGTATTGATTAAGAAGAAATTGTGTCCTCATCCCTCCATTAACCCCCCAACCCACCTACCCCCCACTCATGCCCTCACCCCCCTAGTGTTTGTGTCCATTGGTTAGGCTTATATTCATACATACAAGTCCTTTGGTTGATCTCTCCTCCTTTCCCCGACCCTTCCCTATCTACCCTCTGAGGTTTGGCAGTCTGATCGATGCTTTTCTGTCTCTGGATCTGTCCCTGTTCATCAGTTTATGTTGTTCATTATATTCCACAAATGAGTGAGATCATGTGGTATATATCTTTCTCTGACTGGCTTATTTCACTTAGCATAATGCTCTCCAGTTCCATCCATGCTGTTGCAAATGGTAAGAACTCCTTCTTTTTTACTGCAGGGTAGTATTCCATTGTGTAGATGTACCACAGGTTTTTTTACATGTTAAGATAGGAAGTTTATTCCACACTAACGAGTGAGATAGAAAAACCAGGATTAGAGGAGAAGGAGGACCTAGCTGGGCTGTCTTGCAGGGGGGGAGAAGAGCAACATGGGCAGAGGTGAACACACCTTTTTAAAAATATATATATATTATATTGATTTTTTTACTGAGAGGAAGGGAGAGGGATAGAGAGTTAGAAACATCGATGAGAGAGAAACATCGATCAGCTGCCTCCTGCACACCTCCTACCAGGGATGTGCCCGCAACCCAGGTATATGCCCTTGACTGGAATCGAACCTGGGA
Organism: Corynorhinus townsendii; assembly: GCA_026230045.1. Classification (NCBI taxonomy): domain Eukaryota; kingdom Metazoa; phylum Chordata; class Mammalia; order Chiroptera; family Vespertilionidae; genus Corynorhinus; species Corynorhinus townsendii. The sequence goes on along the minus strand of JAPDVU010000004.1, from coordinate 99,564,113 downwards.
CCCTTCAGTCCATAGGCCGACACTCTATCCACTGAGCCAAACTGGTCAGGGCTGAACACACCTTTTGAGGGGAGGAACGGGAAGGGGTGGGGCCCAAGGCAGAATGGGAAGAGGTGGGGCCCAGGGCACTCGGCACGCACTGATTGGTGGTTCAATGTCTTGGGAATGTACCCGCCGCAGATGCAGGTTATGTCATACTCCGCCCACCTGTTGGGGGAAGGGAGGACCTATCCTTCCAGGCTTTTGGTGATATTAAAAAAAAATTGAGAGTCCAGCAAGGTCAGGGGCGAAGGTCCATTTTCCATAGCTACTTCTTGCTGAGAGGGGGCGTCGTCAAGGGTGTCTACCCAGGGTCTCAAGGATTCTGGTGACATAGGCATCTTTAGGTTCTGAATTCAAGGCCAGATAGATCTCTCCCACCTTCTGGTTGGTGAATGCTTGCATTCTGTTCTGGAAAAAACTAGTGAAACAGTGCATGAGACAGGGGCCAAAGAGCAAAATTAAAGAAATAGATACCAGTGGGCCTAATGATGGGAGGAGCCATGGGATAAGTGAGCAAAAAATAGGGAGTGTTTTCCTTGCTGGACGAGGGGTGCAGCAGCATGATTTCCCTAAGGGACTGGTTGGTGAAGTCTCAAGAGCGATCCTATTGAGTCACTTGGGAGGTAAAAGCTGGTCCTGAGGCTGCCACAGCGTCACTTGTCTGGTTTTGCTGCTTTTCTGGGCCTGGAGCTAAAATACAATCTGGGGGTTAGGTTCCTAAGGAGGACTGAGTCCCCCAGCTGGAGGGCTGGTCCTCAGGAGTCTTGGTCAGCTGGTTCTGGCCTGGGCAGAAACCTGTCAGTGTGTTCCTGGAGCAGTTGTCTGAGTAAGGGCAGGTATGGAAGATAAGTAGCCAGGAAAGGAGGGTCAGTAGGGAGACGATGGTTGAGCAAGAAAGGTCTCCCATATAGGAGTTCAAAAGGGCTTAAGAAGGTGGGGCTTCTTGGTGTAGCCCGGATTCTGGTCAGGACCATGGGCAGGAAGTCCGTCCAGGAGCTGTGAATTTCTAGAAGAGAGTTTAGCTAGATGGTCTTTAAGGAGGCTGTTGACCCTCTCGATCTTACCCAATGATTGTGGGCAGTAGAGTATGTGCAGTTTAGTTAAGTCAGGATTAGAGATAGGAAGATCTGAGAGTCCCGCCCAAGGTTGAGTGAGGGCCTCGACAACTTCGGGGCAGGAGTGCGTTGCCGCAGTTTGGGTGGAGGTGGCGGGGAGGGGAGTGGCTGGATTCAGGGCTGGGGACTGAGTTAGGGAGATGTCAGGACTCTCAAGGAGCAGGAGATGGAGTTCCTGCATGCGAGAGGGGCAAGGAGAGATAAGGGTCAGTGGGACAGAAGATCCTGTAGACTATTGGTGGAGAAGACCTATAAAGGTTGCTGGAGGCAGATTTTCTAGGCCTCCTTGGTGAGAGTGGCGGCTGCAGCCAGAGCCCGGAGGCAGGGCTGCCATACTCGAACCGTGGGATCAAGCTGTCTGGACAGGTAGGCTATGGGGGTTAAGGCTGGCCCTAGCCCTGTCTTTCATCAGTAAATAGTTGAAAAGGCCTAAAGATGTCTGGGAGATGGAAAGAAAGAGATGCCAGAAGGGTATCCCAGAGCTTAGAAAAATCTTGGTGAACGAGGGAGGGTGAGGACAGGTGTTTCTTTAGTGGCCTGGTATAGGGGCTTAGCTAGGAGAGCAAAGTTTGGGACCCAATAGCAGAAGAATCCTACCAGCCCTAGAAAGGACAAGATCTGCTCTGCAGAAGAGGGAAGCTGTAGGTCTTGTATTGCTTGAGTTTGGTCAACTGTCAGTCCTCAGGAATTGGGCGTCAGACAGATCTCCAAGTAAGTGATGGTGGGGGCTGACAGTTGCACCTTGGCAGGGGACACACGGTATCCTTTGACCCCTAGAAAGTTGAGGAGGCCAGCTGTATGCCTCTGAGACATGTCCAGGGAGGGGCTGCAGAGAAGGAGATACTGGAGAAGAGTGCTGGGTTCTAACGAGCATTGTTGGAGGTCTCTGGGTAAGGCCTGACCAAACAGATGAGGACTGTCTCTGAACCCCTGGGGCAGGACCGTCCAGGTGAGTTGAAGGGATACCTGCTCATCTGGGTCCTTTTACAATTCTTGTCAACAGTTAACTTTAGAACTTCTTTCTTTTTTTTTAACATACCTTCCATTAAGTATAAAAGGCAGGGGGAGGAGGGAGCAGGCCCTGCAGCCTGTTTCTAGGCCTCTAGCCGCTTGAATTTTAAAACTGCCACTTTTTCCCTAGAGATAAAGATCTAAGTTTCTGACAAGCCTGTGCCAGCAAGAAAGTTGTTCTTTTGGAAGGGTGGAATGGGGGAGGGGATGGGGTGAGAAGGCGCTGAGGCCAGAGCAGTTTTCAGAGCATTCAAGGGTGATTTGCCCTCAATACCCATGACTGAGATCATGGAAGGGAAAAAGGGACCCTGAAAAAGGAGGGCAGGACAGAGAAGGTAGCCCCTGTATTGACCAGGAAGGAAACCAGCTTACCCGCTACCTTGAGTGTTACCCTGGGCTTGGTGAGGGTGATGAGGGTCGTTGAGTCTGGGTATCTTCAGTCTTTGGCCAGTCTGTGGGTCATGACCTGGAAGGGCGGCCCCTCTATGCTGAGACACAAAGGGCCTGTCACTTTTCCAGGGGCAGTCATTTTTCCAGTGGCCATTTTGACCGCACGCCAGGCAGGGCTTGGTTGGAGCCCAGGGCCGGGGGCACTGCTTTGCCCAGTGGCCTTCGTTTCCACACTTGAAGCATTCTCCAGGTAGTGTTTGTCCTCTCATTGCACCCTGACCAACCACGGTCCCCTTGGGACCATGTATGGCTGCCATCAGCCTCAGAGCTGCAACCAAGGCTTGGGTTTGCAGGTTTACCTTCTGTTGAAGGCGGGTTTTCCAACCCGATTCTGCTTGCTCCTCATGGGCATTAAAACCTTTAAAGGCCATGATCTCGGACAGTGGTCTGAGAAGGCATTAGGGGAATGGTTGGCGGAGCAGGCTGCGAGCTGTGGGCCAGAGGAGGAGGAGGAGCGCAGTGGAGGGTGGCCCCACCAGGCCGGGCTAGCAGGGACAGGCTGTGGGAGGTCTCAGTAACTTTATTCAAAGAGAGGGGTTGGACCTTGCTGTTTCAAGATGGTGGCCCCCATGGGAATGGCAATCCATGTGGCCAGAGAGGGGTAGGCCTTGCTGTTTCAAGATGGCAGCCCCCATGGGAGCAGCAAGCCATGCAGCCAACATGGCAGCTGCTCACAATACACAAGGGAAGAGCAAACCAAAATTTCTACAGACAAACAGAAATCTCACTTAACTGTTTGGAGCAGCCAGCGGGGCAGTGGGCGGGCGGCTCTGGCACTGCGCGGCAGCCTCTGCTTGGCTCGCGGCCTGAGGTGGCGATGGCAGCTCCCGCAGTGGCAGCTGCCAGCCAGGAAAGGGGCAGCCACGGTGAAGAAGGAGGAGTAGGAAGAGAGGGAGCAGAAGGTGGGGCGGCGGGAGCAGGAGAGGTGGAGATGAAAGATCGGCTGGGTCAAAAGAGTCAGAAGACAGAGAAAGGGGCTGAGGACCGGTTTGAGGGGGTGAAGAAGACTTTGCAAGGAGGGTCTGATGAGTGGAACATGAGGAGTAAAGCAAGGGGTGGGAGTGAAGGGCCACTTCCTGGTTTGCTGGCAGACATTACTGAGATCAGTAAGGATGTTAAAATCAAAAGTCCCATTTTTGGGCCATCTGGACACATTCCAATTCATACTGAGGCCATGCCACATTACAGAAGTAAATGAGGCGTTTAGGACGCAGATCCTGGGACAGACCTAGCTTAGCCAGGTTGGTGAGGAGACAACCTAGAGGTGTGCTAGGATCCAGTTTAGATTTTTGATTACCCATACTAAAACCTGGGGTCAGTAGCTGAGGCTAAGGACCAGCGTCCCAGTTGTTGAGCCAAGGCTACAGACGGAGAACCCAAGGGACAGCAGGGGATGTCTCCCCTACCTCCTGGGATCCAGATGGAGGCAAAAGGCCAGAGAACAAGGGGCGACAGGAACATCTCCGCTGCCTCACCAGGTTTGGAACCCCTCCTAAAAGGGCCTGGAGGGCTATGCCTGGAAGGCAATCTCTGACGTGGGCCGCAGTTTACGGACAGAGACACTGGAAAAATGACCGCCAGAAATCAGCATGGGCTGGGACTTACCGCTGACACTGCCGAGCCAGGGGGAGAGGAAGGAAGATCCCAAGCCACGAGGAGAGGGAGACATCCTGGACTGTGAACAGTTAGATGGAATGCTCGCCCCTCCCAGCTTTCACGGCACCAAATGTAAGGTTTGAGGGGCAGGAAACAGAGTCAGAGAGTAAGACATTTTAAGAGAGGAAGTTTATTCCACACTAACGAGTGAGATAGAAAAACCAGGATTAGAGGAGAAGGAGAACCCAGCCGGGCTGTCTCGCAGGGGGAGAGAACAGCCTGTACCACAGTTTTTTAATCCACTCATCTGCTGATGGGCACTTAGTATTTTTTTTTTTTTTTGAGGAAACACCATACTGTTCTCCACAGTGGCTGCTCCAGTCTGCATTCCCACCAGCAGAAAAAGGGTTCCTTTTTCTCCGCATCCTCGCCAACACTTGTCATTTGTTGATTTGTTCATGATAGCCATTCTGACAGGTGTGAGGTGGTACCTCATTGTTGTTTTGATTTACATCTCTCAGATAATTAGCGACTTTGAGCATGTTTTCATATGTCTCTTGGCCTTCCTTCTGTCCTCTTTCAAAAAGTGTCTATTTAGGTCCTTTGCCCATTTTTTGATTGGATTGTTTATCTTCCTTTTGTTAAGTTGTATGAGTTCCCTGTAAATGTTGGAGATTAAACCCTTATCGGTGATGACATTGGCAAATATGTTCTCCCATGCAGTGGGCTTTCTTGTTGTTTTGTTGATGGTTTCTTTTGCTGTGCAAAAGCTTTTTATTTTGATGTAGTCCCATTTGTTTATTTTCTCTTTAGTTTCCATTGCCCTAGGAGCAGTATCGGTAAAGAAATTCCTTCGGCATATGTCTGCAATTTTGCTCCCTATGGAGTCTTGTAGAATTTTTATGGTTTTCTTTCTTACATTCAAGTCCTTTAGCCATTTTGAGTTTATTTTTGTGTATGGTGTGAGTTGGTGGTCTAATTTCATTTTTTTGCATGTATCTGTCCAATTTTCCCAACACCATTTGTTGAAGAGACTGTCTTCACTCCATTTTATGTTCATGCTTCCTTTGTCAAATATTAATTGGGCATAGTGGTTTGGGTTGATTTCTGGGTTCTCTATTCTATTCCATTGATCTATATGTCTGTTCTTGTGCCAGGCTGTTTTAAGAACAGTGGCTTTGTAATACAGCTTGATATCTGGTACTGAGATCCCACCTACTTTGTTCTTCTTTCTCAGGATTGCTGTGGATATTCGGGGTCTTTTTTTATTCCAGATGAATTTTTGGAAAGTTCGTTGTAGGTCTGTGAAATATGCCGTTGGTATTTTAATGGGGATTGCATTGAATCTGTAGACTGTTTTGGGTAGTATGGACATTTTGATGATGTTGATTCTATCTGTTTATGTCTTCCTCTATCTCTTTTATCAGTGTCATGTAGTTTTCCACATATAGGTCTTTTACCTCCTTTACGTTTATTCCTAGGTATCTTAATTTTTTTGGTGCGGTGGTAAATGGGATTGCTTTTTTAGTCTCTCTTTTTATAAGTTCACTATTGGTGTAAAGAAATGCCATAGATTTCTTGGCATTAATTTTGTATTCTGCTACATTGCCAAATTCATTTATTAAGTCTAATACTTTTTTGATGGAGTCTTTAGGGTTTTCTATGTCATGTCATCTGCGAATAAGGACAGTTTTACTTCTTTTCCAATTTGGATGCCTTTTATTTCTTCTTCTTTCTGATCACAATGGCTAGTACTTCCGTACTATGTTGAACAAGAGTGGTGAGAGTGGGCATCCCTCTTTTGTTCCTGTTCTTAGGGGAAATGGTTTTAGTTTTTGTCCATTGAGTATGATGTTGGCTGTGAGTTTTTCATATATGGCTTTTATTATGTTGAGGTGTGACCCTTCTATTCCCACCTTGCTGAGAGTTTTTATCAAGAAGAGGTGTTAGATTTTGTCAAATGCTTTTTCTGCATCAATTGAAATGATTATGTGATTTTTTATATCTCAATTTGTTTATGTGATGTATCACGTTTATAGATTTGTGGATATTGTACCATCCTTTCATCCCCAGGATAAATCTACTTGGTCATGGTGTATGATCTTTCTGATGTATTGCTAGATCCAATTTGCTAGACTTTTGTTGAGGATTTTGGCATCTATGTTCATGAGGGATATTGGCCTGTAATTCTTTCATTGTGTTGTCTTTATCTGGTTTTGGTATTAGGGTGATGCTGGCTTCATAGAATGAGCTTGGAAGTGTTCCTTCCTCTTGAATTTTTTTGGAATAGTCTGAGGAGGATAGGTTTTAGTTCTTCCTTGAATGTTTGGTATAACTCCCCTGTGAAGCCATCTGGCCCCGGGCTTTTGTTTGCTGGGAGTTTTTTGATGACTGCTTCAATTTCATCCATAGTTATTGGCCTATTGAGATTTTTAGAATCTTCCTGATTGAGTTTGGGAAGGTTGTATTTTTTTTCTAGGAATATGTCCATTTCCTCCAGGTTGTCTAATTTGTTGGAGTAGTGTTGTTCATAGTATTTTTTAACGATCCTTTGTATTTCTGTGGGGTTTGTTGTTATTTTGCCTCTTTCATTTCTGATTTTGTTTATTTGGGTCCTCTCTCTTTGCTTCTTGGTGAGCCTGGCTAGGGGTTCATCAATCTTGTTTATCCTTTCAAAGAACCAGCTCTTGGTTTCATTGATGTTTTGTATTTTTTTTTTTTGTCTCTATGTCATTTATTTCTGCTCTGATCTTTATTATCTCCTTCCTTCTGCTCACTCTGGGCTTTTCTTGTTGCTCTCTTTCTAATTCTTTGAGTTGTAGAGTTAGATGATTTAGTACCATTTTTTTTCTTGCTTTTTGAGGTAGGCCTGTAAAGCTATGAACTTCCCTCTCAGGACTGCTTTCATTGTGTCCCATAGATTTTGGATTGTTGTGTTTTTGTTGTCATTAGTTTCCAGGATGCTTTTAATTTCTTCTTTGGTCTCATTGGTAACCCAGTCATTATTTAATAGCATGCTATTCAGCTTCCAAATGTTTTGAGATTTTTGGATTTTTTTATTGTAGTTTATTTCTAATTTTATGGCATTGTGGTCTGAGAAGATGCTTGGTATGATTTCAATCTTCTTGAATTTGGGGAGACTTTGCCTGTGACCCAATATGTGGTCTATTTTTGAAAATGTCCCATGTGCACTTGAGAAGAACATATATTCTGTGACTTTGGGATGCAATGTTCTGAAGATGTTAGTTAAGTCCATCTGATCTAGTGAGTCATTTAGGATTGCTGTGTCTTTGCTGATTTTTTGTCTAGAGGATTTATCCAGTGATGTCAGTGGTGCATTAAAGTCCCCTACTATGATGGTATTATTGTCGATCTCTCCATTGATACCTTCCAGGAGTTTTGTTATGTATTTGGGTGCTCCTGCGTTGGGTGCATATATGTTTATCAGGTTATATCTTGTTGTTGTATCAATCCCTTTTGTATTATGAAGTGGCCTTCCTTATCTCTTGTTATGGCCTTCACTTTGAGGTCTATTTTGTCAGATATAAGCTTTCTTTTTCATTTCCATTTGCCTGAAATATACTTTTCCATCCCTTCACTTTCAACCTGTATGAGTCCCTTGTTCTCAGGTGGGTTTCTTGTAGACAGCATATATATGGGTTGTGTTTTTTTATTCATTCAGCCACTCGATGTCTTTTGTTTGGAGCATTTAGTCCCTTTATGTTTAAAGTTATTACTGAAAGGTATTTGTTTGTAGTCATATCTATTTTTGTGTCTGTGTTCCTTCATACCTTTTTATTTCTTCTTTTTACAGTATTCCCTTTAGCATTTCTTGCATTGCTGGTTTGGTGGTGATAAACTCCCTTGGCCTTTTTTTGTCTGCGAAGCTCCTGATTTCCCCTTAAATTTTGATTGATAGTCTTGCTGGATAGAGTATTCTTGGATTCAGTCCTTTGCTTTGTGACACTTTGTATACCTCCTTCCATTCCCTTCTAGCTTGATGTGTTTCTGTTGCGAAATCACTTGATAATCTGATGGGGTATCCTTTGTAGGTAACCCTCTGTCTCTCTCTTGCCGCCTTTAAGATTCTCTCTTCGTCATTAATATTTGCCATTGAAATTATGACATGTCTTGGTGTGGGTCTTTTGGGGTTGATCCTGCTTGGGACTCTCTACACTTGTGTAACTTTTTTCTTCCACATATCTGGCAAGTTTTCTGTCCTCATTTCTTCAAATAGATTTTCTAATCCTTGCTGCTCTTCTTGTCCTTCTGCAGCCCTATTATATGTATGTTACTTCGTTTCATGTTGTCCCAAAGCTCCCTTAGGTTTTCCTTCTGCTTTTTAATTTTTTTCTCCAGTTGCTGTTAATATTTGGCTTATTTCTGTACCTTATATTCTAACTCACTAATTCGGTCCTTTGCTTCTTCTAGTCTACTGTTGAAACTTTCCATGGTGTTTTTGATTGTAGCTATATCACTTTTCATTTCTTCCTGATTCTTGCATAGGTTGTTGATTTTCTCATCCATCCGATGTATGAATGCCACGACCATTACTCTGAATTCTTTTTCGGTCATGTTGCATGCTTCAATTCCACTAATTTCCTTTCTTGGTGACTCCTCTTTTTCTTTCCTCTGGGGATTGTGTCATCTCCCCATTCTGACTATCACCAGAAGGTTCAAACTTCGAGTTGCGTGGACCTGGGCCGTGTGCCGTGGGAACTTCGCACCACCCGAGTGTCACTGAAGTGCTCCGACACTAGGACGTGTGGCTGCCGTGGGCTGGTGGGAACCAGGCTCGCCCAGGGTCAGTGTTACCAGTGTTCAGTGTGGTCTCGTGTGCACACCTAGAATCATGGACCCCGCCTGCACTGCGCTGTTGGCATGTGCCAAAAATGAGTCCCCTAGCGTGTGCCAGGAGTCAGTGTTTCCCTGTGTCTGCACCAAGAATCGGGTATCAGAGTCTCTGTTGCCTTGTGCAGCTTCTCACTGAGAATCAGAGTCCCCGTGTGCGCATGCACCAAGAATTGGAGTCACTGGCTCTTAGTGTGAGTGCACTGTGAGTCAGGGATCCCAGGTGCACCCGGTAAGAAACAGAGTCAAGTCAGTGGTGCTCAGTGCTGCCTCTTGCTGGGAAAATCTGGGTCCCAGTCACCATGGGGGACTGGGTTGCACAGTAGCACTGTGGCGTGCCTGCGCTGCGGAAAACAGACTTCCATGGGCACTGCAGAAACAGACTTCTGTGTGTACTTGCCCATAATCGAAGTCAGGTGGCACTGCCGCCCTGCATGGGCTTCGGGTTTGGTTACCCAATTGCTTTGCGGGGAGCAGATTCCAGTCTCTGTGCGTGCGCAGGCTCTAATTCCCCTAGCAGCGCTGCGATCCCTGCACGCGCCTCCAAGCTCAAATTCCTGTAGGGGCCTTGCAGCCTGAGCGAGGGACGGGTTTATCAGTTACTATGGCACTATCCGAGATCCTGCGGGGAGTGGGATAGGCTCTTTGACTCACAGAAATCTGCTGCTGGGAAGTCTGGATCCTTTTTGTCTGTTGGTCTGAAGTTGTGGTGGCACTTCTCTGTCCCCAGTGGCTGCAGGGTCCTGGTTTGCGTCTGAGACTCGACTGGGTGGTTCTGAGGCCAGGATCCTAGTCTCAAGCAGCTCTGTTTCTCAAGATGGTGTGGTCCCTGTGCCCTTACTGGCCGCCCAGAAGTGTCCGCTTTGTGCGCGGGGCTCCACCATCTGAGACTGCCCAGTTTGGCAGCCCCTTGGAGGACCTGCAGAATCTAACTGTCCCTAGCTCATACACACACACACCACACATGTCTGCACTCTCCTCTGTGGTTCTCTCACTCTCTCACACTCTCTCCCTTCCTACCTTCCTGCTGGTCGCCATCTTCCAATCCCCGAAAATTACTTTTTTTTCTTCAGTTATGTTTTAAATTTGATAGACATTATAGAGATGATATGGAGAACATAATCCTGAAAATCATAAAACAGTAAATTATAGTGTCAAAATTAAATTTAAAAAGTTCTTACTCAGTTAAATAGTCTAAAGCCTCACAAGAGCAAAATGTAGTGTAAGGGGCATAGTAAGTACAATCTTTCCATATTCCAATTTGCCCACAAATGAAAAATTTTAAAAGAAAAACATGTTTCTTCCAAGTAACTTGTCTCTTCTTGCCTTGGCAAGAATAATTATTAGCGCCCTTAATTTCAAGATTTTTGTTGTTGTCTGTTTCAATTATCTTTTTCATGAAGTATAACATGTTGAAATATGAGTAATAAATTAAAATTAAAGGGAAAATCTGCTTTTGGAATAAAGTAATTCAAAATCACTTCACTAAGAAGCACCTTTAGATATGCTGGTCTAAACTTTAATATAAAATCTAAACAGTACTTATTTCTGAAGTAGAATTTTCTCCAGTTTTAATAACTTCAAAAAGTAATACTAAGGACATCAACCTGTGCTTTCTAGATTTTTGAAAGTGTTCTCATAAATGTAATGAGTTTAGATATGGCTTATTGTCATGGTTGGGTGGACAGAGATTTCATGATAAACTGGCACCAGAAAAATAAACTCTCAATGACTGAATGTTTTGCATTTTGCTTGAGCCAAATAGATGTTTAAGTCATGTACCACTACATTCCCTGCTTAACATTCCAAAGTTTCTTTATTCTTCATAGTTTTCTAATGAACAAATAGTTTTCCTGAGTAAGATTATAAAAAAGTTAACCCTTCTACCAAAAGTGTAAAGACAAATAAAATGTAGACTCACAATACAAATTGTTTACATAGCATTACAAGTGCAGAGATACGGACTGCTGCTCTTCACAATGATTGCCCCACCCCTTAAAAAGACTGCAGCAAAGGGTTCAATTGTCTAAAATACTCTGAAGTACAGTAATTAAATTCTTCAGTCCATAAACATATCCTCGTCTATTGTGTTGCTAGGGAAAACATGAGCAAAATCTATCATTCGCACTTCTACTTCCACAGTCTCTTGGCAACCAGTGGGAAGATGGTAGAAAACTTTTTCCAGTTGGGAAAGTACATTGCCATTTAAATGTTCCTGTGACAAGCTTTCCACCCATTGTCTTGCTCTATATTTTCAACTTTCAATGAAGTCTGACTGTGATGCTTTCTTGAAAACATTTTTCTGTGACGAGCATACATCTTGGACAAGCTTTTGCCTACTGAAGCCTCTATTTTTCCATTTGTTGTGGAACTTAACACTCGAAAGTTATTATTGTACTCCAGTACGTCTGTGTCTTAGAGTTGTCCTTTGGACAAAAACTTTTCTGCCAAAGTTCTTTCATTTATTTTGTAGTAGTTGGATGAGATGAACCTTCATAAACAAACAGTAATGAACTTGCATAAAAGTTAAGCTGCTCCTGTCTTTCAAACCACTGCAGAATCCTCTCAGTCTTCTGAATACTGGCAGCAACAGCATCTTTTCTTAAGCAGAATCCACTATGAAAAACCTGGATCTCCTTCCTTTAGAGTTCCTTTTGTTAAGCTTCTTCCATAGTGCTGGCTTTGTGTCTCATAGCTATCAGAATGAACATGATAAACCCTCATGCCAAGCACCAAGAACCCAATCTCTTCCATTAATGGGTATTTGCTGACCTGTTTCTGAATCTTCTCAGATGAGGCAAAATGATCATAGCTTTTTTCGCCCTGTCTTTACATCCATTATACAGGGCTTATTAAATCTATGGGTCACATCTTCCAGTTGGTGCAGTTGGAGGTGACCAGATGCCATAATATTTTGGCAAATATTTTTGTAGCTCTAAAAGAACACCATCAGTACCATCAGCAGCATAAACCATATTACAGAATTCTAACTCGCTTGGGCCCCTTGGAGGTAGCTGTAGCTGTTTCAAAACTGTGCCATCTGGATGTTGCAAGATACCCACTTTGTCCTTCCGTTACATGTGCTCGGCCACCTGATGTGAGAGGGGCACACAACTGTTGAGGAAGCGGAGCATGCTGCCCGCCGGTTTCGGAGTGCTATCGGAGTCCGCCTCGCTTGCCGGTGGGGTCCGCATATCTGGGGGGCCAGGCGCCTCGAGCCAAAGGGGGGATGGTGGCTCCGTTGCCATAACAGAAAGCTGAAGAGGTAGAGGTGGCGAGGGCAGAGGGAAAAAGATAGGACGGAGGGAGAGGGTGCCGGAGAACCGGGGGTCCCGGGGGTTCCCGCAGCGGGTGCCCGCTGAGGCCCAGGGAGGGGGCCTGTGACGCAGCGGAGGCACGGGCGCTGCCCTCCCAACTGCCGGCAGAGTGTGGCTCCCGGCTCCCGCTGCTCTAGGATCAGAAACTTTAAAAAAATTAAAACAAAACAGGTTTTGAACTATTCCCTATTTCAATTTGTCTTTTCTCCCCTGAAGAACATTTTAGGAAAATAAGTTTGTAAAAATTTGTATTTTAATTCTAATGAGTGCCTTCATCATATGACATGCACCCACTGAATATTCTTTTATTGCAAAAAGCATAAGTAAATATGTTTTAAAAACAGAACTTTACCTTAATTGTTTTAAATATCCTATATAATAAAAGGCTAATGTGCAAATAGACCAAATGGCCGAACAACCGAACAACTGAACAACCGGTCGCTATGATGTGTGCTGACCACCAGGGGGCGCATGCAGAACATGGCGGGCATTGGCAGCAGGCAGCAGAGCATGGAACATGGTGAGCATGAGCTGCGGTCGGGATGGTGGAGCAGGTGAGCAGGGGCGTCAGACCAAGGCAGGGCACTAGTTGCTGTCATCAGAGTGAGCCTCTGGTGGTTGCTGAAAATTCTTTTGCTCCCGTGCACCACGGTCCTGCCTGCTGTTTGCACACACTGCCTGCACCCGGCGCCAGCCCCAATCACTTGGTGTCATCAGTGGGTGGGAGCGTTGGTGGTGGGAGCAGGGCTGCCTACAGACAGGGGACTGGGGACCATGGCAGGAGGGGCCGGGTGGGGGCGTGGAGGATGGGCCCAGACCCATCCCTGTGCCCACCACAGCCTCGAGGCCCACAGTTCCTTTCAAGGTGCACGAATTTGTGCACTGGGCCCCTAGTTATAAATAATAGTGTTTTCTTTGATTAGTTCATGCATTTATCTTTATTGTTATCATTGCCTCCTTTTTCATTTACACAATGTTTGTAGTTGACTTTAAACTTTTTATTAAATTTTAAACTACACCAGCAATTTTAACTGGTGTGCCACAAGAAATTATTTAAAATATATTTTTATTAATTTCCAAGAGAAAGGGAGAGGGAGAGATAGAAACATCAATGATGAGAGAGAATCATTGATCAGCTGCCTCTTGCACACCCCCAACTAGGGATTGACCCCACAACCCGGGCATGTGCCCTTGACTGGAATCAAACCTGGGAACCTTCAGTCTGTAGACCGATGCTCTATCCACTGAGCCAAACCAGCCAGGGCCTGCAAGAAATTTTAAAACATATAACACCTGACTATTTAGTCAGGCACTGACTCTTTTCCATTAGATTATCAAATAACAAAAATGACAACAGCTAAACAATAGCTGTCCAGTGTGAATGATCAAAATCATACCTTTTTTTTTTTTTATCAAATCAGCAAAATATGTTTTGGTATGCCACAGAATCTTAGTAATTTGTCTATGTGCCATGAGGTGAAAAGGTGGAAAATCACTGAACTACACCAGAAGCGAGGACTGTGGCTTTGGGATGGATGTTAGGAATAGGTCTGGTTTTGACAGTCAGAAACGGACAGCATCCCTGGCAGAGGGAAGTGAAAAGTGAGCCATGAGGAGGCGTGGCGGCACGGATGTTCAGGAACTCCCAGGCAATTCTGTTTGGCTAGTGAAGAGCCAGGAGGGAGCGGGGAGATGTGACGAACGGTGGAAATGTAAGCCTGGGTTTGTCACAAAGAGCCTGGACACTGGGCTGGAGTTCGGCTTTGTCGTTGGTGACGAGTAGCGGCCTCAAAGAGAGTAGTCACAGGCGAAAGAGGAAAGTGAGATTTCGGGCTGGAGGACAGAAGCATAGAGGTCAAGGGCAGTGGGTTGCACAGGAGGGTGGTGAAGGCGATGATGAGTTTGCTTTCTCCAGATTGACTCTGAGATGCAATAGGCCATCAGCTGGAAACACGCCACTTACTGTTGGGAGAAAGACCTGGTTTGGGAATTCTGTAAGGACAGAGTTTAGAGATGGAAAAGGGCCAAGGAAACAACCTCAGAAAGGTCCATGGTCGTGGGTGGGACGGGGGCACGTGGGGAGAGCTGTGTCGGCGATGCTGGAGAGAAGCTTCAAAACAGGGGTGAGAAACGCGAGGTGGCGGCGGAGCCAGAGGCCACGAGGACGTGATTTAGGGGGAACGAACGCTCATGCAGGAAGGTCATTTGTGAGGACGGGAGAGAGTAGACTGATGGGGTAGCAAGGTGAAGGTCCTCTGAGCTTTGCGAAACTCCAGCTTTGGTGCTCACACAGCAATTCCCCAGCCCACCCAGCTCTACTGCCCAGGAGACCGCCCTCCCTGCGGGCTTTGCTTCCCTCCACTGGGTAATGTCAACGCCCTGTGAGGTGACGAATGTTTAATAACTTCCTGGTGACATTATTGCCCCCTCTGCTTGCTGAAGCCTTATTCTTGCTGGTCTCTCACTCATAGTTCCTTTGACTTAATTTTATTTTATTTTTTAAATTGTTTTTGAGAGCGAGTGAGAGAGAGAGATTTGCTTTTCCACCTACTGATGCATTCATTGGTTGATTTTTGTATGTGCCTTGCCAGGATCAAACCCACAACCTTGGCGTATAGGGATGAGGCTCTAACCAAGTGAGCTACCGGCCAGGTACCTTGACCTTGATTTTATTCACAGAACCTCAGGGTCAGAACTTTCAAAGTCATCTTCTCCAACACCAGCCAGTACCTGTAGATTTCCAGTGATGTGGGACTCTTCCTGAAGCAATATGTTTTTAAGAGTTTATGAGAGGAGCAAGGCCAAAATGACAATTAAAAATATTCCCCATAAACAACCAACAATAAAATCTAACATTTTTTTGACCTGAGGTGGGATTTAGTTAATGAAACACAGTTTTCAGTTAATAATGCATCCTTATCTTTTGTCCACAAATCCTTCTTCTATTTCAATTGATGGTTGCATATAATCACCATTCCACCCCCTCCCTGGGCACCATTTAAAGTGTTTGTTGCATTTTTATTTGCAGATAGTTTAGTAAAACACATATTGCTGTATTGTGTGCCTGTATATGGAATTAACAAGATTATAAGCCTCATTCTATTTCTTGCTTTTCCACACCACCACGTTTTTACAACCTGTCCATGTTTCGTGTGCCATACACAGCTGACTCTTGAACAATGCAGGGTTAGGGATGCCCACCCATCCTGTAGTGAGAAATCCCACAGAACCGAGGCTGGCACCCTCCACCACTCTGCTCCACAGCCACGGTCAGAAGCCCGCACTTCCTGTCAGCGCCTCTGAGCCTGCGACAGGGCTGTCGTCTGCATACCCTCCTAGGACCTGGGAGAGGGGTTCTCTGGGATATTTACCCAGAAACAGGACTCTGGGTATAGGCCAGCCTGCTGGACGCCCTCATGACCACACACATCTCCCTGCCCCTGGGTGCCAGCTGGTTGTCTAATCTTCAGTAAGCTGGTCAGTTCCAACATGCTTCGTTATGTGAGTTTCCTATCTGTGACCTCTGGCAAGGCCTGCTCGGTGAGTGACCGGTGGTGCAGGTTTTCTCTTGGGCTCCTGCCTTCTCATTGGCTTCCTTGCTTACAGCACACCCCTCACTGGTTCAGACTCTGCAGCTACAGCCCCTATTCCGTCATTTCTTTATCAGTTTTGTCCATGTGTGGTCACTGAACAGCACATTTAATTCCAAGGGAACCAAATTAAGTAATTCCTCATAGCTTATGCTTTTGAAGATTTTAAAAAAACATTTCCCCCTACACCTGGTCACAAATTTATCCTCTAACATTATTTTCCATTAACTGTATTTTCCCCTTTCCCATGTAGGCTTTTAGTCCATCTAGACCTTCTACCTTCACTATGGTTGGAGGTGGGAACTGGCTTTATTTTTCTCTATTATAAGCCAGTGTTTTCACCTTCTACAGATTCTGTTCCTTCTCCTTGGGATTTAGGCGCTACTTTTCTTTCAAATTCTTTTGTAAGCATGGCCTGTGTCAGCGCAGTCTCTGCGCCAAGCTCCTGGCTGCATCCTGACCTGGGGCCTCACCCTGACCTGGGGCCTCACCCTGACCTCGGTGGGCACCTGAGCTGTGCAGCCCAGGGGAGGGGGGTCAAGGGGGAAGGGGGTGCTGAGTGTGGCCTTGGGACCCGCTCTGCCTTCACTCTCTGAAGGCCTATGTGACATCAGTGTGGGCTCCGTTTTCTTTTGCTTCCCTCATAGTTTATAAAAAACCTGAAATCAATTTTTTTTAGAAATGGAAATAATTTATTTCTAACTTCCAAATCCTTAAAGCATACATCCTTAAACCATCCTATTCTTAGCTTCAGGGACGCAGTGGCCCATCCAGACACTGCATTATGATGTAGAGAGAGGTCTCAGGCCCGGTGTGGCTGCCCCTGAGTCCTCTCTGCAGTGGCCTCACTGGTTGAGGTGCAGTAGTAAGACCCTGCTGGGCCTCAGCCTGTGGGTGAGGGTGGGCTCAGTGGAGGCCCAACCTGCCCCCAGAGGGAAAGGAAAGTAAAATTCTGCCTAAAACAGGCCTGAGAAGTGTGCTGCCTGGGGTAGGAGCATGAGTCTAATTAATGGACAAAGATGGAAAAGCAATGGATAATTTTTTCAAAAGCCTTTATACAAGAACTAGAGGCCTGGTGCACAAAATTTGTGCGGGGGGGGAGGGCGCAGTTCCTCAGCCCAGCCTGCACACTCTCCAATCTGGGACCCCTCGGGGGATGTCCGACTGCTGGTTTAGGCCTGATCCTTGCGGACAGTCAGACATCCCTCTCACAATCTGGGACCACTGGCTCCTAATCGCTTGCCTGCCTGCCTGCCTGATTGCCCCTAACCACTTCTGCCTGCCAGCCTGATTGCCCCCTAACTGCTCCCCTGCCGACCTGATCACCTAGAACTTCCCTCCCCTGCCACAACCTGCCTGCTCCGCCAGGACTGGCCTCCTCTGCACTGCGCAGAGCCGTGGGACCCCCAGGTCTTATTGGGCGGAGTGGCCGCCAGGCCCCGCCTCCACTGAGTGCACAGCCATCTTGTGGTGGCCATGTTGTGGTGATGTGTGAGGGTGTGACGCCACCTAGGCTATTATTAGTATAGATAACATAGTGACAGAAACTTTTCTACTTGATTGCAGGGTGTTTTTCTCCCCACATGTGCTTTCACATGCAAACCCACACGCACACACATGCACACACACGCAGCTTCATCAACATCAAGGAGACCCACTGCTCCTCTAACTTCTGTGCCTTTGGACAACATGACTGTGGGAGACTCAGCAGTCAACGCTGAAGGACATCTTTGTTTCTAGGAGTGCTTCCCAGAGGTCACAGAAAAGGGTCACGGGCCACTCCTCCGGCTTTCTCAGCAGCTTTGACCTGTGCACCCTGGCTACCTCCCCTCAGACTCCCTGTCCTCCTCGCTCTCCTCCCCATACCTGCCCAGCCTCCCCTTGGGCCTCGCAGCTCCTCCTTAGCACCACCCCTTCTCCATCCCACAGCCAGCCAGCTGCTCCCATGCTGTGGCTCCCACTCACCCACAAGGAGGCCAGGATGCAAGGCTTCCCCAGGGCACAGGCCATCTCACACAATCTCAGGTGAAAGAAGCCTCCTGGCACCTGGGGCAACTGCTCCTGGGAGCAGTGCACTGAGTGGAACGACAGGTCTGTTGGAAGAAACGTTCCTGCTGAGCTCCAGCAGTGCCTTGTCGGTACTGCTCCTTGGGGGGGGGGGGGGGCGCTTTTCACCTCTGTTGGGACACACTCCGGGGGCCCAGGCTCCTCCCGTCTTGGTGCTCATGGTGGAGGGGGGAGATACGGCCCCTCCCCTGGGAGTGAGCAGTGCCTGGGAGCTGCTTCCAGGCGTGCATAAGGCAAAGGGATGGGATGGCACCTCAGAGACTCACCCTTGAGACTGCCCTTGTAAGGTTGGGAAAGCCAAGGGCGAGTGGCGCTATGGCCAGCAGCAACCCCAAGGAGCTGAGAGCAGCTCCAGCCTTCAGCCAACGAGAAGCAGGGTCCCTTGGTGTTGCAGCTGCAAGAACATGAATTCTGCCAAAGCCTAAGGGAACTCGGGGGTGGATTTCTCCCCAGCGGAGCCTCCAGATGGGGATCCAGCCCAGTGGACACCTTGGCTGCAGCCCAGTGAAACCCTAGCAGAGGGCCCAGACGTATGGCCCACAGACTCAGTCATGTGATATATGTATGTTATTTTGAGACACTAAATGTGTGGTCATTTTTATGGAGCAATGGCTAGCTAGTGCATTTGTACATTAATTATGTGGGCGAGTGAGGACAGAGCTCTGTGTGCCCGTGTCTAAGATAGTGCCCGGCTCATAGTTAGATGGTACCCAGTGAAATTCCTTAAGTGGGTGCGTGAAGGAATTAATAGGAAGTCTGAGGGCCACTTCCTGATGCTCCATGTATAACAAAAGGAAGGTCTCACTGGGATGTGCCGAGCCCTTGAGAAATGCTCGGCGCAGAGGGATGTGAGGAATAACACCTGGCCCCAAGGAAGTGCTGCGTGGAGGGGAGAAGGCAGCGAGGAAAGTGTGGCTTATATATCATCTCGGTCCTGACACCTAATTTCTCTGTAGCCTTGGGCGAACCTCAGTGTCCCTTTCAACATGAAGATAAGGCACCTGAGGCCTGGGCTTGCAGGAGAATGGGATGTTGCTGTGTGTGTTGCAGTACCTAACGTGTTATTCACATTCAGATGCAATTCCAGCTTCTTGTTCTATTTCTCCATCCGGAAGCTTACAGGCTAGCTGTGGGGACCAAGACAAACACATATGGACTGACTAACAAGAAAGTGCATGACAGTTAAATTAAGTGTCACAGTTGCTAAGTGCTGTGGGGATTCAGAGGAAAGACATGGGTAAGGGCGAGAAAGTTGGGCCAGCTTTGTGGGGCGGTGGGCCTGGACACCGGGAAAGAAAGATGAGAGCGTCCCAGGCCCGGAAAGCTCCACAAAGGAGGGAGGAGGTGGGGAAAAGCCACGGCCCAGCCGTGGGAATACGAGGAGACTGACTGGTTGGTCTGGCATGTTCCCGGATGGGAAGACCTGAGTCACGCAGAACATCAGGCAGTGGCACTGCACACAGACCTCAGCGTTGAGTCTGGAGAGTAGGAACAGGGGTGCGTAGGGAAACCAGTGTGGACTCTAGGGCCAGGTGGGCTGGGCTGAGAGTAGGGCCGAGAAAGGGTGGGAGAGAAAGAGCCCAGTGAAGATGTTCAGAAAAAAGGTATAGTTACTAGGCAGGAAGCTGGAAACATGAGACCCAGATCTAACAAGATGATAGCCAAGGAAAGAACAGCTCTGGGGGTGACAGCTCATAGTTCCTGCATCCTACATGGGGTGAACATGCAGAAAGTTCGACCTGAACTGTCCTTCCAGGCATGGAAGGAGGCCGGCAAGTTCCGAGGGCCTCTCTCCGCCAGTCAGACCCTGCAGGTGCCGCAGCCCCTCTGTCCTCTGCAGGTGTGGCCGCCTGACTGGGCCGGGCAGGAACCTGGCCAGCAGGTGATTGGCCAGTCAGCCAACAAGTTGACCTGCTGAGAAAGGTCTTATCAAAGAGGGACAGTGATGATTCACGGAACAGCAGCTTCTCTAGGAAATTCAAAGTGGCCCTTTGGGCGGGCAGAGCAGCTGGTGGGTGAGCTGTGTGGCACAGTGCGGAGCCAGGGGCTGTGGCCCGGCCATGAGTGGCCACCGGACAGCCCTGCCTCTGTGTTTCCGTGGACCTTCCTGTCCTCCCAGTTCCTGGACATGCAGAGCCGGTGCTGCATGATGGTCATGAGCTCAGGTTTGGGGCCACACCATCCGAATCCCAAGGTGCGGTGCCCAGTGCACAGCGGGGGCCACAGCTGTGCTGGCCACTGCCCGCTGACTCAGGTCAGCCAGCCAACCTCCATGTCTCAGCTCTTTTGCGCAGAAATGGGGATATTGATAATAAGGTTATTGTGAGAATTAAATGAGCTAACATATAAAAACACTTATTGCAGCCCTAACCTGTTTGGCTCAGTGAATAGGATGTTGGCCTGCAGACTCAAGGGTCCCAGGTTCAATTCCAGTCAAGGGCATGTACCTTGGTTGCGGGCACATCCCCAGTAGGGAGTGTGCAGGAGGCAGCTGATCGATGTTTCTAGCTCTCCCTCTCCCTTCCTCTCTGTAAAAAAATCAATAAATATATTTTTAAAAAATACTTATTGCAGTGACTAGGTGAAGTGAGCTCTCAATGTGTTTGCTATTTTATTAACATTTCTAAATCTCCAGTTCTCACTTGAGACCTGGTCGTGTCCCCACCACCCCAACCATAGCTGCCCACGAGGCCTGGCCAAAGATGGAAAATTTTATTTCCCTCATTTACATAGTTCCTTACTTACATAGTCTGTTCTTCGAATACACTTCCTATTTGGGAACTAACTTGAGCGTGTCTCCACTCTCCTAACGAAAAGAGCTGCTACAATGCAGGCTGAGCGGCAGTGAGGGGCGCCTTGACGTCACAGCTGGTGCGCCCTCCTCTGGATGGAGAGGCGGAAAGGCCAGGGCCGCTGGGCCGCTGGGCCTCTGGGCTGGAACCTCTCCCAGGCCGAGCCTGAGTCCAGACTCTGGAAGCGGAGCTGCCTTACCCCGAAGTCATCGTGTTCAGGGGCCTACCCACTCCCTCCAGCTGATTCCATACCCCAGGCGGCAAACTTCACGGACAGCTGCCAACGCGAGCAAGTTTACGCAGCAGCTTTATGTCTTGGTGTCAGAAACAAAGTGTCCTTCTGATCCAAGTCACTTGTGGGTCGCGGCCAGCAGATCACTTGTGGGCCCCGGCACCTGCCTCTGAATAAGACCGTGCGCAGCGTGGTCACGGCTGGGTTAGGGGGTCAGCATCCCAGACACGTGACCTCTGCTGAGCAAAGCACCAAACGCACTCAATTTTACAGCAGGGCAGCACAGGGCCGTCACGCAGGTCGCCCGGATGATCTGGAACACCGAGCGCGACCAGGGGAGCACTCCGGTCCCCAGTCCCTGCTCCTGGCCCGCACACCTTCCCACCAGCCGAGGTGGGGCCACGGAGCAAGACTTAAGAGGGTCGGCCTCTCCCTCCCGGGCGCCGCGGAGCTGGGAGAACGCGCCCGCTTGTGTCTGATCAGAACAGACAGACCATGTTAAAGAGCTTGTCCACGAGGACGTTGAAGCAGGAGACAATGCCAACAAGACAGAAGAAAAAATGTGTTGAGACATGGTTATTGTGCTTACGATGTAAACTTCCGCCTTGGGACACCGGGAATCGCTTCCAAACGCCAGACCCTGCCCCGCCAGCCCCGGCGGGCTCCCGGCCCCCACCCCCGCACTCACGGGCTCCTTGGCTCCGCGCGGCCCCACCCGCGGCGCCCGGCTCCGGGCTCCCCGCCCACCTCTCCTCCTGCCGCCTTGCCCCTCGCTATCATTTCCCAACCAGCGCGGAGCCGCCGCCTTTCCGCGGGTTCGAGGCCACAAGCCGGGACTCCGTCCCCAGCACCCGGGTGAGGACGGCTCCTCCCGGTCCCGCAGCCCCGCTACCGGGTACCGTCTCCCCACCACCTCCTTCCCTCCGTTGCTCTCAGGTGGTGACCAGCCGCCCAGGAAAAGGGTTCCCCAGGGCTGACTGGTCCTGGGGTTCTGGCTTCTAACCGAGCCTTCCTGGTTCCACTCCCACTGCGGCCCACCTTCACCTCCGCCCAAGTGACGCCACCAGAGGGGGAGGCGCAGAGCGGGGTCGGGTGGGTGGCAGCGCCTCTGCTCGCGAGGGCCGTCACCCCTTCCCCCAGGAGTGCCTCTCCTCCCGCACCGCACTCAGCCGCAGCCCTTGCAGGGAGCCACGCCCACGCAGCCCCCCTCCCAGCTGGTCAGGTCACCCCAGTGCAGCGCCCCCAGCTTCCCCGAGACCAGGTCATCCACACGCTCCAGCAGTCATCCCTGCTCCAGCAGGGGCTTTTGGTTCATTTTCCTCTTTATTGTCATATCAGCAATGGCTGCCCCTGCTGGGTTCCCGCTAGCACAGTGTTTCCTGAGGCCACAGGCCAATAAACCCTGATGTTTAGGGGAGAGAACAAGAGGAAGGGAGCCGCCCGCGTAAGCGCACGTGGTGGGGCATGCGCTCCGGCCTCCGCGGGTGCCCCGTGGGTTAGGGTTAGTCCCCGACTCCTTGGCCACCCGCCGGGCACGGAGCGCAGTGCGGGGCCGCAGGTCGGAGGCACCCGCCTTGTCCTGGCCCGAGTGCCGGCTAAGCTGTTTCATCCACAGCCGCCCTGTCTGTCGCATCTCCCGGGGGCAACCCCCCCCCCCGTCCGCTTGTTCCGGGGCTCCGCTCAGGGGCTCAGGGACTCAGGGAGAAGCTGGACCCGCGGCCCCAGAGCCCAAAGAAGGGGAACACCTCCTGCGTGAAGGAGGCCGTGAAGGTGTGGATGGGCTCCCGCGTGGCCGCGTTGGCGAAGGTCACCCAGCCCACCTCGTAGTCCAGGGACACGCGCAGCTGGCGTGGCTGCTCCCGCAGCGCGAGCCGCGTGGGGAACGCGCCCAGCGCCGAGGCGCAGCCGCCAGCCAGCCGCACGGCCCACACGCCCGCCGCGGGCCGGAGGCGCAGCTCGCCCTTCCGCGGCAGCGCCCCGAGGACCACGCCCGCTGTGCAGCTGCCGCCTGGGCCCAGGTCCACGTGCACCACCCACGTGTGCCGGCCCCCCGTGAAGCCCGCGCGGGCCAGGACGCAGGTGGCGCGGTCGAAGCGCTGGGGGCTGTCGGGCGAGCGCTGCCACTTGTAGCAGAAGCGCGCCCGCAGGCAGTCCTCCGACAGCAGCAGCTTGGGGTGGGCGGTCCGGGGGTCCAGAGAGGGGCGGGCTGTGGGGGGCCGAGGGGGCCGGCGTCAGCGGATGCGCCAACTCCTTCTGGAGAGGACGGGGGTCCCTGTGCAGCCCCCTGTGGCACTGTTACCACCAGCCGCTGGGGCTGAGGCCGCGCCTGGGCCAGGGACTTGTTAGAAGGCCCTCAGGCTCCGCCCGGAACATGAACCGGGACCTATATTTTTAACAAGGTCCGCAGGTGATGGCACGTGGAAGCCCCGTAAGTCTGCCCGGAGGACTTCAGCCTTGGCCGCCCGCCGGCCCGGCACCCCCCCGCCCCCGTCCCAACCCGCCCCTGCCCTCCCTCCCTCTCGGTCCCTCCCCTCGATCCCCTCCCTCCTCCGACTCCCATCCCCACCTGCGCTCCTCCAGGCCCCGCCCCCGCAGGTTACTCGTCCTGCCTCTAAACCGCCAGGGTCTGGGGACCACTTGCTAACAAAGCTTCTGCTGACCCCTGCATCCTGTGACTTTGTCCACAAATGGAGAACAAGTGGCCAAATCAGACATGTGCATGACCCAGCGACTCCGCGGCTTCTCGGGCCTTGGCTGATAGTGAACAACAACCTTGAGTGGGGTCCCCTCCTCATTTCGTCCCCCACCACTGCTCTCCTTCCAACGCCTGCGCTGCGAAGGGGTAGGGGCAGCGGCTGCTCTAAGAGTATGATCTACGCCCAGAACAAAGCTGCCCTGGACAGGAGGCCTTTCCCGAGGCGCCTCCTCCCACTGGGATGTAATCTTTCTCCCCTGGCCACCTGCAGACAGAGCAGGAGCCTCGGCGGTGGGGTAGGTGGTGTGTGTGTCTCTGTGTGTGTTTCCTTCTCAATTGTAGATTCCACTATCCCTCCCATCCAGTGGTAGGATGCTTACCTGGTTCATAGTCCAACTCACAGCAGAGTTTTTCTGTAAAGAGGAAATAAAACAGGATGCGAGTATATTAGTCTCACAAAAAAAAACAGATCAGTTAATGATGGAGAAACTGAGGCCCAGAGAAGAGAAGGGGCAGAGAAGAATAAGCGCTGGAACCTGCCACCACTGACCTAGACTTGAGCTCATCCCAGACTGGTTTCTGACCCAGGTGACCAGTTGACCTGAGAATTCAGCTGTCTTA
Source organism: Corynorhinus townsendii (assembly GCA_026230045.1). Taxonomy (NCBI): domain Eukaryota; kingdom Metazoa; phylum Chordata; class Mammalia; order Chiroptera; family Vespertilionidae; genus Corynorhinus; species Corynorhinus townsendii. Next base: position 99,539,734 of record JAPDVU010000004.1, on the reverse strand, counting down.
ATAAGCTCTCAGGGGTGTGCTGGTTGGAAGCCCGCTGGTCCCTCTCCCTCGCGGGCCTCTGTCCTCCGTGCTAGGGCACAGTAAGTGCTCAAGAATAGCTACCTAGTGGATGGACACGTGAGCTAACTTATTTCTCGTTCTGCTTGGAAATTTCTGGGACAGACCAAGGTCAGTCTTTGATGAGAGTAAAACTGCTTTTGCTGCTCGCCCCTGGGGGCACTAGCAGGGAGTGAACTCTGGGGAGAAGTCTTCTAGGGGACACTTTTGTGGGTGGGTCATTTAGAAATCAGTGGCATCATTCATGGTGTTGTGGGAAGGGTGTTGACAGAGCCAATTCCTGACTCTCAAGTCAGACCCTGCATACCCTCTCCCCCCACTCCCTGCACGCCCTCTCCTCCCACTCCCTGTTCCAGAAAAGGCATAGCCCTGGGCGGCGCCACAGACCCAGAGCACAGGGCAGGCGGCCAGGAGAGAGGGAGCAAAGTCAGCTCCCACGGGCAGAGAGATTCATGCTGATTATTAATTAACAGTGTTCATCATAAAAAAATTTAAGCCACAAATGCGTTTGTGGGTTTTTTAATAATTGAGAATGAGAGATTTTTATTAATCACTCTTTTTATTACTTAATTTTTAAAATTTTATTTTTCCATCACCATTTATCCCCTCTATGCCCTCTTCCACCTCCTCCGCTCTACAGTTGTCTGTGTCCAGTTCTCTCCCTCCTTTTTGCTCAATTCCTCCCCGCCGCTAACCCCCACCAGAGCTGTCTGCCTGCTCTCTATGAGTCTGTCTCTATTTTGCTTGGCAGTTCAGTTTGTTCATTGAATTCCACACAGGAGCGAGAGCACACGGTACTTTTGTATTTTTCCAACTGGCTTATTCCCTTAATATAATGCTCTCCAGGTCCATACATGCTGTCGCAAAGGGGGAATTTTTCTTCCTAATCATTATCTTTCTGATTGTGTAATGCCATTGACCAGATTTGTGTTTTCCAAATCAGTTCATTTTTTCCCCAGAAATCTGCGCCTTTATTATTTACTTTCATTTGTCACATCACCCCAATGAGCAGCTTTTATAAAGATCTGCAAAGAAGGGAACCAAGGCACTGGAAGGGCGCAAGTCTCTCCAGGAGAGGCGGTGCTGGGCGGTGGGGTGTGTGGAGGCCTGGGGAGCACTTACCCAGAAACACCTTCATCTCCCTTTGCAACAGAAGGGCCTGCTGAGGGAGGTCCCGGATCCTCTGGCCCAGCTCAGGGGACATGGCCTCTGGTTTCCGGCACTTTCTGGCTTCACATCTAGGGCACAGGATGGCAGCATCGGGACTCTCCTCTTTCATGAAACCTCCAGACTCAGCACGCACCTTCTCACTGGGCCTGGAGGTGCCAGTTCCCACAGGGTGGGCCCCACTGCCGGCTCTTGGGCCAGGAGTGCTGGCTGCATATGGGAATGTGTCTGCGTAAGTGAAAGTGCATGTGAATTTCATCCTGGGGGAGGGTGGTAAACTTGCATGGCACTACCCGGGCGTGTGTATGTGAGTGTGTGTGTGTGTGTGTGTGTGTGTGTGTGTAACTATATCACTTACCTTATTAGAGTGCTCCTGATATTCTACGAGGAGAGAGAGAGAAAGCAGGGATTCAGTTTCCACCTTCCTCCTCTCACTTTTCATATAACCAGAAAAACAAAATACCACTCTCTTAGCCCTGGAGGTGAACAGGCCCCAGACCACAGAGCCACGGCATTTGGGCTTCTCAAGCCTCCCCCGCGCAGCCCTCCTGCTACAGCTCCAGAGGGTGAAGTGAGCTGCCCTGTGGCCAGAGCAGGCCAGCCACCTCGGCCTCCCTCCCGGGCTGCCTTTCTGATGCTTTGCTAAGACCCAATCTTCCTCCTCCAGCCGGAGGGCATGAACTAGGCCTAGGCCGGGAAGAACGTCCTAACTGGGGGGCAGTGACTCAGAGGACAGTTTGCACGGAGGGAGCAGCCTTGATGCTTTTCAAAGTGCTACTTCTGGCATTTACCATTGGGTCCTCACAAAGCCCTGTGAGGTGGGTGGTGACATGGACAGACCGAGACCAGGGAAGCAAGGACTAGAACTCAGAACCTCTGGTCCTAGGGCCCATCTTGCACTGGGGATGAGATACAAAGTGAAGGAAACAGGCTGGACAGAGTGAAGATGCGGGAGTGTAGGAGGCCAGGCCCGCGGGGTGGGGCGGGGCCTCACCCTCAGGAGCTCCCTGGCTGACCACTCCATCTTTTCCTCCAGCTCCGTGATCAGGGCGCTGAACCGGCTCCTCTCCTCAGTGACCAGCATGTCAAACTCATCCCGTTGCTTCAAGATGTCCCCCTCCAGCCCCTCCAGCTGGGCCAGGAGGGCGCTGTGCTGCTCCTCCAGGAACTGGCGCAGGCGTGAGAACTCAGAGATCACTCTTTGTCTCCTGGTGGCCACCTGGGTCTGGGGACCAGAGGAGAAGCCAGCAGGAAGTTATTCCTCCCTCCTCTCCTCTTCCTCCTCCTTGTTTCTCCTTAGTTCACTCCCATCTCTCTCCTGGCCACGTCCTCCATGGCTCAGTGGTAAAATCTGAGCCCCTGACAGATGTGGGAGGGCAGCGGGATTCCTTTCCACCTGCTCAGCTGCCCAGCGTTGCCTCGGGGAAGGCGGAGGACACCCTACCTCCTGCCTTTTGCAAAGAACATACGATGTGCACGGCACTAATTGCATTACAGGCGCAATCTCATTGCAGTCTTTACAGAAATTCCGTGAGGTAGTAAAAAATTTTAACCTCCACTTCACAGAGAAATACACAGAACAGAGAGTTGCTAGAAGCCATAGAACTACTTAGTGTCAGAGTCAGGATTCAAACTCTAATGACATCAAAACCCATACACTGTAGGGCACAGAGGAGGGGAGGGGAGGGACCAGGAAGGGGGGAGTCCTACCAGGAGGAAGTATATCCTTTGATTTTCTCTTGACTGAATTTCTTGAACCTCTTCTGCCTCTTTTCTTAGACACTCAAGACACGTCTGTATCTGTTCCTGGAGAGAAGGAGCACACAGTATTGAAGGTGGGAGCAGTGGCTTCTACGGTTGTCGTCTCATCCACCCTCTGCCTCCAGGAAGGCAGGGCCCCTCAGCTGGCCATGCCTGGGCCCTACTTGTCTTTCAGAGCCCCTCTCTGTGGGCTGTCTTCCTCTGGCTTCTGTCCTTCAAGAGTTTTGATCAGGGATTGGCCCTTTATCCCATGTCAACACAAGCTGCACCTTGGGGTTCCACCTAAGACTTTCCTTCTCAGGGGGAATACCTGATTTCTTGCCTTTGGTAAGTGGGACCTGGGATCTGTCCTGAGCTTGATACTCCCTCCTTGAAATTATTTAACTTTCTCACATGCCCAAAAGGGAGCAAACCCAAACAATCCTCCCTTGCAAATGGAATCAATTTTCTGTGTATGATTCTGAAGGGGAGAAGAAACATGGATGTCACAAAATCAATCAGTGGGCTATTTTAAACTGCTTGCTCTAGACCAGTGGCTCTCAACCTTTCTAATGCCGCGACCCTTTAATACAGTTCCTCATGTTGTGGTGACCCCCAACGACCCACAGGATGAGAACTGCTGGGTCACCTAAGACCATCAGAAAACACAGATATTTACATTACGATTCATAACAGTAGCAAAATTACAGTTATGAAGTAGCAACGAAAATCATTTTATGGTTGGGGGTCACCACAACATGAGGAACTGTATTAAAGGGTTGCGGCATTAAAAAGGTTGAGAACTGCCCTGAACGGTTTGGCTCAGTGGATAGAGTGTCGGCCTGCGGACTGAAGGGTCCCAGGTTCGATTCTGGTCAAGGGCATGTACCTCGGTTGCGGGCACATCCCTATTAGGGGTTGTGCAGGAGGCAGCTGATCGATGTTTCTAACTCTCTATCCCTCTCCCTTCCTCTCTGTAAAAAAATCAATAAAATATATTTTTTAAAAAAGAAAGGTTGGGAACCATTGCTAGACCAAGTATACATATATAAATGTTCAATATAAATGTTCATATAGGTAAATTTGAAAAAATATATAGAGCTCTCATCATCAAAGACTAATGAACTAGGAAGGAACACTTCCAAACTCTGCTGAGGCCAGCATTACCCTAATTTCAAAACCAGGTAAAGACACTACAAAGAAAGAGAATTACAGGCCAATATCCCTGATGAACATAGATGCTAAAATCCTCAACAAAATATTAGCAAATCGCATCCAGCAATATATTAAAAAGATCATACACCATGACCAAGTGGGATTTATTCCAGGGATGCAAGGCTGATACAGTATTCACAAATCAATAAACATGATACATCACATACACAAATTGAAAGAGAAAAATCACATGATTATATTAATAGACATAGAAAAAGCATTTGACAAAATCCAACACCCATTTTTGATAAAAACTCTCAGCAAAGTGAGACTAGAGGGAGCGTATCTCAACATGATAAAGGCCATATATGACAAACCTACAGCCAACAGCATACTCAATGGGCAAAAGCTACAACCATTTCCCCTAAGAACAGGAACAAGATGGGATGTCCGCTTTCACCGCTCCTGTTCAACATAGTACTGGGAGTCCCAGCCACAGTGATCAGACAAGAAGAAGAAATAAAAGGCATCCAAATTGGAAAGGAGGAAGTAAAACTCTCATTATTTGCAGATGACATGACATTGTACATAGGAAACCCTAAAGACTCCACCAAAAAACTACTGGATTTAATAAATGAATTTGGCAATGTAGCAGGATACACGATCAACACCCAAAAACTGGTGGCTTTTTTATACGGCAAAAATGAATTCTCAGAAAGAGAAACTGAACAAACAATCCCATTTACCATTGCAACCAAAAAAAAAAAAATAATAAGATTCTTAGGAATAAACTGAACCAAGGAGGTAAAAGACTTATACTCAGAAAACTACAGGATGTTGGGAAAAAAAAATAGAGGAAGATATAAACATGTGGAAGAATATACCGTGTTCATGGATTGGTAGAATTAACATCATTAAAATGTACATACTACCCAAGGCAATCTACAGAGTCAATGCAATCCCTATTAAAATACCAATAGCATATTTCACAGAACTAAAACAAATACTCTAAAAATTTATATGGAATCAAAAAAGACCCTGAATAGTGGCAGCAATCTTGAGAAACAAATACAAAGTTGAAGGAACTAGATTTCAAGTTATACTACAAAGCCACCATAATCAAAACAGCGTGGTACTGGCACAAGAACAGGCATATAGATCAATGGGACAGAACAGAGAACTCAGAAATCGACCCAAGCCATTAAGCCTAATTAGTATTTGACAAAGGAGGCAAGAGCATACAATGGAATTAAGACAGTCTCTTCAATAAATGGTGTTGGGAAAATCGGACAGATACATGCAAAAAAAATGAAACTAGACCACCAACTTATAGCATATACAAGAATAAACACAAAATAGATAAAAGACTTAAGTATAAATCAAGAAACCATAAAAATCCTAGAAGAAACCAGAGGCAGCAAAATTTCAGACATCTCTCATAGCAATATGTTTATGGATACATCTCCTAGGACAGTGGAAACTACGGAGAAAATAAACAAATGGGACTACATCAAAATAAAAAGCTTCTGCACCACAAAAGAAACCATCAACAAAATGAAAAGGGAGCCCATTGTATGGGAGAACATATTTGGCAATGATACATCTGATAAAGGGTTAATATCCAAAACATATAAGGAACTCATACAACTTGACAAAAGGAAGACAAACAATCCAATTTAAAAAATGGGCAAAGGACCTAAATAGACACTTCTCCAAAGCAGACATACAGAAGGCCAAGAGACATGAAAAAATGCTCAAAGTCAATGATCATCAGGGAAATGCAAATTAAAATGACACTGAGGTATCACCTCACACCTGTCAGAATGGCTACCATCAACAAATCAACAAATGACAAGTGCTGGTGAGGATGTGGAGAAAAGGGAACCCTAGTGCACTGCTGGTGGGAATGCAGACTGGTGTGGCCATTATGGCAAATAGTACGGAGTTTCCTCAAAAAAATTAAATATGGAACTGCCATTTGACCCAGTGCTGCCACTTCTAGGAATATATCCCAAGAAACTAGAAACACCAATCAGAAAGGATATATGCACCCCTATGTTCATAGCAACACAACTTACAATAGCTAAGATCTGGAAACAGCCCACATGCCCAGCAGTAGATTGAGTGGATAAAAAGCTGTGGTACATCTACACCATGGAATAGTATGCAGCAGTTAAAAAGAAGAATCTCTTACCCTGTGAGACAGCATGGAGGGACCTGGAGAGTATCATGCTAAGTGAAAGAAGTCAGTAAGAGAAAGACAAGTGTCACATGATTGCACTCATATGTGGAATCTAAGGAACAAAATGAACTGATGAACGGAGTGGATCCAGAGGCATGGAAGCCTGGAATAGATTGCGGAATCTCAGAGGGAAGGTGGGTGGGTGGGATTTAATCAACCAAGACCTTGTATGCATATATGCATCACCCATGGGCACCGACAAAAAGGTGGTGAAGGCCTGGGGGGAGGGGCGGAGAAGGGGACATATGTAATACTCTCAACAATATTTATTTTAAAAGACTAATGATCAGACACATATACTAAAAACAAAACACAGACAATAAAACCAGCACACACTCCTTTAATGACAGATAAAATTACATAGCACAGATATTTACTTAACCAGTATATATACAAACACCAAGTTATTCACAAACATGAACACTCAGACGGTTAGACTTCGCCCAAACACAGCGCACACACCGTAAATACAAACAACAGGAACGCAGGCCACACCATTCGTGCGTCATTCGTTCCCTCTGCAGACACACCACTCGGCCTGTCACTCACCGAGCAGCCAGCGTTCACCCAGCTCCTCTTCCGCTGTGGCCGTGGCCGTGGCCGTGGCCGTGCAACAGACCAGCTCCGCTCCCCGCCGGGGCGCGCACCCCGCCTGGCTCCAGTGCCGGCTCCACAGGGGCCCAAATTACCCCAGCTCCGCTCCGACCCCCTTAGCTAGCCCAGACCCACCCGGGAGGCGCGGCCCCTCCTACCCGGTAGGGCCCCGCCGCCTCCTCCAGGAAGCGCACAGCGTGGGCACGGTGCTCCGCGGCCTCGCGGCACAGCGCGCACAACTGCGCCTCGTCCTCCTCGCAGAAGAAGTAGAGCTTCTCCCCGTGCTCCGGGCAGGCGTCCCCCGCGCCCAGCCGGGACCCCGCCTTGAGGCGCTCGATATTCGCCACCACGCTGGCCAGCTGCCAGTTGGGCCGGTAGCCGCCGGCGCGGAAAGGCTCCTTGCAGAGTGGGCAGGTGGGGGCCCCCTCGGCCGGGCCCGGGGTCTCACAGTACCGCGTGAGGCAGCCGCGGCAGAAGTTGTGGCCGCAGTCGATGGTGACCGGCTCCCTGAGGGTGCCCTGGCAGATGGGGCAGCTGATCTCCTCTTCCAGGCTGGTCACCGGGGTGGCCGCGGCCATGCTGCTGGGCTGAGGAGGAAGGACTGGGAGAGCAGTGACGACTCACGCGCACACGCGCACCCACATATGCACACGCACACGCACACGCGCGCACACACACACACACGAGCGCGCGCGCGCGCGGCCGCTGCGCCTCAGGTGGCCAGGGCTCTGCTCTCCTCCCAAAAAAAGAGACACACCTCCTGGGGCCGAGGAGAACCTGGGAGGGGGTGGCTCCCGGCCTTCCAGGGATGGCCTCGCTTCTCAGGGCACAGGACAGCCACGCAGGAGGAGTGGTGTCTCCACAGTGCACGGCGGAGAGGTTTCTTGTGAGGCCAGAGGGAGAGCCGGTGCCACCCAGCCCCTTGACCGCAGCCAGCTGTGCCCGGGAGATGGGGGGTATCCGCTGGCCCAGGGGAGTGTGGGGCGCAGATAAGGCGCTGTGCCCGGCTGCCCGCCAGCTGCCGCAGCCGCGGGCGGCTGTGGGGGAGGAAGAGCCCGCAGAGCAGCCTGAGTTAGCCGACGGCACCCTCCCTCCTGCCTGCTGGGCGCGGGGCTCTCCGGTGCTGGCTGGGCTCGGCGGGCACTTCCCCGCAGCGCGATCAGATCGGTGTCTCCGTCGTGCTGTCCAATACAGTGCGGCGGGAGCCACGTGTGCAGCCTCAGCCATAATATAAAACGTGAGCAGCGAAGCGATTTTAATATTTTACTTAGCATCAAATATTACTTTAACATGTAAACAGTATACAAGTGAGCAATGAGATATTTCATTCAATCTGGGGCATATGACCAGACCACACGTCTCACTGGGAGGGGCCACACCTCAGTGTCCGCAGCCCCAAGTGGTCGGTGGGGCTGGCGGGCAGGGCGGGGAGTGGGGGAGAGAATAAGGGTTTCGCTGGCTCAGAGGCACAGGTTCCTGGGTGGAGAACTGCGGCTGTTGGGTGGCTGTGGGCTGGGAGGCTGGCAGAGCCTAGGCTGAAGGGGCAGGCCCCCTGGGTGGCCCCGCGGGTGTGCGCCCTCTAGCTCGGAGCCCGCCCTTTTCTGTAAAATGGAGGTTTCATACCTTCCCCAGGGCTCTCAGCAGATTGCGTATAATAACGTGAAATCAAGTGTTGGCAATGTGGCTGAGCGTGCAGATCTCTGACGGACTGTGGTTCTCAAGTCTACCAGCATGCATCCCGTGAGCCTCTCCTCTGCTCCCACCTGCAGTCAATGCAGTGACTGTGACCAGGCCTCCTGGGACACTGGTGCTGGGAGTGGGGTTAGGACTTTAGGGGAGAACAGTCTGGGCAGGTGAGGTGAGGCAAAAAAAGCAGGGCAGGGGAGGGTCCAGGAGCAGTCGCCCAGGACCTATCCCCCCCCCCCCGCGCCCCACCCCTACCCCCCTCCCCCGCCCCACCCCCACCCCCCTCCCCCGCCCCACCCCCACCCCCCACCCCCCCGCACAGGTTGAGTCCTGAGTCCCGAGTCCCCAACTGGGTTGGACTTGGTTCTCGCTGGGCCAGCCAGAGGGTTATGCCCCCACCTGCACAGCCCAGGCCTCCTCCCCAGGGTCCCCACCCACCCGGTCAAGGGAGGGACTCCCTGACGCTGGGCATGTGTGCTCCCCACCATAGGGAGGAGAAGGACAGGAAGGAGTGAAGGGGCCTCTGAGAGTGAGCCAGGTGCTGCGGGGCAGAGGCCATGGGGAGGCCAAGGCAGAGGTCAGGGGAAGGCTATGGGGAGGCCAGGGCAGAGGCCAGGGGGAGGCTGTAGAGGGCCCTGGGGAATGGACATTCTTTAAATTGATGTCAGCCTGAGTCTGAGATAATTGGCATGGCTGTCTCTGGGAAACAGCCTCCCCCAAGAAGGTAGAGACGGTTATCAGTAATGATTTCTTATCTTTATCCAGGTCCTGGGAATGAGGGAATGACCTAAGCTTTTCTGGGAACCGCCCTTGGTATTTTGGAAATAAATAAATGTGCTGCATGGCTCAGGGGGTCGTCGTCGTCGGTCTCTCCAGCAGCAGAGGCCAGCGACCCACCCGGGACCCAGCTTTGTTTCTATCTTCGTGCCTGGTCTCTTTCTTTCTTTTATTTCTCAATCCCTGGCCGCCTCTACCAAGAACCAATTTCATCTCTCTTTCCGTGCTGGCCATGGAAAAGGGAGATCCCCGCCGCATCAGGCCCCCGCAGGAGGCCAGGGGAGGCCAAGGCAGAGACCAGGGCAGAGGCCAGGGGGAGGCCAGGGCAGAAGCCAGGGGGAGACCAGGGGGAGGCCAGGGCTCTGGAAAGCCAGAGAGGAGGAGCTCGGTGGCTTCCCTGCACAGATGCCCTCGCCCTCCATGACACATGTAACACAGACTCCACTTCAGGGAAAGGGACACTGTGTGTCTGAGGCAGAAGCTGGAGTGGACGGCTGGGAAGGGATCCGGATGCCTCCAACCCCCTCCGAGAGGAGGCCACCTGCCCTGCCTTCCAGGGGCCCTTGAAGGATGCAGCCACTGCCTGCTGTGGACATACCTCTGCCCTGATGCTTCCTGGCTTCCCACGTGGGCCGGCACCAGCAGGGTCCTGCTCTGTCTCCTCTGGGCCCCTGGGGAGACCTGCAGGGAGCTGGGCGAGGAAATCTGTGTGCCGGGAAGGAAGCGCCCACCAGGCCCATGTGGGCTTCCTCCTGAGGTGGGTATGCTGGGGGAGAGGGGGCGGGGTTGCCCGTAAGGGCAGGGCAGTGAGTGTCCCTATGAAGGGAATGGGTCTGGGTGAACAGGGACCCAAGGCTGCTGGGCGGGACCTGGTCCCTCTGCCCCCTGGGCGCTCCAGCCCTCAGGACCCATGCTGATGGGGCACAAAGAGTTGGAGCCATGGCCTGTCTCTCTCAGGGCAGAGGAGGATCTCCTGCTGGTTAGGGGCTGGGGCCTGGCCATCCAGGATTCAGACTGGAAATGGGGTTGGGTTCCAAGGCCCTGACTCAGGGCAGGGGGCGGGGACGCCCTGCAAGCATTGCTCTCCTCTTGGAGGGGAATGCGTAGCCGCAGCCCACCTGCATGGGGACATTACCCCTTCCCGCATCTCAGGGCTCCAACTGAATTATCCCCACAGCCACCAACACCAGGCTCTCACCCCCTTCGCCCCCTCTCCCTTGCCCCCTGTCCGCCTGCACGGCCTCCAACTCAGTCCTATCCGCACAGTCCCTGCCTCCCAGCACTCAGCGCTCAGTTGCCTTTCCAAGACACACTGCCCTGAGCACTACTGTGCTCTGAACTCTTGACTTCTTGCTTCCAATACTTTTCACATGAAGTTCCTTCCTCCTAGACTGCTTTCCTCGCCCTCCCACTTTTTTAAAATTACCATTAGGTCCTCTCCTCCCCTCCTCTTTTCCAACGGAAAATTTGTCTTAAGAGGCGCACTGTATTTGTTGTTTGCTTTTTAAAACCCTCCCGTGTCCCAACAGGCAAAGCTGTCCCCTTTGTATCCCCCTCACTGTGTCCTCTCACCGTGTCCTCTCTCACTGTGTCCTCTCTCACTATGTCCCCTCTCACTATGTCCCTCTCACTGTGTCCCTCTCACTGTGTCCTCTCACTGTGTCCCTCTCACTGTGTCCTCCCACTGTGTCCCTCTCACTGTGTCCTCTCACTGTGTCCCTCTCATTGTGTCCCTCTCATTGTGTCCCATCTCACTGTGTCCCTCTCATTGTGTCCCATCTCACTTTGTCCCTCTCACTGTGTCCCTCTCATTGTGTCCCTCTCATTGTGTCCCATCTCACTGTGTCCCTCTCATTGTGTCCCTCTCATTGTGTCCCATCTCACTGTGTCCCTCTCATTGTGTCCCATCTCCCTTTGTCCCTCTCACTGTGTCCCTCTCACTTTGTCCCTCTCACTGTGTCCCTCTCACTGTGTCCTCTCACTGTGTCCCTCTCACTGTGTCCTCCCACTGTGTCCCTCTCACTGTGTCCTCTCACTGTGTCCCTCTCATTGTGTCCCTCTCATTGTGTCTCATCTCACTGTGTCCTCTCACTGTGTCCTCTCACTGTGTCCCTCTCATTGTGTCCCATCTCACTTTGTCCCTCTCACTGTGTCCCTCTCACTGTGTCCTCTCACTGTGTCCCTCTCACTGTGTCCTCCCATTGTGTCCCTCTCACTGTGTCCTCTCACTGTGTCCCTCTCATTGTGTCCCTCTCATTGTGTCCCATCTCACTGTGTCCTCTCACTGTGTCCTCTCACTGTGTCCCATCTCACTTTGTCCCTCTCACTGTGTCCCTCTCACTTTGTCCCTCTCACCGTGCCCTCTCACTGTGTCCCTCTCACTGTGTCCCCTCTCACTGTGTCCTCTCACTGTGCCCTCTCACTGTGTCCCTCTCACTGTGCCCTCTCACTGTGTCCCCTCTCCCTGTGTCCTCTCACTGTGTCCCTCTCACTGTGTCCCTCTCACTGTGTCCCTCTCATTGTGTCCCATCTCACTGTGTCCCTCTCGCTTTGTCCCTCTCACTGTGTCCCTCTCGCTTTGTCCCTCTCACTGTGTCCCTCTCACTGTGTCCTCTCACTGTGTTCTTTAACTGTGTCCTTTCACTGTGTTCCTCTAACTTTGTCCCTCTCACTGTGCCCTCTCACTGTGTCCCTCTCACTGTGCCCTCTCATTGTGTCCCCTCTCCCTGTGTCCTCTCACTGTGTCCCACTCACTGTGTCCCTCTCGCTTTGTCCCTCTCACTGTGTCCCTCTCACTGTGTCCTCTCACTGTGTTCTTTAACTGTGTCCTTTCACTGTGTCCTCTCACAGTGTCCTCTCACTCTGTCCCTCTCACTGTGTCCCTCCCATTGTGTCCCTCTCATTGTGTCCCATCTCACTGTGTCCTCTCACTGTGTCCCTCTCACTTTGTCCCTCTCACTGTGCCCTCTCACTGTGTCCTCTCACTGTGTCCCTCTCACTATGTCCCTCTCACTGTGTCCTCTCACTGTGTCCCTCTCACTGTGTACTCTCACTGTCCCCTCTCACTGTGTCCCTGTCACTGTGACCTTTCACTGTGTCCCTCTCACTGTGTCCCTCTCACTGTGTACTCTCACTGTCCCCTCTCACTGTGTCCCTCTCACTGTGTACTCTCACTGTCCCCTCTCACTGTGTCCCCTCACTGTGCCCCTGTCACTGTGACCTCTCACTGTGTCCCTCTCACTGTGTCCCCTCTCCCTGTGTCCTCTCACTGTGTCCCTCTCACTGTGTCCTCTCACTGCGTGCTCTCACTGTGTCCCCTCTGTGTCCTCTCACTGTGTTCCTTGGTCCTTTCAATGTGTCCTCTCACTATCCCCTCTCACTGTGTCCTCTGACTGTGTCCTCTCACTGTGTCCTCCCTGTGTCCCTCTCATTGTGTCCCTCTCACTGTGTCCTCTCACTGTGTCCCTCTCACTTTGTCCCTCTCACTGTGTCCCCTCTCCCTGTGTCCTCTCACTGTGTCCTCTCCCTGTTTCCTCTACCTGTGTCCCTCTCACTGTGTCCTCTCACTGCGTGCTCTCACTGTGTCCCCTCTGTGTCCTCTCACTGTGTTCCTTGTGTGCTCTCAATGTGTCCTCTCACTATCCCCTCTCACTGTGTCCTCTGACTGTGTCCTCTCACTGTGTCCCTCTCACTGTGTCCCCTCTCACTGTGTCCTCTCACTGTGTCCCTCTCACTGTGTCCTCCCTGTGTCCCTCTCATTGTGTCCCTCTCACTGTGTCCTCTCACTGTGTCCCTCTCACTTTGTCCCTCTCACTGTGTCCCCTCTCCCTTTGTCCTCTCACTGTGTCCCTCTCACTGTGTCCCCTCTCACTGTGTCCCCTCTCAATGTGCCCTCTCACTGTGTCCCCTCTGTGTCCCCTCTCACTGTGTTCCTTGTGTCCTCTCAATGTGTCCTCTCACTGTCCCCTCTCACTGTGTCCCTTCTCACTGGGTGCTCTCACTGTGCGCTCTCACTGTGTGCCTTTGCCTGTCTTTATTTTAACCATATGTAGCCGACACCTTTCAGGGATGATCCATTAGAGGTAGGAACTGGGCCTTTTTCACTTCCAACTCCAATGCACTCAATGGTGTGTTAGGAACACTGTGGACACTTAATATCTGAGTTAAATTATGAATTTACCTCTTTTGGTCCATTTTTCTCCCCATGGATCTACTTGGTAGTCAGCTGGATGCTCTGAGCATGGGAAGCAATGCAATTAGAACCTGATGGTGGGAGGACCACGTGCCTCTGGTGAAGGCCACCTCACAGCTACCCTCTCCTCAGGGCTTCTCGCAGAGCCTTGGAAGCTGGTGTCTGTTACAGGCTGGAGAGCTGGGGAACTTTCCCAACAGCCTCCCGCCTCTGCACAGGGTGTTTTGGGTCCAGAGGGTAGAATCCCAGAGCCTTAGGGCTGGAAGTGGTTTTGACACCTACCCCGAGACCCATCTTACCTCTCATATTTTTCCAAGCAAATAATTGAAATCCAAGACCATTATGCTCCCAAGACCACACAGCAAAGCCCAAGTTCATGATGAAATCGCTGGAACCCAGGCCTCCTGACCAAATCTTCCCATTGCAGTCTTTCTGTCTGCCTGAATGCTTTGCTTCTGAACAAGACGTTTGGGGCCAGAGGTGTATATCAATGTCTGCAGTCTAGTCCTGGCCACAAGACTGGCGAGGACAGTGGGCAATAGTGAGGCTCTATCTGGCTCCTTCCCACATCTTTCCTGGTGCTACAAAGTTACCCAGGAGGAAATATGCAGTGTGAGGCCAAGGAGACCGAGTTTGTGGACAGAAAGGTCTCTCCGGAACCCCTCAACTCCCATCAAAGTATCCCATGTGCATGGTGACCTCAATGGCTAAGACCAGTGCCAGCCACACACTCTTCTGCTGAGTTATGGTGATCCTAATTATAGTTTCCTCTCTCTTCATTTGTTCCCTAAAAAATGACTCTATGGCCCTAGCTGGTTTGGCTCAGTGGATAGAGCATCAGCCTGCGGACTGAAGGGTCCCAAGTTCGATTCCAGTCAAGGGCATATGCCCGGGTTGCAGGCTTGGTCCCCAATGTGGGGGGCAGGAGGCAGCCGATCAATGATTCGCTCTCATCATTGATGTTTCTATCTTTCTCTCCCTCTCCCTTCCTCCCTGAAATCAATAAAAAAATATATTTTTAAAAATGACTCTATGCACCTCCGCCTGCCTCTAGTGACTGTACGGTTGGGTGAGGATAGTATAAGAAATGTGGCAGATTTTTGAAAAGTTCAACATGGCTCTGAGAGCACACGGTGGCGTTGTTTTTAGAACCCTATAAAAAGCCTAATATGCTAAGTGTACAGTCGTCCAGTTGGCCTTTCAACCAATCAAAGCATAATATGTTAATGATATGCTAAGACCACCCAACTGCTCACTATGATATGCACTGACCACCAGGGAGCAGACGCTCAATGCAGGAGCTGTACCCTGATGGTCAGTGCACTCCCACAGGAGGAGTGCCACTCAGCCAGAAGCCTAGCTCACAGCTGGCGAGCACAGTGGTGGTGGTGGGAGCCTCTCCTGCCTCCGTGGCAGCACTAAGGATGTCTGACTGCCAGCTTAAGCCCACTCCCCATGGGAGCCATCAGTCAGACATCCTCTGAGGGCTCCCAGACTGCAAGAGGGCACAGGCCAGGCTGAGGGATTCCTCCCCCCACCCCCCGGGGTGCACGAATTCCATGCATTGTGCCTCTAGTCTCTAGGTAAAACAAGACCACAGCCCTCACTGCTGGTAGTTTATCTTGAGCCCTGCCTGCTTGTGCCACAGAGTGTATTGGGAAAATGAGTCTTGGAACATCACTCTCTGTTCCTTTTCATCAGTGGGAGCCTAGGGATGACTGTTGCGCAGCCAGCTCTGTGAGCTTGTCCAACCACCTCTGTCTCTAGGCCTCACAGACTCAGACTAGAGCAGGAGCAGCAGGTGGAAGCTGCTTTGAGAGGCTGCATCAGTGTCTCCAGGTGGCAAGACTGTGTGAGCTGGAGCAGCGCATCAGGAAGGAGAGAGACACATAATCTCAAAGGTCACTGAGGAGGTTACCCGGCTTGGAACCCAGGTCAGGGGGCTGGAGGAGAAGTGTCTGAAGCCAGCAGGTGAGCTTCTACAAGTGAGAGTCACCAGCCACCTCTCATAGGAAAGGGCCGCTGCTGCTGGAAGGTGCTGGAGAGCGGTAGGCAGGGAAGTGGGGATTATTTCTAAGGGGAGGGACTTTGGTTATCAGGTTCTAGCCTCCCAGATGGGTTACCGCGATGCAGACCCAGAAGGCTTGTCACACTGCCTATGCACTCTGCTCATGTCACAGGCTTTGGAGTCAGCCGGTCTTGGGTTTGAGTGTCAGCTCCTCCACCTTGGCAAGTCTTATAACTTCTGTAAACACGGAGATAATAGCACTCCCTTATAGGCTGCTGCAAAGATAAGAAATAACCCATGCAAAATGCTTAGCATGGTCCAGGCTCACACAAAGAATCCAATAAACGGTGCCAGTTATAATCATTCTATTATCCCATTTCACCTCAGGTCTGGTGGTGACTCACAAGGCCTGGTCCCTTCATTGCTGAAGGCAGGACGCACACTCAGAGAGACCAGTTCAGTTAGTGAGGATGCATGATGAGCAAGAGTGGGCTCCTGAGGAGGTTATGAAGCAGGGGCTGGGAGGAGGACGCTTTTGAGCCAGTGTGTGAAGGAAGAAAGGCTGCAGAAGCCCTGAAGGGAGGGTGTGAGGGCTCAGTGCTTATTCTGTAGGACAGCAGAGTCAATCCAAGCAGGAGGGCCCAGACCCACCTCACCTCCTCTCTTCTGAACTTGGAGACTGATGGAGGCAAAAGAAGCCAAGCACCAGGTGCAATGTCTGGCTCATTCACACGTAAGCAGTGGCAAGGGGGAAGTCAGTGTGACCATGTCACAAAAGGCACACTCTACTGCACACAGTGTTACTGGTGAGAGAAGGAGGATCACTGCCTCTGTAAGAGCAACACCTGGTGGAAACGAGCAGCACGGAGCTGCAGCACACAGAGCAGTTCTGTGCCAGTGACCTTGATGAACCAGTAACCATAGTAGCAGAGTTCTCTCTGTGATTGATACTTAAAGATAAATATTTTTAAGGATAAAGTATATTTAAACCACAAAATAAGATTCCTCTAATAAAGACTTAGCATCCTATCTAATAAAAGGGTGATATGCAAATTAACCATCACTCTGTCACAAAGATGGCAGCGCCCACAGCCACAAGATGGCAGCGCCCAGTCCTCTCAGCTCCTCCAGAGTCCTCCAGTCCCGGGGGGGGGGGGGGGCAGTGTGAGCATTCCATGCCTGGTCGCAGATGGGCCTTTGGGCTGCAGAGAACCTCTGGGCAGCGGGCGCGGAGTGGTCAGGCCCCGCAGAGAGCTACTGGCGTACAGATTCGTGCACAGGGCTACTAGTATTTAAATAAGAAAATAAAATTCATCTAATGGGCACGCATGATCCTGAACTCAGTGAAAATAGTCTTCCTGAACGTTCATGGAACACGTAGCAAAAAAATGGCCAAGACCCAGATGCAAAGGCATATCGGTGTCACTGTCAAAGCAAACGCTGCCTGCTCCTATTCTGTTTAAGCTTTCTCCCATTTCCTTCTTCCATTGTAAGTTGCTAAGTTTCCCAGCCGGCCCTCTCCTCCTGTGGCCCTGCAGCATTCCCGTTCAGGCCTGGGGCTGGGCCTGCCTGCCCTGAGTTGAGCTGCTGCCTGGAGACTATCAGCCCCACACAGCGAGTGCGCTCTCTCCTGCTGGTCAGATAAGGTGGCCCCCAAGGGTCTCAACAAGAATATCAATTCTGGGCAGAGTTTTGTGGCAACTCAACTATAACCACTCTGTTTGGTTTTCTGTCATCATAAAATGTTCCTGCAAATGTTATTTGAAAAAAAACAATTCTGTCAAGATTCCTGAACTGCAGACCATGCTCTGCAGAACCAATAAAAAGGGTGCTTTGTGAAGTGATTTTCTTGCTTGATAATAATTGCTCGGGTAATAATATTTGGATAAACATATTTTCTAAAGTATAAGTGCTTGTGAAATTTTTATTAATCAGAAAGGCACTGCAAGCCCCCTGTACCCTGGGTGCACAAGGCATGATGGAGTAGGGTGTGGCAGAGCTTCCCTAACACACTGTGTCTGAGTGATTCCCAGGTGTCAACCATGCAAATGAAGATCGCTGACCACAATGTAATAAAATTTTTTGAAAAGGTAATTTTCAAAGCCTATACATTTACAACATTTTAAATACACACTTCTGAATTTTTCATGAACCAAGTCTGAAATCATAATAAATTTTTAAAAAATTAAAACCGAAAGACAGTGGGAACCTGAACTGCGTTTGGGTGCCATTGGACGCAGCTGCAGTAGTTAGCGGTCACTCCATCACAACAAGCCACCTGCGTGCGGCAGCCCAGGACAACAAACCTTCTTTACCTCAGGTGCTGTGAGTCTGGAACCTGCAAGCGCTCATCTGGGAGGCTCTGACTCAGGGCAGTCGCCAGGCCGCACTGGAGGTACAGCTGGAGCTGCCAGCTCCCAGGCCCTCACCCTACAGGGCTCTGCTAGTTCAGGGCCGCCAGCTCCCGCCCAGATGCAGGGGAGAGGAATGGCACTCTACCTCTCCAAGGGCACAGCACCGGAGGGTCTTGTGACCATGACTTCAAGTCTCCCACAGTGGTACTCGCATGGAAATTTACCATCTTGATGCATGCTGGAGGAAAATAGTGGCATTAAAATAATGTCTAACCAAATCAAACTAAATGTCTAACTCAATAAGTTGAAAAAAAAATGGGAATAACTTTGTCTATAACTTTGAAAACAGAGACATAGCAGACAATTTTATATAAAATATAACTTACCAAAACTGACATGATGACAGGGGAAACTTAAATAAATCTATAACCATTAAATATAATTAAGCCCTGGCTTGTTTGGCTCACTGGATAGAGCGTTGGCCTGGGGACTGAAGGTTCCTGAGTTTGATTCCAGTCAAGGGTACATGCCCGGGTTGCAAGCTCGGTCCCCAGTAGGGGGCGTGCAGGAGGCAGCTGATCAATGATTCTCTCTCATCATTGATGTTTCCAACCTTCTCTCCCTCTCCCTTCTTTGAAATCAAGAGGAAAAAAATATATATATACATATATATATATATAAAATAAAAAAATCATCAGTCATTCATTAATAGGTTAAAGGTGGGGGGAAATATGACCACTTCCATAGAAATAGAAAAGCATATAAGTCAATATTTCATTCTTAATGAAAATGCTTAAGAAAGTAGGAATCGAATTTTCTTACCTTATAATGCATATACTACAAAACCATACACTAGCATTGAATTTAACATACTTCATAATTCTAACTGAAAAACAGGAGCATCACCCTAATATCAGGAACAAGGCAGATCTATCATTCCTCCCATTCAACTTGGCACCGAAGGCCCTAGGTAATTAAAGAAAGAGAAATAAGGAGTATAAATATTGAGTTGAAAGAAATACACCTGGCCAACTCCTGTCACCCTTTCATCCTTCAACCTGCTTTTTTCCAAAACTGCTCCTGATCTCTCCAGAACCTCCATTCGATCCGCTTTGTCCCAGTCCGTGAGCTCGACTGGGCCCCAGCCCATCACCTCCATGAGACAAGCACCACACCTGAACATGTCTGCTCTAGTCTGTTTATCATTCTCATTGCCCACTCCCAGCTTGACACCACCTTTAGATGCCCCATACTTACATACTTAACACAAGCAGAAGGGAAGTGTGGACTTTTACCTCCGCTGCTTTCAGACATACTCCCAAACCATCCTTAATTTTCTTTCTTTTTTTTTTTTTTTGAACAGAACCTTTGTTTATTTCTGGGAAGTGCGTTTGCCAGTTTGGGCAGGGGCCCACAAGGCAGGGGCCCAAGAACAAGCCACTCAGCCCTGCGGGGCTGGCCCGCCAAGGAGCAAGAACAGCCCAGCACGGGGTGTCAGCAATACGGGAAGTGACGGCGCCGAATGCACGGCATTCCCTCCCAAGCTCTGAAAGGCGGCAGCCCAGGCTATAAAGGCTAGAAGCATTGCGTAAGAAGCGTTAAATCTACAGCAACTACATCTTGTAAAAACTCAATAAATTATATAGATAGATATATATAAACTCGTAACATCTAAGAACATCCGAGCCTGGTGCAGGGTTGGCCCACGGCGAACAGCCTCCCACCCTGCACATGGCAACGAGAACGTGTATGAAAATACCAGCTTGCTTCGAAACCCAAAAAAATAAATCTCCTACAGAAAAGTCCTAGATAATCAATTCCCCTTCGAAGGCCAAGGGAGACCTATCCTCCCCAGAGGCCCTCCCGCCATTCACCACCTCTGGGTGTGAGGGGCTGCTCTGGCCTGGGGTACGGGCTGGGGGGTGCCCAGAGCTGGGCTCCCTCCCCCCCCAGCGGCCCCTCTAAACAAAGCACAAACCTTCTCAGCTGTTAATAAGTTAAGACTGAAGCCGCCGCGTGGGGCGGGCTGAACAGTACAGCTTTGGGGGTGGGGAGAAGGAACGGGGTGGGGGGGGGGCATAAATAGCTTTACAAACAGACGGGTCCAGGTACAATTTTTAAAACAAAACTGTGGCCAGGGAGCCCTCCATGCTGGCGGGGGGTGTGTGTCTCGCCCGCAGGGGCCTCCCACCCCAGCCCCCGAGGCCCAGCTTCTTCCATGAGGATTATTTATCTACATGCGTGTGTCACACAGCGCCTCCTTATAGAAATGTACACTCATCTCTGGAATAACCCTTTCGGATAGAAGTTAAAGGCTCCCGCCTTCAGTACCCGTAATTTCAGTCTCGGAGGGACAGGGTGGGAGGTGGAGCCTGGGGAGGGGGAGGCGTGTGCTAACACTCAACCCAGGCTCAAGGTGCCACATGGGTGGGGGCTCGCTGCACGGGTCGTCCCTGCAGGCTCTGCTCAGGCAACTGGAGGACGCCAGAGCTGGAGCTGCTCCCCTCGGGGTGACTGAGGGCCAAGGGGGCAGGGAGGAACCCCTTACATTCTACATCTGGTCCTCCTGGCACTGCCGGCACAGGGGCCAGGAGGTCATGGTACAGCAGGGCGGGCACCCAGGGACCCCTGCACCGGGGACCCGGAGACTCACACGTGCACACTCACACACACACACACACACCGAGTTGTCTATCTGTCCATCCATCCATTGGTGCCAGGTCTTGAGCCTGGGCCGTGGGGCCCCGGTGGCCGACAGCACACCCAGAGCAGCGTAGCGGGCCGGGGCCCACTATCACATTGGGGGGGGCTCGGCCGGAAGGTTGGGGCCCTTCACGTCTGTGGGCCCCCGCTGCTGGGAGGGGCGGGGAGCAGGAGGTCGTGGGCAAACATGGAGTCGTCCCCTGAGGAGCTGGAGCTGGGGGTGTCCTGGCTGCCTGGCGAGTACTGCTCGAAGGGCACCGACAGGTCCAGGTACTTGTCAGTGGACGTCACCGTAAGGATGCGGTCCAGGTCCTCCACCAGCTGCTTGAAGGTGGGCCTCTGGGAGGGCACGACGTGCCAGCACTCCCGCATGACCATGTACAGCTCATGCGTGCAGTTGGCTGGCTTGTCCATGCGGTGCCCCTCCTTCAGCAGCTTGAACAGCTCTTCCACGGGGATGCGGGGGTACGGCGAGCCCCCCAGGGTGAAGATCTCCCAGAGCAGGATCCTGAAGGACCAGACATCACTCTGGTGGGTGTAGACGTGGTCGAACAGGGCCTCAGGCGCCATCCACTTCATGGGCAGCCGGCCGTTGGTGGTCTTCTTGTAATAGTCCAGGTTGTGCATGTCGCAGGCCAGGCCGAAGTCCCCGATCTTCATCACGTTGTCCTCTGTCACCAGCACGTTGCGGGCCGCCAGGTCCCTGTGGATGCTCTTCTGTGAGGCCAGGTACTCCATGCCCCGGGCCACCTGGTAGGCGCAGGACACCAGGTCCTTGCAGGTGAGCTGCTCCTCGGGCAACTTGCAGGTGTCGAAGGAGTAGTCCGTGCCCGGGGGCACGCAGGTACTCCCGCAGGTTGCCCTTGGCCCCGTACTCCATCAGCACATACAGGGGCCCGCCCTGCGTGCAGGCGCCCAGCAGGTTGATGATGTTCTTGTACTTCCCGATCATCTTCATCATCTCCATCTCGGACACCAGGTCAGAGAGATCCTTGTCGGTGGCACCGTCTTTCAGCATCTTCACGGCCACCGTGACGGGCTTGGTGACCCGGTCCTTGTCAATGCCGATGGCCTCCGCCATGACCACTTGACCAAAGCAGCCCTCACTGAGGGGTTTGCCCAAGGTCAGCTGGGCCCAGGGCAGTTCCCACGTGGGGTCGGCAGGCAGTTCCAGCTCGGAGATGTTGGCCAGCGTGGGGCCCTCGCCAGAGGACAGCCTGGTGATGCGCACGAGCGGCGTGTTGGAGTTCATGGATGAGTTGGACTCCAGGGACACCTGTCGCTTGAGCGGGAAGCGGGAAACCTTGTGCACGGTGGGCGCCGGGCCCTTCTTGTGGGGGCTGCGCAGGCGGCAGAGCATCAGAGGCGGCCACCACCAGGACAACAGCAGGAAGCCCACGCTGTAGCTGAGGACACCCGCATACACGCTGCCCGCCTCGCCGGCCTCCACCAGCTCCTGCTCGGCTGGCAGCACCACCAGTCACGCAGAGTGATGGGGAAACTCGATAGAATTGCCCACCAGACACGTGTACTCCCCCACGTCCTCAAAGGTGACATTGCGCAAGGACAGCACCTCTAGCTCCTTGTCGGTGGTGTTAGTGCCTGCCGTCTTGAGCACCGTCGGGCCCCACTTTGCTGCAGTTCACCTCCACGTGCTTGAGCCACTGGATGTGGGGCTGCGCGTCGCTGTACAGCTTGTAGTGGAACTCCACGTCTCTGCCCAGCACGGCCGTCTGGTTGGCCGGCAGCCACGCCTGCAGGATGGGCCGGTGCGGGGAGCGCTCCAGCACGTCCAGCGTGTAGGTCTGCCGGATGCTGCCCAGCCTGCTCTGCACGACTCACGTGTAGTTGCCGCGGTCCGAGGGCACCACGTTCTCCATGATCAGGCTCCACTGCTGGTGGCGCAGCTTGATGCCCCCGATGCGGTGCTCCCCCGGAACTCCTTGCGTTCTTCAGGCAGGAGATGGACGGCGTGGGGTTGCCGGCAGCCGGGCAGCGGAAGTGCACGGTGTTGGCGGCTGGCATGGCCAGCAGCTTCTTCTCCATCCGCTCAGGCCGCGTCCAGTAAGGGGCCCCTGCTGTGTCCTCTGCCTCATCCTCCCCATCTTCGTCGTCTCCCGAGGATGAGGCATCTGTCACCCGCACACTGAAGCGGCACAGCTCGCGCTGGGTGAGCCTCTGCCGGCAGCTGTAGGTCCCCGCGTCCTCGTGGGAGGCGTTCACCACCTGCTGCCGCTGCGGCCCCACCAGCACTCGGTCCGAGGGCGCCAGCCCCGCCCCGTACTTGGCCCAGACGGTGGGCCCCGTGGGGACGCCTGCAGGCAGGTGGCTGCTCAGCTCCACTGGTGTCCCCGCTGCCAAACACCAGCTGCTCCTGCTGCGGGGGCTCCAGTTCTGGGAACTCTGCCACTCTCCGCACGACACGCTGCTCTGCACTCGGGGGCCCCGAGACGGCGCCGGTCACGACCTCCACGGCCACGCAGAGCGCGAGCGCCCAGGCCAGGGCGCCCATGGCGGGGGCGGGGGCGTCCTCAGGCGGTGCGCGCGGGCTGGCCTCCCATGGTCCGGCTCCCGCACCGGCGGCAGGAGGGCGCCGCTCGGGAGTCTGCGGGAGGCGAGCAGCTAGTGACTCAGGCGGGCCGGGCACACCCGGGAGGAAGCGGCGGTGGCCGGGTCCTGCGCCCTGGTCCCCAGGACCCCCGGCTGCCCCGCCCGCCGCCGCCGCCGCCCAGCGCTCCCGGCCCATCCTTAATTTTCATCTTCACCTTAATTTTCATCTTCATCTCCTTGAATGTACCCAAATCCAGGAGTTATCAGTGATTTCTGTTTCAATCTAACCAGCAAGTCTTATTGACTCAACCCTCCGAATCCATCACAGATGTGTCTGTCTCTCTCCACCTCTCCTATCACTTGGTCTAAAGCAGCCATCTCTCACCTGACTTAGACAAAGCCTGCTCTACAGACTCCAGCTTCCTCTCATGCCCTGCAGACACTTACCTAAACAAAGATCATGTATTTCTTTGTCCACTGTGCTTATTTTCTAACATATTATATATTTTGTATTTCCTATGCTTATTGTCTGCCTTTCCCTTCTAGACTGTAACCTCCTCGAGAAGGGAACTAAAAACAAAGCAAAACTAACAGCAATGCATCTCACATGCCACTGGACAGTGCCTGGCACCCAACAGGTGCTCACATTTGCTGACTGAACTGAACCGTTACTCCTCTGCTTCTAACGCTGCCGCAGCACCTGGAAAACACCACTGCCTGCTCCAGGCAGCATGGACTCTACTCGCCCACCCTCTCCTCCCTGGCGAGTGCACTGTGGACTTGCTGCCTCTGCACACGTGCTGTCCTGGTGTGACGTTGCCATTCATTCTGGCTGGTGTGATCTTAGACCTTCCTTCTCATTTGGATTTCAGCTGTAAATGCCACATTCTCAGAGAAATCCTTTCTGATCACCCATTATAAAGAAAACACTGGTCACTATCCATCACAATCCTATTTGAGTTCTTTGCATATGCAGTTACTATTTTATTTTAATTCACTGTCTCTCACTCTCCACTAGAATATAAACTACTTTTTTTAAATTAAATTGATTGGGGTGACATTGGTCAATGTGAACATAGAGGTTTCAGGTGTGGGTTTCTATGTTACAAGATCTGTATATTGCCCATGTGCCCACCACCCAGAGTCAAATCTTCTCCTGTCACCTCATATTAGGACCCCCTTCTCTCCCTATCCCCTCCCCTCTGGCAATCACCACACTGCTATTTGTGTCCACGAGTTTCAGTTTTATACCTCACATCTCAATGAAATCATATGGTTCTTAGCTTTTTCTGTCTGACTTACCAGAATGTTCTCAAGGCCCATCCATGTTGGTGCAAATGGCACTATTTCATCCTTGTGGCTGAGTAATATTCCTTTGTGCATATGGACCACATCTTCTCTATCCAGTCCTCTATCACGGGTCACTTTGGTTGTTTCCATGACTTGCCCACCATGAATAATGCTTCAGTGAACACAGGGCTGCATATATCTTTATGACGTGATTTCGAGTTTTTCAGGCATATGCCCAGGAGAGGGATTGCTGGGTCCTATGGTAGCTCTATTCTTAATTTTTTCAGGAATTGCCAGACTGCTTTCCATAGTGGCTGCACCAGTCCACATTCCCACCACCGGTGAATGAGGGTTCCCTTTTTTCTAACATTTGTTATAGCTTGTCTTCTTACAATGGCCCCTCCAACAGGTGTGAGGGTATCTCATTGTAGTTTTGATTGGCGTTTCCCTAATGGCCAGTGAGGCTGAACATCTTTTCATATGTCTATTGGCTTTTCATATGTCTTCTTGGGAGAGGTGTATTTTCAGGTCCTCTGCCTGTGCTTTTATTTAGTTATTTGTTTGGTGTTGAGTTTTATGAGTTCTTTATATATTTTGGAAATTAAACCTTTGTCAGAGCTACTGATTGCAAATATCATCTCCCAACTGGTTGGCTGCTTCTTTGTTTTGTTGTCAGTTTATTTTGCTGTGCAGAAGCTTTTTAATTTGACATAATTTATTTCTGCCTTTACTTCCCTTTCCTTTGGGGTCAAGTTCATAAAATGTTCTCTATGACCAAGGTCCATAAGTTTGGTACCTATGTTTTCTTCTATGCAACTTATTGTTTCGGGTTTTATGTTAATGTCTTTGGTCCATTTTGAATTAATTTTTATATATGGGGGCAAACTGTAATCCAGGTTCATTCGTTTGCATTTGGCTTTCCAGTTTTCCCAGCACCATTTATTGAAGAGACTATCTTTACTCCATGTGTGTTTCTGGCTCCTTTGTTGAAAATTATTTGTCCATGTCCTTGTGGTTTTATAGCTGGGGTCTCTGTTCTGCTCCAGTGATCTGTGTGTCTGTGTGTTTGCCAATGCATGCTGTTTTGATTACCACATTGCCGTAGTGTAATTTGAAGTCAGGTAGTGTGATACCTCCAGCTTGGTTCTTTTTTCTCAGGATTGCTTTGGCTATTCGGGGTCTTTTGTGATTCCATACAAATCTGATGATTTTTGTTTTATTTATTTTAAAAATGACATTGGGATTTTGATGGGTATTGCATTAAATCTATATATTGCTTTGGGTAATATGGCTATTTTAACTATATTCTTTTTTAAAATAAATCTTTATAGTTCAGATTATTACAATTGTTCCTCTTTTTTCCCCCCATAGCTCCCCTCCACCCGGTTCCCACCCCACCCTCTGCTCTTACCCCCTCCCCCACTGTCCTCATCCATAGGTGTACAATTTTTGTCCAGTCTCTTCCCACACCCCCCACACACCTTTCCCCTCGAGAATTGTCAGTGCACTCCCTTTCTATGCCCCTGATTCTATTATATTCACCAGTTTATTCTGCTCATCAGATTTTTTATTCACTTTTTAGATTCACTTGTTGATAGATATGTATTTGTTGTTCATAACTTTTATCTTTACTCTTTTCTTCTTCCTCCTCTTCTTATAAGTACCGCGCACTAACCGATTGTGCCACTGGAGCCCCTTCCTCCTCTTCTTAAAGAATACCCTTCATCATTTCATATAATACTGGTTTGGCAGTGATGAACTCCTTTAGCTTTTTCTTATCTGTGAAGCTCTTTATCTGACCTTCAATTCTGAATGATAGCTTTGCTGGGTAGAGTAATCTTGGTTGTAGGTTCTTGCTATTCATCACTTTGAATATTTCTTGCCACTCCCATCTGGCCTGCATAGTTTCTGTTGAAAAATCAGCTGACAATCGTATGGGTGCTCCCTTGTAGGTAACTAACTGTTTTTCTCTTGCTGCTTTTAATATTCTCTCTTTGTCTTTTGCTCTTGGCATTTTAATTATGATGTGTCTTGGTGTGGTCCTCTTTGGATTCCTCTTGTTTGGGGCTCTCTGTGCTTCCTGGACTTGTAAGTCTATTTCTTTCACCAGGTGGGGGAAGTTTTCTGTCATTATTTCTTGAAATAGGTTTTTAGTATCTTGCTTTCTCTCTTCTTCTGGCACCCCCATAATTCGGATGTTGGTACACTTGAAGTTGTCCCAGAGCATCCTTACACTATCTTCATATTTTTGGATTCTTTTTTTCTTTCTGCTTTTACGGTTGGGTGTGTTTTGCTTCTTTGTATTTCAAATCTTTGACTTGATTCTTGCGATCCTCTAGTCTGCTGTTGGATCTCTGTATATTATTTTTTATTTCAGTCAGTGTATGCTTAATTTCTGGTTGGTCTTTTTCATATCCTCGAGGGTCTCGCTGAATTTATCAGCCTTTTTAAAAAAATTCTTGAAAAACCTTATAACCGTGGTTTTGAACGCTATATACAGTATTTGCTTTCCTCCATTTCTGTCATTTGTGAGCTGTTTCTTTGTCTCCGCATTTTGGCTGCTTCCCTGAGTTGATAGAGTGGCTTTAGGTGTCCTATAGGGCCCAGTGGCTCAGCCTCCCCAGTTGCCTGAGGTGGACACTCTTGGTACACCCCTTTGTGGGCTGTGTGCACAGTCTTGTTGTAGTTAAGCCTTGATTGTTGTTGGTATCACTGGGAGGAATTGACCTCCAGGCCAATTGGCTGTGAGGGTCAGCTGTGTCTACGCTGGGAGAACTTCTGTGCTGGAGACACCCTTATGAGGCAAGACTTGCTTCTGTGGGGCTTTGGTGCTCATGAGTCAGCCCCCTGAGTGTGTCCCTTATGGATCTAAGGAGTTGTAATCTGGATGGTCCGAGTCTGACCCCTGGGTACACTGGCTCTTGGATCTTCAAATTAGGTGCTAATTTAGCCTCTGCCTGAGGCCACCCAGCAGGAGCTACAGAGAGATCTGCAGATTTCTCTTCTTTGTTTGGGGTTTGGAGGTGCTCAGATGAGGCCCAGCTGTGAAGCAATGCAAGCTGCTGTGGGGCTTGGGCCTTCTTTTGGATGTTCTGGTTCTCTCTGACTCAGCTGCAGTTTGTTATGTAATTTTGGATTTCAAAGGAGCAGGCCATTCATATGCAAAAACCTCTGGGCACAGCTTGGATGGGGCAGAGTCTCAGGGTGGAGCAAACAGCAATGGCTTCCCGTCAGCCCTGCCTAAGAGGCCCCCGGGTCTCAGTGTCCCTTGGTAATCACTGTAAGCACCTCTGAGAGAAAGCCACCCTCGAGTTCCACCCATTGCCAGACAGTCCAGTTTCTCCCCATATGAGTCCGGGTCCCCAGAATCTCGCCTGGAACTGGAGTTCAGAGCAGTCAGGAGCTTGTGTCTCCCTCCGGATTGAAAAAGCCAGCCGCGTACTCTGTTGCCAGCCCTTTCCGCAATCGAAGGCCTCCGTACTTCTGCACTTTACTTCCGCAGCTCCTCTGAGTCTCAGTGTGCTTTTCTCTTCCTTCTAGTTGTAGAATTTCCACTTAGCCTTCCTGTGGTTCTGGATGATGTCCGTTTTGTCTTTTAGTTGTAGTTTTGAAGTTGTTGTGCGAGGCAGCAAGTTCAGGTGTTTACCTATGCCACCATTTTGGTTTCTTATATTGATTCTTCCAATCCATGCACACTGGGTATTTTTTCCATTTTGTTGTCTTTTCAACCTCTTTTAATAATGATTTGATGTGAAAATTCTTTGTTAAGTTTATTCCTAGGTATTTTATTCTTTTGGTTGCAATTGCAAAATTAATTTCTTTTCAAATTTCTTTTTCTGAAGTTTTGTTTTTAGTATAAAGGAAGGCAATGGATTTTTGCACATTGATTTTGTATCTTGCAACTTGACTGTATTTGTTTATTGTTTTTAATATTTTTTGGTGGAGTCTTTAGGGTTTTCTATTACAGAATCATGTCATTTGCAAAAAAGTGACAGTTTGATTACTTCCTTCCCTATATGGGTGCCTTTTATTTCTTTCTCTTGCCTCATTGTTCTGGCTAGGGCTTCCAGCACTATGTTGAATAAGAGTGGTGAGAGTGGACATCCTCATCTTGTTCCTGATCTTAGGGGAAAAGCTTTCAGTTTTTCACCATTGAGTATGATATCAGCTGAAGGTTTATCATACATGGCCTTTGTTATGTTGAGGTACTTTCCCTCTATTCCTATTTTATTGATTGTTTTAATCATAGATGGATATTATATCTTATCAAATGCTTTTTCTGCATCTGTTGATAAGATCATCTGATTTTCAGTTTTCTTTTGTTAATGTGGTATATTAATTGATTGGTTTGCGTATGTTGAACCATCCTTGTGCCCTGGAATGAACCACACTTGATCATGATGTATGAAATTGTGGATGTACGGTTGTATTGGATTAGCTAGTATTTTTGTTTAGGGTTTTTCCATCTGTATTCATCAGGCATATTGGTCTGTAGTTTTGTTTTTTTTTGTCTTATCTTCACCAGGTTTTTGGTATCAGGGTTATGTTGGCCTCATAAAATGTGTTAGGAAGTATTGCCTCTTCTTCAGTTTTTTGAAAGAGTTTGAGAAGGACAGGTTTTAAATATTCTTTGAATATTTGGTAGAATTCATTGGTGAAACCATTTGGTCCTGGACTTTTGGTGGGGGGTGGTTTTGATGAGTGTTTCAATTTCCTCACTACTGATAGGTCTATTTAGATTTTCCATTTCTTCATGATTTAATCTAGAAAGGTTACATAATTCTAGGAACTTATCCATTTCTTCTAGGTTGTTGAATTTGGTGGCATATAGTCGTTCATAATATTCTAGGAGGAATCTTTGTGTATCTATGATGTCTGTGGTAAATTCTCCTCCCTTATTTCTCATTTTGTTTATATGGTCTTTTCCCTTTTTTCTTTAGTGAGTCTAGCCAGGGGTTTGTCAATTTTATTAAATTTTATAAAGAATCAGCTCGTTGTTTTATAAATATTTTGCATAGGCTTTTTGTTCTCTATTCAATTCAATTCTGCTCTAATTTTATTTCCTTTCTTCTGCTGACTTTGAGTTGTTTTTGTTCTTTTTCTAGTTCTTTAAGATGTGATGTCAGATTGTTTACTGGGGTTTCTTTGAGATAGGCTGCAATGATATAAAATTCCCTCTTATTACTGCTTTTGCTGCATCACAGAAGTTTTCATGTACTGTATTGTCAATCTCATTTGTCTCTATATATCTTTTGATCTCATCTTTTCTTTGTTGACCCAGTCATTTTTTAGTAGTATGTTGTATAATCTCCATGTATTTTTAGGTTGTTTTACTTCCTTTTTGCAGTTGTTTTCTAATTTGAAGGCATCGTGGTCAGTGAATATGCTTGGTATAATTACAATCTTCTTGAATTTGTTGATGCTAGTTTTGTGACCCAATATATGGGGTCTATCCTTGAGAATATTCCATGTGCACTGGAGAAGAATGTACATTCTGATGTTCTGGGATGAAAGATTCTGTAAATGTCAATTATGTCCATTTGGTCTATCTCTGCTTCATTTATCTCTTCTTCTGGAGAATTGTCTAGCTCTTTCATTTGGGGCTTGCTTCTTTGTCTCCTCATTTTGGCTTTCTGTTTGGGTTTGTGACTATGCATTAGGTAGATCCTCTACACCTCTCAATCTCTAGTGCAGGACAGTGTTAAAGGCTGTTTCTGACTGATTAGATTAGACATAGACTCAAAGCCTCCAGAGACCGCCTCTGCCTACAGACTTATAGGATTCCGATTTGAATTGCCCTCCAGGTAAATGTCCTCAGGTGTGGAGAGAGTTTTTTCAACAGGATGGGGCAATTATTTCTGCCTGGAGATTGTTATTTTTAATCTCTTAAGTGACCTCAAGGCAAGGTGTTTTCCAATAGAGTGTGTTGACTGTCTTCCCCCAGGCAAGGCAAATGTCTATGTGGGAAAGATGTCCTCCGCTGTGTGAGGAAATGGCTCAGGATGGGAAACCTGGGGTGTCTGCCTTCTGAGTCCCCAGCCCTGGCTTCTGCTCTCACAGTTCCAGTCTGCTTCACCCTCCCTCTTCTGGAGCACAGGGAATTTTGTGCATTGGCCCTTGAAGAGGGTGCCTGCATTTCCATCAGTCTCTTCCTGGCAGACAGCAACCCTGCTGCTTCTCACAGCCAGATGGTATGCTGGCACCCTTTTCAGTTCTGGTGCTCTCTGCTGGGGGGCCCAGCTTGCAGATTAGACCCCAGAGTTCCCAGTGGCAACCCCCCACAGCTATCTCTCTGGGACTTCAATTGCTGTCTGTAGGTGCCTGGCCAGCCCTTTCATGCCTCTGCCCCTCTTACCAGTCTCTATTTGGTCTCCACTTTCAGTCCTCGGGTATCAGGGTTCTCTCCTGCAAGTTTTCCATTGATTATTCAAGAAGTTTTTCTGTATTTTAGTTTTAAAACCAGTTTGTTCCTGGGAGCATGTCTGTGCAGCATCCAGTTACTCTGCCGCCATTTTTAATCTCTCCTCCATTTGGTCTAGTATTTCACTTAAAGCTGACATTTCTTTATTGATTTTCTGCTAGGTTAATCTGTTTAGAGCTGTCAATGGAATATTAATGTCCCCAACTATGATTGAGTTTTGATCCGTTTCTCCCTTTACTTAGTGAATAGTTGTTTTATACATTTTGGTGCTACCTGGTTGGATGCATGTATTAAGAAGTGTTATGTTGCCCTAGCCAGTTTGGCTCAGTGAATAGAGCATTGGCCTGCAGACTGAAGGGTCCCTGGTTTGATTCTGGTCAAGGGCATATGCCCAGGTTGTGGGCTCAATCCCCAGTAGGAGGTGTGCAGGAGGCAACCAATCAATGATTCTTTCTCATCATTGATGTGTTTCTATCTCTCTCTCTCTTTCTCCCTTACTCTTTGAAATAAAAATATATTTTTAAAAAAAGAAGTGTTATGCTTTCTTGATGTAGTGTCCCCTTAACCATTATAAAGTGTCCATCTTTGTCTTTTGTTATCTTGGAATCTATTTTATCAGATATAAATATGTCTACACCTGCTTTTCTGTGGATGTTATTTCCTTGGAGAATCATTTTTCCACCCTTTTTCTTTGAATCTACCTTTGTCTTTGCAGCTTAGATGTCTCTTGTAGGCAGCATGTAATTGGGTTTTGTTTTTGTTTTTATCCAGTCTGCTACTCTGGCCCTCTTTATTGGTGAATTCAGACCATTTACTTTTAGGGTAATTATTGATCATAAATCAGTAATTTTCTAAAGCCATTTTTTTGTTTTCTGGTAGCTCTGGGCCTCCATTTGATTCTTTTCCTTTGTGTTTCTGTCTGTTGTTTTTGTTTGATGGTATTCCATACTTCTTTCCTCTTTTTTTAAAAGCTATGTGTCTGTTTTGGGAATATGTGTGTGTGGTTACCATTAGGTTTATAAAAAACAAACTTGAATTTATACTGTAGTTTTTTTTCTTTTGAGTACATCTGATCTTCATCCTTCTTTGCCAGTTCAGACTTTTCTCCCTCTCCTTTAATGTTTTTGTTGTCACAAATTATTCCTGTTTATGCTGTAAGTTTTTTGGTGATCTTACTCATAGTGTTGTGAACTTACGTGTTTTGTTTCATGTAGAATAAACTCCCTTGAGTATTTCTTACAGTGGAGGTTTTCTGGTGATAAAATCCCTCAGTTTCTCTGTGTCTGGGAACATCTTTATTTCTCTTTCATATTTAAAGGATAATTTTGCTGAATATATTATTCATGCCTGGAAATTTCTCTTTTTCAGATATTTGAATATTTGATTCCACTCTCTTCTGGCTTGTAGTTTCTGCTGAAAAGTTGGATGAAATTGTGTTGGGTTTTCCTTTGTAGTCACTTTCTTTTTTTCTGGCTGCTTTGAGAATTTTTTGTCATTAATTTTTGACAGTATTAATACCAAGTGCCTTGGAGAGGGCCTTTTTGGATTGAGGTAACAAGGTGTTCTGTTTGCTTCTTGGATTCAAGGATCTAGTTCTTTCCATAGGTTTGGGAAATTCTCATCCACTATTTCTTTTTTAATAGACCATCTATTCCCTGCTCCCTTTCTTGCTCCTCTGGAATATCTGTAATTCTAATATTGCTTTTTCTGATGGAGTCAGATAGTTCTCGTATAGCTCCTTCATACTGGCTCTGTTTTCTATGCTCAGTATTTCACTTTTCTGTTATTGTTAATCCTCACCTGAAGATATTTTCATTCCATTGATTTTTAGAGAGAGTGGAAGGGTTGGGGAGAGACAGAGACATCGATGTGAGAGAGACACATCAATTGGTTGCCTTCCACACATGCCCTGACCAGGGTCAGGGATCGAGCCTGCAACTGAGTTACGTGCCCTAGACCGGAATCAAACCCAGAACTCTTTAGTCTGACACTCTATCCACTGAGTCAAACCGGCTAGGGCCAATAGTCACTCTTAATCTCCTTAATTGTATGCTTCATTACCAGGATTACTAATTGGTTCTTTTTTAAAGTTTCAAGCTCTTTGGTAAATTGATTTGTTTTCTGAATGCATTGAATTGCCTCTATTTTGTCACATCTTGTTGAGTATTTTCAGAACTGCAATCTTGAAATCTCTATCATTTATCACACATTTCCATGTGTTCCAGTTTGCTTCCTGGGGATTTTTCATTTTCTTTCTGGTCATCCTCATTAGTGTGTTTTTTTTATGGTATTTGCTCTTCTCCTTGCCTATGCATGTATCTCTGTCTAGATATGTGGTTGATAGCAGCTTTCTCTAAATAGATCTTCCTACTATTTTCCTGTCATGTCGTTGAATCGCAAGATTTTTACCTCTGTGACCTCCCAGTCTTGACCTCCACTAGTTCTGTAATACAGTACAGCCACACTACTTGGGGGTGGGATTTGTTTTGCCATCACCATAATGGTGGTCCCTGACCTCTGTGGGGTCCCACCCGAAACACCCTCCTGGGGATCAGGCACAGAGGGAAACAGTGACTCTACTGCAATAACTGTTGATTTACAGATAATATGCCCCTGGGCCTGAATCAAAGGGCAACAGGAAGCAAGTTTTAAGAGTCCGAGTGGTGGCAGGGCTCTGTGGTTCTGTTTCTTTGTCTGATACACCACTACTCAGCTCAACAGTGGAGAGCTGTGTGGCAGAACCCCATACTCTGTCAGGCATCTGCTGACTCAGACACTGTTTGCTCCCTCACTGCTTGCCCTGCTGGGCTGCCCTCCATCCTCTACAGGAGTTTTTCCTGGCCAAGGGAAGCACCTGCTACCACAGGCTTCTGCACCCTCCAGGCTGACCCACAAGCTCTTACTGCAGGGCCGCGTCTTCGTGTTGTCTGCACTTTCCTACCTTTTATCTCCCTATTTATTCCCACTTGCCCATCTTCAGATGTTTCAGTGTGTGGATCTCTCAGATGTGTGTCAGTGTTGAACAGGGATTTCTTTGTGGAATTATAGTTGGTTAACTTAACATTTCAGGGGGAGAGGACAAGGTGCATTCTCACACAGACATTCTTCTGATGTCACCCTAAACTTCTTGAGTACAGAAACCCTGCTTACCTTATCACTACTGTAGCCTAAACATTTTGACACATCACAGGTACACAATAGAGGAATTCACGATAAAAAAAAAAAAAAAGGCTGGCGATAATAGGTTTGAGAGAACAGAGAATGGAGAGAAAACGCTTCAAGAAATAATTCAGGCCCTGGCTGGTGTGTCTAAGTTGGTTGGAGCATCAGTCTGTACACTGAAAGATCGCAGGTTCAATTCCTCATCAGGCACATACCCAGGTTGAGGTTTGATCCCCTGTCGGTGTGCTTGTGGAAGGCAGCTGATCAATGTTTCACTCTAATATAGGTGTCTCTCTCCCTCTCTCCCTCTCCCTTCCTCTCTAAAAGTCAATAAAAGTTATATATATATAATATATTCGGTAGTTTCCCAGAACTTAGGTTACAAATTTATAAAATGATAGAGTTCATTGATTTAAGCACAATGGGAGGGGGACATCATGCAAAAGCATATCAAGAAATTTAAGAGTACGCAGGTAAGACCCTAAAGCTTACAGAAATAAATTAGGTCACTCACACACACACGCAGGATTGGGAATCAAAGGTCAATAGCAACAATGGAAGCAGAAGACAATGGAGCAATGCCTTTGAAATTGTGTAGGAAATTCTTTCCAACCAAGACTCCTACACTCAATGAACCTATCCAGTGTGAAGGTAGGAGACATTCCCAGATATTTAACATTTCAAAAATTCAACTTCCACACTGTGGGAACCCTGATCACAGTACACCAGATGTTCAAGGCCAATTTGAGTGTGGGGGCCCTGTCCAGAGTACGCCAGATGTTCAAGGCCAATTTGCCATACGCAGGTGCAAAAGCAAGGACACAGCAATCTTATAATATATGAACTGTGCAGGCGTACTTTTCTATAACCTAAATACTGATGTCACTATTTGGCAAGAAGCCTCTTTTGTCTGAGTTGGTATAAAGATGTGTTGTTGACCAGCCGGTGTGCAGCTGCTTGGTATGGCTTCTGTGTTTGTACTGTTATTAGCAAAGACTACTTTGTAAAATGGCTTTGTTAGCAATGGTTCCTGTTTGCTGGGCTGCTTTGTGAAGTTACTTGGAAGAACTGTTTTGTCTGATGGCTCCTTGTTAGCAATGGCTACTTGGTCTGCAATAAAGACTCTCCTACACGCAATGATGACTTCTCATGTCTTCGCCTAATCCCTGGTGTCCGTGAAGGTCCAGTTCCTAGCAGAGGACGACCTGTGCACCCCACAGTGGGCATAGTCGAGCAGGATCAAGGAGTAAGTACTCTCACAATTGGTGCAGTGAGCAGGGTCCAGGAAAGTGTGGAGGATTCAGGAGTAAGTACTCTGACACACAACCACTTCTCAGGAAGCTATGGACAACGTTTCACCAAAATTAATTAAGAAGTGAAATTTCAAGATGGCGGTGGAGTAGGTGAATCTTTCTTCTGCCTCCTCCCAGAAACAGACTGGAAGTAAAACTAAACTGGAGAAGATTCATCCTGAATTAACAAGTGCAGACTGGCTGAATAGGGGACTTTTAAATAGGGAAGGGCAGAACCCATCTTGAGACTGGTAGGAAGGGATGGATTGTGAGAGGGGCTGGATCCACTCCCATGGGCGACAGGCCAAGCATGAGGAGGGATATCTCAGCTGCGAGGAGGTGGGGGAAGATTCTACTGAGGAGTGAGGTCCGGGCCCCTAGTCTGGAGTGCTAGGGCCAGGAACAGTGACCCATGTAGCATCCAACTGTGAAAGGCGGCAGGGCTTCTATCCACTAGGGAGAGACGGAGCTTGCCAAAGACAAAGCCACTTAGGAAAAAAACCAAAGCACAAGATTTTCATTCTCAGCCACTCACCCTGGGCTTTGGCAGAGGGAGGGTGGTATAACTGGAGTCACCTGAGGAGATGACAGGGTAGGAGGCATTGGGGAGAAATGTGGGGCGGCTGCTAGGATACCTGTACTCAGTCATCCCCCCCCTCCTGATACAGCAGTAGCCATTTTTCCTGAGAAGCGCAAGTCCCGCCTACCAGCAGTAGCCTGGGGAAAGGCAATTACCCTTTCCTCAGGGATACAGCTTATCACCCCCCCCCCTAAGGAATCCCACTTTCCCCTCCCTGCACCTCCATCCCTGCTGAGGAGGCAGCAGCAGAGGCCAGGCCTACACCTCTGGGCAGTCTCAGGGTGCATCAGTGGTGGAGGGTCATTCCCCCCACTGTCTTCAGAACCTGACTAGCACTTCCCCCTCATGGGAGAGAGCTGATAGAAACTCCAGGCTTCCAGCAGACCCCATATGATGGCCTCTGGGAGGCTCAGCCCTGCCAGGGTCAAGGAAATATTCTGGGACAGACTAAGATGTGTGGCTCTGGGATGGGGGAACACACCTACAATCTTCCCTGAAGTCAAAATGGCACCTCCCTCACACAGAGACCCAGAGATTCCATCAGCCAGATTCCACCAAAAGCCCTTTCAGAAACAGCCTTTCCAGTGACTAAGTCTGACAGGCAGCTGGCAGGAGGAGGAGGGTGAAGGCATATCCTGAGGTGCCTTGGGATACTTCCTGACAGCCCCTTGGGCCCCATGCTAACAAGCTGGCTGTACAGTGCAGGTTGGCCACTCTTGTGCAGCAAGTCACTTGAAGCTTCAAACAGATTGCCACAAGCCAAATGTGGACGGCTTCTGACAGTGGCTAGCACCAAAGTACCTCCCAGGAGGCCCAGAACAGGCATACAAAACAGTCAAATTCAGTCAACATAGGAGGAGCCTGCAACCAAGGTATATGCCCTTGACCAGGACCGAACCTGGGACCCTTTGGTCCACAGGCCAACGCACTATCCACTGAGCCAAACCAGCTAGGGCTATTTATTGTCCTTATTCTATTTTTTATTTTGCATTCTTTCATTTTTCATTTATCTTTTTTCCTTTCCATATTTTTGTCTTTTCTTTTTTACTGTGTTCCTTTTCCTATCCTTTACTTATGTTTTATTCTTTCCCTTCTTTCATATTTTTTCCCCCAATTTTTCTTCTTGTATTTTTTATTATTCTTGTTCTCTTTTCTCTTTCCTAATTCTCTTTTCTTTTGTGGTTGTTTTGACTGTGGTTGTTGGGGTCTTTTGTAGGTTTTTGTTTTGTTTTGTTTCTTCTGTCAGCACCTATACAACACAACAAGGTGAGCCACTAACGTACAGAACAGCAAAACTCAGACCCAATGACAACAGGAGAATCCAAATAAACCACACAAGGGACATTCCTAGAGCATCAGCTCAGGAGATCAAAGCAACTGAACCACTAGGTCCTACAGGACTCTTAATACATAAGGCCACCCCACAAAGCAGGAGTCCTCAAACTTTTTAAACAGGGGGCCAGTTCACTGTCCCTCAGACTGTGGGAGGGCCGGACTATAGTTAAAAAGAAACAAAAAAACTATGAACAAATTCCTATGCACACTGTGGGCCCAGATGAGTCGCCTGCTAAGCAGGACAGGCAGCGGCACCCCGCGGGCCGGATAAATGTCCTCGGCGGGCCGCATGTGGCCCGCGGGCCATAGTTTGAGGACCCCTGCCACAAAGACTGGGTAGTAAAGCAGTTCTATATAACACATAGAAACAAACACAAAGAGAGAGCTTACTAGTAAATGGGGAACAAAGAAATAACCCCCAAATGAAAGGAAAAGAAGAAGATCCAGAAAAAGAGTTAAATGAAATGGAGGTAAGCAATTTATTACACATAGACTTCAGAGTAATGGTTATAACTATGCTCAAGGTACTTAGAACTACATAAAACTTAATGGAAACTACAAGGAACTTAGTGGCAACTACGTCAGGATGGAAAATGAGCCCTGGCCAGTTTTGCTTAGTGGTTAGATTGTTGGCCTGTAGACCAAAAGGTCTCAGATTCAATTCCAGGTCAGGGGCACGTACCTCAGTTTCAGGTTCCCCAGCAATAGTAGAGGTGCATGTGTAGTAGAGGCAACCAATTGATGTGTCTCTCTTTACATCAATGTTTTTTTTCTCTCTCTCTTCCCCTTCTACTCTCTATTGAAAGCAATGAAGAAAAAAAAATACCCTCAGGTGAGGATTAAGAAAAAAAAAAAAAGATGCCCTAGCCAGTTTGGCTCAGTGGATAGAGCATTGGCCTGTGGACTGAAGGGTCCCAGGTTCGATTCTGGCCAAGGGCATATGCCTAGGTTGCAGGCTTGATCCCCAGTAGGGGCTGTGCAGAAGGCAGCCAATCAATGATTCTCTCTCATCATTGATGTTTCTATCTCTCTCTCTGAACCTTCCTCTCTTAATCAATAAAGAAATATTAAAAAAAGAAAAATGACAGAAGTTGTGAATTAAGAACCAGTGGGAAATGTATACCTTACCTGCCCAGCCAGCGTGGCTCAGTGGTTGAGCATTGACCTATGAACCAGGAGGTCATTGTTCAATTCCTGGTAAGGGCACAAGTCCAGGTTGCAGGCCCCATCCTTAGTAGGTGGTGTGCAGGAAGCAGCCAATCAATGATTCACTCTCATCACTGATGTTCCCATCTCTCTCTCCCTCTCTGAAATCAATAAAAAAAATATATATATATATATATATATATATATATATATATATATAATTGATTTATATATATATATATATATATAATTTAAAAGTAGGTTGCTTGAAGCAGAGGATTGAATCAGTTATCTGGAAGAAAAGGTAGGAAAAACACCTAATCAGAGCAATAAAAAACAACAAAAAAAATTTTTTTAAACCAAAATTTTTTGAATGAGGATAGTTGAAGGGAACTTTGGGACAATAAGAAACATATGTTATCCCTATCATAGAGGTTCCCAAAGGAGAAGAAAGTGTGCAAGTGATAGAAAACCTATTTGAAGAAAAAATGGCAGAAAACTTCCCCAACCTGATGGAGGAAAGTCAAAGTTCAGCAAGCACAAAGGGTCCCAATCAAGATGAAACCAAAGTGACCCACATCAAGATTCATCATATTTAAAATAGGCAAGATTAAACACTAAGAGAGAATATCAAAGGCAGCAAGAGAGAAACAGCCAGTTACCTACAGGGTGTTCCCATAAAGCTGTTAGCTGATTTCTCCAAAGAAACATTCAGGCCACAAGGGATTGGCATGAGGTATTCAAAGTAATGAAAAGCAAGGACTGGCATCCAAGACTACTCCATCCAGCAATGATATCACTTAAAATAGAGGCAAAATAAAGAGCCTCCCAGACTAACAAACAAACAAACAACAGAAAAAGCTAAAAGATCTCATTACTAGAAAACCAGCATTGCAAGAAATGTTAAAGGCTCTGCTTTAGGAAGAAGAAATATATAGAGGACCATAGATATAAAGAAAGAATGACAACAAATAAATGCTTTCCAATAATAACCTTAAATGTAAATGACTTAAGTGCTCCAATCAAAAGACATAGGGTAGCTGAATGGATAAGGAAACACAATCCAGAATAAAACAGTCACACAGACTGAAAGTGAAGGGATGGAAAAAAATTTTCAATGCAAATAGAAACACAAACAAAACAAAAACTAGGGTAGATACTCATATCTGATAAAATAGACATCAAAACAAAGGCCATAAATGAAGGTCACTACATAATAATAAAGAGATCAATCCAAGAAGAGGATACAATCCTTGTAAACATATATCCAACCAATACAGGAGCACCTACATATGTATATTAAAAAAACTCTTGCTGGACTTTAAGAGAAAGATCTGCAGCAATACATTCATAGTAGGGGACTTGAATAACCCACTATCATCACTGAGTAGATCTTGCAGACAAAAATATCAACAAGGATCACAATGGTATGAAACTAGAAATCAACTGCAATAAAAAAAAAAAACACTAAAAAACACAAACACAGGAAGGCTAAATAGCATGTTATTAAACAATAAATGGGTTACCAATAAGATCAAGGAAGAAAAAAACAAAAACTACCTGGAAGTAAATGAAAATGAACACACAACAACCCAAAATCTATGGGACACAGGGAAAGCAGTTCCGAAAAAGCAAGAAAAATCTCAAATAAACAATCTGACCCTACACCTAAAAGAATTAGAAAGAAAACCCAGAAAACGTAGAAGAAAGGAAATAATAAAGATCAGAGCAGGTATAAATGACAGAGTAAAAAAATAATAATAATAATAATAAAGATCAATTAAACCAAGAGTTGGTTC
Source organism: Corynorhinus townsendii (assembly GCA_026230045.1). Taxonomy (NCBI): domain Eukaryota; kingdom Metazoa; phylum Chordata; class Mammalia; order Chiroptera; family Vespertilionidae; genus Corynorhinus; species Corynorhinus townsendii. The sequence continues at coordinate 99,499,484 of JAPDVU010000004.1, read as the reverse complement.
TTTAAACAGATAAACAAGATTGATGAACCGTTAGCCAGACTCACCAAAAAACATTGAGAGAAGATCCATATAAATAATATCAGAAATGAAAGAGGTGAAGTAATAACTGGCATCACAGAAATACAAATGACTGTAAGAAAATACTACGAACAATTACCTGCCAACAAATTGGACAACCTGGGCAAAATGGAAAAAATCCTGAAACATAAAACCTTCCAAAACGGAATCAAGCAGAATCACAAAACCTGAATAGAGCAGTAACAAGTAATGAAAAAATAGCCAGCAAACAAAAGTCCTGGACCAGATGGTTTTATAGGCTAATTTTACCGAACACTCAAAAAACTAACATGTATCCTTCCAAAACTATTCCAAAATATTCAAGAGGGGGGAAGACATACAAACTCTTTTTACAAGACCAGAATTATCTTAATTTCAAAACCAGATAAAATACTACAAAGAAAAAAAATTATAGGCCAATATCCCTGATGAACATAGATGCTAAAATCCTCAACCCAATATTAGCAAATCAGATCCAGCAATACATTATAAAGTGCATATACCATGACCAAGTGGGATCTATTCCAGGATGCAAGGCTGGCACAATATCCACAATCAATAACTGTGATATATCATATAAACAAATAAAAGATAAAAATCATATTATCATACCAATAGATGCAGAAAAGGCATTTGATAACATCCAGCATTCATTTATGATAAAACTCTCAGCAAGTGGAAGTAGAGGGATCATACCTCGACATAATAAAGGCCATGTATGAAAAAGCTACAGCCAACATCATACTCAATGGACAAAAACTAAAAGCATTTGTTTCCCTTAAGAACAGGAACAAAACAGGAATTACCTCTTTCACCACTCTTATTAAACATAGTGTTGGAAGTCCTACCACAGACATCAGACAAGAAGAAATAAAAGACATCCAAATGGAAAGGTGAAAGTACCACTGTCATTATTCGCAAATGACATGATATTGTATGTAGAACATCCTAAAGACTCCACCAAAAAACTACTAGAGCTAATGAATGAATTCAACAACTAGCAGGATACAAAATTAATATCTGAAAATTGATGGCATATTTATCTATAATAAAAACATAATATGCTAATTAGACTGGACATCCCTCCAGACAACCTTCCAGATGAAGCCGAGGCTGCGAGGGAAGCCCAGGTCCTGGGTGCCGGAGGGAAGCCAGTGCCTGCAGCCAGGGGAAGGAAGGCCTACTCTTGCACGAATTTCAAGCATCGGGCCTCTAGTATACAATAACAAACTCTCAGAAAGAGAAACTAAGAAAACAATCCCATTTACTATTGCAACAAAAAGTAAGGTACCTAGGAATAAACTTAACTAAAAGGGTAGAAGACCTGTACTCGGAAAACTATAGGAAATTGAAGAAAGAAATTGAGGAAGATATAAATAATTCTAAGTATATATTGTGTTCATGGATTGGAAGAATTGACATCATTAAAATGTGCATAATACCCAAAGCAATCTATAGATCCAGTTCAATTCCTATTAAATTACCAATGGCATATTTCACAGATCTAGAACAAATATTATAAAAACTTATATGAAACCAAAAAAGACACAAAATATCCTCAGCAATCTTGAGAAGGAAGAATAAAGTTGTAGGATATCAAGTTATATTACAAAGCCACTGTAATCAAAACAGACTGGAAATGGTACAAAAACAGGCATTTAGATCAATGGAACAGAACAGAGAGCCCCAAAATCAACCTATGCCTCCATGGTCAATTAATATTTCACAAAGGAGGCAAGAGTCTCTTATGGAGTAAAATCAGTCTCTTTAATAAATGGTGTTGGGAAAATTGGACAGTAACATGCAAAACAATGCAACTAGACTTCCAATTTACACAACACACAAGAATAAACTCAAAATGGATAAAAGACTTATATGAAGTCACAAAACCACAAAAATCCTAGAAAACATAGGCAGTGAAATCTCAGACATCTCTCAAAGCAATATTTTTGCAGCTATATCTCCAAGGGCAATGGAAACACAGGGGGGAAAAAATGGGACTACATTGAACTAAAAAGATTCTGTACAGCAAAAGAAATCATTAAAATAATGAAAAAGAACCAACTGTATATGTAACCATATTCACCAAGGATTCATCTGATAAGGGGATAATCTCCAAAATATATAAAGAAGTTATACAACTCAACAGCAGACAAATAAGCCAATTAAAAAATAGGCAGGCCTGGCAGATGCAGCTCAGTGGTTGGGCATTGACCTATGAACCAGGAGGTCACAGTTCAATTCCTGGTCAGGGCACATGCCTGGATTGCAGGCTCGATCCCAAGTAGGGGCTGTGCAAGAAGCAGCCAAATGATGATTCAATCTCATCATTGATGTTTCTGTCTCTTTCTCCCTCTCCCTTCCTCTCTAAAATCAATAATATGTATATTTTAAATATATATATTTTTAAATGGGCAAAGGGACAAAATTTTAAATGTCAGAAAAATGGTAGTGGAGTAAGTGGGTGCTACATAGACATGCTCCCAGGACCAAACTGGAATTACATAAAAAAAAAAAAAATTTAAATCCTGAATAATCAACTGAAGATTAGCAAGAGAGAACCCCAATAATCAAGGACAGAAAGTGGAGACCACATAGAGACTGACATTTGCTATCCAGGTGGTTTTGCCTGGGGAAGACAGTGGACCCACTGTATTGGAAAACACCTTGTCCTACAGTGGGGAGTTCCAGAGGTACATTAAGAGACTGAGAATAACAATTAGCCTCTAGGCCAGTGGTTCCCAACCTTTCTAATGCCGCGACCCTCTAATACAGTTCCTCATGTTGTGGTGACCCCCAACCATAACATTATTTTTGTTACTTCATAACTGTAATTTTGCTACTCTTATGAATCGAAATGTAAATATCTGTGTTTTCCGATGGTCTTAGGTGACCCTGCTAGCGGTTCTCAACTTGTGGGTCACGATGAAAATAATTTTATGGTTGGGGGTCACCACAACATGAGGAACTGTATTAAAGGGTTGTGGCATGAGAAAGGTTGAGAACCACTGCTCTAGGCAGAAGCAATTACCCCACCCTGTTGGAAAAATTCACCACACCTGTGGACGATTGCCAGGGCTACTCAAGACAGAATCAAATAAGTCTGCAGGCAGAGTCAGTCTTTGGAGGCTTTGAGTCTGCCTGATCTAATTAGTCAGAAACCCTAACCCTAACCCTATCTTATCTTGGTCACAGTGTAAGATATTTATTCCAGAGGACACACATTTATTTCAGAGGTGCAAGAATGGTACAATGTTCATAAATCAATAAATATGATACATCACATAAAGAAATTCAGAGACAAAAATTCCAGAATCATATCAATAGATGCAGAAAAAGCATTCTACAAAATCCAACACCCATTTTTGATAAAAGATTCTCAGCAAAGTGGGAATAGAGGGAGCATATCTCAACATGGTAAAGGTTTATATGACAAACCTACAGCCACATCATTCTCAATGGACAAAAACTAAAACCATTTCCCCTAAGAACAGGAACAAGACAGGGATGTCCAGGTTCACCACTCTTATGCAACACAGTACTGTAAGTCCTAGCCACAGCAATCAGACAAGAAGAAATAAAAGGCATCCAAATTGAAAGAGAGGAAGAAAAACTCTCATTATTCACAAATGACACAATATTGTACATAGAAAACCGGAACGATTCACCAAAAAACTACGAGATTTCATAAATGAATTTGGCAATGTAACAGGATACAAAATCAACACTCTAAAATTGGTGGCTTTTAAATTATTTTTTATTTATATTTTTATTTTTCTAATTTTTTTTATTGATTTCAGAGAGGAAGGGAGAGGGAGATTGAAATATCCAGGATGAGAAAGAATCATTGATCGGCTGCCTCCTGCATGCTCCCTACTGGGGATCGAGCCTACAACCCAGGCATGTGCCCTTGGCTGGAATCAAACCCTCAACCCTTTAGTCCACAGGCCAATGCTCTATCTACAGAGCCAAACCAGCTAGGGCAGTGGTCGGCAAACTCATTAGTCAACAGAGCCAAATATCAACAGTACAACGATTGAAATTTCTTTTGAGAGCAAAATTTTTTAAACTTAAACTTCTTCTAACACCACTTCTTCAAAGTAGACTCACCCAGGCCGTGGTATTTTGTGGAAGAGCCACAGTCAAGGGGCCAAAGAGCCGCATGTGGCTTGCGAGCCACAGTTTGCCGACCATGGAGCTAGGGCATCAATGGCTTTTTTATACACCAACTAGAGGCCCGGTGCACAAAATTCATGCACAGGGGTGGGGGGGTGTCCCTCAGCCCAGCCTGCACCCTCTCCAATTTGGGACATCCCTCTCACAATCCAGGACTGCTGTCTCCCAACTGCTCACCTGCCTGCCTTCCTAATTGCCCCTAACAGCTTCTGCCTGCCAGCCTGATCATCCAACCACTCCCCTGCCAGCCTGATTGATGTCTAACTGCTCCCCTGCCAGCCTGTTTGCTCCCAACTTCCCTCTGCCTGCTTGGTCACCTCTAACTGCCCTCCCCTGCAGGCTTGATCGCCCTCCCTTGCAGGCCTGGTCCCTCCCAGCTGCCCTCCCCTGCTGGCCATCTTGTGTCCACATGGGGGCAGGATCTTTGACCACATGGGGGCAGCCATTTTGTGTTGGAATGATGGTCAATCTGCATATTACTCTTTTATTAGCTAGGATAGAGGCCTGGTGCATGGGTGAGGGTCAGCTGGTTTGCCCTGAAGGGTGTCCCAGATCAGGGTGGGGGTTCCCTTGGGGTGTGGGGCGGCCTGGGCGAGGGGCCTGTGGTGGTTTGCGGGCTGGCCATGCCCCCCAGCAACCCAAGTGGAGGCCCTGGTATCTGGGATTTATTTATCTTCTACAATTGAAACTTTGTAGCCTGGAGCAGAGCCAAGCCTTCTGCTCGCTCCTTGGCAGCAGCCATTTGTTGGGATTTATTTATCTTCTATAATTGAAACTTCGTAGCCTTAAATGGAGGCCAAAGCAGGCCAGGGCTGCAGAAACTTGGTTTCCTCCATCGCCGGGGGCAACCCTAGCCTCCTGCTCTCTCCAGCTCCATGGCTGCCGCCATTTTTGTTGGGATTAATTTATCTTCTATAATTGAAACTTTGTAGCCTTAAGCTGAGGCCTGGCCAGAGCATACAGAAAGCTTGGCTTCCTCCATCGCCAGGGAAACCCAAGCTTCTCTCCTGCTCTCTCTGTTGCTGCAGCCATCTTGGTTGGGTTAACTTGCATACCCACTCCTGATTGGCTGGTGGGCATAGTAGAGTGATGGTTAATTTACATATTACTTTTATTAGATAGGATAATGAATTCTCAGAAAGAGAAACTAAACTACTTCATTTACCATTACAACAAAAACAATTAAGATACTAAGGAATAAACCAAGGAGGCAAAAGACTTATACTCAGAATACTACAGGACGTTGAAAAAAGAGATAAAGATATAAACTAGTGGAAGAATATACAGTGTTCATGGGTTGGTAGAATTAACATCATTAATATGTACGTACTACCCCAGGCAATCTACAGATTCAATGCAATCCCTATTAAAATACCAATAGCATATTTCATAGATCTAGAACAAATACTCCAAAAAAATTATATGGAGCTGAAAAAGACCCAGAAAGGCTGCAGCAATCTTGAAGACAAAGAAAAAAGTTGGAGGAATCACAAGACCAGATATCAAATTATACTACAAAGCCACCGTAGTCAAAACAGCCTGGTACTGGCACAAGAACAGGTATATAGATCAATGGAACAGAACAGAGAACTCAGAAATTGACCCAAGCCATTACGCTCAATTAATATTTAATAAAGGAGGTAAGAGCATACAATGGAGTCAAGACAGTCTCTTCAATAAATGGTGATGGGAAAATTGGACAGATACATGCAAAAAAAATGAAACTAGGCCATCAACTTACACCATACACAAGAATAAACTCAAAAGGGATAAAAGACTTAAGTGTAAATTGAGAAACCATAAAAATCCTAGAAGAAATCAGAGGCAGCAAAATCTCAGACATCTCTCATAGCAATATGTTTATGGATACATATCCTGGGGCAAAGGAAACTAAGGGGGAAAAAAAATAGGACCACATCAAAATAAAAAGCTTCTGCACAGCAAAAGAAACCATCAACAAAATGAAAATGGAGCCCACTGCATGGGAGAACATATTTGGCAATGATACATCTGATAAAGGATTAATATCCAAAATATATAAGGAACTCATACAACTTAATAAAGGAAAAACCATCCAATTAAAAAATGGGCAAAGACCTAAATAGACACTTCTCCAAAGCAGACATACAGAAGGCCAAGAGACATATGAAAAAATGCTCAAAGTCACTAATCATCAGAGATTCAAATTAAAATGACAGTAAGTTATCACTTCACACCTGTCAGAATGGCTACCATCAACAAATCAACAAATGACAAGTGCTGGAGAGGATGTGGAGAAAAGGGAACCCTAGTGCACTGCCTGTGGGAATGCAGACTGGTGTAACCATTATGGAAAACAGTATGGAGTTTCCTCAATAAATAAAAAATTAACTGCGTTTTGACCCAGCAATCCTGCTTTTGGGACTATATCCTAAGAATAACAAAACAGTAGTCAGAAATAATATATGAACTCCTATGTTTCATGTATTTATAATAGTCAAGATGTGGAAACAGCCCAAGTGCCCATCAGTAGATGAGTGAATAAAAAATCTGTGGTACATTTACACAATACAGTACTATGCGCCATCAAGTAGGAAGGAGTTCATACCCTTTGAGACAGTATGGATGATCTGGAGAGTATTATGCTAAGTGAAATAAGGCAGTCAGATAAAGACAAATACTATATGATTTCACTAAATGTGGAATCTAATGAACAAAATAAACTGACAAAATAGAACCAGAGGTATAGACACATGGAAGGCTGACAAATGTCAGAAGGGAGGTGGGGGGAACAGGAGAGAGGTGAAGGGTTAGCTAAAGAACATGTAGGCATTGCCTGACCAGTGTGTGTCAGTTGGTTGAGCATAGTCCCATGTACCAAGAGGTCACCAGTTCAACTCCCAATTGGGGCACAGGCTGTGGGCTCGATCCCCAGTAAGGTGAGTGCAATAGGCAGCCAACCTATGTTTCTCTCTCATGAATAATTCTCTCCCTCTCCCTTCCTCCCTCTCTAAAAGTCAATCCTATATAATAAAAGGCCAGCAACCATGATGGCATAATGACCAGAATGACTGATCAATCAGTAGCTATGAGGTGCACTGACTACCTCTCGGTCCCTCCCCCCAGCCCACAGACTCAGATCATTGGATGGCCAATGGGAAACCAGGGTGGGTGGCGGCAGTGCAGGACTGGGAACTGGCGAGCAGGCGGAAGGCAGACCTCTTGGTTCCTCATCCTGTCCCGCAGGCTCTGATACATCACCAGATCACTATGATACATCACCAGATCACAAACAGGTAACCAGGGTGGGTGTTGGCGGCGGGGCAGGACTGGGGACTGGCAAACAGGCAGAAGATGGCCCTGACCACAGGCTAGGCCTAGGGACCCTACCCACGCACTATTTTGTGCACTGGGCCTCTAGTAATAATATATTTTTTACATAGCCCATGGACACAGACAATAGTGTGTGGAGGGCCAAGGCGGGACAGGGGCTGGGTGGAGGTGGGCAAAGGGGGAGGAAATGGGAGACATCTGGTAGTCTCAACAACAAAAAATGTTTACATGAAATAAAAATTTTAAAAAGAGGGAAAACATGGGGTAAAGAAATAGAATCAACCCAGGACTCCCGGCCGGAGAGTGAATGGAGAGCTGCAAAGCTGCAGACATGTGGTGAGGCTGAAAGGCAACACATCAAGGGGACCAAGTGTTCAGGGCACCTGAGGACACACATCTCTAGATTGCACACCTGGTGACATATTTGGGAGGCAAGCAAAGAAGGGACAATGTAACTGACTCCAGAAAGACAGTTTGTACAGGTGTGGTTTTTAGACACAATGAAGAGCCCACTGAGCATGTCTGTGAAGGGTGGGGTATATGTAGTGACAGGAACCGAGCTCCATCTACCCTCCCAAGTGGAAACAGAGGGTAAGGCCCCAAACTCATGTCACCTGGAAAAAATGAAGGTCAGCACCAACATAGTCTGCTGCAAAGATGAACTACCTGTGGGAGAGCAATGGGACGGGGCTGTCTTTTGCAATAGTATTACAGATATGTGTTACTACATGTACAGCTGTAATTCATAAAAGACAACTTTGAAAACACGAATATAAAAAATTCTAAGTTTCAAAAGAATTTGTTGAGTAACTCTTACTGGAAAATTTCTTCACTAAGGTGGTACGTTAGTACAGGAAACACTTTTATTATTTTGCAAGGGTCTTTTATGCTGAAACTTATTTATCTTTTCCAGTTTATTTTGGAAGTATGATGCTCATAAAACTCATTAAAGCAATAATCATCTGAAAGCATTAACATATTGTTCAAATGGAAATGTTCCTTATATAATAACTATTAGTTTTTAATTATACCATGATCACCTTAAGTTGTTTCAGAAATCTTATATAAAAATTCTTTCCAAGAAAGGATAAAAGGCATTTTGAGAATTATGAAATTATTCCATAAACAATAGATTAATTGTTGGGGGTGATGCAGAAGCCGAGCACCCCATTGGAGAAGCTGGTCCAGCCCTGTGGCAGGGAGGCTCTGCTAGACTTTGAGAGCAATCCACATCAATCAACAAAATAAATTTAAATATTCAAGAATATGCTAGTAATTTGTCTACCAGGATTCAAATGTGGATTAATGGGCCTTTTATTTTTTTAAATATATTTTATTGGGTTTTTTTTTCAGAGAGGGAGGGAGAGGGATAGTGAGAAACATCGATCAGCTGCCTCCTGCACACCCCCCACTGGGCATGTGCCCTTGACTGGAATCGAATCTGGGACTCCTCAGTATGCAGGCCGACGCTCTATCCACTGAACCAAACCGGCCAGGGTGGATTAACGGGCCTTTTAATTGGTATGCATGCCTCATTTCTAACTATTGACACATTTTACATATATGTATTTAGAAGAGAAATAGATAAAAAGGTAAAGCATGAATAAGTCAACGACAGTCCCGGCAGGAAGTGTGCTGTTTGAGTAGCAAGTCTCAGGCACACATGTGTGGCCCCTTCGCTCTCTGACATGGCAACGAGGAAAACTCAGAACAAAGAAATGGCCAGTCAGTTGATGTCAGGCTGCAACTAGAATCCTTTGGGGCACTGCTTACTCTCCATAGAAGGATCTGGGGGTGCTGGGGGAACGACACACTTCCCAGGGAGCCCCGTCCTGTGCACATGCTGGACCCATGTTGGCTGGCCTGGGTCCCCTGGGGTCTTGGGAGCTTCCCAGCCGTGACAGTGCGTGTGGAGGACAGCAAAGCCCGAGTTCTGAAAGCTCCGGTGGAAGCTGAGTCACTGCTGCCAATAGAACCTTTGTGGTCAGACAGAGAAGGCCCGGTGGCATCTGAGTTGTAATGAAACTCACTGGAACCCAGCTGTCCAACAAGGTTTTATTGAGCACCTACTCTGCGCAGCACTGCACTAGGTGCCGTGGAGAATACAAGAGAAATACAAGATATGGTGCCCGCCCTCCAAGAGCTTACAGAACTAGACAGAAGTCAGATGTGTGTGATGAAGGGAGCATATGGCATGGAGGGTGTGCTGGCAAAGGGGGCACTGTGGTCGAGGTGGGGAGCACCCGCTCAGGGCAGGGCAGGCAGAGTGCCTGCCATGGAAGGGCAGCTGTGAGGTGATCTGGCTAGAGCAGGGAGCTTGTGGGCACTATGGGGCTTGGACAGAGGCTGGGCCTGTGGGCAGATTTGCTTTAATTCCTCTCGTGACATATAGGCACATGGACCTGTGGACACCCACTGCCGGCTCTCCCCAGCCTGCACCTGGAGGATGGGGGTGGTGCAGGAGCCAAGCACCCCACTGGAGAAGCTGGTCCAGCCCTGTGGCGGGGAGACTCTGCTCGAGGGGATGTTCGCCCTGTGCTTCCAGATGGACCACAAAGAACAAGACATCCTGAGTGTTTACAAGCTCTCCTCACCAGGACCAACCCAGGAGGTCACTTACTGATCACTGGTCACAACTGTCATCCCAAAGCCAAGGTATGTAGACTATCCCCGAGAACCCGTGGCTGCAGGAGCCCCACCTCCACCATCTGGACCACACACGCACAGCCCTGGTCTTCCCGAAGAGCGTGATCTCTGCCCTCGACATGAGACCCCTGCTGGGCGCCAGACTCCAATGCCAGGGAGGCCTTGCTACCTTTCCTTCTGTCCGTTTGCAGCCTTTTCCTAGATGTTTCACTCTGCTTCGGGGCAGCTCTATAAGTGGCAGGGAAGGCAGCAGAGTGGCCGGGGTGAGGGGAAGCTATGGGATCTGGGGACAGAAGTGGCCGGGGTGGGATAGTCCACTGGTCTTTCCCAAGGACATGTGGCACGGAATGCTACGCTGGGCAAGAAAGTGCTGCCTGGCCTCTTACTTGGCAAGGACAGCGCAGACTGGGTCAAAGGCCGCAGGAGGGAGGGGGAGGAGCCATGCTGGAAGTTTGCACAGGACTCCGGAGGCAGAAGAGGCACCCTGCAGTGTGGGTGGAGCAGCAGCGGCATGGCGTCCCTCCTCTCCCTCCTTCAGGTGCTGGGCCAGGCATCTCCTTCTGCCTTCAGTCTGGAATTCCAGAGGAGACCCGTGGGGTGGGGGCCAGGGCAGGCAGCAGGGTCTCAGGGTCTCAGCAGGAGGCGTGTTCCAGGCCACTTCAGCCACAGGAAGGGGACCAGGCGCCGGGTGAAGGTGGCCGTGAAGGTGTGAAGCAGCTCCTGAGACTCGGCATTGGTGAAAGTCACGGTGCCCCCTTCATAATCCAGGGCGATGCCCACTCTCCGGGGCCGCGCTGCCGGGAAGAGCTCGGCCTCAGGGTCCGTGTTGGCCCAGATGCCCGTGGAGGAGAGGCGCAGCGCCCACACCCCATCTTCCGGCCGCAGGGAGACGTCTCCCTTCCTCTTCACAGAATCTCTGGCCACACCCACCATGCAGCTTTCCAGAACTTCCTCCTCTTCTTCTTCCTCCTCTTCTTCTTCTTCGTCCCCCAATGATTCCTCGTCCTCATCTGTTTCCCAGTTGTCATATCCACCTCCATAGCCAGCCTCCTCTTCCTCCTCCTCTTCCCCCTCTTCCTCCTCGTCCCCGTCCTTTTCATCCTCGGACCAGTCCTCCCTCTCCACTTCCACTTCCCAGTAGACCCTGCCCCAGGTGAAGCCCTTGCTGCCCAGCACCCCCGGCTCACAGTCAAACTGCTGGGGGTGCAGGTAAGCGCAGTGGTATAGGCCGCTGTTGTAGGTCACACACTTGCAGTCCTCCGACAGCAGCAGGTACCCGCTGGCTGACTGCGGGTCCAAGGTGACACTCACTGTGGGAACAGAGGAGGTAACAGTGTCACCAGTGGTGTCCATGGCAGGGCTGCCACACTGCACCACCCCAGGGGCCAGTCACACCGTGTACCGCACACAGGGCACACCCTGGCCTAGGCTGCCCTCCCAGTGGGCTCCGAATACGGAAGCATGTGATCAGGCCGATGAGAGGAAAGTGAGTCAGGGAAGGGACTGGTGGCAGGCCCTGTGACGCTGGAAAACCCAGACACGGACACGGGGCGGAAAAGGCCAGACCATGTCGTGGAGCCTCCACTGCAGCGGAGGGCAGACAGTGGTCAGAGATGAAGTGGGGCTTGAGCTCTGCCGCTGGAAGATTCTCCCTGTGGCACGAGGGGACTCCTGGCAGGGGGCAGCCACCATCTCCGGGGGAACCACCTGCTGGACACTCACCCGTCTTATATTCCAAGTCTCTCAGCAGCTTCCCTGCGGAGAAGAGAAAGACAGCGATGGCCCGCAGGCCCAGCACCATGCTCACTGCTCCTCGACGCAGCCTCGGAGCCCCGAGAGCGGGACCCTCCCAGAGTCTAGCACAGCCCCTGCTCCTGCCCCAGGCGCTCCCCAGCCTTACCCTGGAATTCGCGCAGGCCTCGCTGCAGAGACACGAGTTTATCTGAGAATTCTCCTGTCCTTTTCTTCACCACCCGAGCAATGGGTTTCCCGAGCCAGAACTTCTTCCGTGGGTACCTGAGGAGTGGAAATTGTAACCTCAGCTACTCTTGCATTCCTCTCAACCCTCAGAACAAGCCTGGAGGGGGAGGAACAGGATCCCCCTGCAGACAGAGGAACAGGCCAGAGACAGAGCTGCGAGTGTCAGCAGACTCAATCCCAGAGCCCTTCAGCTCCCGGAGCCACCTCTCTCCTCGCCACCTGACCGTCCCAGACAAGGAGAGCAGGCCGAGGGGGGCGCCACAGAGAGCTTGCTCTGTGGACAGTGAGACTCAGGTTCAGGTGGTTCTTGCTTCCTAGGAGGAACCATGGGTGTGGGCACCTTTAGTAACATTTCACTCCCCATTCATTCAAATGGCTCAAGGTCAAGGAAAGGGGGGGGGGGGCGGTACGGGCACGGGCAGGGCAAGGCACACTCCAGCGAAGAAGCTCTGTTACCTGCTCAAGAAGTCCCTGGTGTCCTGGAAGGGAAGAAAGCACAGGATCAGCAAGTCGGACCTCACTCACCTGCGCCAGCACGTCACAGATAGACGCGGGCCCTTCCTTATGCAGTTCTCGTGGAGTATTGAGTAAAAGGGAAACAAAATAATGAGAGCAACTGGGGGGGGCCGCGCATGGTGCAGCAGGGCTGGCTTCCCTGCGGTGATAGCACCTGGCACAGACTGGAAGTGGGAGGTGCTGGCCAGGTGAAGGTGGAAAGGTGGGAAGGGATGGCGAGGGAGGCAAGGCCAGGCCATGCAGGCTGAACAGGAACAGCAGGGAGTTTAAACTTCATTCCACGGACAGCAATACACCACCCCGGGTTTCAGGAAGGGGAGCTTTCATGTGGCTGTGACTCCAGGATCCATTCTCCCCTTTTTCCTTTTAATAACAGAACCCAGCAAAAAACTCCATTTCCCATAGTCCCTTGTAACCAGGTTTGGTCATGAGACTAAGCTCCAGCCATGAGAAATAAAGGGAAGCAATGACTACAACTTTGGGGTCATGTCCTTTACAAAAAGGAAGTTGCTTTCTGCTTCCGCTTTCCGTTGGCCGACTTCTGCATATTTAGGTGGCAAGCCCCACTTTGACAACACAGCCGAGGACAAGGTACCTTGAAGTGAGTGGAACCAGAGGAAGTGACCAGCTCTGATGAGCTCACAGCCCCCTGACAGCCCAGGCCCCCCACACAGAACGGCTCCTGAGAGACAGAGACAAACGACCTTTTTCAGTCTAGTCCCGGCACTGGAGTGTGACACAGCAGCTGGCCAGAGCTCCCGCCACCCACCGCGTGGCTGTCCTGAGCATGCCTGAGGGAGGCCGCGTGAACTTGGGGGCTGCCTGGAGGCTGCTGCTGTGGACCAGGCATGTCTGAGACAGGCCAACCGGGTATGACAGGTGGGCCGTGGCTGGAGGAGGGAGACCGGAGTGCACTGGGTGACAGAGAGAGGGTGGAAGGCGAGGGGTTCTTGTGAGGTGCTGGTTATTTTCCTTGTGAGTCTAGAGCCTCCGCAGCAGTCTACATTACATTTTGCCTTCATTTCACTCATTCACAAATCCTAAGCGCCTCCTACATGCCAGGCCCTGCTCTAGCAGCCTGGGTTACAGCAGTGAAAGAGCTGCCCATCTCTCCCTGTTAGAGTGGACCTGCAGGGGAAGAGACCAGCGGTCACCACCACAAAGCTGTACATTACGGGATCACCTGAGGTGTGCCAGGAAGCTGCGGACAGGAGGAAGAGCGGAGCGGAGGGGCCTGGGAGGGCAGAGGTTTGGGGACCAAATGCATGGGCGGTTGTGACTCCTGCTGAATGTCCAGAATGTCTCAGGAGGCAGGGGGTCTGCTGCAGGGAAGGACACGAAAGAAGTCAGAGCTACACCTGTCCTCACGAGGAAGCAGCTGCCAGACCCCGCTGCATTTCTGGCCAATCCTTCCTCAAAACAGGAAGTCCAAGCAGCTGGAGGGCTGGGCGGCAAGTCTGAGGCAGTGAGTGCCAAGTCTGCAAAGGGATGTGGTGTAAAAGGGCAAACAGATGGGCAGTGGGAGCCGCTTAAGGGATAAAGGTGCTGAGTGGCCGGAAAGGGTGGGACCGGACACCAGTGCAGGAACCCTCCTCCCCAAGGACACAGAGGGGACCTGGGGGTACAGGCCACCTGTGGCCACGCAGAGGCCTCTCACGATAGGTGGTGAGGCAGGTAGCGCGCACGGCCATCCCGGCTGAGCACAGGCCTGGGTGCTGACGAGAGCATCGCAAAGGGCTCTTCCTGGGCAAGGAAGGCAACCCGCAGTGGGCACCACAGAGGTCTGCCCAGGGCTGGACGGAGAGGATGTCTGCGCTTTCCGGCCACTCCTCTCCCTTTCCCTTTTAGCATCGTCATGAGGTCTCCAGTCCAGAGAGCTTCCTTTTCTTTCTGGCCCCTGGTCAAAAGCCTGTTGTGCACCTTTAGTCTGCTGCTTCCTGTCACCCACGTGTCCCTTAGCAGACCTGCTCCCGTTCTGCAGCACCTCAGGCTTCCTGCCCACTGGTGGTCAAATAACCCTGGAAAATATGACAACTAAGGGGTTGGCTGACCAGCAAAATCTAAACAAACATAGACAACACCCAGCGGTCTGTTTCCTGCACCGGCTTGAAGCAGACACCCAACTCTCTCCCCGCTCCAACCCCAGGCAAGGCTTCAATCTGAGGCTCTTGGGGGCCCTGAGGGCTGGGCCTCCGCTGCCCTCACAGCTCCTGTGGGTGAAGTGGTGAGCACCCCCAGGGCACACGCAACTGCAGGTCGGCCCGCCAGCACCCTCTGCTCCATGCACAGTGCATGGGCCAGTGGTGGCCGTGGGGAAGGAAGGATACTCGTCCCTGAAGGGGAAGGAGATGACACGGGGAGGGGAGAGGCAGCAAGTGACCTAGCCAGAGTCTGAGAGCAACTTGAGGCAACAGAATGATGTCTGTAGGGAAGGGCGGAGCCTGAGACACACACTGGTTACAGGAGAGAAAAGCACAAGAGCACAGAGGCCGGGAGTGAGGCACCAGGTGGGAGCTCTCTGGCCCTCAGCAGCCACGTGCGGGCTGCACTGAAGGACTAAAGCCCTGCCAGTCCCAAGTCCTGCATTCACGAGGCCGGAGAGGGTAAAGCCTCTGCCACCCAGGTCCGTGCTGGCCTAGACACCGAGAATATGCCCTGCCCTCTCCGCCAGCTACCAGCTTGCCTCCTGCTGGCCTGGAGCAGCATCTCCGAGGCCGACATAGGCCCAGCCACCCCAACCACGCAAGGGGAGAGACCGCCATATCGGCCACTGGCCCACGAGAGCAGAGGAAGGAACGAGCCCCCACGGCACTGAGCCCTGCCTGCAGGACCGACTCCTCTGGGAGGCTCAGAGTTTGGACTTGTGGAGCCATTTCAGCTTGGCCACATGTCTGTCCCCCAGTCCAGGCCTCCTCCTTTCTCAGCATCAGGAAGCATTCCAGAGGCAACTCACCTGTGTCCATCTCTGCCCTGCAGTGGCTCCGAGTCCCATAGAAAAACTCGCCCACACTGATCCTCCGGCCCTCTCAGCCGCGCCCCCCGCCCCCCCAAAGCTTTCATAGCTTCAGCTCCAGAGCCACAAAGAGCTTCCATGGACAAGTCTCTGCCAGGGCATGAGACTTGTTAGAAGACAGGCTCATGATGCTAGTGATGAGGATGGAAGCTAGCAATGAAAATACTAGTAACCTTCCCCTCCATCTCAGTATTTTTTAAACTTCATAGGAAATTTACTTTTTGAAGTGACACCATGCCAGCCATCGCATGCAGGAGGCTAATTCCAGCAGGTCATAATTATGCAAGAAGTTCATCAAAAGACTGATGAACCTTGGGGCTTTAGCAGGGCTGAAGATCTGCATGTTATAGCCTGCTGCCAGACAGCTGAGGGCAGTTCCCCCTAACCTGATAATCCTTTATTGTTTACCAAACCTTACCTTTGATATGTACATCTTCTTTGCTAGAGGGAAAAATGTGTTAATAAAAAGCCAGGGGTCCAGAGATTCGGAGAGCTTAGTCACTAGAACTAAGTTTCCCTCTGGCCCTCCAAAATGCCTTCCAAATTCATATTTCTTGTCTAGTCTCTCTCATTCATTTATGCACAGCCCCTTCTCCAGATTCCTTGAACCCTGGTAGATGCTAAGAAAGACCCTGGCAATCGCACTTTATGCTCAAGCAACCACTGGAATGAGTGGGCAGAGCAGGATTACCAGCCCATGTTTCAGAGAAGAAAGCCAAGGCCCCCAAGGTCCTGCAAGCCCGTAGCAGGACAGGGCCTGCCGCCCTGTGCCCAGCCCTGCCCCGGGAAGGCTTCTCACCTGCATGAGCTCTGCGGCCGGCTGCTGGGCCTTGCCCTCCAGCTCGGAGATGACCAGCGCCAGCCGGGCCAGCTCCCCACTGCCCCTGGCCTGGCATTTCTCCCTGCCCTCGGCGAGCTCCTGCTCCAGCCTGGCCAGCTGGTCCAGCAGGTGCTGCTCCCGCTCCTGAAGGAACTGATGGCCCTGCGCAAACTCGGCCACGATGTGCTGCCTCTGCTCCCGGAGCTTCTGCTGCGGGGTGGGAAGGGCAAAGGTGACACCTCCGCCTGGCGGTGGAAAATCCCTGCAGGATCTAGTGTAAGTGGTGCCAGGCGGCTCTTCTCCCCACCCACGAATCCCAAGCTCAGGCTGGGGGCCTTTCGCGCATCCCTGGGCCAACCTCCCTCCTCAAATAAGTCAGTCAGTCACAGAGCAGTCCACCAAGGTCCTGCAAGCCCGAAGCAGGACCTGAGGACTGGAACTCTGCCTGCCTGCTCAGCCTGTTACCGGTTCCAGGAGAACAGTATGTTCCAAGGCCTCCTGAACACTAGTCTCTGCCGCCACCTCTTCCAGGAAGCTCGCTGACTGCTCTCCTCGAAGCCGACCAACCCTCACTCCAGCACCAGGCCCTACACGCAGGCCTGCACCAGTGACCTCAGCAAGTCTGCGCAATGTCTGTGCTCAGGGACCATGACCTTGCCTGCCCCCGAATCTCACTGCAAGTCCAGGCAGGGATCTGGTCAGTGTCCTTGTGCCCGCTGACTGAGGGTGGGCTGCGTCTACACACACCAGGGCCTGGAGGTGCTCCTTGAACTTGAGCTGTGTCTCCTGCCTCACTCTCTTCCTCGCCCAGGGCCCAGTGGCTCACGGCAGGCCTGGCCCCAACATCTCTGCAATGCCCACTTCCCACAGAAAACTGGAACCCGCCTCTCGGTTTTCCTCCTGACACCACATCTACCGAAGCACACAGGTGCTGCCTGTCGCGGCGGTGGCAGCAGCCCACGGGCACCCTCAGCCCGCCCTCCTTCTAGTCCCAGGCCAGGGCCCTCCTTCCAGCCTGCTGGCCCCACTGCCGCAGCAACCACGTCTCTCCTCTAAAGGGAGAACAGAGCCAGCCTTCCGTGGTCCCCGCACCCTGGCTCGCCCTCGCAGAAGAGTAGCAGCGGCCAGAGGTGGCCCCACAGCTGAGGTGAGTCACAGAGGAGGAGAGACCTTAGCTGACATCTAGGCAATCCCCTCAGATCAGGAAGCAGGCTAAGGCCAGAGCTGCTGGGCAGGCTGGCCTGCTTCTTGACCAGCCCAGAGCGCCTGCTGCCAGGCCACGGCCTCAGGCTTCCCCTCACAGTCTCACTTACCAGCGCAGCCAAGATATCAGCTTCTCCCTTCGCCTGACAGCCCTGAATTTTGTCTCTGTCTCTCCTTAGAATGCTCAGGTGGTTCAGGATTTTTTCCTGCAGAAAGACAAGCAGTGGGGACAGGTGGACGCTCTGGGCTGAGGCAGCGGGGTGGACTCAGGCTGAACCCTAGGCCGGCAAGAAGCCTGCAGTGGCTGTGGGCCAGGCTGGCCTCCAGGTGGGCAGTGCCATGCGGTGAGGGCTTACCCTGTGGGGCTGGGCAGCCTTCTCCAGCAGCACGGCCATGTGGGGCCTGTGCTCCCGGGACTCCCGGCACAGCACGCACAGGAGCTGCCCGTCATCCTCGCAGTAATAGTGCAGCTTCTCCTGGTGCCGCTCGCACAGCCTCACGTCCTGCTGCTCCCGGGCTGCATCCCCTGGCTGCCTGCCCTTGTCCACCTTCAGCCGTTCGATGTTCTCCACCAGGCTGGCCAGCTGCCACACAGGGCGGATGTTCTCCTTCTTAAAAGGCTTCTTGCAGAGGGGGCAGACGGGGCGGCCCCCCGAGGCAGGGCGGATGTCAGCGGTGCAGCTGCGGCAGAAGACATGGCCACAGTCGATGGTCACCGGGTCCCGCAGGTAATCCAGGCAGATGGAGCAGGTCACCTCCTCCTCCAGGCTGCGCAGCGGCGCGGCCGTAGCCATGCTGTCCTTGATCCTGGCTCAGAGGGCCTCTGCTCACCGGTGGGGCTCCTGCTCCTTGGAGACCAGACATGGAGTCAAGAGCAGACCCAGCAGAGGGTGGAGCTGGCAGCCCACATAGGGCCACCCCAGCAAGCAGCAGACTTACCAGCACCCACATGCGCATCAAACAGCAGTGTGAGAGCAGCTTAATGACCATCTAGTCCACCCCTCACTTTACAGATGAGGAAACTGACGTCAGAGGGTGCAGGCTGGTAGAATGGGGTCGGGAAAGCAGTCCTGCCTCCAGGCCCTTTCCTTCCAGCAGCTGATGCAACTATGACAGAACGGGGACCTGCAGACTCTGCTGGGAAACTCATGACAAATACACAAACCTGCAACATCCACTAGGCAGTGCTCTTAGCTGGGCAGTCACAGGCCGCACAGCTACTCCGGGACCCCAGTCAGCTACTCCTTCAGGTTTCAAAGACTGAGCACTGGGGCTCTTTACAAGACCCAAGAAGCACCAGCAGTGTGAGCTCTGGCACTTCCTGTGCAAACGTGTGCCCCTGGGCTAGGCTTTGGGTCTGGCTCTCGTCCCCAGACAGTGAGACTCGACTGGGGCCTGCAAAGCACCCCTTGACCACTGGACTCGCTCCCAGCAGTGCCTCCCCACAGAGTTGGCCCGGCCGCCCTGCAAGGAACAAGGTGTACTGTCCTGGCTGGGCTCACTGAAACTAAGGGCGGGGATGCCCAGCCGTGCCTGCACTGTGCGCCGAGGGCCCGGTCCCCTGCTGAGCACAGCTTAGCATGGGAGGACTTCAGTCCGTTTACCTTTGCTGCCCTGGCCCACTTCCTGACCCGACAGCGGCCTGCTGCCCTGACTCTGTGTGACAATAGAGAACTCTTCTAAGAACTCTGAGCCTATGTAGCCACCCATAAAGTGGGAGGTGAAACTTACCTTCCAGATTTCCTGAGTGGGCTGAGTGAAAGCATTATGCTGCAAGTCCTGACCATGAGACCACACACAGAAAGAAGTCTAGGAGAGAATGCAGACCCTGGCTCCAAGTCCAGGAGTGTTCCAAGCTCGAGGCAGAACGAGACGGAAAGTGGCAGCGAGAGAGGAAGCGCTCGAGGGGCAGGTCAGGAACTTGCTCTGCTGTGAATCCTGGCTGCACTGAGCAGTCCAGCAGTCGCAAGAGGGCAACAGAGGGCAGCAGGGGGCACAAGGGCCACTGAGAGGTTGGAGCAAGTGCACACACGCCGGAAGTCAAGGCCACCACGACAGTGTCCACTGAAAGTCCATCGCAACAAAGCCCAGTGGTCCTCATGCCCTTTCATGCAGTGACAGGAATGAGCTAGAATGACCCCCAGGCTCTAAGACCCAAAGGAAAAACAAAGCATGGATGTAATATCCACTTCATGAGGACCTGAAGTGAGACATCAGTGCTCCGTGTAGTGAGTGCTGGCCAGGCGGGGGACTGGCACACTGCCAGCAAGGCTACTGCACGCTCCACTCCGAGGGACGCAACAGGGTGAAAAACAGGTACACACAAAGCTCAAATGAAGGGGCGGGGTTGCAAACGAGGTAGTAAAATGTTTAGGGTAATAAGGCTAGCAAAGTCATAGACAGGGCCAGGCCAGCTCCCTGGCTGTTTGCTGGGGACAAGCTGTAGAGAGGAGGGTCCTGGGCTGGGAGTCCCTTACTTACCAGACACCCTGTGGAGGGCTCCAAGGTTAAAGGTGGAGGCCATTTCCTTTGCTCTATTGGGACTGGGACTTCCTTCTGCTGCAGTTCCCGGAAGGAAGAGAGGACTGTGAAGAGTCAGCCACAGTGCCCTACCAGCCTGCCAGCCAGGCACCGCCCTCGCAAGAACAGCCTTCTCCACCCGGGCATGCGGGCTCTGATGCAGCTTTAAACCCCAGAAACCAAATGAACACAATCCCACACGTATTCAAAAAATAAAACAGTCTAGGGGTCACAGAAGAGTGGCGAATAAGTGCAGGAGGGGTAGCAGATTAGAAAAACATCCTCATGATAGGGACAGGATCTTTCCTAGATGCTAAAGCCATGAGGTGCTGGGGGACAGGATAGTCCCACGGAGCCAAAGTACCTCCCACTGGGTTAGTGCTTCCTAATGCGCCTTGATAAAGGAGACCTGCAATCACCTCAACCAGTGCCCTCGCTGAGAGGGACGAGCGGCACACAATCCCCATATGACTACCCTGTGGTGCCTATGAATGAGTTACCTTGCAAGTAGTCCTGCCACAAATGTTTGACCTAAATGAACTGAATCAGGCCTTCAGACCTAACTTCCAGTTGACAGAAGATCTGAGGGAAAGAGGAATGAGCTAAAACACATCATGAGGAAACAATCAGCTAAGTCCAAAAGATAGGACATTCCACACAAAAACTGGCCTGCTCTTTTTATTTTCTTACTAGAGGCCCAGTGCACAAAATTTGTGTGCTGGTAGGGTCCCTAGCGGCTGCAGGGGGGGTGGGCAGGGCCTCCCTCCCTTCCCCTGGCCGGCCCTGCCCCCTGGTCAAACTCCTGGACAAGCTTCCAGTGGAGGGGACAATTTGCATACTATGCTTTTATTATATAGAATCCATTTTTAAAGATTTTTTTAGAGAGAGAGCAAGGGAGAGGGAGAGAGAGACATTGATGTGAGAGTGTAACATCGATCAGCTGCCTCCTGCACGCCCCCTACTGGGGATCGAGCCCTCAACCCAGGCATGTGCCCTGACCAGAAATGAAACTGTGACTTCCTGGTTCATGGGTTGATGCTCAACCATTGAGACACACAAGCCAGGCATCTCCTGTTTTGTTTTGTTGTTTTTTAAAGAGGCATAAAAATAGTTTTGGGGCAACTAAGGAAATTTGACAAAGGACTATATTATGAAGTTATTGTTAATTTTTAAAATGGTATTTATTGAGGCTGGGAGAATGTCCATATTTTAGGCAATGTGGGCTGCAGTACTTAGGACTGCATAACTACGACTTACTTTTAAATGGTTCCACAATAACAAAAGTTAGAAAAACCTTCTGAGAGGGGCTAGCTTTCTACCCAGGGTCTGCAGTACCAAAGATGTTCAAAATGACGAATGGAGAGGCCATGGTGCTCATCACCATGAAGAGTCAAGGCCCACATGCCAAAGCGATGCATGGATCAGAGGAACTGAAGACAAACTGCCCGTCCAGGACCATCTATCTGAGAGTGTGACAACCAGACAAGGGAGACAAACACGTCTATGCTCACGTCCATCACTGGGCTGCACGCTCCCCAGCACGGTATAGTGTGCACCGGAAGGCAGCTCAGTGCATCGCTGGACCCGTGTTAGACCCAGGTGTCAATCTGGGGTGGACCATCCAGGTTCAGCCTTGGGTTCTGCAGTGCAATGGCCAGGTGACTAACAACTGCTTGGAGATAGCACTTATTTAGGACCCACCGTACAGCCATTTTTTACATCTTATGTTACCAGCGTTCCGGGTACTCTTCTAAGGACACTGAGGATCAGCAGGGCAAGCACCTTGCCGGAGGGCACATGGCTAGGAAGCTGTGTCCCGCACAGATGCCTCACGATCCAGGACTGTTCCCTACCTAGGCAAACTGTGAGAGGAGCCTTAATAGCAGCTCCTTTGTCCGGAAGCTCGGATGAGGTCACCTACAAGGAAGGGCTTTATAGGCTTCAGTGCTGGCCACTGTGAAGGGGCGCATGCTACTGCTGACACTGGCCACAAGCACCTCATCTTAAAGGACAGGAAGCAGGATTGGAGCACAGGGCCCAGGCAGATCGGACAGCTGCTTATCACCCCACGCCCAGTACTTTCAGGCCCAATGCAAACAGACCCGCTCCAAACTTCCCCAAGCTGGAAAAAACTCAGTGAGGACATGGCCCATCCCCTCCCTTCACCCAAATGAGAATTCTGAAACCCAACTGCAGGGCAGCAGGTCTTCTGTCCCCTCAATACACCAGAAGCTGGCTGCGACTCGCCAGAACCAGGAAGATCTGGAGACACCCCCACCTTTCTGAGTTCCCATCCCTGCAACCACCCCTCCCCAGAACTCGCTCGGTCTCATAATCACCTCCTGAGCATCTTTCCTCATGCATCAGCAGAACGGCTAAGGGGACTATGTGATTTCCTGCAGCACATTTTAGGATGTGGGTGTCATGCGTAATTGTGGCTGTGAGAGACACTGTGAGCTACCAACAAGCTGAGGGAGGCATTGCCAGGAATGTCCACACCTATGGACAGACACCTGCACTCCCACCCACCCATTCCAGAGGGAAAGGATGGGAACTCAGGCCCCTTGCTTCCTAACAGCTGTCAACCTCTGCCCTAACAGGTGCTAAACTCTCCCTCAACTTCCTGTGGCTTCTGCCACCCCACACCTTCCTGCCTGCCGCCTGCTGCCTCGGGCTCCTACTGCCACAGAAAGAACCCAGAAGACACTGAATCCCAGATGTGGACTTCAAGGCCCAGAGCGGTGAGTGGAGGGGCCTGCATTTGCATCCAGCCTCTAGCCTGCTTCTCGAGCTCATGTTTGAGGCTCCAAACAAGATCCCCTTCTTCCTTGCAATTCCAAAGTACTTGGCCGAGAGCTCCATGCCCTGTAGGAACCTCACTTAAGGGTGGCATAATTCCTCCAACAGGTTACTAGGCATGTATTGGGTGCCTATCAAATATGGCAAAGTCCCATCCTCCCAGAGCTTAAATCTAGGGACACAACTGAGTGAACTTTTCTTTAGAAGCTGAAACCAGAGCTACTTGTGGGGGTTATGCAACACTCAAGGGTCCCCCGAGTTACTAAAGCCTGTCTCCCTTGCTGAGTGCCTTTAGTCCTTCAAACAGACCCTGTGTCAAAATGCAAGCATGCTCGCGGAGCCACCTGCTTCACACCTCTCCTGGCGTCAGGTGCTCCAGGGACAGGTAAATCTCCAGCCCACGACCTGTGAGGCCCCAAGTCCTCTGGGCCAGTCTTGTCTCCAGGCTTACTTCCTGCCACTTCCCACCTCAAACTCCATCCCACAGCTAGGGCAGACCCCTCTCTAAGCCTCAAGATGCGCCTCACTCTTTCCTGCCCAGCCCTTTGAGCCTTTGCAAGTGTTACCCCCTCTGCACAGAGCCCATTCCTTTTCCAGCTTAAAGTCTCAGCTGGAAGCCACCTCCTCGGGCAAATCATTCTTGGCCCAATAAAGCCGGGACACACCCACACTGCACAGTGTACTTCTCTGCAATCAAGGGCTAACTGATTTAATACCAGCTTTTGCCAAACCTCAGAGATGGTCTGCCTCACCCCAGAATCCACGCAGTGCCTGCAGAGACCACTGGCTGAGAAAGTGGATGACGCCGGCACAGAGCACCGAAGCCCACGAAAGGCTTCCTGAGCATCTGCGAGCCCCTGCAAGGTCTCAGCCATGTGTCCATGAAGTCACCTGCAAGGTGACTTCTTCACACTCCCTCAGCCAGCAAGAGCAGTCACCACCAGTCAGGGAGCCCAAGGTTTGACAGAAACCAGGAGGAGGACATGGCAGCCATGGTGTTCTACAGCGGCAATAACCGCTCTCCCCTCTTCTAGTTTGACAGCTCTGTATGCAGAGCTCATTTCTCCGGGCTTTGAGCTTCAGAGGAATGGAGTCATATTGCATTTTGGGAGGGGGACTACCAACATCATGTTTGTGAGGTTCAGTCATGTGATTGTGAGCTGATTTTTTCCATTTTCATTGCCCTCTGACTATAGAATTCTACTTCTGATATAGTCTATTTTGATGGCCATTTGGGTTGTCTCCAGTTTGGGACAATTACAAACACTGTTCACTTCTGCACACATATCCTAGTACATACAGACGAGGAGAGGCAGCCTCAACTGTCTGCACCAATGCACGTTCCCACCAGCAGGCAAGCCACACTCACACCTGCTATTGTCAGCTTTTCAGTTTCTGCCAGTCTAGTGGATGGAAAATAGAATCCCACTGTGTGTGTGTGAGAGAGAGAGAGAGAGAGAGAGAGAAAGAGAGAGTTGAAAAAAGGAAAAGAAAAGAAAGAAAAAGAACCACACAAGAGAGGCCCAGTAAGAGGCAACAGAATCCTAGAGCAGGTGCTCCTTAATCCAACAGCAAGTGCCCTAAGGGTTTGTCTTTTGGGGAGAGGGTCTAGCCAGCTTGCATTCTTCCAACCCCTTCTGGGGGTCCCTGCTGCAAGCAAGCTCGCCCTCAGCTCAGGAGTGCAGCAAGAGGCCTAGTCAAGACCCCTGGCCACAGTGCTGGCTTCAGGGATGAGAATACAATTTACTACAGCCAGTCACAAGGAGACCTCGCTGAGACATGGGGGAAAGATTCTCGTGATTTCTCGAGAACCTGCAAGAACTGAGTCATATGGTTAGAAGCTGCTAGAGCAGTTTCTTGAGAATGAAACCCACCAGGAGGTGAAGTGAAAGGAATCAGGCCCTTCAGTGAACCCCTGTATCAAGCTGTACCTGGAGCTATCCTATCCTTGAACGTTCCCATCACATGAACCAATAATAAATGCTCTTATGCCCAGCTGGCTTGGCTTGTCTGTCATCTGAAAAGAAGGGAAAAAAGAATCCTGACTGAAATGCAGAGAGTTCTTGAAGGTTACTAGGCTAAAATATACAAAGAGCTTGTGCAAAGATAAGCCTGTTTATCTGGACAGAGGTCTTGTAACAAGGCAAATACCAATTGGCAGTTCCCTCTCTGGCCCTCACCTGCCAGGCCAGGCCAGAGCCCCGGCCTGCTCTCAGCCACCGCGCCTTCCCCACAGCACCTGGACATGAGTGAGGAAGCACAGGCAGTCTTTTTCACACCAGCTGTCCTTCTAACCAATGCCGGAAGTGAGAGTCAGGGTTAGGACTAAGCTCCGGATTTTTACCTAGCCCAGCTACTCTGCCTTGCAGCCTGGGGCTAGATCTCCTGACCTTTCTGGGTCACAGTATCGCCACGAAGAAATGGGAGTAGGAGGGCATACCCAGGCCTTTCAGGGGTGTGAAATAGTAGAAAAATATGTTTTGGTATCTGCTCCCTTTCCTGACACAGGGCTCCTGAAACCCTGGTCATTTCCTGGTGATAG
Organism: Corynorhinus townsendii; assembly: GCA_026230045.1. Classification (NCBI taxonomy): domain Eukaryota; kingdom Metazoa; phylum Chordata; class Mammalia; order Chiroptera; family Vespertilionidae; genus Corynorhinus; species Corynorhinus townsendii. The sequence goes on along the minus strand of JAPDVU010000004.1, from coordinate 99,473,900 downwards.
GAGCACTAGGAGCAGTTTTTGTTCTATTTGAGGCAACTCCAGGTAGACTCCTGGATGGGGCCTGCTCACCCAAAATACCGAGCCATGAATACAAGCCTGGGATTTTCAGGCCCATCTCCCACATTCAAGAGGGGAGAGTGGCTGGGAATGGAGTTATAACTGATCACGCCTGTGTGAGAAAGCTCCATAAAATCCCAATGGTGCAGGATTCAGGGAGCCTCCAGGTGGGCAGACACATCCACACAGGGAAGGTGGACGCACCCCAACTCCACAGGGACAGACGCTCCTGTACTCTGAACCCTCCCAGACCTCGCCCTTATATATCCTGTCATCTGGCTGTTCATGTGAGTTCCTACCACATCCGTTAATAAACATGAATGTAAGTGTTGGACTGAGTTTTTCTATTACAACAGGACAAACCAAAATAAAGGTTTGGCAAGCAGCTGGCATGTTTAATGTGCAACATCAAGCCATGGCTATTATTAGAGCAACCAGAACATAACCTTCTCCAGGCTCCACTCCCCAGCCCTTGCCCTGTGCATGCTCCTTTCTCAGTCCTAGATCCTGGGAAGGCCTGAATCCGATATGCCCCTCACCTGTGAGGCAGTTCCTTGAATAAGTTAAGACAGACAAATTTCCCATGCAAGAGAATCCCAAACACTGCTGGTAGTGTGTACCGTTGATACGATGTGATGAAATGCAACCTATCTTTGGGGTCCTCCCATGAGTCCAATCTTAGGGAAAAAACAGCAGACAAATTCCAGTAGAGCATCCTACAATACACATGGCCAGTATTCCTCAAAACTGAGGTCGTCAAAAACAAGGAACGCCTGGGACACTGCCACCCAAGGGGGGGGCGTGAGGAAATGTGGGAGTAAGTGACCTGGGTGGGACACTGGAGCAGAAGCAGCAGGTAAAAACCAAGGAAACCTGCCTGCCCGGCTGCCAGCAACAGCGCCCAACGCTGGCTTGCCGTGTTCTGGCATAAGTGACCCTAAGTCAGGACAGAGACCCCAACTGTATATTAACTGTATATTAAGGTTTGGCAGGTGACCCACGCTCAGAAGAATGTGATTTGTCATGCTCCAGCCAGGCATGACTCCTGCCCTGTTTTAAATTAACCCTGTAGCAACACACCCCCAAGCACATCCTGCTGAAGGAAATCGCAAGGCTGATCAAACAGGCCACTTACGATAAGCATCTTCCCTTGTTTCTGTAACTACATTCTCCCATGCTTTGTAACTTTTGTACTTGCTTGTTCAACTGAAAATTTTCCATTATTGTAAGTAATGTAACTGACTTTTGACCCAAGTTTAACCAATCAGGTTCTGCCAAATTCCCCCTGCATTGGGGCTAAAACTTGCTTGCTCCTAGTGTTCGGGGCTCGCGCTGCTCCCTGCTGTGTCAGTCCAGACTCGAGTTCGTAATAAAGACTTCCTAAATTTCAATTTGGCTGCCTGGTGGTCCTCATTGGCGGGTCGCACCCCAACAGCTGCCTGTTAACAGACGGGCCTGGCGAGGTGCGGAGGTGGCGCAAGGGCTACCAGGGCGGGGGTTGGGGCCAAAGTGAACCCGGAGGCTCAGCTGTGCGACACGGACCTGAACCTTGGCGCACACGAGGGACTGTGCTCCCGGCAGCGGAAGTAACACAAATGGCTGTGGCGGCAGAACTAGAATACACTGGGAATTTGGAAGTGGGGCCTCCCATGTGCTCCACAGATGCCTGTTCACACTCTAAGGCCAAAATCAGGAAGAAAGTCAGCAGGAAATACTAATGTGCTAATGGGCTGAAGGAGGACCCGTAGCTCCAAGTACACGTGACTTAACCGGTTAATTCGGATTTATAAAAAAGGGAAAGAAAACATGACTTTGGTAATGGTGAGGGGCAGGCGGTCTGCTGGGCTCCAAGCAACCAGATCAGGGCCGCTTCCTTCCGTCCGGCGACGAGCCGGCTCGGCGCCTGCGGGGCCCGGGACTGCGAGAGGGGCCCACGAGGAAGGGGCGCGCGGGGCCCGGGACTGCGAGGGGGGCCCACGGGGCAGAGGGAGGCGGCGGGGCGCGCGGGGCTGCATTCTTCAAGCGACGCCCCCACTCACCGGAGCCTAGCTCGGAGCCGCGTCCTCGTCGCCGAGGACCTGGCGGTCAGTTCCGGGTCGCGACCTTCCGCCAGCACCTAGCCCGACCGCGCGTCCCGCCTCCCACCCGGCTCCTCCTGGCGCTCCGCCGAGATTTCTCGCGTCCAGTGCCCGGATTGGCCCCCGCCCAAACCCGCCTGCCAATGGGAAGCTCAGGATCCCCTACGTCGCTGATCACCGGGCTACTCCTCAGGTGCTGCGGGGGTGGGGCAGCCCGGGAAAAGGAAACTGAAATCAGGCTTCCGCGCAGCCTAATCGGGCGCCGCGGGACTCTGCGCGCCGGATCAGCCCCGCGGCCCCATCCCCACCCCCCGGGTTCTCCACCCGCCCTGGTCAGAGTCTGGGTGCCTTGCGGCTAAACTGCGCTCGCCCGTTGCTCCACGAAATAGGACTCTGCTTTCACGTGGCCTAAATTTGCTTCCGGGAGCAGGCTGGATTTTAGCAAGCAAATATTCTCAGTGGACTATTTGCAAAAATTAGGTCATTTCTGAGACGGCGATGATGAGTAAGGGGCTTTACATAAAATACCCTTAAGCCAAGCACACATTCATGCCCCCATTCGACAGATGGGAAAACAGGTTCCAACAGCTTCGGGGCTGAGCATGGCTCAGTTGGCCAGTTTCCCTCAGTGCTGCCTTCAGAGATCACAAAGCGCCAGGAACTCGGGCTCCCAGGATCCTCGGGAAGTTTCCAGAGGTTCCCGCGCGTCCCCGCCGCCCCTGGCCAGGAAGCTGACCACAGCGAGCCCCACGGCCGCCCAGTCTGCCTTCGCTTCCAGCTCTGCCTGCAGCCGCGCAAACCGCCGGGTGGCCCTGCCCCGGGAACCGTCGCATTACGATCCCCGTCTCCCGAGCCAGCTGGCGGCTCGCTGGGAAGGTTCTCTGGGTCAGCAAGTTTCCTGCCCCTAAGGTTTGACGGGACGGGAGACCCATGTGAGGGCACAGGTCGCCCGCCTCGCGCGGGTTAAGGTGATAGATAGCAGATGTTGGGGGGGGGGGGGGAGGCGGTTCTTGACAGGGTGAGCTCAGAGTCCTATACCCTAAAATCTGCCGGGCCTCCCCCGTCCCCCACAGGGGCGAAGGAATTTGAAGTGAATAGTCAGTGCTTATCGCCTGGTGGTAGATAGTCAGAATATCTCAGGGGCGGGATATTCAGAAGAAATCTACTCCCATGCTTTACCTCCTGTCCAGTAGTGGTGTTAGGGGCAGAAATAGAATATTGGGGAGCAGCTATTAATATATTAACCACACTGTCAACTGTGATTGTGTTGTTCTGATTAAAGAAGGCGAATTCTAACCTGGCTGGGAGTTGCCCATGTGACCTGGGAGCTCACCTGGAAATGCAGCCCATCCTTCCCACTAGGGAGCTGCCTATTCTCATGGAAAGATTAACAACCTTGTTGCAGAAACCAGAGCTGCCATCCTTTGGCACACCGCCAGCCCGCATTACCTGTAAACTGCCCATTTTGCATGTCCATTCTTATCCCTTTTGCCTACTTCCCCACGTAATCCTTCTACCCAATATGTTGGAAGCTGCCCATTGCCTTCACTAGCAGAAAGAGGTGAACAAGGAACCTGGAAGGCTGGTAGACCTTGAGGCTCTGGCAAGGGTCAGAGCCATGCACCCACTGTCTAGTTGAGACAAAGGGAGCTGAAGCAACTTCCATCTTTTAGTCTTATGTAAATCCTTGCTGATGGACTATCACCGAGCTATTATTGGAATTGCCTGCCTAAGGGCTATGGGTGTACCCCAGACCTGAATAAAAAGGATGGCAAGGCCAGAGCAAAGCGGAGTCCTCTCTTGGGCTTCTGCCTGGCCCCCAATTTCCAAGTTATTTTCTTGTCTAGTCTCTTTCATTTGTGTGCGGCCTCCTCCAGAACCTGAACCCTGAACCATGCGGGATGTGGGGGGTACACTCACAACTGGCAGCCCAACGTGGGGCATTCGCAACTGGAGTCCAATGTTGGGGGATCATATTCGCACCAATATAAGCAGCTGGCTCATGGTGGGGGGAGAGCAGATGTTTGTGAATGACCTGCTCTCCCATGCCACCAGCATTATGGGTTAAATGCTCATATAGGATTCAACTCTGTCTCTGCTTAATTGGCTGAAGTAGGGACTGGTGCGCGGACCCGATTGATTATCTGGTTACAGTGTGACTCTCACAGCCCCTGGTCTCTGAGCGGGAGGCGTTTGGACTTCACCCTATTCCACAGGACTCTGGCTGCCTGGTCTCTGTTAGGTCACATCAAATAATTGAATTGATCCCACCCCTCCCCACCGAAACTGAACTTTAGACCACTTCACAACCCACATTCCCTTTCAGCTTAGACTACATTCCACTTGCTAAGACCATTATCTTTTCCCCTCTGGACTTTCCCAGGATCCGGACCTACCCAGAGAGTTCCCCACCAAAAAAGCCTGCCTAGAGTCCTTTAAAACCTCTGACCCCTGCCCCTGGGGGCTGGCGCCATTTGGGGACTCAGCCCTGGGTTTCCCATGACCTAGTAAATTCATAATTCTTTACCCCTTTCACCCTCATGCTTTCCTCCTTCGGTGTTGGAGGTTTTAGGGTGTTGTAGAAAAAGGTGTGTTTAAAATGTTCCTTAAAAGAAAACTAATCTGTTTTCTCCCCATTCCTAAGAGGTACTTCCCCCACCCACAGATCATGCTGTGCACCCTCCTATAGTAGAGGTCCCTTTCCTGCTTAAAATTTTCTCTTCCCAGGACCACTGTAGAGAACGGAGGCCTATGCAGGGCCTGAGGGGCTGGCGACCCTCTTGCACCTCCTCAATCCCAGTGCTGCAGCCCCTGCGTGGCTGCCCCTTCTCAACAGCCACATTGAGACAGGCCAGTCAGCCAGAACAAATGGAACAGGGAAAGGGAGACAGATAGTTAACTGTAAACTAACAGTTTACAGCCATCTAACAAATTGCAAAATCCTATCTTCCCTGACCAAGGACATTTAAGAGTAAATGATTTACACTTCTCCTCCCCAGTGAGAGGGTAAATAGCCTAAAGTCACCCCACTCAGGGAGTCAGCAGAAATCTAGTGAGTGCCATTTGTGCCAGCCACACCCAAGGGCGGATGAAGTTAAGGGACTAAATCTCATTTTGGGACATTAAGATGATGAATATTCTATTGAGATCCTCCCCTAAGACCTCCCCTAAACTTCCAGCCCTTATAAACCCTAGGAAACAAAGGACCCAGCCTGGGCCCCCTTTCCACAGCACACACAGTTCTTCCCGTCTCCTAAACCCTACGTTCCCCATGCAATTTGCAACCAGGGGAGCAATGTGCAGCAGCAGCTGTCGCAGGGGAACCCCCTGAACCTGCCTCCAAGGCCCCTTCTCTCTGACTTTTCAGGGAGCCAATAGCAGCCTGGCTTTGTCTCACTTTTGTTGCTGTTTTTATTTCTCAGTGAGCCAAGGCAGCCCGCTGAGGCTCTCCTGCTGCTGCTATCCTAGGCCTTTCCTTGTTCTGTTTCACTGTCCTCAGCTTATTAAACGTCCCCTCAAAATCACCTGGACATTTGTTGTGAACTCTTCCTGCATGAAGTCAAGCACCCACACTCTATCTACCGTGGCCCCGGCAGACCCGCCCCGGCCTGGGTCCTGTCTGGTAACATTGTCTCTGCTCAACCGGCATCTCAGAAAGGCCGCCTTCCACCCTCGCCTAAATTAGTTCCCCATATGCATAATTTTATTTTACTTTCTGCATTCATTCCTCGTCATTTGAAAAACTCTTCTTCATTTTTTTGTTTGTTTATTTTGCACTCCCCGTCCCCACCAGTGTAAGCCCTGTGAGAGTGGAGACATCGCCTGTCTTTTGTGCACATGGCTGTTTAAAAGTGTGTGTTGAATGAAAGCTCTGCATGGGAATTTTTGGACGTTTCTAACAGCCAAATGGCCCTACTTGGCTGCAGCATCAGCTAGGCACTTCTCCTCCACACTGTTACTGGACTGTTCCATGCTGGGAGCTGGCCCTGACCTGGCTCGATCCAGGACCTTTTGTGTGTCAGGCGACCTCCAGGCTTGCACAGGAAAGAATTGAAGAATGTGTCAAAGTAAGAACGAAAGCAAGTTTTATTCAGGTAGAGAAAAAGAGAGGCTAGACTGCGGGCTCCTGGAGACAGGATCAGAGGTTTAGCCCAGGACTGGCATGCTTACTGCCGCCCTGGCTGAAGTCTCACAGGGCCCCCCTGTGGCTGTGAAAGAAGCAAAAGTGCATGCCCCAGTGGAGTTGGTGGAACCGGCCAGTGAGTTGTGCCAGTCAGTTTCCGGGACTTTCGTGTTTCCAGTTCTTGAACTTAGTGGGGACAGTATCAGTCTCCTCCTTTGGTTGGAAGGGGCCTTGTCCTGAATATGGTCCCTTCCAGAAGTGTGATGCTTTCACCCCTCCACACCACTTCTATTCCTTGTGTCCGTTTTCATGATGATGATATAAGGAGCTTCGGGTCCATTTCTGGTCAATTTTCCCTCTTCAGGGAATGCTCTGGCTCCAGCTGTTTCTGCTGTTGACCCCTGTGACCACTGCAGCGGCTTCCGGCATCACCTGTTTCCCTTTGATCGTGCCTGGAGGTGTAGGCTCTGGGGGGAGGACCTAGGGGTTTACAGGCCTATGATGCCAATACCTCCTCATTCTGCTTGTTGCGATTTCCCCCTGACCTCTTTCTCTGCTGTCTCAGCACTATGCCTTGACTGATACAGCTTCTCAAGTGCAAGTAAAGGCAATGGAAATGGGGACCCCACGGCTTTGTGCTCACAGGCAGTCTGTTACAGCGCACAGTGATACTGCACCTGTAGCTGCTGGGTGCTCAAACCACTGGCCCCCAAGGTTCTGAGAGGAGAGCCAAAATTCCTGCCTCTACGTCAACAGAAACATCATTGATGAGAGAGAATTATCCATGGGCTGCCTCCAGCCTGCCCTCTACTGGGGATCAAGCCCACAACCTGGATATGTGCTCTGACCAGGAATCCAACCATGACTTCCTGGTTCATAGGTCCACACTCAACCACTGAACCACACCAGCCGGGTCCTTCCTCTGCCTCTCCAGACCCATTTTCATACCCGATGGGCACCAGAACAGAATGTGGGGCTGCTTAGGAGTTTGGCTTTGGAGACAAGTTCTGCTGGACTCCTGCTCTGCACGTTCTGTGTGGTTTTGGGGAGTTGTTCAGCCTTTGTGTGCCACGGTTTTTTTCATTGCAAATTGGAGATGATAATTCTATCAACTTCATAGAATTGTTGTGAAGATTTAAAGAAACAACATGTGTAAAGTCTTGGAAACAGTGAATAACTGTCGACTAGGACAAAGGGTATGATATAATTACTTGCATTTTGTGGGAACTGCAGCAGAGACGCCTGACAGTCCAGGCCAATTAAAGCACAGAGGCCTGTTGTCAATACACCGAGTGTCCGAGGCACACTGTGTCTAGGCTAAGCTACCATGCAGGTGCAAGGCCACAGCAATCTCACCGTACGCTGTGCCCTTCTAGAGCCAAATGATCTATGTCGCTGTTGGCTAGAGGCCTCTTTTGTTTAGGTAGTAATATACCTGTTGTCAACCAGCCAGTGAGCTAGAGGAGAGAAAAGGCAGGCATAGAGGGTGCTACTACAATGTAAGACCAAGAGCTTGTGAAGGGCTCAAAGATAGCTACCATGTTAACCAGCAATGAGCTGGGCTGGGGAGACAGGAGAGCTGCTGAGCCAGAGAGGCGGAGCGGCTCCCAAGGCTGCAGCTCTGAGGGAGAGCTCAGGCATGTTGCTGTGTAAAGCAATTGGAATAGGCAGCGTGCGGCTGTCAGATAATACCTGTGGGTGCAGAGACTGCTACTATGTGGGAAAGATATGTATTCACCAGTGGTGTACGCTGCCTGTATGCATTTTGCTGTGAAGAGCTGTTTAGTCTAATGGCTATATGGCCACTGGCTTTTGCAATAAAGACTCATTCTTATATACCTACAACTTCTTGTAGCTTCTCCATCTGAGACCCAGCATCCAAAAAGGGCCAGGGGCTTGGACCCAACAGTTAGTATAGCGAATAAGATTCAAGAAGGAACCTAGAAACCAAGATAGTGGCATAGGTAAACACCTGAACTTACTGCCTCACACAACCACTTCAAAACTAAAACTAAAAGAAAAAACGGACATCATCCAGAACCACAGGAAGGCTGGCTAAGTGGAAATTCTACAATTAGAAGGGAAGAGAAAAGCACACAAAGGTTCAGAGGAGCTGTGGAAGTAAAGTGCAGAGGTACGGAGGTGCGCGCACATACAGGGCTGGCAACTGAGTATGCGGCTGGCTTTTTCAAGCCAGAGGGAGACACAAGCTCCCGACTGCTCTGAACTCCAGTTCTGGGCAAGACTCTGGGGACCCTGACTCATACTAGGAGAAACTGGACTGTCTGGCAACGGGCGGAGCTCGAGGGTGGCTTTCTCTCAGAGGTGCTTGCAGCGATTACCAAGGGACACTGAGACCCAGGCACTTCTTAGGGCAGGGCTTATGGGAAGCCATTGCAGTTTGCTCCATCCTGAGATTTCACCCTATCCAAGCTGTGCACAGAGGATTTTGCATATGAATGGCCTGGTCCTTTGAAATCTAAACTTACCTAACAAACTGCAGCTGAGTCAGTGAGACACAGAACATCCAAAAGAAGGCCCAAGGCCCCACAGCAGCTTGCATTGCTTCACAGCTGGGCCTCATCTGGGCACCTCCAAACCCCAAACAAAGCAGAGGAATCTGCAGATCTCTGTAGCGCCTACTGGGTGGCCTCAGGCAGAGGCTAAATTAGTACCTCCTTAGAGATCCAAGAGCCAGTGTACCCAGGGGTCAGAGTGGGACCATCCAGATTACAACTCCTCAGATCCATAAGGGACACACTCAGGGGGCTGACTCAGTGAGCACCAAAGCCCCACTGAAGCAAGTCTTGCCTCATAAGGGTGTCTCCAGCACAGAAGTTCTCCCATCGTAGACACAGCTGATCCTCACAGCCAGTTGGCCTGGAGGTCAATTCCTCCCAGTGATACCAACAACAATCAAGGCTTAACTACAACAAGACTGTGCACACAGTCCACAAAGGGGTGCACCAAGAGTGTCCACCTCAGGCAACTGGGGAGGCTGAGCCACTGGGCCCTATAGGACACCTAAAGCTGCTCTATCAACTCAGGGAAGCAGCCAAAATGTGGAGACAAAGAAACAGCACACAAATGACAGAAATAGAGGGAAGCAAACTATTGGATATAGAGTTCAAAACCACGGTTATAAGGTTTTTCAATAATTTTCTTAAAAAGGCCGATAAATTTAGCGAGACCCTCGAGGATATGAAAAAGGACCAACTAGAAATTAAGCATACACTTACTGAAATAAAAAATAATATATAGAGATCCAACAGCAGACTAGAGGATCGCAAGAATCAAGTCAAAGATTTGAAATACAAAGAAGCAAAAAAACACCTAACTGTAAAAGCAAAAAGAAAAAGGAATCCAAAAATATGAAGATAGTGTAAGGATGCTCTTGGACAACTTCAAGCGTACCAACATCCGAATTATGGGGGTGCCAGAAGAAGAGGGAGAGCAAGATACTGAAAACCTATTTGAAGAAATAATGACAGAAAACTTCCCCCACCTGATGAAAGAAATAGACTTACAAGTCCAGGAAGCGCAGAGAGCCCCAAACAAGAGGAATGCAAAGAGGACCACACCAAGACACATCATAATTAAAATGCCAAGAGCAAAAGACAAAGAGAGAATATTAAAAGCAGCAAGAGAAAAACAGTTATCTACAAGGGAGCACCCATACGATTGTCAGCTGATTTCTCAACAGACATTATGCAGGCCAGATGGGAGTGGCAAGAAATATTCAAAGTGATGAATAGCAAGAACCTACAACCAAGATTACTCTACCCAGCAAAGCTATCATTCAGAATTGAAGGTCAGATAAAGAGCTTCACAGATAAGAAAAAGCTAAAGGAGTTCATCACCGCCAAACCAGTAATATGAAATGCTGAAAGGTATTCTTTAAGAAGAGAAGGAAGAAGAAAAAGGTAACGATAATAATATGAACAACAAATACATATCTATCAACAAATGAATCTAAAAATCAAGTGAATAAAAAAATCTGATGAACAGAATAATCTGTTGACTATAATAGAATAGGGGCATAGAAAGGGAGTGGACTGACAATCCTTGGCGGGGGGAAAGGGGAGTGGGGGGTGTGGGAAGAGACGGGACAAAAATCATACACCTATGGATGAGGACAATGGGGGGGGGGGTAAGGGCAGGGAGTGGGGTGGGAATCGGGTGGAGGGGAGCTATGGGAGGAAAAAAGAGGAACAACTGTAATAATCTGAACAATAAAGGTTTAATTAAAAATAAAAAAGAAGGAACCTACTCTGGTGTAGACAGGAAGAATTTAGAATATATGTATCCGGAGCAACTCAGAGCAGCAGAGCTATGCAGTGTTCATGCTATCTCTGACACATTTGAAATGAGAATCTTAAATCAAGCAAGAAGATTTAGTAGTGTCAAAATTTATGATAGAGACTTTAACCAAGACAGGAATCAGGAAGGCCTACAAAAGGAGATCTCTCATGTGCTATGCCATCAGAAAGCCCTATAGTAAGAACTCTATGTTTAAAACATAGTTCTGAGGGTTCTTCTGGAAAATGGCTGCCGACAGGAAGGCAGACTGCAAGATAATGTGTGAGTAAGAGAATGAAAGGAGAGTGTGTGGACACACGGGGAGTGTATATTTCTGGGTGAGGGACAGCTATACTCCAAGGGACTGTTGGGGACTGCCGGACTGGGCTCCCCTGACTGGGCAGCCTCCACTGCTGCTAAAATCTCTCCCAGAGCAACCAGCTCTGCCGCAGAGATTGCGCCACCTTGAAGGGGAGAGTGGCTGTTATCAGAAGTCTATACATCCCAGGACCCTACAACCACAACACACAGGGACCAGCTGCGAACCTAGGAACACCAGATCTCAAGCAGCACAAATATGCGGACTCAGTTGAGCTCTGCACCTTCTCACAGAAGGGTCAGATTTCACCTAGGGAAAGCTGAGGTCTGCAATTCAGGCTGGAGAGAGAAACGCATGTAAAGGGATCTAGAGGTTCAGGAGAAGTCTGCGTCCCACAAAATCCATGGCCTTTGGGAATAGCATGATCCGCGAATGTGGAAGGAGATCCACAGTGCTGCTGGCTGAAGGGAACTCTAAAAATCAACCCATAGCTGGACTGGGTGCAAAAAGGCAGCCTGAAATTTTACCAGTGTGCCAGCTGCTTAGTACCAGGGGAAAAAAGACTGCACAGAGACATTCACAGAGTTGTGCACAGTGCCAGAGGGCAAAAGTCGTGAGTTCCCGCACTTACTCTGGCTCCTTTTTTCTCTTTAAATCCTTGCTTTTGATTACTAAGCTCAATACATAGGATCACCCAATTGGGGACACTCTAAGAGACTGCAGGGGGAAGTTGTTTCTGTGGAACCTGGGGATCAGAGAAGGGAGTAATGATCAGAGAATCAGCTCTAGGGCAGTCCATTCTCCCAAACTAGTATTAAGTGCGACAGGGAAAACAAAATCTAAATACTGGCTAGAGAGAACTTATAGCCCCAGGGTCAATCCAGAAACACTGCCACCAAGGGGTTGAATCACAAATTGACTCTTGTGTAAACACAAATGAAGGAGTCTAAGAAACAAAGAAATACTGCCTGCTTGAAAAATCAGGACTGTGGCTTACAACACAGAGGAGTAGTGGAACACAGGGAACTTCAATACCATCCTGACTACCTGACAGGAAACAGGCGAGCCAAACAGAACAGTAGAGGAAGTGAATGACCTTCACTACTGTCATTTTTATTTTTTCATCTTTTACTTAAGAAAGTAATTTTTTTCTTTTTTCCTAACTTGATTTTACCTTTTTAATTATTATATTTTTATTTTTAATCAGTATTATTACTACTACTATTTTACCTTTTTTTAAAAAGGTGTCATTTTATTTTCTCTTTATTTTATTTTATTTTGGGATTAGTATTCTACATTCTATTTTCATTTTTCCTTTAACATCATTTTACTCTATCTCAACTTTACCTTTATGCCAACACTCTCTTCCTCACTTGTCCCCTTTTGATGTCCTGTTTCTCCTACCCTATTCCTGCTTTAGATCTTCCCTATTCCTTCTTTTTACCACGTTAAAAATCCATCCTACTTATATACCTAATTTTCAAAGCCCTGCTCTAAGTCCATACACATCTCTCTCTTCTCTTTCTACACTATCCAATTTTTTTTCTCTCTTCCCTTTTTTTGTTTGTTATTTTTGTTGTTATTTTTTGTTTTGTTTTGTTCTAGGTTTTTTTGTTTTATTTTGTTTTCTTTTGCCTTGCTTTCTCTCTGTCCTATTGTTTGCTTGATTGTTGATTAAATTGGTGTGTGGGGTTTTCTTTGGGGTTTTTTTTGTGCTTGTTTGTGAGATTGTTTCCCCTTTTTTGTGTTTTTTTTTTCTTCTGTTTTTCCTTTCCTCACTTGTTATTAGTTGTTTGTAGTTTGCACTCATCTCTGGGTGTTTATTGTTTGCATTGTTGGGATTAGTGGTTGTTCTATTGGAGTTTTCTCCCCATATAAATAGTTTCCCCCCTCTTCTCTTTTATTCTCTTTCTTTCCTCTTTTACTTTTTTCTTTTTCTCAATATCATTTTTGCACTCCTTTTTTTCTTTCTTATCCCATAATTCTCTTTTCTCTGGTGGTCACCTTTATTTGGGGTTATTAATATCATGAATACATTTGTGTTCAGTGCCTTGTGCATTGTGCCTTGTTGTGTTGTATTTTGTGCCTTTAAATCAACACAGGAGAGAGGGAGCTACATAACCAGATACCTGGATAACAGAGATCATGGGGAGACAAAGAAACAGCCTACATATGAAAGAAAAGGAGGCATCATCAGAAAAGGAAGTAAACAAAATGGAGGCAAGCAACCTGTCAGAGAAAAAATTCAGAGAAGTGGTCATAAGGTCGCTGAAAAGAGTTGGAAGACAAATTCAACAATATGTGTAAGAACCAAGAGGAAATGAAGAACCAAGAAGAAATGAAAAATGACATCGCTGCTATAAAGAACTAAACAGAAAACATCAACAGTAGACTAGAAGAAGCAGAGGACCGCATCAGTGAGCTAAAAGACAAGGTAGGAAAAAATACCCAAGTAGAGCAGCATCTAGGAAAAAAACTTAAAAAACAGGAGGAGAGCGTAAGGAAATGTTGGGACAACACAAAATGAAACAACATCTGGATAATAGGGGTCCCAGAAGGAGAGGAAACTGAGCAAGGAATAGAAAACCTGTTGGAAGAAATAATGACAGAAAACTTCCCTGATATAAGGAAGAAAAAACTCACACAAGTCTAAGAAGCTCACAGAGTCCCAAACAAAATGAACCCCAAAAGACTGATGCCAAGGCACATTATAATTAAATTGGCAAACACCAATGACAAAGTAAGAATCTTAAAAACAGCCAGAGAGAGACAGAAAGTTACCTACAAAGGATCCCCCATCAAACTAGTGACTGATTTCTCAACAGAAACACATCAGGCCATAAGGGAATGGAATGAAATATACAAAGTCATGCAAAGCAAGGGTCTGAATCCAAGAATACTGTACCCAGCAAGGCTACAAATCAAAATTGAGGGTGAAATTAGGAGCATCACAGAAAAAAAAGGACTAAGGGAGTTTATTACCACCAAACCAGCAATGCAAGAAATGGTCAAGGGTCTGCTATAAAAAGAAGAAATAGAAAGCGAAGGAACACATGGGTAAAGAATAAAAATGATGACAAACAAGTACCTATCAATAACTTTAAATGTAAATGGATTAAATGCCCCAATCAAAAGATATAGGATAGCTGTGTAGATAAGAAAACATGACCCATTGTAAGGAGCTGTTTATAGGGTTAAGCCTCTGACTGACCTGCTGGCAAAGCCACAAACAAGTCCCAGCTGAGAAAGCACAGCCCTCTTAGTATAATTAAGCTTGATCTTGTGACTGCTCCCTAGATCTTTCCTGGGTAGCAAATGGGCTGTGGGAGGTGCAGCAAGTGCTACCAAAACAAGTAAAATTTACAAGAACATTGTAAATTACCTTGTTTACCTTTGACTATAAAATAAAACATCAGCTTGCAGTCTGGATCTGTTCTGTGGTCTCAGTCATGCACAGAAGATCCACCTACACCCAGCTTATTCTCTTTGTCTGTCTTTTCTTCATCCTTCACCGGCCTTCCCTCAGGCTCGCTGAACGCTGTGCTGGCACGGCACAACCCATATATCTGCTGTCTACAGGAAACCCACCTCAGAAAAAAATGACTCACACAGACTGATGGTGAAAGGATGGAAAAAGGTTTTTCAGATGAATGGAAATGAAAAAAAATGCTGGGGCAGCAATACTTATATCTGACAAATTAGATCTCAAAGTGAAGGACATAACAAGAGACAAAGAAGGCCACTTCATAATACTAAAGGGAGCAATCCAACAAAAAGAAATAACTCTGGCAAACATATAAGCACCCAATACAGGAACACCCAACTACATAAAAAACTTTGGGAGGATATCAACAGAGAGATGGACAGCAATACAGTCATACTAGGAGACTTCAATACCCCACTGTCACCATTGGACAAATCCTCTAAACAAAAAATCAGCAAAGAAACATCTAACATGACTCACTAGGTCAGATGGAATTAATTGACATCTTCAGAACATTTCACCCCAAAGCCACTGAATATACATTCTTCTCAAGTGCACAAGGGTTATTTTCAAAGATAGACCATATATTGGGTCACAGGCAAAGTCTCTTCAAATTCAAGAAGATAGAAATCACATCAAGCATCTTCTCAGATTACAATGGCATAAAACTAGAAATCAACTACAATAAAAACAATCCAAAAAAAATCAAACACTTGGAGGCTAAATAGCATGGTATTAAACAATGACTGGGTTACCAGAGAGATCAAAGACTAAATAAAAAGCATCATGGCAACAAACGACAATGAAAACACAACAATCCCATATTTATAGGACACAGTGAAAGCAGTCTTGAGAGAGGAGTTCATAGCTCTACAAGACTACCGCAAAAAAAAAACAAAACAACAACAAGAAACAATGGTAATAAATTACCTAACCCTACAACTCAAAGAGTTAGAAAGAGAGCAACAAGAAAAGCCCAGCATAAGCAGAAGGAAGGAAATAATAAAGATCAGAGCAGAGATAAATGACATAGAGACCAAAAAAACAATACAAAAGATCAACAAAACCAAGAGCTGGTTCTTTGAAAGGATAAACAAGATTGATGAACCTCTAGCCAGGCTCAACAAGAAGCAAAGAGAGAGGACCCAAATAAACAAAATCAGAAATGAAAGAGGTGAAATAACAACCAATCTCACAGAAATACAAACGATTATGAAAAAATACTATGAACAACTCTATTCCAACAAAAAGGACAACTTAGACGAAATAGACATATTCTTAGAAAAATACAAGCTCCCAAAACTCGACCAAGAAGAATAAAAAAACATGAATAGGCCAATAACTACCAAAGAAATTGAAACAGCAATAAAAAATCTTCCAGCAAACAAAAGCCCTGGTCCAGATGGCTTTACAGGGGAGTTCTACCAAGCACTCAAAGAAGTAAAACCTATCCTCCTCAGACTATTCCAAAAAATTCAAGAGGAAGGCACAATTCCAAGCTCTATGAAGCCAGCATTACCCTAATCCCAAAACCAGATAAAGACACCACAAAAAAAGAGGCCTACAAGCCAATATCCTTGATGAACATAGATGCTAAAATCCTCAACAAAATCCTAGCAAATTGGATTCAACAGTACATTAGAAAGATCATACACCATGACCAAGTGGGATTTATTCCAGGGATGCAAGGATGGTATAATATCCACAAATCAATAAATGTAATACATCACATAAACAAATTGAGAGACAAAAATCACATAATTTTGTCAATTGATGCAGAAAAAACATTTGACAAAATGCAACACCCTTTCTTGATAAAAACTCTCAGCAAAGTGGGAATAGAGGAATCATACCTCAACATAATAAAAGCCTTATATGACAAACCTACAGCCAACATCATACTCAATGGGCAAAAACTAAACCCGTTTCCCCTAAGAACAGGAACAAGACAAGGATGCCCACTTTCACCACTCCTGTTCGACATAGTACTAGAAGTACTAGCCATAGCGATCAGACAAGAAGAAGAAATAAAAAGCATCCAAATTGGAAAAGAAGTAAAACTGTCCTTATTTGCAGATGACATGATACTATACATAGAAAACCCCAAAGACTCCATCAAAAAACAACTAGACCTAATAAAAGAATTTGGCAATGTAGCAGGATACAAAATTAACACTCAGAAATCTATGGCCTTTTTATATACCAATAATGAACTCATAGAAAGAGAAATGAAATAAAAACAATCCCATTTACCATTACACCAAATAAATTAAGATACCTAGGAATAAACTTAACCAAGAACGTAAAAGACGTAAAAGACTCAGAAAACTACAGGACATTGAAAAAAGTTATAGAGGAAGATATAAACAAATAGAAGAACATACCATGTTCGTGGATTGGTAGAATCAACATCATTAAAATGTTCATACTACCTAAAGCAATCTATAGATTCAATGCAAAATACCTATTAAAATACCAATGGCATATTTCAAAGATCTAGAACAAACTCTCCAAAAAGTCATCTGGAATAAAAAAAGACCCCGAATAGCCACAGCTGTCCTGAAAAAGAAGAACAACATTGGAGGGATCACAATATAAGGCATCAAACTATATTACCAAGCCACGGTTCTCAAAACTGCCTGGTACTGGCACAAGAACAGACATATAGACCAATGGAACAGAATAGAGGGCCCAGAAATTGACCCAAGCCATTATACTCAATAAATATTTGACAAAGGAGGCAAGAGCATACAATGGAGTCAAACAGTCTCTTTAATAAATGGTGCTGGGAAATTTGATCAGACACATGCAAAAAAATGAAACTAGATCACCAACTTACACCATACACAAAAACAAACTCAAAATGGCTAAAGGACTTGAATGTAAGACGGGAAACCATAAAAATCCTACAAGACTCCATAGGCAGCAAAATTGCAGACATATGTCATAGCAATATCTTTACAGACACAGACCCTAGGGTGAGAGACTAAGAAGAAAATAAACAAATGGGACTACATCAAAATAAAAAACCTCTGCACAGCAAAAGAAACCATCAACAAAACAACAAGAAAGCCCACTGAATGGGAGAACATATTTGCCAATGATATTTCCAATAAGGGTTTAATCTCCAAAATTTACAGGGAACTCATACAACTTAACAAAAGGCAGATAAACAACCCAATCGAAAAATGGACAAAGGACCTAAATAGACACTTTTTGAAAGAGGACATTCAGAAAGCCAAGAGACATATGAAAACATGCTCAAAGTCACTAATCATCTGAGAGATGCAAATCAAAACGACAATGAGGTACCTCCTCACTCCTGTCAGATTGGCTATCATCAACAAATCAACAAATGACAAGTGCTGGAGAGGATGCGGAGAAAAAGGAACCCTCCTTCACTGCTGGTGGGAATGCAGACTGGTGCAGCCATTGTGGAAAACAGTATGGTGTTTCCTCAAAAATTTTAAAATGGAACTTCCATTTGACCCAGTAATAACACTTCTAGGAATGTATCCCAAGAAACTAGAAACACCAATCAGAAAGAATATATGCACCCCTGTGTTCATAGCAGAACAATATCTAAGATTTGGAAACAGCCTAAATGCCCATCAGCAGATGAGTGGATTAGAAAACTATGGTACATCTACACAATGGAATACTATGCTGCTATAAAAAAGAAGGAATGCTTACCATTTGCAGCAGCATGGATGGATCTGGAGAGCATTATGCTAAGTGAAATAAGTCAGTCAGTGAAAGAAAAATACCACATGATCTCACTCATTTATGGATAATAAAGAACATTATAACCTGATGAACAAAAAGATAGATACAGAGGCAGAGAAGCATCGAATAGACTATCAAATCACAGTGGGAAGGCTTGGGAGTGTTGAGGGGCATGGGTAAGAGGTTAACCGAAGGACTTGTATGCATGCATATAAGCAGAACCAATGGACATAAGACACTAGGGGGAGGGGGAGGGAGGGCATGTACGGGGGAGGGGTAGGGGAGGCAGAGGAAAGTCAGTGGGGGAAAAAATGAGACATATGTATTACTATTTGTAATTCTTTAAACAATAAAATTAAATTTAAAAAAATAAATAAAACATAGTTCTGGTTATAACAGCACCTCCCATACACTTCCTTTTCCTAGCTGAAAAGGAACTTCCTTCTTTTTTTAGTTCTTTTAAAAATTTTATTTTAGAAAGAGACAGGATGGGAGGGGGAGAGAGAGAGAGAGAGAGAGAGAGAGAGAGAGAGAGATTTGTTGTCCAGTATCAAACCGGCAACCTTGACATATCAGTATGATGCTCTAACTAACTGAGCTACCTGGCTAGGGCTGGGACTTCCTTCTTTTTGCTCTCAGGACTCCCATGTGGCCTGCCATAACTGCAATTACCAGATTGCAATGCTTTCCCCACCCTCCAAAAAAACTTATTTGCCAATGAAATAGCTGCACAACTTTTTGTATATGGGCAACAGTAGGTGTGTTTTCAGAACAGCTCTGGTTTAACCTAAGGAAGAAATAGGGTCTGCTCTCATAGTGGCAGATCTCAGCATACCTTGGGCCTTTTGCTGACCTGCTTCAAACTCAGTACTGGTAGCAGCTGGCCATGGTTCAGAGATTTGCCCCTCCCATGAACACTGATGCCCAGCAGAGGCAGCCACTAACTGTGGATCCCTTTGTGGCTTCTAACAGGTAGCCCAGGGCCAGTCATAGACAGCATCTGACATTGACCTGCACCAGATTCCCTCCCAAAAGCCATAGAACCAACACATCCAGTGCAGTCTTCAGACCACAGAGTACCACCCGATTAACTCCACAGGTGACACAACACAAAGGGAGATCTCAGCAGGTATCTGTCCTGGGGTCAATCCCCGCCCTTCCCCCCCCCCCCCCCCCACATTCCACATCAGCTCTTACAGGGTAGTTGGGGGAGATCTTTATAATCAGCCAGCCTGAGGGTCAACCCCACCCATGAATATGCCAACAGAAACCAAGGCTACAATAGGAAGGTACACATAATTCACACAAGGGATACTCCTGGAGCACCTGACTCAGGTGATCAAGGAGACTGCATCACTAAACCCAACAGGACACCTACTACATAAAGTCACCCTACCAAGGCCAGGGGGATAAAGCAGATACACAGAAACAAATACAGAGAGGCAGGCAAAATGGGGAGAAAAAGAAATATGCCCCAAATGAAAAAGCAAGAGAAATCTCCAGAAAGAGACTTAAAAAACAAACAAACAAACAAACAAAAAAAAAAATGGAGACAAGCAATCTCCTAGATACAGTGGTTATAACAATGCTCATGAAATTTAGCTGAGATCTTCTACAGCATGAATAAGGTCATAGAAACCATAAACAAGAACCAGTCAGAAATGAAGAATACAGTAATTGAACTAAAGAATACACAAAAAGGAATCAATCAATAGCAGATTAGGTGAAGCAGAAGATCAAATCAATGATTTGGAAGATACATTAGCAGAAAATATCCAATCAGAGTGGCAAAAAGAAAAAAGAATTTTAAAATGAGGTTAGTTTAAGAGATCTTGGGGACAACATCAAGTGTAACAACATCTGCATCATAGAGTACCAAATGAGAACAAAGAGATAAAGGATTATTATGACTGAAAACTTCCCTAATCTGGTGAAAGAAAAAGGCCAAAAGTCCAGGAAGAGCCCTAAATGGTTTGGCTCAGTGGATAGAGCATTGGCCTGCAGACTGAAGGGTCCCAGGTTCGATTCTGGTCAAGGGCATGTACCTTGGTTGCGGGCACATCCCCAGCAGGAGGTGTGCAGTGGGCAGCTGATCGATGTTTCTCTCCCATTGATATTTCTGACTCTCTATCCCCCTCCCTTCCTCTCTGTAAAAAATCAATAACATATATTAAAAAAAAAAAAGTCCAGGAAGAGCAGAGACTCCCTAATAAGATGAACCCAAAGGCCCACATCATGACACATCATAACTAAAATGGCAAATGTTACAAACAAAGAGAATCTTAAAAGCAGCAAGAGAGACAGTTAGTTGCTTACTGAAGAGCTCCCATAAGACTGTACTGATTTATCAACAGAATTTTTTCCAGCCAGAAGAGATGAGCATAAAATATGCAAAATGATGAAAAGTAAGGACCTACAACCAAGACTACTCAGTACGGTTATAATTTAAAATTGAAGGAGAAATACAGAGCTTCTGAGACAAGAAAAAGCTAAAAAAAAGTTTATTGCCACCCAACCAGTATATATATATATTTTACAAGACTAGTATTTTAACATTTTACAAGAAATCTTTTCTTTTTCCCAGTACTCACCTGAGGACATGTTCATTGATTTTTAGAGAGAGGAAAAGAGAAAGAGAAAAACATCAATGTGAGAGAGAAACATCAATTGGTTATCTATCGTACATGCCCCAACCGAGGACTGAACCTGCAACCAAGGTATGTACCCTGACCAAGAATTGAACCCACAACTTTTGGTGTATGGGAGCACCTAAATATATAAAGCAAATATTGGTGTAAATAAAGGGAAAGATCTATAGTAATAGAGCAATAGTAGGGGAGTTTAACATCCCATTCACATCACTGAATATATTTTCCAGGAAGAAAATTTATAAGGAAACAGTGACCTTAAATGACACATTATATCAGATGGATTTTGGTGTACAGGATTTAATTGATATTTTTATAGCACTTAATCCTAAAGCATCAGAATATATAATACTTTTCAATTGCACATGGAATATTTTCTAGGATAAACCACATATTAGCACACAAAACAAGTCTCAATAAATTTAAGAAGATTGAAATCATATTAAGTAGCTTCTCTGACCACAATGGTATGAAACTAGAAATCAATTACAAGAAAAAAACCTGAAAAACACACAAAGACATGGAGGCTAAATAACATGTTGCTAAGCAATGAATGGGTTAACAATGAGATCAAGGGATACCTTGAAACAAATGAAAACAGAACATCCCAAAATCTGTGGGACACAACAAAACCAGTTCTAATAGGGAAATTCATAGCAATTCAGGCCTACCACACACACACTCAAAATCTCATCCCTGGCCAGTGTTGCTCAGTTGGTTGGGCATCATCCCACTGACCAAAAGATTGCTGTTTCAATTACCTATCAGGGCACATGCCTGGGTTGTGGGTTTGATCCCTGGCAGGGAGCATGTGGGATGCAGGTAATGGATGTTTCTTCGCTCTCTCTCCCTCTTCTTTCCTCTCTCTTTGAAAATCAATAAAGATAAAGTCTTTTTTAAAAATCTCATATAAACAATCTAACCTTACACCTAGAAAAAGAACAACAAACAAAGCCTACGGTGAGTAGAAGGATGGAAATAATAATATCATAGCAGAAATAAACAACAACAACAAAACAATATCTATAATAATAAAAGCATAATATGCTAATTAGACCAGACAGCCAAATGACCGTCTGGACATCATTCCAGATGAAGCCACCATGGCAGGGGCCGAGGCAGAGGTGGTTAGGGGTGATCAGGCAGGGAGGCAGAGTGGTTAGGGGTGATCAAGCAGGCAGGCAGAGTGGTTAGGAGCGATCAGGCAGGCAGAGGGGTTAGGGGTGATCAGGCAGGCAGGCAAGTGGTTAGGAATAGAAAGTGCCTGGGAAGGCACATGAGCATTTCTTTAATTATTGTCAGCTAAATCCAGTGGCATTGGCAGAGCCATGTCCTGGAAACACACTTTGCCAGAGGCAGGTGTGTTGTCAGCTTGACCTTCAGCTCAGGCACCAGGGGGTGGGTTTCATTATCTAAATCCAGCCAAGCACCAGGAACAAACACAATCATCCAGGCCCACCCAGAAGTGACGATTACAAAGAAGCCACAAGAATGCACATAATCTCCTTTGTCTTGGGCTTTAGTAAAACTTCCTGGGTTTTGCTGTATAAAATAAACACACTCTGGGTCCCTGTCTCTCCATCAGTATTTGTGTCTGTCTCTTTCATTTTCTCAATCCCCCATCACCCTACTCAGGAACTGGACTGCTCTTTAGCCATGCTGGACGTGGAAAAGAGAAACATTTATAGTTAGGGGTTATCAGGCAGGCAGGCAGGTGAGTGGTTAGGAGCCAGTGGTCCAGATTGTGAGAAGGATATCCAACTGCCCGTTTAGGCCCGATCCCACTGTGGGATCGGGCCTAAACGGGCAGTTGGACATCCCCCAAGGGGTCCCAGATTGCGAGAGGGTGCAGGCAATCTGGGACCTTCCTCCACCCCCTCAAGCACAAATTTCGTGCACTGGGCCCTTAGTAAAGGAAATAAAAGATTCTTTGAAAAGATAAAGATAATTAATAAACTTATAACTAGATTCATCAAGAAAAATAAAGGACCAATATAAATAAACCCGGAAATGAAAGAGAAGTGACAACTGATACCACAGAGATAGAAAGGATTATAAGAAAATACTATGAACAATTATGTGCCAACAAATTGAACAATGTGAATGAAATTAATACATTGCTAGACACGTAAAATCTTCCTGGACTGAATCAAGAAGAAACAAAATCTGCACAGATCAATTACTACAAATGACATCAATTCAGTGATCAAAACACTCCCAACAATGAAAGGTCCTGGACTAGATGGCTTCACAGGTAAATTTTTACCAAACATTCAGAAAAAAATAATACCTATTCTTCTCAAAATATTCCAAAAAAAATCAAGAGGGGGGAAGACTCTGTAGCTCAATTTATTATGGTATAATTACCCTGATTACAAAACCAGAAAAAGGCATTACAAAAAAAGAATATTATAGAGCAATAGCCTTGATGAACATAAATATAAAAATTCTCAACAAAATATCAGCAAACTGAATTTACCAATAAATTAAAAAGATCATACAACATGGTCAAGGGATGCAAGGTTAGTCCAATATGTGCAAATCAATTAACATGATACACCATATAAACAAAGTGAAGAATAAAAAACATATTATCATATCAAGAGATAAAGAGAACGCATCTATTAACAAAATCCAGCACCCATTTATAGTGGGGGGGGGGGGGAACCTACAACTCTCAACAAAGTGAACATAGAGGGAACATACCTGAACATAATAAAGGCCAAATATGATAAACCCACAGCTAAAATCTACTCAATGGAAAAAACGAAAAGCATTTCCCTTAAGATCAGAAACAAGACAGGAATGTCCACTTTTACCACTTTTATTCTGAGGAGGAAACTGGTCTTGCCATAAAAACTGTGACCAATGCACTGCCCTGGAGGGGGGAGGTCATTATCGCTGGCCCCAGGACAGATCATTGGATATGGCCTGGGGACCCTCAACACCTGGGGGCCTTCCTGTAAGCCCACAAAAGGGAGTAGAACCATATCTACAAGACAAAGACCCCAGAAGGTTATAAAAAGTGAAGCCCTCTGCATGTTTCTTCACTCTGATTTGGAAATTATTCCCGGAGTCCACTAGTGTTAATAAATGGGGTCCCTCCCTTTCTCTAGGAAGCATGCTTGATATTTCTTTGGTCTTCTGCAACATTTGGTTCCCTTACCAGGAAGCTAACTGCATTTGGCTCTTGCCTCCGGTGAGTGGATGGGGTTTGGGGCCCGGGGGCGTGGGACAGGCCTCTGGAAGGCATGTGCTGCTGATTTTAGCAGAATTAAACAAGGAGGGGGATGGGGGACGGGATGGAGGGGGACTCCAGCCACTCCTGGACCTCAGCCCAGGACCTGGCCGGCATCTGGAGAAAGTGGATGGACACCTCTGGACCTGTTGACAGAATGGGTAAGGTAGGGGCCCCAGTCAGTCAGGCCCACTCCAAGTGAGTAGAAAGGGGAGCTTGATCACCTCCCCGGAAGTCATAGGACTTCGTCAGGTAAATCAGGAATCAGGACTCCAGAGGTGAGTGAATTCAGATTCGATTAAGGAATTATGGGTTCACGCTTCTGTTTGTTTGTGTGTGGGACTAGCCAATTTGCTACCAAGAGCGGGGGCTGGACGACAGTCTTAACTCCTCCAGTAGGTTCTCACCGAGACGTCAGTCAAGAATTCTGTTCTGGGACCTGGGTGCTGGGAGTGCCCCCATGCCCATCTGGGGAGTTGGGCATTATCCGCTCAGCTCCAGTCTGGGCTAGTCTACTGAGAGAGTGTGAATATGGATGTTTGTCTGTCTTGACATAATTATCTGCTGATTAACTGGTCTGTGTGAAAGGGAAAGCTACTTTGATTTTCTGTTTGCTCATCTGGTTAAAACTTTTGATTTACCGAAGGCTGAACCCGTGGTCTGCAAAAGTCTCAAGCAGTGCTGTTGAGTTAGTTTTCTCAGAGATGTTTGCTCTCTATCATGGAGGGACAGTTGATAAAAATTTCTGTCTATGTTTGTGTATTAGGGGCTTTGGTTTGCTCTGTGATTTTGCTGTGTTAGGTTGAAATTTTGGAATTCTGGGGTAGATTTAAAGGTATTTGTGGCTTTTCTTGTCTCTTTTGGCTGGCTTGGACTTTCAGGAGTGGGGCTCACAGCTCTGCAAGGCAGAGAGATGTTACCCATCCTGCCCCTGCCTGTGCTGATTAAGGATCTTTTCTTTAAGGAGACCCTCCAGGCTTTTAGTAAATTTCCCTGCACCCTTCTCTGTCTCTCACCACCGATCATCATGGGGTCGGGACAAAATAAACCCAATGTTCTCAATTGCATGTTGGAAAATTTTGAAAAGGGTTTTATTGAGGACTATGATATTAAAATGAACCCCAAAACACTGAGGAAATTCTGTGAATTAGAATGGCCAGCCTTTGGGGTTGGCTGGTCCCTGGAAGGCTCTTTAGATGTAGGACTGGTCAGGGCAGTCTGGAATGTAGTCACAACAGACCCCGGACACCCAGATCAGTTCCCTTATATAGACAACTGGTAAAGAATTGCTCAAACCTTGTCACTTTGGGTCCGGTTCTGTAAGGTTTTAGTAGTAGGAGAAAAGAAACAGGTCTCTCAGAAGGGAACCCAACCATTTGTCCTGCCAGGATCCCCTGAGGAAGTCCCACTAGTGTTACCACCTCCATATGAGCCACAGGCAGCACCAAGTGCTTCACCAGCTGGTCTGAAAGGTTCAGAAACACCGCCCCCTTCCATTTCTCCTCAACCAGGCTCTCCAGAGCCAGTTGGGCTGGGCGGAGCTTGCGTTCAGCCAATCAAGGGCCCAGGCCATAACCAGAACGTCAGATGCCTCTACAGGAGATTCAGGGTGCCAAAGTAGTTGGCGAAGATGGGACCTTGCAGGAGGGAGGGCCATTGCTCTGTGATTTTGCTGTGTTAGGTTTGCTCTATTATCATCAGCCCTTTACCACAAATGACATCCTGAATTGGAAACATCACACCCCAGCTTATTCTGAAAAACCTCAGGCCATGATAAACCTCCTAGAAATGATCTTCCAGACCCAGCAGCCCATCTGGGTGGACTGCAAGCAGCTCCTTTTTATGTTCTTTAACACTGAGGGGCGCATGAGAGTAGTAACAGAGGCTTGGAAGTGGCTCCAGACCCAGGCTCTGGCAGGAATATTAGATACAGACAGATGGGCCAGGGAAGCCTTTCCAGATGAGGAACCCAATTGGAACTGGAACTCAGAAGATGGAAGGACCGGACTACAAAGATATCAGCTGGCCTTCCTCTAGGGGGTTAGGGCCAGAGCCAAGAAGCCCACCAACATGGCTAAAATCTCTGAGGTTTTCCAGAAGCCTGACGAAAGTCCAGCAGCTTTCTACGAGAGGCTACATGAGGCATACTGGATCTACACCTCCTTTAGACCTGAGGCCCCAGAAAATCAAACCATGGTAAATGCCATTTTTGTAGGCCAAGCCCAGCCTGACATCAGGAAAAAATTACAAAAACTGGAAGGGTTTACAGGAAAGAATGCTACTGAACTGTTAGAGATAGCTAACAAGGTTTTCATCAATTGAGACAGTGCAGCAAGGAGGGAGGAAGAAAAGAGAATACAAAGAAGGGCCAATATAATAGCAGCGGCTTTTAGAGGCTCAAGCTCCCAGACAGATCAGCAAGGATTCAGACCAGGGGGAAAAGGAAGAGCGAGCCTGAGATGAGACCAGTGTGACTATTTTAAGGAAATAGGACACTGGAAGAATGAATGTCCCAAACGGCAAAGTAAGAAAACTGGTCCCCTTTTCCACCCAGTTGCTATCAACCAGAGCCACCTGAAGCAGATCTCATTGGGCTAGCAATGGCTGATTCCAATTAGGTCAGACCCAGCTCACTTCAGCTAGGCCCCCACGAGCCCATGATCAGAATGAAAATTGGGGGCCAGACTGTGGACTTTATGGTTGATACGGGAGCGGAGCACTCAGTAGTCACACAGAAAGTAGTGCCTCTCTTAGGAAAGGAGGTCACCATTATTGGAGCTACTAGGGACCAGACCCGTAGTCTATTCTGCCGCCCTCACTGATGCCAACTTGGCGGCCACCAAGTAATTCATGAATTCCTATACTTGCCAGACTGTCCAGTGCCTCTAATGGGTAGATACCTCTTAGCCAAAATGGGGGCAGAAATCACTTTTGTTCCAGATGGCTCAGCACAGTTTTGCATAGGTGAGGAGACCTCCCCAATGATCCTGTCCTTAGCAGTGCCGAGGGAGGAAGAATGGAGACTTTATACCCTCCAGACAAAGGCCACCATTAGAACCTGAATTAGAGAAGGAATTCCCGCTGGTCTTGGCAGAAGGGAATCCTCCAGGCCTGGCTAAGGACCACGCCCCGGTGCTAATTGAGTTAAAGCCTGGGGCACAGCCTGTTAAAATCTGCCAATATCCAATTCCAAAGGAAGCACACCTAGGAATCCTAGTCCACTTAGACTGGCTGCTTCAGTGGGAACTTGTTAAACAATGCAGGTCTCCATAGAACACGCCTCTCTTGCCTGTCAAAAATACCTGGGACTAATGACTACCACCCAGTGCAGGATCTACAGGCTGTTAATGAGGCTGTTATAACCCTGCATTCAGCACTGCTAAACCCCTACACTCTTCTGGGACTCATCCCATCAGAGGCAGAATGGTTTACATGCCTAGATCTGAAAGATGCCTTTTTCTGTCTTCTATTAGCACCTTCCAGTCAACCTCTCTTCGCTTTCAAATGGGAAAACCCAACTACAGGGTCCAAGGAGCAGTTCACCTAGACCAGACTGCCACAAGGGTTCAAGAACTCCCTTACTCTTTTTAGTGGAGCACTAGCATCTGATCTGTTTAACTTCCCAGGACAGGATTTGGGGTGTATTCTACTCCAGTATGTAGACGCCCTCCTACTGGCCAGCTCCACATGAGCTCAGTGCTGGGAGGGAACATGAGCCCTTCGAGACTACTAACTGAAACAGGTTATCGAGTGTCTAAGAAAAAGACACAAATTTGTCAGAAAGAAGTCAAGTATCCAAGCTTCCAGATCACCCAAGGGAAACGAAGGCTAGGGACTGAAAGAAAGCAGGCAGTATGTGCCATCCCAGTCCCTAGCACCCGCAGGCAGCAGATTCAGGAATTCCTGGGAGTGGCAGGATTCTGTCGAATTTGGATCCCAGGGTTTTCAGACCTGGCCAAGCCCCTCTATGAAGCTTTAAGAGAAGAGAAGGCACCCATCAACTGGGGTCTCGAACAGGAGAAAGCCTTCGTCACCATAAAGGCAAAGCTCACTGAGGCCCCAGCACTAGGGCTACCAGATGTGACACGAGACTTTAATCTTTTCGTTCACAAGAACAGCGGGGTAGCCCTAGGAGTTCTAACCCAGGAGTTTGGACCCTGGCAAAGACCAGTAGCCTATCTCTCCAAGCAGATTGACCCAGTTGCCTCTGGGTGGCCCCCATGCCTCAGGGCCCTTGCAGCCACAGCATTATTAGTCAAGGAAGCAGATAAGCTTACCTTAGGACAAAACTTAAATGTAAAAGTACCTCATGCTGTTGTCACCCTGATGGAAGCAAGGGGGCAGCACTGGCTGACTCATGCTGGAATGACTCAGTATCAAGAGCTGTTATGTGAGAATCTGTTGGTACGATTAGAAGCAGTGAGAACACTTAATCCTGCCACCTTCCTACCCATTGCTGAGGGGACCCCTGAGCATGACTGCCTGGAAGTCCTAGAGGAGGTTATTCCAGCCAGCCAGACCTAAGGAATAGGCCCCTGCAAAACGCAGACTTGGTATTGTTCACAGATGGCAGCAGCTTCTTAGATGAAGGAAAAAGATGAGCCAGATATGCAGTGGTATCAAACTTTGAGAAAATTGAAACACAGGCCCTGCCTGAAGGATAGTCAGTGCAAAGGGCAGAACTTTGGGCCCTAGTAAGAGCCCTAGAACTCAGTAAGAATAAGTGTGCCAACATCTACACTGATTCACGCTATGCCTTTGCTACCCTGCATATTCATGGGTCTATATACAAGGAAAGGGAGCTTTTGATGGCGGGAGGAAAAAGAATCAAAAATCAGAATGAGATTTTAAAGTTACTAGAAGCAGTCTGGGAGCCCAAGGAAATAGCCGTCATCCATTGCAAAGGTCACCAGAAAGGGAAAGACTCAGTATCAGAAGGAAACCAGTGTGCTGACGCCACAGCCAAGAGGGCTTCTAAAGAACAAGCAGCACTGGCACGGATCATGTTGGGCCCCAAATTACCTGAACCTCCAAAATACACTCCTCAGGAAGAGGAATGGGCCCAGCAAGAAGGGGGCTAGAGAATAATGGAAGGCTGGTGGATACTCCCAGATCATAGGGTCTATGTCCCAGAACAGTTAGCCCATAAGTTAGTCCTCCAGCAGCATGAATTCACTCATTTAGGAAAGGCTGCCCTGGAAGCTTTGTTAGGCAGACACTACCTAATTGCCTGTCTACCCTCCTTGTGTGCCTCAATCTCTCAGTGTTGCCTCCTCTGTGCTCAGAACAATGCCAAACAGGATCCTGTGGGACCAATAGGAGTTCAGCGCTGTGGGCAAGCTCCTTTTAAGGACATAGAAGTAGATTTTACAGAAATAGGGCCTAGCAGAGAAAATAAATACCTACGAGTCTTTGTTTGCACCTTTTCAGGCTGGGTAGAGGTATATCCCACTCGCACTGAAAAGGTGAGAGAAGTCACTAAGGCATTGCTGAAGGACGTAATTCCATGGAATGCCTCTGACCATAGGGTCCGATAATGGCCCAGCCTTTGTAGCAGAAATAGTACAACAGGTAGCCAAGGCTTTAGGAATTAAATGGAATCTATATACAGCCTACAGGCCTCAGAGTTCAGGAAAAGTAGAACGCATGAACCGGACTCTAAAGCAGGCTATGGCTAAGCTATGCCAAGAGACAACCTTACCCTGGACAGATATCTTGCCTCTTGTACTCCTGTGGGTACGCTGTGCCCCAAGGGCCAGGGTAGGTTTCTCTCCCTTTGAAATTCTTTACAGTAGATCCCTTCCCTTAATTCAGCCAAAGGGAGATTTGGGGGAAATAGAGAACTTAGAAATCCAGAAACAACTATCATAACTTGGAAAAACTGTCTTTGAGGTCCACAGATGGGTTACTGACCGACTACCCATCTCTCTAGGAACAGCTGTACATCCTTATAAACCTGGAGACCAGGTTTGGTAAAAGACTGGATAAAAGAGCCCCTTAAGCCAATTTGGAAGGGACCCTATCCAGTCATAT
Organism: Corynorhinus townsendii; assembly: GCA_026230045.1. Taxonomy (NCBI): domain Eukaryota; kingdom Metazoa; phylum Chordata; class Mammalia; order Chiroptera; family Vespertilionidae; genus Corynorhinus; species Corynorhinus townsendii. The sequence continues at coordinate 99,443,895 of JAPDVU010000004.1, read as the reverse complement.
AAACCACCCCCATAGCTCTTAAGGTTGCAGGACTAAACACCTGGATCCACCACTCCCAGGTGACACCAGCAAGTGACATCCAGTCTGAGTGGAAGGTGACCTCTGACCAGAAACACCCCCTGCAGATCACCCTCAAGAAGACAGCAGACCTGGCCGAGCAACCTGCTCCAAGGAATTAAGGTAACACCCTGCTGAATTCTCCCTAACACTAATCTTTCTTTTTTATCTCCTCCTAACGTAACATGCTCTATTATTTCTGGATAATCATTGGCTTTATCTAGTAATTCTTATTTTGTCTTTTTATGAGTGCCAGCAGAATCTGAGACTAGTACCAGGAGGAGAACTCATCTCCCCTTGCTGGGACACAGAAACACCATAAAATTACTGCTCCCCACACAGCAAGGAAACAAAGGCCTCATCATGAATTGTTGGACTACACCTTGTCATGCCGTCCTTTGCTCCTTGCTTAGAAACTCACTACCCAAATATGCTAGAGCAGGTAGTCCACGAGAAAACCCAATCAAGCCAGATTTTTGTTAGCTATACTTATCAGCCCGTGGCATGTTATGGCTCTACTACCAAATGCACATAGGGGGAGGGGAGGAGAGAATTGTATTGGACAGAAAAAAAAATAATAGGACCTGTCATGGCCAATGTGCAGCTAACTAATTGTTTCAGCAGTACGCAGGACCAACATCCAACAGGTCACCTCCCAGATGAACTATGCAACTCTACCCCCAAGGCTGAAAACACCACCTACCCCTGATGCCCCCTGCAGGAACATTCTACGTGTGTGGGACCACTGCTTACCTCTGCCTGCCTGCAAACTGGATGGGGATGCCTTTAAACTTCAGATGGTCCTACAAACCTCTCTGAGAGGAAGAAGTGGGATGCTAACCCCTTGGTCAACATCCCTTTCCAGCAGGAAGTAGCTAAGAGCGGTCATCACCCCTGTTCACCATAACATCCTGTGGTCGTTGCTCCATAAGGCTAAGAGAAGCTTGTGGGACAAGGGGGCAGGGGAATGAGGAGGAAACTGGTCTTGTAAGGCATGTCAGGCCATAAAAACTGTGAACAATGCACTGCCCATATCATTGGATATGGCCTGGGGACCCCCAACACCTGGGGGCCTTCCTGTAAGCCCACAAAAGGGGGCGGAACCATATCTGCAAGACAAAGACCCCAGAAGGTTATAAAAAGTGAAGCCCTCTGCGTGTTTCTTCACTCTGATTCGGAAATTATTCCTGGAGTCCACTAATGTTAATAAATGGGGTCCCTCCCTTTCTCTAGGAAGCGTGCTAGATATTTCTTTGGTCTTCTGCAACAATTCAACATAGCACTTGAAGTCCTAGCCACAACAATTTGAAAAGAAGGAGTAAAGGGCATCCAAATTTGAAAAGGAGAAGCCTGGCTGGTGTCGTTCAGTGGTTGAGCATCAATCTATATGATCCAGGAGGTCAAGTTCGATTGCCGGTCAGGCACATGCCCTGGGTGCCAGCTTGATCCACAGTGTGGGGCCTACAGGAGGCAGCTGATCAATGATTCTCTATCATCATTAATGTTTCTATCTCTCTCTCCCTTTCCCTTCTTCTCTGAAATCAATTTTTAAAAAAACATATTTTTAAAGAAATTGGAAAGGAAGAAGTAAAACTGCCATTATTTGCAGATGATAAATAACTACTAGAACTGAGAAATAAATTCAGTTAAAAAGTAGAATACAAAATAAATATTTCGAAATCAGTTGTATTTTTCTACATCAATAATGAACTACCAACCCTAACCACTTTAGCTCAGTGGATAGAGCGTCGGCCTGCGGACTGAAAGGTCCCAGGTTCGATTCCGGTCAAGGGCATGTACCTTTGTTGCGGGCACATCCCCAGTAGGAGGTGTGCAGGAGGCAGCTGAATTGGAGTCTCTCTCATTGATGTTTCTCTCTATCCCTCTCCCTTCCTCTCTGTAAAAAATCAATAAAATATATTTTTAAAAAAATAATAATAATAATAATGAACTACCAGAAAGAGAAACTAAGAAAACAATCCCATTTACAATTCCTTTAAAAACACACACACACAAAAAAAAACAACAACAAATTTGTAATTAGGAATAAATTTAACCAAGGAGGTAAAAGAAATGTCCTCAGAAAATTATAAAACATTGAAGAAAGAAATTAAAGAAGATACAAATAAATGGAAGCATATACTGTGCTCATAGATAAAAAGAATTGACAAGAAGGAAAAAATGGCAGATGAATAGGCAGACCTGTTCACGCACCTCGTCCCAGGAACAGACTAGAAATACAACTAACTTGTAGAACATTCACATGGAATTGCCAACTGCAGTCCAGTGAGGAGGAGCCTCATAACAGGAAGGACAGAAACACCTGGATACTGATAAGGGCAAGATCACCAGAGAAGCGGGCCCAACCCTCAGGGGCAGCTGGGGAAGCGGAGAGAGACTGGAAGGAGAGGGGCTGTTCCCTCAGAAAACAGAGGCCTGGGGCGGGCAAAGCCGTGGCCGCACACATAACATCTGGAGCTGGTGGGAGAGAAAGCTGCAATTTCATTGTTGCTTTTTTTCTCTTTCTTTCTGTGGGCGAAAAGGGCCACATGCTGACCTGACAAGCTCAGGGAAGGCCTGCATTGCAGTCTTGCAAACTCAGAGACCTAAAGTAACCACAAAGGATGGTCTGAAATTAAACTTGAACTAAACGCAGTTACGGTGGGCAGTTACATCCTAGGCCAGTACCTTCATTGACAAGGTCAACCTTTACCTTAACTGAGCCTATCTGTCTTTTTGCATCTATGATAACATACCCTTGAAGTGTCCGGGTAACTTGTAACTTCCCTTTTTCTGGAGCCCCTGGGGCACAACTAAATGTGGTGGGCACCAGGACAAATTCCTTCATTATGAAATATGGTAACAACCATACTTGGGTAAAAACTGCTGTTTGAATTTTAACCCTGCTATTCTGACTTCTGCACGCACTTACTTGCTTAAACAATAGGGTAGTTACCTCAGCTTCCAGACTGAGACCTGGAAACTCACATAAATCCATCCCACATCACAAAGGTAATTTTTCTGTGCCTGTGGACCAGAACCACAGGAGATTGATTCCCACTGACTCAGTAGCTCCAGGAGTAGAAACTGTAGATAACTTTTAGAGATTATTAACTTTGCTCAATTCTGCTTCTGTACAATCTGCTTTCGCAAATAGGTCTACATTCCAATCCTATGTCCAGCAGGATGTGGCTGGGAGCGACCCTGCGGGCTGCTCCCAGAAGTAATGTAACTGACTTTTGACTCAAGTTTAACCAATCAGGTTCTGCCAGACTCGCCCTGCTCCCTGCTGTGTCAGTGGAGACGCGGGCACGGACTCGAGTTCGTAATAAAGGCTTCCTAAATTTCAATTTGGCTGCCTGGTGGTCTTCATTTGCGGGTCGCACCACAACATTTATCATGTTAATTGTTCCTGCACCCACCTAAGTATGTGTCCATCATTTTACCTTTTATCCAATTCCCCCCCACCCACCCCCTGGCTTTGCTTTATCCCACCTCCTTAATCTATCACCAATGGATTTCATGTAACCCACCTATGTCCCTCCTTTGATTGCAATGTATAAATACAAATGTAACCCGCCATTCTCCGGAGCATTATCTCAATTCGTTGAGGTTCTGCTTCCCAGCACATGTCGACAGTTTGGCTCAAATAAACTCACAAAAATTCTTTACAGGTTTCAATGTGGTTGTTTTTTTTTTTTTTTATGTTAACATTTCTTTCTGTTCTCTAAACTCAGAGCACAGGAGTTTTCAGTTGCAGCTACTCACCGAGGCTTTGGTGCAGGGAGGGAGGTGCAGACTTGAGGTGCATGAGGAGAGGCGGTGAGGGAAGCAGGTCAGGGAGATGTGGAAAAGCAGTAGCCAGGAGTCCAGCATTGGGTTGTTCATAGGCTCCCAAACAGAAATGGCCATTGTTTCCTAAGAGCAGCTAGCTGCTCCCAACACCCAAAGAGCAGGTAAAGAAAAAAAAAGCAAGCAAACAAACAAAAAAACACCCTAAGTGATACAGCCTGCCACACCCTGCATTGTGAGCTTCACAGAGGAAACAGACAGAGGCCAAGCCTGTGGGCAGGAACAGTCTCTAAGAGCCCTCAAAGACTGAATAGGAGGAGAGGCCATCTACCCCACTATTCTGGGAACCAGACTGATAAAAACTCCCGGGTTCCTAGTCAAGGGCATGGGTCTTCATACAAGGATCTCTGTCCACATAAGGGCAGAGAAAATATTTTGGGACACTTGCTGAGCAATAGCTCTGGAGCATTAAAACACACCTACCATATTCCCTGAAAGCTAAACAGCACATCCTCCACCTAAAACCCTGTCAGAAACAGACTTTTGAGTGATTAAGATTGACAGCTGGCCGAAAGGCAAAGGTAGGCAGAGGCGGAACCCATGGAAACAAGGGAAGTTGCTGAACCAGCCCAGACCCCATGTGGCAACAAACCTGCTTTAGAGTGCAGAATGACCCCGCCTGCTTGCAGACAAGGCCTGTGGAGACAGACACAAGCAATGGATTGGTGGGTCACCTAGAGCTTCAGGCAGGTTGCTAAAAGCCAAAACAGCGTGTCTGACAGTGGTTAGCACCTACGTACTTGACAGGAAGCTCAGAAGTGACAGACAGAATGGAAGAGTGGGGTCCTAAGAGAGATCCTAAGGGGCATTAAACTTGGCTGAAACAAATGCCACTTTGCTTTTTTCCACCCACTTTTTATTCTCTCCCATTTTTCTTCTCTTTTCTCCTTTTAAGTTTTTCTCTTTCCTTTTTTTTTCCCCTCTTTTTAATGTTATCTTCTTTACCTGCTTTACTGATTATCTTTCTAGTCTCTGTGGTTTCACTCTTCTCGTCCCTTAATCAATTTTTCTTTCTCTTTTGTTTTTTTCACTACCCATTTTTTCTCTCTTTCCTTTTTCTCCTGATTTCTTATCTTTTTTTTTCTCTTCCTTAATATATAGGTATAACTGCTTTTACCTTTTCAAATTTTTTTTCTTGGTCTTTTCATTTCTTTTCTCCATCCTTTATTCTAAATGGCTTTCCTTCCCCTATTCCTCTAACTCTTTATTTTTATTTTCCCTATTTAAGCTCGGCATCTACATATTCACCTGCCCCCTTTTTCTTGTTGTTTTTTTGTTTGTGCTCCTTTTTTCTATGTTTGTTTTGTTGTATTTCTCCCCATATTTTGTCTTTCTTCTTTTCTATCATTCATGTTCTCTTTTCCCTTTCCCAATTCTCTCCTTTCTGGCAGGCATGTTTGTTGGTGCTATAGGGGTTTTGTGTACATCCTTGTTTTGTTTCTCCTGTGTCGTGTTTTGTCTTGTATTTTGTTCCTTTCAGTCAGCACTTCCACAACAGCTTGCATGACAAGGTTGGGGGTGAGCCACATAGTCAGACAACCTGAGAGGAGACTCCATCCACGAATGAAACAATAACATTCAAGACCCAACTATAACAGGATAACCCAAATAACTCAAGTAGGGGACTTTCCTAGAACACCCAGCTCAGGATATCTGAGAGACTGCACCACTGGGTCCCACGAAACCCTGCCTACATAAGACCACCCCATGAAATCTGGGTGGTATAACAGTTTGATCTAATATATAGAAACAAATACAAAGGGACAGCAAAAATGGGAAGACAAAGAAACAATCTCCAAAAGAAGGAAAGGAGGAATACCAGAAAATGAACTAAATGAAATGGAGGTAAACAATTTGTCAGAAAAAGAATTCAAAGTAATGGTTATAAGGATGCTCCAAACATCTGACTGAGAAAAACAAACAACTCAATGAGAATTATAAGGAACTGAATGAGAAACACACCAACATGAATAAGAATCCAAAGGAAATGAAGATTGACATAGCTGCAATAAAGAACACCCTGGAAGGTTTCAACAGTAGACTAGAGGAAGCTGAGGGCTGAGTCAGTGAATTAGTAGACAAGGAAAAAATAAACACCCAATCAGAGCAGTTATTGGAAAAAAAAAAATGAAAAAGCAGGAGGAGAGTGTAGAGGACCTTTGGGACAACATGAAATGAAGCAACATTCACATAATAGGGGTGTCAGAAGGAAAAGAAGATGAGCAAGGAATGGAAAACCTGTTTGAAGAAATAATGACAGATACCTTCCCTGACTTGGGCGGTGGGGGGAAGTAACTCAAGTCCAGGAAGCACAGAGAGTCCCAATCAAGATGAACCCAAAAAGACCCACACCAAGACACATAATAATTAAAACGGCAAATGTTAAAGAAAAAGAAAGGATCTTGAAGGTTGCAAGAGAAAGATAGAAAGTTACCTACAAGGAATCTCCAATTAGACTAACAGTTGATTTCTCAACAGAAACACATCATGCCAGAAAGGAGTGGAGCAAAGACAAAGGACTGTCCCAGGGTCAGCTTCATCCCACTGTGAAAGAAGTCCAACCTGTCTTCATCAAGCCCAGAACAAAGGCCAAGATACAGAATTTGGTGCCATTGGCTTAGTCCATGTCTGTCCATCCAGTTAGCACAGCCTGTCCCCAGTTGCCTCTGGCTGGCACTGGCCACTCTCCTCAGGCTTGGGTGTGGAGCCTGTGTTTGAAGTCCACAGGCTGCCAGACTCCAGTCAGTTGCTCAGGATGCATGACTTCTAAGGAGAGAGAACATGAACCAAGAGGCAGCCAGGCAAGACGAATACCCTAGAGAGATTAGGATGATTGTATTACCTTGAGCTTGGGAAGGACTAGGTGTTTGCTTTTTGTTTTTTTCAAAATAACCAATCATTTCCCCAATTCTTTGTGGGCTTTCATTGAGTCCTTCCACTAACAAATCCATTTCCTAGATTTTGGGGGGTTCTGTGTCCCCTATCCAATCTGGTCCTTTTCCCAGGCTAGGCTCTGCCCCTTATAGTTGCCATCTTAGTTTTTTTTAATATGTTTTTTATTGATTTTAGAGAAAGAGGAAGGGAGAAGGAGAGAGAGAAAAACATCCATGAGAGAGAAATGTCAATTGGCTGCCTCTTGAATGCCCCCTGCTGGGGTTTGAACCTGCAACCTGGACTTGTGCCCTGACCTAGAATTGATCTGGTGACCTCTTGATGCCCAGAACGATGCTCAACCACTGAGCACACTGGCCAGGGCACCATCTACATTCCTGCTGCACATGTCTGCACCATGGTGACTTCTGGGCATGTGCCCAGCAGAGGAATTTCCTCTTTGTTGTTTACTAGAGGCCCGTTGCACAACATTTGTGCATGGGTAGGGTCCCTAGGCCTAACCGGTGATCGGGGCCTTACTTCCCCCAGCCGCTGGTCACTGACCTGGGCCTTCCTTCATTCCACACCACTTCCTGTGGTCAGCGCACGTCATAGTGAGCGGTCAAACTCCCAGTGGGTCGAACTCCCGAGGGGGACAATTTGCATATTGGCCTTTTATTATATAGGATTATTATATAGGATTCCTTTGCCCCATAGTCTGGGCAAGTGGACCAGTTGTACCCTGGGGATATGGGGAAGCTGGTCCTTCTGTTAGAATAGGTAGCTTGATATTAATAAAGGTGGAGCAAGGGAACCCATCATTACCAAGCATGGTAAGCAGGGAGCCGAGCCAGACACTAAGCCTGCTTGCCTGGCCACACAGGCTCTAAATGCAGACACAGACTAAACCAATGGCCAAAATATCTGGACACCGGCCCTATTTCTGGGCCTGATAAAGACAAGGCTGAACTTTTCCCGGGGCAGGATGGATAGAAATGAGACAGTGGGAGTCTGGGGCAGCCTTCTGTTTCCACCCAAATAAATCTTCCATGTCACAGCCTTCCATGTGTGGGTCTCCCAGAATGCTTTCTTTGCTACTCCAAGAAAGAACCCCATTTCCACTGGCAACACTTGCTCCCTACAAAGGGAGGAAGGCGAGTTACTCCCCTCCAGGCAGAGCCAAGGCCAAAGGGTGAAGCTGCAGCTCCCTGATGAGTCGGCTGTGGCTACTCAGCTCCCGAGGTAGTTGTGCTTGGTGATGTCTGGGTCCCCTGACTCCCTCACTTTACGAATGCTTAGCTACTACGCTAATATTAACACTTGGCTATGGGCTAAACAAACACCAACAAAAACAAGCCAGCCTTTTCACAGGACAAAAGGCCTCTGAATGCTGAGTCATTACTGCTAGATTTTGAATAAGAAAGAAGGCACTGGCTGAGCCAATCTTTGATGTGACTTAGATTGTCTTTCAATGTACTTTGCATTCCCAACTTAGGGACTTTCATATGTGTCTTTTATTTCAAAAGCGAGTGAAAATGTATTTTATAGTAAACAATGAGAAATTCCACTTTTAACTTTGCAATTAAGAAATTTAAACTTACCCTAGAATGTGAAATGGAATATGATCATGACGTGTTTTTTTAATTATTATGGAATTTTTCAAACCTATAACAAGTTGAGGAAATACTGTGAATGAAAAGGGGAGCTTAGGAGCAAAGGGTCCAGTCACTGGCTAGTTGTTGAAAGGAAGAGATGGAATTGTATGCTGCTGAGCATCCTCTGCTGGAGCAGAGGCCTTCGCTTCACCAGAAAGCCAGTGCTCGCACTGGGCCAGGGAACCACAGCGGCCCACCAAGAGGATTAGCACCCTGCCTCCCACTCTGCTACCGGCTGTGTTTGCAGGGGGCTGAGGGGCGCAGGGGGAGATAAAGACATGCCAATAAAGTCCAAATGGCACAGGGAGAGGTGCTTGAACCCAGAGGCCTGCCAGTCCAACCTGGGACAGGGATCATGGGCCCACCCGAAGCCCGAGAAAGTTTGGGAAGCTGATCGGTTATTTTGAAAAAACTTCTGGTTCCTCCCAAGCCTGAGAACATAGTTCCAGGTGAACAAAGAATCAATCTCCTTCCCCCCCGCCACCCCCCACCCCCCCGCACACTCACCCCATGTGCTGGTGGTCTGTTCTCTCTCTAGAGACATGTGGCCCTAGCAGCGGTGTGACAGATACATCAGAGTTTGGAGCAAGGAACCGTTTATTGATTAAGAAGGCTTAGTTCAAGGAGATGGTAGAAATGGTTGTGTCCATCTGAAGACAGCTCAAAATGCAGGCATCTTATGTACCAGGGGAAGGGAGGATAGGTGAGCAAGAGGAAGGTGGGGACTGTAGCCAGGCACAGAAAAGGAGCAGCACAGGATTTCTCAATCCCTTTGCCCTGACCGCCCCTGGCTGACCTGGGTCTGGTTCTGGGTCACTGCTTTGCACCTATTCCCCACCTCCTCTCTGACACGGCTGCTCCAGCCTCCACAGAACTCCTCTAGTTAATCAGCACATCTCTCAGCCTTTAGGAAAGAGGAAGTCTTTCTCAGCTACAGAAACATTCCTCATTGTCATCTTTAACGCATAGCTCTGCAGAGTGGACAGGTTAAATGCTAATTAGCCTGCACGCACGTGTAACAGTAGGCATCTCCTCACGTCCCTTTTTATCCAGTCCTGCTGATTTCCCCTTTCCTTTCTCCCCTCCCTAACCTACCACCAGTGGGCTTCATGTGTCTTCTTCTTTTATTCTAATCTACACTAATAAAGGAGAAACATGCAAATGAACCATCACTCTGCTACACCAAGCCATGCCCACCAGCCAATCAGGAGGGAATATGCAAATTCAAAAGCCAAAGATGGCAGCCGCCTAGCTGCTCCAGGCCAGAGGGGCTGGGCAGGGCAGGACGTCTGCTATGAGAGGGAGGGCAGGGGAGTTGGGGGAGGCAAAGGGATCTACAGGAGCAGCACTCCGGCTGCAGCCAAGAAAAAGGCGGCAGACTCCGGCCAGAGTGAAGGCCTGGGTCCCGGGTGCCGGAGGAAAACCAGTGCTGGAAGCCAAGGGAAGGAAGGCCTATTGCACAAATCTCTTCATGCAATGGGCCTCTAGTGTAGAAAATAAACTGTAAAACTATTGTTTCTTGGAACAGTTTTCTCAATCCCTTGAGAGTTTGCTTCCAAGTCTGAGCCTCAGCCTTGGCTTGAATAAGCTCTTTAAACCTTTCTTTAGGCTTGGAATTTCCTTCGTCCACAATACCATGAACCACTTGGCTTCAACGATGATCAACATGTGTTTCATCTATTCCCCCACTTTCTTTGTCAAACAGGAGTTGAAACTGGACAATCAATGGGTCCAAGCTGCCTGTCACTGCTTGAGCCAGTTAAGCAGAGACAGGGTTGAAGCGTTTATTCCAATCCTGCTGGCAGCATGGAGAGCAGCAGGCCGCCCACAGTTATCTGCTCTGCACCGCCTCCTCCATAAGCCACTGCTTCTGTGGGTAGGACAAAGATCACCTGGGGAAGTAGGCAAAGGAATAAGAATGGTATGCAAAATGAGTATGACAGGCAGAGAAATAGGCAATGCTGGCTGGGGCCAGACGCCATTGCTTGGGCTATAGGGTTGTTCATCTTTCCATGATAACAGGCAGTTCTTGAATGAGAATGGACCACATTCCAAGGTTGACTTCCAGGCCCAAGATTGGCTCCCAGGTCCAGGTTAGAATGTGCTTCCTTTAATCAGAACAAAATAATCACTGTTAACAGAGCATGATTAATATTTCTTATAATTATAGCTGGTCCTGATATTCTAATTCTGCCCCTAACAGAGCATTAAAGCAAGTCACAGATAAGTTTTAGTTCACATGTAAACATTTTCATATGCTTTTCTAACAGAGTAGCACTTTTTTTACTTATGTAACCAAACTGCCATTATTGCACCAAGCAAAATTATTCATATAATTATTCAATATTTTTATGGTGTTAGGGGTGGGAGAAATAGAATAGTAGGGACTATCTATAGTTATAAGAAATATTAATCATACTCTGTTAACTGTGATTATTTTGTTCTGATTAAAGAAAGCACCTTCTCACCTGCCTGGGAGCTCTACGCCCAGGACCTGGGAGTTAACCTCAAATGTGGTCCATTCTCCTTATCCAAGAACTGCCTATCATTGTGGAAAGATTAACAACCTTTTTGCTGAAAAAAAATGGAGTCCCAAGGTGCCTGCCCTTTGCAACCCTCAGCCTGCATTACCCTACTTCTCCATGTAATCTTTGTCTTACTGTTAGAAATAAAGCCAGAGGTGGTCTATTTTCAAGGCAAGGCATTTAACCTGGAATGGAAAATTGCTGCAATGGTGGCCTGCAAATGTGACAAAGCTCATGTACCTGGAAAGCCCCCAGGCAAACAGAATGTTAGAAAGAACTAACCAACAGGGAGGGATGGTTCATGATGAAATGAGGAAGTAGGTAAAGACTGTACACTGGCAGAAGGCACACACCCCAGGAAGGCCTCCCGCCACAGAGACAAAAGGAGGTGGAGACAACTTAAAAGCCCACAGCCCACTTTTTAAATAGCCCAATAAGAAACCATGAGACTTGGTGACGGCTGGGAAGATTGTGCACTCCACAGTGCTCAGCCAATGAGGAACTGGGGAGGGACTCGTGCACCTGGATAAACTGATCGTTGTAACCACCCCGGGTATAGCTGCCCACCAGACACCTGGTCTTGCAAGACCACCATTAAAAGTTTCGCTTTGGCTGTACTTCATGTCTCCAAGTCCATTATTTGAGTTTGGGCCAGTGAGCGTGTTTCTCAGACTACCCAATAAAGCAGCTGGCTGGTGGGGGGCAGAGCAGATGTCTGTGGCTGACCTGCTGTTCTCCCATGCTGCCGGCAGTACTGGAATAAATGCTCATATAGGATTCAACCCTGTCCCTGCTGAATTGGCTCAAGTAGTGACAGGCAACTCTGACACCTTCATTGTCTGATTTCAAAAGTATCATTTAGTACCCAGACCACATTTAAAAAACACTGATTTTCTCAAAGGTTTCTTTTTTAAAAATATTTTTTTTTTCTATAATGAAACTATTACAAAATTATAAAGCAAGCTCTGTAACAAAAAACATGCATTTGGGTTTGTATTAACACCCAAGTCTGAGAGAATATTTTTTTTCCATCAGTTTTTTTACTTTTCTTTATTGATTAAGGTATTACATATGTGTCCTTATCCTCCCTTTCTCCCCCTCCCCCCACTCATGCCCTCACCCCTGTGGAGAATCTTAATATAAGCGACTGGAAGTAACACATTCACATCCAGAAAATTTCAACAAATTTATGCACTATACTAGAGGCCTGGTGCATGAAAATTCATGCACTGGAGCCAGGGGGGGGGGGGTCCTCACAATTCGGGAGCCCTCAGGAGTGGGAGGCAACCCGGTGATCAGGGGAAGACGACTCAAGCCTCGGCCGGCCCTGGTTACCTGAGCCACAGGCAGCCCTGTGCAGCTGTGCAGCCGCCATCTGAGGCTTGCCTATGCCTTGAGCCAGCCCTGGGCAGCTGGGGGGGGCCGAAGGGACTGGGGGACTCCGGAGGCAGGCACACGGAGTGGCCGGACCTGCCTGGGGGCGGGCCGGCCATGCCACGCAGCTGCTGCCCTGGTGGGGCTGAGGGGACTGGGCGCCGCCATCTTGTAGCTGTGGGTGCCACCATATCTGAGGGTGTGGCAGTCAATTAGCATAATCCCTCTTTATAAGATAGGATATTGAGCACTGATTCCTGTACAGCTTATTCTCACTAGCTTGGATCTAAGTATTCCAACATTATGAACCAGTCAGCTCTCTTTTTAAAAAAAAATTTTTTTTTCAACTGAAGTTTCTGAACAATCACAGCAAAAGCCAAGGAACAATTGGAAGAATTAGATGTTTCCATGATAATTGAGACTAAGGATCCATGAGGGGCAGGAAGGAGCATCAAAAGATAAAAATCAAGTTTTCTACCTAGGCTAGATAGTAATGAAATGGGATCTTGAAATTCCCAACTTTTATTTGGTGTAATAGAGAAGATAACAAAAATCAGGGTTGACACCTTTTTTCTTAAATGAAAACCGTCACCAAAAGAGGTTAGGAGACTTACAGGCAAAATGAATAAATGACATCAGTTCTAATTCTTCCTGGGGTCGCTAACCATCGTTAAGATATCCTTTGCCACTGTGAGGAGGGGAGTTGGGAGGCCAGGAGAGGTGAGGTCTGAGCAAGTTTTAAGTAGGAAGAGAACCCGCTTCCACCCTGAAGCTGTTGCTAGAGCTTAACCGAGTGGCATACACACAGACCTGCTTCACGTGGCATGAGGAGTAGGTGAGCCCTCACAGGACAGTCCTGATTTCCCCAGTTCCTGCAAAGGCCAGAGCCCAAGCCTCCAGGATGTGATGTCATGTCGAGGGAGTGGCCCAGAGGTTAGCTGACAACTCCTTGATGGAAGTTGGTTCCCCCCCAGGGATAAGTGGTTGCTGATGGAGGGAAAGCATAAGTGTGTCTGTACCAATAAATGAGTCCTCTGAGAGGTTTCCCCTGCTTCCCAGGGTCCCAACTCGTTCTTATGTTGGCTGCATGGGAGGGAGGGGTCGGCCAAGGCCCTCAGGGTTTAGGGTTGCATAGGTCACCCATCAGGAATAGCAGCACACGTGTACATCTGTGCTTGGCCAAGCTGCCCCAGCAAACTTCTCTTCAGCACCTTGGCTCCTCCAGTGCTGTGTAGACCCTAAGAGGGCTCAAGAGCGTGCCCTGCTCACTGCACGGTCCTTCTAAGGGGCCCAGAGAATGCTGCTTCCTCACCTACCCCCAAATCAGCAGACGGAGGGAGGAAATCAGAGGAGGGAGTCCCCACCAACCTGGGGAACTAGGGCTGCCAGCTATCTGCTCAAGGCTGGAAACCAGCCTCCTTCAGTACCTCTGCTACCTCGTGGGAGCTCTGTGCCTTTCGGGTTGGTCCCCAGGAACTTAGGAGAAGTCTAGCTAGAGAAGAGCCAGGCTCTGTGCCTACGTCTCAGTGCCTTGAGTAAGACCATGTTTAAACCTCGTGGGAAAGAGAGGTGCTTCATTCTCAAGGGAAAGTGGTTTAAAACTCCTGTCTGAAGCCCTAGCCGGTTTGGCTCAAAGGATAGAGCATCGGCCTGGGAACTGAAGGGTCCCGGGTTCGATTCCTGGTCAAGGGCATGTACCTTGGTTGCGAGCACGTCCCCAGTAGGGGGTGTGCAGGAGGCGGCTGATTGATGTTTCTCTCTTATCAATGTTTCTAACTCTCTATCCCTCTTCCTTCCTCTCTATAAAAAATCAATAAAATATATTAAACACACACACACACACACACACACACTCCTGTCTGTTGGAGAAGCCTTTGTTTCCTTCCAACACTGTCCCTTTTCTCATAAACTAAAATTAAGGGTGATGCTAAGTCAGGCCCCAAGCGGAGCAGCACTGGCGCTTCCCGGCAGCTCTGTGGGCTCCCAAGGTCGGGTTGAGAGGCTGACAGCTTCTAATCCCAGCATTGAAGGAAGCAGCTCTGAATGACTTTGAAGTTTTTCAACAGAACTTATGTTTCATTTCTCACCAAAGATAAGTTTATGGGTCCAAATTCTGTCCTAGGGAGGGTCATTATTGGTCCAATCAGCTAACATCTTTTTGGTCTGAAGAAGCAAATGTAGCAAGAAACTTTAGCAAAGGTAGGTTAAAGCAAAGAAAGCCAGCGAAACCAGAACTAAATCCAAATGTGCTGGGAGGAAGAGAACCATTTCCACTAGGACTTCTGATTGGTGAAGCACAGCCAGCAGCTCAGGGGTTGGGAGGGGTACAGAGAAGAAGCAGACAGGATCAGGCAATTTAGAGTAAGGGCCCCAGGAAGGGAAGATGGTAGATAAAGAGGAGATGAGCCAGCTGGTCAGGATGTGAGCAAGATAGGCAGTCAACTGCAGAGCTGCCCTTCTCCCTGAACCCAAAAGCAGGAACTAAAAACGGGGAGATGAGGGCAAAAGGAGATTGGCTGGTGTGTTTTTGAAAGAGCCAATAGAAGGCAAGAGCAGGAAATATAAACACCAACTCTTTTTGGGACCTCTCTAGCCAGCCGAGAGCTTTAATACTGTCACTGTAATAAACTTCACTTCCCTTTTGCTTACCCCTCCCTTGTCCATGAATTTACTCGTGGATTTCTCGAGACAAGGAACCCAAGAGTTTACACTCGTATTTCAACAGGAGGGAGGGAGAAGATACAGTCCAGGTTTTGGAAAGTCCTCTCTCCATCAGTTACCATCATCACCCAGATCATTGAAATGGGACTTGTCCAAGCGATCTACACCAGTTCTCACTGCCTCAGGCTTTGCCAGCCGGGAGCTGCACTCCCGTGGTAAGACAGGTACACCAGAGGTGACAAAACATCTTTGTTTGCCCTGGTCTTGGGAACACTGCAGATTTTCTCATCAGCCTGCCCCTCTGCAGCTGCCAACGCTGATCCCAGACACCTGCACTGTGTCCCTGTAAGGCCCTGAAGAAGCCAGTACCCAACCCTCAGGATGCAAAGGCGGGCACGGCTGGGACCACATCTTGCCGACAGGTGGACCCTCATTCATGGGCTCGCCACACTTGGTACAGGTTACCATGGGGCCACACTCCAGCAGAACACAGTCAGTGGGTGAGTCCATGCAGACCTGCACAGGTTCTCCCCAGGCGGGTAGCACTGCTCCCCAGTTTTGGGCTCTGGCACTGCACAGCAGCTGCTGTAGGCCTTCCTGATCCTGGTGCAGCCCCCTCACCCTCTCCATCGGCTCCCATTTCTCACAGCAGCCCTTGTACTTGATGAAGTGACAAGCCAGGATCTCTCAGCTGCCACACAGTCAGGCCTTCAGTGTCTTCTAGGTCAGTCAAGTCAGACAGAGAAGCCCCCTGGCAGGGACGAAGCTGTCCTCTGCGTGGAAGCGGCCTCCTCTCAGCAGCGGCGTTGGCTGTGTCCTCCGGGAGACAGGTCTTCTTGGTCTTCTAGGTCAGTCAAGTCAGACAGAGAAGCCCCCTGGCAGGGACGAAGCTGTCCTCTGCGTGGAAGCGGGCCTCCTCTCAGCAGCGGCATTGGCTGTGTCCTCCGGGAGACAAGGCTACTGGCCTGCTGATCTTCCTGAGCCTGGGCTGGGAGAACAAAGCGGCTTGTGTGGGTGAAGAGGGAGGCTGGGGAGGTCGGAAGTATTGTGCTGGCCTGAGGCTGGGTCTGGAAGGCCTGCTGCACAGGGAAGTCGGGGAAGAGGTAGGGGCACGAGTCCTGGCCTCAGGGAGATTACAGGCACTGGTCATGCACCGAGAACACCAGCTCCTCTTTCCCCAATAGATGTCGGTAGAGATGTCATGGAGGTTGAGGTAGCCCCACAGGTCCTTCACCTTCGTCTTCATGAGCTCCTCCCACGGAAAGGCTGCTGCTCAGAATCATTAGCAGAGAAGGCAGAGGCTTGAACAGGTCATGCAGACATTTTTCTTATATTCCAGGCAGGCTGCTTCCTGGCTATGCCTGCAAAGGGGGCCCTGAAGCTGGGTTCTGAGACTCTTGAGGAAGGAAAGGACTCGCATCCAGGGTTGAAATAGGCCTGCACCTGGCTCCCGGGGTGGCAGGGCCTCCTCAGGCTCTCCATCCAGGCAGAACCAGCTGCAGCCAGTTGCCCACGTGGTAAAATCTGCTACGGCAGCATCTCCCTAAATATGTTTTTTATTGATTTTTATAGAGAGAGAGACAGGAGAGGGAGTCAGCTGTCTCCTGCACTCCCCTACTGGGGATTAAGCCCTCAGCCCGGGTATGTGCCCTTCCCGGGAACCAAACCAGAAACTTTTGGTGCATGGATGACTGCTAAGCCTGCTGAGGCCACCAACCAGGACTGGAAGGTGTCTTTTCACAGCTGAATTGTCTGAACCCAGATGCAAACAAGGTGCACACTATTAATAAAAAAGGAAAATCCCGAAGTTGGAAATGGGCAGAATGATGACTGCATGTCTGTCCTTCCTGTGACATTGGTGCATGTTCCCACAGGCCCACTAAGGAACTGTCTAATTCTCTAGGGTAGGTTTGTTTTGACTTGCCATGTTAGAGTAATTAGAGCACGCTTTAAGGGTAGGTGCTAACTGAGGAGAAACAAGATGGTGGCATAGGTAAACACCTGAACTTGCTGCCTCACACAACCACTTCAAAACTACAACTAAAAGAAAAAACAGACATTATCCAGAACCACAGGAAGGCTGGCTGAGTGGAAATTCTATAACTAGAAGGAAAGAGAAAAGCACACTAAGACTCAGAGGAGCTGCGGAAGTAAAGTGCAGAGGTACGGAGGCGCGCGCACATACAGGGCTGGCAACTGAGTACGCGGCTGGCTTTTTCAAGCCAGAGGGAGACACAAGTTCCGAACTACTCTGAACTTCAGTTCCGGGTGAGACTCTGGGGACCCTGACTCATACTAGGAGAAACTGGACTGTCTGGCTTCAGGCGGAACTCGAGGGCGGCTTTCTCTCAGAGGTGCTTGCAGCAATTACCAAAGGACACTGAGAGCCACGGGCCTCTCAGGGCAGGGTGGACAGGTTGCCATTGCTGTCTGCTTCACCCTGAGACCCCGCCCCACCCAAGCTGTGTGGAGAGGCT
This sequence comes from Corynorhinus townsendii, assembly GCA_026230045.1. Lineage (NCBI taxonomy): Eukaryota > Metazoa > Chordata > Mammalia > Chiroptera > Vespertilionidae > Corynorhinus > Corynorhinus townsendii. Next base: position 99,426,423 of record JAPDVU010000004.1, on the reverse strand, counting down.
TTTGCATATGAATGTCCTGGTTCTTTGAAATCTAAAATTACCGAACAAACTGCAGCTGAGTCAGAGAGAACCAGAACATCCAAAAGAAGGCCCAAGGCCACACAGCAGCCTGCATTGCTTCACAATGGGCCTCGTCTGGGCACCTCCAAAACCCTAACAAAGAAGAGAAATCTGCAGATCTCTCCATAGCTCCTACTGGGTGGCCTCAGGCAGAGGCTAAATTAGCACCTCCTTGGAGATCCAAGAGCCAGTGTACCCAGGGATCAGAGTGGGACCATCCAGATTACAACTCCTCAGATCCATAAGGGACACACTCAGGGGGCAGACTCAGTGAGCACCAAAGCCTCACTGAAGCAAGTCTTGCCTCATAAGGGTGTCTCCAGCACAGAAGTTCTCCCATAATAGACACAGCTGATCCTTACCAATAAATTGGCCTGGAGGTCAATTCCTCCCAGTGATACCAACAACCATCAAGGCTTAACTACAACAAGACTGTGCACAAAGCCCACAAAGGAGTGCACCACGAGTGTCCACCTCAGGTAACTGGGGAGGCTGAACCACTGGGCCCTATAGGACACCTAGCACCACAATGCCACTCTATCAACACAGGGAAGCAGCCAAAATGCGGAGACAAAGAAACAGGTCACAAATGAAAGAAATGGAGGAAAGCAAACCACAGGATATAGAGTTCAAAACCACGTTTATAAGGTTTTTCAAGAAATTTCTAGAAACCGCCAACAGCCCTAACCAGTTTGGCTCAGTGGATAGAGTGTCGACCTGCGGACTGAAGGATCCCAGATTCGATTCCGGTCAAGGGCATGTACCTTGGTTGTGGGCACATCCCCAGTGGGGAGTGTGCAGGAGGCAGCTGATCGAAGTTTCTCTCTCATCAATGTTTCTAACTCTCTCTCCCTTCCTCTCTGTAAAAAATCAATAAAATATATTTAACAAAAAAAAAAAAAAGAAAGAAATCGCCAATAAATTTAGTGAGATCCTGAGGACATGAAAAAGGACCAACTAGAAATTAAGCATACACTGACTGACATAAAGAATAATATACAGAGATCCAACAGCAGACTAGAGGATCACAAGAATCAAGTCAAAGATTTGAAATACAAAGAAGCAAAAAACACCCAACCAGAAAAGCAAAAAGAAAAAAGAATCCAAAAATATGAAGATAGTGTAAGGAGCCTCTGGGACAACTTTAAGCATACCAACATCCAAATTATGGGGGTGCCAGAAAAAGAGAGAGAGCAAGATACTGAAAACCTATTTGAAGAAATAATGACAGAAAACTTCCCCCACCTGGTGAAAGAAATAGACTTACAAGTCCAGGAAGTGCAGAGAACCCCAAACAAAAGGAATCCAAAGAGGACCACACCAAGACACATCATAATTAAAATGCCAAGAGCAAAAGACAAAGAGAGAATATTAAAAGCAGCAAGAGAAAAACAGTTAGTTACCTACAAGGGAGCACCCATATGACTGTCACCTGATTTCTCAACAGAAACTATGCAGGCCAGAAGGGAGTGGCAAGAAATATTCAAAGTGATGAATAGCAAGAACCTACAACCAAGATTACTCTACCCAGCAAAGCTATCATTCAGAGTTGAAGGTCAGATAAAGAGCTTCACAGATAAGAAAAAGCTAAAGGAGTTCATCACCACAAAACCAGTATTATATGAAATGCTGAAAGGCATTCTTTAAGAAGAGGAAGAAGAAGAAAAAGGTAAAGATAAAAATTATGAGTAACAAATACATATCTATCAACAGGTGAATCTAAGAATCAAGTGAATAAAAAATCTGATGAACAGAATAAACTGGTGAATATAATAGAATCAGGGGCATAGAAAGGGAGTGGACTGACAATCCTTGTGGGGAAAGGGGTGTGGGGTTGTGGGAAAAGACTAGACAAAATCATACACCTACGGATGAGGACAGTTGTTTGGGAACCAAGTGGAGGGGAGCTATGGGGGGAAAAAAGAGGAACAACTGTAATTATCTGAACAATAAAGATTTATTTTAAATAAATAAATAAAGTCTGACATTAAAGGTACATTCCCCACTGCCCTGAAGCGTGTGTACCCCAGAGATAAGGACTTGAACTGATGCAGAGTGTCTTGTGTCAAGATAAACACTTGCTGAGTGACGTACTCTCCTTAGCCCCCTCGCAGTGTTTAAGATTAACATATGTGCATTGACGTAAATCATTGATAAGTCACCTGGGCTGCTCTAGGTGCGAACAAGCTTTAATTATGGACCCCGGCCAGCCGACAATGCTCATCTTGTTGAGACATTACAAAGGCCCATCCTTTTGTGGGTCTGACAAGTGACACCACTCCACACTACTCTTCCTGCCAGATGACAGAAGAACGGCCAGTAATTCCCAATTGAGACATGACCGAGCTCTTGGGAGAACACCGGCCCCCTGCACCCGGACTAGACCAGACCAGCCCGGACCACAGAGGACACCACCACGGGGATCTCTAACTAAGCTAGTACCCACAGCCGCTCAGGAATTTGTGTGAGTAATAAAAGGCTGTGTGATTTGCAACTGCATATGTTTCCTGTGGTATAATTCCTATGGCAGTTAATTGAATTAATTTACGTACGCTTAAAATTTAAATTAAAGACTCTGGTCTTTGTTGGTCCTACCACTTTGTTGGACCTGCCACTCTGGTCTTGCTTGCGTAAGAGCAGTCTCTTCGCTAGCAACTACTTGAATGTCCCACACCTGCACGGTTAAAGTTTATCTCAAGGGACACCTTAGATGAACACCCCAGATCCTTTCCCGGGATCTACTTGGGACAACGAAACTGGGACATTAGCCTTAGACTCGTATCTCTCTCTAACCCAGCACAGCCAAATGATCTGCAGTTCTGAGTGGCCCAAAGCCCAAATAGCAGAGACAGAGGATTCCCTGTGTTCATAAAACAACGAAGAGTAAACTAAGTCCCTAAAAGATAAGAAAGCAAGCAAAGGACATCCTTTTTTTTTTTTTAATAAACCTTTATTGTTCAGATTATTACAGGTGTTCCTCTTTTATTTTTCCCCAGAGCTCCCCTCCACCCGATTCCCCACCCCACCCCATGCCCTTACCCCCCGCCATTGTCTTCATCCATAGGAGTAAGATTTTTGTCCAATCTCTTCCCGCACCCCACACACTTGCTTCCCCTGAGAATCGTCAGTCCACTCCCTTTCTATGTCCCTGATTCTATTATATTCACCAGTCCATTCTGTTCTTCAGATTTTGCATTCACTTGATTTTTAGATTCACTTGTTGGTAGGTATGTATTTGATGTCATTTTGTTGTTCATAATTTTTATCTTTACCTTTTTCTTCTTCTTCCTCTTCTTAAAGGATACCCTTCAGCATTTCGTGTAATCCTGGTTTGGTGGTGATGAACTCCTTTAGCTTTTTCTTGTCTGTGAAGCTCTTTATCTGACCTTCAACTCTGAATGATAGCTTTGCTGGGTAGAGTAATCTTGGTTGTAGGTTCTTGCTGTTCATCACATTGAATATTTCTTGCCACTCCCTTCTGGCCTGCATAGTTTCTGTTGAGAAATCAGCTGACAGTCGTATGGGTACTCCCTTGTAGGTAATTAACTGTTTTTCTCTTGCTGCTTTTAATATTCTCTCTTTGTCTTTTGCCCTTGGCATTTTAATTATCATGTGTCTTGGTGTGGTCCTCTTTGGATTCCTCTTGTATGGGGTTCTGTGTGCTTCCTGAACTTATAAGTCTATTTCTTTCACCAGGTAGGGAAAGTTTTCTGTCATTATTTCTTCTAATAGGTTTTCAATATTTTGCTCTCTCCCTTCTTCTGGCACCCCAAAAATTCGGATGTTAGTTCGCTTGAAGTTGTCCCAGAGGCTCCTTACACTATCTTCATATTTTTGGATTCTTTTTTCTTTTTGTTTTTCTGGTTGGATGTTTTTTGTTTCCACATATTTCAGATCTTTGGTTTGATTCTTGGGGTACGTTGATCTACAATTGAGTTTCTGTATATTCTTTATTTTAGACAGTGTATGCTTCATTTCTGACTGGTCCTTTTCCATTTTTTTGGCATTCTCATTAAGGTCCTTGAAGGTCTCACTAAGCTCCTCAGAAGTGTCATCAAGTTTCTCAGCAGTTTTTAGAAGATTCTTGAGTAACCTTATACATGTGGTTCTGAACTCTATGTCATCCAGTAGTTTGCTTTCCTCCGTTTCTTTCATTCGTGACATGTTTCTTTGTTTCTGCATTTTGGCTGCTTCCCTGTGTTGATGGAGTGGCTCTGTGTGGTAGGTGACCTATAGGGGGCAGTAGTTCAGCCTCCCCAATCACCTGATGTGGACGCTCTTGGTACACCCCTTTGTGGGCTGAGTGCAAAGTCTTGGTGTAATTAAGCCTTAATTGCTGTTGGTACACTGGGAGGAATTGACCTCCAGGCCAATTAGCTGTGAGCACTCGCTGTGTCTATAATGGAAGAACTGCTGCGCTGAAGACACGCTTATGGGGCAGGACTTGTTTCAGTGGGGCTTTGGTGCTCACTGAGTCTGCCTCTTGAATGTGTCACTTATGGATGTGAGGAGTTGAAATCTGGTGTCTCACACTGACCACTAGGTACACTGGCTTCTGGATCTCCAATGGGGTGCAGGTCAGCTACTGTCTGAGGCCACTCAGCAGGAGCTACAGTGAGAGCTGCAGTTTTCTCCTCTTTGCTTGGGGTTTGGAGGTTTTGGAGCTGTCTGACCCAGGCTGCAAGTTTGCTAGGTTAAGCTGCGATAGGGCAGGCCTTTCTTATGCTAACTCCGCTGCTTGGAGCTTGCGTGGGTTTGTAGGTTGTGCAGGGCGGGGCCTCAGGGTGTCACTAGGTTAGGGCGTGGCAAACAGCAATGGCTGCTAGTTAGCCGGCTCTGTGTCCCCAACGGCATCTGCGAGTCCTGTGCCCCAGTGCAGTAAACAATTATTCCTGCGCGCAGCTCTGCAAGCAAGCCACCCTCACTGGCAGACAGTCCAGCTTCTCCCCATAGGAGCCTGGGTCCCCCGCATCTCCCCAGAGACTGGATTTCAGAGTAATCGGGGGCTTGTCTCCGTTCGGGCTGAAAAAAGCAACGCACCCAGTCGCCCGCAGCCAGCCCAGATCACGCGCCTCCGTACCTCAGGTTTTCAGCGCTCGCGCACGTCTCAATGCTCTTTTCTCTTTCCTTCTAGTTGTAGAACTACCACTCAGCCAGCTTTCCCGTGGTTCTGGGTGATAGACGTTTTGTCTTTTAGTTGCAGTTTAAATTGTTGTGGGAGGCAGCAGTTTAGGGGTTTACCTACGCCGCCATCTTGGATTCTCTCTCGCAAAGGACATCCTTAACCAAAGTTACATTCCAGACAGACAAAACTCTCACTAGGTAAGCATTTTGGGTGGCTGATGCCTTGTGAAGGAGAATAGGAAGAACTCTCGGCAGCTGTTGGGAAGCTCCTGCAATCCCTGCCATGGTTCAGCCTGCCACAAGCAGCAGGGGCCCCTAGCAGAGTGGGATATGCCCCCTTTTAAACAAACCAAACAACATGAAATAACAATCAACAGAGACACTCTTATATATGCCGATTTTTTCAATAGATGGAGTTACACATATGTTGATATATATGCGATTTTATATGTATGCTATTTTGTTGTATTGACAACAAGCTTCAAAACTTCATATGTCACCCTAACCAGTTTGGCTCAGTGGATAGAGCATCGGCCTGTGGACTGAAGGGTCCCAGGTTCGATTCTGGTCAAGGGCACATGCCTGGGTTGCAGGCACATCCCCAGTAGGGAGTGTGCAGAAGGCAGCTGATCGATGTTTCTAACTCTCTATGCCTCTCCCTTCCTCCCTGTAAAAAATCAATAAAATACATTTTAAAGAAAAACTTCATACATCAAATTTGCTGAAGATGTTAACATCATAGATATTTTTACGCTTAAAAATGTTGAATTTTGTGCCCCCCAAAAAAGAGCATTTGCGGGAAGTTTTAATTCATTATTTTGAAGAAAAAGTTATTGCCCTAACTGGTTTGGCTCAGTGGATAGAGCATCGGCCTGCGGACACAGGGGTCCCATGTTCGATTCCGATCAAGGGCATGTACCTTTGTTGTGTGTACATCCCCAGCAGGGGGTGTGCAGGAGGCAGCTGATTGATGTTTCTCTGTTTCTAACTCTCTCTTCCTCTCCCTTCCTCTTCTGTGAAAAAATCAAAAAATACATTAAAAAAAAAAGTTATTGTATACTCCAGGAAGCTTATGGTGAATATGCTCCATCTCAAGATACTTGTGAACACTGGTTTAAACGCTTTAAAAGTGATGATTTTGATGTGAAAGCAAAGAATGTCCAGGTCTACCGAAAAAGTTTGAAGACCAACAATTACAAGCATTATTGGATGAAAATGCGTGTAAAACTCAAAAATAAATTGCAGAAAGATTAAACTTTGCTCAGCAATTTCTTTTTTTTAAAATATATTTTATTGATTTTTTTTTTTTTTTTTTTTTTTTTTTTTTACAGAGAGGAAGAGAGATAGAGAGTCAGAAACATCAATGAGAGAGAAACATCAATCAGCTGCCTCCTGCACACCCCCCACTGGGGATGTGCCCGCAACCCAGGTACATGCCCTTGACCGGAATCGAACCTGGGACCCTTCAGTCCGCAGGCCGACGCTCTATCCACTGAGGTTTGGCTCTCAGCAAACAATTTCTGATCGTTTACAAGCAATGAGAAAGATTTTTAAAGGAAGGAAAATGGGTGTCACATCAACTGAACAAAAGACAAAAGTCATCAGTAAAATGTTGGAAAACCAAAAGTCATCAGTAAAATGTTGCTTCAGTGGCACGAAATTAAGTCTTTTTTGCACCAAATTGTGACTGGCGATGAAAAGTGGATTTATTTTGAGAATCCCAAACACACAAAATCATGGGTTGATCCAGGTCAACCATCAACATCGAATGCAAGGCCAAATCGCTATGGAAAGAAGACAATGCTCTGCGTTTGGTGGGATCAGGAAGGTGTGGTGCAGGGGTCCTCAAACTATGGCCCGCGGGCCACATACGGCCCGCTGAGGACATTTATCCGGCCCGCCGGGTGCCGCTGCCTGTCCTGCTTAGCAGCCGATTCATCCCGGGCCTGCAGTGCACATAGGAATTTGTTCATAGTTGTTTTTTTTTAACTATAACCGGCCCTCCAACAGTCTGACAGTGAACTGGCCCTCTATTTAAAAAGTTTGAGGACCCCTGTAATCAGGTGAAATCATTAATATTGATCACTACCGACAACAAATAATCAATTTGAACCACTCTTTGATTGTGAAATGACCAGAATGTGCCAGAAGACACGGCAAAGTAATTTTGCTTCATGATGATGCACCATCACACACTTCAAAACCAGTTAAAGACATGTTAAAAGATCTTGCCTGGGAAGTATTAACCCACCCACCGTATTCACCAGACCTTGCTCCTTCAGATTACCACTTGCTCCAATCGATGGCACACGCACTTTCTGAGCAGCACTTCAAAATATATGAAGTGGAAAATTTGGTCTCTGAATGGTTTGCCTCAAAACAAGAGAAGTTCTGTTGGAGGGTATCCACAAATTACCTGAAAGATGGGGAAATGTGTAGCTAGCAATGGACATTACTTTGAATAAAGCGCTTTTGATGTTTCTCTTGAAATTATCATGTTTTCTTTTATTACAAAATTTGCATTATTAACCAGTACACCTAGTTTATGATATTTATAGGTGCACACAACCCACAGACAAGGGCTTCACACCATGCTCTGGTCTGTGCAGCCATAGAAACCTCAGAATGGCCTGCGTTTAAAACATCACTGAAGCAGAGCAATGTCTCTCATCTCAGAGTGGATCAGGCTACGGGCTCGGAGACCAGGCAAGGACCGCTGGAGGTCCCCTGCCACCCGGAGCTAATCAGCCTCGTACAGAGGAGAGGCAGTAAAATGCCTCCCATGTCATACACAGTACATGCTTCCTTACAAGGAAGCCCAGACAACAGCAGCCACTGCTTCTCGTGCCACACAATAAGGCTTGATTCCAATTACACCTCAGGTGAGGTGACAGGGTTGCTGAGGCTGCGGCTGGGACTCAGAACAGGCAAGTTCCTGGCAGCACTGTGAGTAAAAGAGTTTAGCCCCAACCAGTGTGGCTCAGTGGGTAGAGCATTGGCCTGCGGACTGAAGGGTCCCAGGTTCGATTCCAGTCAAGGGCACGTACCTTGGTTGTAGGCACATCCCCAGTGGGGGATGTGCAGGAGGCAGCTGATCAATGTTTCTCTCTCATCAATATTTCTAACTCTCCCCTCCGCTCTGTAAAACATCAATAAAATATATTGGGAAAAAAAAAAGAGTTCAGGCCTCAGCCCTAGGAACTCCCAGTCCAGGCAGCAAGCAGGATCCCTGGTATTCACCCCAGAGGAGTTCCTCCCTTGTGTGCCACCAGAGTCACCAAATTATGTAACTGGACAACCAAAGGTCCCTGCTGCCTGTCACTACTTGAGTCAATTCAGCAGAGACAGGTCAAATCATATGTGAGCATTTATTCCAATCCTGCTGGAAGCAGGTCACACACAGAAATCTGCTCTGCCCCCCCATAAGCCAGCTGCTTATACGGGGTAGAGGGACAAAGATCACATGGGAAACATGGGAAATCAGAATTACAGGCAGGGGAAGTGGGCACAGGATAATCATTACAGGTTACTATCATGTGGGCCGCAGGGTGTGGGGGTTGTGGGTGTGTGTCACAGAGGGCAGGCGCCCCGGGCACCCCAGGAGCCCTGAGACTAGAGTACAGGTAGTAGGGGCTGGTGGTTGTAAAGAGCAGTTCCTCCAGGACTAGGTACCCCGAGGTTGCGAATCTTTCCATATGACAGGCTAATCTTTCCATATGACAGTTCTCGGGACAGGAGAATAGACTGCATTCCCATGTGAGCTCCCATGTCCCAGGGTGTATGGCTCCCAGCCGGGTGAGAATGTGCTTTCTAACCAAAATAGCCATCATGGTTGACAGAGCATGATTATGTCTTATAATTGTGGCTGGTCCCCAGTATTCTATTTCTATTCTATTGCCCCCAACAATTTTAGGAAGAAAAATTGTATTTCAGTGGCAATCACAAAGCCCAGTTGTGAATACTGAACTCCAGGGCAGTTGATTGTCTTTAAAGTTTGTTTTACCTGTAAACTGAACTGATTCCTGGAGAAACCAAGATGGCGGCATAGATAAACACCTAAACTGCTGCCTCGCACAACAATATCAAAACTACAACTAAAAGACAAAACGGACACCATCCAGAACCACAAGAAAGCTGGCTGAGTGGAAATTCTACAACTAGAAGAAAAGAGGAAAGCACATTGAGACTCAGAGGAGCTGCAAAAGGCTGAGGTATGGAGACTCGCACGGGGAGAGGACGGGCGGCTGTGTGCACGGGTGGCTGAGTGTGCGGCTGGCTTTCTAAAGTGGGAGGGAGAAGGAAACTCTCTACTGCACTGAACTCCAGTCCCGGGCGAGACGATGGGAAACCAGACTCATTCAGGGGGAATCTGGACTGTCAGGAAAAAGAAAGCACACTGAGACTCGGGAGCTGCGGAAGGCAGAGGTCTGGAGGTGCACGTGCATGCAGAGAGGACTGACTGCTGAATGCACGGGAGGCTGAGTGCGCGGCTGGCTTTCTAAAGCAGGAGGGAGACGGAAGCTCCCGACTGCGTTGAACTTCAATTCCGGGCAAGTTTCTGGAAACCCCGACTCATTCGGGGAGAAACTGGACTGTCTGGCAGTGGGCGAAACTCGAGGGCGACTTTCTCTCAGAGGTGCTTGCAGCAATTACCACGGGACACTGAGACACAGGGGCCTCATAGGGCAGGGCTGACAGGAAACCAAGGCTGTCTGCTCCACCCTGAGACTCCGCGCCATCCAAGCTGAACACAGAGGCTTTTGCAATTTTGCAAGTCTTGTCTCATAAGAGTGTCTCCAGTACAGAAGTTCTCCCAGTGTAGACACAGCTGATCCTCACAGCCAATTGGCCTGGAGGTCAATTCCTCCCAGTGATACCAACAACAATCAAGACTTAACTACAACAAGGCTGAGCACACAGTCCACAAAGGGATGCACCAAGAGTGTCCACCTCAGGTAACTGCGGAGGCTGAACCACTGGGCCCTAGAGGACACCTACCACACAAAACTACTCTACCAACTCAGGGAAGCAGTGAAAATGTGGAGACAAAGAAACAGGTCACAAATGAAAGAAATGGAGGAAAGCAAACAACTGGATATAGAGTTCAAAACCACAGTTATAAGGTTTTTCAAGAATTTCCTAGAAAAGGCGATAAATTTAATGAGACCCACGAGGATATGAAAAAGGACCAACTAGAAATTAAACATACACTGATTGAAATAAAAAATATTATACAGAGAACTAACAGCAGACTAGAGGACCGCAAGAATCAAGTCAAAGAGTTGAAATACAAAGAAGCAAAAAACACTGAGCCGGAAAAGCAAAAAGAAAAAAGAATCCAAAAATTTAAGATAGTGTAAGGAGCCTCTGGGACAACCTCAAGCATATCAACACATCCGAATTATGGGGGTACCAGAAGAAGAGAGAGAGCAAGATACTGAAAACCTATTTGAAGAAATAATGACAGAAAACTTCCCCCACCTGGTGAAAGAAATAGACTTACAAGTCCAGGAAGCACAGAGAGCCCCAAACAAAAGGAATCCAAAGAGGACCACACCAAGACACATCATAATTAAAATGCCAAGAGCAAAAGACAAAGAGAGAATATTAAAAGCAGCAAGAGAAAAACAGTTAGTTACCTACAAAGGAGCACCCATATGACTGTCACCTGATTTCTCAACAGAAACTATGCAGGCCAGAAGGGAGTGGCAAGAAATATTCAAAGTGATGAATAGTAAGAACCTACAACCAAGATTACTCTACCCAGCAAAGCTATCATTCAGAATTGAAGGTCAGATAAAGAGCTTCACAGATAAGAAAAAGCTAAAGGAGTTCATCACCACCAAACCAGTATTATATGAAATGCTGAAAGGTATTCTTTAAGAAGAGGAAGAAGAAAAAGGTAAAGATAAAAATTATGAACAACTAATACATGTCTATCAACAAGTGAATCTAAAAATCAAGTGAATAAAAAATCTGATGAACAGAATAATCTGGTGAATATAATAGAATCTGGGGCATAGAAGGGGAGTGGACTGACAATTCTCGGGGGGAAAGGGGTGTGGGAGGTGTGGGAAGAGACTGGACAAAAAGCGTACACCTATGGATGAGGACAGTGGGGGGGGGGGAAGGTAAGGGCAGAGGGTAGGGTGGGAACCGGGTGGAGGGGAGCTATGGAGGAAAAAAGAGCAACAATTGTAATAATCTAAACAATAAAGATTTATTAAATTAAAAAAAAAAACTGAACTGATTCCTGAATTCTTCCAAGCTAAAATTGCACTTTTCCTGCTCCTTTGACTTGGAGTTATTAAGAACTACTGACAATGCCAACCACAGAGAATTTACCTGAGCATCTGATGCTATCAAGCTGCCACTGCTTGCTTTCATTCCAGGTAAAGAAACTGCATACTCCTCCTAATATTTGGACCCATGTTACTCAATTTATTAAAGCAATTCATTTGTTCTCATACAGCAGCCACACAGCTCCAAATGGGACTGTCTGAAGGGTACCAAGAACCTCACTCCTACAGAACAGAGTCCTTATTTTGGCCCCCGGCAGCTGGCAATTATGGGAACCCAAAGCCCCACCGCCACCCAGATCAGCTTGAAGCAGCCAAAGTGGTCTTTGCCCTAAAGTCCCCAAAGAATTGGGTTCCCATAACTTGAGCGGGGAAATGTCATGTAAGCAGTTAGACATTTGCAGCTGGGGTGGGCCTGCCCTGGGGCTCAGAGCAACACTGCCTCAGACAGCTTTTCCAGGGAAGGCCAGCAGCCAGCCTTCCTGGCACAAGCTCAGAGGAAAACAACATGACCTCAAAGCGATCTTGCTAGAACCCTGGAATAATTATAATAAAATTTGCATTTCCGTTTTGCCCATCCCCCCACCCCGTGGGTTTTTCTGTGTACATTATGTGTGATGGCACACCCAGGTGAAAGGTAGTTTCTGTCAATCATCCCTGAATGCAAATGAAAGTCCCCAGGCAGAAAATCCGAGTTCAGGGCCATACTCTCTCTCTCTCTCTTTCTCTGACTCTCTCTCCCTCTCTCCTCCTCCCCCACCCCTCACCCACTTATTGAATGTGCTTTCAATAAACTCCATTTTGCTTTACTTTCATTTTCGTTGACCTTCAGATCTTTTCTGCATCTACAAACTGGGGTTCCCGCAGGTAACTTCAATCAGTAACACCTCAGGCTTCAGAAAGAAAGGGGAGGGGGATTTATCTTTTGTAATACAGCTTAGCCCCAATACCAATTCAGGGACAGGGAATTCTGGCTTGTGCATGAATCTCTAAATTGTAGCACTGTTCCCAATTACATTTGTTTTGCTAATGTTTATAGTCCTTTTAACAAGTTTTTAAGGAAAACTTATAAAGTGTGTATTGCCACAATTTCAAATGAATTAAGGGAAACTCCCTCACAGTCCCAGCAACTGCCTGCCTCTCAAAGCAGAGCAGCCCTCTTTCTCAGATCATCCCCCTCCCAAGGAGCCACTGCCCTGTTTAACCCTTTCTTTGCTACAAAATTGCAGGCACTTGTTTGCAGAATGGCAAACCCTTAACAGTCCTGCCACTATTGGGAGCAGAGCTCATTACCACCTAAACCACAGCATGTTATCTCTAAGGAAAGTGATACACAGGGAGCCTGTTAAAGGACTTGTTCAGGTCTGTTAAGGGCCAAGAACTTTGGGGATGCATTTTATCCAGCAGACAGACTCAGACATCAAAAGAAAGCTACAAAAACTAGCCTTAGGACCCCAGACCCCACTGAGCAACTGGCAGAAATAAATTTCAGTGTTTTGTTTTTTAAATTAAATCTTTATTGTTGAAAGAATTACATATATACCCTCCTTTCCCCTTTGATCCCCTCTAGCCCACCTCCACCGCCCACCCCAGGCCTTCACCACCCTATTGTCTGTGTCCTGTCCACGGGTTATGCATATATGCATACAAGTTCTTTGACTTCTTCCCACCCACCCACCCCCACCTTCCTCTGAGATTCCACACTCTGTTCTATGCTTCTATGTCTCTGGATCCACTCCATTTGATGTGCCACACTCAGCATGGCCATGGGTGAACCAGAGTGGGGAGGTGGGCGGTGAAGGATTAGAAAAGACAGACAAGAGGATAAAGCTGGGGCTATGTGGGACGCTGCCCTCTCTGATGGAGAGACAGCACGCCACAGTCTGCAAGCCGAGTCTTTATTTTATAGCCAGATTCCATGAGGCAAAGGAAGGGCATACTCAAGATGTTTACAATGTTCTCACGGGTTTCGAATCTATTCGATTACATGCACCTGATCAAGCTTTGTTTACTTACTGCACCTCCTGCAGACTATATCACCTAGCAATGTGGGAACACAGGTTCAGACCATAAGGTCAAGCTTATAACTATAGCCTTTGGCTATAATTGTGCTGGGGCTTTGCCCTCCAAGCTAGGACTGGCACATGGCTTTGCCATGAGAGGACCATGCCCTCTCATTAGTCTGAGGCTTGAACCTGTCCAAACACTGTAGCCAATCTCCACAATTTGTCATTTTATTTTGTTCATTAGATTCCACATATGAGTGAGATCATGTGATACTTGTCTTTGACTGACTTATTTCATATACCATAATACTCTCCAAGTCCCTCCTTATTGTCTCAAAGGATAAGAGATCCTTCTTTTTTACTGCTGCATAGTATTCCGTGTTACAAATGAACCACAGCTTTTTTTATCCACTCATCTATTGATGGACACTTGGGCTGTTCCCAGATCTTAGCTATTGTAAATTGTGCTGCTATGAACATAGGGGAGCATACATTCTTTCTGATTGGTGTTTTGGGTTTCTTAGGATATATTCCTAGAAGTGAGATCACTGGATAAAATGGGAGTCCCATATTTAATTTTTTGAGGAAACTCCATACTGTTTTCCATAATGGCTGCCCCAGTCTGCATTCCCACTAGCAGTGCACTAGGGTTCCCTTTTGTCCACATCCTTGCCAGCACTTGTCAATTGTTCATTTGTTGATGGTAGTCATTCTAATAGGTGTGAGGTGGTATTCATTTGTATGAGCCATGTCCTACGTGGTTCAGGGTTTGGGATCTGGAGAAGGGACACGCGTAAATGACAGAGATGAGACAAGAAATAATAATTTGGAAATATTTGGGGCCAGGCGGGAAGCCCAACACAAGGAGAAGGACTTCCACTGGTATTCAGGCCTTGCCAACCTTTTATTCAATTTTGGTTACACATCTAGCCCTTAGGCAGGTAATTGTGGTAAAAGACAGACTATCTTAAAGGTCAGTAAATATTAAAAAGATTTACTCTGAGACTATTTGGTCAGGAAATTGCTTGACCACTATTGTCTGAACTAAATAATCAGTGCATAGCTCTGGCCCTTGCCAGGAGCTCAAGGTTCAGCACCTTTCCAGGATCCTTGTTTACACTTCTCTGATAGTGAAGATAATGGGTGGCTTCCTACATTCATTGTTGTTTTAATTTGCATCTCTCTGATGTTCAGTGGCTGAGCATTTTTTCATATGTCTCTTGGCCATCTATATGGCAGCTTTGCAGAAGTGTCTTTTTAGGTCCTTTGCCCATTTTTTAATTAAATTGTTTGTCTTCCTTTTGTTAAGTTGTATGAGATCCCTATAAACTTTGGAGATTAAACCCTTATTGGATGTACCATTGGCACATATGTTCTCCCATGCAGTGGGCTCTCTTATTTTTTTTGTTGATGGTTTCTTTTGCTGTGCAGAAGCTTTTTATTTTGATGTAGTCCCATTTGTTTATTTTCTCCTTAGTTTCTATTGTCCAAGAAGATGTATCCATAAACATACTGCTAGGAGAGATGTCTGAAATTTTGCTGCCTATGGTTTCTTCGAGGATTTTTATGGTTTCACGACTTACATTTAAGTCTTTTACCCATTTTGAGTTTATTTTTGTGTATGGTGTAAGTTGGTGGTCTAGTTTCTTTTTTTCTTTTTTCTTTTTGCATGAATCTGTCCAGTTTTCCCAACTCCATTTATTGAAGAGACTGTCTTGATTCCATTGTATGCTCTTGCCTCCTTTGTCAAATATTAATCGAACATAATGGCTTGGGTTGATTTCTGGGTTCTCTATTCTATTCCATTGATCTTTATGCCTGGTATTGTGTCAGTACCAGGCTGTTTTTATTATAGTGGCTTTGTAGGATAACTTGAAATCTGGTATTGTGATTCTTCCAACTTTGTTCTTCTTTCCCAAGATTGCTGTGGTTATCCAGGGACTTTTATGGTTCCATGTAAATTTTTGGAGAGTTTGTTCTACGTCTGTGAAATATGCCATTAGTATTTTAATAGGGATTGCATTGAATCTATAAATTGCTTTGGGTAGTATGGACATTTTAATGAGATTGATTCTACGAATTCATGAACACAATATATTCTTCCACTTATATATATCTTCCTCTATCTCTCTCTTTTTTTTCAATGTCCTGTAGTTTTCTGAGAACAGGTTTTTACCTATATAGTTAAGTTTATTTCTAAGTAACTTAATTCTTTTGTTTCAATGGTAAATGGGATTGCTTTTTTAGATTCTCTTTCATTATTGGTGTATAAAAATGCCATAGATTCCTAGGTGTTACTTTTCTATCCTCTTATATTGCTAAATTCATTTATTAAATCTGGTAGTTTTTTTGGTGGAGTTTTTAGGGTTTTCTATGTATAATTTCATGATATCTGCGAATAATAAGATTTTTACTTCCTCTTTCCCATTTGGATGCCTTTAATTTCTTCTTCTTATCTGATCACTATGGCTAGCTCTTCTAGTACTATGTTGAACAGTGGGCATCCCTTGTTCCTGTTCTTAGGGGAAATGGTTGTAGTTTTTGCCCATTGAGTATGATGTTGACTGTAAGTTTGTCACATAGGCTTTTATTATGTTAAGGTATGATCCCTTTATTCCCACTTTGCTGAGAGTTTTTATCAAAAAAGAGTGCTGGATTTTATCAAATGTTTTTGTGCATCAATTGATTTGATCATGTGATTTTTGTCTTGCAGTCTGTTGATGTGCTATATCACATTTATTGATTTGTGAATATTGTGCCAGCCCCTGCATCTGGGAATAAATCCCACTTGGTCATGGAGTATGATCTTTTTACTGTATTGCTGAATCTGATTTGCTAAAATTTTGTTAAGGATTTTAGCATCTATGATCATCAGGGATATTGGTCTGTAAAACTCTTTTTTGTGGTGTCTTTATCTGGGGGATTAGGATAATGCTGACCTCATTAAAAGAGCTTGCAAGTGTTCCTTCCTGTTGAATTTGTTGAAATAGTTTGAGGAGGATAGGTGTTAATTCTCCTTTGAATGTTTGGAAAAACTCCCCTGTAAAGCCGCCCAGACCCAGACTTTTGTTTGCTGACAGTTTTTTGTTTTGTTTTTTATTACTGCTTCAATTTTATCAGTAGTTATTGGCCTATTCAGATTTTGGGATTCTTGTTGATTGAGTTTTAGAAGCTTGTATTTTCAAAGAATATGTCCATTTCATCAAGGTCATCCAGTTGGTTGGAATATAGTTGTTCATAGTATTTTCTTACAGTCCTTTGTATTTCTGTGGTGTCAGTTGTTCCTTCACCCCTTTCATTTCTGATTTTGTTTATTTGTGTCCTCTCTCTTTGTTTCTTGATGAGTCTAAATAGAGGCTCATCAATTTTGTTTATCCTTTCAAAGAGCCAGCTCTTGGTTTTATTGCTCTTTTGTGTTTTGTTATTTTGTTTTGTCTCAATGTCATTTATTTCCACTCCAATCTTTATTATTTCCTTTCTTCTACTTACTCTGGGATTTTCTTGTTGCTCTCTAGTTCTTTAAGTTGCAGGGTTAGATAACTTATTACAATTTTTTCTTCTTTTTTGAGGTAGGCCTATAATGGTATGAACTTCCCTCTCAGGATTGCATTTACTGTGTCCCATAGATTTTAGATTGTTGTGTTTTTATTGTCATTTGTTTCCAGGACTAAAAAAAAATTCTTCTTTGATCTCTTTGGTAACCCATTCATTGTTATTTAGCCTCTATGTGTTTGATTGTTTTTGAGTGTTTTTTTAAAATATATTTTTATTGATTTAAGAGAGAAAGGAAGAGGGAGAGAGAGATAGAAACATCAATGATGAGAGAGAATCACTGATTGGCTGCCTCCTGCAAGCCCACTATGGGGATCAAGCCCACAACCTGGGCATGTACCCTTGACTGGAGTTGAACCCGTGACCCTTCAGTTTGCAGGCAGATAATCTATCCACTGAGCCAAACCAGCTAGGGCTGTTTTTGAGTATTTTTATTGTAGTTGATTTGTCATTTCATGCTTGTGATCTGCAAAGATGCTTGATATGATTTCAATCTTCTTGAATTTGTAGAGACTTAGCCTGTGTCCTAACATGTAGTCTATCTTTGGATGTCCAATGTTCACTTGTGAAGAATGTATATTCCAAAGCTTTGGGGTGAAATGTTCTGAAGATGCCAATTAATTCCATCAGATCTATTGAGTCATTTAGGATTTCTGTTTCCTTGTTGATTTTTTTGTCTAGAACATTTATCCAGTGATGTCAATGGGGTATTATAGTTTCCTACTATGATTGTATTGCTGTCGATCTCTCATTTGATACCCCCAGAACTTTTTTTATGTATTTGAGTGCTCCTGTATTGGGTATATATATGTTTACCAGGGTTATATCCTCTTGTTGTATTGATCCCTTTAGTATTATGAAGTGGACTTCATTATGTCTTGTTATGGCCTTCACTTTGAAGTCTATTTTGTCAGATATACATATTTCTACCTCAGCTTTGTTTTCATTTCCATTTGCCTGGAATATTTTTTCATCCTTCACTTTCAGTCTGTGTGAATCCTTTGTTCTGAGGTGGGTCTCTTGTACACAGCATATATATGGGTCATGTTTTCTTATCCATTCAGCTACCTTAAGCTTTTTGATTGGAGCATTTAATCCATTTACATTTAAGGTTATTATTGGTAGTTACTTGTTTGTTGCCATTTAATTCTTTATGTCTGTTTTCCTCCCTCTCTTTCTATTTCTTCTCCTTACAACAGTCCCTTTAGCATTTCTTGCAGTGTTGGTTTGGTGGTCATAAACTCCTTCAGCTTTTTTTTTTTGTCTTGAAGCACCTGATTTCACCTTCAATTTTGAATGATAGCCTTTCTGTGTAGAGTAGTCTTGGGTTCAGTCCCTTGATTTTCATTACTCTGTATACTTCATGCCACTCCCTTCTGGCATGATGTGTTTCTGTTGAGAAATCAGTTGTTAGTCTAATCAGAGATCCCTTGTAGGTAACTTTCTATCTTTCTCTTGCAACCTTCAAGATCCTTTCTTTTTCTTTAACATTTGCCATTTTAATTATTATGTGTCTTGGTGTGGGTCTTTTTGGATTCATCTTGATTGGGACTCTCTGTGCTTCCTGGACTTGAGTTACTTCACCCCACCGCCCAAGTCAGGGAAGGTATCTGTCATTATTTCTTCAAACAGGTTTTCCATTCCTTGCTCATCTTCTTCTCCTTCTGACATCCCTATTATGTGAATGTTGCTTCATTTCATGTTGTCCCAAAGGTCCTCTACACTCTCTTCCTGCTTTTTCATTGGTTTTTTTTTTTCCCATTACTGCTCTGATTGGGTGTATATTTCTTCCTTGTCTTCTGATTCACTAATTTGGCCCTCAGCTTCCTCTAGTCTACTGTTGAAACCTTCCAGGGTGTTCTTTATTGCAGCTATGTCAATCTTCATTTCCTTTGGATTCTTATTCATGTTGGTGTGTTTTTCATTCAGTTCCTTATAATTCTCATTGAGTTGTTTGTTTTTCTCAGTCAGATGTTTGGAGCATCCTTATAACCATTACTTTGAATTCTTTTTCTGACAAATTGTTTACCTCCATTTCATTTAGTTCATTTTCTGGTGATTCCTCCTTTCCTTCTCTTGGAGATTGTTTCTTTGTCTCCCCATTTTTGCTGTCCCTTTGTATTTGTTTCTATATATTAGATCAAACTGCTATGCCACTCAGATTGGGGGGGAGGGGTCTTATGTAGGCGGGGTTTTGTGGGACTCACTGGTACAGCCTCTCAGATCTCCTGAGCTGGGTGTTCTAGGAAAGTCCCCTACTTGAGTTATTTGGGTTATCCTGTTATAGTTGGGTCTTGAATGTTATTGTTTCATTCGTGGATGGAGTCTCCTCTCAGGTTGTCTGACTATGTGGCTCACCCCCAACCTTGTCATGCAAGCTGTTGTGGAAGTGCTGACTGAAAGGAACAAAATACAAGACAAAACACGACACAGGAGAAACAAAACAAGAATGTACACAAGACCCCTATAGCACCAACAAACATGCCTGCCAGAAAGGAGAGAATTGGGAAAGGGAAAAGAGAACATGAACGATAGAAAATAAGAAAGACAAAATATGGGGAGAAAACACAACATAAACAAACAAAAACCACACAAACAAAAAAGGGGAAGGGGAGGAAAAGGAATATGTAGAGGCAGAGCTGTGTGTCCCACCCCTTCAAATGGCCAGCTGGACCCATGTTCCACCTGATAGTTCATGATAACAGGATGTCTAATCAGAAAGGGCCTTATGCTTTGTGGCCTGAACAGCTTGGCCTTACATGTTTGTCCTGAACCTCCTCCTATGTTTGACTGTATGCTCTCTCTCACACACACACATGCACACACACACACACACATGCACACACACAGCTTGTATTGCTTGGGAGTGCCTCCTACCATCACAGAGTGTTTTTGTGGTGCACTGTCCCAAGAGAACATATGCAGAGGGCAGTGTCAGGACTTCCTCCCGAGCTGTCCTCCCTCCCCAGGCCAAGGTGCCTATGACATGCAGGTCTTCACTTGGACACATGGCAAGCATCACTGTGCTTGAGAAACCATGGGACACTGGCTGGATATTATGGAGAACTGTCATATCTGGCACCCTGTTCCCCTCTGGGATTTCTGCGCTTCATTCACTGGGTCCTGCATAGTCATTTCCTGCCCAGATCCTGCCTATCCTTCCAACTCTTGGATAGACCCAGCAGCTGACATTGTTGTCCTCAGGGAGGCTCTCACTCTGGCACACCTTGCTCTTTGGGTCCCCATCTGAGTGGTCGGGTCTCGGTCTCCTTGATTTCCTTGCTTCTGCCTCACCTCTTATGGCTCATGTCTCCTGTTAGAGCAGTGCTCTCTCTACCTTCTCCTGGTCTCAGGAGTCCCAGAACTCAGGGTGCCCCAAAAAATTCATGAGAATTTCACTCCTCTAACTCAAAGATGTACTTTATATATATTCATTGGGAGGCAGTTACAGAAGAATGACCCTCATCCCCATTCCCTTGAGAATGAGGAATGAAAGATCTCAAGGGGAGTGGATTGGTAGGACAAGGGTCTCAAGGTCTGAGCAGTTCTTACTCAATGCCATTCTTGCTAAATGTTAAAACGTAGCACAGTATTTTGCAGACCAATAAACTTGACAGGAACCCAAGTTGATAAGTGTAGTCAACTGTAAAGAAGAAATAAACATGTAACTGATTAAATGGTGTGTATAAGCAATGGCTTAGCCTCCCTTCTGGGAGGCAGAGCTTTAGATATGAATCCCGTCTCCTTTACTCACTGCAAGTAAATAAAGCTACTTTTCAACAACTATGTTTATTATTATTTATTTATTTAATAAAGCACCCAAGTAGCACACCTTGAATTCGGAAACAAACAAAAAAAACTTCAATGTATGTCAGATACACCAAACTGTTGCTGTAGCCCTATCTGGTTTGGCTCAGTGGATAGATTGTTGGCCTGCGAACTGAAGGGTCCCGGGTTTGATTCCAGTCAAGGACATATGCCCGGGTTGTGGGCTTGATCCCCAGTGTGGGGCATGCAGGAGGCAGCCAATCAATGATTCTCTCTCATCATTGATGTTTCTCTCTCTCTCTCTCTCTCTCTCTCTCTCTCTCTCTCCTTCTCTCTTCTTCTCTGAAATCAATAAAAATGGATCTTTTTTAAAAAACCTGTTAATGTATTAAAACATGATTTTAAGTGAGTTTTCTTTATAAATTACTGATTATGGTTTGTTTTAGTTTAGGCACCAGTTGCCATATGAGGAGTCATTTTGTTAATAGTAGAATATTAACAATAGATGACCACTTGATGGACACTTATTTTGTGCCTGTTGTTTTGTTTCTCCTGCTAGATAACCAATATGTGTATGTTGTTCTTTTTTGATTAACTTTTTTCTTGAAAGAATTGACTATGTTATTCTGGGTTTTTATTATTATGTTTTTCTTGTAAATTTAAGTATCAGATGACTGCTGCTACCAGCAAATACCATATGGAGGCTAAAATTTACTGTTGAAAAATCAGCTAATGCAGGTAATTCAAATATTTGTAGAAAAACATATGGCTAATTTTTTTATCATATTAGTATTGTGTAGACACCTTCCATAATTCCCATTGCAGAAGCTTTCATTGCGTAGTCAATTTGATTCACTTCTTTTCAGCACCATTTAATGTATTAAAGAACAGCTTTTTAAAACTCAAAATAGAAAACAGCAAAGTCTCTTAATACATTCATAAGACTTTAAAGGAAAATATATATTTTTCATGCTTCAGGTTTTCAATCTTTCTTGGACCGCACAAAAAAACACAGTACTCAAACTGCATGTTTTAAACAAGAGGACCATAGCATCTCATTTGGACACACAATCAGGTTAAAAATAAGACAAAACCAACTCATTCAGCACCAGCAGGCCTCTTTAAGCCCATCCTACCCCACTTCGGAACTCACAGTACTACCTTCTGTGCCAGCATTCCTTCTTCCCTACACACAAACACACACAAATAGATATCTAGAGGTGTATCACTGGATTAGCATGACAACATGCTTAAAAAAAAAAAAGCCAACTATTTTGCTGGATGCTGGAAGAGGGGAACATGATCAGGCGAAACTTAAAGCATAGTAAAGTATAACGAGACGATTGCTTCATTCCCTTTACTGCAAGCCACAGGCATTGTGCTCAACGGTTAGCATAGGAACTGAAGATGCCAAGAAACACCCAACATCATTTACAAAAGAAAGATTGTACTAATGTCTATGGAGATGCCATGAGAAGATATTTCATTTATAAAGGTAAACAAGAAAGAAGCAAAACTGTATTACAGTATAACCTCAACCATTAAAAACAAATCAACCAAAAGCTGCCCTAAAAAGTTTTGGAAATTTGAAATGTTAAGTTAGTGGTTGTGTTTAAGTAGTGTTGATCTTTTCTTCCTTTTACTTTTTTGTCTTTTCCAAAAATTTCTCTACTGAAATTTTTTAACTGTTACAAAAAAAGGAAGTCTGATAGAAGTACTGAATGAATTTAAGGGCAGCCTATAAGAAAGTGTGTGTACATTATAAAACTATAAAACATTCCAGGCCACTCTCTGAATCCACTGTGTGTGAGCAGTCACTTCCTAGAGCCTGGAGGGCTCCGGCCTCTCCTCAGCCAGGTGCAATGCCCCCAGCTCCTGCCTCATGGAAAATGCTGACCCAAGCAGATATGGCATGGATTTACAGAAAGAAGCAGAAATACACATACTTGGTAGAAACCTATTCATGGACGGACAGTAGCTCCTCAATGCTAGAGTTAAACAGGGGAGATACTTCCTTCCGCCTTCTGTGCAGATGCCAAGTTTCAAAAGAGCTATCATCACAGTCACTGCAAAAGGCGAATCCGATTTAGAAAAAGCACTCTAAATGTTGTGCTTTTCTCTGTTCACTGTTGTTTCAAGGCTGTTTTATTTCTGTTTCTAAATCGGATTCACCTTTAAAACATTTATTCACTGTACACACTTTAAGGTCACCATACCCTCTGCCCCCCTGCAAAAAAAAAAGTGGGGGGGCAAACCCTCCAAACACTTTCTACCAAAGTATCCACTGGTTTGTTCATTCAGCAAACACTGATGAAGGCTCAGAATGGGAGAAGCACTGGGTCTCAAAGAGGAGCCAGATTACGCCTGCCTCAAGGACATCTCCGTCTTCAATGCAGCCATTAAAAGTAGAGGCCACTGCTTTTTACAATCAAAGACTATGCTGCAACTCCCATCAACTTACACAAAAGTTCCTACAGAGAAACTTCTTGACTTACTAGGAGTCAACTACTTTCCCTTGACAAACAGTTCTAGAGGGGCAGGCATTGCATTTTGTGATATTTACCCCACACATCACAATACGTAGTGAGGTCAGATAAGTTTCTTTAAACAATGAAGCATTTTTTATTCCAAGAGACACCTTCAAACCAAGAATAAGTGACCAGCTCTATATCTAGATAAAGACTAGTCAGTTTCATCAAAAGCTGAGACTCAGGAGTGCAAATTTCAATTAAAATAGTCTCTCTTCCATCCGTTGATTTCTTTAAAAAAAAATATATATATATACATATACATATGTATATATGACAATATATTTTTATTGTCTAAAGTTTTACATATGTCTCCTTTTTCCGCAATTGACTGCCCCCCCCCCCAGCCATTTCCACCCCGGGAAAGCCCCCACTGCCCCAGTGTCTGTGTCCATTGATTATGCTAATATGCATGCATACAAGTCCTTTGGTTGCTCTCTAACCACCCCACTTCCCTTGCCATTTGTCTTTGGATCTATTTTTGTTCATCAGTTTATGTTGATCATTATATCCCACATATAAGTGAGATCATGTGATATTTATTTTTCTCCAACTGGCTTATTTCACTTAGCATAATGCTTTCCAGTTCCATCCATGCTGTTGCAAATGGTAAACTATATTTTTATTGATTTCAGAGAGGAAGGGAGAGGGAGAGAGATAAAAACATCAATGATGAGAGAGAATCATTGATCAACTGCCTCCTGCACACCCCTACTGGGGATTGAGCCTGCAACCCGGGCATGTGCCCTTGACCACAATCAAACCCAGGCCCCTTCAAGTCCACAGGCGGATACTCTATCCACCAAGCCAAACCAGCCAGGGCCCATCCGTTGATTTCAATATGCTCCTGTGTTCGCCACTCCGGGTCTTTCCTCACTTCGGGTAGTCTTCTGGATCCTGGTAGAGTGATCTCACAATGTCCACTCTCCTGTAATTCTCAGGCTTGACTAGGTTTTGGACAAACTGAAGGCATCACTCTTTTATGGTGTACACTGGTAGTGTGATGTTGGCAAAAATAGGCTGTCTATCTACATTGAGAGATGGCACAAATAATTCAGTTTGGTTAACCAGAAGCTCATCATGAAACCAAAACCATGGTTTGACTGTCTACTGCCACCAAAGCAAACTCCTGAGACAGGTACTCGTGGAAAAAGAAAAGAGGTTTATTCAAGTGCAGGCATCTCCAGAAAATGGGGGACTCTTGTCCAAAGCCCATCTTAACATCTCAGTGCAGGCAGGGTTTTTATAGGAAGGGAGAGGGAAAGCAGAACAAAGAGGTCAGAAGGAGGGGCTATAGAGATGCAGGCAGTGTCCTTGCTGGTCCCAGTATGGATGGTTAAGGTCAGCATATGGGAACTGGTCAGTGTTAGCTGAGTTCTTGCAGTTGGGCAATCTGTGTCAACCGAAGTGTGGTCAAGGCTGTTTCTTGTACAAGTAGGAGCTGGGACTGCTAATGCCTGCAAGATGCTTGTAAGGAAGCTGTCAGCACATGAGCTCCTCTTATCATTTGTCAGTACATTTTGTTCTTATTCCATTTCATGGTGAGTCAGAGGAGTATAAAGTTTTTATTCCGTTACGGTTCCCCACTGTGAACCCTTTCCCATGTCTATGGAGCTATGGATCTAGTCTCAGCCTTCTAGGGGAATGAAAAACGTGAGCCTATTGTAAAGCACAGTCTTGTGAGTAAAATGCAGATGTATTTCCTAGGAGCCCCTGTCAGGCAAACACCATTTTCCCTGTGTGTGTGTGTGGGGGGGGGGGGGGCGGGGGGGGGGGGAGACAAGTCATAAGGAGGTTTAAAACCATACAGACAAGCATATAAAGAGTGGTTAACCCTAAATTAAAATTCCTCCTAACATGGTCCTGACTCCTTGAGATATCCATGAGAACAGACTTGCACACCAATCTCAGGTTCCTCCAAAGAATCTAATGTTGGCTGAAGCCAGGTAGCGTTTCTGACCTTAGTGATGCTGGCCTCTACCTGAGTCGAGGTGTTGATGTCACACACCTGCTTGTTCTGCTAGCGTGCAGTCTAAGGCAATTTGATCTTCTGAGCTAGAGAACCTACAGGGTTTTGTAGATTGGCAAGCCAAGTGGCAGTTTCGCTGTATACAATTATTAGTGTCTCAGATGGGTTTTGTGCAATTTAAATCTCCTACTTGACATTCTGGGGGTTGGAGAAAAGCCTCTTGTTGCATCTGTCTGGAAACCCCCCTACCTACACAGTTTCCTGGCTTCTTTCAGTCATTCTTGCATTGAAAGCCAAATGAGTGGACCGCGGGCGCTGGGCCACCATCATCGATGGCGCGAGTACCAGAGAAGGAGCTTGAGACGCGAAGGGTTCCCTCCCACTCGGCCTGGGCCCCAAGGAGGGCGCAGGGACCAGTGCCCTGAGGCGGGGCGCGGAGGGCGCGAGTGCTGAGTGCTGCGGCTGCCTGGTGTCCCCTGGGCTAAGGACCACCTCCGCTCTCTCGCCCACGGGGAGGAGAGGCCAGCTGGGGCCACAGGACAGACGATGGGACAAGGGACCACCCGCTCCTTCCGGTGTAAGAACTGTGTGAGCTGCATCAGTAAACACCCACGGGGGCCTGGAAGGCATCAGCACTGGCTTCGCATTCAGAGACCCTCCTGATGGCCCGCTGCACCCCCGCCGCAGTTCAGCAGCCTGGCCAGCAGCGCAGCACCATGTGATGGCGCACTATGGACTCTTCTAAGACCAGCAGTGCTCGCCGTGTTTTCTTGCCAAACAGACAGCCAGCAGTGGTCAGCGTGGAAAGGGAAGGAGCCTGCGTGCTGCCTGTGAGAGGCTCCGGGCGTGGCCTGCACCAAGCGGGCGTCAGCCCTCCCTGCGAACCAGAGCAAAAGGCGCGTTTGATTGGAATGCTGGTGCTGGTGCTGCCTCCTGGGTGGGAGAAGAACTGCAAGTTCCTCTCACAGCACACAGATTTGCTCGGAAGACCTTCCTGAACTTGCCTTCTGCGACACGGGCCAGACGTTCCTGCTAACTGGACTTTGGTGTCAGACTTGTGGCTACGAATTTCACGAGCACTGGAGCGCCAAGCACCTGCCATGTGTGTGGACTGGAGTCATGTCAGAAACAACTCACATTGTTTCCACATCCCACTGTGGATGACAGTGGTCCCAGCACTGACTTCTTTGGCAATGTGTGGGCTGTGAGAGTCTGTTTCCCCTGACACCTGTTCGCTCCCAGCAGACACCCCACGCCTTCACATTCAGCACCTCCAGCCCCTCCTCCGCAGGTTCCCTCTCCCACCTAATGTCCACCTGAAGCATCCATCTTATATAAAAACTGCTATTTGAAATTTTAACCCTGCTATTTGGCTTCTGTAATTGCTTGCTTGCTTAAATAATAAGGAAAATAAGACTACTGCCACTTCAGAGAGGCCATTAAACCTTCCCCAGACGAAATTATCAGTGCTGGCACCAGGCCAGGCCTTTGGTTGAGGTCTCAAGGCCCCAGCACATAGGGGCTCTTTACGAACTTGCAAAGGGGGGCCAGAAACACCCCATATTTGGAAGACAAAGAAGGTAAAAACAAATAAATAGGGAATGTTCCTCCATGTTGGGGCCCAGAATTTAAGAGACATTTTCCTCTGGGCTCACGAGTAATAAATGTAACTCCATCTCTCTAAGTGTTGCTTGGTTCTTCTCTGGTTTTCTGTAACACGTGGTCGGCACCGCCCTGCCATGGACAGCAGGATGACTGAGGCTGCAACCCCATGTCACCGTGAATCAGCCTCGCCGCTAACCTGGCCCTGCAGTCCCAACCATCTGAGCCCAACGGGCTGCTCACAGCTGTAAACCCGGTGCCGGCAGAGAGCGGCGCCAGGTTCTGGGACCCAGGAGAAAATAACATTAGGCCTCATGGACAGAGATGCACGCTGCCACCGGGAAACAGAAGCCAGTGAAGTGATGCCCTCCACTCAGATTGGGCCAGGCTCCTTTGAAACTGCTTACAAGGGCGAGTGGAGGAGACGTTCAGTAAAGATCCTGAAGGTGGTTGACCCCACGTGAGAGCAGTTTCAGGCCTTCAGGAATAAGGTGGCCACGCCCTGCACAAAACACAGCACGAGAACATCCTGCTCTTCATGGGTACCTGGCGAAGGACACCCGGCAAGTGTGGCCCAATGGTGTGAGGGCAGCAGCCTCTACACACACCTGCATGTCCAAGATGCTGCAGTTGATTGACATCCCCGGCAGACAGCTCAGGGATTGGACCACTTGCATACAAAGAACATCATCCACAGAGACATGAAATCAACAATATATTTCTCCATAAAGGCCTGGCGAAGGAAATTGGAGATTTTGGTTTGGCAACAGTGAATCGTGCTGGAGTGATTCTCAGTGGGTTGAACAACCCACCGGTTCTATCCTGTGAATGGCCCCGAGGTGACCCCGGGCAGGCCAATAACCCTCCAGTCTGCCATCTGCACCTTGGCAGTGCCCAGCATGAACTCAGGACCCGGAGCCACCTTCCTCCCACATTAACGAGATCGGCTCATGGCACGGTGGGCTGAGGACATGCGCCCCCCCCCCACACACACACACACCTCCTAAGCTACACAAGAACTGCCCTGAAGCAATGAAGTGGCTTGTGGCCAGCTGGGTGGAGAAAGTAAGGAAGAGAGGCCTCTTTTCCCCAGATCCTGTCTTCCATTGAGCTGCTCCCACACTCTACTGGAGGCTTCTGAGCCATCCCTGCATCGGGCACCCACACGAGGATACCAACGCCTGCACACTGACCATGCCCCCAGGGCTGCCTGTCTTTTGGCTGCCTTGGCACCTGTACTGTGGCCACCAGGGGAGGAAGGGAAGTCAACAGGCACCACCTTTCTGCTCCCTTTCTGTAGGAGCAGGAAGCTCGTTTTCAAAGAAGCTGCTGCAAAGGACCTTCTAGACCAGCGGTCGTCAACCTTTCAGACCTCCCAGACCACCAGTGGTCCACCGACCACCAGTTGGTGACCGCTGTTAGACTACTCACAGGGCCTTACTTCATGTTGCCTTCTTTTCTACCCTTTCTGGTCCTGAAGAAGGAAGCCATTTACAATGCTGGTTTCTCTTGCTCCCTACCTGCATCCTCCATGCTCATGAGCTGAGCCTTCTCCAGATCCACGTGGCTGCTGATGGCAATACTAGTATGTGATCTGGGACTCCCGCCATTGGCTAGATGAGTATTTTTAAGGAAAGAAAAAGCATCTGAAGGGAAAATGAAGGTAGGCAAACCAGCCATGATGGGGGATATGTGGATTTTGAGTATCAGCTCCTGTGAGGACCGCTTATCACAGGAAGGACTTTTTCTTCAGAGACAGTGGTAAGTGGAGTGGCACCAAACAGGTAGTTTTGCACATAATGTACCCATCAGCCCAGGCCTGTCGAGACCATGGCCGGCTGAAGGCGTCTGCTTTGGTACTATGGCACTTGAGTTTGGGGACCCTTCCTTTTCTTGGAGGTCTCCAGTGCGTTGGGAAGGTTTTCCAGAAGAGGCATCCGGCCGACCCCTTCAGAGTCTTCGCGCTCTCAGGGAGCAGTCTTCCTGAGATGGATGTTGTCTTCCAGGAGCTGCCCCTATG
This sequence comes from Corynorhinus townsendii, assembly GCA_026230045.1. Taxonomy (NCBI): domain Eukaryota; kingdom Metazoa; phylum Chordata; class Mammalia; order Chiroptera; family Vespertilionidae; genus Corynorhinus; species Corynorhinus townsendii. Next base: position 99,397,495 of record JAPDVU010000004.1, on the reverse strand, counting down.
GGGCGGGGCTGCTGGCCAGCCTTGTCTCTCAACAGTCATGCCATGTGCGTGCAAGGAAGCCAGAAATACAGCTTTTCTTGATGATTTGGGTTTTGTTTTTATTGCACCTGAGAAAATACAGTTTCTGATGGTTCCTCAATCGTGTTATTTTAATAAAATAAATTAAGTGTATACAAACAAGGCAAGAGTGGCAACTGAGAAGTCAATCAGTTTGTTCCCCACTGTTAGTTGTACCTGGGCTCCAGTAGGGAAATAACAATTGGTCTTGAAAAATCAAGAGGATCTCCTGGGCCTCTTATTCATCATCAGAGTCGCTGTTCTTTTTTCATCATCTGCCTACGTGCCTCTTTATTCATTTCTTTTTCCCCCCTCATGTCCATTGCTAGGGCCCGGGGCTTTCCGCCTTGGTGACCTTCTGTACTCAGCCTATCATCCTTGCTCCCATCTTGTCTATCTAACTGCCTACACTATTTCCCCCTCATGGACCTTGGCTGTGAATCCTCTCAGAAAAAAAAGGGTTTTTTAAAAATTTATTTTTTTATTGATTTGAGAGAGGAAGGAAGAGGGAGAGATAGAAACATAAATGATGAGAGAGAATCATTGATCAGCTGCCTCCTGCACATCCCTCACTGGAGACCAAGCCCATAACCTGGGCATGTGCCCTGACCAGGAATTGAACCATGACCTTCTGGTTCCTGGGTTGACACTCAACTGCTGAGCCACACTGGCTGGACCATTTACTCTTTTTAGTGAGTCTAGTTGAAGATTTGTCAGTCTTATTGATCTTACAAAGGACCAATTTTATTTGGTTGATTTTATATATAGTTTCTCTATTCTCTTCTCTGTTTCATTAATTTGCTCTCTAATACATGATTTTTCCTTCTGCTTGCTTTGGATTTAGTTCATCTTTTTCTTTTGATGTGGGGTGAGAGCTAATTGATTTGAGATGTTGCTTTTTTAATGTAAACATTTATAGCTATAAATTTCCTTAGAAGTAACATCCTGTAAGTTTGAAATTGTCTGTTTTCATTACTCTCAAAGTATTTTCTAATTTTCTTTTTTATATTTATTTAACCTACTAGTAATGTAAAAGTGTGTTTAATTTCCACATATTTGTGTTTCCCAAATTTCTTTCAGTTATTGATTTCTAATATTATTCCACTGTGGTAAAAAAAAAAATACTTTATATTATTTATAGCCTTTTAAATTTACTGAGGTTTTATGGCCTAGCATCTAGTCTATCCTGAAGAATGTTCCATGTGCATTTGAGAAAAGTGCATATTCTTTTTTTTAAATTGTTTGAAGTATTACAAATAGTAGTACATATGTCTCCTTTTTTTCCCCCATTGACCTCCCCCCAAAAAGTGCATATTCTGTTGTGTTGACTGGAGTATTATATAATGTCTGCTAGGTTTATACTGTTGACTTACAGTGTTAACCACTAATGTTTTGGTTAATGATGGACCCCATAAGATTACAATGGAGCTGGAAAAGTTTCTGTTGCCTAATGACATTGTAGCTGTTGTAATGTCATAGCAATGAAGTTCATGTTTGTGATGATGCTGATGTAAACAACCCTACTGCACTGCCGGTCATATAAAAGTGTAGCAATACAATTATGTACAGTACCATGTACTAGTAAATAATAATCAGCATGTGCCCTGGCTAGTGTTGCACAGTTCTTAGAGTATTGACCCGTGCACCAAAGGGTCACGGGTTCAATTCCCAGTCAAGGGCACATATTTGGGTTGCAGGTGTGATTCCCAACCCTGGGGATCCCACTTGTGCACGAATTTTTGCACCGGGCCTCTAATAGTGTATATATAAGATTTGCTACTATCCACAACTTCTGGCAACCACTGGATATGTATCCCCACTGATAAGGAGGGACTACCATACATATACACGGTTAAATTATATTCTATGTCTCACAAGTCCAATGTTAGATTGTACGAGCCTCTTTATACTGCCCTTTGTTTCTATTGCTTCTCAATCGTTTTTGCATTTGTCCTTGTGTATTCCTTGATGTGAGCTGTTTGTGTTTTTTCTTGTGCAATTTTTGTATAAATTCTTTGACATCTAGGTTCAATATATTTTTCTATCGACTTTTGTTCCTCTCATCCAATTTTTGGATCATCACAAATCCAGGGTTTTTATAAAATAAAATCATGGTTCAGGTTATTTTGGCCCAAAATAGTAAACCAAATTTGGACTGCAGATCACACAGGGCTAGCTTATGATTACAAATTCTCAAAAAGTTGTTTGCTCCCTCTTTTGCTGGGTCAAAGGCAAATTTCCTTAGAATTGTCTTGTATTGAGGGATGCAGGGGATTTTGTTTTGTTTCACCCTTCTCTGAGATATTTCAGGGAGGGGATGTCTCCTATGCTTCCCCCAGGAATAAGCTCTGGGCATTATTTCCTTCTATTACAGCTCATGAATTAGAGAAAATCAAAGCAAACACTTTTCTAGATTTGACAAACACCCATGAAGGAAAACGTTTCTCTATGGATTATTGCCCACATTTGTATTTTGTCATAAATTCTTATTATTATTTTACTATACTTTTGCATGCTTTTTATATTTTATCTATTATTTTCAGTTGTTTATAATGGAAGAAGCAGCCTTGAAACCTAGCTGACATATCACTGGAAATGGAATCCCCACTAACTCTTCACTCTATTTATCTGGCAGCAGGGTAGGTGCTGGAATACAAAGCCACTTCTACCAGTGCTACTTAGTATCCTCTGTGGGTCCAAGTGGGTCTGTGAACTATTTGTTAACAGTCCACAAGATACATACAGAAGTTGAAAGGGACCATGAGCTATAAACCTCTACCTTATTAAGCCCATATAGATAAAAGCCGAGTAAAAGGTGACCACTTAAATTATGTCTTCATGTTGGCTGCAAACAGTTGTCAGCAGTTCATAGACCAGAGTTTGAATAGCACGATGTCTAAAGTAGGATGGTTTTTAGAGCTTTAAGAAGGGTCACATAAAAAACTGAAAAATGTTATACTTTCCCCAGAAATGCATGCATTTACAAAGAAACATCAAAATTAATATAAAATGTCAGTGTCTGCCTGGATCCTCTGAAATCTTGTAAATCTGGGTTGCTGTGTTTTAATCCTACCAAGTGACAGAGACAGGAAAAATGTATTTTGAGCAATCAATTTACTAACCCATAATGCCACTCCACTTATCTGAAAGTATAAACTAGAGTAAACAAAATCTGGACCCCATTATAGACTATTAAAGAAATAAGCTGAAATATGTAATTTATTAGTCACTTATTTACCTAACCAAACCCAAGTGCCGGCAGTGCATCAGATCAAGTTTGGGTCTCAGATCACTGCTCCAGGAGCCAACATTTGCCATGCTTTTCCAATCCGTACCCATCACCATTCCCAAAGCCTATGCTCTCTTCCCATGTAAGAAGTTTCACACTTAAAACTTTATTTTTACAACTTTATTGATATATCATTGGTATATAACACTGTGTAAGTTTAAAGTGTATGTTGTGTTAATTTGAAGCACTTCTATATTGTAAAATAACTGCCATTACAGCATTAAGTGACATGTCCATCCCATTTCTTTTACACAGTAGGAACATTTCAGGTCTATTCCTGTAACAACTTTCAAGTAGATAATACAGTAGCATTAGCTATAACTATGATGTACATTAGATCCCCAAAACTTGTTAATCTTGTACCTGAAAGTTTGTACCCTTTACCAATATTTCCCCATTCCCTGCCCCGAACGCCTGCCCTAGGTAACTACTACTTTACTGTTTCTCAGAATTCAGCTTTTCAGATTCCATATGTAAGTGATACCATACATACAGTCTTTGACTTCCTCTGACTTATTTCACTTACCATTAATGCCCTCGGGTTCATTCACGTTTTCCCAAATGACGGGATTTCCTTTTTTCCTCATAGCTGAACCATATTTTACTTTATATGCCAATGCACTGTAGGCTGTTCCTAAATATTGGCTATTGTAAATCATGCCACAATTAACATCAGGGTGCAGGTATCTGTTTAATATTTGGTTTTTATTACCTTTGGATAAATACCCAGAAGTGGGATTGCTAGATCATATGGAAGTTTTTTTTTTGAGGACACTCATAGTGCCTATACCATTTACATTCTCACCAGTAACTCATGAGGGTTTCCTTTTCTCCACATCGTTGCCTACACTTCTTATCTCGTCTTTTTTATGATAGCCATCCTAATATGTGTGAGGTTATATTTCTTTGTGGGTTTGATTTGCATTTCCAGGATGGTTAGTGCTATTGTGTGCCTTTTCATGTTTCTGTTGGCCATTTGTATGTTTTCTTCCTCTGCCCATTTTTAATCAGGTTGTTTTGTGTTTGTTTTTGTTACTGGGTTATATTAGTTCATTACCTATTTCAGGTATTAACCCCGTATTAGATAAAAGGTTTGCAAATATTTTCTCCCATTCTATACATTGCCTTTTCCTTTTGCTGCTTGTTTGGCTGTGCAGAAGACTTAGTTTGATGTCATCCCCCTTAGTTTTGCTTTTGTTGCTTGTTTCTGGTATCATAGTGAGGAAATCACTACCAAGGCAGCTGTCAGGTGGCTCAATTGCTGTTCCCTCCTAGGGGCTATATGGTGTCAGGTCTTACCTTTAAACCTCTAACCCACTTTGGTTCCATTTTGTGAGAAATGTAAGATATTAGTAACCCTCTTATGCCTGTTTATCCAGTTTTCCAACACCATTAACTGAAGAGATTATCCTTTTGCCCTTTGAATATTGTTGGCTCCCTTGTCAATTAGTTGACTATATATGTGATAGTTTATTTCTGGGTTCTGCTCTATTGGTCTACGTGTCTATTTTTAGGCCAGTACAGTACTATTTTGAATACTATAACTTCCTATATAATAAAGCCTAATATGCTAAGTGTCTGATCAACCAGTTGGCCATTCAACCAATCAAAGCGTAATATGCTAATGATATGCGAAGGCCACTCAACTGCTTGCTATGATGTACACTAACCACCAGGGGGCAAACAACCAGTCACTATGATGTGTACTAAGCACCAGGGGGCAGACACTCCGCCCGAGAGGTTAGCTTGCTGCTGGGGTACGGCCGATTGGGACTGAGCGAGACAGGCCAGACATGCCCTGGAGCCCTCCTGCGGTCCCTCCCCAGCTGACCAACCTCCTGTGTCCCTCCCGAGCCCTGATCATCAATCCATGACCCCTTGGGGGATGTTGGAGAGCCAGTTTTGGCCTGATCCCACAGGTCAGGCTGAGGGACCCCACTAGTGCACTAATTTGTGCACCGGGTTTCTAGCCTATATAATAAAAGCCTAGCCGAAACCGGTTTGGCTCAGTGGATAGAACGTCGGCCTGCGGACTGAAGGGTCCCGGGTTCGATTCCGGTCAAGGGCATGTACCTTGGTTGCGGGCACATCCCTGGTAGGGGGTGTGCAGGAGGCGGCTGATCGATGTTTTGCTCTCATTGATGTTTCTAGCTCTCTATCCCTCTTCCTTCCTCTCTGTAAGAAATCAATAAAATATATTTAAAATAAATAAATACATAAATAAAAGCCTAAGCAACTGTTATGGTGGAACAACCGGTCACTATGATGTACACTGACCACCAGGGGGCAGACACTCAATGCAGGGACCGCCCCCTGGTGGTCAGTGCGCTCCCACAGAGGTAGCACCACTCGGTGAGCACACGGCTGGTGAGCACAGCTGGTGAGCACAGCTCCATGGCAGGAGCCCCTCCTGACTCCGTGGCAGCAGGCACAGCAGGCCGGGATGAGCGCGAGCGACGCCCAGCCTCAGTTCGGGCTCCTCCCTGCCCGCCTGCCTCTTAGCTCATTGTTACATCCCGAGGGAGTGGTCGGCAAACTGCAGCTTGCGAGCCACATGTGGCTCTTTGGTCCCTTGAGTTATTAGCAAAGGCCAGCTTAGGAGTACCCTAATTAAGTTAATAACAATGTACCTACCTATATAGTTTAAATTTAAAAAATTAGGCTCTCAAAAGAAATTTCAATTGTTGTACTGTTGATATTTGGCTCTGTTGATTAATGAGTTTGCCGACCACTGCCCTGAGGGGTCCAGGAATACTAGAGAGCACAGGCCAGGCTGAGGGAACCCCCCCCCCCAACCTCAGTGCACAAATTTCGTGCACCGGGCCTCTAGTTGTAGTATAATTTGAAATCAGAAAATGTGATGCCTCTCACTTTGTGCTTTATCAGAAGTGCTTTATTTAGTTCTTTTGTGGTTCCATACAAATTTTAGGATTTTTTTCCCATTTCTGTGAAAAATGCTATTGGAATTTTGATAGGGATTCCATTGATTATATATGGGTTTAAATAATATGGACATGTCCTGACTGATTTGGCTCAGTGGATAGAGTGTCGGTCTATGGACTCAAGGGTCCCAGGTTTGATTCCAGTCAAGGGCATGTACCTTGGTTGCAGGCACATCCCCAGTAGGTGATCGATGTTTCTCTCCCATCGATGTTTCTCTCTATCCCTCTCCCTTCCTCTCTATAAAAAAACCAATAAAATATATTTTAAAAAAAATAATATGGACATTTTATTTACTTTAAATCTTTATTGTTGAGAGTATTACAGATGCCCCAATTTTCCTCCCATTGCCCTCTCCTCCACCCAGTTCCCACCCTGCCCTGCCCCAGGCCTTCACCACCCTTTTGTCTGTATCCATAGGTAAGATATTTGGTAAATCTCTTCCCACCACCCCACCCACCTTTCCTCTGAGATTCATCAGTCTTGTTCCATGGTTCCATGCCTCTGGTTCTTCTTTTTTTTTTTTTAAATTCTCACTCAAGGACATTTTATCATTGATTTTTCAGAGAGAATCGGAGAGAGAAAGACAAAGAGAAAAATTGATGTGAGAGAAACACATTAATTGGTTGTTTCCTGCATGTGCCCTGACCAGGGCCCAGGCCAGAGAGGAGCCTGCAACTGAGGTACAAGCCCTTCACTGGAATCGAACCTGGGACCCTTTGGTCCACAGGCCAATGCTCTATCCACTGAACCAAACCAGCTAGGGCTGGTTCTATTTTATTCATCAGTTTACTTTGCTCATTAGATTTCTTATACATTTATTTTTATTTTTAGATTTAATTGCTCAGAGATATGTATTTATTGCCATTTTATTTTTCATAATTCTTCACCTTCCTCTTCTTAAAGAATATCCTTCAACATTTCATGTCATACTGATTTGGTGGTGATGGACTCCTTTAGCTTTTTCTTGTCTGGGAAGCTCTTTATCTGAACTTCAATTTTAAATTATAGCTCTGCCAGGTGGAGAAATCTTGGCTGTAGGTCCTTGTTATACATCACCTTGAATATTTCTTGCCACTCCCTTCTGGCCTGCAAAGTTTCTGTAGAGAAATCAGTTGACAGTCACATCGGTGCTCCTTTGTAGGTAACTGCTTTTCTTTTACTGCTTTTAAAATTCTCTCTTAAGCCCTAACTCGTTTGGCTCAGTGGATAGAGTGTCAGCCTGCGGACTGAAGGGTCCCAGGTTCGATTCCGGTCAAGGGCATGTACCTTGGTTGTGGGCATATCACCAGTGGGGAGTGTGTGGGAGGCAGCTGAATCGATGTTTCTCATTGATGTTTCTAGCTCTCTATCCCTCTCCTTCTCCATTCCTCTCTGTAAAAAATCAATAAAATATATATTTTTTAAAAAGATTCTCTATCTTTAGCCCTTTCCACTTTAATTATGATGTGTCTTGGTGTTGGTCTGCTTGGGTTACTCTTGTTTGGGACTCTCTGTGCCTCCTGGTCTTATAAGTTTATTTCTTTCACCAGGTAGGGGATGTTTTCTGTCATTACTCCTTCAAGTAGGTTTTCAATATCTTGCTCTGTCTTCTCCTTCTGGCACACCCATAATGTGAGTGTTGGTACATTTGAAGTTGTTCTAGAGGCTCCTTACACTATCTTCATAATTTGGGATTCTTTTTTCTTTTTGCTCTTATTTGGGTGTTTTTTTCTTCCTCATATTCCAAATCGTTGATTTAATTCTTGGAATCCTCTACTCTACTGTTGAATCCAAGTAAATTATTTACTTCAGTTAGTGTATGCTTAATTTCTGACTGGTCCTTTTTGTCTACGAAATTCTCCAAAATCTGTAAAGGTCTCACTAAGTCCTTTGATGCTCTCTTTGAATCCCATGAAGCTCTCATTAAGATCCTTGAGTAACCTTATAATCACTGAACTCTGTATCCAATAGTTTGCTTGCTTCCATTTCCTTCATTTGTAACATACTGTCTCTGAATTTTGGCTGCTTCCCTGTTTGTTTCTATGTGTTAGGTAGATGGGAAATGCCTCCTGGAATTGGTAGAATGGCCTTGTGTAGTAGGTGTTCTGTAGCGCCCAGTAAATCAGCCTTTCCAGTCACCTGAGCAGGGCACTCTAGATGCACCCCTGTGGGGTGTGTACACTGTCTTGTTGTAGTTGAACCATGCTGTTGGTGTCACTGGGAGGAGTTGACCTCCAGGATAAGGACCAGCTGCAACTATAGTGGAAGAGCTGCTGTGCAGTAGGCACTCCTATGGAGCTTCAGTGGAGCTTTGGTGTTCACCGAGTCTGCCTCTTCAGTGTTTTGTTTGTGGATGTGTAGAGTTGTCATCTGCTATGGTCTGAAACTGTCCACTGGATACACTGACTCTAGGGCCTCCAGGGAGATTCAAAGTCAGCCACTGCCTGGGGCCACCCAGCAGACACTACAGAGTGTTATACAGATGGCTCCTATTTGTATTGGGCTAGGAAGTGCTCAGGCAGGCCAACCTGTGAAGCAAGGCAGGCTGGGGCTAGTGCCGGTTCTTGGGCCTTTTATTGATAGGTTTCGGGGCATGCTGATGCCTGCTGCAGCTTGTTTGAGAGAAAGTCTGAGCCAGGACAGGCCATTCATATGGAAACGTTGCTGCAAGCAGCCTTGGTGGGGCTGGGTTTCAGGGAATCATCAGAGCTGGACAAACAGTGAGAGTCACACTGATGGCAACTCAGATATGGCTGCCAGTCAGCTCTGCAGTGGGCAAGGTCCCAGCAGAGGAACAATGACCCCTGTGAGGAAGCTAGCTGGGAGAAAACAACCTGAGTTCCTTCCTGGATGTCAGACAATTCAGTTCTTCCCTGTTTGTGTCTGGATCCCCAGAGGGATTGAGTCCGGGCAAGTTTATGCCTTAGCCCTTTATAAGAAACACCTGGGTTTCCAGCAGCCTCCGTGTCACTCAGCCACAATCCCTGCTGGTTTTTACAGCCCGTAGTTATAAGGACTTCTCTTCCCAGCTCTGGAATTTTGGGCTGGGGGTCTGCTGTGCAGATGGGACCCCCTGCTTCTCACAGGTGGCCTCCACAGATGATCTCCCTCCCAATTAAGAAAATGGCACACATGGCCCTAACTGGTTTGGCTCAGTGGATAGAGTGTTGGCCTACAGACTGAAGGGTCCCAGGTTCAATTCTGGTCAAGGGCATGTACCTTGGTTGTGGGCACATCCCCAGTAGGGGGTGTGCAGGAGGCAGCTGATTGATGTTTCTCTCTTATCTATGTTTCTAACTCTCTATCCCTCTCCCTTCCTCTGTAAAAAAATCAATAAAATATAATTTTAAAAAAGAGTACACCCCTTTCATCCTATAGGGCAACTTAAAAAAAAAAATGGCACACATGGATGTCAGACCATGTCGTTCCATGCCTCCACACCACCTACCAGTCTCAATGTGCTTTCTTCTTTACTTCTCTAGTTGTAGGACTTCCATTCAGTTAGCTTTTAGGCAGTTCTGAATGGTGGTTGTTCTGTATTTTAGTTGTAATTTTGATGTGGTTGTGGGAGGTAGAGTGTACTGTTGTTTGCCTATGCAGTCATCTTGTTCTTCCTCAATAATATGGACATTTTAAAAGTATAAATTCTACTTTTTAAAATGTGTTTCTTCCCTCTCTTTCATCAAAGTCTTTTAGTTTCCAGTAAACAGATCTTTTTCCTCCGTGGTTAAATTTATTTCTAAGTATTTTATTGGTTTTGATGCTATTGTTTAGATTTTTAAAATTTCTTTTTCAGATGTTTGTTACTATATAGAAACTTAACTGCTTTCTGTATGTTGTTTTTGTAACCTGCAACTTTAGTGAACCCATCAATTAGTTCTAACAGCCTTTGTAGTAAAGTCTGTTTTGTCTGGTAGAAGTATTGCTACACCAGTTTTTAAAATTTTTCCTTTGCATGAAATATCTTTATCAGTAATTTCACTTTCAGTCTTTTAATCTAAAAGACACTGTGTATCTTTTAATCTAAAGCGAGTCTCTTAGTGTCGGCCTGTGGACTGAAGGGTCCCAGGTTCCATTCTGGCCAAGGTCACATGCCTGGGTTGTGAGCTTGATCCCCAGGAGGGGACATGCAGGAGGCTGCCAATCAATGATTCTCTCCCATCATTGATGTTTCTCTCTCCCTCCCTTCCTCTCTAAAATCAATTAAATATATTAAAAATAAATAAAGTCTCTTATAAGAAGTATATGCATGGATCTTTTTTACATCCATGCACCCACCCTATGTCTTTGATTGGAGCCTTTAGTCCATTTACATTTAAAGTAATTATTAATGGGTATGTAGTTACTGCCATTTTATTAAATGTTAGGATATTGTCTGTGGTTCTTCTCTGCTTTCTTTTCTTGCTCTCTTCTCTTAGGTGTAATGACTTTCTATAGTGATATTTTGGATTCCTTTCTCCTTTAAATTTTTTTTACCTGTATTGGTTTTTGGTTACCATGTGCTTCATATATACCAAGCTGTTTATAGAAGTATATTTTAAGTTGATAATCATATAAGTTCAAATGCATTCTAAAATCACTACTTTTTTTTACTCACCTCCCTACATTTGTATTTGTCATCATTTTTTACCATTTTTGTATCCCTTTTTTACATAATCTTACTGTTTACTTTTAGCCTTTGTATTATTACATTTATAATTGGTTGACTCAATACTTTTACTTCTTGCCTCTCAGTGAAATTTATCCTTTCCAAAATCTTATTTTTAGCATTGTCCTTTTCTTTTCTATTTAAATTCCCTTAACATCTTTCGTAATGCTGGTTTAGTGATGATAAAATCCCTTAGCTTTTTCTTGTCTGAGTCACTCTTTATCTCTCCTTCAATGTTAAATAACATTGCTGGGTAAAGTAATCTTGGTTGTATGCTTTCCCTTTTATCACTTTGAATATTTCATGCCAATCCCTGCTGACAGGTAAACATTCTGTTGAAATATCAGCTTATGGTTTTATGGGAGCTGGTATGATGCAAATGTTGGTACACGGTACACTTGATGTTGTGCCTGTGGACTGAACAATCTTCATTTAATATATATATATATTTGTTGATTTCAAAGAAGGGAGAGGGAGAGATAGAAACATCAATGATGAGAATCATTGCTCAGCTGCCTCCTGCACACTCCCTACTGAGGACCGAGCCTGCAACCAGGCATGTGCACTGGACAGGAATCAAACCTGGGAACCTCTATCCACTGAGCTAAACCAGCCAGGGCTATCCTCATTTAAAAAAAAAATTTTTTTATTGATCCAGTTAAGTGTTTTCTAGTAAGTTGTCTTCAAGATCACCGATTTGATCCTCTGCTTCATCTAATCTGCTGTTGATCCCTCTAGTGTAATTTTCATTTTTAGTCATTACATTCTCCAATTGGTTGGTTCTCTTCCATGTTATTAGTTGATTATCTTCTGTTTTTTATCTCTTCGTTGAAGTCCTCATGGAGTTTATTCTTCTAACTTCATGAGCATCCTTACAACTAGCATTTTGATCTTTGTATCTGTTAGGTTGCTTGTCTCCGTATCACTTAGTTCTTTTCCTGGAGTTTTGTCCTGTTCATTTGAAACATGCTCCTTTTATCTCATTTTGGCTGTTTACTTCTGTAGTGTATTAGGTAGATCCACTACATTTCCATCATTAAAGAGTGGCTTTATATAGAAGGTGTGGGGCCCAGTGGTGCATTCTCCCATGGTCACCTGAGCCAGAAGTGTTGCCTATGTGACTTGCATGTGTCCTCTTGATGTAGCTGGACCTCAATTGCTGCTGGCTCATTGGTGGGTGGGGTTGACTCTCAGGATGACTGTAAGGGCCAGCTGCAACAAGCTGTTATTCAGTGGCTGACCCCACAGAGGAGTAATTCAGTGGGGCTCTGTTGCCAGCCAGGGCTGCCCATTAGATCTGTCAGTCATGGAGCTGATTGGGTCTGTCTCTACTGCTATCTGGCCATTGTGTGTTGGGTCTGGAGCCTCTTGGGAGGGACTCAAGTATGGGCTGAGTCCATACTTTCACCACTTCTGTCATGCTTAGGGTCTCTTGCTAGAAGCTACAATGTGATCTGTGGTAAACCACCACTTGTGCCAGGTGTGGAAGTGCTTGGAAGAGGCTGTGATACAGAGGCTGGCTGCCACTTGTGCCAGGCTTGGAGCCACTTGGTAGGAGCTACAATGTGTGCTGAGACCGGCCGCCATTCCTGTGGGGTTAGGGAGTCTGTAACATAAGCTGAGGCAGATGCTCAAGAGGTGGGTCTATAGCCACTGGGAAAGGCTGGGGCCAGGCAAGTAGGTTGGGTAGGGCAAAGTCTCAGGGAGATCCTAGGATGGGGTGAACAGTGTTAGTTTAATAGAGTGAGATTTCATGCCTATCTGGGTGGGAAAAGAACTCAACCAAGGAACAATGGTACCTACCAGTGCTTCCACCCTCTGGGAATACCCCAATCCCTGTCCTACCAGCCCAACCTGAAGCTAGTCAGCTTAATTATTTTCAGTTGCTCCTAGGCACTTCTCAAAATGGTGCTGCTGTGGTGCTTAGGGTTAGACACTTTGTATGCAAGCCCTTTAAGAGCAGCATATAGGTCTCCCAAAGCCCTTCATCTCTCTGATTCAATCCCTATTGGGTTTTTTTTTTTTAATGTTATTTTTATTTATTTCAGAGAGAGAGGGAGAGGGAGATAAGAAACATCAATGAGAATCACTGATCAGTTGCCTCCTGCAGAGTCCCTATTGGAGACCATGCCCACAACTCAGGCATGTGCTCTGACTGGGAATCAAACCCTGACCTCCTGGCTTATAGGTCAATGCTCAGCTACTAAGCCACAACAGACAGGCTCCCTGCAAGTTTTCAAAGCCAGATGCTATGGGGACCCCTCTCCCTAGTCCTAGTGCCCTGGAATGGGGAGCCAAGATATCCCATCATCTCCATACTGTGGGTGTGGGACTTGCCTAGTCTGCATCTCCAACACTCCTACCTATCTTAATGTGGCTTCTATATTGGTATCCTTAGCTATAAGAATTCTCTTCAGCTAGTCTTTAGGTGGCTTACTGGTGGATGTCCGATAATTTAATTTTAATTTCAATGTGTCCATGGGAGATGAGATCAGGGTGTTATCTACACCATCTTGTTTTCCCTCCACCCTACATAATCTTTTAAAAGTTGAATTTGGTTTATTAATATTTCATATAAAGATTTAGCACCTTATCAGAGATAGTGGTCTATTAACTGTCTTTTCTTATAGTGTCCTTTTCTGCCTTTGGTATCAGGTTAATTTTTAAAAAGAGTTTGGAGAGGAATCCAAGATGGCGGCGTAGGTAAACACCTAAACTGCTGCCTCGCACAACAATTTCAAAACTACAACTAAAAGACAAAACGTCTATCACCCAGAACCAAGGGAAAGCTGGCTGAGTGTAAGTTCTACAACTAGAAGGAAAGAGAAAAGAGCATTGAGACGTCCACGAGCGCTGAAAAGCTGAGGTACAGGGGCGCGTGATCCGGGCTGGCGGCAGGCATTGCTTTTTTCAACCCGAAGGGAGACAAGCCCCCGATAACTCTGAAATCCAGTCTCTGGGGAGACACAGGAGACCCAAACTCCTACAGGGAGAAGCTGGACTGTCTGCCAGTGAGGGTGGCTTGCTTGCAGAGCTGCGCGCAGGAATAATTGTTTACTGCACTGGGGCACGGGACTCGCGGATGCCATCAGGGACACAGAGCCGGCTAACTAGCAGCCATTGCTGTTTGCCACGCCCTAGCCTAGTGACACCCTGAGACCCCGCCCTGCACAACCTACAAACCCACCCAAGCTCCAAGCAGCGGTTTTAGCATAAGAAAGGCCCACCCTATCACAGCTTAACCTAGCAAACTTGCAGCCCGGGTCAGACAGCTCCAAAACCTCCAAACCCCAAGCAAAGAGGAGAAAACTGTAGCTCTCACTGTAGCTCCTGCTGGGTGGCCTCAGATAGTAGCTGACCTGCACCCCATTGGAGATCCAGAAGCCAGTGTACCTAGTGGTCAGTGTGAGACACCACATTTCATCTCCTCACATCCATAAGTGACACATTCAAGAGGCAGACTCAGTGAGCACCAAAGCCCCACTGAAACAAGTCCTGCCCCATAAGCGTGTCTTCAGCGCAGCAGTTCTTCCATTATAGACACAGCGAGTGCTCACAGCTAATTGGCCTGGAGGTCAATTCCTCCTAGTGTACCAACAGCAATTAAGGCTTAACTACACCAAGACTTTGCACTCAGCCCACAAAGGGGTGTACCAAGAGCATCCACCTCATGTGATTGAGGAGACTGAGCTACTGCCCCCTATAGATCACCTACCACACAAAGCTACTCCATCAACACAGGGAAGCAGCCAAAATGTGGAGACAAAGAAACATGTCACGGAGGAAAGCAAACTACTGGATGACATATAGAGTTCAGAATCACATTTATAAGGTTACTCAAGAATCTTCTTAAAACCACTGAGAAACTTGATGAGACCTTTAAGGATATTAATGAGAATGCCAAAAAAATGGAAAAGGATCAGTCAGAAATGAAGCATACACTGTCTGAAATAAAGAATATACAGAAACTCAACTGTAGATCAACGTACCCCAAGAATCAAACCAAAGATCTGAAATATGTGGAAACAAAAGACATCTAACCAGAAAAACAAAAAGAATCCAAAAATATGAAGATAGTGTAAGGAGCTTCTGGGACAACTTCAAGCGAACCAACATCCGAATTTTTGGGGTGCCAGAAGAAGGGAGAGCAAAATATTGAAAACCTACTAGAATAAATAATGACAGAAAACTTTCCCTACCTGGTGAAAGAAATAGACTTACAAGTTCAGGAAGCACACAGAACCCCATACAAGAGGAATCCAAAGAGGACCACACCAAGACACATGATAATTAAAATGCCAAGGGCAAAAGACAAAGAGAGAATATTAAAAGCAGCAAGAGAAAAACAGTTAATTACCTACAAGGGAGTACCCATACGACTGTCAGCTGATTTCTCAACAGAAACTATGCAGGCCAGAAGGGAGTGGCAAGAAGTATGCAAAGTGATGAACAGCAAGAACCTACAACCAAGATTACTCTACCCAGCAAAGCTATCATTCAGAGTTGAAGGTCAGATAAAGAGCTTCACAGACAAGAAAAAGCTAAAGGAGTTCATCACCACCAAACCAGATTACATGAAATGCTGAAGGGTATTCTTTAAGAAGAAGAAGAAGAAGAAAAAGGTAAAGATAAAAATTATGAACAACAAAATGACATCAAATACATACCTACCAACAAGTGAATCTAAAAATCAAGTGAATAAAAAATCTGAAGAACAGAATGGACTGGTGAATATAATAGAATCAGGGACATAGAAAGGGAGTGCTCGACTGACGATTCTCAGGGGAAGCAGGTGTGAGGCATGCGGGAAGAGACTGGAGAAAAATCTTACTCCTATGGATGAAGACAGTGGCAGGGGGTAAGGGCATGGGGTGGGGTGGAGAATCAGGTGGAGGGGAGCTATGGGGGGAAAAAAAAGAGGAACACCTGTAATAATCTGTACAATAAAGATTTATTTTAAAAAAAAGTTTGGAAAGGATTATTAATTATTTACATGTTTCATAAAATTCACTAATGAATCTATCTGGTCTGGACTTTTCTGTGTTGGGAGGATTTTATTATCGAGTCAATCTGCTCAAATTTTCTATTTCCTCATGATTCAGTCCTGAATTTATTCCATTTCTTCCCGTTAACCTGGTTTATTGGAAATATAATTGTTCACAGTGGTCTTTCGTGTTTCTTTGTACTTCTGTGGTCAGTTGTAATGTAGTCTTGATGAGAAGAGACCACCTCCTTCCCTAAGAGAAAAATTCCATTTACGAAACTTCTTGCAGTTGGACATAGACATGAGTATCTATCAGTCAAGATGACCACATGACAGACTGACTCAGGATGTGGTGTCACAAAGAGGCTGGTGCTGTGCAGAATTCATTTGACAAAGGTGGTGTGAATAGGAATAGTGACATCCAGTTTCCAAGAGTGTCAATGATGCAATGCTAGCAACAGTTTCAGGGTCCACAAGTGTCAATGGTGTGAACAGTGGTGTCTGTGCCCAGCAGCAGGGTGCATGCGGGACACAACTAGTCTGTTTCTCTCACATCATTCTCCCCGCCCCTACCCTCCCCCCCTTCCATTGTTTCTGAAAAGCAATGGAGAAAACAAAGAACATCCTCAGGTGAGTATTGACAAAAAAATAAATAAAATAGGACAATTGCACAAGTGAACTCAAATTCCACAGAGTATGCTTTGGGAAAATTCTGAGAAACAAAGATGTTAGCACAAGCCCTCAATGAAAAAAGTTTCACGAGGAAGCTGTTCTTGAGCTGAGCTTGTAGAAGTGGGGAGATCTTTAAGTGGAGAAGTTTTAGAAATACTGTCTTGGATTGTGATATGAGTTGCCTAGATATAGAATCCTCCTCCAGGTCCCCCAACTAGAATGTTGTAGCACCTCAACTCTTGACCATTCCCTCTTCCTCCCCACTAATACCACCTTTTCTCAGATCACCTTTGATGTCACTGTGGAAAATGGAATGACCTGGGTCAGAAAGTTCCAACCCTACTATGCCCTGCCTCCCTGGGAAGCCACTTCCCTCCATGGACTTCTTTATATCTACAAAAAAGCTGTTAGGTTAGAAGGCCCAGAACCTCCCAGCACTAATATTCTATAACTGCACAGCTTCTAAAGGCACCCAGTGATTCCATGTGAGAAGTGTGTAGGAGATGGTGCAGGTAGAGGGAGGGACAACCTTAGCTCTCTTTATCCCAGCCACCCTATCACTTTTCTGTTCCTCAAATGTATCTTTTCCATCCCGGAGTTTTTTAGTCCCTTATTCTTCTTTCATCTGGTATACTCTACCCTATCTAATCGCCATAATATTTGGTCTTGCCTCTTCCAGTTTCTGCTGAAATGTTACTTCCCAGGGATTATTTGACTTATTCCCCACCCTTCACCCCAAGCAAGGTGCCACTATGGCCAATAAGCATCATGTCATTGCAGGTTCACCTCTACCTCAGTAAATTCCATGAAAACACTTCTTTTCCTAGTGCCCATAATAGTACAGAATTAGTCAAGATGCTCCAAGAAACAGATCTGGTAGGATGTATGTGTATATATGGATAGAGGGAGAGAGATTGACTTACTTTACGGAATTAGCTTCTGCAATGGTGGGGTGGTGGCAAGTTCAAAATCTGTAGGGCAGACCTGTGGACTGAAGACCCAGGGAGGAACTGATGTTGCAGCATGTATCCAAAGGCAGTCTGAAGCTGAATTCCCTCGTTTTCAGGGACTTCAGTCTCCTCTTAGTCAAGGCCTACCCATGTTATCATCAACGATAATTGACACCACAACATGCCCAATGCTAGAGTGTTTCTTATGCCTGTATCATAATTTATTTGACCATCATTCTATTGTTAGGTTGTTTTTTATTTTTGGTTAATTTTTTATTACAGGTATCCTCCATTTTCTGAAAGTTTCTTCATTTTACCTACATTAATATGGTAAGTTTTTTTTCATAAAAGCAAAAATCCTCTTCATATCTATTAGACTAGCAAAAACAGGTACAAATGTACATCTTTCATAAAAGTGAAGTGGCAGTCTGGTCTGTGTGGCTGTGGTTGAGCACCAGCCGAGGAACCAAAAGTCACCAGTTCAATTCCCAGTCAGGGTTTATGCCTGAGTTGTGGGCTTGATTGCCAGTAGTGGGCATTCAGGAGGCAGCCTGTTGATGTTTCTAACTCTCTTCCTGTCTCTGAACTAAAAATATATATATTTATACACACAAACACACACTAGAGGCCCAGTGCACAAAATTCATGCACTGAGGGAGGGGGTATCCCTCAGCCCAGCCTGCACCCTCTTCAGTCTGGGACCCCTTGGGGGATGTCCAACTGCCTGTTTAGGTCCAATCCCTGTCAGACATACCCTCACAATCTGGGACTGCTGGCTCCTAACCACTTGCCTGCCTGCTGCCCCTAACCACTCTTGCCTGCCAGCCTAACGCCTAATGGCTCCCCTGCTGGCCCGATCGCCCCCAACTGTCCTCCCCTACAGGGCTGAGGGGGGGACTGAGGCTGGCTGAGGCAGGGCTGAGGGGACTCTGGCTGGATGAGACTGGGTGCTGCCATCTTGAGAGGGCGTGACAGTCAATTAGCATATTCCCTCTTTATTGGCTGTGGGCGCTGCCATCTTTTGTGAGGGCGTGATGGTCAATTAGCATATTCCCTCTTTATTAAATAGTATATGTATATATTTTAATTTATTTCAGAGAGGGTGAAGGAGACAGAAAGATCAACGATGAGAATCATTGATTGGCTGCCTCCTACACAGCCCCCAATGGGGACTGAACCTGAACCCTGGGCATGTGCCCTGACCAAGAATCAAACCATGACCTCCTGGTTTATGGGTTGACAGTCATCCACTGAGTCACACCAGCCAAGGCAATAAAAACATTTTTTTAAAGTGAAGTGGCATAGATGACCTTTCAGGAAGTAGGGAAACTCTTCACTCTACACCATTTCAGCTTATAAAAGGTTTCAGAGGAATGCACTACTTTTGGATAGTGGTGTAAACCTGCATATAATAGTACTAGTATGTAAAATTTCATATATGAAAAAATTAAACATAGTAAAATGATCCCATCACCAACCTTAGTAATTATCTCTCTCTTAGAGAATTAGAGGAGCCTGGACAGGGGTTTGGATTAGTGAGACCTGTTTAGAGAAGCAAAGCAGTAAAAAATCAACTCCATTAATTCTGTGGGAACAGTTTTCAATAGTAACACGTACAGTAGCGAAAGACAGGTTCTCCTCCCTCGCATTTGAAGGTGGCTCAGAGCATACCCTGTGGCCGTGGAGTGCTATGAAACCTCAGAAGTATTAGAATGAATCACTGGGAAAATAAAGAAGCAATTAACCCAAAACAAGAGATTTAACAACACACACTATCACCCCACAGCACTGTGGGCCAGCAGTCCAAGCATAGCCACTGAACTGTCTGCCTTAGGCTATACACAAGCATGCAATCAAGAGCTGGATCTGAAGGCTCAACTAGGGTAGGATCCAGTTCCTGGGGGGTTATTGGCCTGAGGGCCTCAGATCCTCAAGGGTGGTTGAACAGGAGACACCACTCAGTTTTCTACCATGTGGGCCACCTGCTTCTTCAAAGACAGTGAAGGAGAATCTCTTCCAAGAAGAAAGTCAGATATTTTATAACCTCCTCATAGAGGTGATATCCTTTTACCTGTGCCATATTCTATTGGTTAGAATAAAGTCACTAGCCCAGCTGGTGTGGCTCAGTGGTTGAGTATCAACCTGTGAACCAGGAGGTCAATTTGATTCCAGGTCAGGTCACATGCCCGAGTTGTGGGTTCTGTCCCCAGTGTGCAGTGTGCAAAAGGGAACCGATCAATGATTCCCTCTCATCATTGATGTTTCTCTCTTTCCTTCTCCTTTCCTCTCTGAAATCAATAAAAAAAATTTTTTTCCTCAAAAGAAGCAAGTCACTACATCCAGCCCAAACTCAAGGGGAGGGGATTTCACAAAAGTGTTTATACCAGTGTAAGGATCACTAGGAGCTACTGGAAAAGTCTGCTTACCACACAGCGAACAGCTGACACCCTATATACTTGGTGCTTAAGCAGTTTATGTCTCCTCATCAAAAAGGCTAATCAGAGTGAAAATGAGGCAGGATCCTCCACTGCCACATACCCTACGTTACATGTCCATAGGGTGCCAAGTTTTCTCCATTACAGAATAATAGAAGGAATGGGACTCATGCCTTCTCTTTACTTGCTAACAATAAATTGAAAAGTTCCCAGGAAGCCTTTTTCCTAACTTACAGCACATGACATGGTTTTTCACCTGAGTCCTGTTGAACAACAGGAGGTGACTCCAAAGGGACCTGCTTTGCATTGCAAAAAAAAATTTAAGATACTTAGGAATAAACGTAACCAAGGAGATAAAAGACCTGTATTCAGAAAACTACAGGACATTGAAAATATCGAGGAAGATATAAATAAGTGGAAAGATATATATACCATGTTCATGGATTGGTAGAATCAACATCATTAAAATATCCACACTACCCAAGGCAATCTACAGATTCAATGCAATCCCTATTAAAATACCAAGGGCAGACATTAATGATGGAGAAACCAAGATGGCGGCATAGGTGAACACCTGAACGTGCTGCCTCGCACAACTACTTCAAAACTACAACTAAAAGACAAAACGGACATCATCCAGAACCACAGGAAGACTGGGTGAGTGAAAATTCTACAACTAGAAGGAAAGAGAAAAGCACACTAAGACTCAGAGGAGGTGCAGAGGGCAGAGGTATGGAGGCGCATGCGCGGAGAGGGCTGGCAAATGAGTACACAGCTGGCTTTTTCAAGCCTGAGGGAGACACAAGCACCCGACTGCTCTGAACTCCAGTTCTGGGCGAGACTCTGGGGACCCAGACTCATATGGGAAGAAACTGGACTGTCTGGCAGTGGGCAGACCTCGAGGGTGGCTTTCTCTCAGAGGTGTCTGCAGCGATTACTAAGGGACACTGAGACCCGGGGCCTCTTAGGGCACAGCTGACGGGAAGCCATTGCTGTTTGCTCCACCCTGAGACTCTGCCCCATCCAAGCTGAGCACAGAGGCTTTTGCATACGAATGGCCTGGTCCTTTGAAATCTGAACTTACCTAACAAACTGCAGATGAGTCAGAGAGAACCAGAACATCCAAAAGAAGGCCCAAGGCCCCACAGAAGCTTGTATTGCTTCACAGCTGGGCCTCATCTGGGCATCTCCAACACCCTAACAAAGAGAAATCTGCAGCTCTCTCCTTAGCTCCTGCTGCGTGGCCTCAGGCAGAGGCTAAATTAGCACCTTCTTGGAGATCCAAGAGCCAGTGTACCCAGGGGTCAGAGTGGGACCATCCAGATTACAACTCCTCAGATCCATAAGGGACACACATAAGGGCAGACTCAGTGAGCACCAAAGCCTCACTGAAGCAAGTCTTGCCTCATAAGGGTGTCTCCAGCACAGAAGTTCTCCCAGCAGAGACACAGCTGATCCTTACCAGTCAATTGGCCTGGAGGTCAATTCCTCCCAATGATACCAACAACCATCAAGGCTTAACTACAACAAGGCTGTGCACACAGCCCACAAAGGGGTGCACCAAGAGTGTCTGTAACTGGGGAGGCTGAGCCACTGGGCCCTATAGGACACCTAGCACACAAAGCCACTCTATCAACTCAGGGGAGCAGCGAAAATGCGGAGACAAAGAAACAGGTCACAATGAAAGAAATGGAGGAAAGCAAACCACTGGATATAGAGTTCAAAACCATGGTTAAAAGGTTTTTCAAGAATTTTCTAGAATAGGCTGATAAATTTAGTGAGACCCTCGAGGATATGAAAAAGGACCACCTAGAAATTAAACATACACTGACTGAGCGCTAACAGGTTTGGCTCAGTGGATAGAGCGTCGGCCTGTGGACCAAAGGATCCCAGGTTCAATTCTGGTCAAGGGCATATACCTTGGTTGCAGGCACATCCCCAGTGGGGGATATGCAGGAGGCAGCTGATCGATGTTTCTCTCTCATCAATGTTTCTAACTCTCTATCCCTCTCCCTTCCTTTCTGTAAAAAAAAAATCAAGAAAATATATTAAAAAAATATATATACATATATTATATATATATAATAAACATACACTGACTGAAATAAAAAATAATATACAGAGATCCAACAACAGACTAGAGGATCGCAAGAATCAATTCAAAGATTTGAAATACAAAGAAGCAAAAAACACCCAACCGGAAAAGCAAAAAGAAAAAGAATCCTGCACTAACCGGTTTGGCTCAGTAGATAGAGCATTGGCCTACGGACTAAAGGGTCCCAGGTTCGATTCCGGTCAAGGGCATGTACCTTGGTTGCAGGCACATCCCCAGTGGGGGATATGCAGGAGGCAGCTGATCGATGTTTTTCTCTCATCGATGTTTCTAACTCTCTATCTCTCTCCCTTCCTCTCTGTAAAAAAATCAATAAAATATTTTTTTTTAAAGAAAAAAGAATCCAAAAATATGAAGATAATGTAAGGAGCCTCTGGGACAACTTCAAGTGTACCAACATCAGAATTATGGAGGTGCCAGAAGAAGAGAGAGAGCAAGATCCTGAAAACCTATTTGAAGAAATAATGACAGAAAACTTCCCCCACCTGGTGAAAGAAATAGACTTACGAGTCCAGGAAGTGCACAGAACCCCAAACAAAAGGAATCCAAAGAGGACCACACCAAGACACATCATAAGTAAAATGCCAAGAGCAAAAGACAGAGAGAGAATATTAAAAGCAGCAAAAGAAAAACAGTTAGTTGCCTACAAGGGAGCACCCATACGACTGTCAGCTGATTTCTCAGCAGAAACTATGCAGGCCAGAAGGGAGTGGCAAGAAATATTCAAAGTGATGAATAGCAAGAACCTACAACCAAGATTACTCTATGGAGCAAAGCTACCATTCAGAATGGAAGGTCAGATAAAGAGCTTCACAGATAAGAAAATGCTGAAGGAGTTCATCACCGCCAAACCAGTATTATATGAAATGCTGAAAGGTATTCTTTAAGAACAGGAAGAAGAAAAAGGTAAAGATAAAAATTATGAACAACAAATACATATCTATCAACAAGTGAATCTAAAAATCAAGTGAATAATAAATCTGATGAACAGAATAATCTGTTGAATATAATAGAATCAGGGGCATAGAAAGGGAGTGGACTGACAATTCTCAGGGGGAAAGGGGTGTGGGAGGTGCAGAAGAAACTGGACAAAAATCATACACCTATGGATGAGGGCAGTGGGGGAAAGGAGTAAGGCGAGGGGGTGAGAACCGGGTACAGGGGAGCTATGGGGAGAGAAAAAGAGGAACAACTGTAATAATTTGAACAATAAAGATTTAAAAAGAAAGAAAGAAAAGAAAATAAAGAAATAAAATATGAAGGGCATATTTCACAGATCTAGAACAAATACTCCAAAAATGTATATGGAACCAAAAAAGGCCTTAAACAGGCACAAACAAGTTTCAATAAATTTAAGAATAATGAAATTGTATCAAGTATTGTCTCTAATTACAACAGTATGAAATTAGAAATCAAGTACATGAAGAAAACTGAAAAACAACCACATGGAAGCTAAATGGCATACTATGAAACAATGAATGATTTAACAACAAAATCAAAGAAGAAATCAAATGATACCTTGAAAATACAATGACCCCAAATCTGTGAGACACAGCAAAAGCAGTTCTAAGAGGGAACTTCTTAGCAACACAGGCCTACCTCAAGAAAAACCTGAAATAAACAAACTTACACCTAAAGGAACTAGAAGAACAACAACAAACAAAGCCAAAGTGGGTAGAAGGAAGGAAATAATCAAGATCAGCATAGAAATAAACAAAATTGTCTAAAAAAAAATAATACAAAAGACCAATAAAACCAAGAGCTGGTCTTTAAAAAGGTAAAATCAATAAACCTTTACCCAGACTCAAAGAAAAAAGAGAAGACCCAAATAAATAAAATCAGAAACGAAACAGAAGTGACACCACTGAAATACAAAAGATTATAAAACTAGTGGCCCGGTGCATAAATTCATGCACACTGAAAGGAATTTAATTAGAAGAAAGATTTTAATATCGCTATTTGCCCTTTCTCTATAATAGGAGTGTCAACCAAATTCACGATCAACAATGACAGATCAAAACACATGCATTCAGCCCTAACCGGTTTGGTTCAGTGGCTAGAGCATCAGCCTGCGGACTGAAGGGTCCCAGGTTCGATTCCGGTCAAGGGCATGTACCTGGGTTGCGGACACATCCCCAGTAGGGGGGGTTGCAGGAGGCGGCTGATCGATGTTTCTCTCTCATTGATGTTTCTATCTCTCTCCCTTCCTCTCTTTAAAAAAAATCAATAAAATATTTTTTAAAAAAAACATTCGATTGGCGCCGGCAAGAGCTTCATATGTATCATACATGCACGAGTCAACTTAGCCTTTTATATATATAGAATAAACTTGTTTAATTAGACCTGCTTTCTGATTTAGGTAAACTTTTTCCAGCCCAGTGAAGCACCCCAACTTCTCTTTAAGGTAATTTCAAGGTCCACCATTTTTTTTAATAGATTATTTATTGATTTCAGAGAAGGAGAGGGAGATAAACAGCAATGATGAGAATCATTGATCAGCTGCCTCCTGCATGCCCCACCCTGGGGATCAAGCCCACAACCAGGGCATGTGCCCTTGGCCAGAATCAAACCCAGGACCCTTCAGTCCACTGGCCAATGCTCTATCCACTGAACCAAATTGGCTAGGGTGAGGTCCACCATTTCTGACTTCTTTTCAGTTGGATCAAATTTCTAAGCTTTATAAATCTCCATTGTCCAGATAATGAAAAGAAAATAGGATTCCACAAATCTCCTATCTACCTACTCCAAGACTTCTGTGAGGATCAAATGAGATGAGGCACGGGAAAACACTTCATAGATATTTGGTTAAAGTGTAAAATGTCCCACCTGTGTTCTTGGACTGAATAAACTACAAGGAGGCTAGTCGTCGCTAGGGAGAGGAAGCCAGGCGTTGCTATGTGATGTCATTACCCGGTGCCCACCTGGGCTGGGCTGGGCTGTGGGCTGCATTTTGCACCATGGGGTCTTGGCAGCATTGGCTGCGATTTGGTGTGGTGTTGCTCCAGGGTGGTGGCGGGCCCCGTGTCCCACTTGGGGGATGCCCAGTGTTACTTTGTCAGCACCAGGACCACGGTGCCGTTTCTCTGTGCGCACTACAGCAGCTCCTGTGTTGAGCATCTGCCCCCTGGTTGTCAGTGTGAGTCATAGCAACCGGTTGGACAGTAGGAAGAAAACTTAGCATATTAGCCTTTTATATAGACTAGAGGCCTGTGCACGAAATTTGTGCATGGGGGGGGGGTGGGCAACCCCTCAGCCCGGCCTGCACCCTATCCAATCCAAGACCCCTCGGGGGATGTCCAACTGCCTCTCACAATCCAGGACCGCTGGATCCTAACCACTTACCTGCCTGCCTGACTGATTGCCCCTAACCCCTCTGCCTGCCTGCCTGATCACCCCAAACCACCTCTACCTGCCTACCTGATTGCCCCTAACTGCTCCCCTGCTGGCCTGATCACCCCTAACCGCCTCTGCCTTGCTCTGCATCCGGGACCCAGGATTTCCCCCTCCGGCTCATCACAGGCACCCAGGACCCTGGCTTCCCTCCCTCTGGCCAGCCACAGGAACCCAGGACCCAAGCCAGGTTTGCCCAGGCTGGCTGCAGCTGCAGAGGACCGTGGACGGGCAGCTTCACCCAGGCCACAGCCACAGGCACCCAGGACTGCGGGGCAGGCGACTTTTCCCTCTCCTGGGCCCCAGCCACAGGTGCTGGCACCCAGGACCATGGGGTGGGCGGCCTGTCCCTCTCCCAGGCCACAGCCCCAGCTGCTGGCGCCCGGGACCACAGGGTGTGCGGCTTGTCCCTCTCCCAGGCCGTGGCCTGGCTGGTCCCCATTCCTCTCTCCCCAGTGTTGAGTGTCTGAGCCCTTACCATTTGACAGCATGATGACCATTTGCATATTAGCTCTTTATTATATAGGATACTATAAGTCTTGACCGGTATGGCTCACTTGGTTGAGCATAGCTCCATGCACCAAAAGGTCACCAGTTCAATTCAGGTTGTAGTTCTATCCCCATTAGGAATGTACCAGTATACGGGATGCAGCTAATTGATGTTTCTCTCTCATATCAATGTTTCTGTCTCTCTCCCTTCCTCTCTCTAAAATCAATACAAACATATTTCAAAAGAAAGAGTATAGCCCTAGCCAGTTTGGCTCAGTGGATAGAGCATCGGCCTTCGGACTAAAGCGTCCTGGGTTTGAATCCGGTCGAGGGCATATGCCCAGGTTGTGTGCTCAGTCCCCAGTAGGGAATGTGCAGGAGGCAGCAGCCAATCAATGATTCTCTCTCATCATTGATGTTTCCATCTCTCTCTCCCACACCCTTCTCTGAAATCAATAAAAATATATAGAAAAAAATAAATAATATTTTAAATTACCTATTTTTTTAAAAAAGAGTATGTTTAAAAAAAAACAAAAAACTATGATCTGGATGATGGATAAATTACCTGTGGCGGCATAGGATGATCTGGAAGATGGATAAATTTTTAGAAATATACAATCTTCCAAAACTGAGTAAAAAAAAAAAAAATCTGAATAGACCAATAACCACTAATAAAATTAAATCAGTAATCAAAATACTCCAAACAAACAAAAGTCCGGGACTAAATGATGTCACAGGTGAATTTTTAAAAAAATATATATTTTATTGATTTTTTACAGAGGGAGAGATAGCTAGAAACATCGATCAGCTGCCTCCTGCACGCCCCCTACTGGGGACGTGCCCGCAACCCAGGTACATGCCCTTGACTAGAATCGAACCTGGGACCTTTCAGTCCGCAGGCTGACGCTCTATCCACTGAACCAAACCGGTTTCGGCATCACAGGTGAATTTTATCAAACATTCAAAAAATACCTATCCTCATACTCAAAAAAATTGAGGGAAGACTCCCAAAGCTCATTTTATGAGATCAGTTTTACCCTTATTCCAAAACCAAAGACATTACAAAAAAAAGAAAATTATAGACCAACAGCCCTGATGAACAGATGCAAAAATCCTCAACTAAATATTAGTAAATTGAATCCAGTAGTATGTTAAAAAGATCATAAACCATGACCAAGTGAGATTTATTCCTGAGATTAGTTCAATATCCACAAATCAATTAACATGATACACCACATTTAAAAATGAAGGGTGAAAATCATGTGATCATATCAATAGATGCAGAATAAGCATTCAAAAAAATCTAGCATCAGCCTGGCCAGTTTTGCTCAGTAGTTGAGTGACGACCCATGAACCAGAAGGTCACAGGTCAATTCCCGGTCAGGACACATACCCAGGTTGCAGACTTGATCCCCAGTAGGCAGCCGATCCATGATTCCCTTATCATTGATATTTCTATCTCTCTCTCTCTCCCTTCCTCTCTCTAAACTAATAAAAACATTTTTTAAATCCAACATCCGTTTATGATAAAAACTCTCAGCAAAGCAGAAATAGCGCGGACTTACCTCAACGTGATAAAGAGCATATATGACAAACCCACAGCTAACATGATAATCAACTGGAAAAAGCTAGAAGCATTTTCCTTATGATCAGTGTACCTGTCCAATTTCCCAACACCATTTATTGAAGAGACTGTCCTTATTCCATTA
This sequence comes from Corynorhinus townsendii, assembly GCA_026230045.1. Classification (NCBI taxonomy): domain Eukaryota; kingdom Metazoa; phylum Chordata; class Mammalia; order Chiroptera; family Vespertilionidae; genus Corynorhinus; species Corynorhinus townsendii. The sequence continues at coordinate 99,369,837 of JAPDVU010000004.1, read as the reverse complement.
TATGCTCTTGCCTCCTCTGTCAAATATTGAGTTGAATGGCTTGGGTCGATTTCTGGATTCTCTGTTCTGTTCCATTCGTCTATCTGCCTGTTCTTGTGCCAGTACCAGCTATTTTGAGTACAGTGGCTTTGTAGTATAACTTGGTATCTGGTATTGTGATTCCTCCAACTTTGTTCTTCTTTCTCAAGATTGCTGTGGCTATCCAGGGTCTTTTTTGTTTCCATATAAATTTTTGGAGTGTTTGTTCTAGATCTGTGAAATATGCTGTTGGTATTTTAATAGGGATTGCATTGAATCTATAATGAGTCATCAGCTGTTGAAGTGTATATACATTTTTTGGGAGACACCCTGGGTATACACACTTTGACTAAATATAAAGGCAGTGTTTGTACTTCAACTGCAATTTCAAACTTCTAGTAGCATTTCAGGATGAATTTCCTTTGTTCAAAGCTTAGTCTGGCTGAAAAGAAAGAAACATCAATTGAGCTACCAGCTGTTAAAGTGTGTATACATGTTTCGGGGACACCCTGTAGATGAGAGGATTAGAATACAGAACCAAAAATCCAGAAATAGATCTAACTATGAAGGAATTTCACACATAACAGAAACTTCTCATTCACCTAATCCATCTAATGTGTCCTGTTCAGTACAGTAACCACAAGCCACATGTGGCCATTGAGCATCTAAAATATGCCTAGTCTAAACTGAGATGTGATGTAAGTAAAATATACATCAAATTTCAAAGACTTAGTATTAAAAAACAAAATATCTCATTAACTATTGTTTAAAATTAATTACATGTAAATTTATTTTTTTACAGAATGGGTTAAGTTGGTGAAATTAAATTTCACCTATTTCTTTTTACTTTTTAAAAATGCAGTGACAAATAAAAACTTGAGTGTTTTACATTACATTTCTAATGGACAGAACTGCTCTAAGGAAAAATAAAGATCTTCCCTTTACATCATATTTTTAAAAATAAAGATAAAGAGTTAAATAAAAAAATAAAAAAATACCACATGAGATCCTAGGAAAGTAAATTAGAATCTGAGGGTCAGGATGGATTTCTTAATGAGGACAACTTGTCATATATACACATGTATGCAGAAACAGATAAAAAGACAAACAACCCAATAGGAAAAGCAGGCAAAGAGCAGGATTGGAAATGCCCAGAAAAACAAATCCTAGTGGCAAACAAAGATTTAACAAAAAGATACTCTAAATTACTAAGGAAGAGAAAATGCAATTTAATTGACTAAGACATCTCTTTCTTTACTGGTTGGGGGGTGGCCAATGTAGATGATACCTCTGTCAGGGATGTGGGAAAAGGGACAAGCTCATGCACTGCTGCCAAGGGACATGCAAAGAATAACAGGCTTCTGAAAAACCAACATTGCAATATCCATTAAAATTAAAACTATATAATATCCTTCAACAAGGAACCATCCTAAAAGTAATAAATCCACTATACATATTGACATATGTTCAGACAATCTGTATTGTAACACTGTTTATGCAGCAGCAAAAATTTAAAAAGGACACCAAGAAACATTCAATAAATTAATAAATGCCATCTGCTGATAAAAGGCTGAAAAATGTATGGTACCTGCAGCATAAGACCAGTTAGGCAATCATTAAAAATGTTAAATGAAAAATATTAGCAGAATTTTTTACACTTGAAATATCAACACTGGCTCCGTGGTAGGGATAGACTACCTCATAACATGCTGGTGCAGGCATAAATAGGTACAACCTTACGGGAAGACTCTTATTAGACATTTAAATGTCTATGCCTTTTGACTCAACAGCCCAACTTCCAGAAATCTATCTTATTACTTTATGGCATGACAATCTAAACGTACCTGTGCAAATATGTCAAATCATTATGTTGCATACCTTAAGCTACTACAACATTGTATGTCAATTATATCTCAAAACTGAGGGAGAAAGATATATGTACAAGGATGGTCACTATAGCTTTTATTTAATAAGACTTGGAAAGAACCTAAATGTGTGCTCTAAATAAAAAGCTGCGTAAGTTATGTCTAAAGAATAAAATAACGCAGACTTGAAAAAGAATGAGGTAGCTCAATATTACTGAACTAAAAAGACAGAAAATAGTATAAAGTACAAAAAGTCCAAACTGAAGACTGTCTATGTTTGAAATTTTTCATAATTAAATAAATGAAAAAAAAGGGAGTGGGGTCAAGGAATTAGGTATGCTGCCTTTTTCTAAGAAATCTGGACTATTGAACCCACTCCACCCCAACTCACCATATATGACCTCAACAGTTTTCTACCTGCACTGCTAATTTGGTTATTTCTTCTATACAACTCATTAATTTTAAGCCATCTTCTAATCTCTTTTCTTGATATAAAAACAATATTTAAAACGTCTATAAATTTTCATCTCATTAAAAAGATCATCTCATTGTAATTCACTTTTTGCATCCCTTGGCATAAATCAGCATTACAACACTCATCACTCTCCCTGCAAATTCTACCTTAGAATTGGGGCATTTTGTGAACTAGAACAAGTACTGCTGCTACAATTTCTAATGGTCCAATAGCAATGAGGCGGGGAGTTAATAAATGAAATTTTCTCAAGTTTAATCCTCTTCAATCATTGGCTACCGAAAAGAAAAGTGAGCAAAAAGCAAAAGAACAGTAAAGAAAAAGTAGACCACCTGTATTTAGCACTTGTGATCACAAATCTTTATAACTCGCACATTTGAATATTTTCTGCAAATACATAGTTTCTGGCTCCCAGGATGTGAGGCTAAACACCGAGCATTGTTTTCTAAAGAGCATCACAACTTACACGGGACACGTCGGGCCTCTGGCCACCGCCCTCAGAGGGTACACCAAACAGGTCACCTCCTTCAGTCCGATTCCGCAGCCAAGGGTCGGAGGAGAGAAGGAGCGACCCTTCCGCACCGGCAGGGCCCCACTCCCAGCTCGAGCTCCTCCCGCCCCATCGCCCATTCCTCCAGCCCCGGGCCTGCGAAGCTTCCAGCAACAAGGGCGCTGCAATGAGGTCCGGAGTCCACACAGGTACCATCTCCTCGTGGAGAGGCTCGCGTCGCCGCCCAACAGGGGAAAGGGCGGCCTTAGGGCTCGCACGCAGCTGCGGACCGAGCGAGGAGCTGGGGAACAGGTGAGCAGCAGCGGCGCAGTGCCAGCTCTCTCGGGCCCCACTCCAGCGGGGACGAAGATCATAGGGCAAGGGGCACGAACCCCACGGCTAGGAGAACTGACTTCCAGAATGATAAAAGGCTAACCCTAACCTATTCGGAAGTGACGTGTTCGCTGAGACCTGCGGGTCCGCGCCGTAAATGGCCGCCGCAACTAGGCACCTTCTCCCGGACTGGCCAGCTGTGGCAGGTATAGCTCCAAGTCCGACCCCGCCCGGCTCTGGCAGCTCCTTGCGCCACCCAGAACCAACCGAACTCAGCCCGAGCCGAACCGGAGCCCAGCCCAGCCGGGTGGGTCAACTCCCGACCCGCGTCCGTCGGCGCCCGGCGGGCTGGCTTCAGCGCTCAGCCACGCGCATGCGCGGCCCTCTGTCCAGAGGATTCCTCTGGCCGCCTGGGCGACCACCTTTCGGCCACCTGCCCCTCCGGGTCCCTTCTCGCCCTAGACTCCAGCCAGCGTTCCTCACCTCCGACCTCCCGCCTTCTTCTGCCTCAAGCAGCGCCTGGCCACAGGCTCCCAGACGCCAGCCTCTAGGAGCGACTTCCGCTTCCGGCGAGTATTGTGTGTCGCGCTGCGGGAGGGGCGGTGGGGAGGAGGAAGGAGGAGGCAGCGTTCCGGCGGCTCCGCGCCCCGCACTGCCCGATCCGTGGCCGGGAAGGTAGGTGCAGTCCCGCCGCCGTGCCCGGGCCCGGGGTCTGCCCCCGCGGGCCGGGCCCGCACGCCGCGTCCCAGCGCCCGCGACCGCGTCACCGGCCCGCACGTACCCACAGCCACCTCCACCCGCCTCGGGCCGGGAACGTTGGCCGCCCCGGCGACGTCAGCGCGTCCGGCGTTGCTTGGCTACCCTGCCGTGCCCCCTTCCCGCCGCCGCTCGCCTCCCCCGGTGAAACTGACGTCGTCCTGGCGGTTCTCGGCTGCGTCCTGGCTACGGGCACCCCACCTTCACGTCCACTCCTCACCTGGACACGCATACCTCCTTCCCTGCCAACCTCTTACCCTCTCCAGCCCCTGCGCCTGACCTGACGGGAGAAGATGGAGAACGGGGTGGGACCGAGTTGTGAACCACGCTCAGGAGAGGGTCGCAAGGTGGGGTCCCGGACAGTGTAGAAGCAAAATGAGGACGTGCCTGTAGTTGGCGCTTCGACAGAGACACGAGGAATAGAGGGAGAGAAATCTCCAACCCAGAGCGCCAAGGCCCCCAAGTCTCTCCCTCCTTCCCTAACCTTCTCACCATTGTTTTCCCACCACTCTTGCCAGTCTAGTTCCCTAACTGCATACAATTCAGTTCACCGCAGGCGAGGAGACCACCTAATTTCTAGAAGATTGGGCAAAGGGCAGGCTCACCACCATTGGGGTCCCTTAGGTGGGGAAGCTTCATGGACTGAACAGTCTCTCCTGGTTCAGGGAAGAATTTGAGATTCAAATAAGTTACTACTCCAAATTAAAGACTAAATGTGTGCCATCAATACACACAGGAATAATAGTCATTATTAACCCAACTCATTATAGGGCCACTTCCCTCTCAACACATAGACCTACTAAATTTCTTTCCCTCTGTCCTGTCCCGTGTAGGGGAGGGAAGTGGACAGGAGGGATCATGAAGATAGAGAAATCGACCATTTTGTGGGTAAAAGTGGTGTTTTATCAGCAGAGGACCAGTCTTCTGCCTAATAGATCTCTTTAATACATTTCTCATTCTTTTGAGGCTTCACTTGAGGGAGATTTTGATTGCCTCTTTATTTTCTTCCCCAACCATCCAATACCCATTAGCTGGAGGCACAGTGTGTCCAAGGAATTTGTTATTGATAGCTGTTTCATAAGACTCCAGTCACTGCTGAATATTTAAAAGAGATTTTCAGCCCTCTTTTCAAGAAGTTGAAGTTATTGGCCTGGGTCAATAATACACTCTTTAGTATAGTTGCCATGAATTTATCACTTTTCAGTAGTTGTAAATGTCCAAATGCAGAAATAGAAATGGGATATTGTATAAATCATTTCACTCCAAGAGGAGGGCACACTTCCTCTAGACTAATCTTATAGAAGGAAGAATAATATCATCATTCCTGAAAAGAAGAGGTTGTTACCCTTGCCTAACTAATTCTGCTTATTATTATTTAAAAGAGTGAGAGAACAGTGGCAGAGAATCTGGCTTAGGCTCCAATGGACTATTGCAAAAAAATTCTGTAACGTTAAACTTTAAAATATATCTAATTTAAGAAATCTTAATACTTTGATTTTTATAGCACTGTACTTTCTCAAACTTCTTTTTCATCCATTAGAAAAATATGTCATCGGCCCATGGGCCATATAAGGCCTGCAAAATCATTTGGTCTGGCCCTGTTAGGGCATTAGGTGTGAGTTCATTAAATGTTTGACAAATATAGCAGGCTAATTTTTTTCTTCTTTTTGTTTCCTTTTTTTTAAAACAGGCTAATTTTTAAGTTGATAATTTTGTATGGCCCACACTCTACACTAATAAAAGAGAAATGCAAATTGACTGTACCTTCGCGATGCCCACCAGCCAATCAGGAGTGAGTATGCAAATTAACCCAACAAAGGTGGTGGGTTGATTTGCATACACAGGCGCCAAGCGGCTGGGGGCAGGATGCTTGCATCATTGCCATGGCGACAACACAGGTGTTCCAAACTGCCCCAGCCTCTCTGGGCCTCTGGGCAGCATGGGAAGGCAGAAAGGCGGCTCCAGGCTGGAGCAAAGGCAGTGCCAGCAGCCAGGGGATGGAAGGCCCATTCTTGCATGAATCTTTGTGCATCGGGCCTCTAGTGATGTTATAAATATGCAAATGGCCCTTGGCAGAAAAAAGGTTCCCCACCCCTAGTCTAGAAAATTGGTTTTAGGATACAAGTGGGATGAGCCTGGATCAGGAGTATGTTGGGCTACAGTTAAAGGAAGCCTCTGTTTCTAACAAGGGAAAGCAGAGCTAAAAGAAGAGATGGGAGAGAGGGGTATCAGTTTGCTGCATAGGAAAAAAATTAGATTGATGGCTGGGAGTCACAAGTTTTGGAAATAGAGTAATAAAAGAGAGGTTGAATCTAACGGAAGAAAAGTGTAAAATACCAACGTGGGGCTAAATCTAGAATTAGGGTTTTACATGTGGGTAAATGTCAGGGCACGGATGCAGAAAAAGAAAGATTTAAACCTCCAACTAACATTTTTTCTCTGCCTCTTTCCTATCCCTAAGTTAAATAATGGCAGAGACGAGTCTGTTAGAGGCTGGGGCCTCTGCAGCATCCACAGCCGCGGCTCTGGAGAACTTACAGGTGGAGGCCAGTTGCTCTGTGTGCCTGGAGTACCTGAAGGAGCCTGTCATCATTGAGTGTGGGCACAACTTCTGCAAAGCTTGCATCACCCGCTGGTGGGAGGACCTAGAGAGGGACTTTCCTTGTCCCGTCTGTCGAAAGACCTCCCGGTACCGCAGTCTCCGGCCTAATCGTCAACTAGGCAGTATGGTGGAAATTGCCAAGCAGCTCCAAGCTGTCAAGCGGAAGATCCGGGATGAGAGCCTCTGCCCCCAGCATCACGAGGCCCTCAGCCTCTTCTGCTATGAGGACCAGGAGGCTGTATGTTTGATATGTGCAATTTCCCACACCCATCGGGCCCACAACGTCGCACCACTGGATGACGCCACACAGGAGTACAAGGTGGGGAACCAGACACATGAAGTCAACATGGGGCAAAGGGAAGAGCACAGTGGAGGAAGGCTCTCTGGGTAGAGGATCATAAGCTCCTGAGGGCAAGACTGTATCTGGGTCTCATTCTGTAGTTACCTCTAAGGTACATACACAGGGAACACATAGTACATCTGACCAGTTATCCTCGAGCATGAAGAACAGTGGCGAGGAGTACCCCAAAATTTCTCTCTGACCTTTCTAAGACATTTGAGCATGAGGGGTCTTGGACTATAACAGCCTATCTAATAAAAGAATAATATGCAAGTTAACCATCACTCTGTGACAAAATTGTGGCCCCCATAGCCACAAGGTGGAGGCGCCCAATCCCCTCAGCCCTGCTGCTGGAGTGTCCGGGCCTGTCCACCGGAGCAGCGAGGCTGGATCCGCCGCCAGAGGGGTCGGATCCAGCCTCTCCGCTCCACTGGTGCTGCAGCGTCTGGGCCTGTCAGCCCCACGGGGGTTCACGGGGACCAAGCAGTGAGACTGGATCCACCCCCAGACACGGCAGACAGAGTCTGGACAGCAGGGCTTGGGGGCTTCCTTAGCGTGGCCGTGGCGGGGAAGTCCCCCAACATGGCAGACAGAGCCTGGACAACAGGGCATGGGGGCTTCCTTAGTGTGTCAGTGTCAGCGAAGCTCCCAGGCCTGGCAGACAGAGCACACTGCCAGGGCATTGGGGCTTCCTTCGCATGGCGGCGACAGGCAGAGAGCGGACAGCAGGGCATGGGGGCTTCATCTCCATGGCTACAGCGAAACCCCCAGGTCCCACAGAGTAGAGAACCACGGGAGTGGGCCTAAGCCATCAGTAGGACATGCCCTGAGAGCTCCTGGATTGTAGAGCGTGCAGGTTGGGCTGAGGGACCCCTGTGCACTAATTTCGTGCACGGGGCCTCTAGTTTATATATATATAAAAGCCTAAGTGACCATTTGATTGGTAGCTATGATGCACACTGACCACCAGGGGGCAGATGCTCAACCCACAGGCATAGAAACATGGAACAGACTGATGAATCTCAGAGGGGCGGGGGAAGGGCGGAAAGCGATTAACCAAAGATCTTATATGCATACTAGAGGCCCAATGCACGGATTTGTGCACCAATGGGGTCCCTCAGCCTGGCCTGTGGGGATTGGGCTGAAACTGGTTCTCTGACATCCCCCAGGGGTCCCAGATTGTGAGAGGATGCAGGCCAGGCTGAGGGACCCCACCGGTGCACGAATCCATGCACCGGGCCTCTAGTATTTTTCATAATGAATGAGAACACAGAGAGAAGATCCACATTAGGAAGAACTGAAAAGTGGTCTGGTTTCCTCATTCTGTCTCCTGCTCAGAGCATCCCTTCCCTTCCCATTGGTACTAGGAAGAGTGTCATTCCACTTTAGACTGAACCAGTCTGTTATTTGCATCTTCCCCAGATAATGGATAACATGACATCTGGTTTAAATTATTGCTGGGTCAGAGAGTAAGTGTTTGAGTAACAGAAATTAGAGCTGCTAATGTCTTAGTACTTTATCAAGTACTTATTTATGTTAATAAAATCTTAGAAATAAGATTTAAGGTTGTTTATAAGTAAGATTTCATTATATTTGCAGATGGTTAGAGTTGAATGGGAATGCAAGTTTAAAGATGGACATCAGGGTCCAGAAGGTCACTTTGACAGTAATAGGTAGATACTCTTGAGTTAGAAGGTGGGTGGGGTGGTGACCGCTGGACCACTGAGGTTCAGTGAGAGGACATTTACCCACATGTAAAACCCTAATTCTAGATTTAGCCCCACATTGGTATTTTACATCTTCTCTTCCTCTAGATGGGGGGGTGGGGGGGAGGATTGGTGAGCAAGGAAGGTGATAGAGATAGGCTGGTGTCAGGAAGAGAGACCTGTAAGAAGTTAACATCGCAAGTGACAGGCAAGGAAGGGAGTTGACTCAAGAGCTGGTGAGATGGGTAGGATGCAAGCAAACGATTTAAAACAAATGGGTTAACCTCTGAATGTAGGCTATGCCAGCCAACCCCAGATCCCACCTCTCCCACTTCCTACCCTCAGGAAAAACTGCAGAAGTGCCTGGTGCCTCTGGAGCAGAAGCTACAGGAGATCACCCGCTGTAAGTCCTCAGAGGAGCAGAAGCCTGCAGAGCTCAAGGTAAAGGCAGGCAATGAACCAAGCATTAACACATTATTTAATCCACCAGTTCTGATTCATTAGAAAAATGCTGTACTTTCAGAAATGATGGTATTTTCTTAAGCTTGATGGTCATTAGACATTGTACTTACATTACTTGTCATGAATTAAGTATTGAGGAGGAGACTGGAAGAGGTAAAGGACAGTCAGAATGTCTTACATCTGGCGAGTTCAGGGGGTTTGTGCCTGTTGGTCTCCTTGCTGTGTACAGCAGGGAAGGAAGCTGCTCTGCTGAGTGTGCAGAGGTAGGACTTTATTAGAGGGGTTGAGGAGAGGAGAATTTGGGAGGTTCACTGGGGAGGAAGGGAGAAGGAACTGACCAAGCGATCCCAGAAGAACTGTCCAATGACATTCTCTTCACTCCAGCAGCTCAGGAATGACAGGGGATGTTCCTGGCATGCTCTCCTCTTCCCATCCTCTGCCTGTAGAACCCTGTCCGTCCTTCTGGCAGCGGGAAAGCCACTTTCTAGGCAGCCTTTCCTGACACTTTAGCACTTAGCTTTCCTCATTTTCATATATTTCTGCATCTTTCAGAGTATCACCATGTTTGTAGCATGGTGTTTTTGTTTCTGTCTTATTTCTTCTAATGGTCAATGAATAAGTATTAATAGTAGCAGTAGAAACTAGTATTTACTGAGTTCTGTACATTGATTCATTAGGTATTCATGACATTCCAAGCTTACAGAATTGTATTAGGTCTTAGGGTTCTGCCCTGGTTGGAATCCTGAATTTAACTATACTTAGCACAAGGGGGACATAGAAAAGCCAGAAGTTCCGAGGCCATCTTTGGCAAGCGGGAACTCCATTCCTTGTAAGGTAGCTGTTATCACCCCAAGTTCACAGCTGGAAACAACTTGGATAGTCCAAGCCTAGTCCAAGATCACACAACCAGTTGGTAGCGAAGCTAGGGATACTAGTTCTGCATGAATCAATAAATATTTCTTAAGCTCCCATATAGGTCAAACCATGTTTTTGACACTGGGAAACAATGATGAGCAGAAACAGCCCTGCCCTTCTTGAGCTTACGGTCAAGTAGGCAAAATAAATAATGACATGGTATAAAAAGCATAGGTGCCAGTTCACAAGGGGAACAACATAGAAATTTGACCTCCAGATGCCAAAAGAAATAATGAGCTTTTGGTATCACCAGAAATTAAACACATATTTGAAAATAGTAGAAACAGTAATTTCTTAACAATGGCATTTCAACAGAAAGCAAGTATTGTTACCTTAGTCCTTTATACATTTTAACAAAGCAAGCATTTGATTTTTGTTGTTGCTGTTAATCCTTACCTGAGGATATTTTTCCCATTGATTTTTAGAGAGAGTGGAAGGGAGGGAGGGAGGAGGGGAGAGAGAGAGAGAGAAACATCGATGTAAGAGAGACACATGTATTGATTGCCTCCCGCAAGCGCCCCAACCAGGGTCATAGATAGAACCTGCAACTCAAGTATGTGCTCTTCTCTGGGAATCGAACTCGAGACCCTTCAGTGTGTGGGCCGATGATGCTCTAACCACTAAACACACCAGCAGGGCTGAAATTTTTTTAAATTAAACTAATTCTGATTGCAAAGGTGGGTTTAAAAAATTTTTTCTTGCCCTAGCTGGGCATGTAGGAAACAGCCGATTAGTGATTATCTCCGTTTCTATCTCTCTCTCCCTCTCTGAAATCAATAAAAATATATATTTTTTAAAAAGTTCTTTGATCTTTTGAAAGGCTCCAGGGAAACTTAAAATAGGTGAAAATGAAGCTTCTTCCCAGTCATTAACGTCCCTCTTCCTATTGATCCTCCTCTTAAAGGTAAAGGATTGAGAGGAGAATAAAATTTTAAAATGTTCTAAATACATAAACAGAACTGTGGTGTTTTTACAAATGTAAGTTACCATTTCAATGGTTTTAGAAACTATCACTAACCTTTCTTTTTTTTTTTTAATTATCACCCGAGGATATTTTTTCTATTGATTTTCAGACAAAGTGGAAAGGAAGGAGTGTGGAGGGAGGGGCGGGGGGAGAAACAGTGAGGTGAGAGAGACACAGTGATTGGTTGCCCCTGCACAATCAAACCCAAAACTGCATGATCAAACCCAAAACCAAGGTACATGCCCTCGACCCTTCAGTCCATGGGCCGACACTAACCACTGAGAAAAATGGGCAGGGCATCAACCTTTCTTTCTTTCTTTCTTTCTTTCTTTTAATTTAATAAATCTTTATTGTTCAGATTATTACAATTGTTCCTCTTTTTTCCCACCCAGTTCCCACCCCACCTTCTGCCCTTACCTCCCCCTCACCGTCCTCATCCATAGGTGTACGCTTTTTGTCCAGTCTCTTCCCGCACCTCCCACACCCCTTTCCCCACAAGGATTGTCAGTCCACTCCCTTTCTATGCCCCTGATTCTATTCTATTCACGTTTATTCTGTTCATCAGATATTTTATTCACTTGATTTTTTGATTCACTTGTTGATTGACAAGAGTAATCTTGGTTGTAGGTTCTTGCTATTCATCACTTTGAATATTTCTTGCCACTCCCTTCTGGCCTGCATAGTTTCTGTTGAGAAATCAGGTGACAGTCATATGGGTGCTCCCTTGTAGGTAATTAACTGTTTTTCTCTTGCTGCTTTTAATATTCTCTCTTTGTCTTTTGCTCTTGGCATTTTAATTATGATGTGTTTTGGTGTGGTCCTCTTTGGATTCCTTTTGTTTGGGGTTCTGTGCGCTTCCTGGACTTGTAAGTCTAATTCTTTCACCATGTGGGGGAAGTTTTCAGTTATTATTTCTTCAAATACATTTTCAGTATCTTGCACTCTCTCTCTTCTTCTGGCACCCCCATAATTAGGATGTTGGTACGCTTGAGATTGTCCCAGAGGCTCCTTACACTGTCTTCAAATTTGTGGATTCTTTTTTCTTTTTGCTTTTATGGTTGGGTGGTTTTTGCTTCTTTGTATTTCAACTCTTTGACTTGTTTCTTGCAGTCCCCTAGTCTGCTGTTAGGTCTCTGTATAACATTTTTTATTTCAGTCAGTGTATGCTTAATTTCTAGTTGGTCCTTTTTCATATCCTCGAGGGTCTCGCTAATTTTATCGGCATTTTCTAGGAAATTCTTGAGAAAACCTTATAACCGTGGTTTTGAACTCTATATCCAGTCGTTTGTTTTCCTCCATTTCTTTGATTTGTGATCTCTTTCTTTGTCTACGCATTTTCACTGCTTCCCTGAGCTGGTAGAGTAGCTTTGTGTGGTAGGTGTCCTCTAGGGCACAGTAGCTCAGCCTCCCCAGTTACCTGAAGTGGACACTCTTGGTGCATCCCTTTGTGGACTGTGTGCTCAGCCTTGTTGTAGTTAAGTCTTGATTGTTGTTGGTATCACTGGGAGGAATTGACCTCCGGGCCAATTGGCTGTGAGGATCAGCTGTGTCTCTGCTGGGAGAACTTCTGTGCTGGAGACACTCTTATGAGACAAGACTTGCAAAATTGCAAAAACCTCTGTGCTCAGCTTGGATGGGTTGGAATCTCAGGGCGGAGCAGACAGACTTGGTTTCCCGTCAGCCCTGCCCTATGAGGCCCCTGTGTCTCAGTGTCCCGTGGTAATTGCTGCAAGCACCTCTGAGAGAAAGTTGTCCTCAAGTTTCGCCCACTGCCAGACAGTCCACTTTCTCCCCGAATGAGTCAGGGTTCCCAGAAACTTGCCCGGAACTGGAGTTCAGTTCAGTCGGGAGCTTCCGTCTCCCTCCTGCTTTAGAAAGCCAGCCATGCACTCAGCCTCCTGTGCATTCAGCAGTCAGTTTTCTTGCATGTGTGCGCCTCCAGACCTCTGCCTTCCACAGCTCCCGAGTCTCAGTGTGCTTTCTCTTTTCCTGACAGTCCAGATTCCCCCCAAATGAATCTGGTTTCCCAGCATCTCGCCCAGGACTGGAGTTCAGTGCAGTCGGGAGCTTCCTTCTCCCTCCTGCTTTAGAAAGCCAGCTGCATACTCAGCCACCTATGCACATAGATGCCCGTCCTCTCCACATGCGAGTCTCCGTACCTCAGCCTTTTGCAGCTCCTCTGAGTCTCAATGTGCTTTCCTCTTTTCTTCTAGTTGTAGAATTTCCACTCAGCCAGCTTTCCTGTGGTTCTGGATGGTGTCCGTTTTGTCTTTTAGTTATAGTTTTGATGTTGTTGTGTGAAGCAGCAGTTTAGGTGTTTACCTATGCCGCCATCTTGGTTTCTCTCCCAACCTTTCTTTAGTGACCATTGGAGTCCTCTTTCCTCCTCCCTCATCTCCACCTCCAGAATCAGACCCAGTGCCCTTTTATTTTATTTAATTTTTAAATATTTATTGTTGAAAGTATTACATATGTCCCCCTTTTTCCCCCATCAACCCCCTCCAAACCACCCCTGGCCCCCACCCCAGGCCCTCACCACTGTCTGTGCCCATGGGTTATACATATATGCATACAAGGTCTTTGATTAATTACCTCCCACCCAACCACCCTCCCTTGCCTTCCCTTTGAGATGACCCAATGACCTTTTAAAACTAATGTGTTAGGATGGCAAAGGCCTGGGGCGAGGTGGGAACTGGGTGGAGGAAAAAAGAGGGACATCTGTAATAAGCTCAACAATAAAGATTAAAAAAAATAATAATAATTTGTAATTAACCATGCTGAAGTAATTATTCATAAAATAACCTATCTACATAATTTTAAAAATAAACTGGCATGTCCAAATATAGTATCATATAATACAACAAAAGAAATGTGTAATGAAGTCTGCTGTGTGATATTTAAACATGAGTGCCCTGAAAGACACGGCAGTATAGTTTTATCCTTGCACCTGCCGGTCTATCCTATCATCAACAATGCCGCAAATGCAGATTCAGACCAAGGCCATTGTGAGTCATGCTGACTCAAATACCACAAGCAGCTTAGCTCTTGGTGACATGATATCTCAAAATGATATTTCCAAATATCATTTCACTCCCTCTTTAAGAACCACTGCACTGCAAATACAAAGTGAAAAAAGAGAAGGGACTTGGGGGTTATATGAGGGAGAACTATTTTGCTACCTGTTTATCACAGTTAATGACTTCTAAATTCCACCCATTCATCGCCCCTGAACACACACCCAGGCTGTGCTTTATGTGAGGGTATGTGTTGTAGGAATGTGTGTGTGTTTTTTTTAAATATATTTTTATTGATTTTTTACAGAGAGGAAGGGAGAGGGATAGAGAGTTATAAACATCGATGAGAAAGAAACATCGATCAGCTGCCTCCTGCACACCCCCTACTGGGGATGTGCCCACAACCCAGGTACATGCCCTTGACCGGAATCGAACCCGGACCCTTCAGTCCGCAGGCCTACGCTCTATCCACTGAGCCAAACCGGTTTCAGCTGGGAATGTGTTTTGTTCCATGTGGTTCTGCAAGGGCAGCAGTGAAATATGGGAGCAGTGGCTGCTCCAGCACTGGAGCTCATCAGCCTCTCCTGGCCACCCAGGCTCCAGGCCACTCCAGATCCCTCAGCCCTCCTTTCAGTCCCAGCCCTTCCTCCTCCACAGTCCCATCTCTGCTTCTCACTTTGCTCCCCTCTTGGGGTGATTCCTCCCCGCCAGCCACATGATGCTAGGAGAAGCCTTCTTTGGAGAGAGCACTTCCTGTTGCACTGACAGTACAGAGGTGGGATGTGCTTGCTGATAGCCCTCAGAAAGGCTGTGGCTGGTGTTTGCACCCTAATTAGCAAGTTTCAGGAATGGGAAAGCTTCAAGTCTATGTGCTGGCTAAGAGAAAGCATGCTTCAAATTTTAAGCAACTCATTTACTAAGAAACTTGGGAACCTGCTCCTGGGATGGCAGCTCTCAAGTCTCAGAAATGACTTGAAACTATTTCAGGTTCAGCCCTGAAATCTATGTATTTGTTACAGCCCATTACTAGAGCCTTACTGATTCTTTTCTTTTTAAAAAAAAAAAAAATATTTTATTGATTTTTTTACAGAGAGGAAGAGAGAGAGAGATAGAGTCAGAAACATTGATGAGAGAGAAACATCGATCAGCTGCCTCCTGCACGCCCCCCACTGGGGATGTGCCCGCAACCCAGGTATATGCCCTTGACTGGAATCAAACCCAGGACCCTTCAGTCCGCAGGCCGACACTCTATCCATTGAGCCAAACCGGTTTTGGCCTTACTGATTCTTTTCCACTTAATTCTATCTGATAATGTTTTCATCAGGTAGCTATCCTGTAACATACAAATGATGACAGTCATATCACTTAACTGGCCAGTATTTGTATTTTCCTTTTCTTTATTCTTTTTTAAATATTTTTTTATTTCGGAGAGGAAGGACAGGGAGAGAGAGCTAGAAACATCAGGGATGAGAAAAAAAAAATTGATTGGCTGGCTGCCTCCTGCACGCCCCTACTGGGGGCCCTTGACCGGAATCGAACCAGGAGCCTTCAGTCTGCAGGTCGACATGCTCTATCTGCTGAGCCAAACTGGCTGGGGCTGTATTTTCCTTCTCTTAACAAATTACAGTAGCTAGAGCTTTATCATCAGATATGGTTTATGTCTGAAATAGGTTGTCATTATATTATTGAGTTCTTATGTTTTGAATTATTTTTCCTAAAACATAAAAGCATGGCTTTTTAGAAGTTAATGTAATTTAAGAAAATTAAAACTTATAAACATTGATTTTTATCTTCCCAATGGTCTTCACTCCCAAGTCATCAGTGGGATAGAGCCATTCTTTATAGAAGGAAATGACAGCGGAGAGAAACATGAGTGTCCCGTTAGACTGTTTTTAATGACACTGCAATTTATGCACGTGGCAGGTAGGGAAAGGGACGCTGTGCCCCCCTGGCCCTGCTAAGTAAGCAACACTGTCCCTCTTTTCTCAGAGGCTAGTGGAAAGTCGCCGACAGCAGATCCTGAAGGAATTTGAAGAGCTTCACAGGCGACTGGATGAAGAGCAGCAGCTGTTGCTATCACGACTGGAGGAGGAGGAACAGGACATTCTGCAGCGCCTCCGAGAAAATGCTGCTCACCTAGGAGACAGGCGCCGCGAGCTGGCCCACCTGGCTGCTGAGGTTGAGGGCAAGTGCTTGCAGTCAGGCTTCGAGATGCTTAAGGTTCGACCTTTGCTCCTGAGTGGCCCCTCAGGTCGGGCACAGGCTAGCTTTGCACAGGCGGTTCTGTCAGCCCAGAATGTTCACTCCTCTGCTCTGCTTCTTTAAACCCAGTCCTTTCTTCTAGACATAATCAGAGGGTCTATTCTACAGGAAGGCTCCTCTGATTTCTCCCATTTCCTTCTAATCATTTCTGTGTTCTTATGTCTTGTCAACAATTATGTGAGTAATTTGTACCAAAGAAAAAATCCACTCTTTTGAAAGGAGGGAAATCTAGTCTGAATTCGTGAAAAAAAAAACTACGCATTAAAAAGTGTGTAAATGCAGTTACCATTACTTTTAAGTCCTAGAATTTGATTTACCTAGTGCTAAAAAAGAATAGGAACAGCCCAGCCAGTGTAGCTCAGTGATTGAGCATCGACCTATGATCCAGGAGGTCATGAACCGATTCCCCGTCAGGGCACATGCCCAGGTTATGGGCTCAGTCCCCCAGGAGACATGCAGGAGGCAGCTGATTGATGTTTCTCTCTCAACATTGATGTTTCTATCTCTCTCTCCCTTTCCCTTCCTCTAAAATAAATAAAAACATACATTTTTAAAAAACAATAGAAACCTAGTTTGAAGGACACTTAAAATTATGTGTAAAAAATACATTGTTTTTCATATGTAAACACCTCTAAAATGTTTGAAATCATTTGTTTTCTTAAGGAGATGCATGGTGTTAGCAAGGCTGTAGGAAACATGTTTCTTACCTTAGAGATCAGACTAGCAGCATTGGAATCAGCGAGGCGCCGTTGCACATTGCTCTGCATGCTGATGTACTCCTTGGTGTTTATTCTCATGTCCTTTCATGTATGTGTGTTCTGCCGTCCACATTAAACTGGGAAATCCTGGGGGCAGAGATTTGTCTTCTTTGTCTTCTGGACCCCAAGTATTCGCAAATCAGGATTGGCACACAGTTTTTAGTGTTTATTAACCAACACCAAACAGGGGATACCAACCCACAGTGGGAAGTAGGACCTATTCCTCTACCACAGTCTGGAGCTATCTGTACTAATCCTCAAGGAGACAGGTGTTGTGGTTGGTACTTGGGGGACAGAGTGAAGAGCAGACACAATCCCTGCACCCTGCATTGAGCTCCCAGTGTCCTTGAGGAGCAAAGACAAACATACAAGAACCCATTTGGGAGGAATATAAATTGCCGAGCTTCGTGATGACCAGAAGTTGAAAGTGAGGATGAAGTTGGGCAAGATGTACTCAGACCCCTCTGGAGCTCTTCTTGCATGGCAACCTCCATTTGCCCTGTTCCTATTTTAGAGATCTGGAACTTTTGGGAGGAGGGGGACCCTTTTGCCTGTAGGACCCTTGAATACCAGGACCAATACTACTTTCTTTTCTCCTTCCCTCTAGGATGTCAAAAGTACCCTGGAAAAGTAAGTGATTCCTGCAACTCTTTAAGTGAGTTAGATCTTGGCTTAGAGACTTACAGTACAGTAAGGAGTTGGGGGAATAAGATGGAAAAGTCATGCAGCTTCTGGGTAGGCTATGGGAAAGGGTTATTACATCCATGAAGCCAGTTAGAGAGGAAATCATCGGGAATAGTAGCCCTTTGAGCATCGGGACTTCCTGGTTAAGGAAGATACCAAGATCATGTAGAACCAGATTCTTCCTGTGCCTGTATGTGGAATTGTGTCCAAACAAGATGGAAGAAGGAAAGGGTTGGGAAGGGGAAGGGTAATTATCCATTTGCATGAAATACAACAAATATCTCCAGAAAGTTCTGAGGCTTATTATTAAGGATTTGTCTGAGGCTTATTCTTAAGAATAAATCCTTATTCTTAAGGATTTGGGGACCATATGGCTCTCCACAGATTGGCAAAAGAAAGCAATACGCAAGTGCTTGTCCTCAGGGAGGAGGGAGAAAGTGGGAGGGTGGAGCTTCCTTGACCTGCCCTTTCTTCCCCTATCTCCCTGCCCCTCCTAGATGTGAAAAGGTGAAGACCATGGAGGTGACTTCAGTATCCATACAGCTTGAAAGGAACTTCAGCAGTTTCCCCCGACAGTACTTTGCCCTAAGGAAAATCCTTAAGCAGCTAATTGGTGAGTTGTTCCCAAAAGGAAAATAGCAAAGGGAATCGGCAGAGAGCAGAAAGTCTTTATCAGGGCTTCAGCTATCCTGTCTGTCACCTTCCCCGCCCACACCCACACCCATCCCTTTACCTGGCTTTCGGTCACTCTGAATCATAGAACTCGCAGTGAAAAGCCTCAGTGTCATCTAATCTTAGGCCCTCACTTTTCTGAACAGGGGCTCAGAAAGGTTAAATAATTTGCCTAAAATTGGTCCACTCTAGAGAGTGAAGGGAATGTCATTCATTTGTACTCAGAGAATATAGTCATAAACCAGGATGGTTCCAAGAAAACGTGTGTCAGGTCACCCTACCCCTAGACCCGATGGTGTACTCTGTATCCTTCTTCACATACACTTTCCATTCTTTCTGGAGCTTGAACTGTGCCTGGTGCTTCTCTGCACCGTGAGATGATGATTATGTCGGGGGCTGTGGATGGAGGACCAGGCAGGAAGAGCCTAACCCACCAGCCCTTGCAAAGGCAAGAGCGAGTTAGTCACCTGCTCCTTTTAGGGCCGGGTGAGACGTGAAGCAGTAATCCTTCCCCTCCCTTAGGTGACACCATGGATGGAGAAAGTTAACCAAACCAGTGTTTTGGGGGCCTTTAAGGGAACAGGCTCTGTAAGGCAGGTTGGAAGACTAAGGCAGGGGTGTTGAGCTATTCCCGTCCTCATCTAGCTCCCCACTCTGGCTTCTCCCGCCAGCGGATGTGACCCTGGACCCTGAGACTGCTCATCCTAACCTAGTCCTGTCGGAAGATCGTAAGAGCGTCAAGTTTGTGGAGACAAGACTCCGGGACCTACCTGACACACCAAGGCGCTTCACCTTCTACCCTTGCGTCCTGGCTACTGAGGGCTTCACCTCAGGCCGACACTACTGGGAGGTGGAGGTGGGCGACAAGACCCACTGGGCAGTGGGTGTGTGCCGGGACTCTGTGAGCCGAAAGGGCGAGCTGACCCCACTGCCTGAGACTGGCTACTGGCGGGTGCGACTGTGGAATGGAGACAAATATGCAGCCACCACCACGCCTTTTACTCCTTTGCACATCAAGGTGAAACCCAAGCGGGTGGGCATATTCCTAGACTATGAGGCCGGCACACTGTCTTTTTATAATGTCACAGACCGCTCCCATATCTACACCTTCACTGATACTTTTACTGAGAAACTATGGCCCCTCTTCTACCCAGGCATCCGGGCTGGAAGGAAGAATGCTGCACCACTTACCATCAGGCCTCCGACAGATTGGGAGTGACAGGGAGGGCTGGGGGATCACTGGGACGAGGCAGGATCAAGAGCTACAGGCCTGCCTTCCTGTGACCTGCTGGAGCAGCTTTGCGTCTGCCTGTTTCGGTCCTGAGCCACCTGGGAGAAGGGCCCCGGTGTCTAGAGTGGTTTATATGGAAGCGTAGGTAGGACTGGTCGGGTGAGAGCACAGCCATGTCTCCTCCTGTCGGGTGGGGAGTAGGTTCCCAAGGACTCAATCCCCTGAAGCCCATCAGGCTCTCTATTGCACAGGACGGATTGGAAAGGGAGGAGGGGCTTTTCCAGAAGCAAAAAGTCTGTGGGAGGGTATGACACTCAAACCAGAGGAGGAAACAAGCCCGTGTACACTTGTTAGGGGCTCTTGAACGCAGAATAGTTACGTTTCTTGAGGAAGAGCATAAAGGTACGTAAACCTCTAGACTGAAATAAAAATGAATGGCAGTTGCTCTCATGGGTATAGGATTTGAGGACCCACGAGAGCAAAGATTTTTTGGGGGGCAAAGATTGGGCATCTAGAGGTTAGAAAGAAGGTCAGGGAAGGGTGCTAATGGAACAGATCCCTAGATACTAATGAAGGAGAGAGGGGTTTCTTTGGTTGTCTATTCCCAGAGTAAGGTTGCCAATTGTGAGTTGGCCAGAGGTAGCAATGTGGGGAGGAAAGGGTGAGGAGGAGGAAGAGGAGAACCCAGGTTCCTGTCAGCCTTCAGCAGAGCTGGCTTATTGCCTGCCTCCTTAGAGTTGATTGTCTCCAAGAAGTTGGTCACCTTACTCTTCAGGGATGAGTTGCCAGAGATCCTGCAAGACAGTCTGCCCTTTTACTGCTTTCCCAAGGGAACGTGGAAAGGAGAGAGTCCAGTATTGGAGGAAAGAGAAAAATATTTCTATCCAAAGCTCTTGCCTTAAGGAATGTTATTAAATAGTTACTCCCAAGTTATTAGCTTTCTTACCTGGATAAAGTGTCTAAGCCAGAAAGGGAGAGAGGGAATAGAGTCTTCCTCGCCCTGAGGAAAGGGTAGAAGAGGGTGATGTGTGTAGGGAAGGACCAGATAGGCCAACTTCCTTGTGCCTGCGTGCATCTGGCCTGGAACTAATGTTCACAAGAGCCAGTCTTTTGCTTGTTTGCTGCCATCCCTCACCATTTGCCATTTCCCCTATCAGAGAATGTAAATCATTTAATGTTAGGCCAAAATAATCTGTAGGGTACATGTCAAAAAAGGTAAAGCAATGCATGCCAAACCAAATCGAAACAACTTGAACCATCTGCTGCTCGGGTAATGGGGTTCACAGGAGGTGGGACAAGCTGCAGGTTAGTGAGGGCATTTCAGTTCCTCCGACCACCTCAACAGGACTCTGTCCAGACTCTCCTCTTACCTTTGTGCCTTGACTGTGGTTCTTTGTGGCAAGATGCTTTGGTTGGTAAACAATATGGAACAAAGGATCCACTGACGTGATCTTTGTGCTGTGTGGTGATTTGATGGCCGCCACTGCTAATGTGTCAGAATCACTGGGTGTTGGAAGGCATGTTCCTGGGCTCATTCCGAGTGACTGACTAAGATCTGTGGGCCTGGGCATCTACCTTTTAGGCATACTCCTTTCATTTGAGTCTGGGGACACTTGTAAAACACTTGTGAAGAGGTTTCAGCTACTTCCTCTGAGCTGGAGGCCTGGTTCCCTACGCAGCCTGATGGGGTTTGAGAGGGGAGAGAGGCCTCACCCTCCTGTAACTTAGGTTTGCCCTCTCCCTGTCTCGGGGTTCATCCATGTTTTCCCCCTCCATCCCTCTACTCTGACCTCAGGAATTGGTCATTAATTATGAAGCAGAGGTGAAACGGGGGGGGGGGGGGGGGGGCAAACAGAACAAATGGGAGACAGGTCAGAGGACTGTGATCCAGTCTGCCTGTGTTGGGGGTGAGGGTGGTTTCAGAGGCAGGAGATGCTGTCATCTCTCTCTGCTCCAGTACCTACGATTAGGAGTTAGTGTCTGTTTAGAACTGTGTAACAGGACGTGTGTGTGTGTGTGTGTGTGTGTGTGTGTCTGTGTCTCAGTGGAAAAGAGTTGTGCTGAGGGCCAGAACCCTTTCCTCCCCTCCACCACCCTCATGATCCTTTCCAATTTCACTCCCACTGGCACCAGTGGTTTTTTTAAATGTATAACCTCTGTTCCCTCTATCTGTACATCTTCCAGGCACTCACCTTTGGCTTCAAAGAGTAGTGCAGAAGGTCTATCTGGCTATAAATTGCACAGAACCATCCCCCCAACCTAGCTGCATAGAGATCCCTCTTCTGTCCTGAAAATGTATAGCAGTTTGAGATCCTCTCCTGTTCCACCAGTCTCAACCGAGTATAGCTAGTGACGGACTTGAAGACTAGAAGGAAGCCCGGACTAGGACTCATAAAGGGACCATGGTTTAGAACGCAATTCAAACAGATGGATCTGTGAGGCCGCAGGGTGGTGCCTCGCGGGCCAGGAATTACATTTCCCAGGTGGCCTTGCGCTGGTGCCGGGGCGGACCTATCTGAGGGGCGGGGCCTACGGACCAGCGTGTTCCGGGCGTTCGCGGGGCCCGGATGGCGGGGCAGCTGAAGGACCGCGAGGCCTTCCAGAGGCTCAGCTTCCTGTATCAGGTGAGTCCGAGTAGGGTGCGCTCGGGCAGGGCGCCGGGTGCCGCCAACTCCGTGTGACCGCCTCTCCCCTAGGCCGCCCACTGCGTTCTCGCCCAGGACCCCGAGAACCAGGCGCTGGCGAGGTTCTACTGCCACACGGAGAGGACAGTGGCCAGGCGACTTGTCCTGCGCCGGTGAGGCGGGAGCGGGCCGGGCGGGGGCGGGGAGCGGGCGCACGAACCCCCCTTCTTCCTCTTCCCTCCGCCCGCAGGGACCCATCGGTGAAGAGGACCCTCTGTCGTGGCTGCTCTTCTCTCCTCATCCCAGGCCTGACCTGCACGCAGCGCCAGAGACGTGAGTGCGCCTGTGGAGGCGGGAGGAGGAGGGCGCGCCGGCGGGCGAGCGGCCCTGCCTCGCGATAGACGGGTGTCTGCTCGCCGAGGGGCCCGCGGGAGCCGGCTTTGTCAAGCTCGGACGTAACTCCGCTCGGGCGGTGCGAAGCAGCGTCGCCCGTGCGTAAGAATAGAAGTTACTTGGCATTGTGGAGGACGAGTCCTCACCATTCGTGCAACAAATGCTTATATTTCCAAGGTGTGCCAAGTGTCGTGCCAGATTCATTGTTCTCATTTAGGTACAGTCTAATGGGACAGACGAAGAAAGGAACAATTAAAATAGTGTAGCACAGCGATTTTTAACTTTTTTCATCTCTTGGCACACATAAACTACTAAAATTCTGTAGCACACCAAAAACTATTTTCTGCTGACAAAAAGAAATAGGTATAATTTTGATTCATTCACTAACAGACCACTGTTGTTTGGGCTGTTGTTTTTTGCCCGAGGATATGTTTATTGATTTGAGAGAGCAGTAGGGAGAGAGAAGCATGTTCCCGCACCTCCCAGTCAAGGTATCTGGGACCTAGGCTGGTGCCCTGACCAGGAATGGGACCCACAGCCTTTTTTGGTATCTGAGCCACCTTATTTGACAATCTAAGGGAAAAGAGGTCAGTGCCCCCGACTAATCAGGTATTGCATATTTTTAAAATTCTTGTAACTGGTGAAGAAAATGCTTTAATTGGAGGAGTACAATGCTGTGACTTATGCCAGTGGTGATGAGATGCATAAGAAGAGGCAGTAGGAGATGGAAATTCTCAGCATGGGTGTTGACTCTGAGAGGAGAGCTTGTGGGGCACGTGCTGTCAATTAAAGGAGCACTCTGGCTAGTGTACTCAGTGGTTAGAGCATCAGAAGCCTCTTGTCCGGTCAAGGGCATGTACCTGGGTTGCAGGTTCCAGCCCCAGCCCCAGTTGGGGTGGTGCAGGATACAACCAATAAATGTGTCATTCTCTCATAAATGCCCCCCCCTTCCACTCTCTCTAAAAATCAATGGAAAAAATATCCTTGGCTGAGGTTTAGCAAAAAAAACACACAAAAAAACGCTAGAGTTTAGGAGGTTGGAGTTTAAAGTACACAAGACATGAGGCTGGAGAAGGAAATGGCAGATCTTTTAGAGTCTTGTAAAGGAGTTTGGACTTTATCTTAAAGCGCACCGAGGCCTCAGTGGTCGACAAACTCATTAGTCAACAGAGCCAAATATCAACAGTACAACAATTGAAATTTCTTTTGAGAGCCAAATTTTTTAAACTTCTTCTAACACCACTTCTTCAAAATAGACTCTCCCAGACCGTGGTATTTTGTGGCACTCAAGGGGCCAAAGAGCCACATGTGGCTCACGAGCCGCAGTTTGCCAACCACAGGCCTAGCCCATTCGGCTCAGTGATTAGAGTGTCAGACCTCAGACTGGAGGGCTGCAGGTTCTATCCGTGCCCCTATCAGGTCTCGTGTGGGAGGCATCCAATAGAGGTGTCTCTCTCACATCGAGGCTTCTCTCTCTCTGTCTCTCCCCCTCCCTTCCATTCTCTCTAAAAATCAGTGGGAGAAAATATCCTCTGGTGAAGACTTAAAAAAAAAACAGTACCAAGAAATTGATAGTTTAGCTCTGGGCAAATTGACTCAGTGTTTGGAGCGTCAGCCTGTAGGCTGAAGGGTCTCGGGTTCCAGTCCTAGTCAAGGGCACATACCTTGGCTGCAGGTTTGATCCCCCACCCCCATCAGGGTGCATGCAGGGGGCAACTGGTCAATGTCTCTCTTTCCTCCTCCTCCCTCCCTTCAACTCTCTTTAAAGATCAATGGAAAAAATACCCTCGGGTGAGGATTTAAAAAAAAAAAGGTTGAGCCCTAACTGGTTTGGCTCAGTGGATAGAGCGTTGGCCTGCGGACTCAAGGGTCCCAGGTTCGATTCCGGTCAAGGGCATGTACCTTGATTGCGGGCACATCCCCAGTAGGGGGCGTGCAGGAGGCAGCTGATCAATGTTTCTCTCTCATTGATGTTTCTAACTCCCTTCCTCTCTGTAAAAAATCAATAAAATATATTTTTTAAAAAAAGAAGTTGATAGTTTATGCAGGGGACTCACGCTATCAAATTTTCATTGAAAGTGGAAAGCAGGTGGAATTCCTACTAGAAAACAATGGAGATAAACCTGGGTGCAAGAGCCCTTTTCTTCTAACCCAGGCACTCTTACATTTTCCTAATTTCACCCCAGGCTGCACGGGACAGCGCTGGACAGTACAGACCTGCCTAACATGCCAATGCAGCCAGCGGTTCCTCAATGATCCTGCACATGTTCTCTGGGGAGACCTGCCTGAGGCCCAGCTAGGGAGCCAATCAGGTGAGAAGTGGGCAAAAATGTGGAATATCCCACGGGGATAGGGGTGGATTGGGGACAGAGAGCTGAATAGGATACACAGGTGAGTTCTGGGTCCGTGTGACAAGTGCCACAGTCTTAGAAAACTCTCTCTCATCTATCCAGATCTGAGACCACCGCAGCCCTTGCCAAGCACAGCCCGCCCCACCCCAACCCACCTTGCTGAAGAGAAAGCGCAGCCCCAGAGCTCTAGTCACCAGTGATGGGGTCACTGACTTCCAGAAAAATAAAGTTTAATTCTGTTTCACTTTGGTGAGTCAGTAACGTAAGTATTTCAGCTCTTACTTCCGTTTCCTCTGTCTGTATTTCTCTTGTCGCCAGGTAACCTCTCCTTTGTCTTTATGGCCTTCCTACTCCCACCTTTCAGGGAGGTCCTATTTCCATAGACCACTTGGCCCCACTAAGCAGTTCGCATATCCAGGCCCCTAGCTCCAGGGCCCCTTCGCACCTCGTTCTTAATGCAATGTCAAGTGTGGAACTTGGGCCCTAAGGTTGCCTGTGAGGGCCTGAGCCTTCTTAGGGCATTCCAGATTTAAGTAACCCTGACTTGTTGACTGATGATGCCACAGGATGCTGTTTTTAAATAAGGGAAAAGCTGTGGGGGGAGGGACTTTAGACCCTCGCGGCCCAGTCCAACATTGGTCTTTCCCAGTCTCTGGATTTTCTTCTTTAACATTCCAGTAAGGGGAATTGTACAAACCAGAATTAACAAGGTCAAAGGTGATAATGAAAAGGACACTGCAAGCATTATACAGTATGCTCTGTAAGTAACCCTAAACGTTTTCTTGAGAATTAGTAAACAACAAAAACAGTTTTCTTCAGTACCCTAGAGAACTTGCTCACGGACAGAGTTTCATCCTGACCTCAGTGCTAGGTGCCAGTTAATCAGTCTGCCCCAAAAGTATACAAACAAAATTTACTCTTCCCTCAATGCAGATTCTTCCCTTTCTCGTATAAATTCTGTGCTGCACTTACTGCTACATTAAAATCAACAGCTTCATTAAAACACTTGATGGTGCTCTCCCTCCAGGGAGCATGCCCTTGCCAATCCCTTCCCCTCTCCTTCCCTCACAGGCAGGTAATTCCTAACCCCTGAGGTCCTCATGAAACTTGCACCAGGGGAGCAATGGACACTTGTCCTGGTTAACGCCATGACCCTGTCCCCAAGGCTCCTTTTTCTCTGCCTTCCCAGTGAACCAGAGCAGCCCAGCCTACGCTCTCCTGTTGCTTCTTTTGTGCTCTTCTTGTTTCTTGTCCTAAGTAATTTTTGCTGCAGTCAAATTCTTGCTATCTTTTTTAAAAAAATACTCCATCATGTTGTGACTAAAACAACAGTGATTTATTATTTCCTCTGCTTCCGTGGGCTAGGCTGTCAGAGGGCTGGCTGGGTTGGATGGTTCTTCTTTTTTTTTTTTAGTATTTGGGGAGGGGGGTTTGTTTTTTGTTTTTGTGTTGTTTTTTGTTTTTTCCGTGAAATGGGTGGTGGTTCTTTTCCAACTAGCACCACCTGGAGTTACTCCACTGTATTTTGCTGGTGGCTGGTACCTGGTCTGGAAGATTCAAGAAGCTTCCGTTATACATGTGTGGGACCTCTCATTGCTCCTCCAGGAGGCCTTGCTAATGTCTGCAAAGCATGGCTATCTCAGGGAGCGTGGACTTTTCTCCAAGAAGACAAGCTCCAAGTGCAAAGTGCTTGTCAAGCCTCTGTGCTCTCCATGCTGGCTAATTAATGTCCCCTTGACCAAAGCAAGTCACATAGCCAAGCCCAGATTCAACACCAAGGCATGAATGCTGGGAGGTCCACTGGTTCCCTGGGGACCACAAATGCAGCAACCTGCCTTGTCTTGTTTTGCCTTTGTCCCTGACTCAGTCTCCACTTAAAATTATTCACATGGAAATACTGAACTATGCAAGTAGCTGAATGCTCTGAGAAATCACAGTTGATTTCTGGTGCTAATGCCTACTTGGCCAACTGTAGCAGACATTAGAAACATGGAGCCTAAAGTGCAGCCCATGCAGACCTGGGCCCTTTCCGTCTTTAGCTGACCTTCCTTGGCTGCACCCACCAGTCTTATTTCTGAGCTCATTGGCTCTTACATACTAAATCTGATTCTTGGCAAAGTTTATTTTGAGTGTGATTATGACTGCACATGCCCACAGTGGAATAGCAGTGGGGGAGCTTTGAGTTTTGTTTTCATGACTCAGTTATTAATTGATTCCTCTTTTGGGAGAACATGGGAATTGGGTCCCAGTCAAAGCGAAATGTTCGCTTATGCGTCTGGCTTGTTGGTGTGTTTTAGTTTGTATCAGTATAGGTTCCTGTAACTCGGGGTCTGGCCCTGCCAAGGCATTAGGGGTGAGTTAATTAAATGTTTGACCAAATATAACAGGCTGATTTTTAAGATGGTAATGTGTATGGCCCACAAATGATACAAATATCCAAATGGCCCCTGGCAGGAAAAAGTTCCCTAACAAGAGGTCACAACCCTCTTCCTCCATCCAAAACTGTCCTTTTTCGTGCTTGCTTATGACATGACAGTTGTCAATCTATGCCAAAAAAAAATTTTTTTTTGATTTCCTATAACAGGAAATCCCTGTTATACACAAGTCAGCTTTCTTCAATGTTTCTAAACAGTTTAGTAGTTCAAAATTGGAGTCCTTTTGAGACTCTTTAAATAAAATTAAACAGGACAAAGAAGAAAACCTAGGTCTTTTCTAGGAAATGAGACCTCCCAAATGCCATAGAAATCAAGTATATTTAGCACTTCCAAAAACTGGTTAAAATGAGTAGTAGTATTATCAAGGGGCGAGCACAAGAGAGAAAAGGATTGAAAAACCATCCGTCTGAATTCAAAAGGAAATTGGAAAATTACTTAGATTTTCAACAAAGGGAATAATTTTGGTATTATCTATATCACAGTTACTGCAAATGAGAGAATATATGTGAAGACACCTTTAAAGGGTATTATAGGGCATTGTAATAAAGTACGTAGGAGTCATAATACTTTGGAAGTAGTAAGAATCAGCAAAATATATTAGAAAAGACAGGTCCTGGACATCAAAGAATCAGTTATTGTCTCCACAATCCGTATTTGTAAAAAGGAGATACTTTGACAATAGTTTTTCTAACTCTGAAGCTAACAGAGTTACCTCGTTTTTCCCACTAGATGTCAAAAAGCCAGGGTTTCAGGTTTTTGATGCACTCATTCCATATTTTCAGAGGGCCTACTCTATGGCAGATTGCTCAGGACTTGGGATACACAAGTGAACAAAGTTGGGAGGGAAGATGAGCAAAAAAACAACGTATGGTAAGTTATAAAGGGATGTGCACAGTGAAAAAATCAGAAAGGTAAGGCAGCTGTGAGGTGTGGCTCCCGGATTTGAATAGAGCAGTCTAGGTAAGCAGTACTGAGGGATCAGGACAAACAAGGTGCCACTTCTGTGTCCCCTCAGACAACCCAGAGAAGGCTACCCTGTGTGGCCAGTTCACATACATGACAACAGCTCTGTCTCTGCCCAGGGATATTGTTGAAGCAGGAGCCTTGTAAGGTAGGCCAACCACTCCAGGAAATAATATCCATGCAAGCAGCCCCAAACTGAGGGATGAACGTTGGTGGATATTCTACATAATCCCTCAGGGTCACCAGCAAGGTTGAGCCCTGGTGCTTAGATGTGCCCTTTTTCAATTATTTTTGTGTTGTTAATCCTTACCTGAGTATGTTTTTCCCATTGATATTAAGAGAGGGAGGGGCAGAGAGAAACGTCCAATTGGTTGCTGCCACACACAGCCCGACCTGGGACTGGGGATCGAACTTGCAGTGCAGGTACCTGCTCTTGACCAGCAATCGAACCCGTGACCCTTCAATGTGCGGCCTGATGGACTAACCACTGAGCCACTGGCCAGGGCTGCACATGCCCTTGATACAGTTCCCTCCCTTGTTTCACTCTCCATTCCCTCACCATAATTTCTGGAATAATCTTCCAGTTAAACTACCTGCATCAAATTATTTGTCTCTGGGTTTGCTTTGAAGGAGCCCAAAATGAGAGTGACATTTGAAAAAAGGAGGTGGTGAGGGATCTACCATGTAGACATCTGGGGAGGACCTGAGCAGAGGGAACAGGAAGGACAAAGGTCCTAAAGTGGGAGCCTGCCCAAGGGGTTTCAGAGTCTGAAAGGCCAGTATGAGTGGGAACAGAGTGAGCAAGGTGGAGAGTAGTCACTGGCCAATCAAAAGGAAATTGTTCACTGAGAGGCCACTGGAAAATTTTAGCAAGGAAAGATGGCTTAACATTTTAAAAGGATCACTCTTGCACTAGCTGGATTGGCTCAGTGGATAGAGCGTCAGCCTGCAGACTAAAGGGTCCCGGGTTTGATTACAACCAAGGGCACATGTGTGGGTTGTGGGCTTGATCCCCAGTGGGGGGTATGCAGGAGGCAGCCAATCGGTGATTCTAATGATTGATGTTCCTTATCTCCCTCTCTGAAATCATAATAAATAAAAGGGTCACTCTTAAAATATTTTTTTCAAGTACAATTAGTGGTCAGACGTTTATATAACTTACGAAGTGACCCTCCCAAAAAAGTCTAATACCCACCTTCCACCATACATAGTTATTGCAATATTACTGAGTATATTCCTTGTGCTGTTCTGTACATACCTATGGCTATTCTATAAATGCCAGTTTGTACTTTTTAACCCTTCCCCTTTTTCACCCATCCCTCCTCCCATCTGGCAACCATCAGCTTGTTCTATCTGTGAGTCTTTCTGTTTTCTTGTTCGTTTACAGTCAAACCTCGGTTCTCCAGCGTCTCCCATCTCAAACAATTCGGGTTCGACCAAGTTGTTCACGGAAAAATGTCTCAGGTGTTGAACAAAACTTCTGTTCTCGACCCAACAGCCCTTTCATGCTGATCCCTGTATGATGAGTCATTCATCTCTCAGGTGACAAAGGAGAGGATGTGCAAGTATGAGTCACTTTACCACTAAACCTCATGCTGTTAACATCTCAGGAAATTGTGCTCTGGATGTTTTTGTGTTTTGCCTTTTTGCTGCTTATTATTAAATATGTACAGTAACTCATCATGGCTCCTAAGAAAATTAATGATAGCAAAGTGAAAAGGAAAGTTGTGAGAACAACGATAGAGCTTAAAAAAGAAATAATTGCAAATTATGATAAAGGTGTTCGTGTGTCTGAACTGGCTACCAAGTATGGCATGGCGAAATCGACAATTAGCACAATTTTAAAACATAAAGAGGCCATCAAGAAAGCTGATGTTGCTAAGGGTGTGACCGTGCTCACAAAACAACGATCACAGGCAATTGAAGAGGTAGAAAAATTGTTGTTGATTTGGATAAATGAGAAACAGTTAGCTGGTGATAGCATTTCGGAAGCAATGATATGTGAAAAAGCAAAGATGCTGCATACTGACCTTCTGAAAGACACTCCTGGAATGAGTGCTCAAAGTGGTTCGTTTAAGGCTAGTAGGGGGTGGTTCGATAAATTTAAGAAAAGAAGTGGTATTCATCATGTAGTGAGGCATGGGGAGTCTGACAGTACCAACAAAGTAGCTGCTGATAATTTTGTGACAGAATTTCAAGAATTCGTCGAGGCTGAAGGATTTGTTCCCCAACAAGTGTTCAATTGTGATGAGACAGGCCTCTTCTGGAAGAAAATGCCAAAGAGGTCCTACATCACACAGGAGGAGAAGTCATTGCCAGGACACAAGCCAGTAAAGGACCGGCTGACATTACTGTTGTGTGGGAATGCGAGTGGGGACTTTAAATTGAAGCCTCTACTTGTCTACCATTCTGAAAACCTACAAGTTTTCAGAAAAAATAATGCCATGAAAAACAAGTGGAATGTGATGTGGAGGGCTAACAGCAAAGCTTGGGTAACCAGGCAATTTTTTGTTGAGTGGATTCATGAAGTGTTTGCCCCAAGTGTGAAGAAATACCTCTGGGAAAAACAACTGCCACTCAGGGCACTTCTTGTCATGGACGAGGCTCCTGCCCACCCTCCAGGCTTGGCGGCCGAGCTGACGGAGGAGCACAGCTTCATCACGGTGAGGTTCTTGCCTCCTCACATAACTCCTCTCATCCAGCCCATGGGCCAGCAGGTCATCTCTAACTTTAAGAAACTCTACACAAAGGCGCTGTTTCAGAGGTGTTTTGAGGTGACCTCTGAAACGCATTTAACCCTCAGTGAGTTCTGGAAGGAACATTTTAACATCCTCACTTGCTCGAGGCTCATAGATGAAGCGTGGGGGGGAGTGTGTCCCAGGACCCTGCAAGCGGCCTGGAAGAAACTGTGGCCCGAGTCTGTTGCTGACAGGGCCTGTGAGGACGAGCCTGTGTCTGTGGTGGAGGATATTGTGTCTCTGGGCAAGTCCATGGGCTTGGAGGTGGATGATGAGGATGTGGAGGAGTTGGTGGAGGACCACAGCACTGAGCTGACCACTGAGGAGCTCCAAGACCTTCAGAGGGAGCAGCAACAGCCGGCAGCTGAGGAGCGCTCTTCAGAGGGAAGGGAGGATATTCCTACTTCACTAATCAAGGGAATGCTTGGGAAATGGGGAGAAATGCAAAGTTTTATTGAGAAATATCACCCTGACAAAGAAGTAGCAAACCGAGCAATAAACTTGTTCAATGACAATGCAGTGTTTCACTTCAGGCAAGTGTTAAACCGCAGGCAAAAACAATCACTGGGTAGGTTTTTAGTGAGACAGAGGCGCAGCGAGCCTGAAGCAAGTTCTAGTGGAGCAAAGAGACGAAAGAGAAAGAACCCCAGAAGAATAGCTACCTGACGTTTTTATGGAAGGAACTCCTCTTCCAAACAAGAACACCCATTCTCCATATTCAGTCATCAGTAGCTCTAGCATTAAAGGTAAGTTCTAGTGTGTATGTAAATTTTCTTTTTTACTGTACATTTCCTTTCCTTTTTGTTTTTTATTTACTTACAAATAGTACATTAGACGTGTACTGTATGTAAGAAAGGTTAAAACGGAATCATTTGGGGTTCTGGAACAGATTCAATTTAGTTAAACTTCAGTTCTTAAACATCTCTCATCTCAAACAATTCGTTTCTCAACCAAGTTGTTTATGGAATAATGTCTCAGTTGTTGAACAAAATCTTCAGTTCTCAACCTGACAGCCCTTTCCTGCTGATACATCAACATGACAAAAAGCTCTCTCAGGCCACAAACAAAGGAGAGAATGCTAATCAATTGTCTACATCTCAAGAACTCATGCTGTGAATATTCTTGTGGGTTTTTTGCTTTTGTTGCTGGCAAAATGGATAATTAGCACAATTTCAAAACATAAAGAGGCCGTCAAGAGTGCTAATGTTGCTAAAGGTATGAAAAAACAATGGTCACAGGCAATTGAAGAGGTAGAAAGACTGTTGTTGATTAGGATAAACCAAACGCAGTTGGCAGGTGACAGCATTTCGGAGGCAACAATATGTGAACAATTGAAGATGCCACATGCTGAACTCCTGAAAACCAAACACCCCTGGAACAAGTGCTGAAAGTGATTCATTTAAGAGTAGTAGGGGGTGGTTCCATAAATTTAAGAAGTGTTTGTTTATAGACTAAATATATTAGACATGTTCTGTATATAAGAAAGGTTAAAATGGAATCATTTGCGGGGCTGGGGGTGGGGGTTGTTCTGGGAAGGAAATGATTCAGTTTTTCAAACAAGTCACTTCTCAGCCTTCCAGAACAAATTAAGTTTGAGAACCAAAGTTGCATTGTATTTTGTTTTTAGATTCCACATATAAGTGAAATCATATGACATTTGTCTTTCTCTGAATGGCTTATTTCACTCAGCAAAATACCCTCTAGGTCCTTCCATGTTGCTGCAAATGTAAGATTTCGTTTTTTATGGCCACGTAATATTTCTTTGTATATATGTACACATCTTTATCCAATTGTTCATTGATAGGCATTTGGGTTGCTTCCATATCCTGGCTATTGTAAATAAGGCTATAGTGAACATAGGGGTGCATATATCTTTTCACGTTAGTGTTTTGAATTTCTTCAGATAAATACCCAGAAGTGGAATTGCAGGGTCATAGGTAGTTTTTAATTTTTTGAGGAATCTCCATACTGTTTTCCATAGTGACTGCAGCAATTTGCATTCCCCGCAACAGTGCATGAGGGTTCACTTTTTCCATATCCTTGCCAACACTTTGTTGATTTATTGATGCTAACCATTTTGACAGGTGTGAAGTGGTATCTCATTGTGGTTTTAATTTACATTTCCCTGATGATTAGTTAACCATCTTTTCATATGTCTATTGGTCATCTGTACCTCCTCTTTGGACAAGTGTCTATTCAGGTTCTCTGCCTAATTTTTAATTGAATTGTTTGCTTTTTTGGTGCTAAATTGAAAAAAATCTTTATAAATTTTGCATATTAACCCCTTAGTGGATTATCATTGACTAATATCATCTTCTGATTGGTAGGTTGTCTTTTTGTTTTGTTGATGGTTTCCTTTTTGCTGTGCAAAAAACTTTTAGTTGACATGGCATATTTGTTTATTTTTCTTCTATTTCTCTTGTCCAAGGAGGTGGGTTTTTTTTTAATATATTTTATTGATTTTTTACAGAGAGGAAGGGAGAGAGAGAGTTAGAAACATCAATCAGCTGCCTCCTGCACACCTCCCACTGGGGATGTGCCCGCAACCCAGGTACATGCCCTTGACCAGAATCGAACTTGGGACCCTTCAGTCCGCAGGCCAACGCTCTATCCACTGAGCAAACCAGCTAGGGCAAGATTTTTTTTTAATATGAGTAAGAGCAATGTCAGAGTCTACTCATGTTTTCTTCTAGGAGGTTTATGGTTTCAGTCTCTTATTTAAGTCTTTAATTAATTTGTATTTTATTTTTGTATATGGTGTAAGAAGATGGTCTAGTTCATTTTTTTGCATGTATCTGTCCCCAGCACCATTTATTGAATAAACTGTCTTTACCCCACTGTGTATTCTTGCTTTCCTTGTCATAGATTAATTGACCAGATAAGCATGGGCTCTCTATACTGTTCCATTAATTTATGTGGCTGTTTTTATGCCAGTACCATGCTTTTTTTTTTATTATTACTATGGCCTTGTAGTATAGTTTGATATCAGGTAGTGTGATATCTCAAACTTTGTTCTTCTTTGGCAAGATTGCTGTGGCTATTTGAGGTTTTTTTGTGGTTGTATATAAATTTTAGGATTATTTGTTCTAGTTCTGTGAAAAATGCCATTTTCACATGACATTTGAAAATACTCTGTATTTTTTGGGGGGTATAATTTTTTACTTTTCAATTACATTCACCTTTTTCACTCATCCCCCTCAATCTCCTCCCATCTGGCAGCCATCAAAATGTTCTACATATCTATGAATCCATTTCTCTTGTGCTTGTTTGTTTATTTTGTTTTTTAGGTTCAATTATTGATAGATACATACTTATTGCCATTTTATTATTCATATTTTTGCTTATTTTCCTCCTTAAAGAAGACTTTCTAACATTTCATGTAATATTGGTTTGGTGGTGATGAATTCCTGTAGCTTTTGTTTTGTTTTGTCTAAGATTCTCTCTTTGTCTTTAACCTTTTACATTTTAATTATAATGTGTCTTGGTGTAGGCCTCTTTGGATTTATCTTGTTTGAGATTCTCTGCTTTCTAGACTGGTATGTCTATTTCCTTCACCAGGTTAGGGAAGTTTTCTGTCATTATTTCCACATGGATTTTCAGTTCCTCACTCTCCACTTCTTCCAGTATCCCAATGATGCAAATGTTGGTATGCTTGAAGTTGTCCCAGAGGCTCTTTATTCTAGCCTTACTTTTTTGGATTCTTTTTTGCTGTTCTGATTGGTTGTTTTCTTGCTTCCTTATCGTCCCAGTCTCTTACTTGATCCTCTGCTACATCTATTTTACTGTTAATTCCCTTCAATGTATTCTTCATTTTAGTTCATGTATTCTTCATTTCTTTTTTTAAAGGTAAACAACTTGAGTTTATTATTTAGTGTAGTGAGGGAAAACACATCACATAGGGAGCTGTGGGGTATCACGGTATCACAGTAGAGGGTGTTAGAAAAAACATACTATAGGATTTAGACTTTGGTTGAGTGATTTGAAGATGGGTCTGTGGAAGCAGACTGTATTCATTTCCTAGGCCTTTTGTAACAAGATACTATAAACTGGTTGACAAGAGAACTTACTCTTTCACATTTCTGGAGCTGGAAGTTGAAAATCAAGGTGTTAGCCCCACCATGCTTCTTCTGAAGGCTCTATGGAAAAAATCCCTCCTGTTTCTTCCTGGCTTCTGAGGGTAGCCAGAAATCCTTTGTATTCTTGACTCGCAAGTGCATCATTCTAATCTCTGCCTCCATTTTCACACAGACTTCTAGTCTTCATTCCTGACTGGTTCTCCTTTATGGTTTCCATGCCCTTTTTATAAAGCAGTTGAAGTTCTCACCAAGTTTACCTACTCTTCCCCTAAGTTCATTGAGCATCCCTATAACCAGTGTTTTAAACTCTGCATCTGGTAAATTGGTTGTCTCCATTTTGTTTTGCTCTTTTTCTGGAGTTTCAAGGAATCACCAGAGCAGGACTAATCATGTTAGCCAGCTTGATGGAGCTCACCTAACAGGTCTGTGGGAGGAGGGCTCAGAAAAGGAACAATGGCCTCTTCCAGCACTTCTGTCTGGAAGGAAGCTGCCCCTCCAGCTCTCGCCCTGATGCCAAACACTTCAGTTCCTCCCTCTCTATCCCTGATTGAACCGCATCCAGCAAGGCTAATGGTGAACCTGAGGAGAGGTGGTGAAGGATTAAAACAGACAAGAGAATATAGTTGGGGCCAGATGATCACTGCACCTGGATGAGGACACAGTGACCCCGCCTGTAAGCTGAATCTTTATTTTATAGTCAGATCACACAAAGCAAAACAAGGGAGTGGTCAAGATATTTACAATGTTCTTGCAAGTTTCAAATCTGCTTCTTTCCTGTTGTTGCAATTCTCTGAACAATACCAAGCTTTGTTTTGGCAGCACTTGCTGTACCTCCTGCAGCCCACATCCCTCAGCTACCTAGGACTACAAGGTCAGACTATAAGGTCAAGGTTACATACAACCATAGCCTTTGGCTATAATTGTGCTGGGAAGGCTTTGCCCTCCAAGCTGAGACTTGTATGTGGCTTTGCCACAAGAGGCTTGATCTGTCCAAACGCTGTAGCCGCTCTCTGCACCTGATGACTTTCAAGCTGCTGCCCCAGTGCTGGACCTTAGAGCTAGTGAATTTGAGTATGTCTGTGCATGGGCCCTTTAAGAGGAATATCTGGGACTCCAGCAGCCTTCCATCTCACTCATCCATAATCCCTGCTGGTTTTTACAGCCAGAAGTTATGGGGACTTCTCCTCCTTGCATTGGAACCCTGTGCTGGGGGGCCTGGTGTGAGGCTGAGACCCCCTCAGCGGGGACCTCCAAGGCCAAGCTATCCTTCCCAGCTTTTATCTGCCACATTTGGGTGTGGGACCATCCTGTTCCGCATCTCTGCCTCACCTCCAATCTTGATGTGGCTTCTTCTTTATATCCTTAGTTGTAGGACTTTTGTTCAGCCAGAATTCAGGTGGTTCTATAGTTTTGTTGTAATTTTGATGTTATTGTGGAAGGATGCGAGTACTGCATTTACTCTTGCCACCATTTTCGTCATTGGTATTTTTATAGGAATTGCATTGAATTTGTAGATTGCTTTGGGTAGTGTGGAAACTTTAACTGTATTAATTCTTCCTACCCATGAGTACAGTATATCCTTCCATTTTTTTGTGTCTTCTTACATTTCTTTCTTCAGTGTCTTATAATTTTCATAGTACAGGTCTTTTATCTCGATTAAATTAATTCCTAGATATTTTATTTGATACAATTGTAAATGGGATTGTTTTGTGACTTTTCCTTTCTTACAGTTTATTATCAGTATACAAAAATACATTTGATTCCTGAATATTAATTTTGCATCTTGCTACCTTTCTCAATTCACTTTTTAGTTCTAATAGCTTTTGGTGGAATCTTTCGGGTTCTCTCTCCATAATATATATTACTATGTCATCTGCAAATAATTACAATTTTGTTTCTTCCTTTCAAATTTGGATGATTATTTTTTTTCTTGTCTGATTGCTATGACTAGGACTTCCAGTACTATGTTGGATATGAGGTGTCAAAGTAGACATCCTTGTCTTATTCCTGATCTTAAGGAAAACGCTTTTAGCTTTTCCCTATTTTGTATGATGTTAACTGTGAATTTGTCATATATGGCCTTTATTATGTTAAGTTATATTCCCTGTATTCCCACTTTGCTGAGAGTTTTATCATAAATAAATGCTGGATTTTATCAAATCTGTTCTTTTATCAGTAAACTAGGCGAACAATATTGGGAAAGGGGGAAACAGGAGGCTGTGAAAGATGATAGTGGCTTGGACCAGGATGTTAGCAGTGAAATTGAGAGAAATGTTCAGATTTTAATTATAGTTTGAAATTGGGACCCATACATTTCCTGAGACTTGCAGTGGGATGTGAGGGGAGAAAAGGATAAACAATTTCACAACTAAAGTTTAAGTTTCTTGATATGTACTGTAATATAATAGTCAAAATAAGATATTGGTCTGCACTTTAAAAATATCCTTTGAAAGGGATACTTTCTGAATTCCTGTTTGATCAGAATGTAGAGAGCATGTTGTGTATCTTCCATCCCGATGTGGGAGAAGATGTGCATTAGTTTCCTAAATAACAAAATACCACAAAATGGGTGTTTCAAAACAACAGAAATGGCCATGCAAGTGTGGCTCAGCCTGTGAACCAGTTCAGTTCTCAGTCAGGGCACATATGTTCTTGCAATGTAGCCGGGGTTTCAGGCTCAATTCCCAGTGGGGTGTGCAGAAGGCAGCCAATCAATGATTCTCTCCTCCCTTCCTCTCTGAAATCAACAAAAATATATATTTTTAAAAACCAGAAATGTAAAGGGCGGGGGGGGGAGGGAGTCAATTGGGGAAAAAGGAGACATGTAAAACTTTAGACAATTAAAAAACAAAAAAACCCAGAAATGTATTCTCTCACAATTCTTTTTTTTTTTTTTTTATTGGCACATATGTATTTATTGATTCTTTGGGAAAGGGTGGAATCCAGAAACATCTTATATTTATCCTGAAATGAATTCTTTTATTTCTTTTTCTTTTTTTTTCTTTTATTTTATTTTTAATAAATCTTTATTGTTCAGATTATTACAGGTGTTCCTCTTTTTTTTTCCCCATAGCTCCCCTCCACCTGATTCCCCACCCCACCCCATGCCCTTAACCCCCGCCACTGTCTTCATCCATAGGAGTAAGATTTTTGTCCAATCTCTTCCCGCACCCCTCACACCTGCTTCCCCTGAGAATCGTCAGTACACTCCCTTTCTATGTCCCTGACTCTATTATATTCACCAGTCCATTCTGTTCTTCAGATTTTTTATTCCCTTGATTTTTAGATTCACTTGTTGGTAGGTATGTATTTGATGTCCTTTTGTTGTTCATAATTTTTATCTTTACCTTTTTCTTCTTCCTCTTCTTAAAGAATACCTTTCAGCATTTCATGTAATCCTGGTTTGGTGGTGATGAACTCCTTTAGCTTTTTCTTGTCTGTGAAGCTCTTTATCTGATCTTCAACTCTGAATGATAGCTTTGCTGGGTAGAGTAATCTTGGTTGTAGGTTCTTGCTGTTCATCACTTTGAATATTTCTTGCCACTCCCTTCTGGCCTGCATAGTTTCTGTTGAGAAACCAGCTGACAGTCGTATGGGTGCTCCCTTATAGGTAATTAACTGTTTTTCTCTTGCTGCTTTTAATATTCTCTCTTTGTCTTTTGCCCTTGGCATTTTAATTATGATGTGTCTTGGTGTGGTCCTCTTTGGATTCCTCTTGTATGGGGTTCTGTGCGCTTCCTGAACTTGTAAGTCTATTTCTTTCACCAGGTAGGGAAAGTTTTCTGTCATTATTTCTTCTAATAGGTTTTCAATATTTTGCTCTCTCCCTTCTTCTGGCACCCCAAAAATTCGGATGTTGGTTCGCTTAAAGTTGTCCCAGAGGCTCCTTACACTATCTTCATATTTTTGGATTCATTTTTCTTTTTGTTTTTCTGGTTGGATGATTTTTGTTTCCACATATTTCAGATCTTTGGTTTGATTCTTGGGGTACGTTGATCTACAGTTGAGTTTCTGTATATTCTTTATTTCAGACAGTGTATGCTTCATTTCTGACTGATCCTTTTCCATTTTTTTGGCATTCTCATTAAGGTCCTTGAAGGTCTCACTAAGCTCCTCAGAAGTGTCATCAAGTTTCTAGGCGGTTTTTAGAAGATTCTTGAGTAACCTTATAAATGTGGTTCTGAACTCTATGTCATCCAGTAGTTTGCTTTCCTCCGTTTCTTTCATTCGTGACATGTTTCTTTGTCTCCGCATTTTGGCTGCTTCCCTGTGTTGATGGAGTAGCTTTGTGTGGTAGGTGATCTATAGGGGGCAGTAACTCAGCCTCCTCAATCACTTGAGGTGGATGCTCTTGGTACACCCCTTTGTGGGCTGAGTGCAAAGTCTTGGTGTAGTTAAGCCTTAATTGCTGTTGGTACACTGGGAGGAATTGACCTCCAGGCCAATTAGCTGTGAGCACTCGCTGTGTCTATAATGGAAGAACTGCTGCGCTGAAGACACGCTTATGGGGCAGGACTTGTTTCAGTGGGGCTTTGGTGCTCACTGAGTCTGCCTCTTGAATGTGTCACTTATGGATGTGAGGAGTTGAAATCTGGTGTCTCACACTGACCACTAGGTACACTGGCTTCTGGATCTCCAATGGGGTTCAGGTCAGCTACTGTCTGAGGCCACCCAGCAGGAGCTACAGTGAGAGCTACAGTTTTCTCCTCTTTGCTTGGGGTTTGGAGGTTTTGGAGCTGTCTGACCAGGGCTGCAAGTTTGCTAGGTAAAGCTGCGATAGGGCAGGCCTTTCTTATGCTAAATCAGCTGCTTGGAGCTTGGGTGGGTTTGTTGGTTGTGCAGGGCAGGGCCTCAGGGTGTCACTAGGCTAGGGTGTGGCAAACAGCAATGGCTGCTAGTTAGCCGGCTCTGCGATAGGACAGGCCTTTCTTATGCCTAATCCGCTGCTTGGAGCTTGGGTGGGTTTGTAGGTTGTGCAGGGGGGGGCCCACAAGGGTGTCACTAGGCTAGGGCGTGGCAAACAGCAATGGCTGCTAGTTAGCCGGCTCTGCGTCCCCAACGGCATCCCCGAGTCCCGTGCCCCAGTGCAGTAAACACTGTGCGCAGCTCTGCAAGCAAGCCACCCTCAATGGCAGACAGTCCAGCTTCTCCCCGTAGGAGTTTGGGTCCCCGTGTCTCCACAGAGACTGTATTTCAGAGTAATCGGGGGCTTGTCTCCCTTCGGGTTGAAAAAAGCAATGCCTGCCGCCAGCCCGGATCATGCGCCTCCGTACCTCAGCTTTTCAGCGCTCATGCACGTCTCAATGCTCTTTTCTCTTTCCTTCTAGTTGTAGAACTTCCACTCAGCCAGCTTTCCCGTGGTTCTGGGTGATAGACTTTTTGTCTTTTAGTTGTAGTTTTGAAATTGTTGTGCGAGGCAGCAGTTTAGGTGTTTACCTACGCCGCCATCTTGGAATCCCTCCACAATTCTTGAGGCTAGAAATCAAGCCATCAGTAGAGACATTCTTCCTCTGAAAGCTTTAGGGGAGGACCAGTCCTTGCCTCTTAACAGCATCTGGTGGTTACCACCAATCCTTGGCAATCCTTAGTTTGTCAACATATCACTCCAGTGTCTGCCACCATCATCAGATGGCATTTTCCCTGTGTGTCTCTGTCTCTGTCCAAATTTATCTCTTAAGGACACCAGTCTTTGGCATATAACCCACCCTAATCCAATATGACTGCATCTTAACTTGATTACAGCTGCAAAAACCCTATTTCCAAATAAGATCATATTCAGTTTCTGGAAAAAATTTTTAGACAAAAGTTTTGCCCTAGCTGGTTTGGCTCAATGGATAGAGCATCAGCCTGTGGACCGAAGGGTCCCAGGTTCGATTCCAGCCAAGGGCACATGCCTGGGTCGCGGGCTCGATCCCCAGTAGGGGGCATGCAGGAGGCAGCCAATCAATGATTCTCTTTCATCCTAGATGTTTCTATCTCTCTCCCTCTCCCTTCCTCTCTAAAATCAATAAAATATATATTTTTAAAAAGTTTTGAGGGTTGGGTTTTGAATTTAATCCAGTCATTCCCAGGGCTTATGCAGAGTATACTGTAAAGTTATTTAGAATGGAGAGACATCCCATAACGTCTCTAAATCTCTATGAACCTTTCTGTAATATTAATGCTATAAGGGTTCTTAGCATATATCCTTTCTTTATAATGATAATCAAAGAAAAGTTACATGATCTACCAAGTTTACTGCAAGCCAGGACTAGAGGCCAAGCTTGCTTATCCTAAGGAATATTTTTTAAAATATATTTTTATTGATTTCAGAAAGGAACGGAGAGAGAGAGGGAAACATCAATGATGAGAGAATCATTGATTGGCTGCCTCCTGCAAGCCCCCTACTGGGGATTGAGCCCACAGTCCAGGCATGTGCTCTGACCAGGAAATCAAACTGCAACCTCCTGTTTCAGAGGTCGACACTCAACCACTGAGCCACACCGACTGGGCACTAAGGAATATTTTCATGGTCACAGTGGCTGAAAAGAAGGTGAGACCCTCCTGGCTAATTTCAAACTAATAAATAAAGCAACC
Source organism: Corynorhinus townsendii (assembly GCA_026230045.1). Classification (NCBI taxonomy): domain Eukaryota; kingdom Metazoa; phylum Chordata; class Mammalia; order Chiroptera; family Vespertilionidae; genus Corynorhinus; species Corynorhinus townsendii. The sequence continues at coordinate 99,328,137 of JAPDVU010000004.1, read as the reverse complement.
TAGTTTTATAGATTTCTTCACATTAACCAGGATATTTTATCTATTTGTTCTACTGAATGACCATATTCCCAGGAAGGTGGAGACCAGGCAGATTAGGCTCAGGCTTCAGTTTATATCACAAATGAATAAACTGAATTTGAGGATACTGTTTTGGCTTACTAGAAAATTAAAAATTAATCATCTATTTGTTGCTGGAGCTGCCATAACAAAATACCATGAACCGGGTGGCTTAAACAACAAAAAGTTATTGGGTCACAGTTCTGGAGGCTAGAAGTCCATAATCAAGGTTTCAGTAGGGTGGCTTCTTTCTGAGGGCCATGAATGAAGGGTCTGTCCCAGATCACTGTCCTTGGCTCGTAGGTGACCATGTTATCCCTATATCTTCACATCATCATCCCTCTGTATGTATGTGTGTTCAAATTTCCCCTTTTTATAAGCGCCAGTCCTTTTGGGTTAGGGCCCACCCTAATGAGCTTATATTAACTTGCTTACCTTTATAAAGAACTCATCTCCAAAAGAGTTCACATTCTGAAGTACTGGGGGTTAGGGCTTCGATGTGGATTTGGGGTGGGGGTGGGAAGGACACAATTGAACTGTAACAAGCATGGAAGGGTTTAGAGCAATTTTAGTCATTCTTAGGGACACAGAGGTTCACTCCAGGTTAACCCTACCAGTGGGCTGCTGCCTCAGTTGTCTGCCTGGGTCCCGAGCTGAGTACCCAGGAAGGAGGAGGTTTTTTCAAGACAGTTCTCCATCAGACCACAAGGGACAAACTTCTGCTTGCAGACAGCCCACAGTGTCTGGCCTGGATGAGGGCTCTGAATCTCTCAGCCACTCAGCAGAGCAGCCCCACCTCACTCTTCAATGAGTCGGCATAGCAGTTGTTCTGATGTTTCCTCCAGTCCCAGCATGGCACCAAGCTAGGCCAGACTGGACTCTGGTTCTGGTGTGAGAAGAGGCTATAATAATGGCTTCAGTTTAGGATTGCTTTTGCTTTGTCTTCTGAAGCAGCAAATAAACATTGCAAAGGCTATACCTGAGATAAAGAAGCAAAGAAGGGAGCCCCAGCCTCAGTGGTGAGATGGCCACAAGGTCAGAGGGACTCAGCCCGTGGGCAGCCTCACTGCCTATACTAAGATTAAAGGTGTCAGCACCAGAAACAACTCAGACCCATATGTGGGAATCATCTGTCACCCTGCCGGTTGGGCCCCCTTAGTCCACTGCACAGGCTCCATGCCTTAATTTTGTTAAAGACTCCTCTACCCCAGGCAATGATGCCTGGAATTTCTCTCTTTAGGGGGCATTTATTTGCTAGCCTATGGTCTACCAAGATGAGTACACTCCATAGCTTTACCCAGGGATGTAAACAACTCTCTGTCATTCATAATAAAAGGGTAATCAATGTGTATTCACTTACTGGATGGCCATTTTCCTAATACAGTGTCTTTAAACACCATAGCCAGCCCTCCCACTGCTGCTCATCGGGCACCAGTAACTCATCTTGGCTGGTCTGTTAACAGGTATACATTTAATTTTGAGAGAGTCTTGAAGATGTGATTGAACTTTCCAGAGCCTTATGACCCTCAGATACCTGATGCCCTGCAGGGCTGAAAGCTCAGACAGCAGCCAGTGACCCCATCAAGCTTCAGGCATAGGTCTTTGTAAAGACCTGCATTTCTTTCATTTTTTTCAGTTTTGCCAATTTTATTGAACCAATAAAATTTCTAATAACAATGAAATAAAATTTTGCAAGTAAAATGTTTAACAAAACAGGTTGTTCTGTACCTATAAATAGATTTTCAAAATGTTATAAAAAGTGCAGCTATGAATTGTTAACATGTTAATACACAGTTCCTTTATTTCAAACTAGAGGCCTGGTGCACGACATTCATGCACTGGGCGGAGGGGATCCCTCAGCCTAGCCTGCACCCTCTCGCAGTCAGGAACCCCTTGGCACTGCCTCAGAGGTGGGAGAGGCTCCTGCCACTGCTGCTGCACTCACTAGCCGTGAGCCCGGCTTCTGGCTGAGTGGTGCTCCTCCTGTGGGAGCGCACTGACCACCAGGGGGCAGCTTCTGCATTGAGTGCCTGCCCCCTGATGGTCAGTGCATGTCATAGCAGCTGGTTGTTCTGCCATTCGGTCGATTTGCATATTAGCCTTTTATTTTATAGGATATGTTTGTCTTGACTCACTAACAGTTCCTTCTGCATCTGTTCAAATAACATTACCCACCCCTCCAGAAAAAAAGGCATTAAAGCACTAGAATATTACAAATACACTGATCCATCCCAGTCAGCTTTAGTCAGAGTTATAAAATCAGCAGCGTAAGAAAAATAAAGTCTAGTTACACATACAAAAAGCTTCCATGGGTTCTATAATCTCCTTAACTACTGACTCATGTGGAGGAGGCTCATATGGGTAACTACCTCAGAGTACATCTACAGGGGGGGTCTCATTCGCCAGAACACATTTAAAGTGGCTGTTGTATCAAGTTTGCTATTTTTGAAATTGAAACTATAAAAGTGCCATTTGACAGTGCAAATTGTGCAAATCCTAAACTGCATCAATGATCTATTTGATAAAAGCTTATTCTAATGGAAAACATCCTATATAATAAAACCCTAATATGCACATTGACTGAACAGCAGAACGACCAGTTGCTATGATGTGCACTGACCACCAGGGGTCAGACACTCAATGCAAGAGCTGCCCCTAGTCAGGGCCGGCGAGCAGGCGGTGCCAGGCCGCCAGTCAAGGTGGGTGCCAGTGGCGGGGGGGCAATCACCCTGCCCACTGGTCACCCCACAGATTGGCCCTAATCGACGGCCAGGCCTAGAGACCCTACCCTATATATTGGGAACAGTCTCTTAGATTTAAGAATTAAGATCTGGCAAGGCTACTCTAACTGTGAAAAAGTAGGATCATGCAGCGATGACTTGCATGGACTCAGCTTGCACATTTTGTGGTCAGCCCTGATTCTGACACTTATAACTGTGTGACAAAGCCAATTACTTAATTTCTCTCTGCTTCAGTTTTTCTACCCATAAGATGGGGAAAATGGTACTACTGCCTCAGAAGGATCATGTTATGTACTACTTTTTATAATCAGGGCAAAAAAATGTAGCTGCTCATACAACAGCAAGATGCCTTTCCTGTATGAAAAGTATGGTCACTGGTGCATGCAGCGTCCCGGATTGCAAGAGGATGCAGGCTGAGCTGAGGGTCCCCCCCCCCCCCATGTGCACTAATTTCGTGCACCGGGCCTCTAGTATAGTAAGAGAGTGATATATTAGATAGATAGATAGATAGATAGATAGATAGATAGATAGATAGATAGCAGCCTTAACATCATCCACTTCACATTAGTCCAAAGTCATGTGCTTCGTAAAAAGCAACAACACATTACAGTATCAAAGCACAGGACTACAAAGGCAAAACATCACAGCTTTTGATTACATTGAATAAAAAGGACCAAGGAACACAAAAGATAATTCTCTATTAATACTGATGAATTAAAGAACTGTAATAGACATTTCACAGCATGATACATATAATGCTCACCACTTAGGGATAAAATGAAGTCTAAATTTGAAAGTTAAGAAGTTGGCAATCTGATTTCATGTGCAATTCAGCTACAAAGTCTTAATATATACATTCATCATGTAGCTACCCTGCAAAATCAGGATTAAAAAATATATATTTCAAGTTCAAATCCTGTTTCATAATCTAAAGGATACATCCAGTTCTTCCATGACCAGAAAAGGTATTTCCAGGTTGGAAGGAGCTAATCCAATAGCAAGGCCATGTTCCACGTTGACCTGACAGGGTCCTTTTTTACCTTGCTCAGACTGTGCCTGTGATGCCACTCTTCTACTAGCACAAAGATGCCACACTGGCTGTGGTTTGTTTTTTCTGTCTATCCTATCCTAGGTTGGAAAGAGTAAATGTGAAGAGAAAGTGGAAGGGAAAAATTGTATTTTCTTTTCAGGAAGATATGTGAATGCAAAGGAAATATCTGCATTAGGTAGAGTTCCCATAACTTTCCTTGAGGCACAAGGGTACCATTTACCTCTTACATTTTATTTTATTTATTTTTTTAAAATATATTTTTTGTTGATTTCAGGGAGGAAGGAAGAGAGAAAGAGAAACATCAATGATGAGAGAATCATTGATCAACTGCCTCCTGCACGCCCCCTACTGGGGATTGAACCCACAACCTGGGCATGTGCCCTTGACCAGAATCAAACCCAGGACCCTTCATTCCCAGGCCCATGCTCTATCCACCGAGCCAAACCAGCCAGGGCATATTTTATTTTAGAGAAGCAGTAAAATTCAGACAGGAGAAAACAGCCTCCACATTACACAGGAAACCACTTGCTACCCAGTCGATGTGTTTCCTTTAGCCTACATTTTGATCATTCTTTATAAGATTTAGAAGCCAGTTGGAAATTTGTGAAGACTGGTTAAGAAAGATGTACAATCCATTTCATTTGGTGTCATGATGCATCTAGCTAACCAGGGCTCGTACATTTGCTTCTAAGAGGTTAAATTGAGGGGTGGAAGAAAAGAGACTGTTTTTGCAAATGTATATACCAAAAATTTTATTTGTCACATTTAAACTTACAAATGTTTGATACTGTCCTATGAGCTATAAAATGGGGTGTTTGTTCTAAAGGCTATTTTATAGTATGCATTTCATTATTCCAGAAATTTCCACAAACACTGCAAAGAATCAGATATTCTTCCTTTCCCCCACCTCTTACCTCCTTTTTCAATTCTGTACTTCATTGTAGTGCAGCCATGATGAATGTAGAGCTAGAACAAATACCTTATGACATGTGATTTAATAAAAACCATTCCTTCAGTCTCCATTATTGTCTCATTCCTTAACAAGGCATTGATTCATTCCTGGGCCCTTAAAGGCATTTACTAGACTCTGCTGTCAGGCTGGGTTGCTCATAAATGGGAGTGGAAAGCATCCAGATGCCATCATTGATCATAATAATCAATCCTTCAAACAGGTGGTTCAAACAGGATGTGCCCAGGTCAGATATCCATCTATAGACAAACCCGCCCTATGTTAGAAACCTGACAAGTTTTCCTCTGTGGTGACACCGAGTACACACTGGTGGGAGAGGAAGAACTGCTGTGTATTTCCTGCTCCTCACAGATACTGTCTGGATGTGCCTAAGTGCAGCCAGAAAATACGACGTCGATGCATTCCCTTTCCATCTCATGGGGTGTTTTTCCCCAGGAGAACAGGGTAGGCCGGGGGGTGAGAAGCTTAGTCTGACCCAGGAAAGCTTCACCAAACAATTTTGTGGTATTTTAAACATTATAATTAAGTGGGCGTGTGTGATCCAATAGGACCACATAACCATCTTTTATCATATACTGGAGGCCCGGTGCACGAAATTCATGTATGGGGGGGCTGTCCCTCAGCCCAGCCAGCACCCTCTCCAATCTGGGACCCCTCAAGGGATGTCCTAACGGGCAGTCGGACATCCCTCGCACAATCCAGGACTGCTGGCTCCCAACTGCTCACCTACCTGCCTTCCTGATTGCCCCTAACTGCTTCTGCTTGCCAGCCTGATCACCCCCTAACCACTCCCCTGCCAGCCAGATTGATGCCTAACTGCTCCCCTGCCAGCCTGGTCACCCCTAACTGCCCTCCCCTGCAGGCCTGGTCACCCCTAACTGCCCTCCCTTGCAGGCCTGGTCCCTCCCAACTGCCTTCCCCTGCTGGCCTGATTGCCCACAACTGCCCACCTTTGCAGACCTGGTCCCTCCCAACTGCCCCCTGCTGCTGGCCATCTTGTGGTGGCCATCTTGTGTCCACATGGGGGCAGTCATCTTTGACCACATGGGGAGCAGCCATCTTGTGTGTTGGAGTGACAGTCAATTTGCATGTTATTTTTTTATTAGATAGGATTAGATAGGATAGAGGCCTGGTGCACGGGTGGGGGCCAGCTGGTTTGCCCTGAAGGGTGTCCCAGATCAGGGTGGGGGTTCTCTTGGGGCGTAGGGTGGCCTGGGCGAGGGACCTGTGGTGGTTTGCAGGCCAGCCACGCCCCCCGGCTACCAAGCGAAGGCCCTGGTATCTGGGATTTATTTATCTTCTATAATTAAAACTTTGTAGCCTTCAGTGAAGGCCAGGGCAGGTCAGGGCGGGCGGAAAGCTTGGCTTCCTCCATCGCTGGGGAAACCCAAGCCTCCTGTTCACTCCATGGCCGCAGCCATTTTTGTTGGGATTTATTTATCTTCTAAATTATAGAAGCTTGGCTTCCTCCATCGTCAGTGGCAACTCAAGCCTCCTGCTCTCTCCAGCTCTGTGGCTGCCACCATTTTTGGGGGATTTATTTATCTTCTATAATTGAAACTTTGTAGCCTTGAGTGGAGGCCTGGGCCAGCCAGGGTGTATAGGAAGCTTGGCTTCCTCCATTGCCGGGGAAACCTAATGTCTTCTATTAGACATACTAGAGGCCCGGTGCACGAAATTCAGCCCAGCCTGCACCCTCTCCAATCCAGGACCCCTTGGGGGATGTCCGACTGCCGGTTTAGGCCCAATCCTGGAGTTGACATCCCTCTCACAATCTGGGACCACTGGCTCTTAACTGCTCACCTGCCTGCCTGCCTGATCACCCTTAATTGTTCCCCCGATGGCCTGGTCACCCCTAACTGCACCCCTGTCAGCCTGGTCACCCCATGCAGCCTGCTGGTCGTCCCTCACTAACCCCCCTGCTGGCCTGGTTGCTCCATGCAGCCTGTTCGGTCGTCTGTTTGGTTGTTTTGGTTGCAATGGTCGCTTAGGCTTTTATATATAGAGAGATTTTTCAAGGCCTAGGTACCACCAAATGAAACAAATGACCTGAAACACTGCCCGTTGTATGCCAGAAATGCCCTGTTCCACTGAAGGGTTACGGATCCATCTGGACTCCTGGAGAACTTTAACTTCACATTCCAATAACTTGGACTAATACCAATACTTACTACCTAATACAGATCCAAGTTGGAATGGCAATTTAATCACTTTAAAATCCTGTTAAATGCTAAATTATGCATGGCAGAAATAGTTTAATTTCTGTATCCTTTCTAGATAATAAAAGGGTAATATGCTAATTGTCCCCTCTACTGGGAGTTCAACCCGAGTTCGACCAGGAGGCAGGCCCTCGGTCCCCCCACCCCCCACCCCATGCAGAGGGGAGGGTGACAGGCTGTGTGGGAGTTACCCAGGGCCCAGCGGAGACTGCTGCTCCAGGCCAGCAGAGTGTGGACCTTGCTGAAAACCCCAAGTATTCAGCTGAGATGCCAGAGGATTTTTTCCATTGATTTTTAGTGAGAGTGGAAGGGAGGATGGGAAAGAGAGAGAGAAACATCAATGTGAGAGAGACACCTCGATTGGTTGCCTCCCGCCTGGTCCCCAAGTAGGGCGGGGGATCCATCCTGCAACCAAGTTATGTGCCCTTGACCCGAATCAAACCCAGGACCCTTCAGTCCCAGGGCCGGCGCTTAACCACTCAGCACCAGCCAGAGCAAGTACTGGTTTTTATCTCCTAGTTTCAGAGTAATCACCCTGCAGTAAACTTGATGGTTTCCGGTCCCGGCTTAGCTACCCTAACTATTGGCAATATCTGCACTTTTCTGCTTCCTCAGTAGGGGGAAGTGCCTTTTACTGGGACTTACTCCAAACTTGATTCTAGAGGTGGGTGAGTAACCAGACCCATGCGGTCAGAGCTCAAAACCCGCTGTGCAGCGTGACCCCAGGTGCTGGCAGCACCCCGACTCCTCCGCGGAAACGGCAGGGCTCCTGGCGGCTGGAGACAGAAACACGTGCACAGTGTTAGCGCTGCCTAAGAGAGAGAACCTCTGGGACAACCCAAGAATCGGGTGTGGCAGCCACACCACAGAGCAAGGACCAAACCACACTACAGACTGTCCCAGCAAGCAGCCCGCCCTCCGCGGGCCCGCACGCAGGCCGCTGGCTGGCCCCAGGGCACAGGCGCCTCTGCTGAAGGCAGCACCCAAGGTTTGCCTGTGCGGCTGTGGGACGGAGCCCAGCACAGGGTGCCCTGGGCAGACAGGTCGCCTTGTGCTCCAGGGATGGGAAGGTCTGAAAAGCAAGTTCTGGCTTCTGTTGGAGGAAGGGGGTAGGGCTAGCCACATGGGAAAACCCCCAAATAAGAAGGCTGATGCAGACACTAGTTAGCCACAATGCCCACATATGTGCTGTGCCAGCAGTTGTTGACGTAGAGTCCTGAACCACTAGGGTCTGCCAAATCGTATTTTCATATTTATACTAAGACTTACTTATTTTACTTTTACCATTTTCCCTGTGTTGACATGCCCTGTGGTGGATAACTGGTACCTTAGGATGAATCAAGACATTAGCACCGATCTGTATGCCTCACTGCCACACACCAGGCAGGGCAGGCGTGGGTAAGCCAGTTCCAAGTAAGAATGTCCTCTAAAAAGCAATAAAATTCTGAATTGCATGAAGCCTTGACCCTTGCATGTTTTCATGTTCTGTGGGACATGTTTGGAAGTGCATACAGCACCCACAGGCCAGCCCGGAACAGAATGCCAAGTTGGGTCTTTCAGGCTAAAATCAAGGTGTCAGCAGGGCTGTGTTCACTCTGGAGACTCTAGGGAAGAATCCCTTTCCTTGCTTTTTCAGCATATAAAGGGTGCCTAGACTCCCTGTCTCAGCCCTCTTCCTGTTCTCCAAGCCAGCAGCCTAGCTTCTTCCAATCAAGGCCAAGGTCTCTCTCCTAGGGACAATTGCATTACCCTGGGCTCACTAGGTCATCCAGGATCATCTCATCTTCACCTTGATCCTAATGCAGAGATCTTTTTGCCACTCACGTGAGGTCACATGCTCACAGTCTCCAGGAATTAGGACCTGATATCTCTGGTGGCTATTGTTCTGCCAACCACTGCCACAGTAAGCTCAGCAGCTTCCCAGTACTTACAAATTTTTCCGATGAGATTGATAGCGATTTTTTAAAAAATGTCTTTATTGATTAAGGTAGCACATATGTGTCCTTATCCCCCCATGTGTGAACCACGTCCCGTGTGCCTTAAGGTTTGGGATCTGGAGAAGGGCCGCATGCAAATGACAGAGACAAGACAAGAAATAATAATTTGGAAATTGGGGGGCTAGGCGGAGAGTCTAACACAAGAGGAAGGATTTCCCTGGTGCCAAGGCCTTGCCAATCTTTTATTCAATTTTGGTTACAAATATTGCCCTTAGTCAGGCAATTCTGGTAACAGACAGACTATCCTAAAGGTCAGTAAATATTAGAAAGATTTTCTCTGAGACTATCTGGTCAGGAAATTGCTTGAACTACCATTGTCTCAACTAAACAATCAGTGCATAGCTCTGGCCCTTGCCAGGGCTCAAGGTTCACCAGCATTCTGGGCTCCTTGTTTACACTTCTCTGATAATGAAGACAATGGGTAGCTTCCAACACCCCCATTGCCTCCTCCACCCCTCATTCCCTCCTGCCCCTACCAGTGTCTGTGTCCATTGGTTAGGCTTATATGCACGCATACAAGTCCTTTGGTTGATCTCTCCCCCTTACTCCCACCCTCCCCTACCTTCCCTCTGCGGTTTGATGGTCTGATCGATGCTTCTCTGTCTCTGGATCTGTTTTTGTTCATCAGTTTATGTTGTTCATTATATTCCATAAATAAGTGAGATCATGTGGTATTTATCTTTCTCCATCTGACTTGTTTTTAAAAAATATATATTTCTTTATTGATTTCAGAGAGGAAGGGAGAAGGAGAGAGAGATAGAAACATCAATGATGAGAGAGAATCATTGATCAGCTGCCTCCTGCACACCCCCTACTGGGGATCAAGCCAGAAACCCAGGCATATGCCCTTGGCGAGAATCAAACCTGGGACCCTTCAGTCTGTAGGCTGACACTCTATCCACTGAGCCAAGCCAGCTAGGGCCATCTGACTTATTTTGATAGTGATATTTAATGAGTGTGATTCTTTATATTGTATGAAATATGTCAGTGTTTGGCATATCTGAATAACTCCATGAACCAATATTTTCAAGTGACCAGTGCTGATATTACAAAATTATGCATGGGCAAAGGGTCTACTCAAAGCACAAGATAGGGTAGTGAGTTTTTAATAACATTTTCTTCACTATTTAAGTCATTATGTGCATGATAGAAAACACAGGAGGCAAAGAGCACACAAATCAGCCATAATCACAAGTTGTTCATGATTTGCTGTTGCTTCTAGTCCTTGTATGAGAGTACTTATAGCTACTAAGCATATGTATTCATGTGGTTGACATGTGTATCATGTTTATTCACATATCATGAAAATTTACCAATTCGAAATCCCAATGCCATCAGTATTTTATAAGCACAAATATAATACACGATCTCAGTCAGGAAAAAAGTGCAATCCTACCTTTTACAGAGACAAATTTTTCATAAAAGAACCTGGTGTGTGGCTCCAGGAGGCCACAGAATAATTCCTGGTCGGGGCACATGCCAGGGCTCCGGCTGAGAGTCTTTTATGTGTACAGGTAATACTCTACGTGGGCCCCATCTGTGTGCTCCTCAGTTTGCATGTGAATCTTTTGGTCTATAGAGAGAGGTGACTTTTCCAGAAAAGCCATAGAGAGGAAACCACACTGGGGATCAAGCCCGCAACCTGGGCATGTGCCATAGGTTAATATTTACTGGAAGCTAGTCATTTTAAAAAGACAACTAACAAATTTCAGACTATGGGACAAGGCTGTAAAAAACAACCTTTTGAAGGAAATCACTTTAGAAAAAATTTCAAAATATAACTATAACAACATTTTTATACCTTAATATTTACACTTGCTTGGTCTCTCTTAGAAAGATACCTTTTTTAACCTTTTATTGTAAAATTAAGCACAAATATTAAAAACATACAAAACAAGGACATAGCTTGAGGAATCTGAAGTTCACCAGCTTAAAGACTGAATGTCAACCTATGAACCAGGAGGTCACAGTTCAATTACCAGTCAGGACACAAGCCCGGGTTCTTCGGCTGGATCCCCAGTGGAAGGCATGCAGGAGGCAGCCAATCAATGATTCTCTCTCATCATTGATGTTTCTCTCACTCTGTCCCTCTCCCTTCCCCTCTGAACTCAATAAAAACACATTAAAGAAAAAAAGGCCATGAGAGGAGCCTCTGGATTCAAGACAGCCTGCTGAGGACAAAGTCTTCTTTCCTCTCCCACATGAAACTGCTAAACTGTTATTAGGGGATTAAAAGGGACCTGAAAACTGATTGTTTTTAAAAACGAATAAGAGCCCCAGTGGTGAGCAAACACTGGAAATGTGGGGAACAAGTGGAACTTACTGAAGTCTGAAAGGAAGTGAAGGAAGCCCCCCAAGCAAACACTAGTGGAGGAAACCACTAAAATAAATGGCCAAACAGGAAGTTCCTCTGGCCGTGGCCAGTGTGCTCAGTGGGCTTGCACACCAAGGTCTTGGGCACATACCTGGGTTGCAGGTGCCTCCCCATCGACACCTGTGGAAGGCAATCAATCAATGTGTCTCTCTCTATCACTCTCTCAAATCAATGTTTCTCTCGCTCTCTCTCCCCCCCTCCCTCCCTGCTTCCACTAACTTAATGGGTGGGAAAAAGAAACCTCCACCCCCCCCCCCGCACTGCCCCTGCCGCCCCCCTCCATCCCTCCCCTTCAGTCCCCTCCACTCCAGTTCTTTCTCTGGGTGGACCTTGTGGTCTAGGGTGGAGCAGTGTGGCCCAGTCTCTCCAGTCTCAAATACCCAGCCCAGGCCTGCCCTCTGGCAAGTTAGGGATCCCCAGCTCCCTTCCTTACCAATGGCCCTTTCTGGGAAGATTCAAGATATCCACCCCCACACACTCTGCTGAAGCTTGTCAAGGCCCATTGCCATCACAATGTTTACATGATCAATGTGTGGAAAATAACATATGAATAAAAATAATACTTGCAATTATGAACAACACCGCACTCTCCCAGCATGGAGCAAGCCTCCATCAGAGAGCACCAAGAGTCAGGCACCACCTGGCTCAGTGGCTAAGTGTTGACCCATGTACCCGAGAAGTCACCAATTCTATTCCCAGTCAGGGCACCTGCCTGGGTTATGAGCTCGATCCCCAGTGGGGAAGTGTTCAGGGGCGGGGCAATTGATGTTTCTCTCTCATCAATGTTTCTCTCGCTCCCTCTCCTTTCCTCTCTCTCTAAAAATCAATTAAAACATCTACATATATAAAAGCCTAAGCGACCATCCGACCATTCGACTTTTCACCCAGTAGCTATGATGCGTAATGACTACCAGGGGGCAGATGCTCCAACCAGTAGAGGAGGGAGCCCGATTCCTTGAGGAATCAGCCATGGGTTAGGTTGCTGCTGGGTACTGTTGGCCTCTCACAATTGGAGAGCCAGTTTTGACCAGGTCAGGCTGAGGGACCCCACCAGTGCATGAATCTGTGCACTGGGCCTCTAATATACTATCTAATAAAAGAGTAATATGCAAATTAACCATCACTCTGCAACACCCACAAGCCACACCCACAAGCCAATCAGGAGCAAGTATGTAAATTAACCCAACCAAGGTGGCTGTGGCCACGGAGCAAACAGGAGGCTTCAATTGCCCTGGCAATGGAGGAAGCCAAGCTTTCTGCACACCCTGGCCAGCCAAGGCCCCTCCACTCAAGGCTACAAAGTTTCAATGATAGAAGATAAGTAAATCCCAGATACCAGGGCCTCCCCTTGGGTGGCCGGGGGGCGTGGCCAGCCTGCAAACCACCACAGGCCCCTCGCCCAGGCTGCCCAACGCCCCAAGGGAACCCCCACCCTGATCCGGGACACCCTTCAGGGAAAACCAGCTGGCCCCTACCCATGCACCAGACCTCTATCCTATCTAATAAAAGTGTAATATGCAAATTGACCATCACTCCAACACACAAGATGGCTGCTCCCATATGGACACAAGATGGCCAGCAGGGGAGGGCAGTTGGGAGGGACCAGGCCTGCAAGGGAGGGCAGTTGTGGGTGATCAGGCCAGCAAGGGAGGGCAGTTGGTAGGTACCAGGCCTGCAAGGGAGGGCAGTTGGGAGCGATCAAGCCTGCAGGGGAGGACAGTTAGGGGTGACCAGGCTGGCAAAGGAGGGAAGTTGGGGGCGACTGGGCCTGCTGGGAAGAGCAGTTGGGTGAGACCCAGGCCTGCAGGGGAGAGCAGTTGAAGGGGACCAGGCCTGCAGGGGAGGGCAGTTAGGAGTGACCAGGCTGGCAGGGGAGCAGTTAGGCATCAATCTGGCTGGCAGGGGAGTGGTTAGGGGGTGATCAGGCTGGCAGGCAGAAGCAGTTAGGGGCAATCAGGAAGGCAGGCAGGTGAGCAGTTGGGAGCCAGCAGTCCTGGATTGTGAGAGGGATGTCAGACTGCCCGTTTAGGCCCGATCCTACCTGGATCGGGCCTAAATGGGCAGTCTGACATCCCTCGAGGGGTCCCAGATTGGAGACAGTGCAGGCTGGGCTGAGGAACACACACCCCTGTGCACGAATTTTGTGCACCAGGCCTCTAGTTTAATAATAAAAAAAAAAGTCATGCCCTAGCAGGTTTGGTTCAGTGGATAGAGCATTGCCCACAGACTAAAGGGTCCCAGGTTCTATTCTTATCAAGGGCACATACCTGGGTTGCAGGCTCAACCCTGGTCAGGGCACATGCAGGAGGCAACCAATCCGTGTGTCTCTCTTGCATCCATGTTTCTCTCTGTCTCTCCCCACTCCCTTCCACTCTCTCTAAAATTCAATGGAAAAATATCTTTGGGTGAGGATTAACAACAACAACAACAAAATGTCAGGCACCAAGAGTCAGTCTGGGAGTTGAGACATAACACAATGCAAGTATTCTGCATTATTGAAAAGAACCCCAAATTAAGATTTTCTACTTTATTTTCTTTCTTTTTTTCTACTCTATTTTCAAGAGTACTACCTAGGCACATTTGCTGAGTGATATTTATCAAAAATGCTGTAAAGAAACTATAAAATCAGCAGCAGATGTTCTATTGAAATGTGTATTTCTGGAATGCAGTCATAAATATGATGTGATATACAAAGAGCACGAGCTGTTGATATGGGCTATAAATATGAAGTGTTTTGCTTGCAGAACTCTATCCAATGTCCCAATATGCAGCCCTATAAACAGCTTGCTGCTGGTGACACCTCCACGGGTTTCACTCTTTGAATTACTGCTAAGGTTGTATTTAATTAGCAAAACTTAGAGAGGTTCTATGTTTATCATAATGAGGTTCGATATTTGCCAAACTTTTATTTTTCAATAAATACAGGAGAGAAGTGCTTGATGGAAAAAACCACCTTGAGTTAAAAAGCATTTCTCCCACCTTGGCCAGTGGCTCAGTGGGTTGGGCATTGTCCTGTGCATAGGAAGGTCGAGGGTTTGGTTTCTAGTCAGGGTACATACCCAGGTTTCAGGTTCAATCCCTAGTCAGAGTGCATATGGAGGCAACTATTGATGTTTCTCTCTCTCTCTCTCAAATCAATTAACACTTCATCTTCAAATATATTATACTAGAGGCCCGGTGCATGAAATTCATGCGCTGGGGGGGGGGGGGTGTCCCTCAGCCCAGCCTGCCCCCTCTCACAGTCTGGGAGCCCTCAGGGAATGTCCTACTGATGGCAGTCCGGCCTCCCTCTGCGGGCTGATCAGGGTAAAGTGCCACCCCCATCACCCCGCTGCTGCTGCCACTGCTGGCTGCCAAGGTGTTTTCATCAACACGGACTCCAGTCCCTTCACCACGAAAAAATGACAACTTTCTTTAGGCATTTTCAAGATGTGTCTTTCATAGGATATGACCTTTCTTTCTTTCTTTCTTTCTTTCTTTCTTTCTTTCTTTCTTTCTTTCTTTCTTTTTCTTTTATCCTCACATGAGGATATTTTTCCATTGATTTTTTAGAGAGCGTGGAAGAGAGAGAGAAAGAGAGAAACATCAATGAGAGAGAGACACTTTAATTGGTTGCCTCCTGCATGAGCCTTGATCTGGGCCCTGGCCAGGGAGGAGTCTGCAACCTAGGTACATGACCTTGATCAGAATCAAACCTGGACCCTGTGGTCCACAGGCCGAGGCTCTATCCACTGAGCCAAACCAGCTAGGGCAATTTAAGAGTTATTACCCTACTGGTGTGGCTCAGTGGTTGAGCATAGACCTATGAACCAGCAGGTCATGGTGCGGGCTTGCAGTCAATCAATGATTCTCTCTCATCATTGATGTTTCTATCTCTTCCTCTCCTTTCCTCTCTGAAATCAATAAAAATACATATTTTTTAAAAAGAGCTATTATAAAAAATAATTTGTTCCTCCCTGGCCAGTTTGGCTGAGTGGATAGAGTGTTGACCGGTGGACTGAAGGGTCATGGGTTTGATTCCAGTATAAGGGTACATACCTGGGTTGCAGGCTCAATCCCCAGTCTTGGTTGGGGCGTGTGCTGGAGGCAATAAATCGATGTGTTTCTCTCACACTGATGTTTCTCTCTCACTGTCTTTCTCCCTCCCTTCCATTCTCTCTAAAATAACAAAGAAAAAAGACAATGGAAAAATATCCTCAGGTGAAGATTTACAAAAAATATAATTTTTTTCACCCTGGCCAGTTGTTCAGTGGTTAGTGACAGTCCATGGACTGAAGGGTTGTGGGTTTGATTCCCAGTCAAGAGCATGTACTTGGGTTGTGGTTTGATCCTCTGGCTCCATTTTGGGAGCATGCAACCAGTCAATATACCTCTCTCACACTGATATTTCTCTCTCTCTCACTCCTTTACTCCCCCTCCTCCCTCCTTCACTCTCTCTAAAAATTCAATGAAAGGATATTCATTAGGTGAGGTTTAAAAAATAATATTTTTCAAGAAGAAAAGCTGGTAGCATATGGGTATTAAGTAAACCATCTCCTGCTCTCAGAGCTTGTCCAGTTGTGTGGGAAGCTGACGCACTCACTGATGAAGCTGACTTCTAAACTGTGTAGGTTCCATGGGATTTGCTCCCTACAACAGGGCTGTGCAGCATTTGCTGAACAAATTGTTCCCGTGGTGCCTGATAAGGGACTTGTGTGCTTTTACCATCTGCAGGCAGCTGGGTAGCAGACAGTCAGTGATTCCCAGCCGATCCCCACGGCCCCACCCAGCAAGGAGTAAACTCAGCGATGAACCTGGGGCTCCTGTGGCTACAAGCACCAACTCCACTGACCCTGAAGCCCAGCCTGGGCTGCTCCAGCCATGTGCCAGGGTCACACGCTCATTGGAACCCTGTGATGGTGCAGGATTCTCCGAGGCTCAGTGGACCTACTCTGCTCTGTGGGATTCAGTGAGGTGTTACAAGTTGTTCTTTCTTCTTCCCACCCAGGTCCTTCATTTGGTGCAGTAACAACTCTATTGGAGGCTGCTGGTGTCCAGGGACATTGCTGCCAGGGGCCCTCACCCTGCTGATTGTGGTGCTAGTTGCTGAGCTTTAGCGACCAGCTGTGGGGTCATGAGTGGGTCCTGAGCCTCTAGGTTCTATATGGGAAGGCCTGCCACCTGCACCCCAGGAAGGAAGCAGATGAGTTAGTGCCAACCTGCCCTTTGTAGGCTTTCCTCTCAGTTCCTGATCGGCGGTCAGTGTTCAGGTCTCTTAAAGCAGCAGTCCAATGGAAAGCACTCAAGAGTTTCTCAAATTTCGTCATAATTTTTTGGTCATTTTTTGCATGTTTGCTTTTTTCCTACATGTTCTTGCACTTGCCTCATTAGGTCGAGATTACTAAGCATGTAACATTGGTGGTTGGATTTCTCAGTTCAGCCAGACCTTCCCATCTTACTGCTGTCAACCAACGTTGCTGGCACCAGTTCAAGGCCAACAGGAATCCCCAATTCAGGGTACAGTGAAGAAGGAAATTTTAGTCAGTGCAAAACAGCTCAATTGTGACGCACACAGCTGTGCTGGAGGCAGTCCTGGGGCTAGGCCCCTCTCCAGCTATGTCTGCTCCGTCCTGATGTGCTCCACTCTGGGAAGACATCTGCAGTGTTTCAGCTCAGCCAGGGAGGCCCAATCTTAGATGGAAAGGGAAAGTGGCTCCCAAAGCCAGAGGGGAGCTGGCTTAGATGGACCCAAGTCCCCACCCCTGTCCCCTATTGGTCTGCTCTCATGCAAATGAGGACTCCAAATCCTCAAAGTTTGATTGGCCCAAAAGGCACTGACCTGATTGGTCAGAATAGAGCCACTCTGATTGGTCAGAGCTGCACAGCTCCCATTGGATGGGGAAAGCCTCAATCCTATTGGTTGAAATAAAATACCAGGAACTGTTTTATAAGGGGTGGCTCAGCTGGCAGGGCACGGGCAGGCAGGCAGGCAGCTCAGTGCAGTTTGTGTGAGAGGTTCCTGTGCAGAAATGACTGCTAGGCTCTGTTGTTGGCTTTTAAATTTGAGCCCAGTTAGCCTCCTTCTTAGTAAGTGCCTTTTTTCTCAGGGCTCCTTCTACACAAGGGTTAGGAAGCATTCCCTGAACGGAGGGATTTCCCATCATCTCAGGATTGAACATGAATTGCTATTGAACCTGAGTTTATGTTTACAGAAGCTGGGTGTGTATAACCAAGCCTCTTAAAAATATGTTTTTATTGATTTTAGAGAGAGAAAAAGGGGAGGGCGCGAGAGAGAAACATCAGTGAGAGAGACATCCTTCAGCTGCCTGCTACACGCCCTCTGCTGGGATGGATCCCGCAATCCACCGTGTGCTCTGACTGGGAATGGAGCCAGGGACTTCTTAGTGCATAGGTCAGGCTCCACCACTGAGCCGCGCCTACGGGGCCAACCCAGCCTCTTAAACTTGCTCTCCAATGCCAGCTAACTCCAGGGTTGATCTTCCTCCAGTTGGTGACACTGGCTTGAGGAGTGGCAGAGGTGTGCTGCTGCTAAGGGGAATGAATGACCTGAAGTGTTTGGGTTCTGCTGAGGAACAGCAGGGCGGTTCCACACTGACGCTGGGGACCCGATCTTTCCGCGCTCCCACCCTGGAGCACTCGGAACTTTCTCCTAGGGAGCTAACCTGCGTGTCCACGGCAGCACATTCCGTTCTTCTGGGGTCTCTTCGCCCTGGGGCCGGTCTGGCGGAGCATGGGCCACAGCAGGACAGCTGCAGCCAGGGCCCTGGGCGGAGATCGGCCTCCCTGCGGGGCTTCTTGAGTTGCAGGAGACATGAAACCAAAGGAGTTGGTTTAGGATGAGTACTGTGCGTGGTGTGGCGGGGAGACCGCAGAGGCTCAGGCCGCTCTTGGGGCTCGTTGCTCCCCGCTGCTGAGACCCGCCCCCTTGCCTCCCACCCACCCCCCACGGCTGGGCCTCCCGCCTCTCCCCTCCTTCCTGCCTCACCCCGCCTCCCGCTGAGGAGCTCGCTCACAGAGCTGCCCACCCCGTGGGCGTGGGCCCCTCCATCCCTGAGTGCCACAGAACTGTGTACTTAAAAGGTGATCAAATGCCTGGTTGGTGTGCTCGCTTGGTTGGAGCTTCGTCCTGTACACCAGAAAGGTCATGGGTTCGACTCCCTGTCAAGTCATATACCCAGGTTGCTGGATTGATTCCCAGTTGGGGTGCCTATGGGAGGCAACTGATCGATGTTTCTCTCGCACATTGATGTTTCTCTCTCTCTAAAAAATAAAATTATTAAAATGGGACATTTTACATTGTGTTTATATTACCACAATAAAAAGACACCTTCCCTCTCCCCCCCCCCCCGCCCCAACAATTAAAGACAGAAGTAGTGAGAAGGCTAAAAAGGTTAATTCCAACATAACCCTGATATTTGGGGGGCTAGCATTCTGGATTTGTGCCAGCAAGCCCAGTATACATTCTTGATAACCTATAATTATATCACTACCTCTTTCTCAAAAACTGGTCTTGCAGAACCTGTTATCTAAATACAGAGGCCATAAAACTGTGAACAGTGCACTGCCCCAGAGTGGGGGTTATTAGCATTGGCGCCAGGCCAGACCATCAGATATGGCCTGGAGACCCCAACACCTGGGGGCCTATTGCAAAGCTGCGAAAAGTACCAGAAGCAAAATCCATATTTGTGGGACAAAGACCCCAGAAAGATATAAAAGAGAAGCCCCCTGCATGTTACTTTACTCAGATTTGGGAAGTTATTCCACTGAATCTGCTGGCATAAATAAACAGTGTAACTCTTTTTCTCTAAAGTGTTGCTTGGTTTTTCTTTGGTCTTCTGCAACAACTGGTTCCTGGATTGAGAAGCCAACCGCACTTGACCTTTTTGGCCTCCATTGAGTGGATCGGGTTTGGGGGCCTGGGGGCGCAGGACAGGCCTCCAGGAGGCATGCCCTGCTGATTTTAGCAGAATTAAACTGGGGGACTTCGGGCACTCCCGGACCTCAGCCTAGGACCCGGCCAGCATCTGGAGAAAATGGACGGACACCTCTGGACCTGTCAAACAGTAAGGTAGGGGCCCCATGTAGTTAGGCCCACTCTGAGAGAGTGGAAGGGGAGCTTGATCACCTCCAGGGAAGTCATAGGACTTCGTCAGGTAAATTAGTCAGGAATCGGTGGACTGTTTTTTTAAACTCGGAGTGAAGGTCTGGTGAAAGTGTGTGAGTGTGGAAGGAGAGGCACTGCCCTCTCCTATCCTTTGTGTGGCTCCATGACCTTGGTTACAGAGTCCGAGTGGGCCCCAACCTGCGGTTCTGTGATTTGTCATAAGGCATAATGGTGACTCACCCCCACATGGAGGTGACCAGGCCCGGGGTTTATACTGGTGCACCTTAGCTAAGACAAATCTAAGCTCCTAAGGGATGCGGCCAGGCAGGCATTTGAGTGAGGATCTATGAAAACAGGTCATCCCCTCCCTTGTCTGTCTCTCACCACCGATCATCATGGGGTCGGGACAAAGTATTGCATGTTTGAAAAATTTTAAAAAGGGTTTCCATGGGGACTATGGTATTAAAATGAACCCCAAAATGCTTAGGAAATTCTATGAAGTACAATGGCCAGCCTTCGGGGTTAGCTGGCCCTCAGAAGGCTCTTTAGAGGAAGGACTGGTCAGGGCGGTCTGAAATGTAGTCACGAAGGACCCTGGACACCTAGATCAGTTTTCCTACATAGACAGCTGGTTAGAAATTGCTCAAAGTTTGCCGCCTTGGGTCTGGTTCTGCATGTGTAAGAAGGGACAGAGTAAAGATTTAATAGCAGGAGTGAAGAGGCAGGCAGGGCAGGTGCAGGCTAAGGAGAGGCAGGCAAGGCAGGAGCAGGCTAAGGAAGAGCAGGCAGGAGAGGAGAAAGCAGAAGAGAAGCAGGCAGGAGAAAGGAAACAGGTCCCTCAGAAGGGAACCCAACCCCTTGTTGTGCCAGGACCCTCTGAGGAAGTTCCGCCAGTTTTACCATCTCCATATGTGCCACAGGCAGCTCCCCCTGTTGGTCTGGAAGGTCTGGAAAGTCTGGAAACACTGCCCCACTCCGTCTCTCCTCAACCAGGCTCTCCAGAGCCAGTTGGGCGGCGCTTGCATTCAGCTAATCAAGGGCCCAAGCCACAACCAGCACGTCAGATGCCTCTCAGGGAGATTCAGGGTGCCCAAGTACTTGGCCAAGATGGGACCTTTCAGGAGGGAGGGCCAGTCTGTTATTATCACAAGTGACATCCTGAACTGGAGACATCACACCCCAGCTTATTCTGAAAAACCTCAGGCCATGGTAGACCTCCTAGAAACGATTTTCCAGACCCAGAAGCCCACCTGGGTGGACTGCAAGCAGCTCCTTTTCACATTCTTTAACACTGAGGAGCGCATAAGAGTAGTTTCAGAGGCTCAAAAGTGGCTCCAGACCCAGGCTCTGGCAGGATATTAGATATAGGCAGATGGACCAGGGAGTCCTTCCCAGATGGGGAACCTGATTGAAACCTGAACTCAGAAGATGGAAGGGCTGGGCTAGAAAGATATCAGCTGGCCTTCCTCCAGGGGGGCCAGGGCCGGAGCCAAGAAGCCCACCAACATGGCTAAAATCTCTGAGGTTTTCCAGAAGCCTGATGAAAGTCCAGCAGCTTTCTATGAGAGGCTATGTGAGGCATACCGGATCTACACTCCCTTTAGACCTGAGGCCCCAGAAAATCAAACCATGGTAGATGCCATTTTTGTAGGCCAAGCCCAGCCTGACATCAGGAAAAAATTACAGAAGCTGGAAGGGTTTCCAGGAAAGAATGCTACTGAACTGCTAGAGATAACAAACAAGGTTTTCATAAACCTAGACAGTGCAGCAAGGAAGGAGGAAGAAAAGAGAATACAAAGAAGGGCCAATATAATAGCAGTGGCTTTTAGAGGCTCAGGCTCCCAGACAGATCAGAAAGGGAAGCAAGAGTACAGATCAGGGGGAAAAGGAAGAGAGAGCCTGAGATGAGACCAGTGTGCCTATTGTAAGGAAACAGGACACTGGAAGAATGAATGTCCCAACCGACAAAGTAAGAAAACTGGGCCCCTTTTCCACCCAGTTGCTATCAACCAGAGCCACCTGAAGCAGATCTCATTGGGCTAGCAATGGCTGATTCCGACTAGGTCAGACCAGGCTCTTTTCAGCTGGGCCCCCACGAGCCCATGGTCAGAATGAAAATTGGGGGCCAGACTGTGGACTTTATGGTTGATACGGGAGCGGAGCACTCAGTAGTCACACGGAAAGTAGCGCCTCTCTCAGGAAAGGAGGTCACCATATTTGGAGCTACTGGGGACCAGACCCGTAGACTATTCTGCCGCCCTCACTGATGCCAACCTGGCGGCCACAGAGTAATTCATGAATTCCTGTACTTGCCAGACTGTCCAGTGCCTCTAATGGGTAGAGACCTTTTAGCCAAAATGGTGGCAGAAATCACTTTTGCTCCAGATGGCTCAACACAGCTTCACCTAGGTGAGGAGACTTCCCTAATGATCCTGTCCTTAGCAGTGCTGAGGGAGGAAGAATGGAGACTTTATACCCCCCCAGACAAAGGCCTCACCATTAGAACCTGAATTAGAGAAAGAATTCCCGCTGGTCTGGGCGGAAGGGAATCAATCCTATAGGCCTAGCTAAGGACCACGCCCCGGTGATCAACTTAAAGCCTGTGGCACAGCCTGTTAAAACCCACCAGTATCCAATTCCAAGGGAAAGAAGGCTAGGGACTGAAAGAAAGCAGGCAGTATGTGCCATTCCAGTCCCTAGCACCCAGCAGCAGATTCAGGAATTCCTGGGAGCGGCAGGGTTCTGTCGAATTCGGATCCCAGGGTTTTCAGACCTGGCCAAGCCCCTCTATGAAGCTTTAAAAGGGGAAGAGAAGGCACCCATCAACTGGGGTCCTGAACAGGAGAAAGCCTTAGTCACCATAAAGGCAAAGCTCACTGAGGCCCCGGCACTAGGGCTACCAGATGTGACACAAGACTTTAATCTTTTTGTTCACGACAACAGTGGGGTAGCCCTAGGAGTTCTAACCCAGGAGTTTGGACCCTGGCAAAGACCAGTAGCCTATCTCTCCAAGCAGATTGACCCAGTTGCCTCTGGGTGGCCCCCGTGCCTCAGGGCCCTTGCAGCCACAGCATTACTAGTCAAGGAAGCAGATAAGCTTACCTTAGGACAAAACTTAAATGTAAAAGTACCTCATGCTGTTGTCACCCTGATGGAAGCAAGAAGGGGGCTCCTGACAGCCAAAGGAAAAGGAATAAAAATTCAGAATGTGGCCTAGCTGGTTTGGCTCAGTGGATAGAGAGAGTCAGTCTGTAGACTAAAGGGTCCTGGATTCAATACCAGCCAAGGGCACATGACTGGGTCGCGGGCTCGATCTACAGTAGAGAGCATGCAGGAGGCAGCCAATTGATGATTCTCTCATCATTGATGTTTCTATCTCTCTTTCCCTTCCTCTCTGAAATCAATTTTAAAAATATTTTTTTAAAAATCAGAATGAGATTTTAAAGTTACTAGAAGCAGTCTGGGAGCCCAAGGAAATAGCTGTCATCCATAGCAAAGCTCACCAGAAAGGGAAAGACTCAGTGTCAGAAGGAAACCAACGTGCTGACGCCGCAGCCAAGCTGGCTGCTAAAGAACAAGTGGCATGGTCACAGGTCATGTTGGCCCCCAAATTACCTGAACCTCCAAAGTACACTCCTAAGGAAGAGGAATGGGCCCAGCAAGAAGAAGCAAGAGAACAAAGGAAGGCTGGTGGATACTCCCAGATCATAGGGTCTGTGTCCCAGAACAGTTAGCCCATAAGGTAGTCCTCCAGCAGCATGAACTTACTCATTTAGGAAAGGCTGCCCTAGAAGCTTTGTTAGGCAGATATTACCTAATTGCCCGTCTACCCTCCTTGTGTGCCTCAGTCTCTCAGCGTTGTCTCCTCTGTGCTCAGAACAATGCCAAACAGGGTCCTGTGGGACCAATGGGAGTTCAGCCCTCTGGGCAAGTTCCTTTTGAGGATATAGAAGTAGATTTTACAGAAATAGGGCCTAGCAGAGGGAATAAATACCTACTAGGCTGGGTCGAGGCATATCCCACTTGCACGGGAAAGGTGAGAGAAGTCACTAAGGCATTGCTGAAGGATATAATTCCATGGTATGGAATGCCTCTGATCATAGGGTCCGATAATGGCCCAGCCTTTGTAGCGGAAATAGTACAACAGGTAGCCAAAGCTTTAGGAGTTAAATGGAACCTACATACAGCCTACAGGCCTCAGAGTTCAGGGGAAGTGGAATGCATGAACCTGACTCTAAAGCAGTCTATGGCTAAGCTATGCCAAAAGACAACCTTATCCTGGACAGATAGCTTGCCTCTTGTACTCCTGCGGATATGCTGTGCCCTGAGGGCCCCGGGTAGATTTCTCTCCCTTTGAAATTCTATATGGTAGTCCACCCCCTGCCCCACTCCCTTAATTCGGCCAAAGGGAGATTTGGGGGAAATAGGGAATTTAGAAATCCAGAAACAACTACAAGGACTTGGAATCCACAGATGAGTTATTGAACGATCACCCATCTCCCTAGGAACAGCTGTACACCCTTATAAACCTGGAGACCAGGTTTGGGTAAAAGACTGGAAAAAGGAGCCCCTCAAGCCTACCTGGAAGGGACTCTATCCAGTCATATTAACCACGCCCACAGCTCTCAAAGTTTCAGGACTGAACACCTGGATCCACCGCTCCCAGGTGAAGGCAGCCCACCAGCCTCACCAACAGTTCACTAACTGTAAAAACACTAAAGTACTTGGGACTAACATAGTCCCAAGGCTACAGTCTGATTGTCTAGAAATCAATGTTTCAGAATTTTATGTTATTTTAAAATATTTAGATGTTTACCATTACTCTGGGGACCAAGACTCATACGGATTGAAACTGGACTGTCTGGCATCGGGCGGAACTCGAGGGTGGCTTTCTCTCAGAGGTGCTTGCAGCAATTACCAAGGGACACTGAGATCCAGAGGCCTCTTAGGGCAGGGCTGACGGAAAACCATTGCTGTTTGCTCTGCCCTGAGACTCCGCCCCATTCAAGCTGTGCACAGAGGCTTTTGCATATGAATGGCCTGGTCCTTTGAAATCTAAACTTACCTATCAAACTGCAGCTGAGTCAGAGAGACTCAGAACATCCAAAAGAAGGCCCAAGGCCCCACAGCAGCTTGCATTGCTTCACAGCTGGGCCTCATCTGGGCACTTCCAAAACCCAAACAAAGAAGAGGAATCTGCAGATCTCTCCTTTGCTCCTGCTAGGTGACCTCAGGCAGAGGCTAAATTAGCACCTCCTTAGAGATCCAAAAGCCAGTGTACCCAGTGGTGAGAGTGGGACCATCCAGATTACAACTCCTCAGATCCATAAGGGACACACTCAGGGGGCAGACTCAGTGAGCACCAAAGCCCCACTGAAGCAAGTCTTGCCTAAGGGTGTCCCTAGCACAGAAGTTCTCCCATTGTAGACACAGCTGATTCTCACAGCCAATTGGCCTGGAGGTCAATTCCTCCCAGTGATACCAATAACAATCAAGGCTAAACTACAACAAGACTGTGCACACAGCCCACAAAGGGGTGCACCAAGAGTGTCCACCTCAGGTAACTGGGGAGGCTGAGCCACTGGGCCCTATAGGACACTTAGCTCACAAAGCCACTCTATCAACACAGGGAAGGAGCCAAAATGTGTAGACAAAGAAACAGGTCACAAATGAAAGAAATGGAGGAAAGCAAACTACAGGATATAGAGTTCAAAACCACTGTTATAAAGTTTTTCAAGAATTTTCTAGAAATGGCTGATAAATTTAGTGAGACCCTTGAAGATATGAAGAAGGACCAACTAGAAATTAAGCATACACTGACTGAAATAAAAAATAATATACAGAGATCCAACAGCAGACTAGAAGATTGCAAGAATCAAGTCAAAGATTTGAAATACAAAGAAGCAAAAAACACTCAACCGGAAAAGCAAAAAGAAAAAGAATCCAAACATATGAGGATAGTATAAGGAGCCTCTGGGACAACTTCAAGCGTCCCAACATCCAAATTATGGGGTTGCCAGAAGAAGAGAGAGAGCAAGATATTGAAAACCTATTTGAAGAAATAATGATAGAAAACTTCCCCCACCTGATGAAGGAAATAGACTTACAAGTCCAGGAAGCAAACAGAACCCCAAACTAAAGGAATCCAAAGAAGACCACACCAAGACACATCATAATTAAAATGCCAAGAGCAAAAGACAAAGAGAGAATATTAAAAGCAGCAAGAGAAAAACAGTTAGTTAACTACAAGGGAGTACCCATAGGATTGTCAGCTGATTTCTCAACAGAAACTATGCAGGCCAGACAGGAGTGGCAAGAAATATTCAACGTGATGAGTAAGTAGCAAGAACCTACAACCAAGATTACTCTACCCAGCAAAGCTATCATTCAGAATTGAAGGTCAGATAAAGAGCTTCACAGATAAGAAAAAGCTAAAGGAGTTCATCACTGCCAAACCAGTATTATATGAAATGCTGAAAGGCATTCTTTAAGAAGAGGAAGAAGAAGAAAAAGGTAAAGGTAAAAATTATGAACAACAAATACATATCTATCAACAAGTGAATCTAAAAATCAAGTGAATAAAAAATCTGATGAACAGAAAAAATGGTAAATATAATAGAATCAGGGGCATAGAAAGGAATTTGACTGACAATCCTTGGGGGAAAAGGAGGGGGGGGGCGGGCGAGAAGAGACTGGACAAAAATCATACACCTATGTATGAGGACAGTGGTGGGGGGGTAAGGGCATGGGGTGGGGTGGGGTGGGGTGGGGGGGGATGGGAACTGGGTGGAGGGGAGATATGGGCGGGGGAGAGGAACAACTGTAATAATCTGAACAATAAAGATTTATTTTTAAAAAAAGCAGAATGGTGAGGGATTATGAATTTATTTGATCATCTGCATACCAGGTGGCTGAGCCTGGATGGCTCCAGCCCCCAGTGACTGGAGTCATTGGTTTTTAAAGGACTTTGGGCAGCTTTTTCTGGGAGAGAACTCTGTGCAGGTCTGGATTCTGGGTAATCTGGATGGGAGAAAAAATGGTTTTAGCAAGTGGATTGTGGTCTAGGCAAGTGAAATGTCTATTGTGAAGTGGCCTAAAGGTCAGTCCCCAGGGGAGGGGTCATTGATTCAATTCTTTGATCAGACCTAACATTTTTGTTTTATGAATAGGGGCCAATGTCATATCTTCTGTAATTACTTCCTGCTGAGGTGGGATGTTGAGATCACAGGGGAATGGACTTTGATAGTAGCAGGCTGGAGCAGGGTTGCAGCAGCATGATTTCCCCAAGAGACTGGTTGGTGAAGACCTGAAAGCAATCCTATTGAATGACTTGGGAGGAAAATCTGGCTCTAAGGCTGCCACAGCATCACTTGTCTGGTTTTGCTGCTTTTCTGGGCCTTGAGCTGAAATACAACTGAGGCCTTGATGTTATCTTTAGGGGGGAAAGATTATGGGTCTCAGTTGCCTGACTAGTGATATGAAAGGGGAGGAGAGGTTACCCTGGGGCTGACCAGCTGTGGGTGCCCAGCAAGGGGCAAAACTGGGAAAACAAGAGCCTTTAGATCCCAAGGACACATTCTCATCCCTTTAATGCTCTGAAAACGGCTCTCATCTCAGCACTTTCTCACACCCGCTTCCCAAAGAACAACTTTCTTTAGTGCCACTGGAAATCAGACGGGGCCCTCCAGGTTGGTTAAGAGACATTTGGTTCTTTTAATAGGGGCCATGTGAGTGTAGTCAATCTGCCAGTCTTGTCCAGGGACTTGGCCCCTAGCCTGATGAATGGGGAAAGAAGGAGGTCTATCCTGTCCTTGGGAGATACTAAATAACAAGTGGAGCAGGTTTGGGGGATATCTTGCAGTAGGGAGGCGAGGCTAGGGCATGTGATGAGGGGGGTTAGGAGTTGTAGATGTACCCTATATGTAGGGAATTGTGAATAGCCCGTAAGGTAATGTGGACCTGTCCCTGGGGAAGTATATATTTTCCCTGAAATTTTAACCATGGATCTTCCTGAGTGGCCCAAAGAGCTACTAGGAACTGAAGTTCATCTGGAGTGTATCTGGGTGTTATATGGGATTTAGCTGAGAGCTGGAGAGACGGGGGCTTCCTCTGAGCTGCTGCCTTGGCCTCCTGGTCTGCTTTATTTCCCTGTGTTACGGGATCATTCCTGACTCGGTGCCCTTTACAGTGTATGACCTCTAAGAAGACTAGAAAAGGGGAGAGAGGTTCCTAAGTGCTGAGCAGGAAGACCTGTGAGGCTTTCTTTTTTTAAAATATATTTTTATTGACTTCAGAAAAGAAGAGCGAGAGAGAGAAACATCAATGATGAGAGAGAATCATTGATTGGCAGCCCCCTGCACACCCCTTACTGGGCATTGAGCCCACAACCCAAGCACGTGCCCTTGACTGGAATTGAACCCAGGACCCTTTAGTCCACAAGCCAAGGCTTTATCCACTGAGCCAAGCCAGCTAGGGCATCAGTGACGTTTTCAATGATAGTGTCAAGGACTGGGAATGAGCAGTGGAAATAAAGTCTAGGCTTCAACTTAAGGATGAAAGCAACAGGAGAGCCTGGGTGGGGCTGCTTTAGCTCACTAGGAGAGAAGGGGTCCCTTTAGATGTCAGGGTGATCAGGTCCTGACTCACTGGACAACACAAACCTTCTACCCACTCACAAATAACCAGCTTCAGCCAAAAAGTAAGCAGCCAGCATTTCTTATATTGACGTTTATGAACACAATTTAAACACACTCCTACTTTCAAGAAAATATACATTCTACAAGGTACAAGAGACATTCTGTAATAAAATCTAAGAGCAGGCAAATTAAAACTTGTCTAGCAATCAATGTTTCAGTATTTTATGTTATTTCAAAATATTTAGGTGTTTACCATTTAACCCAGCAATGCTCCAAAGCCTTTAAGTTATCAAAGACTTTGGAAAATTATGTATAGACATATGAGGCTGGAAAAAAGGCAAGGTGGAAGGAGAAGGCCCAGCAGCCTCTTCCCAGGCCTCTAGCTGCTTGGATTCAAATCTGCCACATTTTTCCTTAGAGATAACATGCTAAGGTTTGGGTGATACTGAGTTCAGCTTCTGATAGTAGCAGGACTGGTAAGTAAGAGTTTGCAGTTTTGCCCTAAAGAAAGTTGTTCTTTGGGAAGGGGGTGTGAGAAAGTGCTGAGGTGAGAGCCATTTTCAGAGCATTAAAGGGATGAGAATGTGTCCTTGATATCTAAAGGCTCAGTGACGGGTCCCTTCACTTCGTCATAGAGGGGCTTTGCGAGGAGACTAAAGTTGGGAACCCAGAGGCGAGAGTACCCAGTGAGCCTGAAAAAGGAGAGTATTTCTTGTCTAGAGGAGGGGACAATCATGGGAGAGATAAGGCATTTAGGGTCCATGGTAATGGCTCAGCTTTGTGGGGTGAGAGTGAGACCAAGGTAGGTGACTATGGTTTGGGACAATTGGGCTTTATGAGAGATGCGTGGTAGCCCTGGTGAGGCACCAAGGTAGAGCGAAAAAAGAGTGGATAGAAGGGGTATCTAATAAGATGCAGGGTAGAGGCGAGGTGGCTAAGGGCTGTGAGACTAATCTACCAACCCCTTAATAGAGACTGAGGATGGGACAAGGGTCCCAGTGAATTTGGGGATGGCAGAATAAGTGGTCCCAGTGTCAATCAAAAAGGAGATTGGCTTACCTGCCACCACAATCATTACCCAAGGCTCTGTCCTGGTGATGTAAGTCTGTGGGGCCCTGTTGGGGCCTGGGCAGCTTCAGTCTTCAGTGGCCAGTCCCAGGAGGTCTGGAAGCACCAAACGGGATCCAGAGGGCGGCCATATCTAAATATTTTGAAATGACATAATACTGAAATATTAATCTGAGTATGCCTCATGAAATCTAGAGGACAGAATTGAATCTATTAATTGATTATATCTTGTATTTTTGAAATTTATTCTTAAAAATATAAAGGTGTTACTAATCAAGAAATGCCAAATGTTTGACTTGACAGCTCTAAAAGTTTAAGGTTCAAATTAAATTGGGAGAAATTATGTAGTTGTGGTAACTAAATGCCTAAAGTATAGAAACTTATTTTTGAAAAAATAATTTTTGTGTTTTCTCTGAAATAATTAGGAATTCAAAATATGTTACTTGTTGGTCTAATTAAAAAAGGAGGATTCATTCTGTGATCCGAATTTTTAAATACAAAAACCGGTTTAAATTTAATTGATATCCTTTAAGATAATTATAGAAAATATATAATCTTTAAATCATATATATAAAAATAATAATAAATAAATAAATCATATATATATATATATATATATATATATATATATATATATATATATATATATGTTTGATGGTCTTTCCAAGTTAAATTTCAAGGCTTTAACCAAGAGATGATTCTTGGAAAACTCCAAGGGCCCTGAGTGATTCAAAGAGTTTGTTCTCTCTTCTTGAAGGAAATATTTCAAATTTGGCCAATCTAGTATACTTGAAATCACATAGGAAACTTTATCAAATAAAAATTAATAACTAAATTTTACTTACATACATATATTTTAAATGTTATGAAGGTGTTGGCCTCTAAGAAGGGCTAAATAAAGTAACAATATATTTCTTAAATACAGCCAAATTTTTCAACAATGGAAATTTAAAAGACAAAAAACCCCTACCTACCTGCATTTTAGTTAGGCTGGAGGTGGGGCTATATTTGTGCCTTGTGAATCAGAGGTATAAGTTTACTAAATTTACTTGCTTTGCCTTTTTAATAAAGATACCTACTTTAATTACTTTATAAATTAGCTTTTTAAATTATAATCAAGGTTTCATATAATTTCAGCTAAATAAAAAGCCAATATTTTTATAGACAATTAAATTCTAATAAAGCCCTCTGAAAGTTACTGGACTACCCATGATCCCTCTATATATGCAAATAAGCCTAAAGGGATACTCTTTAAAAAATATAATTCTAAGCTTAATAAAAAGAAGAAATTTAAAATTTTTGAAATATCTTCCACTAATATTTACAGGGTAACCTAAAGATTGTTGTTAAAATACTAAATCTAATTTTTACTAGTAGTCATTATGATTACAAGGGAAGTCGTTTAATGTGACTACATGGCTTGGCAATATTGGCCAGCATCAAAAAAGCAACCATGTTTGTTAAATTTGTTGCTTGGTGTAAAAAAGAAAGAAACTCTTATAAACTCTAAAAGCTGGCCTAAAAATTATTCTGGAAGGAAATAAAAAGAGATTTCCTTCAAATGTCTAAAGAACTATAATTAAAAGTCAATATATTAGGCCTCATTAAGAAAAGTAAGTAATTTGTGCTTTTGCCTCCCTGACAAAGCTTATGTAAAATTACTCAAAGACTAATAGCAGAAATTTAATGTCATTTACTTTCCATAACCTAGGACAAGTTAAAAATAAACCTTATTTCAGATTGATTTAAATTGGCTAATTAAATTAAATGAATGTTCATAAGAACACCAGCCTTTGTTCAGGTGTGAGAATAAACAAGTCATCTTTTCTGTCAAACAGCTTAGACAGCTGCCATTGTGGACTGTATGACTTGGCAGCCGCCATGTTGGCTACATGGCTTGCAGCTCCCCTGGGAGTCACCATCTCGAAACAGCAAAGGCCAACCCCTCCCATTGAATTAGCCAATTGTGAAAGACTGTGCACTTGAGCTCCAATCAAGAGCAAAGGACAGGTCATGTGCGTAAGGTCAGTGTGCACGCGCTTTCAGACAATGTGTGTGCACCCTTCTGCGTAGAAGTCAAGATGTTTGCCTGGCTGCCTGACTCCCGAGTATGTTTTGTGTTCTACCAGGACCCTTGACTTGGGGGGCTTGCCTTATTTCTAACACAGGAAATGGTATTAACTGCCACATTAAAAGAGATGTTATACCTCAGGCATTAACCATTTTTACAGATGGATCCAGTTCTGGAAAGGCTGGATCTACTGCAGCAGGGGAGCAAGGGTCCTTTGGACACCTTGCAGCACAATGGGTGGAAATGCAGGTTCTTGTTTCTGCCTTGACAGATTTTGCTACAAGCCCATCAACCTGTAGTGGTGGTGCTTGTGTGGTAGGTATGGCCAGAGTTGTTGAGGCAGCTAGTGTGGGGCACACTGATTCTGTGGGGCTCTTTCATTTGTTTTCAGCCTCTGAAGGGTTGTTTGAGAGCGACAATTTCCATGTTTTATTGGCCATATTAGGTCCCATTCTGGCCTTCCAGGTCCCTTGGCTGCAGGTAATGAAGAAGTAGATTGCCTTGTTGCCTCAGTAGAGGAGGTCCCTCCATTTTCCATGGCACAGGCCTCACATGCCCTACATCATCAAAATGCCTCTGCCTTGCACAAGGAACTCCATATTTCCCGAGAACAGGCTCGCCAAGTTGTCAAGCAATGCCCTCAGTGTGTTATCCACCTCCCTGTGCCAGCATTAGGGGTAAATCCCCGAGGACTTAAACCTAATCAAATCTGGCAAATGGATGTCAAGCAATAGTGGAAAGAGAGAAAACCAAGATGGCGGCGTAGGTCAGCACCTGAAATTGTTGCCTCACACAACAACTCCAAAACTACAACTAAAAGACAAAACGGACATCATCCAGAACCACAGGAAGACTGGCTGAGTGCAAATTCTACAACTAGAAGGAAAGAGAAAAGCACACTGAGACTCAGAGGAGGTGCAGAAGGCAGAGGTATGGAGGCACATGCGCGGAGAGGGCTGGCAAATGAGTACACAGCTGGATTTTTCTAGCAGGAGGGAGACACAAGCTCCCGACTGCTCTGAACTCCAGTTCTGGGCAAGACTCTGGGGACCCAGACTCATACGGAGAGAAACTGGACTGTCTGACATCAGGCAGAATTCAAGGGCGGCTTTCTCTCAGAGGTGCTTGTAGCTATTACTGTGGGACACTGAGACCCGGGCCTCTCAAGGCAGGGCTGAGGGGAATCCATTGCTGTTTGCTCTACCCTGAGACTCCACCCCATCCAAGCTGTGCACAGAGGCTTTTGCATATGAATGGCCTGGTCCTTTGAAATCTAAACTTACCTATCAAACTGCAGCTGAGTCAGAGAGACTCAGAACATCCAAAAGAAGGCCCAAGGCCCCACAGCAGCTTGCACTGCTTCACAGCTGGGCCTCATCTGGGCACTTCCAAACCCCAAACAAAGAAGAGGAATCTGCAGATCTCTCCTTAGCTCCCGCTAGGTGGCCTCAGACAGAGGCTAAATTAGCATCTCCTTAGAGATCCAAGATCCAGTGTACCCAGGGGTCAGAGTGGGACCATTCAGATTACAACTCCTCAGATCCATAAGGGACACACTCAGGGGGCAGACTCAGTGAGTACCAAAGCCCCACTGAAGCAAGTCTTGCCTCATAAGGGTGTCTCCAGCACAGAAGTTCTCCCATCATAGACACAGCTGATTCTCACAGCCAATTGGCCTGGAGGTCAATTCCTCCCAGTGATACCAACAACAATCAAGGCTTAACTACAACAAGACTGTGCACACAGCCCACAAAGGGGTGCACCAAGAGTGTCCACCTCAGGTAACTGGGGAGGCTGAGCCACTGGGCCCTATAGGACACTTAGCACACAAAGCCACTCTATCAACTCAGGGAAGCAGCCAAAATGCGGAGACAAAGAAACAGGTCACAAATGGAAGAAATGGAGGAAAGCAAACAACTGGATATAGAGTTCAAAACCACGGTTATAAGGTTTTTCTGGAAAAGGTAGATAAATTTAGTGAGACCCTTGAGGATATGAAGAAGGACCAACTAGAAATTAAGCATACACTGACTGAAATAAAAAATAATATACAGAGATCCAACAGCAGACTAGAGGATCACAAGAATCAAGTCAAAGATTTGAAATACAAAAAAGCAAAAAAATCCAACTGGAAAAGCAAAAAGAAAAAAGAATCCAAAAATATGAAGATAGTGTAAGGAACCTCTGGGACTTCAAGTGTACCAAACATCTGAATTATTGGGGTGCCAGAAAAAGAGTGAGAGCAAGATAGTGAAAGCCTATTTGAAGAAATAATGACAGAAAACTTCCCCATCTGGTGAAAGAAATAGACTTACAAGTCCAGGAAGTGCACAGAACCCCAAACAAAAGGAATCCATCATAATTAAAATGCCAAGAGCAAAAGACAAAGAGAGAATATTAAAAGCAGCAAGAGAAAAACAGTTAATTACCTACAAGGGAGCACCCATATGACTGTCAGCTGATTTCTCAACAGAAACTATGCAGGCCAGATGGGAGGGGCAAGAAATATTCAAAGTGATGAATAGCAAGAACCTACAACCAAGATTACTCTACCCAGCAAAGCTATCATTCAGAATTGAAGGTCAGATAAAGAGCTACACAGATAAGAGAAATCTAAAGGAGTTCATCACTGCCAAACCAGTATTATATGAAATGCTGAAAGGTATTCTTAAGAAGAGGAGGAAGAAGAGAAAGGTAAAGTTAAAAATTATGAACAACAAATACATATCTATCAACAAGTGAATCTAAAAATCAAGTGAATAAAAAATCTGATGAACAGAATAAACTGGTGAATATAATAGAATCAGGGGCATAGAAAGGGAGTGGACTGACAATCCTTGGGGGGAAAGTTTTGTCCGGGGGGCAAGAAGAGACTGGACAAAAATCATACACCTATGGATGGGGACCATGGGGGGGTGGGTAAGGGCATGGGGTGGGGTGGGAACTGGGTGGAGGGGAGCTATGGGGGGAAAAAGAGTAACAACTGTAATAATCTGAACAATAAAGATTTTTTTTAAAAAAGCAATAGTGGAAAGAGCCAATCATACTCTTAAATGCAATTAATAAAACAAAAAGGGGGAAGCGGATGTTATTTGTCACCTCAAAACAAACTCAGTCATGCTCTTTATACTTTAAATTTTTAGAATTGCAATGCAGAGGGAAAGGCATCAGGCCTCCTGTACAATAGCCTTTGTTGGGTTAGCCTGGTGGAACGAAGCACAAACCAGACAAGAGTTTTACCAGATTCATTAATAATGTGGGAAAGAGGTTGTGTTTTGTATTTTTCCAGAAGGAGCAGTGCAGCCAATTTGGGTGCCAGAGCGTTACATGCATCACCAAAATGGACCCAGAGAAGTTCCTTTTTCCTTCGTTCAAAAGACTGAGAGTTGCCCTGTTGACAGCAAAGCGGAAGAAGAAGAAAACTGAAGGCCACGCAAGGGACCGAGGATGGGGTCATCTGAAGAAGTTAACAACTGAAGCCCAGCAGATGGTAGAAAAGCAAGAAGTGGAGGCTACTTCCTCAACCATGCTTCTGGCTATGCTAGCATTGGTTAGCTGCTAGTCTTCTGTAGAGTCTTGCACAGCCAAGTCCGAGGACTCTGAGTAAATATACATTAGCAGCAAAAGAAACTTTCATTTAGTAGCTAAAAATGTTAGCATATCTGTGGTTTTGATTTCTCTCTTATTGCTGTGTTGCACTGGCATTGTTTTGTTATTATTTTAATAGTCAGAGTTTTGCTCTTGACGTTCAAGCTTTAAAATGATAACATTTATGTAGTTTGGTTTTTGAATTGGCATTGTTTGCAATTGTTTTAATATCAGAGCTTTGTTCTTGATGTTTAAATTTTACTTTCATTATAGTAGCTTAAAAACAAAACAAAAAGGGGTGAGATGTAGAGAGCGCCTGGGAAGGCACATGGGCATTTCTTTAATTATTGTCAGCTGAATCTAGTGGCGTTGGCAGAGCCACATCCTGGAAACACGCTTTGCCAAAAGGCAGGAATGTTGTCAGCTTGACCTTCAGCTCGGGTGCCAGGAGGTGGGTTTTGTTATCTAAATCCAGCCAAGCACCAGGAATGAATATGACTTGGGCCCACCCAAAAATGCACATAATCTCCTTTCTCTTGATTTTTAGTAAAACTTCCTGTTTTTTGCTGTGTAAAATAAACAGGCTGGCCCTAGCTGGTTTGGCTCAATGGATAGAGTCTCTGGCCTGTGGACTGAAGAGTCCCAGGTTCGATTGAAGCCAAGGGCACATGCCTGGGTTGCGAGCTCAATCCCCAGTAGGAGGCATGCAGGAGGCAGCCGATCAATGATTCTCTCTCATCATTGATGTTTCTCTCTCTCCCTCTCCCTTCCTCTCTAAAATCAATAAAATATATTTAAAAAAAAATAAAATAAAATAAACAGGCTATATTGATTCAGGGTCACTGTCCCTGTCCCTGTCAGAGGACAGTGGTCCTATCCAGCCCCAGCTTTTTCCTTCTATCTCTGTGTCTGTCTCTTTCTTTCATTTTCTCAATCCCCAGCCGCCCCTACTCAGGAACCGGACCACTCTCTAGCCGCACTGGATGCAGAAAAGAGAGAAATATTTACAGTGCCGGCACTGCAACCATGGTCCCAGCCATGCTTTAAGGATGGGTCTCTCTGATGAAGTCAGAGTCGCCTTGAACACTATACTGTCATGGGGTATTAGTGTG
This sequence comes from Corynorhinus townsendii, assembly GCA_026230045.1. Lineage (NCBI taxonomy): Eukaryota > Metazoa > Chordata > Mammalia > Chiroptera > Vespertilionidae > Corynorhinus > Corynorhinus townsendii. The sequence continues at coordinate 99,292,149 of JAPDVU010000004.1, read as the reverse complement.
TCTAGAGGAAAGTTAATGAATGTTTTTGTATTTAATTTATAGTTGAGGAATTATCAATGATTTTTAAGAATAAATTATGGAAACCTTAAAAATGTCCCCAAACTCTTTCTTCTTTTATTTTGGTATGTTTTTATTGATTTCAGAGAGAAAGGAAGAGGGAGAGAGAAACATCAATGATGAGACAGCATCACTGATCCGCTGCCTCCTGCACGCCCCACACTGGGGATGGAGCCCACAACCCAGGCATGTCCCCTGACGGGGAATCGATTGGTGACCTCCTGGCTCATGGTCGATGCTCAGCCACCAAGCCACGCGCCAGCTGGACCCCAAGCTATTTATTTGTCATGCCAGTAGCTAGAGTTTGTCTCTTCTCACTTTCCTGTTCTGTCAGGAAGTTTCTGGACTCTTCTGGGAATTATCAACTCTAAACTTTTAGCTTCTTGACAGCGAATACAGTCCTGGGCCAAACTTTGTGGACACACACGCACACAGTCCAGACCTTCTTCTTTCTCCAGGTTTCCGGCCACAGCACACATCCAAGCAGCTGTCCCTTGGAGTTTTGAAGTGTGTAGTCCGCATGGTCCCTTAGGAAAAGGGATGCAGCCAATGAACATGGCCCCTTCGGGCTTCCTTCAGGCCTTTCAGCTGGGAATGAAAGCCATTGCAGGTGAGCGATCAGTCATGGCAGAGCCCTGAGCCATTTCTCAAGAGCTGGGGCAGGTGCTTAACAGGACTGAAGGTCAGACCTGGAATGGTCAGGAGGGAGGAGCGGGGCTGAGGGGATGAGGGGCTCCCGGGGGAAAGGAGGGGTCTACTGGGGGGAAAGAAGGAGGACTCTGGGGGAAAGGAGGGGGTGCTCTCAGGGGAAAGGAGGCAATTCCCAGGGGAAAGGAAGGGGCTCCCGGGGCAGCCCCATGACAAAGGGCCCGAGGCCTACAGATGCAGATGCGCAGAGGCTCAGGCAGGGTTGTCCTGTGAGTCAGCCCGCGGTTGTCCCCCTTATCCTGGTGCTGCTTCCCATGGTGTCAGGTACCCGATGCCTTAAAATATTAAATGGAAGCTTCCAGAATAAATAACCATAAGTTTTCCCTTGACGCCGTGTGAGTGGTTGGAGGAAACCTCGTGGGCCCAGCTCTCCCCTGCCCTGGCCAGGCACATCCTGGGGCCAGCAACTCCACGGGTCCCCACCTGCTGCCCTGTGGTGCTGGGCACCCAGACCACTGTCCAGAGGCCCAGGCCGTGCCCTGGCGACCACAGTGCCCCTCCCGAAGGCCTGGCAGTCAGTGATGCTGGGACCCGGGCTGCCATGGAGCCGGACACTACCCTCCTCACAGCCCCTCACCACAGCCCCTCATCACAGTCCCTCACCACAGCCCCTCACCACAGTCCCTCACCACAGTCCCTCACCACAGCCCCCTCACCACAGTCCCTCACCACAGTCCCTCACCACAGCCCCTCACCACAGTCCCTCACCACAGTCCCTCACCACAGCCCCTCACCACAGTCCCTCACCACAGTCCCTCACTACAGTCCCTCACCACAGCCCCTCACCACAGCCCCTCACCACAGTCCCTCACCACAGCCCCTCACCACAGCCCCTCACCACAGTCCCTCACCACAGCCCCTCACCACAGCCCCTCATCACAGTCCCTCACCACAGTCCCTCACCACAGTCCCTCACCACAGCCCCTCACCACAGCCCCTCACCACAGTCCCTCACCACAGCCCCTCATCACAGTCCCTCACCACAGTCCCTCACCACAGCCCCTCACCACAGCCCCTCACCACAGCCCCTCACCACAGTCCCTCACCACAGCCCCTCACCACAGTCCCTCACCACAGTCCCTCACCACAGCCCCTCACCACAGCCCCTCACCACAGTCCCTCACATCAGCCCCCTCACCACAGCCCCTCACCACAGCCCCTCACCACAGTCCCTCACATCAGCCCCCTCACCACAGCCCCTCACCACAGCCCCTCACCACAGTCCCTCACCACAGCCCCTCACCACAGCCCCTCACCACAGCCCCTCATCACAGTCCCTCACCACAGTCCCTCACCACAGTCCCTCACCACAGCCCCTCACCACAGCCCCTCACCACAGTCCCTCACCACAGCCCCTCACCACAGCCCCTCACCACAGTCCCTCACATCAGCCCCCTCACCACAGCCCCTCACCACAGCCCCTCACCACAGCCCCTCATCACAGTCCCTCACCACAGCCCCTCACCACAGCCCCTCACCACAGCCCCTCACCACAGCCCCTCACCACAGCCCCTCACATCAGCCCCCTCACCACAGCCCCCTCACCACAGTCCCCCACCACAGCCCCTCACCACAGCCCCCTCCTGTCACTTTCTCATCCCAGGAAGTGCTCACCCATTAGCAGTCCCGGTCTGGCGCTCCATTCCCCAGATCGTCAACCTCGGCAACCAGCATCTTCTGACCCATCTCTCCAGATTTTCCTGTTCTGGATATTTTATGTGAGTTAAATCATATAATGCGTGGCCTTTTGTATCTGGCTTTTTCACTTAGGATAATGTTTTCATGGTTCAGTCATGCTGCAGCATGTGTTACCATTTCATTTCTTTCCACTTTTTGCCAAATAATAGTCGACTGTATAATATGCCACATTTGTTTATTCAGCTTTATTTAAAGTTTGGATGGTTTCCATTGGCCTCTCAGGAGTAGTGCTGCTGTGAGCATTTGTGCACACGCTTTTGTGTGGCTTGTTTTACTTAGGAGTGGGATTACTGGGTTATGTGACGACTCAATATCTAGCTGTTTGAGCTACTGCTATCCTGTTTTCTAAAGGGACTGCATCATTTTACATTCCCACCAGCAGTGTATAAGGGTTCCAATTTCTCCACATTCTTGCCAACACTTATCTTTTTTATTATAGCCATTCTACTGTGTGGGGAAAAGTATCACCTTGTAGGTTTATTTGCGTTTCACAGATGGATAATGATGTTGAACATTTTTTAAAATATGTTTTTATTCATTTCAGAGCTACAGAAATAGAGAATCATTGGTTGGCTACCTCCCACACGCCCCCTACTGGGGATCAAGCCCGCATGTTCCTCCAACAGGAATCAAGCATGACCTCCTGGTTCATAGGTCAGTGCTCAACCGCCGAGCCACCCCAGTGGGGACTGAACATCCTTTCTGTGATTTTGGCCCTTTGTATTTCCATGCAGTCTCTCCATGACTAGATGGATGATGTGCAGCAGCAGCAACGCATTTCTCCTGTGGGTTGTCCTTTTGCTTCCTAGAGGGTGTCCTCGGGAGTGCGTCTTAGTGATCTCCATTGTCTCTATCCCCCGTTTTTTGCTTGTGCTCTTAGTGTCATATTTAAGAAACCAATGCCTCCTCCAAAGCCATGAAGATTTACACTGTTTCCTTCTAAGAGTTTCATAATGTTAGTGCTCACATTTGGCCGTGGACCCATTTTTATGTGTGGTGTGACGTAGGGGTCCAACTTTATTTATTTGCATGTGGATATCCAGTTGTCTGAGTATCATTTGATGAAAAGATTATTCTTTCCCCCACTTAGCATCATCTTTGAAAATCAATTGATCATAAATGTGAGGGCTATTTTGGGGCTGTCACTTCTATTCCTATTTAATTCTTTTTTAATTATTTTCTTAATGTAATTTCTGGCTTAGTAATTAATACTATTTGGATTTGTGTGGGTTGGTCTTGTATCTTCCCATTTTCTGAATTCATTTATTCCAATGTATTTTTAGTGTATTCCTTTAATTTCTATGCATGAGATCATATAAACTGCACATAGAGATATTACTTCTTTCAAATATGACTTCTGTTTCATTTTTGTGTTCATTACAGCCTTTTTTGAAATGAAAGTATTCGTTCAAAGTGCCCTATTTGCTGTTTTATGTATGTAATGTAATGGGCATCCTGCCAGTTTCACAAAATAAGCTTTAATTCATCATTTTTAATATGGTTTTTAAAATTGATTTGAGAGAGAGAGAGAGAGGCAAGGAGAGGGAAAGAGAGGCAGATAAACATCGATGTAAGAAACATTGTTGGTTGCCTCCCACACCCTGACTGTGAACTGAACCTGAAACTCGGGCATGTGCCCTGACTAGGAATCCAACCAGTGACCTTTCAGTGCACAGGACAATGCTCCCCACGGAGGCACCCACCCCGGTGACTCATCAATTTTAACCCTACTCCTTACCTTAGTATTATATATGCAAGTGCTCCCTACTGATATGTAGGTGGTTTCTTTTATGAATCACTACAGTGAGTACCCTGTACCTATTTTTTACAAATATTGTCATACACAGCCATCCCAAAGCCTTCTGATTTCACATGACACTAGACCATGGTGGTTAAACTGGTGGTCTGTCTGACTAAACACCCATTTCTACTGTGTATATATTAAAATAATAACTACATCTGGAACGTGGATTTTCCAGGCCCAACCATGCTTAATCTTTCTCAGCCTCCGAGGTTCCCTTTCTGACTCTAAACTTCTTTGTCCCTGAAACCACCCATGTACTCCAGTCCAATATGCTCCAGCAAGTCCACTTGATGCCTATGAACCCTGGAGAAGGTAGGTAAGGGATTTACCTCTATTCACTTTATACTAGTTATCAACTCTCCACACAGCTGAGGCAGTTCAAATTGGAAAAATGTTTGTGTTTCATCTTTCTAGCCACTGTACACACCATCATAGCATGTTTCATATTTTTTTGTATAATACACAATTTTATTTAAAGTTTCCAAATTTTCAGAATGCTACCTTTTTTTCCAGGTACATAAAATAGGTACTAAGAGCATCAACTCATGTATAGAAATTAAACAACCAATTTATGATAGTGGTTACCTGTGAGGGGGGAAATAGGACTGAGAAAGCATATACAGGGGTCCCCAACTTATTTCCTTTGGGGGGGGGGAATAATGCTTATTTTCTTAAAAACCAGGTGTACACACAGCCTTTTATCTACATGCTTTCAAATATTTAATAACTTAAAAAATCAATTCATTTTTCATATTTTAGTACTACTTAAAGATTTAAGTGCTGTCTGTCCAGATAGGATAAATTCCTGAGCTCCTCACACCCTACTGTTCTAGACTGCCTCCCACCACCACCTCCTGCCAGTTCAATCTCATCCTCCCCTACTTATGTCATAATTCTCTCTGCTTCTGTACCTCTGTTCATTCTGACGCTCTTAATCAACTCTCCAGGGTCAACAATGACCTCTAGTTTTAAATGTAATGGACTTTCCTGTCTTCATTTCCTTCAGCTTCTCTTGAGCTTCCTCCAGGCTAAAGTCCTCCTTCTGGATGAGCTTGCTTTGGCCTGAGTATTGTCGTAGTGTAGGGAGGCTGGTGGGAGAGAGGTTCAGTTAAGTTATTGCCTCTATGATTCAGTTCCTCTTCTGCCCCAACAGGCCTTTCTATTACAGTGATACCACGGTTAGTGGAGCTTTGAAACTGGGGGAGATGCAGCATTTGCAATTGTGACTGATTATTTAACATCACAATTGTCTGACCATTGAGATTTATCTTAAATTCCCTCTCAGTATCCAGTTGAGCTAGAACTCCAGCTCTCTACACATAGGAAGTATAGATCTGTCCGCGGTACTGAAAGACTTAAACTGGCAGATCTACACTTAAGAATCTATACTAATAAAATGGTAATATGCTAATAAAAGGGTAATATGCTAATTAGACTGGGAGACCTTCCAGATGTCCTTCCAGAAAAAGCCATGGTGGCAGGGCTGAGGCAGATAGGGGCAATTAGGCCAGAAGGGGAGGGCAGTTGGGGGTGATCAGGTCAGCAAGGGGGGCAGTTGGGGGAGAGCAGACTGGTAGGCAGAGTGGTTAGGGGCAATCAGGCAGGCAGGCAGGTGAGCAGTTAGGAGCCATCGGTCCCAGATTGCAAGAGGGATGTCCAACTGCCTCTTGGGATCGGGCCTAAACTGGCAGTCAGACATCCATCAAGGGGTCCCAGATTAGAGAGGTTGCAGGCCAGGCTGCACAAATTTTATGCACCAGGCCACTAGTTTTTATATATATATAAAAAGAGGTAATATGCAAATTACGCCAGGATGCCATAATAGGTCACAACCAGACAGGAGGAGATTGTGTTTGCAGGTGAGGCCCTGAGCAGAGATGGAGACAGAGACGGGGGGCCAGAGCAGACACAGACAGGGACATGAGGGCATCAGGCCCGCCAGAGCAGACATGGACAGGCAAAGGGGGGCCAGCCCGCAGCCTCTGCAGCTGAGCGCAGGCTGGGAGAATAGAGGGGAACCTGCCTGCAGCCTCTGTGGCTAATCACAGGCCCAAAGAGGAAAGGGCGGGCCACCCACAGCCTCCAAGGCCAATTGCAGGCCCAGAGAGGAAAAGGCAGGCCTGCTCACAGCCTCCATGGCCAAGCACAGACCCACAGAGTAAAACGTTGCCAGCAAGTCCTTTCAGTGTAATTGGGGCATTAGAGGCCCACAGAATGATCATTTCCTTTTCTATGAAACACATAACTCTGACACACTACTTACAATTAAATAAGTTCATATATTTTGACATTTTACAGCCCTGGAAAGTTACATATAATTATCAGCAAAGTGAGAAGATGAAAAGAATTTTTAGGCTTTTAAAGATGTAACTAATTTCTGTCTAGAAGACACACCAATTCAAAAAGTGATGGTTTTATTGTCCTATAAGGCATTAGCCAGATTGTATCTAATTTAGCAGTTTTACTTCAGGCTTTCATCTTGGCCATCTCCTTTGAACAGCCAGGACCTTCACTGAGTTAAACAGAACTTTTGCATCTGCTGTTATGTATTTGAATAAGAATTATGTATTTAACACATGCAAAATTTTATTTTGGCACAATAAAACAAAAGATCATTTGATTCTTCCCTGGAACATAGAAAAGCACAAACTTGAATCATTGGTGTGGCTTAGGGTAATTTTTCAAATATTGTTACTAAAATTCATGTAGGGATCTTCACAGAGCAAATAATTCTCTCTTTCAGGCCTACATATTCAGTATCACCAAGGAGGAGGCCTGTTATTCTGTGTTTTTTTTGTTTTTTAACACTCACCAGAGGATATTTTTTCACTGCTTTTTAGAGAGAGTGGACCAGAGGGAGAGGGCCTGCTCTCAGCCAAGGGCAGGCCCTCTCCAGCAGTCCCGCATCTATGCGTGAGCTGCAGAGGAAACACCTTTTCTGACCGCTCATTGGCTAAGCTCCCGGTACGCCACTCACAGTGTTCTTGGTAACTTGCCTAATAAGAATCCAAGAAGATGACCTAGGGTTTTTCCACCTCACTCCTGGAGGAAAAAACAAAGATCTGCTGCTGGAGGGGCTAAGAAATGTCAGATCCTGCCCTAGCCAGTTTGGCCCAGTGGATAGAGCCTCGGCCTGCAGACCACAGGGTCCAAGCTCAATTCTGATCAAGGGCATGTACCTAGATTGCAGGCTCCTCCCTGGCCAGGGCCCAGGTGAGGGCTCATGCAGGAGGCAGCCAATCACAGTGTCCCTCTCACATTGAGGTTTCTCTCTGTCTTTCCCTCTCTCTTCCACGCTCTCTAAAAATCAATGGAAAAATATCCTCAGGTGAGGATAAAAAGAAAGAAATGTCATATCATATGAAAGAGACATCTTGAAAATGCCTAAAGAAAGTTGTCATTTTTTCAAGGTGAAGGGACTGGAGTCCGGGTTGATGAAAACACCTTGGCAGCTGCAGCAGCTGGCAGTGGCAGCAGCAGCAGGATGGTGGGGGCGGTGCCTTCCCCTGATCATCCAGGTTGCCTCCTGCAGAGGGAGGCCTGCTGACGGCTTAGGCCCATGGGGAGTGGGCCTAAGCCATCAGTAGGACATCCCTTGAGGGCTTCTGGACTATGAGAGGGGGCATGGTAGGCTAAGGGACACCCCCAGAGCACAAATTTTGTGCACCGGGCCTCTAGTGCCATAATAAATGGCATTCTCACCTTAGCTGGTTTGGCTCAATGGATCAAGTGTCAGCCTGTGGACTGAAGGGTCCCAGGTTCTATTATGGACAAGGGTACATGCACAGGTTGCGGGCTCAATCCCCAGTAGGGGGTGTGGGGTCGGCATTCAGAAGGCAACCAATGAATGATTCTCTCTCACCATTGATGTTTCTCTCTCTCTTCCTCTCTGAAATCAATAAAAATATATTTAAAAATAAAATAAATGGCATTCTTATTGTGGAAAACTGCTCACTAATACAAATACTACAGTTGAATTTTTAAAAAATATATTTTTATTGATTTCAGAGAGGAAGGGAGAAGGAGAGAGAGAGACAGAAACATCAATGATGAGGGAGAAACATTGATTGGCTGCCTCTTGTACACCCTACACTGGGGATTGAGCCCAAAAACTTGGTATGTGCCCCAACCAGGAATCAAACTGGTGACCTTTTGGTTCATGGGCCAATGCTCAACCACTGTGCCATGCTGGTTGGGCTAGTTGAATTTTTACATTCATTATTTATAAGCTTAGGGCATCTGAGTTATTGAACAAACCAGCAATAAGTCAGAAATATAACATATAGAAAGACCCCCAAAATGTTCTCTTTATATACCCTACTAGAGGCCCAGTGCACAAAATTTGTGCACAGGGATCAGGCCTAAAGTGGCAGTCGGACATCCTTCTCACAATCCTGGACTGCTGGCTCCTAATCGCTCACCTGCCTACCTGTCTGGTCGCCCCTAACTGCCTCCCCTGCCAGCTTGGTCACTCCTAACTGACCCCCCTCCCCGCCAGCCTGGTCACTCCTTACTGCCCCCCCAGCTAGCCAGGTTACCCACAACTGCCCCAATCTGCCAGCCTGGTCACCCCAATTGCACCCCCTGCCCACCTGGTCACCGCCATGGCCCCCCGCTGGCCTAGGCATCCCGTGCAGCCTGCTGTTCAGTCATTTGGTCATCCCTCACTAACCCCCCTGCTGACCTGGTCATAGGCATCCATCTTGTGAGGGTGTGAGGGTTAATTTGCATATTACCTCTTTATTATATAGGATGAAGTCTTGCCCGGCTGGAGTGGCTTGGTTGGTTGAGGCCAACGGGGGGGGGGGGGGGGGGGGGAGACGGACAGTTGGGGGCGACCAGGCCAGCAGAGAGGGGCAGTTAGAGGCGATCAGTCTGGTAGGGGGGCCAGTTAGGGGCAACCAAGCTGGCAGACAGGTGAGCTGTTAGGAGCCAGCAGTCCAGAATTGTGAGAGGGATGTCCCAGATTGGAGAGGGTGCAGACTGAGCTGAAGGGAAACCCCCCCTGCTGTGCACAAATTTCATGCACTCGGCCTCTAGTTCTTTTATAATGCTGTGTGTGTGTGTGTGTGTGTGTGTGTGTGTGTGTGTGTATGTGTGTGTGTGTGTGTGTGTGTGTGTTTGTCACATCTTCTTCATCCATTCATCTATCAACAGACATCTAGGTTGCTTCCATACCCTGGCTATTGTGAATAATGCTGCAATGAACATAGGGGTGCATATATATTTTCAAAGTAGTGTTTTTATTTGTTTTGGATAAATATCCAGCAGTGCAATTGCTGGGTTATATGGTATATTTTTTAACCTTTTGAGACATCTCCATACAGTTTTCCACAGTGGTTACACCAGACTGTAGTCCCACCAGCAGTGCACAAGGGTTCCCTTTTCTCCACACCCTCACCAGCACTTGTTATCTGCTGACTTTATGATAACAGCCATTCTGACTGGTGTTAGGCAGTATGTCACTGTGGTTTTGTTTTGTGTTTCCCTGATAATTAGTGATGTTGAGCATCTTTCACATGGCAATATGTATGTCTTCTTTGGAAAAGTGTCTTTTCATATCCTCTGCCCATTTTTTAAAATTTATTTCATTGTTGAGAGTATTACAGATATCTCCCATTCCCCCAGTTTGTCCTCCCCCACCTGTCGCCCATGCCGTCCAAGTTCTTTACCTGTTTATACCCATTTTTTATTGAATTATTTTATTGTTACTGGGTTGTTTGAGTTTCTTATATTTTGGATATCAACACTTTGTCAGATATATAATTTGCAAATATATTCTTCCATTCAGTTTTTCTTTTTTGAGTTCATATAATTTATTGCAGTTAGCATACAGTTTAAAAATTCACCAACACACCAACAGTACAAAACTAAACAGTTCTAAATTATTCCCCCTCAGGAAAATAAAACATAGTATGATTGTCATGTTACAGAAAACCAGAAAAGAACCAAGCAACACTTAGAGAGATGGAGTTACATTTATTATTATTGTTGTTGTTGTTATTATTACATTCATGCTCAGAGGAAAATGTCTCTCAAATTCTGGGTGTAGTCACACAAGAAGTTTCCAGTATTTATATGTTTTTACCTTCTTTGTCTCCTAAATAAGAATTTTTCTGGTTCCCTTTGCAAATTCTTAAAGGGACCTATGTGCTAGGGCTTTGAGACCTCAACCAAAGGTTTGGCCTAGCACCAGCACTGATAACTTCATCTGGGGAAGGTTTATGGTCTCTTTGGAATGGGAGTAGTCTTATTTCCTTATTATTTAAGCAAGCAAGCATTTACAGAAGCCAAAATAGCAGGGTTAAAATGTCAAACAGCAGTTTTTATATAAGATGAATGCTTCATTCCCCACTGGTTTTATGTACATCAGTCAAATCATTGACTCTTGGGGGTTGTTAACATTGTTAACCTATTCAGTTTTGATGTTTCCTTTACTAAGTTCTATAGAGAGAATTAATAATATGGCACATGTGAAAGTTTTATCTTTAGAGAATCCTTCTGTCTGTGCTTCCTTAAGTCACGTTGAGATACCGTTGACCTTGACTGCCGTGGGGGTGGTCAGGATGATGGTATGTGGTCCCCTCCAGGTAGGAGTCAGTCCTTGGGTGGTAAATTTCTTTACCCAAACAGAGTCACCAGGGTGGAAGGGATGAACCGGACCAGAAGTTGGTACAGGAAGAGCATCTCGGACGTGCTTCTAGACTGTTTTCTGGGTGGACTGTAAAGCCTGTAAGAGCTTGACTAAAGATTGGTTATGAATTTTAGCTTTTCTAGATTGGGTTTCTGTGTAAGCTGGTGGGGTGGGTAGGTCAGGGTCTGGAAGAGTCACTAGAATCTGTAGAGGCCCCACTAGTTTAAGGGGAGCCTCCTGGGCTGTTTCATCTGCAGCCTAGTTCCCTCTTGCTTCTGGGGAGTCCCCTTGTCTTACATATGTAGAGGTGGAAAGACTTAGTTACATTTGGTAGCACTAGTTGGCCCATTGTCCTTGCTCTACTCATGTTTGGCTTACTGCCTAATACATTACCTCAAGGATCCTGGCTCTGAATTCTTTCAGGGAAAATGGACGTCGGTCGGGTCCTCTGACTGCTTCCGTGATGAAGGGCGATGGAGTTTTCTTTCAGAGACAAGAGATCTTTGCTTTCTGTCAGAGGGACAATGAGGCTTAGGCACAGAAGGAGGTGGGCTTGTGACCTGGCGGAGACAAACTGTATTATAAAATTTAGTATTATTGAGCAATTAAAATAGCAAGAGTTACAACAAATGGTCTGGTGGAAGGGAAAGAAAATATTTTAGTTTTAATAACTTCTATTGAAATAGAATTTTTCTCCTTAAAATTATCCCTGTGTTGACTAAAAGAACCAAATCAAGACCAATTTATCTATTGTATTCAATTTGGCCGGATTGTTTGCATAAACACAACAAGAATGGTAACTGACTACCTTTGCCGGAATTTATGATTGAATCTTAGTGTGCCCCATAGGGCCAGGAAGCCAAGCCATCCAGCTGCCATCAGGCCTGCCTGCAGTATCTGCTGAGTTAGGTGAATCCTTCACCTGCAGTGACTCTACCTGGCCCCAGGCCCTAGGCTTCAAGGCCCATCTCAGCAGCCTTCCTATTTGTTGCAGCCTAGAGTGTTTGGGGGTTCCACAGGGATGTAGAGGTGCCCTTATTGCTCCCCTTCTACTCTGACCAACTGCCAGTGATGGTAGGGTATGGGCCTGACACTCCAGCGCCAGCCATTTTCAGGGCTCCCAAGCAGGATACCAGGCTTTTTCTATAGCACTCTTATTGGCTTCAAATATTCAGAGTTCAGACAGGGCTCTTTAAAACGTGATACTCCAGTCAAAGTTTTCAGTTAATAAAACAACCATTGGAAACCAGCCTTATTGAATTTATGCAAAGAAATGTATTGCCATGATTTATTAAGCATTGCCAAATTTCGGAGTAATTATATAAGAAAAATATACTGCCCTGTTGTAAGAGTTTCTAATTTTCCTTGTAGTCCTTTCTATGGACTCTTCAGAGTAACATAACTCTTCAAATGGCAAGAAGAAATTCAAAATGTGTCTATATTCAAATAGGCAGTCACAGCTGTCCCTGTAGTAGGGTTCCCTCTACTTGACTTGTCCTTAAATTACATATGGCCTCTGGGAGGGCTGACACACCCTCTCAGAACAGACTAAGGGAGTTTTATCCCTTCACAGAATCTCACGTATCACAGGACCTCACGGGGTCTGTAATTCCTGTAACAGAGGGCTGGTACTCACCACTTCCCTCTGTTCCACACAGGCCTTCCCCAGTTTTCTAAAGTTGAGGTTTGTGCCACCCCTGACATGGGCATGGTCACACAGGCCTGCAAGGCAGTCAGTATACAGGCTGTCAACTCTCTCTCAATAGAGATCAAAACCAGATGGGTATTTTCCTTGCCCATTTGGGCACCTGTCCTTTTGGAATCTGCATTTAAATCTGTAAGGTTAATGCAATATTATTAACACAATGAAGTGCCATATTGGCACTGTGGCCACCTTAGGTAGACAAATCTTCTGCTACCATATATGAACATGGTAGGGCTATACAAATATCTTAGGGAGGTGACTAAAGTCTATTCTTGACCTTCCCACATAAAGCAAAATTCTCCTTGTCTTTCTGGAGTCTTGTCTATGAAGACGCAGGCATCATCTAAGTCTATTATACAGTTTTCTGCAGGCCACTGTCAGGGCTGTGCATGGTGGCCAGTTCTTCTTTCTAGCCACAAACACAGTTTGTCCAATTTCCCTAAAATGGATTCTGGCACGGGAGAAAGTTGTTTTGCTGTACACAGGCGGCTTAACCCCTACACAACTGGGCCTGGACCACTACCTAGCAAACTGCAGTCTATAAGTTCAATATGCAGCCTCCGGTCCTCCTAACCCAATAGGGTCTCAGCCAGTCCCTCAGTCAGACTCCTCCTCTCTGGGAGGGTCTGAAAGTTTTGAGCTGTTCTTAGCTAATGCCTTCCCTCCGCCCTCTCCTATTAACCCTGTTTATCAGTTACAGGGTCTTGCCATCCCTGTCTCTCACTACTGCTTAGTTCCTAGTGGTGAGCCAAACACAGCGGGGGCTGCAGGGAGAGACAAGTTTGCACATAGCAAAGCACTCCGGTGATGGCTTGGGCATTAGGCCCTTGCCTTCCCACCTGTCCTCTTTCCTGGCAGGGACTTTGACCTTTTCCATAGGCTTCTCTATAAGTAAGAACAGGGCATCTACCCCACCCCCTGCCCCCAAACCGGATGTCTTGGCCCACCCCTTAGTCTAAGGGGTTAAATATTTTAGCTTCTCTGGGAGAGTTCAAGGCAGAGGAAGGGGACATCAGCCCTTCCTCTTCCAGCAGCAACAGGCACTGAATGCTTTCAGTACATTTGCAAATGGGAAAGTTTACCAGCTTTATTCCCAGTTACTTTCACAGATCCCAGGGCCCATTGCTTGTCTCCCTTTCTATTGTGAGTCAGAGGAAGACAATTCCTAGAGAGGGGAGAAATAGAAACAGTGGGAGTTTCGGAGAAAACTACAGGCTCTTGCTGTAGCAGCCCTCCCTCTCAGAGGCTGGGGTCCAACCTGTGGAGAAAAATTACTCTTAGTCGGCCTAGAAAAGAAGGCAGAGGATGACAAGGGTGTGCAGGGAAATTTCTTGTGGACTAAAAGCCTGGAGGGCCTCCTGAAAGAAAAGATCTTCAATCCAGTTACAGATGCTGTCAGAATCAGGAGTGAGAGAAGAAGGGAAAGACCAGGTTATGTCCTATAGGAGGATCCTAATAAATAACTGAAAACGGCAAGCCAAACAAGACATACAAGATATATATAATCAGGGTAGACGGGGTTCATGAATAGATGATTCTGATAACATTAGTTGGATTTCTTTTTCTTATTATTACATACACAACCTTTATAAATTTCACATTTTCAAATTAGCCTTTAAACTTACTTTTCTATGTCCTTTAAAAATGCATAACCATGCCTTAGACCTTTTATTTAGTAATTTCTTATTCTTAGAAACCTCAGTCCTTTAATGATTACCAAAAATAGACAGCCAGTATTTCTTAGATTAACATTTATGAACACATTTTAAATGTACTTTTTTAAGAAAATATAACTGGACCTCAGTGATAAAACTAAGAGCAGGTATATTAAAACTTGTCTAGTAAAAACTGCTATATTCTTCCTTATGTAATTTCAAGTATATTGTATCAGTCTAATTTAGTATTGGAAGGGTTAAAAAGAAAAAACCACGGCAGAGAAAGATTAATTGTGCTTGCAGAAAACTTGCGACCTTGAATCTAGTGTAGTTCAGATAAGACCATGGACCAGACCCCTACACCAGCAGAGCAGTATGCAGTCAGTAAAAATCAACAAAAACCTAACTCCCTGCTTCATAATTAACTGCAGACACCTCCCCTTTTTACATTAACCATTTACTTTGTCCTGAATAAAGGCAAATGGTCTGAGATCCTATATATTTAGGATTTTTACATTTAAGGCCTTCTCTCTATAACAGCTGCTCTCCCTTCCAGATTCTTCCTTCTTTACTACTTTTGATTTCTCTGACCATGCCCCTGTCCCCCAGCCCAGGGCTTCTCCATCCCAGCAGGCTGAGAGCCTACCACCTTACACAGCGAATTCCACCGCCACCATCCCATCTGACACCTGCTCCAGAGCAGCCTTTGGTTCTCTTCCTCCCCCCACTCCGGCACTAGCCTTAAAGTGCCCCCTTCAGGAGATTGCTGGTGCCAAATTAGACTTCATGCCCAGGGCCAAGCAGCTACCCTCCCCTCTAGTTAGAGCGGGTGCTGTCCTTGAAAGAGAACCACTGTAAATCTATCAGGAATGGCAGGCAGGTCGCAGGTCTTTGGGACCACATGATTCTCTGTTTGCTAGCAGGGCTAAAAAAAAAAAAAAAAAAAAAGCAGCCTACAAAGCAGCTAATTATAAAAAGTCTGGCAGTCTTCCTTTCTCGCTCTAAACAGGCCATGAGACGCTGTACTAATCTTAACCTAACAAGCCTTAGCAGGGGAGAAAAGGGTAGTGGTCTAGCCTTTTTTTTTTTAATTTAATAAACCTTTATTGTTCAGATTATTACAATTGTTCCTCTCCCCCACCCACCCACCCATAGCTCCCTTCCACCTGGTTCCCACCCATACCTTCTGCCCTTACCCCCCTCCATTGTCCTCATCCATAGGTGTACAATTTTTGTCCAGTCTCTTCCCGCACCTCCCACACCCCTTTCCCCCTGAGAATTGTCAGTCCACTCCCTTTCCATGCCCCTGATTCTATTATATTCACCAGTTTATTCTGTTCATCAGATTTTTTATTCACTTGGTTTTTAGATTTACTTGTTGATAGATATGTATTTGTTCTTCATAATTTTTATCTTTACTTTTTCTTCTTCTTCTTCATCTTAAAGAATACCTTTCAGCATTTCCTACAATATTGGTTTGGCAGTGATGAACTCCTTTAGCTTTTTCTCATCTGTGAAGCTCTTTATCTACCTTTCAATTCTGAATGATAGCTTTGCTGGGTAGAGTAATCTTGATTGTAGATTCTTGCTATTCATCACTTTGAATATTTCTTGCCATTCCCGTCTGGCCTGCATAGTTTCTGTTGAGAAATCAGCTGATAGTCGTATGGGTGCTCCCTTGTAGGTAACTAACTGTTTTTCTCTTGCTGCTTTTAATATTCTCTCTTTGTCTTTTGCTATTGGCATTTTAATTATGTGGTGTCTTGGTGTGGTCCTCTTTGGATTCTTTCAGTTTGGGGTTCTGTGTGCTTCCTGGACTTGTAAGTCTATTTCTTTCACCAGGTGGGGGAAGTTTTTGGTCGCTATTTCTCCAAATAGGTTTTCAGTATCTTGCTCTCTCTCTTCTTCTGGCACCCCCATAATTAGGATGTTGGTATGCTTGAGGTTGTCCCAGAGGCTCCTTACACTGTCTTCAAATTTTTGGATTCTTTTTTCTTTTTGCTTTTCCGGTTGAGTGTTTTATGCTTCTTTGTATTTCCATTCTTTGACTTGATTCTTACAATCCTCTAGGATCTCTGTATATTATTTTTTATTTCAGTCAGTGTATGCTTAATTTCTAGTTGGTGCTTTTTCATATCCTCGAGGGTCTCGCTAAATTTACCGGCCTTTTCTAGAAAATTCTTGAAAAACCTTATAACCGTGGTTTTGAACTCTATATCCAGTCATTTGCTTTCCTCCATTTCTTTCATTTGTGACCTGTTTCTTTGTCTCCGCATTTTCGCTGCTTCCCTGAGTTGATAGAGTGGCTTTGTGTGCTAGGTGTCCTATAGGGCCCAGTGGCTCAGCCTCCCCAGTTACCTGAGGTGGACACTCTTGGTGCACCCCTTTGTGGGCTGTGTGCAAAGTCTTGTTGTAGTTAAGCCTTCATGGTTGTTGGTTTTACTGGGAGGAATTGACCTCCTGACCAATTGGCTGTGAGGATCAGCTGTGTCTATGATGGGAGAACTTCTGTGCTGGAGACACCCTTATGAGAGAAGACTTACAAAAGCCTCTGTGCTCAGCTTGGATGGGAAGAGTCTCAGGGCACAGCAGACAGCATTGGATTCCCATCAGCCCTGCCCTAAGAGGCCCCTGTGTCTCAGTTTCCCATGGTAATCGCTGCAAGCACCTCTGAGAGAATGCTGCCCTTGAGCTCCACCCACTGCCAGACAATCCAGTTTCTCTCCAAATGAGTCTGGGTCCCCAGAGTCTTGCCCAGAACTGGAGTTCAGTGCAGTCAGGACCTTTTGTCTCCCTCCCGCTTGAGAAAGCCAGCTGCACACTCAGTTGCCTGCCCTCTCTGCGTGTGCGCCTCGGTACCTCTCCCTCCTGCAGCTCCTCTGAGTGTCAGTGTGCTTTTCTCTTTCCTTCTAGTTGTAGAATTTCCACTCAGCCAGCCTTCCTGTGGTTCTGGATGATGTCTGTTTTGTCTTTTAGTTGTAGTTTTGAAATTGTTGTGCGAGGCAGCAGTTCAGGTGTTTACCTATGCCACCCTCTTGGCTTCTTCCCCCACAGGTTATTTTTATTCTCTTCAGTGGTCTAGCCTTTGATTAAATTTCTCTTGGCTACCCCCTTCACAAATTTATACCTTTAAAATAACCCCAGAATTCCAAAATTTTCAACCTAATACAGCAAAATTACAGAACAAACCAAAACCCCTAGTACACAAACATAGACAGAAATTTCATTAGCTAAGTGGGCTGATTCCCTCTCTGACAGAGAGCAAAGGACTCTGAGAAAAATAAATCTCGCAGCTGCTAGAGACCTTTGCACTTCATCACAGTGGGTCTGCCCTATCTTCAAACAAATTAAACAATAGAAAGAGATAACAAATACTCTCATGTGTACAGCCAGAAGGCACAAAGTAGCTTTGGCTTCACACAGAACAGTTAATGAGCAGATAATTATGCCAAGACAGACAAACATCTGTACTCACACTCTCTCAGTAGACTAGCCCAGACTGGAGCTGAGCAGATAAATGCCCAACTTCCCAGATGGGCATGGGGGCATTCCCAGCACCCATGCCCCAGAACAGAATTCTCAACCAACATCTTGGTGAGAACCTACCGGAGGAGTTAAGACTTCATCCAGTCCCTGTTCTCAGTAGCAAATTGGCTAGTCCCACACAGACAAACAGCAGAGTGAACTCATAATTCCTTAATCAAATATGAATTCACTCACCTCCAGAGTCCTACATTTATATACCAAACAGTCCGAGTGTTTTACTTCTACCAGATATTTACCCAGAGTTTAAACAGTCCACCTGATTCCTGATTAACTTGCCTGAGGAAGTCCTTGACTTCTGGGGAGGTGATCAAGCTCCCCCTTCCACTCACTTGGAGTGGGCCTGACTAATAAGGGCCCCTACCTTACCAATTCTGTAGAAAGGTCCAGAAGTGTCCGTCCACTCTCTCCAGATGCCGACTGGGTCCTGGGCTGAGGTCCAGGAGCGCCCTGGTTCAATTTTGCTAAATCAGCACAGCGGCTCCTTACAGCCCCAAATCCGGCCCACTCACCAGAGGCCAAAAGGCCAAGCACTGTTATTTCTCGGTCAGAAAACAGGAGAAGAACTAAGCAATGCTTAGAGAGATGGAGTTACATTTATTATTATTATTATTATTATTATTATTATTATTACACGCAGGCCCAGAGGAAAATGTCTCTCAAATTCTGGGTGAAGTCACACAGGAAGTTTCCAGTATTTATATGTTTTTACCTTCTTTGTCTCCCAAATAAGAATTTTTCTGGTTCCCTTTGCAAATTCTTAAAGGGACCTATGTGCTGGGGCTTTGAGACCTCAACCAAAGGCTTGGCCTGGCACCAGCACTGATAACTTCGTCTGGGTAAGGTTTATGGCCTCTCTGGAATGGGAGTAGTCTTATTTCCTTATTATTTAATCAAGCAAGCATCTACAGAAGCCAAAATAGCAGGGTTATAATGTCAAACAGCAGTTTTTATATAAGATGGTTGCTTCAGTCAAAGCTAGATGTCAGTCTAAGTGTTAGAACAAAGGAAGAATGTGAAACTAATAAGAGGAAAAAGTAATCACTCACAATGACCACAAAAAGAAAATTCAAAAGAAAGTCTGTTTTCTCACACACAATTGTCTTCTCTAAATTAATAAAAATTATTTTAACATAAACTGTATTTTTTAAAAACTAGAAACTCTTCAAGTAATTAAAGATAATGCTCCAAGGCCATTTTCACAGCTTTGTTTGTTTGCTTTAAATGTCATTACAGCCAAATTAACACACTTTGTCACACAGGAAGCCCTGGTGCCTCTGCTCCCTGAGTCGGTGCGGCAAATGTCTGCTGTGGTCTGGGAACACCATGCGGTCTCCCAGACTCAGAGCCCACATCACAGGTCCCGCCACCACAGGACCTGGTGGCTCCCTCCTCCTTGCTCGCCCCACTCCCCCTGCCCCCTCTCTCCAGCCCACCCCAGCTGGCAGTCCCACCCCAGCTGGCAGTCGGAGGAGCCTGGTGCTCGAGGAGGCCCCCACTCTCAGCAGCTCCCCTGCCAGCCAGACGGGGGAGGGAGAGGGGGGCGCTTCCATTCAGTTTTGTTGGAGATTACTTTCACTGTGCAGAAGCTTTTCAGTTTGATGAAGTTCCATTTGTTTATTTTTACTTTTGTTTTCCCAAGGAGACCTGCCCAAAAAAATGTTACTCAGATAGTTTACTTCCTATTTTTTTTCCTAGTTTTATGGTTTCAGGCCTTAAGTCTTTAACCCATTTTGAGTTTATTTTTGTATAGATGTAAAAGAGTGGATCAGTTTTTTGTTCTTTCTGAGGACAAAAGAGGCCACATGCTAACCTGACAAGCTCAGGGGAGGCCTGCGTGGCAGTCTTACAAACTCAGAGACCACAAAGGATGGTCTGAAATTAAACTATGTTAACAAGAAAAAAAAAATTGAAACCTGTGAAGAATTTTTGTGACTTTATTTGAGCCAAACTGTCGATATATGCCGGGAAGCAGAACCTCAATGAATTCAGATAATGCTCCGGAGAATGGAGGGTTACATCTGTATTTATACATTGCAATCGAAGGAAAGGGACGTAGGTGAATTACATGAAATTCATTGGTGATAGATTAGGGAGGTGGGATAAAGCAAAGCGGGGAAACCTCTGGGATAGGGTAAAAAGTGAAATGATGGACATGTGCTTCTTTTACAGAGATGGATACAGGATACTTTAAAGTAATTAACAGTTGACAATTAACTTGATAACAATAACAATGAGGGAATGTCCTGGTGCCATTTGTTGTGCCCTGAGGAGTCTGGGGTAAAAAGGAAGTTACAAGTTACCCAAGACATCTCACAGATATGTTATCTTAGAGGGAAAAAGGCAAATGGGCTCAGTAAAGATCTAAGTTGATCTTTGTCAGGGAAAATATCGGCCTAGGACATGACTACCCACTATAAGCTGTTTGTAGTTAAACATTTAATTTTCAAACCATCTTTTGTGGTTATTTTAAGTCTCTGAGTTTGCAAGACTGCCACACAGGCCTCCCCTGAGCTTGTCAGGTTAGCATGTGGCTCTTTTCGTCCACAACTTTAACTAAAAGCAGTTATGGTGGGTAGTTACATACTAGGCGGGTATCTTCCCTGACAAGGTCAACCTTTACCTTAACTGAGCTTATTATCTTTTTGCATCTACGATAACATATCATTGAAATGTCAGGGTAACATGTAACTTCCCTTTTTCTCAGACCCTTCAGGGCACAACCAAATGCCCTGGGCACCAGGATAGATACCACAAAGTCCTTCATTGTTATTGCTATTGATAGGTCCTCCCTTCCCCCAACTGATGGATGGAGAATGACCACCTGCAGCCTGAACATTCCTGAACACCTAACCAGGCACCTTATATGGACTGTACATTGAACCACCAATCAGCACCTGCCAAATACCCTAAGCCCCCGATTTCTAAGTCCCTAATTATGTGCCTTAAATGAAACCACCAATCAGCGTGTGCCGAGTACCCTAAACCCCATCCCTTCCCTTTCCTCCCCTCAAAAGGTGCCTTCATCCCTGCACATGTGCTCTGTCCCTATTTGGAAGGTAACCCAGCAGGGGTCTTCTCCTCTAATAAAGCCTGTGTCCTGGTCTCCAGCCCTCTGTCTCATCTTTCATCTGGTGCCGAAAACCTGGGTGAGCGTGGATGATCCTCGGACCTAGCCCTGAGCTTCTGACTCCTGCTCTGGCTCTGTTCGGTGGCATGGTTCTGAGTTGATTGGCCCGCTCAGAACACTTCTTGAACCCTGCCGTACCAGGATACATGGAGATTGCGTTGCTTTCTCACCAGTAGGCTTCAGGGACTTTCCCAACTCCCCCCCCCCCCCCGTCCTCACCCCCCCACCCCACCTTATCCCCCGCCCCGCATCGTTCCCTTGACCTGGAAGGGCCTCAGAGTTTTCCTGTCTGCTGGGCTACACGTTCTACGTTCTACGAAAGCCAAGGTACCTGGCCGGGAAACTCTGCTCTACTCCACGGGAAAGGTCTCAGGGCGACGACCTTGGAACCTTCTCTCGTCTCTCTCTCTCTACAGGTTGGCTGAGGAAAAAGGAGGACGCTCCTTCTTTACTCCCCAACTTCCCGGTGGCCCTTCCCTCTGGTCATGGGGATCTCAGTCCAAACCCCCTCTACACACCCTTAGGGTATCTCCTTGCCAATCTCTCGACCCTTGGTTTTTCTGGCTACATAAACCAAAGAAGCTCTACCTGGCCACAATATAAACTCGTCAATGTCTTTCTGTGGCCCAAAAATGGCACTTTCGATTCCAATATCCTCCAAGACCTAGATAATTTTTGCCACCAGACAGGGAGGCCTCAGAGATCCCTACAAACAGGCCCTCCCCTGCACCCCGCCCCGCTCTTGCCCCTCGCTTTACTCCTCATGTTCCACCCATCAGATCCTCCTCGCAAAGTCCTCTTTGCCCTCTCAAACCTGTCCTCAGCCCCTTTCTCTGTCTTTTGACTGCTCTTTTGACCTAGCGGATCATTCTTTTCCACGTGTCTCACTCCTGCCACCTCCTTACAACCCTGCCACGAAAACTGCACCCCACAACCTACCACCTGAGAATTCTAACCGCCTGCCTTCCCCTGCACCTGCGCACTCTCCCCCGAATCTCCAGCCCCGTGACCGCCAGCAACCAAACTCACAGGTGGCTGGCTATTCCCTTCTCACTTTCTGATCTTCCTGAGAACCCAAATCCTGAGAACGTGAGCTCCAAAACAGCCTTTCCCATCTAACACTCATTCTCAGGCCACCCAAAGACTGCCTTTCGCAACAGCTTCTTCTATTCCCACATCCATTCTACCCCTGAGGGAGGCAGCAGGAACTGAGGGAAGAGTCTGAGTCCACGTCCCATTCTCTATGTCCAGCCTCACAGATTGAGAGGCATCTCAGATTTCTTTTTCCACTGACCTGGCCACCTTTACTCCCCGACATACACTGCAAACTTAAAAAAAAAAAATAGATACAGGTCCACAAATCCCTCAAAAAGACCCCGTTAACCTGACCTTTAAGGTCTTTAATAATAGAGACAAGGAGACCCAAATCCAAAATCAAAGGCGAGATCAGGCCAAGGCTGATCAGGCCCAGTAGGGGGCCTTCCAGCTCCTAGCCGACCACTTTCAAACCCCAAACGAAGTGCCAGTCCTCCAACCGTGGGTAAGTCGGGGGCTAAGCCTCCTCCGGGCCCATGCTTCAGATGCAGCAAGGAAAGACACTGAACCAAGTTCTGCTCAAACCCGAGACCCCCGCCTGGGCCCTACCCAAGGTGCGGAAGGGAAGGCCACTGGAAATCAGACTGTAGTCTGGCTCCTCTGGGTCTGGCCTCAGCCTGTCCAGCATGGCTGCCCTCTGGATCCAGTTTGGAGCTCCCAGACCTCCGGGGATTGGCCACCAAAGAAGCTGCCCAGGCCCTGACAGGGCATCACAGACTTACATCGCCAGGACAGAGCCTCAGGTAACGACTGTGGTGGCAGGTAAGCCGATCTCCTTTTAATTGACACTAGGGCCACTTATTCTGCCCTCCGAATTCGCTGGGACCCTTGTCCACTCCTCAGTCTCTATTATGGGGGTTGACGGATTAGTATCACAGCTATTAGCCACCTCACGTCTACACTGCATCTTACTAAATTCCCCCATTCACTCTTTTCTCATTCTACCTCGGTGCCCGGCCAGGGCTACCATGCATCCCCTCATAAAGCCCAGTTGTCCCAAACCACAGTCACCTACCTCAGTTTCACTCTCTCGACCACAAGGCCGAGCCATTCCTTGGACTGTAAACGCCTTATCTCCTTATCTCCTCTATGATCATTAACTCTAGGAAAAATGCGGTGGTTTGGGATTCAGGTGGCTAGAGGCCTGGAAACAGGCTGAGGGGCCTACTCTGTCCTCCCTCTGCCTTTTCTCCAGCCTCATCTTCCACTGCTCCTTTCCTTCCCTTTCTCTTTTCCCTTGGATAACAGCCCATTCTAATATTCCTTCCCACTTTCACTGCAACACAATTTCAATCACTCATCTGTCACCCCTTATTGGTAGCACCATGGTGACTACCCTCTCAGCTTGGAGTGTGGAACTAGAAAAAGGCATCTCATACCCTTTAGTCCACCTCTTCTCCTTACACCTATCAGCTTGTCTCCATGATCACGGATTTTTCTTTCTCTGTGGGAAAACACATACATCTGTCTCCCCATCAGCTGGACAGGAACCTGTACTCTCATCTATCTCTCACCCAATGTAGATGCAGCCCCCAATGATCAGTCTTTACCTGTCCCCGTAACCCACCATATCTGACACAAAAGGGCAGTCCAGATAATCCCTCTCCTCATAACCCTCGGCATCACAGCAGGGGTTGGAACTGCCAGAGGGAGCTTAACCACTGCTCTACCTATTTTGAAACCCTGTCTCAGGACCTACAAGAAACATGTGGATGCCCAGCAAAGGGAAAAACTGGGAAAACAAGAACCTTACCCCCAGGGTAACCTATTCTCCCCTTTTATATCACTAGTGAGGCAACTGAGACCCCTACTCTTTTCCCCCTAAAAATAACATCTAGGTCTCAGTTGTATTTCAGCTCCAGACCCAGAAAAGCAGCAAAACCAGACAAGTGATGCTGTGGCAGCCTCAGGACCAGCTATTATCTCCCAAGTGACTCAACAGGATCGCTCTCCAGACTTCACCAACCAGTCTCTTGGGTAAATCATGCTGCTGCCCAGTAGCATAATTTTGTCCAGCATGGAAAACACTACCTGTTTTTCACTCACTTACTCCATGGCTCCTCCCACTATTAGACCCACTGGTATTTATTCTTTTAATTTTACTCTTTGGCCCCTGTTTCATGCACTGTTTCACTAGTTTCTTGCAGAACAGAATACAGGCGTTCGCCAACCAGAAGGTGGGAGAATCTATCTGGCATTGAATTCAGAACCTAACACCAGAATCCTTGATACCCCGGGTAGACGCCCCTAACGACGCCCCCTCTCAGCTGGAAGTAGCTACAGAAGATGGACCTTCATCCCCTGACCTTGCCCGGACTCTCAAATTTTTTTTAATATTACCAGAAGCCTGGAATGATAGATCTTCTCTTCCCCCAACTGATGGACGGAGAATGACATAAACTCCACCTGCAGCCCGAACATTCCTGAACACCTAACCAGGCACCTTATATGGACTGTACATTGAACCACCAATCAGCACCTGCCAAATACCCTAAGCCCCCGATTCCTAAGTCCCTAATTGTGTGCCTTATATGAAACCACCAATCAGCATGTGCCGAGTACCCTAAGCCCCATCCCTTCCCTTTTCTCCCTTCAAAAGGCGTCTTCACCCCTGCACATGTGCTCTTTCTCCATTTGGAAGGTAGCCTGGCAGGGGTCTTCTCCTCTAATAAAGCCTGTGTCCTGGTCTCCGGCCCTCTGTCTCATCTTTCAGTTATCATGTTAATTGTTGACTGTTAACTATCCTGTACCCACCAATGTAAAAGCAGTATGTGTCGAAGGTTTGGGTGCTGGGGGCCTAGGGTGAACTCAAGATATTAATATTTCAATTTTTGAGATTAAAAATGGTGGCAGAGTAAGTGGATGCTGCACAGACATGCTTCCAGGAACAAACTAGAATTACAACCAAAATACAGAAAAACCTGAATAATCAACAGAAAACTCACAGGAGAGAACCCTGACACCCAAGGACTGAAGGTGGAGACTACAGAGACTGGTAAGAGGGGCAGAGGTGCGAAAGGGCTGGCCAGGCACCCACAGACAGAAACTGAAGTCCTGGAGAGATATCTCAGCTGTGGGGTGCCACTGAGAATTCTGGGATCTAATCCTGAAGCTGGCCCCCCCAGCAGAGAGCACCAAACTGAGGAGGGTACCCACATAACATCTAGCTATGAAAAGTAGTGGGGTGCTGTCTGCCAGGGAGTGGCAGCTGAAAGTTTGGGCACCCTCTTAAAGGGCCAATGCACAAAATTCCCTGTGGAGTCATCCACCTTGTGCTCTGGCAGAGGGCGGGTGAAGTGAACTGGAGCTGTGAGAGCAGAACCCAGGACTGGGGACTCGGGGGATAGAGCTCAGAAGGCAGACACCCCAAGTTTCCTGGGCTGAGCCATTCCCTCACTCAAAAGAGGACATCTTTCCCACATAGACATCTGCCTTGCCTGGGGGAAGACAGTAGACACACTCTATTAGAAAACACCTTGCCCTGAGCCCACTTAAGAGATTAAAAATAACAATTAGCCTCCAGGCAGAAGCAACCGCCCCACCCTGTTGAAAAAACTCTCGCTACCCCTGAGGTCAGTTGTCCTAAGGAGCAAGGCCCTCCAATGCTGCTGGCAGGGGTGTGTGAATAAACAGTTACCCCACATATCAGAAACCACCAGCCAGCAGCTTATGTTGACAGATATATGCATATATATCCTACAACAGCCCTCTTCATAAGGAGAGAAAACACATCCTGGAGGCATCCCAGCGCCTACTGGAATGACCTAAAGCCAATTCTGTCCATTACTATTAGGAAGGGTGCAATCATCAGAAGAGTTTGTATTGTAGTTATTAGATACTGAAAGACAATAACTAGAACACCCAGTGAAAGGCAGGCATTCACCACAGGAAGCTACTGCAGCAACCTTTAGAGAAAGCATCCCTGCATCCTTTTCCCAGGCAGTGGGTCCCAACATATAAAGGTCCCGGGTGAGAAACCAAGGTGGCGGCATAGGTAAACACCTAACTGCTGCCTCACACAACAATTTCAAAACTACAACTAAAAGACAAAACGGACATCATCCAGAACCACAGGAAGGCTGGCTAAGTGGAAATTCTACAACTAGAGGTTGGGGAGATAAGAGACCAACCGAAGGACTTGTATGCATGCATATAAGCATAACCAATGGACACAAAACATTGGGGGATGCGGGCATGTATGGGAGTGGGGTGTGGGGGGGGGGGGACAATGGTAAGATATGTACACATATAATACCTTAATAAAAAAATGAAAAAAAATAAATTCTACAACTAGAAGGAAAGAGAAAAGCAAACTGAGACTCAGAGGAGCTGCAGAAGACAGATGTACGGAGGCGTGCACGGAGAGGGCTGGCACCTGAGTACGAAGCTGGCTTTCTCAAGCAGGAGGGAGACAAAAGCTCCCGATTGCTCTGAACTCCAGTTCTAGGGGAGACTCTGGAGACCCAGACTCATTTGGAGAGAAACTGGACTGTCTGGCAGCAAGCAAAACTCGAGGGCAGCATTCTCTCAGAGGTGTTTGCAGTGATTACCGTGGGACACTGAGACCCAGGGGCCTATTAGGGTAGGGCTGACAGGAAGCCATTGCTGTCTGCTCCTCCCTGACACTCCACCCCATCCAAGCTGAGCACAGAGGCTTTTGCAAGTTCTGTCTCATAAGGTTGTCTCCAACACAGAAGTTCTCCCATCGTAGACATAGCTGATCCTCACAACCAACTGGCCTGGAGGTCAGTTCTTCCCAGTGATACCAATAACCATCAAGGCTTAACTACAACAAGACTGTGCACACAGCCCACAAAGGGGTGCACCAAGAGTGTCCACCTCAGGTAACTGGGGAGGCTGAGCCACTGGGCCCTATAGGACACCTAGCACACAAAGCCACTCTATAAACTCAGGGAAGCAGCGAAAATGCGGAGACAAAGAAACAGGTCACAAATGAAAGAAATGGAGGAAAGCAAATGACTGGATATAGAGTTCAAAACCACAGTTACAAGGTTTTTCAAGAATTTTCTAGAAAAGGCCGGTAAATTTAGCGAGACCCTCGAGGATATGAAAAAGGACCAACTAGAAATTAAGCATACACTGACTGAAATAAAAAATAATATACAGAGATACAACAGCAGACTAGAGGATTGTAAGAATCAAGTCAAAGAATGGAAATACAAAGAAGCAAAAAACACTCAACCGGAAAAGCAAAAAGAAAAAAGAATCCAAAAATTTGAAGACAGTGTAAGAAGCCTCTGGGACAACCTCAAGCATACCAACATCCTAATTATGGGGGTGCCAGAAGAAGAGAGAGAGCAAGATACTGAAAACCTATTTGGAGAAATAACAACCAAAAACTTCCCCCACCTGGTGAAAGAAATAAACTTACAAGTCCAGGAAGCACACAGAACCCCAACCAAAAGGAATCCAAAGAGGACCACACCAAGACACATCATAATTAAAATGCCAAGAGCAAAAGACAAAGAGAGAATATTAAAAGCAGCAAGAGAAAAACAGTTAGTTACTTACAAAGGAGCACTCATTCGACTGTCAGCTGATTTCTCAACAGAAACTATGCAGGCCAGACGGGAGTGGCAAGAAATATTCAAAGTGATGAATAGCAAGAACCTACAACTAAGATTACTCTACCCAGCAAAGCTATCATTCAGAATTGAAGGTCAGATAAAGAGTTTCATAGATAAGAAAAAGCTAAAGGAGTTCATCACCACCAAACCAGTATTATATGAAATGCTGAAAGGTATTCTTTAAGAAGAGGAAGAAGAAGAAAAAGGTAAAGATAAAAATTATGAACAACAAATACATATCTATCAACAAGTGAATCTAAAAATCAAGTAAATAAAAAATCTGATAAACAGAATAAACTGGTGAATATAATAGAATCAGGGGCATGGAAAGGGAGTGGACTGACAATTCTCAGGGGGAAAGGGGTGTGGGAGGTGCGGGAAGAGACTGGACAAAAATTGTATACCTATGGATGACAGTGGGGGGTGGGGGAGTAAGGGCAGAGGGTTGGGTGGGAACTGGGTGGAGGGGAGCTATGGGGGGAAAAGAGGAACAACTGTAATAATCTGAACAATAAAGATTTATTTTTAAAAAGCATATAAAGGCCCAGTATGTGACTTTCTTCCCAAAATGAATGGAATAATTCTCTGTATTAGTATAGGTGTCCCAACTCCTACTCAGCAAATGTAAAGGTCAGTTCTACACAGGTTCCTCCATTGCCAGCTTCAGAGCAGTTGGAGTGGTGAGAAGCATGTCTCAGGGTCCCATCCATTTCTCCTCTGGTTGGTCCATCGTCCTTGCTCTTTTCACTTCTGTCTAACTGCCTACCACATCCCCTCAGGGTTTTGCCTCTGAATTCTTTCAGATAAAAGGGGCACAGGTTCTCTTCTATAACTGCTTCATGCTGAAGGGGGGGGAGCTTTTCCTTCAGAGCCAAGAGATCCTTGCTCTCTGTCAGAGGGTCAGTGAGGCCTGGGCACAGAAAGAGGTGGCGATGGTGCCTAGAGATGGTATTTCCTGGGTATGAGTAGGGTTTTTAACCTGGTGGAGACAAACCGGGGTAAAAGCTAGAGATAGTCTAATATTCACAATCATATGTTCTAGAGTCTACTGAAACACAATTTCCCCCCTAAAATCACCTTCATTTTATTAAAGAGCCAAAGTAAGACCAATTTATTTGCTGTATTAAGTCTAGTTACATACAATATGGCCTGATTGTTTGTATGAACACAATAAGAACAGCAACTCTCTATATAAAAGGTTAATGTGCAAAGTGTCCCTTTGGGAATTTTCCTGGGAGACCGGGAGTTCCCTCACTCACTATGATGTGTGCTGACAACCAGGTGACAGCATGGAGCATGGTGGGTGACCAGCAGAGGGGGCGGGGTGCTGGGGAAGCAAGGGAAGGAGGAGGCAGAGAGGCGAGGAAGCGGGGAGGCGGGGAGGCGGGGGGTGGGGGGAACCATGCGGTGGTGGTTCATGGGTGGGCAGTGAGGGAAAAAGGAGGTGGGGAGGCAGGGAGGCAGGGAGGCAGGGAATCTGATCGGCCCTGATTGCTGGCCAGGCTTAGAAACCCTGTGCACGAATTCCCTGCACTGGGGCTTCCCATGGATCCTCAGGAGATGTAATGTAGGGAGTGGCTATGGGCCAAGCCTCAGACTGACCTGTGGGGGAGCCACAAACAAGTCTCAGCTTGGAGGGCAGAGCCCTCCTAGCATAATTAAGCTTGACCTTATAGTGCTCCCTTGTTCCTTCCTAGGTAGCCAATTGGCTGTGGGAGGTGCAGCAATTGCTGCTAAAACAAGGTGAAACTCGCAAGAACATTGTAAACATGTTGACCACTTCCCTTGTTTTGCCTTGTGTGCTCTGACTATACTAGTAAAATAAAGCTTCAGCTTGTAGGCTGGGTCTCTCTGTGTCCTCATCCAGGCACAAGAGATCCATCTAGCCCCAGCTGTACTCTCTTGTCTGTCTTCTTTAGTCCTTCACCGGCCCTCTTCAGATTCAATGTAACATTTTTCCAAATGCATTATAACAAAACAGTGATTGTCTCTAAGTGATAAGAAATTTTAAATGACATGGTTATAGATTTGATTATAATGCAAATGACATGGAATCTTGTCCTTTCTGCAAAACACAATAATCCAGAATAACAATTAGAGTTATAAATGAAAGCATAATATAGTTATTTCTTTATTTATTTTTATTTAGTTTGTAATATGTTTTTATTGATTTTAGAGAGAGATAGAAACATCAATGATGAGAATCACTGATTGGCTGCCTTCTTCATGCCCCCAAATAGGGATTGAGCCTGAAACCTGGGCATGTGCTCTTGACAGGAATCAAACCCGGGATCCTCCAGTCCACAGGCCGATGCTCTATCCACTGAACCAAACTGGCCAGAGCAGTTATTTCTTTATTTGACAAGGCTTTCGATGTACTTTAAGCAGAAAATTTTCCTTCATGAGAGAAAACAAATCCTTGAGGCATCCAGGCCTATTGGAATGACCTAAAGCCAATTCTAGCCAAGAAAAAGTTTCTTAAAATTCAAACACTGGGAAGGTTGTCAAACTTATTTTACCAAAATATCATACTAGTATATCATTGTGCATTAAAAGTGACAAAAGAGTAATAAAAACAAACATAGGCTATCAACCTTCAACACCCATGACTAAGAAGATGGCTTTTTTTTTAAATAATCAAATTCCTGATTAATATGACATATAACCATTTTAATAACTTATAGAACTTTTGCTTCCTGGGCAAAAACAGTAAAGACCTTTTCCCTTTTAACAGACTAGAAAAGGACTAACCAAAATGAGGTTTATTCTCTAATTTCATTTGTCTTTGGGTGTGGTCAGCAAATGGCACTAATTGGATTTCTGCTATCTGTCTCCTGAGTAGGTTGATATAAGCTATTTACCCTCTGGTTAGGGAGGCAAAATGCAAATTATTTACTCTTAAGTGTCCTTGGTTTAGGGAAGATAGGATTAACTAGGTGGCTCCAAATTGCCTTTTAACCGTCTCCGTTTCCCTGTTCTACTTGTTTTGGCTTACTGGCCTGTGTCATTTTTTTATTTTTATTTTTATTTTTATTTTTATTTTTAAAGATGAAGGAACTTGAGTTTTATTTTTTAATTTTTTATAATTGTTATTGATTTTACAGAGAGGAAGGGAGAGGGATAGAGAGTTAGAAACATCAATGAGAGAGAAACATTGATCAGCTGCCTCCTGCACACCTCCTACTGGGGATGTGCCCGAAACTAAGGTACATGCCCTTGACCAGAATCGAACGTGGGACCAGTCAGTCCGAAGGCTGACACTCTATCCACTGAGCCAAACCAGTTAGGGCTGGCCTGTGTCATTTATACAACTTCCTTTCAACATTTCTCTTTACAAACATTTTACAACCTTCACAAACCTTACAATTTTCAGAAATAACCAGGTTATTTCTTTTTCTTTTAAAAATGCATCTCCATGCTTCATGCCTTCTATTACCAAAACCATATTTTCTGTTTCCAATTCGTTAGAATTCTTAACTCTTAGAAACCTTAAATTTTAGGTGAGAAGGAAGTAATTAACATGCCTCAGATTGACAATACATTCACATCTTAAGAGATAGTTCAAATGAGATACATTTGTTAACAGATTCAAATCCATTCTCTAGATTCTCTATAATAAGAGGCAAACTCAGATTAATATTTAGGTATCTTATTATTTCAAAATACCTAGATATTTAATAATATTTACTATTTAACCCAGCAAACTCCAAAGTTTTAAGTTACCAAAGACTTTGGAAAGCTACATTTAAGTATATATAATTATCACTGAAAAAGCTTTATACCCTTCATTTTAGTTATATTTATTTTGTCTTAACAACTTTAAATATTTTAAAGTTGATATTTTAAAGCTAATTATTATTGCCCAGGGCATTTTCTTGGCAGATTTTGTAACAGGGATACAAATTCACTGGCTTCCAGTGGCTTTAATGTAAAAGTACTATTTTATTTTACAAAATGGGAGTGGCCCTGACTGCTATTTCTGCAGCCTAGGGAGAGCATTTCTGCAGATCTGGTCCTCCTAGGAAAGAGACTTATGGGCTTTAGAAGACTCCCCATATACTTTATTTCTGAGTAGACTAACAATATGGAATCAATACTTATAATAGGGTAATATGCAAATTGGTCGGGATGCCATCACATAACAACTGATCAGCAGGAGGGCAGGGCAGCAAGCTGAGGCAAGTGCCAGCGAGCTACTCATGCACAGATTCATGTGCAGGGCCACTAGACTTACATATAAGAACAGATCTTAAAAACAGAAACAAATAACCCTTACCATAAATAAATGAGTACTCTCAAAAGGGTGGACTGAGACATTAGCCTTAGAATCTTACTTCACATGAACCCAGCACAGCAAAGGAGTTCTGAGTGGCACAAAGCCCACACAGCAGAGATGGAGGATTCCCTGTTCATAAAACAGTGAAGAGCAAACTAAGCTAGCAAGTATTAAAAAGAAAGCAAAGAACATCAGTAACATTACAACTTACATCACAAACAGACAAGAGCTTTCACTAGCTCTGGGTTTCCAGTGGCTGATGCCTTGAGAGGGAGAGCAGAAAGGGTCCCCAAGATTTAGAACTCAGCAGCTGCTGGGAAGCTCCTGCAATCCCTGCCATGGTTCAGCCTGCCACAAGCAGCGGGGGCCCCTAGCAGAGTGGGATGGGCCTATTTTTAAACAAATGAAACAAACAACAAAGAGACACAAAACAACAATCAGCAGACACTCTATGTACAGTATTTACAGGCGCACACAACCCACAGACAAGGGCTTCACACCATGCTCTGGTCTGTGCAGCCATAGAAACCTCAGAATGGCCTGCGTTTAAAACACCACCGAAGCAGAGCAATGTCTCTCATCTCAGAGTGGATCAGGCTACGGGCTCGGAGACCAGGCAAGGACCGCTGGAGGTCCCCTGCCACCTGGAGCTGATGAGGCTCATCCAGATGAGAGGCAATAAAATGCCTCCCATGCCATTCACCATACTGCCATACACAGTACATACTTCCTTACAAGGAAGCCCAGACGACAGCAGCAAGTGCTTCTCGTGCCATACAAAACGCTTGATTCCTCCTACAAAAACGCTTGTTCAACTTCGGTCTCAGGTGAGACAGCAGGATTGCTGAGGCTGCAGCTGGAACTCAGAACAGGACAATTCCTGGCAGCGCTGCAAATAAGAGTCCAGGCCTCAGCCTGGGAACTCCCAGCCCAAGCAGCAAGCAGGATCCTTGGTATTCACCCAGAGGAGTTTCTCACTTACATCCCTTCGTGTTTGCCAGAATATGGAACCGGATAATCAGTGGGTCCGTGCTGCCTGTCACTGCTTGAGCCAATTAAGCAGAGACAGAGGTGAATCCTATGTGAGCATTTATTCCAATCCTGCCAGCATGGGAAAACAGCAGGTAAGCCACAAATATCTGCTCTCATATCTGTAGTTTTCTAAACACTATTTATTGAAGGCTGTCATTACTCCATCGTAAATCCTTACCTCCTTTGTTGTGGATTAGTTGGCCATATAAGTGAAGGTTTATTTCTGGGCTCTCTATTCTGTTCCCTTGATCTATGTGTATGTTTGTATGCTGGTACCATGCTGTTTTGAATATGATAGCCTTGTAGTATAGTTTGAGTTCAGGGAGCATGATACCTCCAACTATCTCAAGATAGTTTTGGCAATTCAGGATCTTTTGTGGTTCCATATAAATTTTAGGATTACTTGTTCTAGTTCTGAGAATGCCATTGATATTTTGATAGGAATTGCATTGAATCTGTACATTCCTTGGGTACCATGGTCGTTTTAACAATACTAGAGGCCCAGTGCACAAAATTTGTGCACTCGGAGGGGGGATCCCTCAGCCTGGACTTCACCCTCTCGCAGTCCGGGAGCCCTGTGGGGAGTGGGCCTAAGCCATCAGTCAGACATCCTTAGCGCTGCCGCGGAGGCAGGAGAGGCTCACACCACCATTGCTGCGCTAGTCAGCCATGAGCCTGACTTCTGGCTGAGCGGTGCTCCCCTTGTGGAAGCACACTGACCACCAGGGGACAGCTCCTGCATTGAGCATCTGCCCCCTGGTGGTCAGTGTGTGTCATAGCGACCGGTGGTTCTGCTGTTCGGTAGATTTGCATATTATCTTTTATTATATAAGATTACTCTTTCCACCCCATGAGCATGGTATATGCTTCCATTTATTTGTGTTCTCTTCCATTTCTTTCTTCAATGTCTTACAGTTTTCAAAGTATAGGTCTTTCACTTCCTTAGTTAAATTACTGGGTAATTAATCTTGGATGCAATTGTAAATGGGACTTTAAATTTTTCTACTGAGGTTTTTGGAGCTGAAGCCACTGGCACCATGCCAAGTTATGTCTGTGGAGAAAGAAGCTCCCGCGGCTAGAAGTGAAGGAGACCACCATGTGAGGCGCACCCTACCAAGGCCCTGAGTCCCCAACCCCTGTGTGGTCAGTGCAGTGTGGCCAGTGCCCTTTGGAGACCTGCTCTCCAATAGCAAACCTCACGCCAACATGCTGACCGCTGCAGCCAGAACTACCCTTCACCAGGAGAGCCTCTCTCATGAGGCCCAAGCCCCTGCAGCCTCCTGTTCTAATTCTCCCTGAATTTAGGGTCAGCCTCACCCCAGTCTCGCTCCCATCCTCGGCCAGGAGGAGTAAGGGGCAAGAAGGCTGGAGCCCCACTTCCCCGCAACACAGGCTCCTTGAATAGAGCCCTTTGGGGAAGGGGAGTGTCCTGCTATACTGCACTGTCGAGTCTGAGTCCCTCCGCTAGGGAATGGATCTCCTTGGACTCCGGGCATTAGAAGATGGAGAGGACATGAGAAGTCGTGGGTATAGGAGGGCTTTAGTTTTTTTCCAAGTAGTCATTGCTAGTAAGGTAGTCCACAAAGCAGCCCTTGCTAATATAGTAGCAAACACAGGAGCCATTGCTAACAAACAGCCAGCGCTGCTGGTCAGTGACACATCTTCCCCATAACACAGCCCCCAACATAGAAGCTGTATAGGAGCCAGCCACACTGGCTGGTCAGCACACACTTTATACCAACTTAGACAAAAGAGGTTTCTGGCCAAATAGTGACCTCAGTCTTTTGGGTGATAGAAGGGCACCCCTGGGCAGTGTCTGCATCCTTGCTTTTGCACCCGCAGATAGCAAATTAGCCTTGATCACCCTGATTAGTATTCTCATGCTCAGAGTGGCCTTGAACATCCAGCGTACACTGACTGATTAGGGTTCCCACAGGGAGGCTTCAAGGCAGTTTGTGGTACACAGAAGTTAGGAGTTAAAAAGCATTTTATGCACCTGGGAAGGTGGGGAGTGTTTCTCTCCTTGCTTTCCCCCCAGTACCCTTTGGGGTAATCCTGTTGTGTGGGTTGTAAGGAGGTGAAGGAACCTGGGAGCAAGCTGTGGGGGGTGGGCCCCAAGTGGAGCAGCCACTTGTTAGGAGCCCAGCATGGTGCTTGCAAAGCATGGGAAGCAAAAGGAGAGACAGAAGAATCCACTCCCTGCCAGCCCCTTTGGGGTGGGGGCAGCTGGATAGGACTTCCATTCTCCTCTTGAAGTGCTTTCTTTCTTCCCCAAAGTGGGGAATTGGGGTTGAGGGTGGGTATGGGTGCGGGAAAAATCTTATCCAACCTGTTTGTGGAGAACGGGCACATTGGGTAACAAGTACTTGTAGTTTTTTTTTAAAGTTCAGTCCCTCATCTTCCTTTTCTCCTTTCCTCCCTCCCCTGGTAGGAGACGTTTGTCTTCACCCCTGACAGAGGTCCCCTATCACCGTTCCCTGTAGCTCTCCTGTGCATTCGTGGGAGTGATATGTCACCTGAGTAAAGTTACTGTCCAATGTGGTGATCATGACGAGGGTTAACAGCTTCCCGGAATGACGTTTTATTTCTCAAGCTTGTACTTAAGGTTTAGTTTTTCTCCTACTTGTTAGTGGTGAAATTAGCCCCCTTTTAGCAGAGTGAACCCTTTTAAAAGGCCCCTTTAACAACCACCACCAAATATATATACTTTAATATATTTTGTTGATTTTTTACAGAGAGGAAGGGAGAGGGATAGAGAGTAACATCGATGAGAAAGAAACATCGATCAACTGCCTCCTGCACACCTCCTACTGGGGACATGCCCGCAACCAAAGTACATGCCCTTGACCGGAATTGAACCTGGGACATTTCAGTCTGCAGGCCAATGTTCTATCCACTGAGCCAAACTGGCTAGGGTCAAATATATATATTTTAGAGGCAGTTTCTGTCTAGTGTAAAACTGAGTGGTCCAACTAATAAATGGTCTTGAAATGTGTGATTGGTATAAAATTTGTGAGTAAAACATATCTATCCTATCTAATAAAAGAGAAACATACAAATTGACCGTACCTCCGCTACGCCCACAAGCCATGCCCACCAGCCAATCAGGAGCAAGTATGCAAATTAACCTAACAAATATGGCGGTGGCCACAGAGCTGGAGAGAGCAGGAGGCTTGGGTTTCCCCCGGCGATGGAGGAAGCCAAGCTTTCCACCCGCCCTGGCCTGACCTGGCCTCTGCTGAAGACTACAAAGTTTCAATTATAGAAGATAAATAAATCCCAGATACCAGAGCCTTCCCTTGGGTCACCGGGGGGTGGGGTGCATGGCTGGCCTGCAAACCACCACAGACCCCTTGCCCAGGCTGCCCCATGCCCCAAGGGAAACCCCACCCTGATCCGGGACACCCTTCAGGGCAAACCAGCTGGCCCCCACCCATGCGCCAGGCCTCAATCCTAGCTAATAAAAGAGTAATATGCAAATTGACCATCACTCCAACACACGATGGCTGCCCCCATGTGGACACAAAATGGCCACCACAAGATGGCCAGCAGGGGAGGGCAGTTGGGAGGGACCAGGCCTGCAGGGGAGGGCAGTTAGGGGTGACCAGGCCTGCAGGGGAGGGCAGTTAGGGGCAATCAGGCTGGCAGGGGAGCAGTTAGGCATCAATCAGGCTGGTAGGGGAGTGGTTAGGGGACGACAGGCTGGCAGGCAGAAGCGGTTAGGGGCAATCGGGAAGGCAGGCAGGCAAGCAGTTGGGAGCCAGCAGTCCTGGATTGTGAGAGGGATGTCCGACTGCCTGTTTAGGCCCGATCCTGGATCAGGCAGTCGGACATCCCTCGAGGGGTCCCAGATTGGAGAGGGTGCAGGCTGTGCTGAGGGACACCACCCCCCCCCCCTCCAATGCAAGAATTTCATGCACCGGGCCTCTAATATACATATATATCCCTAATATGCAAATAGACTGAACAGCAGAACAACTGAGCAACCAGTCACTATGATGTGCACTGACCACCAGGGGACACTTGTGAAATATGGTGGGCATCAGCTGTGGCGGGATGGTGGAGCAGGTGAGCAGGGGCACCAGACCAAGGAGGGGCACCACTTGCTGTCATCAGGACGAGCCTCTGGTGGTGACTGAAAATTCTTTATTTCCGCACACTGTGGTCCCTTTGGGTGCTCGCATCTTCTGCCAGTGCCAACCCCGCTCGCACCTGCAGCCAGCGTTGGAACCGCCGCTCACACCCACTGCTGGCACCCAGTGCTGATCCTGATTGCTCAGCACTGTAGCAGGTGGGAGTGGCAGCTGCCAGCCCCAATCTTCCTTGAGGGCTTCTCCAACTCCCCCTGTTCCTGAAGAGTGATCGGGGTGGCAGCCACTGCTTGCACCCACTGATTGCGCCAGCCCCAATCACTCCGACATCCCCCAAAGGGTCCTGTATTGCAAGAGGTCACAGGCCAGGCCAAGGGACCCCACCAGTGCACAATAGGGGCCAGGGAGGAACCCCGGGAGGGCTCCAGGGTGTTTCTGGCCCATCTTACCCAGTCAGACGGACCCCAGCAGCAAGCTAACCTACCAGGTGGAGCATCTACCTCCTGGTGGTCAGGGTGTGTCACAGCAATTGGTTGAAAGGTCAAACAAATGGTTGGACACTTAGCATATTAGTCTTTTATTATATAGGACTAGAGGCTCGGTGCATGAAAATTCATGCACTGGAGATGGGGGGGTCCCTCAGCCCGGCCTGCCTCCTGTCTCACAGTCCAGGAGCCCTCAGGGGCAGGAGGTGACCTGGCGATCAGGGGAAGGCGACGCCCTCATCACACCTCTGCTGCTGCCACTACTGGCAGCGCAAGCCTCAGTCGGCCCTGGTTACCTGAGCCTCGGGCAGTTCTGGGTGGCTAGACAGCCACTGTCCGAAGCTTTCCTGCACCTTGGGCCAGCCCTGGGCAACTGGGCAGCCGCCACCTGAGGCTTGCCCATGTCTCGGGCTGGCCATGGATGGCTGGGGGGGCTGAGGGGACTGGGTGGCGCCATCTTGTGGCCGTGGGCGTCGCCATCTTTGTCAATTAGCATATTCCCCCCTTATTGGCTGTGGGTGCTGCCATATTTGTGATGGTGTGAGGGTCAATTAGCATATTCCCTCTTTATTATATAGGATACCATGTCATCTGCAAATAGTTTTACTTCTTCCTTTCCTATTTGGATGCCTTTTCTTTTTCTTGACTGATTCCTGTGGCTAGAACTTCTAGCACTATATTGAATAGCAGTGGCAAGAGTGGGCATCCTCGTCTTGTTCCTGATCCTAGAGGAAAAGTTTTAAGCTTTTCACTATTGAGTTTGATGTTAGCTGTGGATTTATCTTATACAGCCTTTATCAAGTTGTAAGCTCTTTCTATACCCATTTTGAGGTGTGGTGGGGGTTTTTCCATCATAAATGGATGTTGAATTTTATCAAGTGCTTTTATGTCTCTATTGAGATAATTATGAGTTTTATTCTTGGTTCGGTTGATGGGATGAATCACATTGTTTTGTGAATGTTGAACTACCATTGCAACCCTGATATAAATTCCATTTGATCATGGTGTATAATCCTTTTAATGTGCTATCAAATTCAGTTTGCTAGTATTTTGTTGAGAATTTTGGTACCTATGTTCACCAGAAATATTGGCCTGCAACTCTCTTTTATTGCAGTGTCTTTGTCCAGTTTTGGTATCAGAGTAATGTTGGCCATATAGAATGAGTTTGGAAGCATGCCTTCCTCAATTTTTTGGAATAAAAATTGTTCAAGGATAAGTACTGATTTTTTTAATGTTTGGTAGAATTTATCTGTGAAGCTGCCTGGTCCTGGGTTTTTGTTTGTTGGAAGTTTGTTAAAACACTCAAAACTTCATATATAAAAAAATTAATTCTTCAATTCCATATAAGTTCCCCATTTTTCTTTTGTTGCAAACATAGCCAAACTGGAAAATTGTAACATTTCCTCCTCTACCACCACTTCCTTTGCCATATTTCTCAATCCCCTGACATCTAGGGTTTCTGATCTCATTTGTCCAATGCAACTGCTCCCACCAGATCATGAAGGCTCACTGTTGCCAAATCCAGTGGACAAGCACGCTACTGCTCCTCAGCACGCCTTTCCTTCCTGCTCCCCGCTCACACTTCACTAGGTTTGTCCTGTCTGCCAGCTCCTTTCCCTGCCCTTCTTGTGTTCTCCGCTTTCTTCCTCAGCTCTTCTCATGTTACACACTTCCTGTGGATGATGTTCCTCTCCTCTTACCTATACGTTAATGACCCCAAATCCCTGTCCTCAGTCACCACCTCTCATTCCCCAACCTCTATTTGCATAAGCCATCTCAGGAAATGGCCCACCATCCACCCTGTTGCATAGTTGGAAAAATGGAGTGCACATTTGACTTGTCCCTCTCCCTCACCCACAGCAGAACACTGCCCAATGTCCTGGCCAGTTTGGTCAGTGGTTAGAGCATCAGCCCACAGATCAAAGGGTCGAAGGTTTGATTCCCAGTCAAGGGCATGTACCTGGGTTGCAGGTTTGATCTCTGCCCCGGTTGTAGCACATGCAAGAGGCTACCAATCAGTGTGTCTCTCTCTCATTGATGTTTCTCTCTCCCTGCCCACTCCCCTGCTACTCTAAAAATCAATGGGAAAAATATCCTCCGGTGAGGACTAACAACAACAAAACAAAAAACAATGCCCAAGACCTGTCAACCCTACCACCTAAGTAACCATAAAACTACTGATTCCTCTTCTCTCCATCTGCCATGCTACAAAAGCTTCTGATCTCTCACCTTTCCAAACCCATCTCCACAATGCAACCAGAGTGATCTATACCTTAGGCACCAATTTCTTCTTAGGCTTAAGGTTCTCCAGTGTTCCTCTGGATAAAGCCTGCACTTTTAGCATGGCTGACAAGGTCCAGCAAGAGCTGGCCCAGCCTGCCCCTCCCACTCCACCTCTCCCAGCATCGCCATGGAACCCTCTGCCCAGCCATGCCAAACACGACAGTGCGCCAGCCATCCTGGGCTTAATCCTGGACCTTTGCTGTCCCCTCTGGGATGCTCTTCCCCTCAATGCCTGGCTGCCTCCAGCTCAGTCTTCAGCCTCAGCTTGGACCTCTGTTCCTCTGACTCACCTAAACTGGCTTGGCTGCCCGTTGGGTGGGTGTCCCCATAGCAATCCGTAAACACTGCCTTTTTCAGCCATACAGACCTTGTCTACACATCTGACTCCCAGCTATCCTCCTCTCCTCCTTCACCAGCATCCCAAACCCCCTCCTTTATGGAGCCAGTGCTGCCCCCTAGGACTCTGCACCACCTCCCCGGGGCACTTGTCCTGCCGGGTAGCTGTCTACTTGTGAGCTCCGTAAGGACTGTTCTGCATCACTTACACTTAGCAACAAATGGCAGATAGAAGCTGCTCGACAAATGTCCAGTGGGTGACTGAATCCCGGGAGGATAATGATCTACCACCTCACCAAGCATGACGGTTCAGTGTATACATGGGAATTCTTTTCTAATTTACAGAGTGCTATAAAATTATTGCATTACATTATCATTACTAGTGTCTGGCTATTCCACTCCTTGAGGTCTATGCCTTATTCAAGTTTTTTGCCCCAGAACTTGACATGTCTGGCATATATTGTTTTCAGCCATTTTCTTTATTATTATTGATTTCAGAGAGGGAGAGGGAGAGATAGAAACATGAATGATGAGAATCATTGGTCAGCTGCCTCTTGCATGCCCTCAACCGGGGATCGAGCCTGCAACCCAGGCATGTGCCCCGACTGGGAATTGAACCTGGGACTCTCAGTCCACAGGCCAATGTTCTATCCAATGAGCCAAACCAGCTAGGGCTCAACCCATTTTTGTTAGTTATATCAATGATGATAAGAAATGAGGAACCACCCTGGACCACACATGCCACTTTGTCTCAGAAGCAGGGCTAGAGCTAGGTCTGGAAAGAGGTTTGGAAGGAACTTGCTCCAAGTCCAAATGGAATCCCAGCATAAATGAGATGGCCTGGCTTCTCTCCATCAAGAGTGGTCAGAAGCTGTGTAAGTACCAGAACCCCAAACCTCCCTGGTCAAGTCTCCCCATAGTGGACGTGACGCAGGCAGAGTGGGTCTGGGGACAGGCTCTGGGCATTCACAGTGGAGGAGTGTGAGGCCACCCATGCTTTTGTCCCTTTTAGTAAGTTTCCACTTCAACCTCAGGCGCTGGTATTGGGTACCTCCCCCTCCCAGACCCATCTGTGGCTAAGGTACTAGCTATTTCCCTAGCGCTCCTTTCCCAAGTCTGTGAGTGGCAGGGGCTCAGGATGAATCATGCAGCCAGGCCCTCAGGGAGGTTAGAATTGCCCACTTCCAGGTTTCTCCTCAGCTCTCCTTCAGCTCCAGGCCTCAGATCTTCCTCCCACCGAGCTCTCCCATGCCTGCTGACACGCATGAGATGGCAGAAGGCAAAGCTGCTGAAGACACACCCCTTTTCCCCACGTTTTGAGATGACCTCCAGCAGCGGAGGCCTTCCCAGAGCCTCCGAGACCCTGAGGAAGCTGAGCTGGGACCCCTTTGTTCCATCGGAAGGCCCAGCTCTGACGTTAAAGAGCCCCAAATGGAAGCCAGGTAGGTTTCCCCTCAACCTGGAATTTTCTTACAGCACTTTTTGGGCAGCCTTCAAGCACATTCACAAACTCATGCTATTTCAAGTTGGCTCTGCAGCACAAACTCCAGGACTTCCGTCGTTAATGGGACCGATGAAGGGCGGAGCTTGAGGGACTGTGTGACCCCAACACCTCAGCCTCTTTTGCTCCATTGCTACCGAGTGACCCAGACCCTGAATGGGGTGCTTGAGTGGAAAAGGGAACCTGGCATAGCCCCTTACCCACACCCCTACCTAATGGCTGACCTGGCAAACAGCACTTTTGCTACAACCCAACCCAAACAACACTATGTCACCAATGAAACAACCCATTCACCCTTTTCCAAAAGTGAAATCTAGAAGTCCAGCTGCTTGCTTGACAAGGGAGACATATAGCAAAGCCTTCCGGCCCTGACTCAGGAGAGCCGATAGCTGCTGAGATGCACAGGCCCTGTCAGACAGCTCACCCTGCACTGCGCATCGTGGCTGCACCCCAACCAGGGAAATGGGATTCAGGAGGCTCATCTGGTGCCCCGCTCTCTGAACCTCATTCATCCTTAGTGCATACGGGCTTCTGAAAAATGAAACTTAAACACTGTACTTAAAAGGTTGGACTGCTCAAATCACAAATGTGCACGCTATTTGTTTTCCAGTAATTAAGACTCTACTTGGACACATTTAATCAACATTTTCACAAGCATTTAGTCTTAACTAAGTATTTTCATCAACAGGAAATTCTAGAATTATACTGTATGAGCCCCAAGAATTTGGAGAACACTACACACCCTTCTTCATCCAGAAACGTGGACGCCTGAGCATGGTCTTGCCACGGCCAGGCTGCCAATTCCAGGCAGGCCCGTCTGTGCATTACACGCTGGGTGCTTAGCCCAGCCGGACACAGTCCACGCTCCATAAATATTCGCGGAATTAGAATAAATCCTGTAAAATTCTCACTTGGAGACATCAGTAGTGACACTTCTTCCTGCTTCTCTCCCAGAAGCTCCTGGTAGAACCCAGGTCTGGCAGCAGGGACACATAGGCTGCTGCTCACACCTGAGAGAGAGTGACACAAACTCCTGAAGGGGTGGAACTCAGACCAGGCCGCAGCAGCCGCGGAGCCCTGCGCTCCCCTAGGGGCCACGGCATTCCTGAGGTGCGTGGCAGTGGCCTCAGACCCACTGACTCCCAAGAGAACTTTTCCTTCGCAGAGAGAAGCCTCCCACCGCTGTCCGTCTCAGGCAATGCGCCCACCTCAGGCCATCTGGGGAAAGGGCTACAAAGCAGATAATCTTTATTCACAGCTGGGGTGGCAGAGGGGACACCCCGGGTCAGTCCAAAAGCAGACACTGGGAGGGATACACACGCCTGGCTCAGCACTCGTCCTCCCCCAGCATGGTGTAAAGGTTTCGAGAGGCCAGGCTGGACCCTGGAGCTGAGGTTGGGGTGTCCTCATCCCCTTCCCCCTCCTCATCTGCATCTCGGTCCTCCTCTCCCTCTTCCTCACAGGAGCTGCTCAGCTCTTCCTCCTCCTCCTCCTCTTCTTCCTCGTCACCTGCTGGCCCCACCCTACCCTGCAAAACCACCAGCTCTGTGGTCTCTGGATGGGACTCCCAAGTGCCTGCGGAACCAGAACAAGAAAAACAACAGAGGGGAGTTTTCAACAAGGGGCTAAAGCCAGAGGAAGATGGGGAAGAGGCAAAGACTAAGAATAACATTTTTGTAGCTGCTGTCATGCATGCATGCATCCATCCCACCTCCCATGTGCTGGGCAGTGCACAGCTCTGCACACGTTAACTCCAGTTTTGGGCACCACTTTGCTGGGGGCAACTGGCACCCTGGTTTTGCAGATGAGAGAACAGTAATGCAGAGTTGGCCGACAGGTACAGACCCAGGTTTGCCCCGGCCGTGTACCACCAGCCCCCGGTGCCTACACTACAGTGGGTGGGGGGTGCACCAGC
The DNA here is from genome assembly GCA_026230045.1 of Corynorhinus townsendii. Taxonomy (NCBI): domain Eukaryota; kingdom Metazoa; phylum Chordata; class Mammalia; order Chiroptera; family Vespertilionidae; genus Corynorhinus; species Corynorhinus townsendii. The sequence continues at coordinate 99,248,613 of JAPDVU010000004.1, read as the reverse complement.
AGCAACCTTTCTGCTCCAGGTAGCCTGGCGGGTGGAAGCACAGGCTAAGGCGGCCGTCCAGCGCCAGCCTCAGGAGACTGTTGGCCGCTCTGTATACATCGTTCCGCGCTGCCTTAGCTGTCTTATAACCACGTTTCTCTGCCCAGGCTGAAGGGAGAAAAGAGTGGAGAGGAGGGAAGCTTATGAACCCCACTGCCTAACAAATCTTTCCAGTTTTCCCCGGAATACGCCAAGTCAGAGATCTGGCTGCCTCTGTGACACAAATCTGGGGTGGCCAGTAGCTGGGTGGATGGCAGAACCTCTGAGAGGAGTGGGGATAGGGCAGGGCAAAAGGCCAGGGGAGGAGCCGGGCCCCCGGGACCCACCTTCACAGATGTCCCAGGCACACCAGGGGTGCTCGGCTGCGGGGTCCTCGGCCTCCGGGTGGCGCAGGTGGAGCAGGGCCTGCACAGGGACCCGGGCGGCCAGGTAGCCCACAGCAGTGTAGGGCTCCTGGATCTGGGCAATGGGGTAGATCCCTGCCAAAACCTGCGGGAGCATGAGCCTCAGCACCGACCTGGATCTCCCCGTCTCCCGCCGCCCCCTCTGCTTGCATACCTGCAGCTGTCTAGGCAGAAGGGAGGGGAAGATGAGGCCAGGGCAGTCACAGAGCTTCACGGAGGGAGTCAGAAAGTAGGTCTGAAAGTACCGCGTGTGGCCCGGGGTTCTGGAGACACTCACGACCTTCCGCCCCACCAGCCCATTGATCAGTGAGGACTTTCCCACGTTGGGGAAACCTGAGGAAAGCAAGGCAAGGTAGCACCTGGCAGCTCCTTCCTCTGCAGTGGGAGGCTGGGCGCTGCATGGAGAGCTGAAAGAGATAGGCTCAGGCAGGAAGGGAGCCGTTAGGGCTGCCAGGTTGATCCTGCCCTCCACTCCCTGGCTTTGTGACCGCAAGGCCACCCCCACCTCAGAGTGGCCAAGACTGCAGAACAAGCACAGCTGCGGCTGGGCGCTGCGGGCCGATCGCCTCCCCCCAGAAGCCTGCAGCGGGCTCCCCAGGCCACCTCAATGCCTGCAAAGCCCTGCTCAGCAAGCTGGCCTCAGTGACGATGTCCCTTCCGGAGGCTGTTTCCTATACTCCCTTAGCCCCCAACCCCGTGGCCACAGCCTGGAACCGGTCACTTCAAGCTCTCAGCAGCCAGCCCCCCTCTCCGACCTGACCTCATCTTTCCAGGTCACCCATCCTGACTCCTCCATCTCATTCTCACGCCAACTCAAGCACGGGAAAACGTTTCACCCCACTCATGTCCTCACATCCTCTTGCCCAACTCCAACTCCATGATCCCACTCACCGCCTGTCTCTGTCCAGACCCTGATCCCTGGTCCGGCTCTCCCCTCCACCTTACTCACCTGGCAAAACCCCAATCCTGTCAAATGCACTGCCCATTCAGCACCTGCTGTCGCAGCTGCGCTGCCTCCACCAGCAGGCACTCCTTTCCATGGGAGGGAGGCACAAACCACTCTCCGCTGGCAGCACCCACAACCATTTCTCTGCCCCTTTAGGTGAGACTCCTTCAAAGATTGGTCTCCTTTGGTCACGTCCTCCTCATGACTATAAGCTGTAACACGCACTCGTCTTTGTCTCTCTCTGTCTGTCTGTCTCTCTCTCCCCCCGCTGAGCCCCCAGGCCCTTCATTTGCTTCTGTAACTTGTTTCCTGAGCCCATTTCTTCTACGGCTCCCTCCTTCTACGTCTGTGACTTTCTCAGTAAACTTCCTCGTTTGGTTCAGTGAACAGAGTGCTGGCCTGTGGGCTGAGGGTCCTGGGTTCAATTTTGGTCAAGGGCACATGCCCGGGTTGTAGGTTTGATCCCAGGGAGCAGCCGATCAATGATTCTCTCTCGTCATTGATGTTTCTCTCCCTCTCTCTCTCTCTCTCTCCCCCCTCCCTCTTTGAAATCAATAAACATATATATATTTTAAAAACTGTAACGTACACAAAAATGTGTAAAATATAAATGTGCCAGATGAACCCACCACCCTTCTGGCCCAGAGTATGGTGCTCCTCCCCGGAGCCCAGCCCCCTCCTGACCACAGCCCTGTGCCCTGCGTGAGCCTGACCTGTCCTGTAAGGGACTCCCTGCCTACCTTCCTGTCAGGGTTATGACCTGTGTACCCTGAACCATGCGGTTCAGTTTCAGCTTTTCAACTTGACACAAATGGACACCTGAACATGAGACTCTGTCTGGCTCCTGGCTCACAGCACTGCGCAGGCTCCGCCATGCCACTGTTCGTTCTTCCACTGGCCGCCCAGCAGGCTTTCTCTCCTCCCCTCACTGAAACCACTCGTTCACACGCCAGGTCACTGGGCAGGTCTCTGCTCTCCTCTCACTTGACTTAGCAACACGTGGCACAGCGAGCCCTCCTTTCCTCTCCAACACATGGCTCATTTGACAGGGGGGCTCCCTGCTCCTCCTCCGCCCACCTCTACACCTATCACTTCTCCCACATCTCACTCCACCCAGGACTCTAAGTACCAGGCATACCCACGCGTGGCTCCCAAACTTAAATCTCTCCCAAATTCAAATTTCGTCCTCTTCCCTAGACTCCAGGCTCATATACCCACTACCTATTCAATATCTCCACTAGGGATACATGTTTTTAATCTCAAAATTAATGCCTGAATTCCTTCCCTCAAAATTAATGCCTGAATCCCTTCCCTCTGCAGCCCCTCCAGTCTGCTCCTCTCCCATCTTCCTTTCTCGGTATTCCTGGAGCCCACAGCGCCACCTAGCGGTGCCTCTGTGGCCTGCTTGCCTGCCCATACTTATGATCCAGGCAGCTCCTGCGCACAGCCCACAGGTTTCTCATCAGACTGGGAATAAACCCCAATGCCTTCTCTTAGGCACAGTCCTTCATGATGTGGCCCACCTTCCTGGCTTCACAGCTCGTCCCCTAGTTGGCCACAAGTCAGCAAGCTCATTCCCATCGCAGGCCCTCTCGCTTGCCCCCGGCCTGGAAGGCCCCTCCCACTCCACAGCCGCTCCTCCATCAGCCTGGGCTCTCCTTGGAGTCTCCCGGGGACCTCCTCTTTCAGTCGCTCTCTATCCCTTTCATTGTCCCTAAATAATATCTTTCAGATGACTGCTCGATGTATTCACCAGAAACAAGATCCGTGAAGGTAGGGGCGTTTCTGCCATTTCCACGTAGCACCCCTGCACCAGCACCTGGCAACTCACACTTAGAAGCGGACACATGAACGGAGCTGATGGGAATCCAAACTCAGGGCTGCCTGTGTCCTAGCAGTTGCTCGTCCTGCCACCCCTCCAATACAAGCAAGTCCATGCCCAGGCCCGAGAGAGAGCACAGGGCCTGGGGGGGTGGGGGGGAGGGAGCCAGGGCAGGGCCTGGAAAGGAGCCATCTGTAGGAGGCGGCAGGCAGTCAGCAGTGGGGAGGCTTCCCCAAGACAAACCAGAGACTAACAGGAAGGTGGGGGCACTGCACGGAGCCAACCATTGGGCAACCTGACTTCTAGGCTGAGCCCTTTTGGTTCTAGTAACACAACTCTGCCAAACTCACTTCTCCCCTCTCCCACCAGAATTAAAGCGCCCTGGGCCTACTCAGACACTCCACTGTTCCCACCACGAGCAGACAAATCTCTGCACTACGGGGAGTCTCCCTGACAATAGACCTCGTGGGTTAAGATGCAGGAAGGAACCAACATTTATTTGCTAAGCTCCTACTATGGACTAGTTAACTACAACTGAAACAGGTCACACATAAGTCACTCAGAACAGTGCCCCGCAGGCAGTAAGACCAGACACATGCTACATTTTAACAATTATTCTTATCACCACCATCTGTCAGGCTCTCTCTGGACTCTTCCCTGCACTCCTCACATCTGTTCTCTGACTTGGGTACCACTGTACCACTTGGGTACCATCATTTGAAAAACCAAAGCACCTAAGACTCTGGGTGAGTGAATACTTGCTCGAGACCTGTAGCCACTGAGAAGAGGTGGAACTTAACGCAGGCAGCCTCCAGAGACCCGGGAGCCCAGGGACCCAACTGCTTCCCTCCTTTCCAAGTGTCCAGCCCACTCTGCACGGGCCACTACTTCCTCACCCACGCAGCCAATGGTCACCACCCCATCCTTGTAGCGCTCTTGGGTGGGGCCGGCTGGCTCCATTGCTGAGTCAGTCTGCTGCTCCACCAGGACCCCAGGCCTGTCATCCTCTTCTTCCTCCTCCCCCGAGGCACTGCCCCAGGCGGCCCCGGCCATGTCGTGGGCAATCTTCTCCCGCCAGCTGCTCAAGTCCACTGCTCAGGAAAAAGATGAAGAGGGCTCTCCCTAGGGCCGCCATCCACGATGGCATGACAAGGCACAGCCGGGTAACTGATGCCCTCGAGCTGCACAGTGACAGGCTGCACAGCCCGACCCTCCCCGGCCTGCACTGACCTCACCCTGGAGTCACGTGCATCTCTCTGTCCAGTTTCCTGAAAGCCCCGGGAAGCCCGAAGGCAGTGACGCACAGGCTCCTGCCTATCTGCTGCCTCTCTGGCCCCAACAGGTCCCTCTCCACACCACCACCGCCTCCCCCCCACCCCCCCCCGGCCCTCCACCATGTCCACATACAGTGCTGGCTTCAGGAAAGGTGAGCCAAGTGACTCTGGGCCTTGGGTGTCCACAAACCTTTCCCCACAGTGATGGCTTCACAGGCTCTCAGCAGCTGCTCCGGCCCCAGGGCCCGAGCCCATCCTCTCCCACGCCTCCGACTCTTCTTCAGCACTGAGATCCAAGGGTACAAAAGGGTTGGCACATACATCCCACCTGTGCCACCATCCTCAGGTCCAAAATCAGGTATCCCCTTGTCAACAAGCCTCCTTGTTCTCCTCTTTGTCCCCTGCCACCCCACCTTCCCTGCTGCCCTCCTCACTACCCACTCACCGCCACTATGATCCTGTGGGATGCGAGGGTCCCGAGGGAAAGAGGTGAAAAGGACAATGTGGAGCTGGGGAAAGTGTTGGTGGAAATAATGCTTCCAGGCAACCACAAGAGCCGGCGGGGCCAGATCCACCTTATTCAGCACCAGCACCAGGGCCAGCCCAAGCTCTCCAGTCACATACTCATACAGTGCTGGCGGGAAATTCACAACCTGGGACAGGATTGGTAAGAGGATGAGCAATGAGAGGTCAACCCAAAGTTCTCTTTCTCTAGCAGACACAGCTTGAGACAAGACCCTGATGGTAGCGGATTCTGGGACAAAGGGTAAATCAGCCAAACCGAACTATGAAGACAAAACAGGGTAAGTGCTACCTGTGCACCTACCTGTGTGGGAGTGTGTGTACAGGCCGCTATGGACCTCCACCCCTAAGTTCCCTCCCGGGCCTCCCTCTCCCACTGCAGGACCACAGTGAAGTGGCAGCACAGGCTCACACAGGCCGTCCAGCAGAGTCGAGGGCCTTAGCCACCACCCAGCATTCCAGGTGAGTCCTATGCTCACTGAGGGGCAGGGCAACAGGAGCCCCCAGCTGCCTCATGGCACCCGGGGTCTCCACTCTGGACTTTCTATTGGCTTAGTTCTGCTGGGCTGGGAAAATAGGGTATACAGGTTTTCATCAAAGGGATGATGGAAAGGAGAGTCAGTTGGCCAGGGAGGAGGAACAGGCTGTTGCCCTGGTGAATAAAGAACTGAGTCCCTGACACAAGGCAGGAGACTGCAAAGGAAGGATACCCTGTCTCCCAGCGCCTGCCTCTGCCCGGCCCCATGAGATCCTCCTCCCTCCTCGCGCTTGCCCAGCTCATGCTAGTACTCACTGGATGCCGGACATCAGTGATGAGCAGGATGATGTCAGACATCTCTAACACTCGCCATAGCTGCCTCCACGTCTGAAAAAGAAAGTCAATGGAAAAGAATCTGAGCCTAGAATCCCTCTCCTGCCTAACCCCTGACCAATTTACCCTTCGTCGCTTCGCCCCACTCCATTCACACCTCCAGATTGTGCTCAAAGTAGCTGAGCTTCTCTGAGGTGTAAGCCCCATGAATCTTCCCAAGATACTCCTGGAAGCTCCGTTCCTCCTGGCTCATTAGTTGCTCCTTGGACATCTCATAGCGCCAAGGGGGGCGCCGCGGGAAGTCCAGCACTGCAAAATCAGGGAAAATCCAAGCAAGTGTGAGGAGAGTTTCAGGTGTATCCCAGACCCTCCTTCCTCAATCAGCTCCCCCCGTCGTCACACTCCCCCAGCCCAGGGCCTGTCCACAACAGCTTGCTGAGCTCCCCGCACCAGAACCAGGCTGGTAGACCTCCTGGATGTCCAGCTCCAGCATCTCAGCGCTGACGGGCTGTAGCACTTGCTCTCGGGCTGCTCTCTTTCTCTTCTCCACCTCCTCCCGGCTGTCCCGTTCAAAATGCAGTCGGTATCTACAACAGAGAGAGACCATGGCACCCATTGCAACCCTGTGGTCACACACGCCACTCCAGTGCAGACGACTTTGCTAAGCTTTCCCAAGGCTGTTTGCCTCCTCCCGAGTGGGCCTTCCCCAGGTCCCTCTTTCACGCAATATCCTCACCCTCTAAAAGCCTGACTCCTTCCAGCCCTCCAGAAGGGAACATCGGCGGCCAGGAAACCCGGGGCATCCCAGCCACACCACCTCCAGTTTCAAGTCTCCCACGCAGCCAGTTTCCCGCCAGTGCTCTGACTTCCTGGTAGGAGGGTAAGGCCCACTCTCACCGATTTGGGTCAAAGCCTCGCGGGCCCAGCCCCTGGGGAGGCTGCTGATTGAGCCTACGGATCTGATGGGTCACAGACTCGCCGTCCGAAGTGTCGGTCTGCTCCTCCCGCCGCTCCCGGCTGCCGCTGCGGCTGTTGGAACTGGACCGCAACCCATCTTGAAGCCCTGCGGGAGGAGCAGGTGACGCCGGAGCCCCGCTCTTGGGAGCCAAACGACCCCCTCCCTGGTCGTCCCGGCTCCCGTCACCCCACCTCACTTCTTTGGCGGCCTGATTCCCCAGCCACTCAGCTCAGGACCCTCCCCGAGGAGCAAGGGGGGAGTCACTCCTCCAGGGGTCTTCAAGGACGGCGCCCGTTCCAGCAGGAGGAAGGGGTTCCCTTCAGCCAACTCTTCATCCTTCCCCACCCTTTTCATGAAGAGGTGCTGGGGTGAAGGCATTCGCTCCAGTCTCCCGCGCGTGGCGTGCGCCGACCACCCGTTCCCACGCCCCCGAGGGGCGGCGGGCACACCCCTCCTTGCAGAGATGCGGAAGCCCGCGCCCCGCCCCTCCGCGCTCCGCACTGACCTCGCTTCCGCTCCCGCTTATCCTGCAACTGCTTCTTCTTCTGCTTCACACTGAAGGGCTTCTTCCTCGGCATGGCCCAGACCGCCACCGGACCGCCCTCCGCCCAGCTCCCGCCGCCTCAACCGACTCCCCTCCCGGGGCCGCCAGGCCGCGGGCCCGGGATCCTCTAAGGGGCGGGGCCGGGCGGTGACGTCGGCGGGCGGGCCCGCCGGTGCTCCCCGCAGCCGGGCTGGCGGGATGGGGGCGAGAGTCACTCCCTCCGGGAGCGAGGCGCGAAGGTATGGGGGGGTCCTCCGCACATGGGAGGCCGCGGCACCGAGAGGGCGCGGCGGCGGCAAGGAGGCGGCGCGCGTGGGAGGCTCGCTCACTTCGTCACGGGCGCTACCACCTCGCGCTTGGAAGGGGGAACGCTCGTACGCACCACCTGGCGTGCCGGGGATAAGCCGCCGCGCACCTGGGTGTGGGGGCTGTCCTATCACTGCGGGTGAGGGCGGGCGCCCCGCCGGACCCCGGTTCCTGGTGGAGGTTGAGGGGGAGCCGGTATACGGGTCCCAAACGCCGGAGAGGAGGGAAACCCGGTGACCAGCTTGGGAGGGAGGTCAGAGGTCACGCAGTGGTGTCTCGGGTGTTACCATAGTAACCGGGGCCGGATATGGCGACCTTCGGTTGCGACAGCCCTCGGGCCTAGCGCGAGAGCCCGCGGCCGCGCGGTGGGCGTCCTCCGGGGCAGGAGGCCTGGCCTTCGCGAGCTCAGCGGGGGCGGCGGCGCGGGGAGGGTGACGTGAGAAACCGCACAAAGGCTCCCGCAGCCTCCCGGAAACTCAACGGGGCGCCTCTGCCTCCGCCGTCGCTCCGGAAACGGAAACAGAAGCACGCGCTCCCGGCCCCGCCGCCGCCGCCATGATGCCGAAACGGAAGAAGCAGACTCAGCTGCAGCCGCCGCCCCAGGTGCCCGAGCGGGAAGACGCTGGGGACGAAGGCGACGGGCGGCCTGCGGGTGAGGAGCCAGAAGCGGTGCCGGCGGCGCGAGGGCTCGACGGAGGGAGGGCGCCGTGCTGGGACGGTGTGGAAGGCCGCCGGCGGAGCGCTGAAGGAGTGCTCTGCCTTGACCCCTCAGTTTCAGTCCGACCCTCGACCTTCCTGAAGGCCGGAGGGAAGCGGCTAGAGCGCTCGTGTGCGGAGCCGGAGGGCGAGGGGCCCTAGAGAGGTGCAGGTTGCGATGACTGGGATGACCATTTGTGGCCGGACGCTCAGGGGCGGGGATGCGCCCTGGACGCTGGGATGTGGGTGAGCAACCTGGTCGGCAGCCGGAGAGAGGGGCGAGGCTAACTCTGGGTTTGTTGGATAGCAGCAGCGTCTGGGGAAGAGAAAACCAGGTATCCCTTCCGCTTTGTCCCCCTTGAACGAGTCTCCCCTTTTTGTGAATCCTGAAAACTTTCGCAGAGGAAAGAGCAAATAGATGGGGTGAAAACTCGTAACTCTGCTACGAATTACCTGGTTTTACTGGTTGGATTAAAAAATGAGTAATACAACCAAAACATAAGAACAGGATTATCAGTTCCTTAGTTCATTATAATGACCATACTTTTGTGTCTACTCTTAGGACCGCCCGGCCTTCTGGGCCCTCCCCCCATGGCCAATGGAAAGCCTGGTGACCCCAAGTCAGGTGAGGAGGAAGGGGCCCCAATCCTTTGATTAGGTTCTGGAGAAGGGAGCAAGGGAGGACTAAAACCCAGGAAGGTTTTTAAATCAAAAGATCGTACTCGGTACCTAAGTGAAGAGATTTTGTGTATTCACGGATTGGAAAACTCAAATATTATAGATTCCATGCATTCCCAATTATAATATCTTTTTGTGTGTGTGTGGAAATAAGAATTCTGTATTATTGTATGGAAATGCAAAGGATCGAGGTAGAGATTGCAAAGCCGGTCTTGAAGTGGGAGGTCTCGCACTGCACAGCAAGGCTTGCTCTACAGCTAGTTATGATGTAGTGTTGGCGCAAGGACAGGCGTGTAAGTCAACAGAACAGCATTGGGTCCCCTATCGGCCCACGCATATTTGGACACTTCCTTTATGGTGAAGATGGAACTGAAATAGTGGTCTTTTTAGCAAATGATGCTGGATTAATTAGATATTCATGGGGAAGATGAAATTTGACCTGTTCATACCACAAACATCAATTCCAAGTGGAATCTCGATCTAAGTGTAAAAGGTAAATAATTCTAGAAAATAAATCTTATCTCACGGTCTTAGAGTAGATGATAAGCATTCTTACACAGAAAACACACATTAACCATAAAGGAGAGCTTTGTAAACTGTGCCACATTAGCAAATATAAACTTTTGTTAATCAAAAGACACCATTAAGATTTTAGAACAGGCCCTAGCCGGCTTGGCTCAGTGGATAGAGTATCAGCCTGCGGACTGAAGGGTCCCAGGTTCGATTCCGGCCAAGGGCACATGCCTGTGTTGAGGCCTGATCCCCAGTGGGAGGTGTGCAGGAGGCAGCTGGTCAGTGATTCTCATCATTGATGTTTCTATCTCTCCTCCCTTCCTCTCTGAAATTAATAAAGAAATGTATTTTTTTAAAAAGAAATTAGAACATAAGATGCTTACAATAAATGTAACCAATAAAGAGCTCATATCCAGAATATATAAAGAACTCTTCCAGACAACCTGTTGGAAAAGTGGGCAAAGGACTGAATAGACACCTCATTAAAATCAAAATCTAATTGGCCAAAAACATGTGCACAATACCATCATTAGTTGACAAGTAAATGCAAGATAAAAACATGCCGCTTTGGAATTGAAATGCTAGAGCGCTGTTAGTAGGATTGTGAAATGGTGTAGCCACTATGGAAAACAGTATGGAGATTGCTCAAAAAACTAAAAGAATGCCCCGCTGCCGTGGCTCGGTGGTTGAGCCTTGACCTGTGAACCAGGAGGTACGATTCCATTCCTGGTCAGGGCACATGCCTGGGTTGCAGCTTGATCCCCCAGTTGCAACACGAGGGGGTGCAGGAGGCAGCCAATCGATGATTCTCTCATCATTGATGTTTCTATCTCCCTTCATCTCTGAATTTGATAAAAATATATTTTAAAACAAATTTAAAAATAGTACTACCATATGATCCAGCAATTCCACTTCTGGAAAGCAGGATCTTTTAAGGGAGAGGGATAGAGAGTTAGAAACATTGGTGAGAAACATCGATCAGCTGCCTACTGCACACCTCCTACTGGAGATGTGCCTGCAACCAGAGTGCATGCCCTTGACAGGAATCGAACCCGGGACCCTTGAGTCCGCAGGCCGACGCTCTATCCATTGAGCCACACTGGTTAGGGCTGGAAAGCAAGATCTTGAAGAGATATTTGCACACCCATGTTCATAGCAGCACCATCCACAACAGCCAAGAGATGGAAGCAATCCAAATGTCTGCTGACTAATCAAAATATGGTGTATTCATAGAGTGGAATGTTACTCAGCCCCCAAAAGTAAAAATCCTGTAAGAGGCTAGCATGGATGAACCTTGAGACCATTATGCTAAATGTAATGAGCCACTCACAAAAAGACAAATACTGTATTGCTCTGATATAAGGTGTCTGAAGCAATTAAATTCATAGACACAAAGTAGAAAGGTGGTTGCCAGTTTAATAGCTATAGAGTTTCAGTTTTGCAAGGTGAAAAAAGTTCTGGAGATCTGTTTCACAATCGTGAATTTATTTAACACTACTGAGATGTACACTTAAAAACAGTTAAAATGGCAGGTTTTATGTTAGATGTTTTACCCCGAAAAAACTTTTCACACTCAGCAGATGCCAAAAATGAAAAAGATTGACGATACCTGGTGTTGTCAAGAACTGCTGGTGGGGGTTAAACTGGTACAGCCACTTTGGAGAAAGTTTGACATTGTTAAACTTGAGCATACATATTCTCGAGGACCCAGTAATACCTCCGTTAGGTATTGCATACATGTTAACAAAGACGTGTAAGAATGTACATAGCAGCAATTTTAGTTATAGCCCAAGTTGGAACCCACCCCCATGTCCACCATCAGTAGAATGGACAAATAAGGTGTGTGTGTGTGTGCAGTGGGATACTGCACTGCATTGAAAACCAGCGAACTGCTGCAGGCAGCCTGGACGAATCTCACAAATGTGATATTAAGCAAAAGAGGCCAGACACAAAAGACGACAGACTGTATGATTCCACTTACACAAAGTTCAAAAACAGGCCAAAACTAAGCCATGGTGCTAGAAGTCAGGACAGAGGTTCCCTTTGGGGAGGGAGGTGGAATAGTGGGGTAGGCGGGCCACAAAGGGGGTGACTTCTGGAGTATTAAGGTCCTATCCCTTCACCTGGGTTGTGGAAACACAAAAGTGTTTGGTCTTTGGTGATATTTGAGTCGTGCACGTGAAACTGGTGTATTTTGTGTATGTGTGTATAATGTACTTCAATTTTTAAAAATCAGGGCTTCTTCGGATTAAGTTGGCCATTGATCACCTTTCTGTGGTTCTCTCTCTGTCTAGCTCTTCACAGAGGTCCCCCAGGATCAAGGGGACTGATGATTCCACCACTGCTGAGTCTCCCACCTCCTCCCCGGGGCAGAGGCCCAGTGTGGGGAGGCTTAGGCCCCAGGTCTCGCCCATATGGTCGAGGTTGGGGAGTCAGTGCTGAGCCTCCTTTTCCTGGGCCAGACCAAGGTAGTCCCCCCAGGGGAGGCTTTCACAAAGAACAGAGATATCCTCGAAGGCTCAAAAGCTGGTCGCTTGTCAAGAATACCTACCCCCTCGAGGATGAACCCCAGGTTATGGAAGGTGAGGTCACTTGCTTATGCCTATATACATTGAATCCCCATCACTCTCAGGGTGACCATGACTCTTCCTTTGTCCTTTTGAAGTGGGAGTGGCTCTGAATGTTTTCCTCCCAGGAGAAAGATGACCCTTCCAAAGTGCCTGGAAAGGGTGGGGAACAGGAAGTCTGACTGCCCTCCGCTTTCCATTACATTTGTTTGCTTCCTCACTCACATTTTAAATTGCCCTGTTTTCACTTGTTCACAGACAAATCTAACCGCCCAATCTGCCGACACTTTGCCAAAAAAGGCCACTGTCGATATGAGGACCTCTGTGCCTTCTACCACCCAGGCATCAACGGACCTCCTCTGTGAGACTGCCTTCCCAGCGGAGCTGGAGGGAGCCCCATCACCTAGCAGCCATGTATTTCCCACCCCATCTATCACCTCCCCCATTCAGGGTTCAGAGTTGTGTTTCATCACTGGGGTAGGTGGGCACTCTTTCTGCTGATCCGGCCTCCGGAGCCTCGCCTTCAGGCCCCCATCTCTGCTCCCTCGGCTGCCTCCTGGGCCCTCTCCCCTCACCACTGACTGCCGAGCAGGAGACGGACTAGGTGCCGCTTCTTGTGTGTCTGTCCACCAGCCGCAGTGCTGCCCTCAAGTCCTGAGCCTGGAGCAGTGTCCTCCCACTCCCTCTGCTGCTTGTTTCCAGTCCCCCCTGTGCGCGCCCTGCCCCAGTGCTGGGCTGCTGGAGGAACCCCGGGTTGTCTGGCCTGGGGTCCAGTTTGGATGACACCGGGCTCTTCCTGAAAGGCTGCCCACCTGCTCTGGGATCCCATGGTTTCGCTGCTGGTAGTGGGGCTGGGGATCACTGTGCGGGGTGAACGTACCCTGTAGCCTGTCTCAGTGTCGGTGGCATTTCTGTGGCTTCTCTGCACTATAGTGTTTCTGCCCAAACGAGTGAGGTTGGGGTGCCTCTAGGCTCTCCCCATCCCAACAAGGGAGCACTGGGAACTTCCCGCAAGACTGCTGCCCTGGCCCCCCATTCTTCTGGTGCCACTTTTTCTGGGTTTGACATGGGCACATGAGGTGTGCTCTAAGCCTCTGGTGGGCCTACCCTATTTCCTCCACAGTCGTGTTCCTTAGCCTAGTCCCTAGGAGGCCACAGGCCTTCATGTGAATTCTGTGAATCTCCACCTGGACAGTCCTGCCGCCCTCTCCCCACCTCCGTCGCTGCTGCTGGTTGTTTTCTGTGAAAACAGCCATGAGCAGACTCCGTCTTTAACTGGCCCTGAGGACATGGATCAGGAGTTGTGTGGACAAGAGGGAGGGTGAGAGCCATTGGAGAACTGAAAATGAATTTTGTTTCTTTTTAACATTTTTTATATTAGTAATAAATGCAGTGGAAACAAGCCTTTTCTTTAATCCTGTGCTGTGGCATCCTGAGGTGCAGGGAGGCTGTCCTTGAGACCTGTGTTCACTTGGTTCACATGCAGTGGGCATGGAGAAAGGCGGTGCTTAGGTTCCTTCCAGGCCGGAGGGGCCCTCAAACCCACCGGCTGTGTTATTTTCAAGGGAAAGGTTTTGTGGGAGAAAAGCAAAGCCAGGTGTCGGGATATTTGCTCTACCTGTAGATTGGGTGTTTGCAGAATGGTAATGACCAAGCGGCTTCCAGTGTCTGGAGTGCCTCTGGGCCAGGCAGTGCGCTTGGCACCAGAAATCCCTGAGCTGAAACCAATGCATTGGAAAGCCGCAGGGGGAGACATGTTTACCAAAAAGTCACAACTACGTGTAAGTTAGACCTGCTAATAGTGCTGTAAAGCAGGACATGCCTGGCTAGTGTGACTCAGTGGTTGAGCATCAACCTATGAAACAGGTCACCCATGGTTCAATTCCTGGTCAGGGCACATGCCCTGGTTGTGGGTTCAGTCCCCAGTGTGGGGCGTGCAGGAGGCAGCTGACCAATGATTCTCATCATTGGTGTATCTGTCTCCCATTCCCTTCCTCTCTGAAATTAATAAAATATTTTATGGGGGAAAAATACGTGAAGAAAGGGAGAGTGTAATAAAGGGGAGCTTGGGAGATGACACCTGGGGCCAGCTCGGAAGGACAATCGGGTGAGGTGGGAGAGCAGTCCAGACAAAATTTTAAGAAAAGACAGCAGCCTTAGGAGACTTTCAGGCAGGTCAGCATCACAGATTAAACTAGTTTTTCAAAAAGATCAACTCGGTGTGGGGACCTGTCCATGCAGGAGGTGGAGGTTATAGCTACTTCAGTCACCCGAGCAAGTCGCAATGGTAGCATGGGCTGGGAGTGGAGTGGAGAAGAGGACTTGGAATAAGGTCATGATGCAAGTGTTGAGGTTTCTCGGGGTAGCTGTGGCTTGCATGACTAAGTGCCATGTTAAAAAGAAAGGTATTGAGGAAAGCGGCAGGATGCCACTCACTTCTTTTGAAATGGTTTGAACTTCCTTTTTAAAGGGGAGATATCAAGTAGGTAGTTGAATATACAGTCTGGTATTCAGATTAAAATGAGGCATAAACCTGTTGTCTGCATATAGGTGGTGGTTGAAGCCCTGAGCACAGATACACTATTCACTTTGTAAACATTAAGCGCCTACAATGGCCCAGTATATCAGCTTCAAGTTCAATTGTAACACAAACCAAATTAGTTCTCTCACAAGTCAATCATGCCACCACAAGTTCCCTAAGCGTTACCTCCCCCCAGATCTCAGCTCCACAATCTCTGGGGTCAGTCCAAAGTGGAACCCCAGTGTGCTCATCCATGCTGCAAGCCTCAGGCTGCAGGAAGGGCTGCGCACACCAGCTGTCTTGGACGGAATTTCCTCCAGCTGACAGGATATATGCCACTGGCTGTGAGTCCCATGGCCAGTACCTCGCTCCAGGAAGCCATGTGCTGAGCGAAATGTTGGACTTTCAGCAGGTGATAGCGGGGTAGGATGAACGTCCTCTACAGTTCTCCATGCTAATGTTTCCAGTTGTGGTAGAAAATAAGAGTGAAAGTGACAGTGCCCTTCCACCAAAGACCACCAGGAATGCCTACTGTCAAACAAAGTTGGGTCTATTAACTCTGAAGAGGTTATTCATTACAAGAGGGTTAGGAATGACAGGATTTGGGGCCGGGTTAGGGGAAGGGGAAGGTTCCAGGAAGCAGGGATTTGTTCTGGATTGGGAGATGTCAGGAAGTAAGGACAATTCTATGATTGCACATCTTAATCTCATCTCAGAAGGAAGGAAGAATGAAACATGGATGAAGCTGTAATGGTAAAAAATAAAATTAAAAAATGGCTGTCACTCATTGTAGCCAAAAGGGGGCTGTTGAGTATTGTTTGGTATTTATGGCTCACGCTGTGACATAGTTTTTGTCCATGCTTAAGCAAGCTCACCAATGTTGGTCTTCATCACTGTCGCAGAATGACCTTGGTGCTCTGCAAGGTTTACAATGAACATGAGAGCACCAAAGGCCAGCTGTGAGCACCTACTTTCCAGTTGTCAGGGCCTGTTTTTCTCAAAAGTAAACATTAATGATATAAAGGATACAAATGGGGTATTACAGAGAGGATAATGGGACTGCTCGAGACGTGGTTGACAGACCTGTCTGAAGCATCTGTGGCGGAGTCACCTGGGAGGAGAATGTCAGGTGGAAAGAAGAGGGCCCAGAACTCAGCCTTGTGGAAAGCTGACTAATGGCCAAGTCTGGATGGCCAAGGCCAAGCCTGGATGGCCAAGGCCGAGCCAGACAGGAGGGACGCCGGAGACATCTGCCAGGCACTACGCTGAGTTCTTATGTATTGTCTTAAGCCTCACACTCGTTCAGTGAACCCTTTAGTGCCTTTTCTGAGCCAGGCCCCATTTTAGGAGCTGGGGGGTATACCAGTGAAAAAGACAAAACCCTGGCCCACACGACACTCACAGTTATTGAGGACAATCAACAATAAGACGTGTAATATCATCTCAAGTGATAAGTGCTCTGAAGAAGAGTGAAGGCAGATGCTGGAGGTAACATGTGAAGAGAGGAATAAAGCCCGAAGCTAAATGAGGAAGCAACCACACGAATGTTGGGGGGAAATGCATTCCCGGCTTACGGAGCAGCACGAGCAAAGGCCCTGAGGTGAAAATAAGTCTCAGTGTTTGAAGTGGAAGTAGAAGACCAATGAGGCCAGCCTGGGAGATGAGACCAGGAACCCCGACTGGCCAGGCCATACAGAGCATTTGGATTTTCTTCTGAGTGATTTGAGCAAATGGTGTACATTTTAAAACTTCTGCCCCTGGCTAGATGGCTTAGTGGCTAGGAGCTGTGTCCAGTACATGGGAAGGTCATGAGGGGCTCAAATACTGGTCAGGGCACATACCCAGGTTGTGGGTTCAGTCCCCAGTCAGTATGCATTTGGGAGGCAACTGATCCATGTTTCTCACATGTATATTTTTCTACCTCTCCCTCTCTAAAGTCAATTAAAACAAAATAATAAAACTTAAACTGACTGAAGGACAGACTCAAGGAGAATAACAGCAGGGAGAGCAGTTAGGTGGCCACTCCTGTAGTCACAGGAAAGAGGTGGCTTGCACAGGGGTAGAGGGGGAGAGAAGTAGATTTAGGGTGTGTTTTAAAGTCTTAATTGATGACAACTCATCTTTCCAATTGCTAAGTTTAGAAACCTCAGAGTCATCCTTAATTTGTAATATCTGACATCCAATTCATTAATCAAACCCACTGGCTCTTTTTTTCAAATACTCATGGCCCGGTGCATGAAATTCGTGCACATTAAAAGGGAATTAATTAGAGGAAATATTTTAATACTGCTATTTGCCCTTTATAATAGAAGTGTCAGAGATGAAAAAAAAATGAGTAAAATATATATGAAAATCTGTCAGAGCCCAGGGCAGAGGGCGTGGCCTGGTGCCAGGGCAGGGGGTGTGGCCTGAGGTCACCCAGCCCGGACTGGAGTAGTGGGCATGCCTTGAGGTCCCCCGTCAAGCCCCGCCGGGTGGGGGGCACAGCCTGAGGTCCCCAGTCAAGCCCTGCTGGTCTTCCACCCCACCTGGCTCCATGCAGCCTCAGGTCCCTGCTAATCCCTCATTATAGGAACCCCACCTCTGCTATAGGTGCAGCCATCTTGTGATGGCATGATGGTTAATTTGCATACTATATTATATAGGCTATCCAGAAATCAGCCCTGCCCCCACCTCCACTACTATCTTCCTGGTCCAAGTCACCTCTAACTGCCAGAGGCTAATTCCAGCATGTCATAAATGCAAGAAGTTTCATCAAAAGGTTGATGGAACCTGGAGGCTTCAGCAGGGCTGAAGATATATATTATTGCCTGCTGGAATGGCCGAAGGCATTTCTCCAAACCTGAATTTACATAAACAATTGCCTGTTGCTAGACAGCTGAGAACATTTCTATTTACATGTTATTGCCTCCTGCTGGCCAAACAGCTGAACAGCCAAGGCAGTTCCCCCAAATCTGACAATGCCTACTTATATCAAACCTTACCTTTTTATATGTATATCTGCTTTGCTTTAGGGCAATTTGTGCTAATAAAAGAGCTAGGGTCCAGAGATTCAGAGAACCTGGTTACTGAAGCTAAGCCCTCCTCTGGCTCCCCCATATATTACAAACTTATGTTATATTTCTAGTCTATCAATTTACACACAGTGCCTTCTCTAGATTCCTGAACCCTTCCAGATGCTGAATATCACCCGGCATTACCTAATGGGTCTCCCTGCTTCTGCCATCCTGCCTACCCCATACCCTCAGTCTATTCTCAGCACAGCACCCAAAGTCATCCTTTTATTTTGTTTTTTCATTCTCATCCAAGGATATTTTTCTATTGATTTTTAGAGAGAGTGGAAAAGAGAGGGCAAGACAAAGAGAAACATCGAAATGAGAGAAACACATCAGTTGGTTGCCTCCTGCATGCACCCTGACCAGGGCCCAGGCCTGGACGGAGCCTGCAACCAAGGTACGTGCCCTTGACCAGAATCGAACCCGGGACTCTTTGGTCCGCAGGCTGATGCTCTATCCACTGAGCCAAACCGGCCAGGGCCAAAGTCATCCTTTTAAAATGTAGGCCAGGTCAGGTGACTTCTCTGCTCAAAACCTTGGAATGACTTCCATTTTAGTCAAGAGTAGAAGCCAGTTCCTTAAGATGACCTGAAAGACCCTTCCCAATGCAGACCCTCTGTGCTTCCCTGCTCACATCTCCAGGCCTGGCTGCTCCCGCCACGCTGGCCTCGCTCTGTGCTCCTCAGGGAGGCCCAAACTGTCCCTTGTGCTGGGAGGGCTCTTCTGGAACTCCATGGGGCCAAAACCCACACTTTCTGCAGGGCTTCGCCTTACTTTCATCTCACCAAGTCCTCATGAACAGTCTCTTTAGAACTATGACCTGCTCTCCTGATACTTTTTACCTTAGTCTCTATTTTCTTTTTTCCATAGCATTATCTCCCCTGCTACCGATATAAGCAGAGATCCTTGCTTTGCTTGGTTATATCCCAAGACACTTAAGTACAAGGGTACCTTGCACATCCCATGCACTCAATAAATACTTTTTAAAAATAAAACTAGAGGTCTGGTGCTCGAAATTCTTGCACTCAGTGGGGGGGTCCCTCAGCTCGGCCTGTACCCTCTAACAGTCCGGGACCCCTCACTCCTTACTGTCCACCTTCTTGCTGCTCCTTACTGCTTGACTCACTGCTCCTTAGGGCTGCCGGGGAGGCAGGAGAGGCTCCTGCTACCGCCACTGCACTCACCAGCTGTGAGCCTGGCTTCTGGCTGAGTGGCGCTCCCCCTGTGGGAGTGCACTGACCACCAGGGGGTAGCTCCTGCATTGACCATCTGCCCCCTGATTGTCAGTGTGCATCATAGCAACTGGTTGTTCCACCATTGGGTCGATTTGCATATTAGGCTTTTATTATATGAGTAAATAAATAAATGAGTGAAACAAGGCTTGCTGAGGATGAGGAGGGATGGAGAGAATCTCTCAGTTTTAGCCCAAGAATAAAAAGATTTCAATTTTAGCTATTTTTATTTGGTTATTTAAATTTATTTTAAATTATAGTTGACATACAATAACATTAGTTTCAGACATATAACATAGTGATTAGACATTTATATACTTCACAAAGTGATCACCTCAAGTCTAGTACACACCTGACACCACACAGAGTTATGCTACACTTTATATTTCATTTTAAAAATATATTTGTTGATTTGAGAGAGGAAGGGAGAGGGAGAGAGAGAAACATCAATGATGAGAGAATTATGGGTCAGCTGCCTCCTCCACACCCTTTACCAGGGATCCAGCCCGAAACCCGGGCATGTACCCTTGACTGGCATCGAACCTGGGACCCTTCAGTCTGCAGGCTGACGCTCTATCCACTGAGCCAAACCAGCTAGGACCATTTTTGTACATATTAATTTGAGATGTTTATCAGATCTCAGAAAGGATGTCCAATAAGCAATTGGATCCTTGAGCCTGAAGCGTAAGGCAGAAGTTGAGAGCAACAAGAGACGTGGGGATCTTCATCACTTATGGATGGCATTTAAAGTCATTAAACAGCCCGGCTGGTGTGAGTCAGTGGTTGAGCATGGACAGGAGGTCGTGATTGGATTCCCTGTCAGGGCAGGAGCTGGGGTTTCGGGCCGAATCCCCAGTAGGGGGCATGCAGGAGGCAGCCATCAATGATTCTTATCATTGATGTTTCTATTTCTCCCTCTCCCTTCCTCTCTGAAATCAATAAAAATAATTAAAAATTTAAGAATATAAAAAAAATAAAGACATGAGGTAATAGATTCAGATAAAGAAGAGAGTCAAATAATGGGCCCCAAAATATTTCAACATCTAGACTTCAGGAGGAGACACCAGGAAGAGGGAAAAGGAGCAGCCACGGAGATGGAAAGGAAACCTGGAGAGAGCAGTGTCCCTAAAGAAAGCAAAGGCAAGAGGGCGCGACTATTTGTATGACATGCTGCTGGGAGAGAGAAGGTAAGTACTGAAAACTGACCCTAATCTGTTGACCCTTAGCAAGGGCGACTTCAGGCCACGGTGGGGACAAAGTCATGACCTAGTGGCTTAAGGAGAGAATGGGAGCGGACAGGGCTGACAGGCACGTGCTCCCACACCTAAGTGGTAGTGTTAGAAGTGAACCCAAATCTTGATAGTGGGTGTATATATGCCAGAACTTACCAACGTGTACTTTTTGCAGTCTGCCTGCCAATTTATTGTATGTGCATTCTATTGTATACTATAGCTAGTAAAGCTTTTACCAAAAAAAGCTCCACCACACCATGGCAGGCTTGGAGTGGACACCTCAACACCAGACCCACAAGTCCTTGGGAGACAGACTGCGCCTTTCTGTACCTTAAGCAGACGTAGGGGGCTGGTCGTAAGTAGCAACCACTTAAAAAAAAAAAAAAAAAAAAAAAAGCTGCGTCCAGGCCTTCTTACTAGTCAGAAATTAGTGATGCGGCGTCAGGGAGGCCCCGAGCGTGACCTTCAAAAACGCTATGCCAAGGTCGGGAGGAGGCAGACGCCGGCCCGCCCGCGCCGCACGCCCCCATCGTCGCAGGCACGCCCTCAAGAGGACGCTAAGGTGCGTACGTACACCGCCCGGGGGCGGGGACGGTGTGGAGGTGCTGCCCAGTTCAGAGACCCACGCTACCGGAAGCGGAAATAGCATCCGGCGCCGCCAGAGTAACCATACCTGCCACCGCGATGCCGAAGTGTCCCAAGCAGCAGCCGCCGGAACCCGAGTGGATCGGGGACGGAGAGAGCACGAGCGCCGCAGGTGAGGCTCGTGGGCCGGGAGGCACCAAGAGGAGAGAAGAGTATCGGCTTTAGGAGAGGGTCGCAGGACGCACCGGGCCCTGCGGCTACTGCGCATGCGTGCATGGGGCGGAGACGTTTGCCCGGGCAGCGACGGGTTTGGGGTGGAAGCGAAAGGAAAGGTGACGCGTGTCGCGCACGAGCTTAATTGGGACTGGGCAAGAGACGAGGAAGAGCATATGGAACCAGGGAGAGATGGGAGGAATGAGAAAGCCCTCCGCACCACACTGTACTCTACACCTCCCAGAAATAGATAAGCCTGCCTTGGGCCTCCCGCTGCCGCCGGCGCGTACGCAGACAGCCCTCCCCACCTACTTCTCTAGAGGGTGGCTCCTTCATGGCTCTTTCTTAAGGCTCATGTGACTCAACCGGCGCACGAGTGAAGATGCTGGTGTTGGAATGGGGGTTAAGGTTTACTTGGAAAGAGCGAATGTTTGTTGAACACCTGCTTTTAATTAAGTATATATATTGTAGTTTGGAGAGAGGAGGAAAAAATATAAAAGACACCCTCCCAGGCTGGAGGACATTTCAAGGGGGAGATAAAATGGACACAAATCATTGCAGTAGATACACAGTGATTAGTTTTACAAGCATTATTGGATGCCTACTGTATACCTGGTACTGTGCAGAGGAACTGGGAATGTAGTAATCTATATGTATAAAAGGCTAATATGCTAAGTGTCCGACTGTTCAACCATTTGGTAACTATTATGCGCACTGACCATTGGGGACAGATGCTCAACACACAGGCATGGAAACATGGAACACTGATGAATCTCAGAGGGGAGGGCCGGAAGAGATTAACCAAAGGTCTTATATGCATACTAGAGGCCCAGTGCACCCTCTCACAATCTGGGACCCCTCGGGGGATGTCGAACTGCTGGTTTTGGCCCAATCCCTACAGGCCAGGCCCAGGGACCCCCACTGGGCGGGTTTTGCATGATCCCTGCAGGCCACCTGCACTGGGCCTCTAGTAAAAGATAAGCCTTGCTGGCCTGGCCAGTGTATCTCTCTCTCTTTTTTTAATATATTTTATTGATTTTTTACAGAGAGGAAGGGAGAGGGATAGAGAGTTAGAAACATCCATCAGCTGCCTCCTGCACACCCCCCACCGGGGACATGCCTGCAACCAAGGCACATGCCCCTGACCAGAATCGAACCCGGGACCCTTCAGGCCACAGGTGGAAGCTCCATCCACTGAGCCAAACCAGTTAGGGCCTGGCCAATGTGTCTCAGTGATTAGAGCATCGGCCTGTGGGTTTGATTCCCAACCAGATTGGGGCGCATGTGGGAGGCAACCAATCAATGTCTGTTTCTCTCCCCCTCCCTACCTCCTTTCCACTCTTTAAAAAATCAATGGGAAAAATATTCTTGAATGAGGATTAACAACAAAAAAGACAAGTTAGTGAAGACCTGGGGGGTGGGGTATAAGGGCTGGGAGGGGGCGAAAGGAGGGGATGGAGATATCTGTAATACTATCAACAATAAAAAAATATTAATAATTTTTTTAAAAGAAACAAGCCTTGCTTTGAAGGGGCACCCAGTCCAGTGGAGGGGACAGAGCATTAATCAGACAGTGGCTGACAGTGTTTTATGAGGAGCTTGGGAATGCTGCAGGGCTAGGAAGGGAGAAGAGGCAGCTACTCAGACAGGTATGGGAGTGTCAGCAAAGGCCCAGGAATGTGTGAGCTAAGTTCCATTCTTAGAGGATCAGTAGAGTTTGTCAGGGGAAGAGTATTCCAAGCAGAGGAAGCTGTGTGTGCAAAGTTGGTTCCCACTATTGGGTCAACGATGGAGTTGGAAAGATGTGGATACAGATAATGAAAGGCTTTGTACACTATTCTGAGGAGTTTAATCCTAAAGACATTAAGAAGGTGAACCTATTGAGGTGCATAAGGGAAGATACAGTTAGTTCACCCTGACAATACTGAGCAGTGGAGAATAGCTTGAATGGGTAGCGAGCGGAGGCAGAGAGACTTTTGCAGCTTCTCGCTATGACCCAGATGAGACATAGTAAGAGAGTAGGGCCCCTATTCCTGGGGGCCTTTGCTGACACTCCCAGTACCTGTCTGTGAAGACTAAAAAGCGATTACGGAAATGGCATTGACCAGAACTGGGTACTAGCTGATGGAAGAGAGAAGAATTAGGGCTGACACTAGCTTAAGTAACTCAGTGGGTAGTAGAGTATTAATTAAAAGTAGTGTGGGCTATAGGGTGGGTAGTGGTACAAGGTAAGTTTTTAATCCTGAACTGGAACTTTCTGTGGAATTTCTAAGAAGAAATGGCAAGGGAGAGCCTGTTTAATGGCTGTGGAGAGAGATCTATCCAGGGGTCCTCAAGCTACGGCCCGCGGGCCACATGCGGCCCGCTGAGGACATTTATCCGGCCCACCGGGTGCCGCTGCCTATCCTGCTTAGCAGCCGACTCTTCCTGGGCCCACAGTGCGTATAGGAATTTGTTCATAGTTGTTGTTTTTTTAAACTATAGTCCGGCCCTCCAGCGGTCTGAGGGACAGTGAACTGGCCCCCTGTTTAAAAAGTTTGAGGACCCCTGATCTATACTAAAAGGGAAGATACAGGCGAGTGTGGTTGAAGTGTTGGATATGGATGCAGATTGAAGCAAAAAAGGGCAGGAGATGGAGATCCAAAATAATCTCAACAATTAAGGGAAATAGAGAAGGAGGCGGGGAGATAACTGAGAGGCAAACCAGGAGCAAGAAAGATTCGTATTGTTAAATAATGAGGGGAGAGAAATAAAAGGTATGTAGCATGGAATGTTGCAGAGAAGTCGAGCAAATAAGGACTAAAAATGTACTTTTTGGGTTGAACAATTAAGGAGATAGCAGCAACTTTGTCAAAAGTATCATTAGGAGGCGATATCCAAAGCAGATTGTAGTATGTTTGAAAAGGAGTAGGAGACAAGGAAGTGGTATGGACTGTGCTTTTCAGAAGACAGGATAGAAAACAGTGATTGAAGGAGAATTGTAAGATTAAGTAAAGTTTTATTTGAAGCTAGGAGCAGTTTGAGTGATGTGTAAAGGGGAGGAGCCTCTAGAGACAGAGAGATGAAAGATAACAGCTTTAGCCACACTTAGCCTTATCCTGTGCCTTGGTGATGTATACTTTCTTACCATTGAACCTGTGAAAGGCTTTTCCTCTCCCTATAGCCAGGAGGGTCAGAGTGATGTTTACAAGAGATTTAAAAGGAGGGGTGGGACTGTTGGGTTAGTCCTTGGGGAGAAAATAGCATCTGGGGTTTGTCATTCCTAGATACTGTCAAGGTGAGCTGATCAAGTCTTTCCTTCTCGTGTACTCAATGGATCCTCCTTCATAATATCTTTAGGATTAGACTCCTTGGAATCCTATATAATAAAAGCCTAATATGCTAAGTGTCCAGTCGTCTGTTCAACCAATCAAAGCGTAACATGCTAATAATATGCTAAGGCTACTCAACCGCTTGCTATGATGTGCACTGACCACCAGGGGGCAGACGCTCCGACTGGTAGGTTAGCTTGCTGCTGGGGTCTGGCCGATTTGGACTGAGCGAGATGGCCCAGACATGCCCTGGAGCCCTCCCGTTGCCTTCCCGGCTGGCCAACCTCCCATGTCCCTCCCCAGCTTTGATCATGCACCAATGGGGTCCCTCGGCCTGGCCTGCGCCCTCTCACAATCCGGGACCCCTCAGGGGATGTCAGAGAGCCAGTTTTGGTAGGAAAGCTGGTTTTGGCCCAATCCCGCAGGCCAGGTTGAGGGACCCCACTGGTGCACAAATTCGTGTACCAGGCCTCTAGTAGCATATAAAGCCTTTCATTATTTCTCCTGCACATCTTTGCAACTCCATCACACTAGTCACCCAGTGCAGAGACCAAATTGTGAAATGTGTTCTGGATCGAGGACTTCAGCATGCCTGGGGCTAAAATGAAAGAGCCAGGAGAAGCCACTGTCTAGAACATAGGTAAGGAAACAGAGCTATAGCAGAGAGGGTGGGATAGGGCCCTTTTAGTTGGAAGGGAATGTCCTCATCAATCACCAGTTTTGGGCGTAGTAGATGCACACTAAAATTTCCCTAGATAGGGGGGGAAAAAAAGACAAAATAAAATAAAATTTGCCTAGATAAATGATTGCTGTGGGTTACATGGAATTCTGGTCTGAGCAGTACTTACTGTGATAGCAGAAAGCCATTAGTTTTTTTGTTTGTTTTTGGTGGGTATTTATTTATTTTTAAAATATATTTTATTGATTTTTTACAGAGAGGAAAGGAGAGGGATAGAGAGTTAGAAACATCGATGAGAGAGAAACATTCATCAGCTGTCTCCTGCACACTCCCTACTGGGTATGTGTCCGCAACCAAGATACATGCCCTTGACCAGAATCAAACCTGGGATTCTTGAGTCCGCAGGCTAACGCTCTATCCACTGAGCCAAACTGGTCAGGGCTGGCTTTTTATTTTTTAAAGCTTAGTGATTACAGGAGTGCTTTTGGATTGGATGGGATGGTTTGGAGGGAATATGATGGTGGACAGACCTAGATATGAAGAGAAGTCATGAAGCTGCTGGTTGTCTTCCGGTCTGATGGTGGGAGGGAATGGTGAGGTAGACATAGTTCACTGCCTTCAGGGGAACCGGGATGGACAGAATGGAAGACTGGAATTCGTTCAGTCAGTAAACTTTTATCGACTTCCCTCTTTGTGCCCCGGGAGCACCGCAGGTGGCTGTGATGAAAGACTGTGCCAAGTGTAACACAGTGTGATTTGGGCTAGAATGTTGTGTGAGCAGAGAGATGGGGCATAGACCCCGGGCTTCATTTCCTCACAGAACCATCTCTGTATGGCTGCAGGTTTCTCACAGACACCATATCCCAGTTGAATTCATGGCTCTTTGTTCTGCCTTGGGTGGCAGAAACTCAAGTTAATGAGTGGTACTAGTCGCCCAGTTTTGCTAGCTACAAATGTAGGAGTCATTTCAAACTGCTCTGTCTCCCTTCCCATCTCAACCTTCACCCTCGGAATTTTGCTTTCTCCCTCCCAACTGCTGTCTAGACCAGCCACCTGTGTTGGTTGTGTGCGGCAGTGCACATGTGTAGAGAATGACAGTTGAAGGAGAAAAACAGTAAAAACGGGTCAAGGCCATTTGAGGGCTTTGCAGGGGAGATCAGGCTGCTTCGAATTTGCAGGGGAACATTCACAATGTCTGCTTCACCTTCTAGACAGAGTGGTGAAGAAAGGGAAGAAGGATAAGAAGAACAAAAAGACGGTGAGGAAATGAGGGTTGAGGATGAACTTGATCAAGTGTTTCCATGTGAAAGTATTGGGAGGTCTGAGGAGAAAGCCTATCAAGAAAGGAAGCAGGCATGGGTGGGAGGGAGGGCTTGGTCATCTGAGCCATGCTGACCTATACCTGAACTCTTGCTAGTTCTTTGAAGAGCTGGCAGTAGAAGATAAACAGGCTGGGGAAGAAGAGAAAGTGTGCAAGGAGAAGGAGCAGCAGCAGCAGCAGCAGGTACAAGTGTTGGGAGCCCACCAGGCCTTGCCACCACGTGGGTGCAGCCGGTGATGGGGACTGTGAGGCAGAGGGACGTTAGGGACCTGTGCCTCAGACTCATTCTCTGCTTTCAGCAGCAAAAAAAGAAACGAGACACCCGAAAAGGCCGGAGGAAGAAGGATGTGGATGATGATGGCGAGGAGAAGGAACTCCTGGAGCGTCTGCAGAAGCTCTCGGTGCCCGCCAGTGATGAGGAGGGAGAGGGTAATGATGGGAGTGGGGCCTATAGCCCAGAGCCAGGGTGAGGGTGTGCCTCATTCCTTCATCTATGAGTTGTTTTAGATTGAAGAGCCAGAATCATCATTCTCTTTCCTGCCTCATCTTATTTCTTTGTCATTTCAGTACCTGCTCTGAAATCCCGAGGAGGGAAGAAAACCAAGGTAAGCCATCTCATGGTAAACAGACCTCAGGTGTGTAATCTTGATTATCCACTGACTTCTCTGGCCCTTTTATTCCCAGGGAGGCAATGCTTTTGCAGCCCTGATTCAGGATCAGAGTGAGGAAGAGGAGGAGGAAGAAAAACACCCTCCTAAGCCTGCCAAGCCAGAGAAAAATCGGATCAATAAGGTGAAAGTGATGGCCCTGTCAGGTGCGCCCACCCTAGGGAGCACCTCTGGCCCAATAAGGTGAAAGTGATGGCCCTGTCAGGTGCGCCCACCCCAGGGAGTGTGTGCCAATTCGCTGGCTTGATTTCCTGCTCCTGGGCTAGCTCTTCTAGTCTGTCTTGCTTAAACTATCAAAATCAGCTTTTTAGAATACTTTTTTTTATAGCTTGGAAATCTAGTGATTCTGTTGCTTTCAAAGTCAAGATCTAAAACGAAAGCCTTCAAGCCTTTGCTCTTCCACTTGGGAGTGTTCCGTGTGCATACCTTTCAGATGGGCCTGACCCGCTTGGCTTCCAGCCGACTGTGCAGCCTTTGCTCTTTGTGCCATGTCCTCTTATCTTCCCCAGCACCTTCTCCAGCCCATCCATTACCTCTCGGGTTTGCCCTCTCGAGGAAGCCCTCCAGCACTGCTGCCATGTAGCTCACACGCCTGACTCACAGGCCAGTGCTCTAGTTTTCTCTTTGCTCTCTGGTCTCACGTTGGAGGCGAGGGTGGTCCTGTGTCTCACTTTCTCCCTAGTCCCACTCAGCGCAGTGAACTCCTCATCCTAGACCCAGAGTAAGACTTGTTAAGCAAATTAGCGTGTGTGTGTGTATGTCTGTCTTGTCTCCATGTCCTCTCCAGGCTGTATCTGAGGAACAAACAGGTCTCAAGGGCACCAGGGAAAAGGAAGAGGAGTCAACAGGGAAAGCCAAGGTGAGGGAGGAAGTCGGCAGGAGAAGGTGCTGGTCTTAAGAATTTGAGCATTTCATCAGCCTGCTGTCTTCCCTATTAACCTCAGAATAAATTTTCCACTCTGGACAATGAAGGTGAAGAGGATGGTGAAGAAAATCTAACAAAAGAAAAAGAGCCATCCAAGCAAGGGAAGGAGAAGGCCAAGAAGGCAGAGCAGGTGTGTGTTCCGGTGTGGAGGCGGGCCGGGGTCTGGGTGCTGATACTGCACCCCATGGGAGTGGGCAGACTTCCGTAAAGGGGTTGGCACATAGCAATATTCCTGGCTTTGCAGGCCACATACAATCTCTGGTGTATATTCTTCTTCCTCCTTTTTTTATTTTATTTTTTTTAATTTTTGGTGTTGTTTTTTTTTAGAATAGAGAAAAGTGTCATAACACACTATGGCAGGTACCAACTCCCTAATGAGTGTGAGGAAAGATAACAGACAACCCATTCGATCTAGGTAGGAGCTGGGAAGCTTAAGTTTCTGGGCACCCCCAGGGGCACGTGCTGCCCTCCCAGTGAGTCAATACCAGCAGGTTCTCTGAGGACTCGAGCACGCCAGGACAACAGCTGTCAAGATGGGACTCTAGTCTCAGGTTCCTCCTTTTTTTTTTTTTTTTTTTTTTTATATATATATATATTTTTTTTTTTTTTTATTGATTTTTTTTTACAGAGAGGAAGGGAGAGGGATAGAGAGTTAGAAACATCTATCAGCCGAAGCCCGGTTTGGCTCAGTGGATTGAGCGTCGGCCTGCAGACCAAAGGGTCCCGGGTTCGATTCCAGTCAAGGGCACGTGCCTTGGTTGCGGGCACATCCCCAGTAGGGGGTGTGCAGGAGGCGGCTGATCGATGTTTCTCTCTCATCAATGTTTCTAGCTCTCTATCCCTCTTCCTTCCTCTCTGTAAAAAATCAACAAATATAAAAAGAAAGAAAGAAACATCCATTAGCTGCCTCCTGCACACCCCCTGCTGGGGATGTGCCAGCAACCAAGGTACATGCCCTTGACCAGAATCGAACCTGGGATCCTTCAGTCCACAGATGGACACTCTATCCACTGAGCCAAACCAGTTAGGGCGGGTTCCTCCTTTTTTTAAAAAAAAACTCTTTGAACATGTAAAAACCATTCTTTTTCTAAAAATATGTTTTTACTGGTTTTCAGAGTGATGGGAAGGGAGAGAGAAACATTAATCAGCCCCCTGCACAGTTGCCACCAGGATCAAGCCCTCAAGCTGGGCATGTGCCCGACTGGAAATCAAACCTGTGACCTGGTTCGTAGGTCGTTGCTCAACCACTGAGCCACACCACCAGGCCAAACCATTCTTAACTCAGGGCCATATAAAAACAGGCCTCAGGCCCGGACTGGTTTGGCTCAGTGGATAGAGCGTCGGCCTGCAGACTGAGGGTCCCAGGTTCGATTCCGGTCAAGGGCATGTACCTTGGTTGCGAGCACATCCCCGGTAGGGGTTGTGCAGGAGGCAGCTGGTCGATGTTTCTCTCTCATCAATGTTTCTAGCTCTCTATCCCTCTCTTCCTCTCTGTAAAAAAATCAGTAAAAATATATTAAACAAAAAACAGGCCTCAGGTCAGATTGGGCCCATGGGCCACAGATTGCAGCCCCTGATCCAAAGAGGAAGAGACCTGGCATTGGACTCAGGCAGTCTGTGTGTGTGGCCTTGAGTCAGCTTCCCTCCTCAGTTCTCAGTTACCTCGTCCGCGTGGGACTCCGCAGTTCCTGTGTGCTCAGTGTTTCCCATCCTGGCTTGCTACACACTCAGCACCTGTGGCTAGGGCTTCCAGACCCCTTTTCTGCATGTCATGGTGTGCACTCCAGTGACATCTGGTGCATGAGGAGAGAGACCCCGTCACATGGCATTGGCAGCTCTGGGTGCAGGAGCGCAGGCAGTTTCCTAGGTCCTCCCCTGGTGCCGGGTCCCCTTCTTGGTGGCAGAGATGGATGAAGGAGATGGGGTGGGTGCGAGAGGGCCACCACAGTATATGCAGAAGGGAAGAGCTGATGGAGACGGCGTAGGGGACCTGAAATCTGAGCTCCAGGAGGGGCCCTGGTTTCTTATCACTCCCTGGTTCTCACAGGGTTCAGAGGAGGAAGGAGAGGAGGACAAAGGGGATTCCAAGGCCAGTGATCCCTATGCCTTCCTTAGCAAAAAAGAGAAGAAAAAGCTGAAGAAACAGGTAAGTGCTTGGATTCCAAGTGGGTAAAGGTAGGAAAATTTGATATTTTTAAGCTTCAGCTAGAGAACCTGTGAACTTGGGGACAAGAAGGGGAGCTTTGCGAGCTTTCCTCACAAGCAGAGTGAGGAAAGAGCGATGGTTCCGTGGCAATGCCTGGGACGTGGGTGGGATTGCGGTGATGGAGCTGGCGACAGTGGTTTCCCTCCTTCTCAGATGGAGTATGAGCGCCAGGTGGCTTCATTAAAGGCAGCCAATGCTGCTGAGAATGACTTCTCCGTGTCGCAAGCAGAGGTGTCCTCCCGCCAAGCCATGCTAGAGAATGCGTCTGACATCAAGGTAAGGGTGGCCTTTCCCTGCTCACAGGGAAGTGCCCATTCTCCACTGCATGGCCCAGCGGCCAGAGACGTGGGTGTGTGCATGGGTATGCACAGCTTGTCCAAGGCAGGGACACTTGGAGGCAGTTTCCACACCTGGAGTCCTGCCATCTTAAGCAAGAAGATAGAAAAATCAGTAGCAGTAGAGGGCCCATCCTTGGAGGGAAGCTGGTGGGGCAGGCTGGTCGTTAGAGGCAGGGCAGTGGACGGGGAGGGCCCTGCAAGGTAGGAGGGGCTGTGCTGGAGGCCTCGCCTTCCAGGGGTCCCCCTGCAGGGAGAGGCTGTAGCCACCGGCTGGCAGGGAGCGCCTCATTGTGCCCATTCCTTCCCTCTGCACGCTTCCCTGGTGGCCACAGCTGGAGAAGTTCAGCATCTCTGCCCATGGCAAGGAGCTATTCGTCAATGCAGACCTGTACATAGTGGCCGGCCGCCGCTATGGGCTAGTGGGGCCCAACGGGTGAGGAGAGGAGGGGCTGGGGGATAGAAGGAGCAAGGCTGGAAGGAAGAGAAAGATTTCTCATTGCAGCCTGGTCCTGATATTCTCATTCCCAGCAAGGGCAAGACCACTCTCCTCAAGCACATCGCCAACCGAGCCTTGAGCATCCCCCCCAACATCGATGTGCTGCTCTGTGAGCAGGGTGAGGCTGCGGGGCTCCAGGGCACTGGGAGGGGAGCCATTGTGATGGGGGCTTCGAAAAGTGTGGGGAGCCTTGGAAGTGATGCTAAAGCAGGGGGAGAAGTGCGGGATATGGCATTTCATTTGGAATAGGCACGTAGAGCTGGGCAGGGTCAGGCAAACCAGAAATGGTGCTGAAGGGCAGGGGGAATAGGACTCTGGCCCTGGGGTGGCCTGACTGCCCTCCCCACTCCCAGAGGTGGTAGCGGATGAAACACCAGCAGTACAGGCTGTTCTTCGAGCCGACACCAAGCGATTAAAGCTGCTGGAGGAGGAGCGACAGCTTCAGGTGCAGCTGGAGCAGGGCGAAGACACAGCGGCTGAGCAGCTGGAGAAGGTAGAAGACTCAGCAGGCTCACAGGCTGAGCCCTCAGGGTTCCTGTGACCTTGGCCTATGACCTCTTCTTCCTCTCCCAGGTGTATGAGGAACTGCGGGCTACTGGCGCAGCAGCCGCAGAGGCCAAAGCCCGGCGGATCCTGGCTGGTCTGGGCTTTGATCCTGAAATGCAGAATCGGCCCACACAGAAGTTCTCAGGAGGCTGGCGCATGCGTGTCTCCCTGGCCAGGTGGGGCTGCCCACCTACCGCCCTCCCTTCAGCCTCAAACCACCAGGCCCTTTCTCTTCCTCCCGTCCTGCCAAGGCCAGCAGGGAGGTTCAAGGCTGACTGCTCTTCCGTTTTGGATGTGGTTGGGCCCAGGCTCTTCATTTCTCTTCCAGGGGGACATTACTGATGTCCTCTGCACAGGAGCTCCTCTGAGGAGAAATTGAGAAGGATGTTCATGGTCTTGGGCTCCATCTTCTGGGGCTGCTTGGGTCCTCTGAGCAAGGTCTCCCACTCTGACCCTGCCCTTGGCTGCCCCCCCCCCCCCAGGGCGCTGTTCATGGAGCCCACACTGCTGCTGCTGGACGAGCCCACCAACCACCTGGACCTCAATGCTGTCATCTGGCTCAACAAGTGCGTCCATTGCCCTGGCCTTCAGCCTGGGCACCGGCACTGCTGTGCTGCCTCCTTCTCCAGCGCTCCCCATCTGCCCTTAGTGCTCGGTCCCGCTGGCCCTACCTCCCCCCACCTGTCTGCTCCCAGCTAAACCCTAACGTGACCATTGTGACCTTTCCACACTCTGCTCTAAAACCCAGCTACCTGCAGGGCTGGCGGAAGACGTTGCTCATCGTCTCCCATGACCAGGGCTTCCTGGATGATGTCTGCACTGACATCATCCACCTTGACACCCAGCGGCTCCACTACTACAGGGGCAATTACAGTAAGTGGGCTCATCCCCAGTGAGGAGCTGGGCCTCAGAATCGGCACAGATGCCTGTCCATCCCATCGCCCTCAGTCCTGATCACCCCTCGGTTGCTGAAAGAGGGGCACTCACTGATGTGCATCCTCTTTTACCCAGTGACCTTCAAGAAGATGTACCAGCAAAAGCAGAAGGAGCTCCTGAAGCAGTATGAGAAGCAGGAGAAGAAGCTGAAGGAGCTGAAGGCGGGCGGCAAGTCCACCAAGCAGGCGGTGAGCATGGGGGCGGCAGGGGGGGTCTCTTGAGATGGGGGCTCTCTTCAGGAGAGTGGACAAAGCCACTCAGACACCAACCTGCACTTCAGGGGCCACTGTGCAGGTGAGCGTTTCTCCCTTTCCCCTTTCTCGGCAGGAAAAGCAAACAAAGGAAGCCCTGACTCGGAAGCAGCAGAAATGCCGACGAAAAAACCAGGACGAGGAATCGCAGGAGGCCCCCGAGCTCCTGAAGCGCCCCAAGGAGTACACTGTGCGCTTCACATTCCCCAACCCCCCGCCGCTCAGCCCTCCTGTGCTGGGCCTGCACGGTGAGCCTCTGAGGCCAGCAGCGTGGGTGGGAACATGGGCACCCGTCCAGGGCCTGGACACAGGGCCCTGGAGGGTAACGGAAAAGAAAAGAAGCTGCTTCCTTTCCTGGCCCTCAGGTGTGACGTTTGGCTATGAGGGGCAGAAACTACTCTTTAAGAACTTGGATTTTGGCATTGACATGGACTCAAGAAGTGAGTTGGTGTTGGATGGCCAGAGGAGGCAGAGCAGGGGCCACAGGGAGAGGGTGTGGAGCCTCTTTGACCACCTGCCTTGCTTCCGGCAGTCTGCATCGTGGGCCCTAACGGTGTGGGGAAGAGCACCCTGCTCCTGCTGCTGACGGGCAAGCTGACACCGGTGGGTCCTGTAGCGCCGCAGGAAGGACGGTGGGAGCACTGAGTGGGGCAGCAGTTCCCAAGGCTGGAGCTGGGAGCCTGTAGGGCAAAAGGAAATACAGAACTTGCAGAGGGCTCCTATCCCTGCGGGGCTGCAGGGCGCGGTTTAGATCTGTTCAGGGAGGAGAGCCAGGAGGATGGGGTTGGATCTGGGAGCCCTGTGCTTTGGTTATACAGGAAATACATTACTTACAGAATGATTTGAATGGCATGAGTCAAAGAGAAATCTAGAGATAATCAATACAAATTTTGGTAGATAGCTGTCTCCTTTTTACCTTTGCAAATGTGCATATCCTTTATGTTTTTGTTGGTTTCTTTTAACAAAAATGGATTATCACATGAATTGTTCTATAGCCAGCTTATTTATTTATTTATATTTTAAAGAACAGCTTATTGCCTAGCTGGTTTGGCTCAGTGGATAGAGCATTGGCATGCGGACTGAGGGGTCCCAGGTTTCATTCCAGGCAAGGGCACGTGCCCAGGTTGCAGGCTCGATCCCTAGTAGGGAACATGCAGGTAGCAGCTGATCAGTGATTCTCTTTCATAATTGATGTTTCTTTTTTTTTTAAAGTATTTATAATCTTTTATTACCTGTATATATAAAAGCCTAAGCAGTCATAGGACCAGTTGCTATGACATGCACTGGCCACCAGGGTGCAGACTCTCAATGCAGGAGCTGCCCCCTGGTGGTCAGTGCACTCCCACGGCCCCTGCCCCCAGCCGACCAACCTTATGTAGCCCCTTCCCCTGGGCCCCCATTGGGGGTAGGGGGGTAGTGGCAGGCCAACTTCCCGCAATCCAGCCACCCGGGCAGCTTGCCTCCCAATAGGCATCGATAGCCAACCAGGCCAAGGGACCCCACCTATGCATGAATTTGTGCACTGGGCCTCTAGTTTTTAATATATTTGTATTGATGTCAGAGAGAAAGGAAGAGGGAAGGAGAGATAGAAATATCAATGATGACAAAGAATCACTGATTGGCTGCCTCCTGCACAGGCCCTACTGGGGATCAAGCCTGCAACCCAGGCATGTTCCCTTGACAGGATCAAACCTGGGACCCTTCAGTCCATAGGCTGACACTCTATCCACTGAGCCAAATGAGCCAGGGCTCATCATTGATGTTTCTTTCTTTCTCCCTCTCACTTTCCTCTCTGAAATCAATAAAAATATATTTTAAAAAAAGAAAAAAGAACAGCTTATTGATTTTTAGAGAGAGGAAGGGAGAGAGAAAAGAGAAACATCGATGTGAGAGCACATCTGTGGGCTGCCTCCTGCATATCCCCCACTCACAATTAAGTCCTCAACCTGGCATGTGCTCTGACCAGGAATCAAACTGGCGACCTCCTTGTGTATGGGACGGTGCTCCAACAGCTGAGCCATACCAGGCGGGCTTTCCAGATAATACACATCAAGAATTTTTCCTTGCTAGTAATTATGTAGATGCCCAGCCCCAGGCTGTACCTAGACCAGAGGGAAGGCCCTCCTCAGCATCCCCAGCCCCAGAATGGATTTGATCTCAGTCATAGGCTATTCCAGCTCTCACTGAAGGACAGTACTATAGCAAGCATCCTCTTTGTGCCTCTCTGTGAGTTTAGTTTTCCTAAATGTATTGCCCTTGGGACTTGGGCAGTATACTGCCCTATAGAACTTCAGATGGGTGGTGGCATTTGTCCTCCCTCCAGAAAAGTGCTGCAAGGGCCCTCTCCCCTCAGATCTCCCCGACCTGTCCTTAACCCCTATCTGACCTGGGGCCTGAGAAGGGGCTGTGCGCGCACCTGCTGGGAGGGAAGAAGCACTCCTGAGCTGTGGCCGGTCCCCTGGCCTGAGTCTGGTGTGCCTTTGTCACCCTGGGGAGGACAGTCATGTTCCCGCTCGCACTGGCCTGTTCCCCGTCCCAGGCTCGTATTTGTCTCCCCTTCAGAAAGTCAGGCTATGGGCCTGTTGCACCTTTTTCCTTCCCATCTCACCCCTTGCTCTTTCCTTGCAGACTCGGGGGGAAATGAGAAAGAACCACCGGCTGGTAAGTTGTCTTAGGGAATTAGGGAATGAGAGTCCGATAGAGGAAGCAGGACCTTCTCTGACCCCTTCCCTCTCCTTTGGGGCAGAAAATTGGCTTCTTCAACCAGCAGTATGCAGAGCAGCTGCACATGGAGGAGACGCCCACTGAGTACCTGCAGCAGGCCTTCAACCTGCCCTACCAGGATGCCCGCAAGTGCCTGGGCCGCTTCGGCCTTGAGAGCCATGCCCACACCATCCAGATCTGCAAACTCTCCGGTACTGCCATGAGGCTGAGGAGGCCTTCTCAGCACCCCAGCCCAGGCTGTAGCTAGACCAGAGGGAAGGGGAACTGAGGCCAGGGGGCTTCAACACACACATCCAATTGACCTGCAGGAAGGGGAGGTGGTCAGGGCTGTGATGGTTTCCTTTCTCTCTGCTGTAGGTGGGCAGAAAGCCCGAGTCGTGTTTGCAGAGCTGGCCTGTCGGGAGCCCGATGTCCTCATCTTGGTGAGTGAGCTGGACTGCAGGGGCAGGCATGTTGCAGGCGGGAGTTCTGCCGCTCATTCTGGGAATGCTTCCTCCACAGGATGAGCCCACTAACAACTTGGACATCGAATCCATCGATGCTCTGGGGGAGGCCATCAACGAGTACAAGGGTGGTGAGTCAACTCGGAGCACCCCCTCCTTCCCGGGGCCAGGCTGCAGTGGCCTTGGGCTCAGGCTCCCTTCTTTCACACACTGATTGCTGCCTCCTTCCTTCAAAGCTGTGATCGTTGTCAGCCATGACGCCCGGCTCATCACAGAAACGGGCTGCCAGCTCTGGGTGGTGGAGGAGCAGAATGTCAGCCAGATCGACGGGGACTTTGAGGACTACAAGCGGGAGGTGCTGGAGGCCCTGGGTGAAGTCATGGTCAACCGCCCCCGAGAGTGACCTTCCTTCCCTCCCCAGTGAGCTCCACAGGCCAGATGCCACTTGGCTGCCTTTCTTGAAAGACTCGTCCGCTTGCTTTTCTTCATGTAACTGAGGTGGCCTTGTGCCCGATACCCTCTGCGCCAGCAGAGGTGACGTGACCTTTGTTATTGTGGGTTCGTCCAGCCAGACTTGGCCCTGAGTCTCCTCCTTCCTCACCTGCCTCTGGTCCACCTGAGGGGCTGTGGCCCTGGGCTCTGAGCGGTGCTGCTTTTTCCGTGGGTTCCATGCAAAGGGCTGTGGCAGCTCTGCCAGGGAGAGGGGGCCTGCATCATGTCTGCTTGCAGGCCGGGGACAAGCGAGTGTCCCTGTACCACGGGAGGAATAAAGGAGGCGCATTTGTGGGCGCTGGGACTGTAGGTCTTGCTTTGCTCTGTTTGTTTCCCAGCAGCATTTAGTGTCTTCGCTTCCCACCAATATGAACGGCTCCCGTGCAATCTCACTGCACCCGGGGCGGTGCTGGCTGGGTGAGGAGCCCCCTCCTCCCCCACCCTCAGGATGCTCAGGCCTCACTGCCCAAGGTCCCCCGACATGTAGAGTGCAGGCATGCCACGGTGAAGCGCCTGTCTTTATGCGGTTAGGGGAGACTAAGGGGAAGACGTGAGCACATGTGATGGGCCAGTTGCTGGCAGGCAGCTCTTGGTTCGGGCTGCTGCATGCTCATAGAAGGAAAGGCTGTCTGGAGCTTGATTATTGGCAGGATCACTTGAGAGTGGACCTTGAGAAAGAAGAAGGATTTGAATAAGGAGGGAACAGCCCTTTTTGGAACCTAGGAAAAAAGCATATCTAAGGCTTGGAAGGAAGAAAACCAAAACAGAGTTAATGAGAGAGAGTGGCTAGAATGGCCACTCCTTCTTAGTGTTAGATTGGAGAGGTAGACTTTAAAATGCAAATGGCAAGTGGTGGGTGTGATTTTAGTTAATGAGAGAATCACTTACTGGCCACCTTCCACATGCCCCCCTCTGGGGATCTATCCTGCAACCTAGGTATGTGCCCTGACTGGGAATTGAACCGTGACCTGGTTCAACCACTGAGTCACATGAGCCAGGCCATTTGAAGTTTTTGATCACTAATTTCAGATGTTCCAAAATAACTAATGGACAGGAGCACAAATTTTATTTCTTCCATCATAAAGTATCTAAATATATAAAAGGCTAAGTGTCCATCCGTTCAACCAGTAGCTATGATGTGCACTAACCACCAGGGGGCAGACACTCAATGCAGGAGCTGCCATGTTGCACACTGTCCATTTAAAAATAAATGGCACCAGGGACCTAGCACTGACAAATCAAGACTTGGCTTCTCCCAAGCTCCATTGACACCCTGGAGCGACACCCCATTAAATCACAGCCAACACTACCAAGACCACATGGCGCAAAATGCAGCCCACAGCCCAGCCTGGAAACAGTCGCTGTGGGCACTGGGTAATTACATCATGTAGCAATGTTTAGCTTCCTCTGCCTAGTGACTAACCTCCTTGCAGTTTCTTCAGCCCAGGAACACGACTTGCTTTATAGTCAGGTGCAAACATTTCACACTAACCAAATGTCTGAGAAGCATTTTCCCGTGCCTCATCTCATTTGATCCTCACAGAAGTCCTGGAGTAGGTAGATAGACTTGGTGGAATCCTATTTTCTTTTCATTAGCTGGAAAATGGAGATTTAGAAAGTTTAGAAACTTGACCTAACTGAAAAGAAGTAAGAAATGGTGGACCTTGAAAATGACTTCAGGTATTCTCACTGCACAGAATATAGTCAAACGCTTTTGCAGTTAAATATTTCACCCTTTATTCCCCCTGTGTGATCTACAATAATATGCTTCATGTAGATATTTACTGCTGTGTTGCTGACAATTACCTGAATGAGAAGTTGGGGTGCTTCACTGGGCTGGAAAAAGTTTAGCTAATTCAGAAAACAGGTCTAATTAAGCAAGTTTATTTTCTACATATAAAAGGCTAAGTTGAGTTGTGCATGTGTGATACATCTAAAGGTCTTGCTGGCACCAATCGCACACGTGTTTTGATCTATCATTGTCAGTCGTGAATTTGGTTGACACAGGGAAAGGGCAAATAGCGATATTAAAATATTTCTTCTAATTAATTTCCTTTCAATGTGCATGAATCTGTGCACCAGGACACTAGTATGATATAATGAAATTAGTATACATAAGCATGGGTAAAAGGATGCCACCCCTCCCACCAAAAACAGCAACGTTGAACTGGAACATGGAAAAAATAACAACATGGCGCAGGGTATGAGTGACCCAAAGCCTGGAAATGCACTCTCATGAACAGAATTAAATATTTTTATTCATAAACTGCTTGTAGTGCCTGCAAATCTTGCACTAATGCACATAGCAGCATGGACGTTCCCATAAAGGAGTGCTCAGCTTCTTAATGACAGACTGCGGACACCTGCCTACCTCACACAGGGGCTGGTCCTGGAACGATGGCTCTGTTAACCTCACCAGTGCTCCGGGCATTCTCCCTAACCTGCAGAATGGACAAGGTCAATGAGGCCCTGGAGTGTTGTCCTTTTTTTTTTTTTTTTAATTTCAGAGGGGGAGAGAGAGAAACATCAATGATAGAATCATTGATCTGCTGCCTCCTGCATGCCCCCTACTGGGGACTGGGCATGTGCCCTTGACCGGAATCAAACCTGGGACCCTTCGGTCCACAGGCCAATGCTCTAGCCACTGAGCCAAACCTACTAGGGCTGGAGTGGAGTGTTGTCTTGTATACTGAGGTTGAGAGTTTGATTCCTGGTCAGGGCACATACCCAGTAGCAGGCTCAATCCCCAGTCAGGAGCATATGGGGGTAGCTGGTCAATATTTCTCACATTGATGTCTGTCTCTCCCTCTCCCTTCCTCTGTCTGGAATCCAAAAACATCCTGTGGGGGGAGGAGGGGCAATGGGGAAATAAGGACACGTAATACCTTAATAAAGAAAAAAAATACCAAGTGAGAATTAAAAAAGGGTGACCTCCTCAGCTGGTGTGGCTCCGTAGGTAGAGTGCCAGCCTGCGAACTGAAGGGCCATGGGATCGTTTCCCAGTTGAGGGCATGTCCCTGGGTTGCATGTTCAATTCACAGCCTGGTCAGGGTGTGTGCTGGAGGGAACCAATTGATGTGCCTCTCACAGCAATGTTTCCCCCGATCCATTTCACACAAAAAATCACAGGAAAAAGTGAACCTTAGGTGAACATCAACAACAAAAGACCAAAGGGTAAATCCTAGGTTGAAGTGACAGCCAGGATAGGGCTGTTTTAGGAACACAGGAGGCATTTTAGGGAAGTCTTGTCAGTGCTACCATGGAAACAGGAAAACCCTGTGGCCATACAGAATCAAAGGGGGCTGGGAACAGAAGGAGTGGCCTGTGGCCAGTGCCAGAGAGCTTAACTGGCTGTTCTGGGGCAGTGATTCTGTGTCCCAGCAGCAGCACCTGGAGTCAGCTATGCCACTGGGAAGGGGGGGTAGGGGGGGCGCGGAGCACATCTCCTGGAGGCAAGGGGAGGAGAGGGTGTTTCCTTAACATAGAGTGATTAGGAGGGACCTCAGAGGAAGAAGAT
Source organism: Corynorhinus townsendii (assembly GCA_026230045.1). Classification (NCBI taxonomy): domain Eukaryota; kingdom Metazoa; phylum Chordata; class Mammalia; order Chiroptera; family Vespertilionidae; genus Corynorhinus; species Corynorhinus townsendii. The sequence continues at coordinate 99,208,841 of JAPDVU010000004.1, read as the reverse complement.
GGAAGCCAAGGCTGGAGGAGGTGAAAGAGCGAACTAGAGGAGTGGGGGAGAAGAGCCTTTGGGGAGGCATCAGTGTGTGTAGCACCTGGAACCTGTATGATGTTACTAACCAGTGTCACCCCAATGCATTCATAAAGAAGTAACAAACGAAGAACAAGCTGGAGCCCTGGCTAGTGTGGCTCGGTTGGGTGTCATCCCGTGCACCAAAAGGTTGCCAGTTCAATACCTAGTCAGGGCACATGCCCAGGTCGCAGCTTGAAACCTGGTGGGGGCATGCAGGATTCTCTTTCATAGTTGATGCTTCTTTAAAAAAAAAAAAAAATTTATTGATTTTACAGGGAGGAAGGGAAAGACATAGAGTTAGAAATATCGTTGAGAGAGAAAATTCGATCAGCTACCTCCTGCATGCCTGCAACCAAGGTACATGCTCTTAACCAGAATCAAATCCAAGATCCTTCAGTCTGAGGGCGACACTCTAGCCACTGAGTCAAACCCTTAGGGCCATTGTTGATGTTTCTATCTCTCCCTCTCCCTTTTCTGAAGTCAATATTTACATATGAAAGCTGGAAAGAACTCGATATAGTCAGAGGACATAGCTTGAGCTTAGAGTGTGAGCTGGGCCAGGACACATGCTTGGAGCCTTAGGAACCTTGCCAGTGAGTGGGAATGTGGTCCTAGGAGCAATGGAAGCCGCTGGTAGTGCTTGCACAGGGTGCCAATTGATCTGGTTTCATCTTTACAGGACTGCCCTGGCTACTGCGTGGGGAACAGTGTGTGTGTGGGGGGGGGGGGGACAGATGAGAGAGGAAAGGCCAGAAGTGAGATAGTGCTTTGGAAGGAGATATTCTTCCTCTAAGAAAATGTAGGCTCGGGAGAGAACCAAGATGGCGGCATAGGTAAACACCTAAACTGCGGCCTTGCACAACAATTTCAAAACTACAACTAAAAGACAAAACGTCTTGCCAAAACCGGTTTTGCTCAGTGGATAGAGCGTCAGCCTGCGGACTGAAAGGTCCCAGGTTTGATTCCGGTCAAGGGCACATACCTTGGTTGCAGGCACATCCCCAGTGGGAGGTGTGCAGGAGGCGGCTGATCGATGTTTCTCTCTCATCAATGTTTCTAACTCTCTATCCCTCTCCCTTCCTCTCTGTAAAATATCAATAAAATATATATTTTTTTAAAAAAGACAAAACATATATCACCCAGAACCACGGGAAAGCTGGTGGAGTGGAAGTTCTACAACTAGAAGGAAAGAGAAAAGAGCATTGGAATGTGCACAAGCACTGAAAAGCTGAGGTACGGAGGCACATGAATTGGCCTGGCGGCGGGCGACTGGGTACGCTGCTTTTTTCAACCCAAAGGAAGACAAGCTCCCGATTACTCTGAACTCCAGTTTCTGGGGAGACACTGGGGACCCAAACTCCTACAGGGAGAAGCTGGACTGTCTGCCATTGGGTCAGAAAGTGAGGGTGACTTTCTTGCAGAGGTGCGCACAGCAATCATTGTTTACTGCGTTGGGGCGCGGAATGCGGGGAATTGGAAACATGGAGACGCAGAGACAGCTGACTGGCAGCCATCGCTCTTTGCCACGCCCTAGCCTAGTGACTCCCTGACACCCCACCCTGCACAACCTACAAACCCACCCAAACTCCGCGCAGCGGCTTTTGCATATAAATAAGCCCTATTGCAGCTTAACCTAACAAACTGCAGTTCTGGTCAGACAGCTCCAAAACCTCCAAACCCCAAGCAAAGAGGAGAAAACTGCAGCTCTCACTGTAGCTCCTGCTGGGTAGCCTCAGACAGTAGCTGACCTGCACCCCATTGGAGATACAGAAGCTAGTGTATCTAGTGGTCAGTGTGAGATGACACCAGATTTTAACTATTCACATCCATAAGTGGCACATTCAAGAGGCAGACTCAGTGAGCACCAAAGCCCCACTGAAACAAGTCCTGCCCCATAAGTGTGTCTCCAGCATAGCAGTTCTTCCATTATAGACACAGCGGGTCCTCACAGCCAATTGGCCTGGAGGTCAATTCCTCTCTGTGTACCAACAGCAATCAAGGCTTAACTATACCAAGACTTTGCACTCAGCCCACAAAGGGGTGCACCAAGAGTGTCCACCTTAGGTGATAGGCTGAACCACTGGCCACCTACCACAGAAAATCACTCCATCAACACAGGGAAGCAGCAAAATGCAGAGACAAAGAAACATGTCACGAATGAAAGAAATGGAGGAAAGCAAACTACTGGACATAGAGTTCAAAACCACATTTATAAGGTTACTCAAGAATCTTCTAAAAACCGCTGAGAAACTTGATGAGACCTCCAAGGAGCTTAGTGAGACCTTCAAGGACCTTAATGAGAATGCCAAAAAAATGGAAAAGGACCAGTCAGAAATTAAGCATACACTGTCTAAAATAAAGAATATACAGAAATTCACCCTAACCAGTTTGGCTCAGTGGATAGAGCGTCGGCCTGCGGACTGAAGGGTCCCAGGTTCGATTCCGGTCAAGGGCATGTACCTTGGTTGCAGGCACATTCCCAGTAGGAGGTGTGCAGGAGGCAGCTGATCGATGTTTCTCTCTCATCGATGTTTCTAACTATCCCTCTCCCTTCCTCTCTGTAAAAAACCAATAAAATATATTTTTAAAAAAAGAATATACAGAAATTCAACTGTAGATCAAAGGACCCCAAGAATCAAACCAAAGATCTGAAATATGAGGAAACAAAAAACACCCAACCAGAAAAACAAAAAAGAATCCAAAAATATGAAGATGGTGTTAAGGAGCCTCTGGGACAACTTTAAGCGTACCAACATCCGAATTATTGGGGTGCCAGAAGAGAGAGAGCAAAATATTGAAAACCTATTAGAAGAAATGACAGAAAACTTCCCCTACCTGGTGAAAGAAATAGACTTACAAGTCCAGGAAGTGCAGAGAACCCCAAACAAGAGGAATCCAAAGAAGACCACACCAAGACACATCATGATTAAAATGCCAAGGGCAAAAGACAAAGAATCTTGAAAGCAGCAAGAGAAAAACAGTTAGTTACCCATACAACTGTCAGCGGATTTCTCAACAGAAACTATGCAGGCCAGAAGGGAGTGGCAAGAAATATTCAAAGTGATGAACAGCAAGAACCTACAACCAAGATTACCCAGCAAAGCTATCATTCAGAATTGAAGGTCAGATAAAGAGCTTCACAGACAAGAAAAAGCTAAAGGAGTTCATCACCACCAAACCAGGATTATATGATATACTGAAGGGTGTTCTTTAAGAAGAGGAAGAAGAAGAAAAAGGTAAAGATAAAAATTATGAACAACAAAATGACAACAAATACCTACCAACAAGTGAATCTAAAAATCAAGTTAATAAAAAAATCTGATGAACAGAATGGACTGATGAATATAATAGAATCAGGGACATAGAAAGGGAGTGGACTGACAATTCTCAGGGGGAAGGGGGTGTGAGGGGTGTGGGAAGAGACTGGACAAAAATCTTACACCTATGGATGAAGACAGTGGCAGGGGGTAAGGGCATGGGATGGCGTGGGTAATCAGAGGGGAGCTATGGGGGGGAAAAAAGAGGAACACCTGTAATAATCTGAACAATAAAGATATATTTAAAAAAACAGACTCAAAAAAAGAAAAAGAAAATGTAGGCTTGTATATTTTCAGGGGAAGAGAATGGGAAAGGGGGCTCACATCATGAGTTTTGGTGTCAGAAAATCAAGAAGAGTTAGAGTACCCTAGCCAGTTTGGCTCAGTGGATAGAACATCAGCCTGTGGGCCAAAGGGTCCCAGGTTGGATTCCAGTCAAGGGCACGTACCTCAGTTGCAGGCTCCTCCTCAGCCAGGGCCCTGGTTGGAGTGCATGCACGAGGCAACCAATCCATGTTTCTCTCACATCGATATTTCTCTTTCACTCTCTCTAAATATCAGTGGAAAAATATCCTCGGGTAAAACTTAAAAAAAAAAAGGGAGTTTGCCAAGCAGCAGCAAATACGTTGAGTTAGTACTTAATTGTACTGGCCTGAGGTAGTAGGATTTTGTAATTTTTTTTAAGAAAGGGAGAAACATTTTGTTGTTCCATTTGTTTATGCATTCATAAACAATGAATGCATTGTTTGGTTGCTTCTTGTATGTGACCCCAGAAATAGAACCCTCAACCCTGATGTATGGGGACAAGACCCTGAGTTACCCAGCCAGGTTGGATTCTGTAATTTTTTAACATTTGATTTCCCAGAACAGAACTAGGAGAATGTAATGCTGACAACTCAGAATTGGAGTCAAAAGGGTTGAGAGATATCAGAAGTTGAATAGGATTTGGGGGGTGGGGGTGGAAGCAGAAAAGAAGAAAAAAACCTAAAGGGGAGAGAAGTGCCTGCAGGGCTTGATGGGTCCATGGGTTTGGTGAAATGGATGAGCGTTCAGCCTCTCTCCCTGCCCCCATTATTTTTTTGTTAATCCTCACCCGAGGATATTTTTTCAATTGATTTTTAGAAAGTGTGAAAGGGAAGCAGGGGTGGAGAGATAAACATTGATATGAAAGAGACACATCCACTGGTTACTTCCCACACCCTGACCAGGCCCGGGGAATCGAACCTGCAACCCAAGTATGTGCCCTTAACTGGAAATCAAACCCACAACCCTGCGGTTGTGTGGGCTAACACTGGCCAGGGCAGGAAAAATTTTTGTGGAGAATTTGAAAGGAAAATGACGGACTCATCTTCAAATAACAATGGAAAAACTTGAAGCTCTCTTTAAAGGCCTATTGCAGGAGACGCAAGGAGGTGAGAAGCAGGCACTTGATGGAGCCAGAAGGAAAGAAACTCAAGTTAAAGTGGGCCGACACAAAGAACAAATTCAAAATTAAAATTTCTCCCTTGAAACATAAAAAATAAAAATAAAAAATAAAGTGGGCCGAATAGATTGACTGCTCTTCGTTTTTTCACTTGAGCGTGTTTGTATTTCACCTTTAGATTAAGTCCTCCTCCCAGGCCCTCTACTGAGTGCACAGAGCAACAGTAGGCTGACTGCCTGAGCGTCACACCTGAGACTGGACAGAGGGAGGGGGGGAAAAGGCACCGCTGGCCTCGCTAGATGTAAACAAGGTACTGTGAAGATGGCCAGTCTTGAAAATAACAGCCAAGAAACTTATAGGGCAGTGACTTCATTTTCCAGATCAGCAACATCAGGGAGCTTGTCAGAAACACAAAATTTCGGGATCTATCCAACATCTACTGAATCAGAAAATTTGCTGACCCCTCCACCTTTATTTTTCATGTTTTAAAATTTTTATTTTAGAGAGAGGAGGAGAGAAACATCGATTGGCTGTCCCCATGCATCCTGACTGGGAATCCATGGGATGGCACTCAACTAAGCCAGGGTTCCAATCTGTCTTTTAACAGGCCCTTCAGACATTCTGGTGAACACTAAAAGGTTGAAAACCACTCTTCTCTCTCCCTAAAATGTAATATTCCCCTAATTTCTAGTTCCAAGAATAGCAGATTTAGCCCGGCCAGTGGGTAAGTGGTAAAGGAGTTCATAGGTCACGGTTCACTTCCCAGTGGGTTGGTTAGGGAACATGCTGGGCTGTGGGCTCGTTCCCCAGTAGGGGGGAATGTAGGTGGCAGCCAATCAAGGTCTTTGTCATTGATGTTTCTCTCTGAAATCAATAAAAATATATTTTAAAAATAGCAGATTTAACTTCTTACTCAAAGTTAATTCTATCCCTCTATATTCTGGTCTCTAAAACCTCCTGTGTTCCCAGGAATCTTATTCCATACCTAGACCCTCGATTTCACACCTCCCCTCAAAGACTAAGCTGGGTCCGAGATCTCCCTGTCCCCTCACAGCAGGTCATTTTCTCCAGCTCCGCAGTCACTCTTTGCAAAGAGCAGTCTACACTTTCCCATCTCCCCTGGAATTGTTCTCAAAACACTGCTCATGGATTTCTCCTGCTCCTCCTCCCGTCCTCTGAACTCCTTCCCTGAGCATTCCACAGCTGGCAGCCCACCACAGGCTGTCTGGGACCCATTGCCTTCTCCAAGGATGCTGGTCCTAGGCTCCCCTGTGCAGAGAGACACGTCACATCAGCATTCTCACATCAACTGTGACTTGAAGGTAGAACTTGCTAGCTCCACTCAGGTCTGAAAAACAGACTCCATGAAGGTTTGTATTCATGCACCTAAAACAGCTGGTAATTGGCTGGGTTTTGTTTTTAAGGAGTCCAAACACACAAGGGGTTAAATAAGCTGCTTCTCTCTCCACTGTTTATTATTAATGTACAAAATATACAAAACCAAAAGAAAAAATACTCATCCTTAAATCCATCGTGGCTCTAACCCAAGGCCTTGCACAAAACCCAATCAACCCACTGTTTTCATAGAAAACAACTGATTCGAGACGGGTGAAAGAAAGAGGGCTGCGTAAGGGCCAGTGTTGTTGAATGCACCCAGGACGGTGCCCGAAGGGGACTCAGAGGTGTCCTCACTCCAAGGTTCCAGGTGGGGACAGGAAGCGTGCTAACTCCCAGGGCAGTGCATGTAGTGTGACTGTCAGGCCCGGCGTGCTGGGCTTCAGTTCATGCACAGCTGGTCTCCCTGCTGCTTCCAGCATGAGCTGTGTGTGCAGGGTAGACCGCCACCAGCTGGCTGCAATGCATCCGCAGCCGCAGCTTTCACAGAAGGCTGCCTAGTCTGACCTCGTTGAGAAGGGCTCAGGATGTGTCCAGCCAGTGTGCAGTGGGAGCCCTCTCACTGTAGTGGGATATCCGATATCCCCTTTTACCATCACCCCACCCCGAGGAATGGTGGTCTTAGCTGGGATGGTTTGGGAGGGCAGCTGATCCCACATCAGAGCTCCGTGCACGGGGAGGACTGGCACAGGTTAGGTGCCCTCAAGCATCAGTGGTAACACTGCAAAGGAGCTTGGCTTCCAGGGCAAGTCTCCTCAGAAAGTGAAGCCAGCCGAGTCTTCGAGCCTCCTCTTCACAGGCAGGGCAGAGTGGGTCTAGTCCTCCCATCTGGAGGAGCGTGTACATGGGGCGCACCAGTGATCAGAAACCCAGGACAGAGCAGTGGGGACTGAGGCGGCTGGCTCCTCCTCAGCTGGGGAAGGGACAAACGGGCCTCACAGAAGCCATAACAGTGTGTGGGGCAGGCAGGGTCCTTAGGGCAGGGGGGGCCCATTGACCCCTGGGTGGTAGAAGGCACAGCTGTCCTCATAGCGGCAGTTGCCCTTCATCATAAAGTGTCGACAAACGGGGCGGTTGGACATGTCTGAAAAAGAGGGTGGATGGTTAGGGAGGAGATGCTAGGTCACCACCACCCTCACCACCTCCATGGCCATGAAGCCAGAGAACTGTCTTTCAGAGAGATCCTGGGGGTAGAGGGGAAGGGCTAGGGTAGGAAGAGCCACACATGCTGGGACAGGCAGCTTCAGGTTCAGCCTAGCACCCCCAGGTAGAGACAATCCCAGTCTGGGGGGGATACAATAAATGCCATATAGGGGCAGGAATCATCCTCACCTCCTCCATGGCTGTGGCCTCCATCGTGCCCTCGGTGGCCCCCTCCTCCGTGGCCAGGGCCATTATGGCCACGGTGCTCATGAGGAGGTGGTCCTCGATGATCATGGCCTCGGTGACCAGGGACATCATGAGGCCGGTGGCCATGGGGTCCCCCATGTCCAGGACCTTCATGGGGGCGATGCCCACCATTTCCACCCATGCTCCCACCAGGACCTTCATGAGGACGATGACCACTGCCACTGCCCATGCCCCCACCAGGGCCTTCGTGGGGACGGTGTCCTCCACCCATGCCCCCACCAGGGCCCCCTCGTCCGTTTGGGGGTCCTCCTCCAGAGCGACCTCCTCTGGCCCCTCGAAATGGAGGAGGAGGGGGAGGAGGTTCATTGCCCCCTCGACCACCACGACCTCTATGGTATGGTCCAGGTCCAGGTCCAGGTCCAGGCCCGCCCCCGCCCCGCATCGGGCCACCCCGCATGGGGTCAGCAGGGCCATCCCAGAAGGGATCACCACCCCGGGGAGGGGGGGGGTGGACCCAGGAGACGTGGACCCATTGGCCCCCCAGGGCCTCCAGGGCCTCCATGGGGACCTGTTAGGAAAAAAGGGGAGACAATGTTACACTCAAGAGACTGCTCCCTCTCACCCTAAGCCACCTCCCCCCTCCTTTTGGTCAATCCTACACTATTATCAGACCACAGGTTAGCAGATAAGCCCCTTATTCCAACACCCCAGTCACCGCCTACCTGGCATAGGTCCCCCAGGGCCAGGGGGGAAGTGCTGCATTCCCTTGGGGACCCCAGGGCCTCCTTGTGGGAAACCATTGGCCATTGGGCCAGGGCCTAAGAGTCCATGTGGTACTGTTAATGAAAAAAGAGTGAAATAGTCAGCAAGAGGCTTCTAGAAGAGTGATATCCTTCTCGCTGAAGTGTGCCCCACGGATACTTGAAGAACCAGCTGACATAGTCTAATCTCCATCCCACCCCCATGTCTGGCCACTGCCTGGCAATACCCCTGCTTCCCCAACCGCATGCAGCCCAGCCCTGGCTGGCCCTGACCTTACCCAGCATCTGCTTGATCTTGTCTGAGTAGTCTGGTTGCTTCAGCAGTTCCTCTGAGGGGTGACTATTTGGGCTACCCTAGAGAGCAACAGTCCTCATCAGCAGAGAAAGGGAGAGCCCAGAGGAGGGATGCAGGAAGAGGAGGAGGACTGGGGTAAGGGGAAGGGCGGGGCTGGCAAAGCAGAACCAAGGACGAGGCTCATACCATGATGGAGGTGAGGATCTCCTGGACATTGATGCCTCCTCCTCCAGGACCCTGGGGGCTCTTCCCAGCACCCATGCTTCCCATAAGATTGGCCAGAACAGGAGGTAACTTGGAGCCACCTGTCCCATCAGGTGAGCCACCGGCCTCCCCAGGCTCCAGGGTCTCAACATATGGAGTCTCATCCATGGAACATTCCTGAAAGCAGAGCAGAGCAGTGAGGACCACAGAATGAATGAAGGGGAGTCATGCACGAGAGCTGCATTAGCATCCATTACAGCCCCATCGTCACCTCACACTCACCTCGTCCAAGGGGATGAGCTTCGGGGGGACAGGTTCGTAGGGTTCAGGGTCTGGCTCGTGAGGGCTAGCACAAATGCGGGGGGGGGGGGGGCAAAAAAAGAATGCTGGTCAAATTATTGATCCAGTCCCTCCAATGTCTTCTCCGTAATCAACCCTCTCCGTAATCAACCCAGGGCAGGCACCTCATTCTGCTCACCTTTCCTTGTTCAGGAAGAGCTCCTGAAGGATTCCTTTCTCCCGCTCAGCCTGGATGTACCGTTCCTGGCTGTTGCTTCCAGGGGTGACAAGAGGTGAGGGCAGAACCAGGGGCCGGGGGCACACCCACGGCACCTTCTCCTCCATGTTGTCATGGCTCAGACGCCGGGCCGTCTCAAATGCATGTCTATCTGACAGTATCTCTCGCTTAGCAGCCTCGCCAAAGTCCTTGATCTTATTCACATTTACTGTTGGCAAGGAGGAAAAAAGCAAGAGGAAAAGTAAGCACAACCAGCTCGTTTTAAATGCTCTGTACCCACCTATTAGATAGAAACCTCGACTTCTAACCTCGTTCAGTTTCATCCAGTTCAAAATAGAAGTATTCCCTCAGCTTGCCCTCCTCAGGCCATGTCACCGTCTTCCTCTTCCTGCCTTTCCGTGTCAGCTGGCTGGGATCGCCAGGACTCTCCACTGGTTTTGCATCCAGAGCTCCTGGCTCCAAAGAGGCTGTAAGCAGGAGAAATTTCAGACGCAAGCCCTTCCCCTTGGGAAACCCCCAGTCTGGCCCAGCCTCTGGACTGACCTGCATCCAGGAGCTCTGGGACCTCCACAGGGGGGACTGGGGTCCCTGGACGGTCTGTGTCCATAGCCTCAGGAGGTGCTGGCTCTGGGGAAGAAGGTTTGGCTGTGCTTGGCTCTGTGCTTGTTTTCCCTTCAAATGGGCTTGGCTATTGTGAAAGGAAAAGAAGTTAATGAGCTGAGAGAAAAACCAAGGTCAAGGCAAGGCAGTTAGTGCAGGGTCCGGGGCAGGATCCCTCAACAGTTCATATAACGAGGATCCATGTCAAACACTGCCCACTGTCACCAGTCTGCATCGGAGACAAACTCCTCTTGCCCTCCCCAACTCCAAGCTATAGAGCTCCTTCTTTTTTTAAAAATGTTTTCATTGATTTTAGAGAGAAACATCAATCAGCTGCCTCCTGCACACCCCCTACTGAGGATTGAGCCCACAACAAGGGCATGTTCCCTGACCAGGAATCGAACCAGCCACCACTGAGTGAATGGGACTACCAACTGAGCCACAATGGCCAGGGCATTGGGCCCTTCCTTTGACTTTACGTTTACACCCTGCCACACCTACCACCCAGGGCCCATACCTTGGCAGCTGTAGGCGACAGCACCTTCTTCTTCTTCTTAATTTTGATGCCTGGGACAGGGGCTGAGTTGAGTGCATCCAGGAAGCCAAGGCCCTCCATAGCTACAAAAGGAAGAAGCATAAATGGAACCATCACACCTCCTTTATAATCCTATTCCTATAGAACCAGTCTGGGCAGAAAAGTGGGTGAGCGCAGACCCTGCCTCAACCTGGGACACAGTAAGCTCAAGGTGGCCAGGGAGCATAGGGACAGGAAATTCCTGACATTTTTCTCCTTTTTAAAAAATATGTATCTTTATTACTCATTTCAGAGAAGAAGAGAGAGAGAAACGTCAATGATGAGAGAAAATCACTGATCAGCTGCCTCCTGCATGCCCCACACTAGGAATTGAACCGTGACCTCCTGCTTCATAGGTTGATGCTCAACCACCGAGCCACACCAGCTGGGTTGTTATCTTCCTACCAGAGGCCCAGGTGGGGGGTAGAGTGGGGGTGGGGGTTGTCCCTCAGCCCAGCCTGCACCCTCTCCAATCTTGGACCCTTTGAGGGATGTCCGACTGCCCATTTAGGCCCGATCCCACCTGGCTCCCAACTGTTCACCTGCCTGCCTGTCTGCCTGCCTGATTGCCCCAACTGCCCTCCCCTGCAGGCCTGGTCATGCCTAACTGCCCTCCCCTGCAGGCCTGGTCCCCCGCAACTGTCCTCCCCTGCAGGCTTGGTCCCCCCTACCCCCCGCAACTGCCCTCCCCTGTTGGCCATCTTGTGTCCACATGGGGGCGGCCATCTTGTGTGCCGGGGTGACGGTCAATTTGCATATTACCTCTTTTTTATATAGGATTCAAGGCAGGCAAGCCGTGGTTTTGGATATGAACTAGAGTTCAGGCACCTGACAAAGCCAGCCCTGAGGACATGACAGATCACCCTGCCAGCTGGGAGTGGCCCTAACCAGTCAGTGAAGAGCACATCTCCCACCTCATCTCTCAGGTCACTCCTAAGTAACCCTATGAAACAAGCTTCAGAGGTGTAAAAATTAAAGACACCAAGAAATCAAAGGAAAATGGAGGAAAACATTAAAGAGAAGGAACCCCCCCCCCATGCATCCCATGAAGAGTTTGCTCCCAAATTCAATACATTCTGACTCACGCTGTGGCGGGATGATCTTCACTTTGATCTCTTTGGTAGCATTGGGTGTTGTGTTGAGTGGCTTGTACTTCTTCTCTGCATGGGGTGCTGTGTCTCCTGGAGCAACTGCTGAGCTGTTAGAAGAGGAACTGTCAAAAACACTGCCCTTCTTTCTCGTGGCCTCAGACCAAGCCCACTCAGAAGTTCAGCACAGAGTCTTTACCTCTGACGCTTGAGGGGAATGGGCTTAAGGTTGTATTTGTCAGAAACCATCACTGCACTGGCGTTCTTCTTCACAGGCACCAAAGATGGGGTCTCCAGCTCTAATCCTGGGGAAGAGACAGGGGGTGGGGTTGAATTCACACCCACCCTCTTGACTTTTGTTGTTGTTAAAGATTTTTAATTGATTTTTAGAGAGAGAGGAAGGGAGAGGAAAAGAGTGTAACATCAATGTGAGAGCAAAACATTGATCATGTTCCCTACTGGGGATCCAGCACACAACCTGGGCATGTGCCCTGACCGGGAATCAAACCAGTGACCTTTTGGTGCACAGGACAATATCCAACCGAGCCACATTAGCCAGGGCCACCTTCTTGACTTTTCCTCTCGGTTCATCTAGCCTTGTATAATCTTGAGCTTCACCCGCTAGTCTTCCTCTTTTTTGCATATCATAATCCAGCAATTCCACCATAAGGCCCTGGGTGTGCACATATCCACAGACCCAGGGGCCTGCCAGCAGCCTCACCAGTGGAGCGGAACTTGGCGTGACTGGGTGCTGTGGTTCGAAGAGACTTAGGCTTCTCCTTCTTCTTCTCTGGGGCTTCCTCAGTCCGGGGCTCAGCCTTCACCTCAGTTAAAGGTCGCTCAGGGGGGGTGGCTCGACCCTTTCCCTCTTCTTTTCGCTTTTTCTTATCTTTCTCTGTTGTGGAAATACAAAGTAGAAAAAGATTTTACTGAGATAAAGACTGCTGGTAGTGGTGAAGTAGGCTGAAAACACTGGAGGCCACATCCCATGGGAGATAAATCAATATGGAGACAAAGGACCTGGGAGCTCACCAGCAGGCTGGGCACTGCTCTGGGAGCGGATGACAGCCATCCAGTCGCTGACAAGGACGGAGGCCAACTTCCGGAGCTCTGAGGGGACAAAAAGAGGAAATGCCTAAATAACTTAAAATGTTATCTGTCCAGTAACAGAGATGTTTGAACATTTATTACAGAACACATTATAAGAACTACATCACTGCTTCATATATACAGGGTGGGCAAAAGTAGGTTTACAGTTGTGAGTCCTCGAAAGTTTATTCTTATAATTACAAGAGGCCTGGTGCATGAAATTTGTGCATGGGGCTTGGGGGAGTGGGTGGAGAGGGTGTCCCTCAGCCCAGCCTGCACCCTCTCCAATCTGGGACCCCTCAAGGGATGTCCGACTGCCCGTTTAGGCCTGATCCTACCTACCTACCTGGACCAGGCCTAAATGGGCAGTCGGACATCCCTCTGACAATCCAGGACTGTGGGCTCCCAAATGCTCGCCTGCCTGCCTTCCTGATTGCCCCTAACTGCTTCTGCCTACCAGCCTGATCACCCTCTAACCACTGCCCTGCCAGCCTGGTCGCCCCTAACTGCCCGCTCCTGCAGGCCTGGGCCCTCCCCAACTGCCCTTTCCTGCAGGCCCGGTCACCCCCAACTTCCCTCCTCTGCCAGCCTGGTAACCCCTAACTGCCCTCCCCTGCAGGCCTAGTCCCTCCCAACTGCACTCCTGCTGGCCATCTTATGTCCACATGGGGGCAGCCATCTTGTGTGTTGGAGTGATGGTCAATCTGCATAGTACTTTTATTAGATATGATAGAGGTCTAGTGCACGGGTGGGGGCCCGCTGGTTTGTCCTGAAGGGTGTCCCGGATCAGGTTGGGGGTTCCCTTGGGGCGTGGGATGGCCTGGGCGAGGGGTTGTAGGCCGGACATGCCCCCTCGGCGACCCAAGCGGAGGACCTGGTATCGGGATTTGTTTATCTTTTACAAAACTTTGTAGCCTGGAGTGGAGGCCTGAGCCTGCAAGGGCAGGCAGAAAGCTTGGCTTCCTCCATTGCCGGGGAAAACCAAGCCGCCCTCCTGCTCTTTGCGGCCACAGCCATCTTGGTTGGGTTTATTTGCATATTTGCTCCTGATTGGCTGGTGGGTGTAGCGGAGGTATGGTCGATTTGCATATTACTTTTATTAGATAGGATTTACTTATTAGAGGCCCAGTGCACGAAATTCATGCAAGGGGGGGTGTCCCTCAGCCCAGCCTGTACCCTCTCCAATCTGGGACCCTTCGAGGGATGTTCATTGCCGGTTTACAGGGATCAGGCCATGGGGATGTGGCTAGCCTGGGTGAGGAGCTGAGGGCTGTTTTCAGGCTGGCCACACCCCCTTCAGGGTGGGGGTCCCTGCTGGGGTGTCTGGCTAGCCTGGGTGAAAGGCTAATGGCTGTTTGCATGCTGGCCACACCCCCTGGCGACCCAAGCTCCCAGCCCCTCCTTGTTTTCTTTTTTTCAGCACCTCTTTGAGTGGAGGCCAGGACCAGCTGGAAGCAGGTATCTGGGATTTATCTATCTTCTATAATTGAAACTTTGTAGCCTTGAGTGGAGGCCAGGGCCGGCCAGGGCCGGCCAGGGCCGGCCAGGGCAGGCAGGAAGCTTGGCTTCCTCCATCACCGGGGGCAACCCAAGCCTCCTGCTGGCTCCAGCTCTGTGGCCGCTGCCATCTTTATTGGGTTAATCCTGATTGGCTGGTGGGTGTAGTGTAGTGATGGTCAATTTGCATCTTTCTCTTTTATTAGTGTAGATTATTGCAGTATTTATAAACCTACTTTTACCCACCCCTATATATCTCCTGTAATTGTTACAACCTGAAAAACTTTTATTAAAGAATGGTGTATTGCCTGACCGGTATGGCTCAGTGCAGGTCATATGACTGGGTTGCAGGCTCAATTCCCAAGTAGGGGGTGTGCAGGAGGCAGCCAACTGATGATTCTCAATACTGATGTTTCTATCTCTCTCCCCTTCAATACATTGTTACTTTTTAAAATATATTTTTATTGATTACAGAGAGGAAGGGAGAAGAGAGAAATACTGATGTGAGATCGTAACATCGACTCACATCACATAGAAGCATAGAGATTAGTCACAAAATTAGAAAGTGGCAGAATGAACCAAATATCTATGCTCTTCCCTTTCTATTAAAAGAGAAATTAGTCCTAGCAGTTCAGCACAGTGGATAAAGAGTTGGCCTTTGGACTGAAGGCTGCAGGTTCAATTCCAGTCAAGGGCACATACCTCAGTTGCAGGCTCGATCCCTGGCCCTGGTCAGGGAGTGTGTAGGAAGCAACCAATCGATGTCTCTCTCTCACATCGACATTTCTCTGTCCTACCCCCCTTCTACTCTGTCTAAAAAAAATAAATCAATGGAAAAAATATCCTCAAGTGAGGATTAATAAAAAAAAAACAGAAACTAAAATCAGGAGAAAGATAGCAGAGTTCAAGTATCTGAAGGGCTACTAGCTTCTAAAATGAACAGCATTACTCTGTGTTATCCTAAAGGTGAACTTAATGCAAAGGAAGCCAACTTAGATTCATCTTACAAAAGACTTTCTAGGCAATCTTTTTAGAAAATCAATTAAGTATGTCAAGGATGAAAAAAGAGCTGAAAAACAGACCAATTTAGGGTTGCAGTTTATTTAAAGAAAAAAGAGGTCAGAGAATTTTAAAGAATAGAATTTGTTTGTTGCTCTTTCTTTTTGTACTCAGCAAATAACATCTCTTATCTATGGCATCTCCCTTCCTGACAACATTTCCACTTTCGGACTCATGTAATAATGAGATTGTCATATTAACATTAAAACCTAACTTTTCAAAATAGTCACAAACTGGCAATTTCTGTATCTAAGGCAAGATGAATCCCAATGTATCCCCAATGCAGGAAAACCCTAAAACCTTTTCAGAGCAATTGATAGTATGGTCCAGTGAGACCTCACTATAGTCGATAAGTACAAATTCCTATATCCAAAGGAAGTATAAGAATAATAATTAAATCTATATTCAAAGAAGGCAGAAAAATTGAGCCAGCCAGAAAACAGTGACAATATATCTGACAGAGAAGGAACAACAGATGTGGAATGACTTAATGGGCTTTATTTTATGGGATATATTTTATGCTATAAATTATTATTACAGACTAGAGGCCTGGTGCATGAAATTCATGCGGCCTGCACCCTCTCACAGTCCAGGATCTCTCAGGGGATGTCCGACTGCTGGCTTAGGTCCTAAGCCAGCAGTTGGACATCCTTAGCACTACCATGGAGGCAGGAGAGGCTCCCACCACTGTCGCTGAGCTCACCAGCCATGAGCCCAGCTCAGGGCTTCTGGCTGAGTGGTGCTCCCCCTGTGGGAGTGCACTGACCACCAGGGGGCAGCTCCTGCACTGAGCATCTGCTCCCAGGTGGTCAGTGTGCATCACAGCAACCGGTTGTTCTGCTGTTCGGTCAGTTTGCATATTAGCCTTTATTATATAGGATACTCTGAGATGTCACAAAGATATTGAAGTGCTTTGTATCTAAAGGGACCTAAAAACTGGGAATTAATACAACTAAAAGAATTGAAAGGTAGGGGCCCTGGCCAGTCTGGGTCAGTTGGTTGAGCATCAAAAGGTCACCAGCTCAATTATGGGTCAGAGCACATGCCTGTGCTATGGGCTAGATCCCCAGTAGGGGGTGTGCAATAGGCAACTGATCAATATTTATCACTCTCTCCCTTCTTCTCTCTCTCTAGTTAATAAAAACTTATTTTTAAAAGAAGAGAGCCCAGCTGGCATAGTTCCATGGTTGACCATTGACCTATGAACCAGGAGGGCATGGTTCAATTTCTGTCAGGTAAATCTCTACCCAGCCCCTGCCCCACCATCAGTCTTCAACACACTATTGTCTGTATCCCTGACCTGCCTAAACTGTACATATCCTCCTATATAATAAAAGGCTAATACACAATTTGTCCCCTCAACCGAGAGTTCGACCAGGGAGTGGGGCCAGCCAGCCAACTGCCCCGCGGCCCCTCCCCCTGGCCGACCCTGCCCCCGCCCCTGATTGCCTCCCACCCTGAACTATCTGGCCAGGGCACACCAAGAGTTCTTAAGAATCAGCTTCTAGCCCTGGCCGGGTAGCTCAATTGGTTAGAGCATCATCCTGGTACACCAAGGTTGCTGGTTCTATCCCTAGTCAGGGCACACACAAGAAGCAGCCAATGAATGCATAAATAAGTGGAACAACAGAACAATATTTTTCTCTGTCTCTAAAATAAAATAAAGATTAAAAAAAAAAAAAAAAAAGAATCAGCTCTGGTTAAAGCATGGTACCTTATCTTACCCTCAATAGTAGAAAAATGAACAAATCCCATTCGAAATTGAGACCAGGAGACAGGGGACAGGGGACAGGTTAGAGGAACTAAATTTTCAAAAGAAAGAGAAAAGCAACAGAGAGTAAAGAGTAAGGAAGGAAGGTACAGTCCAAGGATGGGGACAGACACGTAGGGAATTAAGTGTAAGTAATGGAGGAAGGTCCAGACAGAGGAAGGACTGGCTCCTACCTTCATCCTCACTTGACTTGCTCAGTTGCTTCACCAGTTTGGCTGTGTTGTTCTATGGGAGACAGGGACAGCAGAAAAATAAATGCCAGGACAGTAAGGCCACTCAGAGCTAACAAGCCCCAAACTCACTCACAACCTCCTCACAGTCCCTTAACAGGGACTGTGTGGAGATAGTCTAATTAAAAAAGCTTTGTGGGCATAGTTTTATCTAATCCTTAAAATAATCCAGTTAGGTAGATACAATTATTCCCATTTTATAGATGAAAAAGACTGAGGCTCAGAAATATGGAGCGCCCCAAGGACACACACCTATTGACGGAGATAAATTTGAACCAAGTCTTCTGATTCCAATTTCCTGTTTTTCCTACCATTTCACCTCACAGGCCCAAGGATCACAGCCTCCCCAGAGTCAGTGTAAGTTTCTCATCTGTCAGGCTCAACCAAAGAAGAGGTACTGAGGTAGGAAAGACGGAAGGTACCTGCTTGAGATGGTCCACGGTGAGTGGCAGGTGCTGTAAGGTCAACAGAATTTGCTGCAACAGGGGAATGTTGTTGGTTGTCTTTGAATATGTCAACCAATTGTTAAGAAGCTTGTAGCCACCAACATCAATAAACCTGTAGGCAGGTAGGAATAGAATCTAATGCCCTTCCTGGATTTGGAAGGACCACATCCCACACTCCTCGTTCCCCACCAACAACCCAGGAACCCCATCACAGTCACTCAGATCCCCACTTACTTGACCAATATTTCTGATGACTGGGTCTGCAGGAGAATGTTCAAGTAAGTGCACCGACTCACCATCTTCCGTGCCTCCTTCATCAGGCTGTAGGAGAGGGGCAGGTTAGGAACTGAGCAGTCACAAAGCGCCTCTTCTTCACAAAGCAGAGCCTCTAGCCTGTGAGAGCACCTGCACATCCCTGATCATTTGGGACTTTGCTACAGTGGGAAAGTCACATGGCATCTAGGAGGATGGGATGGATCCACAGTGAATGAAAACCCACGGGAGGATGGAAGAGAACTTGGAAGGCACTGAATCTCTGACCTGGGCGGGGGGGGCGGTGAGGAGGGGGTGACCATTGCTGCTCCCCTAACACACAGGCCACGTCTGATTCTGCTCGCAGGTAAAGTGTCCCAACCCTCAACAACCAGCCTTTAGTGGCCTATTCAGGATGGGCTTAGCCATTTGCTCCCCCTGGGAAACTTAAGGATCCCTGAAGGAAATGACAGTTTGGGGATGTGAAACATAACCAATCCAAAACAGAACCAAGAATTCCATCACCTGGCTCCCTGTTTCCTTCCTTCCAAAGGGTGACTCCCTTGTGACTGTGGATATCCAAATATCTAATTCCATTATAGCCAGGAACCAAGGGATCACCTTTTCCTATCACTTATTCTAAAATTACTGGATTTCAATCCTATCCCACTGACTTTCCCTTTCCTCTCCAGAACACCTAGCCTGTCTGCCTTAATTACAACACACAATATTCTCCACCCACAACAAATGGAAAAAGGATATACTCACCTGAAGATCTTGGAAATCCCGTCCACACTCTTGATTTCTCCATCTCGGTTAAGGAAGCTGTCCAGGCCCTTGAGAAGCTCTTTGGGGTCTATGGGACCTGAACCCATGATCCAAGTTTCTAAGATGAGAGGACAAAACAAACCAACAGAATAAACGGGGGGCAAGGACAGTGCCAGTGTGCCCTCTAATAAATTCCATTTATACATTTGACAAAACATAGTGACTAAGTATTCAATTTATGTTCAACTAAACTCATCCTTTTCAAGATAAGAAAAATCAACAGAGACCATTGCCAGCACTGAGCAAACAGCCCTGGCAAGTTAAGCATGGCTACATGACTAAAGGGAAGACAATTCAGTGGCAGGAGTGGGGCAGCACACCCTTCTCTCCCCTCCCAGGTACAGCCCTCCTAGGACAGCTGAACTCCATTAGATAGTATAGAGCGAACATTCACATTCCTCTAACAAAATGCTCAATTCTCAGAGGTATTTTTTGTTTATTAAGTCCTGGCTCTCCTTCATTGCTGGTAAATCTGGTTTGAAAACAAAACTGTGACTTTGTAATAAATGAGACAATCTTGGGTGTCAGGCTAAATGTCTGCTAAGAGTAGTCAATTCTTTTTTATCTTAGCCCACAAGTGGCAGAGTATGTGCTGCTTGCACCAGTCGGCAATCTCCACTAACGTGATAGGTGACAGAGGAGAAACAAAACTTGAAAACAGAACCTTTCCTCAGGGGAGGTGTGGGTAGCTCCCAGAAATGGAGACAAATGGATGCAAAGGAAATCAAGCAGGTCCTCCTAAGCCTTAAATAGAATGTCACTCGTTAACCAAACACTGCACAGGTTTTTATTGGTTCAAAGAGCAAGGTTTGTGGTTTCAAACGCAAAGATGCAAATCTGACCCCCTATTCCCAACCACCTCAAAATCATATTATTCAAGATCTCTAAGAAAGGCCTGAAATTAGAAACCATGGAGCCAAAAAGAATAAAGGTAGAAGCTGGGAAAATGCCATTACATTTTAAGTAGCTAGTTTAGACCAGATTAGAAAAGGAGTTAAAGTTAAACTGCTGATATGGGACAGAGAATTGTGAAGCAATTTCCAGGCTAGAAACCAAGTTCCAGAGAGGAAGTTGAGAATCAATATGGTTCTGATTGGTATTTTTATCCACAAAGCCTCAAAACACCTCTGAGAACAAAAAAAGAAAGCTACCTCAGTAATATCTATACTTGGGAAATCAAGTTAACACGCGGATAGGAAGACGGCAAGGAGAAACCCACCTCATGCACAGTGCTTCTAGTGCAGTTAACAGACAAGATCCCAGCAGAAGTGTGGGAAAATCAAGGTTTTACAAAGCTAACTATATTTGTGCAGAAAGTTTTCTTATAATGTAATTTGCAGACTTATAATTAGTTCACAGACAAAAAACAAACACAACAATCTTAACCTTTAAGTCCTTCCAACAAAAAGGCCAGTAAATTTCAAAATACATAGGTCCTAACAACCTAGATAAGAAAAAGCAGAAGCAGGGAGGAGACTGGTTCTTGAGATCATAAACTGTGGGCTGAAGAAAGGAGGGCGGTAAATGCTGAGGGGAGCAAATCTGGGTTAATTGTGCTGTGACTGCCACCCTGCCCTCTACAAGGACAGTAGAACCTGAAGTCAGAGGAAAAAAAAACATTGAAGTAGCTTACCAGGTAAGATTAGAAATGCTCAGGCCAAATCCACCGAACTATGGTCATTCTTATAGAGACAAACACAGGGATAAAGGAATTTTTCCCATGTAATAATATACCATAAGATATATGCCCTATAAAGATATATAGATACAATAAAGGGAAATATAAAACAGATTTCCCATCTATTGGAGACTAAAAAAGCAATGAACAAACCTAAATAACATATTACCAGCAACCAAGATAAATACAATTTGACAAAAAACCTTCAATTAAACTAACATCACTTCAAACCAGTCCTCCCTGAATACAGCTGACCCCACTTGAGTCAAACCCAGAGTTGAAACCATAGTTCCATTGATTCCAGAATAGAATTCCCTTTTATATATTCAACTATCAGTTAAGCCAATAGGCCTGCTACCCTACTTCCTTCAGGAACTATAAAAAAATTATCACCTGAGCTAAAATGATCCTTCATGTAAGAGGGCGGGAGACAAGAGAGATCAATTAGTACAGCGCTAAATTCTGTCTAGTGTCTTCTGTTGGGAATGGGACCCAGGAATTTTCCCATTCCCATTTATAAAAAGCAGTAATAGTCAAGAGAAGCTAGGAGACAAAGCAGAGGAAATGTTAAATATTCACTTCTCCATTATTTTCCTCTATTTTGGAAATAAATTTTGTATCACAAGCACCAATCTTGTGATTAAAAGGTGAGTTTTCTCGTAACTTTCCTACAGGAAGATTAGCTTTCACTCATTTAATATTAAGGATCCTAAGTGTCTGACAACCCAATTTCCCTCTTTTGAAGTCAGTACAATTTGAGAGAAGTCCAAGGTATTCAAGTGGGAAGGAATAAAGAGCCTACATTCTTGGCACAGGCCTCCAGCAGAAAAGGCAATGAGCTGGCCAGGGGAGAAGCCGTGACCAAGTGCCATTAACATTACCTACTCATATGGAGATTGCAATGGAAGCTTGAGTAAGATTTCTGGAACCAGAAATCATCCAACGCAGGATATACTTTAATTTCCTTGAAGGCAGTACAAAAAAGAGGCAGGGGGCAAGCCCTGGCCCATCTCCACCAGGTCTTCTGTGGGGCTTTCCTCATGGAGGATACAGCAGGCAGAGACCGCCACACTGATACAGGCACTGGGGAGATTTCTACTGTCTTACCAGAGGTACAGTTTAAAAGTCCAGAAGTGACACCAACTCCTACCTCCAAAATGAAATATACTTGCGGGTTATTTCATTACATAGGGTGAAAAGTACTTAGCTTGGCTAAAGTTATGCCATTCCCATCACCAATAAAACAGAACTTGATTGGTTCAGGACAAAAATTCTATACAAGTCCTTTTAAAAACAATCACAATACTCTTTCTAGCAAAGGAGGAAGGCCTTTACCTTAACTTAGAGGCTTGAGCATTTCTGGAAATGAAAATACTTTGTACTTAATCCCTTACATTCCCCTTCCTTTCTTTGGTGTTTGAGGCATTACAGCATGACTCAACAGTGGACTGAATTATGTCTCTGGCGATTCCCAAGGTTGTACCTTTTTTCTAAGTAGTAAGCCCCTGTCCCTCATTCATTTTGAAAACCTGGTACATGAGCTCACCAAAAGCTTATTAATAAAATCACCACCCCTACCCCATCCCCATAGGAAAGGATTCCAGAATAGAACTCTGGCCACAATCTACAAGGATAGGATGCTCTGGAAGGGTTTGGTTCCCTAGAAGGCTTTGTTTCCCATCTCCCATGTTAATGAAGATTTTATTAATCTCCTGCTCACTAGAGATCAGGAACCTCAGTGGGCAAATGTTCAGCTCCCAAGGAAGGTACGCTGCAGAGGCATATGGCAAACTGCTTAAAAGATTAAAAAAAAAAACAACAAAACAACAAAAAACCAACTTGTGGTCAATAAACATGTCCCTCCCAGCCAATCCAGAAGTTTAATAATTTGAGAATTCACACCCAGTAGAAAATTAGCCCTGAAGTTTCACCCAAGTCACCATGGCAGTTGTACAAAATGACTTTCCAGTTCTGCCTAGAACCATGATTCAATGTAGGACTTTTAAAAAGTACAAGTATATGGAGAGACTGATAAAGATTTGACTTTGAAAAAGTAGAAGGGACACACCAATTACCAATCTCAGAGAGGGCATGGTCTTTCAATATGCACCAATTGCTACAGCACTGCATGAGTTGAAAACGAAGACATTATCCTCCCATTGTTAAGGAATTTCTTTTACAAAGGAAAGAAATTCAAAAAAGGTGGCTCTTGGTATAAAAGAAACGAGGCTGTGAAATGTAATACCAGAAAGGTTTTGCTTACCAGAAACCGTAGCTTGAATCCCCCTGCCTTGAGTTTACAACTGCCGCCTCCTTTCCTAAGATTCACTTCTCATCCCAGTACCAATGTACAGGAGCTAAGCAACTGGAGAACCTGATACAGCACTGAACAGTTTAGCCCCAAACAGAGTGGGAATAAGAGAAGAAATTCCTAAAATACCCACGCTCCCCCAGATTCTCATTATACAAAGTAACCCAAGGCAGGAGGCCCAAGGAGGGGTTGCTGAGCAGAAATGACATTTCTGTCATTAGGCCCCATTTGTCTCGTTACTTTCACAAACCCTTGTCTGCCTCCAGTATCTCCCTCACTCACTCACACACTCCCGCAAAGGCTCCCAGTCTTATAGTTTAATTTTTCCACCCCTGCCAACCTAGGTGGGGAATACTTCCAAGCAGTTATGAGTAAAAGGTGAAAAGCATCAAACTGTCATTGTTAAAAAACTGGAGCTGCCCAAGAAAATGAACACCTTGAAGACCTAATTTCTGTGATCTTTTTTCCTTTTCAAATAAAGGCTTTAAAAATATTCTAAAGAAAGGGTGTTTTCCTGGCTATGTGCACTGGGAGTCCAGAAGGCCATGTGCTCAGGGGTGGGGTTTCAAGAGGGTGGAGAGGAAGCAAGCCGATTACATCACCTTTCAAGGATGCCCCTCCCCCTGACCAAGTTTCTAGGGCGGCCCTAGGCTCTGGATTGCAAACGAAGAAAAACAACAAAGAGGCAGGGACGCCATCTTGTAATGGAGAAAATTTAAAAGGCTACTCCAGCTCTGCCGGTAGTTGCATTAAAAAAACTTTCTGGGAAGGGGGGGAATAAAAAAATAATAATTCTACCCCAGTTCCCCATCCTGAAGTCTTTGATCTATTTTGAGTAAGAGCGTTGTGAAAGTAAAAGCAATTAAAATATTAACAATTTTATGGGGGAAGAACTGAACTTGCAATTGAGGTTCAACCTACCATCGACCACCCCCATCCTCCAAACAAAAGGAAGCGGGGGACCTGGACCCCCCTCAACAAATAGGGTTGAGGTAGGACAAAAATGGGAGACAACCTGCAACTCTGCTTGGAAGACAAAAGGACAAGTCGCCATATTGAAGCAGGGAAGGAAAAAAAAATCCTTTAACGACACAAATCTAAAAAGCTAGCATTCAAGTGCACTAAATGGCTTTAAAAATTATACTCCTGAATTCTACATTTCCCAACCTTTCCACCCTCTATTCCCACCAAAAAGTATCAAGTTAAAATGCTAACTTTTTGCTTTTAAATAATTTATGCAATCTCCAACAATTACAAGACATTTACTTTTAACTACTATCTTGTATGTACTGGCACTAAGCTTATATTTTGACCTGAATTAAGTGTCTTGCAATCTTTATTTCTAGATTGCCACCTACTTTAACCACAAATATACCCCAAGCATATTACATTAAATTGAGAGGACTTAACAATCTTAAGTCATAGCCAGTTATTTCTGTGCCCATCTCCTTACCCTGCAATCTTTATGTACAGATTGCTTATTAATCTGGCAAATTGAAAGGCGCCCTGCTTGTCTCACACACAAAGAAGTGGGCCTCCGGAGCCACAAGACCCACCATCTTTTGTATGTGAGCTCATTAACCCTTTTGAAGACTGCTGCTAAAGTGAGGAAGGTAACCATCCTCCTTATAAAAAGCAAACAGCGCTCTGGCAGTCTGGAAATTGGCTGGATTACGAAGGGTTAACCATCAAATCCTCACTTGCTGGCCTCCCTCCACGCTCCTTGCCTGCAGCAGGGCAGGGCAGAGGTAGGTGGTAGAGAGAACAAGACTTAGAACCAAAGGCCCCTTTTACTGGAAATTAAGTGACCGGCTCGGTCCTTCCTCCAGTTCGCTATTTTGTTCTATGGTCTCATTTCTTCCTCTCATTATTTTTGGTTTCACCAAGGGAAACGTTGATTTCTTGTTGCAAGGTTCGTTTTTCAAAATTCGACACTTACTATCCAATTTTTTTGCGACGTCAGCACCTCGGGCTCAGGGGGAATGGGGTTAAAATTTTGGAGAAAAAAAATAAAACCACCAACCAGAACCCAAAACTCTATTTTGGGGGCCTCATTGGATCAAAAAGTCTCTTAAAAAAAAAACAAAAAACAAAGGCCGACTCAGCATTCATTCCCCCCCCCCACCCAACTCCATTTAGGGAGGGGGGGTCGTAAAAAAAGTTCTGAGTTAATTAAAAAAAAAATAAACGCTGGATAAGTGGACTTGGGTGGGTTTGGGAAGGGAGGGTCTGGTTGATTATTTTTGAAGTTATGTGGTGACGGTCCTTCGGCCACAGATTTCAAGTCCCAAGCAGCGTGGGCTGGTGGGGTGGGCAAAGATAGGTGGGAAAGGGCAGAAGACACAAGTGGTTGGGCTGGTGGCTGCTGTTTTCCCTTTCCCCCCGCTCAGGATCCTTTCAAGGGCTTAGATGTTGATGCGGCTCGTTTCTTTTTTCCTGGTGGCCGGCCTTTCTCCGAGAAAATTCAAACCTGGGATAGAAAGAACACAAGGGGAGAAAGATGTCATCAGTACGGGTTGCTTTTTAAACACACCCCAGACGACTGCTTTTGCTGTCTCAAACAACTCCGTATCCAGTCCGGAAGTCTATATAAGCCGTGACTCTTAAATCCATGCCAAATCCGTTTCCCAGGCCAACGCTCTCAGTAAAACTTTAACCCCCAACCGACAACACACATGTACTTACCTCTAAACGAACCCCAGAATGGCGGCCGCCCGCGCGGGCGGAGCTTTTTATACCCGGACACCACCCAATGCGCCCAAATGTGTTAGTGCGTTTCCCTTGTCGCGAGACATTGTGCGCGAGGCGTAAATTCATTGGTTAACCCGAAAGACAACGCGCTAGCTGATTGGCTATCCTTCCTTCACCTTCGCTCATCCCACTACCCGCTTCCGGTCGCTCTCGGCACATTTTTCCGCCTCCTTCCTGAGGCGGCGGGACGCGCGTGCGCATGACCGGAGAGACTAGCACCTCCCTTTCCTCTGCCTTCACCACTTCCGCCCCCGAAAATATTTCTCACCCTGGGTTGGCGGAACTGGGCCGGCGCATGCGTACTGTAGGAACCTCGGCCAAAATCGCCTTCAAAATTGTTTAAAAGGCAAACTCTAAGGATGAGATCTAAGAATCGTAGTGACTGATTCATCGAAAACTCAGTTTTGAGGCCAAATTCGACTGTGACGCAGTTGAAATTAGCTTCTCTCCATGACCCGCCCCTTTCTCGCTTCCTCCCTGACGCAAGTGCGTGGCTGCCGGACGCACTGCGGCTGGTCTTTGCCCCTGCCCCAGTCGGTTTCCGGGAGCATGCGCAGTTGCCTTGCCGACTATTCCTGGTTTGGGCGTGCGTCAAGATGGCGGCCCCCGTGGTGAATAAATTGCTGAGGCGCCTTCCTAATCTTTCGTCCTTCAGGAGTGCCTATGGAGTTCAGGTAACTCCTTAGAGCACATTTTGTACAACCGCTACTTAGTTATGCCTTCTAGGCCGTCGCTCCACTTCTGGGAACCCGGGAGCGGAGACTTCCCCTAGTGCTTATGCCTTCGCTGTGTAGGCAACACTTTGCCTCCACCACTCTCTCCTACCCCTCCTTAAATCTCCATGCATTTTTTAAAAATGCTCACCGGAGGATAAGTTTATTGTTTTTTTTAGAGGAAGGGAGAGAGAGGAACATCGATCAGTTGTTGCCTCTCGTGCGCGCCCCGACCAGGGATGGAATTGGCAACCTAGGTATGTGCCCTGATGGGGAATCCAAAGTATATGGTGTATGGAGGATGCTCCAACCCATTGAGCCATCCCTGCCAGGGCTCCGTGCATTTTTTAATCTCCAGCCAGGGCAAAGAGCCAGGTTTAGATCCCATCCTCTTCCCAAATTGGCATCTTGGCTAAGTAACTAGGTGAGGAATGCCCCCTCCCAACCCTGTCATGGACAACCAACTCAACAATATAGATGGTGTCTAAATCTGTGATGCCCTGGAGCAGTGGTCGGCAAACTCATTAGTCAACAGAGCCAAATAGCAACAGTACAAAGATTGAAATTTCTTTTGAGAGCCAAAAACCAGCTTCTGTGCATGAGCCACGAAGTTTCCATCGCACTGTACGTTCGCACCCGCACGTGGTATTTTGTGGAAGAGCCAAACTCAAGAGGCCAAAGAGCCGGATGTGGCTCGCGAGCCGCAGTTTGCCGACCACTGCCCTGGAGTGTCCTTGGGTTCCCGGCACCAACTTCTACCAGCCCTGCTGTCTCCCAGTAAAGCCAGGACACATTATCTCGACCTGGTGAGCGGTTTCTCAGCCCTCCATCTCACTAAATCAGCTTATCAGAGCATACTCGAAAGTTTAACTCAGTCCTTTGGATTGAGGTTTCCCTCCAGCCTCATGTACTCACCATTCTGGCGGTTCTTGGTGGGGCAGGGCACCGATTTGGTGGGGCCGGGTGAGATTGGAAGGCTTGCCCAGCTGCCACTCCCTAAGGGGTCACTCCAGAGCTAATGACAGGCCTGGTAGCTTTAAAGCTGGCGTTAGGACTCAAGTTTGTTCTTCCCTATGGAATGTTGACCTTCAACTTTTATAAAGCTGGGGAACGCAGTGATCCTTGATTGGACTGAGTTGGAGATGCACCTGTCCTGCACATCCCTTCAGCGTCATACATCTTACTTCCAAGGAGCTAGACACCCCTACTTTTCCTTTCTTCACCCTTTTTCATCCACTAGACTCAATTCATCCCAAAAAACATGAATTCCTTATATGTGCCTGGTTTTTAAGTTGTCCTCCCCAATAAGATGGCCTCTCAGTCACCAGTACAATATTATCCTCTAATATTTGCATCTTTCAGGACCCAGGTGGAGATTGGGAGAGTGGTTGTTGATCATGTCAGTTTAACCCCATCAAATATGCTACCTTCCACATATGTGTGTATGTGTGTGTGTGTGTATATATACATATAATGCTATATTCCATTAACAAAATGGATGTGTGTTCCCCTTCTCCCTGAAGTGTTGGGAGCAAAACAATCGGGTTTCTTATTTGAGTTTATTTATTTATTTTTAATAAATCTTTATTGTTCAGATTATTACAGGTGTTCCTCTTTTATTTTTCCCCATAGCTCCCCTCCACCTGATTCCCCACCCCACCCCATGCCCTTACCCCCCGCCACTGTCTTCATCCATAGGAGTAAGATTTTTGTCCAATCTCTTCCCGCACCCCTCACACCTGCTTCCCCTGAGAATCGTCAGTCCACTCCCTTTCTATGTCCCTGATTCTATTATATTCACCAGTCCATTCTGTTCTTCAGATTTTTCATTCGCTTGATTTTTAGATTCACTTGTTGGTAGATATGTATTTGATGTCATTTTGTTGTTCATAATTTTTATCTTTACCTTTTTCTTCTTCTTCCTCTTCTTAAAGGATACCCTTCAGCATTTCGTGTAATCCTGGTTTGGTGGTGATGAACTCCTTTAGCTTTTTCTTGTCTGTGAAGCTCTTTATCTGACCTTCAACTCTGAATGATAGCTTTGCTGGGTAGAGTAATCTTGGTTGTAGGTTCTTGCTGTTCATCACTTTGAATATTTCTTGCCACTCCCTTCTGGCCTGCATAGTTTCTGTTGAGAAATCAGCTGACAGTCGTATGGGTACTCCCTTATAGGTAACTAACTGTTTTCCTCTTGCTGCTTTTAATATTCTCTCTTTGTCTTTTGCC
Source organism: Corynorhinus townsendii (assembly GCA_026230045.1). Taxonomy (NCBI): domain Eukaryota; kingdom Metazoa; phylum Chordata; class Mammalia; order Chiroptera; family Vespertilionidae; genus Corynorhinus; species Corynorhinus townsendii. The sequence continues at coordinate 99,180,403 of JAPDVU010000004.1, read as the reverse complement.
CTTGGCATTTTAATTATGATGTGTCTTGGTGTGGTCCTCTTTGGATTCCTCTTGTATGGGGTTCTGTGCGCTTCCTGAACTTGTAAGTCTATTTCTTTCACCAGGTAGGGAAAGTTTTCTGTCATTATTTCTTCTAATAGGTTTTCAATATTTTGCTCTCTCCCTTCTTCTGGCACCCCAAAAATTTGGATGTTGGTTCGCTTGAAGTTGTCCCAGAGGCTCCTTACACTATCTTCATATTTTTGGATTCTTTTTTCTTTTTGTTTTTCTGGTTGGATGTTTTTTGTTTCCACATATTTCAGATCTTTGGTTTGATTCTTGGGGTACGTTGATCTACAGTTGAGTTTCTGCATATTCTTTATTTCAGACAGTGTATGCTTCATTTCTGACTGATCCTTTTCCATTTTTTTGGCATTCTCATTAAGCTCCTTGAAGGTCTCATCAAGTTTCTCAGCGGTTTTAAGAAGATTCTTGAGTAACCTTATAAATGTGGTTCTGAACTCTATGTCATCCAGTAGTTTGCTTTCCTCCGTTTCTTTCATTCGTGACATGTTTCTTTGTCTCCACATTTTGGCTGCTTTCCTGTGTTGATGGAGTAGCTTTGTGTGGTAGGTGACCTATAGGGGGCAGTAGCTCAGCCTCCCCAATCACCTGATGTGGACGCTCTTGGTACACCCCTTTGTGGGCTGAGTGCAAAGTCTTGGTGTAATTAAGCCTTAATTGCTGTTGGTATGCTGGGAGGAATTGACCTCCAGGCCAATTAGCTGTGAGCACTCCCTGTGTCTATAATGGAAGAACTGCTGCGCTGAAGACATGCTTATGGGGCAGGACTTGTTTCAGTGGGGCTTTGGTGCTCACTGAGTCTGCCTCTTGAATGTGTCACTTATGGATGTGAGGAGTTGAAATCTGGTGTCTCACACTGACCACTAGGTACACTGGCTTTTGGATCTCCAATGGGGTGCAGGTCAGCTACTGTCTGAGGCCACTCAGCAGGAGCTGCAGTTTTCTCCTCTTTGCTTGGGGTTTGGAGGTTTTGGAGCTGTCTGACCCAGGCTGCAAGTTTGCTAGGTTAAGCTGTGATAGGGCAGGCCTTTCTTATGCTAATTGAGCTGCTTGGAGCTTGGGTGGGTTTGTAGGTTGTGCAGGGCGGGGCCTCAGGGTGTCACTAGGTTAGGGCGTGGCAAACTGAAATGGCTGCTAGTTAGCCGGCTCTGAGTCTCCAAAGGCATCCGCGAGTCCCATGCTCCAGTGCAGTAAACAATTATTCCTGCGCGCAGCTCTGCAAGCAAGCCACCCTTACTGGCAGACAATCCAGCTTCTCCCCGTAGGAGTTTGGGTCCCCCGCGTCTCCCCAGAGACTGGATTTCAGAGTAATCGGGGGCTTGTCTCCGTTCGGGTTGAAAAAAGCAACGCACCCAGTCACCCGCAGCCAGCCCGGATCACGCGCCTCCGTACCTCAGCTTTTCAGCGCTCGTGCATGTCTGAATGTTCTTTTCTCTTTCCTTCTAGTTGTAGAACTTCCACTCAGCCAGCTTTCCCGTGGTTCTGGGTGATAGACGTTTTGTCTTTTAGTTGCAGTTTAAATTGTTGTAGGAGGCAGCAGTTTAGGTGTTTACCTACGCCGCCATCTTGGATTCTCTCTGAGTTCATTTTTTATTATCACCCTTTCATAGGTTCCCCTCCAAACTCTTAGCACTGAAGCCCCCCTTGAGGAAGATTCTTTGCCCATTTCCCCTTATGAGAATGAACCCTGGAAATACCTGGACTCAGAAGGTAACTCTGAGTGGGGAAAAGAGGGTCCTGTGGGGTGTGAAATAAATGGACAGAGACAGTTCCTTCACCCTAACATTTGTGGTCTTTCAATTCAGAATACCAGACCCGCTATGGTTCTCGCCCCGTCTGGGCTGACTACCGTCGCAACCACAAAGGTGGAGTACCCCCACAGAAGACTAGAAAGACCTGTATTGTGAGTTTCTGAGAGTGGCACATGGATGAAATGTGAAATGGGGGTGGAGACCACAGTGGCACTGGCAGCGGCATTTCTTCTGGCAGGGCTTGGAACATTGTCACCTGCCAATTTCTTCTCTCTACAGCGTAAAGATAAAGTTGCTGGGAATCCCTGCCCTATCTGCCGGGATCACAAGTTGCACATCGACTTTAGGGTAAGGAGAATCTTTTTTCCAGGATGAAGATTTGGAGCCTTTATATGTTGCTAAAGAGATTGCCTGGCACCCCTGCACCCCATTTTGCACTGGCTTCCTGGAACTATAAAAACATCTTCCCTCTAGTCGTTTGCCCTCCACTATGGACTATAGTAAAAAGCTTTATCCCTATGAAATTGACAGTCTAAATTGGCAGGCAAGAAAAGTGCTTGCTTCTAGTGGGAGAACAATGCCCAAAGATTAGTCTTATCCATCATGATGATTAGCAAGTAGAGTGGACTGTTTTTTTTCTGAGGTTTTATTTCCTTGTCATGTTGATGTTTGGTGGCAGGCTGAGACTTGCAGCTGGAGGGCAGGTACATAAAGCACTTTTTGGGAAAGCCTTCATTATGAGGAGGACAGGACTGGCTCCTGACAGAATTAAAACCTTATAAACCTGATCATGGGAACGTGCTCTTCTGAGCTTGCAGTGAAGTAGTAGATCAGAAGCTGAGTGGCTGGTTACTATGGAAGTTGGAGGGCATCTATGTGTCAGCGGATGAGGGTATGTGACTGTTCTCTGCCCCCTTCTGACACAAGTTGTAGAGGAGTCCAATAGGTAACTTCTCAATTTCAGTTGTGCACAATCTAGAATAATAAAAGCCGTACTATGCTAATTAGTCTGGACGACCTTCCAGACAAAGCCTGGGCTGTGAGGGAAGCCTGGGTCCCGGGTGCCAGAAGGAAGCTGGTGCTGGCATCCGGGGGAACGAAGGCCTACTCTTGCATGAATTTTGTGCATCGGGCTTCTAGTTGGTTAATAAAAGGGTATTGTAACCAATTTTATACAGTTTATAATCACATAACAAGGGAGAGAGAAAAGTTACAAATTTAATGGTGTGGATGATTCTGCCTGCCATTCCAACTCCACAAATTTACCTGCGTATTCCTTGGGTCTCATTTCTTTTGATTAACTTGCTAGCTGAGAGTCATTCTATATCATTAACTTTAAAACTGATTGGAGTCACCATACATGCACAATACAACATATACTATTTTTCTGGGTGATTTCAGAGAATGCCAACTGTCCCCAGTTTTTTTGCATGAGGACTGATTTTAGAGCCTAACCCCTGGCAAGGAGAATTCTGTCTAAGTCTCAGTGACAAAGTGTAGGGTGTGCATGTGAAGTGGGTGAAAGACCAGGAAAGGGGAACTGTTTGCTGGAGTTTTCATGAATGTGTCCAGTCAAGTGATGGGACTAAAACTGGGACTTGGAGGAGGGCAGCATCTGGAGAGGCACCGAGGGGTTCAGGTCATCTGTGTGGTGTGTAGGGATTGTGCACTGCCAGTCTCTCAAGGTCCTTCTGCGCTCCCCCCACTCCTTTCTCCTCCCCTTCCCCACAGAACGTGAAGCTCTTGGAGCAGTTTGTCTGTGCCCACACGGGCATCATCTTCCATGCACCATACACAGGTGAGCCCTTCATCCCTGTCGCCACCAGAATAGCTTTTCTTGGGAGCACTTCATTCAGTCAGACAACAGGTATGGTGACTCCTACCATGGCATAAAAGGTGCTATCGAACCTTTTGGAAATCTTGGCTTACTGGGGATACTCACATGCTAAAAACAGTTACATGTGGACAAAAGATGCAGGCTAGTGTCATTGTAAGTAATCCTTCTAAAGGTAGATCTTGAAACATAAATGGTGGTGATTTTCTTTCTTTAGGACTCTGCTTTTTTTTATTTTTATTTTTTATGAGAGAGAGAGAGGAAGGAAGGGGGGGGGAGAGAGAACTATTCACAGGAGAGTGAAACATTAATCGGCTGCCTCCCACACGCCCAATCTTGGGGATTGAGCCCGGAACCTGGGCATATGCCTTGGCCAGGAATCAAACCAGCAACCAGCCTCACTGGCAAGGGCAGGGCTCTTCACTTCTACAGAAAGCTCAGTGGATAGAGCGTCAGCCTGCGGACTGAAGGGTCCCAGGTTCAATTCTGGTCAAGGGCACATACCTAGGTTGCTGGCTCGATCCCCAATAGGGGGCATGCAGGAGGCAGCTGATCCATGACTCTCATCATTGATGTTTCTATCTCTCCTCCCTCCTTCTCTGAAATAATAAAAATACATTTTTTTTAAAAAAGCTTTCTTATAAATTTACCATCCTGTAAGTTCTTTTATACTGTTGACAATTCAATTAGATTTCCCAAATTTGGAATTGTAAATTTAACAATTCAAGATTACATCTAGCCCTAACCGGGTTGGCTCAGTGGATAGAGGTCGGCCTTTGGACTGAAAGGTCCCTGGTTCAATTCCGGTCAAGGGCATATACCTTGGTTGTGGGCACATCCCCAGTAGGGAGTGTGCAGGAGGCAGCTGAATTGATGTTTCTCTCATCGATGTTTCTAGCTCTATCCCTATCCCTCACCCTCTCCCTTCCTCTCTGTAAAAAGTTAATAAAATATATTTTTTAAAAAGATTACATCTATTCCCTAACTACATCCACAGCTAAAGCTGACTCACTGCAGCGTCCATTGGTTTTCAGTGTCTATAACTGCTTCCAGGCTACAGTGGCAAAGTTGAGTAGTTGAGACAAAGACTCTAGGACCTACAATGCCTAAAATATATACAGAAACATTTTGCCAGGGCCTGCTAACAGATAAATTTGCAAAGAATAATCTCAACTTACCATTTTGGAGATGGCAGCATGAGTAGTGGAATTTGGTTTGTCAGGGAGTTTTAAAAAATAGTTTGAAGCTCCTGTCAAACTGTAAGAGACTGAAGATTCTTTTGCTACTCTCTCAGATTGCCTTCCCTGGACCTGAAATTCTTCCTTCCTTCACTGAACTTTCTCTGGGGATTGGCTTACCAGTTAAGCACACTTGCCTTTTTTTTTTTTTTTTTTAATATGTTTTATTGAGTTTTTACAAAGAGGAAGGGAGAGCGATAGAGAGTTAGAAATATCGATGAGAGAGAAACATCGATCAGTTGCCTCCTGCACAGCCCCTACTGGGGATGTGCCCGCAACCAAGGTACATGCCTTTGACTGGAACCGAACCAGGGACCCTTCAGTCTGGAGGCAGACGCTCTATCCACTGAGCCAAACTAGTTAGGGCCACACTTGCCTTTTGAATTGTGTTCTGTTCCCTGTTTTGCAGTCCTTGCCATTAAATGGCTTCTCTGTAGTAGCTAGGCACTCCTGAGTGTTTACCCCAGCTCTCAGAGGGAGAGGAGGTTTTCTTCCCATTGGGCAGAAGGGAATTAGGCCATGGAGGGGTCAGGAGAAGGGTAGCCAGGTCTTCCAAAGCCAGGCCTCTCTCACCTTCTAGAAGTAGTGTATATTTTGTACTTACTGTGCCTGATAGGATGAGCGGAGTTACCTTTCTGTTCTGCAGGAGTCTGTATGAAACAGCACAAGAAGTTGACCCAGGCCATCCAGAAAGCCAGGGATCATGGTGAGTGTGAGGAGGGGCCCAGAGAAGTTTTGTTAGACACCAAGAAGGTGACTTAGGGCTAGAGAATAGATATAAATGCTCCTGTCTATCTGAAAAGTTAGTACCCATCATGTTCTTCCAAATCTCTTTCATCACTCCATGTCCCTTATTCCCTCTCCTGAGTCTGTTACCTTGTCATTGCCCCCTCGTTCCTCCTCTTTCCTTTTTCTTCCCTCTTTTTTAGTCCCAATGCCATAAGATGGCCTTTGTATAAATTTCTGGCCCTGGCTCCATAATTCCTTTCTATAAATTAGAAAAGGTACCCCTCCATTATGGCAGATGCAGCATCATAGCCCTGGTCCAGGGCTGCACAGCTTGGTGGGCAAGAGCCCAGGCCCTCTGTTAGCTCACACTTTCCCTCTTGGCCCCCTGACCTTTGTGCAATGTACCCAGTGGCTGTGACTGCTTCCTTCTTCCCTTTATAGGTTATTTTCCTTACTGGCTCTCTTAATGTGAAATATCCCACCTTGCTCCCTTTCCTCACTTTCTCTTTTTTTTTTTAAATCCCCTAGGTCTCCTTAGTTACCACATTCCCCAGGTTGAACCTCGGGACCTTGACTTCAGTAACACGCATGGAGCTGTGAATGCTACTCCACCAGCTCCCACTCTGGTTTCAGGTGACCCCTGGTACCCCTGGTACAGCTGGAAACAACCACCAGAGAGAGAGCTGTCCCGCCTTCGTCGACTGTATCAAGGCCATCTCCGAGAAGAGAGTGGCCCCCCACCTGAGTCAGTGCCCGAGGTGGCAGTCACAACAGGAGCCGAAGCTTCCACTGAGCACTCGGGCTCCCAGAATCCTCTGTAGGAGCTGTGGACTGGGAAGGGCACGAGGGGTTTCCGAGATAATGCCTAGGAATTACGTGATGGGGTGCACCCTGAAGCGTTGGGTCTGTTTTGTGGCCACCGCTGGCACAGGCTCAGTGAAAGGAAATGATTGTTGTTGAAGAGGATAAATACATCTGAGGCTGAGGGAGAGCAGCAGAATGCATGTGGGAAACCCTACTCCCCACGCAGTGCAACTAGATGGGCTCAAGCTTATGTTGCTGCCAGCTTGGCTTTTGCACAATAAAGCTCTTCTGTCTGCGGATGAGTCTCTGCAAATGGGTGCTGCTGTGGGAGAGGACTGGTCAGGCTGGAACCCGCCCAGCCAGGGACTCTTAGGACCACAAGCCCCTGGAATGGGCGCTGGTACCCTTCTGCAGTTTGTGGGCCCCCATGCCTGAGGCAGTGCTCCACGGCGCGCCCCACCCAGCTGTACCCTGGGACCCTCGGTGGAGATGCGCGCCCTGAGGGAAATGCACCCCCAGGCACTCCTGCCGGGGCGGGGTGGTGAGGAGAGGAGGGCTCCAGGGCAGGGATTGCGGGCCCCGCCCAGCAAGAGGAAATAGAGTCCCCGCAGGGCGGGGCGGAAGTGACGCTACGCAGGCGGGGTTGGCCGTGCACAATGGGCCATGGAGTTCCCGTTTGATGTGGACGCGCTGCTCCCAGAGCGGATCACGGTGCTGGACCAGCACCTGCGGCCCCCGGCCCGCCGACCCGGAACCACAACGCCAGCCCGGTGACATCTCAAACCCACCCCGAGACCCTGCTCTCCCGGTCCCCCTAGAAACCTGGTCCAGGCACCACGCCCCCTTCTTACTGACAATGACCCTCCTTTTGATGTCCTGGCTCGACCTGTTGGTGACCTTTCACCCTACACTTAGTGGGATTGATCTGCACTTAGATGTATGACAGTCCACCCCTCGGCCAAATATGTGGTCCCAGCCAAAGGATGTGGCTGACCCGCCCTCCCTGCTTCCCCACAGTAACCTCAAGGGTGGAGGGGGTGTGGCAAAAGTTTAGGTTCCAGAGAGTGGGATGGGAAAGTCAGATCTGAAGACAGCAAGGTCAAGTCATGCTCTTAAGTGCTGAGCCTGGGTAGGTTCCTGGAGATGACTGTTCAGAGCCCTCATTCAGTGACTCTCCCTCTGTCCTCTGTCTATAGTGTGGATGTGCAGCAGCAACTTATGACCATTGTAGATGAACTCGGCAAGGCTTCTGCCAAGGTACTGGGGACACCTCTGGGGACAGTAGATAAGGGAGACCTGAGTTCTTTGGAAGGGACTTGCAAAATGTCTGTCGTTTCCCTGGCAGGCCCAGCATCTTCCTGCACCCATCACCAGTGCCTCAAGGATGCAGAGTAACCGCCATGTTATGTATGTGCTCAAAGACAGCTCCGCTCGACCGTGAGTCCACAGCTTCTCCATCGCCAGCCCTTCCCCCAGCCCCTCGCATTTGGACTCTCAGAGAGCTGCTCCTGGTTTGTTCACTATCCTCCCCCTCCCACAGGGCTGGAAAAGGAGCTATTATTGGTTTCCTCAAAGTTGGATACAAGAAACTTTTTGTACTGGTGAGTGCTATTAGAGGCTGAGAGTTCATATGCCTTGATTCCTGAAAACAACAGTTCTGGAGTTTGGGAGGTGGCAGCAATGTCTTGGTACTAAACAGATATTTGTTGTTCTTTATCTCTTAGGATGATCGTGAGGCTCACAATGAGGTGGAACCACTTTGCATCCTGGACTTTTACATCCATGAGACACTTCAACGCCATGGCCATGGGCGAGAACTCTTTCAGTATATGTTGCAGGTATCATTTCTCTCTTCACCAGTCTGTCTAAAGGGAGAATAAAGGCCCTTTTGCTGTGAGCCCTACTGGAGCCTCTGCCTCCCCTTCCCCTATGTCCCGATGTCCTCCTATTCCCTTCCCAGGCTCCAGAGTTCTTTTGGCATGTTCTCCCCACACCTTCTCCTACCTTGAGTCTCCTGTTCCCTGCAGAAGGAGCGAGTTGAACCACACCAATTAGCCATTGACCGACCCTCACAGAAGCTGCTGAAGTTCCTAAATAAACACTACAACCTGGAGACCACAGTCCCACAGGTCAGAGGGTAGATAACCACTGAGCATTCATATTGAATTTATTATTTGGGGGCAAGGAATTGGCACCTTCCAAGCACATTCCCCATCATATAGGATTCATTTTATACAACTAAGTGTTTGTTGTTGTTTTTTACCATGTCTCATTTTGCAGTCATTTTACTCTCATCTATTTGATTCTTCATCATGGCTGTTTTGTATACCTAATAATATGTTTGTGCCACAAATATAGCCAGCTCATTTTCACCTCCTTGTTTTTGCAAAGGCCATTACTTATTAAATCAACATATATTAAGGGCTGATAATAATATACAATTTCTGTCTTCGGGGAGCTTTGGTCTAAACTGAGGAAGGTGGTTGGTTTATAAGTAAATGAACATAATGTTGGTAATATTATCCACTCACTTAACAAATATTTATTGAACTTCTGACACTAGGAACATTTTACTCAACAAAACAGATAAAAGTTTCTGCCCTTGTGGAGCTCATATTTTATTTTATTATTATTTTTTCCATGTGATTTTATTTTATTTTTTCTTAAGAACAGGAATTTATTCCATACCAATGAGACTCCAAAAATCATTATTGGCCTTTACCTGAGTGGGTTTTGTTGTTTTGTTTTTTTTAGTTAAACTTAATTTTTTAAATTTAATCTTTATTGTAGAAAGTATTATAAATCCTCCCCCCCACCCCCGCATTGACTTGTAGCCCACTCCCATCCCAGGCCTTCACCACCCTATTGTCTGTGTCCTTGGGCTACTACGCATATATGCATACAAGTTCTTCGGTTTATTAGCTCCCACCCACCTACCCTCCCCTATCTTCCCACTGACATTCTGCACTCTGTTCCATACTTCCATGTATCTGGATCCACTTTGTTTGTTATTTTATTTTGTTAGATTCCACATATGAGTGAGATCATGGGATACTTGTCTTTCTCTGACTGGCTTATTTCACTTAGCATGATACTCTCCAGGTCCCTCCATGCTGTCTCAAAGGGTAAGAGATCCTTTTTCTTTACTGCTGCATAGTATTCCATGGTGTAAATGTACCACAGCTTTTTATCCACTCATCTACTGCTGGGCACTTGGGCTGTTTCCAGATCTTAGCTATTGTAAGTTGTGCTGCTATGAACATAGGGGTGCATACATTCTTTCTGATTGGTGCTTCAGGTTTCTTAGGATATATTCCCAGAAGTGGAATCACTGGGTCAAATGGCAGTTCCATATTTATATTTAATTTTTAAAATATATTTCTTTATTGATTTCAGAGAGGAATGGAGAAAGAGAGAGAGATAGAAACATCAATGATGAGAGAGAATCATTGATCAGCTGCCTCCCGCACATCCCCCCACTGGGGATCGAGCCTGAAACCCAGGCATGTGCCCTTGCCTTGAATCAAACCTGGGACCCTTCAGTCCGCAGGCTGACGCTCTATCCACTGAGCCAAGCCAGCTAGGGCTATATTTAATTTTTTGAGGCAACTTCATACTGTTTTCCATAATGGCCACACCAGTCTGCATTCCCACCAGCAGTGCACTATGGTTCCCTTTTCTCCACATCCTCACCAGCACTGGTCATTTGTTGATTTGTTGATGGTAGCCATTCTGACAGGTGTGAGGTGACACCTCATTGTCATTTTAATTTGCATCTCTCTGATGATCAGTGACTTTGAGCATTTTTTCATATGTTTCTTGGCCATCTGTATGTCCACTTTGGAGAAGTGTCTATTTTAGGTTCTTTGCCCATTATTTAACTGGATTGTTTGTCTTCTTTCTGTTAATTTGTATGAATTCCTTATATGTTTTAGATATTAACCCTCTATCAGATGTATTATTGCCAAATATGTTCTCCCATACAGTGGGGTCCCTTTTCGTTTTGTTGATGGTTTCTTTTTTTTTTTTTAATATATTTTATTGATTTTTCACAGAGAGGAAGGGAGAGGGATAGAGAGTTAGAAACATCGATGAGAGAGAAACATCCATCAGCTGCCTCCCGAACACCCCGCACCGGGTATGTACCCGCAACCAAGGCACATGCCCTTGACTGGAATCGAACCTGGGACGCTTGACTCCTCAGGCCTATGCTCTATCCACTGAGCAAACTCCACCAGGGCTGTTGATGGTTTCTTTTGCTGTGCAGAAGCCTTTTATTTTGACATAGTCCCATTTTTGAATTTTCTCTTTAGTTTCCTTTGCCCTAGGACAGTGGTCGGCAAACCGCGGCTTGCGAGCCACATGCGGCTCTTTGGCCCCTTGAGTGTGGCTCTTCCACAAAATACCACGTGTGGGCGCGCACGTACAGTGCAATTGAAACTTCATGGCCCATGCGAAGAAGTCGGTTTTCAGCTCTCAAAAGAGATTTCAATCGTTGTACTGTTGCTATTTGGCTCTGTTGACTAATGAGTTTGCTGACCACTGCCCTAGGAGATGTATCCATAAACAAATTGCTGCAAGAGATGTCTGAGATTTTGCTGCCTATGGTTTCTTTTAGAATTTTTATGGTTTCACTACTTACATTTAGTCTTTTATCCATTTTTCACTTATTCTTGTGTATGCTGTAAGTTGGTGGTCTAGTTTCTTTTTTTTTTTTTCATGTATCTGTCCAATTTTCCTAGCACCATTTATGAAGAGACTGCCTTGACTCCATTGTATGCTCTTGCCTCCTTTGTCAAATATTAATTGAGCATAATGGCTTGGGTCGATTTCTGGAGTCTCTGTTCTGTTCCATTGATCTATATGCCTCCTCTTGTGCCAGTACCATGCTGTTTTGATTACAGTGGCTTTGTAGTATAACTTGATATCTGGTATTGTGATTCCTCCAACTTTGTTTTTCTTTCTCAAGATTGCTGCAGCTATTTGGGGTCTTTTTTGATTCCATATAAATTTTTAGAGTATTTGTTTCAGATCTGTGAAATATGCTATTGGTATTTTAATGAGATGCATTGAATCTATAGATTGCCTTGGGTAGTATGGACATTTTAATGATGTTGATTCTACCAATCCATGAACATGGTATGTTCCTCTGTTTGTTTATATCTTCCTCTGTCTCTTTTTTCAATGTCCTGTAGTTTTCTGAATACAAGTCTTTTACCTTCTTGGTTAAGTTTATTCCTGCCCTGACAAGTTTGGCTCAGTGGATAGAGCGTCAGCCTGCAGACTCAAGGGTCCTGGGTTCGATTCTGGATGAGGACATGTACCTTGGTTGTGGGCACATCCCTGGTGGGGGGTGTGCAGGAGGCGGCTGATTGATGTTTCTCTGTCACTGATGTTTCTAACTCTCTCTCTCTCCCTTCCGCTCTGTAAAAAAATCAGTAAAATGTATTTTTTAAAAAAGTTTATTTCTAAATATCTTAATTTTTTTGTTGCAGTGGTAAATGGGATTGTTTGTTTAGTTTCTCTTTCTGAGAATTCACTATTGGTGTATAAAAAAGCCATCAAGTTTTGGGTGTTGATTTTGTATCCTGCTACATTGCCAAATTCATTGATTAAATCTAGTAGTTTTTTGATGGAGTCTTTAGGGTTTTTTATGTGCAGTAGCATGTCAGCTGTAAATAATGAGAGTTTTACTTCCTCCTTTCCAATTTGGATGCCTTTTATTTCTTCTTCTTTTCTGAACGCTGTGGCTAGGACTTCAGTATTATCTTTAATAAGAGTGGTGAAAGTGGGCATCCCTGTCTTGTTCCTGTTCTTAGGGGAAATGGTTTTAGTTTTTGCCCATTGAGTATGATGTTGGCTGTACGTTTGTCATACATGGCCTTTATCATGTTGAGATATGCTCTATTTCCACGTTGCTGAGAGTTTTTATAAAAAATGGGTGTTGATTTTGTCAAATGCTTTTTCTTTCCTTTTTAAAAAAATATATATTTTATTGATTTTTTACAGAGAGGAAGAGAGAGGGATAGAGAATTAGAAACATTGAAGAGAGAGAAACATCAAACAGCTGCCTCCTGCACACTCCCTACTGGGTATGTGCCTGCAACCAAGGCACATGCCCTTGACTGGAATCGAACCTGGGACCCTTCAGTCCGCAGGTTGACGCTCTATCCACTGAGCCAAACCAGTCAGGGCTCTATCTTACTTTTTTTTTTTTTTTTATTATTGTGGCATGCATTTAATTAACTTATAAAATGTTAAAGAGAAATATGTCACATGAGTAACTTTTATAAAGTTTTATTATGGTATAGCTTGTGAAAATAAAAATAAATGACAAAAGGAAAAAAATTAATCATTTCTGAGAAAAATACCAAGTCATAAAAATCTGTATCAAAGGCATAAATTTAAGTTCCAATCAATCTCCCAATAACTAGATCCTGTCCCTAGCTAGTTCTTGTTTGTTTTTAAATGTTTGTATTGATTTTTAGAGAGAGAGGAAGGGAGATGGAGAAAGAGAAACATGATGCTAGGGCAGAACATCAATCAGCTGCCTCCTGCACGCCCCCTACTGGTGATAAGCCATAACCAAGGTAGATGCCCTTGACTGGAATCAAACCCAGGACCCTCCAGTCCATGGCCAATAATCTATCCACTGAGCCAAGCCAGTTAGGGCTGACATCTACTTCTTAAGTCATTTAAAACACTGAGAAAGCAATATATTAAACTTTGTTTTTAAAATACATATTTTATTGATTTTTTACAGAGAGGAAGGGAGAGGGACAGAGAGCTAGAAACATCAATGAGAGAGAAACATCGATCAGCTGCCTCCTGCACACCCCCTACTGGGGATGTGCCTGCAACCAAGGTACATGCCCTTGACCAGAATTGAACCTGGGACCTTTCAGTCCGCAGGCCTAAACTCTATCCACTAAGCCAAACCGGTCAGGGTGTAAACTTTTCATTATAATTAAATATTCAGAATAAACTTTGATTAAATAAGTTTGTATTTAACAGTTAAATATTTAGGGACTAAATAAGTTTTACTTTATTAGTTATGCAAACAATAGAAATATTTAAGAGTGTTGGTGGATAATAAAAGAATGTCAATTTCCCAATAAATGTGAAAGATGAATGAACAGGAACTTAAACAGAGTATAATTAGTTGTGGATAATCTTTCCCCCACACAAAGTATCCCTGGACATTAATGAGTTCATCCAGTGATTGGCATATGGGCTATCCCTGGCCAAAACCCTGAGAATGTTAACTTTCCGCCACACCAGCAAAGACCCACAGGATACAAGTGCTCCCTCCTAGCTGAGAATCCACTCTGGGGAATAAAGTAAACAGACACGAAGGCAGCTGGGCCAGCCTGGCCCAAGTCTCCCAGCGGTGTCCACGCTGAGCATCGCAGCATTTGTAGAAGGTGGTCATTGGCTCGTCTGCTGCGTGGGTCTGACGCTGCATGAAATAGGCACAGGATGTTCACATTTGGGACATGGCTCTGCAGTCGAGAACACGTTCTCCCGGCTGCTGCTCCACCAAGCACATCATCTACTTCTTTCACCTTTCAATTTGTTACCTTGTGGGTGATGTTGTGCACGTAGGGGCAGCACCGTCCCTCTTCATGATGGGCCCATTCTCCCAGCCCATACCTCTTGACAGCCCACCCTCACGCTCCTGCTGGTCCCCTCAGCTCCAGTGGCCACCTCTCCAATGCTTTTTCTGCATCTATTGATAGGATCATGTGATTTTTGTTTTTCAATTTTTCATGTCATGTATTATTTATTTATTATTATTTTTTAGTATTTCTTTTTTTTAAATAAATCTTTATTGGTCAGATTATTACAGTTGTTCCTCTTTTTCCCCCTCATAGCTCCCTTCCACCCCGTTCCCACCTCACCCCATGCCCTTACCCACCCCCCACTGTCCTTGTCCATAGGTGTACGATTTTTGTCCAGTTTCTTCCCTCACCTCCCACACCCACTTCCCCCCCGAGAATTGTCAGTCCACTCCCTTATATGCCCCTGATTCTATTATTCTGTTCATCAGATTTTTCATTCACTTGATTTTTAGATTCACTTTTTTTTTGTTTTTTTAAAAATATATTTTATTGATTTTTCACAGAGAGGAAGAGAGAGGGATAGAAAGCTAGAAACATCAATGAGAGAGAGACATGGATCAGCTGCCTCCTGCACGCCCCCTACTGGGGATGTACCCGCAACCCAGGTACATGCCCTTGACCGGAATTGAACCTGGGATCCTTCAGTCCGCAGGCGGATGCTCTATCCACTGAGCCAAACCGGTTAGGGCTAGATTCACTTGTTGATAGATATGTATTTGTTGTCACTTTGTTGTTCATAATTTTTATCTTTACCTTTTTCTTCTTCTTTCTCTTCTTAGAGAATACCCTTCAGCATTTCATATAATACTGGTTTGGTGGTGATGAACTCCTTTAGTTTTTTCTTATCTGTGAAGCTCTTTATCTGACCTTCAATTCTGAATGCTAGCTCTGCTGAGTAGAGTAATCTTGGTTGTAGGTTCTTGCTATTCATCACTTTGAATATTTCTTGCCACTCCCTTCTCACCTGCATAGTTTCTGTTGAGAAATCAGCTGACAGTCGTATGGGTACTCCCTTGTAGGTAACTAACTGTTTTTCTCTTGCTGCTTTTAAGATTCTCTCTTTGTCTTTTGCCCTTGGCATTTTAATTATGATGTGTCTTGGTGTGGTCCTCTTTGGATTCCTCTTGTTTGGGGTTCTTTGCGCTTCCTGGACTTGTAAGTCTATTTCTTTCACCAGGTAGGGGAAGTTTTCTGTCATTATTTCTTCAAATAGGTTTTCAATATCTTGCTCTCTCTCTTCTTCTGGCACCCCCATAATTTGGATGTTGGTACACTTGAAGTTATCCCAAAGGCTCCTTATACTATCTTCATATTTTTGGATAGTTTTTTCTTTTCTGGTTGGGTGTTTTTTGTTTCTTCATATTTCAAATCTTTGACTTGATTCTTGGGGTCCTCTAGTCTGCAGTTGGATCTCTGTATATTATTCTTTATTTCAGTAAGTGTATACTTAATTTCTAAGTGGTCCTTTTTCATATCCTTGAGGGTCTCACTAAATTTCTTGGAGATTTCTAGAAGATTCTTGAGTAACCTTATAACTGTGGTTTTGAACTCTATATCCTGTAGTTTGCTTTCCTCCATTTCTTTCATTTGTGACCTGTTTCTTTGTCTCTGCATTTCGGCTGCTTCCCTGTGTTGATAGAGTGGCTTGGTGTGCTAAGTGTCCTATAGGACCCAATGGCTCAACCTCCCTACTTACCTGAGGTTGCCATTCTTGATGCACCCCTTTGTGGTCTGTGTGCACAGTCTAGTTGTAGTTAAGTCTTGATTGTTGTTGGTATCACTGGGAGGAATTGACCTCCAGGCCAACTGGCTGTGATGACCAGCTGTGTTTACAATGGGAGAACTGCTGTGCTGGAGATACCCTTATGGAGCAGGACTTGCTTCAGTGGGGCTTTGGTGCTCACTGCGTCTGCCCCCTGAGTGTGTCCCTTATGGATCTGAGGAGTTGTACTCTGGTAGGGCCTCACTCTGACTCCTGGGTACACTGGCTCTTGGATCTCCAAGGAGGTGCAAAGTCAGCCTCTGTCTGAGGCCACCCAGCAGGAGCTACAGAGACATCTGCAGATTCCTCTTCTTTGTATGGGGTTTGGAGGTGCCCAGATGAGGCCCAGCTGTGAAGCAATGCAAACTGCTGTGTAGGCCTTCTTTTGGAAACTTTGGGGCTCTTTGACCCAGCTGCAGTTTGTTAGGTTTTAGATTGGAAAAGAATAGGCCATTCATATGCAAAAGCCTCTGCTCACAGCTTGGGTGGGGTTGTAAATTGGTTGGGGCAGGGTCTCAGGGAATCATCAGGACAGAGCAAACTGCAATGGCTGCCAGTCTGCTCTGCCTTGGAGAGGTCCTGGGGTTCCTGTGTCCCATGGCCCTGTGCAGGAACAATGATCACTGCAAGCACCTCTGCGAGAAAACCACCCTCGCGTTCCAGCCCGATGCCAGACAATCCAGTTTGTCCCCATATGAGTCTGGGTCCCCAGAGACTCGCCCAGAACTGGAGTTCAGAGCAATTGGGAGCTTGTATCTCCCTCCTGATTGAAAAAGACAACAGCGCACCCAGTTGCCAGCCTGTTTCTGTACATGCCTCTGTACCTCCACAAGTCTACACCCTGCACCTCCTACCAGTTTCAATGAGCTTTTCTCTTTCCTTCTAGTTGTAAAATTTCTACTCAGCCAGCCTTCCCGTGGTTCAGGATGATACCCGTTTTGTCTTTTAGTTGTAGTTTTGATGTGGTTGTGTGAGGCAGCAAGTACAAGTGTGTACCTATGCTGCTATCTTGGTTCCTCTCCCGATGTATCACATTTATTGTTTCGCCAATATTGTACCAGTCTTGCATCCCTGGGATAAATCCCACTTGGTCATGCTTTATGATCTTTTTAAAAATTGCTGGATCCAATTTGCTAATAATCTGTTGAGGATTTTAGCAGCTATATTCATCAGGGATAATGGCCTTTAATTCTCTTTCTTTGTAGTGTCTTTACCTGGTTTTGAAATTAGGGTAATGCTGGCCTCAAAAAAAGAGCTTGGAAGTGCTCCTTCCTCTTGGATGTTTTGGAATAGTTTGAGGAGGATAGGTGTTAGTTCTTTTTTGAATGTTTGGTAAAACTCCCCTATGAAGATGTCCAGACCAAGGCTTTTGTTTGCTGGGAGGTTTTTTTTATTACTGTTTTTATTTTATCAGTTATTATTGGCCCATTCAGGTTTTCTGATTCTTCCTGATTCAGTTTTGGGATATTGTATTTTTCTAGGAATTTCTTCATTACATCCACATTGTCCAGCTTGTTGGCAAATAGTTGTTCATAGTATTTTCTTACAATCCTTTGTATTTCTGTGGTGTCAGTGATTACTTCTCTGCTTTTGTTTCTGATTTTTTTTATTTGGGTCCTCTCTCTTTGTTTCCTTTTTTTTTTTTTAATATATTTTATTGATTTCTTAACAGAGAGGAAGGGAGAGGGATAGAGAGTTAGAAACATCGATCAGCTGCCTCCTGCACACTCCCTACTGGGGATGTGCCCGCAACCAAAGTACATGCCCCTGACCGGAAACGAACCTGGGACCCTTCAGTCTACAGGTCAACGCTCTATCCACTGAGCCAAACCGGTCAGGGCTGTTGCTTTTTTTTTTAAATATATTTTTATTGATTTCAGAGAGGAAGGGAGAGGGAAAGATAGAAACACCAGTGATGACAGAGAACAACCGATCGGCTGCCTTCTGCACACCGCTTACTGGGGATCAAAGCTGCAACCCAGGCATGTGCCCTTGACCGGAATAGAATCAGGGACCTTTCACTCTACAGTCTGACACTATCCACTGAGCCAAATTAGCTATGGCTCTCTTTGTTTGTTTCTTTCATATATATATATATATATATATATATATATATATATATATATATAAATTTTATTCATTTTTTTTACAGAGGGGAAGGGAGAGGGATAGAGAGTCAGAAACATCAATGAGAGAGAAACATCGATCAGCTGCCTCCTGCACACTCCCTACTGGGTATGTGCCTGAAACCAACGTACATGCCCTTGACTGGAATTGAACCTGGGACCCTTGAGTCCGCAGGCCGATGCTTTATCCACTGAGCCTAACTGGTTAGGGCTCTCTTTGTTTCTTGATGAGTCTGGCTAATGGTTCATAAATCTTGTTTATTCTTTCAAAGAACCAGCTCTTGGTGTCATTGAATATATATATATTTTAAGTCTCTGTGTCATTTATTTCTGCCCTAATCTTTATTTCCTTCTTTCTACTTACTTTGGGCTTTTCTTGTTGTTCTCTTTCTAATTCTTTAAGTTGTAGGTTTAAATAGTTCATTATTAATTTTTCTTGTTTTTTGAGGTAGGCCTGTAGTGCTATGAACTTCCCCTCTCAGGACTGCTTTTGCTGTGTCCCTGAGATTTTGGGTGGTTGTGTGTTCATTTACATTCGTTTCTAGGAAGTTTTTAATTTCTTTCTTGATCTCATTGGTAACCCATTCATTGTTTAATAACATGCTATTTAGCTACCATGTATTTGAATGTTTTTGGGTGTTTTTACTATAGTTGATTTCTAATTTTATTCCACTGTGATCTGAGAAGATGCTTGATATGATTTCAGTCTTGAACTTGTAGAGACTTGTTTTGTGTCTGAAAATGTGGTCTATCTTTGTGAATGACCCATGTGCACTTGAAGAAAAAGAAGTATATTCTTCAGCTTCGGGGTGAAATGTCTTATAAATCCATCTGATCCTGTGTGTCCTTTAGAGTGACTGTTTCCTTGTTAAGTTTTTATCTGGAATATTTATCCAGTGAAGTCAGTGGGGTGTTAAAGTCCCCAACTAAGACTGTATTGTCGTAAATTTCTCCCTTAAAGTCCTCTAGAACTTTTTTTATATATTTAGGTGCTCCTATATTGGGTACATATATGTTTACCAAGGTTATATTCTCTTATTGGATCAATCCCTTTGGTATTATGTAGTGACTTTTGTTGTCTCTTATTATGTCCTTCATTTTGAAGTCTATTTTGTCAGAGTATTCTAACCCAGCTTTTTTTTTTTTTTTTTTCATTTCCATTTGCATGGAAAACTTTTTTTTTCCATCCCTTCACTCTCATCCTGTGTGAGTCTTTTGTTCTGAGGTGGGTCTCTTGTAGACAGCATATAGTTGTGTCATGTTTTTGTATCCATTTAGCTACCCTGTGTCTTTTTTTTTTTGGTTTACAAGTGTTTTGTTTATTGCAATAGTACATGCCTAATGTTTGAAAAACATTAGCCTTTCTTCAAGCTAGCTAAGAGAACTGAGAAAGAATCTATTATGGAAACATTGTATTTCAAAATTAACTGTCATAATATAAGACCTTTGCAGAACAATCTGCAAAGATCAACTTACTTCAATGTCCTGGACTTGGTGAGTTGTAAGATGAGGAAGCCAATATGCCCCCTTTTTATTTGTACTATTTGGATAGTCACTTACCATCTTAAAGTCTTAGTTTCTTTGGATTTAATTTTCCATCTATAGAAGGTTTTGGCAGCAGAGACATTTTCTAAGGGCTCTGTGAAGCATGGCAACTTGAGTGTGAGTGTCTACCCAGGAATTCCTCTCTGTTTTGACTCTTGGAGGAGAGGTCTTACAGTTACAGAGGTTGAGAGTATTGCTCACAGTCCCAACAGCACTGGAAAAGTCTTGATAGAGTAAACGAAAACTATATAATCCAGAGCCCATAAAATCTTTCCCTACCCTCTTTAAAAAACTGAACTTCCACACACTACCTGAAGCACAATTAGTGAGTCACAGATGATGAAAACATAATTATGAAAATTGCTCAGGGCCATCATTAGGATTGACTTTTACTATTTGGATTTTGTTGACATATGGATTGACTGTTAATTAAAACACAAGCAATTCCTCCCCTACCTCACCCCTTCTTTGGAAATTTAGTCAATGTATTTCTGACTTTTTGAAAGAATTAATTCAGAGGAAATCTTTGGAGGTAAATTTTACATTTTCTAACATTTGATCAATTTCAGCCATTGTTATCCCTGTTGAAAGAGATATGTAACTTTGCAGTAACTGCCCGTTGTTGAAAGAGCTATGGGCAAACAAGCTGGGTATGGATGTGAGGTCATAGATAGGTTCTTGCTTTATCTGTTTGATTCCAGTCATGTCAAGTCCTGAGTGATCAGGGGACGGCTGGCCACAATCCTCGTTGTAATAACCCTTGGACTTCAGCAGGTCGACATGTCCATTGGCATAAGTGCTGCCAGCTTCGTTATTCAGGTGCTGAGGCTATTACTGATGCTGCTGCTGCTTCCACCACCCTACTCTGCTGCTGCTGTTGCTCCTGAAGCCACTGCTGGCACGTCTGCACCTTGGCATACAGGCTGTACTTCTGCTTCTTGGACATCCTCCCAAACTTCACAGCATCTCTTTATTTCTTTTTCTTTTTTCTTCCAAATTTTTTTTATTGATTTAAGGTATTACATGTGTGTCCATTCCTTCCATCGCCCCTCCCCCCCACCTCACTCCCATACAGCCCTCACCCCCCAGTGTCTTGTGTCCATTGGTTATGCTTATATGCATGCATACAAGTCCTTCAGTTGACCTCTTACCTCCACCCTCTCCCCAGCTTTCCTGCTGTAATTTGACAGTCTATTCAATGCTTCTCTGCCTCTGTTTCTATCTTTTTATTCATCAGGTTATAATGTTCTTTATTATCCATAAATGAGTGAGATCATGTGGTATTTTTCTTTCACTGACTGGCTTATTTCATTTAGCATAATGCTCTCCAGTTCCATTCATGCTGCTGCAAATGGTAAGAATTCCTTCTTTTTTTTAAAGCAGAGTAGTATTCCATTGTGTAGATGTACCATAGTTCTCTAATCCACTCATCTGCTGATGGGCACTTAGGCTGTTTCCAAATTTTAGCTATTGTAAACTGTGCTGCTATGAACATAGGGGTGCATATATCCTTTCTGATTGGTGTTTCTAGTTTCTTGGGATATATTCCTAGAAGTGGAATCACTGGGTCAAATGGGAGTTCCATTTTTAGTTTTTTGAGGAAACTCCATTCTGTTCTCCACAGTGGCTGCACCAGTCTGCATTCCCACCAGCAGTGAAGTAGGGTTCCTTTTTCTCCGCATCCTCCCCAGAACTTGTCATTTGTTGATGATAGCCATTCTGACAGGTGTGAGATGGTACCTCATTGTTGTTTTGATGTGCATGATTAGTGACTTTGAGCATTTTTTCATGTCTCTTGGCCTTCCTTATGTCCTCTTTCGAAAAGTATCTATTTAGGTCCGTTGCCCATTTTTTGTTGGGTTGTTTATCTTCCTTTTGTTAAGTTGTATGAGTTCCCTGTAAATGTTGGAGATTAAACCCTTATCGGAGATAACATTGGCATATATGTTCTCCCATGCAGTGGGCTTTCTTGTTGTTTTGTTAATGGTTTCTTTTGTTGTGCAGAAGCTTTTTATTTTTGATGTATTCCCATTTGTTTATTTTCTCCTTAGTTTCCATTGCCCTAGGAGCTGTATCGGTGAAGATATTGCTTTGGCATATGTCTGAGATTTTGCTGCCTCTGGATACCTCTAAGATTTTTATGTTTTCCCTTCTTACGTTTAAGTCCTTTGTCCATTTTGAGTTTATTTTTGTCTATGGTGTAAGTTGGTGGTCTAGTTTTATCTTTTTGCATGTATCTGTCCAATTTTCCCAGTACCATTTATTGAAGAGACTGTTTTGACTCCATTGTATGCTTTTGCCTCCATTGTCAAATATTAATTGAGCATAATGGCTTGGGTCAATTTCTGGGTCCTCTATTCTGTTCCATTCGTCTATATGCCTGTTCTTGTACCAGTACCAGGCAGTTTTGAAAACCGTGGCTTTGTAATCCAGCTTGATATCTTCACAGCATTTCTTGACATCTCTGGGGCAACACCCTTCTGCAATCAGCGGTGTTGGCAACGGTTTCTGTTACTTCTGTCAATTAAACAGTTTCTCTGCCTTGGGCAGGAGTAAGAGGCATTGTTCTGCTGGTCCTCCTAAAGAATCCCTTGCAGCCTTCACACGTGATGACTCCATAGTGGATCCCAGGCGACTTATCGCCACAAATTTTGCATGGTATGACTTCAATTTGTGCTGTGGCTGAGGTGCAGGTGGCATTGTGGACTTGAGTCTGGGGAGAGGCTGTGGAGGAGAGCGAGTTGGGGAGAGGTGATCAGGAGTCCAACACTGGGACATTCCTGACTCTCCGGACCTAAGCAGCCATTTTTCTCCTGAAGAGCCAGCCCCTCCCAGAAGCCTCAAGACAGATCTACCCTGTCTTTTGATTGGAGCATTTAATCCATTTATATTTGATAGGTGCTTATTTATTGCCATTTTAATTCTGTATGCCTAGGTTTCTCTCTCTATTTCTTCTTCCAGTTACAGCAGTCCTTTTAGCAATTCTTAAAATGCTGGCTTTGTGGTGATGTTTCCTTTAGCCTTTTTTTTTTTGGTCTGGGACGCTCTTTATTTGACCATCTATTTTGAGTGATAGCCTTGTTGGATATAGCAATCTTGGTCTCAGATCCTTGCTTTCCATTACCTTGAGTACTTCATGTCATTCCCTTCTGGCCTGTACAGTTTCTGATGAGAAATCAGGTGTCAGCCTATGGGAACTCCTTTGTAGGTAACAGTTTGCTTTTCTCTTGCTGCCTTTAAGATTCTCTCTCTGTCTTTAATTTTTGGCATTTTAATTATGATGTGTCTGGGTGTGGGTCTGTTTGGGTTCTTCTTGCTTGGGACTCTCTGTGCCTCCTGAACTTGTGTGACTTTTTCCTTCACCAGGTTAGGGAAGTTTTCTGCGATTATTTCTTCAAACACATTCTGTATCCCTTTCTCTCTTTTTGTCTCTTCTGGCACACCTGCTATTCTAATATAGTTACATTTCATGTTGTCCCATAGCTCCCTTATGCTGTCCTCCTATTTTTAATTGTTTTTTATTTTTGGTTCTCTGATTGTGTGATTTTTTTTCAACTCTGTCTTCTAATTCTCTATTCCAATCCTCAGCTTCCCCCAATCTGCTCTGTATTCCTTCCAGTGTGTTATTTGTGCTATGTCATTCTTTATTTCTGTTTTCATATTTACTGTATTTTTTGCATGCTGTGAGCATCT
This sequence comes from Corynorhinus townsendii, assembly GCA_026230045.1. NCBI lineage: Eukaryota > Metazoa > Chordata > Mammalia > Chiroptera > Vespertilionidae > Corynorhinus > Corynorhinus townsendii. The sequence goes on along the minus strand of JAPDVU010000004.1, from coordinate 99,157,236 downwards.
TTACCATCATTATTCTGAACTCTATCCTATATAATAAAACCCTAATATGTAAATTGACTGAATGGTGGAATGACCAGTCGCTATGATGCGCATTGTCCACCAGGGGGCAGACCCTCAATGCAGGAGCTCCCTGGTGGTCAGTGCGCTCCCACAGGGGGAGTGCCACTCACCCAGAACCTGGTCTCATGGCTTGCAAGCGCAGCGGTGGTGGCAGGAGCTTCTCCTGCCTCTGCTGCAGGTGGGCGGTAAGGAGAGAGGGGTCCCAGACTGTGAGAGGGATGTCCAAGGGGTCCTGGACTGCGAGAGGGCATAGGCCGGGCTGAGTGCACGAAATTTCTAATGCCTCTAGTATCAGATAAATTTCTTATTTCCTTATCATTTATCTCTTCTTCTGAAGAATTCTCTTGTTCTTTCATTTCAGGCTTGTTATTTTTGTCTCCTCATTTTTCTGCCTATTTGGGTTTGTGACTATGTATTAGGTAGATCTGCTACACCTCTCAAACGTGTTTCTGACCATATAGATCAGGGAAAGACTCAAAGCTTCCAGAGCAGCAGTTACCAACTTTTCGGACCTCAAGGACCACTGGTTAGTGACCACTGCTCTAGAGACCACCTGTGCCTGAAGAATGATTAGATTCAGCCTTGAGTAGCCCTCAGGCAATTATCCACAGGTGTGGCTAGAGTTTTTCCAATAGGGTGGGGCAATTGCTTCTGCCTGGAGGCTAATTGTTATTCTCAGTCTCTTAATGGGCCTCAGAAACGCCACACCTTGGGGAAAGGTGTTTTCCAATAGGGTGGGTCAAGTTTCCCCCAGGCAAAACCGCCTGGGTAGCAAATGTCTGCCTGAGAAAGATGCCCTTCGCATGGTGACAGAATGACTCAGCACAGGAAACCAGGGTGTCTGTTTTCTGAGCTCTAACCCTAGACCCCCCAACTCTGGCTTCTGCTCACACTGCTCCAGTTCATTCTGCCCTCCCTCTGCCAGAGCACAAGAAATTTTCTATGTTGGCCCTTTAAGAGGGTGCCTGTCAGCCCTCTCTCCCTGGCCAATAGCAACCCTTCTGCTTTTTAGAGCCAGATGGTATGCTGGCACCCTTCTCAGTTCTGGTGCTCTCTGTTGGGGTGCTTAGACCCTAGAGTTCTCAGTGGCAACCCCCCACAGCCGAGGTATCTCTCTGGAACTTCAGTTGCTGTCTGTGGGAGCCCGGCCAGCCCTTTCGTGCCTCCGCCCTTCCTACCAGTCCCTACACGGTCTCCATTTTTCATCCTTGGTTATGAAGGTTCTCCCCAGCAAGTCTTCAGTTGATTATTCAGGATTGTTTTTGTATTTTAGTTGTAATTCCAGTTTGGTTCTGGGAGCATGTCTGTGTAGCATCCATTTACTCCGCTTCCCTTTAATCTCCTGGAGTTTATATTTTAGTTGAGGATACAGACAAACAAGTTTATCCTATGCTTGATTATAAGTGCTCTATAAATATTAGAGCCAGTAAGAGGATTTGGGTGTGCCATGATGGAGATGGGATTGTGTGGGACTACAAGTTTAAATGGCATAGGCAGGGAAGGTCTCACTGAGCACATGTCAGTTTAGCAATAAGTTAAAGGAGGTGAAAATAAGAGCCAAATAATATCTGGAGGGAATGGCTAGGGTGAAGCCCCTGAGGTGGGTTGTGCCTGGAAGAGTGAACTGGCTCGTGTGACTAGAGCACTGTCAGTGATGGGGCTAGGGTGGTGGTGATTGATGAAATCAGAGCTGCAATGGCAGGAAGGACATTTGAGCCTCATGGCTGTTTCAGTCTTTGGCTTTTACTCTGTGTGAAAAAAGGGAGCCTTCGTAGGGGTTTGAGCAGAGGGATGACATTATCTGACTTCATTAGATCACTTTGGCTGTTAAAAATAAGCAGCAGCTGCCCTGGCCGGCATGGCTCAGTGGTTAGACTGTCGACCCATGCACCTGAGAGTTGTGGGTTCAATTCTCGGACAAGGGTGCAAACCTGGGTTGCAGGTTTGATCCCTGTCCCCCGTCAGGGCGTGTGTGGGAGGCAACCAATCGATGTGTACTCTCACATCCATGTTCCTCCCTTCCTTCCTCACTTGCTGAGAGAGGGTTCAAACAAACCCAGCAGGGTCCCTGCTGCAGAGGCTCTGCTGGTTGGAGCACCAAAAGCTTTCGGGTTCGATTCCTGGTCAGGGCCCATGCCTGGGCTGCCAGTTCCATACCTGGTTGGGATGCCTACAGAGGGTAACCAGTCGATGTTTCTCTCCCTCTCCCTTCCTCTCTCTTAAAAAAAAAAAAGTAAACTAAAAATAAGCAGAAGGGGAGCAAAGGCTAAAGCAAGCAGACCAGTTAGGAGTCAACAATCCTGATGAAAGCTGGTGGTGGCTCAGACCAAGACTGTAACAGTAGATATGCAAGGAGTGGTCAAATTTCAAATATTGTGAAGTTAATGCAAGTAATTTCCTGATAGATTCTCGATGGAGAGAGAGGGAGGGAGTTAAGGATGATTTCCCAAGTTGTTGGCCTGAGGAGTTGGAAGGATGGAGTTACATTAACTGAGTTGATAGGTGGAACAGATTTGGGAGAAATAGTAGGACTTCATTTTGAATGTTAATTGGAGATGTCTGTGCTAAGTTCCAGTTAAGTAGACAGTTGGGTGTTTCCATGGAGTTGAGAGAGGTTTTGGATGGAGAGTTTTCAGTATACATAGAATATTGAAAGCAGTGGGATAGGATGACATCACCAGGAGGTGATAGAGAAGGTGTCCAAAGACTTGAGCCCTTGGGCACTCTTTTAAAAAGCCAGGGAGGCCCTGGCCAGTGCTGTTCAGTGGTTGGGCATTGTCCTGTGCACCAAGAGGTTGCCATTTTTATTCTAGATCAAGAGCACATGCCCAGGTTTTAGGCTCAATCCCCGGTAAGGGGTGTGCAAGAGGCAGCCAATTGATGTTGTGTTCTCACATCAATGTTTCTCTCTCCCTGTCTCTAAAAATCAATAAACTATTCTTTTTTTAAATAGTCAGGGAGGCCCTAGCTGGTTTGGCTCAGTGGATAGACCATTGGCCAGCAGATTGAAGGATCCCCGGTTCAATTCCCGTCAAGGGCACATGCCCAGGTTGCGGGCTCAATCCCCAGCAGGGGGTGTGCAGGAGGCAGCCGATCATGATTCTCATCATTGATGTTTCTGTCTTTCTCTCCCTCTCTCTTCCTCTCCAAAATCAATAAAAACATATAAAAAAAAAGGGGGGGGGGAGGAGAGGCAGAACCAGCAAGTGTGACCAAGGAGTAACCAGTGAAGTTGATAAAAACTTACAAGTAAGTTGACCCGGAGGCCAGTAAGGAAAGTGCTTCCAGGAGGAAGGATGGCTTACTGACTCAAATGGCACTGATCGATGAGGTAATAAGAGATCTGGGAAGCGGCTGCCTGAGGTCATTGTGACCCTGAGAAGCATGGTGCGGTGCTGGGTACAAGTCAAATGGGCAGTGGGTTTAGGAGATTGAGAAACTAGGAACTGGAGATAGCAAGAATAGGCTACTCTTATTTTTTTACTAGAGGTCTGGTGCACGAAATTTGTGCACTTGGTGGGGGGGCGGGTCCCCTAGCCTGGCCTGTGCCCTCTCACTGTGCAGGAGCCCCATGATTGATCGCCCCAAAGAGGTAGGCCCCGCCCACCCATCCAGGGCTCTTTGATGGATTGCTCCAAAGAGGTAGGCTGGAGCCACGGGCCCTGCCTCCACACCGCGTGGAGCTGCAGGACCCCCAGGCCTTGCTGCAGGGAGCCGCGGGCCCCGCCTCCGCATCACGCAGGCAGCATCAAGCCCCCGCCCACCTGTGCATGCCCGCTGCGCACACAGCCTCCTGGTGATTGCTCATTGCATCGTGAGGGCGTCACGGCGTGAGGGCGTGATGACCACATAGGCTTTTTTTTTTTTTTTTCCAAAATATATTTTATTGATTTTTTACAGAGAGGAAGGGAGAAGGATAGAGAGTTAGAAACATTGATGAGATAGAAACATCGATCAGCTGCCTCCTGCACATACTGGGGATGTGCACGCAACTAAGGTACATGCCCTTGACCGGAATCTGGGACCCTTCATTCCGTAGGCTGACGCTCTATCCTCTGAGCCAAACTGGTTAGGGCCACATAGGCTTTTATTAGCATAGATTTTTAAATTGATTTTAGAGAGAGAAACATAGGCTTTGTTGTTCCACTTATTTCTGCATCATTGGTTGATTCTTATATGTGCCTTGACCTGGGATTGAACCTGCAACCTTGGTCTATCAGGACAATGCTCTAACCCAGTAGTCAACAGAGCAGCAAACTGCGGCTCACGAGCCGCAGTGTGCCGACCACTGCTCTAACCAACTGAGCTACCTGGCCAGGGCCAAGGCCACTCTTTTAAATGCTGCTTTAAGGGGAACAGAAAAATAGAGCAAGAGCTGGAGAAGGAGGTGGATGAAGAGCAGGCTGATTCTTTTCAGTTGGAAGAATTAACAGCATAAGAATGACTCCATAAAGAGAAAATCTGATGATGTCAAAGCATGTGGGGGGATTGCTGAAGCAGTGTATTAAGTGGGTGGTGGGGCTGGGACTGGGCTCCTTGGATAGGAGCATGAGCAGTTAATGTATTATAACATGATTGGATGGATATGTTTACAGAGGAAGCATAAGGACATGGTGGTGTGTGCTACCTTGGGGTTGAGGTTGGGTAAAGAAAGGTTTGATATATGCTTAATCTTGAAAGATGGGTGTTTGTCAAGAGACAGAAGTAGCTGGGTTAAAGTACTTCTCATGTGGAAGAACCAGCATGAACAAAGGCAAAGAGGCACTAAGTGCCTATTGGGGCACTGCAGTTTGGTGTGGCTGGAATGCTGGGTATGTGTTTAGGGGAGGATGAGGGTGTGTTGGTACACATTACAGCAGGATCAAGGCAGGATATAGACAGGGTCTCCTTAGAGCAGGGGTGGGGAACGTCCAGCCTGTGGGCCATATAAGGCCCTTGAAATCATTTGGTCTGGCCCTGCCAAGGCATTAGGGGTAAGTTAGTTAATTGTTTGACCAAATATAGCAGGGTAATTTTTAAGTTGATAATTTTGTATGACCCATGAATGATGGTATAAATATCCAATGGCTCTTGGCAGAAAAAGGATTCCCCACTCCTGATTTAGAGTGTTCTCCCACATGTATTTTTATTTATTTATTTATTAAATATATTTTTATTCATTTCAGAGAGGAAGGAAGAGGGAGAGAGATAGAAATAGAAACATTAATGATGAGAGAGAATCATTGATTGGCTGCCTCCTGCACACACCCTACTGGGGATCGAGCCTGCAACCCTGGCATATGCCCTTGACTGGACTCAAACTCGGGACCCTTCAGTATGCTGGCCAACACTCTATCCACTGAGCCAAACTGGCTAGGGCCCACATGTATTTTTACATTAAGAGGCAACAGAGTCAGTCGATCATGATTCTCTCTCATCATTGATGTTTCTATCTCTCTCGCCCTTTTCCTTCCTCTCTGAAATCAATAATTAAAAAAAATATATATATATATATATATATATATATATATATTTTAAAAGGCAGCAGAGAGCAGTGGAAGGAGCACAACATTTGGCATCAAACACATGACCCAGATGACGGGTAACACCAGAGCAGGATAAGGTATAAAGAATAGCGGCTCATGTTCCATGAGCTCTGCATGGTATCTACATGCATCATCGCAGGGGATGGTTTGGCCCTCGGACTGAAGGTCCTGGATTCAATTCTGGTGGTCAAGGGGCACGAACCTCGGTTGCTGGTTTGATCCCTGCTCCAAGTCCAGGAACACCTGCGGGAGGCAACCAATCAATGTGTCTCTCTCACATTGATGTTTCTCTCTGTGTGTCTCTCCCCGTCATACTCTCTAAAAATCAATGGAAAAATATCCTTGGGTGAGGATTAACAAAAATACACAGTCTGGGGCTTGAGGACCAGCTCTGCCATTTGCAGCTTCCGTCTTTTTCTATGTATAAGAAGCTATTTTTTTCTAAAATCGTTCGACTGAAAATCGAGGGGTGTCTTATACACGGAAGTTAGCCAAGGAGGGAGCTGCATGGGTGTGTAGTTGTCCATACCTTGTCAAACAGGCTTCCTCCAATCATGAGCCTTATTGTTACTGATGTCAGCTGATGCCATAATTGGAGGTGGAGATGCAACAGGGACTGGGCCGTTCTGAGCCCATAAAGATGTCAAAAAATAAAAAGATAAATACCCATAAGCAGTTGTCTTGCTCTACAAAATTCAAACTGAATGTAATAAGCTATGCAAAAGAGCCTAGAAATAGAGCTGCAGAGAGACAGTTTGGACCTCCCCCTACTGAATGTAGGATCAGACAGTGGAGAAAACAGGAAGAACAGCTCCTTAAGATGCCAAAAAAGAAGACATAAGATGAAAACCAGCAAAATGTTTAAAATATTGATTTCTTAATTTTGGGTTGGAAAAGTGGGGGGTGTTTTATACATGGGGGTGTCTTATACACGGGAAAGTATCGTACTTGGCTTTGGGCAAGCCATGTCTCCAAGTCTTTGTTGTTGTTGTTAATACTCACCCAAGGATATATTTTTTAGAGAGAATGGAAGGGAGGGAAGGAGGGGAAGAGAGAGGAAACATTGATATGAGAAAGACACATCAACAGGTTGCCTCCCACACGCACCCCTACTGGGGATCGAATTGCAACCCATTGATGCATGGGGCAATGCTCTAACCACTCAGTTACACCAGCCAGGTCTCCAAGTTATTTTTACTATTCTTTAAAATAGGGTTTTTGTGAAGGCCAAATTGAATGTGATAATATAATAAAATAATTCTAAAATGATCAATTATTAGATATCAAAGTGATACCCTATCCTCCAGCATATCTTCCCTCAATAGCTCACACACTTGAGCCCTACTTACTAGCAAATCTTCCTTTGCTCAGTGTTGGAGCCTGAGCCCCTGTGCTCTTGTCAGTGGGCTTTGTTTGGACAGTTCTGGATGCCTGCCTTGACATTTTTTATTAAATTTTATTTTATTGTTTAAAGTATTACAAATAGTAGTACATATGTCTCCTTTTTCTCCCCATTGACCTTCCCCCGGCCTCCGCTACCCCCCGGGACATGCCCTCACCGCCCCCTCCCCCCCAGCATCTTGCATCCATTGGTTATGCTTATATGCATGCATACAAGTCCTTCGGTTGATCTCTTACCTCCCCCCCGCCCCCCCCGCTGCCACTGCAACCCTCCCCAGCCTTCCCACTGTAATTTGACAATCTGTTCCATGCTTCTCTGCCTCTGCATCTATCTTTTTGTTCATCAGGTTATAATGTTCTTTATTATCCATAAACTAGAGGCCCAGTGTATGAAATTCATGCCGGGGGGGGGGTGTCCCTCAGCCCAGCCTGCACCCTCTCCAATCTGGGACCCCTTGAGGGATATCTGACTGCCTGTTTAGGTGGGATTGGTCCTAAACAGGCAGTCGGATAGCCGTCTCACAATCCAGGACTGCTGGCTCCCAACCATTGCCTACCTGCCTGCCTCATTGCCCCTAATTGCTTCTGCCTGCAAGCCTGATCATCCCCTAACTACTCCCCTGCCAACCTGATTAATACCTAACTGCTCCCCTGCCAGCCTGTTTGCCCCTAACTGCCCTCCCCTGCAGGACTGGTCAACCCTAACTGTCCTCCCCTGCAGGCCTGGTCGCCCACAACTGCCCTCCCCTGCAGGCCTGGACACCCCTAACTTTCCTCCCTTGCCAGCCTGTTCGTCCCTAACTGCCCTCCACTGCCGGCCTGGTCACCCCTAACTGCCCTTCCCTGCAGGCCTGATCACCCACAACTGCCCTCCCCTGCCGGCCATCTTGTGGTGGCCATCTTGTGTCCACATGGTGGCGGCCATCTTATGTGTTGGACTGATGGTCAATTTGCATATTACCTCTTTATTATATATGGTGGCTGATATCATGTGGTATTTTTCTTTCACTGCCTGGCTTATTTCACTTAGCATAATGTTCTCCAGTTCCATCCATGCTGCTGCAAATGGTAGGAGTTCCTTTTTTTAAAAAATAGCAGCATAGTATTCCACTTTGTACATGTATCATAGTTCTCTAATCCAATCATCTGCTGATGGGCATTTAGGCTGTTTCAGAATCTTAGCTATTGTAAACTGTGCTGCTATGAATATAGTGGTGCATATATCCTTCCTGATTGGTATTTCTGTTTTCTTAGGAAATATTCCTAGAAGTGGGATCACTGGGTCAAATGGCAGTTCTATTTTTAAATTTTTGAGGAAACACCATACTGTTCTCCACAGTGGCTGCACCAGTCTGCATTCCCACCAGCAGTGAAGGAGGGTTCCTTTTTCTCCGCATCCTCCCCAGCACTTGTCATTTGTTGATGATAGCCATTCTGACAGGTGTGAGATGGTACCTCATTGTTTTGATTTGCATCTCTCGGATAATTAGTGACTTTGAATATGTTTTCATAAGTCTCTTGGCTTTCTGAATGTCCTCTTTCAAAAAGTGTCTATTTAGGTCCTTTGCCCATTTTTTGATTGGACTGTTTAACTTCCTTTTGTTAAGTTGTATAAGTTCCCTGTAAATGTTGGAGATTAAACCCTTATCGGAGATAACATTGGCAAATATGTTCTCCCATGCAGTGGGCTTTCTTGTTGTTTTGTTGATGCTTTCTTTTTTTTTTAATCTTTATTGTTCATATTATTACAGTTGTTCCTTTTTCCCCCCCCATAGCTCCCCTCCATCCAGTTCCCACCCCCCTTACTTTTACCCCCCCATCCTCATCCATAGGCGTATGATTTTTGTCCAGTCTCTTCCCGCACCCCCCACGCCCCTTTGCCCCCCGAGGATTGTCAGTCCACTCCCTTTCTATGCCCCTGATTATATTATATTCACCACATTATTCTGTTCATCAGATTTTTTATTCACTTGATTTTTAGATTCACTTGTTGATAGATATGTATTTGTTGTTCATAATTTTTATCTTTACCTTTTTCTTCTTCTTCCTCTTCTTAAAGAATGCCTTTCAGCATTTCATATAATACTGGTTTGGTGTTGATGAACTCCTTTAGTTTTTTCTTATCTGTGAAGCTCTTTATCTGATCTTGAATTCTGAATGATAGCTATGCTGGGTAGAGTAATCTTGGTTGTAGGTTCTTGCTATTCATCACTTTGCATATTTCTTGCCACTCCCTTCTCACCTGCATAGTTTCTGTTGAGAAATCAGCTGACAATCGTATGGGTGTTCCCTTGTAGGTAACTGTTTTTCTCTTGCTGCTTTTAATATTCTCTCTTTGTCTTTTGCTCTTGGCATTTTAAATATGATGTGTCTTGGTGTAGTCCTCTTTGGATTCCTTTTGTTTGGGGTTCTGTGTGCTTCCTGGACTTGTAAGTCTATTTCTTTCACCAGGTGGGGGAAGTTTTCGGTCGTTATTTCTCCAAATAGGTTTTCAGTATCTTGCTCTCTCTCTTCTTCTGGCACCCCCATAATTCTGATGGTGGTACGCTTGAAGTTGTCCAAGAGGCTCCTTACACTATCTTCATATATTTGGATTCTTTTTTCTTTTTGCTTTTCCGGTTGGGTGTTTTTTGCTTCTTTGTATTTCAAATCTTTGACTTGATTCTTGTGATCCTTTAGTCTGCTGTTGGATCTCTGTATATTATTTTTTATTTCAGTCCGTGTATGCATAATTTCTAGTTGGTCCTTTTTCATATCCTCACTAAATTTCTCGGCCTTTTCTAGAAAATTCTTGAAAAACCTTATAACTGTGGTTTTGAACTCTATATCCAGTCGTTTGCTTTCCTCCATTTCTTTCATTTGTGACATGTTTTTTTTTGTCTCTGCATCTTGACTGCTTCCCTGTGTTGATAGAGTGGCTTTGTGTGCTAGGTGTCCTATAGGGCCCAGTGGCTCAGCTTTCCCAGTTACCTGAGGTGGACACTCTTGGTGCACCCCTTTGTGGGCTGTGTGCACAGTCTTGTAGTTAAGCCTTGATTGTTGTTGGTATCACTGGGAGGAATTGACCTCCAGGCCAATTGGCTGTGAGGATTAGCTGTGTCTGTGCTGGAGACACCCTTATGAGACAAGACTTGCTTCAGTGGGGCTTTGGTGCTCACTGCATCTGCCCCCTGAGTGTGTCCCTTATGGATCTGAGGAGTTGTAATCTGGATAGTCCCACTCTCATCACTGGGTACACTGGCTCTTGGATCTCCAAGGAGGTGCTAATTTAGCCTCTGCCTAAGGCCACCCAGCGGGAGCTAAGGAGAGATCTGCAGATTCCTCTTCTTTGTTTGGGTTTTGGAAGTGCCCAGATGAGGCCCAGCTGTGAAGCAATGCAAGCTGCTGTGGGGCCTTGGGCCTTCTTTTGGATGTGCTGGTTCTCTCTGACTCAGCTGCAGTTTGATAGGTAAGTTTAGATTTCAAAGGACCAGGCCATTCATATGTAAAAGCCTCTGCACACAGCTTGGATGGGGCAGAGTCTCAGGGTGGAGCAAACAGCAATGGCTTCCCGTCAGCTGTGCCCTAAGAGGCCCCCGGGTTTCAGTGTCCTTTGGTAATCGCTGCAAGCACCTCTGAGAGAAAGCCACCCTCGAGTTCCACCTGCTGCCAGACAGTCCAGTTTCTCTTCGTATGAGTCTGGGTCCCCAGAGTCTTGCCCGGAACTGGAGTTCAGAGCATTCGGGAGCTTGTGTCTCTCTGGGGATTGAAAAAGCCAGCCGCGTACTCAGTTGCCAGCCCTCTCTGTGTGCGGGCACCTCCGTACCTCTGCACTTTACTTCCACAGCTCCTGTGAGTTTCTGTGCTTTTCTCTTCCCTTCTAGTTGTAGAATTTGCACTCAACCAGCCTTCCTGTGGTTCTGGATGATGTCTGTTTTGTCTTTTAGTTGTAGTTTTGAAGTTGTTGTGTGAAGCAGCAAGTTCAGGTGTTTACCTATGCCACCATCTTGGTTTCTCTGTTGATGGTTTCTTTTGCTGTGCAGAAGCTTTTTATTTTGATGTAGTCCCATTTGTTTATTTTCTCCTTAGTCTCTCTTGCCCTAGGATCTGTGTCTGTAAAGATATTGCCACGACATATGTCTGCAATTTTGCTGCCTATGGAGTCTTGTAGGATTTATATGGTTTCCCATCTTACATTCAAGTCCTTTAGCCATTTTGAGTTTGTTTTTGTGTATGGTGTAAGTTGGTGATCTAGTTTCATTTTTTTTGCATGTATCTGACCAAATTTCCCAGCACCATTTATTAAAGAGATTGTTTTCACTCCATTGTATGCTCTTGCCTCTTTTGTTAAATATTAATTGAGTATAATGGCTTGGGTCAATTTCTAGGTCCTCTATTCTGTTCCATTGTTCTATATGTCTGTTCTTGTGCCAGTGCAAAGCAGTTTTGAGAACCGTGGCTTTGTAGTATAGCTTGATATCTGGTATTGTGATCCCTCCAACATTGTTATTCTTTCTCAGGATACCTGTGGCTATTCGGGGTCTCTCTCTCTTTTTTAAAATATATCTTTTATTGGTTTCAGAGAGGAAGGGAGAGGGACAGAGAGATAGAGACATCAATGATGAGAGAGAATCATTGATTGGCTGCCTCCTGCATGTCCCCTACTAGGGATCAAGCCCACAACCTAGGCATGTGCCCTTGACCAAAATCGAACCTGGGACACTTCAGTCTGCAGGCTGACACTGTATCCACTGAGCCAAACCAGCCAGGGTCAGGGTCTCTTTTTATTCCAGATGAATTTTTGGAGAGTTTATTCTAGATCTTTGAAATATGCCATTGGTATTTTAAAAGGTATTGCATTGAATCTATAGATTACTTTAGGTAGCATGGACATTTTAATGATGTTGATTCTACCAATCCATGAACATGGTAAGTTATTCCAATTGTTTATGTCTTCCTCTCTCTGTATTTTCAATGTCCTGTGGTTTTCTGAGTACAGGTCTTTTGCTTCCTTAGTTAAGTTTATTGCTAGGTATCTTTAATTTGTTTGGTGCAATGGTAAATGGGATTTTTTCATTTCTCTTTCTGTGAGTTCATTATTGGTGTATAAAAAGGCCATAGATTTCTGGGTGTTAATTTTGTATCCTGCTATGTTGCCAAATTCATTTATTAGGTCTAGTAGTTTTTTGATGGCGTCTTTGGGGTTTTCTATGTACAGTATCATGTCATCTGCAAATAAGGACAGTTTTACTTCTTATTTTCCAATTTGGATGCCTTTTATTTCTTCTTCTTGTCCGATCACTATGGCTAGTACTTCTAGTACTATGTTGAGCAGGAGTGGTAAAAGTGGGCATCCTTGTCTTTTTCCTGTTCTTAGGGGAAATGGGTTTAGTTTTTGCCCATTGAGTATGATGTTGGCTGTAGGTTTGTCATATAGGGCTTTTATTATGTTGAAGTATGATCCCTCTATTCCCACTTTGCTGGGTTTTTAATCAAGAAAGGGTGCTGGATTTTGTCAAATGCTTTTTCTGCATCAATTGATATGATTATGTGATTTTTGTCTCTCAGTTTGTTTATGTGATGTATCACATTTATTGATTTGTGGATATTATACAATCCTTGCATCCCAGGAATAAATCCCACTTGGTCATGATGTATGATCTTTCTAATATATTGCTGAATCTGATTTGCTAGAATTTTGTTGATGTTTTCAGCATCTATGTTCATCAAGGATATTGGCCTGTAGTTCTCTTTTTTAGTAGTGTCTTTATCTGGTTTTGGGATTAGGGTGATGCTGGCTTCATAGAAAGAGCTTGGAAGTATGCCTTCCTCTTGGATTTTTTGGAATAGTCTGAGGAGGATAGGTTTTCGTTCTTCTTTGAATGCTTGGTAGAACTCCCCTGTAAACCCGTCCGGACCAGGATTTTCGTTTGCTGGAAAATTTTTGACCACTGTTTCAATTTCTGCAGTAGTTATCAGTCTATTCAGGTTTTTTTATTCTTGGTTGAGTTTTGGAAGCTTGTATTTTTCTAGGAATATGTCCATTTCATCTAGGTTGTCCATTTTGTTGGAATAGAGTTGTTCATAGTATTTTTTTCATAATCGTTTGTATTTCTGTGGGATTGGTTGTTACTTCACTTCTATCATTTCTGATTTTGTTTATTTAGGTTCTCTCTCTTTGCTTCTTGGTGAGCCTGGCTAGAGGTTCATCAATCTTGTTTATCCTTTCAAAGGACCAGCTCTTGGTTTTATTGAACTTATGTATTTTTTTTTTTTTTTTTGGTCTCTATGTCATTTATTTCCACTCTGTTCTTTATTGTTTCCTTCCTTCTGCTTATGCTGGGCTTTTCTTGTTGCTCTCTTTCTAACTCTTTGAGTTGTAGGTTTAGATAATTTATTACCATTGTTTCTTGTTTTTTTGAGGTAGTCCTGTAGAGCTATGAACTTCCCTCTCAAGACTGCTTTCTCTGTGTCCCATAGATTTTGGATTGTTGTGTTTTCATTGTCGTTTGTTGCCATGATGCTTTTTATTTCTTTGATTTTTCTGGTAACCCAGTCATTGTTTAATAGCATGCTATTTAGCCTTCAGGTGTTTGATTTTTTTTTTTTATTGTAGTTGATTTCTAGTTTTATGCCATTGTGATCTGAGAAAATGCTTGATATGATTTCTGTCTTCTTGAATTTAAAGAGACCCTGCCTGTGTCCCAATATATGGTCTATCTTTGAAAATGACCCATGTGTACTTGAGAAGAATGTATATTCAGTGGCTTTGGGGTGAAATGTTCTGAAGATGTCAATTCCATCTGATCTAGTGAGTCATTTAGGATTGATGTTTCTTTGCTGATTTTTTAAAGAGGATTTGTCCAGTGATGTTAGTGGAGTTTCAAATCCCCTACTATGACTGTATTGCTGTCAATCTCTCCCTTGATATCCTCCAGAAGTTTTTTTAATGTACTTGGGTGCTCCTGTATTGGGTTTGTATATGTTTTTCAGAGTTATATCTTCTTGTTGGATTGCTCCCTTTAATATTGTAAAGTGTCCTTCCTTATCTCTTATTATGTCCTTTACTTTGAGATCTAATTTGTCAGATATAAGTATCGCTACCCCAGCTTTTTTTTCATTTCTTTTTGCCTGAAAAACTTTTTTCCATCTCTTCCCCATCAATCTGTGTGAGTTCTTTTTTCTGAGGTGAGTTTCCTATAAATAGCAGATATATGGGTCATGTTTTCTTATCCACTCATTTACCCTATGTCTTTTGATTGGGCCATTTAATCCATTTACATTTAAAGTTATTGTTGATAGGTACTTGTTTGTCACCATTTTTATTCTTTATGCCTGAGTTCCTTCTTCACTTCCTATTTCTTCTTTTTATAGCAGACCCTTTAGCATTTCTTGCATTGCTGGTTTGGTGGTAATAAATTCCCTTAGTCCTTTTTTGTCTGTGAAGCTCCTGATTTCACCCTCAATTTTGATTGATAGCCTTGCTGGGTACAGTATTCTTGGATTCAGACCCTTCCTTTGCATGACTTTGTATATTTCATTCCATTCCCTTCTGGCCTGATGTGTTTCAGTTGAGAAATCAGTCACTAGTCTGATGGGGGATTCTTTGTAGGTAACTTTGTGATTCTCTCTGGTCGCTTTTAAGATTCTTACGTTGTCGTTGGTGTTTGCCAATCTATATCCTACCTAATAAAAGAGTAATATGCAAACTGACCATACCTCTGCTACATCCACAAGCCACACCCAGTAGCCAATCAGGAAGGAATATGCAAATAAACCCAACCAAGATGGCTGCGGCCACAGAGAGCCAGAGGGAGGCTTGGGTTTCCCTGGCAATGGAGGAAGCCAAGCTTTCTGCCTGCCCTTGCCAGCCTAGGGCTCCACTCAATGCTACAAAGTTTCAATTATAGAAGATAAATCCCAACAGAAATGGCGGCAGCCACGGAGCTGGAGAGAGCAGAAGGCTAGGGTTGCCCAAGGCAATGGAGGAAACCAAGCTTCTGCAGCCCTGGCCTGCTTTGCCCTCCGCTTAAGGCTACAAAGTTTCAATTATAGAGGATACATAAATCCCAACAGAAATGTCTGCCGCCACAGAGCAAGCAGAATGCTTGGCTCCACTCCAGGCTACAAAGTTTCAATTGTAGAAGATAAATAAATCCCAGATACCAGGGCTTCTGCTTGGGTGCCGGGGGGCATGGCCAGCCTGCACACCACCACAGGCCCCTGACCCAGGCCACCCCACACCCCAAGGGAACCCCCACCCTGATCCAGGATACCCTTCAGGGCAAACCAGCTGGCCCCCACCCATGCACCAGGCCTCTATCCTATCTAATAAAAGAGTAATATGCAGATTGACCATCACTCCAACACACAAGATGGCTGCCCCCATGTGGTCAAAGATCCTGCCCCTATGTGGACAAAAGATGGCCACCACAAGATGGCCAGCAGGGGAGGGCAGTTGGAGGGACCAGGCCTGCAAGGGAGAGCAGTTGGGGGCGATCAAGCCTGCTGGGGAGGGCAGTTAAGGGTGACCCGGCCAGCAGAGGAGGGAAGTTGGGGGTGACTGGGTCTGCAGGGAAGGGCAGTTGGGGGTACTAGGCCTGCAAGGGAGGGAAGTTGGGGCGATCAAGCCTGCTGGGGAGGGCAGTTAGGGGTTACCAGGCCTGCAGGTGAGGGGAGTTAGGGGTGACTAGGCCTGCAGGGGAGGGCAGTTAGGGGCAAACAGGCTGGCAGGGGAGCAATTAGGCATCAATCAGGCTGGCAGAGGAGTGGTTAGGGGGTGATCAGGCTGGCAGGCAGAAGCAGTTAGGGGTAATCAGGAAGGCAAGGAGGCAAGCAGTTGGGAGCCAGCAGTCCTGGATTGTTGATTGGGCCTATATGGGCAGTCAGACATCCCTCAAGGGGTCCCAGATTGGAGAGGGTGCAGGCTGGGCTGAGGGACACCCCCCCTCGTGCATTAATTTCGTGCACCAGGCCTCAAATATATATATATATATATATATATATATATATATATATATATATATAGAGAGAGAGAGAGAGAGAGAGAGAGAGAGAGAGAGAGAGAGAGAGAGAATATGCAAATTAGGCCAGGACACCTTAACGGGTCACGACTGGACAGGAGGAGGTTGCGCGTGCAGGTGAGGCCTGGAGTAGAGACGGAGACAGAGATGGGGGCCACCAAGCCACCACGCCCCAGCTTGGGCCAGTCCCCCGGAGCTGGAGTGGACTTGTATAGGGACAGAGGGCAGGCTCACAGCCCTGCAGCCAAGCACAGGCCCAGAGAGATGGCGGGCCTACCTTCCGCGGAAGCAGCACTGCTCCCGTGGAAGCAGCGTTGCTACCAGTGGTGCGCTGCGGTTCCTGCCCGATCCCGCAGGAGCGGTGGGCAGCCTACTGTGTACGATATCACAGGATGGGCCACTAGTTTAATTTAATGTGCCATGGTGTCGGTCTTTTGGGTTTCATTTTGTTTGGGACTCTGTGGGCTTCTTGTACTTGTGTGAGTTTTTCTTTCCTATATCAGGGAAGTTTTCTGTCATTATTTCTTCAAACAGGTTTTCTATTCCTTGCTCTGTTTCCTCTTCTTCTGGCACCCCTATTGTGCGGATGTTGTTTCGTTTCGTGGTGTCCCAAAATTCCCTTAGGCTCTCCTCCTGTTTTTTTTTTTTTTTGAGATGCTGCTCTGCTTGGGTATTTTTTCCTACCTTGTCTTCCAACTCACTGATGCAGTCCTCTGCTACTTCTAGCTGACTGTTGATGCTTTCTATTGAGTTCTTTATTGAAGTGATGTCATTTTTCATTTCTTCTTTGTTCTTCATTTCCTCTTGGTTCTTACACATATTGTTGAATTTGTCTTCCAACCTTTTCAGTGACCTTATGACCATTTCTCTCAATTCTTTCTCTGACATGTTGCTTGCCTCCATTTTGTTTACTTCCTTTTCTAGTGATACCTCCTTTTCTTTTCCCTTTTTTTATTTTAATATATTTTATTGATTTTTTTTTTACAGAGAGAAAGGGAGAGGGATAGAGAGTTAGAAACATCGATGAGTGAGAAACATCGATCAGCTGCCTCCTGCACACCCCCTACTGGGGATGTTCCCGCAACCAAGGTACATGCCCTTGACCGGAATCGAACCTGGGACCTTTTGTTCCACAGGCCGACGCTCTATCCACTGAGCTAAACTGGTCAGGGCAATACCTCCTTTTCTTTCATATGCAGGCTGTTTCTTTGTCTCCCCATGATCTCTCCTCTGCAGGTGTCTGGTTATGTAGCTCTCTCTCTCCTGCATTGATTTAAAGGCACAAAATACAACACAACAAGGCACAACACACAACGCAGAAGGCACTTAACACAAATGTATTCATGATACTAATAACCCCAAATAAAGGTGACCACCAGAGAAAAGAGAATTAGGGGATAAAAAAAAATAGAGTGCAAAAATGATATTGAGGAAAGGAAAAAAGTAAGAGAGAAAAGAAAGAGAATAAAAAAGAAGGGGGAAACCTATTTATATGAGGGGAAAACTTCAATATAACAACTAATCCCAAAACATGCAAACAGCTAACACCCAGATATGAATGCAAACTACAAACAACAACTAATAACAAGCCAGGAGAGAAAAAACAGAAGGAAAAAAAAGAGAAACAATCACACAAACAAACAAACAAAAAAACCAATCTAATCAACAAAAAAACAAAATCAACAAACCATAAAAAACAACAAAATCAACAAACCATAAAAAACAACAAAAAGAGGGAAGAGAGAAAAAAATTGGATAGTAAATAAAGAGAAGAGAGAAGTGTGTATGGACTTGGAGCATGGGATCAGAAATTAGATATATAAGTAGAATGAATTTTTAACAGGGGGTAAAAAGAAGGAATAGGGAAAATCTAAAGCAGGAATAGGATAAGAGAAACAGGAGAACAAAAGGGGAAAAGTGAGGAAGAGAGTGTTGGCATAAAGGTAAAGTTGAGATAGAGTAAAATGATGCTAAATGAAAATAGAATGTAGAACACTATTCCCAAAATAAAATAAAGAGAAAATAAAATGAAACTTTAAAAAAAGGTAAAATAATAGTAGTAACAATACTGATTAAAAATAAAAATATAATAATTAAAAAGGTAAAATCAAGTGAGAAAAAAAATTAGTTTCTTTTTTTATTTTTATTTTATTGATATTTTACAGAGAGGAAGGGAGAAGGAGAGGGAGAGGGATAGAGAGTTAGAAACATCGGTCAGCTGCCTCCTGCACACTCCCTACTGGGGATGTGCCTGCAACCAAGGTACATGCCCTTGACCGGAATCGAACCTGGGACCCTTCAGTCCATAGGCCAACACTCTATCCACTGAGTCCAATCAGTTAGGGCAAAATTTAGTTTCTTAAGTAAAAGATAAAAAATAAAAATGTGCAGTAGTGAAGGACATTCACTTCCTCTACTCTTCTGTTTGGCACACCTATTTCCTGTCAGGTAGTCAGGACAGAATTGAAGTTCCCTTTGTTCCATTGCTCCTCTGTGTTGTAAGCCACAATCCTGTTTCAAGGCAGTATTTCTTTGTTTCTCAGCCTGCCTGTAGTTGTATTTACGTAAGAGTCATATTGTGATTCAACACCTGGGTGGCAGTGTTTCTGTATTGACGTCTGGGGCTCTAAGTCCTCTCTACCCAGTATTTAGATTTTGTTTTCCCTGCCACACTTAATACTGGTTTCGGGGAGTGGATTGCCCCAGAGCTGGTTTTCTGATCTTTTCTCCCCACTCTGATCCCTAAGTTCCACGAAAACAACTTTCCCCTGCAGTCTCTGAGAGTGTTTTTAATTGGGTGACCCTATGTGAGAGGTTTGCAATGCAGGAGACAAAACAGAGTCCAGGCGATTAGAAAGGGGAGGTTTTAATCTTGCACGCCCAGGTGAAATTCGCTGGTCCGAGGGTGGGCCAGGGAAGTTCGCACCAAAAAGGGGGCATAGGTACTTCTTTTATACAGCTCTTTAGTGAGGGGAGGGCGGAGGGCATGAGAGGTGTGGAATTCGCCTTGGGCCAGGGGTCTAGGAAGGCGCCAGTTATCTCTGTCACCATCTACCTTGCAGATGCATGCATAGGCTCTGGACTTCCCCCCTGCCTCCACCTAACACTATGTACTGGGCTTAGTAATCAAAAGCAAGGATTTAAAGAAAAATAAAGAGCCAGAGGAAGTGTGCGAACTTGCGACTTTTTTGCCCCGGCACTGCGTGCAACTCTGTGCATGTCTTTTTACCCTGGCACAGTGCAGCCGATATACTGGTAATAATTTCAGGCTGCCTTTTTGTGCCCAGCCCAGTTATGGATTGATTTCTAGAGTTCCCTTCTGCCAGCAGCCCTGTGGACCCCCTTCCACATTCGCGGACTATGATGGTCTCAACAACCGCGAATTTTGTGGGGTGCAGACTTCCTCTGTATCTCTAGATCCCGCTGCGTGCGTTTCTTCCTCCAGCCTGGATTGCAGACCTCACCTTTCTCTGGGTGAAAGCTGACCTTTCCGTGAGAAGGTGAAGAGCTCCTCCAAGTCCATGTATTCATGCTGCTTGATACCCGGTGTTTCTGGGTTCCCAGCTGGTCCCTGGGTGTTGTGATTATAGAGTCCTGGGAGGCATCTGAGTTCTTCCAGGTTGAAGGTAAGGCTAGGCTTCCACTCACAGCCACTCTCCCCTTTAAGATGGCGCAGTCTCTGCGGCAGAGCTGGTCACTCTGGGAGAGATTTCAGCAGCAGTGGAGGCTGCCTGGTCAGGGGAGCCTGGTTCGGCAGTCCCCAACAGTCCCTTGGAGTATAGCTGTCCCTCACCCACAAATAGACACTCCCTGCACATTCATACACTCTCCTTTCGTTCTCTCACTCAATACACTATCTTGCAGCCTGCCTTCCCATTGGCAGCCATCTTCCTCTCCCCAGTCTTGACACTTTGTGAGACGGAATCCTCAGAGAACCTAAAAGGGTCTGGGCTTTTTGTTTTTTAGATAAAATTCACTATTTGTTTTTATATTTATTGATTTTTTTTTTTTACAGAGAGGAAGGGAGAGGGATAGAGAGTTAGAAACATCGATAAGAGAGAAACATTGATCAGCTGCTTCCTGCACACCCCCTGCTGGGGATGTGCCTGCAACCAAGGTACATGCTCTTGACCAGAATCAAACCCGGGACCCTTCAGTCCGCAGGCTGACACTCTATCCACAGCCAAACCGGTTAGGGCTAAAATTCACTATTTTAACTATTTAAAACAAACAACTCAGTGGTTTCTAGTATGTTCACATAATTGTGCAATTACCACCACTGTCTAATTTCAGAACATTTCCATTTCCCAAAAAGAATCTTGGAAGTCATTAAGCACTCCCCACTCCCTGTCCCCAGTCCCTCTTACACTAACCTGCTTATTCTGGACATTTTATGTGAATGGATCACACAATATGTGGCTTTTGTGACCATTGTGTTTTAAGGGGGTTCATTCATGTTGTAGCTTGTATAAATACTTCATTCCTTTTTATGGCCAAAATATATTCCATTATGTGGCTCTACCACATATTTATTTATTTATTTTTAAATCCTCACTGGAGGACATTTTTCCATTGATTTTTCAGGGAGAGTGGAATAGAGAGGGAAAGACAGAAATATCGATGTGTGATAAACATCGATTGGTTGCCCCTTGCATGTGCCTGGACCAGGACCCAGGCCAGGGAGGAGCCTGCAACTTATTTACATGCCCTTGACCGGAATCGAACCTGGGACCCTTCAGTATGCAGGCCAATGCTCTATCCACTGAGCCACTCTGGCTAGGGCGGCTGATTGATATTTGGTGTTTCCAGTTTTTGTCCATTATGGATATTATGTACAAGGTTTTATTTGCATTTGTATTTTCAATTCTCTTGGTTATATACCTAAGAGTGGAATTGCTGGTCATACAGTAATTCTTTGTTTACCTTTTTGAAGAACCAACAAACTTTTTCCAATGACTACAATGGATGAGTACTTCAGTTTCTCTACATCCTCACCAATATTTGTTATTTTCCCTTTTTAAAGAAATAGTGATCATCCTCGTGGGTGTGAAGTGGTCTCTCTCTCTGGGTTTGCTTTGCGTCTCCCTATGACACTGAGCATCTTTTCCAGGGCTCACCGGCCCTTTTAGTATTTTCTTCAGAGAAATGTTTATTCAAGTCCCATGCCCGTTTTTAAATTGTGTTCTTTTTTCTCAAGTTTAAGAGTTTGTTTGTTTTTTATATATTCTAGATACCACATCCTTATCAGACATGATTTGCAAATATTTTGTCCTATTTTGTGGGTTGTCTTTTCATTTTCTTGTGAAAGTGTCTTTTGAAACACAAAAGGTTTTACTTTTGATGAATGTTATTTGTTCTTTTGATGTCATATTTAAGAAATTGTCTAATCCAAAGTGATAATTTTCCTCAATGTTTCCTTCTAAGGTTTTCATAGTTTTAGCTCTTAGATCCATGCTTATTTGTGTGTTTGGTTTTTTGTCTGTGGTGTGAAATAGAGGTCCAAATTCATTATCTTGCATGTGGAGTTTCAGTTGTCTAAGCGTCATTTGTTGGAAAGACTGCTCTTCCCCCGTGGAATGGCGCTAGGCACCCTTGTTGAAAGTCGCTGACCATAGACACACGCGAGTATTTTGGGACTCTGTCACTCTGTCGTCTCTGTCTGTTCTTTGGCTTCCACCACATTGTTTTGATGACCGTGGCTTTGTAGTATTGAAATCAGGAAGTGTGATTCCTCCAACTTCGTTCTCCTTTTTCAAGATGTTTCTGGCTCTTTGTGGTCCTGTGCCTTCCTTATCAATGTGGGTTCACTTGTCAGAGCCTGCGTGTTTGACGGCGGCTGTGAGAACAGAAGATGGGTTTTTCCTCTTCCCACGTGGCTTTTCTAGCACAGGACTCTGTGCCCGAGTCGTTTCTGAGTGGCTGAATGGACGACCCTATTTTGCTTGTTTTGTCTTATAGGTGAACAACTTTGTGATCTTTGAAGGCTTCTTTGCCCATCAGCATCGTAAGTGTTCTCACCTTGTGTGTGTTGGTCAAATAGTTGGGGTGAGGGAAAGAAAAGAGGTGGATTCTTGGTCCCACTGGTCCCCTCACTGAGGGGCACCACCGCTTCCTTCCTCACAGGGCCCCCTACTCCCCCTCTGAGGGCAACTCGACACTCGCACGCTGCGGTGGACCCTGCGCCCGCTGGTAACTGCACTGCTAGGCATAGCTGTGGCGCCGGGAGAGCGGGTTTCTCTGGAGGCCACAGCCGCAGGGGGATCTGTTGGAGTGGATACATGGCTAAGCAGCCAGCCTCCAGCAGTCTCTCACCTGCCTCTCCCATCACGGGTGCGCAGTGTGTGTAACTAAGCAAGCTCTCGGAGCCTGTTGGACCGTTAATGCCATGGAACCTCTTGTTGCTTCAGGTCCACAAAAGTAGGCGAGTCCCATTCCTTTGTAAACCCTGCACAGCTTCCGTCGGTGAGGGACAGTCAAGTGCAGTCAGCCCTTCCATGTGCAGTCACAGAATATTGACACGAATGGCACAAAGTGCAAACATTAGTTTTAGAAGATAATGCTCAGAATTTATAACATTTCCAACCAAATCATGAAATGGATCTGGAGAAACCAGACCTCAGAGGTACTGAAATGCTGCCCCTTTGCCCAGGCCCTCCTCACATTCCCTGCCCGTCAGCCCCACTCCTCACTGCCTCCCAGAGACAGGAGCGCAGCCGGGTGCTGGCCGTGCGCGTACTGCGCAGAAGGGCCCCTCCTGGGCGGCTCTGTGACCAGAGCTGGCCTCCTCCTTGGCCAGGAAAGGCAGTAACTATCACTCAGAGGACAGGCTGGCACAGTTCTCGGCGTCAGCCAGTGTCCGGCCCTGAGAGGGACTCCTGTCCATGCCTTGCTGTGGGTGCCAAGGCTTCCTGCGCCCGCCCTGCTGGTGCCCGGCTGTGAGGGGATGAGAGCCCGTGAGGCTCACAGCAGAGGCCATGGAGAAAGCTCAAGGGGATTTGCCCAGAAGCCGCTCATTGCCTCCTGAGGGAGACCCTCCTGAGGGAAAAGGAGGGAGCATGTAAAGAAGGAAGGGGCGGAGGCAGAGCCTCCCACCATGTCAGCCTCCCCTCTGCTCTGATAACTCCTTTCCAGATAGGTTTTCTCTTCAGCCTTTCTTCCTAATAAAACTTAAACCTCTTCCCGTCTAGGCACAGGAAGGGGAGGTTCTGCCCCCGCCTCTCCTGGCCTCTCCTAAGCAATCCCTGCCTCACTGAGGACCCCGTCTGTCTCATCTCCTAGTAGAGGGACCTGGTCCTCACTGAGCTGGCCGGGACCACCCCTCTGCCCAGAACCCCAGGGGCCACGACAGTAAGAGCTCACCTCCCTGGCTGCCCTTCTCCTGCACCCCCAGGCCCCAGCGTCTCCCCTGGGTCTTTCCCCCCAAACTGCATTCGGCCTCTCCTCCTGACTCTCTTCAGCAGTGCTCCAGCACCCCGAACTCCCTCTTCTGTGGGGGAGCAGAGGTTTGGGTCGTGGGATCGTGGCTGGGAGGAAGGGTACAAAGTGTGTCTCTTGGTCTTCCCCTCGCCTGTGTCTTCTCACTGCCAGCTCCAGCAAGGAAGCTGCCCACCAAGAGAGCAGAGGGAGACATTAAGCCGTACTCCTCGAGTGACCGAGAATGTAAGGCGCTAGGATGTCTGGTGTGGGTGGGGTGCCCCACCTCAGGGGAAGGAACCATTCTCGCTACAGGCTCTGATCTCTCTTCTACCCTGATCTCTACTGTCATGACTCTTCTCCTCTCCCTATTTTTTTTCTTTCTCTGTCTTGCTCTTTGTTCTCTCTTCCCAGTTCTGAAGGTAGCTGTGGAGCCTCCTTGGCCCCTAAACAGAGCCCCTCGCCGAGCTACACCTCCAGTCCACCCCCCACGCTCCAGCAGCCTGGGAAACTCGCCAGAACGAGGTCCCCTCCGCCCCTTTGTGCCAGAGCAGGAGCTGCTGCGTTCCCTGCGCCTCTGCCCCCCTCACCCTACTGCCCGCCTTCTGCTGGCTACCGACCCTGCAGCCAGCCCGGCCCAGCGCCGCCGCACCAGGTAATGGGAGCCTCCCGACTGTCAGTGTTCGCAGGGGCCAAGGGCGGATGGAGCCAGAGGCTGCCGCAGCAGGACAGCAGGCGGAGAAGACACTGGAGATGTGTGTGGGAGTGGTCTGGGAGTGAAGGGCAGTGAGGGAGCAGAAGAGAACAGGACTGTATGTGGCGTCTGGGGCCATTTTACAGTGCGGGTGGGAGGAAGAACCCACATCCATGGGGGGTACTAAGTTGGGGGAGATGGTGTAGTCCCTCCTGGGAAGGAGCAGTGGCATGCCTGATACAGGCAGGAGCCATCCAGCAGGCTAAGTGGGCATCTCCTGTTTCTCTCCCAGCTTCCTCTTCACCTCTGACTTCCGTTTTTTCTCTTCCCCCTTTTCCCTCTCCCTACCTCCTGTCCATACTATCCTCCCACAGCTCCCTTCCTCGCTCTGAGGAGAGTCGCTACTGACAGTTAACCCTCTGCTCCCCTGGGATCCTCGGTGGCAGAGACCCCGTCCCCGAGAACCCACCCCTTCTCTTCCAGTGCGTCCCTCAGGATCCCGTGGAGCCTGACAGAGCCCTGATTCCCTCTTCTCCTTTCTTGGACAACTGGGTTGTCAAGGTCCCAGATGGCCCACTACTTTGTAGTTTTCCTTGCCCTAGAAGCACCTCCTCTCCTAACACGGTCTCTGAGCACTCCCCACAGACAGCCTGAGCTACTGCCTCTCTGGCCGTGCAGCTCCTCCTGATGATCCAGAGCAGCACACCCTGGCTCACTGTCGGACTCTAGACCACCATGGAGGCCCAATGGCCTCTGCTGCAGGAACTTGTCCCTGGAATAAATCTGTATCTTACTCTAGTGTCCAGTGATGGCCCTAGTACTGCTGTGTGATACCACCTACACTGACTTGCAGCTGCTCACGCCAGCCAGTGAGGTTGCTTCAGAGCAGTCCAGATGGATAGGACAGGGACTTACAGCTCCTTAAAGGGACCCCCAACATGGCTAAGCTCTTCATTACCTGTCTGTGTGTGTGTCAGGGACCCCTGAGCTGATGTCAGCTTTGGGGCTAGACTCGCACTTCTGAAGACAGCACTACTCCCCAGGCCAGATTCTGTGAGGGACTTCATTTCTCGGCAGATCTCAGCGAGCACCTGTGGTCAAAGAGGGTCATCTTTGCCATGTTTCACAAGAGAAGCCTGAGTCTCAAGGCCTGTTAGCTCCCGGATCCGTCCTTCCCCAGTAGCTAGATGCTGATATATTCCTTGCTGTGAGATGATGGGAACTTCTCTCTGGTCTTCCTTTCTTCTTTCCTCCATAGCAAGAACCGTTTTCCCTGCTCCATACCCAGGTGTAAAACCTCCTTCCTCCACCCTTCCTCTGAATGTGTGGTAGATCAGATGCCCCCCACTGTGTTCCCCCAAATCCTTGGGAGCAGGATCTCCCTTTCTCCCTACTCATTCCTCCCTTTTCCCTTTCAGTGTTGTTTGAATAAAGTGTGAATTCCTTTGTGTTTTTTAAATGGACATTTTCAATGAAAAAAGCACACCCCAAAAAGCAACTTAAGGTCTCGGCCTCCTTGGTGTGTCACCTCTTATTTTCCTGGGACCTGGGAACCTCTGTCCTGCTTGTCTCCCTCATTGCTGAGATCTAGCAATGACCCGCTCCCCTACAGGGTCTAGTGTCCACCCTTCCCCATTGCATTGCTGGGTCTTCTTCTGCCCAGATTCTGTCTTCCCTCATGCAGCTGCTGGGTCCCTTGCACAGGCTTCTGTTACTTCCCCATTCCCCCGGAGCCCTCAGGCTCTCCCCCGTGACCCGACCCTCTGCCCCAGGCCAGCCCTTGCTGAGATGTCAAGGTTTACCATTATCCCTGGGACCTACTAGTTGCATCCCTATAACAATTCCCTAATGGTCCCTTGGGTTCCCCTTTCCATTCTGGTTTCCTTCTCCCCCACCAAACCCTGGCACCTCTCCCAAGACAGTCCCTTACCTCTGTTGAGTGCCCAATACAGTCTGTCACTCTCTTCAAAGGCTCCCTCCCTTTTCTTCCTAAATCAACTTTGCCACTCCCTATAATTAAGGCAACCATGTTTTCCAAACCAAACATCCGGGCACCTGGTCCAGCAGATTGGCTTATCTATGTGTAAGTCTGTTTTTGTGAGATGATTTGCATCACATTTATTAACACCTTACTCCAACTAGAAATAGTAAAGCAATAAATCAGGATTGCTCCAGAAAGTCTTTGGGTATAAAATGAGCTCCCTCCCCTTTTCGGGGCTGCTTAGGTTAAAGCCCTAGAAGTTTAACTGCCCCCTCTGTACTCCTGTGCTATTCCGTTTATTCCTCTCCCCTGATTCTTCCACACCCACTCATCTTCCCCCGCCCCCGCCAGCCTCTTCCCCATCACCTCCCATTTCTCCTACAGGGGGGCTCCCCCTGGGCTGGTAGCCCAGAGCTGCTGCTACAGCCGCTATGGGGGGCTGAATTCCTCATCCTCCCGCACAGGTAAATATTCTTCCCTCCTTGCCCTCAAATCAAGCAGGTCATGCTCACTGCCTGCTCCAGCCTTCCCATTGAGCAATTCCCACACATGCCTGGTATCTCCACAGGCAGCCAAGAATGGAAGCACAGCGAACAGGAAACAGAGAATAGGTGAGGCCTGATCTCCTCTCCTCCTGACCTCCCCGCACTTCTCTCTCTTTTCCTAACATCAATCACTCTCAGCTCCTTCTGAAATACTATCCTTCCAACTCGACCCCCCACCCCCCAAAAAAAAAATTCCTTCTACCTAACATCCTACAAGCCTATTTCCCTATAAATTCAACTCTGGTACTTTCCTTGGGCACTTTCTGAGGTTTCAAGTTTGGACATAGCACCAGTGCTTCCATCATTGTCCTCCTCTACATGAGAGCCAGAAAGACCCGGAGAGTCTGATCTTAATTCCCCCTTGGAGCCTCTACAACCCCCTCTCATCTCCCTCCCACCCACCAGGGCTGCCAGCGAGGAGACCTTGTCACAGGATGGGTGTGGGGAGGCCCCCATACACACAGTGCCTCCACAGGCCCAGGCCCAGGCCCCCCCAGCCCAGCACTGCACAATGGCGGGGGACGTGTTCAACGCTAGGGTCATTCGAAACTTGCAGGAACGTCGCAGCACCAGGCCTTGGTGACTGCAGCCCACCACACGCCACATCGTGCAAGTGCGTGTTCTCTCTCACGACGGGAGCAGCCACAGCCGCCTGCCCGTGGGTGTATTCATTCACTAGTTCATTCATTCAACAGGCGTCTTGGCAGTGCCAAATCACTTCTCTTAACTAGAGCAATAAAGTATTTTTATCACGAGAGCTATCGAGAAACTTGACTGTCGTTATTTCACTCTCATCCTCTTTGCCCAGCATCTTGCGCAAGCGCCCGGGGTAGCGCGAAGCCCGCCGCCGCTGGTTTACTGCGCAGGCGCGTTAAGGCAGGCTCCGGGCGCTGGCGCTGGCGCAGGCGCACTGACGGCAGCCCGGCGCCTCGCCAGACCTGCCGCAGTGCGCAGGCGCGCACCGTCTCCGTTTCCCTTCACGTAGCCCTGAACCCCTCCTTTCCCCTTCAAGGAGCCGGCTGAGGGGCGCGCTCACCCCGCGAGGAGGGGCAGCTGCACTCGGGAGGCGCGCTCCCCGCTCCCGGAAGACCATGTACCAACCCAGCAGGGGGGCGGCCCGGTGTCTGGGCCCGTGCCTTCGCGCCTACCAGGCTCGGCCCCAGGTGAGGAGGGGGCGCCCGGGAGGGAGGCGGGGCGGGGAGACCCTCCAAGCCGTGCGAGGGCGGAGCGCGCAGTCTGCGCAGGCGCAGTGACGCCCACCGCCCTCCCAGTGTTGGCTGTGCGTGGAGGACGAGGGTGGCGGACGCGGGCGGGGCGCTGCCAGTCCTGGTCGTTCCTCCGGGTCTTGGCGGGTGGGGGGACGTCCACGTCTCCGCGACGGTCTGTGCCTGGAGGTGATTTGAAGGGCGGGGAGCGGAAAGGTTCGCACGCACCCGTAGCCGGCGCCGCCCAGAGTTACTGATCCCCACCAGACAGACCTTGCACCCGATAGCGGTACCGGCAGGAAGGCGGCCTCGGACCCGGTGGACCCGGCTCGGGCCCTGCGCCCAGGTGGGCAGGATGGCCACGCCCCCGGAGTGATGGAGTGACGCGGGGACTTGGTCAGCCAGACTTGGGGTGACCTCCTTCCTCCGCATCAGTTTCAAGGTCATTAAGCAGGAGTGAAGTCCAGCCTTTGCTAGTCTCCTGGACTGTGTCATCAGTGTGGCCCGAAGTGATAGCGTACCTTTGTGTACCGCTCAAGAAGTCCAAGGCTTTACATGTATGATGTAGAGCCCTCGCCGTAACTCGTGTGGCTTCATCATCCTCCATCATAAGAGGGTTTACAGGGAACGGGAGTGCCGAAGGGTGCCCGTAGGCTTGGCACTCAAATGGCTCCTGTTCCATTGGATCTCACAGCCTCCGCCTCACCTAGTTGTGGCGTCTACAGGCCACGCCTTTCACCCACAGCGCAATAAAACGCGATTCCTCCCTTGTCCACTCTTCAAACATGGATGTGATCCTTGCTGCAGGAGCGGTGGAACTGCCCTCCAAAGTATTGGAATCTTAAATGTAAAGGCATTTGCTAACCGTTTGGGGGAGGTGCTTGTCGTAGGAAACTGTTGCCTCCTGGAGGTGGAGGTGAATCCAACCCCTTTTCCTTGAGCAATTACCGCTTCTACCCAAGGAGCGGTTGGGAGTGGAAGTGTTAATGCGAGTTTGGATGAAGGGCCATTAGGCAGCTGGGTTATCGTTTTTCCTTTCCTTTTTTCTCAGGACCAGCTTTCTCCACGGGCTCTGCCATTCCCACCCCTGTGGCCCCACTCCACGACTTCCACTTCTCCCTCTTCTCTTTTCTGGTCTCCTCCACTCTCATGCCCTCCTACTGGGCTGCTTCCCCAAGCTCCCCCATTACCTCTCCCTCAGGTCCAAGCCCTCAGCTCACCATGGGCCAGTCTCCCTCCAGGAAAGGGGGAGGAGGGACCAGGCCCTGAGTTGCATAGTGGCTGTCTGGATGGGCTTAGGAGCCTACTTGAGGGACCTTCCTGCTCCTATCTTGGGGCTGTGCTATCTTTCCAAGCCCCTGTGACTGCCCGCCCTTCCCCTGCCACTCCATCAGGAGACCCCAGTATGGAGGAGCACCTGGCTGTCATGTATGAGAGACTGAGACAAGAGGTAAGTCAATTCAAAAGTGACCTTCATCCACATGGTGGGAATGCAGGTAACCTTGGAAATAGAGAGTTAGTCAACTGGATTCTTAGAACCACAGGCGAGCATAGAAACATTTACAAACATTTCCCAGATAGAAGATAATCCTCAGTGTGGATTAAGGGAAGTTATATGACCTTCCACGCAGAGGGAAGGAGGCACTAAAAATAGAAAATTGAGAAAGAGGATCATCTCTCCTTTCCTACTGGGTGATGCCTTCTTCTTCCACCTAGCTTCCCACTCTCTTCCTTCACTCCCATGACTATACTCTCTACTCCTCGGATGTGGAGTTCATCAACGAGATCCTGAGCATACGTACCAAGTGAGTCCGCATGGGCTGAGTGGTGGGAGGGAGGACCCCCGTGCTGTGTACTTACTAGGGAAGGTACTAGGCTGCTTCCCATTTCTCATGCCCCTTGGTTTTCTGATTCTGCATGAGAATTTCTTTCCCATCCCTTCTTCTCAGGGGCCGGACGTGGTATATCCTGTCACTGACCCTCTGCCGCTTCCTGGCCTGGAACTATTTTGCACAAGTTCAGTTGGAGGTTCTGCAGTTGACCCGCCACCCTGAGAACTGGACCCTGCAAGCCCGCTGGCGGCTGGTGGGGCTGCCCATCCACATGCTCTTTCTGCGTTTCTACAAGCGTGACAAGGAAGAGCTTTACCGGTAAGGGGGTGAGGAAGGACCCCACGCCACAATCCATTTCCCACACGTTCCATTTCAGGATTCGTCTATTCTCCTAGATAACCCTTCATCTACCTGCCTTCACTGAGGTTCCTTGAGGGCAGGGGTCTTGGTTTAGTCTCCTTTATTGGAACAAAAATGGGACTTTAGAACTTCTGAACTCAGCTTGTTCATGTTATCACCTAGCACATAGGTAGGAATTTCAATACTTATTGTGCATAATGAAAATTCCTGCTTTGTAGGTTGAGCCTCACACCCTTAGGTAAAGTACTTGGTAAATTTCTGGCAAAGTAGGATCCCAAGAAATTGTTAGGCTCACCCCAAATCAGCAGTTTGTATTGTGATATGGGGTGCAACCTGGGCATCAGGATTTTTCAAAGTTCCCAGGTGATCTAACACTATTATGTAGCACAGTTAAGGAACTAGGAGTTTAAGCAAATGCTTGAATTAATCTTTGGGATCAGTTGCCTTCCCCCTCAGCTTCTCTTCCTTCACCAGAACCTACGATGCCTATTCCACTTTCTACCTGAATTCCAGCGGCCTCATTTGTCGCCATCGCCTAGACAAAGTGAGTCCCAGGGGGCATGCGGTGGGGGGAGGGGCAGCACCCCTGCTAATGCAGTCACTTCCTCCCGGCAGCTGATGCCCTCACACTCACCCCCAATGCCTGTGAAGAAGCTGCTTGTGGGAGCCCTGGTGATGCTGGGGCTGTCAGGGCCAGAACCCAACTTACACCTGTGACCCAAGGCCTCAACCAGGAACTGGCGTGGGGCAGCACTGAAAACTGCTACACAGGAGGTGGGGTTGGCCAGTTTCTTCCTGCTCTTCACCCTCCCTCCCTCCCTCCCTCCCCATCTCAGTGTAAAGCTGCTGTGTAATTTAACTTGTAAATAATAAAGTCTAAGTGAAAATATGAGATCAGATTTTCACATCTCTTTCTCCAGTTTACAAAAGTTCCCATAAGCTTTATTCCAAAATTACTTTTATTAATGGATATTAAATAACATGCAGATGGAGCTGGTGTTGTGTTCTGTTTACGTTTCTTTTCTTTACCCTAGCTCTTCACGTGTCTTGCCTGTTTTTTTGGGCATTTTCTTAGCATGGGGATCTTCCAGCTCCTTGGCTTTATAATAGTGAGGTGCCACCTCCAGAAGCCAACTGCTCTCAATCTCCAATACCTAGAAGGGGAGAGAAAGCAGTAGTGATCCAGTCTTCCCAACCTAGATTCTCGTGTGTGAGCTCAAAAAGGCCAGTTTGGCTCAGTGGGTAGAGTGTCGGCCTGCATACTGAAGGGTCCTGGGTTCAATTCCGGTCAAGGGCACTTGCTTGGATTGCAGGCTTGATCCCCAGTGCAGGCGTGCAGGAGGCAGTGATTCTCTCTCATCAAGGTTTCTCTCTCCCTTCCTCTCTGAAATCAATAAAAAATATATTTAAAAAAGGTTCTTTCCCCTGTGGCTACAGGAAGGCACAGAGCTCTGCACTATCTGCCCCAGAGGCTAGCAAGCCTCCATGTGTTACTCACGTTCCCAAGTGGCTCTCCCTAAAGGCCTGCATGTGAACTGTAAAGTACACTCAGGGCAAAGGCCACATCTGCTTTGTTCACCATCATCCCCAGCACCGGAATCCGAGACAACAGCCTTTCAAATGCTCATGGTGCGGTGGTCAGATCTCATGAGACACTGAGTCAGCTGTTAGGAAGGTTGTCTTTCGAGCTTATCCTTCCTTAAACCAATTTGTTTCCCTGTTCCTCTGCCAGGCCCAGCGACTTGAACCTGGGTTTAGCTGGCCAGAGTACCACTCGTCTTTACAGCCTTCACCTGCCAGGGCAGGAGTGGAACCCTCACCTGTCGCATGAACTCCTTGGTGGTCAAAACAAGTTCATGGTAGAGCAGCCAGCGAGGCTGTTCCTCAAAGAGGGAGGAGTTGGGGTGAATGAACACTGTCTGCTGCTGTTTCACTGTGCGGTAGCCGCTGCGAGTCAACCGTGCTGTATGGTAAAAGTAACCGGCGGTGACGGCCTATGGAGCAGGCAGGAGAGACCCTCAAAGGGAAGGCCAGACTGCAGGGACCCTCAGCCCTTGCCACCTTTTCAGTTTTAGTTCAGGCTTCTGGAGAACTAGGAAGGGAAGGGTGTGTGAAGAGCCCCCAGGAGGAAATGGACCTTCCCCAGCTCAGGCGGGAGGGCTGCCCAGGCCTGGGGAAGCTGGCCCCTCGGAGCCCAGGGGCTGCAGGAGGAACGCTGACCTTGCGGACACGAATATAGTCCCCCTGGCAGGAACTGAGGCCAACTTCCACCCTCTCCAGGAGACCCTCCAGCTGCTCCCGCACATCACGGGCTCGGCGCATTGATCTGAACTGGACAAAATTCTCATAGCACCACTGGGAAGAGTAACCACTCTCAGCCCACTGTGAAGAGGTTTAAAAATAGGGTGAGTGTACGGGACCAGAGTCCCCCATGTCCCCCTCCTTCGCACTCTTCCCCAGCCCAGCGACCTGTGTGTACACGTTTAGCAGAACCAGGTGGTCCCCCCCAGGTAGGAAGAAGTTGACACGGGCATTGTCCGCGTGGACAACTTTGTCCTTGGGCCGGTAGAAGATGGAGTTGTTGACGGACAGCATGGCGGCCACTGTCAGGATCTCCTCTGAGCAGCTGTACCTGGGCAGGAAGGGAAAAAGCTTGAGAGCTCAAAGTGAGATGTAGGGACAGACACATGGGGGGAGTGACCACTGTTTGGGCTGTCCTCACATGGGGCCCACCCGTCAGAACAGGGCTAAGCACTCAAGAGTAGCTAGATTTGGGGGCAGTGCCAGTAGCTCAGGGTTGTGCTGATAGTTACAGATGGACATCTGCAGAGGAAAGGATGGGCCGCCGAGGAGCCAGAGGCAAGGTGGGCATTATGCATTGGGGAAAGACTGCTTCCTTTAAGCTCATGTGATGACCTCTAACACCAACCA
The DNA here is from genome assembly GCA_026230045.1 of Corynorhinus townsendii. Lineage (NCBI taxonomy): Eukaryota > Metazoa > Chordata > Mammalia > Chiroptera > Vespertilionidae > Corynorhinus > Corynorhinus townsendii. The sequence continues at coordinate 99,124,287 of JAPDVU010000004.1, read as the reverse complement.
CGGCATTTAAAGGTGGTCCCTCCACAGCCACATCTAAATGCTCCAGTCTGAGCCTTAGGATGAGCAAGTCCCCAAACCAGCCCTCACTCAGTACTCCTCACAGATGGAAAGTCTTCCACTTCCCTTCATGCCCCCAAATTTCCTATGTTTGCCAATCTTACCCATTTCACATAACGATCAAGGACAGCACAGTGTCTACTGGCCCTTGTAGGCCTCAAAGGGGGCAGTAAGCGTTCTCTAGCAACTTGTTATTTGTTAAAGAAGAATATCGTAGAGAAAAAGAGTAAAATAAAAAAGATGGCCCCAGAGACAGCAGGAGGCGTGGCCAGCTTGTGGGTAGAGCCTGGCTGAATGGGGGGACTCACTTCTCAGAAGCCAGGATCATTTTAGATAGCATGGGGTCCACTGGCAGCTCTGCCATCTTTCTACCAGACTAAGGGGAGGAAAGAGAGAGGGTTAAGCGGTCCTTCCTCAGGTGTCCCTGTCCTCCTGCCCAGCCCCCGGCCTCCAACTCACCGTGGTGAGCTCCCCAAGGTGGTTGAGGGCTCCCAGAGCATACAGCTGCTCCAACGCCAGCAGCAGCGTCTCGTATGGGGGAGGGTCCAGGAAGTCAAAGTGCATGAGGTCATGGATCCCTGCAGAGAAGTGTGGGTAGAATGGAGCCCCTTTCCTAGGACCAGTGACTCCAGCCTGGCCTCTCAGGAGGCCTGGAGGAGACCCCAATCACCTAAGCTCTTGAGCAGCAACACCACGTTGCCCAGGCTGGTCCTCTGGATCTCGGGCACCGTGGTCTCCTCCAGCTCGTGCTGATAGGCCCAGGCAGTGTACAGGCGGAAGCACTTCCCAGCCGCCACCCGGCCAGCCCGACCCGCTCGCTGATTGGCTGAGGCCTGGAAAGAAAGGAAAGACAGGCCAGCTGACAACTGGGTGAAGGAAAGAGAAAGGACAGTGTTCATGCAAGAATTTTAGGAGGGTGTGGTTCCGTCCTCTAAGCTCTCCCAGGCTTCTGTGGGGCCTGCCTAAATACGGGTCCATCCTGCCTCCCACTCCACCATGGAGATGCACGGGAGCCTGGGCTGACCTTGCTGCAGGGTGTGACCGTGAGCGACTCCATGCCCGTGCGAGGGTTGTAGCTCTTCTGCTTACAGAACCCTGGATCCAGCACGTAAATGATGCCCTCGATGGTGAGGGAAGTCTCGGCGATATTGGTTGCCACAACCACCTGAGTGAGAGGCTGTCGGTCACTCAGAGACCCCAACCTCCCAGCTATGTAGGAAGAGGAATCCTGGGAGATTTGGAATAGACAGCAGGGGCAGATAAGGGCAGGAGATGAGGAAATTCATGTCTAGTACGAGGGGGACAGGCTGGGAGGAGGGTGAGGGGCAGTGGGGCTCAGCAAGGGCATGACATGGAAAGGAAATGAAGAGGTTGAGGTTTCAGAGATGGGAGATGGGGCTGCCTGGTACGTGGCATCCGGAATGGTCCTTTTAAAACGCACCTCTCATCACTCCCCTAGCCGGCGGCAGCTTCCCATCCTGCTGGAGAGTTACAGCCATGCCCACTTGGTGCGAGCCCTCCTGACCTTGTCTCGTCTTGGGGTCCCAGCCTGGCTCCCTCCTCATCTAGTTCAAGCCTCTGCCTCACTTTCACTTGACTGGAGAGGGGAGGCCTTCCCTACACTCCCAGGAAAGTCCCACCAGGCCTCACGCCTCCTGCGGCGCTGTCTCCTCCAGGCACTGTCTCCTAACTGACCCCCCACTGGAAGCTCTCGAGGCCAGGAACTCTGTCTCACCATATCCCCACCCCAGAGCAGAACCTGCGAGAACCATTCGACATTTGATGAAAGTTACACTTTGCTCAAAATCCTGTGACTGCCATTCAGTCTAAAGTCCAAACTTGTGCACCTACCACCCGAGGCCCTCCCTAACCTAGTCCAGATGTGGTTTTACCCTGTCTCCCACTGCTTCTCACGAAACTTCCACTGAACCTTGCACTCTGACCTCAATCACACCTTAAGCCTTCCTCTGACATCCCTGCCATTTTCTTACAGGTGCAGATAAAATTCCACTCCCACATACCAAGGTCTCCTCACCATCTCCTCACGTGCTCACTTGCCTGTGTCCTGCTTACTGCCTGCATCTGTGCATCCTCTAGAGCCTGCACGGGACGCGCCCTGCCCCCAGCCCACCCTCCGCAGCACCACAGGGTGGAGCACAGGTTTCTGCAGCTCACTCACCTTGCGTGCCCCAGGGGGTGTGGGCTGGAAGATGCGGGCCTGCATGTCAGAGGGCAGGTTGGCGTAAATGGGCAGCACCAGCAGCTCCCGGATCTTGGAGCCCAGGCGACGGCAGCGGTCCTGGAGCATCTCGCAGGCAGCTTCGATCTCCTCCTGGATTTGGGGGGAGAGCAGCAGGGACTGATCACAGAGGCCACCCTGGACCTGCCAGCCCCGTCTTCTCTGGGTCCCCCTCACCTGTCCTGTCAGGAACACCAGGACATCCCCGGGGGGCTGGGTCACGTGGATCTGCAGCACAGACACTACACAGGCTTCCAGGTAGTCGGCCTCTGGAGCCTGGCGAGGAGAGGGCACAGGAAGGCACGCGCTCAGGCAGCCTTGTCCTCCCCCGGCTCCACACGCTTTGTCCCAGGTCCCCTTTGGACTCTCCATCCACCCTGCCCTCCTTGGGACAACCTCCCCCGCCTCATGCCTCACCCTTAAGCCCATCCTTGGGGAGCACCTTGGTATAGAAGATGTCAACCGGGAACCTGCGCCCAGGGATCCGGAAGACGGGGGCGTCATCGAAAAAGGCGGAGAAACGGGCAGTATCCAGTGTGGCTGAAGCCACCAGGACCTTGAGCTCCGGTCGGAAGCGAGCCACATCTTTGATCAATCCAAAGAGAATGTCTGTGTGCAAGGTCCGTTCATGAGCCTCATCCACCATCACCACGCTGGGGGGGACAGGGAGCAGTGAGCGAGAAGAGTGGGCCGTGCAGGCATGGACGGGGGTCCCCCGAGGGAAGGGCAGCTAGAGACAAGAGTCCAAGGGTGAGTGTGGGAGGCGGCTGCTCCAGGAGAAGGAACCACCGTGAAGTAAGACCAGCAGGGAGTGGGGAAGACCAGGGCTCCATGGCCTGCAGCCTCTCAGCTGGAAAAACAATAGCTTCCAAGACCTGGGGCTGGAGGGTGGAGCCAAGACAAGCCAGGCCTCCCTGTGGGTCCAAGTCCAAAGCCTGCTCCAGTCAGCAGGAACAGCGGGAAAGGGAGGCAAAGCCCCTTCCCATCAGGCTGGCCTGGCGGGTGGGGTGGCAGGCGGACTGTGCCACCACGATCCCAAAGCCAGCAGCTCCCAGGCTCCTGGGGCTGGCGAGCCTTCCAGCCCGACCTCGCGGGCTCTGTAGACTTCTAGGCCTCCTCCTAATGAGCTATTCTGTGCCCTTTCTTCCTCTTTGCTCTGGTCTTTGGGTTTTTGGTGGCAGCGAAGCCATAGGAGCTCATGCCCCGCCTCAACTCTTTGCATGAACCCTGGCCGGAGGGGAAGCCCAGCCATTTCCAGCTGGGGTTGATGGGAAAGTCCTGCCCCCCAAATGCTCTGGCACCAGCTGGCCTTCCGTGGCTCTGAGCGCTTTGGAAGGGGTGTGAAATGTCAAGTCCTATTTGTCCTATGACTGCACTCTGACCTTCTAGGACCAGAACTTCTACCCTCTTGCTCAGCTGGCCTGACTCCATCCGCATCCCACGCATGAGCCTTCTGCCCTCAGCATGTTACCTCCCGCCCCTGCGGGTCAGCGTAGCACTAAGAACCACTCACGGGCAACCTACGGACTCGCCACTCCATGGCGTCTTGGTCCTAAGCTGAATTTCCTCTCCTGTGACACCCCGTGGGTCCCAGAATTGCTCTGAGGTCCCGTAAAACAAGTCTGGCCCTAGCCAGTTTGGCTCAGTAGATAGAGTGTCGGCCTGCGGACTGAAGGGTCCCAGGTTCGATTCTGGTCAAGGGCACATGCCTGGGTTGCGGGCTCGGTCCAACGTGTAGGAGGCAGCCAATCAATGATTCCCTCTCATCACTGATGTTTCCTCTCTCTTCCTCTCCCTTCCTCGCTGAAATCAATAAAAATATACTAAAAAAATAAAAATAAAAAGACAAGCCTGGCCCCTCTCCAATGTAGCAAAGGGACCAGGGTGTCTCCTTAAGTGTCTCCCCTGTAAGCCGAACACCCTAAGTTCCTTCAAGTGGTCTTCAGCCTTTCAACTCCCCTGCACTCCACCCTCTATCCTGTTTCTGAACTCTGGGAACAGCTGAAGTGGGAGGGAGAGGCTTTCTCTGCAGTTCCTCTAACTCCAGCCCCATCGCTATGGAACCCAAGGTCAGCTCTGGGCTGCCAGGGTCACAAAGGTTCAAGGCCTGGCCATGGCCAAAGGGACGGTTGAGAAGAAAGGAGGGAAAGGCCAGAGCGCAGGATACCCAAGAAGGCACCGAGGGGAGCAGGCGCCGAACAGGGAAGAAGGGAAGGCGCTGCTCTCCTGTGGGGATGGGACTGGATCTACCTGTAACTCGCAAGGTCAGGCTCTGAGAGGAACTCGCGGAGAAGCATCCCGTCTGTCATGTAGCGGAGGACTGTCCGCTCTGATGTGCAGTCCTCAAAGCGGATGCTGTAGCCAACCTGCCGAGGCCATCAGCGTGGAAAGTGGGCTGGAGCTCTCTGAAGGGAGTGTTGGGCCAGGCGACGAGGGCCGGTGCCCAGACATGTGGTGTGGGGCCCTCACGGTAGTGTGGATTGAATCCCAGACCCCTGGGCTCCCCTCACCCTTCAGTCCCTCCAGAGCTCACCTCATTCCCCAGCTTCACGCCCATCTCCCGGGCAACTCGGGCAGCTACACTCATGGCTGCCACTCTCCTGGGTTGGGTGCAGGCGATCTTCAGACCCTTCTTTGTATAACCCTGAATGACAGAGAAGGGTGAGGTCCTGCCCTGGCCAATAACTCAACTGGTTGGAGTATTGCTCTGATACACCAAGGTTGTGGGTTCGATCCCTGGTCAGGGCACATACAAGAGCAACCAATGAATGTATCAATAAGTGGAGCAACAAATCGATGTTTCTCTCTCTCTCTCCCTCTCTCTCTCTCTCTCTCTCTCTCAGCAATAAATAAACAAAAAAGGGAAAAGAAGAGGTCTTCCCTTTGTTAAATATGGCACTGTCGCCTAAGACAATTCAGAGAAAACAGTCGTAAATGAGGAGGTGGTGGGGTGAAGGGGTCGGGGAGGAGAGGAAGAAGCAGACAGACAGAAGCTAAAGCCCAGACAAGAAGGGCAAACGGATGGAATGGCATACCCAGGCCTTCCAGGGTCCTCAGCTAGCCCTGGCAATCCCAGCCCTTTGCAGATCAAGTTCTGAGCTCAGTGGGCTGAGTGTTGACCCATGCACCAAGAGGTCACCAGTTCGATTCCCAGTCAAGGGCACATGCCTGGGTTGCGGGCTTGATCCCCAGTAGGAGGTTTGCAGGAGGCAACTTATCAATGTTTCTACCTCTCTCTCCCTCCCTCTAAAAAAAAATCATTAAAAACATTAATGAAATAGTTCTGGGCTCAGTGAGATTTGAGCTGGGAAAGGACCGAGCAGGTGGGGCAGACTCAGAAGGATGGGGGCAAGTAGGTAAGGAGCAGGGACACAGGCTCTCCACTCCGTGGAGGAGCAGAGGCCTCGCTGGACTGGAGTGAGGGCCCCTCTCACACCCCACCATACACTGCCTTCCAATGGGGACACAGAACGCCTCCCAGCCAGGCACTGTGGCAGGAAGTGAGAACAGAGACAGATGGGCATGTGTTCCACACCCTCCCCTCTGAGTGGGAGAGGGAATGGCTAAAGTGGGGAGGTGAGCAGCTACTGAAAAGGTCAGGTAAAGGGCTCTGACAGACCATGCTCAGCGGTGGGCAGGGCTGGCCCCTGGCGTGTGGATGCCGCACCTCCTCAAAGAGATATTGCGGGATCTGGGTGGTCTTCCCCGAGCCTGTCTCGCCCTCGATGATGAGGACCTGGTGACTCGCGATGGCAGCCAGGAGCTCCTCGCGGAAGGGGAACACGGGGAGGCTGTGGCGGACAGCCTGGATGCACTCCTGCTGCTGGGCCTGGGTGGGAGGGGGCGGAACTGCCGGCTCCTGGGAAGGAGAGGGGCGTGAGCTCCAGGGCCCGCTCCCCATCCTCCCCACAAGGTCCAAGACTCTCCCTCACCTCATCGCCCTGCAGCTGAGCGGCCCGGACAAACTCGATGGTCTCCTCTTCCTCGAGCACCAGCTGGTACGTGGGCTCCTGGGAGGCAGCATCTCGGGCCCCAAATTTCAGGGCGGCGGCCCCCAGCCGGGCCTCCTCCCAGCGCCGCTGCTCTTCCCCGGGGGCGCCTGATTCCTCCTCCACCAGATCCACAGCTCGCGCTGGCTGCAGGACGGCACAGCGGGCAGTGAGCAGGGCGGGCACAGAGGGCAGTGAGCAGGACAGCACAGCGGGCAGTGAGCAGGCCTGTCCTCTGCTCAGCTCCCTCCTCCCTGTCCCGACCTGGCCCACTGGGAAAGGGAGACAAGGAAGGGGCTAGCCCCCACTGACACCAAGGCATGACCCCACGGCTGCGCCTTCGCCTCACCTGTCCTCGGGTCTCCTCGGGCATGTGGTAGCGATTGGTGGCCTCCAGCTTCTCCTGCTCGCCAGCTGCCCGGTACTCCCGGGCCAGATCCCGCACTCGCCGCTTGTATTTGAGCTCCCGCCGCTCATGCTGGCTCAGCTCCACGTCCCCAAAAAGGAACTCCTCATCTGCCAGCTCGGCCTCCAGGTCCTCTAGCTTCTCTCGCTCCCGCTTGGCCAGGTACTCGCGGCGGGACTTCTTCCGCAGCTCAGGGACCTGGGTCAGCACAGGGCAGTCAAGGCCTCACCCTGTTGAAAGGCAACCCCGCCCCCTTCCTACCAGCAGGACAGGAGGAGACAAGAACCTAAAGAGGAGCCTCCCTTTCCTTTGTGAGCACCTGCGAGCGGTGAGCACCAGGCCTGGAGGCCAAAACAGACCCACGGACCGCCATCACCAATACAAAGACAGCAGGGCAGTTATCTGAATGTCTGCTAGTCTGCTCCCCTATTTCCTATCCGAGGGAGTGAAGAGGGGAAGCAAAGCACTGACACCAGCACTGGGAAGCAGTCTCCACCTGAAAGCGGAGACAACGGACACCCTGCAGGCGCCACACAGGCGGGCACCGCTGATGCTCGCTGGTCAGAGGCCCTGTCATAGGCAGCATGACTGCTCCGGGGGAGGGGTAACACAGCAACACATAGCAGGCCGGAGACCAACACGAGGGTGCCTCTGGGAACAACTCCTGCACACCGTGTGTCACTTGGCTTCTACATATTTCCTTAGATACACGCTTTTCAGGACACACTGAAGGTGACAGAAGACTGGCCACCTCCTTAAGCCCTCCTGGCTCTCACCACCTCTCCCTGGGACCCAGACCACCTCCTCTGTGGCAGTGGCAAGCCCGCCACGCCCATCCCTGGGGGCTCCGATTCTATTTATTTTTAAAAATATATATTTTATTGATTTTTTACAGAGAAGAAGGGAGAGGGAGAGAGTTAGAAACATCGATGAGAGAGAAACCTCAATCAGCTGCCTCCTGCACACCCCCTACTGGGGATGTGCCCGCAACCAAGGTACATGCCCTTGACCAGAATCGAACCTGGGACCCTTGAGTTCGCAGGTCAACGCTCTATCCACTGAGCCAAACCGGTTAGGGCATCTGATTCTATTTAATTGCTTGGCTTTTCTTGTTTGTTCTGTGAAGACTTCAAAGGGAGTTTATGCTCATGACCTAATCTGACTACCACAATCAAACACTCCTTCATCCTGATGGAGGCAAATGGATGGTTGAGCATGGACCTAAGAACCAGGAGGTCACAGTGTAATTCTGGTCAGGGCACATGCCCGGGCTGTGTGCTCTCTCCCGCATGGGGCATACAGGAGGCAGCCAATGGTTCTCTCCCATCATTGATGTTTCTCTCTCTCTCTCCCTCTCCCGTCCTCTCTGAAATCAATCAATATATATATATATAGAGAAAAGAAACTTGTGAGTACAGTGTAACACACATACATACACACAAAGGACAGGAAAACTGTCACCAGAGAGGTGGCTGTCACACCTAACTTCCTACTTTGAACATTAGTAGTTAAAAGGAAACACGCATTTGCCCTGCCTGCTAAGAAGGAACTGCAGCCCACTTCTAGTTGTTGAGAAAAAGCTCTTCTTTATATAAAAAGGACCCCAAAATCAGCATTGCAACCCCCATGAAATCACTGATTCCGGAAAGGCTCAGAATGGGCTGGACCATTAGAGGAATGGCTGCTGGAGAAAGGACGGCGCCGGGAGCAGTGTGAGGCTGGCAAGGGCAGGGACTGGGCGCACACACTACCACCCGCAGGTGCTGCTGCCACCGCTCTCCTCCAAGTCTGGACAAGCTTTACACCCAACTTCCACTTTAAAGAAGGTGTAGGGCATACAAGAGCTTAACTCCACAAGAGAAGGATGAGATAAACCCAGAACATAGGACATGGTACAAGAGGACACAGAGAGAAAACGAACCAACCCTAAGAGACTTAACCACCAAATGCAATGCATGACCTTCACTGAGTTCCGATTTGGAAACAGTGGTTATTCAAGACATTTCAGCCCTGATGGGGTAGCTCAGCTGGTTAGAGCGTCATCCGGACACACCAAGGTGTGGGTTCGAGGTTCGATCCCCAGTCAAGGCACATACAATGCATAAGTGAGTGGAACAACAGGTCAGAGTCTCTCTAAAATCAATACATACAAATAAAAAATTGTTAAAAAGACATTTTGGGGTAAGCAGGGTAATTTGACTGCAGAGAGGTTCTTGGTTGACACATGAGAAGCGCTGTTCATCTTCTCGGGGGGGACAATGGCACCACACTCCAGGGAGAACGCCTGTATTCCTAAGAGGCACATGACTATGGGATAAAGTGCTACGATGTCTTAAACGCTTTTATTTTATTTTTTAAAAATGTATTTCTTGATTTTTTGAGAGAGACAGGAAGGGAGAGGGATAGAGAAATAGAAACATCGAGGAGAGAGAAACATCATCATCAGTCGGCTGCCTCCTGCATGCCCCCAACAGGGGATTGAGCCCGCAACCCAAGAATGTGCCCTGACTGGGAATCAAACCGATGGCCTCTTGGTTCCTGGCTTGACACTCAACCTTTGAGTTGACTGTCCAGTTAAATGCCTTTAAATGATTCAAAAAGAAAACAAGGCCACGTTTACATAGACATTGCAATTTTTGAGCCCAAATAGTCTGTATGAGTGTCCATTATACTATTCATTCAACTTTCCTATTTGATCAAAAGTTTTCACAATTGAAAAAAAACCTAAACAAATTCAAGCAAATAAAAACAATGCACTATTGAGAGACGTCTGAGTCTCTGGCCACAGTCCTTAGTGGCGAAACACGAGATGGACGGGCCAGGAGAGACCTGAGGCCGCCAGGCCATTCTTAGACACCCAGAGTCTCTTTTGGGAAATCTAAGTGTGACCTTACTTGGGAAGACCAGGCCTTAGAAAAACTGCCTCCCCTATCCAGACTCACATTAGAACAAATCCAGCTCATCAATCAATCAATCACAAGCACTCTGTCCCATGCAGTGAGCAGACCAACCAGGAAACCAGAGGGAGGCCCCAGGCCACAGCAGATGGAGGTGTGAGGGAGGAAAGTGTTGGACATGATATGCTGAATGATCAGCATATCCTTGGGTGGGACAGCTGCCCTGCCCCTACCTTCCAACTGCCTCTTGATTACATGGGAAGCCGCACATTTCTCTCACTAACACACAGTGTGATTTGATCCAAAAGAGTCAGGGAGGGTTTTTCTGGGTAGCTTCCTTCCCTCTACAACTAAGCCCACCCTCAGCGGGCTCCTGTCAAGCAGGCAACCCCACTGCACTGCCTCTTTGGTTTCTCCTGACCACTAACCACGCCACCAAAGTCTTTCCTTCGGCCTTCTGGTCTTGGCTTCCTGAGCACTGGGACTCACCATGGCCTTCTGGTCTTCCTCAGCCATCTTGAGGCGTTTCTGAGCTTCTTCATAAGCCTAGAAGAAGAAACCAAGAGCAAAGAGTGTGAGGCTCAAAGTCCCCACAGGCACAGCCACCCCTCCCCCAGAATCACAAGGACAAGTCAGACATGCCCCAGCACAGGGAAATGTCGTAATCACTGAGGAATCGACCACCACAGCGTCAGCCAGACGGACCAGGAGGTCCCTCTCCAGAGGTGAACACCCCACTACAGGCCCCTCTTGTCATCCCAGAGATCCCCATCTCTGCATCATGTCACCCTCAGATCTGACCCAGGGATCTTCCTGGGGATGATGGTGTGTGCTGTCCCCACACACCTTCTTGTCTGACCGCTCCAGGACATTGCGAGTCCGATCCTTGTCCCGCTGCCGAACCCGCTCAGCGAAGGCATCACGCTCCTCCAGGTCCTGGAGGCGCTCTCGCTCTGTCCGCTCCCATTCATCCTCAGACTCTGGCTTTTCTGTCTGCTGTCTGCTCCCCCTGCAGCCCAGCCCAGAGGATTACATAAAGGCATCCAGAAGGTTTACTGTACTATAAACCACTGCCCATCCTTTCATCCTACTTCTGACTCACCCTGTCTTCTTCCCTTTCTCAGAATCCTCTTCTTCTTCCTCTTCTTCCTCCTCTTGGCGTTTCTTCCTGAGGTGTTTCCGCCTTTTACGCTTCTTCTGGAGACGGGTCCCAGCCCTACCCACACTCTCCTCACTGCTCTCCTCACTGTCTTCCAGCAACTTGTACGATCGGTTCTTCTCCAGCAGGGCCCAAGCCTCTCGCTCGGCGGCCCGGGCTGGCTTTTCCACCACTGCCTCCCGGGGTACCTGTTGCAGAATAGATGAGGGGGTGAGCAGCTCCTGGTCTCCCCCCGCACTGCCCTGGTCCTGCTGTAAGGAAAGGCCTGTTCTTAAACCAGCCTTCCTTCACTCCACGTTCATCAGCCTCAGCTGCTCACCTTTCCTTCACTCAGTCGCGTGTTTAACAAGCATTTACTGAAGCTGTTCCAGGCACTTGCTAGGCACCAGGGATAGAGGAATAAACGAAAAACACCTCTGCCCTCGTGGAGTTTACATTCTCAAACCCAGTTCTCAATTGCTCAGCCTGTGTTCTCCTCAATGACCAGGTGAGTCCTGCCCAAGGACTGACCGGCTACAAGGACTGTTTTGCAGAGCCTGTGACAGGCTGGCACTGCACCAGGCTCCAGGTGCACTGGTGAACAGACTGACGCGAAGTTCTCCCTCCTGTCACACTCCAACCTCACCTCTCGCCAAGCACCAGTGGGACAGCCACAGGCTCCTTGCCGTTCTCTGCACACGCTGAACCTTGCACTCTCACTGTGTGCTTTCCGAGCCCTTATTCTATGAGGTGCTCTACTAAGTAGTAGGAGTGCCTTTTATTTTATTTATCTTTTTTGTTAATCCTCACTCAAGGATATTTTTTTTTCCATTTAGAGAATGCAAGGGAGGGCGAGGGGGAGAGAGAAAAACATTGATGTGAGAAATATCGATTGGTTGCCTCCAGCACGGGGCTCCAATCCGGATGAAACCTGCAATCCAGGTACATGCCCTTGACTGGGAATTGAACCCGAGACACTCTGGTGCACAGGCCAAACCTTTATCTACTGAGCCACCAGCCAGGGCTTTTATTTTATTTTTTATTTATTGATTAGAGAGAGAAACACCGATTTGTTGTTCCACTTATTTATGCATCATTGTTTGGTTCATGTATGTGCCCTGACTGGAGATCGAACCAGCAACCTTGGTGTATGGGGCGATGCTCCAACAGAGCCACCCGGCCAAGGGCTAGCAGAAGCTCGCCTTTTATATCTTTACTCCTTCCTCCTTCTCTACCTGACAACTACAGGGACTCTGGACCCGCTTCTCCTGGCCACTGCTCCACAGAACTTCCCACACCTCTCTTCCATAGCCTCAGGAACACTTGTTAGATTTGTTAGAAATGCAGAAACGGAGACCCCAACCCAGACCTCTGGAACTGGAATCTACATTTTAAATGGGGCCTGGATGGATGCATGCAAGTTCACGTTCGAGAAGCACTGCCATGTAAGACTTAACCCAACACACTTGACCTTCCTGATCTTCACGGAGCTGGACTTGCAGTACCCAGCACAGCGTCCGGGCGGCCGCGGACAGGACCAGCGACTGCGAACTGAGCTTATTAATTCGCGGGAGGACCATTAGCCCAGCTACACTCGCAAGTAACCCAGGCCCCGCCCATCGCCCCGCTGCGACACCTTGCTCCAGAGCCTCAGGGCGAAGTCCCGCGCGGGCCCGCCGAGGTCCAGGGTGTCGGTGTCTCGCAGGCGCTGCAAGAACTCCTCGGCCGAGCTGCAGCGCCGCGCGGTTCCGATCAGGAACTGCGCCACGTGCCGCTCGCTCAGCCCCAGCACCGCGTGCAGCTCGTCCTGCACCCAGCGCTCCAGCGCCTCCGGCGTAGCCATGGCGACCCGCTCCCCGAGCCGCGCGGGCACCGGGCGGGTCGGAGGCCTGGAGCCCGGCCGGGCACAGGAGCCGCGCGGGCCCGGGCGGGTCGGAGGCCTGGAGGCCGGATGGGCCCAGCGACCGCGCAGGAACCCCCGAGGCCCCGAGGGTTCGGTTTCCAACAGCCCAAAGCCGCCTTCTCGGACCGCGGAGCTTCCGGCAGTGCTTTTCCGGTCTGAGCACGACGGTGACGATAGAGTCCAAGTCTCGCGGAACCGTATGGTAGTTCGCGTGAAACATTTTCTTTCCCGCCCCACAGAACCTCTGTCGCCCCCAGATGGTCAGCCCGCGAATGCTCCGCTCACCCATTCATTCAACAAACGCGGACGCCTAAGGTGCTAGACACAATTTTAGTCGCTGGGGATATAGCAAAGAACAAATCAGACCAAAATCCCTTACAAAATTTACATTTGAGAGGGAAGAGGGGAAGATAAAATACATAATAAAGCATGTAAGTTCTATGGAGCCCCTCCCCCACACAAAAAAATGCAAGGTGTATTTTGGGATTCCATTTCAAATCAGCCCATACTGATTAGGAGTGAGCTTGCTCGGACCCCTGTCTGCAGCAGCAATGAATACAGGTGAGGCCTGAGTGAGGACCTCCAGGCAAGAAGGAAGTTGGGATGGGGGGAGGGGGGAACAAAGGTGCTTTGCTTTTCTTGATGCTATCTCAGAAAGTACTTTTAAAAGATCTCCTCCGAACTCGTCTAGCGGCTGTGGCTCGGTGGTTGAGTGTCAGCCTATGAACCAGGAGGTCAGGACTGGATTCCCAGTTGTGGGCTTGACCTCCAGTAGGGGGCCTGCAGGAGGTAGCCAATCAATGATTCTCTCTCATCATCGATTTCCCTCTCTCTCTCTCTCTCTCTCTCTCCCCCTCTCCCTTCCTCTCTGAAATCAGTAAAAATAAAAGATCTCCGAATAAGGCATGTCCGAGCTGTGCTCTGCATGTTTGCTAACAGCTTGAGAAGTGCACTGGCGGCTGCGTATTTACAAGTGAGCAGACCTTGTTAGTTGACTCTGCTGTCTGACCTCTGTTTGACCCTGCTTCATACTTTTATGATTAATTGTATGAAACAATTCTCTGTTGAGAAATGAAACATTGTTATTCCAATTAACAGCCACTGGTAATTCCATATCATTGACTTCTTGGATGCATTGTTTTTGGTTTCTGAGATGGATTGTGGGCACCCCTGGCATCTCTCCGCCTCCTGCCTCTACTTTCTTGGGTTAAAACAGATTAGGATCTTTACCTAATGAGCTACTAACTTAAGGATTCTGTTACCCTCCATACCCACAGCCTCTCTGAACTGGCTAATTCTTTTGACACTTTGCTTGTCCCCCTTCTAGTAAATTAAAGGCTGGTGGCATATGTTTAGATCAATTTGTCTAATAAATCCTGTTTTTAGTGGGGTCCCTCTGACTGTGCTGAGAGAAGCATCCTCTATGGACAGGACCATACCTATCCAAGCATGTCTTGTAAATAAAGTATAATCTTCCACATTTGTAGAAGATAGAATTCTTTGAAATGGGAAAACCTCCCAGTATATACTTGGGCAACAAAGCCATGAAATAGCAATGGATTTTTTTTTTTTTTTAATCCTCACCTGTGGACATGTTTTTGTTGATTTTAGAGAGAGAGGAAAGAAGGGGGAGAAAGAGAAACACTGATGTGAGAAACATCTGTCAATTGCCTCCCATACATACCCTGACCAGGGATTTAACCCATAACCTTTAGGTGCACGGGATGATGATGCTCCAAATAACAGAGCCACTGGCCAGGCCGGCGTGGATCTTAAACCTTTAACACCTGTTGTCCATCAGAGGAGACCCTTTTCAGGACACTGCGCTTCTGTTGATACACTGTGGTTTTCAGGTTTGTTGTTGTGGCCCTGAGTCATGGAGTAAAGGCCTCTGGGTTCGCCAGTGGCACACTGCCTGCTGCTTGCATTGCTGTTGGCCTCTGAATACTGGACCCTCCAATTCAGAGCATCCTCTGCTTCCAGTTCCTTAGCTCTTCCCATCTGCTGATTTGTTTACTGAATCCTTCATTCTAGAAATAACTTTTTTGTCTACGAGGTGCCAGGCATGGGGTTGAACCTAACCAGTGTAGCCTGTCCTCATTGCACTGGCCATGTCTGGCAGATACTTCAACTGACCTTCCTCAAACCAGCCCTTTGAGAAGCCCCTGGGGGCTCTCCCAAAGCCTCCCTACAGCAGTGTTGAGCCCCTCCCATCCCCACCCACAGCATGGGTCACTTCCTCTCCTTGGCCAATGGAAAGATGGCAGAGGCTTGGAAGAAGAAACAGAGCAACCTCCACATATATTTTTTTCTAAAGAAGGAGAAGCAACAGGAGAGTTGGAAAGAACTCCACTTTATTATGAAAAACTGTTTTTGTCTTTTTAAAAACAAACAGGCAATTGATAAGGAAGGAGAAGTGGGGGAGAATTGAGGTGCTTCATTAGTCACACCAAACCCTTGCAATTCAATTCATTTGTGAACCATGAGGAGGAACATAATTTAAATAACCAGATGGGGGTACAGAGCTAAGATTCCCAGCCTTCCCTCTTGGGGAAAACTGAGGCCGAGTAATACTGAGCAAATGTGGAGGAAGCCACACCCCAGGTCATTCCTAATGAGGTGACTTTGGGGACAGGGAAGAGGGTCCACATGGACATGGAAAATAGGCGTGGCTTGTAAACCTGGGACCTTGCGGGAGGGGGAGCTGGGGGAGTTTGTAAACCAGGTTATGGTCAAGAGAGGAGGCAAGAGCCCAGCTAGTGTGGCTCAGTGGTTGAGCATCAGCCTATGAACCAGGAGGTCATGGTTCGATTCCCAGTCAGGGCACGTGCCCTGGTTGCAGGCTTGATCCCCAGTCAGGGCATGCAGGAGGCGACTGATTGATGGTTCTCTCTCATCATTGATGTTTCTATCTCTCTTTCCCTCTCCCTCTCTGAAATCAATAAAAAAATATTTTTAAAAAGAGAGAGGAAGCAGGAGCTGTAAATGAAGGGCAGTGCCTAAGGAACAGGAGAAAGAGGTGCTGATAAGGACTGGGCCAGCCTCCCAAGGAAGGCTGTAGGGAGGTGTACTGTGCCCACAGAGATGGCGGGCTCTCCTCCCCACCCTATCCTGTGAGCTCCGCCTCCGCCTTGGGACTGGGGTCACCTAGAGAATGCGCACACCTGACACTCACTCTGGGGACTTTGAGTGAGTGGCATTTGGGCTCTGTCCTCAGAAACAGGGTGAGGAAAGCTGGTTGGAAGACGTTGGCTGCCCTTCCCTGCCAGGCTCATTTTCAGGGGCATCTGTTCTGAATCTTCTGGGATCCAGGATCTTCAGTTCTGGGAAGGAGTATGTCCCTGTATTGGAAGAGGGTCACCTCCGGCAGGACTCATCTGTGGGAGAGGAGGCAGTAACACGGGGAATGAGTGCAAGCCTCTGCTTCCGGCCTCCCCCATCTCTCCCCACTCTGAGGGCCAGACGGCATGAGGAAGTTGTCCAATATTGTCCACATCTTGAGTGCTTGTTACTACCAGGAAGCTTCATAAATAACTTCAATTATTTATTTATTTTATTTAATATATTTTATTGATTTTTTACAGAGAGGAAAGGAGATAGAGAGTTAGAAACATCAATGAGAGAGAAACATCGATCAGCTACCTCCTGCACGCCCCCCACTGGGGATGTGTCCGCATGCCCTTGACCAGAATCGAACCTGGGACCCTTCAGTCCGCAGGCCGACGCTCTATCCACTGAGCCAAACCGGTTTCAGCAACTTCAATTATTTAACGCTCTCAGTAACTCCAGGAGATAGTCATTTTTAACACCATTTTAATAATAAATTGAGCCCCGGCCAGTGTGCTCAGTGGGTTTAGAGCTCAGCCTGCAAATTGAAGGGTCTAGGATTTGATTCCGGTCAAGGATATGTACCTGTGTTGCAGGCTCAATCCCTGGTTGCAGTCAGGGTACGTGTAGGAAGCAACCAATCAATGTGTCTCTCTCACATCACTCTTTCATTCTCTTTCCCTTCGACTCTCTCTAAAATAAAAGAAATATTAAAAAATTGCCCTAGCTGGTTTGGCTCAGTGGATAAAGCATCGCCCTGTGGACTGAAGGGTCCTGGGTTCGATTCTGGTGAAGGGCACATGCCTGGGTTGCGGGTTCATCCCCAGTAGGGGGCGTAAAGGAGACAACCGATCAATGACTGTCATTGATGTTTCTATCTCTCCCTTTCCCTTCCTCTCTGAAATTAAAAACAAATTTTTTTTAATGTAAAAATAATAATAATAAATTAGGGCCAACCGTCAGGTTATTTCCCTGAGGCCACACCATAAGAGAAGATAAAATTCAAACTCAGGCCTGACTGTCCCACCCCGTGCTTTAACCCACACTAGAGAGCTCGGGAAAGCCCTGGTTTTAAACTCTGTAGACCGATGTGCACTTGCTTTCCAGGACCCGTTTCCCCACCTGGCGAGCCCTTTAAGCTCCCACCTCTTCCTCCAGGACCGCAGTGCCCGCTCTGGACGCCAGGCGGCGGCTTCACGTCAGCGGCGCCTGCACTCACCCACTAGCAGCGCTTTGGAGCGCAGACCGCCCGGGTGCTCCGCTTGCAGCTCCTCCTCCTCCTCCTCTTCGTCGTCGTCGGGCTGGGCTGAGGGGGCGCTGGGAACGCTGGGAGCCTCGGGCTCCGGGCCCAGCTCCCGCAGCACCGAGCTCTCGGAGGGGTACTGGTATGTAGTCTCTAGGGCTGTCTCGCTGAAGGAGATCTTGAGCTGAGGGGGTGGGGGTGGGGGGCGAAGGAGGCAGGTCAGCCCCGTGCAAGGTGGCGTAGGGCTGGATTCGGGCACCTACTGCCTTTGCCCTCCCCACGCATCTGAGACCCAGTTTTCCTTCGATCAGTTTCAAAAACATGAGACTTGGGCCTGAGTTTGGCAGGGGCAGAGGTGAGTAACGCAGGACCAGGGTTCCCAACTCTGGGTGGAAGGCGGAGGGTAAGTACAAATTAAAAACGTAGAAATAAGTCCTATGATCAGCACGGGAAAACTCCCAAGGAGGTGAGATTTGAGCTGGCTGGGAGGGGTTCCCAGGAAAAAACAAGGCAGACCCACAGAAGGGCCCCAGGGACAGACTCTTCCCTCAGCACAGGGGAAAAGACAAGACTGAGTCCCCAAAGGTGCAGCTGGGGAAGGTGACCCGCAAGAGGAAAGTCCAGGCAAATGTAGGGTGGGGTGGAGAGCACCAGAAGGGACAGGCAGAGCCAGGCAGAACACCAGCCAGGAGATTGGAGGGACAGACTCCATAAACATGAGTCCCAGCTGTTCTCCCTGCACTCTCCCTCCGCAGCCCCTGGCCTCCCTCAGAAGCTCAGGGGAGTGGGGCAGTGTGGGATTAACTCGGAGCAAAAAAACAGGAGGATCCCTGTGAACTACTTTGAAAGGTCCAGATCTATCAGGCCTTCCCAGCATCTGTTTTGAGACACTTGGGGCTGGTTCCCGAGCATCCCCGGGTCTCAGCAGTCCGGATGTGAGCAGAGAAGCCGGGAAGGTGGCTGGACAGGAAGTTGCTAACATGGATCCCCACTGGAGCCTGAAACTCAGGGACCCTCACTCTTGCAGTGGCTCCCCATCTCACTGGGGACAAAAGCCAGAGCCTGACCAAAGTCTAGGCTCTAGAGGATGCTGCCCACGGCCACGCCCTCCTCTTGGGCATCCTCCCTCCAGGCCCACGGGCACTTCCCGGCTTTGCACTGGCTGTCCCCCCTCTGCCTGGAACACTCCTCTCCTAAACATACTCAGTGCCCCCTCACCCAACCACCACATTATAAAGTCACACCCAGTCCTGCTCCTTCTGGCCCTCTAGCTTCCATTCACCCTGCATTTTACTCTCCTTGTGTCTTCTGTCAACAGGAGAATGGGAGATGCTTTACTTGGTAAAGCTTTGAGGGGTTCATGCAGACCCCAGATGAGGTCCCAGCAGAGGACCAAGGCTAGGGGAGCCCAGCCTGTGCACAGTTGACCCGTCTGTGAAATGGCTGATAGAACTGGTGACAGCAACCAGACCCCTTACATCCAGACTTCTTAAAAGGCATCTCTGCTTCTGTTGCTGATAGATTTACCCACACTTCTGGGAACCCATTTCTCTTTTTTCATTTCCCCTTTCGGGATAACAAGCTCTGTAGTTTATTAGACAAGCTGAAAAGGACTCATTTCATTTGCTTTCAGTCCATGTTTGACTCTCCCCACACTCTGCTTCCCTCCCCCAACCCCAACTTCTGACTGGGCTTCCCAGGAATGTACAGTTTGCATGGGAGGGGGTGCGGGGGGTGACTCACTGGCTCATCAGCTATATAAGGTCCCGAGGGGGCTGGAGAGGGAGGGGCTCTGGGCCCCAGGGGCAAGAATAAGGCTGATGGAATTAGCCTGCAGATGTTATTTAGGGAGGGCAGGCTTGGGCAGTGGGGGTGCTCCTATCCTTGAACTACGGGGCAGAGCTGGGACAGGGCATGCTAGCCCCTCAGGAGCCTGAAAGGGCGAGGGGGAGGCATGTGGTCCCAGAGCACTGCTCCGCCCCACCCCCATGCAGCTCTGCTTCCTCCTCTCACCACATCCTGAGTGGTGCTGGTAGGCAGAGCCCAGCGTCCCCACTCAGCCCCACCACCTTCCGGCCCCCACCCCAGGCTTCCTGTTTGGGTGATCTGCTTCCGGCTCCCCAGATCCCTGACCCAGGTATGGTCACCACCACAGGTCCTGCCCTGCACCCGGATGGCCCTGGACTTTGGGTTTCAAACTTCATGGTCCCTCTGCTCTTTCCACCCCAAAGCAAAGCCAGCTAACTCCATAGGAAGTGACTTTTCTGAACACTTCGCCCTGGCCTACCTGACACATCTCACGGCATGCCGCGGGCTTGGGGTGGGCACCCTCTGGGATGGGCGCTTAAGCTCCTTGTGATGATGAACGGGGGACAAATGACCCCCAAGCTGAACCTAGCCTGTGGTCCCTGAGGGTGGCCCATGTGGGATGAGGACTAGAGACCAGGAAGGGCTTCCGTCTCGGGGAACATGTATGAGCTAGAAGGGGCTGCGGAAGGGGTGGGACCAGGGCCAGGCCAGGGGAGCCCTCAGCCTGGCTTCTCCCACTTTCCTGCACACCCTGATTCCAGTCTAACCTCTGACCCTCCGCTGGCCTTGGCCCCACCCCTGTCCTCAACTCCCATGGGACTCCCTGCTCTCAGCAGTGCCTCCAAATTCACTTCTCTCTTTTTCTACCCCAAGGGGATGGAGAGGCCAGGGAGAGGGAAACCCCAGTGTGAGCCAGTCCTGAGAAGAAAGGGCAAGGCCGGGAGGAAGGCGAAGGGGGGAGGGCTGGGAGAGGTCTTTGGAAGAGGAGAGAGGGAGGGAGAGGCAGCACTGTCTAAGGCAGTGGCCCAGCTGGGGTGCAGCCTGAGGTCACCCAGTCTAAATGGCCTTAGTGTGAGTCTCTCCCAGGGGGCAGACTTACTCTGTGGCCAGCCCTGTTCCAGGCCCCGCCGCCAAGCTCCAGCCTAGGACATCGCCCTCAGCCGTCTTCTCTTCCTTGGGATTCTGAGGCCTCCCTCCCCTCACTTCTTCCTTCAGTTTCTCTCTAGAACCCCAAAGCCACCCCCCACCCAGGTTTCCTGCCCCACATTCTCCCCTGTAAGGGCTTGTCATCCTGGTGACCCTGCTTGTCATAGGGTCAAGGTTGTTGGCCTGTCTCCCACCAGATGGGCTGGGTTGGCTCACAGACTCAGAGGAAAGGAAAGAAAGAAATGGGGGCCTTAGATCCCGAGGGAGAAGAGAGTGAGCAGTCGGGGCACACCTTGCAACACCCCAGGGACAGCATGGTTGTGGGCAGACACTCGTGGCTTGGCCGTGGACAAGGGGCTGCGAGAAGAAAGGGGTGTTTGCGGAGGAGGGTGGGGAGGCTCTGACTACAGAGAACGCCCAGGAGGCAGAGGCCTAAGATAGAAAGCTCAGAGCCCAGAGGGAACGGGCGAGTGGGCTGCTACAAAGTCTGGCTTGGCTGCTCCCTACCTGTTTGTGGTGCCTTTCAGGGGACCCCTTGACAAGGCAGCTGCGGCTGAGGCGGAGGTAGCCCCCCAGGACCGAGATCTCCTCAGCAGTTGGGTACCGCTTCTTCCCAGCCCCAGGGGCCACAGTATCAGCGGGGGCTGGAGCGGCAGGGGCTGCGTGGGGTGCAGACCGCCTGGGGTTGACGGTGAAGGTGTGTCCACTGCGGCGGGGGGCCCCCAGCCCTGGCCCTGCCTTCACCCCATAGAACAGCCGGCTCATGAGGGGATCCCCAGGGGACTGGGGGGCCAGTGGTGGGGGAGACAGAGGCGCGGGTGGGGGCCGAGGCTCCTTGGCTTCCTCTTCCTGCTGCCTAGAGCCTCTAGGCCCGGTGTCCTGGGGCGGGAGGGGGCAGGGCCCAGAGCAGCGGCTCGGCCGGCCCCCCGCCTCCTCCTCCGCAGCCTCCACCCTGAGAGGCCCCAGGTGCTTCCTGGCAGACTCTGGAGGGGCTGGTTTCCGAGTCGGAGTCTCTGTGTTCCTGGCTGTCCATTCTCCAGCCTTCCCAGAGTGCAGGGTCCATTTCCACCCTTCGGTCAGCCTGGGGTCCCCCTCCCCACCCTCGGTGGGGCTGGGGCTCCGCTCTGCGGTCTGCCGGCTGTCAGAGCTGCCCTCCGCAGCCTCGCGAGTCAGGGTCTCAGGCAGCCCTGTGAGCTCCTCTGGGGCCGCCCTTGGAGCCCACCCGTCTTCTCTTCTCCCACATTCCTTGGATGTGCCTTTCCCTTCTTCTGAGCTCAGACTCCATTCTGATGCCTCCAGTGGCTTCGAACTCTGTTCCTGAGACTCTGCGCAGCCAGGCCTCCATTTAGGGGCCTCCGTTGGGCCCAACTGCTGGCCGTCAGACTCCACTGGGCTCAGCCTACAGCCAGCCACCTCCTTCCTCCTGGGGCTTTGTTCTCGAGGCTCTGCTGGCATCAGACCACGGTCCGCTTCTCCCAGGTTCAGCCTCCACCGCGGTGCCTCTGGCAGCCCCGAGGCCCTGTCTCCAGCCTCTCCCGGGCGCGGCCAGTCCCGGGCCTCCGAAGGCCTGGGGCTTGACTCTCGGGCTCCCCCTATCCCCAGCCTCCTGTCTCTGGCTTCCAGAGGACTGAGCCGCTCTTCCCTTGACTCTCTTTCTTTGGGGCGTGGATCCTGCATCTCCCCAGGGCTGGGTCTCCATTCCCGGGCCTCCAAAGGCCCAAGCCTCCTTTCTGCAAGTAGCTCGTCACTCCACCGCTGCTGCTGCTGTTGGCGCTCCTGCCGGATGAATCGGTTCTGGTGCACTGGGCCGATGGCCTCCAGCAGGACCGCAGACTTGTCTGGGTCTGGAGGCCCAGCCTCTGGAGGCCCAGATGCAGGGCTGGGCTCCCCAGGACACAGACCAAGCTTGGCCCGGCGGCGTTCCAGGAGCCCCCGCTTCCAAGCTGGCATCTGGGACAGGCGCTCCCGCTCCGCCTTCTCCCGGCCCCGCACGGCTGCCTCCTCCTGCCGGCGCCGGGCCAGCAGCTGTAGCTTCCAGTCCGGAATGGTGGCCATGGTCCTTCAAGGTGCAGGTGAGGAGCACTGGAGGCAGAGAGCAGGGAGGAGGTGCTGCTGAGGCCCGGGAATGAGCCTGGACGGCGGGTTGAAGAGGGGGATGCGGAGGGCGTGGAGGACAGGCAATGAGGCAGGAGAGGGAAACCAGAAAGTGAAGAAAAGGCAAGCAGATGGGGAGGGAGCGGCAGAGGAAGAGGGAGATTCAGATTTGGCAGCTCAGGGTTTAGGGTGCCAGCGACGGACCGTGAGAAGAGAGAAGTTGGTGCAAGGTGGGAGAGGAAAGAGGCTGCGGATGAGGTAGGCCCGGTGAGAGCCAGGGGGCATGGGAGTGGGGACGGAGGTCAGGGAGTCCCACTGACGAGGGTGCTGCGGGACCCGAGCGGGTGTCAGGGAGGTGAGGGGCGAAGCGTGGAGAGGTCCAGGGGCAAGGGGGGCCCGAGGAGAAAGGGCGACCAGAGGGTACAGCCGGGCGCGTCGTCGCGGCCCGAGGTACAGGCTCCCCTTCCAGCTGTGCTCGGGCCCGCCTCCCGCCCCACCTCCGCCCCAGAGAGGGCCAGGGGAACTTCCCTCCCGCGGGGACTTCCAGACGCGCCAGCGCGTGCCCAGACCCCCGGCGCGTCCCGCCTGCCCCCGGCGGTGCCGGGGACCCAGGAGCGCGGAGCCCGGCTCCTCCTCTGCTCCCCGGGACCTGGCATCGCACCCGGCAGACGGACGTCCCGGCGCGAGAGGAGCAGCCCGTCCGGGCCGGAGGCTCCCCAGCCCTCGGCGCACTCACACGCTGCGCGCCCGGGAGGGTCCGCAGGGTCCGGCGTCCGGAGGCGAGAGGTCGCAGAGATCCGGAGGCCGGAGGCAGGGAGGGACGCAGACCGAGACGGGGGCCAGGGACCACTCCGTCAGAGGACAATGGGGAGAGAGATGGGGGCGCGGGGCGGGGCCCGAGGAGGGGCGGGATCTGCTCCCGCCAACCCCGCGGGGAGCGCGTCTCCTCTGTCCGCCGTCACCCCTGGCCCCCACCCACCCGGCTCCAACCCGCAGTCCCGGGAACCAGGCGCCCGCCCCCAGCCTGCCGACAGGGGCGGCGCCCGTGACTCAGCCCCTCGAGGGACGTGGGAGGAAGCGGCAGCTGCTCGGAGTCCGGCCGCCCCTCCCCACACCTCGGCTTCCCTTTGTCCTGCGTGGTCCCGAGCGCCCGGCAGGGGTCGTGGGGGGCGGCAGGAGAGGCTGGGAAGTAGCAGCTTTGAGAGCTCACCCCCTCAGCTCCGTCCCTCATGGTCCAGGTCGGCCCAGGGATGTGGAAGGAGGGGCTGGATCGCTCCGGAAGGCGGGGCGGGTCCGAGGGCGCAGCCGCCACCCAGCGGTCGCGGGGGGCCCCCCCCCCAGGTGCCAGGCTTGGGTTTGGGCCGCGGCTCCGCACGTCCTTCTCAAACTGTGCCCCGCGGCCCCGACAAACTGCGCGCCAAGTGCAGAGAAACGGGCTGCGATTTATTTTCCCGCCGCGCGTGTTCTTCGGGAGAGCAGGGTGCCCTAGTCACCCGAATGAAGGGCAGAGTCCGTTCAGTTCAATTGCAAGACGGAACCAGGGGGCCTCGAGGTGCAGGGCCGTGCGGGGGGAGGGCGGCTTGCATCAGCTCCTGGGGCGTGAGCGAGAAGGGGACCCTGAGATGCAGGGCGAGTACCCGGGAGTAGCCAGGCGGGACCCTTCTCCCTCTGAGGAGGCTGGGAAGGGGGGAGGAGGGGTAGTCACGCCCTCAGCTGTGAGACCTGCAAGTCTACCCCCAACCGCTTCCTGGCTGGTGAGGAGTGGGCCTCGGAGTGCTGACACTCGGGATTTAGGGCATGAGATGGACTGGGAGTGGAGCCCCTCAGCCCATGGATTTGGGCCTCTGGTCTGAATAAGCCCTGGGTGTCCAGGGGTTTGAATTCCAAGGGGAGAGGAGTACAGGGCTTGACACCAGGCTCCTCCTCACTCGGCCCCGCCCTCCTGGGGCCGGCAGAGCAGGTGCAGTTTTCTTTGCAGCTGGGCCCGGAGATAGCAGAGGTCTTGATGGTCAAGTCCGTGAGCCAGGCCCAGGTACAGGGTGAGGAGGAGGGCGAGGAGGAGCCGGTCGGTTCCCAGGGTGGGCACCACCCACAGCACCGTCAGCAGCTCCACACACACTGGGTGGCGCAGGTGGGAGAAGAGCCTCAGAGCACGGGGGGACTTCAGGGCGAGGGGCTCGCCCAGCCCTTGCACGTGGTAGTACACCTAGGAGAGGGGAGCAGTCAGCACAGCCAGGGCCTTTCACAGCTGTCACCTCTCCTCCCTGCCAGGTACCCCACCTCAATGACTCAGGCCCAGGAACCTCCCCCTTCTAGGCCCCTGACCCTCATCTCCCTGCCAGGAACCTTCCACAGGCCCAGGAGGTTTCTGGCCTCTGAAGCAGGAGCAGAGGGGAGACTATCATACAGGTGAGGCAGGTAAGGGAGCCAAAAGCAAGAGGAAGGTGGCCGCGCATGGGAGGAGGAGCGGGAAGTCCTTGGCAAGGCAAGAGGATGGAAAGGATGGAAGGTAGGGAACAGGAGCCTCACCTGCTTGAGGCCCATGAGCTCCGCATAGTCAAAGACGAGGAGGATGCTGAAGATGAGGAGCCAGGAAACCACGTGCAGCACAAAGCACAGCAGGGGCACCCAGGTAGCCCAGGGCTCGGCCTGAGCTGCCCACAACACAGGGCCTCTGGGGATGGGCTCCCAGCATCGCATCACCAGCTGGGGGAGGATGAGGGGCTGGGAGACCTAGACAGGCTGCCCCTCCCCAGACTGGCCTGCAGCTCTCCCCATCTTTACCATGAGCATCACCAACACTCAGCTCGTGGAGGTGCTGGGTGGGGTTCCAAGGATATAAGAATGACCCGTATCTTCCCAGAGGACTTACAGGATGGTGAGGGTGACCAGGGAGGTGCACAGAGCAGCCTATGCCCAGCACCCACTGAGAAGACAAGTGAGTACTAACTAGGAAGCCTGGCCCTAACCGATCTGGCTCAATGGATAGAGCCTTGGCCTGCAGACCAAAGGGTCCCGGGTTCAGTTCCTGTCAAGGGCAGGTACCTCAGTTACAGGCTCCTCCCCTGGTACAGGCCCTGGTCAGGGCAAGTGCAGGAGGCAACCAATTGATGTGTTTCTCTCACATCAATATTTCTGTCTTTCCCTCTCTCTTCCACTCATCTGAAAATCAATGGAAAAATATACTCAGGTGAGGATTAAAAAAAAACAACCCTATAATAATAAAAAGCGTAATATGCTAATTAGACCAGACATCCTTTCGGACAAAGCTACAGCGGGTGGGGGCTGTGGCAGGGGCCCCCAGCAGCGGGGGATGGTGAGGGGGGGGCACGGCCCTTGAACCAATTTCATGCATTGGGCCTCTAGTAAATAAATAAAAATCATACTAACTCGGGAGCCTGCTCCTGGTTGTGAAGACGGGGCAGGGCTGACAGAGCTGATGAGAGCACCTCAGGCAGGCCTGACAATGTGCAGAGGGGCAGTGCGCTTGGCACGCGTGCTTGGGGAACGACAAGGTGCACCTTCTTGTTAATCCTCACCCGAGCATTATTTTTAGATTATTTTTAGAGAGAGTGGACGGGAGGGGGAGACAGAGAGAAACATTGATGTAAGAAAGACACATCAATTGGTTGCCTCCTGGACTCTATCGAGGTCTATGCCCTTGACTGGAATCAAACCCGGGACCCTTCAGTCCTGGGGCTGACATTCTATCCACTGAGCCAAATCGGCTAGGGCAGTGCACCCTTCTTGATATAAAGTAAGGTCTGTGCTGTGGAGGAACGGAAGCTGAGATCAGAACACCCTGAGTTCTCTAAACCCACACTTTTTTTGGAAGCCTAAGGTCCCCCCCCCCCCCCCCCCGCAATCTAGGGAATCCTTCCCAGACTCTCCCTTAGGGACTCAGCTTCCAGGGCCACATACCTGCAACGCCAGCGCAGTGCATGCCACGTACAGTGACCTCTGAAGAACCCCGAAGTACCGGGATAGCCACACCTTCACTGTCTCAGTCGCCATGAGGCTGTGCTGCCCCACAAATAGCAGCAGGAGCCCCAGATCCCACGCCAGGGGAGCCAGGACGCCGCGGTCCTGAAAGGCGGCTAGCCAGCCCTGGTGTGCCTCTGGGGGGAGTTGGGGAAGAGAGAAAAGAGCAGGAAGATGGTGGGAAACATCCCCGACCCTCATCTCCTCTGGGGGTCCTAGGTCATGTCTCTTCATGCTTTCAAGAGCCTTAATGCTTCATCTCTAGGCTTGGCCCGCCTCACTTCCCCTTCGCTGTTTCTTCCCTTTCCCAGGCCTCCTTCAGAGCCGGGAGGCGTTCCTGGGGGGCAGTCACCAAGGCGCGCGGGAGAGCCACCGGCCCCTCCTCTCGCTGCCCAAGAGGCCCCCCTAACACTACGCCCCGGCAGGTCTACAAGGCACTTTCTGCACTCCGTGCACTGCCTCCCCGGGGCCTCGGGCCTCGCAGTCCGCTGACCAAACCGCTGACCCCCGGCTTCCTAATCGAGCGCGCGGGTTCCAGTCCCCGCCCCCGGGCTCCCCGGCCTTCCGCCGCTAGACCCCGCCCCGCTCCTGCCTCCCGACCCACCTCCCCGCGCAGGGCCGACCCCAACCCCCCCGCTCACCCGGACCCTCGGGCTCCGGCATCCCTCTGAGAAGAGGCTGAAGGGAGGTGAAGCGCACGAACTCCACCCCGGTGCCGAAGGCTAGGATGAAAGACGCGAGGGCGGCTGGGACCAGCAGCAGCGCAGGGGCCATAGCGAGAAACCGGCGGGGAGGGGCGGGCTCGGGATTCCCGCGCCGCAGGCCCCGCCCTGGTCACGCCCCGGCCGACCCTGCCCAGGCGGGCGGGGCTTCTCTCGCCCACGCCCCGGAGCCGCCAGGTCTCGCGTCACCGCGTCACGTGCGGGAAGTTGGAATCCCTGGGGAGGGGAAAGGGCGGCGGCCCTGTGGCCACTCGCGTGGGTTGGGTTCCACGTGGCTATTTTCCCGTGTAAAGCAGGCCCATCTTGCGGGGTCCTGGCGGAAGCAGCCAGCGGAGCCCGGGCTCTGAAGCCCCAGCGAGCATCAGGGAGCGGGCCCACCCTGTGGCCCCGCCAGGCTCGCTAGGTGGAGAGAGAGGCCGCGCATTCCCACCACGGCAGTGCTCACTCCGCAACACGAAGAAGTTCAGTTGCTTCTCCACTTGCCAAGAAGGGCAGAGAGCTTCTCTGTAACACTACAGGATTTGTTTCAATAAGGCCAAAGGCTGGTGATTTGTAACATGAGAATAAAAACGTGAAAATATTTGTGGTAGAAAGCTTTATTTATTACAGTTGTAAACGTTGCAGTAGGTTAACTTTATCCAAGCTTCTAATGAACTATAACTGTACTCTGCAACCTCATTCATTGAACTCCACTTACTAATCAGAAACCACCAAGATCTTTTGTGTTAATATATTCCCTTACAGACCTGTTTATAATGCAGACTACAATGTAAAAGTAAGATTTTCTTTACCAAAGTTAAAAATCCAGTTTGGCTCAGTGGGTAGAGTGCTGGCCTGCAGGCTGAAGGGCCCCGACTTCGATTTTGATCAAGGGCTCATGCCCGGGTTTCGGGCTTGATCCCCAGTAGGGGGCGTGCAGGAGGCAGCTGATGTTTCTCCCTCTTCCTTTCTGAAATTAATAAAGATATATATATATATATCCTCACTAAAAGGTATTTTTCCATTGATTTTTTTAGAGAGAGGGAAAGACAGAGAAAAACATCAATTGATTTTCTCCTGCACTAACCCTGATCAGGGCCCTGGGCTGAGGAGGAGCCTGCAACCGATATGTTGTGCCCTTGACCAGAATTGAACCTGGGACCCTTTGGTCGCAGGCAGACACTCTACTGAGCCAAACCAGGGCCAAAAATATATATTTTTTAAAAGATTTTTAAAAAAGAACCTACTCACAGCCTCTGGCTTTGTGAGCAGCACCGTGGCGGTGGGCAAGAACAAGTGCTCACAAAAGGTGGCAAAAAGGAGCCAAGAAGAAAGTGTCTGATCCGTTCTCTAAGAAAAATCGATGTGCGTGAAAGCGCCAGCTCTGTACAATGTAAGAAAGATTGGGAAAATGCTAGTCACAAGGACTCAGGAACCAAAGTCGCGTCTGAGAACCTCAGGGGTCATGTCTTTCAAGTGAGCTTCGCTGACCTGCAGAATGATGAAACTACAGTTTGAAACCCAAATTACTGAGGGTGTTCAAGGTCCAAGCTGCCTAACTCCCATGGCATGGATCTTACCCTTGTGGTGGCATGGACCTTACCCTTGTGGTGGCATGGACCTTACCCATGTGGTGGCATGGATCTTACCCGTGTGGTGGCATGGATCTTACCCGTGTGGTGGCATGGATCTTACCTGTGTCAGACAAAATGTGCTCCATGGTAAAAACGTGGCTGACCATGATTGAAGCTCATGTTGATGTCAAGACTGCTGATGGTTATTTGCTTCATCTGTTCTGTGTTGGTTTAAATTTAAAAAAAAATTTAAAAACAATCAGATTCAGAAGACCTCTTATCTCATAAACAGGTCTGTCAAATCCAGAAGATGATGGAAATCATGACCTAAGAGTGCAAATGACGTGAAAGATGTCAATAAGCTGATTCCAGGTAGCACTGGAAAAGACATGGAAAAGGTTTGCCAATCTAATTACCCACTCCACAATTACTTTGTTAGAAAAGTCAAATGCTACCCAGCGGTGTTGCCCAGTGCTTGAGCATCAACCCATGCACCAGGAGGTCACGGTTTGATTCCCAATTGGGGCACATGCCCAGGTTGTGGGCTTGATCCCCAGTAGGGGGCGTGCAGAAAGCAGCCAATCAATGTTTCTCTCTTCCTCCCTTTCTCTCTTGGAAATCTATAAAAACTTTTAAAAAAAAGAAAGAAAAGTCAAATGCTGAAGAAGCCCAAGTTTGAACGGGGGAAACTCACAGAGCTTCACAGTGAAGGGTGCAGCTCTGGAAAGCGGACTGGGGATGAGACAGCACTCAAGGTGAATGGGCAGATGGACATGAGCCCCAGGCCAAGACTCTGCTTACTCAGACTTAAGGGTGACAGATAACAAGTCCTATTTGTTATAAAAACAAAACAAAAAGAACCTACTCACAGCAGCTACCAACATGCATATGAGAGCTCCCCTTTGTGTATTTGGTATTAACAGTCTCTCTAGTTTTAGACAGTCCAATGACTATGCCGTATCCCGTTGTGTTTTGTTATTGTAAACGTTATTTATAGAAAAGTTTTAAATTTACAGAAAAATTGAGAAGATAGTACAGAATTCCCTTACATCCTTTACTACTTTCTTATTAATATATTAATTAGTATCCTACATTTGTTACAATTTATGAACTAATATTGATACCTTATTCTTAACCAAGAGTCCAAAATTCATTCAGATGTTTTTAGTATTTAAAAATTATATATATATATATTATTTAAGTATATATATGTATATATATATAATTTGTGTAATTGGTATAAAACATTATATTAGTTTCAGGTGTTCAAAAAGTGACTCAACATTTATATACCTTACAATGTGATCGCCCTATTAATCCTAGTTATCATCTGTAGTTGTGCAAATTTATCATAATCCTATCTAATAAAAGAGTAATATGCAAATAACCCATCACTCTGCTACACCTACAAGCCACACCCACCAGCCAATCAAGAGCAAGTATGCAAATTAACCCAACCAAGATGGCTGCGGCCATGGAGAGAGCAGGAGGGAGGCTTGGGTCTCCCTGGCGATGGAGGAAGCCAAGCTTTCCACATACTCTGGCCGGCCCAGGCTTCCGCATAAGGCTGCAAAGTTTCAATTATAGAAGATAAATTAATCCCAACATAAATGGCAGCCAGGGAGCTGGAGAGAGCAGGAGGCTTGAGTTGCCCCCAGTGATGGAGGAAGCCAAGTTTCCACAACCCTGGCCTGCTTTGGCCTCCGCTTAAGGCTACAAAGTTTCAATTATAGAAGATACATAAATCCCAACAGAAATGGCTGCCACCACAGAGCAAGCAGAAGGCTTGGCTCCACTCCAGGCTACAAAGTTTCAATTGTAGAAGATAAATAAATCCCAGATACCAGGGCCTCCGCTTCAGTTGCAGGGGGGTGTGGCCGGCCTGCAAACCACCACAGGCCCCTCGCCCAGGCCGCCCTACACCCCAAGGGAACCCTCACCCTGATCCGGGACACCCTTCAGGGCAAACCAGCTGGCACCCACCCATGCACCAGGCCTCTATCCTATCTAATAAAAGAGTAATATGCAGATTGACCATCACTCTAACACACAAGATGGCTGCCCCCATGTGGTCAAAGATCCTGCCCCCATGTGGACACAAGATGGCCACCACAAGATGGCCAGCAGGGGAGGGCAGTTGGGAGGAACCAGGCCTGCAAGGGAGAGCAGTTGGGGGTGATCAAGCCTGTTGGGGAGGGCAGTTAGGGGTGACCAGGCCGGCAGAAGAGGGAAGTTGGGAGCAAACAGGCTGGCAGGGGAGCAGTTAGGCATCAATCAGGCTGGCAGGGGAGTGGTTAGGGGGTGATCAGGCTGGCAAGCAGAAGCATTTAGGGGCAATCAGGAAGGCGAGCAGGTGAGCAGTTGGGAGCCAGCAGTCCTGTATTGTGAGAAGGATGTCCGACTGCCCGTTTAGGCCCGATCCTACATGGAGGAGTCCCAGATTGGAGAGGGTGCAGGCTGGGCTGAGGGACAAACCCCCCACCCCCATGCATGAATTTTGTGCACCAGGCCACTAGTATATATATAAAAGCCTAATATGCAAATTGTCCCTTTGGGAGTTTGACCAGGAGACTGGGAGTTCAATCACTCGCTATGACGTGCACTGACCACCAGGGGGCAGTGCAGAATGAAGGAAGGCCCTGGCCAGCAGCCAGAAGGCCCCAATCGGCCCTGATTGCCCACCAGGCCCGTGCTTGAATTTCATGCACTGGGCTTCTAGTCTATATATATAAAAGCCTAAGCAACCATTTGACTGTTTGGTCCCTATGACACACACTGACCATCAGGGGGCAGATGCTCAAAGCAGGAACTTCCCCCTGGTGGTCAGTGTGCTCCCACAGCTGACCGATGGGCGCCAGACGCTAGGCTCATGGCTGGAGAGCACAGCTGCTGCAGCTTGAGCCTCTCCCATGGGACCCTCCCCCTGTGAGCCCCTCCCCCATCTGGACCCGGACTGGGATTGGGATCAGCATTGGGACAGACAGGATGTGAGCTCGCGGCTGCTTCTCAGTCATGGGCACACCAATATTGCACTAGGACGAGTGCACAGAGACTGCAGGGGAGCGGCAGCGAGCCTACCGAGTGGCAGCAGGCGCAGCAGGGCCTGGATGAGTGGGAGCGCCATGCTGGGGCTCGAGCTCCTCCCCGGCCACCTGCTGTTTCGAACACTACATACCTCAGGGGATGTTGGACTGCCAGTTTCAGCCGATCCCCACATGCCACACTGAGGGACCCCACCGGTGTATGAATCCGTGCACTGGGCCTCTAGTTGATTATATTCCCCTTCACTCTTTTCACCTATTCCCCAACCACTTCCTTTCTAGCAAGCATCAATTTGACCTCTGTTTCTGAGTCTGTTTTTATTTTGTTTTGTTTGTTCATCTGTTTTGTTGTTGTTGTTAATCCCCACCTGAGAATCATTGATCAGCTGCATCCTGCACGCCCCCCACTGGGGATTGCGCCTGCAACTCGAGCATGTGCCCTTGCCTGGAATCAAACTCGGGACCCTTTAGTCTGTGGGATGATGCTTTACCCACTGAGCCAAACAGGCTAGGGCTGTTTTTAGTATTTTTTTCAAATATTTTTTTAAATTGATTTTTACAGAGAGAGGAGGGGAGAAAGAGAGAGAGAGAGAGAGATGGTTGTGAGAGTGTTATCAGGCCAACAACTGGAACATGTGCCCTGACCAGGAATCGAACTGGCAACCTTTCGGTGCACAGGACAACGGCCAACCAACTGAGCACACCGGCCCGTGCTGGTATTTTTTTAGATTCCACATATAAAAATCATTTGGCATTTGTCTTTCTCTGTCTGATTTATTTCATTTAGCCTAATATCCTCTAGGTCCATCCACGTTGTCACAAATTGCAAGATTTCATTTTTAAAAAATATAATTTTATGATTTCATAGAGCAAAGGGGAGGGAGAGGGGGAGAGAGAGAGAAGCATCAATGATGAGAGAAAGTCACTGATCTGCTGCCTCCCACATGCCCCCCACCAGGGATTGAGCCCACAACCCTGATATGTGCCCTTGACCAGAACTGAACCTGGGGCCCTTCAGTCTGCAGGCCAACGCTCTATCCACTGAGCCAAACCAGCTAGGGCAAGAATTCATTCTTTTTATTTTAATATTTAATTGTCTATATGTGTCACATCTTTATCTGTTCTTCTATATATATGATAAACATAGGGGTGCATATATTTTTTCAAATTAAATATCCAGAAGGAGAATTGCTGGGTCATATGGTAGATTGATTTTTAGTTTTTTGAATAATCTCTATACTGCTTTCCATAGTGGCTATACCAATTTGCAGTCCCACCAAAAGTACATAAGGGCTCCTTTTCTCCACACCCTCAGCAATACTTGTCTTTTTAAAAAATATGTTTTTATTGCCTGAGCTGGGTTTGCTCAGTGGATAGAGCGTCAGCCTGCGGAGTGAAGGGTCCCAGGTTCAATTCCAGTCAAGGGCACATACCTGGGTTGTGGGCTTGATCCCCAGTGAAGGGTGTGCAGGAGGCAGCCAAACAATGATTCTCTCTCATCATGGATATATCTATCTCTCTCTCCCACTCCCTTCCTCTCTAAACTCAATAAAAATAAAATCAACAATGAGAGAGAATTACTGCATATATTTTTTCTAGGAATATATCCTAAGAAACCCGAAACACCACTCAGAAAGAATGTATGTACCCCTATGTTCATAGCAGCACAATTTACAATAGCTAAGATCTGGGAACAGCTCAAGTGCCCATCAGTAGATGAGTAGGTAAAAAGCCATGGTACATTTACACTATGGAATACTATGCAGCAGTGAAAAAGAAGGATCTCTTACACTTTGAGACAGCATGCTCAGTGACCCATCTTCCCCACCACGCAGCCCTGCACCAGCTGCTCAGTAACATACTTTATACCAACTTAGACAAAAGAGGCTTCTTGCCAAAATAGTGACCTCAGTCTTTTGGGTTATAGAAGGGCACCCCTGCGCAGTGCATAGATTGTTGCATCCTTGATTTTGCACCTGCATATAGCAAATTAGCCTTAAACACCCTGGTGAGGATTCCCACCCTCAGAGTGGCCGTGACTATCCTGCATACTCTGGACAGGGTCCCCACAACCAGGTATGAAGTGATACCTTATTGTAATTTTAATTTGCATTTCTCTGATGATCAGTGACTTTGAGCATTTTTTCATGTCTCTTGGCCTTCTGTATGTCTGCTTTGGAGAAGTGTCTATTTAGGTCCCTTGCCCATTTTTTAATTGGATTGTTTGTCTTCCTTTTGTTAAGTTGTATGAGTTCCTTATATATTTTGGATATTAACCATTTATCAGATGTATCATTGCCATACAGTGGGCTCCCTTTTTGTTTTGTTGATTGTTTCTTTTGCTGTGCAGAAGCTTTTTATTTGGATGTGGTCCCATTTGTGTATTTTCTCCTTAGTTTTCTTTGCCCCAAGATATGTATCCATAAACATGTTGCCACAAGAGATGTCTGAGATCATGCTGCTTATGGTTTCTTCTAGGATTTTTATGGTTTCACGACTTACATTTCAGTCTTTTATCCATTTTTATTTTTGTGTGTGGTGTAAGTTAGTGGTCTAGTTTCATTTTTTTGCATGTATCTGCTCAATTTTCCCAATACCATTTATTGAAGAGACTGTCTTGACTCTATTGTATGCTCTTGCCTCCTTTGTCAAATATTAATTGAGTGTAATAGCTTGGGTCAATTTCTGGGGTCTCTGTTCTGTTCCATTGATCTATATGCCTGTTCTTGTGCCAGTACCAGGCTGTTTTGATTATGGGGCTTTGTAGTATAACTTGGTATCTGGTATTGTGACTCCTCCAACTTTGTTCTTTCTCAAGATTGCTGCAGCTATTCAGGGTCTTTTTGGTTCCATATAAATTTTGGGAGTATTTGTTCTTGATCTGTGAAATATGTTGTTGATATTTTAATAGAGATTGCATTGAATCTATACATTGCTTTATGTAGTATGGATATTTTAATGATGTTAATTCTACCATTGAACACGGTATATTCTTCTATTTGTTTATATCTTTCTCTATCTCTTTTTTCAATGTCCTGTAATTTTCTGAGTACAAGTCTTTTACCTCCTTAGTTCAATTTATTTCTAAGTATCTACATTGTTTTGTTGCAATGGCAAATGGGATTGTTTGTTTAGTTTCTCTTTCTGAGAATTCATTATTGGTGTATAAAAAAGCCATTGAGTTTTGGGTGTTAATTTGGAATCCTGCTACATTGCCAAATTCATTTATTAAATTTAGTAGTTTTTTGGTGGAATCATTAGGGCTTTCTATGTACAATATCATGTTATCTGTGAATAATGAATTTTACTTCCTCTTTTCCAATTTGGATGCCTTTTATTTCTTCTTCTTGTCTGATTGCTGTGGCTAGGACTTCCAGTACTATGTAGAATAAGAGTGGTGAGAGCGACATCTTTGTCTTGTTCCTGTTCTTAGGGGAAATGCTTTTAGTTTTTGCCCAGTGAGTATGATGTTGGCTGTAGGTTTGTTATATATAGCCTTTATCATGTTGAGATATGCTCCCTCTATTCCCACATTGCTGAGAGATTTTATTAAAAATGGGTGTTGTACCCCACTGGTGTGGTCCAATGGTTGAGCACAGTTCGATTCTCTGTCAGGGCACATGCCCAGGTTGAGGTCTTGATCCACAGCAGGGTGCATGTAGGAGACAGCTGGTCAATGATTCTCTCTCATCACTGATGTTTCTATCTCTCTCTCCCTCTCCCTTCCTCTCTGAAATTAATAAAAAAAAAATTTTTTAAAATGGGTGTTGGATTTTGTCAAATGCTTTTTCAGCATCTATTGGTGTGCTCATGTGATTTTTGTCTTTCAATTTGTTTATGTGATATATCATGTTTATTGATTTATGAATATTGTACCAGCCTTGCACCCCTGGAAAAAAATCTCACTTGGTCATGGCGTATGGTCTTTTTACTATATTGCTGGATCTGATTTGCTAATATTTTGTTGAGTATGTTAGCATCTATGTTCATCAGGGATATTGGCCTTAATTCTCTTTCTTTATACTGTTTTTATCACTACATAGTGTTTTGGAATTAGGATAATACTGGCCTCATAAAAAGAGCTTGGAAATATTCCTTCCTTTTGGATGTTTTGGAATAGTTTGAGAAGGATAGGTGTTAGTTCTTCTTTGAATGTTTGGTAGAACACCCCTGGGAAGCTGTCTGGACCTGGGCTTTTATTTGCTGGGAGTTTTTTATTTTATTTTATTTATTACTACTTCTATTACCTCAGTTGTTATTGGCCTATTCAGGTTTTCTGGTTCTTCCTGATTCAGTTTTGGGAGATTGTATTTTTCTAGGAATTTTCCCATTTCTTTTTAGAAAAATATATTTTATTGAATTTTTACAGAGAGGAAGTGAGAGGGATAGAGAGTTAGAAACATCGATGAGAGAGAAACCTTGACCAGCTGCCTCCTGCACACCTCCTACTGGTTGGTGTGTGCCCGCAACCAAG
Organism: Corynorhinus townsendii; assembly: GCA_026230045.1. NCBI lineage: Eukaryota > Metazoa > Chordata > Mammalia > Chiroptera > Vespertilionidae > Corynorhinus > Corynorhinus townsendii. The sequence continues at coordinate 99,088,268 of JAPDVU010000004.1, read as the reverse complement.
GTACATGCCCTTGACCAGAATCGAATCTGGGACCTTTCAGTCCACAGGCCAATGCTCTAACCACTGAGCCAGACTGGTTACGGCTAGGAATTTGTCCATTTCATCCACATTGCCCAGCATATAGGCATATGGTTATTCATAGTATTTTCTTACAATCCTTTGTATTTCTGTGGTGTCAGTGGTTAATTCACCACTTTTGTTACTAATTTTATTTATTTGGATCCTCTCTCTTTTTTTTCTTGATGAGTCTTGCTAACAGTTCATCAATCTTGTTTTATCCTTTGAAAGAACCAGCTCTTGGTGTCATTGATTTTTTGTATTGTTTTTTTAGTCTCTTTGTCGTTTATTTCTGCTCTAATCTTTATTATTTCCATCCTTCTACTTTGGGATTTTCTTGTTGTTCTCTTTCTAATTCTTTAAGTTGTAGGGTTAAATTGCTTATTATTAATACTTCTTATTTTTTGAAGTAAGCCTGTAGTGCTATGAACTTTCATCTCAGTATTGCTTTTGCTGTGTCCCAGAGATTTTGGGTTGTTGTGTGTTCATTTTCATTTGTTTCCAGAAAGTTTTTTATTTCTTTCTTGGTCTCATTGGTAACCCATTTATTGTATAATAACATGCTATTTAAATTCCATGTGTTTGAATATTTTTTTTTTTGTTTTTTTACTGTATGTAGACAGTGGACTCTATTTTATAAAGTTATTTTCCTTGGGGGTAGTTTATGATTCTGAATCCACTCTATATACAATATGGAATGAAGCGATGAATTAGTAAGTGGCAGATGGCTCTGGCCAGGTAGCTCAATTGGTTAGATGGGCATCCCAATACATCAAGGTTGCGGATTTGAACCCCATCAAGGCAAGGTTGTAATATCCATGTGATAATGGATCAGGCTGGAGACAACAGTATAAATTCATCTTTAGGTTAATATGGACAGTTCCACATAGACATCTTTATAATTAGGTTTGTATACATAGTTTGGAATACATATATAAATTTCCTGGCATGGTCACCTGAGTACATTTAGCTCTCACATGATGTAATTTAAAAAAAAATATATATATATATATTTTATTGATTTCAAAGAGAAAGCAAGAGGGAGAGAGAAATAGAAACATCAATGATGAGAGAGAATCACTGATTGGCTGCCTCTCACATGCCCCCCCCCCATTGGGGACTGAGCCCACAACCAGGGCATGTGCCCCTGACCAGAATCAAACCCGGGACTCTTCAGTCTGCAAGCTGATGCTCTATCCACTGAGCAATACCGGCCAGGGCATGATGTAAGTTTTTAACACCATTCTGTACTAAAGGAACCAGGGCCCTCTGAAAAAATGACTGATTAAAGACTTGGCTGTTACTTTCATTTGGCTTGTTGACATCACAATTACTCCAACACCTGAGCTCTGCTGAGCTGCTGCCAAGGGAGGGTTCCCCCCTCTGCTGGAGGAACAGTCCTCAAAATGGCCATAAAAAACAGAGGTGTTGATAACATTTTTTAAAAATATTTTTTTTATTGATTTCAGAGAGGAAAGGAGAGGGAGAGAGATAGAAACATCAATGATGAGAGAGAATCACTGATTGGTTGCCTCCTGCATGCCCCCTACTGGAGATTGAGTCCACAACCCAGGCATGTGCCCTTGGCTGGAATCAAACCCAGGACCCTTCAATCTGCAGGCTGACACTCTATTCACTGAGCCAAATCAACTAGGGCGCGAATAACATTTGCTAAGCAAATGCCCTAATTTATTAAAAACCCACATTTAGCCCTAACTGGTTTGGCTCAGTGGATGGAGCATCGGCCTATGGATTGAAGGGTCCCAGGTTCGATTCCGGTCAAGGGCATGTACCTTGGTTGCAGGCATATTCCCAGTGGGGGGTGTGCAGGAGGCAGCTGATCGATGTTTCTCTCTCATCAATGTTTCTCTCTATCCTTCCTCTCTGTAAAAAAATCAATAAAATAAAATATTTATTAAAAAATAAATAAATAAACTCCACATTTATATTACATTTTACAATATATTTTTACACCTTCCCTATAAGGAATGCTAAGAGAGAATCTCACAAAGAGAAATGAAGGATACCCTAGAACAGGGGTCCTCAAACTATGGCCTGCGGGCCACATGCGGCCCACCGAGGACATTTATCTGGCCCGCCAGGTGCTGCTGCCTGTCTTGCTTAGCAGCCGACTCATCCCAGGCCTGCAGTACGCATAAGAATTTGTTCATAGTTGTTTTTTTTAAACTATAGTCCAGCCCTCCAACGGTCTGAAGGACAGTGAACTGGCCCCCTGTTTAAAAAGTTTGAGGACCCCTGCCCTAGAAGGATACTGAAATCCACATTTATCCAGATCTCTTGGTCCCTTCCCTAAGCCAACAAAAGAAGGAGTACTACGGGAGCTCTATTCAAAATGGAGGGTTCGCCATCCAAAGCATTAGGGCTACTCTGGGCACCACCAGGTCCCTTGTCCAGTGCACAAGAGGTGTGTTTAATAAAAACCCCTCTGGGTACCAGCCTGGAGCACCTGGGCCATTTCCAGAGTCTTTATCATCATCCCAGGTGAGGGCCCTGCCAGCACCATGGACATACTGACCCACAGCCTGAGTTCCAGCTGGAGGCTCTACCTGTGTGACTTCCTGCCTCAGGTTGTTGGTGTTCTTAATCCTCACCCATTGATTTTTAGGGAGAGTGGGAAAGAAAGGGAAAGACAGAGAGAAACATCAATGGAAAGAAACACATTGATTGGTTGCCTCCTACATGAGCCCTGACCAGGGGGAGGACCCTGCAACCAAAGTATGTTCCTTTGACCAGAATCGAACCCAGGACTATTTGGTCTGCTGGCCAACGCTCTATCCACTGAGCCAAACCCACTAGGACTCTGCCATTATTTCTTCAAAGACATTCTCTATCCCTTGCTCATTTTCTTCTCCTTCTGGCACTCCAATTATGTGAATATTGTTATGTTTCATGTTGTCCCACAGATTCCTTATGCTGTCCTCCTAGTTTTTAATTGACTTTTCTCTTTGGTTCTCAATTGATTTTTTTCTACCCTGTCTTCTAATTTACTCATCTCATCCTCAGCTTCCCCTAATCTACTGTGTATTCCTTCCAATGTGTTCTTTATTAGTGCTATGTTATTCTTTATTTCTGTTGCATAGTTACTGTAAGGTTTGAGGTGCAGGAAATGGGAGTCAGAAACCAAGATACATTAAAAGGGAGGTTTATTCCTTAAAGAGGGGGGAGAGGGGAGAAGAAGGGGCCCAGCCAGACTGCTCCCTGCAGAAGGAAAATACAGCACACGTGCGTGGGTGGAGTGTCATTTTTAAGGGAAGGAACAGAAAGGGATTTGGCCCAGGGCAGAACGGGAAGGTGTGGGCCCCAGGGCACTCGGCGCATGCTGATTGGTGGTTCGATGTCCCAGTGGTTCAATGTCCGGGGATGTCATAACTCCGCCCACCAGTTGGGGGGAGGGAGGATCTCACATTCCAGGATTTTTGTGATATTATATAAAAAAAATGAGAGTCTGGGCAAGGTCAGGGGCAGGGGCTGAAGGTCCATCTTCTGTAGCTGCTTCCGGCTAGGAGGGGGTGTCGTTAGGGGCGTCTACCTGGAGTCTCAAGGATTCTGATGTTAGGTTCTGAGTTCAGGGCCAGATAGATCTCTCCCACCTTCTGGTTGGTGAATGCCTGCATTCTGTTCTGCAAAAGACTAGTGAAACCGTGCATGAGAAAGGGGGTGAAAAGCAAATTAGAGAAATAGACACCAGTTGGCCTAATGATGGGGGGGCTAGACGAGGAGTGCAGCAGCATAATTTCCCAAGGGACTGGTTGGTGAAGTCTCGAGAGCGATCCTGTTGAGTCACTTGGGAGGTAAAGGCTGGTCCTGAGGCTGCCACAGGGTCACTTGTCTGGTTTTGCTGCTTTTCTGGGCCTGGAGCTGAAATACAACCTGGGGGGTAAAATTCTTGAGGAGGAATGAGTCCCCCAGCTGGAGAGCTGGTCCTCGGGAGTCTTGGTCGGCTGGTCCAGGCCTGGGCAGAGACCTGTCAGAGTGTTCCCAGAGCAGTTGCCTGAGTAAGGGCAGGTAAAAAGGTGGGGCTCCTTGGTGTAGCCCGGATTCTGGTCAGGGCCATGGGCAGGAGGTCTGGCCAGGAGCTGCGAATTTCTAGAGAGAGTTTAGTTAGATGGTCTTTAAGGAGGCTGTTGATCCCTTTGATCTTACCCATTGATTGTGGGTGGTAGGGTATGTGCAGTTTCCAGGAGATGCCAAGAGAGGTGCTAACCTGCTGAAGGTGGGAAGGCCAAGCCTAGGGATTATGTGTGTTATTAGGGTCTCAGTCACAACCTCAGCAGTTTCCTTGTGGGTGGGGAAGGCCTCTACCCACCCTGTCAGGGTGTCTACCATGGTAAGTGGATATTTGGTCTTCTTGTGGGGAGGCATATGGGTGAAGTCTACCTGCCAGTCCTGCCCTGGGAGGTGTCCCCTCATTTGATGGGTAGGAGAGTTGGGGCGCATTCCTCCCTGGGGTGAGACAGCTGCACACGTGGAGCAGGAGGAGCAGGCACTCATGACTGCCTCTCGCAGTGTGGGTGAGGTGAAGAGGGGTTCGAGGAACCTCCAAAGTGCCAGCGGTCCAATGTGCAATGACCGGTGGACCTGTTGGGCAATGGCCCCTACCTGAGCCTTGGGAAGGGCGATCTTGTTATTTATGAAGATCCATCCCTCAGGACCAAAAGAGCCTCCCCGTTGTAGGGGTTTATTTTTTTCTTCTTCTGTATACTGAGGGGTAATGGAGGGAAGGGAAAGGAACAGGACTGGGGCTGGGGACCCTTCACCCTGAGTTAAGCCTCTGGGGCGTTTCCCAGGGTAACCAGCGAGGAGTCGGTCTGATGGCCTCGGCAGTGCACAATGGCTACCTGGGAGGGAAGCTGTAAGGCATCAAGTAAGCGGGTTATGAGTCTAGCGTTGATAATAGGTGAGCCTTTAGTGGAGAGAAAGCTCCTCTCCCTCCAAATAACCGCGTGGCAATGGGTTATCAGAAAGGAATATTTGGAGTCTGTATATATGTTTACCCTCCTCCCTTTGGCTAGATGCAGGACCCTGGTCAGCGCAATGAGCTCAGCCTTTTGAGAGGTGGTACCCTCTGGGAGCCGGGTCGCCCCCAGGGTCCACTCGAGTGTTACTACTGCATAGGAGGCTTTCCGATCTCCCTGGGGGTCTAGGCACGAGCTTCCATCCACAAACAGAGTTAAGTCAGGATTAGAGAGAGGAAGATCTGAGAGTCCCGCCAGAGGTTGAGTGAAGGCCTCGATGACCTTGGGGCAGGAGTGCATTGCTGCAGGTTGGGTGGAGGCAGTGGGAAGGAGAGTGGCCGGGTTCAGGGCTGGGGACTGAGTTAGGGAGATGTCAGGATTCTCGAGGGACAGGAGATGGAGTTCCTGCATGCAAGAGGGGGCAAGGAGAGATAAGGATCGGTGGGACAGAAGATCCTGTAGTCTATGGGTGGAGAAGACCTGTAAGGGTTGCTGGAGGCAAATCCTCTGAGCCTACTTGATGAGAACAGCGGCCGCAGGGCTGCCATCCCCAAACCATGGGATCAAGCTGTCTGGACAGGTAGGCTACAGGGGTGAAAGCTGACCCTACAGGCTGGGTGAGGACCCCCATAGCTATTCCCCGTTTCTCACCAGTAAGTAGTTGGAAAGGCTTAGAGATGTCCAGGAGGGGCAGAGAGAGAGAGAGAGAGAGAGAGAGAGAGAGAGAGAGAGAGAGAGAGAGATGCCAGAAGGGTATCCTGGAGCTTAGAAAAACAAACAAACAAACAAACAAAAAAACCTGGTGAACGAGGGAGGGTGAGGAGAGGGGGCCTGGTATAGTGGATCTTTCTACAATTCTTGTCAACGGTTAACTTTAGAACTTTTCTTTCAACATACCTTCCATTAAATATTTCTAAACATGTCTAGCAATTAAAATATTTAGAAAAGGCAGGGGGAGGAGAGAACAGGCCTCTAGCTGCTTGAATGCAAAACTGAGTTTCTGATAAGCCTGTGCCAGCAAGAAAGTTGTTCTCTAGGGAGGGTGGAGTGCGGGAGAGGGTGGGGTGAGAAGGCGCTGAGGTCAGAGCAGTTTTCAGAGCATTAAAAAGTGATTTGCCATCAGTACCCATGACCGAGATTGTGGAAGGGAAGAGTGGCCTGGAAAAAGGAGGAGAGGACAGAGAAGGTAGCCCCTGTGTCGACCACAAAGGAGACCTACTTACCCGCTACCTTGAGCATTACCCTGGGCTCGGCGAGGGTGATGGGGGTCGTCGAGTCCGGGCATCTTCAGTCTTCAGCCAGTTCCAGCATGGCCAGCAGCAGGTCATTACCTGGAAGGGCAGCCTCTCTACGCTGAGACACAGAGGGCCGTCACTTTTCCAGGGGCAGTTTCGACCGCACGCCAGGCAGGGCTTGGTTGGAGCCTGGGGCTGGGGGCACTGCTTTGCCCAGTGGTCCTCATTCCTGCATTTGAAGCATCTTCCAGGTGGTGTTCGTCCTTTTGTTGCACCCCCATCACGCACAGTCCCCGTTGGACCATGCATGGCTGCCGTCAGCCTCAAGGTAGCAAGGCTTGGGTTTGCAGACTCATCTCCTGTCGAAGGCAGGCTTACTCTGCCTGCTCCTAACGGGCATTAAAACCTTAAATGCCGTGTTCACTGGATCTCGGACCTGGGTCTGAGAAGGCATTAGGGGAGGGGGGGTGGCGGAGCAGGAGGTGGGCCGTGGGCCGGAGAAGGAAGAGCGCGGTGGCGGGTGGCCACACCAGGCCGGGCCTACAGGGGTGGGACTTTGTGATTCAAAATGGCGGCCCCCACGGCAGACCATGTGGTTAGAGAGGGGCGGGACTAGTCATTTCTAGATGGCAGCCCCCCATGGGAACTGCAGACCATGCGGCCACATGGAGGCTGGCTGCCCACAATACCAGACTTCAAGTTATACTACAAAGCCCCGTAATCAAAACAGCCTGGTACTGGCACAAGAACAGGCATATAGATCAATGGAACAGAACAGAGACCCCAGAAAGCAACCCAAGCCTTTATGCTCAATATTTGACAAAGGAGGCAAGAGCATACAATGGAGCCAAGACGGTCTCTTCAATAAATGGTGTTGGGAAAATTGGGCAGATACATGCAAAAAAATGAAACTAGACCACCAACTTACACCATACAGAAAAATAAACTAAAAATGGATAAAGGACTTAAACATAAGACGGGAAACCATAGAAATCCTAGAAGAAACCATAGGCAGCAAAATCTCAGACAACTCTTGTAGCAATATGTTTACAGATACATCTCCTAGGGCAACGGAAACTAAAGAGAAAATAAACAAAATGGGACTACATCAAAACAAACGCTTCTGCACAGCAAAAGAAACCATCAACAAAACGAAAAGAGAGCTCACTGTATGGGAGAACACATTTGCCAATGATACATCTGATAAAGGGTTAATATCCAAAATATATAAGGAACTCATAATGTTACAGAAAACTGAAGAAGAACAAAGCAATACTTAGAGAGATGGAGTAACTTTTATTATGTGCGGGTCCAGAGGAAAATGTCTCTCAAATTCTGGGCCCCGACATGCAGGAATTTTCCCTATTTATATGTTGTTACCTTCTTTGTCTCCCCAATATGGGGTGTTTCTGGCCCCTTTTGCAAGTTCTTAAAGATCCCGTATGTGCTGGGGCCTTGATACCTCAACAGAGGCCTGGCCTGGCGCCAGCACTGATAACCTTGTCTGGGGAAGGTTTAATGGCCTCTCTGAAGTGGGAGTAGTCTTAGCAAGCAAGAATTTACAGAAGCCAAATGCAGGGTTAAAATTTCAAACAGCAGTTTTTATATAAGATGGATGCTTCAATACAACTTAACAAAAGGAAGATAAACAATCCAATTAAAAAATGGGCAAAGGTCCTAAATAAACACTTCTCCAAAGTGGACATACAGATGCCAAGAGACATATGAAAACATGCTCAAAGTCACTGATCATCAGAGATGCAAATTAAAACAATAAGGTATCACCTCACACCTGTCAGAATGGCTACCATTAACAAATCCACAATTGACAAGTGCTGGCGAGGATGTGGAGAAAAGGAAACCCTAGTGCACTGCTGGTGGGAATGCAGACTGGTGTGGCCACTGTGGAAAACAGTATGGAGTTTCCTCAAAAAAATTTAATATGGATCTGCCATTTGACCCAGTGATCCCACTTCTAGGAATATATCCTAAGAAACCCGAAACACCAATCTGAAAGAATGTATGCACCCCTATGTTCATAGCAGCACAACTTACAATAGCTAAGATCTAGAAACAGCCCAAGTGCCCCTCAGTAGATGAGTGGATAAAAAGCTGTGGTACATTTACACCATGGAATACTATGCAGCAGTAAAAAAGAAGAATCTCTTACCCTTTGAGACAGCATGGAGGCACCTGGAGAGTATCATGCTAAGTGAAATAAGCCAGTCAGAGAAAGACAAGTCTCACATGATCTCACTCATATGTGGAATCTAATGAACAACATAATATGATGAACAGAGTGGATCAGAGACATGGAAGCATGGAACAGAGTGTGGAATCTCAGAGGGAAGGCGGGAGAGGTTGGGTGGGTGGGAGGTAATCAACCAAAGACCTTGTATGCATATATGCATAACCCATAGGCACAGACAATAGAGTGGGGTGGGGTACGGGGTCAATGGGGAAAAAAGGGGACATATGTAATACTTTCAATAATAAAGATTTAAGAGAGGTATAAATATCAATCAATAAATAGAATGTCAATAGAAATGGCTGACTGTGGAATGTTGATACTGCTGTCATTCAAGAGATTCTAGGTATGCAGTGAGAGGTTTGTAAGATGAAGTTATAGACAGAAATGAGGATGTGGCCATGATGAAAACTTTGAAGATGTCCCAGGGGAAATGATGCCAGGAAAACATTTCACATTAAAGGAATTCTTAGAGGTCTTTCATGACAGTGAAAGTGAAAGGATAAAATGTAGGAAACTTAGGAGTATGAAATCTGCCAAGACATAGAGATGCTCACACCCTGCTGTGAGTTCTATGAGAAGGTAGCAAAAACTGTTCAAACTATTCTTGGTAAATTTTTTACAAAGGAATAATACAACTTAATTCTCAAAAAAAAAAAAGGCACAGAAAACAAAACAAGTGGAATGTGATGTGGAGGGCTAACAGCAAAGCTTGGGTAACCAGGCAATTTTTTGTTGAGTGGATTCATGAAGTGTTTGCCCCAAGTGTGAAGAAATACCTCTGGGAAAAACAACTGCCACTCAGGGCACTTCTTGTCATGAACGAGGCTCCTGCCCACCCTCCAGGCTTGGCGGCCGAGCTGACGGAGGAGCACAGCTTCATCACGGTGAGGTTCTTGCCTCCTCACTTAACTCCTCTCATCCAGCCCATGGGCCAGCAGGTCATCTCTAACTTTAAGAAACTCTACACAAAGGCGCTGTTTCAGAGGTGTTTTGAGGTGACCTCTGAAACGCATTTAACCCTCAGTGAGTTCTGGAAGGAACATTTTAACATCCTCACTTGCTCGAGGCTCATAGATGAAGCGTGGGGGGGAGTGTGTCCCAGGACCCTGCAAGCGGCCTGGAAGAAACTGTGGCCCGAGTCTGTTGCTGACAGGGCCTGTGAGGACGAGCCTGTGTCTGTGGTGGAGGATATTGTGTCTCTGGGCAAGTCCATGGGCTTGGAGGTGGATGATGAGGATGTGGAGGAGTTGGTGGAGGACCACAGCACTGAGCTGACCACTGAGGAGCTCCAAGACCTTCAGAGGGAGCAGCAACAGCCGGCAGCTGAGGAGCGCTCTTCAGAGGGAAGGGAGGATATTCCTACTTCACTAATCAAGGGAATGCTTGGGAAATGGGGAGAAATGCAAAGTTTTATTGAGAAATATCACCCTGACAAAGAAGCAGCAAACCGAGCAATAAACTTGTTCAATGACAATGCAGTGTTTCACTTCAGGCAAGTGTTAAACCGCAGGCAAAAACAATCACTGGGTAGGTTTTTAGTGAGACAGAGGTGCAGCGAGCCTGAAGCAAGTTCTAGTGGAGCAAAGAGACGAAAGAGAAAGAACCCCAGAATAGCTACCTGACGTTTTTATGGAAGGAACTCCTCTTCCAAACAAGAACACCCATTCTCCATATTCAGTCATCAGTAGCTCTCAGCATTAAAGGTAAGTTCTAGTGTGTACATAAATTTCCATTTTTTACTGTACATTTCCTTTTTGTTTATATATATATTTAAATATATTTTTATTGATTTCAGAGGGAGAGGGAGAAATAGAAACATTAATGATGAGAATCATTGATCGGCTGCCTCCTGTATGCCCCACACTGGGGATTGAGCCCACAACCCAGTCATACACCTTGACCAAGAATTGAACTATGACCTCCTGGTTCATAGGTTGATGCACAACCACTGAGCCATACCTGCCAGGTTTCCTTTTTGTTTTTATTTATTAAAATATATTTTGATTTCAGAGGGAGAGTGAAACATCAATGAGAATCATTGATTGGCCACCTCCTGCATGCCCCCTACTGGGGATTTGAGCCTGCACTCGGGGCATGTGCCCTTGACCATAATTGAACCCGGGACCCTTCAGTCTGCAGGTCAACGCTCCATCCATTGAGCCAAAAAGGGCTAGGGCCCTTTTTGTTTTTAAAGTGTTTATTTATAGATTAAACAGTATGTTGGACATGTACTGTATATAAGAAAGGTTATAACAGGAAATCATTTGGGGGTCTGGAATAGATTAATTCAACTTACGTTATTTCTAATGGGAAAAAGTGACTTGGTTTTCAAATTGTTTCTTGAACAAGCTTCTGAAACAAAGTAAGTTTGAGAACGGAGGTGTACTGTACCAGACATCTTGTTTTCCTTCCAGATTCACTCTCCACCCTTTCTGCTTCAGGAAGTTGTCCTGGATGACATCAGTGCACATCCATTTACTGAGGGAGCTCTCTCCATAGAACTGGCCCCGCCTTTTTTCCTTTGGGCTTAGAGGTGGCCATCACAGACCTGTGGGTACTATATTATTCTTTGTGATTTCTCTAATCTCTGCCTAGTTCTTTGTAATTTTCACTTTGTTAAATGCTCCCCAAATTATCCCAATTTGACTGTGCTATTGTTTCCCGCCAGATTCTGCCTGATACACATTACACAATGTGCTACAAGCTGTAGGATTCATTGAAGTTTAAGATTCTTTACAATTTTAAATGGAGGCACTTAATGAAGTGGGAATGCTAAATGGGGCTATAGAGAGGAATCCCCTGAACCTTGAGAACAGTTTCACACAATGAGGCTTTGAGTTGTGCAATGGGACTAACATTTATTTGGGTCCTCCATGTGCCACACCTATTACAGCCGTGCTTAATATATTACATTGAGAGATTAGGTCTATTTAAAAGCCAGCACAGTGTTCAGCAAAGCTTATGCTATTTCTACTATACGAAAGTTTTCCAAACTTAGGTATAACTTACCTGCAGAAAAATGCACAAAACTAATCAACAAAATTTTTTTTATTGAAGTGAAATTCACATAAAATTACCCATTTTAAAGAGAACAAGCTAGCGGCATTTAGTACATTCACGATGTGCAACCACTGTCTAATTCCCAAGCATGCTCACCACGCCACATAAACCCTGTGCCCACAAGCAGTCACTCTCCATCTCCCCTTCCTCCAGCCCCTGCAACCACCAATCTACTCTTTTTTAAAGAAACATATATCTTTATTGATTCCAGAGAGGAAGGGATAATACATCAATGAAGAGAATCATTGATCAGCTGCCTCCTGTACACCCCACACTGGGGACTGAGCCTGCAACCTGGGTATGTGCCCTGACCGGGAACTGAACCGGGACCTCCTGGTTCATAGGTTCGATGCTCAACCACTGAGCCACGATGGCTGGGCACCACCAATCTACTCTTTATCTCCATAGATTTATCTATTCTGGGTATTTTGTAAGTGGAATCAGACAATGTGACCTTTTGTGTCTGGCTCCTTTCGCATAGCATAATGCTTTGAAGGTTCATCCTCAAAGCACTGTGGTATAAATCAGTATTTCATTCTTTTCGTAGCTGAATAATCCATTGCATGGGTATGCCACAATTTGTAACATTTGTTTTCATCTTTTGGCTCTTATGAAAAGAGTTTATATGAACATTTGTGTACAAGTATTTGTGAACATCTATTTTAATTCAGGTATATACCTACAAGTGGAATTGCCGGGTCATTTGGCAATTATATGTTTAACTTTTTGAGAAACCATCAAACTGTTTACCACAACGGCTGAACCATTCTATTTTCCTGCCAGCAATGTATAAGGGTTCCAATTTCTCCACATCCTTGTAATCAACCTTTTAAACTTAAATTTAAGGACTGCCATATTAAAAAATAACAACTGCACTACCCTGGCCAGATGGCTCAGTTGGTTGGAGTGTTGTCCTGTACACCAAAAGGTTGCGGGTTCAAACACCCGCCCCTCTCCCCCTCTCCGGTTGAGATGTACTGATCAATGTTTCTCTCTCACATGGATGTTTTCTCTCTCTCTCTCAAACCAATAGAAAAACATATCCTTGGGTGAGGATAAAAAACAAAACAAAAAACTGCACACCATAAGGCACAGAGTGAATATTTATTTATCATAAAGTTTAAGCCTAAGCTCTAATTTGATAAATATTGGAAAAGCAGGCCTGAAAAAGTGCAGAGACTTGCTCAAAGTCCAAGCTAAAGAATCTTCTAACAAGATGGGGCCAGGAGAGAGGTAAATATTTTCATAGCATTCCATAACTCTACCCTCAAACTTACTCACTCCAAACATCCCTTCAAGTTTCTGACATTGAAATTATTTCCACTATGTTTTGGAGGATAAGAATTCCAATAACAAAGAAAAAGTAAGATGGCTTCCAAATGGGACGCAGGGCACTGAGCAGTAAGTACATCAGATCACCTAAAGATAAGCAATACTTATGATATGTGAGCACGAGACTAAGCAACTTTAAATGGCTATTTAAGAAAATCTGTGGCTCCCAATCTCCCTATCTTTGTTTTCCCATAAGCCTTTTCAGCCCCACCCATGTTTCCAGACAAAACAGATCAGTACACCCCAATCCTTCCTAAGCCCTAAGTTCTTTCTCCCCAATATTTTGTTTATTGATCTGGGAAGAAAAAGGGTACTGGGGTAGGGTTTTCAAGGGAATGACATTTCCAAAGTGGAGAGAACAAAGGCCTCTGGGTTGGCTTCCTGCTTCAGCACTCCTGTCAGCAGGAACTCAGGTGAGAGGATGGGCAGCCCAACCCGAAATGGCGTGGTGCATCGAGGCGCGTCCTGGGAGCATGTGATCACAACTCTCCGAGGCTGGGAGGACAGACAGCAAAGGCAGAAAGTCAGGGAAAAGAACCGTAGAAGCAGGGTTAGGACCCACTCAGCAGTCCAGGCATCACTAAGACAGGAGCTCGGGATACGATGCCACATGAAGTACACTACACGTTGTCTGTGACGAGCTCTTGCCAGAAATGTGGAAACTGAATTTAGTCAAGCTTTTAAAACGGATTATAGTTTACATGAAATGTAGAAGATAGAGAATAAGATAAGTGGTACAACCAGGCAGCAAACAGAAGAATCCAGCCTGAGGAACATTCTAAAGGACAACTGACCTAGTTCCTGCAGAAAGTCAATGGCATAAAAAGGCGGGGTGGGCCCTGGCCAGTTTGCTTAGAGCGTCGGCCTGAGGACCAAAGGGTCTCAGGTTTGATTCCCAGTCAAGGGCACGTACATTGGTTGTGGTTCAATCCCTGGCCCTGGTTGGGGTTCATTCGGGAGGCAACCAATTGATGTGTCATCAATGTTTCTCTCTCTCTCTGTGTCTCCCCCTCCCCACTTCCCTCCTTCCATTCAATGGAAAAAATATCCTCCAGTGAGGAATAAAAAAAAAAGGCTTGGCCGATGTGGCTCAGTGGTTGATCATTGACCTGAGCATTGACCTATTCAATTCCTGGTCAGGGCACATGCCCGAGTTGCTGGCTCAATCCCCAGTGTGGGGCATGCAGGAGGCAGCCAATCGATGATTCGCTCTAAAAAAATAAGCTATTACACTAATCCTGGAAATTATAAAAAACTAAAAAAGAAAAAAATCAATAAAACCATAATTAAAAAAATAAAATGCAAATTAAAACAAAATCCAGCTGGTATCAGCAGAGCTCCTCTGCCATTCCTATCTCCCTCCTCTTTAAAAAAAATATATATTATTGATTTCAGAGAGGAAGGGAGAGGGAAAAAGAGATAGAAACATCAATGATGAGAATCATTGATTGGCTGCCTCCTGCACGCCCCACACTGGGGACTGAGCCTGCAATCCGGGAATATGCCCTGACTGGGAATTGAACAGTAACCTCCTGGTTTATAGGTCAATGCTCAACCACTGACCCACACTGGCTGGGCTCCTATCCCTTTCTGTACCATAGGTCTTCCCCCAACCCTCTCACTACAGTGTTCCCATCTGTAACTCCCCAGATCCAAAACATGTCCCCCCCCCCCTCCCCCAATACCTTGTAGGACCGGGGCATGCTGGGTAGGACAGTGCCTCCACAGCAGCTAATGATCTCTCCCATCTGAGGTGGTGGTGGCTGGACTCCAGGGGTCACATGAATCTCATAGCCCTAGGAGACGGTAGAGAGCTGCATTGAGGCCATGCACTGCTGGGAAACTTCTGGGGGGCTAGAGCATGCAGAGGAAGACAGTCCCTCACCTCTAGCAGCCTTCGTTCACGAGCCCGGCTCAGGGAGTCACGGAGGCTGAAGCCAAAGTTCTTTTCCTGCTCAGGATCAGTCACCACATATTCATCCGGGGGCAAGAAGCAACCGGCCTTGCGGGACTAAGGGTGGCAGCAGTCAGAATCAAAGCCCAGGCCGGCCGTCACCCAGCTCTGCTGCCTAGCATTAACAGGGGCTCACAAAGTGTTTTTGAATGAAGGCTTCTACTCATTCACCCTGGTCTTCCTGTACCCCTCTTCCTCCCGCCACTTTCTCTATTGGTCTGCCACCATCTCTTGGCCTCTCTCTCACCTGGTACAGCCAGTCCAGGGAGAGGATAGGGATCCCCCGCCCTAGGGCACACAGGAACTTGACTGTCCGGCAGATTCGATCAGTCACCAGGTGGGACGCCTCTGCCACTGAGCTGGCCAGACTTCCCCCCAGGGCCAGCACTGCCTGCTCTCCACGGGCATCCACCACTCCTGTGAAGAGCACCTGTGGAGGGGATGGGCCTACGTTGGTCACAGCAAGCCATGCGCCAGAGCCTATCTCCCAAGGCCCCAGTCTCCTCCCACCCCACATCTGCTCCCACCAAGCCCCAGGCCTCTTCTCTCCTACTTTGGGGGCTGCGGACTCGCGGTTAGGTTTCATCCGTCGGAGGCTGCGGACTGGAATTCCTTTGGGCTCTTCCTCAGCCTGGTCTCTCTTCCTCTTGCCTGGTCCTGGCATCACCACATCCTGGGAATGAGAAGGATCCTGGTGGGAACTTCTGAGCCCCCAGCCCCTTCCCAGCTTGCGGCCCCAGCCTTCTCCTCACCTCTTCCTTCCCTGGCTTCTCTTCCTCTTCTTCCTTGAGGAACACTGTCTTCTGAGGGACTTCTCTTTGCAGCCGTTTTGGAAGTGGAGATGAATCCACAGTATCTGAAGGCCTCTTGTGGTTTTGAAAGGCCTTAGGCTGGGACTCTGGGCTGAACTCATATCTATCTGTTGCCTCTACCTTTTGGATCTGGAGAGTATGAGTGGGTGCCCCAGGAAGCTGGGCAAAGGCAGGCTCAGGAATGGTCATAAGGGACTTAGTTGCTCTCATTGCTCCTCGCCTTTGGCTCCGTGAGGACCAGGCATTAGATTCAAGGGGTGCAGAGCGGGGTTCACAAACAATGGGAGCTGCAAGGGGCTGCCTAGCGACCCTTGGCCTCCTGCTACAATTGGCTTGAGGGATGGCCTCAGAGGGAACAGGCTGGTCTGTGGGGAAAGGAGGCTGGAATTCAGGGGTGGAAGGAACTGGCACAGTACTTCTTGTAGACCTCAGTGTCCTGCTCTGACCACCCTGAGCTATGGCCTTGGGGGTGACAGGCTGGTCTGTAAGGATGGGAGGTTCAAGATCAGGGGTTGTGGGGACAGTCGGTTCAGGGGTCTTGACAGAGGCCCTGTGTGTCCTACCCCGAGTGGCCCGAGATGTGGGTGCAGGGGTGACAGGCTGGTCTGTAGGGGCCGGAGGTTCAAGGTCAGAGGCTGTGGGGGCAGTTGGTTCAGGGGTCTTGACAGAGGCCCTGTGTGTTCTGCCCAGAGATATGGGCTCTGGGGTGATAGGCTGGTCTGTAAGGGTGGGAGGTTCAAGGTCAGGGGCTATGGGGACAGTCGGTTCAGGGGTCTTGACAGAGGCCCTGTGTATCCTGCCTCGAGTGGCCCGAGATATGGGTGCAGGGGTAACAGGCTGGTCTGTAGGGGTTGGAGGTTCAAGGTCAGGGGCTATGGGGAGGACACTCAGTTCAGGGGTCTTGACAGAGGCCCTATGTGTCCTGCCCCGAGATGTGGGCGCAGGGGTGACAGGCTGGTCTGTAGGGGCCAGAGGTTCAAGGTCAGGGGCTGTGGGGACAGTTGTTGGTTCAGGGGTCTTGACAGAGGCCCTGTGTGTCCTGCCTCGAATGGCCCGAGATGTGGGTGCAGGGGTGACAGGCTGGTCTGTAGGGGCCGGAGGTTCAAGGTCAGGTGCTGTGGGGACAGTCGGTTCAGGGGTCTTGACAGAGGCCCTGTGTGTTCTGCCCCGAGTGGCCCGAGATGTGGGCTCAGGGGTGACAGGCTGGTCTGTAGGGGCCGGAGGTTCAAGGTCAGGGGCTATGGGGATAGTCGGTTCAGGGGTCTTGACAGAGGCCCTGTGTGTCCTGCCCTGAGTGGCCTGAGATGTGGGCGCAGGGGTGACAGGCTGCTCTCTGGAGGTGGCAGGGTGGACCTCAGCGGCTATAGAAGAAGCTGGAGAGGGTGTCATCCTGGAACACCCCTGGGGCCTGCATTTGGGTTTTGCATGAAGAGGGTCCAGCCTTGAGGACAAGGGATTCTCCAGAACTTCCTGACTCCCATTTTGCCTGGAGCTGGGAATGGGCGACTCTAAAGAAGGTGGAGATGGAGCAAAGAGGGGCTGAGAAGCAAGATGTTTTTGGCTCTGAGGGATGAAGGGGTTTGGGACTGGGGCTGAGGTTTCAGGGACTGCTGGAGGCAGACAAACATCTAGGGATCCTGGATCACCCTGGGAAGAAATAGAGCAATTGAGGGAGGGAGAGGCAGAGGGAGGAGAGATAGGAATACTCATTACAGTGAAAGTACGCTCACTGGCATTTCTCTTTCTTTCTCTGACCATTCTTCCATTAGACTGGGATTTCTTCCCACAGACCTCTCCCCACCCCATAAGGCCAGGACAGTGCTGTCAATATATGGATGATGGGTGGTTGGGAAAAGAGGGAAGGGACATGAAGAAAGGGATGTTCTTTCTGAGTCAGGTAGAGGGAAACAGCTGGGAACAGATAGATGGAAAACAATAGGTGCCAACATAAAGGGCCTGAAGAGTGGTGGGAATGACCACGGAGAAGATGGGGAAGAGCAGATGAAGCAAGGCTGGGAAGGGGCAGTGGAGGGGAGATAGAGAAAGCAGCTCTCACCCTAGAAGCCTTCCCAGTAGGTGACATCTTACAATTCAGGTGGCCTAGACAGAAAGTAAAGACAAGTGTGGCTGAGGTCCAAGCAGGCAGTTACTTAGGGGTTATCATGAGGCTTTGTTAACACCTGGGTCTTACACCTTCTCCCTCACTTACCTCTCTGCTGCCTCCTGGGACTTACCTTCCTCCACCTGACTGGCTCCTAGACGCTATCAGGGCTAATGATAGTCCACAAGGTCCCCTGCCCCTTCTTCCGGGTCCAGTATTAGACTGGAGGCCTGCTCTTTCTGGTCCTGGATCCCTCTCTGTCCCCCCGCTCTGTCTGCTTCCTTCCAGTATTACTTTGGGTATGTTGACTTCTAAACCTACCTGGCTCACAATCTCTCTCTGGTGCTGGTTTCTCAGCTTCCTTCTCAAATACTTCTCTTGCAAGAGTCTGCTTTCCCACCTCGTGTAGTTCCTTGGGTGTCTCAATTTCTACCTTCAAACTCTCCATATCCCTTTCCATACCTACACTTTCCAGTTTTATGGGATTCATGTCAATGGGGGTCTAGCTAACACCTGCTTTTGTTTCCTGTCCTTCATCACCCTGGTTAATTCTTCCTCTCCCATCACATCTTCTCTTGACCCTTCTGGTAGCAGTTTTTTAGTTTCCCCTCTCTAATGGTCCTCTCTCTGGGGTCACCCTCTCTGCTGCTTCTCTTGGTGTACCCATGCCTTTCTCCGCAGTCTGCATCCCTCCGCCTTGAATCCCCAATGGCTCTGCGCGAACTGGGCTTTCCAGATGTTGGTCTCGAGGTGTTGGCCTGGGTGAAAAGGGGCAAGATCCATGGGCCTCAAGGTGGGCAGCAATGGGCTGGGTCTCACAGGCCTCAGATTCTCTTAGACAGAATGGCTGTGTAGCCAAGACTTCCCAAGGCTCATCCAGGGCACCTGGAAGTACAGTCAGAGAGAGTCAGAGTCAGAGAGAGAGAGAGAGAGAGAGAGAGAGAGAGAGAGAGAGAGAGAGATTGAGAAAGTAACAGGTTGAGAAAGGATTAAGGTAAACTCATGAACAATAAATCTATATGGGCTATTTTAAAAAAGCTACGTGTAAGGAGGATAGTTGTAATCTTTAATGCTTGTTTCAAAAAGTAAGACCATACCTTCATATAGAAGCTCTCACAGCAGCCTCTTAAAAACTAGGCTACAGAATGCTTCTTGGTCTTTTGGCTAAGATCAAGTGTAAAAGTTATGCTAGACAAGTTGCTCTATAGGTCTAACTGAATAGGACCCTTTTTCCCTAATAAGATGGAGAAACATCAGCAACATAATAAAATACGAAAGAAACGTGTATAGGGAGAAAACAGGAGGCAAAGTTAGGGGCACAGAGGAGGGGAGTTTCTTATACCTGAGGCCTGGAAGCTGCAATGGGAAGGGCCAGGCTCTTGGGGTAGAGTAAACAGGAAGGCCTGGGTGGGCTCATCCTCCATGCTCGAGACTGCTGCACAGGAAAAGGTGGCCTACGTACAGATCCTCCACAAAACTCGAGGCCATTCTCAGTCTCCTGCCCTGCCTGTGCCAGCCTTATACCCTCAAGGACCACCAGTGTAATCTCCCTGATCCTGCTGTGTACAGCATCCCCATGACACCAATGCCCTCACCTTCGAGGCTCTGATTTTCCCTCTCCACAAAGCACTGGGTAGCTTGCTGGTCTAGGTCTTCAGAATCTGGTGGTGGAGAAATACAGAATAAAAAAATCATATCTGACCCATAATGCCTTACTTTTTCTTCACAATTCTCTCCCCAACCCAAATCCCTACACAACAGACTGAATGTCTGTGTCTCACCCCACATTATTTTTTCTTTTTTTGTTAATCCTCATCCAAGGATATTTTTCCATTGATTTTTAGAGTGGAAGGGAGAGGGAGACAGAAAGAAACATCGAAGTGAGAGAGACACATTGATTGGTTACCTCCCACATAAGCCCTAACCAGGGCCGGAGATTGAGCCTACAACTTAGGTACATGCCCTTGATTGGAATCGAACCGAGGACCCTTCAGTCCACAGGCTGACACTCTAGCTACTGAGCCAAATTGGCTAGGACCCCACATTCTTTCTCACACTCACACACACACACACACACACACACAAACACCAAAACTTTCATTAGTACTTATTTTATGCTGAATTTACTCCTGGGTCTTACATTTTTGTTTCTTTACTTTCTTCTGGGGACATCCTTTTCTTCTGTGCAACTTCCTCTTCTGGTTTAGGAACAATTTGGTCCTTTTCAGTACAGTCACCTCCAGGTGGCAGGGAGAGCTCATGTGGGGGTAATCTGCCATGAACTCTGCAAATTCTATGCCACATCTTGGGGACTTTGTTCACTTGGATGTGCTCAGTGACCAGAGAGTCTACATCTAAACCCTTAAGTTAAACTCTCTGCATTTTAAGCATGTGTAGCAAAAATTCAGCACTCTTTTTGGGCCACCAACTGTGTCCAGCCCCACTGTTTGGCCTGGGCATACCTACCAGCCCAGGTAGGTATTGTAACAATGGAATGACACCTATTGCTTCTGCAAAGTGACATCCTCAGATACTTGGTGACTTTTTAGACATGCATACCCTGATGGCCTGGGCAGTTTCACGAGTGTTCTTAAAGTGTACACGAAGATTTGAACCTCTTGATTTGCATGATTTTGTGGGGGGGGGTTTTGGGTCAAGTGAATAGTGAACCATTTTCAGAGGTCACATTTGGCCACTTTTGGGAAGAGTCCACCCCACATTTTTATTTCTAATATCCCCATGAGATAGTACTAGAAGGCAGGGGCCTTGGGAAGTGACTAGGTCCTCAGGGTGGAGACCCCATGAATGAGATTAAGTGCCCTTATAAAAGAGACCCCAAAGAGCACCCTTATGCCCTTCTGCCAGTTAAGGACATGGTGAGAAGTGGGCCACCTATGAACAAGGAAGCAAGCCCTCACCACACACTGAATCTGCTGGTGCCTTGATCTTAGACTTTCCAACCTTTAGAATTGTGAGGCATGTTCCTTGTTTACAAGCCATCCACTCTGGTATTTTGTTACAGCAGCTTGAATGGATTAAGTCTCCCCGTAAGCTTTCTTTCTCTCAGAGATCAAAGGAGGAGAGCAGGCCAGCACTTACCATCATGGCTGTGTCCAGAGTTCTTGGTCATGTCCACATGTGGTTCTCCCCCACTTTCTCTGGGGGTCAGGGCTCCCTTTCTCTGTGCCTGGTTAGGTTCCCCTGCAGTACCTGTGTCTACCAAGAGATCTGTTAGGTTCTCCCTTGAGACAAGGAGATGGTCCTATCCCACTTGTGCTAAAGGTGACCCACCCTGGGCTGCTGCCTCAAAAGCTCTCTCCTGCTGAAGGACAGGAACAACCCACTCTGTCCCAGCATCCTCTTCTGCTGGAAGCTGGCTCTTTCTTACACCTGCCACTCCGCAGACTGCGAAGGATGCACCCTCCTCAGCATCTATTCCAAAGTACCCACCTGGAGGAGGCCGGGCTTCCTCTAGGCGTAGGGCAGGCAGCTTTGCTGGGCCCCCTTCTGCTTCCACATTTGTTGGATTTGTGCATGCCAGAGGCACCTCATGCTTCTCTGGTAGTATAACAGCTGGCCCCAGGGAGACTTCCTCTTCCACTTGTGTGCTGATGCCTACTGTGGCAGAGGCCTGGCTTCTCTCCAGGAGGACTCCGGGTGAGCTCTTATCTTCTTCCACTTCTCTGTCACTGTCCCCGAAAGGAGACTGGCTCTTTTCTGTCTGAGCTTTGTCTGTGTGACTCTTGGGGACATATTCTATCTTTTCCACTGGGAACCCCTCCACCTCTATGTCTGTGTCACTGTCTCTCCCAACAGAGGTTTGGCTTTGCTCAAGAAAAGCCGGAGGTTGGGCTCTGTCCTCTTCCACATCTGTATCTTTGTTCCAGCCAGTGGCTTGGCTCTCCATCAGATGTGCCAGAGTGAGTGCTGCTGACACTCCTTCCTCGTC
Source organism: Corynorhinus townsendii (assembly GCA_026230045.1). NCBI lineage: Eukaryota > Metazoa > Chordata > Mammalia > Chiroptera > Vespertilionidae > Corynorhinus > Corynorhinus townsendii. The sequence goes on along the minus strand of JAPDVU010000004.1, from coordinate 99,066,541 downwards.
ATCTACATTGCTGTTTCTCACCATGGAGGCTTGGCTTCGCTCCAGAGGGACCGTGAGTGGGGCCTCAGCCTCCTCCACATCTGTCTCACTGCCAGCCGGGCTCTCGTGAAGATGTGCCAGGTCAGGTCCCCCAGGACTATCTGCATTAACTCCGTGGAAGATCTGCCTTCTTTTCATGGGCACCACATCTGGGGTCGTGGGAATCCCCTCTTTTTCCAAGTCAGTATCACTGTCTATGAAACCAGAAGGCTGGGCCCTTTCCAGATGACCCTCAGTTGGTTTTCCTGGAGGCCTGCTCTCATCATCCACATCTGTCTCACTGTCCTCCCCAGCGGGCTGGCTCCTCTCCAGAATCACCCCATTGCTTGCATCTCTCTTGACTCTGATGTCACTGTTGCTCTCCTGTCCCAAAGACTGATCCTTTTCAACCTGGATTTTAGATCTGACAGCCTTAGGCTGTTCTGTCTCTGCAGTAGCATCTCTTGGGGCAGCTGAGGCCCACCCTGTTGCTGGCTGCTGCCTTTCTTCCTCATCTGTGTCACTGTCAAAGTTGAAGGCATAACGTGGCCCAGGGCCATCTGGAGCAGAAGGCCCCTCTTCATCACTATAAAGGGAAGAGAAGAGAGTTTATAGAATCATTTCCGAGGAAGGGGATACCTGATTCAACTGTGAGCTCCTGGAGAGCAGAAACAAGGTAGTATTTGTTTTTCTATCTTCAGCAATTAGTTCTCCACTTAGAACATCACAGGTGCTCAATGAAAATTCAGTTAATGAAAGAGTATGTGTAGCTCCCCAGCCTTCATTTCCATGATGATTCTCTCTTACAGATGGATCTTTCAGTCCCAGGTTCCTTCTCTTTCTGAAGACTCAGGTGTTTGGCCCTCAACACTCACCTCTCTGGAACGACTGTTGCCAAAAGGGAGGACATGGTCCTTGGTTCATCCACGTACCTTTCAGAAAGGGGATCTGCCAAGAGCAGAAAGGTGAGTTTTACATTCACCATCCCAGTCTCCTTGCCCACCCTCCCAATACATACACTTACCTACTTCCTCTTCTGAGTCCTCAGCCAATAGGATCCCCCAGGGTTGAGTTCCTCCCTGTACCCTGGGTGTCTCCTCTACAGTTAGGGGGCCCCGGGAGACAACGGGCAGAGAGACATCCAGGCGATGGTACTGGCAGGGCAAGTCAGCAAAGACAACCAAGTCCTGGTCCCTCAGACGATGACTCACCCCAGGGCTCAGGAACTTAGGAGGCCTCAGGATTTGCGTACCATTGAGGCTCCCACAATCCCAGAGGACAGGTGCCATGTCCCAGGCCAAGATTTCAATCACTGCATGTTGCTTGGAGATGGATGGAAAGGGCAGGGCCACAGAGCAATCAGGCATTCGGCCTACCACATTTTTCCCAAGGTAGAGTAGGAAATCTAAGAATTAGAGGGGTAGATAAGTTCCAAGGCCACATTCCTGGCCTGCTACTGGGAAAATTTCTGGTTAAATACCCGACTACTCATTCAAGGCCCCCACATGCAATAGGAAAATAAAAGGCTCTAGGACATCTAAGTATTGAAGATTATATGCAATACATTATTCATAGTCAACACTTCACCCATCCATACTGGATTTTTTTCTATTGTGATAAAATACACATAAAATATAGCAATGTAAGCATTTTTAAGAGTACAGTAAAATCACCCCCAGAGTCCAGAGCTCTTGCCTGGAACAAATCAATCAGCCCCCTCTTCTTCATTCCCAGTAAAACATTTTTCAGATCTCCTTGAAAACAAGTTTTGCCCTGGCTGGTGTTTCTCAGTGGTTAGAGTGCTGACCTATGCACAAAAGGTTGTGGGTTTGATTCCATGAAGGGCATGTACCAGGGTTGCAGGTTCGATCCCAGGCCCCAGTCAGGGCACATGTGAGAGGCAACCAACTGATGTATCTCTCTCATATCGATGTGTCTTTCTCTCACATGAATGTTTCTCTTTCCTTCTCTCTTCCCTACCCTCCACCTGCCCCCCAAAAAAATCAATGGAGCCTGGCTGGTATTGTTCAGTGGTTGAGTATCAACCCATGAACCAGGAGGTCACGGTTCCATTCCCAGTGGAGCACATGCCTGGGTTTTGGGCTTGATCCCTAGTAGGGGGCATGCAGGAGGCAGCTGTTCAATGATTCTCTCTCATCATTGATATTTCTCTCTCCCTCCCTCTGAAGTAAATACAAACATATTTTAAAAAATTATTAAAAATCAATGGAAAAAATATTTTCAGGTGAAGATTAACAAAATATATACATAAGTTTCTTACACCCTCCGACTACCTCCCCACAAAAATAAGAGGCCTATACTAGTACTTCAGCATCAATATCCCCTGACCTTTTTCTGGTCCGTGGGCACTACTGAAGATATGCAGTCGCCCTAGGGGCTCCAAGCTATACCCCAAGGAGTCACTGGGTCTCTCTGTCTCCTCCTCTTCTTCAACCTCCCAGTTAACAGCTTGAGTGTTCTCCATGACCTGGGAAGGAAACACATTATCATCTCTATCATTGGTTCACACAGTCTCAGAGAGGAGACTCACAACTAGGGGTAAACCTGGATATTTATCCAGTTGATGCTTCTCTTTATGCCAAGCATTCTGTTGTTATCCTTCTAAAGCATTGAAAAAATATTTTTGACCAGGACATGGAATAAGAAACAAATATCACAGGGCCCCAAGTTCACAAGTAAATGCTCCTCAACTTACAATGTAGTTATATCCCGAAAAATCTATCATAAATTGAAAATACCATGAGAATGCATTTAATATACCATAGCATAGCCTACCTTAAATATGCTAGGAGCGCTTACATTAGCCTACAGTTGAGCAAAATCATCTAACACAGAGCCTATTTTTATAATAGAGGGTTGAATATCTAATGTAATATGTTATGTATACCACTTTTACAATATTGTAAAGTCAAAAAATCATTGCTTAGAGAATGTGTATATACAAATACACATTTTTTTCGACAAGTGTTTTGAGAAACAATGCTCAGCCTTGCTATATGTAATAGTTTTCATTGTTGTTTTTTAAAAAAATGCTGATTTACAATCCACTAAATTGACTTCAATATCCACTATTGGGTTGCAACTCAGTTTGAAAACCACCATTTTAAGGGAGTTAACTTTTGCTAAGCATCAACTACATGTTGGGCATTGTGTTATGTGTCAGGCATAGTAGCCATATGAGGCAGGCCTTTAGGAAACCAAGGCTATATATTAAATTATTTGCTCAGGATAACATAGCAGGTAGTGTGAAGGACAGGACTAAGTATGTGTCTGGCTGCAATGCCCGTGCTTTTTACACTCTACCAGACTACCTCAGGTGACCAGACTAAACTGACTCATTTAATCGTCTAAAGAATCCTGTAAAGTTTATTATTATGTCCTTTTTGATAAAGAAATACAACACAGCCCTGGCGGGGTGGCTCAGTTGGTTGGAGCATCATCCTGATATGCCAAGGTTTTGAGTTCAATCCCTGGCCAGGTCACAAACAAGAATCAACCAATGAATGCATAAGTAAGTGGAACAACAAATTGATGTTTCTCTCTCTCAAATCAATTTTAAAAAATACAAAGAAAAGAAAGAGCCCTGGCCAATTTGTTCCGTGGTTAGGGCGTTGGCTCACAGACCAAAGGTTCTCTGGTTTGATCCCTGCCCAAATTGGGGGGGGTGGGGGTGGGAGGAACACAGGGGGCAACCAATCCATGTCTCTCTCTCTCACCCTCCTCCCTTCCTGTCTAAAAAAAAAAAAAAAAGGAAAAAAAGCTGAAACACAGATGGGTAAGGAACTTGCCTAAGATCACCCAGATAATGTCTCTCCTCGGGCTAATATTTAATGGCTTTCCATGTCCACAGGATAAAATAAAATTTAAACTCCTTAGCGAGAGCCAACATGACCTAAACCTGGGTCCTGCGATGTGTCCCAAGCCACGTGCAGCTCCCCCCAGTCTCTGGCGCTGTCCCCACCGTCCCATCTGCGCGCCTCGGCTCCAGCTAGTTTTCTGGTCTAGCTCTACCCATCCTTTCCGATTCAGCTCAAATGCCACTTCTTCATCACAGCCTTCCCTGAGCCTGCCCCGCCTCCTGCTGCGCGCAGTGCTCATGGACTGGTGCTCCCGGCACTCCTCACCATATTGTGACCACTGCTGCCTTCACCACCGAGGACTGCACCAGCAGAACTGTCTTTCCCTCGAGGGTCCATCATCTTCGCCCACCAGTACTTAGCACGCACCTGGTGCCGTTCCAAGTATTAGATACACTCATGAACCAAACATCAAGTTAACCCTGCCCTCCTGGAGGTACATCACCGAGTCTACCGATGAAAGAACCAATGAAAGGAGATGAAAACTCAAAATAGCGTGAATGGAATTCACTGAGAAAGATGCCACCCTAGGGAGAAGCCACTGACAGGGACAGGCGGACGCCTCCTGTGCGAAGGCAGTGTCTGCGCGTCCTGACCGGGAACTTAGCGGGACCCCGGCTCCCACCCACAGGCCGCCCTCCGGGGCCGTCTCCGAGCGCCCGCACCCCCAGCTCGGGGCAGGGCGTCGGGCAAGGATGAGTATTATAACCCCACAAGCAGCTTCGAAGTATCCTCCGCCCAGTCGCACCAAAGCACGCCCTTTCCGCCCCCGAAGAAACAAGATGGCACCCGGCAGGGGCGGGCTAGGCCCCCAGAACTCACCCGCGGTGAGACCCGCGCGCGCCACCAGTAACGGCCGCGACGCGGTGGCGCGAGCGCTCCCGCCGAGCCGAGCCTGTCCGCTGATTGGTTCCAGCCGCTGTCTTTCACAGCCTGCTGCGAGCCGATTGATGTAGCCCAGGCCTAGACCCCGCCCCCGCCCCGCCCCTACCTCTCTAAGGGGCAGCTCTCCCGCTGAGAGAGGCGAGGCCGCCGCGCGCGCGCCCGGAATAGCGCACCTCGATTGGGCACGTCCAGGAACCCACCCCCGGCCGCTTCACCGCCCTCCGCCCATTCCCGCGCAGACACCCAAACCACGACCACAGAGTCTCGCTGCGGGAGGCGCCTAGAGGGGCTCTTGGTGCGGCCAGAGCGTCCTTCCAAGGTCCTCCCAGACCTGGTGGTTGCTGACTCATGGAAATGGAAATGAGTTGCTGTCGTGGCCGGAGGCTGCAGTTTGGAGAACAGCCCGCAGGCGTGGCGCTTGAGGACTCCTCACTGCAATGGAAGTTTATTTCCTTTTGATTTGTTTGTGTAGAAGTCATGTCATTTCCTCCCTGAGAATATAGCCCTGATGGATATTTTGAGATCATTTACCTAAAGCAAAGATCCCTAGGCCAACAGAGGGAACCCTTTTTGCTAACCGTCTCAAGGCTGACCGAGGTATTTCAAGGAGCGAAGAAAGGATAAAATAATTTATTTCATTATCTCATACTAAGACAAGCAAGAAGAGGATAGTAACAATTTGACATGTGTATAATGTAGAAAGTCCTTTTTCATTCGCTATCTCACTTTATTCTGACAACTATCAAACAGAAGCAGATTTTACAGAGGGAATTGAAGCTCTGCTAAGTTAAATGACTTGACTAGGTTTCTACAGCTCATGTAAGGTAGGGAGTAATTGAAACAAGTCCTTTGATTCTAAATTCTAAACTCTCCATTGCCACAAAAGAACTACTTTCATTGTGATTATGCCCCAAAACATTCTATTTTAAATGGGTAGAGGGGTCTTCTTACACAATTGGATGTTCTTTTATTTATGACTGAGATGTGTATTGACTTCAAGAACTAACAATGATGACCTTGATATCATGTGTCCTCTATTATAGTGCTTACTACACTCTATTATTTGTCCATTTTTTCACCCAATTGCAAGGTCCTGGAGGCCAGGGGCTAATTCATAATCATTTTTGTATCCCTCGCACCTGGCTTGGGGACACTCGGAATCTACCAAGTGAGTTAATCCGGAGGAAAAGCATGGCACTTTGATTTGAGCCCATTCAATTTTCTCCCATGAATACCCTCTCCCCATTTTGAAATTTATATACTGCGGCTCTTGAAAGTCAGTGAAACCAGCGAACTGAAAAACCACTGACTTCAAAGTGTCTAAAGGCAGGCTGGAAAGACAATGAAATTCTAGCAGGCATCTCACCCCACAGTTGTTTGACAAAACCAGTCTTCAACGCTGCTCTAAGGCCCAGATTTCCTACATGGACGGAGACTTCTGGCCTCACAGATCCGGATATCAGCTTCTCTAAACCATTCCGTTTATTCTTTGAACATACCCTCCGGACAATTACATCTCTATCCTGTAAAGCCCTTGCTGCAATTTTGTTTCTCTTTCTAAATGTTATCGTTAGAAAACGCCCAAGGAAATAACAGGAAGGCAATCCCCTCCTTCTTGAGGCATCTGGGGGAGCAGAGGCGTAGTGTTCATGTCTCCGGTCACCAAAGGGCCAGTTGTTAGATAGCAGAGCAGAGTGCCGGGTTCTCCGCAGTTTTCGCTGAGCTAAGCAGTCCCGTCTTCCCCAGAGCTACCGCAGCGGGAAGCTTTCAGGGCGTGGCCATCCCACCTTCCAACGCCAGCACCCTATAGTTCCTAACTCCTGCAGCCCCGAAAACGACTCACTTTTTGCATTAAAAGAACTCAGACCTAGAGGAAAGTCATCTTGGCAAGATCATTTTCATAAAACCCCCAAAATCCAAAACACCCCAAACCAGTATCCACCCATCCGCCCCTTCTTTTAGCAGTGCGGAGAACAATGGAGGACTACAACTCCCAGAGAGGACTGCGCTCGTTCACCGAGCAGAGACCAATGGACGTCGGCTACCTGACCGGCGTTGACTAATCAGGGCCAGCCTCGCGGAGGCTTTGTCTCGGAGTGCCGCGCGGGCCAGCTCCCGCCTCCCGCCGGCGCACGCGCGCCCCGCCCTCCTCCTTCGCCCGCGCCCTGCGCTCGCTTTTCTGCCTCTCGCAGCCTGCCATCCGCGGCGTGCGGACCTCGCTGCTCCAGCCTCCCGGCCACGTCCCATTCTATCAGCCTTGAGCAGCAGCGGAGAAAAAAAGATTATTTTCTTGCCCCATACACACTTTGGAAGCGGGCAAAAATTTTAAATTTGAACCATGAGGGAAATCGTGCACATCCAGGCGGGTCAGTGTGGAAACCAGATCGGTGCCAAGGTAAGGATTTTAAACCTCTTTTAACTCTATTTCTTTTTGAGAAGAAAGTAATCCAGATAAATTATGAAGAGTGGTTGTGGGCTGTTTGCAGTCTCCAGCCTTAGCCAACCTTTGCCAAAAGGAAGTTTTATATGTATAATACACATTTGCAGTAGAATTTGCTTTTGGAAAATGAGGATTTTTTTTTTTTTGGCAGAATCATTTTGGGGAAGCTATCAAAAGCACCCTTGAGGTTTGGGGGACTGGAAGACCGAGGTTCTGTAAGGTTTTACCTAAAGGGAATCTTCTAACGGTCCGAGAGTCGAGGAGGGAAGGAGATGCGGAAACTGGCCGAGACAGCGAGGCGAGGTTCCTCCATGTGCATCCCCCCTTGGCGGGGTTTCGGAGGCCAAGCCAAGGGGAAAGGGGCAAGGCTGGGGTACACCTGCAGATCCCGGTTCCCAAGCTGGGGACGCGTTACCTCCATGAAAGGCCAGGGGTCTCAGCGCGCCCCTGTGATTCCCGAGGGGCGGGCCCGTAGTTTTTCGTGGATGGAAGGCTAATATGAGCTGGATTAGTTTTGCTTCCTTTATTTCCGCTTAGAGACCCCTTTAGGGCTTGAACAGATGAGGAGAAAAGGAGGGCTTCCTTTTCTTTAAAGGGTCCCCTCAGGACTAAATTGTGGGAGAAAGGAAGACAATCCTCATTTAAATCAAGAGGAGGGGAAGTTAGCCAAGGGATACAATTCCGAGGCTAAGGGGGTATTTCTTTCCTTTTGCGCGCGGCTACAGTGTGGCGGGGGAGAAAGTGCGGCCGCTATCGGTCGCTACTTTGTAGCAAAAGGGCTGGGCTCAGGGGTGGGCACTGTGCCCCGCGGGCCGCCAGGGGGCGCGCTAGCTCAGGGCAGGCCCCGCCCCTCGCGCGCTGAATTCGCGCCTCGGCCCCGCCCACGCGTGACGCTTCCCTTTGTCAGTAGCTTGGCGTGCGCTACAGCCGCGTGGAGGGCTGGGGGTCGGCCACTGCGGCAGCGGGTTTCTCTGGCCCTTTGTGCGCGGCTTGCATGCCCTGCGTGGGGGCGAGGAGTGAGCTTACCTAGTTAGGTTAGCCACCTCATCTGTGTGCGATCACCGGCCCTCCCAGCTGAACAGCATTTCACGTCCAAAGGCGGCTTTCCCGTGGGTGGAGGTGTCAGAGGGAGGGGCGCGCAGGCAGATGGAGGGGATGCCTGCACAGTGTGTCTGGAATTAAAGTGGTGGAAGCAGGGGCATAATTGAGGGTTCACCGTTCTTTCCTGACAGTTCTGGGAGGTGATCAGTGATGAACATGGCATCGACCCCACCGGCACCTACCATGGGGACAGCGACCTGCAGCTGGACCGCATCTCAGTGTATTACAATGAAGCCACAGGTGAGGGAAGGAGCCAGAAGATCAGGCCCCATCTCCTCCTACTCCTGGTGTCTCTTTCCATTCTTATGGAACCCCTTAACGCCTTTGAATGGATCAATCCTTTCCCTCTGTGAACCTTCCTCTGTTTAATTTCTCACCATGGGGGGTCAAAGACTAGCTCAGCTGTCACCTAGTGGCAGCCCCTGGAATCACACGTTTGGGTCCCTGGGTGTCATCCAGCCCCAATTTATTTACCTTCTGCCAATTTTCACTCCTCTACTTTTCTTCCCTGTAGGTGGGAAATATGTCCCTCGTGCTATCTTGGTGGATCTAGAACCAGGTACCATGGACTCTGTTCGCTCTGGTCCTTTTGGCCAGATCTTCAGACCAGACAACTTTGTTTTTGGTAATTATACAGACACATGTAGATACCATCATATTCCATTTATTTGGGTGCAAGAAGGCAGTTAAGAGTTAGGAATGATTATTGTACTGGAGAGCTTTTATAGGGCCATGTTCTGAAATCTAATGGAGGTGTGTGGGGGTGTGGCTGCCTTACTTGATAAACTATTGGGGGTGTATCTCACAGATGAGGGAGAAAAAAAATAGACCCAGAGGCATTATCCCAAGAGGTTCGAGGTGAGGATGTGGTGTGTGTGTACTACCCTTCACTAATCAAGCTTGCCTCCTGATCCCATTCCAGGTCAGTCTGGGGCTGGGAACAACTGGGCCAAGGGCCACTATACAGAGGGGGCTGAGCTGGTTGACTCCGTCCTGGATGTGGTGCGGAAGGAGGCTGAGAGCTGTGACTGCCTGCAGGGTTTCCAGCTGACCCACTCGCTGGGTGGTGGCACAGGCTCTGGAATGGGCACCTTGCTCATCAGCAAGATCCGGGAAGAGTATCCGGACCGCATCATGAACACCTTCAGCGTGGTGCCCTCGCCCAAGGTGTCGGACACGGTGGTGGAGCCCTACAACGCCACCCTCTCTGTCCATCAGTTGGTAGAGAATACTGATGAGACCTACTGCATTGATAATGAGGCGCTGTATGACATCTGCTTCCGCACCCTCAAGCTGACCACACCAACCTATGGGGACCTGAACCACCTTGTCTCAGCCACCATGAGTGGGGTCACCACCTGCCTCCGCTTCCCTGGCCAGCTCAACGCTGACCTCCGCAAGCTGGCAGTCAACATGGTGCCCTTCCCACGCCTCCACTTCTTCATGCCTGGCTTTGCCCCTCTAACCAGCCGGGGCAGCCAGCAGTATCGGGCCCTCACTGTGCCTGAACTCACCCAGCAGGTATTTGATGCCAAGAACATGATGGCTGCCTGCGACCCCCGCCATGGCCGGTACCTCACTGTGGCTGCTGTCTTCCGTGGGCGGATGTCCATGAAGGAGGTGGACGAGCAGATGCTCAATGTGCAGAACAAGAATAGCAGCTACTTTGTGGAATGGATCCCCAACAATGTCAAGACAGCTGTCTGTGACATCCCACCTCGTGGCCTGAAGATGGCGGTCACCTTCATTGGCAACAGCACAGCCATCCAGGAGCTGTTCAAGCGCATCTCAGAGCAGTTCACGGCCATGTTCCGCCGGAAGGCCTTCCTGCACTGGTACACGGGCGAGGGCATGGACGAGATGGAGTTCACCGAGGCCGAGAGCAACATGAATGACCTGGTGTCTGAGTACCAGCAGTACCAGGACGCCACAGCCGAGGAGGAGGAGGATTTCGGTGAGGAGGCCGAAGAGGAGGCCTGAGGCCACTCCTGCACTCCGCTTCTCTGCTCCCTCAGCCTTCTTCCTCAGCTGCCCCTTTCTTCTCCCTCAAAATTTGCTTTTTTTTTTTTTTTTTTTTTGCTTTTAGGGGTGTTCTAGAACAATGCTTGGCACATAATAGGGCTCAATAAATATTCATTGTTTCTTGAATGTCTCCTCTCTTGTTCCACACCGGGAAATCTATATTTCTGCCATTCTGCTGGGTAACTTTTATTTACTTCTGGTGCCTTATTTCCTCCTATCCAGTAAAATTTTTTTATGTATATATTAGGACCAGTCCATGAATTCGTGCACAGGAGGGGTCCCTAGGTCTGGCCAATGGGGGTGGGAGGGTGGGGAAAGGGACTGCAGGAGGTTGGCTGTGGGACTGCACTGACCATCGGGGCAGTCCCTGTGTTGAGCGTCTGCCCACTGCTGGTCAGTGTATGTCATAGCATTCAGTCAACCAGTTGTAACAGTCACTTAGGCTTTTACAGATAAAGGTTTTAAAAATTATGTTTTAGAGAAAGTGAGAGAAACACTGATGTGAGGACATAACATGGGTCAGCTGACTTCTGCATACCCCCTATCAGGGATTGAGCTTGTGCCCTTGACTTCTAATCAAACCAGCAACCTTTTCATGCATGGAATGATGCCCAACCAACAGTCACACCAGCCAGGGCCCAGTTAATATTTTCCTGTTTTAAACATAATTCTAAAAAGCTGGATGTCACCCAGATCCCAGATCCCACTTAGAATTGTACAGAAAACACCAAGCTACGCCCGCATGGTAGCCAAGGGGAAAGAACCACGCTAACCAGCGGGTAGAAGTTCCTATGAAGAATGGGTGGGGTCCACCCTGTTTTTGGAGAATGGGATCCAGTTATGTTTTCCTGCCCCACCTTTAGCTTTGAGGGAGGTGTTAACGGTATTGTCTTCAATTTTCAGTCTCCCAGCCTCGCCCTGAGCTGTTTCCTTTGCAGGGTCTACCCCACTATCCAGTAGGACCCTTCTCTCTTCCACTTTACCTCCTCCTCACATCAAGTCACCACCTTCCTCTGGATGGAGAAGCAGTTAAAGGGAGAACCATGACTCGTCTTGGTCTCCAAGTCTCCTGAAAGGTCCTCCCCATCACTGTTTCTTACCCAAAGAGGAGTACCAGTTCTTTATGATGAAAGGTATACACTGTTGCCTAAATGTTGGAGTCATTCCCCAAGGAGAGGGGAAAGGACACCTTTTGTCTTTTGGCAACATTTCTTTTGTTATTGCCCCTCCCTCCCCCACCTTTGGTTTTGTCCTAACCTACACTTAAAATTTCTGTTGCGTTGAGCTACTTTTTCATATTGAAAAATGACATTGCCCCCAAAGCCACAAATAAATGGGAATTGAAAAAATATTTGCAAGACTTTTGCTCATTTAGCTGACTGGTTCACTACACATGTATTGTTCTCTGTGAATGGATGAGAAAATCCTTAATTGACCCTCATGTCTTCATCCCTGGTACCCAACCCCACCCCCAACAGTCCTAACTAGGGTGGGCATAGGCGGCATAGGCGGCACAGGCTTGGGCAGCATGTAGGAATTGGGATGGAAATGGATGGAAGTCAAAGGAGCATAAGTGGTTCTTAGACCAGCACCTTGGAATCTGTAGAAATGCAGGTTCTGATGATGCACTGACCCAAACCTGGTTGGCTCCTAGCACTCAAGTGCTCCAGAGGAATCATGAATGAGTTAGAAGGCCACTGCTGCCCAGCCCCTGTGCACAGCACCCAGAACTCCTCAGGGCGGTATCTGCAACCATGTGGGTTTTCTCAGTCAACCTAAGATGAAGGTAACTAGCATGGGAGGCCACCCATGGGCCCATTCTAAACACTATTGCTCTATCATGTTCTTTTGTTAAAGATTTATTGATTACTAGAGAGGGAGGGAGAGGGAGAAACATCCTTGTGATAGTGGAACATGGATTGGCCTCCTCCTGCGCGCCCCATCCTGGGGATGTGCCCCAGGGATGCACGCGGCAACCTCTGGATGCACAGGATGACACTGAACCAAATGGGCCACTCTGGCTGCACACTATCTCATGTTTTTAAGTTGCACAAAATGAGTCTCAAAGTTACCCTGGAAATTTAAGTCCATTTCCCTTGGCCAATTTTCAGTAATTCTAGGGACTAATGCAATCCTCATATTCCTCCCATATCAACATGCTTTCTGACTAAACCAAGATTTTTTGGAGGAGTTAATTCTACAAGCCCTCAGTGTACAAATAACTTTCTCCCATTCTAAAAGCCTACTGGAAGGAAGCAAACTGTATTTTAACATTCATTTCAAGTGAGTTCTGTTTTACCTTAATTGTTCACAAGTGTCAATGCTTAACAGCAATTTATCTGGCAAGTTGAGAACCTGCAGCCATCCCTCAGTCTCGAACAGAAAACAATTCTGGACCACAGGCTCAGCGTAGTTTAATTAGGAAACTGAACAAACTGGGTTGAGTGGGATGATTGGACTGCTGGCATGGAACCCCTGGGGAACTGGCAGTCTTGGGGGTGTGGGCCCGGGCAGGGGGCAACCCTTCCCCTCTAAAGCAAGGCAAGGCATGGCTATTTGGCAAGGAGAGATGAGCGGTGGGATCCCACTGCCCAAGGACATGCTCTGGGGACCAGCTGACAAGCATGCAACATGAGGATCATTCAGGCAGCTTGAACCGTGAGGCTAGGCATGGCGAAGGTTGAGGGCTCAGGCTGTTCGCAAAGGCTTGTGGTTCACCTGGTAAAAAAGATGATAGTGGGTGACATGGGAACTTCCCTCATGCTCCAGCTGGATGAATGGGCTGCAGGGAGGAATGCACGCCCAGAATTTTTCTAGTTTTTTCTTCTTCCCCAATTACAGTTGACATCAATAGCATTGGCATTAGTTCCAGGCATATGGCACAGTAAGGGGTCTGCTTGTTTCCTGGCACCCTCCCTCATTCCCTTGCCCAGTCATAGGATCCGTGTACAGCAGTGAATTACTGAGCGAGTGTGGGAGGGGCCAGAGCGTGGCTTGTAGACTCCAACCCTCCACTGCAGGCCTCAAGGAGGCTCCAAGGAGCCCAGCTTGAAGGCCACTGAAGTGGTCCGATGCTTTTCCTTACATATGAATTTCCTTATTTAAGACACTCTTATATGGTACTTACTACATACCAGGCAGTGTTCTAAACACTTGGCAAATATTATGCATTTAATCCCCGTAACCATTCAACAGGTAGTTGCTGTTATTAAGCTGTGAGGAGACATGGACAGAGTTGAGAACTTCTCTGAGGTCACGGCACGCACTGGAGCCAGGATTTGCAACTGGCAGGTTTCAGCGCCGCGCTCTGACCTCTGCCATAACCTTCAGGTGAGTCAGCAGGCCTGAGAAGAGCAGTGCGATGCCTTGGAATTAACCGTCAGCAGACCTCTCCCAGTTCCCTGTCCTGGACAGGGTGGGGCTGGAAGCTGGCTGACCGGCTGCCCAGTTGCATGACGGGGCCACGTTACTCACACGTTGGAGTTCAGTTTCTCTACTTTGTAAAACACTCCGTATCCCAGGGGTAGTGTCAGTAAAACATCCTTTTATAAAAAAGGTTTATGTCGAAGCTGAGCACTGGCACAAAGACAGCAACTGATACATGTCCCTGTGCGGGGTGCACGTGCCAGGGCCCCGCAGCCCTCACCTGGGAGATGCTGATGCCCGTGAGCCTCTCCACGCTCTCCGGCAGGTGGCTCAGGATGTCCAGTACTTCCCCCGTCACTTTGGCCGCCCCCACGGCCCCACTGCCACTGGACACCAGTGTGATCTTTTTGCTCGAGGTCAAGGGACCACTGATCTCCTCTGCCACCTGGGGGTGAGACGTCCACTCAGCACCTGTGACCCGATCACACCCTCCTAAAAGGCTTTACCCTAGGCTTTTTTGTTAATCCTCATCCGAGGATATTTTTTCCATTGATTTTTAGAGAGTAAAAGGGAGGGGTGAGAGAGAGAAACATCTCGATTAATTGCCTCCCACATGTGTCCTGATAGCCAGGGATCAAACCTGCAACCCAGGTATGTGCCCTTGACCGGGAATTGAACCCACGACCCTTGGGTGCATGGGTGGATGCTCTTACCACTGAGCCACGCCAGCTGGGCGAACCTGGGTGTTTTAAGATCCTGTCTTACAGATCATCCTTTTTCACTTTGGTCACTGGCTTATAACTCCCACCCTAACTCATGGTCCCCTAGCCTAGTTCTGGTGACACCTGGTTCTGGTGATACCCGGTTCTGGTGATACCTGACCTGGGGCAGCTTCTCCAGCAGCATGTCCAGCTGAGCAGCCTCCTGATACAGCTGGAACGCTTCTGCCTTCTTGGCCATCTGTTCTGCCTCAGCCCGGGCCCGGGCCCCAATGGCGAAAGCCTCGGCCTCCCCCCGCATCTGGGGAGGGCACAGGACACTATGATGTGATGGGAACAGGTGAGGGTGAGAAACCCCAGCTCCGCAGAACGCCTCCGAACTCACCCTGACAGACTCCGCTTCGGCCTCCGCCTGCATGATCAGCTGGGATCTGGGAAAACGGGTACAGAGAAGCTGAGGCCCTGGCTCCCAGGGGAAGGCCCGATAGGGGTGGAGGCTCGACCACCTGAGCTCCATAGGAGGAGTCCAGGTAGTAAAGACCTCGGCTCTTTATCTGGGGGCGCCCGGGTGGGAGGAGCCGGAGAGGCCAGGGAAGGGCGTTTACTTCTCTGCCTCCGCTAGGCGCTCCAGCCGGTAGCGCTCGGCTTCCGCAGGCTTCCGCACCCGGGCCTCCAGCTCCTTCTCCCGGCGGGCAATCTCCTGCTCCTGCACTGCCACCTGCTGCGCTCGCTCCACCACCTGCACCTGCACCCGCTGCTCCTCGATCTGCTGCTTCGTTTTGGCCACCTGGTAGGAGGATGCTCAGTGTCAGGGCTGAATGGCAAGTGCCCAGGACCAGAGAGGCCAGGGCAGGGCTCCGAGGTGGGGTAGGTGGAGTGGTCCCAGGACAGTTCCGCTAGCCCAGTGGAGTCCGTTTCTTATACAGACCCAAGGCATGCATGGCCCGATCCTCCTCAGCCCGCACCCAGGACCAGGACTCCCAGGCAGCCTGTCAGAGCTGGACAGGGCTGGGACCCAGTGGCCTCCGCAGGCCGGCCGGCGGCGCAGCCCCTCCAGAAGCCCCCACGGACTCGTTTCCCACCTTCTCTCCCTCTGGTGTGAGCACCTGGTGGCATGAGGGCAACCTCATCTGGCTCCCTCCACCCGTCTCTCCGCCTTAGTGCAAGCCACCCACTGCGCCCGGCTGCCGCAAAGGGCTCCAGCTTCCTTTCTAGGGGCTGTGCGCAGGTGCCTTTTTCACTTTTATTTTTGCACCTGGTACACAATCAAGAGAGAGATCAGGTTTCCACTATTTCCCCAAATGACCTGGTTCCCTCCCCCACAAGCCACCAGTGCCCAGCGTCCCGTGTACCCTTCCAGGGCACTCGACAAGCATTCCAGGAACCTGCATACAGAATACCTCTTATTTAGGCAGAGTTCATTTCTTACACCTCGTAGCATCCAGGGAGCAGAGAGCCCTTGCCGGATGTCCGCGAGGAAGTGCAGGGAAGGAGGGCGTGTCCTTCCGGTCTCGCTGCTCCAGCCCCCCCCTTCACCATCATTGCGCGGGTGCCCCTGCCTGGACTGGCCCCACCTGAAGATGTCAAGCCTTTTCCAAACTGGACTTGCTGCTCTCCGGGGCAGCGTAAGGCCACCTCTCCCCTCCCCTCCCCTCCCCGGCCCCTTCTGAGGACTCAACCTCTAGCAGCTTCCTTGGACCGAGTATGTGGGCAGTAGGTTCTCTGAGACCTTCCTTCTCGGAGACTTTTATTCTGCCCTATCTGAATTAGTTAGGCCGAGTACAGTTACTATGTTGAAATCATTTTCAGCAGAATTTTGAAGGCACTGCTCCATGGTTTTTTAACTTAAGAAATCTAGTCATTTTGATGCCTGATCCTTTGAGAAAAGTTCTCTAGAGGCTTCTAGATCTTGTTCTCAGAGATCTGAAATTTCAGTGATGTGTTTCAATATAGATGTTTTTCATTAGTTGTGTTGGACACTTGGTGGGTTGTTTCAAGTTAGAAACTCACACCCTTCAAAACAGATAAACATTTTGCAAATTTTTCATTTGGTTATTTCCTCCCATTTTCTTTGGTCTGTTGGAGCTGCTGGACTGGCCGCTCCTCCACCCATCTGTTCTATTTTTCTGGGGAGTTTTATTAGAATTTCTCTTCCAAAGTGATTTTTAAATTTATGCCATTTTATATTACTTCCCCCGTTTATTGAATTTATTTGGGTTCATTAATTTCTAAGAGTGGTTTCTTGTTCTCTATCCTGACTTCCTAGAAGTGGATTCTTCTATCTCACTGAGCACATTTACTTTTTCAAAAGCTTTCTTTTCCCTGCATAGCCCCTCTCCACCACTTGGCTCTGCGGTCTCCCTCCCAGACAGGTGCCCGTGGCTGCCTGCTCGCAGGGCAGAGGCTGGCCGGCACTGGAAGGAAGCTCTGGGGTGTGGGTGGGGCCTGTGGGCTGAGAAGGTCCCTCTCGGCAGTCTGGGCAGGCCACAAGCTGGGAAACCTTGGCTCCAGGAACTTTAAGTGTGGTCATGTTCCCAGAGCACTTTTCCAATCTATTCTTTGGAAGATGGAGCTCTGGGAGCCGAGTGGGGCCGGGGGTGAGAAGGGGCCAGCATGTGGCATGTGACAGGCCCAAGGTCAGTTCATGGCCCTGCTGCTGAGTGCCAGGTCCTCGCCTGTGTCTGGCTGCTCCACGTCACATCCTCTGGTTTACTCTCACCAGACAGTCTACTGGGCAGAGAGAGACCAGGAAAGGGACCCAGAGGCAGGGATCCGCGAAGTGGCTCTTCCCGTTTTTGCTGATTTCAACAGTCTTCAGGCCCAGAGCCTCAGACATGGTGCCAGCTCAGCCATACATAGTAATTACCACAGCCTTCCAGCTTCCAAAGTGATGCTACGGTGGCCATTCCTTCCTTTCTTCTCTCTTCTCAAAATCATGCCATGTGGTTTTAATGAGGTCTTAGCTGCATTTATCCAATCAATCATCTTTGAAAAAGCTTGTGTCCCTACTGCCTTTCTTCTGATAATCAATTCTCGCAGCAGTCTGATCCTTATATAAACATCAATTGAACCACAGCACCTCTCTGCATGAAGTTCTCTAGTAGCTTTCCAGTGTGCTTGGAGTTTCTTCTAAGTTGCCATCATGGCTCCCTGAGCCCTCCGTGACCTGGCCTGGCCTCCTCTCCCTCAGCGCAATAGCCACACCAATCAGAAACCCCTTTTCTGTTTCTGGGACGTGCCGAGTTCTTTCCTACCTCAGGGCCTTTCCCCGTGCTGGTCCCCTGCCTGGCCACTAGCCACATGCGGCTATTTACATTTAAATTAGTAGTCAATAAGCTTAAAATGCAGTTCCTCAGTCACAATTCCTCCAGCCACATTTCAAGTGCTCAGTGTCACAGCAAAATGCAGAACATTTCCATCAGCACAAAGATTCTGTTTGAGCATCACTGCTTTAGAATACCCTTGGCCCACAACTCTCTACATTGCTGGTCTTTTCGCATCTTCAGGTTTTAATTCAAATATCATTTGCTTACAGCAGTCTTCTCTGACCACCCGACCTCATACAGTAACCCACCACTGTCACAGCCCGCACCCTGAAGCTCCCCACCGCGCGTTGGCGTGCTCTGTTATACAGTATGCTCTCTGAGAGCAGGAATCTTCTCTGTCTCATTCATACCCTCGTATCTAAAACAATGTCTGGCACATAGTAGGCACTTCATAGGTATCTGTTGACTGAATCATTATTTCATGGTGACCTAGCACAAAGCCTGGCACAAAATGAGGAACTCACTAAAGTTAAACAGAGCCCAAACCATTGATTTGTAGACAAAAAAAGCTCTATTTACATTAAGGACCTTATCCATAGTCCTACCCATGCTAGTGGTTTCCATTATGTTACTGCTTCTCACACTACAACACATTCATGAATCATCTAGGGCTTTTTGTTAAAATGCAGATTCTGATTCAGTCCGGGTTGGAGCCTGAGACTTTGTATTTTTAACAACACCCTGGCGGCTGCTGCTGGTAGGCAGACCGCACTTCAAGTAGGAATGCACAAGCCAGGGACTTATCCCTGCAACCAAAGGCGTTTTGTGCTTATTATGCTTTTGGCCTGTACCAATGCTTGGCAAAAACAAACTTCCTAATATTGCTATCCTTTGGGTAAAGGGTACTCAAAGTGCAGGGGACTCTCGTTCTTCATGGTAGTTCTGTTGTATAAAGTAGAACAAAATACTTATTTTGTTCCCAGGGGAAATGTGGCCAAATATAGCAGGCTAGTTTTCAAGTTGATAATTTTGTATGGCCCATGAATGATGTTATAAATATCCAAATGGCCCTTGGCAGAAAAAAGGTTCCCCACCCTGGCTTAAAGCCATCTTATGTAATAAATGTTGTTGGTTCATTACCAATGAATTTTCAGCCAACAGCAGCATGAGTGCCTGAATGAAGCTCATATCACACGCATTTCCTCCATACGCCACGGCACCACCTCCCTGCACTTAGGAAAACTAGACAGCACCTCAGCACTATGCTACAGTGAGATCACCAACAAAGAACATAAAAAGGTGACCAATGTGGTGGTGAATATACTATGAAGTAAACATATTATGAAGACACATTGCTTATAGTATAAGCTTTTCCAGAACATCTGCTCAACCTCCGCTGGGAGCTGTGTGCCAGGCAGCTCAGGTTGCTGCCTCTCCCTGCATGTTTGCAAGTGGCCACAAAGGCGCTGCAGGGCTGACTTTGGAGATATCGATACATTTAGCAAGCAGGCACGTTCTCAGTACAGAACCCACATGTGAGGACCGATTGTACCTCCTTGCCATGCCCGGGCTGCCGGACCTCACTCAGCAGGGGTCGAAGCCTAACTTCAGGGTTTCCTTCCTCACACCCTGTGGTCACCAGGGCCGCCCTGTGCAAATGAGAAGAGGCACCTCTTCCTCTGGGGGTGCAGAATGCACAGCTTGGTGAGGGGCATGGACTGGACCTCAGCTCTGGTCCAGGTGCCATTGCACAGGCACAACCTGCTCCAAACACATGACCAGCCTACAGTTCATATACCTCTTGGCCTTTTCTTTGCTTTTTAGCTGAAATGTTTATGTCTTTTAAATTTCCTTCATATGGATGAGTTGGGTCAGAAATGGGGAGTAAGATATAGGGATCAGAGTCAGAATATGGGAGAGTGGGAGCCTGAGAGAGAGGGTGCCGGGCAGGCCAGTGGCTGCCTGCCCGGATGGCGGCTCTGACCTGCAGTTGGTAGGCCAGGTCAGCCTGGGCACGGCGGGTGTTGACCTCAATGTCATAGGTGGCCTTCTTCAGCTCATAGTCCCTCTGGGCCTTGGCCATCTCGATCTCACTCAGGTACTGAGCAGACACTTTCTCCTGCTTGGCTTTGGCCTCCTGTCCATACAGAGACCAGGTACGGCGTCAGAGCAGGATGGGAAGGCCCGGGGCGAGGGCCTACTTCCCACAGGCTCCCCTGCCTTTGCCCAGCCCTGGCCTCATCTCTTTCCTCTGCCAACCCAGTTCCATCAACCCCCAGTTGTTGTGCACTCCCCCCAAGTGCTCAAGTGCCCATGGGGACCACAGACCGCTCCCCCCACTGACCCGGATCCCAGCATCTCGCTTGGCCTCTGCTTCTCCAATCCGAGCATCTTTTTGGACTTGAGCGGTCCGAGCCTTCCCCAAGGAGTGCAAGTAATCCTGTGGGAGAGACGCAGAAACTGGAGTCCTGCAGAGGGTGTAAGCAAGGAGCAGGGACAGAGAGGACCACCGGTCCAGGTTTACCTGGTCGTCATGAATGTCCTTCAGGGTGTAGCTGACCACACTGATGCCCATGTTCACCAGGTCTGAGGAGGCCACTTTGAAAACCTGCTCTGAGAACTTCTGCCTGTCCTTATAGATTTCCTAGGACAAGGACGTGGGAGGAGGAACTTAAGCTCTGGGGTCCTGGGGCACGGCCCCCCTGCGGACCCCGTCTAGGTATTGCCCCGGGACAGGCCCACCTCCACAGTCATGTGGGCCATGATGGCCCTCTGGTGGCCCTCCAGCGTCTCCAGTGCGATGTGGGCGATCTCAGCCTCCGTCTTCCCCAGGAACATCTGGCAGGCGGCCGCCAGCATCTCTTTGTTCTGCCCCTGGATTTTCACCTGCAGGCAGAGGAGGGGTGGGAAGGGTGAGGTGCAGGTCTGGAGCAGAGAGGAAGCAGGGAGAGGAGAGGAGGCCCTACGGAGGGAGTGGGGGCGTGGACGCTGGGAAAGGCTCAGAAAGCCGCACCTGGGCGATGCCGGTGACTGAGATGGGGACCCCATGGCGCGTGTAAACCTTCTCACTCTTAACATTGAGGGTCAATGTGTTGAGAGAGATCCTATAGGGAAACAGAAGGGGGGGGGCAGTGAGAAAAGGAGGAGAGAGGAAACGGGCCCTCGGGCTCTCCCTACCCACCTCTGGATCTGCTGGATGCAGGGCAGGACGAAGACGCGGCCCCCGGCCACCATGACCGGGGGGCTCCGGCAGAAACCTGCAAGGTGGGGGCAGTGAGCTGGCGTCGCGCTGGGATGCGGGGGACTAGGGAACTTGGCGGGGGAGGGGGGGGGGCACTGCAGCGCCGAGGCGGGGCCGGGAGCCCTGGCGCAGCGGAGCTGGTGGGAGGGGAAGGGCAGAGCCAAGCTCCCAGGGGCTGGGGGCGCGGGCTGAGGAAGAACGGCGCTTACCGGAGACCACCATGGCCTCATTGGGGCCACAGGTGAAGAACATGGCTCCGTGAGGGCTGGCGGAGAGCAGAGGCGTCCGCGGGGGCGGGAGCGGTGGGGCCGCGGGAGCGGCTGTTTCCCGTCAGCCCGCCCGCACCACCACCTCGGCCCAGTCCCCTCGCACCGGTGCCCGGCTAAGGCTTTCCCCCGGGAAATCCGCAGACTCCAGCGACGCCCGCTCGCCTGCCCGGCCACCGCCGGCGTCCCCGCCCGCAGCGAGGGCGGTTCTCCGGGATCCGATAAAGCTCCGCCGCCCCCCGGTCCCCCGCCCGCCTCCCGGACC
The DNA here is from genome assembly GCA_026230045.1 of Corynorhinus townsendii. Lineage (NCBI taxonomy): Eukaryota > Metazoa > Chordata > Mammalia > Chiroptera > Vespertilionidae > Corynorhinus > Corynorhinus townsendii. The sequence continues at coordinate 99,045,074 of JAPDVU010000004.1, read as the reverse complement.
TGGGAGCCAAGCCACGGCCACCAGAGCACCAGCGTCCTGGAAGCCCAACCCGCGGCCTCCGCGCGCCCCGCTCCCCGGCGGCCCCGCCCCGTTCCCGGCAGGCCCAGCTCCCCACCTCCGCTTCCCGAAGCCCCTGCTCCGCCCCGGCGCATGACGCGACCTCGTCACGGGTATGTCCCGCGGCGGCTGAGAGCCGCGAACCTGTGCGCCCGGTGGCCGGGGTCCCGGGATCGGGGGCGCGGCCACCGGTCCTTGGCGCCCTAAGTCAGAGACTCACTCGGATGCCCGCCACAGTAAACCGCGTTTATTTGTGTTCACAGAACATACCGCGCGACCAGGGGCCCGACAGCCACCATCCCCGTAGCCACCCCTGGGGGCAACCTCGAGGAGACGGGAGGCCGAGGCCTTACTGCTCCCGTGCCGCTGAAGCCTCGGAGTGGGCTGGCTCGGTGCTGGAGGACGGGGTGTCACCCGCAGACCCAGCCCTGGACTAGGCCGGCGCCCTGGGGCCGACAGCCTCTCCGCCCCTCCCGCTCCCCGGGTTCCAGCGCTTTCCAGCTCAGAGACCAGGTGCAGCAGCGGGCATGCCTCGCGCTCTCGCATAAGTTAAATAAATATTACATACACCCCTGTCACCTAGGGGACATATAAATACATATACATATAAATATAAGTTAGAGACATAAGTTAACGCCGCCCTCCCCACCCAGCCGGCGTGTTCGCGCGCGTCCCGTCAGGTGCGGCGGGCGGCTCCCCGCAGGGCCGAGCGGCCTCGGGAGCCCCGGTGGCTGCGTTCGCACCCACGGACCCCCGCGCTCCTCTGCTCTTTCAGACCCTGTTGGGTGGGGGTCGCGGTCAGAGGGAGGCCGGGTGGCGCTGGAGAAAAGCGCTGAGTTCCAGAGCGTAGTCCGAGGGCTCCGCCGTCAGATTACAGGGCTCGAGGGCTGGGGGCGCAGGGGGCGCGGCTCTGGGGACGTCCTCCGCGGTCTGGGGCGCCGGCACCCCTTCTTCCGCCATCAGGATCTGGCAGAAGACGACGGCGAGCAGGAGAAAGAGGAGCCTTCTGGCAGGGCTGGGGTCCTCGGCGGGCAGCTGGCGCCGGACCTGCACGAAGACAGCCGAGGGAACAGGTCAGCAGGGGCCCCAATGGCGGCCGTTCCCCCGCCACTCCCCCGGTCCCCACTTGGGCGACACTCACCACTCTTGGGTAGAGGACCCTGCGGCTGCGCTTTCTGTGCCCGCGGGAGGCGCTGGGGCGCGAGGCGGGGGTTGCCCCTGGCTCTGGGAGAGGGTCGAATGTGAAGACCTCGGGCCCAGAGCCCCGCCGGGGTCCCGGGCTGGCGGAGGGTGCCGGGGTCGGGGCCCGCAGGACGGTCATGGTGGGGAGGGAGCAGCGGGAGCGACACATGGCAGCTGAGCGTAAGCCGTAGGAAAGACAAGTGGGGCCCAGAGCCTCCCGGGGGCGAGTTAAGTACAGCCCTGCTGGGGCGGCCCTTCTCACTCCGCCCCCTCGCGGGCCCGTGCGGAAATTCCTACAGTTCAGCAGAGGGAGGGGGTGGAGACTTGGCCTGTGACCCATAGCTGCACCTGTGTGTGAGCTGTGAGTGTGTGCTGTGAATGTGAGCTGTGTGTGTGTGTGCTGAATGTGTGAGCTGTGAGTGTGTGCTGTGTGAGCTGTGTGCTGTGAATGTGAGCTGTGCGTGTGTACACTGTGTGTGAGTGAGCTGTGTGTGAGCTGTGTGCTGTGAGTGTGAGCTGTGCGTGTGTACACTGTGTGAGTGAGCTGTGAGTGTGGGAGCTGTGTGTGCTATGTGTGTGAGCTGTGCTTATGCTGTGAGTGTGTAAGCTGTGAGTGTGTGCTGTGAGTGTGAGCTGTGTGCTGTGTGAGCTGCGCGTGTACACGCTGTGAGTGTAAGCTGTGCTTATGCTGTGAGTGTGTGCTGTGAGTGTGTGGGCTGTGGGTGTGGGTGTGCTGAGTGTGTGCTGCGAGTGTGTGTGCTGTGAGTGTGTGAGCTGTGCATGTACTGTGGGTGTATGTATGCTCTGAGTGTGTGTGCTGTGAGTGTGTGAGCTGTGCGTGTGCTGTGGGTGTGTGTGCTGTGTGTGTGAGCTATGCATGTGAGCTGTGTGTGTGAGTTGTACGTGTGTGAGCTGTGCATATGCTGTGAGTGTGAGCTGTGCGTGGGCTGGGCGAGATCCCGCACTCGGGCACACGTCTGGACCATGGTGTTGAGGATGCCCGTGTTGGCGTCAGGAGGAGGCAGCAGGACACAGTGAGGGGGTCTGGCCACCTGACCCAGCTAAGTCGGAACCAGCACCCAGGAGCACCCGCACCCCTGTAGGTATACAAGAAAACACCCCAGACGGAAGGCATTACAGAATAGCAAAGCTCAGGAAGAAAAGTGAACTCTGCGCTCGCAGACGCAGCCCTGCGGCGAAGTGCGAAGGAAACAGACGCACCAACATTCACACGCACACCAGTGTGGGGGGGGACATTTCCCCCTTCTTTCCTTCAAGGCTTCTTGGCCAGTCTAATCATTAAATTGACGTAAGACATTAACAGGGGAAAACAAATTGAACTGCGTTCTTACAGGAAGGGCCCAGGATGACCTGAGACTCAGTGGGGAGGGACTAGGGTTCTGTGCCTCCTGAGGAGTGTGTGTGTGTGTGGGGGGAGGGTAGGCACTGGGTTGTCAGATGCTCCCTCACCAAGCAGGCACGTCTTTGAGAGGAAAGGCCACCCTGGGGCCAGCCTTGCCTGGGGCTCAGACGGGTAAGGAGAGCACAGGGCTTTCCCGGCGTCAGCTCGGAGGAACCACAAGCCAGCGAGGCCCTTCACCAGGCTCATCACATGAACATGCACATGCAGACACGTGCACACGCTATGCAGAGTGAAGGCGCGGACACACAGGGACAGCCTGGCATTTACCTGCCGATGTTCACACAAAGCTGGACAGAGGATCCCCGAATGCAAAGGTGGGTGGTTAGCCGTCTCCCAGATTTGCCCTTTGTGTGGATCAAATTACAAAATTCACGTGAACATTTTAAACTGCAAGGCATCATGCACATCTTGTGGTAATGGTAGTACCTCAGGACAGAATCAACATCTAAACTAATCACAAGATGGCTAAGCACCCAGAGGAGGCGGGGCCAGCAGAGGAGGCGGGTCCTGGCCGGGGAGAGCATTTGGGGGTGATCAGGGTGGCTGGGAAGGGCAGTTGTGGGTGACTGGGCTGGCAAGGGAGTGGTTACTGGGTGATCAGGCTGGCAGGCAGGTGAGCAGTTAGGAGCCAGCATCCCAGGTTGTGAGAAGGATGTCCCAGATTGGAGAGAGTGCAGGATGGGCTGAGGGACAGTGTCCCCTCCCCCCTGCATGAATTTCATGCACCGGGCCTCTAAGTGTTTTCATAACTGCCAAAGAGACAGATGCTCATAGACAAGAGGGCACCCTGTTAAAGGCGCCTTTATAACTGCCTTAGAGACAGATGCTCATAGACAAGAGGGCACCCTGTTAAAGGCGCCATTATAACTGCCTTAGAGACAGATGCTCATAGACAAGAGGGCACCCTGTTAAAGGCACCGCTGAGAGTGCTGAGCTGCTGTCAGGGCACCTGCTGTGGAGGGAGGCAAGCCAGGGGCACTGGGCACCCCGCTTGGGCGTGGCAACAACTCCTGAGGCTCCTAAGAATATGGAAGACAATGTAGGGGGCCCCAAAAAGCTGGTGTTCAGGCATCAGTCAGGTGAGGTCCTGGAAGAGCGGCAGGTGAGATGGCCTTGAACAGTGGGTGGAAGATGTGGAAGAGGACTGTGAGAACGAGAATGGAATCAGCCTTGAGCTGGAAAAGTACAGGATGTGTTTGGGGAACCACAAAGAAAACAATCCCGGAGTAAGTTCCCGAAAAGGAGTAGTGGGAAGTCACAAGGGCTGGGAAGGACTTGGGCAGACGGGACCGCTTAGCGGCCAGGCCGGGAATCTGGGTGTGGCCAGACTTTGGCGCTTGTGGGGCAGGGGGTGATATAACAGGAGGACAATTCAGGCTGGAAACGGAGCGGGGTGAGGAGCAGGCCCTCGAGGAGACACTGAGGCAGGGGCAGGAGCTGGTGAAGGGGTGCAGATAGCAGGTAACAAGGACTTGAAAGGGGCCATGGCAGAGGGACCAAGAGGAGGGGTGGCTGTAAGGGACATTCTTAGTGTGAAATCACCAGCATTTAACAATAAGATGGTGTCGTTGGTGTCAGGGAGCATGGGCGTGGGGGCACTGCCAGCAGAGAACGAAGGGAGCAGAGCTGGCTCCAGGTGAAGTGCACGGGGCTCAGTTCGGTGCTGGGGGCACAGGCCTGGCCCTCCCTTTGGTGACAGTGTCACACATGCCTTTGCTTCTGCTATAGAACCTGAAGTATGGTAGCAACGATACTTGGGTAAAAACTGCTGTTTGAATTTTAACCCTGTTATTCTGGCTTCTACACGCACTTACTTGCTTAGACAATAGGGTAGTTACCTCAGCTTCCAGACTGAGACCTGGAAACTCACAAAGGTAATTTTCCTGTGCCTGTGGACCAGAACTACAAGAGATTGATTCCCACTGACTCAGTAGCTCCAGGAGTAGAAACTGTAGATAACCTTTAGAGATTACTAACTCTGCTTGATTCTGCTTCTGTAAAAAATTGCTTTCGCAAGATAGGGCCACATTCCAATGTCCAGCAGGATGTGGCTGGGAACCCCCCTGCAGGATGTTCCCAGCATTTAGAATTTAGAATTTAGAATAAAGGAAAATTTTTGTGGTTTGGACCTTTAAAAAGACTGCCTGCACCTGAAACGGCGCGGTCGTGAGGGTGGACTCCACCTGCGTGTGGTGCTCTCGCGGCCGTCCTGGCCAGCTCAATAAATCCTTGCCTGCTTTTTTGAATCAATCATCAGCCTCTGGTGGTCTTATTCTGACTCCAGGGTTCGACCCCACAACAGAACCCAGCAGCCCAGTGCCTTGCACATAGTAGTTGCTCAATAATCTTCATAAATGAAATATGAACATGCAGAATGCAAATGCACACGCTGGCTGGGTCACCCATGCTTTTGAGACATGGACACCTTCCTTCAAGCTCCATGTACAAAAGTGACAGCATCTTTAGAAAAGCTGGGATAATTCTTATCCTGACACCAAACCAGGAACACCTGCAGGCATTTCTCAACCAATCAAGGAGACAGCTACACAACTGGGCTAGAAATCGATACATTATTGCTGTGTGTACAGTGACTTCCTGGGCTACAGTGACATGACTTAATTCCCACTACTCCTGTCTAAACACACAGGACACCTCCTCTGCAAAGACACATCCTTCCCCACCCCTGCCCGTCCCCCCTGCCCTCATCCTGACATGTAAGCGAGCGCAGGGAGCCTGCATACCCACCCCCACCTTATTCCAAGGCCACCTGCCCCTACTCACACCCAGCATAGATGCATGGCTACTGACATGTGTGGACAGCCCACATGCTCACAGATGTAAATTGGGGGTAGCAGAGATGGGGGTGTTGCCCCAATCAGGAGTGCACCCTTGTGTATGATGGAAAGTTTCTCCAGGGCACTAGACGGGGGGCAGGAGTGAAGGGAGGGTGTCAGGCTTTTTCCTGGCCACTGCCTCCCATGTCTGGAACCAGGATCCCAGCTGGGCCAACTATTCTCCTTGTCCTTCTGGCACAAACAGACCTTTAAGGCCAGAATGGAACAAAGAGAAAAAGCAAAGAACCCCATTCCCTCTTAACCAATGTCCCCCCAGTCCTGCTACCCTCAGAGACTAGGGCTCTGCTCCCTCCACCCCCGCCCTGCACCCCTCCAGGCAGGAAGCTAGGGAAAGGTGGGGAGCGAATCATTAAGCCAATGAGTGGGTTCCGAGGTGAGGCTGAGAGCTGAGGGCTGAGTTAAGGCTGGAGAGGGCCGGGGGCTGAGACCAGCAGCTGGACCGGTTCTCCCCGCCCTAACCTAGGAGAGCATTCTCCGGAGGCAGCCAGCTCCCGCTCCCAGGTCACGGTGTCCCTCCATGCCCCTCTCTGACCTGCTCCCTTGACCTCCCCCTCACTCCTGCTCAGCCCCTTGTTTGTCACACACTTGCCCCCTTGGGGGCCTTTTCGTCACCCCTGTGCTTCCTGTTGCTGCGTGCCCACGCGAATGGGGTCTTTGTGAGCCAGGCCCTTTGGTAGCCATACCCCATGGGGCCCCAGCACTAGGCGTTCACCATCAGGGCTTCATGAGCTGTCCTCCCCCTCCTCCTCCCAGGACCCCCCCACCCAGGGCGTCTGTTTGCACAGCTGTGTCCTTTCAGAAACCCCCAGGCTCCCTCTTCAGAGATGAGGTTGTGGGGTGCTCCACCAAGGCTCGCGCTCGCGGTGATGTACGATCAGGAAGAGCCGTGGTTCGGGCAAGGGAAGCAAACCCTGGCCCTCGCTCTCCAATGTCCCTGACATGAGGGCCCCTAGCCGGCTGCCAGCTCAGGCCGGGGGATGAGGAGGAGGGGAGGGGGGGAAGAGGGGTGGCTGGGGTAGGGGAGGAGGAGGGGGGGGAGGTGGCTGGGGAGGTGGCTGGGGTAGGGGACGGCGGGGGAGGGGGGCCTGGGGTGGGGGGCCTGGTCTTTGGAAGCCAGCGCTTCTGAGAGGGAAGCAGGGGCCCGGGATGGGATGGAGCGGGGCCTGAGGTCGCGGAGGGAACGCTGACCCTCCCAGCTGCGCTCGGGCCTGTGTGTGACCGAGGCGGTTTGTGGTAGAAAGGAGCCGCGGGGCAGCAGAAGGCGCACGCGTCCTCTCGGAGGGAGAGGGACCTGGGTTTGAATTCCAGACCTGCTACTTACAACTCGTGATGGCGCCAGCTAGCTCCCTCTCGGAGGGCGTTTCCTCCAGGGAAAGTGTGCAGCTTGGCCTTAAGGTTGTCGTGGGGGTGAAGGGGAGGAGCACACTGCTTCTCCGCAGGTGTGGGGTTTCTTCTGTGGCGGCCATGGCTGTGGTCCTGGGAAGAGGGCTGCTTGGGAGCTGATGTGTGCAGCTGCAGCCAGCTCAGGAGGGAGGGGAGAAAGCAGCCTGCGGTGGGGGGTGGTGGGGGGGGAAGCAGCCTCCTAGTGGGGGGAAGCAACCTCCCAGGGGGAAGCAGGAGGGGGGGGGAGCAGCCTCCCAGGGGGGTAAGCAGCCTGGGGGGGGGGGGCGGGGGAGGAAGCAGCCTCCTAGGGGGCGAAGCAGCCTTCCAGGGTGGGAAGCAGCCTGGCGGGGGGCGGGGGGCGGGGGGCGGGGGGCGGAGGGGGGGTGGGGACAATCTCCCAGAGCTTCGAGTGGCAGGAGATGGGCTCTCTAGGCCCTGCGACCTCCTGTCTCAGGCGGGTTTGCACTTTTTCTTTTCTCCCAGGAGCAGGGACTCTCCTGCATTCTTAGTTCTTGTTCAGGCCACGCCTGGCTTTTACACACCCACCCGGCCCTCGTGTGCACACCTGCTGGCCAGGACAGCTCTCACTGGTGGTGGGGCAGTGGTGAGTTCCTGGCAGCGAGTTAATAAATGACCCTAAAGACTTTCTTTAGGGCCTCAGGGCAGCTGATCGGGCCATGGCAGTTTCCCTGACGCAAAGAATGGCAAGAGTGCCTGGGGTGCTAGGGCAAGGTCACAGAACACATGTCCCTGCCCAAGCTGCAGCTCGGCCCAACTCAGCCCCAGTTCCCTGGGGGCTGCTGAGAGTTGGGAGCTGGGAAAAGGACCCAGCATCCTGTTCTGTGCCAACACTGGCTCCTCCCTCAGGCCTGTTCCCAACTCCGTGAGAGCAGGACTGTCTGTCAGTCTGTCCGTCCTGCCTAGAATGGAGCGTCTCAGCGCAGGCTGCCCGAGGCTAGAAGTGGAGGCCCTGTTGTCCACAGGAAGCAGCCTGCACTCCCTGAAGACCGCTCCAATGTCAGCACTGGGGAGTGACCGAGTCAAAGTCTAATCATGGGGGGAAGTACAACAAATCAAGTGTTTCCCTTTCTGTCATGGTTCCCCACTCCCCGTGTTTCCTGGGTGAGTTGGCCCGTAGAGCCAAGGCCTGGACTAGAGGCTCCCTAATGGTCCCTCTCCACGTTGCTCAACGTCAGACGTGCCTCCCTCCTGCTTCCAAAGCCGCTGCCGGGCCCTTTTCCTCGCAGGCTGGGGGATGGGGGTGGGGGGAGGGGGGCTGGGCCTGTGGGAGCCGGCAGAGGCTCCCTGCTGAGTGGGGTTGACCAGCTGCCAGGGGTGACCCTGCCGCGGCTTTCTGGGAAGGAAGAGGCCCTGCGTGACTCAGAACCAAGTTAGGGAAAAACAAGCTCACTCGCTCGTGGCCCCTCGCCAGCCTGGCTTTGACCATGAGCTCATGGAAGAGGAAGCTGGGGCGGCAGCCGCACTCCCTAGCTTCTCACGGCCCCTGGAGCGTCTGGGCCTCGGGGCGGGCATGCGGCTCAGGGCCCTGGACTCTCCCTCCCTGGCTGCCTGACCAGGGGCTTCCCGGTTGAAAACCCCGTGCAGCACAGAAGGGATTGCTCGCGAGGGCGAGAGCGGCGGAAAGAGCACTGGCCTGGCCCTGGGACCGGCCCCCTGGGGTTTGCTCTCGGAGCCCCGCATCTCTGAAGACCAGTGGTGCTAACCCCAGAGACCAAACGAAGGGGCTGTTTGGAAGCCGGGGTTCCCCAGTTCAGGAAACAGAGGGTCCCGAGGGACTGGGCAGCCTGGCCCCCAGGGACGGGACCCTGGCCCGAGACTTAGCTGATGCTGGCTGCAGAGCAGGCCTCGCAGACGCGCCTTCACCAGCTCCTTCCTGTGTGAAGCCTCCCAGCTCTGAGCGGGCCTGCACTGGCCTCTCTCCCGGCCCCCCCTTCTCCCAGGCCCCCCCCTCTCCCGTCCCCCCCTCTTCCTGGCCCTCCCTCTCCCTGCCCCCCTCTCTCCTAACCCCTTGTTTCCCGCCCCCCCTCCCCCATGGGGCAACCCTGCTGCTGCTGCGCCCTCTCTCAGGCACTGTGTCCTGCTTCCTCTCCACCCTCCTGGAAACCCAGCCTGACCCCATGCACATTAGTCCACCTACTGTGTGCATAAACCTCTGGAAGCACCCACAGCGTGGTGTGGCCACGTGACTGTTGACCTCTCTGATGGCCTAGACCTGTACACACCATTTGGTGCCCGGGACCTTCTGACAAGGCCAAAAAGCGATTAAATTGTCAGCATTTAAAGAAAATCGGTAAGAATATAGCCCGTATCCTCGATCCGTCCCTGTGGGTTGTGCTCGCCTGTCTCTGGCTCCTGCCCTCTCACAGGGTGGGCAGTGCTTGCTGCGGGTGCTTTCTATTAAAGTGTGCTGTTGGAGCACACCTTACATGCTGGAGAGTCCACCCGTTTAAGGGAACCGGCTGATGATGAGTTTGACAAACTCCTAGTTGTGCAAGTGGCACCAGGATCACAGGGGGTGTTCCCACTGCATGGAGAGTACCTCTGGCAGCAGCACCCCTCGCCCACCGCAGCAGTGACCGCTGGCCTGGCTGTGCCCACGGTCCTGCCTGTTCCAGAACATCACGTGGCCAGGACAGCAGGCGGCACTGTGTCTGGAGTCTTGCTCAGTGTGTTTCTGTGATTCATCTATGTTCTGATGAATAAGAGGTTCTTTCCTTTTGGTTCTGAGTAGCATTCCATTATTTAAATATGACTGGCAGGCGGCTGTGGGGCCTAGACCAACAGACCAGGTCCCGAGGTGCGTGTCCCCTGGGCTGGGCTCTCCTCACCTTTCTCAGGGACTCTGAGGCCCACACTCCATTGCAGATCTTTTTCCAAGCGGCTGCCCAGGAAGATGGCTTCAGACCTGGGCCTTGCGTACCTTCCCCAGAGCAGAGGAACACCTGTTCTTCGACCTCCCCATGGCCCCTCCTCAGCCAGCCAGACTATGGGCGCCCTTGGACACTGACCATCTGCGGGCCCAGGGAGGGCGCTGGGAGGAAGGGACCCTTTCATTGCTGACCAGCCCTGCCTCCTGCTGGTTAGCCCACCTCCCACCCAGCTTCCTGTCTCCACCTTTGCTCCTGTGAGGTCTGTTCAGAGCAGCCTTTTGTTTTTGCTGTCATTTATTTACTAGAGGCCTGATGCACAAAGATTTATGCAAGAATGGGCCTTCCTTCCCCTGGCTGCTGTAAGGTTTGTGACAACGCAGGATACAACACACAGAGAGTCCAGGTGATTAGAAAGGGGGGGTTTAATCTTGCGCTCCCGGGCGAAATTCGCTGGTCCGAGGGTGGGCCAGGGAAGTTCGCGCCAAAAAGGGGCATAGGCACTTCTTTTATACAGCTGTTTAGTGAGGGGAGGGCGGAGGGCATGAGAGGTGTGGAATTCTGCCTCGGGCCAGGGGTCTAGGAAGGCGCCAGTTATCTCTGTCACCATCTACCTTGCATATGCATGCATAGGCTCTGGATTTCCCCCCTGCCTGACCTAACAGCTGCCAGCACCGCCTTCGCTCTGGCTGGAGCCGCCTTTCCGCCTTCCCATGCTGCCCAGAGGCCTGGAGCAGCTGGGGTGGTGTGGAACACCTGCGTTGGCCCACCCCACCACCAGCTGCTCAGCGCCTGCATATGCAAATCAATCCAGCATCTTTGTTGGGTTAATTTGCATACTCACTCCTGATTGGCTGGTGGACGTCGCAAAGGTATGGTCAATTTGCATCTTACTCTTTTATTAGTGTAGATTTATACATTTTTAAACATTGATTTCAGAGAGAGGAGAAAGAGGAAGGGAGAGGGAAAGAGAGATAGAAACATCAATGATGAGAGAGAATCATTGATCTGCTGCCTCCTGCACACCCCCCACCAGGGATCGAGCCCGAAACCCAGGCATGTGCCCTGACCAGGCATTGAACCAGTGACCTCTTGGTGCATGGGATGACACTCAACCACCGAGCCACACCTGCTGGGCTCAAAGCAGCCTTTTAAAAGCAGCCCAGGTCCTGTGGTGTCATTCCTTGCTCAGAGCCCTTCAGCGGTCCCCAGCCTCGTTCAGTAACTGCCAAGTCCTCACAGGACCAGCATGGAAAATTCTACAAGGACGTCATTTGATAGAGATTGCACTGAATCTGCAGATCAGTCCAGGAGTGTTGCCATGGTAACAATACTGCCTTCCAATCCATAAACATGGTGCCTTTCTGTTTATGTAGATCTCCATTAGCTGCTGTGATGTGTTAGTTTTCAGAATATAAGTTTTGCATTTTTGTTACATTTGTTCCTAAGTATTTTATTCTTTTGATGTTATTTAAGTGGAATTTTGTTAATTTTATCTTCTGATTGTTCATTGGTAGTGTGCAGACATATAGTTGATTTTTGTACAGTGGAACCTCCCTGAACTTTTTATTAAGTCTAATCTTTTGGTGGAAAAAAATAAATATATTACAGTTGACTTATTCACTCACATTGATGAACAATTGTGTGTTTTTCTGTTTTTTTTTTGTTTTTTTTTTTACTATTATGAATAAAGCTGCTATGAACATTCATATACAACTTTTTGTGGACACGTGTTCTTATTTCTGGAGTACATCTCAGGTGGGGTATTCAGCACAATTCTACCTTTGCAAGAGGCGCCCACACTGGCCTCACGGGTTCCTGCTGCAGGCTGTGGGCATGGGAGCCAGGAGAGCCGTTCCCAGCGTCTGCTGCGGGGTGTGCCCAGGCCCCAGGCATAGTGTGAGGGCACGCCGGTGCGCCTGCCAGGGCATGCAGATCACAGGCAGCGAGGCTCTGCAGCAGTTGGCGCCTTCACAGCTCCGCCATCACTGTCTGTGTTGTCCTCTGCACGTGAGAAAAGCGAGAGGTTAGCGGAGGCGCTCACTTTCCCAAGATGGGAGTTAAGATTAGGGCCCTGGTCTGCTCCGGTCCCAAATCCAGCGCACACTCCTTGTCAGAGAGCGGATGCGGAGCCTGTCCACTCGGGTGGCTGCCACGTTTAACTCCTCTCATTTCACGGCGAGCTTCTGGGAAGAGGGCTTTATGTCATTTGTTTGCCAGGCAGAGGCTGACACAGCGGGCGGGCAGGGCCAGGCGCATCCAGAGGCCCAGCTGCCAACCTCCTTGCGCCCCTCCTCTCAGCAAGACTCGTTGCTCGCTCCCTGCCCAGCTCTTTGGGTCCCTGCGTTGGAGGTGCCTGGAGGTTTTGTACTAGAAAGTTCCACGGACAGCACTGGGCCCGCGTTGGAGGGCGGGAGAAGGCAATGGCGCAGCGGGAGAGCACTGCTGTGGGCTGATGGCTTAAGGCTGCGCCACACGCTTAGGGAGACTCAGGTCAGTCCTCCCCGCCCATGCCACGCGCTCCGTGCCGAGGCCAGGAGCCGCGCCTTTAGAACCCTGCCATTGGAAAGGGGAAGCACATTTCTGTCACACCCATGACCCACACTTCTGTGAGAACGAAGCCGGAGGTTGAAGGGGCACTAAAGCCCTGAGCTCCTTGGCACAGGCCACACGGAGCCACCCCTGCTGGGCCGTGACCACACCCGCCGGCAGCCCTGTGGGACACGGAGGGCAGGGCGGCTGGGATGAGCGGCTGCAACTCTCGGGCTGTGAAATGCGGGCGGGAGTCCTCCACGCAGGTCTCAGCAGATGAGCTGTCAGCCGTGTTCCCACTAAGAACGGGGCAGGCCGGGTCGGCACAGCCTTGAGGCCCCGGCCTCTGGCCTCCGGAAGGGAAGGTAGGAGACAAGCACCTAGCAGCACCAAATCCGGAGACATCGCTGGGTTAACGCGAAGCTGACGCAGAAACCAGGCATCTGAGGAATTGAGAGAAGGCTGAGTGGGGGCGGGGCGGGGCGGGACGGGGCGGGAGAGCTTTGACCTGGGCCCCGGAACACCGGGCAGTCACGCAACCGGATCCGCTCCTGGCGTCCTTGCCAGGCTCTCTGCGGATGGTGGTTCTTAAGGAGGTCGTTGTGAGCTCACTCTCCGGAGGTCACCCGCGGCCCCGCGGCATTTCCTGGGCTTTGGCGCCCCCGCTCCAGCCTCTCCCCTCTGATAAATGCTGACTAAGCGTCCTCCGTGTTTTCTCTTCGGTCCTCCACCCAAATGGTCAACACACCAAACAAACAAGAAAAACCCCCGACTCCTACGCTTTTCATGGTGATTCTAGAAACAGAGAAACTCCAGATGCAAAAGGTTGGCGTTCCTCTCACAGCCCTGCGATGAGCATCCTTGCTGGGGCTCAGCAGTTCACCCGGCCCACAGCCTGCAGCAAGGGCCCGGAACCCCAGCCCCCCATGCGGACTTCTCCTTATGTACTGTAGTCACTCACCTGCCAGCAGTGATCTATGTGTGTCTTCCTAAAGCTTTGTGCACGCTGCCTCAGCTTCCTTAAACAGTTCTAAAGCTGCCCTGGCCGGCTGGGCTCAGTTCACTGAGGGTCAGCCTGTGGCCTGAAGGGTCCCGGGTTCGAATAGATCAAGGGCACCTGCCCGGGTTGCCAGCTTGATCCCCTGTAGGGAGCGTGCAGGAGGCAGCCAATCAATGATTCTCATAATCGATGTTTCTATCTCTCTCCCTCTCCCTTCCTTTCTGAAATCAATAAAAATATATTTAAAAAAGTATTTCTAAAGCCTCTACCTTTCCTTCTTAGGATTTGGATTTCTTTGGGTTCAAACCACAGAAACTTATTTAAACAGAAATGTAACTTAAACAGAAAAGTGTGCTGCTGGGAGGACATTGGTTACTCACAATTGAGCACCAGGCTCAGGCAACAAGGCACCAAGGACCCAGGTAATTTGGCGACAAGAACAAGTCTTGCTCTTGGTACCTGATGAAATGAATGAGTGACAGCTAATTTTCCCTTTCTCCCATTCATGTCCATCACCCCTCCCTATCATGTCCATCACCCTCCCTCCCACTCATGTCCATCACCCTCCCTCCCATTCATGTCCATCACCCTCCTTCCCATTCATGTCAATCACCCTCCCTCCCATTCATTTCAATCATTCTCCCTCCCATTCATGTCCATCACCCTCCCTCCCATTCATGTCCATAATTCTCCCTCCCATTCATGTCCATCACCCCTCCCTATCATGTCCATCACCTCTCCTTATCATGTCCATCACTCTCCTTCCCACTCATGTCAATCACCCTCCCTCCCACTCATGTCCATCACCCTCCCTCCCACTCATGTCCATCACCATCCCTCCCATTCATGTCCATCACCCCTCCCTATCATGTCCATCACCCTCCCTCCCACTCATGTCCATCACCCTCCCTCCCATTCATGTCCATCACCCTCCCTCCTATTCATGTCCATCCCCCTCCCTATCATGTCCATCACCCCTCCCTATCATGTCCATCACCCTCCCTCCCACTCATGTCCATCACCCTCCCTCCCACTCATGTCCATCACCCTCCCTCCCATTCATGTCCATCACCCCTCCCTATCATGTCCATCACCCTCCCTCCCATTCATGTCCATCACCCTCCCTCCCATTCATGTCCATCACCCCTCCCTATCATGTCCATCACCCTCCCTCCCACTCATGTCCATCACCCTCCCTCCCACTCATGTCCATCACCCGCCCTCCCATTCATGTCCATCACCCCTCCCTATCATGTCCATCACCCTCCCTCCCATTCATGTCCATCACCCCTCCCTATCATGTCCATCACCCTCCCTCCCACTCATGTCCATCACCCTCCCTCCCATTCATGTCCATCACCCTCCCTCCCATTCATGTCCATCACCCCTCCCTATCATGTCCATCACCCCTCCCTATCATGTCCATCACCCTCCCTCCCACTCATGTCCATCACCCTCCCTCCCATTCATGTCCATCACCATCCCTCCCACTCATGTCCATCACCCTCCCTCCCATTCATGTCCATCACCCTCCCTCCCATTCATGTCCATCACCATCCCTCCCACTCATGTCCATCACCCTCCCTCCCATTCATGTCCATCACCCTCCCTCCCATTCATGTCCATCACCCCTCCCTATCATGTCCATCACCCCTCCCTATCATGTCCATCACCCTCCCTCCCACTCATGTCCATCACCCTCCCTCCCATTCATGTCCATCACCATCCCTCCCACTCATGTCCATCACCCTCCCTCCCATTCATGTCCATCACCCTCCCTCCCATTCATGTCCATCACCATCCCTCCCACTCATGTCCATCACCCTCCCTCCCATTCATGTCCATCACCCTCCCTCCCATTCATGTCCATCACCATCCCTCCCACTCATGTCCATCACCCTCCCTCCCATTCATGTCCATCACCCTCCCTCCCATTCATGTCCATCACCCCTCCCTATCATGTCCATCACCCTCCCTCCCACTCATGTCCATCACCCTCCCTCCCATTCATGTCCATCACCATCCCTCCCACTCATGTCCATCACCCTCCCTCCCATTCATGTCCATCACCCTCCCTCCCATTCATGTCCATCACCCTCCCTCCCATTCATGTCCATCACCCCTCCCTATCATGTCCATCACCCTCCCTCCCACTCATGTCCATCACCCTCCCTCCCACTCATGTCCATCACCCTCCCTCCCATTCATGTCCATCACCCTCCCTCCCATTCACGTCCATCACCCTCCCTCCCATTCACGTCCATCACCCCCCCTTATCATGTTCATCACCCTCCTTCCCATTCATGTCCATCACCCCTCCTTATCATGTGCATCACCCTCCTTCCCATTCATGTCCATCACCCTTCCTTATCATGTGCATCACCCCCCCCTCCCATTCATGTCCATCACCTTCCCTCCCATTCAGGTCCATCATTCTCCCTCCCATTCATTTCCACCAGCCCTCCCTATCATGTCCATCACCCCTCCTTATCATGTGCATCACCCCCCCTCCCATTCATGTCCATCACCTTCCCTCCCATTCAGGTCCATCATTCTCCCTCCCATTCATTTCCACCAGCCCTCCCTATCATGTCCATCACCCCTCCTTATCATGTCCATCACTCTCCTTCCCACTCATGTCCATCACCCTCCCTCCCACTCATGTCCATCACCCTCCCTCCCATTCATGTCCATCACCCTCCCTCCCATTCATGTCCATCATTTTCCCTCCCATTCATGTCCATCACTCCTCCCTATCATGTCCATCACCCTCCCTCCTTATCATGTCCATCACCCTCCCTCCCATTCATGTCCATTACCCCCTTATCATGTCCACCACCCTCCCTCCCATTCATGTCCATCATTCTCCCTCCTATTCATGTCCATCACCCTCCCTCCTTATCATGTCCATCACCCTCCTCCCATTCATGTCCATCACCCCCCCTTATCATGTTCATCACCCTCCTTCCCATTCATGTCCATCACCCCTCCTTATCATGTGCATCACCCTTCCTCCCATTCACGTCCATCATCCCTCCTTATCATGTCCATCACCCTCCCTCCCATTCATGTCCATCACCCCTCCCTATCATGTCCATCACCCTCCCTCCCACTCATGTCCGTCACCCTCCCTCAGCAGAGACGAATCAGCCTAGTTTCCGTAGGAGCCTGGGGAATGAGGACACCTTACTGGACATTGGTCAGGACTGGGTATCTCTCTGTAATCCCAGGGCTGTACCCACAGAAGAGGCAGTGGCAGCTGGATGCCAAAGTCCAGAGAAGATCCCCGAGACCCCATTCTTTCCTCCTAATGGCCACCTTTCACTTTCCCTAGTTATCTCGAGTACGAGTGACAAATGTAGCTTCCCAGGTTGTAGAAAAGAGATAGGAAAATAAATCCATCTGCAGCAGCATTTTTCCCAAAAGTGAAGTGTGGTCTTACCCCTCAGCATTGAGTAAAAGGGTTATGGAAGACTAGAGGCCCAGTGCACGAAATTCATGCACGGGTATGTGTGTCCCTCAGCCCAGCCTGCACCCTCTCCAATCTGGGACCCCTTGAGGGATGTCCGACTGCCCGTTTAGGCCTGATCCAGCTGGGATCCTAAACGGCCTAAACGGGCAGTCGGACATCCCTCTCACAATCCAGGACTGCTGGCTCCCAACTGCTTGCCTGCCTGCCTTCCTGATTGCCCCTAACTGCTTCTGCCTGCCAGCCTGATCACTCCCTAACCACTCCCCTGCCAGCTGGAATGATGCCTTACTGCTCCCCTGCCAGCCTGTTTGCCCCTAACTGCCTTCCCCTGCAGGCCTGGTCACCCCTAACTGCCCTCCCCTGCAGGCCTGGTCCCCCCTAACTGCCCTTCCCTGCAGGCCTGGTCCCCCCTAACTGCCCTTCCCTGCAGGCCCGGTCGCCCCCAACTTCCCTCCTCTGCCGGCCTGGTCACCCCTAACTGCCCTCCCCTGCTGGCCTGATCACGAACAACTGCCCTCCCTTGCAGACCTGGTTCCTCTCAACTGCCCTCCTCTGCTGGCCATCTTATGGTGGCTATCTTGTGTACACATAGGGGCAGTCATCTTTGACCACATGGGGGCAGCCATCTTGTATGTTGAAGTGACAGTCAATTTGCATATTATTCTTTTATTAGATAGGATGGAGGCCTGGTGCACAGGTGGGTGCTGGCTGGTTTGCCCTGAAGGGTGTCCTGGATCAGGGTGGGGGTTCCCTTGGAGCATGGGGTGGCCTGGGCGAGGGGCCTGTGGTGGTTTGCAGGCTGACCACCTCCCCTGGAAACCCAAGCGGAGGCCCTGGTATCTGGGATTTATTTTTCTTCTAAAATTGAAACTTTGTAGCCTTGAGCAGAGGCCTGGGCTGGCCAGGGTGTGCGGAAAGCTTGGCTTCCTCCATTGCCGGAGAAACCCAAGCCTCCTGTTCTCCCCATGGCCGCAGCCATCTTGGTTGGGTTAATTTCCATACTCGCTCCTGACTGGCTGGTGGGCGTGGCTTGTGGGTGTAGTGGAGGTATGGTCAATTTGCATATTACTCTTTTATTAGATAGGTTGATGTGGTTGAGTGTGACCTATGGACCAGGAGGTCATGGTTTGATTCTGGTCGCCAGGGTGTGAGCTGGATGCCCAGTAGGGGGCGTGCAGGAGGCAGCAGATCCATGATTCTCTCTCATCACCGTGTGTCTCTCTCTCCCTCTCCTCTGCTCTGAAATGAATGTGTGCACATGAGGAATAGGCGGCATTGCACTTGGGTAGGGAGCTGTGCCTCAGAGGCATTTAGGAACATCCAACCTGGCCTTGACCTGCTCGGCCAGGGAGGAGGGCAGAGGCTGGCACAGGCCTTTGGGAGCGGAGGCAGTGCAGTGCTGGTGTGGGGCTTTGGGAACCAGAAGGTCGAGATAAATCTGAGAGGCCTTTGCCAACTGCCCTGAAGGGAAAGTTCAGGCGGGGCGGGGGGGGGGGGGGGCCCTCTCGAGGCAGAATCAGGGTGGGGTGTGGGCCCAAGCACTTGGGAGGTGTCTGAAGTCAGGCCACCCAGGAACAGGGCTGGCAGTATGTTTCTGGGGTTGCTTGGGGTGGAGAAGGTCGTGGGGCCAGCAGGATGGCAAAGGGGAGAAGCCAAGCCAGGATGTGGGAATGTGGGCTGAGCCGCTCGGAGCCACAGGTGGGCTCTTGGCACAGATGGCACTGCTGGCTCTGCCGTGGGCAGGGCAGCGTTTTGCAGGCCACACCAGACAGGCATTGGTGGAGGTTTGTCCAGAGTGTGAGTTGGGGGACGGCTTAGCTCCCCTTGGTCCAGGACAATTCTCCAGGGAAGAGGGCAGCTGCCTGCTGGTGGCATCCATTCCAGTGGGTTGCTTGTAGGCATTGGATTTGAGGTGGCAAGGGGGCCCCGTGTTGACACATAACTATCGGGCTCTGGGGTACGAGGCGGGGGTTCAGCTGGAAGAGGAGAGCCAGCTCTGCAGGTGCTGAGGAGAGAAGAGCCGCCTTCAGAGGCCAGTGGCTACCCCAGGTGGTGGACGGTGAGAGGGGAGGTGAGCGAGTGGGAAGCATGCTCTGTGGCAGTGGACCTCACATGAGAGCAGAGGTGACGGGCAAGCAGTTGGAGGGGTGAGTGTGGAGAAGAGGCCGAGGTGCCTTTGCTTGCTTGTCTGTCTGTCGGTTGGGAGGTCTGGTGGGCTTGGAGGGTTTTGGGGCAGCACCAGGCAAGAGCCAGCGATGTTCCCACACCTCCTGCCCCTCCATTCTGCCCAGCTCTCCTCCTCCCGGCACAGGCACTTCCCTCCATGTGCTGCTCAGTCCTGCTGTCACCAAGTGACTCTGTGTCCAAGTGCCTGATGCTGCCCGAGGGTCACCCCACGACTCAGGGCAGGAGATACCTCAGCTCTGTGCCTGTGTCTGTGGGTCAGGAGTTTGGATGGAGCCATGATGCCCAGGGCGGCAGCTGTGAGACTCAAGAGCTGGGACTGGCATTGTCTGCTGGCTGCTTCTCCTCGGGCAGTGCGCGCCAGCTGCCGGCAGGGGCCTCGGTCCCTCGCCTGGTCTTCCCTCGCCTGGCCTAGACCGGGCTGCTGTGCCAGGGCTGGTCCTGGCAGCCACGACTGCTTTCTTGTTGTGCTCTGTGCTGTTTCCACAAGCCCTGCTGGCACAGCGCCACCCAGCTCCAGAGGGAACAGGATCCACCTAGTGTCAGCCACCCAACTGAAAAGTGTGGGGGAGGGGCCCTCCCTTTTGGAAATGCACCTGCCATTCTCTTGTTTGCTTCTTCCCACGCCCGGATTCAAGGACCATCAGTGGGAACACGGCCGAGGAGCATCGGGGCGCAGGGACCCAGCCGGTGACGAGGCTCAGCAAAGGCCGCAGCGGACACCAGGGGAGGAAGAACCTCCAAGCCCCACATCTATTTGGCACACCTGTCGTCATCTGACCCTCCGGTGGCTCCTGTGGCCATTTCCCGGTTGCAGATACTGAGGCCTAGAGGGTAGGTGGCTGCCCAGGACCCTGCCAGCAGGAGCTCAGCTGGGACAGGTCCCAGGTCTTCTGGGCTGAAGCTGTCGTTGGATGCCTCCCAGTAGCAAGTGGAATGACTGCCTCAGGGTGGGCTGTTCCTTGGATGACCTGCCCCTCCATTCTCCGAGCAGGCAGCCCAGGCATCCACAGTGCCGACCCCTCAGCCGCTCATGATGGGTCCTGCATTCACACAGACTTACATGAGTGTTTTCCATGATTTGCCTTTTCCCCTGTGGGAACAGGTGAGGGCTAGGACAGGAGCCCTCACACTCTTTTAGCCTCCAGCGGGGAAGGGGCCCAGGTGACTAGGAGGCATGGAGTGGGGAGGTAGGGGGGGTGGCGGGGGGTGGGGAGGCTCAGGTGGAGCAATCAGTGATCCTGGAAGAGGGGAAGCCCAAAGGGGCGCAACCCAGGCACTTACTGTGGGTCCTGGCGGAGGTGAGACAACAGCAGACTTCCACCCACTTCCCAACGCCCATCCCGGCCACCCTGTGCTTCGCAGTTTCTGGAGCGCCTGGTACAATGGAGGTGTGGGTGGAAAATGGAGGTGCGGGTGGCAGTGTGGAGGAGTGGGTGGCAAAATGAAGGTGCAGGTGGCAATGTGGAGGTGTGGGTGGCAAAATGGAGGTGCGGGTGGCAGTGTGGAGGTGCAGGTGGCACAGTGGAGGTGCGGGTGGCAGAGTGGAGGTGCGGGTGGCAGAGTGGAGGTGCGGGTGGCAGTGTGGAGGTGTGGATGGCAGTGTGGAGGTGTGGATGGCAGTGTGGAGGTGTGGATGGCAGTGTGGAGGTGTGGATGGCAGTGTGGAGGTGTGGATGGCAGAGTGGAGGTGCTGGTGGTACAGTGGAGGTGTGGATGGCAGAGTGGAGGTGTGGATGGCACAGTGGTGGTGTGCGTTTTACAGTGGAGCTGTGGGTGGCAGTTGGAACGTGCCGGTGGCACAGTGAAGTTGCGGGTGGTACAGTGGAGGTGTGGGTGGCAGTGTGGAGGTGCTGGTGGTACAGTGGAGGTGTGGATGGCACAGTGGAGGTGTGGATGGCAGTGTGGAGGTGTGGATGGCAGAGTGGAGGTGCTGGTGGTACAGTGGAGGTGTGGGTGGCAGAGTGGAGGTGTGGATGGCACAGTGGTGGTGTGCGTTTTACAGTGGAGCTGTGGGTGGCAGTTGGAACGTGCCGGTGGCACAGTGAAGTTGCGGGAGGCAGTGTGGAGGTGTGGGTGACACAGAGAAGGTGTGGGTGACACAGAGAAGGTGCGGGTGGCAGAGTGGAGGTGCGGGTGGTACAGTGGCAGTGCGGGTGGCAGGGTGGTCATCTTCTCAGCAGGAGGTGGGAGCAGAGGCTAGAGCCTGCATCAGGCCTCAGTCTTCCCAGTGCTTCCCCGCCCCGCCCCCACCCCCCACCGGCTCCGCCTGCCCCGGGCCTGGGCTCTCTCAGGGACTGCAGCTCAGGAAGGACCTTCTGAGGCCGCAGTTTCCACCTCGCCTGTGGGGCGACAGTGTGGCTGCTCTCCACTCTCCGCAGGCCCATGCCGCTCCCCTGCTGAAGGCACATGCCCTCCCCTGCATGGCCGGTGCCCACCCTGCCGTTGCTCCCGCCCCATAGGAATTGCTCATGCTTAAGTCAGATCCCTCTGGAAGGTGCCCCACACTCATTCTCCCCACATTGTTAGTGTAACTAACTAACAATGTTGTTTTTCCCCTCTGATGAGTGAAATTATAGATGTTTGTGCAAAATCTATAAAATTCAAACTGTATACAAAAGAAGATGAAAAGTTCCCACAGCCCAAACAGCCAACATTACTACCTGGTGGGTTTCCTCTGCTTCAGGCAGCCACACACTCATTTCCTTCCGTCTGAAAGCCCCCTCCCCTCCCCCTCCCTCCCCTCCCCCTTCCTCCCCACCCCTCCTGCCCCTCTCCCTTTACTTTCCACACCCTCCCCTCCTTCCCCTCCTCTCCCTCCCCTCCCCCTCCCTCCCCTCCCCCCAGCTGTGAGTATATCAGCTCATTCCTTCAGAGAAACCTTGCCTCCCTGCCTCCCTGCCTCCCTGCCTCCCTGCCTCCCTGCCTCCCTGCCTCCCTGCCTCCCTGCCTCCCTGCCTCCCTGCCTCCCTGCCTCCCTGCCTCCCTGCCTTCTACGCCTCTACAGCTTGGCTTCCTCCTTCCACTGAAATGTCCAGATCTCTCGTGACTCTGACCCCATCACGTTCCCGTCTTCTTCTGCCTGCCCTGCTCCTGGTTACTCTTTGTCAGGAAAAACTGTCTCGCTTTGGAGCAAGCAAATGGGGTTTTGCCTCCTTTGGCTCTGAGGCCACCAAGAATCACAGTCCCTGTCTTGGGCCTCATTGGAACCACCTACTCTTGAGAACTGAGACCTGAGGACAACCTGTCACAGGCACAGCTCCTTCCTGCAGAGATGTGCCAGCAGCTCTGCTCCTGGTGGGCCTGTGCGTGTCTGCCAGGGAGCCCCTCACTGGGGGGCCAGCTCCCCTTCTCAGCCAGCACTCAGGCTTGTACTTTGGTTTGCACCAAGCATGTCAAACTGGCGGCCTGCAGGCCGCATACGGCCACAATGAATATTTTTGGGGCCCAGCCAATATGACGGTATGTAAGAAATGGTTTAATAAAAATTTCAGAACTAATTTTATAATACCCTGTTATGCATAATTATTAATAACGGGCTACAACGTTCACTAATGACTGATGACTATAAACGTGTTGCATTCATTTCCCTTATGTGCCTTACGCGCAGGCGCACCATTTCTCTCCATTAATACCAGCAGCGAATATTTTAGCAGCAGATGGCTACTGCATTAGTCTTGTGCTGACTTGTTTGGTGTGTGCAACAGGAAATAGTTAGCTTTCGGAGAACAAGAAAAATAGGTTTACTTGTGTTACGCTTGTTAATTTGTGCAGTTATTCAGTGTCTGGTAAGTTAATGTTCAAGAAAAATATTAATTTTTATTAAAATGTTCTATTATTTTATCTTAACTCTGACTCATTTATTTCAGCTCTTTTTAAAAAATATATATTTTATTGATTTTTTTACAGAGAGGAAGGGAGAGGGATAGAGTTAGAAACATCGATCAGCTGCCTCCTGCACACTCCCTACTGGGGATGTGCCTGCAACCAAGGTACATGCCTTGACCAGAATCAACCTGGGACCCTTCAGTCTGTAGACCGAGGCTCTATCCACTGAGCCAAACCGGTCAGGGCTATTTCCACCCTTTGTATTCAGCACATCTCTTATCAAAATAAACCTATGTTTCTATGAAAATTGAAGCTTTTGTTTTTTGTGGCTCACATCAACTCTAACCTTGTTTATTTGGCCAGTGCTCCAGCTGCACATTCCTGGAGGCCTGCATCCCCCTCCCTCCCTCCGACCCCCAAGCTTCCTGGGGCGGGAGCTCCAGTGCCCTCAAGCCATCACAGGGCCTGGCCCCAGGAAGCGGTTCTTGGAGGTAGCTCTCTTGGTAGCTAGCGTTGGCCTGAGTTGTCCTCAGTTCCTTAGCGAGTGTGTGTGTTTTGCTGTCTAAAAGGGACTGACATTTCTCAGAAGGATCCTGTCAGGCCCACTCTGCACACCCTGGGCTGCAGCTAAGAAGCATCCCTCCAGGATCACGTGCCCCAGGGCCTGCGCTAGAAGGACGTGTTATGTGGCAGGTCAGTCTATTAGGAATCTAGTGCAGCTGCGATCTGGTGAGTGTTAAAGCGGCGGAGGCATGCTCCCCGTGCTGGCCTCCAGAGTTGGCTTCTGCAGTTTCTGAAGGAAAAGGTGGACCGGCTGGGAGGGGTCCTAAAAGAAGCCCAACTGAAGCAGCCTGGATTTTGAGAGGCGCTGGACGTCTGGTTTGAGAGGGGAGGGTGTGAGGGCAGTAGCTGAGCCCTTGGTTGACTCTTGGACCTCTGGGGACTGAGGGAAAAAAGGGGTGCAGTTTCTCCAGGGCATGCGGAGGTCTGGCCTCCCCCAGAGCGGCCCCTGTGGTGGGCCTGGCTGCCAGGCCTAGAACCAGGTGGGGTGCTCTTCAGGGCATTGTTTCTGGAGCAGGCAAGGCTGCAGAGAAGCAGCAAAATGTGAAACAAAGCCAGCTTTCCGGGTGCGGGTGTGTATAGACCTGTGATTTTTCCTAAGTTCACAACTACTTTGATGTTCTCCTTCTCTCTCCATCTCCTCCTCCTTAAATGCCAAATTATTTTCAAAGTATTTTCCCTTTCTCCTGGCTTATCGGATGCCTGGCCGGGTCAGCTGAGTGGCCTGACTTGTAATGGACCCTGGGCAAGGAGTGGGCAGTGCCGACACTGTGGTCTGAGGAGTGGGCTCTCCTTTGCTTCTGTGACCCTAGAGGACAGTCGGAAAACGCCAGGCATGAGTCAGTCAGGGCTGAAGCCAGATTTGATATGAGTGAGCCCACAGGGACACAGGACACCAGGGGCCCATTCTTCCACCCCTGTTACATACACGGACATTTGTGCTTGCACTCACCAATGTTTCTTTTTCATTTTTATCGATTTTAGAGAGGAAGGGTGAGGGAGAGAGAAATAGAAACATCAATGATGAAAGAGCATCATGGATTGGCTGCCTCCTGCACGCCCCCTACTGGGGATTGAGACCCAAACCCAGGCATGTGCCCTGACTGGGAATTGAACCCTGACCTACTGGTTCATAGGTCAATGCTCAACCACTGAGCCACCCGGCCCGGCCATCCCAATGTTTCTAGGTAGACAGAGAAGGAGCTAGTAACAATAGTGGCTTCTGGGGAGTAGAACTAAAAAAGACCCAACACCAATGAACAGATGTTATTTTTATAATAAAAATGTACTTCAAAAATAAAAATGGCAGCAACAATAAGCTCACAGATTGATAATATCTTCCAGTTCAAAGCACAGGCTGCTGGAGACTGCTTCCAGAGGAGGAGCGGGGCCCCGCTGGGCTGTGAGCAAGCGGGACGCTGTCCAGCTGTGGCGCTTCCACTGGGCTGAGAGCGGAGGCCATATAGGCCAGGCTGGGAGTGTGCCAAGGCCCCGTGCAGGGCCAGCGCCTGTCTTCACTGGTCTGTGACCACCCGCCTCACCCTGAGCCCCAGGCCCAAGGGCATGGGGAGAAGAGAGCCACTGGGCTCCTCGGCCGACCTGGGGACTAAGGGAGCCAATGTGTGGGTCGCACCGTCCCAGCAGGAGAGTGAGGGGACCGGTGAAGCTCAGGGCCCAGCCGGCGGGTCAGGGCGCAGGATGACGCCGGCCTTCTCCAGTGTACCGCCTTCCTGAGCACCTCCTCTCAGCGTCTCCTCCCTGCTATTGGTGGAACTAGAAGGTTTCGTTTTAATTTAAGAAGACTTTTCTTAGTTAAAAACTTCATTTTAAAAATTAACATTGCTCTTGCCTGCATGGCTCAGTGGTTAGAGCATCGACTTGCACACCAAAGGGTCTCAGGTTTGATTCCTGTCAAACACATGTACCTGAGTTGCAGGTTCGATCCCCGGCTTGAGGGGGCCATGAGGGAGGCAACCAATTGATGTGTCTCTCTTACATTGATGTCTTTCTCTCTCCCCTTCCCCTCCTTTCCACTCTCTCTGAAAATCAATGGAAAAAATATCCTTGGGTAAGGATTTAAACAAATGAACACAGAATGACCTTGACTTTTCAGTGTGTTCTACATCACAGCTAGCACACAGTGACACTCAGTGATCCCCACACGATAAAGACGAGACCCTCCCACTGCCCCGTAGCCCCTGCTGACCCTGGAGTCACACTCTGCTGCCCACCCCATGGCCGAGTTGCTCTGATCTAGTCTCCATCACTATATTTTTATATTTTCAAAATGTCTCATGAACAGTTTAGCCTGTAATCTTTGAGACCAGGTTTTTTCAGTCAGCTAATG
The DNA here is from genome assembly GCA_026230045.1 of Corynorhinus townsendii. Lineage (NCBI taxonomy): Eukaryota > Metazoa > Chordata > Mammalia > Chiroptera > Vespertilionidae > Corynorhinus > Corynorhinus townsendii. The sequence continues at coordinate 99,019,362 of JAPDVU010000004.1, read as the reverse complement.
CCTTTGAGGTTCCTCCAAATTGTTACCTGTCTCAATGATTTGTTTCTTTTTTGCATCTGGATAGTAATCCATGCTACAAAAACTGATTTACCCTTTCCAACCCAGTTTTGAGAAATTACGATTGAAGCTCTAACATTTAGTGGACAGATTTTTGTATGAATACATTTTTATTTTACTCAGGTGGATTGGTGAGTTATATGGTAGGTGTGTTAATCTGATAAGAAATTGCTAAACCATGTTCCAGGTATGACTGCATTCCAGCAGTGATGTGTGGTCTGCCCGTGCCTGCATGCCGCCAGCCTGCAGGGCTGTCAGAACTGTTTGCTTTAGGGGCACTTTATCATGGTTTCAACATGCATGTCTCTAATGGCCAAAATGCTGAGCATCTTTTGTGTGCCTGTTTGCCTTCCTTATATCCTCTTTGGTGAAGCGGCTATTCACGTTGTTTGCCTAATTTTAAGTGGAGGTGTCTGTTTCCTTGCTGTTGAGTTCTGGAGTTCTTTATATATTCTGATACACGTCCTTTGTCAGAGAATGATACATTCTTCTACTCAGTACCTTGTCCTTTCAGTCTCTCAGCAGGAGCTTTGGCACAGAAAATATTTTTTATGTTGATGAAGAATATTTTTATTACATACTTGAGGATTGGTGCACGGAAATTGTGCACTCAGGGGGCCCCTCAGCCTGGCCTGCACCCTCTTGCAGTCTGGGAGCCCTCGGGGTGATGTCCTGAGTGTTGCTGTGGAGGCAGGAGAGGCTCCTGCCACTGTCGCTGCACTCGCCAGCCATGAGCTCAGCTTCTGGCTGAGTGGTGCTCCCTCTGTGGGAGCTCACTGACCACCAGGGGGCAGCTCCTGCATTGAGCGTTTGCCCCCTGGTGGTCAGTGTGTGTCATAGCGACCGGTCATTCTGCTGTTAGGTCGATTTGCATATTAGCCTTTTTTAATATAGGATTTTTCTTGAGATTTAATTGACATGTAGCAATGTACCAATCTTAACTATACAGCTCACCCAGCAGGTTCCCCTGAGCCTGTTCCTACCTGCAGTCAGTACTATTCCGGCTTCTTCCACCACAGATTAGCTTTGACTACAAGTCTCTAAGAACTGCGCTTCACATTCTGTGACTGACTTGATTTTGTCTTGGAAACTGGAAGTTTCCGAAGCCCCTGTCTCGGGGAGCGTCTGTGACCCTCCCCAGTGACATCTGGGCTGGCCGGCAAGCCCCACTGCATAGCAGGGTCCGAAAACTTGGTAGAAAATGGCAGAAAGGGTCTCGGCACCCTGAAAGTCCAGTGACACGGGAAGGGCACAGTCCTAGGAATCAAAGTATGTGGGCCAGCCCCCTCTCTGACATTTACTGCAGGTCCTTGAACACACTGTATAACCGGACCCTTAACCCTCAGCCGCCTCACCGCCGAAGCGGGAACAGTGACCTCCACTGTGATGACCAGGCCTGTCCACAGTGGAGTCTCTCCTTCCGGGCACCCAGCAAGATGGTGCTTTGCCATCCATTGACGCTTACCAATTCCCCAGCATGGCCGGGGGACTGACTTTGATCAATGAAAACATGTTCCATCTACGTGGAAGTTAAAAGCAGCGTGTGCTTTCCCCACTCTCTCCTCCTTCCACAGGGACAGTGATGCCCTGGCCCGGCCCGCCTGCCCGCCCTGCCTGCCTGCCCGGCCGCCCGGGACCCTGCCCCCCCGCACCCTCCCCCCCCACCCGCCCCCCGCATTGGCATTGCGGTGGCTCAAAGCAGAGCTCCGCCAGCCCACGCCGCGGCCGCCTGGAGCATAAGGAGACCTTCGCTGCCTAGAGCCATCGCGCTTTGTGCCGTTGGTTAGAGGCACAGCCTCGCTTGTTTGGATGACATACCATATTATTGATATCACCAAGATTAAATGAATAAAGTGAGTAGAACACGAGGAACATAAGCCTTGATTCCCTTCCTCTCACAATCTCCTTTTTTTCTGGGGAGTCTCGCGGACACAGGGAAGCTCTTATCAGCCTAAAACCCTTGATAAGAGATAAGAGAACAGACAGACAACCACCCAACCTGAAAAGAAAAGATACAAAGCAACAAAGGGCACAGAAGGATGGCGGGCGCAGGAGAAACGTGGTGATGAAGGAGCGACAGCCTGGAGCGGCGGGGAGGAGAGGCGCCCGCTGGAGGCAGAGGGAGTCTCCCACAGCCTTAAGGCAAATGGACACAGTGTCAGTTTGAGGTCAAGCTACACCATCTGTCATGGTCGCTGAAGGCACAAGCTTGGGTTCTACTTGTTCTTGGTTGTCAATTTTTGTCAATCTTTCCACCCAGTGTTTACCGAGCACCTACTGTGTGCCTGGCACTGTGCTTGTGCCGAGTTTAAGGAGGTGAGCGGGACCCAGGCTGGCCTCAGCCTTCAGGGCTCCCCAGTGTGGTGTGCAGCAGCCCCGTCAATGGTTCAGGCACTGTTTGACCTGGGTGATGACGCAGGTGCGTTCACGGGACAAAGGGAGGAGAAGGGAACAGGCCCACGCAGGGGTCAGCCAGGGCTTGCTGGAGGCAGGAGTCCCAGGGCCTTGGGGGTACCTAGGAATCGGCAGAGGCAGGGAGGGCATGCTGGGCAGAGGGGCAACAGGAGGCAGGTGGTGGAGGGAGAGACTCCCGTGGGTTGGGGTAGGAGGAGCCTTGGGTCAGGCAGTGGCATCAGGAGATGGGGCTGGAGTGGGACTGAGGCCACGCACAGGGCTGGGCGTCGGTCACTGGGTGGCTGGGCTGTCAGCAGAGAGGTGACGCGGTCATACTTTGGGGGCTGCTGGGGCTGCTGGGTGAGCAGCAGGGGCAGGAGCTCTTCCCAGGCGATCTCGGGGGCTTGGGCGGCTCTGCGAACTCCGCATGGAGGCGCGCTTCCCTCCGGAGTCCCCGAGGGGATTCTTACCATCCCCTTGTGGATCTCAGGGAGCGGGGCACCAAGAGGGGGTCCTGTGCCTGCCTTGGTCGGAGGCTCTCGCAGAGGCAGGTTTCTCGCAGAGGCACTGCTTCAGGTTTCGAAATCGTCCACAGAGATGACCTCATTGTAGCTGTGCAACAGCAGCTTCCATGAAGCAGGTGTTATTCATAGCCCAAACCTCCCAGGGAGAAAACAAAGTGAGTTGTCAAAGGTCAGAGTTAGGCGGCAGAGCCCAGATGCAGCCCTGGCCTGGCGGCCAAGTCCCCAGGGGTCATGTTCACGAGTCAGTGGCCAGCCTCACGCTCCACACATTGTGGGGCTCAGACCAGGGCTCCCAGCCTGCTCCACTCCTCCTGCCAGGGAAACGCTTTTCTGAACGGAGGAGGCAGTCACGGAGAAACATGGTTTTGGCATCAGTTTCTTAGTTAGGCAACGGTTTCCGCCCTCCAGCTGGTGACACCAGCCACCTGGATTTCTGCCAGTTCTCCGCCCGGGAAGCAGACTTCCGGCTGGGCTCCTGGCCGAGCAGACCTCTCAGTGTGCAGAGTGAGAGACTGGGAAGCAGCCCCAGGGAAGGTTCCATGAGGGGAAGGACTCAAACATGGGCAGGAGGAGTCCACAGGGCCTGCGGGGGAGGAGCAGGGAGTCCTCTCCGGGCCTGGGGTCTTTTCTGGGCAGAAAGGGTCAGACTGAGAGGTTTCAGATGTTGTGACTAATGGACTTAAGTAAATTGGGGGTGCAGGGGAAGGAAGGTAAGCAAAGCTGAGGAAATCTGGGAAAATTACACACGAAGATACAAACACAGGAGGTCAAGCAGGGGCTGGGGCAGAGTACAGATGCAGCGTGCATGCACTGTGCCGTGGACACCACATCCTAAGAAACCGGAACATCGAAGCACCAGAGCCCCACGTTTCTGCTTTGTTGAATTATAAAAGCACACCAGCTGTAGGAAAACCTAAACCATAGATAAGTGAGTTAAAGTGGGAGTTAAAGTGCCCCCTCCCCAGCCCTCACCAGGCCTTGAGCGGCTCCTTCAGCCAGTCTTGTCTTGTTCAGGCCTCATGATGACCCTATGAGGTAAGAACTATTATTATCCTTGGTTTTTAAAAATTTCCCATTGCGATAATGCTGATATGTGTGTGGATGTACACATATCTGAGTTCTGCTTTTATTTTAAACTAAAGGCCCGTTGCACGATATTTGTGCAAGAATAGGCCTTCCTTCCCCTGGCTTCACTCCGGGCCACCTGGGAGCCGCTAAGTCCCCACTCCCTGGCTGCCCGGGAGCCGCCAGCACACAGACTTACTTAGACTCACTCCCTTTGTGCCCCAGTGCTGCAGAAGTGGAGGATCCAGGGATATGCCACTAAGCATATACATATAGTCAAGTCACTGTGGTTTAAAGTGGATGACGTAGATCTACAATGATACCACTAACCCACCGTGCACATACTGGTAAACTCTTTTCTTTTACAGTAGGTCCTCGGGTTACGTTGGAGATCTGTTCCTACAGTGCGATGTGAAGCCATTTTTGCCGTAAGTCAGAACCCACCTACATAAGCACCTATGTCACTCACATGGAGCATATACACAGCAGTAATAAAGTGAAACAGTAAAAAAAAATTTAAAAGAAAGATAACAATTCCTGACCTTTACTTGTGGTAAATAAATAATAAAAAATATAAAGCACATATGTACATACGTCAAAATGACGGAATTTTTAAAAAAATAAATAAATGGGAGATGGCGGTGTAACCACGAAATGATGTATGTTGAGTTCAACATAACCCAAGGACTGTCTGTACTTTGCTGTTGGTTTTCAGGGAATGCTTTTATTTTATTACTAGAGGTCCGGTGCACAAACTTTGTGTGTGGGGGGGGTCCCTCAGCCCGGCCTGCACCCTCTCCAATCCAGGATCCCTCAGGGGATGTCTGACTGCCTCTCGTAATCCAGGACTGCTGGCTCCTAACTGCTCCCCTGCTGGCCTGATCGCCTCTAACTGCCTCTGCCTCGCCCCACACCTGGGACCCAGGATTCCCTCCTCCAGCCATCTGCAGGCACCTGGGACCCAGGCTTTTCTTCCTCTGGCTGGCCGCAGGCACCCAGGACCCAGGACGGCTTCGCCCAGGCCAGCCACAGCCGCAGGGGACCGTGGGCAGGTGGCTTTACCTGGGCTGCAGCTGCAGGCGTCTGGGACCGCAGGGTGGGAGGCTTGTCCCTCTCCTGGGCTGCAGCCTGGCTGGTCCCCATTCCTCTCTCGTGAGCTCATTTGTGCCTGTCTGGTCCCCACACCTCTCTCCCCAGTGTTGAGTGTCTGAGCCGTTACTACATGACAGCATGAGGGCGTGATGACCATTTGCATATTAGCTCTTTTATTACACAGAGAGGCTGAGCCGAGGCGCCATTACTGAGCACAATGCGGGGAGGGTCTCCCTTGGGCAGCGAGGGGGGCGCCGCTCACAGACCGTCTCAGGCCGCCGTCTCTGCTGGGGATTGTGCCTTGGCCCCTGTTCGGGACTAAGTTCCCTGCTTGACTGCTGATCCCCACCTCCACTGTTAGCGTGCAGAGGAAGGGGCAGGAGAGGCTGGGCCCACAGGGAGCGGCTGAGAAGGGGAAGCAGGAGGTGGTCTGACAGGAGAAGGGCCACACCTGGGTCTGGCCCAGGACTTCCTGCAGTTGCTGAAAAGTGGGGCCCGAGTTATTTGACAATCAAAAGGCTGAGAAACCTGTTAGCGTCAACTACCTGCAGTCTCTCCTGCGTGGACAGGTCTATTGCTATAAGCTTCCCCCACAGCTTGGGCGCCCCGGCTCCTGGGAGCAAGATGCATTCCCTCCGCCACCACCTGATGCCCCCACACCTGGCCCCACCTGGCATGCTTCTACCCTATTGAAGGGAACCTAGCACCCCTTTGGGCTGACACCGACACACTGGGAAATAAAAATTCCTTAAACTCTCAAAGTGTTTCTTGGCCTGGCTCCTGTCGGCACTGGCCTAACAAAACCCGTGGGCCTCCCTTTTGGCCCCAGCTCTCCTCTGCCCTCCTCACAGGGCCTGCCTATGGCCGCATCTGCCAGTGACCAAACTCACCTCTGCCTCTGGCAGGGCCACCAACTCCTGCCTCTTCTAAGCTCTTCCCTCTCACACTTCCTTCTCCCTCCTCTTCGCCTCCTCTCTCTCTTTCCCCCCTCTCAGTATCTTCTTCTCATCCTTCAACACTTTTCCCATTTTCTGTCTTTCCACACAACCATGGCTCTTTGCTTTTCCATCTCCCATCTTCCTTGCCTGCTTTTCCACAACTCCCCGCTTTTTGCTACACATCCTTGCAACAGCTTCTTCCCCATCATTCAGCAAACTAGATGCAGACTGATGGTCTACCGCCTGAATAAATGCAGAAATGTATCATTTGCTAACAGAATATTTAGCAAAATTATTGAATCCATTCCAACACTTAAAAATGGAAAATTGCCCCTAAAATCCAGATGTCCAACTTTTGAACAGTCAGAGTATGGCATGGTGGGCCCACATTCGTTTCTGGTCACGGCCAGTGGAGCTGGAAGGCAGCTCCCCTCAGGTCCAGCAGCCTCCCTAACACTTTGGGAAACGGCAATTGGCATTTATCATTGAGTCAGAGCAGCTCTTTCTCCTCCAGCAGGCAAATTTGCGCTCCAAGCCTCCCGCCCCGCCCCGCCCCGCCCCCTTTCGTGCATTCCTGTCTGCCCTGGGCTGCGGAGTTGGTGACTTCACTAAGGCAGATTCAGGCCTGCATTTCTCCCATCACCACTCCTTTCTCCATAATATATCCTTCCCCACCTTTTATTAATATAGTGATTGGATTTTAATGTGTCAATGTAAAAAACCTGTAGAGAATTTTTGTGAGTTTATTTGAGCCAAACTATTGACAATTGCTGGGAAGCAAACACTCAAGAGATTGAGAAAATGTTCCAGAGAATGGCAGTTTTGCACCCTGTTTTATTATTATTATTTTTTAAATCTTTATTGTTGAGAGTATTACAGATATCCTCCTTTTTCCCCAATTGCCTCCCTCCACCTGGTTCCTGCCCCACCCCAGGCCTTTACCATGCTATTGTCTGTGTCAACAGGTAATGCATAGCCTATATAATAAAAGGCTAATATGCAAATAGACCGAATGGTGGAATGACCGGTCACTATGATGTACACTGACCACCATGGGACAGATACTCAATGCAGGAGCTGCCCCTGGTGGTCAGTGCGCTCCCACAGGGGGAGCGCTGCTCAGCCAGAAGCTGGGCTCACGGCTGGCGAGCGCAGTGGCGGTGGCAAGAGACTCTTCTGCCTCTGCAGCAGCACCAAGGACCCCTCAGGGGATGTCTGACTATTGGCTTAGGCTCACTCCCCACGGGAAGCGGGCCTAAGCTAGCAGTGGGACATCTCCTGAGGGGTCCTGGACTGTGAGAGGGTGCAGGCCAGGCTGAGGGACCCCACCCCCCGCCCCCAGTGCATGAATGTCATGCACTGGGCCTCTAGCATGCATGTAAATTCTTTAGTTGATCTCTCCCCACCCACCCCCACTACCCCCTGTCCCCTTCCCTCTGAGATTTGTAGTCTGTTCCATGTTTCCATGCCTCTGGTTCTATTTTATTGATCAGTTTATTTTGTTTATTAGACTTCTTGTTAATTTTTTTGATTTTTAGATTCAATTGTTGATAGATATGTATTAATTGCCATTTTATTATTCACTAGTAACCCTGTGCACAAATCCGTGCGCCAGTAACTTGCCAGTAGCTTGCTGCTGCCCTCCTGTAGCTTTCCCCGCCCCCTCTCCCCACTCCCCCTTATAGCTTGCTGCTCTGCTCCCTCCTGTAGCTCTCCACCCACTGCCCCACCCTCCTGTAGCTCCCTCTGCCCCCACCCCCCTCATAGCTTGCTGCCCTGCCCCCTCCTGTAGCTCTCCGATGCCTGCTTGTAGCTCGATGCCCCACCCTCCTGCTGATCCGTGATCCGGTCCTTACACGGTCACTTGTTACGCTCCATGGCGTAACGACCATTTGCATATTACATCTTTATTATATAGGATATTTTTGATCATTTCTTCTTCCTCTTATTAAAGTATATACTATAACATTTCATGTAATACTGGTTTGGTGGTAATGAACTCCTTTAGCTTTTTTTTTTTTTTTTTTTTTTATCTGTGAAGCTCTTTATCTGACCTTCAATTCTGAATGATAGCTTTGCTGGGTAGAGTAATCTTGGTTGTAGGCCCTTGCTATTCATCACTTGGAATATTTCTTGCCACTCCCTTCTGGCCTGCAAAGTTTCTGTTGAGAACTCAGCTGACAGTGGAACGGGTGCTTCCTTGTAGGTAACTAACCGCTTTTCTCTTGCTGCTTTTAATATTCTTTGTCTTTTGCTCTTGGTATTTTAATTATGATGTGTCTTGGTGTGGTCCTCTTTGGATTCCTCTTGTTTGGGACTCTCTGCACTTCCAGGACTTATAAGTCTATTTCTTTCACCAGGTAGGGAAAGTTTTCTGCTATTATTTCTTCAAATAGGTTTTCAATATCTTGCTCTCTCTTCTCCTTCTGAGACCCCCATAATGCAAATGGTGCTATGCTTGAAGTTGTCCCAGAGGCTGCTTACACTATCTTCATGTGTTTGTATTCTTTTTTCTTTTTGCTCTTCTGAATGGGTGTTTTTGCTTCCTCATATCCCAAATTGCTGATTTGATTCCTGGCATTCTCTACTCTACTGTTGATTCCCTGTAAATTACTCTTTATTTCAGTTAGTGTATGCTTAATTTCTGACTGGCCCTTTGTGTTGTCTTTGATGTTCTCACTAAGATCCTTGAAATTCTCACTAAGTCCCTTAATGCTGTCATTAAGATCCTTGAGCATCCTTATACACACTGTTTGAACTCTACTAGTAGTTTGTTTGCTTCCATTTCATTTAGTTCTTTTTCTGGATATTTTCATTTGTGGCATGTTTCTTAATCTAAGCAGTTTGGCTGCTTCCCTGTGTTTGTTTCTATGTATTAGGTAGGGCTGCTATGTGTCCTGAAATTGGTAGAGTGGCTTGTGTAGTAGGTGTGCTATAGGGCCCAGAGGCTCAGCCTCCCCAATCACCTGAGCTGGGCACTCTAAGTGCACCTCTCTGTGGGTTGTGTGCACTGTCTTGTTGTACTTGAGTCTTGATTGCTGTTGGCATCACTGGGAGGAAGTGACCTCCAGGCCAATTGGCTGTGAGGACCAGTTGTTATTATAGTGGAAGAGCTGCTGTGCAGGAGACACCTCTGTGAAGCAGGACTTGCTTCAGTGGGTCTTTGGTGCTCACTGAGTCTTCCCCTTGAGTGTGTTGCTTGTAATTTGGTGTGGTCTGAAGCTGTTCACTGGATGCACTGGCTCTGGGGCCTCCTGGTAGGTGCAAAGTCAGCCACTGCCTGTGCCCTGTCTGGGGCCACCTGTAAGGAGCTACAGAGCAATCTGCAGATGGTTGCTACTTATGTTGGGCTCCGAAGTGCCCAGGAGAGGCCAAACTGTGAAACAAGACAGACTGCTGCTAGTTCCAGGCTCCCAGGAGCCTCTAATTGAGAGGAATGAGGCATGCTGAACCAGTTGCTGCTTGTTTGAGAGATTTTAGGAAAGTCTTAAGCTTGAGCTAGGACAGGCCATTCATATGGAAAAGCCATTGCAAACAGCTTGGGTGGAGCTGCAAATTGGGTGGGGCAGGGTCTCAGGGAATTACCAGGGTGGAGCAAACAGTGGGAGCTGGTTTGATGGAGAAGCAGATATGGCACCTTCCAGTAATCTCTGCACTGTGGAAAGTCTCAGCATAGGAACAATGATTGCTGTGAGCACCCTTGTCTGGTGTTGTGGAGCTAACGCGAGTGAACGACCATTGGAGTCCCGACAAAATTAAAATTTAGGGAGCCTTTAATAGCCGGCTGGCGACTGCTCTCTCTCCGCACAGGGAGTCCAGAGAGCAGCCCCACCCTTTGTGCAGGACCACTTTTAAGCACATTAACCACATCCTGTTCTTGCAGAGCAAGTAACCCACGACAAAACAGTTTTTCCCAAATAATGTCAGGGTCATGCCATTGATGACCATGTTATTTACAGGGTCATCCTGTTCTTCAGAAAGCTGACAGTGTTCTATGAAAGAAGGCCTACATGCTGGGAAGGGGCCATGAAACCGTATCTCAAGGCCTGGCCTGGTGTCAGCACTGACAACTCTATCTGGGGCAGAGTCCATGGTCTCTCTGGAATGGGCAAAAATTCCTACTCTCCAACACTGGGAGAAAGCCACCTCTGAGTTCTTGTCCTGAGTTCTTGCCAGGCAATCCAGTTCCTTCTCATGTGTCCCTGGATGCTGGCCCCTCCACCCCCAACCCCCAAGCCGTTGCTCTAGCATTGGAGATCAGAGGGAGAGAGTTCGAGTAAGTCTGTGTGCTGGCCCTTTAAAAGGAACTGCCTGGGTCTTCAGCAGCCTCAGTGTCACTCAGCCACAATCCCTACTGGTTTTTACAGCCTCAAGTTACTGGGACTTCTCTTCCCAGCACTGGAACCCTGGGCTGGGGGTCTGGTGTGGGGCTGAACCCTTTGCTCATACGGGAGGCCTCCACAGCCAAGATATCCCCTCCAATTAAAAACAAGCCATATGTGGTTGTCAGACCAGCCCATTTCTCTGCCTCTCCTACCAATCTCAATGTGCTTTCTTCTTTACTTCTCTAGTAGTAGTGTTACAGAAAACCGAAGAAGAACAAAGCAGTACTTAGAGAGATGGAGTAATTTTTATTACGCGCGGGTCCAGAGGAAAATGTCTCTCAAATTCTGGGCCCCAACATGCAGGAATTTTCCCTATTTATATGTTTTTACCTTCTTTGTCTCCCAAATATGGGGTGTTTCCGGCCCTTTTTGCAAGTTCTTAAAGAGCCTGTATGTGCCGGGGCCTTGAGACCTCAACCAGAGGCCTGGCCTGGCGCCAGCACTGATAACCTTGTCTGGGGAAGGTTTAATGGCCTCTCTGAAGTGGGAGTAGCCTTAGCAAGCAAGAATTTACAGAAGCCAAATAGCAGGGTTAATATTTCAAACAGCAGTTTTTATATAAGATGGATGCTTCATTCCCCACTGGTTTTATGTACATGAGTCAAATCATTGACTCTTAGTCATTGTAGTTACATTTACCCCTGAGGACTATAATCTTAATTTTCTGCCTAATAAAGTTAGTGGGCCTGCTTATAAGATAAGGGTCCAGAATGAGGGCCAGGAATAATCTTTAGAGAGTCCGAAGAGTCCTGGACTCTCAATTTTTCCTGGGCTGTCTTAAGCCGGGTGTGATGAAGCCACGTTGGGATTCCGTTGACCTTGACTGCCGTGGAGGTGGTCCTTTCCAGGTAGGAGTCAGTCCTTGCGTGGCAAATTTCTTTATCCAAACAGTCACCAGGGTGGAAGGATGGACCGGATCAGACATGCTTCTGGACTTTCTGGGTGGACTGTAAAGCCTGTAAGAACTTGAGTAAAGATTGGTTATGTATTTCAGCTTTTCTAGATTGGGTTTCCATGTAAGCTGGTGAGGTGGGTAGGTCAGGGTTTGGAAGAGTCACTAGAATCTGTAGAGGCCCCACTGGTTTTAGAGCAGCCTCCCGGGCTGCTTCATCTGCAGCCTCATTTCCTCTTGCTTCTGGGGAGAACCCTTACCTTGTTGTAAATGCTATCAGTATAAATTGTTACTGATTTTTCTTTTGTCTACCAGAGAGCCTGAAACTGGGTGACTCGAGTGTTTGACATCCAGTGCTCTAGTGTGTTCCAGAGTAAAGCCTCGACCTCATGTGGGGCAGTTAGGATTAGTTACTGCCCTAGGGTTAACTTATTTGCTTTTTTAATAAGCATAGCTGTGGCTGCTACCGCCCAGAGGCAAGTAGGTCACTCAAATGCAAAGGGGTCAAGTCTTTTGGACAAATAGGCAGGCTATCAGCCTTTTCTCGGGGCTGAGACTTTGGTGAGTACCTCTTTGGCTATGCCCCTTGTCTCGCATACATAGAGGTGGAAAGACTTAGTTACATCCTGTAGCGCTAGTTGGCCCATCGTCCTTGCTCTGCTCATATCTGTCTAACTGCCTAATATATTACCTCAAGGATCCTGGCTCTGAATTCTTTTAGGGAAAATGGACGTCGGTAGGTTCTTCTAGCTACTTCCTGCTGAGGTGGGTCAGAAGTTTCTCTCAGAGCCAAGAGATCCTTGCTGTCTGTCAGAGGGACAATGAGGCCTGGGCACAGAAGGAGGTGGGCTTGTGACCTGGTGGAGACAATCTGTAACAAATGGTCTGAAAAGAAAACCTTTCAGTTTTAATAACTTCTATTGAAATAGAATTTTTCTCCTCAAAATTACCTCTATGCTTATCAAAAGAGCCAGATAAAGACTAATTTACCTATTGTATTTAATTTGGCCTGATTGTTTGCATAAACACAACAAGAATGGTAACTGACTACCTTTGCCGGAATTTCATGATTGAATCTTAATGTGCCCCATAGGGACAGGAAGCCAAGTCATCCAGCTGCCGTCAGGCCAGCCTGTAGTATCTGCTGAGTTAGGTGAAGTCCTCACCTGTAGTGGCTCTACCCCGGCCCATGACCTAGGTTTCAAGGCCCATCTCAGCCCTCCTACTCATCGTGGCTCAGAGTGCGTGGGGATCCTGCAGGGACGCAGAGGCGCCCTTATTTTTCCCCTTCTACTCTGACCAACTGCCAGTGATGGTAGGGCATGGGCCTAACACTCCAGTGCCAGCCATTTTCAGGGCTCCCAAGCAGGATACCAGGTTTTTCCTTGGTACTCTTATTGGCTCCAAGTCTTCAGAGTTCAGGCAGGGCTCTTTAAAACATGACACTCCAGCCAAAGTTTCCAGTCAATAAAACCACTATTAGAAACCGGTCTTATTGAATTTATGCAAAGAAATGTATTGCCATGATTTATTAAGTTTTGCCAAATTTCAGAGGAATTGTATAAGGAGAAAAATATACTGACCTGCTTTAGGATAGAATTTTCCTTGCCAGTCCTTTCTATGGACTCTCCAGAGAAATATAACTGTATTCAAATGACAAGGAGAAATTCAAAATGTGTCTATATTCAAGTATACAATTATAGCTATCCTTGTAGTAGGGTTCCCCCTACTTAACTCATCCTTAAAATTTCATATGGTCTCTGGGAGGGGTGACATGCCCTCTGAGACAGGACTAAGGGAGCTTTATTGCTTTATAGGGTCTCATATGTCACAGGACCTCATGGGGTCTGTAATTCCTGTAAGAAAGGGCTGGTACTCACCACTTCCCTCTGTTCGAAATAGGCCTTCCCCAGTTTCCTAAAGGTGAGGTTTGTGCTACCCCTGACATGGGCATGGTCACACAGGCCTGCAAGACAGTAGCACTGGCACTGTGGCTACCTTAGGTAGCCAAATCTTCTGCTACCATATATGACACATGGTAGGGCTATACAAATATCTTAGGGAGGTGACTAAGGTCTATTCTTGACCTTCCCACACAAAGTAAAATTGTTCTTATCTTTCTGGAGTCATGTCCATTAAATCGTAGGTATCATCTAAGTCTATTATACAGTTTCCTGCAGGTCACTGTCAGGGTTGTGCATGGTGGCCAGTTCTTCTTTCTAGCCACAAACACAGCCTGTCTAATTTCCCTAAATTTTATTCTGGCATGGGAGAAAGTTGTTTTGCTGTAAACAGGCAGCTTACCCCCTACATATCTGGGCTTGGACATATGCCTAGAAAGCCGTAATTTATAAGTTTAACATGTGGCCTTAGGTCTTTCTAACCCAACAGGGTCTCTGCCATCCCTCAGTCAGACTCCTCCTCTCTTGGAGAATCTCAAAGTCCTGAAGGCTCTCCGGTCCAGGGAGAGTGCCTTTCCTTTGCTCTTTGACTTTTAAGCTGCCAGTCCAAAACAGCCAGAAACAGCTTTGTATATTGCAAAGCGCTTCTGTGGCAGTGGCTTGGGTATTAGGCCCCTTGTCTTCCTGCCAGTCCCCTTTGTGGCAGAGCAGGGACCAGGCCTCTCCCAAGGGAGTCCCTCCCTAAGTACTTTGGCATAAGCTATTTATCCTCTGTTTAGGGAGGCAAAATGCAAATTATTTACTCTTCCTGGCTTACTGGCCTGTATTATTTGATCAATTTCCTTACAACATTTCTCTTCTCCTTCTTTATTACATATACAACCCTTATTAATTTTACACTTCCAAATTAGCCTTCAAACCTTCTTTCTATGTCCTTTAAAAATGCATAACCATGCCTCAGACCTTCTACTCAGTGTTCCTTATTCTTTGAAACCTCAATCCTTTCATGATTCCTAAAAAATAAACAACCAGAATTTCTTAGATTAACATTTATGAACACACTTTAAATGTACTTTTTCAAGAAAATATACCTACATATTGTATTGGTCTAATTTAGTTCAAAAATATTTCTTTTTGACAGAGATTCTTAAAACTTAAACTAGTTGTAACATTTAAGATATTATATCTTAAAGTTCCTTTGCTGAATATTCCACCACTGCCCAAGAACTACTCAGTAACCTCTCCCTGCCAGGCTCAGACAATGAGATTTTCTTTATGTGTATTGGAAGGGTTAAAGAGAAGATCCACTGTGTTCTGCCAGCATAGTTCAGATAAATAAGAAACCAAGGACGCCAGCAGAGCAGTCTGCAGCCAGTAAAATCAACAAAAACCTATCTCTCCCGGCTTCATAATTAACTGCCGACAACCCCCCTCCTCCGTCCCGTCCCCCAGTCCAGTTGCTTGTCTCTTTTCCCGATTGTGAGTCAGAGGAAGACAATTCCTACAGAGGGGAGAAATAGAAACAGTGGGAGTTTCAGAGAAAACTACAGACTACTGCTGTAGCAGTCCTCCCTTTCGAAGACTGAGGTCCGACCTGTGGGGAAAAATGACTCTTAGTCAGCCTGGAAAGATAGGGAGGAGGAAGATAAGGGTGTGTAGGGAGATTTCTTGCAAACTGAAAGCCTGGAAGGCCTCCTGAAAGAAAAGATCTTTAATCCAGTTACAGATGCTATTAGAATTGGGGGTCTATAGATAGTTAATAAGTTCAGCCTTAGTTCCACCACAGGTGGCTCATGTTGGATTATGATGTAACAGGCAGGGACAGGGCCTGTAAATCTCTCTGCCCTGAGGAGCTGTAAACCCTGCCCCTTTAAGTCTCCGACCACCAAAAGAGATAAGAAAGCCATAAACAAAAGTTCTTTGTTCTTTGAAATGTTATAAATTTATGCCTTTAAATTAACCCTAGGACTTTAAAATTTCAATTTAATACAGCAAATTCACAAATTGGAGCAAACTGAAAACCTTACTTATATAAAATTAGAAATTTTTATTAGCTAAATGGGCTGATTCCCTCCCACTGTGATAGAGAGCAAACATCTCTGAGAAAAATAACTCAGCAGTGCTGCTTAAGATGTTTGCAGACTATCACAGGTTCAGCTTTTAATAAATAAAACATTTTAGCCAGAGGAATCAACAGAAATGCAGAATAAATCAAAGTAGCTTTTGCTTCACACAGACCAATTAATGAGCAGATAATTATGCCAAGACAGACAAACATCCATACTCACACTCTCTCAGTAGACTAGCCCAAACTGGAGCTGAGCAGATAAACGAAACAATGCCCAACTCCCCAGATGGGCATGGGACACTCCCGGCACCCAAGCCCCAGAACAGAATTCTCAACCAACGTCTTGGTGAGAACCTACCGGAGGAGTTAAGACTGCGTCCAGTCCCCCTTCTCGGTAGCAAATTGGCTAGTCCCACACAAACAAACAGCAGAGTGAACTCATAATTCCTTCACTCACCTCCAGAGTCCCACATTTATATACTAGATTGTCTGACTTTTTTACTTCTACCAGATATTTACCCAGAGTTTAAATAGTCACCTGATTCCTGACTCCTGATTAATTTGCCTGAGGAAGCTGTATGGCTTCTGGGGAGGTGATCAAGCTCCCCCTTCCACTCACTTGGAGTGGGCTGAACTGACGGGGCCCCTACCTTACAGATTCTGTTGATGGGTCCAGAAGTGTCCATCCACTCTCTCCAGATGCCAGCCGGGTCCTGGGCTGAGGTCCAGGAGCGCCCGGAGTCCCCGGTTCAATTCTGCTAAATCAGCAGAGCGGCACCTCCCGGAGGCCTATCCGGTTCCCTGGGCCCCAAACCCGGCCCATTCACCGGAGGCCAAAAAGGACAAGCACAGTTGCTCCCAGTCAGGGAACCAATAATGTTACAGAAAACTGAAGAAGAATAAAGCAATACTTAGAGAGATGGAGTAACTTTTATTATGCGCAGGTCCAGAGGAAAATGTCTCTCAAATTCTGGGCCCCAACATGCAGGAATTTTCCCTATTTATATGTTTTTACCTTCTTTGTCTCCCAAATATGGGGTGTTTCTGGCCCCTTTTGCAAGTTCTTAAAGAGCCTGTATGTACCGGGGCCTTGAGACCTCAACCAGAGGCTTGGCCTGGCGCCAGCACTGATAACCTTGTCTGGGGGAGGTTTAATGGCCTCTCTGAAGTAGAAGTAGCCTTAGCAAGCAAGAATTTACAGAAGCCAAATAGCAGGGTTAATATTTCAAACAGCAGTATTTATATAAGATGGATGCTTCAGTAGGACTTCCATTCAGCTAGATTTCAGGCGATTCTGAATGATGGTTGTTCTGTATTTTAGTTGTAATTTTGATGTGGTTGTGGGAGGTAGCGAGTACAGGTGTTTACCTATGCCACCATCTTGGTTCTCTTGCACCTTGTTTTTATACATTACAATCAAAAGAGTAGATGTAAGTGGGTGACATGAAATCCATTGGTGATAGGTTAGGGAGGTGGGAGAAAGCAAAGTGGGGAAACCTCTGGGATTGGATGAAAAGTAAAATGATAGACACATACTTCTTTCACTTAGGTGGCTGCAGGATAATTAACAGTCAGCAATTAATAACAACGAGGGGATTTGTGGTCTCTGCACAGCGGTGCCTGTGCTTTTGATAGTGGGGGAAGGACACACAATAGGAATAGAGCCATGGCTGTCTAACAATTGTTCACCTACTAACTACAGATGAGAAGTTTTCTTACAGCCCCAGGGACACTGGAGGATGAAACAGGCTGTAGAAAGATAAGATGCATCCGTGGGTCCATGACTCAGAAAAGAAGTACATTTTGAGAACAGACCAAGGAGAGGACACGCTCTGATTTGGTGGCTGTGCCTGGACTCTGACCCTCTGGGGGTTTACCTCAGGAACGCTGACCATTGTCTAGTCCCAGGCGTGGGCTGAGCTGTGGGTAACATCACAGAAGACTGGCCGCCTTGTTATCCCGCTTTGAGCTCCTGCAGGCCGGACTGCAGCCCCGCCCCTCCCCTTTCCCTGTTACACTCACAGCTGCACGTACCTGTCGGCTCCCTCGTGTGCGTAACCAGCCCTCTGAGGGGGCAGAGCAGAGTTCCCAGGTGGCTGACTGCTCTCCACACTGCCCGCAGGATTGGAATGAACGTTCATATACGACCCAGCCTTCTCTGCTTAGTGTGGCTCGGTAGTGGCAGGCCTAGGACCCATTGTGTCTGGTTTCACTTTGAGAGGGCTGGAAAAAGAAAAATTATTTTAACATTTAAAAAATATGTATTTTAATTGATTTTAGGGAGGAAGGGAGAGGGAAAAAGAGATAGAAACATCAATGATAAGTGGGAATCATTGTACATCCTGTACACCTCCTACTGGGGATGCAGCCCACAACCTGGGCATGTGCCCTGACCGGGAATCGAACCCTGACCTCCTGGTTCATAGGCCAATGCTCAACCACTGAGCCACGCCAGTGGGCTACTTTGACATTTTAATGATATGTTATTGTAGATGCAAAAAGACAACAGGCTCAGTTAAGGTAAAGATTGAGTTTTGTCAGGGAAGATACCGGCCTGGACATGACTACCCTCCATAAACTTTTTTTAGTTAAAAAAGTTTTAATTTCAGATCATCCTTTGTGGTTTCTGAATTTCCTAGGTCGCCACGCAGGCTTCCCCTGAGCTTGTCAGATTAGCATGTGGCTTCTTTCCGTCCATATTAGTTAGTGGAAAGTTCCCTCCCCGCCCGCCCCCCCCCTCCCCGCTTCAGCCCAATACAAAAGACAAGCCTCTTTTGAACTCTTTGTAACTTTTGCTCTAATCATGTTTTACAGACTTAGGAAAAATACTGATAAGACCTCCTAGGACATCTGCTGGGCTGTCTCCTGGAAAGCAAATGAAGCTGTAACTTTTCAAGGCAACCCCCTTGGTATCTGCTCAACTTCAGCCCAATACTCTCCCTCCTTCCTTGCCACTTGGAAACAGTGAGGGCCTAAAAGGGGAAGCCGCGTTTGTTCCCTGCCCTGTGTTGATCAGCAGTACTTGCCCTTCGTGGAAAGTAAAATAAACTTCCTCTCTACATCTATTTCTTCTCTCCGTTGTGAATTCTTTCACTGCCCCCATCACAGCCAAACCCTGACAGTGAGGTTAAAAATAATTAAAAAAATAAGTTTTCATTTCAGACCATCCACTGTAGTTACTTTCAGTCTCTGGGTTTGTAAGGCCTCCTCGAAGCCCCCTGAGCTTGTCACCTTTGGTGGGTGGCTCCCTTTTACTCAACAGCTGCAGTGCCGAAAGGCCACCCCCTCAGGACCACAGTTACCCTGCTGTCTTCAGAAGAGGTCTGTGAAAAGCACCATGTTTCTCGGCAGTGTTCTGTGTGTGCACAGATGAGAGTACACGTGACCTTTGAACAACGGGTTTGAGCTGCATGGTTCCATCTATATGTGGATTCCCCCTACAGTTATATAGTCAGCCTGTTGCCTGTGGAAATGGGGTCTTTTCATGGAGTTTCGAGAAAAGCTTTTCTGGGGACCCACACCTGGGAGGTTGAGGTGTAGGTAAGATTTATTGGGGTGCAAATAGAAAGCTGCTCCCAGGCTCCTGGTGTCTCACTTCTGTGCCTCCCACTGTGGAAAATGTCCAGCTTCGTCTTCATCAAGCTCAGAACCAAGGCTGGGTCCAGAGGAGCTGTGTCAGCCAAAGCTTAGCCCAGTCCAGCCTCTGCCCATGGCGGGCATGCAGTGCCATGCGTGGCTCGTGTTTGGAGCCTGCTCTTGCAGCCCATGTGGTTGCTGGGCCCCAGGCAGTTGTTAGGCCCACATGGCTGCTACATGCAAGCGCACACGTGAGTGTGTGTTGAGAGAGAGATTGAGAGAGAGGGAGAGAGGGAGGGAGGGGGAACTTGCCTTCGTTAAGCTCTGATTATATTACCTCTGGCTTGGGAAGGACCAGGCACTCTTTCAAAATAACCAATGCAATTTTCCAGTTCTTTGAGGCCTGGCGCTGGGTCCTCCTGCTAGCCAATCTCTTTCCTAGGTCTTCTGGGGGCTCATTCCCTGAGCCAATCCAATCCTTTGCCCAGGCTAGACAGACAGGCCTCAGGATCACCATCTCGGCTCCTCCAGCACAGGCCAGAGCAGAGCAATTTCCCTTTATTGTTTCATCTTCTCTCCCTGGGTAATCCTGGATAATGACCAGCAACTATTCAGGGCGAGATGCAGCAGCCCCCCGGGGCCTAGGAATGCTGTAACTTTCAGACTTAACCAGGCGTATTGTGACTCAGCTCCCTAGTTTATTAGAATTGATGTCTGATTCCCCTCCTCTATTAATATCTAACTACCTATGCTAACAAGCTCTCCATGTCCCAAGTTTTGTATCCTCTGATCCAATCAACTACAGATTGAAAACAGTATTTTTTATCGTGTTTGGGAATCTGGATGTGGAGAGCTGACTATCTGCATTTTATATAAGGGACTTGAGCATTCTTCAATTTTTGTATCCACAGGGGTCCTGGAACCAATCCCCCATGGATACTGAGGGATGACAAGTTTTTTTAGGAATTAAAAGTATACTGTGCCCGGGTCAATTCCCCTAATCTCTGCATTGTTCAAGGCTCAAGGCTCAACTGCCGTTACTTTATCAAGAACCTATTACTTGTCTTGCTATTTGTTCATTTGCCCAACAATGTTCTCATATGCATGAGATCTGAGAAAGTTACCGAGCCATGCTAAAGGGAGTCTTATTTCGGTAAACTCATTAGTCAACAGAGCCAAATATCAACAGTACAATGATTGAAATTTCTTTTGAGAGCCAAATTTTTTAAACTTAAACTTCTTCTAATGCCACTTCTTCAAAATAGACTCGCCTAGGCCGTGGTATTTTGTGGAAAAGCCACACTCAAGGGGCCAAAGAGCTGCATGTGGCTTGTGAGCCGCAGTTTGCCGACCACGGTTTTAGGGTCATTATTGTAAGGTCAGAAAAAGGCCTTTGCTTTTCTTTGCTGTGGCCTTCACAATTTATGAGAAGCACCTGGTAATTAAGTGCCAAGATTGTTGGCTCCTCTGATTAAACAGCCCCTCTGTTGAAACTGCAGGACAAGATAAGCTACTCTCAAGGCTGTGTTCCTGCATCCCCCTCCTCCCTGATGTTTTCACAACTCAGAGATAGTTCGCAGGAGGAGTCTCTAGTTAGTAGACCGTTTCCTTCCCTCCTCCCTTTAAAAAATGCTCTTTGGAATCTTCATAATGTTTGCTCTAAGCATGTTTTACAGGCTTGGGAAGATACTGATAAGACACCTCCTAGGACATCTGCTGGACTGTCTCCTGGAAAGCAAACAAACTGTAACATTTTAAGACAGCCCCTGGTAGCTGCTCAATTTCAACATCACCCCCCTCCCTTCCTTGTTGCTTAGCAACTGCAATTGCTTGTTCTTTATTTTTCATTAAAAAAAGATTTTTTTCATAGATTCCAGAGAGGGAGAGAGAGGTAGAAACATCAATGATGATAGAGAATAACTGACTGCCTCCTGCACAGCCCCTACTGGGGATGGAGACCACAACTTGGGCATGTGCCCTGAGCGGGAATCCAACCATGACTTCCTGGTTCATAGGTTGATGCTCAACCACTGAGCCACACCAATTGCTTGCTCTTTAAAAGAAGAAGCCACCCTAGCTGGTTTGGCTCAGTGGATAGAGCATTGGCCTGCGGACTGAAGGGTCCTGGATTGGATTCCAGTCAAGGGCACATATTTAGGTTGTGGGTTTGTTCCACAGTTGGGGAGCGTATGGGAGGCAACCAATTGATGTTTCTCTCTCTCTCACTCTCTCTCTCTCTCTAATAATCAATGAACATATTGTTGGGCCTCAGTTCCCTCGTGAGGGACTGGACTCTGTGGACGCCGGGCAGTGGATGAAGGCGAGTAGCCCCGGCATAGAGGAGAGACTTTATTGCAGACCAAGTAGCCATTGCGGACAGCAGCCCCACAAAGCGGCCGCTCCCCCGCTGCTCAGCAACACATTTTATGCCAACTCGGACAACAGGGGCTTCTTGCCAAACAGTGACGGCAGAACCTGGGTTATAGGAAGGCATGCCGGCGCAGTGCACGCAGTCAAACTGCTGTGTCATCGCCTGTGCACATGTTCAAGGCACATCGGCGGCGTCTGGTCAGGCTCCCACACACATACTTGGGTGAGGATTAAAAAAATAATAAAAAACTCAAGGTGAGAACAGAGCTTCTAACAGCATAGCAGGAACCTGGCTACCGGCAGCTCTGGAGCCGTCAGGTGGGCTGACTCTCCTGGGTCCGGGACCTCATTTATTCATTTGTTTTCTTCAACAGTCACTACGCTCTGGCGTTCGAGGTATCTATTTGCCTCCCCACGAGGACGTAGGCTCAGACAGGGCGGGGATTACTGCGTTTTTATCATGGAATCCCCAGCATGGAAAACAGCACGTTTGCTGAGTAAGTGAACAAAAGCTCTTAGGGCGATTGCTGGGCTGCAGAGCACCCTGTTTGTGATTCAGGCAGGAAGAAGTGGAAGAACAAAGGGCAAAAGGGGACTGAACCAAAGTTTTCCTACGCTGCCCCTGCCCTTCTGGGATATTTATTTTGAGCTGTTTATTAAGAAACAAGAATCAGAAAGAACCTTTAATCCTCCCCTCTTTTCTGCCCAAGAGATTCACACAGAGAAACCTGCTTCAGGAAGGAGACCTTGGGATGCTGCCTTAGCCTCATCTGCATTAAGTGTGGTAAACAAGAAGGCCCGGCAGGGCCTGCTAGCTAGGCACCCACATCCCGTGGTTTCTGAGGCGCCTAGCAGGAACGGGCCTGCCCAGGGTGCCCACTCTCCCTCAACCACCTGTAAGTCACCATTCTCACTTCTGAAATCTAAAAACCTCCCTTTCTCCTTTGTCCAAAAATGTCTTATATACCCAATGTTGCCTCACTATCTTTGAGATTTTCATGCCTATGTGAATTCTCCATGCACACGAATTAAAACTTTGATTTTTCTCCTTAATCTGTCTATTAATTTGATTATTGGCCCAGCCAAAAGAACTTAGAAGGTAGAACTGTGGCAGGCTGTTAGACAGACGTGGGCAGAGCAAGGACGGCGGGCCAGGCACAGGTCACGGGCGGAAAGCCCAGGTGCCTGGCGATGGACAGTCAGGTGTGGGGGGGACCTCGCCCCAGGGTGACCTTCCTCCCCTAGCATCCGCTGGTCATGCGGTTTGGACCCCTGACCTTTCCTCCCAGAGATAACACGAGGCCTCAGTTGTATTTCAGCTCCAGGCCCAGAAAAGCAGCAAAAGCAGACAAGTGACCCCACAGCTGACATCAGGACCAGCTGCACTGGGTAAGGGCCTGCTTGGCACTGACCAATCAGTGGAGATCTAGACCCTGAGAGGACACCCTGGGAAAATGCTGAATATTCAAGTGAGCTATGCCCCTGGGACCTCCCCTAATAGCTCCCCCTTAAAGCCCTTAGGGCAGAGGGCCCAGCGAGCTCTCTCTCTCTCCAGGAGCAAGCCCTGCCTTTCCCTTCTCTTCCTTTCCTCCTCCTCCCCCAGTTGAGTTACCATTAGCTTCCTCCCTCCCAAGCTCCTAGGGCCCTTCCTTTGCCTCTATAATTTGTTTCCTAAGCCCATTTCTTCTACAAATTACTTATTCCACCTCTGTGACTTTATAAATAAACTAGAGGCCCAGTGCACAGAATTCGTGCATGGGGGGGGGAGGGTGTCCCTCAGCCCAGCCTGCACCCTCTCCAATCTGGGACCCCTTGAGAGATGTCCGACTGCCCACCAGGATCAGGCCTAAACGGACAGTCAGACATCCCTACTCACAATCCAGGACTGCTGACTCCCAACTGCTTGCCTGCCTGCCTTCCTGCCTTCCTGATTGCCCCTAACTGCTTCTGCCTGCCAGCCTGATCACCCCCTAACCACTCCCCTGCCAGCCGGAATGATGCCTAACTGCTCCCCTGCCAGCCTGTTTGCTGTAGTCACCCCTAACTGCCCTCCCCTGCAGGCCTGGTTCCCCCCAACTGCTCTCCCCTGCAGGCCTGGGTACCCCCCAACTGCCCTTCCCTGCGGGCCTGGTCACCCCCAACTTCCCTCCTCTGCTGGCCTGGTCACTCCTAACTGCCCTCCCCTGCAGGCTTGATCACCCCCAACTGCCCTCCCTTGCAGGCCTGGTCCCTCCTAACTGCCCTCCCCTGCTGGCCTGATCACCCCCAACTGCCCTCCCTTGCAGGCCTGGTCCCTCCTAACTGCCCTCCCCTGCTGGCCTGATCAGCCACAATTGCCCTCCCTTGAAGGCCTGGTCCCTCCCAACTGCCCTCTCCTGCTGGCCTTCTTGTGGTGGCCATCTTGTGTCCACACGGGGGCAGAATCTTTGACCACATGGGGGCAGCCATCTTTTTTTTTTTTTAATAAATCTTTATTGTTCAGATTATTACAGGTGTTCCTCCCTCCCCCCCATAGTTCCCTCCACCTGATTCCCCACCCCCACCCCATGCCCTTACCCCCCGCCACTGTCTTCATCCATAGGAGTAAGATTTTTGTCCAGTCTCTTCCTGCACCCCTCACACCCGCTTCCCCCTGAGAATTGTCAGTCCACTCCCTTTCTATGTCCCTGATTCTATTATATTCACCAGTCCATTCTGTTCTTCAGATTTTTTATTCACTTGATTTTCAGATTCACTTGTTGGTAGGTATGTATTTGATGTCATTTTGTTGTTCATAATTTTTATCTTTACCTTTTTCTTCTTCTTCTTCTTCTTAAAGAATACCCTTCAGCATTTCATGTAATCCTGGTTTGGTGGTGATGAACTCCTTTAGCTTTTTCTTGTCTGTGAAGCTCTTTATCTGACCTTCAAGTCTGAATGATAGCTTTGCTGGGTAGAGTAATCTTGGTTGTAGGTTCTTGCTGTTCATCACTTTGAATATTTCTTGCCACTTCCTTCTGGCCTGCATAGTTTCTGCCGAGAAATCAGCTGACAGTCGAATGGGTACTCCCTTGTAGGTAACTAACCGTTTTTCTCTTGCTGCTTTCAAGATTCTCTCTTTGTCTTTTGCCCTTGGCATTTTAATTATGATGTGTCTTGGTGTGGTCCTCTTTGAATTCCTCTTGTTTGGGGTTCTGTGCGCTTTCTGAACTTGTAAGTCTATTTCTTTCACCAGGTAGGGGAAGTTTTCTGTCATTATTTCTTCTAATAGGTTTTCAATATTTTGCTCTCTCTCTTCTTCTGGCACCCCCATAATTCGGATGTTGGTACGCTTAAAGTTGTCCCAGAGGCTCCTTACACTATCTTCATATTTTTGGATTCTTTTTTCTTTTTGTTTTTCTGGTTGGGTGTTTTTTGTTTCCACATATTTCAGATCTTTGGTTTGATTCTTGGGGTACGTTGATCTACAGTTGAGTTTCTGTATATTCTTTATTTCAGACAGTGTATGCTTCATTTCTGACTGGTCCTTTTCCATTTTTTTTTGGCATTCTCATTAAGATCCTTAAAGATCTCATCAAGTTTCTCAGCGGTTTTTAGAAGATTCTTGAGTAACCTTATAAATGTGGTTCTGAACTCTATGTTGTCCAGTAGTTTGCTTTCTTCCATTTCTTTGTCTCCACATTTGGCTGCTTCCCTGTGTTTATGGAGTGGTTTTGTGTGGTAGGTGACCTATAGGGGGCAGTAGCTCAGCCTCCCCAATCACCTGAGTGCAAAGTATTGGTGTAGTTAAGCCTTGATTGCAGTTGGTACATTGAGAGGAACTGACCTCCAGGCCAATTGACTGTGAGGACTTGCTGCGTCTATAATGGAAGAACTGCTGTGCTGGAGACACACTTATGGTGCAGGACTTGTTTCAGTGGGGCTTTGGTGCTCACTGAGTCTGCCTCTTGAATGTGTCACTTATGGATATGAGGAGTTGAAATCTGGTGTCTCACACTGACCACTAGGTACACTGGCTTCTGGATCTCCAATGGGGTGCAGGTCAGCTACTGTCTGAGGCCACCCAGCAGGAGCTAAAGTGAGAGCTACAGTTTTCTCCTCTTTGCTTGGGGTTTGGAGGTTTTGGAGCTGTCTGACCCGGGCTGCAAGTTTGCTAGGTTAAGCTGCGATAGGGCAGGCCTTTCTTATGCTAAATCCGCTGCTTGGAGCTTGGGTGGGTTTGTAGGTTGTTTGGGGCGGGGTCTCAGGGTGTCACTAGGCTAGGGCATGGCAAACAGTGATGGCTGCTAGTTAGCCGGCTCTGCGTCTCCAACCGCGTCCCCACGTCCTGTGCCCCAGCACAGTAAACAATTATTCTTGCGTGCGGCTCTGCAAGCAAGCCACCCTCACTTTCCGACCCGATGGCAGACAGACCAGCTTCTCCCCTTAGGAGTTTGGGTCCCCCACATCTCCCCAGAAACTGGATTTCAGAGTAATCAGGAGCTTGTCTCCCTTTGGGTTGAAAAAAGCAACGCCTGCCACCAGCCTGGATCATGCGCCTCCGTACCTCAGCTTTTCAGCGCTTGTGCATATCTCAATGCTCTTTTCTCTTTCCTTCTAGTTGTAGAACTTCCACTCAGCCAGCTTTCCCGTGGTTCTCGGTGATAGACGTTTTGTCTTTTAGTTGTAGTTTTGAAATTGTTGTGCGAGGCAGCAGTTTAGGTATTTACCTATGCCACCATCTTGGATTCCTCGGGGGCAGCCATCTTGCGTGTTGGAGTGATGGTCAATTTGCATATTATTCTTTTATTAGATAGGATTAGATAGGATAGAGGCCTGGTGCACGGGTGGGGGCCAGCTGGTTTGCCCTGAAGGGTGTCCCAGATCAGGCTGGGGTTCCATTGGGGCATGGGGCAGCCTGGGTGAGGGGCCTGTGGTGGTTTGCAGAATGGCCCTGCCCCCCAGCAACCCAAGTGGAGGCCCTGGTATCTGGGATTTATTTATCTTCTGCAATTGAAACTTTGTAGCCTGAAGCGGAGCCAAGCCTTCTGCTCGCTCTGTGGCGGCAGCCATTTTTGTTGGGATTTATTTATCTTCTATAATTGAAACTTTGTAGCCTAGAGTGCAGGCCTGGGCCAGCCAGGGTGTGTGGAAAGCTTGGCTTCCTCCATTGCTGGGGAAACCCAAGCCTTCCTCCTGCTCTCTCCGTGGCCGCAGCCATCTTGGTTGGGTTAATTTGCATACTCGCTCCTGATTGGCTTGTGGGTGTGGCTTGTGGGTGTAGTGGAGTGGTGGTTAATTTGCATATTTCTCTTTTATTAGATAGGATATGACAGCAACCTCAGTTACATGGGGAGAATTTTATCTCCCTGGGTCTCTGTTACGATTGTACTTAATTGACATAGTTACTTCTGTGGGAGCTATACCTTTTGCTGCTGCTTCAGATTGGGCTTCCTTTTCTACATCATGTAGCATCTTGTATGATTTTGTTGATTCATTTATTTCATGCATGAGGTTGTTGATGTTGATCATGAGTCTTTCTGAGCAGCCCTGTGTTTTTCTGGCATTGCTCATCTTTTACTTGTTGCTTCAGCTGTATCCAAAATATAGAGTTGAGCAAACTTCCGAGAAACACCATCCGAAGGATGAAAAGTTCCAGTACAGTGATAAACTTGTCTGTGTATTCTAAAACAGTATGGCCCATATCCTGATGGCGATGCAATATTTGCACCCATGGAAGCAAAAGCAAAAGAACTATTTATGGAACGAATATTTTCCATGAAATTTTTACTGTCAGAATCTTCGTTTGTCATTAATCTTTTTAAATATGCTGGGTATTCTGGAAAATGTATATCATTTGGACAGACTTTATCTTTGCTACAACATCGAGTAAATTTTCCATCAGATGGTTTTTCATCGGAGAAATTTAGTGATAGGCAAAATTGACATCTAACAGTCATTCCACCACAACTATGTTAGAGAATTGCATCCTCATGTACTCCATTTTCGACGAGAAGGCAGTTCCTACCAGTATTGGTAGTACTTGTTGATGACTGTTCTTTGGACATACTCTGTTGACACTGCCACCTTCTTTCAAGTTCAGAGGCACACTGATCTTTAGACATTTTCTGTTGATGATGCTGGCTTCTTTCAGCTTCTGAGCGACATTTTTCCAATAGCTGCTCTTCAGATACATTCTGTCACATGTGCCGCCTTCTTTCAAGATCAGAAGCACCTTGGTCTTCAGACATTTTCTGTCAATAACACCGGCTTCTTTCAGCTGCAGAGCTACTTTGTATCAATAGTAGATGTTTAGACATAGTCCCACCTCCCTGCTGTCAGGTGAATGAGAGTCCAGGCTGTCAGGTGGCAGGGAGCTGACTGACCAACGGCTAATTCTCTAGGGGTAGGACTTCCTCCTCCTTGCTGTCAGGCCACTGAGAGCGTCTGACCAATGGCTGATTCTGGCTGATTCTGTGGGGGTGGGACTTCCTCCTCCATGCTGTCAGAGTCTGGGCCAGCACAAACTGGGACACAGCATCAAGTCCCCCTGTGCCAGAAGACCCAGAGTCAACTCCCCGCCCATTTGTGTGTCCTCTGGACACAACATCCAGCCTCATGGAGGGGTTGACAGGCCCAGACATGCCAGAGGCTGGGGAGCAGTTGTTGGAGACCAGGTGTAAGCTGACACGGTCCTTGCACCTG
This sequence comes from Corynorhinus townsendii, assembly GCA_026230045.1. Lineage (NCBI taxonomy): Eukaryota > Metazoa > Chordata > Mammalia > Chiroptera > Vespertilionidae > Corynorhinus > Corynorhinus townsendii. Next base: position 98,991,437 of record JAPDVU010000004.1, on the reverse strand, counting down.
AAGAGACTAGCAAGTTTCCCACACAGTTTTCCCAGGCTTGTTTGGATGGTGGTTATCAGTAGAATGAGAGCAACCTTTCATAGCTTACCAAGAAGTCTGTAACTATTTACGGTGGCATAGTTCTGAGTTGATTGGCTTGCTCAGAACACTTCTCGAACCCTGCCGTACCAGGACACGTGGGAATCTCATCGCTCCCTTCTAACAGGTAGGCTTCAGGGACTTTCCCGACCGCCCGCCCCCCCCCCCCCCCCCCACTCTCATTCCCTTGACCTGGAAGGGCCTTGGAGTTTTCCGTCTCCTCAGCTTCACGTCTTCTCGAAAGCCCAGGCGCCTGGCCGGGAAAACTCTGCTCGTCTCTATGGGAAAGGTCTCGGGGTGACAACCTTGGAACCTTCTCTTGTCTCTCTCTCTCAGGTTGGCTGAGGGAGAAGAAGGAGGCTTCTTCTTTCCTCCCCAACTTCTTGTTGGCCCTTCCCTCCGGTCATGGGAGCCTCTCATTCCAAACCCCCTTGGAACACACCTTTAGGGTTTCTTCTCGCCAATCTCTCGACCCTTGGTCTTTCCGGCTACATCAAACCAAAGAAACTAATTTTTTTCTGTAACACTGCCTGGTCACAATACAAACTTGATAATGGCTCTTTGTGGCCTGAAAACGGCACTTTTGATTCCAATATCCTCAAAGACCTAGATAATTTTTGCCACAGGACAGGAGGCCTCAGAGATCCCTACGAACAGGCTTTCCCTCCTCAACACCCCCGCCTCGCCCCTCGCTTTACTCCTCATGTTCCACCCATCAGATCCTCCTCATGAAGTCCTCTTTGCCCTCTCAAACCTGTCTTCAGCCCCTTTCTCTGTCTTCTGACTGCTCTTTTGACCCAGCGGATCCTTCCTCTCTACGCGTCTCACTCCCACCACCTCCTTATAACCCTGCCGCAGAATCCGCACCCCATGCTCTACCTCTGAGAATTCTAACCGCCCACCTTCCCCTTTGCACTCTCCACCGAATCTCCGGCCTCGTGACCGCCAGCAACCAAATTCACAGATGGCTGGCCATTCTCTTCTCACTTTCTGATCTTCCTGAGAGCCCAAATCCTGAGAATGTGAGCTCCAAAACAGCCTTTCCCATCTAACACTCATTCTCAGGCCACCCAAAGACTGCCTTCCGCAACAGCTTCTTCTATTCCCTCGTCCATTCTACCCCTGAGGGAGGCAGCAGGAACTGAGGGCAGAGTCTGAGTCCACGTCCCATTCTCTATGTCCAGCCTCACAGGTTGAGAGGCATCTCAGGTTTCTTTTTCCACTGACCTGACCACCTTTACTCCCCGACATACACCGCAAACTTCAAAAAACAGGTACAGGTCCACAAACCCCTCAAAAAGACCTTGATAACCTGACCTTAAGGTCTTTAATAATAGAGACAAGGAGACACAAATCCAAAATCAAAGGTGAGATCAGGCCAAGGCTGAGGCCCAGTAGGAGGACTTCCAGCTCCTAGCTACCGCTTTCAAACCCCAAACGAAGTGCCAGTCCTCCAACCGTGGGTAAGTCAGGGGCTAAGCCTCCTCCGGGCCCATGCTTCAGATGCAGCAAGGAAGGACACTGAGCCAAGTCCTGCTCAAACCCGAGACCTCCGCCTGGACCCTGCGCAAGGTGCGGAAGGGAAGGCCACTGGAAATCAGACTGTAGTCTGGCTCCTCCGGGTCTGGCCTCAGCCTATCCAGCATGGCTGCCCTCTGGATCTGGTTTGGAGCTCCCAGGCCTCCTGGGACTGGCCACCGAAGAAGCTGCCCAGGCCCTGACAGGGCACCACAGGCTTACATCACCAGGACAGAACTTCGGGTAACGACGGTGGCAGGTAAGCCGATCTCCTTTTAATTAACACTAGGACCACTTATTCTGCCCTCCGAATTCGCTGGGACCCTTGTCCACTCCTCAGTCTCTATTATGGGGGTTGACGGATCAGTCTCACAGCCATTAGCCACCTCACGTCTACACTGCATCTTACTAAATTCCCCCATTCACTCTTTTCTCATTCTACCTCGGTGCCCGGCCAGGACTACCATGCATCCCCTCAAAACCCAGTTGTCCCAAACCACAGTCACCTACCTCAGTTTCACTCTCTCGACTCACAAGGCCGAGCCATTCCTTGGACTGTAAACGCCTTATCTCCTTATCTCCTCTATGATCATTATCTCTAGGAAAAATGTGGAGGTTTAAAATTCAAGCGGCTAGAGGCCTAGAAACAGGCTTTGGTGCCTGCTCCCTCCTCCCCTGCCTTTTCTCCAGCCTCATCTTCCACTGCTCCTTTCCTTCCCTTTCTCTTTTCCCTTGGATAGCAGCCCATTCTAATATTCCTTCCCACTTTCACTGCAACACAATCTCAATCACTATCAATAAGTCACCCCTTATTGGTAGCACCATGGTGACTACCCTCTCAGCTTGGAGTGTGGAACTAGAAAAAGGAATCTCATATCCTTTAGTCCACCTCTTCTCCTTACACCTATCAGCTTGTCTCCATGATCAGGGATTTTTCTTCCTCTGTGGGGAAAACACATACATATGTCTCCCCATCAGCTGGACAGGAACCTGTACTCTCATCTATCTCTCACCCAATGTAGATGCAGCCCCCAATGATCAGTCTTTACCTGTCCCCGTAACCCACCATATCTGACACAAAAGGGCAGTCCAGATAATCCCTCTCCTCATAACCCTCGGCATCACAGCAGGGGTTGGAACTGCCAGAGGGAGCTTAACCACTGCTCTACCTATACTTTGAAACCCTGTCTCAGGACCTATAAGAAACATGTGGATGCCCAGCAAAGGGAAAAACTGGGAAAACAAGAACCTTACCCCCAGGGTAACCTATTCTCCCCTTTCATATCACTAGTGAGGCAACTGAGACCCCTACTCTTTCCCCCCCCTAAAAATAACATCTAGGTCTCAGTTGTATTTCAGCTCCAGGCCCAGAAAAGCAGCAAAACCAGACAAGTGACACTGTGGCAGCCTCAGGACCAGCTTTTACCTCCCAAGTGACTCAACAGGATCGCTCTCCAGACTTCATCAACCAGTCTCTTGGGGAAATCATGCTGCTGCACCCCTCGTCCAGCATGGAAAACACTACTTGTTTTTTGCTCACTTAATCCATGGCTCCTCCCATTATTAGGCCCACTGGTATTTATACTTTTAATTTTGCTCTTTGGCCCCTGTCTCATGCGTTGTTTCACTAGTTTCTTGCAGAACAGAATGCAGGCGTTTGGCAACCAGAAGGTAAGAGAGATATATCTGGCATTGAATTCAGAACCTAACACCAGAATCCTTCAGACCCCGGGTAGACACCCCCTAACCGACACCCCTTCTCAGCTGGAAGTAGCTACAGAAGATGGACCTTCACCCCCTGACCTTGCCCAGACTTTCAAATTTTTAAAATATTACCAGAAGCCTGGAATGATAGATCCTCCCTTCCCCCAACTGATGGACGGAAAATGACGTAAACTCCACCTGCAGCCCGAACATTCCATGAAGACAAGGAGAAACAGTCCAGAGATAGAAGACACTGACGACACCTTACCATGCTAGCAGTCAGCAGCTGTGCATCACTGCAGGTTACCCAGGACCAAACCAGAGAGGGTCAGACCTAGAGATTAAGAGAAACAAAGAATACATTCCTCTTGACAGACCTCCTATTCAGTGTTTTGTGTATAAAAGGCATTACGCAGTTAGTAAACTTGCTGCAGTCTCTTGATGACCTGTAGTCCTCCTGATCCCACTTTCCTGTCTTTCTTTCTTTTCTTAATTCCCACCTCCCTACCTCAGCCCGGTTCACTTACTTTTGACTTATTACAGAGAAACTGAAAGATAAATTTGGATCTGTTCATGAATATGTCTGATGTTTTATTAAAAGTATATTTCTAAAACAGTAAATAACTGCCAACAGAACTTATGTTTCTAAAGTTTATGAAATGTATTTAGAAATTTGCCAATCTGAAGAATGCTAACTGCTATTTATTTATTTATTTTTAAAAATATATTTTATTGATTTTTTACAGAGAGGAAGGGAGAAAGATAGTTAGAAATATCGATGACAGAGAAACATTGTGAGAGAGAAACATCGATCAGCTGCCTCCTGCATATCCCCCACTGGGGATGTGCCTGCATGCCCTTGACTGGAATTGAACCTGGGACCCTTCAGTCTGCAGGCCGACGCTCTATCCACTGAATCAAACCGGTTAGGGCAGTTGCTTGCTTTTTAATTGCCACTAAAAATTAAGGCTTTAAGGGTCAAGAATTCTAGCCTGGCCAGTGTGGCTCAGTGGTTGAGCATTGAACCAGGAGGTTGTGGTTCAATTCCTGGTAAGGGCACATGCCCAGGTTGTGGGCTTAATCCCCTGTAGGGGGTGTGCAGAAGGCAGCTGATCAATGAATCTCATCATTTATGTTTCTATGTCTCCCTTCCTCTCTGAAACCAATATATATATATATATATATATATATATGAGTTAAGAATTCTAAATAAGATAAAAATACTGTATATGTTTTTGGTAATAGATGGTATAAAGTATGGAGATACATTTTTAAGGGCTTTAAAACAATGTGGTCATATGACCCAGCAATCCCTCTTCTGGGTATCTACCTGAGAAACTGGAAAACATGTATTGGCAAAGATATATGCACCCTATGTTCACTGTGGCATTATTTATGGTGGCCAAGACATGTAGACAACGAAAGTGTCCCATGATAGAGGACTGGATAAAGAAGATGTGGTCCATATACACTATGGAATCCTACTCAGCCACAAGAAAGGATAAAATGCTGTCATTTGTGACAACAGGGATGGACCATGAGAATATTACGCTGAGCAAATTAAGTCAGTTAGAAAAAGCTAAGAACCATATGATTTCCACTCATATGTGAGATATAAAACTGAGACTCATGGACACAGACAACAGTATGATGGTTACCAGAGGGAAGGGGTGGGAGTGGCTTAAGGGGGCCAAACATCTGGTGACGGAGGATGATTTGACTTTGAGTGGTAGACACACAATCTTGTATTGTAGAGGTACACTTGAAACCTATATGATCCTATTAACCAATATCACCCTAATAAATTTAATAAGATAAAAAAGAGAAGAAAAGGGATTCTACTGGGGTAGAATCTGCTCCAGCATCAGAGCTACAAAGGAATGAGGGACATCCCTGGGGCTCAGCTAGTAAAGCAGATCCTACAATCCCTGGTGGTTCTTAATGGAACTCAATTTCATCCTTACTGTTCGTTAGTGCTTAATCCAAGTGATCATGAAACATGGTTTTAAAGGTGCTTAGGCCTGTAGTTCTTAAATTAATCATATTTTCAGTACAGGGAGTCCTCACTTAACATTATTGATAGGTTCTTGGAACTATGGTGAAGGGCTTAAAAACAGCAACCAGTTTTACTATAGTCTAACACATAAAAGCAACAGTTAAGGTCCTAAGGCATCTCATCAATATTATAATGAAACTAGTGCCCCGGTGCACAGATTCATGCACATTGAAAGAAAATTAATTAGAAGGTGGCCAGTGGGGGTGGGGCTGGGCGAGATAGGCCAGACATGCCCTGGAGCCAATCTCCTGTGGGCCCTCCCCAGCATCTGAGGAGTGAGTGGGGTCCCTCTGACAGGTGGGGTCCCTTGGTCTGGCCTCTGGGGGTCAGGCTGAAACTGGCTCTCCGACATCCCACGAGGGGACCCGGAGTATGAGAGGGTGCTCTGAAAAGTTGCTGTCATACAGGGTGTGGAACGCAAAGGCAAGTGTGCAGTAAACCAGATTTGGGGCCGACAGTGCTCCAGCAATAACATAACCCATGGTCGAAGGTGGAATCACACAGTCCCGTGAAGAATCAGGCTCCCTCCTCTCTGGTTTTGGGGTGTGTTACCTGAGAACTGCCACTGCCAAGTCACTGCAGCTCGGCAGCTCCTGTGTTGAGTGTCTGCCCCCTGGTGGTCATCATAGTGTGCATCATAGTGACTGGTTGGACAGTAGGAGGGGCACTTAGCATATTAGTCTTTTATATATATAGATTACATTAAAAAAAATCCTGGGCAACCCACTTGGGTCCCCTCCCTGCAGCAGGGAGCTTTTCTGTAATAAAACTTTGCTTTCACTCATCTCTTTGTCCATAAACTCATTCTTTGATTTCGTGAGACAACAAACTCAGACCCGAACAGAAATTTTGGATATCATCTTTGGAGGCCCCAGAGAGATTTTACAGAATGAATCCATCAAGCTGCAAATGGTTATGGAAATGGAACCCTGAATGACAGCCCCTATCTTCCATGGTCCCCTAGATTGCCCACCTTTGATGGAGCCCTAAGAACTGTCACCATCAACAACGCCTCTTACCAATAGGAAGTAGTCAGAGCAGTCTGTCCCTCTTCCCTAAGAGCAGTTAGGGACTCCTAATCAGAGAGGGAATGAGGGGTTAGGAGCAGTGAGGCAGTTAGGGATAGGCAACAAGAGGAATGTAAAGGGGGGGTGGTGCAGCTGAACCTTTGAGTAGAAACCAGTTCCTTGCCACACCCTGTCCCATTTAAAAGCCAAAGAACAAAGGCTGAACTCACGGGGTGGGAGAAATAGGCTGAAACCCTGACGTTCAAAATGTATGGATGTTGCTATGGCTGAATTTTTTTAACCAACCAATGGGAAGTTAGCAAGGTACATATTAACCCCTAGACAAAGAAGCTTCCCTGGAAACCTGCTTGGGTCCGCTCCCTGCAGCAGTGAGCTTTTCTATAATGAAACTTTGCTTTTCCTAAAAAAAAAAAAAAGAAAGAAAGAAAGAGAAAAGAAATTTCTTTGAGGATTAGCTGTTTATCTTTTGGAAATTATAAACTAAAATTATATTATGTTATATTAGAGGTGCCTCTCCTTATCCTATATAATAAAAGCCTAATACACAAAGTGTCTGGTTGGCTGTTCAACCAATCAAAGCATAGTATGCTACTGAAATGCTAAGGCTGCACTACTGCTCGCTATGACTTGCACTGACCACCAGGGGGCAGACAGTCAACTGGTCGACCAGTTGCTATGATGTGCACTGACCACCAGGGGGCAGGCACTCTGACCGGTAGGTTAGCTTACTGCTGGGGTCCAGCTGATCAGGACTGAGTGAGATGCGCCAGACACGACCTGGCCTGTGATCCCTCCCTGGCTGGCCAACCTCCCACATCCCTTCCCAGCCCCAATCATGCACCAGTGGAGTCCTTTAGCCTGGCCTATGCCCTCTTGCAGTCTGGGACCCCTTGGGGGATGTCAGAGAGCCGGTTTTAGCCCAATGGTGAAATGGCCAGTTGCTATGATGTGCACTGACCACCAGGGGGCAGACGTTTAATGCAGGAGCTGTCCCCTGGTGGTCAGTGTGCTCCCACAGGGGGGGCGCCACTCAGCCAGAATCCAGGCTCATGGCTGGCGAGTGCAATGGTTATGGCAGGAGCCTCTCCTGCCTCTGTGGCAGTGCTAAGGATGTCCGACTGACAACTTAGGGTTAGTTGGACATCCCCTGAGGGCTTCCAGACTGCAAGAGGGCACAGGCTGTGCTGAGGGACCTCCCCCCCCCCCCACCGAGTGCACAAATTTCGTGCACTAGGCCTCTAGTTTGTTATAAATACCAAGATGAAACTATAGGAATCAACTAATTGTTTCAGAAAAAGTTTGTCTGGATGGCAGTTACTGGAATAGAAATGTATCTTGGAAACAATAATTAAGGGGAAACATTAATTTTGTCTCCACAGAAAACATCCACTATCTAATGATAATGGTGAGGCTGTTTCCATGATGAACTTAGGAAAACAACATTTAAATAACTTTGGATTTGTGTGCTGCAGACAGCAGTTGTTAGGCTCAAATGCACCTTGTGGTATCTTGTCTGACTTAAAGATATTGTGGCTATGGAGGGAGGATGGGCATCTGTGGGTGGGGGAGCAAGAGTGAACAAGCAAGAGAGAAAGAACTCTGTCTGGGGAGTTTAACCAATTGATCCTTCAGAATTTCACATTTGCCTTGGCTCCACCCCCCTAGCCAATGGTCTTTGTTCCCCAGGCTAGATTGACAGGCACCCTGACTTCACTGCACATTCACCTGTATTCCTCTTTGCTGGACCCTCCCCCAGGGACCTGCAGGAAATGGACTGGTGGTTCCCTGGGGAGTATGAAGCTGCCAGGATGACCATCTTACAATGTCTGGCCTCCCCTTTGCTCTCTTCCAATTATTAATGGTAACTAGCTAATTACGGCGATAACATAGCCATGCCATTTTTGGGGCCATATACGCACATTATTTTACTCTGCTTTTGAAAATCTGCTTCATCTTCAGAAATATCGTGGAAAAGACTCTGACTTATTCTAAATATTGGTTTCAGAGAATAAACTTTAAGATCATACCTTTAAACTGGATGAAGACTTATAGCACTCTAAGCAATAATTGGATTCATAAAATGTTGACAAATGATCAAGACAGAGAAGAATTAATTATATGGAATGATTGTAATTATTATAACAAACTTGTTTTGCTTAAAGCAATTTGGTGGATTATATCTTTTGTGAGCAGTACTAAAGTATTTGTATTTTTCACCCTACTGCATTCACTCAGAACTTGGAAGCTTTTTGTAAGTATTACTTTCAAAAGTTTAATTCATACAAACAACTATGGTATAGTTGTTTGTATGAATTAAAACAAAACTGGTTTTATTAACCAAGACTTTGAGTGGCCTTTCACGTTTGAGGGGGGCATGCATAGACTCGGCATGTCCCCAGAAGCTCTAAGCAGATTTAAGATGGGCTTTGGGAGCCAATAAAAGCCTTTGAAAAAACACCCTGGTACATTCTCACATGGTTCAGAACAGTCTTTCAGGTAAGAAATAAAGGTTGCTTTCCTTGGAGATGGCAAAGGTAGAAACTCAAGAAATTTTGGGGACTTCAAGAACCCAAGGAATTCACGCAAATCTTAGGCATTGCAGACAAGGCTGCTGGCAGCAATGTGGCTTGGCTTCTGAGCCTGGAGAGGCTATTAAAGTTCATAAGGAGGTTCCTTAGGAAATTCCAGCAAAGCAGATGGAAAAGAACCTCTCAGGTCATTTGCTGTTCTTATTGTACTACAGGTCTGATGCACAAAATTCATGAACTTGCGGGGGGGGGGGGGGGGGGGGCTCAGCCTGGCCTGTGCCCTCTCACAGTCTGGGACCCCTCGGGGGATGTCCGTCCACCTGCCAGTTTAGGCCCGATCCTTGGGGTTCGGGCCTAAGCTGGCAGGCAGACTCCCTCTTGCAGTCAGGGATCCCTCTTGCAGTCCAGGACCCCTCGCTCCTTACCACCTGCCTACTCACTGCTCCTTACTGCTTGGTTCACTGTTCCTTAGCGCTGCTGCGGAGGCAGGAGAGGCCCCCGCCACCGCCATTGCGCTTGCCAGCCATGAGCCCGGCTTCTGGCTGAGTGGCTCTCCCCCTGTGGGAGCGCACTGACCATAGGGGGCAGCTCCTACATTGAGGTCGTTCCGACGTTTGGTTGATTTGCATATTAGGGTTTTATTATATAGGATTCATAATATAATCAAGCCAAACTTATCGAAACTAGACTTATACAATAAATTTAGTCTTAATTTTACTATACTTAATGAAAATGGGGGTGATTTCAGAAAGGAAATTTGTGTTTCAATAGAAATTATAATACACAGTTATGAGTATTAGATCCTAGTTAAGTTAATGATCTTTAAATATATTTTTTCACTTGTAAACTGGAGAAAATTCTGAATTTTTATAGTGTTCTTAAATATTTGGCTGCAACCCTCTGACTAATGTTTTATATTTCTCCCATCCTTGGTGCTGGCAGTCACCCAGGGATGTCAAGAGAGGCCTCAACCCAATACCAGGGTCCAGGTTCTTCTCACACAAATAGAAAGAATTTAGGAGCATGACAGAAAGATTCAGCAAAGCATAGTAAACTTATTAAAGCTACAGTGCACATTGAAGAAGTGAGAGCAGGCAACCTCAGAGAGTGAGACTTGCCAATGGGGTCTGAGTGGAAGGTTTATCTTAAACTTGCGCAAGGGGCGGGAAAGGGTGGTTTACAGCTTTTGACAGGGGAGGGGGGGTAGGGGATGACTGCCAATGTGACTTGTCCTTGTTGCTCCTCTCCAAATAGTTCCTTCCTTCCTTCCTTCCTTCCTTCCTTCCTTCCTTCCTTCCTTCCTTCCTTCCTTCCTTCCTTCCTTCCTCTCTCTCCCTCTCCCTCTCCCTTCCTTCCTTCCTTTCTTCCTTTCTCTCTCTCCCTCTCTCTCTCTCTCTCTCTCTCTCTCTCTCTTCCTTCTTTTCCTCTCAATTATAGGAAGCTGGGGAGGGGAAGCAGGGAAACAAGTGGTCAGTGAAGGTCATCTTAGATGTTCCATCTAAGACAGAAAGGGGAGGGTAGAGCTTGAGGCTTTGTTCCCTATTCTAACATGTTTTTGGCCTCACTTTGACTTGTAATACAGTAGGTCCTCGGGTGACATTGGAGATCCGTTCCTACGGCGATGTAACACGATTTTGCTGTAAGTCGGAACCCACCTACATAAGCACCTGCATCACTCACATGGAGCATAGACACAGCAGGAATGAAGTGACACAGTAAAGAAAATTGAAAAGAAAGACAACAATTCCTGGCCTTTACTTGTGGTAAATAAATGATAAAAACATAAAGCACCTATGTATATACGTCGAAATGACGGAACTTTTTAAAAATAAATAAATGGGAGATGGCAACGTAACCACGAAACGACATACATGGAGTCCTAAGTAACCCGAGGATGGCCTGTATGGAGAACCGAAGCTGCGTATTTTCTGAGACTTGCAGCTGTGAATCGCAACCTAAGGACAAGACATAAACTGAGAAGTCGCCACAGCAGAGCACACTTAAGCCCTCAGTGAGTGGTGCTGAGTCAGCCATGCAGGCTTTCCCTGAGCACCTGCTGGCATCACCAGACACTCACCTTCAGGCAGGAGGGCCTACCAGCGCCACAGGCCGCCTTCCTCCCAGCAAAAGAAGCTGAGCCTCGTGTCTAGAGAGCTTCTTGACCAGCAGATAGCCTACGGACTGAGATGGGCTCAGAATTTGCTCTGACCATGGACCTTTGTCTTTCTTTGCTTTCATAGGCGCACCTTTTATTAAGAACCCGGCTGCATCCTCATACAATGTAGGTGTTGCCGTGGAAACCCATCCATATCACTGACTCCTGAAAGGAGACGCACCAATTTAACTGAACTGACTTATTCTCAACCAAATATGGAGCAATCTACCAACTTCACTTCTGAAATGTGAAACTTTATTACTTAAAGTTTCAAAAGTGGGACTGAAGGTGTCACCAGACTGGCTTTGCCTGGCATGGTCCAAGATCTCCAGGCTTCTGATTTGCACAGGAAAGAATGCGAGAATGAATGGGAGTGGAAAAGAAAGTGAGTTTTATTGGGGTAGAATAGAAGAAAGTGGCTAGAATGCAGGCTCCTGGAGACAGGATCAGAGGCTTGGCCCAGGACAGGCTGGCACCCCGTGACCCCTGTTGCAGGTCTCACAGGGCCCCGCTGTGGCTGTGAAAGAAGCGAAAGTGCACGTCTGTCTGTCCGTCCAAGTGGACTTGTTCGGACTGGCAAGTGAGCTGCGTGCCTCGTCACTTAGTTACTGGGATTTTCCATGTTCCCAGTTGTTGAACTTTATGGTGCCAAGTTCTGTCTCTGCCTTCTGGTTGGTAGGGGTTTGTCCCTAATATGGTCCCAGAATGTGTTCATTCTCCTCAGCCCCCTTCAACTTGTGGTGTCAGTTTGCATTGTAATGATGGTATAAGGAGCTTTGGGGTTGCTCTCTGGTCAATTTCTCCTCCATTTTGGAATGATCTGGCTTCAGCTAGTTCCTGTGTTGACTTCTGTGACCACCACAGGGGTTTCTGGCCACTTTCCTTTGATGATGTGTTTTTTCCCCTTTGATCTCCCCCCGACCACCCCTACCCCCCAGGACATGCCTTCACCTGCCCACCCTCACCCCCCACCCCAGTGTCTTATATCCATTGGTTGTGCTTATATGCATGCGTACAAGTCCTTTGGTTGGTCTCTTACAGCCCCCCTCGCCCAACCTCCCCTGTCTTCCTGATGTAGTTTGACAGTCTGTTCAATGCTTCTTTGCCTCTGTATCTTTTTCCCACCATTTCTTTCCTTTAAAAAGTTTTGCCTTTGCAGACTGGAAATAAACATATAATAACAAAACAAGACAAAACAAAAAAATGTTTGAGTCCCAATTTCAATGTCCAACAGTTCCTTATGTGTACATGTCAGCAGTGATATCTGGATGGTGGGCACATGGTGGCAATGCAGGTCCGACCCTCTCTGGTTTGGTCCTAGGTAACCTGCAGCGGTGCACAGCTGCTGACTGCTCCCATGGCAAGGCGTTGTCAGCATCTTCCATCTCTGGACTGTTTTTTCCTCTTGTCTCCGTGGTTGGAGCACTCCTGTCAATTCCTCTCTGTTGCAGGAATCCATCTGGTCTTGGGGTTGTTTTCTGAAAATATACAAATATATTCTCGACCACAAGTTAATAAAGGAATCTTTTCTATATAATTGATTTGGGATCCTTTTTATTTTTGTTCAAACGATTTTCCTTTGTCTTATTTAGACACCATGTGTGTTTTTAATGGCCGTCTTGCTGTTAGCATTGCAAATGAACCTTAATTTGGTAAAGTAAAAATTTTCTAGATGTAATTTACTTATAGGATATTTTTCCTTACATGATATTGCCCTACTATCCCCCCCCCTTTTTTTTTTTAATGGAGGTTTTTGTAAATTTTATAATGCAGTCTTGATAACTTTAAATTAAAAAAAAATTTTTTTTCCCCCACACATATGACTGCTTTAGGTTCATTGCATATTCAGGAATTTTTACCATGAGATGCACTACCAATAGAAATTTTAGTTATTACTTTAAGAATAGCTTTTTGTCCAGTACTTGAATATTCACTTATTTCAATTAGCCTATTTAAATTAATCTGAAAACTCGATTACTATTTTACTGTCAAATTTAATACTCTACCAACAATCTTAGTTTACCCTGTAAATATTAGTGGGAAGGATTATTTGCATTCTTGAGTGGGCCCTGAGCATTCCAAATGCTCAGCTGAATTTAGATATAGGGCAACTGCTGTCGGCCAAGTCTCTTGTCTGTTACCTGGGTCCCGATCTGAGCTGGGCCAAGTCTCTGTCTGTCACCTGTATCTCGATGTGAGCTGGGCCGGGTCTCTTTCTGTTGCCTGGGTCCCGATCTGAGCTGGGTGTGGGAAGCGCGAAGCAGCCATGGGGGTAGGAGACCTCCTTTAGAAGGGGGTGAGGGTTCAAGCCCCTGCAATGTTGGGGGGGTGAGGGTCTGTGCCCCACTTCTGTTGCCCCCCCAAGTTCTCTCCTGATGGCCCCTCTGCGACTGTGCCTGTCTTAGGTTGTTCCTTCCTTGAGGAATCTTACCCGTCTCTGGCTAACCAGCCATCCTCCGGGGCCAAGCAGGGTGCTGTGAGGTTCAGTTCTGTCTCCTTGGTAGCCTATGACCCCGTGGCCTCCACACCCAGCACCTGCCTTGGGAACCCCTGGCCTGCTGGCAGGGTCACCAGGGGAGAATCTTAATAGAATACTCATCAGCTTTCCAGGTATGTCATTTCAGGGTCGTGGTGTCCACTGATTGGTTGGTGCCAGGGCAGTGAGTCATTTGTCAATGCAGCTGGTCCTGATGTCAGCCTTGGTGTCCTTTGTCTGGTTTTTCTGCTTTTCTGGGCCCGGAGCTTAATACACCTGAGGCCTCGATGTTATCTCTATGGAAGAAAGGTCAGGGGGTCCAGGGATATGCTAGGGGAGGAAGGTCACCTTGAGGGCAAGGTCCTTCCCACCTCCCCCCCCCCCCACCTGTTTTTCTGGTTGCTAGGTGCCTGGGGCTTTCCACCCTGTTGACCTTCTGTACTTGGCCTATCGTCCTTGAGCTGCTCATATCTGTCTAACTCTTACCACAGGACTTCCTCATTTTACTTGTGAGGCGTTTTCCCCAACGGCTTTCTAGCCTGCTGAAAAGGAACCAAAACTCTGCCACCCTGAAGCTCCATTTTGGGATATTGATATTAAGCTGTTTATTAAGAAACAAGAATCAGAAAGGGTCTTACACACACACACACACACACACACACACACACACACACACACACACTTCCTGCCCAAGAGATTCAGACAGGGAAACCTGCTTCCTTAGGATGTTGCCTTACTTAGCCTAATTTGAATTAACTATGATGAACAAGAAGGCTTCAGGCAGGGGCCTGTTAGCTAGATACCACTGTGTCCTATGGTTTCTGAGTTGCCTAGAAGGGATTTGTCTGCCAAGTGTGTTCCACTTCTCAACTACCTGTAAAAGCCCAGAGTAAGTAAGCAGGTCAGAAGGGAATGGCATAAAGTATTAAAGGTAATGAAAAGCAAGGATCTGAAACCAAGATTGTTATAATAGCAAGGCTATCATTCAAAATAGACGGTGAAATAAAGAGCTTCCCAGACAAAATAAGACAAAACAAAAAACTAAAGGAAACATCACCACCAAACCAGCACTACAAGAAATACTAAAAGGACTGCTGTAATGAGAAGAAATAGAGAGAGAAACATAGGCATACAGAATTAAAATGGCAAGAAGTAAGTACCTATCAATAACATTAAAAGTAAATGGATTAAATGCTCCAATCAAAAGACATAGGGTAGCTGAATGGATACAAAAACATGATCCAACTATATGCTGTCTACAAGAGACCCATATCAGAACAAAAGACTCACACAGGATGAGAGTTAAGGAATGGAAAACTATTTCATGCAAATAAAAAAGAAGAAAAAGCTGGGGTAGCAATACTCATATATGACAAAATAGACTTCAAAATGAAGGCCATAACAAGAGGCAACACAGGTCACTACATAATATTAAAGGGGTCAATCCAATAAGAGGATATAACCCTGATAAACATATATGCACCAATATAGGAGCACCTAAATATATAAAAAAATTTTCTAGAGGACTTTAAGGGAGAGATCGACAACAATACAGTCATAGTAGGGGATTTTAACACCCCCACTAACTTCACTGGATAGATATTCCAGACAAAATATTAGCAAGGAAACAGAGACTCCACATGACACACTGGACAGGTTGATTTAATTGACATTTATAGAACATTTCACCCCAAAGATGCAGAACATACATTTTTCTCAAGTGCACATGGTCATTCATAAGGATAGACCACATGTTAGGATACAAAACAAGTCTCTACAAGTTAAAGTAGGTTGAAATCTTGTAAAGCATCTTCTCAGATCAAAATGGAATGAAATTAGAAATCAACCACAGTAAAAACACTCAAAAACATTCAGACACATGAAGGCTAAATAGCATGGTATCAAACAATGAATGGGCTACCATTGAGATCAAGAAAGAAATAAAAAACATGCTGGAAACAAATTAAAATGAACACACAACAACCCAAAATCTCTAGGTCACAGCAAAAGCAGTCCCAAGAGGGAAGTTCATGGCATTACAAGCATACCTCAAAAAACAAGAAAAATTAATAATAAACTATTTAACCCTACAACTTAAAGAATTAGAAAGAGAACAACAAGAAAAGCCCAGAGTAAGTAGGAAGGAAAGAAGGAAGGAAATAATAAAGATTAGAGCAGAAATAAATGACATAGAGACTAAAAAACAAAAGATCAATGAAATCAAGAGCAGTTTCTTTGAAAAGATAAACAAGATTGATGAACTGTTAGCCAGACTCCTCAAGAAACAAAGAGTGAGGACCGAAATAAATAAAATTAGAAACAAAAGTAGAGAAGTAGCCCTAACCAGTTTGGCTCAGTGGATAGAGAGTCGGCCTGCGGACTGAAAGGTCCCAGGTTTGATTCTGGTCAAGAACATATACCTTGGTTGCAAGCACATCCCCAGTAGGGGGTGTGCAGGAGGCAGCTAATCAATGTTTCTCTCTCATTGATGTTTCTAACTCTCTATCCCTCTCCCTTCCTCTCTGTAAAAAATCAATAAAATATATTTTTTAAAAAGTGGAGAAGTAACCACCGAAATACAAAGGATTATAAGACAATACTATGAACAACTATATACCAACAAGATGAAATGGACAAATTCCTAGAAAAATACAGTTTCTCAAAACTGAATCAGGAAGAATCAGAAAACCCGAATAGGCCAATAACAACTGAAGATATAGAAGCAGTAATCAAAAACTCCCAGCAAACTGCCCTAACCGGTTTGGCTCAGTGGATAGAGCATTGGCCTGCAGACCAAAGGCTCCCAGGTTTGGGGTTTGATTCCAGTCAAGGGCAAGCACCTTGGTTGCAGGCTCCTCCCTGGCTCGGGCCCTGGTTGGGGCTTGTGCAGGAAGCACAATCAATGTGTTTCTCTGACATCGATGTCTCTCTCTGTCTTTCCCTTTCTCTTCTATTCTCCCTAAAAATCAATGGGAAATATCCTCAGGTGAGGAGTAACAAAACAACAGCGACAACAACACCCCCCAAAAACCCCACCACACACACACACACACACACACACACACACACACACACACACACACACACTCCCAGCAAACAAAAGCCCTGGTCTGGATGGCTTCACAGGGCAGTTTCACCAAACAAAGAAAAACTAACCCCTATACTCCTCACACACCTTCAAAAATTCTAAGAGGAAGGAATACTTCCAAGCTTTTTCTATGAAGCCAGCATTATCCTAATTCCAAAACCAGATAAAGACACTATAAAGAAAGAGAATTTCAGGCCAATATCCCTGATGAACATAGATGCTAAAATCCTCAACAAATATTAGCAAATCAGATCCAGCAATATATTAAAAAGACCATGTGGCCCTAACTGGTTTGGCTCAGTGGATAGAGCGTCGGCCTGTGGACTGAAGGGTCCCAGGTTTGATTCCGGTCAAGGGCATGTACCTTGGTTGTGGGCACATCCCCAGTGGGGAGTGTACAGGAGGCAGCTGATCGATGTTTCTCTCTCATCGATGTTTCTCTCTCATCGATGTTTCAACTCTCTATCCCTCTCCCTTCCTCTCTGTGAAAAATCAATAACATATATATTAAAAAAAAAAAAAAGACCATACGTCATGACCAAGTGGGATTTTTTTCCAGGGATGCAAGGTTGGTTCAATATTCACAAATCAATAAACATGATACATCACATAAACAAATTGAAAGACAAAAATCACATGATCAAATCAATAGACACAGAAAATGCATTTGACATAATCCAACACACATTTTCGATAAAAACTCTCATCAAAGTGGGAATAGAGGGAGCATATCTCAACATGATAAAGGCCATTTATGACAAACCTACAGCCAACATCATACTCAATGAGCAAAAACTAAAACCATTTCCCCTAAGAACAGGAACAAGACAGGGATGCCCACTCTCACCACTCCTGTTCAACACAGTGCTGGAAGTACTAGCCATTGCGATCAGACAAGAAGAAGAAATAAAAGACATCCAAATTGGAAAGGAGGAAGTAAAACTGTCACTATTTGCAGATGACATAATACTGTACATAGAAAACCCTGAAGACTCCAAAAAACTGCTAGATTTAATAAGTTAATTCAGCAATGTAGCAGGATAAAAAAATCGATACCCACAAATTAATGGCTTTTTTATACACCAATAATGAATTCTCAAAAAGAGAAACTAAACAAACTATCTTATTTACCACTGCAACAAAAAAATTAAGATACTTAGGAATAAACTTAACCAAGGAGATAAAAGACTTGTACTTGGAAAACTACAGGATGTTGAAAAAAGGGATAGAGGAAGATATAAATGAATGGAAGAATATACTGTGTTCATGGATTGATAGAATTAACATCATTAAAATGTCCATACTACCCAAGGCAATCTACAGATTCAATGCAATCCATATTAAAATACCAATAGCATATTTCACAGAGCTAAAACAAATACTCTAAAAATTTATATGGAATCAAAAAAGACCCAGAATAACTGCAGCAATCTTGAGAAAGAAGGACGAAGTTGGAGGAATCACAATACCAGATTTCAAGTTATACTACAAAGCCACCATAATCAAAACAGCCTGGTACTGGCACAAGAACAGGCATATAGATCAATGGAACAGAAAACATACCCCAGAAATTGACCCAAGCCATTATGCTCAATTAATATTTGACAAAGGAGGCAAGAGCATACAGTGGAGTCAAGAGAGTTTCTTAAATAAATGATGTTGGGAAAATTGGGTAGATACATGCAAAAAAATGAAACCAGATCACCAACTTACAGCATACACAAGAATAAACTCAAAATGGATAAAAGACTTAATCATAAGACAGGAAACCATAAAAATCCTAGAAGACACCATATGCAGTAAAATCTGAGACATCTCTCGTAGCAATATGTTTACAGATATATCTCCTAAGGCAAAGGAAACTAAGGAGGAAATAAACAAATAGGACTATATAAAAATAAAAAGCTTATGCACAGCAAAAGAAACCATCAACAAAATGAAAAGGGAGCCCACTGTATGGGAGAACATATTTGGCAATGATACATCTGATAAATGGTTAATATCCAAAAAATATAAGGAATTTATACAACTTAACAAAAGGAAGACAAATAATCCAATTTAAAAATGGGCAAAGGACATATATAGACATTTCTCCAAAGTGGACCTACAGATGGCCAAGAGACAGATGAGAATATGCTCACAGTCCCTGATTACCAGGGACATGCAAATTAAAATGACACTGAGGTATCACCTCACACCTGTCAGAATGGCTACCATCAACAAATCAACAAATGACAAGTGCTGGTGAGGATGTGGAGAAAGGGAACCATAGTGCACTGCTGGTGGGAATGGAGACTGGTGCAGACATTATGGAAAACAGTATGGAGTTTCCTCAAAAAATTAAATTTGGAACTGCCATTTGACCCAGTGATCCCACTTCTAGGAATCTATCCTGATACCAGAACACCAATCAGAAAGAATGTATGCACCCCTATGTTCATAGCAGAACAACTTACAATAGCCAAGGTCAGGGGACAGCCCATGTACCCATCAGTAGATGAGTGGGTAAAAAGCTGTGGAACATTTCTATGCAGCTGTTTAAAAGAAGGACCTCCTACCATTTGAGATATCATGGCAGGACCTGGACAGTATTGTGCTAAGTGAAAGAAATCAGTCAGAGAAAGACAAGTATCACATGATCTCACTCATACTAGCATGTGGAATCGAAAAAACAAAATCAACTGATGAACAAAATAGATCCAGAGACATAGAAGCATAGAACAGACTGTGGAATCTCAGAGGGAAGGCAGGGGAGGGTGGATGGGTGGGAAATGATCAACCAAAGAACTTATATGCATCACCCATGGACACAGACAATAGCATGTGAATGCCTGGCCTAGGGAGTGGGTGCACCTACAAGGGGTCAAAGGGGGAAAAGGGAGACATATGTAATACCTTCAACAATAAAGATTAAAAAAAAATATATATATATATATATTTTTAGCCCCCACACTATGGACTCATAAAGGGGTGAGCAGGGCTGAATTCCATCCAGCCTGGGCCCCATCCCTTTGCCCCACCCCTCCTGGGGCTTGGGCTGCCTGCCAGAGGGGAGCCTTTTCTCTAATTTGCACCAAAGGTGCCATTTGCTGCTGTGCTTGTCCGCCTATGGCCGCCTGTGCAGGAGGAAGTGCCCTTTCCTGTTCAATTAATCACGAGCAGGGATCTTTTAAAAAAGCAAGAAGGGGGCCAGCCAGGTGCTCAGCTGATTGAGCGTTATCCCATGCACTAAGAGGTTGCTGGCTCAACTCCCTGTCAGTGCACATGTCCGGGTTGTGTGCGCAATCCCTAGTAGGGGGTGTGCAGGAAGCAGCCAATCTCTCTCATCGATATTTCTATCTCTCCCTCTCCCTCCTTCTCCCTCTCAAAATCCATAAAAGCACATACACACAAAAGCAAAAAAAAAAAAAATAAATAAATCCTTTATAATGAAGATGTAATATGCAAATGGTCATTACGCCGGGAAGCATAAGGACCGATCTTGTAATGACCAGATCACGGATCAGCAGGAGGGTGGGGCAGCGGAGAGCTACAGGAGAGAGCAGGGCAGCAAGCTATAGGGATGGGGGGTAGTGGCAAGGGGGCGGGGGGAGCTACTGGAGGGCAGCAGCGAGCTATTGGCGAGCTACTGGTGCACAGATTCAGGCACAGTGCTACTAGTCCTCTATAATAAAGAGGGAATATGCAAATTGACCATCACTCCCTCACAAAGATGGCTGCACCCACAGCTGAGGCCAAGTTCCCATAAGGAGCCTTAACAAGCAATCAGCAGGAGCCTGAGGCTACTCCCTCCCCCCACCATGGGGCTTGACAGGGGACCTCAGGCTGTGCCCCCGCCCCAGCGCCAGGCGGGGGGACCTCAGACCACACCCCCTGCCCGGTGGGGCTTGACAGGGGACCTCAGGTCATGCTTCCCGCCCCAGCACTGGGCCAGGGGACCTGAGGCTGTGCCCCCCTGCCTGGCTGGGCTTGACAGGGGACCTCAGGCCATGCCCCTCACCTCAAGGTGCACCCCCAGTGCTGGGTTGGGGGATCTCAGGACACGCCACCTCCCCACCCAGCAGGGCTTGATGGGGAACCATAGGCTGTGCCCCCCCTCCCAGTGCTGGGCCGGGGGACCTGAGGCTGCGCACCCCCTGCCTGGCAGGGCTTGATGGGGGACCTCAGACCATGCCCCCCACCCAGCAGGGCTGGACGGGGACCTCAAGGCATGCCCCTGCCCTGGTCTGGGTTGGGGGAACTCAGGCCTTGCCCCCTGCCCCGGCGCCAGGCCGGGGGACCTGAGGCCATGCCCCCCACCAGGCAGGGCTTGACGGGGGACCTCAAGGTGTGCTTCCCGTCCTGGTGCTGGGCTAGGGGACATCAGGCTGCTCCCCCCGCCCCAGCGCCAGGCCAGGGGCCCCCACCAGGTGGGGCTTGACATTAAAAGTGGATTAATAAGACTTCAGGCCATGCCCCCCACCATGGCACCAGGCCGGGGACCTCAGGCTGCACCCCTCTCCTCAGCACCAGGCCAGGGGACCTGAGGCTGCACCCCCCTGCCTGGCAGGGCTTGACAGGGGACCCTCAAGGTGCACCCCCAGTGCTGGGTCAGGGGAACTCAGGCCATGCCCCCTGCCTAGCGGGGCTTGATGGGGGACCTGAGGCTGCGCCCCCCTGCCAGTGGGGCTTGATGGGGGACCTGAGGCTGCGCCCCCATCCCAGTGCCAGGCCGGGGGACCTGAGGCTGCGCCCCACCACCTGGCAGGGCTTGATGGGGGACCTCAGACCATGCCCCCTACCCAGCGGGGCTTGACAGGGAATCTCAGTCCATGTCCCCCACCTGGTGGGGCTTGATGGGGACCTCAAGTCATGCCCTCTGCCCCACTTTCATTATAGAGAAAGGGAAAAGAGCAATATTAAGTTATTTCCTCTAATTAATCCCCTTTTAATGTGCATGAATTTCATGCACCAGGTCACTAGTATATATATATAAAAAGAAAGCCTATCCCAGCTGTCTGTCCCAAGTGACAGCTGACATTTTGATATGGTTTTCTCACTACCAGGATAGGAAAACCCTTTCTTAACTTTAAGATTCCAAGGCAGGGCCTTCTGACCCGTTCTGTTCCTGCTACCTCTCTGCCCTTGCAGAGGAACCACCTGGGAACAAGAAGGGAGGCGGTGGGAGGGCAGTCAGGGCAAGAGGGCGAGAAGGGAAGGCCCGGTGCCTGTGCTGTTTCTCCAACACATTTTAAGGGACTTCCCTTAATGCCAGGGGTCTTAATCCAGCATCTATAAGGGGTTCAGGAATCTGGAGAAGGGGCTGTGTGTAAATTAATCAAGAGTCTAGAGATGAAACATAATTTTGGAAGGCATTTGGGGGTCCAGAGGAGCTTGGCTAAAGAATTGCCTACGGCTGTTCAGGTGTTTGGCCAGGAGGAGGAAATAACATGTAGATTGAAATGCCCTCAGCTGTTTGGCAGCAAGCAATCATTTATGCATCCTTTTCAGGTTTGGGGAAATGGCCTCAGCCATTTCCAGATGATTCAGCCCTGCTGACATGCTGGAACTGGATTCCGGCATTCCCTGAACATTCCTCTTGGATGGGTGGACTCACTCATTCAGTGAACAGTCCCGCTCTGCGTGGGCCGGGAATGAGTGGTGAGTGAGGTGGTTCTCAGAGCTTTCTAATGTGGGGTTTAGTCCATGGGCACAAGATACAAAGCCCAGGAGTGGCGTTGGACCCAGCAAACACCCGGTGCCCAGGTGTGTGGCCGAGGTCAGCCCCCAGGGACTGCGGGAGCCCCTTAAAACGTTGTTGATTGTGAGGAATAAATAAACAGTGCAGACACCTGCAATAGCGGGGTACACCGTGGGACCAGGCTTCGATGGCGAAAAGAGGGGGCAGCCTCGCACTCTGCTGCAGAGATGCTGCTGCTCCCTGTGTCTGCCGGGTCCTACAGGGCCAAATGGCCGGTGCAGAAGGCAGCGAGCACACCTGTGACACGCCAGAGCAGCGAGCATACCTGTGACACGCTAGAGCAGTGAGCACACCTGTGACACACCAGCACAGTGAGCACACCTGTGACACACCAGCACAGTGAGCACACCTGTGGCACGCCAGAGCAGCGAGCATACCTGTGACACGCCAGAGCAGCGAGCACACCTGTGACACGCTAGAGCAGTGAGCACACCTGTGACACACCAGCACAGTGAGCACACCTGTGGCACGCCAGAGCAGCGAGCATACCTGTGACACACCAGAGCAGTGAGCACACCTGTGACACGCTAGAGCAGTGAGCACACCTGTGACACACCAGCACAGTGAGCACACCTGTGACACACCAGCACAGTGAGCACACCTGTGGCACGCCAGAGCAGTGAGCATACCTGTGACACGCCAGAGCAGTGAGCACACCTGTGACACGCCAGAGCAGTGAGCACACCTGTGACACGCCAGCACAGTGAGCACACCTGTGACACACCAGCACAGTGAGCACACCTGTGGCACGCCAGAGCAGCGAGCACACCTGTGACATGCCAGCACAGCAAGCACACCTGTGACATGCCAGCGCAGTGAGCACACATGTGACACGCCAGCGCAGCGAGCACACAGGTGACACACCAGAGCAGTGAGCACACGGGTGACACGCCAGCACAGTGAGCACACGGGTGACATGCCAGAGGAGTGAGCACACAGATGACACACCAGTGCAGCGAGCACATGGGTGACACGCAAGAGATTTCACCGCCATGAGCAGCCATCCCAGGAGGCAGAGCCAGGGGGCGGCATGGGATCTGGGCTGCCACTGGGGTGGCTGGGAGACCCGGGACATTGGCCAGGGACTGGAACTGGGAGCTGGACAGATGGAAGACATGGTCAGCCAGCCCCAGCCCCAGCCCGGTCCCCCAGCCCTGCCCCGCCCCCGTCCCCGCCCCATCCCACCCCACCCTCACCCGCCCTTGCCCCAACCCTACCCTTGCCCCAGTGCCCCTGGCGGCCTTGGCTCCTTCCTGGGCAGGCAGCAGAGCTCTTCCTGTGGCCCGACCAGCACTGCAGCGTACTACAGGCCCGCTGGAGCTGAGCGGGCTGGGCCGTTGGGATGGAGAACTAGATGCAGACAAGCAGCGCAGTCCTCCATAGGCCCCTGGCTACAGGCCAGGCGCTGCGAACCCCTCTGCATGGGCAGGGGCTGGGGGAGGGCTCCCGGTTGGGGGAGGGATGCGCAGTTTCTGTTCCGCAAGCAGCTGTCAATCTGCGTTTTGTAAAATGGATTATTCTTTATGAGTGCATGTTAATAAAAATAAAATTTAAATATAAAGACAAAATCTTTAAAATGTTAAAAAATGTGTTAAAATACAGGCCAGCACCTGCTGTGCAGCCCCTCCGAGCTTTTCACCCAGAACCTGGCCTCCCGCCAGAGCAGCGCCCTCCTGGCCCGGCGCCGCCTGCGTCCTGTCTGTGGGTTTGGCGACCTCATCCCGTGGCCACTCACGGCATCTGTCTCCGGGCCTGGCTGACTCACACGTGGCGTGATATCCCTGCGCTTCCTCCGGGTGTAGGACCTCCGTCCTTCTCGAGGCCGGGCCGTTCTGTGTGCGCTGAGCCGCACCTTGTTTATCCGGTCAATTGTCGGCAGACACGGGGTCACTGGGGTCACCTCCACCCTCTGCTCCTGTGGCTGGTGTTGCTATGTCCTGTTTTGATGGCGACACCCTAATGAGGACGGAGCGGAAGGCCTTTGCAAGCACAGGCCGACTGCATGTTGGTTCCCTTACCCCAGCCCTGCACAGAGCCCTGTGTGCCCAGCACGATGTTTTCATTGAGATCTGCGGGAGCATCCCCTCCCGCCCCCCTTAGAAAACAAATATCTACGGCCATTTTAACTGTCTTTACCGACCACAGCGGTAAAGATAAAAGTGTATTTTCCTTTCCCTTTAGTGTTAGTGACGTTGGATTTTCACTGTCGCTATCAATTGGTTCTGCTTACCCTGTTGTGTCTGAACATCAGAATACAATGGAAGTAGCTGCTGAGTTTGTTCTCCTTGAGTTACTGTTCTCAGAGCTCTCCATGTACAATGCAGCTAGTTGAACCCGCCCTGACGCAGGTGCGAGGTTAGGCTCCGTTCAGGGGGAAATGCAGGGAGAGGTCGGGGATGTGCCTGAGGTCACACCAGGGAAGCCTGGATTCAGGCACAGTGGTCAATATTTGCCTAATTTATTTTTGCCTTTTACTTTTTTCTATTAACGATAAAAATTTAATGTGGTTAAATTGATTAGTCTACTCCTTTGATCTTGTTGGACCATTTTCTTCTTCTAGCCAGCTTAAACATCTCCCTCTTTTCAGATATTAGAAAATATTCAGATCCTTTTGGGGGGAATTATATTAGACTAGTGGCCCAGTGACGAAATTTGTGCACATTAAAAGGGGATTAATTAGAGGAAATAATTTAATATTGCTATTTGCCCTTTCTCTATAATAGAAGTGTCAGAGATGAGAGAAAATTAGTAAAATGTATATGAAAATCTTCCTCCTGTAAGAGTCTGGGGCACACCACGGGACCCAGAGTCAAGTCCTCACCCACCCACATGCGCCTCAAAATCGTGTGAAGACCCAGACAGGGCCACACACACACACCCCACCGCCATTGGGCTAGATTCAGACCCGGCCAGTCCCACCCTCAGGTCCCCTGTCAAGCCCCGCTGGGTGGGGAGCACAGCCTGAGGTCCCCTGTCAAGCCCTGCCAGGCAGGGGGGTGCAGCCTCAGGTCCCCTGGCCTGGTGCTAAGGAGGGGGGCGGTGTGAGGTCCTCCGGCCTGGTGCCGTGTGGGGGGCATGGCCTGAAGTCTCCTGTCAAGCCCCTCCTGGTGGAGGGCGTGACCTGAGGTCCCCTAGCCTGGCGCTGGGGTGGGGGGAGCAGCCTGAGGTCCCCTAGCCCAGCACCAGGATGGGAAGCATACCTTGAGGTCCCCCGTCAAGCCCTGCCTGGTGGGGGGCATGGCCTCAGGTCCCCCGGCCTGGCGCTGGGGCAGGAGGCAAGGCCTGAGTTCCCCCAACCCAGACCAGGGTGGGGGGTGTGCCTTGAGGTCTCTGTAAAGCCCCGCTGGGTAGGGGGCATGGGGCATGGCCTGAGGTCCCCCATCAAGCCCTGCCAGGCATTGGGGGGGGGGGCGCAGCCTCAGATCCCCCAGCCCAGCACTGGGAGGGGGGCCCAGCCTCTGGTTCCCCATCAAACCCTGCTGGGCGT
Source organism: Corynorhinus townsendii (assembly GCA_026230045.1). NCBI lineage: Eukaryota > Metazoa > Chordata > Mammalia > Chiroptera > Vespertilionidae > Corynorhinus > Corynorhinus townsendii. Next base: position 98,965,579 of record JAPDVU010000004.1, on the reverse strand, counting down.
GGGGGCGTGGCCTGAGTTCCCCCGACCCAGCACTGGAGGTGCACCTTGAGGTCCCCTGTCAAGCCCTGCTGGGTAGGGGGTTGCAGCCTGAGGTCCCCTGTCAAGCCCCACTGGGTGAGGGGCATGGCCTGAGGTGAGGGGCATGGCCTGAGGTCCCCTGTCAAGCCCAGCCAGGCAGGGGGGCACAGCCTCAGGTTCCCTGGCCCAGTGCTGGGGCGGGGAGCATGACCTGAGGTCCCCTGTCAAGCCCCACAGGAGCAGGGGAGGGCGTAGCCTCAGTTCCCTGCTGATTGCCTCTTAAGGCTCCTTATGGGAACTTGGCCTCAGCTGTGGGTGCAACCATCTTTGTGATGGAGTGATGGTCAATTTGCATATTCCCTCTTTATTAGATAGGATGTTTTACCCAAACCACTTACTGCATTGTATCTTTGTTTTGTCATCTTGTGATGGCACCTTGCTGTTGGTTTTTACTTCAATGTCACTTATTTTCTGAATGAACACATGCGTGACCAACTGTGTGAGGACACAAAGTCTCCTGGCTGTTTGGTTGCTTCCAATCCCTCTGCCATGATTCCCTCAGCACTGATGTTGGCTGCACTTCGCAGCTTTCGTTTTTGTCCATTTGACATCTTAGTCTCCAGGTTCATTCCCAGGTTTTCTCAGTCTCCCTCTGTGGCCCCTTCTCCCTCCCTAACCCTCCACCCCCCAGGACCAGGTCTCAGGCTCCTGCCTCTGTGGGTGGTGGGCGGTAGGCCAAGGAGGCGGGTAGGTCCTGCGTGCACCTGCTTTGGCACCCACGGCACCCACAGGCCTCCCCTGGCCACAGGCTCAGGCAAAGTCAGTAGCAAATACCTCAGTCTGTTTTCCTGGGGAGAGGGGAGGTGGGGAAGGCCGGTCTCAGGGAGCGGCCAGTTGACGCTTTCTCTTCCCTCCACAGGGCTGCAGCCTGTTCATCTGTTGCATTTATGTCCCATTTCTGGGAATGTCCATGGGACCCTCTCTCCCTGCTGAGCACGGACTTTCATTTTCTCTATTTTATTCATCTTCACTCTGCACAGAAAGCTGGGCTACCTGGGTCTGGCTCGCCCACGCCCTGCGTGTGAGCAGGAAATGCCGCTGCACACTGTATGCGGGGGACCAGCACTGCGAGCTGGGCCCGAGGGAGAGGCTCTGCAGCCTTACCTGAGCTGAGGAGGGGCAAGTGGCGTGGCCCCACCCAAGGGTCTGCGAGGGGAGCCAGGTGGCAGCTCAGGACAGGAGGGGGTTGCCCGGAGTTCCATGCCAACCTTGCATCAGGCCTCAGGCCAGGCTAGGCCGCACCAGGGCGCAGGAGCCAGGGTTGGGAGCTCGGCATGTCCCCAGCTGGACAACCAGAGGTTTCCTGTCACGACGGTGTGTGTGGACACGGGTGCACCTGGGTCATCATGCAGCCATTCCTGGGCTTATGAGCACCTGGCCCACATTCCAGTCCTCCCTCCCCCCGCTCCCGCTTGCCTCAGCGGAGGCAGAGGCAAGGCCCAGAGAAGCCCTTTCCTGGCGGCAAGGTGACCCACGCTAACCGCCAAGGACATACAAAGCGGTGCCTTCTTTGCAATATAAGCACAACTGCCTCCTGCTCCAGCGCTGCTGCTATGAGTTGGGGGCCACGGGGAGCCTCCGGTTCCAAGGCCCGCTCCCCTGGTCACAGGCCGCAGGATGGGCGCTGTGCACGGGGCCCGGAGCCAGGCCTTCCTGAAGCTGCGGTCATTGCAGTACTGGGAGCCGGGAGGCACGCTGGGCCCTGGGCCCGGAGCCCGAGAAAGGCTTGCATCCTGGGCTCCAGGCCCGTGCGCAGTGCCAGGGAGCCGCCAGGGGGCGCTCTCTTCCCGCGCGGGTGTGGCCTCTCCGGTGCCCTGGACGCTGAGCGCGCACCCCTCCTGGCTTTCCTGCGGCTCCATGGCTGACTCATCCCCCAGCTTCCCACTGAGTGTTTTGAACTTAACCTGCTGCCCGGCTCAGGCTGCGGGCTTCGCTGCAGTCCGCGCGGTAGTCACACGGGCAGCGTGCAGTGTCAGGGTGCCGGCTGGCAGATTAGCCAGGGCCTCTGGAGCGGCCCCCCACGAGGCTGGAGCCTGGCTACCGGCTAGTCCCCCCTGGGGTGGGGCTGCAGAAGGGCGGTCGGCAGGTGAGCAGGAGACGAGGCGCTGGGGCAGGACCAGGCGAGGGCTGGCAGGGCTGCCAGGGCCAGCCTGGCTGCTTACCAGCACCGCCTCCTTCCGGCTCCCGTCCACACCCGGCGCCCTCTGGGTCTGACAGTGGCGGCGCTGCCTTCAGGAGCAGCAGGTGCAGCTGAGGCACTTCCAGGTCAGGGCGCAGGTGCGGGCGAGGAAGAGCGCCATGTCCAGCCAGCGCCAGCCGCCTCTGCACCCGACACCCAGGTCCCTGCTGCCTGTCACTACCTGAGCCAATTTAGCAGAGAGAGGGTTGAATTTACCAGTGTGAGCGTTCATTCTAGTGCTGGGGGCAGGGGAGAGCAGGGCACCCACAGACATCTGCGCTGCACCCACCTGAGCCAGCTGCTTGCATTGGGTAGGACAAGGGTTACATTGGGAAGTAGGACTTACAGGAGGGGAAGTGGGCAAGTGTAAGGTTAGCGGTACAGGCAACGGGGGCTGGGGGAGGGGCGTAAAGGGAGAGCCCCTCCAGATTGTTTGTAGGCCGTTCTCAGAAAAGGAGAGTTCCTGGGATAACTCCTCTGTCCTGGGCTGCAGCTCCCGGCCAGGTGAGAAAGTGCTTTCTCTAACAGAACACAACTGGCGTGGTTGACAGAGCATGAGTAACGTTCTTATAACTGTAGCTGGCCCCTGCTATGCTATGTCTGCCCCTACCGCTGTAGGAAAGAGCCAGAAGATCAGCATGGGGAGAGGCTGGTAGTAGGGCCTGCTGATCCTCTGTGGCTCCTAAATTTCGAACTGTAAGCCCTGAAGGAAAAGCAAGGATTCCAGGCATGCACCTGGGAGACTAGGAACAGCCTCCCCCTCAACAGAAAGAGGCTCCCTTAGAGCCGAGGGGTGTGTGAGCTGTAGGCACCTGGGGTCCCTGGGGAAGGCCCTGGAGTAAACCCTGAGGTGGCAGAGATGCTCCTGAGAGAAGAGGGAGGCTCGGTCTGGCTTCTTTTTTAAAAATGGAGTATATTTAAGCTGTACAGTGTGTTACTTTGATACATGTATAATCATAATATGATTGCCACTGTAGCAATATTTATCACATTATATAATTTCAACACAACATTGTTCTTTATATTCATTACTAATGACCCAGTGCACAAAGGGAATTAATTAGAGGAAGTATTTTAATATTGCTATTTGCCCTTTCTCTATAATAGAAGTGTCAGAGATGAAAGAAAATTAGTAAAATGTATATGAAAATCCTCCTGTCAGAGCTGGGGTGTGCCACAGGAAGCAAAGTCAAGTCCCTGCCCACCCATGTGTGCCTCAAAATCTCGGGAGACCCAGATCAGGCTGGCCCCAGCCCCATTGGGCTAGATCCAGACCTGGCAGGCCCCACCCCTATCAGGCCCCACTGGGTGGGGGTGTGGCCTCAGGTCACCTGGTCTGGCACTGGGGCAGGGGGCAGGCCTGAGGTCCCCCAGCCTGGCGCTGGGGTGGGGGCATGGCCTGAAGTCCTCTGTCAAGCCCCGGGGGGGGGGGGGCACAACCTCAGGTCCCTGCTGATTGCTTGTTAATGCTTGTTATGGGAAGCTGTTTTGACACATAACATTGTGTCACATTGTGGCTGTGGGTGCAGCCATTTTTGTTAGCATGACAGTCAATTTGCATATTCCCTCTTTATTAGCTAGGATACTGTGTATTAGAGCTCTATGGCTATTTAGTATTTGTTATAAGTTTGCATCTTTATTTATTCTTTTAAAATATTTTTATTGATTTTAGAGATGAAGGGAGAGGGAGATAGAGATAGAAAGTCAATGATGAGAGAGAATCATTGTTTGGCTGCCTCCTGCATGCCCCCCCACTGGGGATTGAACCCACAACCCGGGTATGGGCCTTGCCTTGGGAATTGATCCATGACCTCCTGGTTCTTAAGTCAACGCCTAACCACTGAGCCCCATTGGCCGGGCTTATTTTTAATTTCAGTTTAGTATATTAGTTGTATGAGCTCCAGGTGCACAATGTAGTGACACAACATTTTTATAGATTTGCAGCTTTAAACCCTATTACTCTTATCTCCCCACCTCCTGTGTCATGGGAACCACTACTTTACTCTCACTTTTTTCCGTGGTTAACTTTTTTAGATTCCACATATCAGGGATATCACACAGTCCTTTCCCGTCTGACTTATCCTGCTCAGCATAATATACACAGGGCCATCCATGCTGCTGCACAGGGCGGGATGTCCTCTGTCCTTGTAGATGGGCGCTGTTCCAGTGTATGTATGGACCACTTCCTCTATTTAAAAAAAATTATATATATATATATATATATATATATATATATATATATATATTATTGATTTCAGAGAGGAAGGGTGAGGGAGAGAGATAGAAATATCAATGATGAGAGAGAATCATTGATCAGCTGCCTCTGGCATGCCCCACACTGGGGATCGAGCCCATAATCTGGGCATGTGCCCTGACCGGGAATTGAACTGTGACCTCCTAGTTCATAGGTTGATGCTCAACCACTGAGCCACACCAGCAGAATGGACATAGGCCCCCAACCACAGACCTGGCAGTAAGGGCTCATGCCATGAGATGGATGGATAGACACCCACACTAGGGGTGGACCCCGTAACCCAGGCATGTGCCTTGACTGGGAATCCAACTGTGACTTCGTGGTTCATAGGTCAATACTCAAACACTGAGCCATGCTGGATGGGCAAGGTGGTTCTATTTTTAATTTTTTGAGGAACCTCCTTTTGTTTTCCATAGTGGCCCCAGCAATTTGCATTTTTTGAGCTCTGACAGCCTGAAACCCCCAAAGGAAATACGCATGGTGCCCCTAGGCTGGTCAGACGCCTTCACGGGGCCCTGTGCCTTGGTGGGCAGGAAGAGCAGAGCTGCTCCTGACACCCCAACCTCCCGGGGCAGGTGATGCCTGCCTGCAGGAAGGCCGAGAAGCCCGGCCCCGCAGTGTGGCTCAGAAACAGTCAGAATCGCCGGCGGGAGCCAGGTGCAAAAGGGCCCGTCTTGTGTGATTCTATTCATATGCAGCTCAAGTCCAGCACAACTAAAGCCAGCGGACTGCTGACCCTTCGGACACAGCGACTAGAAGGAGCCCTGGGGCCCTGGAAATGTGCCATGCCTTCACCGAGGCGCTAGCTGCCTGGAGGGCTCAGTGTGCGAAAGTGCGTAGTGTGGACACTTAGAAACTGCGCGCTTTGCTGTCTGTCTGTTACGGTACAGAAAACCCTAAGGTGAGCTGTGCAGGAAATGAGACTGCAGAGTAGGGTGAAGAGTGGAGTGCAGAGTGGGTGTCTCTTGTGGTCTTTGTGCCATGCCCTGTGCCTCCTCATACACTCCGCTGTCTCCAGAGGCAGGAGCAGGCGCGTTCACACCCCTCAGGATGCTTGCTCTCTCGTCCTGAGGCTCCTGGGTCGGTCCTGGTTCTGGTCGCCTGGCCTGCGGGTGGCTTCCTGACTTGAGCTCCTGCAAACCTGAGTTGGAGCAGTTGGGCTTGTGTTATTGAAAGCCCCCATCTGCTGCCTTCTTCGTCAGGTACCAGCTGGACCCCGGTGAGAGTGTGAGTGTCTGCCAGCCAGCGAAAGGCTGGGGCTCCCGCTCCAGCCAGCAGACCGTCCATCCTGCGCCTTCACCAGGCCTCCCAGATGCTCCTGCTCGGGGCTCAGCCCCCTGGACCCACTGGGAGGGGGGCACTACTGCTCTGACTGGAGGCCTGAAGATGCTTTTGTCCCATTGAGAGGTGGGGCCCCTTGAACCTGGGTGGGTTCTGTGGCTTTTGATCCACAAAAATCAGTGGAACTGATGCTGAGCCGGTTTCCTGTGTACTGGAATATGCTCTGGGGCCCGGGTGTCCTGCGTGAGGCCAGGTTCCTGGGACTGCAGCCACGGGCAGCACTCTGCTCAACTGCCTGCTGCCCTGAGGAGGAGGCAGAGGGGGAGGCTGTCTTGGATACTCCAGGGCAGCCCCTCTGCCAGCTGATGCCCCCTCACGACTTCGGTCAAGAGGAGAATTGCCAAACTGACAGAAAACATGAGGTCTGAGCAGTGACTGTGTTTTAAGCCCCCAGGGCCAGAGTAGTCCTCTTCAGTGCCAGGTCACCAGCAGTTGAGTCCCACGTAGACGGACCTCCGTGCACCCAGGTCACCTCCCTAACTGCCGCAGTGAGGACAGCAGCGCATCGCAGCCTCCAAGCTGCCGGGCCCCTCACTGTGGACCTGCTTTCTCTTTTCTTGTTGCTCTGGGCAGAGTCTCCTCCCTGAGAAACGTGTGAAGCCTTTTCCTCTCAGTTCTTTTTTGGGCTCAGAGAGGACGGATGGGCAGTGGCATTTGGGTGATGTGCAAACACTGGCTGAAAGACGGAAGCGGGCGGTGGTGCGGGAAAGCAGAGGCTGACATTCTCAGGGACCGGGACTTTGTAGAAAGCCAGGCCCCTATTTTGCCCAGACGATTCCCAAGCTGCAGGGTCGGGAGGAGCGCCCAGAGGCTGGGCATGGTTCCTCCCGGCAAGGGCCACGGCCAGGGCCCCCAGGGAGACTGCTGGGTGCATGGCCATGGAGGGCAGTGCTGGGCTTGACCTGCAGGGTGGCAGCCTCAGCAACAGCCGTGAGAGCAGAGGGAGCTGCCCAGCCCACGTGGCTCAGTGGCTGAGTGTCGACCCATGAACCAGGAGGGCATTGGTTTGATTCCCAGTCAGGGCACATGACCTGGTTGTGGGCTCCATCTCCAGTGGGGAGCATGCAGGAGGCAGCCAATGGATGTTTCTCTCACATTGATGTTTCTATCTTTATCCTTTTCCCTTTTCTCTCTCTCTAAAAAAATCAACAAAAACATATTTGGAGTCTGTGACCAAGGTATGTTCCCTTGACTGGGAATCAAACCCATGACCTTCAGTTCATGGGCCGATGCTCTAACCACTGAGCAACCAGACAAGGCACAAGTCTAACAAGAGCTTTGAGAAATTCACACTTTAGCAAGTGCATTATGGGAAAAATCAATCAGTGGCATCTCTTCTCACTCTGGAATCCAGGGTCCAAGATTCCAGTTATTGCAGGAATTGAGAGGGAGTTACAGGTGCTGTAGGGTAAGCATGTCAAACTCAAAGGCTAACACGGGCCAAATAAATAAGGTTTAAGTTTATGTGGCCACAAAAAACAAAAGCTTCAATTTTCATAGAAACGGAGGTTTATTTCGATAGGGACATACTGAATACAAAGGGCTGAAATAAATGAGTCATCGTTAACATAAAATAATAGAACATTTTAATAAAAATTAATATTTTTCTTGGACATTAACTTACCAGACACTGAATAACTGCACAAATTAATAAGCGTAACGCAAATAAACCTATTTTTCTTGTTCTCCAAAAGCGAAATATTTCCCTGTGCACACCAAACAAGTCAGTCCAAGACTAAGGATGTGGCCATCGGCTGCTAGAATATTCACTGCTGGTATTAGTGGAGAGAAATGATGTGCCTGTGCGTAAGGCATGTAAGGGAAATAAATGCAACACAATTATAGTCGTCAGTCATTAGCAAACGCTGTAGTTTGTTATTAATAACTAGAGGCCGATGCACGAAATTCATGCAAGAGTAGGCCTTCCTTCCCCTGGCTGCCGGCACTGGCTTCCCTCTGGCACCCGGGACTCGGGCTTCCCTTGCAGCCCCGGCTTCCTCCGGAAGGATAGCTGGTCTAATTAGCATATTACGCTTTTATTATTATAGATTATGTATAACAGGGTACTATAAAAATTAAGTTATGAAATTTTTATTAAAACATTTCTTACATACTGTTATATTGGCTGGGCTACAATGAATATTTTTGCATATAACAAATATAACATATGAATGTAATATAACAGTATGTAAGAAATGTTTTAATAAAAATTTCATAACTTAATTTTTATAGTACCCTGTTATACATAATCTATAATAATAAAAGCGTAATATGCTAATTAGACCGGATCCTTGGTTGCAGGCACAGCCCCAGCAGGGGGTGTGCAGGAGGCAGCTGATTGATGTTTCTCATTGATGTTTCTAGCTCTCTATCCCTCTCCCTTCCTCTCTGTAAAAAAATCAATAAAATATATTTTTAAAAAATTAAAAAAATTTCATTGTAGGCCACATGTGGCCTGTGGGCCACGAGTTTGACATGCTTGCTGTAGAGGAATTGGTGCTGTAGAAAACGAGAGAGGTTGTGGAATATGTCAAGACACAAGCATGAAAGGTTTGTCACAGTTTGCTCATTGTTTGTTTTCTCCTAGGGACTGTGGGTGAACAGGGCCACATACTACACCTGACAAGCTCCGGGAGGCCTGAGTAGAGTTCTTACAAACGCAGAGACCTAGAGTAGCTGTTAGGCCAAGAGAGCAATCAGTCCCTAACACGACGTGCAAACTTCCCCCAGAGGACACAGACCAGGAGAAGCCTGCTGACCCGGGTGTCAGGCCACACAGGACTGGAAACTGTGCTGAAGGCACCTGCTCGCACACCTGCGTGACTCAGCCCCAGGCCCACTGACAGTTTCCCGCCAGCGACTGTATGAGGACACTCCAGCCCCGGGGCTGCCAGCATCACCCGTGTCCCCTGGCTGCGTGCTGTGCAGCCCCTCCCTTAGGATAGCCCACCCCCAGCCCTTTCCCTAAATAAAACCAGTGTTTCTCTACCCACCATCTGGATGGCTGTGTAGCCTGTCTGTGTGCACCATCATGTTCACCTTTCACTTGGTGGCCCATCTGGGACATCCAGAAGGGATGCCCTTCCTGCCTTCTACCCCCTCACCTGCCCCCCGCACCCACCAAGACCCCGCACTCTCCGCCGCAGGCCTGCCAGATCGTCAGACCTGACTCCTGTAAGAGTGACTCACTTCATGTCTGGAAGAGGGCATGAGGGGCCGAGACTCTCAGCTCCACGGGGTCACCCTCTAAAAGCTGCCAGGGCAGCGCCGCTAGAGGACGCCGGTGAAGGACACATGGGCTTGGAACACGCAAGATTGCACTAGGCAGCCGCCCGCCCCAAGCCAACGTGGAGCATCCGAGGCCCACTGCACACGGGGAAAATGCACACACGCCCAGAGCCGGCTCCAAACACCCTGCAAGGTCCTATTTGGGGGACGGTGAGTCTGGGCATTGCCCATTCCGGCGTTTCAGGGGGAGAGAGCCCGGCTGGTCATCACACATTTCACAAGAAAATCCCAGCGCTGGGTCTGACCAGCCTACACCAGGGAGTACAGAGAGGAGGCTCCCACTTACCCCTAGACACTCAGGGACGGGCTCCCTACACTGAAGCTTGCTAGGGGCCGGGGAGGCCCCCTAGAATAGGCCTCAGCACAGGCGAGGGGCAGCAGCCAGGCTGGGAGCTGCCCAGTTTCTCCCTCTCACTAGGCAGCTCTCCCTCCTGCAATCGCCCTATCGTAGCAACACCTGGGGCTGTTCTATCTCGACCTGCCCAAGGACTCACCTCTGGCCTGCCTTTTAAAGAACCTTAAGGCCCTCAATTTTTGAGATGAATTTAGACCCAAGTGCCTCATTTTCTATTGCAATTAAACATGCCACAATATGAATTAGACGGTCAGGCGCTCTGGCCCCAGAAAGTCTCCCTTCATTACAAGCCATTCTCCAGCTGGGTGTGCCACCACCTAGGGATGCCGAGATCCCCCAGGTACAGGCCCTCCTGGAACTCCCCAGCCACCTTGAACTCTGCTCCTCCTGCGGCGTCCTTAGCCTCCACCTCAGGCACCTATAACCAGGAGAAAACCCTGATTAAAATCCTATATCATAGAAGGCTAATAAGCAAATTGACCGCACAGTGGAATGACTAGAACGACTGGAAGGACTGGTCACTATGACACACTCTGAGCAGGCAGGCAAGCAAACGGCTAGGAGCAAGTGATCCCAGATTGCGAGAGGGATGTCCAACTGCCTGTTTAGATCCAATCCCCAGCAGTCGGACATCCCCTGAGGGGTCCCAGATTGTGAGAGGGTGCAGGCTGGGCTGAGGGACCCCCCCCTCCTCCCCCATGCATAAATTTTGTGCACCAGGCCTCTAGAATATACCAGGTGTACCGGTTAATAATGCGGGTTTTATAATAAAAGAAAACATGATAATTTCAAGAGAAACATCAAAAGGGCTTTATTCAAAGTAATCTCCATCGCTAGCTACACATTTCCCCATCATTCAGGTAATTTGTGGATACCGTCCCAATAGAACTTTTTTTGTTTTGAGGCAAACCATTCAGAGACCCAATTTTCCACTTCTTCCTACGTTTTGAAGTGCTGCTCAGAAAGTGTCTGTGCCATCAATTGGAACAAGTGGTAATCTGAAGGAGCAAGGTCTGGTGAATACGGCGGGTGGGTTAATACTTCCCAGGCAAGATCTTTTAACGTGCCTTTAACTGGTTTTGAAGTGTGTGATGGTGCATCATGAAGCAAAATTACTTTGCCATGTCTTCTGGCACATTCTGGTCGTTTCATGATCAAAGTGTGGTTCTAATAGACTATTTATTGTCAGTAGCGATCAGTATTAACGATTTCACCCGGTTTTAGAAGCTCATAATACACCACACCTTCCTGATCCCACCAAACGCAGAGCATTGTCTTCTTTCCAAAATGATTTGGCCTTGCAGTCGATGTTGATGGTTGACTTGTATCAACCCATGATTTTGTGCGTTTGGGATTCTCAAAATAAATCCACTTTTCATCGCCAGTCACAATTCAATGCAAAAAAGATTTCTTTTGTGCCGTTGAAGCAACATTTTACTGATGACTTTTCGGTTTTCCATTTGTCTTTTGTTCAGTTGATGTGGCACCCACTTTCCTTCCTTTAAAATCTTCCCCATTGCTTGTAAATGATTGGAAATTGTTTGCTGAGCAACATTTAATTTTTCTGCAAGTTGTTTTTGAGTTTGACACGCATCTTCATCCAAAAATGCTTGTAATTGTTGGTCTTCAAACTTTTTCAGTTGACCTGGATGTTCTTTGTCTTTCACATCGAAATCATCACTTTTAAAGCGTTTAAACCAGCGTTCACAAGTATCTTGAAATGGAGCATGTTCACCATAAGCTTCCCAAAGTATACGATAACTTTTTCTTCAAAATAATGAATTAAAACTTCCTACAAATGCTCTTTTTTTGGCACAAAATTTGACATTTTTAAGTGTAAAATTATCTATGATGTTAACACTTTCAGAAAATTTGACATATGAAGTTTTGAAGCTTGTTGTCAATACAGCAAACTAGCATACATATCAAATCGCATATATATCAACATATGTGTAACTCCAGCTATTGAAAAAAATCCGCATTATTAACCGGTACACCTAGTACATCTATGTTTTTATTGGTTTTTAGAGAGAGAGGAAAGTAGAGGGATAGAGAGATAGAAACATTGATGAGAGAAGAACATCATCCATAGGCTGTCTCCTGCACGCCCCTTACTGGGGATCGAGCCCACAACCTGGGCATGTGCTCTGACAAGGAATCTAACCAGTGACCTCTTGGTTCCTGAGTTGATGCTCAACTGCTGAGCCCCACCGACCAGGCGAGAAACCCTTGATTTTGCCTTCTCATCCCCTTTTCCAAAAAGCAGCTGATGTTTAACACTCTTTACTACAAAACTGCAAATACTTAACAGTCCGGCTACCACCAGAAGCAGAACTCATTAGCACCCACACTTAGCATGCTATTGCAGAGGAAAGAATGTGGCAGTTTTAAATCCAAGTGGTGGAGGCATCTGTGAGACATCTGTCCTGGGAACAGGCTGGGGCCTTCCCCTCTCCCTTCCTTTTCTCCAGCCTCATATGCCTATACATACTTTTCCCAAGTCTTTGGTAACTTAAAAGCTTTTGAGCATTGCTAGGGTAAATGATAAAACATCTAAAATAACATGAAATACGGAAACATTGATTGCCAGACAGATTTACCTGCCTTCAGCTTTTGTTGCAGAAAATCTATAAAATAAATTTTTGTAGCTGTTGATGTAATGTGGTTTGTTGAAGACATGTTTCTTGAAAGTGTTACCGGGAAAACCCCGGTTAGGTTCAGGCTGCCTGTCGCTGTGTCTAATAATGAAGGCAGGGTTGAATCATATCAGGCATTTATTGAGAAGGCTAACCAACCAAAAAGACAGGGTGCTTACAAGCATCAAATCCTTCCTTTCCGCAAGGTGCAGGGGACAGGATTAGAAAGGGGAAGGGGCTGGGGTGAGGAATGCAGCTATGTGCAGGCCTGGAAGTCTGCAGATGTCAGCTATTGTCTTAGTCATCAGGCGATGAGATGATGTAGATGAGATGATGTTTTGACTCCTGGTGGGTCGGCCTGACCCCGCTTACTGGTTCTGCTTGCTGGATGCACAGCTGAGTCACCTCCTCAATCGCTTCGCACAGGCCTTGGAGAGGAAACTTAAGAAAAACTTAACCCCCTATGCACATAAGAAACTTAACCCCCTATGCACATAAGCATATGTGTTCTAAGATTTAAAATGATATGATTACTTTTCAAATTAATTCAGGTGCTCTACCTATCAGATTATAAGTCTCCCCTATCAAAAGTGAGAGTGTGTTTAAAGTGTGTTCATAAATATCAATCTAAGAAATGCTGGTTTACTTTCTGGTTATCACGGGAAAATTAAGATTTCTAAGAATTCAAATTTTAAATTAAATTGGAAAATTATATGAATTTAATAATAGAAGGCATGAAGTATAAAGATACATTTTTCCAGAACAAGAATTGAAATTAAGGTATTTTAATGATGGTTATTTCTGAATGGGTAAAAGAAACTGTGAAGATAGTAAAAATTTGTGAAAATTTTAAGTTTAAAGGAAGACCTGAGTCAGGCTCCTGTCCCCTCCTCCACCTGATTTCTCTCTCGGGGACCTAGAGTTGCTTTCATGGCACTTGCTCTCGCCCTTGTCAGGGTGGGAGAACCCTACCTGTCCAGCTGTGGAGTGAGACTTCCCCAAGACGCATCAATGGAAACAAAAGGCACACCTGCACTCTGGACACAAGTCACCTGCCCACACGACATCCCCAGGCAACACCTGGGCAACGGGGTCCAGTGAGTCCGAACCCAACCACCCGTGACACCCGAAGGGGCCCCTTTCTCCCAGTATTTCCAACAATCCCACTCCCGTGGTGTCATATCTTAGGGCACTGGGCTGATGACTTTCACAGCAGCCCCACCCAGCTCTCTTCTGCTGCTTAAGTCCTTAGATTGGAGCCTGGACTTGCTTTCTGTCCACCACTCATTCACAGCCCTTGACACTTTCATTGTCTCAGCTGCTTGGTATTTAGGAACTTATCTCCCCTTGTCTATCCTTCTTAAAAAGCATCAAAATCAAAGGAAAAGTCTTATGTCTTCTCTACAAAAATTTATAATTTAAAACAAATGTGTGGTCTTCATGTATTGTCTGTACGTTATATGTAATGTGTTTTCTGCCTCCAGATGGCACCACTAGGATATAAAGTTTTATTGGCCTGCGTAAATTAAATAGGATCTTATGGTCTAGACAAAATATTTAATATAAAAACCGTTTAAATTTAATATTTTTAAAAGTTATTATCATAAAGCTATCCATTTGTTTTACCTAGATTTATAAAGGACTCTTAAAATAATCTTTTGGTTAAGTATATATTTGACAACCTTCCCAAAGTTTAAATTTCAAAAAACTTTTTTTAACAGAGAAATTACTTTGAGTTATTCCAACTGGGGTAGAAATACCTCAAGGATTCATTCTCTCTCTTATGTTTTCAAACTAATTAGGCCTTTTTAATTTACTTGGAAAGTTTTGCCAAATAAGAATACACATATTTCAGCCAGCTCTAGGAAGGAACTTGCAGAGATTCAGAGCTGAGTTCAAATAGGAACTTCCCTTGAGTAACAAGCATCTTGTCAGTGACCCTGGACCAGCCTAGAGCACTGGCCCCGGATGGAGGGTGTCTGGCGGTAGGACTCCAGATGTTTGTGATCCACACATTGGGGTGTTTATGAATTGTTTCCAGTGTTCACTATTCACTTCCAATGAGCCATGGGCAATGTTTTAATTCTTGCATATTATTTGTTTTTATGTATATTTTAAAACTCTAAATTGAATCTAAGAATATAAACTTTATGTTGTTCTTTTATGTCATTTCATAATAATAATAATTTACAAAAAATTGTTATCTTAAACTGTTATGTCTTGCCTTGCCGGCGAGGCTCAGTGGCTGAGCACTGACCTATGAAGCAGAAGGTCACAGTTTGATTCCAGGTCAGGGCACATGCCTGGGATGTGGGCTCGATCCCCAGTAAGGGGCATGCAGGAGGCAGCTGATCAATAATTCTCTCTCATCATTGATGTTCCTATCTCTCTACTTCACCCTACCTCTCTGAAATCAATAAAAATGTTTAAAAAAAGTTATATCTTTTTCAATTATTTTATGGTCAAATCTATAAACATGTCATTTAAGTTTGTAACTTACAGACTGCCATTGTTTTGCTCTGATGCATTTGCAAATATGTTAGTTAAGTCTTGAAAAAATTAATAATAAGAACTCTGACTTACTTGACAGTACAGATTTCTAAGCAAGGCATCTCTTTAAAATAAAGAAAACTTGTTTTTATTTCCATAGCCCCTGATTAATTTTCAGTAATTACTTTTCAGTAATCAGGGGCTAGGGGCTAATTAAAGCTCAATCATGAGGATTGGGAACCAAGATGGCGGTGGAGGTAAATGCCAGTACTTGCCACCTCCAACAATCACATCAAAATTACAACCAACCCTAGCCCTCGCCGGTTTGACTCAGTGGATAGAACATCAGCCTGCAGACTGAAGGGTCCTGGGTTCAGTTCTGGTCAAGGCCACATGCCCAGGTTGTGGGCTCAATCCCCAGTAGGGGTTGTGAAGGAGGCAGCTAATCAATGATTCTCTCTCATCATTGATATTTCTATCTCCCTTCCTCTCTGAAATCAATAATTATATTTTACAAAGTTACAACTAGCCCTTGCTGGTTTGGCTCAGTGGATAGAGCATTGGCCTGTGGACCAAAGGGTCCTGGGTTTGATTCTGATCAAGGGCACGTACCTTGGTTGCAGAATCCTCAAACGCCAGGCCCTGGCTGGAGCACCTGCAGGAGGCAACTAATCGATGTATTTCTCTCACATTGATGTTTCTCTCTGTCTTTCCCTCTCTCTCCCACTCTCCCTAAAAATCTATGGGAAAATATCCTCTGGTGAGGATTAACAAACAAAACAAAACAAAACAAATTATAACTAAAATACAGAACAACCATCACCCAGAACCGCCTAAAATCTGGCTGACTGGAAGACCTACAATTACAGAAGTAAAGAAGAAAGCAGCTGGTCCTCACAGCTAATTGGCCGGAAGGTCAATTCCTCCCAGTGATGCAAACAACAATCAAAACTCAACTATAACACTATTGTGCACAGCCTGGCTGGCATAGCTCAGTGGTTGAGCATTGACCTATGAACCATGAGGTCACGGTTGCTGGATTGCAGGCTCCATCCCAGTGTGGGGTGTGCAGGAGGCACCCAATCAATGATTCTCTCTCATCATTGATAGTTCTATCTCTCTCTCCCTCTTCCTTCTTCTCTGAAATCAATAAAAATATATTAAAGACGCACACACACACACACACACACACACACACACACACACACACACACACACAAGATTGTGCACACAGCCAACTCAGGTGACTGGGGAGGCTAAGCCACTGGCCCTACAGGACACCTACTACACAAGGCCACTCTATCAATTCCAGGAGACATAACAGCTCAAACTAATACATAGAAACAAACACAGGGAAGCAACAAGAATGTGAAGACAAAGGAACATGTCACAAATGAAAGACATGAAAGCAAGCAAGCTACTGGATACAGAGTTCAAAACAGGATCTTAATGAGAGTTTCAAGGGACTTAGTGAGACTTTCAAGGATCTTAGTGAGAATACCAAAGACATAAAAAAGGACCAGTCAGAAATTAGGCCTACACTAACTGAAATAAATAATAATTTACAGCCCAGCTGGTGTAACTCAGCAGTTGAGCACTGAACCAAGAACCAAGAGGTCACTGGTTCAATTCCTGGTCAGGGCACATGCCTGGGTTATAAGCTTGATCCCTTGTGGGGGTCGTGCAGGAGGCAGCTGATTAATGATGTTTCTCTCTCATTAATGTTTCTATCTCTCTACCTTTTTCTCTCTCTAAAAAAAATCAATAAAATATATTTTAAAAATAAAGTAATAGCATTCAAGAAAATTTTAAAAAAGATTAATTTACAGGAATTCAAAGTAGAGAAGAGGATGCCAAGAACCAAAGCAATAATTTGGAATAATAGGAAGCAAAAAACACCCAATCAGAAGAGCACAAAGAAAAAAGAATAAAGAAATATGAAGATAGTGTAAGGCACCTCTGGGACAACTTCAAGCATAGCAACATTCGCATTATGGAGGTTCCAGGAGTAGAGAGAGAACAGGATATTGAAAACCTATTTGATGAAATAATGACAGAAAACGTTTTCTACCTGGTGAAAGCAACAGACTTACAAGTCCAGGAAGCACAGAGTCCCAAACAAGAGAAACCAAGGAGTCCCACATCAAGACACATCATAATTAAAATGCCAAGGGCTAGCCCTAACTGGTTTGGCTCAGTGGATAGAGCGTCGGCCTGCGGACTGAAGGGTCCCAGGTTTGATTCTGGTCAAGGGCATGAACCTTGGTTGCAGGCAAATCCCCAGTAGGAGGTGTGCAGGAGGCAGCTGATCGATGTTTCTCTCTCATCAATGTTTCTAACTTTCTATCCCTCTCCTTCCTCTCTGTAAAAAATCAATAAAATACATATTTTTAAAATGCCAATGGCTAAAGACAAAGAGAGAATCTTAAAAGCAGCACGAGAGAAGGGTGGTTAGGACATTTTGCTGTAATGGGCCTATTTTTCTGCTGTTTTCACCTGTTGTGGTTAAATCTAGTACCATCGCACTTCCTGTGAGGCCAACCCTGAGGATGAGATGTGGAGAGGCAAGACCAACATTATGGAGAATCCAGGGGCATGGCGAAGGGTCTCCAGCTGAAAAGAAATGGAAGATATGATGGGAAGAAGGGAGAGGAATCAACATGTATGCCCTAGAAATACTGCAGACAAATTGGGCCAAAAATAAGTTATTTAGGGAGGCATGTCATTTTTTTTTTTTTTTTTGCATTGTATTGGCAAGGGAGGGCGGGGTAAGAGATCAACCAAAGGACTTGTACCAGTATGCATACATATTGGCATAACCAATGGACATGGACACTGGGGCAGTGGAGGCTTGTCCTGGGGGAGGGCAGTGATAGAGGGGGGAGTCAGTCAGGGAAAAAGGAGACATATGTAATACTTTAAACAATAAAATAAATAAACAAAATAATCTGATAAAACTTTTGACTGAATTTGCACAGGTCTAGTAGGAATATCATGAAATATTTTAAAAAATACTTAAAAAATAAAAACTAACAGTTTGTACTGAAAAAAAAAAAGCAGCAAGAGAAAAGCAGTTAGTTACCTTTGAGGTCACCCATACGACTGTCAGCTGATTTCTCAACAGAAACTTTGCAGGCCTGAAGAGAGTGGCAAGAAATATTCAAAGTGATGATTAGCAAGGACCTACAACCAAGATTACTCTACCCAGCAAAGCTATCATTCAGAATTGAAGGTCAGATAAAGAGTTTCACAGACAAGGAAAAGCTAAGGAGTCATCACCATGAAACAGTATTATATGAAATGTTGAAGGGTAGTCTTTAGGAAGAGGAGGAAGATGAAGAAGAAGAAGAAATATGAAAATAAAATGGTAATAAATACACATCTACCAATAATTTAATCTAAAAATAAAAATAAACAAACAGGAAATCTAATGAACGAAATACACTGATGAATAAAATAGAAGTAGAGGCATGGAAACATGGAACAGAGTGAAGGGATGAGGAGAGTGTCGGAAGAGATTCACCAAATAGTGTGGTGAAGGTCTGGGGTGGAGTAGGAGCCAGGTGGAGGTGGGCAATGGGAGGGAAAAGAGGTTTATCTGTAATATTCTAACAATAAAGATTTTTTTTTTTTTAAAAAAAGAAGCTCAATCATGAGATTCCAGCAATACAGGTTTTTAAAAGCATATATGATCAATTGCTATTCTTATTGTATTCATGCAAACAATCACGTCAAACTGTAACTAGACTTAATATAATAAATAAATTGGTCTTAATTTGGCTCTTAATACAAATAAGGGTAATTTTAGGGAGGGGGGATGTGTTTTAATAGACTCCATATACACAGTTGTAAATGTTAGACTCTAGTTCAGTTCATTATCTTCAAAGTTTTATTTTTCACCCATGAGGTAAACTAAACTAAATCCTAAATTTACCCAGTTTTCTTAAATATTTCCAAACTAATGTTTCATTTTTCTCCCATCCTTTTACTTGGAATTATTAGAACTAAAACATTTTTTCTTCCACCAAACCATTTGTCATAATTCTTGTCATTCTAGCTTTTGCCCCAATAACACTAAAATTTATAACACAGTTTGTCTTCACCAGGTTACAAGCCCTACTTGTACTCTGGAAATACCATCCCTAGACACCATCACAACCTCTTTTTGTGCCAGGCCTCCTCATCCCTCTGACAGAGAGCAAGGATTTTGGGCTCTGAAGAAACACATCACCACCTTTCAGCAGGAAGCAGCTATAGAAGAGACCTCATGCCCCTTTTCTCAGAAAGAATTCAGAGCCTAAATCCTTGAATGGGGACTGTAGACCCCTAGAGCAAGGACGATGGACCAGGTACAGAAAACCACCAGGGCAGAAAGCCCAGATGCCTAGCAAGAGGCAAAACTGGGAAAACAAGAACCTTACTCCTAGGGCAAGCATGTCAAACTCACGGCCCACAATGAATACTTTTTGTGGCCCAGCCAATATAACGTTATGTAAGAAACGTTTTAATAAAAATTTCATAACTTAATTTTTACAATATTCTGTTATACATAATTATTAATAACAAACTACAACGTTCGCTAATGACTGATTACTATAATCATGTTACATTCATTTCTCTTACGTGCCTTGCACACAGGCATACCATTTCTCTCCACTAATACTAGCAGCTAATATTTTAGCAGCCAATAGCCATGTCATTAGTCTTGGACTGACTTGTTTGGTGTGCTCAACAGGAAATATTTTGCTTTTGGAGAACAAGAAAAATAGGCTTATTTGCGTTACGCTTATTAATTTGTGCAGTTATTCAGTGTCTGGTAAGTTAATGTTCAAGAAAAATATTAATTTTTATTAAAATGTTCTATTATTTTATGTTAACGATGACTCATTTATTTCAGCCCTTTGTATTCAGCATGTCCCTATCGAAATAAACCTCCATTTCTATGAAAATTGAAGCTTTTGTTTTTTGTGGCCCGCATAAACTTAAACCTTACTTATTTGGCCCGTGTTAGCCTTTGAGTTTGACATGCTTGCCCTAGAATAACCTCTCCTCCCCTAGCATATCACTAGTCATGTGGTTTAGACCCCTGGCCTTTTCCTCCCTAAAGATAACACCTAGGCCTCAGTTGTATTTCAGTTCCAGGCTCAGAAAAGCAGCAAAACCAGACAAGTGACACTGTGGCTGCCTCAGGATCAGCTTTTACTTCCCAAGTCACTCAGGTTTCCTCAGATTTTGGTATTTAATGATTTGAGGGAACCTATATAGAACAGACCTTTACATCTTGCCTAGTAAGAGTTGGGACACCTGTTGCTAATATACAGAACTAGAGGCCCGGTGCAAAAAATTTGTACACTCAGAGTGTGTGTGTGTGTGTGTGTGGGGGGGGGCGGGTGTCCCTCAGCCTGGCCTGTGCTCTCGGGGAGCAGGCCTACGCCAGCAGGCAGACATCTCTAATGCTGCCTTGGAGGCAGGAGAGGCTCCCGCCACCGCCACTGTGCTCATCAGTTGTGAGCCCAGCTTCTGGCTGAGGGTGCTGTGGGAGCGCACTGACCCCTGGTGGTCAGTGCACATCATAGCAATGGTCGTTCTGCCATTCGGTCAATTTGCATATTAGCCTTTTATTATATAGGATTATACTCATTCTATTCATTTTGGGAAGAAAGTCTCATACCAGGACCTTTAGATGTTGGGACCCACTGCCTGGGAAAAGGATGTAGGGATGCTTTCTCTAAAGGTTGCTGCAGTAGCTTCCTGTGGTGAATGCCTGACTTTCACTGGGTGTTCTAGTTATTGTCTTTCAGTATCTAATAACCACAATATAAACTCTTCTGATGATTGCACCCTTCCTGATAGTAATGGACACACTGAGCTGCTGGCTGGTTGGTTTCTGGTATGTGGGGGTGACTGTTTATTAACACTCCCCTGCCAGCAGCACTGGGACACCTGGTTCTTAGGATGACTGGCAGCAGATGGAGACCTTCACCCGATTAAGAATAATTACTAACAAATAGAAAGAGGAGGAGGTGCTAGGCCTAGAGGGCAATATAATCCCTAATGGCCATTTGTAAGTTTCCTGCCACAGGAGAGCAAAAGACTAGGAAAAAAGCTTCATGGACACCAGGAGTCAGACCACATAAAGAAATGAAATTGTCCAAATACACCTGATTGACACCTGCATTCCACCCACATTCCAAGCCTGCTGACTCAACCCACCAACTCAGCCCACCGACTGCAGCCCCAGGACACTCCAGCCCGGGGCTGCCAGCATTGCCCGTGTCCCCTGGGTGGGTGCTGTGCAGCCCCTCCCATTGGAGAGCCCACCCCCAGCCCTTTCCCTAAATAAAACCAGTGTTTCTCTACCCACCGTCTGGATGGCTATTTAGCCTGCCCACATGCACCAGCCAAGGACCATGTTAACCTTTCAGTAACCACATAAGATGGTGTAAAATGAAAACTTTTTAACTAAGAGCAGTTCATGGAGGTTAGTCATGTCCGAAGGCAGAATTTTTCCCTCACAAAAGTCAATAAGTACCTTAATTGAGCCAGTCTGCTGTGTTTTGCATCTGTGATAACATACCTTTGGAATGTCCAAGTAATTTCCCTTCTTACGGATCCCTCCAAGCACAGACACTGCTCTGCTTAGATCACACTCCCTCATTGTTATTGTTATCTTGCTAACTGTTACCTGGTAACCATCATATACCCACCTATGTAAAAGCGGGGACGGGGGGGGGGGGAGGTGTCTGTCCAGCTGGCGTGGTTCAGTGGTTGAGTGTTGACCTATAAACCAGGAGGTCATGGTTTGATTCCCAGTCAGAGCACATGCCTGGATTGTGGGCTTGATCCCCAGTGTGGGCATGAAGGAGGCAGCCCATTGATGATTCTCTCTCATCATTGATGTTTCCATCTCTCTCCCCCTCTCCCTTCCTCTCTGAAATCAATAAAAATATATTTAAAAAAAAGATGTATGTGTCTGTCATTTTACTTTTTATCCAATCCCAGAGGTTTCCCCACTTTGCTTTCTCCCTCCTCCCTAATCTAACAGCAATGGAGTTCATGTCACCCATATATGTATAAACAAGTTGCAAAACTGCCCTCTCTGGTGGATAATCTCAATCCATTGAGGTTCTGTTTTCGAGCAATTGTTGACAGTTTGGCTCAAATGAACTCAACACTTCTCTACAGTTTTGAATGTTTCTTATGTTGACACTTCCTCAGTGTAGTGTGGCAGGATTCTGAAGAACTCCCCCAGGACCACCCCACGGACCTGGGCCCGGTGCTAGGATCCAGCCAGGGGCCACTGTGCCCCACTAGCTCCTCATTTTGCATTGGGTGAGTTTCCCTGGGCATTTTAGACATCCCCACTTTAAGGTAAAAGGCCCTGATTTTTTTTTGAGCTGTATTTTTAAATCCTCAAGGGGGAACTGAGGTTAAGGGTGACAGAACCCACGTGAGGGTGGGACTGGAGAAAAAAATGGGTGGCTGGTTTTTAACTTTGGCTTTTCAATAGCAATTGCTTTCTGAGAGTCTGAAGTGTAGACTCTACAGATCCCAAAACAAAACTAAAATTAACATAGGCCAGCAACTCCCTAGCTCCAGCCCTTACTTGCAAGTACTTTACAGAAGTGGGAAGATTTAACTAGAGATGATATCAACGTAAAATGGCCAAAAGGTGCCTTGGCCAGGTGACTTAATTGGTTGGAGCGATGTCCCATACACCAAAAGACTGCAGCTTCACTTCCCTGTCAGGCCACATACCTAGGCTGTGAGTTCAATCCCCAGTAGGGGGCATATAGGAGGCATGTTTCTCCCTCACATCGATGTCTCTCTCTCTCTCTCTCTCTCTCTCCCCCCGCCCCCCCCCCCCCCATTCCTCTCTCTGAAATCAATAAACTTCCCTCATGTGATGGGGTAAAAGGCCAAAATGCAGTTTTCTTTGGGTGCCTAAATTAATATTTTGCTTGCAAAATTAGAAAAATGCCAGCTCTCAGATTCAATTGAGTGAGTGGAAAGTATATCTTGATTAGAAATTAGAAGATTCTAGGAGCACAGATAAATTCTTTTTCAAAAAAAGAAAATAAGAAATTTTAGAAAACTGTCTCTGAACTCTTCAGAAGCTAATACATGCCCCCTCCTCCTCTTCTCTGTCCTTTGCCCTCTGAGCTTCCTGGTCGGGATTTACCCTCCCCTCCTTCTAGCTCCTCATTGCCACTCCCTACCGAGTTGAGGGAGAGTGAGAATAGAAATTCTAACAGCTCCCTTTGGAGAAAAGGAACCAGCAATTGTTCCTATGTTCTCCGGGGCCCTGATGGGTTTAACTGTTAGAACCTGTGATCCTGGCTATTCGAACCCATTCCAATTGCTTTCCGGTATCTATTGGTATCCGGAAGCCTCAGGAGAGAGCCTGGTGGGGCTGCTTTGGCCCACTGAAAAGTCAGAGACCCGACAACGTAAGATCCACCGCGGTGACATACCTGCTCCGGATAGAGGAGGATGAAAAGGTGTCTTCCCCTGTCCTGAGGGTGGCCTGACCAATGACCAGGCATCAGGTGCCGGGAGGATGAATTTACCCCACTCTGGCAGAGCTCCACTCCACACCAGCAGAGAAACACAAGGAGAAGGTATGTTTGACCTCCAGACATGTCTACCTGTGCCCTGAGGGTGGCCTAATGTGGGGGCCCTGACCAGGGTATGCCTGCCGGAGGTTCAAGGCCCATTCTCCACCCAGATGCCCTAAGGCAGTGATCTGCTGTTGCAGTGTGTGTGCTGTGCAGGTGCACCTTATGTCAGCTGCTTATGTTAATGTAGCACAGAGGACACTAATGGGCAGGAGGCCTCTTGTTTGAGTGAGTACATAAGGTGCCCCTGACCAGCCAGTGTTGGCTGATTTGTTTACAGTAAAGTATGACCCACCTCCTGGTGGCCACTCCTGTGTTCTTCCAATTCCCAGCATCCAAAGGGGTCAAGTCCCTGGCAGAGGAACTGGGACCCGACAATTGGCATAATTGGCAGGATTCTGGGGTCAGTACCCCAACTACCCCGCCTGAGGACATGTGGCCCCCGACGGCCGTGGAATCCAGCAGCAGTGGTCCTGATGTCTTGGACCCCTCTGTCCCCCCGCCCAGAGGACTGGGAGCCGAGGTAATGTCATCAGAGGAGGCATTGTCATCCCTGACGGACCAGGTTCCTCGCTGCAGCCCCTCCAGGGGCGTTGTGCTCGCTGGCAGCCATTCTTACCCTTTTGTAGACCGTTGTGTACACGAAGTCACGGTGGCCTGGCCGGCTCCGGACGTGGAAGCCAAGCGGCGAGAGAAGGGGGTGGTGAGACCTGTGGCTGTTCATATGCAGAAGCCTAAGCTCCGTAAGGCAGGTCTGAGACCACGCCGGGATCTGGAAGAGCTGTGGGCAGAGCCAGGACAGTCTCCGCACGCAGAGGGGGTGGCCCTGTGGCTTCGGGTATGAGAGAAAGAAGATAGATCTGCTGGCCCTGTGGAGGCAATGACCGGTGGGACAGTTTCCAGAAGCTGCCGAGGAAGGGCAGCCCCGACACCTGCGCCTCCAGGACTGTTAGCTCCCCACCGCCCACCCCCTGAGGAGGAGGAGCGTAATCTACGCTGAGAGCAGGTCGAGGGGCTGGTTTGGTTCCAGGACCCAGAGGGCTGGAGGCCGCAAGTTGAACTCACTATGTAATGGCTCCCCCGCAACGGGCAGCGTGTGTTGGCGTAGGTGGGTACCGGTGAGGACTGCAGTTTGCTCGATGGCAACCTGGACAGATACATGGCCCAGTGGCCCACATAGATGGGTCCGGAGGCCGAACTGTCCGTGTGAGCAGGCAACCGTGACACTGGGTATTGGCTGCCTTCCCCGAAGGCCTGTACCGTGTATGTCTTCTCACACAGAACACGCCCTGGGAACACCTGTGCGGAAGTAAATTTTGCCTGGGGGTGCATGTGGTGGAGCCCATCACCAGGGCACCGCCTCGCGCTGTGAGACTGCCGAGCCCCCGCCAAGTGGATGGTGGGCAAGACCACCTCCCAGGGGCCACGGGGAAATGGACAGAGCATCCTATAGCTGGAGAAGGTGAGGCCATCCGCCCACAACCCCACATCTCCCGTGGCCGGTGAAGGAGCCTGACGTTGCCTGGCCAGTGGCGGTGGATTCTGGCACCTGAAGAGAGTGACTCCCGCTGCCCCCCTCGGAGTGCATGGACCACTGTGGGTGGATTTGGCTAATGCTTTGCCTTCCATGGACATTGCCCCAGGGAGTCAAGAACAGTTTGCTTTCTTTTTTATTTTAATACTAGTGACCTGGTGCACGAAATTCGTGCACGTTAAAAGGGGATTAATTAGAGGAAATAATTTAATATTGCTATTTGCCCTTTCTCTATAATGGAAGTGTCAGAGATGAAAGAAAATTAGTAAAATGTATATGAAAACCTTCCTCCTGTCAGAGTCTGGGGCTCACCACGGGACCCACCCACGTGCACCTCAAAATCGCGTGAGACCCAGACCCAGCTGCCCTCCCCCCCCATTTGGGCTAGATCCAGACCCAGCCAGTCCCACCCTTGTCAAGCCCTGCTGGGCAGGGGGCATAGCCTCAGGTACCCTGGCCAGGTGCCAGGACCGGGGGCATTGCCTGAGGTCCCCCGTCAAGCCCTGTCAGGTGGGGGGCATGGCCTGAAGTCCCCTGTCAAGCCCCACCTGGTGGGAAATGCAGCCTGAAGTCCCCTGGTCTGGCGCTGGGGCGGGGGGAGCAGCCTGAGGTCCCCTACCCCAGAACCAGGACGGGAAGTGCATCTTGAGGTCCCCCGTCAAGCCTCACCCGGGTAGGGGGCCGGGGGAGGGCAAGGCCTGAGATCCCCTGTCAAGACCCATGGGGGCAGGGGAGGGCATACCCTCAGGACCCTGCTGATTGCTTGTTAAGGCTCCTTATGGGAACTTGGCCTCAGCTGTGGGTGCAGCCATCTTTTGTGATGGAGTGATGGTCAATTAGCATATTCCCTCTTTATTAGATAGGATATGTTTGAGAGGAAGGGAGAGGGAGGGAGAGATAGAAACGTCAATGATGAGAGAGAATTATTGATGGGCTGCCTCCTGCATGCCCCCTACTGGGGATGGAGCCCACAACCCGGGCATGTGCCCTTGACCAGAATCAATCCCGGAGCCCTTCAGTCTGCAGACTGCTGCTCTGTGCACTGAGCCAAACCGGCTAGGGCAAGAACAGTTTGCTTTTACGTGAGAAAGTCAACAGTGGAGTTCTGTCATTCTCCCGCAAGGATATCTGTGCAGCCCACCATCTGTCATGGTTGGTGGCACAAGATTTAGCCACCTGGGCAAGCCTCCCATGGTGATGGAGACAGTGTTCCATCATATTGAGGACATCATGGTGGCCTCTGTCTCTCTTGCAGATTTGATCGCAGCTGCCAGTAGGCTACAGCAAGCTTTGCACTTGTAGGGAAAGGAGGTGAGCGACTGCAAGGCCCAGGGGCCTGCCTTGCTGTCAAATTCTCGGGATTTGCCCGGTCAGGTGAAACCAAGGTGAGCCCAGAAGCAGGCATTGGCCAGTGCAGGCTTCTCACTGACCCGCAGTGGTGAGCAGTTACGGCCGCTGTTGGTCTCTGGGGTATTGGCGTGTGTTCATTCCCCACCTGGGGCAACATGGGACCGACTCCAGACGTATAGGAGGCCTTTCTAGCTGCCAAGGGATAGTTGCCCAAGTGGGCAGAGAGGGGTCCCATCGGGTTTTGGTCCCGGTGATGAAGGAAAGTGGGAGCCGATACTCTTGCTGAGAGACAGTTGGCAGCCATGTACTGCCTTGCAGGCCCGTGTGACCACACCCATGTCGGGATGGCACAAACCCCACCTTTAGCAAAGTGGGGACCTATCTGGAACAGCAGGCAGCGATGAGTACCAGGCCCCTGTCACAGGAGTTAGACCCATGCTGTGATTGAGACCCTGTCAGAGGGTGAGACTCCCAGGGAGGAGGCACTCCCAGTCCATGCCAAGAGGGCCCGCCACCCCTCCCAGAGACCACGCGGTACTCAGGCGGGTCTAGGAGGGGAGCTGCCGTTGGATACGGATGAACTGTGGGTTGATTCTGGTTCTGGGCAAAGTCCAATGGGGTGAACTGCGAGCAGTCTGGATGGTTTGGACACAGGAACCTGGCCCTATAGTTGGGATAGACAGTGGGGCTGTCTTTAAGGGCTTGACTTGGCTGTTGCTGCTATGGCACCAGTGGCAGTGGCTGATGGGACATCGCCCTGTGCGGGGACAGGAAATGGGGAAGGAGACATGGGAAGAGAGACTTCCAAAGAGGCAACAATACATGGTTTGAGTGGCCGTCGACCGCCGCCAGCCCCAGGGAATGATGAGGCAGAGCCTTGGCAAGGGTCCAGGGGGTAGCACCTTCCCCTGAGGATCAGGCTTGGGGCTCCATCAGAAATTGGGGCACATGGGACCATGGACAATGATGCAGGTGGCTAAGCGGTGGGGCCTGGCCCTATCCTGGGGGAATCCCTTGCTGCAGTACAAGGATGTCCCCGCTGCGCTCAGGCACACCCCTGTCCATGTGGCCTCCAGGGGCAGGAGGACTGTGTTCTCAGAGGAGGCACCCTGCAGCACTGGCAGGTGGGTTTCTCTGGGCCTCTCCCTCTGGACTGGTTTTCAAGTATGCCCTGAGGGCCAGCCTCCTCTTTGCTTACCCACGAGGGCGGCCGCCCAACGGACAGTTGTTCGAGGATTGGAACACTTGGGGGCCACATATGGGCGACCCCTTCTTATAGAAAATGGTAATGGAACCCATTTCGCAGGGCTGGGTCAAGGCCAGGACATAGCTTGGCAATTTCGAGCTGCTGGGATGATTGAATGGTATAAAAGACAAGCTCCGCCCAGGGGTGGACCCACACAGCAGGAAGGTTGGGCTGGAGATTGGATAGGCCCTCATTGCTGAGTGAGCAGCCCCGGAGACCGGCGCCTCCCCCTTAGAGTTGATGATGTGGAGGTATCCTCAGACGCTGCAAGCGCAGGTGAAAACAACAGAGGAACGGTTGAGCCCCAAGGTACGCCCATCTGGAACTTTGCTGCTGCCCGCACCTGCCCAACTGCGCAAGTCCAAGCCGGAAAGCACGGGAAACTTTGTTAAAAGGAACGTACGCTATTGCCCTCTGGCCAGTGCCTAGGTTTCCCATAGCTTCCCCTGTGAAACCCCCACACAGGGGAGATCCGAGTGGTATCACCGCCAGGTCACCCTCCAATTCCAGCCACAGCGCTGCCTGGCGGAGACACGGTTGCTTGCATCTTGCCGGAAGGCCATGATCTCCCTATGATGGTCGCAGTTTCTCTTTTGTCTCTTCGACCAGAGTGAGCTGGGCTAACAGCGTAGTGTCGTGGGCACACACCTGTGCTCAAGTGCATACTGTCTCCCGTTGTTGGGTGTGCACAGAGATTCCCCCAGAAGCAGCTGGCGGATTCCCATGGCACATCCATCCGGCCGCTGCTGCCAATTGGACGTGGTTAGCTGCTCAAGAATTTGGCAACGCCTCTTGGGACCCTGCACGCTGAGCCATTGAGACTCTGATCCAACGGAACCCTGGCAATGCGGGCTCTTTATCGGTATGCAGTATGGAATGGATGGGGTGGTTGCTAGGGGAACAAGTAGAATGAAGAGAGCCTGCAGACGCGTGTGGAGCAGCAGCGACCCTGTAAGAACTGCATTGTCAGCTGGCTGCCTCCAGAGTTGTGCCGTAACACAACCACTAATGTTGAGGTCCAGAAGCAGTGGGATAGAAAGCGTTAAACCAGCACAAAACCTGTAGATATGATGGTCCCAGCACATTTATGGGTGTGTGGAAGGTGTGGCTGGCCCTACCTCCCAGCGCATTGGGTGGGATGATGTACCTGGGGTAGGCCCTATATCCCTGGGTGAATCTTTAAGACTTTAGAAGACATTCCCCATAACTGGGACTCACTATACCACCGGTGGCATCGAGTTAAATGGACTCCCTGGTGGTTTTACCCATTCATTGTAATCCTTCCTGCAGGAGGAGCAATTGAGGCAGAGTTAGAAGTGACAGCCTTAGCCGAGCATACAGCTAAAGCCTTGAATCAGACCCAGCAAGCCCTTCCCCTAAAGACAGATGAAACCATGCAGATGCGCAAAGTGGTGCTGCAGACTAGAATGGCATGGAGTCTGGTAACTGCTGCACAGGGGCCATCGTGGAATACTATACCAATGTGCCTGATAATCAAGGGAACATAACCAGTGCCCGCAAGAGACAGGGAAGTGCATGACCAACAAGCCCTCTCCCGTGACCCCTCCGAGACTGTGGGACGGACTGTCAGGAGCATGGCCTGGGCATTCTTGAGTTTTGCTGTTGGAATGGAAGTACTGGTCCTAACATGCTGCAGTTTGTATTGTTGTTGTGGACTCTGTTCAAGGAGCTGGCCTATGGGCCCAAGTGCTCCATAGAAACCATCTGGTGTAAGGGGTGGAGTGTGGGGGCCCTGTGCAGAGTACGCCGGATGTTAAAGGCCCATTCACCACACGGATGCGTGAGGGCAATGACTCAGCAGTAGCACTGTGCGCGCTGCGCAGGCGCACCCTTATGTCAGCTGCTTATGTTATGTAGCACAGACGTCACTAATGGGCAGGAGGCCTCTTGTTTGAGTGAGTAAAAGACCAAGGCACTAGCCAGAGGCCCCTGGGATAGGTTTGCCCCACGAAGACAGGGAACTCACTTTTGCTGGCCAAATGAGGGGGCAGGAAGGGGTCTCTTCAGATGCCAGGGGTGATCAGGTCCTAACGCACTGGACCCCGTTACCCAGGTCACCTGGAGACCGTCATTGGGCAGGTGACTCCGTGTCCAGAGGGCAGGTTTACCTTATAGCTCAGGCCGATGTGACCCATTTTGACCAAGGATTTCCTCCACAGCTTACCAGGTGGGTTCCTGCACACTGACGAGGGCAAGAGAGAGTGTAGTGAAAACCACTCAGCGTCCCACCAGTCATCAAGGAATTCCACCAAAGAGAAATTAGGTGGGAGCGGCACTGGAGCCTGACTTTTTTTCTTTACAAACCTAACACTTTCACAAACTTCTACAACCTTCACAACCATCTACAAACCTTCTACAACTTTTGCAAACCTTCTAACCTGCTCAGAAATAATCATCCATAGAACAACTCACTCTCAATCCTTGTCCTTCAAAAAGTATCTCCATATTTTATGCCTTCTGTTTCCAAAACCACACAATTTATTTTCAACTTAATTAGAACTTGTAACTTCTAGAAACCTCAATGTAGGCCACCAGCATTCCTTAGATTGATACTTTTATGAACATATTTTCATAACTTTTAGAAACATAGGTTCCTTTATTGGCAAACACTCACACTTTCAAGAAACACACCTTCAACAAAGCACAACTGCTCCAAATTTACTTTATAGCCTTTTGGCAACAAAAAGCATAAAATGTTCTGGCGTAAGTGACCCCAAGTCAGGACAGAGACCCCAACTGTATATTAAGGTTTGGCAGGTGACCCACGCTCAGAAGCATGTGGTTCGTCATGCTCCAGCCAGGCATGACTCCTGCCCTTTGTTTTAAAGTAAATCCATCCCACATCACAAAGGTAATTTTTCTGTGCCTGTGGACCAGAACTGCAGGAGAGTGATTCCCACTGACTCAGTAGCTCCAGGAGTAGAAAATGTAAATAACTTTTGGAGATTATTAACTTTGCTCAATTCTGCTTCTGTACAATCTGCTTTCGTAAGATAGATCTACATTCCAATCCTATGTCCAGCAGGATGTGGCTGGGAGCGACCCTGCGGGCTGCCCCCAGCCTTTGTAATTTAGAGTTTAGAATAAAGGAAATCGCAAGGCTGATCAAACAGGCAACTTACGCTGTAACTACATTCTCCCATGCTTTGTAACTTTTGTAATTGCTTGTTCAACTGAAAATCTTCCATTATTGTGAGTAATGTAACTGACTTTTTGACCCAAGTTTAACCAATCAGGTTCTGCCAAATCTCCCTGCGTGGGGGATAAAAACTTGCTTGCTCCGAGTGTTCAGGGCTCACGCTGCTCCCTGCTGTGTCAGGGGAGATGCGGGCCCGGGCTTGAGTTTGTAATAAAGGCTTTCTAAATTTCAATTTGGCTGCCTGGTGGTCTTCATTCGCGGGTCGCCCCACAACATTTGGGGACCCCGGCGAGGTACCCGAGAGGCAGGAGAGAGGGACCCCCCAGAAGGGGCTGGAGGCTCTCCCTTCTTTCGGGGACCTTAGCTGGAGCATCAGCCTTCGGCGGTCTTATTCTGACTCCAGGGTTAGGCCCCACAACAAAAGCAGCCCTAGCTGGTTTGTCTCTGTGGATAGAGCATCAGCCCACCAATGGAAGGGTTCTGGGTTTGATTCTGGTCAAGGACATGCACCTTGGTTGCAGGCTTGATCCCATGCAGGAGGCAACCAATTGATGTGTTTCTCTCACATTGATATTTCTCTCTGTGTCTCTCCCCCTCCATTCTCTCTAAAAATCAATGGAAAAATATCCTTGGGTGAGGATTAACAACAAAAAACACCCCAGCCTAGCCAGTGTGGCTCACTAGTTGAGCATTGATCTATGAACCAGGAAGTCACAGTTGGATTCCTGGTCAGGGCACATGCCTGGGTTGCAGGCTTGATTCCCAATGTGGGGTGTGCAGGAGGCAGCCAATCAATGATTTTTCTCTCATCATTGATGTTTCTATCTCTCTCTCCCTTCCTCTGTGAAACTATATATCCAAGAGCAGGTGAACTTGTCTAGCAATTAATATTTCAATATTTCATGTTATTTTAAAATATCTAGATATTTAATAATGTTTATTAAAATTCACTATTTTAGAAAGGAATAGTTAAAATAAGTTAAATTGATTTGCTCAGATATAGCTAAGATTTCTCAACCCTTTTGATAAGATTTACTTCCCACTTTATTTGCATTTTAAAAGATGGCCCAGATAAGAGTTCTTGAAGAAAACCAAGTATTTGCATTTCAAAGGTCCTGGAACTTTTGGTTTCATAAAGCCAATTATCTATAAGCCTTCTTGAGATGAACAGGGGAGGTTTGGGGAAGGTAAAGGCTCTGGTGGGCTTTGAATGGGTTCAGGAGCCATGCCCCTGGCCCTGTGAAGACTTTATTTGTAAAACAAGAGCAGTCATTTTTGATACCTCAACATTTTCTAATTTACAGGGAGCATGTCGCTTAGGGGCACCTCTGAGAGCCATAAAGGCTTAAAATATGGAACTGTGGGAGGCAGTTAGAGACCAGCAGGGCAAGGACGATGGGCCAGGTACAGCAACTTCGCCAGGGCAAAAGCCCTGGGTGCCTAGCAACAGGACAAACTAGAGCAGGGAGCTCAACTCCAGGGTAATCTTGCCCCCTTAGCATCTGCTGGTCATGCGGTTTGGACTCCTGACCTTTCCTCCCCAGAGAGAACAGGAGGCCCCCGGTGTATTTCAGCTCCAGGCCCAGAGAGGCAGCAAAACCAGACAAGTCCCGCTATGGCTGCCTCAGGACCCGCTGCACTGACTGGGCCTCTTTCCCTGGCTCCTCCATCAGTGGAGACCACAACCTGAAAGGACCAACCTGGAAAGCTGATGAATATTCTATTGAGACCCTCCCCTGGGACCTCCCCTAACACCTCAGCCCTTAAATGTTTTTAGGCCCTGGTTGGTGTGCTCAGTGGTTAGAGCGTTGGTCCAAGAACCAAAGGGTCTCAGGCTCCATAGCCGGTCAAGGGCATGTGCTTGGGTTGCAGGTTCCTGCCCTGTCCCTAGGTTGGGGCTTGTGTGGGAGGCAACCAGTCGATGTGTTTCTCTCACATTGATGTTTCTCTCTCTCTCTCTCTCTCTCTTCATCCCTCCCTTCTACTCTTTCTGAAAAGCAATGGAAAATATATCCTCAGGTGAGGATTAACAACAACAACAAAAGAAAAACACACAAAAAAACGTTTAGGACCAAAGACCCAGTGTGCTCTCACTTCTGGGAGCATGTCCACGCCTTTCCCTACCCCCCCCCCACCGGCCCCCCGCCCATCTCCCTTCCCCAGATGCATTTTCCTTACCCCTCTTTCTCCTAAGCTTCAACAGCCCTTTTGTAACTTGTTTCCTGAGCCTCTATCTTCTTCCACTCACTTCTTCCATCTCTGTGGTTTTCTAAATAAACTAGAAGCCCAGTGTGTGAAATTGCGCAGCCCTGCCACCCATGCGACTCGTAGTGGTCACAGCTCCGCCCATCCATGCTGGTCTTTGGTCGTTAGGGTGTTAGGGCCAGTGGCTTTTTGTAATATGGATGTTCTCTTGTAGTTTGAATCTTGGCTCTGAATTCTTTCCTAGCCAGCAGTCAAGTGCCGAGGGTGCTGAACCATGGGCTGGTCTTACCCCTGGTGCCGTTTTTGCTGCCCCAACAGAAACTCTGTCCATTTTCCTTGGGAACAGCAAAATAGGTCTGGTTGCAAGATAGAATTAAAACTAATGGTGCCTTTGATGGCCAAACCTCCCCATTGCCCACTTTATATTGGGATCAGGCTCTGTTACAAAAAAACATTAGTCTTTTTCTTGATGGATTCAGGGTCAAACATGCACCCCAAAGGGGAGTTTTGAAGCACTGTGGATGGTTCCCCATCTAGGGAGACAGATATGTCACAACCCAAAAGTTAAAGGTGTCCCTCAAGTCTCGGCTGTCTGGGCTGTGCTGAACAGGGCAGGTGCCTCATGAACCATCCCTGGCTCCTGCAAGGTAATAAGGGGGAAAGAT
The DNA here is from genome assembly GCA_026230045.1 of Corynorhinus townsendii. Lineage (NCBI taxonomy): Eukaryota > Metazoa > Chordata > Mammalia > Chiroptera > Vespertilionidae > Corynorhinus > Corynorhinus townsendii. The sequence continues at coordinate 98,932,180 of JAPDVU010000004.1, read as the reverse complement.
GGTGAGCAAGCATTCAGTCAATTTCAAGATTGTTTCCTCCTGAGGAGGTTTCTTTTAAATTATTATTTTCCCATTTGGTTCAGTATCTGGTTCACTTACTTCTAAATCCATTTTACCATTCTGGAAAAAGGATATAAGGGTATCACTGATTTCAAGAAAATCTTGCACTATCAGGTGAATTGGGATAGATTTGATTAGCAAAAATATGCATTGTCCCATAACATTTCCTGGCTGGAGGGGAGCAGGTTCTGATTAAAAAGTGAAATCAGACAGGCACTCTCCCTCCCTAGAGCAGGCCCATGCCTTTCCCTCTCCCTCCCCAGATCCCTCCCCACCCCAGGCATCTTACCTTTACCTGCCTCACTCCCAAGCTCCAAGGACCCTTCTTTTGTCTCCATAACTCATTTCCTAAACACATTTATTCTAGGAATTACTTCTACCTCTGTGATTTGCCAAATAAATGTTCTCTTACAAAAACAAAACAAACAAAAAGTGAATCCAGACAACCAATGGGTCCAGCTGGCTGTCATTACTTGAGACAGGGTTGAATCCTATATGGGTATTTATTCCAACCCTGCCAGCAGCATGGGAGAGCAGCAGGTCATCCACAAACATCTGCTCTGCCCTTCCCCATAAGCCAGCTGCTTATGTTGGGTAGAAGAACAAAGATTACATGGAGGAGTAGGAATTACAGGCATGGGGGAGTAGGCAAGGTATAATGGTTACAGGTTGCAGGCAACGTAGGAGGGCGCCTCCAGGAGCCTCTGGGACCAGATTACAGGCAATAGGGGCTTGGGGGTAGCAAAGGGCAGGCAAAGGATGGGTGCCTCTGGGACTAGATTGTCTCAGCCACAAGGTTGTTAATATTTCCAGGATAGGCAGCTCTCAGAAAAAGAGGATAGACTGCATTCCAATGTTGGCTTCCATGTCCCAGGGTGTTCACCTCCCAGCCAAGTGAAATGTGCTTTCTAAACAGAACAGAAACATCATGGTTAACAGAGCATGGTTAATATCTCTCTATATAAAAGCCCAGCGACCGAACGGCAGAACGACCAGAATATATGACCGGTTGACCAGGCACTATGATGTGCACTGACCACCAGGGGCCAGATGCTCAATGCAGGAGCTGCCCCCTGGTGGTCAGTGTGCTCCCACCATGAGAGCGCCACTCAGCTGACCCAGATGAGCAGCTCTCCCACAGTGGGCCGATCCCCACAGGCCATGCCCCCCACCAGTGCATGAATCTGTGCACCAGGCCTCTACTTTCTTATAATTAGTTTCCACTATTCTATTTTTGCCCCTAAAATTCCACACTGCTTTTTCTATCATCTCATGTCTATGAGATTAGTTTTAGATGAAAATCTCATCCTGCTGAACTGCATCTACTTCTGCCTTGAAACCAGTTCCCAGGGATGGAACACAGCAAATGCTGGATCTTGGGAGATGGTTTCCCTAACTTGTTGAATGTTGTTTTCTATCAATTGAGAATGGCCAGAAGGATTAAAACAGCACTCATGGTTATGCTGCAACAACAAATAATCTATTGCTGCCCGAATCTCTAGCACTGCCTCCCTGGCCTGGATTAGCTCTCGATTTATCCTGTCTGGCCCTGGAGGTGGCAGTCAGGGCTTTCACCTGCTACAAGCAGCCAGGTCACTTCTACACTAGGGGAGCCTACCATTACCAGCATAACAAAATAGTCACAGCAATATAGTCAGCAGGGCTTCCCAGATGGAGATCCTCACTGGAGTCTGGTGCCATGGCTGTGAGAAGGTCTCTTTTGGTTTGGACCCTGTGATGTTTCTGGGGCATAAAGACGGTCAGTCACGCTAAGGAACAAGGTCTCCTGATGCTTTTGGGAGGACGTGTTCTGAATAACCAGTCACCCCCACATATCAGAAACTACCAGCCAGCAGCTCAGTGTGTCCATTGCTATCAGGGAGGGTGAAATCATCAGAAGAGTTTATATTGTGGTTATTAGATACTGAAAGACAATAACTAGAACACCCAGTGAAAGTCAGGCATTCACCACAGGAAGCTACTGCAGCAACCTTTAGAGAAAGCATCCCTGCATCCTTTTCCCAGGCAGTGGGTCCCAACATATAAAGGTCCTGGTATGAGACTTTCTTCCCAAAATGAATGGAATAATTCTATATATTAGCAATAGGTGTCCCAACTCCTATTGGGCAAGATGTAAAGGTTTACTCTACATGGATTCCTCCATTGCCAGCTTCAGAGCAGTTAGAGTGGTGAAAAGCATGCCTCAGGGTCCCATCCATTTCTCCTCTGGTTGGCCCATCCTTCTTGTTCTGCTGATGTCTGTCTAACTGCCTATCACATCCTCTCAAGAATCTTGGCTTTCAATTCTTCCTCAGAAAAGGGGCACAGGTTCTCTTCTGTAACTGCTTCCTGCTGAGGAGGGGTGAAGTTTTTCCTACAGAGCCAAGAGATCCTTGCTCTCTGTCAGAGGGTTGGTGAGGCCTGGGCATGGAAGGTGTCTAGAGGTGGTATTCCCTGAGTATGAGCATGGCTTGTAATCTGGTGGAGACAAACTATGTTATAAATTTTAGTATTATTGGGGTAAAAGAGATAAAATCAGGATCCAGTTCAACTCATATGTGAAAAAAAAATAAAGGTTTGAGTCTACTATTGACAACTGTGTGTTATAGAGTCTACTGAAACACAATTTCCCCCCTAAAATTACCCTCATTTTTATTAAGGAGCCAGATTCAGACCAATTTATTTACTGTAGTAAGTCTAGTTTCAATTTGGCCTGATTGTTTGCATGAACAAAAAAGAATCCTTCCTAGCAATTGATCATATAGGCTTTTTAAAAATCTGCTTTGCTGGATTCCCATGATTGGAATTTAATTGACCCCTCAGGGCAAAGAAGCTGAGCCACCCATTTTCATCAGGTTTGCCAGGGATACTGTAGACTTGGGTGAATTCCTCACATTCTTGAAGTTCCCAAAATGTCTTGGGGTTCTTTCCTTGTCATCTCTCAGGAAAGCAACCTTCGTTCCTTACCTGGAAAGACTGCCATGAACCACTGACCATGCAAGGTACTAGGCTATTTCTCCAAGGCATTCTCATTGGCTTCAAAGTCCATCTTTATTCCTTAAAGCTTTCTAGTGACATTCAGAGTCCAGGCATGTCTCTCTCAGACATGACATTTCAGTCAGGGTCTTAGTTAATAAAACCACAATTGGAAACTGGTCTTTTTGAATTAATGCAAAGAAGCATCTTGCCATGTCTCACTTAAGAATTGCCGAAGTCTGGAGGGATAAGGTAGGGAGAAAAATACACAATTTACCAAACTGCTTTAAGAAAAGAAACAAATTTTCTTATGTCTGAAAAACAAAAAGATTAAGCATCAATACTTTCAACAAAAGTTGCAAAAACTATATAATTCTTTTCAGTTCACTCAGTCCCATAATCAATTATTTTTGTTTCTCCTGATTTTTCCTGCCAGTACCTCTAGATATCCAGATACTTTCTAGAGTTTAATAATTTTCATCCAGTTTGGAGGGGATGATCTGAAAATGTCAGTCCTCTCCATGGATCTTTCAGAAGATGTAACATTTTTCTAGATGGCATTATAAAAACACAGTGACATTCTCTAAATGACAAGAAGAATTTTTAAATGACATGGTTATGGGTTTGAGGGTAATACAAATTACATAGAATCTTGTCCTTCCTGCAAAACACAATATTCCAGAATAACAATCCTATATAATAAAAGAGTAATATGCAAATTAACAATTCCTCCACTACACCCATCAGCCACACCCACCAGCCAATCAGGAGGGAATATGCAAATAAACCCAACCAAGATGGCTGCGGCCACAGAGAGCAGGAGGGAGGCTTGGGTTTCCCTGGCAATGGAGGAAGCCAAGCTTTCTGCCTGCCTCAATGCTACAAAGTTTCAATTATAGAAGGTAAATAAATCCCAACAGAAATGGCGGCAGCCACAGAGCAAGCAGGAGGCGTGGCTCCACTCAAGGCTACAAAGTTTCAATTGTAGAATATAAATAAATCCCAGATCCCAGGGTCTCTGCTTGGGTCACTGGGGGGACGTGGCCAGTCTGCAAACCACCACAGGCCCCTCGCCCAGGCCGCCCCACACCTCAAGGGAACCCCGACCCTATCCAGGACACCCTTCAGGGCAAACCAGCTGGCCCCCACCCATGCACCAGGCTTCTATCCTATCTAATAAAAGAGTAATATGCAAATTGACCATCACTCCAACACACAAGATGGCTGCCCCCATGTGGTCAAAGATCCTGCCCCCATGTGGACACAAGATGGCCACCACAAGATGGCCAGCAGTGGAGGGCAGTTGGGGGGAACCAGGTCTGCAAAGGAGGGCAGTTGGGGGTGATCAAACCTGCTGGGGAGGGCAGTTAGGGGTAACCAGGCCGGCAGAGGAGGGAAGTTGGGGGTGACTGGGTCTGCAGGAAAGGGCAGTGGGTTGGGGGGGGGCCCAGGCCTGCAGGGGAGATCAGTTAGGGGTAACCAGGCCTGCAGGGGAAGGCAGTTAGGGGCAAACAGGCTGGCAGGGGAGCAGTTAGGCATCAATCAGGCTGGCAGGGGAGTGGTTAGGGGGTGATCAGGCTGGCAGGCAGAAGCAGTTAGGGGCAATCAGGAAGGCAAGCAGTTGAGCAGTTGGGAGCCAGCAGTCCTGGATTGTGAGAAGGGTCCCAGATTGGAGAGGGTGAAGGCTGGGCTGAGGGACACCCCCCCCCCCATGCACGAATTTCATGTACCGGGCCTCTAGTCTATATATATAAAAGCCTAAGCAACCGGATGACCAGAAGATCAGACAACTGGTCAACCAGTCACTATGATGCACACTGACCACCAGGGAGCAGATGCTCAATGCAGGAGCTGCCCCCTCATGGGCAGTGCGCTCCCACAGTGGGAGCGCCACTCAGCTGACCATCAGGTGCCAGAGGCTAGGCTGATGGCTGGTAAGTGCCGCAGCAGTGGTGCAAGCCTCTCCTACCTCCACAGCAACAGTATCAAGTATGGGGAAGCAGGTGTAGCTGGGCCGGGATGAGCGGGAATGGCAGGCAGGAGCGACAGGTGGTGTTAGACTGCTGGTTTTGGTGGATCTCCACAGGCCACTCCCAGGGACCCAACCAGTGTACAAATCTGTGCACTGGGCCTCTAGTTAGAATTATAAATGAAAGCATATCAGAGTTATTATTCTTTATTTGACAAAGCTTCCCATGTACCTTAATATAAAATGTTTCCTTCATAAGGAGGGAAAACAAATTCTTGAGGCATTCCAGGGCCTATTGGAATAATCCAAAAATAACTATGGGACTAAATGAATTGAGAGTAATTATTCTTATGACTCTGTTTAAAATATTGTTGATTTTTTAATCTTTTGTTTCCCAAATATAAGACATTCTACATTGTAGGAACTAACAAATTAGTAACATTCATTTTACAGTTCTCCCAGGAGACAAAGATTCAAAGACTACAGCAACCCAGAGATTTTGTCCATTGGGAAATACATTAATGAAAGAAGCTCTCCAACAGTGTTAAAGGGACCTCACCTTATCAGGTACCTAACCACAAATGGACATCTGTCCCTTTCTCTGACACTTGCCTTCATCTTAAGGATAAGAAGTTGCTGACTACGGAGGAGGTAGACAGCCATCCCAAGACATCACCAAGGCCTGTGTGCTCACAAATTGATGCTGCTAAACCTTGTTCTTATATCACCCAATTGTTATTAACTGAATGTATATAAAATAATTTTTATACTGCCATTATCCTCCTTATGGTTTCCTAGTGGAAACAATATCTGTCTCCCTAGACCCCTTTCCCTATTAGACATGAAAATCTAACTTGGGTACCTGCTAATCTTTCCCAGCTACTAGACAGTGATGTTCTGATGATCACCTATGATGATGAAGTTAATGTTTTGTTTGCCACACACTGGTGGTCTTCTATCAATACAAGCTTTGGTGCATTTTTTAGGCTATATCTATATATATAAAAGCCTAAGTGAACAACTGGTCACTATGATGCGCACTAACCACCAGGGGGCACACGCTCAATGCAGGAGCTGCCCCCTGGTGGTCAGTGTGCTCCCACAATGGGAGTGCTGCTCACCTGACTGACCTGTCTTGGCAGCCCACCAGCCCAGCCCAGCAGCAGCCACTCACTCCCTCAGCAGTCCTGCAGGTCCAATCTCCAGAGAACGGGCCAGGAACTGATGGACCAGTGCTGCCAGCATGATCCCAACAGTGCCCTGGCCTCCTGGAAGTCAGCCTCAGGCACCATGTCCGCTTCCCCTCCCTAGATGCTCTACAAGGAAAAAACCATATAAAAGTGGCTGCCAGGTGGCTCCCGACAACCGGCATGAATGTCAGCATGATGGATCTGGATCCGGGCCGGCAAGGGCGTCCCACTGCCCAGCCCAGAAGGCTGATTGCATCCTGCCCTCCCCCACCCCACTCCCCTCAGTGGTGCCAGACGCAGGGTTCAATGCTGGCACTAGCCTCTCTTGATCAGGACTGACTGGGCAAGAGCCTGTGGCAGGTGTAGCGGGGCCAGGACAAGTGGGAGTGGCAGGCAAGTGCATCAGGCGGCATTGGACTGCCAGTTTTGGCCCAATCCTCGCAGGGCACACTGAGGGACCCCACCTGTGCACGAATTCATGCACCTGGCCTCTAGTCTATTAAAAAGGACATACCTTGGACAAACCTCTCCAAGAACACCTCCCTAATAATTCCCCTGGTAGATCTAATCTAAATGAGTATTAGATGAATATTGTCTAAATACTAGAGGCCCGGTGCATAAAAATTCATGCAATGGAGGGGGGTCCCTCAGCTGGCCTGCCCACTCTCACAGTCCAGGAGCCCTCAGGGGTAGGAGGCGACCAGGCAATCAGGGGAAGGCTACGCTCCCATCACACTTCTGCTGCTGCCACTCCAGCAGTGCAAGCCTCTGCTGGCCCTGGTTACTTGAGCCTTGGGCTGGCCCTCAGCGGCTGGGGGGCTGAGAGGACTGGGGGACTCCAGAGGCAGGCATATGGCAAGGCCAGGCACACCTGGGGGCCAGCCCACCCTTGCAATGCGCCTGCTGCCCCAGTGGGGCTGAGGGGACTGGGCACCGCCATCTTGTGGCTGTGGGCCCCGCCATCTTTGAGGGTGTAGCAGTCAATTAGCATATTCCCTCCTTATTGGCTATGGGCGCCACCATCTTTGTTATAGCATGAGGGTCAATTATCATATTCCCTCCTTTATTAGATAGGATAAGAATGGATGAAATTAACTGCCCAGAAGAAAAATTGGAACTTCTGAATAATAGCAAATACTTCTTTCCCCTCAGATCCTTCCTTGTCTAGTATTAGACATTTTCTGTTTCTAATCAGTGTTACTGGTTTATTATTGTTACTTTTGTTCTTGGTATGTAAATGTTATACTGGGTGCAGAAAAACAAAACTTGACAAACCCCAAAAAGACTGGGATTATGGTGGCTCAAAAATTAGAAATGATCCAGAATACATTTTAAAAAGGACATATAGGCTCTGACTGCCTCCCATTTACCTGCCTTTTATTTTGAATAATAATAATTCAACCTTAAATGCCATCTAAGGTATGGTCTTGCCCCAACCCCAGTGGTCCACCTGCTCAGCAAGACATGCTGACACTGAGACATCCTGGGAATGAGCCTTCCTAGCACCGTGGGACTCCATTATCCAGCCAAAAGGTTGGTCATCAATGCATCCTTTGGATTGACTTATGACCAAAAAGGGGATGTGTAGACGAAAGGGGCCACATGCTGACTTAATGAGCTCAGGGGAGGGCCTGCATGGAGGCCTTGCAAACTCAGAGACCTAAAGTAACCAGAAAGGATGGTCTGAAATTAAACTTTAATTAAAAGCAGTTATGGTAGGTAGTTACATCCTAGGCATGGGTGGTGAGGGAAGGAGGTGGGGAGGTGGGGAACCTGATTGGCCCTGATCAGCGGCCAGGCCTAGGGACCCTACCTGTGCATGAATTTCGTGCACTGGGCCTCTAGTCCTATATAAGCAGCTGGCTGATGGTGGGTGCGGAGCAGATTTTTGTGTTTGACCTGCTGCTCTCCCATGCTGCTGGCATTGTTGGAATAAACCCTCAGATATGACTCAACCCTGTCTCTGCTTAGTTGGCTCAAGTAGTGACAGGCAGCCTGGACCTCTTGGTTGTCCGGTTACACTGGGGGATAATGTTGGAGACCGCAAGCCACATACCAAGAGCTTGTCTCTACTTGGGGTACACAGACTACATTTCCAACCTCTTTGCTAACAGCTGTGGTCACATGATCAACTTCTGTCCAGTGGAATTTGAGCACAAGTCTGTGTCAAACTCCAGGCCTGTCTATTAAAAATGTCCCACATTTCTCCTTTCTCTTTCCCTCTTCTCACTGACTAGGCCTTGACGCACAACGTGACTTCAGATGCCATGAGTTCAAAACAGTAGAGACGCCGCTGTCAATCCAAGTTCTTAATGGCCGTGACAGGAGGGCTGCCCTTGAATGCAAGCCTGCTCAGGGTGTCACATTAGAAATAAACTTGCATTTTGTCAAGCACTGAAATGTTAAGGTCTTTTTGTTACCACAGCCTAACCTACCCTGACTAGTGGGACCAGGAAGCAACTTGAAAAATGATTTTCATGTTTCTCTGTCCCTTCAAATCCCTTCTGTGGGATCCATTCTCTGTCTGCCCCTGGATAAACTTAAAGCAGATTCAATGATCCTTCTGGTCACTTCTGATAAAGGGTCCTCTGGTCACTCTAACTCTCCCATAGCTTAGTCATTGATGGGTCCAGTCCCGTGTAGCAGTGAAAACTTCACACTTTATTTATTCCACCCCTTATTCCCTTCCCTTGTGCCATGTGAGGCCAGCCCTCAGCAGGAACTGAACTCTGCAGGGGTCTTCCCTAATTTCCCACCTCACACTTCATGGCAGAAGCTGCGATTGTATCATGCTATTTTTCTGTAGATTTCAGTTTTTGATTGTTTGTTGCTAGTATGTAGAATGTATTCTCCTCTCTCTCTCTCTTTTTTTTTTTGTCTTGTTGTTGTTGTTTTGTATTCTCCTCTTAAAGACTGCATTTCCCGGCTATGACTAGACACCAGGGAGTGTTGACGTGATGTGTATGTAGCGAGGCTGTGACTGACAGCTGGGTGACGGGCTCTGAGTGGAGTGATGTGAGCAGCCCTTGGGGAGGGTCCCCTTCCCCTCTAAGCACTGGGTGGAATATGGTCCCTGCAGATTCAGTGGCGGGTCATTTCAGCCTTTCGCAGGAGAGCAGCATTCTAGAGAATGGCAGACAAGCAAGATAGAAAAAGGTGACGTCACTAAATCCAGCCCCCAACACTCCTTCTGCGGGGGCATATAGGGTTTTTTCGTTTGTTTTTGTAAGAGAACGTTTATTGGTAAATTATAGAGGTAGAAAAACTAATTCCTAGGAGAAATGGGCTTTGCAAACAAGCTCTAGAGGTAAAGGAAGGGCCCCTGGAGCATCAGAGGGAGGAAGTGAATGGTAACATGCCTGGGGCCCGGAGTGGGGGTGAGGGACAGAAAGGAAAAGCACAGGTGTACTCCCTGGACAGGTTTTTGTGTTTTTAAGAATATATTTTTATTAATTTCAGAGAGGAAGGGAGAGAGAGAGAGAGAAACATCAGTGATGAGAGAGAATGATTGATCAGCTGCCTCCTGCATGCCCACACTGGGGATCGAGCCCACAACCTGGGCATGTGCCCTGACCGGGAATCGAACCAGCCCTCCTATGTCCTAACCGTTCAGGTTACTTTGAATGCATGTGCCTCTGTCTCTCCTCGCTCATCTTGCTCACGTGGACCTGGCACTCCTCCAGGTGCTGGGGACTGAAATAGAATATGGGGGACCAGCTATAATTATAAGAAATGTTAGTCATGCTCTGTCAACCATGACGGTTCTGTTCTGATTAGAAAGCACATTCTCACCTGGCTGGGAGCTGCACGCCCTGGGACATGGGAGCTCACATCGGAATGCAGTCCATCCTCCTGTGTAGACCCCACGTCCTGCATGGTTCAAGGTTCGGGCTCTGGAAGAGGGGCCGCATGCAAATGACAGAGACAAGACAAGAAATAATAATTTGGAAATTGGGGGCCAGGCGGGAGCCCAACACAAGAAGAAGGACTCCACTTCGGCTCCAGCCTTGCCATCCTTTTATTCAGTTAGGGACACACCTATAGCCCTTAGGCAGGCAATTTCCAGTAACAGGCAGACTATCTTATCAGTAAGGATTTACATGACTACCTGGTGGGAAAGTAGCTTCAGCTACCATTGTTTCAGACTAAACAGTCAGTGCATAGCTCTGGCCTTTGCCAGGGCTCAAGGGTCACCAGCATTCTGGACTCCTTGTCCACACCTCTCTGCTGGTGAAGACAATGGGTAGCTTCCCACATCCTCCTGTCCCGAGAACTGCCTGTCATCCCGGAAAGGTTACAGCCTTGTTGCCTATAATCTGGTCCTGGAAGCACCTGCCCTCTGTGACCCCCGCCCCTAGCCCACATTGACTATAACCTGTAACCATTATCCTGTACCTACTTCCCCTGCCTGTAATTCCTACTTTCCCACGTAATCTTTGTCCTTCTACCCAATGTAAGCAGCTGGCTTATGGTGGGGGCAGAGCAGATTTCTGTGTCTGACCTGCTGCCGGCGGGATTGGAATAAACACTCACATATGATTCGACCCTGTTCTCTGTTGAATTGGCTCAAGTAGTGACAGGCAGCATGGACCTATTGGTTGTCTGGTTTCACAGGGTTGGGGTGTGAGGGGAAGAGGCCTTACTTGCTGAACCACTGAGAGGTGGCACAAGCACCCTGCGGTTGTTAAGCATACCCATTTTGCTTTCATTAAGCACTTTTGTGGAATATATATATATATATTTCAGAGAGGAAGGGAGAGAGAGAGAGAGAGAAACATCAATGATGAGAGAGAATCATTGACCAGCTGCCTCCTGCATGCCCCCACTGGGGACTGAGCTTGCAACCCGGGCATGTGCTCTAACCAGGATTTGAACCCTGACCTTCTGGTTCATAGGTTGACGCTCAACCACTGAGCAACGCTGGCTGGGCTTGTGGATTTGTTTGAGACAACCTCTCTTTGCTAGGATTTCTTCTTCTCTGAGTCTTTGATGTGGGCAAATGCCTTGCCTCAGGCTGGCCAACTGTACTCTCTGCAAACTTGGAGCCTGGCAATGGCCCCTGGATTAGGATCACCAGATCCCTGCAGGTGGCCCCTCTGGACAGGCCCTGCCATACCCTGTCAGCTCTCTCAGCTGGTCCCCATCTGGTCCGCAGGAAGGATGCATCCACTGCCCTTGGAACCTGGAAGGTGGCGGCCCCTCAGCCTAGCAACCTCTTGCTCCACCATCAGCTTCTGGGCATTTGGGGAGTACCATATTTTTCCAAGTATAAGACACTATTTTTTCTAAAATCGTTAGACTGAAAATCAAGGGGTGTCTTATACACAGTAGTCAGCAGAGGAGGGAGCCATGTGAGTGCATAGCTGCCCATACCTTGTCAAACAGGCTTCCTCCAATCATGAGCCTTATTGTTACTGATGTCAGCTGATGCCATAATTGGAGGTGGAGGTGGAGAGTGAGCAGATACAACAGGGACTGGGCCCTTCTGAGCCCATAAAGATTTCAAAAAATAAAAAGGTAAATACCCATAAGCAGTTGTCTTGCTCTACAAAATTCAAACTTAATGTAATGAGCTATGCAAAAGAGCATGGAAATAGAGCTGCAGAGAGACAGTTTGGACCTCCCCCTACTGAGTGTAGGATCAGACAGAGGAGAAAACAGGAAGAACAATGCCTTAAGATGCCAAAAAAGAAGAAGGCCTGAAGAGGAAAACCAGCAAAATGGGCAAACTTGGAGCAGAGGCTTCAGACTTGGATTAGGGGGCAGCACCAGAGTGGCTTATGTGTGTCAACCAAGTGTAGTCAATGTCAGGCAAGAATGTCTGCAAGCGAAATGAACATTGTTGACTTTGCAGGAAAGGCAAAAGGGTGCTTCAGTTTCGTGAGGAGAGAAGGGTTGCCCATGGGAACACGAACAAAGTTAGCTCAGAAAATGCCACCAGTTTATGAGGATGATCTCACATATACAGACAGTGACTCAGAAGACAGCAGTGACACAATAGAAGCTGGAGAAAGTGATATGTCTGGAACTAATAGTGATGCGACAGAGGCTGGATAAAGCGATATGCTGCATAATATCATAGAACTGGTATGTGAACATTACCTGTGGTAATTACTAAATAAAAATGTGTTATGTTTTATGTTTAAAACTAGAGGCTTGGTGCACAAATTTTGGAGGGGGGGGGAGTCCCTCAGCCCGGCCTATACCCTCTTCAATCCTGGACCCCTCAGGGGATGTCCGACTGCCTCTCTCAATCCGGGACCGCTGGCTCCTAACTGCTCGCCTGCCTGCCTGCCTGCCTGCCTGATTGCCCCTAGCCACCTCTGCCTGCCTGATCATCCCTAACCACCTCTGTCTGCCTGCCTGCCTGATCGCCCCTAACTGCTCCCTTGCTGGCCTGATTGCCCCTAACCACCTCTGCCTTGCCCCGCACCTGGGACCAGAACTCCCTCCTCCAGCCAGTCACAGGCACCTGGGACCTGGGCTTCCCTTCCTCTGGCTGGCTGCAGGCACCCAGGATGTGGGTTGGCTTCGCCCAGGGCCAGTCGCAGGCACCTGGGACCGCAGGGCAGGTGGCTTATCCTTCTTCTGGACCATAGCTGCAGGCACTGGCATTGGGGACCACGGGGTGGGTGGCTTGTCCCTCTCCTGGGCTGCAGCCCCAGCCGCTGACACCCAGGACTGTGGGGTGGGCGCCTTGTCCCTCTCCTGGGCCGCAGGTACAGGTGCTGGCACCTGGGACCACGGGGCAGGTGGCTTGTCCCTCTCCTGGGCTTCAGCCTAACTGGTCCTCATTCCTCTCTCCCCAGTGTTGAGTGTCTGAGCCATAATGGCATGATGACCATTTGCATATTAGCTCTTTATTATATAGGATATTGATTTCTTAATTTTGGGTTGGAAAAGTGGGGGGCATTTTATACATGGGGGCGTCTTATACATGAAAAAATACGGTAGTTTGTTTTTACTTCTCATTTTCAGACAGGAGTCTCGGGAGCTCACCCTCTCCTTGCATTACAGGGACACATATGGAACTCTGAGGAGGCTGGTCAAGGCTTTTGCTGGGCTTGAAGCGAGGGAAATACCTGTCTCAGGTAGATAGCTCCTCCTCTCCTGCTGGCCCAGCAGCCAGCCCTGTGCCCCAGCAGCCTTCCCCGTGCCCCAGCAGCCTGCCCTGTGCCCCAGCAGCCTTCCCCATGCCCCAGCAGCCTGTCCTGTGCCCCAGCAGCCTGCCCTGTGCTCTGTGCACCAGCAGCCTGCCCTGTGCCCTGTGCCCCAGCAGCCTTCCCCGTGCCCCAGCAGCCTGCTCTGTACACCAGCAGTCTGCCCCATGTCCCAGCAGCCTGCCCCGTGCCCCAGCATGGCCCCTCCAGTCATGCAGCCCTGATGCCCACTGAGCTGAGTCAAGCACCAGCCAGGCAGTTCAGTCTCCTGTCCAGGGAAAACCAGCTCTTTAACCCTTTACACTAGAATTTCAGATCCCCTTTTTATTTGCTTACTTTCTAATTGGATCGGTTGCTTGGAATACAGAAACTTTCAGTTCCTCCCTCTGCTAAGTGTCTATTGACCCCAAAACATAAGCGAGGAAACAGTAAGAGAAGATGCTACTTAATGGGATCATGTGATTCTTTTCTCCAGTGAGAGTCTCACAATTTGAAAATTTCACCCTGTTTGCAAGTAGAATGTCCCAGAACTGAAGTTATAAAGTCAGTTCAATAACTTAAAACTCCAATACCATGGTGGGGAGGAGAAATCTGTGCAGAGCAGTTTTCTCCTCACTTCCACCCTCAGCCCTGCTTCTCTGTCAGGGTTTGCAGGATACAAGGTCAGCCCACTCACTGGAGCCTTGCTGAGACGGGAGAATGCTACTGGTGACCTGCACTGTGTCTGGTCCTGGCCGTGGGCCATGGCTGTGGCTGTGGGCTGTGGGCTGTGGGCCGTGGCCATGGCTGTGGGCCATGGGCATGGGCTGTGGGCCGTGGCTATGGACCGTGAGCTGTGGCTGTGGGCTGTGGGTCATGGGCTGTGGGCCATGGCTGTGGGCCGTGAGCTGTGGCTATGGGCTGTGGGCTGTGGGCCATGGCTGTGGGCCATGACCTGTGGCTGTGGGCTGTGGCCGTGGGCCATGAGCTGTGGCTGTGGGCTGTGGGCCGTGAGCTGTAGCTGTGGGCTGTGGGCCATGGCCGTGGCCATGGGCCATGAACTGTGAGCTGTGGCTGTGGCTGTGAGCTGTGGCCGTGGGCCGTGAGCTGTGGCCATGGCCATGGGCCATGAACTGTGAGCTGTGGCTGTGGCTGTGAGCTGTGGCCGTGGGCTATGGGCAGTGAGCTGTGTCTGTGGCTGTGGGCTATGAGCTGTGAGCTGTGGCTGTGAGCTGTGGCCATGGGCTGTGAGCTGTGGCTGTGGGTCCTGAGCTGTGGCCATGACCATGGGCCGTGAGCTGTGGCTGTGGCTGTGAGCTATGGCAGTGGGCCCTTAGCTGTGGCTGTGGGCCCTTAGCTGTGGCCATGGCCATGGGCCATGAGCTGTGGCTGTGGCTGTGAGCTGTGGCCGTGGGCTATGGGCAGTGAGCTGTGTCTGTGGCTGTGGGCTGTGAGCTGTGGCTGTGAGCTGTGGCCATGGGCTGTGAGCTGTGGCTGTGGGTCCTGAGCTGTGGCCATGGCCATGGGCCATGAGCTGTGGCTGTGGCTGTGAGCTGTGGCCGTGGGCTATGGGCAGTGAGCTGTGAGCTGTGGCTGTGAGCTGTGGCCATGGGCTGTGAGCTGTGGCTGTGGGTCCTGAGCTGTGGCCATGACCATGGGCCGTGAGCTGTGGCTGTGGCTGTGAGCTATGGCAGTGGGCCCTTAGCTGTGGCTGTGGGCCCTTAGCTGTGGCCATGGCCATGGGCCATGAGCTGTGGCTGTGGCTGTGAGCTGTGGCTGTGGGCTATGGGCAGTGAGCTGTGTCTGTGGCTGTGGGCTGTGAGCTGTGGCCATGACCATGGGCCGTGAGCTGTGAGCTGTGGCTGTGGCTGTGAGCTGTGGCTGTGGGCTGTGGGCCGTGAGCTGTGGCTGTGGGCTGTGGGCTGTGAGCTGTGGCTGTGTTATTACAATTGTAATAATCTGAACAATAAAGATTTATTTAAAAAAAAACACCTCCACGTTCCGTAAACATCCATTGTGTTAGCCATCGCTACATGACAAATCACCTCAACAGTTAGTGCTTATGCTCAGCCTGCGTGGCTCCATGGTTGAGTGTGGACCTATGAACCAGGAGGTCACAGTTTAATGTTCAATTCTTGGTCAGGGCACATGCCCGGGTTGTGAGCTCGATCTCCAGTGTGGGGCTGCAGCCAATCAATGATTCTCTCTCATCGTTGGTGTTTCTCTCTCTCTCAGTGCAACCAAACAATCTCTCTCTCTCCTCAAAACAGTACAAGGACCTCGGCACATTTTAATTCTTTTTTTTAATTTAATAAATCTTTATTGTTCAGATTATTACAATTGTTTCTCCTTTTTCTCCCCATAGCTCCCCTCTACCTGGTTCCCACCCCACCCTCTGCCCTTACCTCCCCTCCCACTGTCCTCATCCATAGGTGTACGATTTTTGTCCAATCTCTTCCTGCACCCCCCAAACCCCTTTCCCCCTGAGAATTATCAGTCCACTCCTTTTCTATGCCCATGATTCTATTATATTCACCAGTTTATTCTGTTCATCAGATTTTTAATTCACTTGATTTTTAGGTTCACTTGTTGATAGATATGTATTTGTTGTTCATAATTTTTATCTTTACTTTTTTCTTCTTCCTCCTCTTCTTAAAGAATACCTTTCAGCATTTCATATAACACTGGTTTGGCGGTGATGAACTCCTTTAGCTTTTTCTTATCTGTGAAGCTCTTTATCTGACCTTCCATTCTGAATGATAGCTTTGCTGGGTAGAGTAATCTTGGTTGTAGGTTCTTGCTATTCATCACTTTGAATATTTCTTGCCACTCCTTTCTGGCCTGCATAGTTTCTGTTGAGAAATCAGCTGACAATCGTATGGGTGCTCCCTTGTAGGTAATTAACTGTTTTTCTCTTGCTGCTTTTAATATTTTCTCTTTGTCTTTTTCTCTTGGAATTTTAATTATGATGTGTTTTGGTGTGGTCCTCTTTGGATTCCTTTTGTTTGGGGTTCTGTGTGCTTCCTGGACTTGTAAGTCTATTTCTTTCACCAGGTAGGGGAAGTTTTCTGTCATTATTTCTTCAAATAGGTTTTCAATATTTTGCTCTCTCTCTTCTTCTTGCACCCCCATAATTCTGATGTTGGTACACTTGAAGTTGTCCCAGAGGCTTCTTACACATCTTCAACTTTTTGGATTCTTTTTTCTTTTTGCTTTTCTGGTTGGGTGTTTTTAGCTTCTTTGTATTTCAAATCTTTGACTTGATTCTTGCGTTCCTCTAGTCTGCTGTTGGGTCTCTGTATAATATTTTTTTATTTCAGTCAGTGTATGTTTAATTTCTAATTGGTCCTTTTTCATATCTTTGAGGGTCTCACTAAATTTATCGGCCTTTTCTAAGATATTCTTGAAAAGCCTTATAACCGTGGTTTTGAATTCTATATCCAGTTGTTTGTTTTCCTCCATTTCTTTCATTTGTGATCTGTTTCTTTGTCTCCGCATTTTCGCTGCTTCCCTGAGTTGGTAGGGTAGCTTTGTGTGCTAGGTTTCCTATATGGCCCAGTGGGTCGGCCTCCCCAGTTACCCTGAGGTGGACACTCTTGGTGCACCCCTTTGTGGACTGTGTGTACAGCCTTGTTGTAGTTAAGCCTTAATTGTTGTTGGTATCACTGGGAGGAATTGACCTCCAGGCCAGTTGGCTGTGAGGATCAGCTGTGTCTACGCTGGGAGAAGTTCTGTGCTGGAGACAGCCTTATAGGATCAGACTTGCAAAATTGCAAAAGCCTCTGTGCTCAGCTTGGATGGGGCGGAGTCTCAGGGCGGAGCAGACAGTCTTGGCTTCCCGTCAGCCCTGCCCTTGAACGCGCCTCCAGACCTCTGCCTTCCGCGGCTCCCCTGAGTTTCCACCTGACAGTCCAGATTCCCCCTGTAAGAGCGTGGGTCCCCAGGGGCTCACCCGGAACTGGGGTTCAGTGCAGTCAGGAGCTTCTGACTCCCTTCCGCTAGGGAAAGCCTGTGGTAACCTCCGCATTCGGTCTTTTCTGCAAGCACTTGCGCGCGCGCCTCCAGACCCCTGCCTGCCACAGCTCCCCTGAGTCTCTGAGTCACTGTGTGCCTTTCTCTCTACCTGACAGTCCAGACTCCCCCTGTATGAGCCTGGGTCCACGGGGTTTTGCCCGGAACTGGGGTTCAGTGCAGTCAGGGCCTTCCTTCCCCCTCCCGCCAGAGAAAGTCAGCCAGGCACTCAGCCGCCCTTCCTCTCTGTGCACGTGTCTCCCTACCTCAACCCTTTGCCACTCCTCTGATTCTCCATGAGCTTTTCTCTTTCCTTCTAGTTGTAGAATTTCCACTCAGCCAGCCTTCCTGTGGTTCTGGATGATGTCCATTCTGTCTTTTAGTTGTAGTTTTGAAATTGTTGTGCGAGGCAGCAGTTTAGGTGCTTACTTATGCCGCCATCTTGGTTTCTCTGGAACGTGGAGGTTTTGTTGGATAAGATGTGACTTAGAACATGTGCTGTGTGGCAACCCTAGTCTCCCAGCCAGGCAGGTGAGATCTGTGTCCAGAGGCGCGAAGACATCCCAAGCCTCCTAAGATGCTGTGAGCAAGGAAGGCACAGCATGTGATAGGGGTGCACAGAGCTGGCGCTGGGCATGCTCGGTGAGGCCAGGCGGTTCTGCGGAACCACACGGTGGGCGGGCGGAGCAAGCCTGGACTGGAGCCAGCTGAGAATGGGGTGACGCCGGGCCCACTGGTCTCTGATACAGAAACCCCGTAAACTGGCTCCATAAATCATAGGCCTTAGTGAAGGTCACAGGAAGTGATAGAGAAAGGGCTCCAGAGCAGAGACCTGTGCCAAGGCATCAGCCAGGAGGAGTTAGGCTTCGTTATGTGACAGACCCCAGCCCTTCGGGGCTCACCCTCCAGTTTGCTGAGCCCCTGCTGCATGTCCATTTCGGGTTGGCTGTGCCAGGACCCAGGTGGAGTCATGGAGAACCGCGCACTGGCCTTCGCAGCTGCTCCTGGAGGGCACAGCCTGCACTGCTGCCCGCGCTGTGCCCTGACCAGGAACCCAGCATGACCTCCCGGTTCATAGGTCGATGCTCAGCCGCTGAGCCACGCGGCCGGGCTCATCCAGTGAACTTTTAATTTCTGTCATGATATTTTAGTTCTTAAAAGAGAGCCCTGTGGTGGGAGGCTCCACACTATTGGGCAGAGAGGAGAGGCTGGGTCCTCACCAAGTCTGCCGGAGCCACTCCAGGAAGGGAGAGGAGGCACCAGCCTGCCGGGCCTGCTGCTGGAAGTCCGGGCTCCTCACCCAGTTTTGCTGATTGGGGTGGTGATGGAGCTGCTTTTTTTCTGTGTCTCAGTTGTTTTTTCCTTGCTAGGTTCAAATGAGTCTTTAAAAAAATATGAAATTAGTTAATCTCATTGTAAAATTAAAATATACAGTGAGGCACAAAGTATAAAGCAAAACTTCCTTAACTTCCTGATTCATAGGCCTCAGTGATTCCCTACAGGGATCATTCTAGAGCATTCACACAGGTCCACACACATGCACACACATGTATTTATGGACACATATGCACTACTCAAATGGTGTAGGCATTAGGAACAGCACTAGGCGTTAGATCCTGGGCTCAGACCAGACCTAGGCTCAGCACCCTCGGTGCTGGGGTTCTGGCTAGGAAAGAATTCAGAGCCTTGACCCAAACTGTAAGAGAGCATTCATTTGGTAAATCCCAGAGACAGAAAAGTAATTTGTAGAAGAAATGGGCTTAGGAAATAAGTTCTAGAGGCAAAGGAAAGGCCCTAGGAGCTTGGGAGGGAGGAAGCTAATGGAAACTCACCTGGGGGAGGAGGAGGAAGGGAAGAGAAGGGAAAGGCAGGGCTTGCTCCTGGAGAGAGAGAGAGAGCTGGGCCCTCTGCCCGAAGGGCTTTAACGGGGAGCTGTTAGGGGAGGTCCCCAGGGCAGAGCTCACTAGAATATTCAGCACTTTCCCAGGGTGTCCTCTCAGGGTCTAGGTCTCCACTGATTGGTCAGTGCCATGGCAGGCCCTAACCCAGTGCAGATGGTCCTGACGTCAGCTGTGGGGTCACTTGTCTGGTTTTGCTGCTTTTCTGGGCCTGGAGCTGAAATACAACTGAGGCCTCGTGTTATCTCTGGGAGGAAAGGTCAGGGGTCCAAACCGCATGACCAGCGGATGCTAGGGGAGGAAGGTCACCCTGGGGCAAGGTCCCCCCAACAACTGACTATCCATCGCCAGACACCTGGGCTTTCCGCCCATGACCTGTGCCTGGGCCCGCCGTCCTTGCTCTGCTCACATCTGTCAACTACCTGCCCACAAGTGCCCAAGTCTCTCTGCATCTATACTTGGTGGCTTTCCCCAGTGCCGTGAGCCCCCACCTACAAGGGACAAGACTTGGTGAGTGCTATGGACTGAATGTTTGTATCTCCTCCCCCTTCCACCCCACCCCCAATCATATGTTGAAGCTCTAATCCCAAATGTGTTGGGATTTGGAGGTGGGACCGTTGGGAGGTGATTAGGTTTAGATGAGGTCATGAGGGTGGAGCCCCGTGGTGGGATTGGGCTCAGAGAAGAGAGGAAGAGGCCAGAGCTCTCTCTCTCTCCACAATGGAGGACTGTGAGTAGGCAGCTACCTGGGAACCAGGAAGAGCCTTCTATTCAGACAGCAGATCTGCCTGCTGCTTGGTCTTGAACTTTAGTCTCCAGAAATTAGATAAATAAATATTTGCAGGGTAACCCACCAGTCTGTGGTATTTTGTCACAGCAATCTAAATGACTAAGATGGTGGCTAATAACTTCTTCATCCCTTAAAACACAGGAGCATTCTGCATAGTTCCTTAGACGGGCCCCACAGGCACCCACTACCAACACACACTTTACTGTTTCTTTTCCTTCCTCCTCTCACTCCTACCAGCCCTTCACTTGTGCTTCCTGGGCTCTCTGACCAAATAAGCTACTTCTATAAATTCCTTGTGCCAAGGTATATTATTGGAGAAACCTAAACTAACACACAATAATTTTCATGGCTATTCAATCCCATTAATGAACATATAACTGTCTTCCTTTTCTTTCTCTTCTTCTTCCCCTTCCTTCCTTCCTTCCTTCCTTCCTTCCTTCCTTCCTTCCTTCCTTCCTTCCTTCCTTCCTTCCTTTTTAAACAAGGTAATGGAAACTTTGTACACATCTTTGCACACCTGTACAAATATACCTGTTAGGGTTGCTGAAGGAGGAATGCACGAGGCCAAAAGGGGTAAAGAATTATAAATTACTAGAGGCCTGGTGCATGAATGCATGCACATTGAAAAGAAATTAATTAGAAGAAATATTTTAGAGGCCCAGGAGGGACTGCAGAACATTGGCTCCAGGGGGTGTCCAGCCCGTCTCGCCCAGTACCAATTGGCCAGGCCCCAGCAGCAAGCTAACCTACTGGTCAGAGCATCTGCCCTCTCTGGTGATCAGTGTGTGTCATAGTGACTGGTTGAATGGTCAAAAGGTCGGGCGGGCATTTAGCATATTAGGTTTATATATATATATATATAAATCATTACATCTGCTAGCAGAAGGGCTGAGACCAAAACGGCATCAGTGGGGCAGAATGGGGGGGGGGGGCAGGATATATATGTCCCTTGTAAGGGTCAGTCAGAATAACTGGTGAGACCGGTGCAGGTGGGGCCAGGTGTGGGGGTCACTGGAAACTGGGTGAGGCGGTTTACTGAAAGCCAAAGACTGTTAATCATGAAACCTACAATGAGAACAACAGGAAAATTGCAGGGAGGGGCGAGAGCCCCCAGCAGGGCATAATGAAATTCAAAGAATGTGTCTTACAATACCCATCTGTAGGATCAATTCCTAGGGGTAAGAACTGTTGGTAAAATTATTATGCACATTTAATATTTTCATAGACACTGCCATTTTCTTCAAAAAATTGTGTATACTTATTTAGGGAAAATTCTACACGTTCTCACCTCAATCCCTGGTCTGTCATGTACATTCTTGAACGTCCCCAGGTGCCTGTCCTGTGCCCTCCTGACTTTGTGAACATCCCCTAACACACACACAGCAGCCCGGAGCCCCAGGTTAGCTCCTTGCACTGGTCTCGAGGTTGGGAGACTCTGATCTCTAACAGGATTCAATCACACACAGGTTGTGGTGGAGACTCCCGAAGGCCCAGGCTTAATTTAGCCGGGACCTTTTTAGAAGAAATTTAACTCTTATGGACTTAAGTTATTATTGTTTTAATATATATTTTTATTGATTTCAGAGAGGATGGAAGAGGGAGAGAGAGGTAAAAACATCAATGATGAGAGAGAATCATTGATCAGCTGCCTACTGCATGCTCCCCGCCGGGGATCAAGCTCACAACCAGGGCTTGTGCCCTGACCGGAATCCAACCATGACCTCCTGGTTCATAGGTCCATGCTCAATCCCTGAGCCATGCTGGCCGGGCGGACTCAAATTATTTTTATTAACTTAATGTGTGCAAACCGTGTGCAACCACAGCTAACTATGAACTCCTGTGCTTCAGAACTTAAGCACTTACAAAGCCAAAACGGAGTAACAAGAAATCAAATGAAAGTACGACAGCAATTTAAATGAACAATAATTTTGTGACTGGAACGGGGACCTGGCCCTTGAGCGGATCTGCCGGGGCCGCGGCAGAGTGTGGGTTCTTGACTTCATGCAGGAAGAGTTCACAACAATGTCCAGGTGATTTGGAGAGGATGTTTAATAAGCTGAAGACAGTGAAACAGAACAAGGAAGGGCCTAGGATAGCAGCAGCAGGAGAGCCCAGGCTGGGCTGCCCTAGCTCTCAGGGAGTCAGAGAAAAGGGGGCTTTTGAGATAGGTTCAGGGATTAGCCTAGGAGGAGCTGCCACTGCCCATTGCTCCCTGGTTGCAAGTCCCTTGGAGCTTAGGAGACGCACACCTGTGGGGAAAAGAGGGGAAAGGAAAGGTATGGTGCACTCTACATACAGAGAGGGAGAGCACTGTCTGGGACTTTTGTTTTGCGAGGTTTTTAAAGATAGAGTTTAACAGAGGTCTTAGGGGAGCATCTCAATAGAATATTCATCAGCTTTATGCTGATGCGACAACATGAGATTTAGTCCCTTAACTTCATCCATCCTCCAGTGTGGTTGGCAAATGGAACGAATTGGATTTCTGCTGTCTGCCTCCCTGAGTGGGGAGATTTAAGCTATTTACCCTCTGGTTGGGGAGGAGAAGTGCAAACCATTAACTGTGAAGTGTCCTTGGTTTAGGAAAGATAGGCTTTTGTGATTTACTAGATGGCTGTGAACTGCTTGGCCAGTTAACTGTCTCCGCTCCCAGGCCGATGTCCCGGCTGACTGGCTGCCTCACTGGATGTGATGAAGAGCCGTTTTTCTGAAATGCAGTTGCTGCTGGGACATGACACACTAAAGCTCTGCCTGCTGCAGGCAGGCTCTTCTGAAACTGACAGCATTCCACTGGGTGCCTGCTGATGACTCAGCTCCCCCGCTCCGCCCCCCCCCCCCCCCCCCCCCCCGCCGCTTGTCTCTTCAAATTACTAAGAAATCTTTGTCCGTACATGGCTGCTGGACTTGCAACCCAGTCCGTTAAGAAGTGCTAACTCGACCTTGAGAAAGTGACAGAACTGAATGCAGGCCCTCCCGTGCAGCCAAGGTCAGTTACATATGAGCCAGAGCATGCTTATGATGCTTTTTTAAAATTACCAATGAAATGAAATAATTTTCACAGGGCACTCATGGGTCCTAAGGAGTCCAGCGACCTTAGTTTGAGAAACACTATTATCGTAGCACTGACCTTGACTTCCAGGGTGACCTTGAGCTGATCTTTTGCCATTGTTGGGTCTCTCTATACATGCCTCGTACACAAACAAGAATGATTTGGGCCACTGCTATACCTGGGAGATGAGGAAAGTTAGAGGACCTTCAAGGACTATAAAGGAAGGGATAGGATTTATTACAGACCCCTCCAGTTGGGAAAATAATTGTTAGGCACAACCCCCTCCTGGCGATTGTCCTGTTCGGCTTCCAGTAAACCACCTCACCCAGTTTCCGATGACCCCCTACATCTGGCCTCCACCAGTACCTGGTCCCACCAGTTACTCTTACAAGGGACATTAATACCGCACTCCCCCTACTCTGCCCCGCTGACGCCAACTTGGTCTTGGCCCTTCTGCTGGCAGATGTAACAATACATTTATATTCTTTACGCCTTTTGGCTTCACGCATTCCTCCTTCTGTGACCCTAACAATAATGACGGCTGAGGCTCTCCAGTCTAGTTTCAGCTTTGGAGTCAAAAGGACTCAGGTTTGAATTCTAGATCTGCATGTTGCTGTGTGTGTCTGTGGGCAAGTGACTTGACTTCTCTACCCTTAGTTTCTGCCCCTGTAAAGTGGGCATATTTTAAAATGCCCACTTTACAGAGCCATGGTGAAGGCCAAATGGGAAAGTGCCAAGGGCAGAGCCTGGCAGCTAGCCAAGCCAGTGATCATCACAGGAAGTGGCCAGGGGCTGCTGAGAATGCCACAGGTGCTTGGCCCATGACAATAGAAGAGAAAGTGAAGGTTCTAAAGTGCTGTCTATAAACCACATGTCTGGTGGTGACTGTCAGGCGTTTCACCCTGAGGAGCCCTGCAGCCGCTCAGCTGTGCCCTCCCCCAGCCTCCCAGCAGCTCTGCCCCACAGCCTGACCTCCACTCCAGCGGTGTAGGTCACCTGTGCAGCGATCGCCCCCAGTGTCTGTCCTGTTCATTGCAGGGACCTTGAGGCCAACAAAAGACGGAGGGGGGAGTGGGAGGGAGGGGAGGGCTGACCTGAGAGGCTCAGGTGAACACCCAGTCCCACAGTGGCCCCCCCCACCCCACCCCCCAGCTCCGGAAGAGTAAGGTGGAGCATCCAGGCCAAGTGCTGTGGGAAGCAGCAACTTGCCACAGATCCAGGCAAGGTACAGCCTCTCTGGACGTGGTTCCCCTCTTCCTAAGAGCCCTGCCCGCCCACCCCAGAGGCCCCAATGCGGCGATTAGATGATCAGAGAAAACACCAGGAAAATGCCTGGCATTTCCACAGGGCACTCCGGGTCCTAAGGAGTCCAGGGACCTCCGTTTGAGAAACACTATCTTAACACTGACCTTGACTTCCAGGGTCAAGAGGAGCTCACCACTTCCTCCTAGCATTCGGGATGGCCCTCGCTCTTCCCAGAGGCCCTCCAGACTGCTGAAAGCTCCAGTGAGTCTTTATCCACTCACACACACACATAACACACATACATACTAGTATATACATACAGGCATGCATACACACATACGCATGTGTGCACACACACGTACCTGCCTGGCTTCCACTCTGGACTGTAAATCCCAGAGGACGGGGAGTGCATGCTTCACAGCTCTTACTGTCAGACCCCTGCGAGGCTGACAACCCTCACTAACTGAGGAATGAAGTGAGAGGTGGAACTCAGACCCAAGTGACACATGAGAGACCACAGTGGGAGGCTCTCACGCTGGTGGGGTTTGGGTTGTGCTGCCATCAGAGGGCCTGCCCCTTGCAGCCGCCTCGCACAAGACCATAGCAGCAGGCTCCTGGGGCAGGGCCAGCATTCCCTCTCCATCCTGAGGGCCAGGGGTCTGGGATGCAGATGCGAGTGGCAAGCTCACTGCTGGCCTCTCAGATAGGGCCATGCTCGCTCAGTCCCCCCCACCCCCCCACCCCGCGTGCCACCCCCCCCCCCATGCTGTGAGAGGCATCGGTGCTTCCTCCTCCCTCCCTGACCCTCCAAGTCCAATCAGCCATCTTTGGCTTTGGGGCCCTGGTTTCTAAACCAAGAATTGGACAACACTGTCTGACAAGGACATTTGTACTTTAGAGGAGACAGGCCAGACTATGTTTAAAATTGGGGTTATTCTTGAAAACTAAGGGTGACTTATGGACACTGGTACAACTGGGGGCAACCAACTAGGAAACTGGTACTCTTCCCAGCAGTATGGCCCCGTGGTTGAGCGCCTACCTATGAACCAGGAGGTCACCGAGCGATTCCCAGTCAAGACACATGCCTGGGTTGCCGGCTCTGCATCCCCAGTGTGGGACCTGCAGGAGGCAGCTGATTCATGATTCCCATCATTGATGTTTCTGTCTCTACCCCCCTCTCCCTTCTTCTCTGAAGTCAATAAAAATATGTTTAAAAAAGGAAAAAAGAAACTGGAACTCTGGTTCTCCCCAGGGTGCAAAAACTGAGAGAAGAATGTGAATTGTGGGGGACTCAGGAGACCTCCAAAGGACGCGGCAATCAATTCCAACCTCCCTTCTCCCACCTCCTGGCGGTCAGTCCCTCCCGCCTGGACCCGCCCCCTCAGCACGACCCAGCACCCACCGCGCCGCAGCTCAGCTGGGCGAGCCCGTGAGCTTTCAACCCCGACCAGCCTCCCCCCATCTCCCTTTGTTTGGGGGCTCTTTGTCTGTGGTCTCCCTTTGGTTCAGTTTTTCAGGGCTCGCCTCTCCCTCCCTTTCTCCAGGGCCAGGCTGCTCCCTCCCCCTCTGCGGGGGCCACCGGCTGAGTTGCCATGGACACGATGAAGCTGAGGCAGCTGGCTGGGGCAGCTGCTCCCGCCACGAAGGGCGGACAAAGCCCGGCAGCATTGATAGCTTCAGACCTGGGACCCCAAAGGCCTGAGATTGGGGGGACTTGGACCCAGGACTGAACTGGAGGTGAGAGGAAGCCAGAGCTGGACTGGGAGGCCGGAGTGGGGCTGAGCGGGCCCTCCCCTCGAGGGAGGGACCAGCGGTCCAGGCTGGAGGCTGGAGGCTGGAGGCGGGGTGGAGGGAGCTCGCCTGCCTGGGGGAGGAGGGGAGGATGGAGACTGTGGGCTGAGGGGCTGGGCGCCCCCAGGGGAGTCTGCGGCCTCTGGGTCCTGAGCCCAGAACCAGGTGCGATGCCGGTGTTCGCGTCTCCCCTGGCCTGTCCCCAGCGCCCGCCCCTTCCAGCCTCTGACTCTCCTCGTCGCTCCACGTCCCTGAGTTTCAGCCCCTGTGCCGCAGTCTCCCTTCTCTTCCCCCAGCTTTTGGTCTCACTCCAGCCCTTTCTTCTCTCTTTGTCTTTGTTCCCTGTCCCCTCGGTCTGCTGCTCGCTCGGGCCTGGCTTCCTGCCCTCTCCCGCCCCACACAGGGCGCCCACTCCGTCTACGCGTCCTCCCCAGACCGCAGCCTCCCCGCCTTCCCAGCGTGTGCGTGCCCTCTCTCCACCATTTGCTCTCAGGACCCAGCGCCCCTCACCCCTGGCTTGCGTATATCTTCTGCCTGTCCGTCTCCATCACCAGGACCGCCTCTCTTCATGCTCCGGGCTATCCACGCGGAGCTGGCACCCTCCCCCTCCCTCCTCGCGGCACCCTCCACCTCCTCCACTCTGGAGCCTCGGTTTCCCACTTGTATCCAGTGGTGTCAGGGCCTGACTCACGCCCAGGGCCTCGTCTGCCCTCACCCCGCCCCCACCAGCCACTCTCCCTCGCCCTGGGCCGACCCAGCTTGCTTGTCCCGGGAAGAGGACTGCAGCCGTGGGGACAGCTGCTCCTCCCTGCACCAGACCTGCTGGGCCCGGGGTCTGCGGTCCTGAAACGACTGTTTCCTCGGTGCTTCTCCCCACGTTCTCCCAGCTGTTTCCCCTCCTCTCCCGGGCAGCCAGGGGCCCTTGTTTTGAAGGAAAGGGAGGGTCTGGTGGGGGAGGGGAGAGACCTTTGGGGGTCCCGGAGGACAAAGGGCCTCTGGAGTGGAGGTGCAGGAGACGTGGGGTGGGCTCCGGATTGGTAGTGGACGAGCCCGGGATGGCTGGGGTTTCTCTCGCGGCCCCTGGGAATCTGGGCTCCGAGCCCCGCATTCCAGCCGGCTCCGGCCCGCTTCTGCTGTCACTTGACTCCGTGGGGCCCCAGCCCTGCGTCCCGCCGCTCCTCCAGCCTGGGCTCGGGCGAGGTGGGCATCACCAGTTAGGAATTTCTCCAGGGGGAGGGGGAGAGGGCAAGGGTCTAAGGATTTTATGGTTAACTATGCTCTCCGCAGCGGACCCCCATGTCTGGCCCCGCCATGTCACCTGGCCCGGGTCAGCGTGGCCGGGGTGTGGAATGTCCCACCAGAGTGTGAGGGGTCGCGCCTCTCCTGAGGCGTGGGGCGCCGCTCGCCCGCCGGGCGAGTCTTCCCCGGCCCCGCCTGGAAGCAGAGGCTGAGCGCCGCCAGGTGAGGTTCTTGGGACACCCTGGCCCCTCCCGGCCTGACTCCACCCTCGGCCCGCCTCTCCCGGCCCAGATTCCCCCGAAACCGTCTCCCGAGGGGTAGGTGCTGGGACACTCCGGGTCTGGGTCGGAGCGGACCATGGGGAGAGGCCAGTCTCTCGGCCCGTGGCTGTGGGCTAGTGAGTCCCTTAGCAGGTGGGGCGCTGCGGGTTTGCGTGGCCTGGGGGCTGGAGCGCGTGCCCCTCTGCGCCTTGGCGCCCCCACCCCTACCCCCACCCCCACCCCCCCAAAGGCCAGCCTCTTCCTGGTAGTGCTTTTGTGTACTTGTTGGGTTGGGATTTCTGTTTCTTGGCCTGGCGTCGGGTATGGCATGTCGGGTGAGTGAGGCGCCTGGGTGGAAGTAGGCAAGGCGGAGACCTAACCGCTGGCGACGGAGTGGGGTGGGTGGGAGCACCCGCTGCCCACCTCGCCCACAGCTCGCTGTCACTGCGTGTGTGCCAGGCTCCTTGAGGCTGGTTTCTCTTTGCCTCTGCCCCACTCGTCCAGGCCTGTCCTTGCCAGTGGCCAGACCCTCCAGCCCCGCCGGCCCAGAGCTGGTGGGCGAGGCCTGCCCCGGGGGGAACCCAGGGCTGGAGTCTGGACCCGAGTCTGGGAGGAACTAGAGGGGCCAGGAGAGAGGGGCCGGCGCCAGGCTTGGGGCCGTGGAGGTTGGGGTGCAGAGTGGGGAGGCACAGAAGGTGGTGCGAAGAGTGGCTCTAGGGCTGGTGGTCAGGTGAGCCTGCTTCCTTCTCCCAGCAGACGCCTGCTGCTGCCCGGCCGGCCTGTGGGAACCTGCTCCCGCCTCGCCTGGAGCTGCCCCTCGCCACCTCCCTCTCCGGGAACTGAGCCCGGAAAGGGGAGCAGGGAGGCGCCGGGTGCGCAGGAGGCCCTGAGCGGGGCCTCGGCTCAGCGGTTCTCTCCAGTGGGGGACCTGGGGTACGGTGGGTGAAGGGCGACGCGGACGCTGAGCGGAGGTGGGCGGTGACGCTGGGGACCGCGGGAGCTCGCGGGAGGCGGAGGGCGCGGCACCGCGCGGCGCTGGGAGGGAGGGGGGCGGGGAGGGGCGGTGCCTGGTCCAGCGGAGGCCCTGGCTGCGGGCCCCGCAGGCCCCTGACAGCTGCTCCGAGCCGCAGCGACCGAGCCCCGCCGGCGCCTCCACTCAGCCAGGCGCCGCCCCTCCCCTCGCCCGGCCGCCTCTCCCGAGGCCCCGCTCCGCCGGCCGCCGGGCCGGGCAGCGCAAGGAGAGGTAGGGGCGGCGGGGACCTGGCGGGGGCGGCGGCCGGGCGAGGGGAGGGGGCCACGTGCGGAGCTGCACTTGCCGGCCCGGCCCCGCGGTCTGCCCTGCCCGCCTCTGGAATGGCGGTGAGCGCGGGAGCCCGGCCTCGGGCAAGTGCTCCGGCAGCGGGTGGGACCCTCACCCAGCAGGCAGGCAGGCAGGCGCCCCTCCTCGGCCCCCGGGAAGTGGGCGCCCTCCTGCCTGGCCAGTCCCTGGGCCTCCGCCCTGCCAAGGGACTGGCGTTCTGACCTGCCCGAGTCAGCCTCCACCCCCGCTGGGCCGGCAGTTGGTTCTGCCCGGAGAGAGAGCACTAGCCTCAGCGCCCGCCCCGCCCGCAGGTCCCCCTAAGGCTGCACACGCCTGTCCGCATCTCCGCCCAGT
This sequence comes from Corynorhinus townsendii, assembly GCA_026230045.1. Classification (NCBI taxonomy): domain Eukaryota; kingdom Metazoa; phylum Chordata; class Mammalia; order Chiroptera; family Vespertilionidae; genus Corynorhinus; species Corynorhinus townsendii. Next base: position 98,902,912 of record JAPDVU010000004.1, on the reverse strand, counting down.
CAGTCGGGCCCCGCTGGGCAGAGGTGGGCGGAACCGCGAGGCTGGTGCGCAGGGTGCTCGCTCTCCCTCCGCCGCTGGCTGTCCGGGTTCCCACGCCCGGGACTCCCCCCCTCCCTGGCCCGGTGAGGTTAGGTGGTGGCCTGCGCCCCAGTTCTCTGGGGATCCTGCCCTGGGCCTGGATGTGTGTCTAGCGCTGCCCTCTGAGGGCGGGCGCGCATGTGGGAAGGGGCCTGGGCCCATTTCATTCCCACAGGTGTCTGAAGCTAGCTTTTCCTAGGATGGGCATGCGCTGCAAAGAAGGCCGAGGTGTGGATGGGGTTGTGTGAGCGGCTGTGTTTGCTCTGCTGGGAGTCTGTGCAACTAGTGTACTAGTACGTGCAACCAGTGTACCTGTATGTGGATGTCACGTGTCCGTCATTGAGTCTGACGGTTGCTGTGCGGCACAGAGGTGTGTGTTGAGCTAATGCAACCTTGTACACTGCGGGGCTCCAGGTGCGGTGTCTGTGTGTCAGTGTGTGTGTCTGTGTGTGATTGTACCTGAGAGTGTGTGTCTGTGTGAGAGTGTGTGTGTTTGTGTGAGTGTGTCTGTGTGAGAGTGTGTGTGTGTGTGAGTGTGTCTGTGAGAGTGTGTGTGTGTCTGTGTGAGTGTGAGTGTGTGTGTGTGTCTGTGAGTGTATCTGTGTGAGAGTGAGAGTATGTGTGTGTCTGTGTGAGAGTGTGTCTGTGAGAGTGTATGTGTGTCTGTGTGTGAGTGTGTCTGTGTGAGAGTGTCTGTGTGTGTGTGAGAGTGTGTCTGTGAGAGTGTATGTGTGTCTGTGTGTGAGTGTGTCTGTGAGAGAGTGTGTCTGTGTGAGAGTGAGAGTATGTGTGTGTCTGTGTGAGAGTGTATGTGTGTCTGTGTGTGAGTGTGTCTGTGTGAGAGTGAGTGTGTCTGTGTGAGTGTGTGTGAGAGTGTGTCTGTGAGAGTGTGTCTGTGAGAGTGTATGTGTGTCTGTGTGTGAGTGTGTGAGAGTATGTGTGTGTGAGAGTGTGTCTGTGAGTGTGTGTGTTTGTGTGAGTGTATGTGTCTGTGTGTGAGTGTGTCTGTGTGAGTGTATCTGTGAGAGCGTCTGAGAGTATGTGTGTGTCTGTGTGTGAGTGTGTCTGTGTGAGAGTGAGTGTGTCTGTGTGAGTGTGTGTGTGAGTGTGTCTGTGAGAGTGTGTGTGAGTCTGTGTGTGAGTGTGTCTGTGAGAGTGTGTGTGAGTGTGAGTGTGTGTGTGCGAGTGTGTGAGTGTGTGAGAGTGTATGTGTGTCTGTGTGTGAGTGTGTCTGTGAGAGTGTGAGTGTGTGTGTGTGAGAGTGTGTGAGTGTGTGTGAGAGTGTGTCTGTGAGTGTATGAGAGTGTATGTGTGTCTGTGTGTGAGTGTGTGTGAGTGTGTGTGTGTGAGAGTGTGTCTGTGAGTGTGTGAGAGTGTCTGTGTGTCTGTGTGTGAGTGTGTCTGTGAGAGTGTGTGTGTGTGAGAGTGTGTGTGAGAATGTATCTGGGAGTGTGTGTGTTTGTGTGAGAGTGTCTGTGTGTGAGTGTTTGTGTGTGTGAGTGTGTCTGTGTGAGAATGTCTGTACACACACAGCGATGTGGGTGCTGTCTGGCATGGAGGGGGAGAGGGTGCCCAGCCTCCAGATTGTCATTGGCTGTGATGGGCAGGGCGGGTGGGGTTGACTAGGTTTGTGGGCCTGCCTCCCTGGGTCTGGCCCAGTGGAGAGAATGGGGGATGCGAGGCAGAGAAGGATGGCCCTGGCGCCCTGTGTTTCTTGTGCCTGCCCTATTTACCTCTTGCTTTGTGTTTCTCGCCTGCCTCCCTGCCCCCTGCCTCCCATCCTCTGCCAGTCTGTGTCTCTGCCCAGCTCCTCTTGCCCGTCTGGCTCTGATGACTCATCTGGGGTTGGCAGGAAGGTTACTCAGGGAACAAGGGCCTGCTGTTCTGACAGTGGGGGGATGGGGGGGGTTTGTGGTGGAGAGCGGCACCCAGGGTTCCAGGCCCCTATGGGTGGCTCCTGGACCCCCGGGGACTAGGTATGATGCCTCTGGTTCTAGCTCTGACTAGATTCAGGGTGCCCCCCGTAACTCAGCCCTCAGCTGCTGCTTCAGGTCTGTGGGGTCTCAGCTGCCTCTTACATTCCTGCCTAGAGCATTGTGGGAGCAGCTGGAGGAGGACAAAAGGATGGGGGAGTGTGCCCCACTCCTCCTACACCCTGGGGTGACCTCAGCCCTGGGCCCTTCCCCCTTCAGAAAGTGGGGACTGGGGGCACAGGTGGTCTGGGCTCAGGAGGGAAGGCACAGTAGGAAGATCTGCGGTGTGAAGGGTGGTCCTGGGGGTCCCTCAGGGTTCCAGGGCTGGGAAGTTCAGTGCGGACCTGGGAGAGGACAGGCCAGGCTGCTCTTTCTGCATGGGCTGGAGAGAGTCCCACCTGCCTGGGCTGGAGAGAATCCCAGACCTGCCTGGGCTGGAGAGGTAGTCCCACCTGCCTGGGCTGGAGAGAATCCCAGACCTGCCTGGGCTGGAGGAGTAGTCCCACCTGCCTGGGCTGGAGGGGGGAGTCCCACCTGCCTGGGCTGGAGAGAGTTTCACATGCATGGGCTGGAGCAGGAGTCCCAGGGTTCATTAGGGGGCACCATTGGAATGGGTCCCATTGGGACGAGCTGCCTGGACCCCAGTGGGGAAGAGCAGGGTTCTCAGACGTTCCTGGCACAGATCCCTGGAGGGCCCAGGGTAAGGCCTGAGGCCTGCACTTCTCCCACGTTCCCTGGTGTTGCTGAGGCCTGGTCCTGGGATCACACTGGAGCTCGTAGGATACAGGGGGGTGTGAGATTGGAAGGGGCGGGGGTCCCCCATTTGTCTAAAAAATTTGGGCTCCTAGGTGGGGAGGGGACCAGAGATTAGCCCAGTGTCTGGTTCACGGGAAGCATTCTAAAAATATAGCGGATGCTGTCAAACAACCCCCGTGTCCTCTTACTGCCATCATCCCCAAAGCTGCCCATTCTGCCTCTCTGTCTGCTGTTGCTGGCTGCGACCCTGTCTCCTTGGCTGCCCGTTAACGTACACTCCCCCCTCCCCATTTTGTTCCCTGCAGAGATGCTGCCCCCACCCCCTTAGGCCCAAGGGATCAGGAGCTATGGGGCTGGGGGCCTTCTCATCTCTGCTGCTGCTGCTGTTCTCTGTGGCAACTGGAGGTGCCGACATGACAGGACATTTCAACCCTGGTGAGGAGGCTGGCTCTTGGGTCCCTGAGGGTGGGACTTAGGAGACAGAGAATCAGAGGCAGGGACCCTCACCTGCCTGTCCTCACCCAGCCAAGTGCCGCTATGCCCTGGGCATGCAGGACCGGACCATCCCGGACGGGGACATCTCTGCCTCTAGCTCCTGGTCAGACTCCACGGCTGCTCGCCACAGCAGGTACCTGGCATACCGGGCAGGGCGGCCCTGGAGGTTAGCTCCTGGGGTCTCTACTTGCCCCTCCAACCCCTCTGCGCAAGCCAAGAGGCTTCTGAGAGGGCCAGTGCCAATGAAATCCCACAGTCTTGGGGGCTTTAAATACTTGAGCCAGAGGCAGACCCAGGGCCAGACGTTCCCTGTGACCTCCTGCCCCCTCCCAGGCTGGAGAGCAGCGATGGGGACGGGGCCTGGTGCCCAGCAGGGCCGGTCTTTCCCAAGGAGGAGGAGTACCTGCAGGTGGATCTTCGGCGGCTGCACCTGGTGGCTCTGGTGGGCACCCAGGGGCGGCACGCTGGAGGCCTGGGCAAGGAGTTCTCCCCCAGCTACCGGCTGCGCTACTCCCGGGACGGCCACCGCTGGATGGACTGGAGGGACCGCTGGGGTCAGGAGGTGAGGTCAGGCAGGGTGACAGCCAGGAGGATGGCTCTCTTCTCTCCTCCACTGCACTTTAAATGCCACCTGTCCACTGACCACCCTCTCCAACCCAAACCTCTCACCCAGGCTCCATCGAGCGCTGTTCCACCTGGATGTCCAAGGAGGTCTCGAACTTACCATCAGCTTCCCAAGCTGAGCTTGAGTCCCACACCCGGCCCAGCCCATGCCCCACCCCCTCCCCGTGTTCTCCAGCTCAGGAAATGGCACCACCATGTGCCCAGCGGCTCAGGCCAGGAGCTAAGATGATACCCTGACTCTGTTCTCTCACTTCCTGCTTCCAATGCATCAGCAAGACCAGTCTGTGCTGCCTCCTGCTGTTTCCTGCCTCCACCACTCCCCACCACCCTCTTCCACCTGCCCTGGGCAAGCCCCACCATCCCCACCCCATCCCGCTCAGGTGTGGGCCTGAGGGATCTCCTAACTGTTCTCCCTGCAACTGCCCGTCCTGTCTGAGTCAGATCTCGCCTTCGAGGCGACATCAGTGTCCTTTAGACGAGGCGGTCAGACCCGCACAGGCGTGCCTCTCCTCGACCCTACGGGACCCTCAAGACTGGCGACCAGGGGACCACCGGACAGTGGCAGCTCATCCTGGGCTAACCCCTGATCCTGTCCCCAAGGCCTCCTTTTCTCTGACTTCATTCATTCATTCAATCCTTGCCCAAGGAGTGAGGATATTTTTTCCATCGATTTTTAGTGAGAGTGGAAGGGGAGAGAGAGAGTGAGATATTCTGTGAGAGACATATCCACTGGTTGCCTCCCACATGCACTCCACCTGGCCCTGGGGTGGGGATCAAACCCGCAACCAAGGCACGCACCCTTGACCAGGAATCGAACCTGTGGCTCTCTGCTGCCCAGGCGGAATCTCTCACCACTGAGCACTGGCCAGGGCTTCTCTGACTTCTTAGTGAGCCAACAGCCCAGCCCTGCTCCCTTCACCGCCTCGCCCCTCCCTGTTGCTCCTTCTGTCCTAGGCTCTCCTGTGTCTCACTGTTTCCAGCTTTAATAAAGTCAAAACAAAAAAAATTAAAAAGGAGATGCATGTCCCATGGGGCACAGTGGCTGCAGGCCTCGGTCAGCTCCCGCTCGCCAGAAACAACATTTGCGCACACCCCCCCCCCCCCGCCGCCCTCCCCACCGGGCTGCGGCCATTACCCATCCTTGCCCGCTGGCTACCCTGGTTTTCTGGCTGTTTGTGAACCAGCCAGAGCTCATCCCACACCTTCAGCATTTTCATTGGCTATTCTCTGCCTGGAAAGCTCCTCCTGCCCCATGTCTACCCCCTTATCCAAGGCTTGCCCTCCCCTCCTCTCTCCCCCCAGATGTCACCTCAGCCAGCCTTTTCTGGCCACCCCCCCCCCCCATACACACACTGCTCCGGCCCCTCTGCTGCCTCATTCTTCACAGCTGTCTCCCTGTGGGCTTGTCCTGCAGGGGAGGGACTGGCACTCACCACCGAGGGTTTGCTGGCCCATGGTGGGTCCTGAGGCCCATGGTGGGCGCTGGGCACCTGCAGAGTGAGCAGAAGGGCTGGGGGGCTAGGGCAGGGAGCAGGTGACGAGATGGCAGACCTGCCTTTCCCACCCTTCTACCCTGTTCCCCGGCCTGCAGGTGATCTTGGGAAATGAGGACCCAGGGGGAGTGGTGCTGAAGGACCTTGGGCCCCCCATGGTGGCCCGACTGGTTCGCTTCTACCCACGGGCTGACCGGGTCATGAGCGTCTGTCTGCGAGTGGAGCTCTACGGCTGCCTCTGGAAAGGTGAGTTGTTCAGGGGCTTTCCCCCTTCCCCCCCCAACTGGTTCCCTATCCTGGAGGCAGGGTGGGGGCCAGGGGAGGGACATCCAGGGCCTCTCCCTTGGGGAGCCGCATTCTGAGTGAAGAGGGGACTGACCAGCATGGCCTCCTCCAAGCCTGCCCTCATGCCCCCTCCCACCCTGCTCAGATGGACTGCTGTCTTACACGGCCCCTGTGGGGCAGACAATGAACTTGGCTGAGGCCGTGCACCTAAATGATTCCACCTACGATGGACACACCACGCATACCATTGGCGGGTGAGGAAGCAGGTCCTGCAGGATGGGCCTGGCGGGGGAGGGAGGGAGGTAAAGTGGGTGGGGGTGGTAAGTAGTCATGCAGTGAGATAGAAGAATGGGGAGGGGGATGGGTTAGGTGGGCAAAAGGGACAGGACCAGGATTGAAGGTCAGCAAGGCGACAAGTAGCTCATGTGACACTGTGCGAATTAGAAAAAGGCACCCCTTTGCTAACACCTCTTTTGGGAATTGTCACAATAAACACATACGTCGTAGGGTGCTTTGTGCAGCATGTAGCTCCGAGGACCCGTCTTAGTCCTGGTGGTGGGAGAGAGTGGGTGAGGCTGGGGTCAGGGGCTGGGGTTGCCAAGCACCTGGCTAGGACACTTTCTTCTCTTCCAACCTGGTCCCCGTTCCTGCTCCCAGGCTGCAGTATGGAGGACTGGGCCAGCTGGCGGATGGTGTGCTGGGGCTGGATGACTTTCGGGAGAGCCAGGAGCTGCGGGTCTGGCCGGGCTATGACTATGTGGGATGGAGCAACCATAGCTTCCCCAACGGCTATGTGGAGATGGAGTTTGAGTTTGACCGGCTCAGGGCCTTCCAAGCCATGCAAGTGAGTGTGTCCAGCTCCCAGGGAGGGCGCTGGGGCCAGGCGGTGCCCCTGGGAGCTCGCGAGCCCCCAGCCTTGGCTCCACATCTCTTTCCCTTCCCCCAGGCTCACTGCAACAACATGCACACCCTGGGAGCCCGCCTGCCTGGCGGGGTGGAGTGTCACTTCAAGCGAGGCCCAGCCATGGCCTGGGAGGGGGAGCCTATGCGGCACATCCTGGGGGGCAGCCTGGGGGACCCCAGAGCCCGGGCTGTGTCAGTGCCCCTGGGTGGCCGCGTGGCCCGCTTTTTGCAGTGTCGCTTCCTCTTTGCTGGGCCTTGGCTACTCTTCAGTGAGATCTCCTTCATCTCTGGTAAGCCCTGATGTCGGCCTAATCCCCCATACCCACCCCTGGCACCCACCCAGAAGACTTCCCAAGCAGGGGGTCTCGCCAGTGATTGCAGCCCTCCCCTCCCACCTGTGTCTGTCAGTCTATGGTGAGACCCCAGGACACTGATGTTGAGTCAGTGTGACGCTGGCTGCTAAACACTGAAACATTCTGCTGGCTGGGAATTAGCCTCATCTCCGAGCCCTTGGTGCTCCCCGGAGCCCTGCATCTTCCCACAGCCCAGCAGCTAAAAGGTTAACGTCCAGCACAGCCAGGCCTCCAGGCCCGGGGCCCCATCCCTCCTCCCGTTCTGATTGGTTGGAACTTGTGTTGAGTGTCAGCCCTATTCCCACTGGCTTCCTCCCTGGTTCTGCAGTCCCTGCCCTGCCCTGGGCTGCACTGTCTGCCTCCCTTTCTTGTCTTCCTTCTCCCCAGATGTTGTGAATGAGTCCTCCCTGGCTCTGGGGGGCACCTTCCCACCAGCCCCCTGGTGGCCACCTGGCCCACCACCCACCAACTTCAGCGGCTTGGGTGAGCAGCCTGGGCCTCCGTGGGGTGGGTCCTGTGCACCGCTCCCCCAGGCACCCCAGCTTAGGTGGGGAGCCTCCTGCCGCTCTGATCTTCCCCCCCCCCCCCCCGCCCAGAGCTGGAGCCCCGGGGCCAGCAGCCCGTGGCCAAGGCAGAGGGCAGCCCTACGGCCATCCTCATTGGCTGCCTGGTGGCCATCATCCTGCTGCTGCTGCTCATCATCGCCCTCATGCTCTGGCGGCTGCACTGGCGTCGGCTCCTCAGCAAGGTGGGCAGGGCTCCAGGCCTGGGCCCCGCATCTGCCAGTCAGGGTCCCTGAGGGACACTTCACAGTATAACTAGAATAGAGAGGGGTCGGTAAAGAGACACTTATGGAAGTGTGGGTGGGGTGCATGGAAATCAAGGGGTGGTGGGGCCTGCGGGCCAGTTGCCACAGTGTCCTGGCTGCTTGCTGAGAGGAGGGCAAGCCGGAGGGCAGTGGCCTGCGCCCGCCCCAGGAAGGGCTGGGAGGAAAAGCTGCGACCACGCTGTCCAGGGCCTCCGGACTCCAGGGCACAGCGGTGGGAAAGGGTGGACCTGCAGGGGCCCTGGGAGAAGTGTGCAAATCCCCACACCCATGTCTTCCGGGGAGAGTTGGTGGCAGCTCACATTAAAGTTGATAATGGTGGACTGGTCAGACTTGTGGGGGACCCACCTGAGGACTCAAATGCTCTCGAGTTGGGTTCGTAGCCTGCGGATGGAGTTCATTGCATCCACACAGGACAGTGTGAGGACGGGAGGAGGGAGAGTGGGTGCAGCGCACAGCGGAGCAGCAGCGCAGCTCACACCTCGCCTTCTCGCCAAGGCCGAGCGGCGGGTCTTAGAAGAGGAGCTGACGGTTCACCTCTCTGTCCCTGGCGACACCATCCTCATCAACAACTGCCCGAGCCCTCGAGAGCCACCCCCTTATCAGGAGCCCCGGCCTCGTGGGAACCCAGCCCATCCTGCCCCCAGTGTCCCCAGCGGCTCTGGTAAGACCTCCTCGCTCCGGGTATGCCTCCGTCCTCTCCACCTGTTTTCTTATTGTGCTCCTTTCCTGTTCCCTTGCTTTTATGTTGCCCCCAGTTTCAACTCCTTTTCTTATTTCGGTGTCTCTGGTCACAACCCACTTTAGCAGGCCAGATCCCTACCTTATGATCTCACTCAGGAGCTTCACACACGCCTGCAGTCTCCTGTCCCTGTGTCTATATGCCTCCCCTCTTCTCTGCTGTGCTCTCTCATTGTGTCTTCCTGCCCCTCCTTTCTCCCAGACTCACCCCGTTCCTCCACCCGTCCATTATCTGTCATCCACCCTTCTACCTGTATGCATACATCATTCATCCATTCATCATGTACCTATCATTCTCCCCATCCATCCAACCATTTGTGCATCACCCATCCACCCATCCAGTCATCCATCCATGCATTCATCCAACCATCCATCTCTTCGTCCATCCATGCAGCCAGCCCTCTGTTCATCCATTCATTATCCTCCCAGCTAGCCAGCACACTCCGCATCTTGGTTTTATCCTCTCTCTCTTAGTACGTTGGTCTTGCCCTATTCTGGGTCGCCTTGTCTGTCTAGCCTTGAGTCTCACCCCTTCCCCGTGTCCCCCACCCCTCCTTCTCCCGACAGCGTTGCTGCTCTCCAATCCGGCTTACCGCCTCCTTCTGGCCACTTACGCCCGTCCCCCTCGAGGCCCGGGCCCCCCCACACCCGCCTGGGCCAAACCCACCAACACCCAGGGTAAGCCCCTCTGCCCTGGACTACGCCAGGCTCCCTGTGCCTTTATGGGGACAGGGAAAGGTCCTCACACCCCTCACTGCCCTCGCCTCACTGGCCTCTGCTCCAGAATTCCCATGCGGCCTCTCTTGTGCCCTAACTCTCCTCTGCTCGCTCCTCAGGCCTCCCCTAGAGCTGAGGAGTGGGAAGCCCCTGGTCCTCAGCTCTCCCCTCCTCCCCACCTCGTCTCTTCAGCTCTCCAGAGCCGAGAGGAGGCTGTGGGGTGCCAGGCTCTCCTGTGACTCCTCTGTTCTCCCCTCTCCAGAGCTTCGAGGAGGAGGGCCTCTCTCCCTGGGTGCTGGCCCTATCCCCCCATGTGTCCTCTCTCCGCAGTCCCCGAGGTGAAGGCTCACCCCTCCTTCTGTCTGCCCTCCTCTCCTGGTGTCGCCTTCTCATTGTTGCCCCTCCTCCAGGGCTGAGGGGCGGCTCTGCCCCCCTCCTGTCTGTGGACCCTGTTGTGCGGGCCTGAGGGACGTCCCTTCCCTCTGTGTGCCCCTGTCTCTGCTTGTCTTTGAGCTCGGTGTGTGGGTCAGGGGGGTGGGGTGATGAGAGCAGGGAGGAGCCAAGGCTGAAGGTGGTTTGGGGTGGGGGGAAGCCGGGAACAGTTAAGTGAGAGCGAGGAGCAGGTGGTGGGGAAAGGTTGGAAAGTGGAGGGTGATTAGATGGCTGGCACCATCCTCTTGTGAGGGTGCGGAGAGGAGTCCCTCTTCCAGGGGGGCTCACGGGGCTCTGGACTGTGCTGCGACGCCAGGAGAACATGATGCACGCCATCACTGGTGCCTTGAAAGCTCTGGCCCACTAGCTCTCATCCCCGCCAGCACCAGCAGCTTCTCTGAGGATGTTGAGGGAGAGCAGACTGAGTCTCTGACCCAACAGGACTGGGGAGGCTGGGGTGCAGGGCGTGGCTCCTGGGCGGCTCCTGATGCCTCGCCCGTCTTCTCTCCTTTACCCTCCAGCCTGCAGTGGGGACTATATGGAGCCTGAGAAGCCAGGTGCCCCACTTCTGCCCCCACCTCCTCAGAACAGCGTCCCCCACTATGCCGAGGCTGACATCGTCACTCTGCAGGGCGTCACGGGGGGCAACACCTATGCCGTGCCCGCGCTGCCCCCCGGGGGGACTGGGGACGGGCCCCCCAGAGTGGATTTCCCTCGGTCACGGCTCTGCTTCAAGGAGAAGCTTGGCGAGGGCCAGTTTGGGGAGGTAAGGAGGACCCTGCCAGCCATCAGGAATGCCTGACTGTCTGGGGCCTGGCACTGTGCGCACAGAGCGCCCTGGAGCAGGAACCTGTCTTCTGTGACTGTTGTCCCAGTGGCCTCTGTGACCTTGATGACCCTTTGACCATCTGACACGTGACCCTGTTTCTGCAGGTGCACCTGTGTGAGGTAGAGCGCCCTCAGGAGCTGGTCAATCTCGATTTCCCCCTTAGTGTGCGCAAGGGGCACTCCCTGCTGGTAGCTGTCAAGATTCTGCGGCCAGATGCCACCAAGAATGCCAGGTGAGCACCAGGATGGCAGCTGGGAGTGGAGGTGAGCCCACAGAGAGCGATCTAGAGAGAAGTATGGTAGAGACAGCAGAGGGGTGTCTGGGGAAGGTGCCCACGTCCCCCGTGAGTCAGCGTGTGTCGCGGGGCGGGCTGGCCCGTGGAGCAGGGGCTGTGCATGTGCAGGTCAGCCAACGTGCCCTCTCTGCCTTCCCCGCCGATCCAGGAACGACTTCCTGAAGGAGGTGAAGATCATGGCGAGGCTGAAGGATCCAAACATCATCCGGCTGCTGGGTGTGTGCGTGCAGGACGACCCTCTCTGCATGATCACCGACTACATGGAGAACGGCGACCTGAACCAGTTCCTTAGTGCGTACCAGCTGGAGGACAAGGCAGCCGCGGGGGGCCCCGAGGAGCCCACCCAGGGGCCCACTATCAGGTCAGCAGCTGCCCAGGCAGGCCCCGCCCTGAGATCCCCAGCCTGCGGGGGGGCAGAGAGCATGGGGTAGGAGGAGCACAGGCTGAGGAGGGCCCGGGACGAGGACCACGAGGGGCAGGGAGGCTGGGCCTGCCTGCCTTGAGGGCTGAAGGGACTTGGACCTGTCAGAGTGCCCTGTGCTCACTGCCCGAGCCTAGGTCTCAGAGCATAAGAAAAGCAGCAGCTCCCTGGGGTCGGATGACCAAAGAAGGGTTGGGTAGGCACTTACCACACCTCCGCCTGGTACTTCCATCTTGGCATTGCAGCTGCCCTGGGGATCTGTGAGGGGGGAGCACTGGGGCTACCCAGCGACCCTCTGTCCGTGTCCCCCACTCAGCTACCCGATGCTGTTGCACGTGGCAACCCAGATCGCCTCAGGCATGCGCTACCTGGCCACACTCAACTTTGTGCACCGGGACCTGGCCACAAGGAACTGCCTGGTTGGGGAAAATTTCACCATCAAAATCGCCGACTTCGGCATGAGCAGGAACCTCTACGCTGGGGACTACTACCGGGTGCAGGGCCGGGCGGTGCTGCCCATCCGCTGGATGGCCTGGGAGTGCATCCTCATGGTGAGAAACCTGCAAGGGGCGGGCGGGGTGCTCCGCTGCCACCCGGAGCTCATCTATAAAGTGAGGGTATGGCTCAGGGACTGGAGCAAGCATGGAGGAGGGAGGTAGGGCATGATGGGGAGGGCCCAGGAGACAAAAGTGGGCCTGACAGGTGGAGTCGGTGGCAGAGAGCAAGAGAGACCAAGTGACAGGGTGCAGGGGATGAGAACTAGAAGAAGGTGAGTTGGGAGTTAGTCAAGATCAGAAAATGGGGGCAAGAGGGTAGAAAAGGGAAGCGCGGAGGGAAAGGACAAGCCAGAGAAGCAAGGCCAAGGGGGCAGGCCCCGTGGCCGAGGTGGGGGCGGCGGGGAGGTCTGCTGCCTGATGCCTTATCCATGCACCAGGGCAAGTTCACCACGGCCAGCGACGTGTGGGCCTTCGGGGTGACCCTGTGGGAGGTGTTGATGCTCTGCCGGGCCCAGCCCTTTGGGCAGCTGACAGATGAGCAGGTCATCGAGAACGCAGGGGAGTTCTTCCGGGACCAGGGCCGCCAGGTGAGAGCGGCACCCGAAGGGGGGGACGGGAGGCAGGGCCTGCCGTCAGGGCAACTAATGAACATCTGCCCCTCGCCTTCCTCCACCTGCTCCCACAATGTAGGTGTACCTGTCCCGGCCACCTGCCTGCCCCCTGGGCCTGTATGAGCTGATGCTTCGGTGCTGGAGCCGGGAGCCGGAGCAGCGACCACCCTTTTCCCAGCTGCACCGGTTCCTGGCAGAAGATGCACTCAACACAGCATGAACCCTGCCACCCAGCTGCCCCCTCAAGGCTCAGGGGAGCCAGGCGCCAACCAGAGGAGCCAGCGGCCCCGCCCCTGCCCTTGACCTCTTAGAGGCAGTGTGACCACAGGGCGAGCCTACTGGGAGCTGACCCCTCGCTGCTCCCCTCATAGCAGTCCCCCGCCCACCCAGCGGGTCTGTGGCCAGACCCTCTCAGGCCTCTTCTGGCCGTTCCTTGGGGAGGCCTGGGGCAGACACAGGGCAGACACTGGACTTGGTCCCTGGAGCCCCTGAGCCCCTGGACAACACTGGTTCTTGGAGGGAAGGTGTGGCCCCCCCAGCCTCTCTCTCCGTCACACACTGGACCCCACTGGCTGAGGATTTGGGAAGTGAGGAGGACGCAAAAGGAATTCTCAGCGTGGCTTCTCCCCGACCCATCCTCAGAAACACTGGACCTGGGGTGACCCCTGCCCGGCCCCAATAACGCCCACCTCCTCCTGCCTGTTAGAGCTAGCACTCCTTGAAGCCAGATGTTTCTCTGGAATAAATATTGGAATTAGGGGACAGGGGGAAACGCCCGTGGCCCCGGGGTCAGGCATCTCTGTCGTAGCTGCCACATTGGTTTTTCTATGATCACTTGCGATTTGTACATTTTTGGCGGAAGAGACACAGATTTTTACACTAATATATGGATCAAGCTCAGTGTAATTTTAATCCCCTGCACTAGGCAGGTACCAATAAAGGTTGAGTTTTCCACAGCTATGAGCAGGTTTCTTGGGGTTTTGGTAAAATCTCCTACTGCCGTTCCGTTTTCTTTCTTCCTCCTCCTTGTCCTCCTCCTGATTCCCTCCCCTGTTGTGCTCCGCCCAGTGCTTTGTGTCCATAAGCCAGGCCCTTGCTGCGGGGACTCAGGAGTGTCTGAGCCTCAGCAAGAGCTCTGCCGGAGGCTGCGTCTGGACCTTGTTTGACCTGCGGCTCGGCAGCCGGGAGGGGCTCTGGTCCCTCCTCAGAACTATGCTGTAAAACCCACCTACAGTGGGGTGTGTATACATAGGATGATACAGAGTTTGTAAAAATGTTAAAAATTATGCTATGCCCATGTTTTTAAAATATATTTAATAATATCTAGCAGCAGTTGTAACAAGTACTGACATGTTCAAACAATAACGGGTACCTGACATTTCTGTGACTGGCGGGATGTGAAAACAGCTGTGGTGTCTGTTAGTGACAGTCACATGCTGGGGTTTTGCTCACACTCACACTTGAAAGAAATGCTACATTTCAGCTAGAGGTTAATAAAAATAGACCTGTCCTTTTTTCTAGCCCATATTCTAGCGCCCCCGCCCCGCCGCCCAGCCCAAGGGTCTGGAAGTCCCAGCTGGAGAACACTTGGATTAGGCTGGCCAAGTGTGCAAGTCACCCAGTGGGAGTCTTGCTGGAGCCAGAAACAAGAGCCTAAATGGTTTCAGGCTTGGAAGGATGATCAATCACCACCAAGAGAACATTTAACAAAGTTTAAATTTGGTTGGAAAGGGGAAAATCAGTTGCAAGTACTAGCAAGGCAGACCCGCCTTGATGGCAGTTCTTGTGAATAAAGACCCCAGGGAAATAGTCACTGTTCACACAGTGAGCCAGCTGGGCGAGGACAGCAGTAGAGACAACGTCAGCTTTGGTTGGACTCATGGGCCCTCGGGGTCCAGGACACGGCAGAGGAGCCCGCTGAGCCGCAGGTCCACGCATGTGAGGCAGTGATGGCAGGGCCAGGGCTTAGGAGCCAGAGCCCAGGTGGTGAGGGATGGAGGCTGTGCAGCGAGCGAGGAGTGAGGTGGGCAGCCTCTGCCCTCAGAACCTAAAGCTGTAGACCAGCGATTTTCTACCTTTTCATCTCGTGGCACACAAACTAATTGCTAAAATTCAGTGGCACACTAAAGAAATTACATTTTTTTGCTAATCTGACCAAAATAGGTGTAATTTTGACTCATTCACAGTGGACAGCTATTGTGTTGGATGTCATGTTATTTATTATTTTTGAGAGAGAGAGAGACTGTGGTTCCACTTATCTGCATTCATTGGTTGGTTCTTGCATGTGCCCTGACCCGGGGTTGAATCTGCAACCTCCACGTAACGGATGAAGCTCTAAGCAGCAGAGCTACCAGGCCGGGGCCTGACGTTGCCACTTTGTAATCTAAGGGAAAGAGGCCAGTGCCCCTGACCAAGTAGTCAGGTGTCCCATGTCTTAACAATTCCCGCGGCACATGGGGGAAACCGCTGCCCAGACACAACCACAGGAGTTCAGGTGCATGTTATTCTCGGTGTGTCCTCGCCCCTTGTTCCCTGACTCAATGGCAGTGGCATCCACTCAGCGCACAAGCCAGAAACCTGGGCTCACTTACTCTCCCTCACAAACCCAGCTGATCACGAAGCTCTGTTGACGTTGCTTCCCAAATTTCTCTTCAACCCGTCCTTCCTCTCCGGCAAGTCCCTCTTGCCGGGACGCGGACAGGATCCTGCGGGATCCGTGCCTGCTCCTCTCAGGGTTGTTTTCCGCCCTGCAGCCAGACTGAACTCGAAAACACATGAATCTGCTCCTTTGTTTCAAACCCTTTAATGCTTCCCATGGACTTTAGAATTAAAGAACAAAATCTTCCTGGCCAATGTTGCCCCCCCCCCCCCGCCCGCCCCGGGCCTCACGCCCTCCTATTGAGTGGCCTTTGTAGCACGCTGTCCCCTACCTGGGACACAGCTCCCCTCTGTCTGCCTGGTAGCGTCTGCTTGTCCCTCAGCAGGCGCCCTGACCTGCCAGAGGTCACGTTCCCTCTTGATGCACAAAGCTACACCACCCTCTTCTTTGCAGCACTTACTACAGGTGTGATTTTAAATGTGTGGTTTTTAAAAAGAATATATTCATCTCTCCTATGTGCCATGTACCATACTTCTTACATATGACATCTTATTTAACACTTCCAACAGATGAACTAGCTAAAACTACTCCATTTCACAGGGAAGAAAACGCTGCCAGGTGAAGCCACTTGCCCAAGGTGGCACAGCTGCAGGGGGGGACGCAGCTGCAGAGAGCTGTGCTGCTGAGAAGCAGCCTGTGGGCTACTGGATCTCTGTTCATTCTCCAGGACGCTGCCTGAGGCAATGCTGCTCACTCTTCATCACAGTGATACGGGATTTTTGGACTGGAACACACGGTGTTCCCCTGGGCAGGATGGCTTTCCCGGATTTTTTGTCCATCAGAGTCAAAGAATAAATCCACAGACAGAAGGTGGTATAACAAAGGTGGAAATTTATTGAAGAATAAGCACGGACTCCCACATGGGGAGGGGGAAAGGGTCCCACCGAGTTCCTTTTTCCCCGGTTTATAAAGGGTGCAGTTTTTGTGCCTTGATATGCCCTCTGGCCACTATTCCCCTTTGATTTGGTCACTATAGCAACTCCTGAGCTCAAAAGTTAAACCTCACATGGGACATTTATGTGAAGCCCTCCTTTATTTTGTAAATACAGACCTTTGGCTATTCCCAGTTCCCTTGTCTTATGGAAATGTAACTTCTGCTGGCTCCCTGCTCCCTTGTCTTATGGAAATGTACTCTTTTGCAATTCTGTAGCCCTGTGTTTCTTCCATGGACCCCCTTAATTTTAAAAATTCCCTACACCTGCCTTCTTCACCCCCCAAAATTCCTATTTCAACAGTAAGTTTGGAGCACAGGCTGGATAGCCCTAAATCAGGGAGCTTTCTACAAAGCCTTGGAGCCCAGGCTGATTTCTTCCTGAAGGCCAGTTCCAGGAACTCAGCCTGCTCAGTTCCTGCCAGGAACACGTGCCCTCGCCCACTGCATCCCTTCGAGCAGGAAACTCTGAGAGAACTGCAATGAGGAGATGGTTATACCACTGGTCAATAGGTAGCCACTGCTGAGTAGTTGAAATGGACAAGAGTGACTGAGAACTAAATTTTAAATGTTTTAATTTGAATGGAAATAGCTACAGGTGGCTAGCAGCTCCGTAGCCTCAGAGCTTTCCTTACATGTGGCCTGGTCTGCCCAGCCCCACCTTTCTCTCGAATTAACATGAAGCATATGCCCTAGTTGAGTTTTACTCACACGTGACAGCTTTTACAAAGATGGCATAGGGTGGGTGTGCCATTTTATAATCTGCTTTTCTCTCCCTTGTGACAGGTTGTGTGGAGCTCCAGGTCACCACTGTGCCTCCTCTCCTAACTGCTGCCCAGTGTTCATCATGCTGCAAAGACCCAATCTTACCAGCCAACTCCCAGTGATGGACGCTCGGGCTGTTCCCATTGTTTCCGTAACACGACAAACAGACTTCCATAAACATCTTTGCATGTGTAGCTCTGTACCCAGGTGGTAGAATTTTAGTATGAAACATTCTTAAAGGGGGAGTTGCTAAATTGCCCTTAAAAAAGCATGCCTATGTCAACCTTCAATGAAAGTGTATGAGTATGCTCATGCGCTCATGTACCAAGACTAAACTAACATCGAGGTGGACAATTCTTAATTCTTTTTAAATCGGATGTTATTGTGTCTTCGGTTTACTTTTTTCTGAAATACGAGTGAAGTTGAGAGGTTTGCCCTTGTATTTCTTCTGTTTCTGCCTGTTATTTCTCTTGTCAATCTTTCTGCTATGTTGTTTCTTTTTCTTATTGCTTTAGAAGAGCTCTTTGTATTTTGTCCATTTTATCAAATACTTCTTCCCAGACTAAAATTTGTCTTTTAACTTTACTTAGCATTTGCATAGAGAAGCTTTGTTAATTTTGTGGCCTTCTTTGAGGACTTTAAACATTAATTGCTAAAGAAGAAACAACAAAGCAGACACGACGAAGTTACACAGTCAGCCCCTGGTCCTAGGCAAATGCCCTTCAGGTCCCTGCTCCGGTACTTTCCAGCTGCCCGGTCATGGGCGAATACCAGGTTTACCAGTTAATAATGCGGATTTTCCCCAATAGCTGGAGTTACACGTATGTTGATACATATGTGATTTGATATGTATGCTATTTTTTTGTATTGATAGCAAGCTTCAAAACTTCATAGGTCAAATTTGCTGAAGGTGTTAACATCATAGATATTTTTACACTTAAAAATGTTGAATTTCGTGTCAAAAAATGAGCATTTGCAGGAAGTTTTAATTCATTATTTTGAAGAAAAAGTTATCGTATACTTTGGGAAGCTTATAGTGAACATGCTCCATTTCAAGATACTTGTGAATGCAGTTTAAATGCTTTTAAAAGTGATGATTTCGATGTGAAAGACAAAGAACATCCAGGTCAACTGAAAAAGTTTGAAGACCAACAATTACAAGCATTTTTGGATGAAGATGCATGTCAAACTCAAAAACAACTTGCAGAAAAATTAAATGTTGCTCAGCAAACAATTTCTAATCATTTACAAGCAATGGGAACGATTTTAAAGGAAGGAAAGTGGGTGCCACATCAACTGAATGAAAAACAAATGGAAAACAGAAAAGTCATCAGTAAAATGTTGCTTCAACGGCACAAAAGAAATCTTTTTTGCATCGAATTGTGACTGGCGATGAAAAGTGGATTTATTTTGAGAATCCCAAACGCACAAAATCATGGGTTGATCCTGGTCAACCATCAACATCGACTGCAAGGCCAAATTGCTTCGGAAAGAAGACAATGCTCTGCGTTTGGTGGGATCAGGAAGGTGTGGTGTATGATGAGCTTCTAAAACAGGTGAAATCGTTAATACTGATCACTACCAACAACAAATAATCAATTTGAACCACACTTTGATCATGAAACGACCAGAATGTGCCAGAAGACACGGCAAAGTAATTTTGCTTCATGACGCACCATCACACTTCAAAACCAGTTAAAGACACGTTAAAAGATCTCGCCAGGGAAGTATTAACCCACCGCTATATTCACCAGACATTGCTCCTTCAGATTACCACTTGTTCCAATCGATGGCACACGCACTTTCTGAGTGCACTTTCTTACTTCAAAACGTAGGAAGAAGTGGAAAATTGGGTCTCTGAATGGTTTACCTCAAAACAAGAAAAGTTCTATTGGGACGGTATCCACAAATTACCTGAAAGATGGGGAAATGTGTAGCTAGCGATGGACATTACTTTGAATAAAGCACTTTTGATGTTTCTCTTGAAATTATCGTGTTCTCTTTGATTACAAAATCCGCATTATTAACTGGTACACCTAGTAGATCTCACTGGACTTCGCCTTCTAGTCTGTAAAACGGGAATAATAAAACTGGCCTTATACGAATTTAGGGAAGTGTGTAGCTTTTATCTTGGCTGAAGACTGTCAGTTCCCTTTTCCTGAAGTAGGTTCATAAATCAAATCGGAGCGAGCAATTGAGTTAAACACTGTATTTCCTAGGCTCTTCTAACTTCACGAGGTGTGTGTGTGGGGGGGGGGGGGGCGGCGCGGGGGGGCGGGGAGGAAGCATGGTGGATGTGGCAATTAAGATCTATTACTTAACGTGCCCAGTAAGGGCACCGGATCGTGTTAACAACTCCTAACTCGCGCAAACGCTCTGGAGAACGCAGTATCCCAATTTTACCGGGAGCAACTAAGTCCACGGAACCCAGATTCCTGGGTTTTTTAAACTAAGTGCCTCACTACCAAGCTGTCTGCGGGCCTCCGCCAGGAAGTCCTCGGGCCCGCCTCCCCTACGGGTGGGTTAGACCTGCCTAGGGGCGGCGAGAGCGGAGAGCGACGCGGAACTAAGTGTCCGGGGCTCGGGTGTCCCGGGCTCTCTTTCCTTGCTGTTTCCCCGCGGTGCCTTTTGGGAGTTGTAGTCAGACGCGCTTCAGCCAGTTTGTTGGGTGGACAAGGGCAAAACTCCAAATCCCAGTACGCCCCGCGGCGTGCGGATGCAGCGCCTGTTCTTCTCCTCCCTACTTTTCCACTCTTTCTCTTCTCTTCTGAATCCTCCGCTTGGGACCCATGTCTGTGAAATGCTTCGTTGCTCTCCTTACTCTTTTCTCTAGTTTTTAACCGTTCTTCCCCCTATTTCCTGGAGCCAATGCGAGACACTGACTCCGATTAAACGACGTGCACTAGTTGAGGTCGACAGAGTGGTAAGGGAGCCGGGAGAGGGGATGGCGGAGTGTAGGAGCGTTGCGTGAGAGGGAGGAGTGGGAGAAAAGTAGGAAGTTAGATCGGACGTTGTGGATCAGGTTGAATGGGGTAAAGTAGTCTTGGAGGGCGGAGGGGGGGAAAGAGGTAGAATTAGATTTGGGATACATGGAGGGGAGAGGTAGCTTATTGCCATGCCCAGCAAGAGTCGTGGGACCAAGAAGTAGATGGGAAGGTCTGACAAATGTGGAGCTTATGGTTGCTCTGACAAGGAGAGGTCACTGCTTAGTAAAGACGAGACAAATTACGGAAATACAAAATAATTTTGAAAATATGGGACAATTAACAGTTCTGTCGCTTGGAAATTGAGAGAAGACTGGAGTTGAGGCCAGAAGTGGGGTGAGGAGGCAAGAAAGGAAGAAGTCAGTCAGGTTTGGGAGAAAGGAGAGATGAATGACATGGAAAGGGAAACCGGAGAAAAGATGGGTCACGGTGGGGGCCAGTGGATCTGGGACCTGAATGAGAAAGGTTAGGGTGACATGGGCACGCACTGTGGGTTGCGTTTCTAACACTTGCATCTCTCAGGTGATGGAGAGCACCCCCTCGAGGGGTGGACTGAACCGAGCACACCTGCAATGCAGGAATCTGCAGGAGTTCCTTGGGGGGCTGAGCCCTGGGGTGCTGGACCGACTCTATGGGCACCCTGCCACCTGTCTGGCTGTCTTCAGGTGAGGAGGCCCTTCATGACAGGGACCATGGTGGGAGATGTAATGGGCCTGCAGACTGGGGTAAGTTATCACGGGTAGAAGCATAATTCTAAGGGGCTTAGAGATTAAAGTGTATCAGGTCAAAACAGATGGTGTTTGTGGGACAGCGAGACTGGTCAGGTTGTGGGGGTGAGAGGCTGAGATGCAGGTGGAGAGCAGTTGCTGATATTAACATTTTGTCTCTGCCCCTTGCAGGGAGCTCCCGTCTTTGGCTAAGAACTGGGTGATGCGGATGCTCTTTCTGGAGCAGCCTTTGCCACAAGCTGCTGTGGCCCTGTGGGTGAAGAAGGAATTCAGCAAGTGAGTCTGCTGCATTCTCAACAGCTAGATTTCCCAAACTGCTGTTCATTGGAACATTTTAAGGAAATATTAATGGGTACAGCAGAAAACTTGTAACTAAATAAGTTTGGGAAACTCGGCATGCTGTATTTCCTCGGAGAGAGTTGTGATGTCTATAGCGAGGCTCTGGTAAGTGCTGCAGTACAGAAATTTGCCTTAAGAATACTCTGATTTCACCCAGACACAGTGCTCCAAGGATCACCAGTTCAGAAAAGGTAGGAATGGAGGCCATCCTGGGCCTCCTTTTTTTGTTCTCCAGACACCCCCTCACTCTCTGTTTCTGTGTCAGAGCTCAGGAGGAAAGTACAGGGCTGCTGAGTGGCCTCCGGATCTGGCATACGCAGCTGCTTCCTGGTGGTCTCCAGGGCCTCATCCTGAACCCCGTCTTCCGCCAGAACCTCCGCACTGCCCTTCTGGGTGGGTATGTCCTTCCTGATCTTCCTGAGCCGAGCCAGGGACTCAGCTGGTGGAGGCAGAGCTCCTGAGGGCCTCCGGCCCTGAGGGCACCTCCTTCAGGAGTTCCTTTAGGAATGAGTCGGACCGGATGTGGCTGCACAGTGTGGGGAAGACCTCCCATTCATGGCCCATGGGGATGAGGGTGGAAGGAGGGCAGAGGGTGGGCATGGAACACAGGCAGGGCTCCTTACTCTTGGCCTATCCGGGCATAGGGGCAAGGCCTGGTCTGATGACACAAGTCAACTGGGACCAGACAAGCATGCCCGGGATGTCCCCTCACTGGATAAGTACGCCGAGGAGCGATGGGAGGTGAGGCCTCGGGACTCTGTGTGTCTCTGCTTGTGCTCCTACTTCCCACGGGCCCTAGAGGCATCTGCTCTCGCATCCCTCAGGTGGTCCTGCACTTCATGGTGGGCTCCCCTAGTGCAGCCGTCAGCCAGGACTTGGCTCAGCTCCTCAGCCAGGCGGAGCTTATGAAGAGGTGAGGAAGCCAAACACGACTGCCCGCTGTGCCTGCCTTTCCTCTGAACCGAGTGTCTGGGGGTTAGGAGTGGAGGGGCTTGACTGAAAGGGAGAGTGAGCGGAATGCGGCCAGAGATAAATCAGAAGACGTGAGAGGACCAGTGGGGATTGTGGCCTTTCTCTGCACGCCTCTCCCATCATCCCTCTCCCTGTCCCCAGTGCTGAGCCTGGAGAGCCTCCCTGCATCACCTCTGCTGGCTTCCAGTTCCTGTTGCTGGACACCCCCGCCCAGCTCTGGTACTTCATGCTGCAGTACCTGCAGACGGCCCAGGTAAGGGCGGCTCTTCCCAAGACCCCCTCTGGGGCTGCTGCCAACAGACTGTTCCCTGACCCTCCTCTCTGTGTCTCCCTCCCTGCTCCTCTCTTTGTCTCTGCCCACCCCTCCTTAGAGTCGGGGCATGGACCTGGTGGAGATCCTCTCCTTCCTCTTCCAGCTCAGCTTCTCTACTCTGGGCAAGGTATGCAGGGGCCAGAGCTGGGGGTCTGGGTGGGCGAACTGAAGGGGTGAGATGGGAAGGGGAAGTGTGGCTGTGCGGCAGAGTGGAAGATGAGAAGGAACAGAGCACAGCCAGAGGTGGGAAAAGAGAGTGGGTGGGCGGGCGTGGCAGGGGGGAGAATGGGAGGTGTTTCGGACCCCAGCTGGCTACCTCTCTTCCCAAGGATTACTCCGTGGAAGGTATGAGTGATTCTCTGTTGAACTTCCTGCAGCATCTGCGTGAGTTTGGGCTTGTTTTCCAGAGGAAGGTATGAGCACCCAAATACAGGCTTCTAGGGAAGAGTTGGGTCCATATTGCTGTGGCCTTTAGAAAGGAGTGGGCCTTTGGGAGGCAGCAGGAAGCAGTTGCTAGGACTGAATACTTGGGTCCCTTGGGAGAGAAGTTGGGGTGGGGCTCTGTGCACTGGGAGGGCTCGGGTGTCTCAGGAAGGAAGGCATGACAGCTGAGGGCCCTCTGCCTTGCCCTCCACCCTTCCCAGAGGAAGTCCCGGCGGTACTACCCCACGCGCCTGGCCATCAATCTCTCATCGGGTGTTTCTGGGGCTGGGGGCACTACACATCAGCCAGGCTTCATTGTCATGGAAACCAATTACCGGTTGTACGCCTACACAGGTGAGGCGACGGAGGCCCTGGGAGAGCAGGTTGGGATGGAAGTGGGGAGGGAAGGAGGCCAGAGGAAGTGTCAGTTTTTTTTCAGTTTACCTGACAGTGTACAGTTTTCCGACACTTCCGATTACACACGAGGGCAGGGGGGAGGGAGGCTGGGTGTAGGGCAGCCTCCTCATCCTCTCTTCCCATCCCGGTCAGAATCGGAGCTGCAGATCGCCCTCATTGCCCTCTTCTCTGAGATGCTCTATCGCTTCCCCAACATGGTGGTGGCGCAGGTCACCCGGGAGAGCGTGCAGCAGGCCATCGCCAGTGGCATTACAGCCCAGCAGGTAGCCCCGCTTGGGGGTGTGGTGGGAAGACGGGGTGCACTGGGCTGTGTGGTCCTCTTAGAGAAGGCCAGCACCAGGTCTGTTGCAGCAGGTGGTGTGACTTGCTGCTTGAGCATAGAGCAGACACATGAGGAAAAGGCAAGGCTCTAGGCGTGGGAGAGACTGGAGGGATGAGGGCTAGCTCTGGATTTGTGTCTTGGCACCACTACTTCTTAGCTGCATGAACAGGCAAGGTGCTTCGTTTCTGAGCTTCAGTTTCCTTATGTGGGAAATGGGAACTATGATTTTTCACCTCACTGGGTTGAGGGGAGGATTCAGTGAGAGAGCAGCAATAAAACATTGAGCTCAGAGCCTGCCACACATTAAGTGCTGCTATTTTAAAGAAAAACAAAATAAGACTGTGCAAAGGGCAGATGGAATGGCAGACATGACCAGTGGGAACAGCAACTTGGGACAACAGCTGAGCAGGGCATGGGCTGCTGACAGCCATGTGGCCAAGAGTTTGTAAGCAGTAAGTTGATGTTCCATTGACGTTAGGTGATGGCCTAGGTAGTTTTCCTGCCCTCTTATTCAAGCCCTTGATTTCATTCTTCTCTTTTGTTTTAGATCATCCATTTCCTAAGGACAAGGGCCCACCCAGTGATGCTTAAACAGGTACAGACAAGTACCAAGCTGCTGGAGGCTAACAGCCCTGGCACTGGTGATGAAGCACTGGAAAATCTGGGGGATCCGTGGAGGGGTCTCTGGATCTCTGGAGCAGTGTTCCGGAATCTTACAGCCATCCCCTGACCCTGCAGACACCTGTGCTGCCGCCCACCATCACAGACCAGATTCGGCTGTGGGAGCTGGAAAGGGACAGACTCCGCTTCACCGAGGGTGAGTGGCTTTGCTGGTTGATTCTTAGCCATTGGCCAGAGGAAGGAGAATTCCGTCTTGATGAGCTGAAAAAGCTATTGATGCATTTTATTTTTTTGTCTTGCTGACAAGACACTTTATTTTCAGGTGAGTCTCAAATCTGTGCAATTTGGATTTAGTTAGAAGAGGGAAATTGGGAGGGGTAACCTCTCTGGTTTGGGAAGCATTATGGGTGTTCTTATTGCACTGTGTTGCCCTCCTGAATATGGTTGGATGAGCCATGGAAGAGACGTGGAGGGTGAGATGGAAATGGTGGGTGGCCTGTGGCCCAGAGGGGCTCATGGCCTCGCCTCCTCTCCTGCAGGCGTCCTGTATAACCAGTTCCTGTCGCAAGTGGACTTTGAGCTGCTACTGGCCCATGCGCGGGAGCTGGGCGTGCTGGTGTTCGAGAACGCGGCCAAGCGGCTCATGGTGGTGACGCCTGAGGGGCACGGCGAAGTCAAGCGTTTTTGGAAGCGGCAGAAGCACAGCTCCTGAGCGCGGGCGCTGGGCGAGCGCCCCGGGGATTTGGGGGGGGTGGGGAAGGGGTTTGCAAGTGGGGACGCTGCTGTTCAATAAAGCCGTGGAAGTGCTACTCGCGGCCCGGCCCCTCCCTCTCCGTCGTTCCCCCGCCCCCGCGCGCCCATTGGCCGGGAGGGATGGGCGGGGCCGCGGCTGCCGCGCAAGCGCCCGCCGAACTCTGAGCCGCGCGGCTGCGGGTCCGGTTCCGGTAGCCCTGTCCTCGGCGTCGCCGCTGCGGGGCGCCCTAGGGTCGCGGTGGGCCCGCCGGGTGAGCGCGCGGGGCGGGGGGGGCCTCCGGGCTGGGACGCGCGGGCGGCGCTGGGCAGGCCGAGGTCGTGGTGACTGGCCGGACTCTTGCTGGCTCTCGGCGCGCCGGTGTCGGCCATCTCCCTGAATCCCCAAGCCCTTCACCTTCCCGCGTGTCAGCTGTCACCTCCTCTTCGCACGTGCGTAGGTTGGGGGCCAGGAACTGACCCTCGCCCGGGAGAGCGCTCCTCGTGGCTCCAGGTCTGGTGCTCAGGGCGGGGGCTGTGCGGGGTGGGATGGGGTAACCGCAGTGCTAGTAGGAGGCGGGAGTAAGGCGTGACTTGAGGGGTGTGACCCGCCCGCCCCCCGTGTCCTCCTCAGGTGCCTGTCCAAGCCCTCCTGATGCCGCATTTGCCTCTGGCCTCTTTTCGACCATGGGGGCTGAGGCCCTCACGGGGCCTCCCCAGGTCCCATCCCCTTTCTACCCAGTCAGAGCCCTATGGGCCCCGCACCTCCCGGAGGAACCGCGAAGCCAAGCAGAAGCGCTTGCGAGAGAAGCAGGCGGCGCTGGAGGCCGGGCTAGCTGGGGAGAGCAAGGTGGGGTCGCACCGCTTGTCCTTGGGTTCCTGAGAAGACTTGGGAGAGGCTGGCGGGGAGACTGGATCCCAGGTGCTTGGGGTACATTGGGAACTGCAGCCCCTCCCTCCGGCCCCTCCCCCCAGTCACCCGCAGAATCCAGTAAGGCCTGGACTCCTAAAGAAATAGTGTTGTATGAAATCCCCACGGAACCCGGTGAGAAGAAAGGTAACGAAATGTTCTCTCCCGTTGTCGCCCATAGGGCTGCTGAAATGCAGCCGGAGCGGTGGGAGTTAGGAGCTCTGCCCGCCTCCACTGATGTCTCCCATCTGCCCCACCTCCACAGATGTCTCCCAGCCCCTACCTGCTGCTTACAGCCCCCGCTACGTGGAGGCGGCCTGGTATCCTTGGTGGGTGCGAGAGGGCTTCTTCAAACCCGAGTATCAGGTCTGTACTGAGGGGGAGTTGACCCCAGGGGCAGTGCCTGTGAGGTGGGCAGGCTGATTCTCCGATGTGGAGCCCACAGCCAATCATTGGAAAGCTTGTCTCTTGCTCCAGGGTCCCCTCACATCCTCTGGGCAGGTCCTCCGCCCTGTAACTTGTAGGACCCTTCCTTCTCACGGTTCTTTATGCCTTGGGGACAGCAGAGAGAGCTGTTCACCCCGGTAAGGCCCAGCCCTCTCTTGCCCTTTGCCTTGGCTCCTAGACCAGGCTGCCCCAGAGCACGGGGGAGACCTTCTCCATGTGCATACCCCCTCCCAACGTCACCGGGTCCCTGCACATCGGGCATGCACTGACCGTGGCCATCCAGGACGCTCTTGTGCGCTGGTGAGGGGAAAGGGGCCGCTGGAGTTTCTGGAGGAGAAGGGAGGGAGTGGGGTTGGATGAATATGTAAGCTCAGGGCTTCACATGTGCGCGTTCCTGTTGCAGGCACCGGATGCGTGGGGATCGTGTGCTGTGGGTCCCTGGCTCAGATCATGCAGGGATTGCTACCCAAGTATGTCTTTTGCCACTGTTTCCTTTTCTCGGGTGCAAGAGAGCTCTCCCCCGAAGACCCCAATTCACTGTCTGCCTCATCTCCTAGGTTGTGGTGGAGAAGCAGCTGTGGAAGGAGCGGGGGGTGAGGAGACACGAGCTGGGCCGGGAAGACTTCCTCCGGGAGGTGTGGAAGTGGAAGGAGGAGTGAGTGCCAGGAGCGGGTGTTGAGATCATGGGTTTGGGACCTTGCTTCCCAGCCTCTCCCAGCTTGTGGTTGCTCTTCCCATCCCCCTAACTTGCCTAACTTCCAGAGACTTAAGCGCTGGAGCCTCTTAGCATTTGGTGGGGTCTCCAAGCTGTGTCTGTGTTTATGTGTGTACACTTACACTCGCCCACTGGCCCCATTTTCCTGCCTAGATTTTATCATCTCTCCTTACCCACGGCCACCTTCCCTCTGCTTGACCCTGCCCTCGTTTCCCCAGGTCGGCTAGCACATGCCATCTCCTCTGCAAAGCTGCTCTGGGTTTCCCACAAGTCGGCTGCCCTGTTACAGAACTTCGTGCTTTTAAAGTATATATGTATTTTTATTAATTTCAGAAAGGAAGAGAGAGAGAGGTAAAAACAAATGAAGAGAGAGAACCATTGATCGGCTGCCTCTTGTACACCCCACACTGAGGATCAAGCCTGCAACCTGGGCATGTGCCCTGACTGGGGATCGAACCGTGACCTCCTGGTTCATAGGTCAATACTCAACCGCTGAGCCACGCCGGCCAGGCTCTGCTTTTTTTAATGTTATAGAAGGCTCCATACTGTCTACATTAGCTTCCAGAGGCTGGGCCATGCTCCCTCCTCCCTAACCTGCCTGGGTGTCCCTGGGCCTGGTCGTTGGTGCTCGGGGCATGCTTGCTGACAAACCTCTCTGGACACAGGAAAGGGGGAGAGATCTGCGGGCAGCTCCGAGCTCTGGGGGCCTCCCTGGACTGGGACCGGGAGTGCTTCACTATGGACGCAGTGAGTGTGCCTGGCCTGGCCCTGTGGGATCGGGAGGGGTTTAGAGATTGCGTGGAGGTGGGTGGTGGTGTGTCAGGGTAGCAGGATGGGAGTGCCGGGCCCTGAATGGGGCTGTGGGCTGAGAAGGGGCTGTTGGGTGTGGACACTCGGTCATCCTAGGGCTCCTCAGTGGCTGTGACGGAAGCTTTTGTGCGACTCCACAAGGCAGGGTTGTTGTACCGCAGCCGGCAGCTTGTCAACTGGTCGTGCGCTTTGAGGTCAGCCATCTCGGATATTGAGGTGAGGCAGGGGAAGAGAAGCGGCTGCAGGGGAGTGCGTGGCGGGTGGAAGCCCAGAGTCTGGAGCCAGACTGCCTGACTCAGTCCAAGTCCTGCCACCGCCAGCTCTGAGCCTCGGTTTTTGCAATCTGAACATCAGGGCTGATGGGAAGCCCTGGGTGTTGTGAGGATGAAGGGTCCTGCAAGTTACAGGGCTGATGGGAAGCCCTGGGTGTTGTGAGTCCTGGGGGAGGGGTCAGCACAGCACCTGTGTGGCTGTGCTCACTGTCCACTGCAGCTGCCCTGTGCAGCGCTAGGTGAGGACACTGGAGGCGGCACCCTCCCTCTGAGGCTTCAGCAGGTGCGCTGCAGGGGCTGGGTGGGTGGGGGAGTGGGGGTGGTAGGCCTGGGTGTGAGCCTTCCACGGGGCTGCTGTCAGACCCTGCTTCGTCCACCCTCTAGGTGGAGCGCCGGTCCCTGCCTGGCCCCACAGAGCTCCGGCTGCCTGGCTGCCCCACCCCTGTGACTTTCGGCCTCCTCGTCTCAGTGGCCTTCCCCGTGGATGGAGAGCCTGGTGAGGCCACCCACTCACCTCTGCTTCCCTGTTTCTCGAGCCCACATGGGCCTGCGGCGGGGGGACGGGGGAGGAACCTGGCAGTGTTCATGTTCTGTGGGCATTTAGCCTGGCTTCTGGGCCCTGGGAGCTCAGAGTAATTCTGCAGGAGGCTGTCCCTGGGGGAGACAGGTCAGTTCTGGAGTGGGGTGTGGACAGGAGGTGCTCTCGATTCCAGGCGGGGCTGGTAGATAAGCTGGAGTGTCAGAGGGTGTTTGTGGTGGGAGGCGTGCAGCGTTTGTGATTGGGGCCTGACTGTCCCCGGGTCCCCTGGGCCCCATGCCTTCCTGAATGCCATCCCCATTTCTGCCAGGGATTCCAGGCACCAGCCTCTGTCCCAGGCTCCTAGACCTGGTCCTCATGTCTCGTTATTTCAACCTTGACTGCTCCTGCCCCTCCCTTTCCCAGTCCTCCTGCCTTTAGCTATGTCTGGGGTGAGGGTGAGAATGACCACTAGCTGGACGTGCTTGAATTTTACCCTCAGACGCAGAGGTCGTGGTAGGGACCACGAGACCAGAGACATTGCCTGGAGACGTGGCAGTGGCTGTTCATCCCGATGACGCCCGATACACAGTAATACCCTGCCCTGCCTGCCCCGGCCATCCTGCCCACAGCTTCCTCTCACCTCCTTCCCCATGGCGGTGCCTGCTCTCCAGCTTTCCCCCGGCTCAGCCCTCCAGGGGCTCTGAGGCTGCCAGTCTCTTCTCGATATTGCACTTTTCCTCTAGCTGGGGTTGACCAGGTCTGGCGGGGCAGATCCATGTCTGCACACCTACCTCAAGGCAGGTGGAGGAGCCAGAGGCCAGCAGAGCCTCCAGTAGTCACCCCCCAGCCCCTTGAGGAAATGTTGGCTGACCCCTCTGGCTCTTTACTTGGTCCTCCCCCTCTTATCCTCAGGGCTATCCCGCCTGCCCAGGCCTTTCTGCCCACAGGCGCCTGTCCTTGACCCTCTCCCTCCCTGCAGCATCTACATGGGCGACACCTTCGTCACCCCTTGACAGGGCAGCTTCTCCCCCTCATCACAGACTCTGCTGTCCAGCCGCATGTGGGCACGGGTGAGTGCTGTCGGGAGGAGGGAAGCCAGGTGTGGGTGGTGGGGACCGGGAGGAGGAGGAAAGGAGGGAAACCCGCATGGGGTAGTCTGGGTGGTGGGGTAACAAAGGGGAGGCACAGAGAGGAGGGAGGGCTGGGAGGCATGGGCCATAATGGAAGCCTACGCCTGATTGGCCTCCGTGCTCACGGGCTCTGCTCCCCTAGGGGCAGTGAAGGTGACTCCAGCGCACAGCCCTGCTGACGCCGAACTGGGGGCCCGCCACAGCCTGTGCCCCCTGAGTGTCATTGCAGAGGATGGGACCATGGCCCCCGCCTGTGGGGACTGGCTGCAGGTGGGACCGGCCTACTGTTCCTCACTCTGTGGGGGCACCCCCGCCCCCCGTTCTCCTTTCTTTGGAGGCCTTGAAGCTTTACTGCTGCACCTTTTCCAGGGTCTCCACCGCTTTGTGGCCCGGGAGAAGATCCTATCCGCACTGAGGGAGCGGGGCCTGTTCCGGGGCCTCCAGAGCCACCCTATGGTGCTGCCCCTTTGCAGGTGACCCACCCTAACGTCTTCACCTTAGGGCGTGGGGCTCTCGGGCTAGAATGCAGGCTATGTCAGTGTCACTGGCTGCTATGTCCTCAGGGCATGGGCCTGGCACCTTGTGGGCCCCCGAGCCCAGGGGAGAGGCCAGGGCTGGGCCAGGACTCAGCCATCGCCCTTTCAGCCGCTCCGGGGACGTGGTGGAGTACCTGCTGAAGAGCCAGTGGTTCGTCCGCTGCCGGGAGATGGCGGACCGCGCGGCGCAGGTGAGGAAGGACGCCGGGCGATGCAGAATCAGGACGCTGTGGGCAGGGAGGCGATGTGGCCCAGAGGGCTGGCTCGTGTCCTTACTCAAGCCCAGAGTCTTCTCAGGAGGTTTGGGAGGTCCTTTTGAGCAGAAGCAGAGGGTGGGGCGGGTCGGGAGCACTGTTGAAGCGTCTCCTGCAGGCTGTGGAGTCGGGGGCCCTGGAGCTGAGCCCATCCTTCCACCAGAAGACCTGGCGGCTCTGGTTCTCCTGCACTGAGTAAGAGGGGCTCTGGGAGGCCTGTGGGGGGGGGAGGGGGTGGCACTGCTCTCACTGAGAAGCCACTCTGCTCTGGCTCTTTGGCAGGGACTGGTGTGTCTCCCGGCAGCTGTGGTGGGGCCATCGGATTCCAGCCTACCTGCTCGTGGGGGAGCCCGGGACGGTGGTAGGAGGCAGAGCGGGTGGGCGGTGCGGGGCTTAGCCCGGAGTCCCAGGCCTGTGGGGGCTCAGGCCATCTTTCCCGTGGTCCAGCCTCATTCCTATGACCTCCCCGCGCTGGCTCCTGGCCTTCATCTCCCTGCGGAGGCCCTGGGAGACCCAGAGACAGGTTTCCCATTGCGGCGGCTCCTCACGTACCTCGTTCTACAGGGCTACAGGGAGGACTGCTGGGTGGTCGGGCGGACAGAGGCTGAGGCCAGGGAGGTGGCTGCAGAGCTGACAGGGAGGCCAGGCTCCGAGCTGACCCTGGAGCACGGTGAGGGCCCGGCCTGCAGGGGTGGGGTGGGGGAAGCTGGCTGAGCGCACAGGCTGAGGGCCTGGAAGCTGAGGTTCCGGTTCTGTTTCGCAGACCCCGATGTCCTGGACACATGGTTCTCTTCAGCTCTTTTCCCCTTTTCTTCCCTGGGCTGGCCCCAGCAGGTGAGGCCCTGGCGAGCCGCAGAGGGAAGGTGGAGGCGAAGGACACGTGTGGGCCCGAGTCTCGAGGAGATGGCACCAGGGCCTCTTCCCACTTGTCTTTTCCTCCCAGACCCCAGATCTCACTCGCTTCTACCCCCTGTCACTTCTGGAGACAGGCAGTGACCTCCTGCTGTTCTGGGTGGGTCGCATGGTCATGTTGGGGACCCAGCTCACGGGGCAGCTCCCCTTCAGCAAGGTAATGCCCTGTCGTGCCCTGTCCCTTGGTAGCTCATGTCCCCAACCTTGTCCTTGCTCTGACCCCTGCTTTGGTGGTCTCCCCTCCCGATTCCTTCTCCACCCTCAACCCTAAAGCCCACCGGGCCTCTGGAAGGCTCTCTAGGCCGCCCTTTGCCGCCCTCCCGCCCCCAGGTGCTTCTGCACTCCATGGTTCGGGACAGGCAGGGCCGGAAGATGAGCAAGTCCCTGGGGAACGTGCTGGACCCATGGGACATCATCCGAGGGGCGGAGCTGCAGGTAGGATGAAAACTGGGCAGGGCTGGGGTTTGTGGGGGGAGGAGCCAGCTGGGTGGCACCCTTGTAGGGGTGGGTCTTGGACTGAGGCCAGCAAATACTCACCTCTCCCAGGTGCTGCAGGAGAAGCTGAGGTATGGGAACTTGGACCCCACAGAGCTGGCGATTGCGGCTGCAGCGCAGGTGTGTCCCCGGTGTCTGCCCCAACCGGCTTCTAGCTCACAGCTACTGGCTTTCTCTGTGACCCAGGCTCCTGGCCCTGCAGCCTCATGGGCATCTGCCACCCCTCCTCCCTCTGGTTGCAGAGAAAGGACTTCCCTCATGGGATCCCCGAGTGTGGG
Source organism: Corynorhinus townsendii (assembly GCA_026230045.1). Lineage (NCBI taxonomy): Eukaryota > Metazoa > Chordata > Mammalia > Chiroptera > Vespertilionidae > Corynorhinus > Corynorhinus townsendii. The sequence continues at coordinate 98,871,101 of JAPDVU010000004.1, read as the reverse complement.
ACAGATGCCCTGCGCTTCGCTCTGTGCTCCCATGGGGCCCTGGGTAAGCCGGGCAAGGTGTTGGGGTCGTGAAGAGGGGCTGACAGGGCTGAGGACGCCTTGTGCCAGCGCCACCCGCCTGCATGCACTCTCTTCTCTCTCTCCCAGCGGGGGACCTGCACCTGTCTGTCTCTGAGATCCTGAGCTCCCGCCATTTCTGCAACAAGGTCTGGAATGCCTTGCGCTTTATCTTCAGCATGCTAGGGGAGAACTTCATGCCACAGCCTGCAGAGGAGGTAAGAGAGAGAGGTGCCTGGCAGTGGGGTTGTCTGCTGTCTGAGGAAAGGGAGGGGCATGAGAGTCGAGCCCTCCTATGACCTGCAGCCCCTTCTGCGTGCAGCTGTGCCCCGCGTCCCCCATAGACGCCTGGATCCTGAGCCGCCTGGCCCGCACCACCCGGGAGTGCGAGCGCGGCTTCCTCACCCGGGAGCTGCCCCTTGCCACCCATGCCCTGCACCACTTCTGGCTCCACAGCCTCTGTGACGTCTACCTGGTGAGGGGCTAGCCAGGCGCGGTGCGCGCTCTCCTGCACGCGCCCCTCGTGCCCTGAGAGCATGCGGCCCCTGGTAGAGCTCTCAGCTGGGGTCCCCATGGCCCCTTCCTTTAGGGCAGGAAGACAATGAGCCAGGGAACCTTGACTGCCCTCCCGGGGCTGGCCGAGCCCTGCCCTGCCTGTCACCTGGGCAAGAGAGGCAGGGAGGCGGAGAGGCTTCTGAAGCAGCCCTACAGGCAGGCCCGGAGGTGGAGGGAGCTCCTTCCTCAGCCTCTGATTCGGTTCAGGCCAGGCAGCTGGGTGCTGGGCTGGCTGGGGAGGAAGCGCCATGGTCTGCACCCGGGTTCTCACAGCTAATGCCGTGGGAGGGCCAGCAGGTGCCCCGTGTCCCCTGTCCCAGCGCAGGCTCCTCAGGCTGTGGGTGGTGGAAATGGTCACTGCTTGTCCCCAGGATGCCGCTAGCTCAGGACTGCTGCCCGGGATGCTGCTTCTCAGTCTTTTAAAAAACTCTGTCTCCTTGATGAGCAGAAAACTCAATACTTTTCTTTCTAAATTACACAACCCTCCTGCAGTTTGATTACCCACCTACCTCTGAGAATCCTGCCTGGGGTTCCCCTCCTTATGGGACAGCCGATGCTGTACCCGCAGTCCTGGCTGTGGGCCACCAGGGTGTGGCATGACCCACAGGCTTCCTCCCCAGGAGGCTGTGAAGCCCGGGCTGTCGCACGGCCCCCGCCCGCCTGGGCCACCTCAGGTGCTGTTCTGCTGTGCAGATGTCGGTCTCCGCCTGCTGGCCCCGTTCATGCCCTTCCTGGCTGAGGAGCTCTGGCAGAGGCTGCCCCCCAGGCCGGACAGCCCCTGCGCCCCCAGCATCTCCGTTGCCCCCTATCCCAGTGCCCAAAGCCTGGTGAGTCACACATCCCTGGGGTGGCCTGCGGGGTACGGGGGTCTTCCGAAAGGGTTAGCTGTGGATCACTAACAGCTGGCACTTCACTGCGGAGGCTTTGGAGTTCTGCACGCCTCGGGGAGCCCTGTTAGCACCGTGGGAAAGAGTGACAGTGCCTCAGTTTCCCTGTTGTTAAACCAGTACGGTAGCAGGCAGGGCCATGCTGTGATGAGGGTGGATGCTAGTAACAGGATGTCCCGAAGTCTCAGTGCAGTTTTAAGCTTTAATAACCTGCAAAGGATGAATGCCACAAACTTACCCAAAAATCATTTTCCAGCTTAACTGAGTTTTTAAATGATGTGTTTTGTGAGTTACATGGTTTTGTGAGTTTTGAATAATACGTTTTAAATGTCTTATTTTTGGTTGTTTGGTATTGTCAGTCAGAACGACTGACAGACATCAGCCTCTGATCATCTAAGATCATAGATGGCGCCCAGGTTTCGCGGGTGACATCCCTGAGGCGGTGCAGAGGCGCGGGTGGGCCAGCAGAGTAGAGCCAGGAGCGTTGGCAGGTCCCGGGAGCCTGCTGCTCAGCACCGGTCCATCCCCGCCTGCAGGAGTGCTGGCACCGCCCTGAGCTTGAGCGGAGCTTTTCCCGGGTCCAGGAGGCTGTGCAGGTGCTGAGGGCTCTCCGGGCTACGTACCAGCTCACCAAGGCCCGGCCCCGAGGTGAGGCGTGGCCTGGGCTCCCAGTGCCTGCAGGAGAAGCAGCGGCGGGCGGGGCAGGGGGCACTTGGGGCAGCCCTTGACCCTAACTGGCCCATTTTCCCCAGTGCTGCTGCAGAGCTCAGAGCCCGGAGAGCGGGGTGTCTTCGAGGCCTTCCTGGAGCCGCTGGGCACCCTGGGCCGCTGCGGGGCTGTGGGCCTCTTGCCCACAGGTGCAGCCGCCCCCTCCGGCTGGGCCCAGGCCCCGCTCAGTGACAGCGCTCAGGTCCACATGGAGCTGCAGGTGCCAGAGGAGTTGGGAGCTGGGAGGGTCAGAAGGGCTGTGGGGCAGCGTGCAGGGTGCGTTCTGAAGTGAGGAGGATCTTCGTGTGGGAGGCACAGGGCGGCAACGATGCCTCTGTCTTTCTGCAGGGCCTGGTGGACCCGCAGGCCCATCTGCCTCTGCTGGCCGCCCGAAGGCACAAGTTGCAGAAGCAGCTGGACAGCCTCGTGGCCCGGACCCCGTCAGAGGGAGAGGCCGAGGCTCGGCGGCAGCAGAGGGTGAGGCTGAGAGGCTGCCCAGGGAGCCTGCCCCCCGAGGGAGGGTGGGCCTCCTGCCAGATCCTTACTGCTTCTCGCCCGTCTAGCTTTCTTCCCTCCACCTGGAATTGTCAAAACTGGACCAGGCAGCCTCTCACCTCAGGCAGCTGATGGCTGCGTCTCCCAGCCCCAGGGAACCGTGAGCTCTCTCACCTGGCACTTCTCCGCCCGCCCAGACCTGCCTATGAGGACAGACTGATCCTGCAGCTGCTGGCCAGGGGCCTTGGAAACCACACGGTGCCCCTCGCTCCCGGGAGCAGACCAGCGTGGCCACTCGAGGCGCGCTCCTGCCCACTGCCCGTGCAGCCCCTGGAAGCTCTGGCACGAGGAGGTGCAGATACACTCAGTCTCAAACGCGTCTGCCTGTGGTTCTTTGTCCTTCTTCCCCAGTGGTGACTCTAGCCTTTCACTTGTTCCCCGAGATTCTTGCCTGGGAAAGGAGGGCTGCCTCTGCCTTGGGCTCAGGCCGCCTTGGGAGTGGGTGCTGGGGGGGGCCGTCGTGGGAGTGGGTGCTGGGGGGGCCGCCGTGGGAGTGGGTGCTGGCGGGGGGGCCGCCTTGCTGAAGGAAAGCGGAGCTTTCTCCTGGCTGGCACAGTGAGCCGGGTCACCTTCTGCCCGGGCTTGCTGACAGTGCCTGGCTTCTTCTGGCCTGCCCTTCCCCACTTGTTTGCTCTTCTGGGTGGGGGCTGAGAGGAGCAGTGACTTCTTCCAGGCCGGAGGGGCTGCCGGAGTGCTCCCCATGCTTGCTGAGATGCGTGCAGGGACACTGCCCAGCCCTGACGGCGCACAGATGCACAGACGCCCACTGCTCACCCAGCTGCTGTCTCGTCACAGTGGTGTTCAGGGTCTGGCCCTTCAAGGCCCAATTCCATGGTGGCCACTTGCAGCTGGGCCCGCCCTAGTGCTGCTGAATCCTGAGACCTCAGAGGTGGGGGTGTTCTCTCCATTTCTGAATGAAGAAATGTGCTTAGAGAATAAAAGTAGCTTGTGAAACAAGTATCGCCTGGGATTTAGCCCAATGACTTACATGCGAGTTCTTTCTGGTGCTGTAACCAAGCTTCACGCACATGGTGGCTCTGCGCTGGTGGGCGCTCCCCCTCCGCTCTAGACTTTCTCACTAGATCTCACATCTGCCCAATCCCACCAGCACATTTACATCCCACCCAGAGCGAGAGGAAGCAGTGGGCAGCTTCCTTTTCTTGTCCCCAAGTTCACCAGGTATTGCTTCAGCACCTGCTCTGTACTGGGCCCTATTCTGGACCCTTAGATTAATCAGTGAATGAAAGAAACCAAGATCGCTGCCTGGTAGTACTTTGGTTCTAGCAGGGAAAGTCAGAAATAACACGTAAGTACGTAATATGTAGTGTGCCCGAAGGTCATGAAAGCTGGGGGAAGGAAGGGTGGGGGCCTGGTATGTGTGGGGGAGAGCAGGTTGTGGTAATAAGATGGGTCAGGTGGGAGGACTTTGCAGGAGATGAGGACTTCTGGGAGTGGACGTCAGGGAGTCGCGTCTTGGGGAGGGAGAGCGGTGGCACATGCCAGGGGAGCTCTGAGTGTCTGGGGCTGAGTGCAGGGCGGGAGGGGTGGGGAGAGGAGGAAGGCTCAGGAGGGTTATTTAGGGTGCGCTGTCCAAAAATGGTCACCATTTGGCTGTCTAAAGTAATTTTAAAAGTTCAACATTCAGTTCCTGCTTCAAGGACCTGACAGCCACACGTGGCTGGTGGCTCCCATGCCGCTTTGGCGCGGCTCCCAAGCATTTCCGTCATCTCAGCAAGCCCTGTTGCCAGTGCTGGCCCAGGCCCTTGCTGGCCATCATAAGGGCTTGCTACCTTCCCTTGGAAGCGGCCGCTCCTTTCCTTTCCAGTTGGTGCCAGGAAGCTGCCCACTTCCTTCCTGCGGGCATCCTGTTGGGCCCTAACCACAGCCATTCCTAGCAGCGAGGGAGATGGGCTGAGCCAGGTGCCCGCTGAAGTTCACATGGCTATCCAAAAGGAGGCGCATGCGTATCTGGGACGCTTACCACCCCAGGTCTAATGAACTCCAAAGCATTCTTTGCACTGCCCTGTCATGAGATTGGGGAGAGAATTCTTAGAGAAAAGAATCTGGACATCACAGCCCAGTAACCTCGGGTCCTGAGATCTAAGAACCAGGCTCTGAAGCAGTCAGTCTGCTCCTTCAGACATTTAGGGATCCAGACTTCTAGTCCCCCAGCTTGTTTGGTCCAACACAGAGGTGTCACTTGCCCACCTAGGGGCAAGACATGACATAGGGGGCCCTTCGGGGCCCTCAGCCACCTCTCTTCTGGGCTAACTCCCAGGACAGGTGTAGAGGGAATGAGGGGGATTTTGAGTTTGTTTTCACTCTCCTACTTCCTATGCCTCCCTCGTATCAGGGGTGTCCCTCCCCCAAGCAGCCGGCTCTCATTTCCCAGGTGGTGAGTGTTGGGTAGGCGAACAGGGGGCAGGCGGGCACTGTGGAGAGCAGGCAGCAATCATATTCGTACCCCCAAGCGGCTAGGTCTTGGCGGCATGCTTGCAATTTGAGACAGCTGGTAAGAAGTCAAGACGGCCTTCTGCGTACCCAAGGGTCAAGACGGTCTTCTGTGGACCCAAGGGTTCCGGGGTCCATTCTGATCAAGGGCGCGTACCTTGGTTTGCAGGCTCCTTCCCGGCCTGGGCCCTGGTTAGGATGCATGCAGGAGGCAACCAGTTGATGTGTTTCTCTCATATCGATATTTCTGCCTTTACCTCTCTTCCACTCTAAAAATTAATGGAAAAATATCCTTGGGTGAGGATTAAAACAAAAAGTCAAGATGGTCTCGAGTGGAGAGTCAGATGAGGAAACCGGGAGGACGCCCTGCAGCCTGATGGGACTGGCTTTCCACTCAGATAACCATCCCTCCCGCTGGGCCCTTCCTGGCAGGCATGAGGCACCTGCCCAGGTGGCTCGTCCGTGGATCCTCGGCAATCCTAGGAAGCAGGTGCTGTCTGAATCCCATTTTGCAGGTGAAGACTGGCACGCTCCATGCGGGTGAGAAACACCCAGGACTTAAGTGTGGGTCTATGTGGCTGGCCGCACCCCCTCTCTCCCCGCCCCGCTCCCGGGCCAGCAGCCACCCTGTCATCAGTGGAACCCTCACCTCTCACCTGAGCTGCCTCCCCCCACCTTCCACCTGATTGGCCTGTGTGGATCCCTGGGTCGGGAGCTCATGTCCTGGGGGTGTCTGTCCACATCCCTGTCAGGTTCTGAGCCCCCAGCCTCAAAGCTAAAGCAAAGGAAGAGGAGATGAAAGTCCTCGGAAACCCAGGCATCTGGCGTGGCCTCACCACCGCTGATGGGCCTCGGGTGGGGCTGAGCCTAAGCCTCAATGTCCTGTCTGTGAGGTCGGCTAAGGAAGCCGCTGCGACTGGGACCAGACAGACTCCAAACGGACTCAGTCGCCCCCTCATCCCCGTGTTCTGAAGACCTCACCAGAAGTGTGTGCTCACGTGAGAGTGTGCCCCCAGTTAACTCCTCCGATTCATTCTAGGCCCATGACACAGCACTGAGGGAGTGCACATCCTTCCTGGACCCTCTGCCTCCCAGGGCCCAAGTCCTTTTCCTGCCACCCTCTACTCAGAACCCATAGCCGCCCTCTACTCAGAACCCACAGCCAGGATTCAGCATATTTACTGCCACGCAGCAGGGGGCCTGCTGAAGCTGCCCCCCCACCCCCCACCCCAGGGCAGCTCCGACTGCTCTCAGCCTGCGCAGGTGACATGGTGGGATCTTGCCTGACGGAGGGTCATGTGGGTCCCTGGCGGGAGGCAGAGCAGGAGGCAGAGCTGTGGAGAGAAGGGTTAATGGCTCTCACACAGGTGCCAGCAGAGAGCCCCAAACCCACTCAGAAATACTGGAGTTCACACAGCCCCATCCCTTCCCTCCAGAAGAGCTACCTTCTGGAGCAGCTCCAGGAAGCTCGAGTCATAGGATGAATTTGCCAGAAAGGAATCCTTCAGCTTCAGCTGCAAAGTCATGCCTGGCCCTGGGGACCCAGAAGTACAGCTTAGGACCCAGTCCCCAGGGCCAAGGAGTGGGTGCCCTGCTCCCTCTCCCTCCTCCACACCAGGCCCTTCCAGACCCCTCCAAGCAGTGGTTCACCCTGAACTCAGGCTCAGGACCAAGTGCCTCTGTCTCTCCAGCTCCCCTTCTCGGCCTCTTGCTATGAGGACCCTGTGTCCAGCCCTGAGCCCTCACCTGCTCCTTGTGAGCTTCCCAGGAGGGTCAGGAGGAGGAAGAGGGTCAGTTTGGCCCCCATGATGGCCACAGCACTCCTTGAATGGACAGCAGAGGTACCTGAGCCCACTGGCCTCTCCTACTGGCCTGCCTCAGCACAGGTGTGTTGGGGGGGGGGGGGGGGGCGGAGCCTGGAGGGGAAAGGTAGGTAACTGGATTTTCCAGTTCTCTCAACATGGTTTTGAGGACCCAGGAGAGAGCCATTCACTGGGCTGCTGGGGAAAAGTGGGTAGTCCCTCCTCACCCTCCTTTCATGGATGCCAGTCCTGCAGGTTGTCTGGGCCTCACCCAGGCTTGGGTCTCTCATCGCTCTTTAGGGATTAATTATTAACTACAATTAATTTCCATCATTCATGCCACGAAGGGCTCAGGAATGTGGGTCCAAAAGGGAGGGGTGGATTAGCCAAGTTTCTTCCCAAACCAGGTACCCACTCTGCAGCCGCTGCGACTTTCCAGGTGCCCGCTGAAGTCTAGGCCATGGCAGCTTCCTCTTGGAGTGTTTCAGTTGCTCCAAAACATTCCCTGGAACGTCTTCCAGGGCCCTTTAAACAGTTAGAGCACCTCCTCTGAAGAGTGAAAATAGACGTGCCCGAGCACACAGCTGCGAGGCCATGTGTTGGGGCAGTCAGGCCGGAGCTGGTCCTGAACCTGCAGTGCACTCGCCCTCAGCAAGGAGGGGTCCTCCCTGCTGCTTCTCCACTGGGGGAATGGACTGCTCTGGGCTGCAGCCGGCGGGTGCGGGAGGACTCCAGTGTCCACCCCGCCCTGCCCCGGGTCTCCTGAGGGTCAGATGCGATCCCCAGGCCAGGATGTCATTCACCCACCAGCTCCCAATTCCTGCTTCTCCCAGAGACCCAAGTGTCCTCACCCCCATGGTTGTGCTTCTAGCAGTAAGAGGAGGCCTGGGGGCAGGGCACCGGCCCCTCCCTCCAGGAGGGTGTGGGTGGAGGCTGACTCAGTCTGGGGGGTAGGTCCCTGGTCTGAGAGCCCAAGGGCCAGGTAGGGGAGTCCTCAGGCTCTTACTCACTCTCCCCCTCGCCCAGTGTTTCCTGGGATCAAGCTGGGACAGGTTAATCCTATGGGGACAGCTTGGTGACCTCTCCCTGGGGATGGAGATCCTGGTGTTGATGGAGGTCCCGGCACACCTGGCTCTCCAGAAGCACAAATAGGTCTCAGGGCCTTTAAAAGCCAGGGCCGTGGGCCTGCAAAGGCACCAGACTGGCACCATGGATGCCACGCGGGTGCTGCTCCTGGGCCTTCAGGCCTTTGCCATACTCGGTGAGCAGGCTCAAAAGTGGTGCTGGGTGTTGGGGCGAAGACCCAGGGACATGGTCTCCTCTTCTCACCGATGCTGTTTTTTCCAACAGCGCAGATGAACCCATGGCGGACCACGGCATCTGCAGGCCTCCCCACTATCTCTGACAGTCTCTTTCTCCTGGGTGATGTCCCAGGGGGCCTCCCCTCTATCTCTGGGGGTCTCCCTCCTGCCTCTAGAGGCCTCCCCTCTGTCCCTGGGGGCCTCCCCACTGTCCCAGGGGGCCTCCCCTCTGTCCCAGAGGGCCTCCCCACTGTCCCTGGGGGTCTCCCTACTCTCCCAGAGGGCCTCCCCACTGTCCCTGCGGTTCTGCCCACTGTCCCTGGGGGTCTGTCCACTGTCCCTGGGGGTCTCCCCACTGTCCCTGGGGGTCTGTCCACTGTCCCTGGGGTTCTGCCTAGTGTCCCTGGGGATCTCCCCACTGTCCCTGGGGGTCTGCCCACTGTCCCTGGCGGTGTGTCTGCGACTATCTCCACTGTCTCCGTGTCTTCAACCTCTGAGAATTTCCCCAGTCACCCTCTGACTTCCATGCTGACCGTGTCCGGGGGCGCTTCAGGCCCTGGCTCAGCGTTGCCAGGTGATATTTCTGCTGCTCAATCCATCTGGGCCCAGAGCTCTGGGTGGGGGCTTCCTGTGTGCGGCTGTGTAAGTGGGCAGTTCCCAGAACCTCATGAGGTGGAGCCCTTTCTGCTTTTCAGTTTCTTAACCTTTCCCCTTGTGGTTGGTGCCTTTTGTAGCCGCCTAAGACATCCTCTTGCCTACTTCAAGGTCATGAAAATATTCTTGACCATGATCTTCCAGAAGCTTTATTATTAGTTTTCAAACTTAAGCCTATGAGCCATCTCGGATTATGGATATGGAGGGGTGTCAAGTTCAAGTTTTCCCCTCACTGGTAGTCTGTTGCCCCCGGACCATTGATTTCCCAGACCCTCGGCCGCCCCCACCACTGTGCTGTGCGGGTGCCTCTATCGAAGGCCAGGTGACCATCCATCTATGTCTACCAGAGCTTGCATTGAGGCCCTCTCCACCCCCACCCCCCACTGAGGTTCTGTTCCCAAGAGGATAGGAGGGAACTCCACCGAGAAATATGGGCTTAGGGTCACAGTGGGAGGTGGGGCTTGAGGCCCACTGGCCTCGGTCACTGACTGGCTCTGCTCCTCAGGCCCTGCGCTTCCAGACTGGGCCATCGTGCTGATCACGGTCACCGTGGTGGCAGCAATCGGCAGCTCACTGTACGGTATCAAGAAGGTGAGTGACGCTGTGGTCCGAATGCAGCAGGGCTGAGACCTGGTGCCCAGAACCCTGTCAAGAGCAAGGGCTTTGGAGAGAAGGGTGACAGTTGGCCGCACACAGGGAGGAGCAAGGAGGGAGGAGTTAGGAGGGAGTAAGTGAGGAGGGATGAGTGACATAAGATGAGGGAGAAGCAAGGAGGGGGGCAGAGCAAGGAGAAAAGGGAGCCTGGGCTGGTGTTGGGAGGGAACACTGGCCAGGCAGGCAGGGGCTGGGGACCACTGACAGGAGGCTGACCAGCTCACAAAGGCGCTGAACTCAGCTCTTGGCCATGAAGAATCAGCTCTGTGGAGCCACAGTTTGAATCCTGCTCTGACTATAGCTGGGTGACCTTGTGCAAGTTACTTTCCTCTCTGTGCTCCAGATTCACATCACTACTGCTAAGTAATACTTAGGCTTCAACAAAGGCTGTGGAGGGTGAAAGGAGCTCACGCACATAGCACCAGGTGCTGGGCACACAGTAGGGCTCAGCATGTGCACCTGCTTCGTTAGCATTCCTGTTTTTGCTGGAAGAGGAGCGCTGAGGACCAGAGCTGGGGAGGAGCCTTTAGCTAACCCATGCTATCCCCTCACTTTACAGGCCTGCCAGTTCCGGAAGGAGATGAGTGTGGGGTGTGGCTGTGGCTCCATGACCCCGTACAACTGCCACCATGAGGTCACCAGCCAGCGCTTCTCGGTCAAGTGAAGGGATGAGGCTGGGATAGCAAGCACCCCTCCCTTTGGCCTTCCTTCTTCCTCTCCCGAAACAGACTCATAAAGAAAACAACCCAAAACAAGTGAACAAACAGATAAAACAGAAACAACCTCCTAGAGGCAGACAACAGATTGGCTGTTCCAGAGGGGTGGGATGGATGGGGCATAACGGGAAAGGAGTCAGCTCTCTGGTGGAGGATGGGAACTAGACTTCTGGTGGAGGTGATGCAGTGTTAACGGAAGTTGAATTGTGATGCTGTCCAACTGAAACTAGTATAATGTTATAAACCTATGTATTCTCAGTAAAAAAGACGTTTGGGGTAATTGAGAAAATATTTGTGAACAGCACCTAGCTTCCATGCACGCTAAGTGGGCCTGTTCCTGTGGGTGAACTGGCTCCCAGGTCTCCAACCCGCCCGCCTGCCTCCGATGCAGTGTTCTCACCTAGGGAAGGACCAGGGCTCCATGGTCTCACTGAGTCATTGTCGCACCTTTCTCCCCAGCCCCACCCACCTCCCCAAATACCAGAGCTGCTGCAGCTGAGGACACCTCGCGTGAGTCCTCAAGACACAGGAGGGGGTTTCCCTTCACATCTCCTTCCGTATGGAGCCCCTGGGACTGGCTCCTGGCTGTCCCAAGCCCCCTATTCTCATCTCTGGGCAGTGAGGGTCCCTCCTCTGTGATGACCCCTGGACGCGTGGGGTGGGTGCTGGACACATTCTTGCTGAGGGAAACCGTCCCTCTGGCAGTCCCAGCCTCTGGACATTTGCCCGAGTATGTGGGCTTTGCTGCCAGGCAGGTACCAGCCATGTCTGGCCTCTGCTGCTGGCCAGCTTTGGCAAGTCCGAGGGTATTCTCATCTGTAAAATGGGCTGGCATTGCTGACCTACTAGGTGCTCTGCGTCTCACTTGGTGCACGGAACGCTCTGGGGCTGGCAGGGCTGTCTTGGGACCAGCCCCTCAGCCTGTAGCTCAGACACAGCCTCTCCGTCCTGGTTCCTCTGCCCCAGTGCCTGGGTCTTCTGGGGAGGTTGTGGTTAAAAAGAGGGGGGACGTTTATTTACACAACGAGAACCCCTGGCACTGCTGACAGGCAGGGACTGGAGAGTTCTTTGGTGTGGAGAATGGGGGTGCATTATGGGATGTTTAGCAGCATCTGACTGCCCACTCACGGCTGGCAGCAGCCCCTGCAGGCATGACCAGGATGCCTAATGTCCCTGGTGGGGGCCAAGCTGCCCCTCTGGGCCCCCGGGGAAGGCTGGTTCAGGACAGCGGAGCCCAGGGCCCTGTGTCTGCCCAGGCCCCTGTCCTGCTGCGGGCATGGCCAGTTCTGAGGAGTCAGTCTTGCCCTGATGCCATGGAGCCTCATTAATCTCTCATTAATCACATTAATGAGCAATTGGCCTGCTCTCCTCTTCCCACCCATTCCAGCCCTGCCCAGGCTTAGGGACTAGTCACGCCACGTAATGGGAGGAATTCACATGGTTGACCCTCGGCCCTGTGAGCCAGCCACGCTGCCAGGTCCTGCCTCTTGCCCTCAGTCCTGGTCCTCTCTGCTCCGCGTGCCTGTGCCCTTCCCAACAAGGGCAGTGCCCCGCTGGCTTCCACTCCATGCGGCCGCTGACACTTACCAATGGTCTGATGTGAGCCAGGCACCATGCTGCTTCCGAGAGGAGACCCACAGGGAGCACAGGGAGCGCCCTGGGAACAGGGCTGAGATCCCCCACCCTCCGCCTCTCTTCCACCCCCACCCCTGTCCTGGTCCCAGTTCATGTCTGCTCTTCCCTGTCGCCACCCCACTGTCTCCACGTGCTGTCCTCTCAGGGACACAGCTCTTTTCCCTGACCCCTTGGCAGCTCCACCCAGGCCTAGAGTGGCCCTGTGTGAGCAAGAGGTGTGGGGAGCAGGGCTGGTGCCCTCCAGGGAAAAGTAAAGGTGGCAAAGAACCAGAATTTGAATCTCCTCTAAACAGGCCACCCGGCCCACCCCCCTCCCCGTCCCGCCCAGCCAGAACCCAGTCCTGGAACCTGCCACCTGCTCCCCTCCCCAGAACCCTGCAGGGGGCAAGACCAGCGTCTCCCTCCCAGTTCCTTTTCCTTCCCCAGATCCAGGCCTGGGGCAGGCCCCCAGGCTCCTGGCTCCCTCACCAGCAGCTGCGGTCTCCTTATCAGGCAGCCCTGTGGGGTGGGGCAGCTCCGTTTGCTTAAGGTTTAGGCCTGAGGGGCCCCTGCCCCTATGACGTCAAACCTGGCCCGGTATAAGGTGAGGGGATTGCAGTCCTCGGCCTCAAGCAGCCCACCCTCTGCGACATGGCGGGCCCGGCCCACTGCGTCCGCTCCGGCATTGGCCTCCGCTCTGGCTTTGGCCTCCACTGCTGCCTCCTCTTCCTCCTAGTTGCTCAGGAAGCAGGTAAGATGCCCTCAGAGGCAAAGGCACCACCATTGCACAGGGAACAGAGGCAGAGACGGGTTTCTTACGTTTTGGGGGCTGAATGAGCAATCATAGAAATGAGCAGCAGGTGAATGTGCAATGGGCAGGGCTGGGCCACGGCCTCCAGTCGTCCAGGCTGCACGCCCTGGTGGCTGAGGGTGCACTGGCCATGAACCCGCCTGCACTCTGCTCCCCGCAGCCACCAGAGGCCTTTCTGCCAGTCTGTGGGGCTGCGAGCACCTGGCATGCCCCGTGCTGTGCAAGGAGCTCACAGGCGTCCAGGGAGCTTTATCTCCCGTCATCTCCCTGAAACCCGGAGGTGGTTGATGGCATACCGTCGCACGGTGAGGAAAGTGAGACTCAGAGAGGGTGAGGGGCTGCGGCACTGCCCACCACCTGGGCACAGGCTGCACTTGTCCCGAGAGTCCTGTTCTGTGCTGACCCGGTTCGGCTCCGACCTGCACATGTCCTCAGCCCCACACCCATGGGGGAGCAGCTGCCTGGCCAGCGTCATGGAGTTCACGGCATCGGCAAGGGGTTGGGCTTTGTCCCCCTTTACTCCTGGGAAACACCCAGGGCTTCCATGAGGACATGAGCGTGGATGAGCTAAGCAGACCCTGCAAGACAGAGTGGCCCCCAATCATTTCACGGAGCTGGGAAACAGCTCTGAGACTGAACCCAGGGAGGGCTGCCAGACACGGGGCGGCTGGGCGGGCCCTGGGGCCTCCACGGGCAGATGTGCCTAAATCACTGAGACTCCCCTTAGCAGAGGGGGTGGTCCCGCCCCCTCTTCCCCGCCAGCTGGGAAAGCAAGTCCAGCTGCTCAGCTGCTGGGGCAGGATCTGGGCAGAGCAGGCAGCAACTTATTCCCAGAGTGACTCAGGTGACATTAGGAGAAGCTGCTCCTTCCCTGAGCTCAGGGTCCTGCTGGGGGCCGAAGGCCAGGGCGGGGGTGGGGACGGTGCCGAGCGGTGCTGAGGAGTCTTGGGCCATCTCTGCCAGGTCTCGGCAGTGCCTTCGCCCGTGTCCTGGCTTGATGTCTTCCTCCTGCTCCGAGGGTCAGGGACAGAGCCACGGTCAGCCCTAATCTCCGTGTCCCTGTCCCTTTCCCGCGGGGCTGCCATCTCTGCTCTGCTCCCCCTCCTGCTGTGCCTGGAGGGGCAGAAGGGCATGAATCGGGAATCAACTCCAGCACGGTCACTTCTGAGGGACATTTACTCCGGGGCCCAGGACAGGCACAGAACAGACTCGCAATCCGAGTCCCAAAGCAGGACACTCGTTGGGTGGTAGGCCTGGGCGATGGCTGGCGGGTGGGCAAGGCAAGAGCGGCTGGAGCGCAGACCTGCAGACAGAGAAGGTCAGTGAGCAGCGGGGGCTCGAAGCCCGGCCAGGTGAAATGCATGTGAGAAGTGATGTCCAGCAGAGAGGGAGGGAAGGGTGGCGGCTGGAGCCATTTATCCATGGGTCCAGCCTCTACCCACACAGGTAACTGGACCCCAGGGCCCGAGCCTGCCGGGGACAGCCACAGGCCTGTGATGCGAGTGGAGAGGCGCCATCTCTGAGGGGAGACTGCGGGGCTGGCGTCCTGGGGTCCTGGGAAACTCCAACAGGAATGCTATTCGATTTAAGTTCTGCGAGGAAAACAATATATGCGTCTAGAAACCAAAAAAACAGAAAAAAATTAGAGAGAAAACTCTCCTAATACTTTCTAGTCACCAAAAATACACCGGGCAACCATTTGGGTGTATTTCCCTTTAGTCTGTTGTCACATAGTGGGGCCATGTAGACACCTGAACAAGCACTCCCCACAAGACTGCCAAGGAGAGGCCTGTTAGAGGGCAGGGCAGCAAGCAGCCACGGAAACGCTGCCTGGGTGGGCGCCCTCGGGCACTGCCCACCTTCCTGGCAAACACGTGAACAGCCCTAGCTGGTTTGGCTCAGTGGATAGAGAGTAAGCCTGCAGACTGAAGGGTCCCAGGTTCGATTCCGGGCAAGGGCACATGCCTGGGTTGTGGGCTTGATTCCCAATGTGGGGCGTGCAGGAGACAGCTAATGAATGATTCTCTCTCAGCATTGATGTTTCTAGCTCTCTTTCCTTCTCCCTTCCTCTCTGATCAATAAAAATATTAAAAAACAAAAACCACGTGAACGGAGTAGCCCTCTCCCGCCTCTGTGCTGCCAGTGAAATGCCCTGAGAGCTTCCTAGGGAAACAGTCGCTGCAATGGTAGGTCTTCTGGGGAGAAGAGACGGTCAGCTTGTCCGGGGTTCAGTCTGATTTGCCACTGGTGGGCCCAGGGCAAAGGAGCCCCGGGGCTGCCACTCGTAAATGGAACAGCCGTTTTGAGGGTCCGAGTGTCCAGCTGCTGGTTCCACTGCTGTGGGACACGGACCAGAAGTCCAAGATGTGGTTGTCTGAGGCCAGCCCCTGACTGCGGCGCCCGTGGCTCCATGGCAGCAGCGTCCCAGGCCCGTGGAGGCCTCCACCAGCTCCGCTGGGCTCAGCGCTGCGCTGCACAGGCTGCCCTGGGTCCTCCAACCACTGGGGCCCACAGGTGTTTGCTTTTCGCTCCATGTGCATAATGAAAGGCTTCTGACCAGGCTCTGGGAGCCCACCAGGCTCAGAATAGTCTCTTGTTCATCCATCCAACAAGTATTTATGAAGGGATGCTGATGAGTCAGCCAGTGTTCTAGGCTGGGGACCCCGATGAACAAACAAACAAAACTCCCGCCATTGTGGGAATTACATGACATGCTGTCTGTTAGGAAGCGGTAAACGCCATCTTGATCAAACCTGGGGCAGCGGCCCAGCCCCGGCTCAGAGGCACACAGAGCAGTGGGTCCAGAGAGGCCCAGGGTGCAGGGCTGAGGGCCCAGCCCCACGCCAGGCAGGAAACAGTGTGAGACGGTTTCAAAGACTGAAATTCAGACTCAACAAACTGTAAAGAGCTGCTGCACTGCACACCCTTGGTCCTCACAACTGCAGCAGCTGCATCACGTTACAGGCGGCTGGGGAGACGGCACTTCAGAGCATCCGGTGACCTGAGCAAGGACACCAAGCTGGCACAGGGCTGGGACCCTGAGCCTGGGCTCCGGCATGGGGGATGGTGGTGGGGTTGCCACGCTGTGCCACGCCCACTTGTTCACCCACTGCTCGGGCTTTTATCCACCCTCATCTCCTTTGGAAGCACCTGGAGTGTAGCAAGCAGCCTGCCTTTGCCAATTACTTAATCTCTTTGAACCTCCTTCCTTCACTGTCAGACTATAGGTCACCCGCTTGCCTCAGGTTTGTGGTAAAGATGAAAAAAGCAAATAGACGCACAGCATCCTTCAGGGTTCACTCTGAGGGCTGCACTGCCCCACGGGACTAGGCTGACCTACAGGTGCGAGCGTGGCCTGGGCGCCAGGAGCCCAAAATGGATTCCATTCTGGCTCAACCTCTTACTTGCTGAGGGTTCTTGGGGAGATTACTTAACCCCCTTGTTTGCTCATATATAAAAAGGGGAGAGTAACAAAGGGTTGTGATGAAAAGTAAATGAGTTAGTACATGTCCTCATTTGTAGGGCCTGCCTGCTTCACAGTCGATGGTCAAGAAAGGTTGGTGCCCGGCCAGGTGGCTCAGTTGGTTGTGTGACACCAAAAGGTTGTGGGTCTGATTCCTGGTCAAGGCACATAACTAGATTGTGGGTTTGCTCTCAAGTTGGGGTGCGTATGGGAGGCAGCAGATCGGTGTTTCTCTCTCTCTCCTCTCCCTCTCAAATCCATGAAAATATATCCTTAGGTGAGGATTAAAAAATCAAAGACTGGCCATTGCTGTTGTTGGAGATTGTGTGAAAGTCACCATTTCTCCATGAAATTCAAGTTTCTTGGCTGTAAAATAAGGAAGTAGACAGCTTCTAAGTTGCCTTGAGGGGACCTGGGAAATCAGAGGAGAATCCAGAAAGAGAATGTCTGTGAGGCAAGTGCGGAGCGCCTGGCCCAGAGAGGGTGCCCAGTGAATGACAGCCATGGCAGCCGAGGGAGTGGGAGAATGGGGCTGGCACAGTGAAGGGATGGCCTGACTGTCCAGCCCTCCTCTCTCGCCCCAGCCTCCACTCCCTTCAGGGGCTTGGGCTTCTCTACTACTTCCCCCTTCTCCTCCCACCCACATTTCTTTCAAGGACTGCGTTCCCCAGCACCCACTGTCCTTGTCAGCTGAGTGGACTGTCGCTCCCATGATTGGGAACGGGTCCAGGCTCTGGTCGCCACCTTGAGCTAACAGAGCTGGAAATCTCAGTTATGTAACAACACTATCTCTCATTCCTTGGCGATCACCTGGCTCTCACTCAGAGACATCTCCTCTGTCCCCATGTTGCTTTTCATGGAATTAAGGCCCATATCTGTTCATTGATAGGGTGTTTTCCCTTACACCCTGTCCTTAAACATAGTCAGCTTCTCCCAGAATCCAGCCGCCTCCTTCACTCCTCTCAGGACCCTGAGCAGATCTCTTTTCCTTTAAAGAGTGCTACCATCATCTTCCCAGAGTCTTCAGCTGTGAGCTTCTAAGAAGAGCATCCAGGGAAGGAACTAGAGGGTTGAGCCATCTCTTCTACTTCCCTTCACCCAGACCAAACTCCACCATCAAGATGAAAGTTTCCTCTATTCCTTTTTTAATGGTTCTCTCACTCATCACCTGTGCTTACTTATTAATCCTTGTGGGAAGTTCTGCCAGAGTCTGACCTCAGCCTCTCACGCTGTTACATTTGGGATGGACCTGGAATGTTAGGGAAAAACAAAGATTCTGATACTTATTACCTTTCTTCTCAGAGCAGCCATGGAAAGGTGCCAGAAACCAATCATTGTCTCACTAATTAGAAAGGTGTAGACAAGGAACCTGAAAGGCTGGTCAACCTTGAAGCTCTGAAAGGTCAGAGCCAACCACTCCCTATCTCATTGAGACAATGGTAGCTGAAGCAACTTCCCCACCAAATAATCATGTAAATCCTTACTGAATAAGATAATCTGCCTGTTACTGGAATTACCTGCCTAAGGGCAATGAGTGTATCCCATAACCTTAATAAAAGGGTTAGCAAAGCCAGAACAGGTGGCAGTCTTCCCACTAGAGGTTGGCTCCCACCTGGCCCCCAATATTCCCAAATTAATACTTTCCTAGTCTCTTTTCATTTGTGTGCGGCCTTCTCCAGAACCCAAACCCTGAACTGGAGCCCTGAACCACGTGGGACGTGAAAGGGGTTCCCACAGAAAGGGAGCTCCATTTCATAAGCACCGCATAAACCCTCAAGGAGCATGTGTGCAGCAAAATGCCTATCAGTATCTGTTCTCAAATGTATGGTTTGATAGGCAGGGCAGGGGGAGAGGTACACTCAGCTAGCATGTCAAGTTGAGTAATTCACAACAATTTTTTGAGCACTGAGGTGAAGCTACATCTTATCTGCTTGAAAGGACCAGGAAAAATGTTATAAAGTGAGAAAGATCTAAACTTCAGAATTGGGGAGTAGAGGTGGAGAAGGGGAGGTAACATTCTTGCTGAAGGCACAGCCTGAAAACAGGTTCAGAGACTGGAGGTGAGAACGAGGATTAGATATCATAGTTTTCTGAGATGACTGGATGGGGAGCTATATCTGGGGTCATAAAGGGACCCCTACAGATGGAGGTGGGCTGGGGAGCAGGGAAGAATATGGAGGAAGTTTCTTACTTGCTTCTCTCCCTTTACAGGTGCTACCACACTTCAAGAACTTCAGAACACTGGTGAATCCCCAACATCTGATCATTTATCCCCTCCTACTCCAAACCTTGTTTATAGTATTCCCTTGCACCACACTGCTCTTCATTTAGGACATAGTAGTCCAGACCATCCTAAATCTACAGAAACCCATCAGCCCAAACACCATTGCAATGCCACACACAATTTCAGACCGATTCAAAAACCAATAGATAACTCCAAAAACTCTACAATGCATCATGAAGCTCCTCCCACTTCTGAACAAAACCCTAGCAATCAAGGAAAAGACCCAATTATCCGGAATGGACGCTCTGCTGAATCTGGTATCACACATAAAAAATTGTCCAATGCAAAATATCCAACCCCAAAACCCAAGAGCAAAACAACATGTCCTACCTCCAAAAGAAGCACAACAACAGGAACAAGAAATCACCCCCAAACTACACCTTTGGAAAATAGCATCATTACATTAGACAGTAAAAACACCATAACTCTTTCCTACCATTCAGTCACTTCAGATATCGACAAAAAACCCACATCTTCCTCAGAAAAAAGCACAACATATAAGGCATCATTTAAGGCAACAGGTACCACAGAAGGAAAAGAAAGAGTTGAGGATCATACAGTAGCTAATAATTACACAACTACAGTTGCCTCAGAGAAGACTCTGATAAAGACTACAGAGCAAGCAAAAGATACAATTTCAACCCAGGTAAAGACTACAAGAGCCCTACTGATGCCTACAGATCACGGACAATACAACACATCGGCCCATAGGAAGATCACAAGAGCCTCACCAATGCCTACAAAACATGAACAACAAAGCACATCGGCCCATGTTCAACACAGCACATCAGCTCATGTTCAACACAGCACATCAACTAATGAGAAGACCACAAGAGCCCCCGCAATGCCTACAGACCATGTTCAACACAGCACATCGGCCCATGTTCAACACAGCACATCGGCCCATGTTCAACACAGCACATCAGCCCATGTTCAACACAGCACATCAGCTAATGAGAAGACCACAAGAGCCCCGGCAATGCCTACAGACCATGTTCAACACAGCACATCGGCCCATGTTCAACACAGCACATTAGCCCATGAGAAGACCACAAGAGCCCCCGCAATGCCTACAGACCATGTTCAACACAGCACATCGGCCCATGTTCAACACAGCACATCGGCCCATGTTCAACACAGCACATCAGCTAATGAGAAGACCACAAGAGCCCCCGCAATGCCTACAAACCATGTTCAGAGCACATCGGCTCATGTTCAACACAGCACATCGGCCCATGTTCAACACAGCACATCGGCCCATGTTCAACACAGCACATTGGCCCATGAGAAGACCACAAGAGCCCCCGCAATGCCTACAGACCATGTTCAACACAGCACATCGGCCCATGTTCAACACAGCACATCGGCTCATGTTCAACACAGCACATCGGCCCATGTTCAACACAGCACATCGGCCCATGAGAAGACCACAAGAGCCCCTGCAATGCCTACAGACCATGTTCAACACAGCACATCGACCCATGTTCAACACAGCACATCAACCCATGTTCAACACAGCACATCAGCTAATGAGAAGACCACAAGAGCCCTGGCAATGCCTACAGACCATGTTCAACACAGCACATCAGCCACAGAGCCAAACACAGGAATCTCAGGACAGGCTATAGTGCACACAGAGAAGACCACATCTACCAAAGGGAGGGCCACATCAATCCCAGTAGAGTCTACAGAAAACCCAGGAAGAACCACAGCTGCCACAGAGACTATAAGGCCTCCAGTCAAGGTCACAGGAGACAAATCTATCAGTTTTTTCACTCTTGGTCCAAATAAAACCAGTCAGGTGCCCACTGGCTTGTCTACCCTCCCCACTTCCAGCATGAAGCTGAGTTCTATCATGTCAGAAGCCCCAGTCAACCAGAGCCAAGCATACCAGAACAAAGATGGTTCCCAGGGAGGTCTCCATGTGGAAGAGATGCGGGACAGTGCTTCATTCCCCGCATGGGCCATAGTTATTGTGGTCCTGGTGGCTGTGATTCTCCTCTTGGTGTTCCTTGGCCTGATCTTTCTGGTAAGGAACAGGGATGCTCCAGTGGGATGGACCCATGGGCGAGGGAGCTGAGCAGAGGTTATGGATCAGAACAAGAGGGAGTAACGAGTCTAGCAGGAGAATCATGGTGGGGGAGGATGGCAATGGAGGGGCAGAGGTGGTGAAAACTATGAGGAAAGACAATAGATGCATGGAACATAAAATATAGAATTGGGGGGAAGGCTGTGGATGAGGAAAAAGGGTGTAGAGGAGGCAAAATTTGTTAGAACAAGGGAAATAGGACAGAAGAAGGAATTAGAGAAGAGAGCTGGGACTCTGTATTGGATCAGAGGCTGCAATAAGGATCAAGTTTGGATGTAATCTTGAAAAAAAAACACAAGCAGAAGGTGAGGATTAGGGAATAGAAAAGGGCCGAGTAGGGGTGTTGAGGAAGCAAATGGCATGGCAGATGATACTCATTCCTCCTTTCTCCTCCCGATCCCAGGTCTCCTATATGACTCGAACACGCGGTGCACTGGTCCACAACCATGAGGACAATGACCCAGAGGAGGATGGGGGCCCCAATTCTTACCCAGTCTACCTGATGGAGCAGCAGACGCTTGGTGTAGGCCAGATCCCTTCCCCACGATGATCTTTTAGAAAGTGCCCACCCCCGGTTCTTCCATGCCCTACCCTCTCCTGGACGAGGAATTGGACTCACAGTTCCTATTTCCTGGGCTCCAGAAGGGCAAAGTCCTGACAGTGAACAGCATCAGCCCTTCCATCTGCCATCTTCTTACTGAAACTGGTCAGGGGAGTAGGTGATAGCAAGAAGGATATGAGTTTGGGAGACAGAAAAGAAAGAACCAGTAATAGCAGCAAGTGTTCTCTGTGGAAGAGGATGGTCTGAGAAGGAAAATTGTTTGATGGACGCTTGGGGTGGAAACCAATACAGGACATTGGGCACTGGGAGGGGCAGGGCAGGTAAGGAAGTTAGGGAGCCTCAGAGGGCAATGCCCAGATCTGTCTTGTCAGGTGAGAAGGGGAGACTGAGACAGAGCCTGGGTTTCAGGACATATCTCTTATTTCCACTTACTGTCACTTGGAGTGTGTGTAACAGGCTTGTCTTTGTTTCCAAGGTCTTACCCCTTTCTTTTTTTTTAATGAAGAAATAAAAAAGGATCTGAGAGGAAAAGATGATTTATTTCCTTCTCCACTCTCTCCATTCTCAGCAGAAATAAAAATTACAAAAAAAAAATCATAAACATATCTCACTGAGATGGTTCTTCCCTCTTCCTCCCAAACCCCTTGGTTTTTCTCAATGTCGGTGTGGGCGCCCTGCAGGCCTGGCTTGCTGGGCTGTGGTGGGCGCACGGCTTGACTTGGGCCTGCACTCTCATTCATCGACACCATCCCAGACCTCCTCAGTGGTGTTCTCCACCCAGCGTTCAGTTTTCTGTCTCTTCCACTGAAAGCCACTCGCTCATCTTCTCTACTGCTCCCCTCATCCCAGATCCTGACCCTCTCCCCCATGAGTATTTCATCTGTACGTTTTCTGGATTTTTTTCTCCAATTTATTAAAGCCCTTTCACCTATTACTGATTGAGCAGAAGCGGGAAGGGAGAGTAGATAGATGACAGATAATGTCCTTGTAGCTCTGGTCTCTTTATAATAAAGTGTAAAATATTTACAAAGTAAGCATATCATACTTATTGGACTATCCGTTGGGAGAAAGTCCTCACTGGTGTTCGTGGCTCTGGCTGTGACCTTGCAGATAACCTTAAGCAGGACTGGCTAGAGGGTAGGACTGAAGATCTTTGGAGGCTGAATTTCTACTGCTCCTGAAATGGCTGGCTCCTGGTTAAACAGGAGCAGCCCGAGTTCACGCTGAGCTCAATTACAAGGTGACAAAATGAGGAGAAAGCTTGTTATTTAATAAGCAAGTATTTCTAAGCATCCATTATACATTCTGTTGAGGATTATAAAGAACTTTGAGGCAGAATTCCCACCTGAGACACAAATACAGGAAAATTCAAATTAAATAATTCAGTAGGAATTATAAATAACAAGGCAGCACTACAAAGGACAAAACAAGACTAATGCATGAAACCCATTTATGGGCACCTGCCCTGTCCCACATCTCTGCCAGCCCCGCTCCAAACCACCCCATGCCCAGTTGTCAGTCCCTCCAGGACTGACACCCACCCTCAACTAGGGCTCCACAGCTTCTCTCACCACGTGTCTGCTGCTCCGAAAGGCACTCTGCTGGTCATGGGCCTTCCAACCTCAGCTCCACTACAAGCAAACTGCAGGGCCAGGTTGCTATTCGCTGCCTTTGGCATCCCCATCGTGGGTGGGACGCCACAGCCCGTCCTGGTCAGACATCCTAAGCTGGACATTCCCGCTGGGAGGGCCTCTGTCTCCCACCGAGACCCATGCTGCCTGGCTCCCAGCAGGAGGCACCAGGGGCCCGGGGACCCGGATTACGTCCCTGCAGAGCCGGAGGCAGAGGAGCTGGAGAGGGCGGGGTGCCTGAGAAAAGGCATGTCCCACCTTTAGTCTCTGGGCAGACTGACGCTGTTCGGGGTGCCACTCGCCCCAGGAGGAAGGGACTCCCCTAATCCCAACCTCCTTCCCTGGCTACTTTAAAAAGCAACACAAACAAAACCACCTCGGCCCCTGCCGAGGCACCACCATGGAGCACTGGGGTCAAAGGACGTGCGATGGGCGGAGGGCGGGGTGGGGAGGTTGGGGGGGGGGTGTCATTTCCGAGGCGAACTGGGCGGAGGTTCTTCCTTCCCACTTCCCCCTCCTCTCCCGGCTGGCGGCCACTTTGCCTTCCGGGAGCCTGTTAGCAGTTCGGGCGCGGCTCTCCTTAAGAAAGCCCTTCCTGAGCGCGGGGGTTGGAGCCTGCGGTCACCGATCCCCGGCTCCAGCCGCGCACTGCCCAAGGCAGCGGGGTACAGCGAGCAGATCCCCGTGCCCGGGATGCGTGGCCGCGGAGAACCAGGCGCTGACGCCGCGCCCCGGGCGGTGTGGCCGCACGTCTACTGGGCTCAGCAGCACCGCGAGCTGTACTTGCGCGTGGAGCTGAGTGGCGTGCAGAATCTTGCCATCAGCATCGCTGAAAACGTCCTGCATTTCAAAGTTCAAGGACATGGTGCCTAAGGAGATCATGTCTGTGAGTTTCACCTGGAGTTCTGGGACCTTGCGAAGCCAGAGCCGGTTTACAAACTGACCCCAAGGCCGGTAAACATTACGTGCAGAAGAAGGTGAGCCAGTGGTGGGAGAGACTCGCCAAGCAAGAGGAGCACCAACTGTTTTCAGCCCCTGACTTTAACTGCTGGCTGGACAAGTCCGATGCGGAAATGGAGCTCTGAGCCACGGAAGAAGAACGCCTAAATAAACTCAGAATGGAAAGCCAAGGCTTCCCTGAAACTCTTATAAATCTGAAGGAAGAAAACCTGTTCATGTGTAATCTTGTGCAATTCTTGGGATTCTCGTGGATGTTGGTCAACATGACTGCGGTTCTTTACCCTGGGAAAAGTCTTTCTATGACACATTTCACACCATAGCTGGCCTGATGTGCAACTGGAGTCACTAAGTCACCTGTGATTCCTTCTGCTATCCAGCTTTTTGGAAGAAATTTCGTTTTGTTTGTCATCTTGGGCACTATGGGAGAAATGCGAAACAGAGCCGTGGTGTTCTTTGTGTTTAACGTGTGGAACACAATTGACATGTTCAGGTGCCCCTACCACATGCTTTCCTGTGTTGACACGGATTGGAAAGTGCTCACTTGGCTTCATTACACTGTGTGGCTTCCTGTTTATCCTCTGGGATGTTCTGCAGAAGTTGTCTCAGTGATCCAGTCCATTCAGTGTTCAATGAAACAGGGAGATTCAGTTTCACATTGCCATATCCCACGGAAACCAGTTAGATTTTCCTTTTTCCTTCAGATTTATCTTAGAATGTTATTTTTAGGGTTATACATAAATTTCCGTCACCTTTGGACAAAAAAGAAAAAGATCCACTGAAAAGAGACTTAGATGACTTCTTGCCACGTAGACTTTTGGGCCTAATCTATAATTCTTGCAGTTTTACCTTCTTGTACTGATGTAAAAGTTTTTTTTAAAGTTAAATGATTAAATTCTCAGTAAGGCTACCTTCCCTTTTTCCCACTTACATCCTGAATTTATTGTATTATCTTAGTGTAGTACTTGAATGATAGCTGATGACAGGTTTGTTTTTTTGTTAGTGACATCAGACTCAGCCCTGTCCCCACCCACTCCATGTCCAGTCAGTCTGCTTCACACAAGCCAGAGATTTCATCAGTGCCCTGAACCCACGAGGCACTGGCCTTTCTTACAGCTGGAATGTGTCCTTTTCAGCTATTGATTGTGGAAGAAAAACAAGACTGTTTTGCTCTATAGGAGGCTGTGAAAGCGACCTAGGCAGGACTCAACATATTTTGTACCCAAAGGGTTATTTAATAAGTGGAGTGGCATTGATTTTTTAAAAATCTGTTTGACTCAGTCACTGATAAAACATTTGAGTCCTAGTGGGCCACTAGAACTCATATTACCTCTGAATTTTTTGGTCTCTCTAACGATATCTGGTACTATACAGTGCTTACCTGTGTGGACACAGAATGATCTGAGAGAAACCAATCAGAACCTTGGAACACCATAATCACTTACTTCATTCCAAGATAAATCAGAGCGATTTTCAACTTTAAAGAAAGATGAAACATTAGTTAGAAAATAATACTATATAATAGAGGTAATATGTAAATTGAATATCACTCCAACACACAAGATGGCCACCCCCATGTGGTCAAATATGGCTGCCACAAGATGGCCAGCAGGGGAGGGCAGTTGTGGGCAATCAGGCTAGCAGGGGAAGGCAGTTGGGAGGGACCAGCCCTGAAAGGGAGGGCAGTTGGGGGTGACCAGCTCGGCAGGAGAGCAGTTAGGCATCGATCAGGTTGGCAAGGGAGTGGTTAGGGGATGATCAGGCTGGCAGGCAGGAGAGTGGTTGGGAGTCAGCAGTCCTGGATTATGAGAGGGATCCCAGATTGGAGAGGGTGCAGGCCGGGCTGAGGGACACCCCCCCCCCCATGCACAAATTTCATGCATTGGGCCTCTAGTGAGATTATAAGAGTTCCAACCGCAAATGGTTACAGGGGTGAGAAGGGTCAAACTGGCCACAATATAGCTGCCTGCAATGCAGCCTGTAGCAAACTGGAAACACTAGGCCAGTCTAAACACACCTGCAAAACTGCCTTAGGCTGTGCACAAACATAAAACTCCAGCTTCTTTCCCTGACCTGGATAAGTCCATGTGTATACCTGTCAAAGTACATGGTGGGGTATCGGTTTTTTAGTAGACCTCCAACACCTGCTTTTATTCTGCTGTTTCACCTCTGAAGTAGGACAGTGAACAGAGAACACTGGCTAGAGAACCACCAGCTGGCCAATAACACAGGTCCTGGCAGAAAACCCACCAAAAGAGGAACTGGAAAAATCTAGACATTACGAAGTTTGGCCACTGTCAAAAACATCAATTTCTTCCACATTCCAAGCAAAATGTGTTAGAAGTAATGCTTGTATGAAAGAATTTAAGGCACGATTGCTCAATTGTGCCATCCCCATTGTTCCTGGGGAAAGGGGGCTAAAAGTGCTATGCTGTTTCTCTGAGCCCAAGATGGAAACTTGGTTTGACCAAGAAACATATGATTAGCATAGGCTGGCTGATTTTTCACACGTTCATTGCACTGAAGGATATTTTGCATGTCTGCAACTTCTGTCAATACTTGTTTGTATTAATTTCTGATATTCTTTCACCTGAGTTTCTGTGTGTAATTAGGCAGATCAGCTTTGCAGCAGATTATGCTGCATCTGTGGCAGAACCTTACATTCTTACAAGCCTTTTTGTTGCTTTCTGAGAAAGCAAAAGATTGTGTATTTCTATTAAACATTTACAGTCAAAATCCTAAAAAAAAAAAAAGGAAGCCCTTCGTGAGTGCTGCACGCCCGGGGGCGAGCACGGGGCCTCCCTCCTTCTCCCCACAGACCCTGCATTCCCGTCACCGCCCTTCCCCGGGCGCCCTGCATGGAGCCTGGCCCCCAGCCTCCTCGCTGCCGCCCCCTGAGGCTGGCTTCACGCGGGAAATCGGGCTCAGAGTTCAGGTCCGCTGGGTGCTTTGGAACCGCTGGGTGCTTTGGAACCGAGCTCTGAGGACGGCAGGGAGAGCAGCAATGCTGCCCCCAGTGCCTCCGGCTGGGGAGGCAGGGGGTCCCACAGGCATGGCAGCTAACAGTTCCAGAGGTGGTCCCCTCACCCCCACCCCAGCGGGCCACCCTCCCTCCGATGTCTGCGTCCTGTTCTCCAGAGGCAGCGGCTGGCCGTTTTTAGCTTTTCCTCCTGCGGTTCGCACCTACAGGTCTAAACATCACGCCATATCACATTACTATTCATAGATCTTTAACAAAGGCCTTACATGCACCTTTTATTGGGCCACATAATATTGTAAGGCTCCTGCCTCAGTTTCGCACTTAAAAGGATGTGATAATTTAGATGTATTTAATATGATGAGGGATTAAATGTCTTTTTCAAAAGAAAACATATTTTTATTTTATTTCTTTATTTTTTAATATATTTTTATTGATTTCAGAGAGGAAGCAAAAGAAACATCAATGATGAGAGAGAATAATTGATCGACCTAGGCATGTGCCCTGACCAGAATCACCCAGGACCCTTCAGTCCCCAGGCCAACACTGTATCCACTGAGCCAAACCGGCTGGGCACAAAACACATTTTTAAAATTCTAATTAACTTTCTTGCCAGTAACTTTCAGTTTTAGCAGCAATCATTAAATAAAACGAAAAGGAAAGTCTCATAGTAAATTGCACAAACCCAAGAGAGAATATTCATGCCTGTTGCCCCATTTGTTCAGAATGCAGTTTATCTAAATTTGGCTCATAAGTTTTAAAATCCTGTGTTTAAATGTGACAGCACGTTTGCAGTTGACTCTGCTGTGTCTTAGGAGAGCGCCTGTGGTGAGAAAGACTGTCCCACAGGGGGCATCCCAGATGACCGCCTGGGCCCTGGGCCTAGGAGTCAGCACTCGGAACCACGGCTGCCGTGACGGGGCCACACTCTTAAACAGACTCCACGTGAATGAAGGTCACATTTTTTCTTTTCTGTTTTGCAAGGCAAAATACTAGCACAGCCTGATACTCAAACTGTCAGCTCTGCGGTGGGACACACCTGTGGTGAAACTGCTGGCTTCTTCCCCCCCTCCCCCTCCCCCTCCCCCTTCTCCACCTCCTCCTAATGTTCCTCCTCCTCTTCCTCCTTTTTCTTAAAGATTTTATTGTGGTAAAATATGCATAACATTTGTATGTGCCCTTGCCAGTGGCTCAGTTGGTTGGAGTGGCATCCCATACATGGAAAGGTGGTAAGTTTGATTCCAGGTCAGGGCACATACCCAGGCTGCAGGTTCCATATGTGCTTGGGGCTCCTGTGGGAGGCAACCAATCGATGTTTCTCTCACACATTAATGCTTATCTCTCTCTCCCTTCTGCTCTCTAAAATCAATAAAAAGATGCATAACATACATTTTAGCTTTTTAACCATGCTGCAGCCATGCCTGGAGAGTTCTTCCTGACCCTCCCAGAGCATCACACTCAGGCTCTTCAGCATGGCCTTGTCCCTGTGCTTCAAATGGAGAGACTGTGCTGCTCAATGGGCAGCACCGCGGGCACAGCCTGTTGGTGCACAGGGCCCTCCCTGACGGCTCTGCAGCCAGGAGCCAGGCAGATAAGCGAGGGACTGGAGCAACTGTTCTCTTCCCACAGGTGGGATAATTCTTAATTTCCTTCCAAACACCTTTTTCTTTCTGAATAGAGTGCTGGTTGGTCAACGCTGCACCTTGTAGCAGCACTGGGAGATGTCCCAGCACTCACCTCCTGAGGGGTGTCCCTCGCCGGCTGGCAACTGGCGGCTGCTGATAGTTGTAGAGCCTTTTCTGGATCTAGTTCTCCAGCAGCATCCCAGCTCCTTCCTGGCCCAGGTCCAGGGCTGCTCTGTGGGGAGTGGCTTTGGCCAGCACTGTGGTCTCGTCTGCTCTAAGCACCTCTCAGCCGCCCCTATGATCTCTGGTCTAGACTCCATTCCAGGCACCACGTATGAGTTCCAATGCTATGCCTCCTCTCGATTCCTACCTGTTTCTATTCTGGCCTCACTACCAGTGGTTAGAGTCCATCACTTCCACCCAGTCAGCAGCTCTTCTGTGGGAACACCCCATGAGGGGGTTACATCCCAGCTCTTCTGCCTACAGTAGCCTCACCTCACCTCTACTGACCCCCATCCCCACCATCAGCTCCTCTCACTTCTGCGCCCAGTACAATCAGCTGATTCCTCTCCACCCGTGACACCACCCCACCTCCCATCCACCGGCCCTGGCTCAGCGCCTGGCGCCTCACCTGCTGTCTGTTCCTCCACACGCAGCGCTGCGGGGCTCAGCCACCTGTTCCTTCCCATCGCAGCTGCTGCTGGCTCCTGGCCTGTTTGTGACAGAGATGCTGGGACCCAAATACCTTTAAAATGCGCCCTCTGACCCTTCACAGAGAAAGTGCCGGCCTTGTATGGTCTTAGACCTCAGCGATTCTCACGCTTGCTCGCGCTCTGAGCAAACCCACGTGGCATGTGCCACCAGCGCTCATGTGGGACAGGCTCTCCACCAACCCCCCCCCGCCCCCCCCGCTTTGCTCTGGGCCGCCCAGCGCCTCTGCTGTGGCTGCGCCTGCCCTCGACCCTGCGCAAGGGCCTCAGGCCTCACCTGGTGTCACGGGCCTCCGTCCTCCATGGTGTTAGGTCACCTCACCTTGGCCTGCAGCCGGGCGCTGCCTCCCCCACATGTAGACCTTCCCTGTCTGTCCTTCCAGCACCCTCCCTCCTCCCCTCCCCCCGTGCACCCAGGGTCCTGTCACAGAGTCACCTCAGTTTCACTGGCTGCCACTCCTGAGGGTGCACGGGCTTCTGCATGAATTGGGTGGCATTTCCTCCATCTTCTGCCTCCCCTGCCAGAGCCACCAGGGGACACATGCTGCCTCCTCTTCTCTAAGACACTCCCTACTCTGGGGCCCAGCCTCTAGTGAGCCACTTCCTGCCATCTCCCCCCCCCCCACATAGCTCTCCTGCAACCACCTCCACCATGGGTGTGCTGGGTTCACTCCTCTGCTCCCGGGGGCCCTCCCTTTAATGGTCGCCACCGCCAATCCAGAGAGCTGTGTCGTGTCTCCTGTTTCTTAGGCACCGGAACCAGACCCACACCCCCTGTCTCTGTCACCGCGGGAATGGAGGCTGTGAGCACGGCTGCGGGCAGTGCTGTGCCTGGGACAGCCCCTGGGACGGCCGGCCTGGGCTCACCCACCGTGGGAGCGTCCACCCCGGCCCAGCAGCACAGGGCCCTCGCCTGAGCTGGTCAGCACTCCCGGAGCCAGTACCGCCTTCCCGAGGACCGGCTCCATTCCCAAGGGCACAAGCACAGGGCCGGGAAGGGGGGGTGCGGAGCCCCAGTGGGCGTTTGCCGTGCTGGGCCTTGTCCTCATCTCTGCGTGGTGGTCGCCATCGGAGTGTCAGCAGGAGTGAGATTTGCCTGCTGAGTCACTGTGCATGGAGTGGTGACCCATCTGGCAGATGGGTCAGGAGTGGGCGTGGAATTACAGGCGGAGGATGCCAGAAGGAGAGTGCAGTGGGCAGAGTCGCCTTACCCACGCCCACTGCCCACTAGCAGCAGAGCAAGTGGTGGTCTCCCAGCGTTTAGTGGCTCAGGCCACAGCAGAGACTGCAGCAGGGGCAGCAAGGAGCTGCTCCGGAGCCAGGGCAGGGCTTGGGGGAGGGGACAGGCCCTGGGGCAGGGGGCAGGCCCTGGGGGACAGGAAGCTCCGGGGAAGGGCTGGGGGCAGGTGCGCCCCTGGGCTGGGTAGTGGACTCGTCCCTTTGGAAGCGACAACATACAATAGACATGGGTGATCAGAGCCACTCCTCTGCGCCTGGGCTGGGAAGCGAGGCTGCTTCTCCGTCAAAGTAACAGATACTCAGACAAGTTTGGGCCGTTTCCTTCTTACTGAGATTTCAAACAGCAAATCTGTCAGCTGTGAGCTTAGAGAACCCCACTTCCCACTGAGTGAATCCGTGAAAATGAGCTCGTCGCTCAGAGAGCACCCCCCTGCCCCCACTTGGGGGCGTGTGCCTGGGGGCGCCTTCACAGCCAACCTGGAGCCGGGGTCCCAGCTCCCTCTGGGTGTCATCCCAGTGAGTTGTGGCAGGGAGGCTGTTCCGTTCTCAGTCTGGTTTTCGCTTTCTCTCAGAGGATAATATAAAGCCCATGAGAAGGAGAGAGAGGAGCTCTGATAGATGGAGCAAGTAGAAAAAGAGAGAGAGTTGGCGGAGAGGGTGTGGAGAGGGTCAGGAGGTCTGTGATACCATAGCTGGGACAATGGTGCTAGAAGAAGGGCTCCCAGCAGGCCTTCCAGTTCTATTACAGATGCCACCACCTGCTACTTCTGGGGGGAGGGGGGTGCGGAGGCTCTTTTCCTGCCTTTTTGGATTTTACCCAAGTGAAAAGAAATTCACTTGGAAATTTCAAACTACTTCATTAGAGGCTAAGTGTGGATAACCGGGAAATAGCCTTAACTGCATGGAAACCATGGCAATGTGCACCGAGCCGGCAGGCTCCCAGCCGAAGCCCTGCAATGGCCTGTGATGGGTGTGCTAGCTGCCAGCCGCTGCCTGCATTTCTGCATTCTATTCTCCACCCTGCTCTTCATCTTCTATCTTTTCTATCTAATAAAAGAGTAATAAACAAATTGACAGTACCTCTGCTACACCCACAAGCCACACCCACCAGCCAATCAGAAGCAAGTATGAAAATTAACCCAACCAAGATGGCTTCGGCCATGGAGCGAGCAGGAGACTTGGGTTTCCCAGGCAATGGAGGAAGCCAAACTTCCCACACACCCTGGCCGGCCCAGGCCTCCACTCAAGGCTACAAATTTCAATTATAGAAGACAAATGAATTCCAGATACCAGTGTCTCCACTTGGTAGACAGGGGGAGTGGCCAGCCTGCAAACCACCACAGGCCCCTTGCCTGGGCCACCCTATGCCCCAAGGGAATCCTCACCCTGATCCGGAACACCCTTCAGGGCAAACCAGCTGGCCCCCACACGTGTACCAGGCCTCTATCCTATCTAATAAAAGAGTAATATGCAGATTAACCATCGACTCCAACACACAAGATGGCTTCCCCCCATGTGGTCAAAGATCCTGCCCCCATGTGGACACAAGATGGCCTCCACAAGATGGCCAGCAGTGGAGGGCAGGTGGGAGGAACCAGGCCTGCAAGGGAGGGCAGTTGGGGTGATCAAGCCTGCAGGGGAGGGCAGTTAGGGGTGACCAGGCCGGCAGAGGAGGGAAGTTGGGGGGGACCCAGGCCTGCAGGGGAGAGCAGTTGGGGGAATCCAGGTCTGCAGGGAAGGGCAGTTATGGGCAAACAGGCTGGCAGGGGAGCAGTTAGGCAACAATCATGCTGGCAGGCAGAAGTGGTTAGGGGCAATTAGTAAGGCAGGCAGGTGAGCAGTTGGGAGCCAGCAGTCCTGGATTGTGAGAGGGATGTCCGACTGCCCATTTAGGCCCGGGGTCCCAGATTGGAGAGGGTGCAGGCTGGGCTGAGGGACACTCACTCCCCCCTCCGTGCATGAATTGTATGCACCGGGCCTCTAGTTCTAATATATTTTTCTTGTTCTATTTTTAAAAATACTTTTCTGTTTTCTCATTTTGGCTATACATATTTCTGTAATGGTCTTCCACATGTGTAGGATGACTCAGAATAAATATGCAGTAAATGAATGAAAATTCCACACAGCAGCCAACAAATCATTGGCATAATTTACAATTAATTTATTTGAGTTTCTTTTTTCAGAACTAGAGCCCAGTGCATGGATTCATGCACTTGAAAGGAAATCGGGAGCCCACACCCATGTGCCAGGGAGTTTCCACGTCCCAGTGAGCCACAGGGAGGTCGCATGGGGAGTCTGCCCTCCTCCTCTCAGCTTTCTGAAAAATATTTCCAAATGTCCCTTCTGTGGCCAGGGCTGCACCTTGCCAGCTGGGATGTCCCCAGTGGATGCCTTGGGCCATGCTGGACACTTTCTACCACTCGGAGCTGGATAAGAGATGCTCCGAGGTGAACAATACAAAGTTGGGGATCTTGAGAGGCGGGGGTGCTCTATTGCCCATGCCCCACCCTTCAGATCTATCTTTCTGACTTTTACCCCGATTGTCAGTCACCACCTTGTGGCCACTGTTATAATGCTGCCTCCCTCTATAGCTCCAGGGTAATTGGTCAGGGATGAGATTTGATCTCGATGCTCAAGGCAAAGCTCCAGGAGCCCTGCAGCGATATCAGGCTGGTCCTGGTTACTCTGAGTGTCCACACTTCAACCGTTCTTTGAAGATTGTAACTGCAGGCTTATGGGGTACAAGGGATGTAGCAGTGCACTAAATGTCAGGTGTCCAGGGAAGAGCCTGGGCTGGGACCGGCCCCCCTACGCCTGCTGCAGCTGCACTTGCCAGCTGTGAGCCCAACTTCTGGCTGATCACTTCCGCGTGGGAGTGCACTGACTACCAGGGGGCAGCTCTTGCATTGAGAGTCTGCCCCCTGGTGGTCAGTGCGTGTCATAGAGACTGGTCGACCGGTTGTTCTGTCGTTTGGTCATAATGGTCACTTCAGCTTTTATATATAGATAGATCTCCAGAAAGGACCTAACTATATAATTTCAGAAATGAAAGTGGAAAAGTAACCACCGACACCACAGAAATACAAAGGATTGTAAGAAAATACCATGAACAATTATATGCCAACAAGCTGGACAATGTGGATGCAATGGACAAATTCCTGGAAAAATACAATCTCCCAAAACTGAATCAGGAAGAATCAGAAAACCTAAATAGGCCAATAACAACCAATGAAATAGAAGCAGTAATAAAAAACTCCCAACAAACAAAACCCAAGTGTGGACGGCTTCACAGGGGAGTTTTACCAAACCTTCAAAGAACAATTAACAACTATATTCCTCAAACTATTTCAAGAAATCCAAGAGGAAGGAACACTTCCAAACTCTTTTTATGAGGCCAGCATTATTCTAATTCCAAAACTGGATAAAGAGACTATAAAGAAAGAGAATTACAGGCCAATTTCCCTGATGAACATAGATGCTAAAATCCTTGAGAAAATATTAGAAAATTGGATCCAGCAATATATTAAAAAGATCATACACCACAACCAAGTGGGATTCATTGCAGGGATGCAAGGCTGGTACAATATTCTCAAATCAATAAACGTGATATATCACATAAACAAATTGAAAGACAAAAATCACATGATCATATCAATAGACACAAAAAGCATTTGACAAAATCCAACACCCTTTTTAAAAAATATATATATTTTATTGATTTTTTTACAGAGAGGAAGGGAGAGGGATAGAGAGTTAGAAACATCGATGAGAGAGAAACATCGATCAGCTGCCTCCTGCACACTCCCTACTAAGTATGTGTCTGCAACCAAGGTACATGCTCTTCACCGGAATCGAACCTGGGACCCTTGAGTCCGCAGGCCGACGCTCTATCCATTGAGCAAAACCGGTTAGGGCCCAACACCCATATTTGATAAAAACTCTCAGCAAAGTGAGAATAGAGGGAGCATATCTCAACATGAGTAAGGCCATATATGACAAACGTACAGCCAACATCATACTCAATGGGCAAAACTAAAATCATTTCCCCTAAGAAAAGGAACAAGACAGGATGTCCACTTTCACCACTCTTATTCAACATAGTACTGGGAGTCCCAGCCACAGCCATCAGACAAGAAGAAAAAATAAAAGGCATCCAAACTGGAAATGAGGATGTAAAACACTCATTATTTGCAGATGACATGATATTGTACATAAAAACCCCTAAAGACTGCACCAAAAAAACTACTAGATTTAATAAATGAATTTGGCAATGTAGCAAGACAACACCCCCAAATCAATGGCTCTTTTATACACCAATAATGAATTCTGAGAAAGAGAAACTAAACAAACAATCCCATTTATCATTGTAACAAAAATATTAAGATACTTAAGAATACACTTAACCAATAAGTTGTGCCAGGGCTGAACAGCAGACCCTGAGCAACGGATGAATGATTTACTCTAACACACGTTTCTGTGAAAGAGAAGGCTAAAGGGCTGTTTTGCTTTAGAAGCAAACAGCCCTGTTCACCTGCCTCCTTAGGCTTTTATTATAACAACAGCTTGAACTAAATTAACCTTTAGATACCATTAGCAGGTTAAGTATCCTTGAGAAAACACCTGCATCTGTAGAGTCTTTCAAACAAGTAAGTTTTGAAGTCTAAACATAAAGATTCTAGTAAAACACCCGGGGCTTAGTCTTGTTTGGAAAAGTCAAGGCAGGGGCTGCTGCCTTTGGCAAGGTCCCCCAGAAGCCTCTGACCTTTCAGAGAATCCTCCTTACAGACTTTCCAACCAAGTCCCATACTTTCCCACAGACCTGTACTCAGAAAACTACAGGACGTTGAAAAAAGAGATCGAAGAAGATATAAACATGTGGAAGAATATACCGTGTTCATGGATTGGTAGAATTAACATCATTAAAATGTCCATACTACCCAAGGCAATCTACAGAGTCAATGCAATCCCTATTAAAATACCAACAGCATATTTCACAGATCTAGAACAAATACTCCAAAAATTTACATGGAACCCCAAAAGACCCCGAATAGCTGCAGCAATCTTGAGAAAGAAGAACAAAGTTGGAGGAATCACAATACCAGATTTCAAGTTATACTACAAAGCCACCGTAATCAAAGCACCGTAATCAAAGCACCGTAATCAAAGTATAATCAAGTTATACTACAAAGCCACCGTAATCAAAGCACCGTAATCAATGGCACAGAACACAGACCCCAGAAATCGACCCAAGCCATTATGCTCAATATTTGACAAAGGAGGCAAGACCATACAATGGAGTCAAGACAGTCTCTTCAATAAACGGTGTTGGGAAAATTGGAAGATATATGCAAAAAAAAAAAAAAGAAACTAGACCACCAACTTATAACATAGACAAGAATAAACTCAAAAGGGATAAAAGACTTAAATTTAAGTTGTGAAACCATAAAAATCCTAGAAGAAACCATAGGCAGTAAAATCTCAGACATCTCTCATAGCAATGTGTGTATGGATACATCTCCTAGGGCAAAGGAAACTAAGGAGAAAATAAACAAATGGGACATCAAAATAAAAAGCTTCTGCACCACAAAAGAAACCATCAACAAAATTAAAAGGGCACTCCCTGTATGGGAGAACATATTTGGCAATGACACATCTGATAAAGGTTAATATCCAAAAAATATCAGGAACTCATACAACTTAACAAAAGGAAGACAAACAATCTAATTAAAAAATGGGCAAAGACCTAAATAGACACTTCCTCAAAGTGGACATACAGATGGCCAAGAGACATATGAAAAAATGCTCAAAGTCACTGATCATCAGAGAGATGTAAATTAAAAGGACAATGAGGTATCACCTCACACCTATCAGAATGGCTACCATCAACAAATCCACAGATGACAAGTGCTGGTGAGAATGTGGTGAAAAGGGAACCCTAGTGCACTGTTGGTGGGAATGCAGACTGGTGCAGCCACTGTGGAAAATAGTATGGAGTTTCCTAAAAAAATTAAATATGGAACTGCCATCTGACCCAGTGATTCTACTTCTGGGAATATATCCCAAGAAACTAGAAACACCAATCAGAAAGGATGTATGCACCCCTATGTTCATAGCAGCACAATTTACAATAGCTAAGATCTGGAAACAGCCCACGTGCCCATCAGTAGATGAGTGGATAAAAAGCTGTGGTTCATTTATACCATGGAATACTATGCAGCAGTGAAAAAGAAGACTCTCTTACCCTTTGAGACAGCATGGCGGGACCTGGAGACTATCATGCTAAGTGAAAGAAGTCAGTCAGAGAAAGACAAGTATCACATGATCTCACTCATATGTGGAATCGAAGGAACAAAATAAACTGATGAATGGAGTGGATCCAGAGGCATGGAAGCCTGGAGCGGAGTGTGGAATCTCAGAGGGAAGGCGGGGGAGGGATGGTGGTGTAATGTAATCACCCAAAGACCTTGTATGCAAAACAAAACAAAACAAACAAACAAGCAGTAGGAAGTCACCTCTAATCATATCAGGCTTGAGTCTTGACCATGGAGTTGATTGGTAAAAGGTACACAGCAGGAATTCTGCAAGCGCTGTTTGGCGACCTGGTCTTCACAGGTCTACTGTCCATTCTTCCCCTTTTTTGGTGTGTGTTAGTCTTCACTCAAGGATATTTTTCTATTGCTTTTTAGAGAGAGTGGAAGGGAGGGAGAGAGAGAGAGAGAAACATTGGTGTGAGAGAGATACATCAATTGGTTGTCTCCTGCACAGCCCTGAACAGGGCTGGGGATCATGCCTGCAACCAAGGTACGTGCCTTTGATTGGAATCAAACTTGGGACCCATCTGTTCGTGGGCTGATGCTCTAACCACTGAGCAACTGATTAGGGCATTTCTTGTTTTTTTTTTTTAGTGTTTTTTTTTTGTTGTTAATCCTCACCTGAGGTTATTTTTCCATTGATTCATAGGGAGAATAGACAGAGGGAAAGACAGAAACATCGATGTGAGAGAAACACATCAATTGGTTGCCTTCTGCAAGAGCCCCAACCAGGGCCCTCGCTGGGGAGGACCCTGCAACTCAGGTACGTGCCCTTGACTGGAATCAAACCGGGGACCTTTTGGTCCTCAGGCTGACGCTCTATCCACTGAGCCAAACTGGCTACAGCACATTTTTTTTTTTAATTGAGGTACAGCTGACCTCTAACATTACGTTAGTTATATAGGTGTACAACATAATGATTTATATTTGCATTCATGTGAAATGGTCCCCCCTGGCAAGCCTCGCTGCCCTCTGTCGAGACTGTAGCTTCAATCACACACAAACCAGGTGGACAGCAAAGTGTCTGAGACCCCTCAGTGCCCTCCAGGCCCCCTCCCCTTTGGGGAGATTCTTCCTCCTTACTCTTTGTTTCTTCCAGATCTCTCCCACGTGGAATCTATATAGTCATGTTTTTCTCC
Organism: Corynorhinus townsendii; assembly: GCA_026230045.1. Classification (NCBI taxonomy): domain Eukaryota; kingdom Metazoa; phylum Chordata; class Mammalia; order Chiroptera; family Vespertilionidae; genus Corynorhinus; species Corynorhinus townsendii. The sequence goes on along the minus strand of JAPDVU010000004.1, from coordinate 98,833,349 downwards.
TTTGCTTTTGCCCTTTATTGTCGCATGCTTATTATGTGCAAACACCATGCTGGTACCTTTAAACACACCGTCATTTCTTTCTCAAAACAATCCAATGAGAACTTAAATTTCCGGCACTATAATGAGCTAGGAGCCTTGACTTAAAATACCCTGAAAAGGTTAACATGGTGAACCAGCGAGTTGGCAGGGAAGTAAGGAATGCTAAAAGCAAAGACTAAGTTAAGTTAGGAAGCCAGGCGTAAGGGGAGTATTGAAGCCAACTTTGGCCAAACCAGGTGCACTGAACCTTTGGCAGCACAAGCCAGGGCCAGCACAAGCCAGGGTGGGGGCGGGTCTCGGCAGTGACCCTCACAGCAATCTGAACCTGCAGGGAGAGTGCAGACTGAAGCACTGCTCCACCCCCCCCCCCCCGGCCACCACCACCACCAGGGAAAAGCAAGTAAGATTGCTGGTCTCTAAACGTGGTGCAGGGGAAGGGAGAAGAAAGTGACATATGTCAAGAAATAGCTGTAACCACAATACTCACATGGTTTGCAGGCCAAAATCATGGGTAATTCAAAAGACCTCAAGCCTATCATTTAATTTAAAAGAATTCTCGAATGATAATGCTTCCATATGCCTGGCCCAAGCATGAAAATTCTTTGTGGAAGATCAGATCTTCACCTCAGGCCTCACGGAACTTCTACAGATAACATCACAAGAGAAGTAAATTCATAGTCATAGCTCTCAATCACAAATGAAAGCAGACACCAGGAGTGACAGCCAGCAGGAAGCTAGCTGCACATCCCGGGGCACTGGGATTAGAGCACCCAGAGCACAAAGCCATGGGCTTATGTGTGTCACAGCTGTAGAGCTGACCAAGAATATCCGCTCTCCATCTTCAACAACAGAACCCTCAAGTTTCAGTTGAGCGCACGTTCACCCATCTAGAGAGTGTATTTCTGTCTCTTTGAAGCTGTCTGTAATGGTGTGACCATGTTCTGGCTTATGGTGTATAAGCAGACAATAATAACCTTTCATGAAGTTATAAAACAAGATAAAATTAAAATACTTGATAACATTAGGGTATGAGTTGGAAAGTGGGAATAAGAATTAAAATGCGCCGGAGAGAAACCAAGATGGCGGCGTAGGTAAACACCTAAACTGCTGCCTCGCACAACAATTTCAAAACTACAACTAAAAGACAAACCATCTATCACACAGAACCACGAGAAAGCTGGCTGAGTGGAAGTTATACAACTAGAAGGAAAGAGAAAAGAGCATTGAGACATGCACAAGCGCTGAAAAGCTGAGGTACAGAGGCACGCGATCCTGGCTGGCGGTGGGTGTCTGGGTGAGCTGCTTCTTTCATCCTGAAGGGAAACAAGCTCCCAATTACTCTGAACTCCAGTTTCTGGGGAGACATTGGGGACCCAAACTCCTACAAGGAGAAGCTGGACTGTCTGCCATTGGGTCAGAAAGTGAGGGTGGCTTTCTTGTAGAGGTGCGCCCAGCAATCATTGTTTACTATGCTGGGGCACAGGACGCAGGCACTTGGAAAGGTGGAAACACAGAAACGGCTGACTGGCAGCCATTGCTGTTTGCCACGCCCTAGCCTAGTGACTCCCTGAGACCCCACCCTGCACAATCTGCAAACCCACCCAAGCTCTGCACAGTGGCTTTTGCATATAAATGGCCTGCCCTATCGCAGCTTAACCAAACAAACTGCAGCTCTGGTCAGACAGCTCCAAAACCTCCAAACCCCAAGCAAAGAGGAGAAAACAGTAGTTCTCGCTGTAGCTCCTGCTGGGTGGCCTCAGAGAGTAGATGACCAGCATCCCATTGGAGATCCAGAACCCAGTGTATCTAGTGGTCAGTGTGAGACGACACCAGATTTCAACTCCTCACATCCATAAGTGACACATTCAAGAGGCAGACTCAGTGAGAACCAAAGCCCCACTGAAGCAAGTCCTGCCCCCTAAGCGTGTATCCAGCACAGCAGTTCTTCCATTATAGACACAGCGGGTCCTCACAGCCAATTGGCCTGGAGGTCAATTCCTCCCAGTGACACCAACAACAATCAAGACTTAACTACAATAAGGCTGTACACACAGTCCACAAAGGGGTGCTCCAAGAGTGTCCACCTCAGGTAACTGGGAGGCCGACCCACTGGGCCCTATAGGACACCTAGCACACAAAGCCACCCTACCAACTCAGAGAAGCAGCGAAAATGCGGAGACAAAGAAACAGATCACAAACGAAAGAAATGGAGGAAAACAAATGACTGGATACAGAGTTCAAAACCACGGTTATAAGTTATTTCAAGTATTTCCTAGAAAAGGCCAATAAATTCAATGAGACCCTCAAGGATATGAAAAAGGACCAACTAGAAATTAAACATACACTGACTGAAATAAAAAATATTATACAGAGACCCAACAGCAGACTAGAGGAACGTAAGAATCAAGTCAAAGATTTGAAATACAAAGAAGCAAAAAAAAAACAACCAAAAACAAAACTCAACCAGGAAAGCAAAAAGAAAAAAGAATCCAAAAATTTGAAGATAGTGTAAGAATCCTCTGGGACAACTTCAAGCATACCAACATTAGAATTATGGGGGTGCCAGAAGAAGAGAGAGAGCAAGATACTGAAAACCTATTTGAAGAAATAATGACTGAAAACTTTCCTCACCTGGTGAAAGAAATATACTTACAAGTCCAGGAAGTGCACAGAACCCCAAACAAAAGGAATCCAAAGAGGACCACACCAAGACACATCATAATTAAAATGCCAAGGGCAAAAGACAAAGAGAGAATATTAAAAGCAGCAAGAGAAAAATAGTTAATTACCTACAAGAGAGCACCCATACGATTGTCAGCTGATTTCTCAACAGAAACTATGCAGGCCAGAAAGGAGTGGCAAGAAATATTCAAAGTGATGAATAGCAAGAACCTACAACCAAGATTACTCTACCCAGCAAAGTTAACATTCAGAATTGAAGGGCAGATAAAGAGCTTCACAGATAAGAAAAAGCTACAGGAGTTCATCACCACCAAACCAGTATTATATGAAATGCTGAAAGGTATTCTTTAAGAAGAGGAAGAAGAAGAAAAAAGTAAAGATAAAAATTATGAACAACAAATACATATCTATCAACAAGTGAATCTAAAAATCAAATGAATTAAAAAACTGCAGAACGGAATAAACTGGTGAATATAATAGAATCAGGGGCATAGAATGGGGGTGGATTGATAATTCTCAGGGGAAAAGGGTGTGGGGGGGTACGGAAAGAGACTGGACAAAAATTGTACACCTATGGATAAGGACAGTGGTGGGGGAGGGAAGGTAAGGGCAGAGGGTGGGGTGGGAACCGGGTGGAGGGGAGCTATTGGGGGGGGGGGCGGGAAGGAGAAACAATTGTAATAATCTGAACAATAAAGATTTATTAAATTTTTTAAAAAAAGAATTAAAATGCGCCGAGGTCCTTGTATTGTTTTGATGAAGAGTAAACTATCAGTTATGTTTGGACTATAATGAGTATGCATGTGAAGTTCTTTTTAGGATAACCTCTCACAAGTGCGATCTGGGCTGCAATTCAGGACCCATGCGATTCTAGAGGGAAAGAAGGTTTCTTTCTCAGAGTGCTGCTATTTTTTTTAGCCACAGAATAGGATTGCTGTGAATCCAGGACCCAACCCACCACTGACAGGCCCATTGCCCTCTGCCTCAGGAGCTATCCATCACAGCGGCCAGAACATCTGTGTCTGAGCCTTTCCCAGTGTACCCTATCTCTTCCTAACTCAGACTCACTCATCCCAAAGTCGCGGGTGTCTCTAGCGCCCTCCCGCTGACCAACTCCTTCCTAACAGGTCTTACGTTGAGGAAGCTCATTCAAATAAACGACCACATACACTCCACACACTCCGTGTGGAACTCCCATTGGTCCCACACCTCCTGCCCTGGCCACATGATGTCTTCTCCATGTGCTCCCCAAATCTCCCACTCATTTGGGTTTGACCAGTCATGCTCACTTAGTGGACCATGTGTGCTTTCTGCTGCTTCAGTACTTCCATGTCCAGACCCATGTGAAGCTCCTGGCAGACTTGGACCGTAGCACTCCTTCTCCTAATGGACCTGCAGGTTCCTAATGTGGCCCGAGGTGCATGTAGTGGGAGATGCCTCACTGACACTTATGAGAAGGAACATCTGTGGATCCCAGAGTGGAAAAGCTCCTACAGATTCCTCTGAAAATAGGCAAGATGGGAAGTCCTTGCGGTTTGGGTCATACCGCCCCTTCAGTCTGATGGGTGGCTTGCTCTTGCACATTCAACACTCCCCACGCCCTCAGCCCCCATGCCCGGGACACTGCCGAGATGGCTTCATTGAGCCCTGGACTCCTCTTCCCCTGTCCACTCATTAATTGTTGAATGCCTACTGCTCACCAGGCTTCTGCCGTACATCTGCCTTCTGCCCATAGCCCAGGGCCCAGGGCCTTCATTACTGCTCTCCTTAGTCTCCTATTTCTGTTTGTCCCCTTAGCTCAGTCCATTAGGGCATCCTCACTGCTAAAAGAGCAGGCCCACAGGACTCCCTGACCGGGAAACAGAAGTAGAACAGGTTTCTGGCCTCATCCCTGCCTCAGAGGGTGGGTCCCCTTCCACTCTGACAACCTTGATTACCTTGTCCCATTCTGCTTCCTGCTGCAACCCAGCCCAGTGCCCTGTCTAGTGTGATCATGTCTTTCTCCTTTCTCACCTTCCTCTTGACCCCTAGCCTATTCCTTCCCAGGCTTAGTATTGTTTTGTTAGCTGCTCAAAGTTGGCAGAAGAACAAGTCAACCTCTCAACTCTGCCCCCACCCATCTGAAGCTATAAAGGCCCTGCAGCTCTTCCACGATAAAGAGCGTAAGGAGCCCAGCATCCAGTCTCTCACCCCACCTCCAGCTCACGGCTCCTCCAAGAACACATACTTAGGAGACCCCAGCTCCTGGGAGCGTCAGCCTTTCTCTCTTCACCCGCAGCTCTCCTTTCTCGAGAATACTACTCTTTGCCTTCTAGGGCTTGGCTGCATCTGGGATCCATGCAGCTTGCTTTCTGGCCATCAAGAGGCAGATCGAGATGCAGACAGGAAGCATTCCCTTGAAGTACTGGCTACTGTTACGTCTCCTGGTCTTAGAGCATGGTGAGTGATTTTCTTAAAAGCGGGTGGTCTGAGAGCCTCTGAAGGACTGCAGCGTGGTGACCACTCCCAAGTTGGCTGCGGTGGTCCTCCATGTGAGCACCTTCGCTTTGCTCCAATCACTCCAGTCTAACAATGAATGCCCTGGAAAATGGAGCTCAGCGTTAAGACTGGCCTCAGAGGCCTCCCAAGAATCATGGCTCTTCCCTACCTGGTGCTTTGGGTGAGCTGTTTAACTTCTCTGTGCCTAGGTTTCTGCATCTATAAAATGGTAATGACTTATGGGATATGGCTGGGGCAAGGGGGAGTTAAATAGTAAGGACAGGAAGAGTTGTCTACTTTAAAAAATATCACTCATCTATATTCTATAAATTTAGTTTCTTTCCTGCTCCTAACCTGATTCACATCATCCTAATCAGCCTCAGACCAAGGAGAATAGAAGTCAAGAGTAAAAATGGACTCCCAACCCATCTCCATAGCCCTGGCACTCAGACATCAGAGCTCCGTCTCCTAGTGCACAACCAGAAAGCAGGACTTCCCAGAGAATTCATCATTTGGAATCAAAATTAGCCCTCTTATCATTTCGACTCACCTGTTCTCCAAAGCTTCTCAGGTCAAAGCCACTCTCTCTTTCACATGTCACCTCTACATGTGGTCGTCCCCATTTCCTATTTAGTTTTACTCATGATTCTGATCTTACCCCCAATTTCCATCCCATTGCAGAATTTGGGGACCTTCCCAAAATAGAACTATACTCTAACCCTATGTCACTTGAAATAAAACTGAGAGAAAATACACACATGCAGAGTGAGGTGAGGAGCACCCGTGTCCCAGGCAGCAGTGAAATGAGCCCCAATGAGATAGACGCAGGCTCAGGGAGAGGCCCCAAGTTTGTCCTTCTGGGTCATGAGGGCAAACAGTGGGCACAACCTTAACTCCAGCTGAGCCTCCCTACACCTGTGGGTATTGATTTATGGCCTTTAATCTGCGCAGATCGTGCACATTTAACCTACACATAACCTGTTCTTCTCCGGTCTTTGCCAAGGTGGTCAGGAGCCCCTGGCACTCCAATGCTAATAGAATCACTCGCCCATTAGGAGAGACAGATAGCTGGCCCCACCTCAAACTGACTCATTCAGTCTGGAGTGGTTTGTGTAGACATCTTTATTTTCTACTAGTGGCCTGGTGCATGGATTCATGCACATTGAAAGGAAATTAACTAGAAGAAATATTTTAATATCACTATTTGCCCTTTCTCTATAATAGAAGTGTCAACCAAATTCATGATTGACAATGGCAGATGGAAACACATGCATGCAATTGGTGCCAGTGAGAGCTTTATATATATCATGCATGCGTGAGTCAGCTTAGCCTTTTGTAGATATAGAATAAATTTGCTTAATTCCTGCTTTCTAATGTAGCTAAACTTTTTCCAGCCCAGTGAAGCACCCCAACTTCTCTTTCAGGTAATTGTCAGCAACACAGCAGTAAATATCTACATGAAGCAGATTATTATTGTGGATCATGCAGGGAGAACAAAGGGTACAATATTTAACTGCAGCAGTGTCTGACTATATTCTGTGCAGTGAGAAAACCTGAAGTCATTTTCAAGGTCCACCATTTCTAACTTCTTTTCAGTTGGATCAAGTTTCTAAGATTTCTAAATCTCCATTTTCTGGTTAATGAAAAGAAAATAGGATTCCACCAAGTCTCCTATCTACCTACTCCAGGACTTCTGTGAGGATCAAATGAGATGAGGCACGTGAAAACGCTTTACAGACATTTGGTTAAAGTGTAAAATGTTTGCACCTGGCTATAAAGCAAGTCGTGTTCCTGGGATGAAGACACTGCAAGGAGGCTAGTTGCTAGGAAGAGGAAGCTGGGTGTTGCTACGTGATGTCATTACCCACATGGTTGGACACTTAGCATATTAGCCTTTTATATAGATAGATAAGCTCTCAGGTGACCCAAATGTAGGTGTTTTCTGAATAACACTCTGAGAAATATTTTCCAAGGAGGGAGCAATACTATTTTAAGAATGAATGAATCAATATACTAGTTTCACCTGGTCCTACAATTCCTTTATGATAATTTTAATCTGTATTAGTTCTTATATAGAAGATTTTGGAATAAGCTTATTGCCAGTGAAACTAGGTCAGCTAACCCTGGTGTTGGGGCTGGGTGGGGAGGATGACAGAGTGAGGCAGCTACTAGTAAAGGTGCAGGCTCCACAGCTTGGGTTCAAATTCCTGTTCTACTACTGACCAGCTATATAAACTTGGGCTAGATTCAACATCTGTAAGCCTCCATTTCTTCATCTTAGCTGGTAATAGTAATAGAATCTTGTGCTGTTACCTCAACGATTCATGGGCTGTGTGAGCATTAAATAGAATTACTTACGTAACGAATTTAAACCAAATGTTGAGCAGAAAGTATGTATTCTCTCAAATGTGTCATTATTTATCATTATCATCAGGTATAACCTCCAGTGATACTAGCACAACTACCAGTGCTGGATCCAGTGTTACCCCCAGAACCTCCACCAGTGGACCCAGTGTCACCCACAGTGGAAATAGCACAGCCCCCACCCCTGGATCCAGTGTTACCTCTGGTGGCAACAGCACAGCCCCCACCACAGGATCCAGAGTTACCCACAGTGGCAATAGCACAACCCCCACCACAGGATCCAGTGTTACCTCTGGTGGCAACAGCTCAGCTCCCACCCCTGGATCCAGTGTTACCCACAGTGGCAATAGCACAGCCCCCACCACAGGATCCAGTGTTACCTCTGGTGGCAACAGCACAGCCCCCACCACAGGATCCAGTGTTACCTCTCATGGCAATAGCACAGCCCCCACCACTGGATCCAGTGTAACTTTTGTTGGAAACAGCATAGCCTCCACCACTGGATCCAGTGTTACCTCTCATGGCAACAGCACAGCCCCCACCACTGGATCCAGTGCAACCATAGGAGGCCCGGACACACCTTCTCCACCTGGAATGCACACAACTTCCAATGTGCTTAGCATAAGTGCTGCTACCTCAACGAGCAGCGTGAGGCCCGATGGGTCCCTGAAGCCATGGGAAATCTTCCTCATCACACTGGGCTTGGCTGCAGTGGCTGTGGGGTTCTTCGCCGGGCTCTTCCTCTGTGTGGTGAGTGCCTAATGAGCAGAGAAGTGCCTGGGGAGGAGCAACAGGACGAGGAAGGGGTCTGAGGAGCAGGGGACCCAAGTCGGGGCTGAGCAGGGGAGGAAGACGTACTAAGAGAAGGAGCCACCCATGTAAGAGGGAACTGTTGACTGGAGAGAAGGCTGGAAGAAGGAGAGGGTTGGAGGGCCGGAGGTGGTTTGAAGGGGAGGAGACTCTGGATGGTGTCTGTGGTGAAGACCTGTGAGAGGGGTGCAGTATTAAAACTATTTACCCTTCTTGTTCTAGAGAAACTCCCTGTGCCTGAGAGACACCTTTGATGCCGCTGTCTACCATCCCCACGACCTCCGGGCCCCGAAGGCAGGCAGGGTGCCCACTATAGGCCTAGGTGGAGGAGACCGGTGTCCGCTGCAGCCCTAGAGATGAGAAGGCCATACCCACGGCCCTGAGCAATGCTGGCCAGGGCCACGCCTTCCTAGAGGAAGCAGGCCTGGGGTGGGAGACCGGCAGTGTCTTCATTCATCCACAGGAGTCCCCTCCCAGAGCGGTTTGGATCGGTGACAGCCTTGGGGAAGACACTTCCACGCTCTCAGTTGTTTTCCCAGACACTGGAGAGAGGAGGCACTCTTTCTCGGTCATTAGGCTAAGAAATAAACACACCAGAAGGAGCTCAGAGCCTGTGAGTGAGTGAGTGCGTAAGTGAGTAAGTGAGTGAGTGAATGAGAAATTCTTGGGAGCACTTACTCCTGAATCCTACATGCTGCACCAACTGTGGGAGAAAGGACCTACTCTGCCAGGGGCTGTACCCCATGGCACTGGGAAATAGACGGAGAAGACATGAGAAGTCGTTGTGAGACTTTAAGAAAGTCTTTACTGCAGACCAGTAGCCACTGATAACCAGGAGCCATCAGCAAAACAGTTCTTCAAAGGAGCATCACAAAGCAGATGCAAACACAGGAGTCCAGTACACACAGCAGCCCCTGTAATACAGTACAAACACAGGAGCCCAGTACACACAGCAGCCCCTGCTAATACAGTACAAACACAGGAGCCCAGTATGCAGGAGCCCCTGCTAATACAGTACAAACACAGGAGTCCAGTACACACAGCAGCCCCTGCTAATACAGTACAAACACAGGAGCCGGGTACACACAGCAGCCCCTGTAATACAGTACAAACACAGGAGCCGGGTACACCGCAGCCCCTGTAATACAGTACAAACACAGGAGCCCAGTACACACAGCAGCCCCTGTAACACAGTACAAACACAGGAGCCCAGTACACACAGCAGCCCCTGCTAATACAGTACAAACACAGGAGTCCAGTACACACAGCAGCCCCTGTAATACAGTACAAACAGAGGAGCCGGGTACACAGCAGCCCCTGTAATACAGTACAAACGCAGGAGCCCAGTACGCAGGAGCCCCTGTAATACAGTACAAACACAGAAGCCCAGTACGCAGGAGCCCCTGTAATACAGTACAAACACAGGAGCCGGGTACACACAGCAGCCCCTGTAATACAGTACAAACACAGGAGCCGGGTACACAGCAGCCCCTGTAATACAGTACAAACACAGGAGCCGGGTACACAGCAGCCCCTGTAATACAGTACAAACACAGGAGCCGGGTACACACAGCAGCCCCTGTAATACAGTACAAACACAGGAGCCGGGTACACAGCAGCCCCTGTAATACAGTACAAACTCGGGAGTCCAGTACACACAGCAGCCCCTGTAATACAGTACAAACACAGGAGTCCAGTACACACAGCAGCCCCTGCTAATACAGTACAAACACAGGAGCCGGGTACACACAGCAGCCCCTGCTAATACAGTACAAACACAGGAGCCCAGTACACAGCAGCCCCTGTAATACAATACAAACACAGGAGCTGAGTACTCACAGCAGCCCCTGCTAATACAGTACAAACACAGGAGCTAAGTACACACAGCAGCCCCTGTAATACAGTACAAACACAGGAGCCGGGTACACACAGCAGCCCCTGCTAATACAGTGCAATCACAGGAGTCCAGTACACACAGCAGCCCCTGTAATACAGTACAAACACAGGAGTCCAGTACACACAGCAGCCCCTGTAATACAGTACAAACACAGGAGTCCAGTACACACAGCAGCCCCTGCTAATACAGTACAAACACAGGAGTCCAGTACACACAGCAGCCCCTGCTAATACAGTACAAACACAGGAGCCCAGTACACAGCAGCCCCTGTAATACAGTACAAACACAGGAGCTGAGTACTCACAGCAGCCCCTGTAATACAGTACAAACACAGGAGCCCAGTACTCACAGCAGCCCCTGCTAAAACAGTACAAACACGGGTTCCCAGACAAGCAGCTCCCATCAGATGGTCAACAGCACATCTTTATACCAACTGAGGCAAAAGGGTCTCCTTGCCCAGTCGTGGAACAGTATTTGGGCTGTAGAAAGGTACCCCTGGGCAGTGCATGCAGTGTCCTTTCTTTGGCACCTGTGTATGGCAAACTAGCCTTGAACATCCCGCATGCTCTGATCTGGGTTTCCACATGCGTGAGAAGTAAACACACCCACAGGACCACACAGCCTGTGCTGAGTCTCCCAGCTCTGAGAGAAGCCTAGGCTGGGCCCACCCGCATTCACAGGCTCCACAGTGGAGCCCAGAGGCCTTGTTGTCCACATTCTCTCCTCCTTCCTCACTCCAGCTGCTAGGGGAGTGAGAAGGGAGGGCCTGGCCAGGATTCCCAGGGCCCACTGAGCAGCCTGGGGCACACTGTTCACAGGTAGCACAGGCTGAACTCGGGCACAGGGGCCTGGGAGGGGGGTAGGGGGGGAGGGTTCAGGTGCTGTGGGCAAGTGTGTCCCCTCCAATCTCAGTTTGCAGGGCCTCATGTTTGCTCTGAGCTGAGCAGCAGGAGGAAGGGATGAGAGGAAGTGGAAGGACTGGGCCTCAGGTCAAAAGTAAACACAACTCAGTCAACACACTAAACACCAAGGACTTGCCTGTTCTAAACAAGTGAACTATATGGCATGTAAGTTATATTCAACTAGAGGCCCGGTGCATGAAATTCGTGCACTCAGAGGGGGGGGGGGGTGCGGGGCGGGGGGGGGGGGGACGATGGGTCCCTTAGCCCAGCCTGTGCCCTCTCGCAGTCTGGGAGCCCTTGGGAGATGTCCGACTGACAGGTGGAGAGCGGGCCTAAGCTGGCAGTCGGACATGCCTCTTGCAGTCCAGGAACACTTGCTCCTTACCACTCGCCTGCTTGCTAGTTCTTACCACTTGGCTCACCGCTCCTTAGCACTGCCTTGGAGGCAGGAGAGGCTCCCGCCACCGCCACTGCCCTTGCCAGCCCTGAGCCAGGCTTCTGGCTGAGTGGTTCTCCCCCTGTGGGAGTGACCACCTGCATTGAGCATCTGCCCCCTGGTGGTCAGTGTGAATCATAGTGACCAGTCCTTCACTATGTTTAGGCTATGTGTTGATTTGCATATTAGCCTTTTATTATATAGGATAAAGCTATTAAAATATTACTACCAGGCATTATACAAATGTGTAAGCATTAAAATTTTGGTTTCTAAAAATAAACAACAAATGACTCAAAGCAATGAGCACTTAGCAACAGAAAGGGCTGAAAGGGAGGAGACGCGGGGCAGTGGTTCAGCTTCTGACTAATTTACTGGTTATTCTGCAAACACTTCGCTACTCCCAGAAACTGGTGTGTTTGCAGAGTGCAAAGGCCTCGTTACTCAGCCTCTGTCATGGGGTGCCTCCCGGGAGTGCCAATGCCCGCGGCGGATGGCCAGGCAGGTGCCCCTGTGCTTTGCTGAGCCCTGGCCCAGGGCCCACGCGGCGAGGCTGCGTGCTCTCCAAGGTGCACGGAGACTTTCTGAAGATTACTGTGCAGGTTTGGGATGTTTTACAGGAATCATTGTCCAGATCTTTCATGTCCATGGATATGTATTTGCTGAAACTGAAGGATGTGAGAAGTCCTCTATGGCCGGGGCACCGGCCAGGTTTGCTTTCCTAGCTCCCGGCACGGCACCGCCTTTCCTTCCGGCCCCTATTATTATGGAGCAAATGGAGGGATATGGCAAAAGTCTCTCCTAACTGAGGCATCATTTACCCAAAGGGCTTTATGCTTTCCCGCCTCACAGATTCCTGTTAGGGGCCGCATGGTGTGTAATAAACCGGTGATTTGGGGACATGTTAAGATGTTATCTAGTCAGATATATTGTAGAATGAAGTACAGGAGTAATAAAATTTCTGTTTAGCAAACTCTTCTCTCCCCTTTTTGTCAAAGAATGTGTTCCCTGAGGGGCAAGTCCTGTGAGCAGAGCCGAGACGCCCTGTGGCAGGGCCGAGGCCAGCCTGCGCCCATCCTTGCGAGAGCTGCAAGCAGCCCGCCTTGCACGCTGCCATTACAGAATATTCAGGATCTGTAAAAACTAGCAACTGATATGAAGCCCACGCCCAGGCCTATGCACTGCCCTGCAAGGAGATGGGCTCACTCGCGGTGCTTGGTCTGGGTGGCAGTTGTATGTTGTGGGCGATTTCCAGGAGAAAGATGCTTCTAGCTCCGCATGTACTTCCCGCGGATTCATGTTTCATCTAGAGATTAAAGGGCACAGAGAGGCGTGTAGCATGTGGCGGGTGAGGGACTAGAACTTCTGGCTTCCAACCTGAACTCCGAGGCCAGCACAGACCTGGGTCCCCAGGCCCCTGAACTCGCCTGGAAGGCGGAGCAGGGGGCCTCGGAGCAGTCCTGCAGTGGGGAGACTAAAATGGTACGATTGGTTTTTATATTAGGTAGGTTTGTGTTTCATATTTTCTTGAAAATATGGAAAAATATTTCAGAGAAGAACATTTTCATTTACTTTCACTGAAAGGTTATTGAGGACTACAACTTTTAAAAGCACATAAACATGCCATTTGGTGCATAAACATGCTCAGAAATACCTTTTAAGCAAAAATATATTACAGCTGAATAGCGTGGGGTAAGCAGCGAGCCAGAGAGCAGGAGCCGAGAGCGCCAGGGCAGGTGCTTCGTGCTGCCAACGGGAGACCCAGCGCGATGCTGCAGTGCCAGCATCCCCTTCAACAGCTCAAACAGCAGGAACACTTCTTTTTATTCCAATGCCTGTACTTACAATAGAGAGCAATTGCACTTAAAAATTAAATTTGTGATAAGAAGTTTAGATTAAACATAGACCAATAAGGAACACGTGATTTTCCTATGCAAATGGTGGCTCAGATATTAGTCAAAATCCAAGCCACATCCTGAGACCCTCATGGGTCACAGGCAGGACCACGTGGCTTGTATTTCACAGAAAAGCTTGTTCCTTTTGTCTGCGTTGTTTTCTGATGACTGTCCCCCGGGGAGCAGCTCTGAGGCTCCGTGTAAGGAAAAGGACTCTGCCTGAACGAGGACCAGTGGGAGCCGGGGGAGCGTCTGGGACTGGGGGTCTGGCTGAGGGCCGCTCAGCGAGAGGCAGGAGCCTGGGTATTTCCCAAGTAATGTTCAGCACCCGAGGTGAAGGATGGATTTCAAGACCACGCGCTGTGTTTACTTTACAAGGTGTTGGCCTGGCATGCCTTACACTGTGACACACTAATTCTTGCACCTGTCTCTCCTTGAGAGGCTGAGAGGGGCCGCCCGCGTGGCCCTGGGTGTGTGCAAGCACAGGCTCTGAAGCTGGCCTGTTAGTTTAGCTCCTGACGTATTAGCGTGTGAGTTGGCCAAGTTACTAGACTCCTTTTTCTGAGACCTGGGTTCCTCCTTCCTAAATGGAGGCAGCAGTCACTTGTATCTCAGAGTCTGGGGATGCAGCACGGCTCCGGGCCAATGGGGTGGGAGGGAGTGGAGTCCTCTTCCTCAGCGGGAAATCCTTGGAAAGGCGTGCAAGGCGGCCACATCCTGTGTGAGGCCATGGCATTGTAACGTGCCTACGTGCTGCCAGCCCACGTGTGCTCCTGCCACCCCCATATCACCCCAGTAGCCACCGTTCAGAGCTGCACATGATCACAGGCTTTGCATATAAGTAGACCCACCATACAATATGCATCCAAGGGACCTTTCCCCATTGATTCCTTCACTGAGGATATTTCCCCATTGATTTTTAGAGAACGTGGAAGGGCAGGAGTGAGGGTGGGGAAGAGAAACATAGATGTGAGAGAGACACATAGATTGGTGACTCCCAAGCGCCTCCCTACTGGGCCTGGGTCGAACCTGCAACCCAGGTACCTGCTCTTGACAGGAAATCTGCAGGCTGGCACTCTAACCATTGAGCACACCACCCAGGCCTCCAAGAGACCCTTTTATTTTATTTTTTTTTACAAGAAAATAAATTATTATTCATCAATTCATGTTGTTCATTAGAGTCCACATATGAGTTAGATCATGCAACACTTACCTTTCTCTGACTGGCTTATTTCACTTAGCATAATGCCCTCCAGGTCCCCCCATGCTCATAGAAGTATCAGACTGTCAAACCTCAGAGGGAAGGCAGGGGAAAGTGGTGTTTGGTGGGGAAGAGATCAACCAGTGAACTCATGCGCGAATATGCATAACCCATGGACACAGATGGTGGGTTGGGGCTGGAGGCGGGGTGGGAGAGATCAATGGGGGTTTCCTCCTTTGGGGGAATATATGTAATGCTTTCAACAATAAGGATTTGTAAACACACACACACACACACACACACACACACACACACAAGAAAATAAATGACTAAATAGTACGCTGACGTAAGTGGTATTCCTAGGCTGTCATGGGAGCCAGGAGGAGGAAGGGCCTACCTCTTCCTGGGTGAGACAAGGAAACCTTAGAACGATATTACATGAGCAGGAGCTCACCAGGTGAGCAGGTGGGAGAAGGGACCACAGGAAGGAGTGTATATGCAGAATGAGAAACAGCATCGGCAAGGGCATGAAAGGCTGGAGCCATGTGACATTTAGGAAGGCATGCCCAGGTCAGCATCACTGGAGATGGAATGAGACAGCCTTTGGTTGCCTAGCTACTGGGTCTCAGTTATCCAGATTCAGTTTTTTTTGTTTTTCAAGTTCCTCATGGTACCTCAGGCTGCTGTGCTCATCCCTCTTTAGGATGCTTCTTCAAGAGCTCTTTGTTCTTCAGATCTCACGTCCAATGTCACTGCTTCACCAGGGCTTCGTCTGACCATACCTTAGAGTATGCTCCTTCTTCCCACCTGCTAATGTCACATGACCTTGTTTTCTTTTCCGTATAGTGTTCTCCATCAGTGGAAATTACTATATTAATTAATTAGTTCCCTTGTTTATTGTATTTATCTCCCCATTAGAATGTAAGCTTTATGAGGGCGGAAACCTTCTCTACCCTTTTTTTCTTTATTGATTAAGGTATTACATATGTGTCCTTACCCCCTCCCAGTGCTTCCTCCCCCTTCCCACCCCCCCCACCACCGCTCATGCCCTCACCCCCTGGTGTCTGTGTCCATTGGTTAGGCTTATATGCATGCATACAAGTCCTTTGGTTGATCTCAAGAGACCCTTTTAAAAGGAAGTGAAAGGAAAGCCAACATCTGGCACTCAAATTCATGGCCTCAGCCTCACCACAGCCTCCCTGCCTTTGTTAGGACATGCCCGGAATGAAGTCAGATCAGTGAGTGCAAGTCCTTACATTTCTGTCCTTGCACATCTGACCTGCGGAGTCAAGTTCAGCCCACTGCTAGTAGTGAGGCCTAGAAACAGGGCCGGTCATGGGGTAGGCCCTGGCCCATTCTGAGAGCCCTCTCCAAAGCCAGGCCTGGACCAGCGGCTGGGCCCTCACCCCCTCGCAGGGGGACCACATGAGAGCCCAGAGCACAGAGGAAGGACCCCCCCCTCCCGCCCCCGCCCCGGGTTGCCCCATGACGCCTGGACCAGCACCTGGAGGAGCCTCGGTGTGGCTGCTGTCTTCAGGCCCCAGACCGCCAGCTTCCCTGGATGAACACCTGCTGACCTCTAAGATCCATTTGCTTCCTTTTCCTCTTCCTCTTTCCTCCTCTACAAGGGGCCTGCTTTGAAATGAGGCATACACTCAAAGCAAACAGACTTATGATCATTTCTGGTTCAGAGGGCAGGTCCCTTCCTCCAGGCACGGATCCCCTCCTTGCCCCTCCCGGGCCTGCTCCCTCGGCTGCCTTTGCTCCTAAGGGGACCTCTGTGCCAACAGCGTGAATGGCAGAACCAGGTGCAGAGATGCCCCTCCCTGGGCAGGGAGGGCCGAGGCTCTGGCCGGTATAAATGCCTCGGACGTGCTCATGAGAAAAGAGAAGAAAACGAGAACAAACTGGGACAATTTGTGGAGCTCCTCAGCCCCACCCAGGAGGCCCGCCTGGCCTTGACTGGCCGGGAGTTCCGCAACTCAACTTCCCCTGGAGGCCCTAGGGTACCCGCGCCTTGCGGCCTCCGCAGCCGCCATTCCTCCCACCCAGGCTTCTCCGTGAGGACTTGCCCACTGCATCATTTCAAGATGGGGAGAGGCAATGTCCCTCCTGGGGTCCCCGTCCTGTGGCCTCTGCTCTTTGGACTCCTGGGTAAGTGACTATGACGAGCTGGCAAGGAGAGGGGTGTGGAGGCTGCGGGTCTGAAATGGTCCCAGCCCTGGTGCGACTCCTATTCCAGAAGCAATGGTGACCCGCTCACTCTCTTGGCCATTTCTGCAAAAGCCAGTGCTGCCCGGCCCCACAGAGGGCCCTGCACTGCGCGGTCTCCCCAGCGAGGCCTGGTGTAGGGGGCTCACTTTGCTGCATTTTGCACAAAGTTTTGTTAACTGGAACATCCTAGTTCCAATAGCATTCTTTAATACATATATATATATCTTTATTGATTCCAGAGAGGAAGGGAGAGGGGGAGAGAGAGAGAAACATCAATGATGAGAGAGAATCATGGATCACTGCCTCCTGCATGCCCCCAGTTGGGGGTCAAGCCTGCAGCCTGGTCATGTGCCTGACCAGGAATCGAACCCTGACCTCCTGGTTCACAGGCTGATGCTCAACTGCTGAGTCATGCGGCTGGGCCCAATTGCATTCTTAAGTCCAAATCCAAGCCAGGTTCTGAGCCCACAGTTAAGCTGAACTATCCCTTCCTTGAACGCCACCTAATGTCCACCAGGCTTCATCCTCAGAGATCCTGGGAGGAGCAGGTGGGAGCCCTCGAAGCTGGCAGGTGGCTCCCCGGAAGGAGCAGCCCTGGGCTCAGGGCCGCAGCAGGCCCGCACTGACAGTGGGAGCTGCTGCTACGCTGTCTCTGGCCTTTGATTTCTCACATCAAACTGTCTTCCTTAACCGTCTGAGACAGGCTCCACCAGCGCGGCTTCCGCTGCCTTTGTTCTTGGAGGTCAGGGCAGGAGGGAGGCGCAGGACTAAAGGAAGGGTGCAGGTTGGATGAGGTAGAGGATCTGGGGTGGGCCCGCCTTTGTTCCCCAATATGTCCCATTGCATCCTTTTCTGGGTTTGCTCCCTCCCTCTGCTCCAGCCCTCCCTCCTTTAGGGCTGGCTCTGTCCTTCCCAACTGTGAGCCCTTCCTCCTAAGGCTTCACCTGTTCCCTCCTTAGCAGTGACTCCTGTCCCACCTCCAACGTGGGTCCCTGACTCCTGTCCCACCTCCAACATGGGTCCCTGACTCCTGACCCACCCACCCGATCACCTCAGACAGGTGCGTCCTCCACGCGGCCATTCCACGGACTTCAGGGAGCTGGCCGCTGACTGGGCGCTGTGGCAGCTCTGGGCCGGGCACAGCTGCAGGAGAGCACCCCTCCCCCAAACGCCACTGACACGCACAGGTCCATCAGGAGGAGAAGTGCCAGGTCTATAGAGTGACCTCTGTCACGAGGACCTGCTAGGGCTAACCCTCCCATGGGCCCTGGTCCCCTCTCACCCTCTGCTCTCTCAGCCTTCTCAGGGGTTTGCTCCACTCCCGTCTTTTCAGTCTTCATGCATCTCAACCTTTCCCATCAGCGTCCAAACACAAGCACAAATACCCCTCAGGAGATCAAAGGCCAGGTTCTGTGGCCAGGATGTGCAGAGGCCCTTGCCAGCTCCCGAGGGTTTAAGCCCGAGGTCCCCTGGCCCTGGGTGGTAAGGACTTCCACCCTAAGACCTGCCTCATCACTCCCAGCACTGCCTCCCTCCTCCTCCTCACCCTTAACTTCTTCACATTCCCTATTTCCACTTCTCACCTCCCACTCACTCGTTTACTTCATGTTGATTCTTCCACTGGGTAGCAATGTGCACCCCCTCAATGGAGCCCAGCTGCAGGCCCCAGTCCCACGGCAGACCCACTCCTTCCGCTGCTTCTCACCATGCCTGCTCCTCAGGCTGCTTTTGGCTTTTACCATCTTGTTCTAAATGGCATCTTAGGCTGTTCCTTATTTGTTGTTGTTCTGGTGTTTTTTGTTTGTTTACTAGAGGCCCAGTGCATGAAATTCATGCACGGAGTGGGGGGTGTCCCTCAGCCCAGCCTGCACCCTCTCCAATCTGGTGCCCCCTCGAGGGATGTCCAACTGCCCGTTTAGGCCCAATCCCGGTAGGGCAGCTGGACATCCCTCTCACAATCCAGGACTGCTGGCTCCCAACTGCTCGCCTGCCTGCCTTCCTGATTGCCCCTAACTGCTTCTGCCTGCCAGCCTGATCACCCCCTAACCACTGCCCTGCCAGCCTTATGGACACCTAACTGCTCCCCTGCCAGCCTGATTGCCCCCAACTTCCTTCCTCTGATGGCCTGGTCACCCCTAACTGCCCTCCCCTGCAGGCTTGATCACCCCCAACTGCCCTCCCTTGCAGGCCTGGTCCCTCCCAACTGCCCTCCCCTGCTGGCCATCTTGTGGTGGCCATCTTGTGTCCACATGGGGGCAGCCATCTTTGACCACATGGGGCAGCCATCTTGTGTGTTGGAGTGATAGTCAATCTGCATATTACTCTTTTATTAGATAGGATAGAGGCCTGGTGCATGGGTGGGGGCCAGCTGGTTTGCCCTTAAGGGTGTCCTGGATCAGAGTGGGGGTTCTCTTAGGGTGTGGGGCGGCCTGGGCAAGGGGCCTGTGGTGGTTTGCAGGCCGGCCACGCCCCCCGCGACCCAAGCCAAGGCCCTGGTATCTGGGATTTATTTATCTTCTATAATTGAAACTTTGTAGCCTTGAGTGGAGTCCACGGCAGGCCAGGGTGTGCAGGAAGCTTGGCTTCCTCCATTGCCAGGGAAACCCAAGCCTCCTGCTAGATCCGTGGCCGCAGCCACCTTGGTTGGGTTAATTTACATACTTTCTCCTGATTGGCTGGTGGGCATAGCTTGTGGGTGTAGCGGAGATACAGTCAATTTGCATATTACTCTTTTATTAGATACGATTGTTCACAGTATTATAGATGTCCCCCGTTTCTCCCTGCACCCCGCCCCCCTCCCCCCAGCCCCTCTCCTTCACCACAGGTTGCTCTGGTTTTCGTCTCTGCTTCAGGAAGGATTTACTGACTTCCCTCTACTCAAAAGGAGGAGTGAACTCCTGGACAACCCCCCCGCCCCATTCCATCTCACAGTTCCCCTAAATGTTTATGTCAAATCTTTACATTATGATAATTATACCAGTAATATTTATAGCTGAGTTATACATTGTATTATGAGTACTCTCCTTTCTTTCCTTTTTAAAAAATATATATTTATTGATTTCAGAGAGGAAGGGAGAGAGATAGAGAAACATCAATAATGAGAGAGAATCATCGACTGGCTGCCTTCTGCACGCCCCCCACTGGGGATCGAGCATAAAACCTAGGTATGTGCCCTGATGGGGAAGTGAACCGTGACCTGGTGCATAGGTCGACGCTCAACCACTGAGCCATGATGGCTGGGCAGTAATAGCCTCATTTTAAAATTTGCTTTGCTTTCTTCATATATATTAATTCACCTAAAAAGCCCATCAGATGTAGAGATTTCTTTTCCATGCTCCCGAGGCAATCTCTCAGGTTCCCTGTTCCTCTCAGAACCACCACCACCCACCCCACCCCACCCCACCCCCCCGTGCCCCGGAAGCATCTGTCCACCTCCAGTCAATACTTGCTGCTCCCAGGTCACTGCTCAGCTCCTGTCCAACAGTTTTCCATTACTGACATCTGGAAATGTTAGTTTCCCTCTTGTAGATCCCTTTCTTGTTTCTTGTTTTATTTTCTCATTTTGATGCAGGACTTTTTCTAGGAGCTTCCCGAGAGAGGGCTCATGGTAGGAGATTGTTTAAAACCTTATGCACTGTTAGGGTAATGCTAAGCTGCTGTAACAAACAGATCCCCAAAATGACTTTAAAAAATTAACAAGTTTAAAAGTAAAATACACTTTATTATAAAAGTAAAATAAAATGACTTTATCATAGGGTGGTGGGACCTCTGCTCCATGTAATCATTCAGGGTCCCAGGCTGAAGGTGGTTCTGTCATCTTCTACAAGTGGTTCCCATGTTATCATCATTTCAGCCAAAGGCAAGGGCACAAGAACAGAAATAAAAGAAAAGAGATTTTATATATATATCCCGTGCCTTCACAGTCCTCTGGCCGGAGCTTCAACACATAGCTATACCCAGCTACAAGCAAGGTTGGGAAATGTGTGCAGGAAGAAGAGAAAAATGCATCTAGCAGTCTACAGACCTTATATGTCTTAAAATGTCTTTATTCTAGTCACACATTTGTTCAGTGTTTAGCTTGTTATAGAATTCTAGGTTGGACGCTGTATTTCCTCAGAATTTTAAAGGCATTAATTCACTGTTTCTAGCACCTAGATAGTGAAGTCTGATATTATTTCAAACTAGAGGCCCAGTACATGAAAATTCATGCACTGGAGGGGGTGTCCCTCAGCCTGGCCTACCCTCTCTCACAGTCCAGGAGCTCTCAGAGGTGGGAGGCAACCCAGTGACCAGGGGAAGGCAATAACCCCATCACACCTCTGTTGCTGCCACTGACGGCAGTGCAAGCCTCGGCCAGCCCTGGTTACCTGAGCCTCGGGCGGCCCTGGGCGGCTGAGGGGCTGAGGAGACTGGGGGACTCTGGAGGCAGGCACATGGCAAGGCCAGGCCCACTGCCCCGGCAGGGCTGAGAAGACTGGGTGCTACCATCTTGTGGCTGTGGGTGCTGCCATCTTTGAGGGTGTGGAAGTCAATTAGCATATTCCCTCCTTATTAGCTGTGGGCGCCACCATCTTTGTGACAGCATGAGGGTCGATTATCATATTCCTTCTTTATTAGATAAGCTACTCATTATTTCTCTGGAAAATTTAGGATTTTAAAACAACTACTGTTGCTTTAAAATCTCATGATGTAGTGCTGTAGTGAGGATTCTTCTTTCTTTGTGTGAGGAACTTACAGAGTAGAAAGTTGTGTCATTTCTGGGAAATTTTCTTGCATTTTCTTCTCTGATAATTGCCTCCAATCCATTTCTCTGTTCTGTCTTTCTGAAATATTATCTGGATGTTTGACCTCCTGGATTGACACTTTATTAATTTTCTGTCTTCCAACTTTGTCATTTTATTTTTCTTCTGGGGAGATAGCCTCAGCCTCTGGGGTCTTCTAATTCTTCTAGTGAATTTTGAAATTTTGAGTTTTAAAATTTTTTTTCAAAAGTTCTTTATTGTTTTTGGTATGCTCCTTTAAGAAATAATATGTTTTTATTTTTGTTTTTTTCCATAGGTGCTATATATTTACTTATTTTGTTTAGGACATTTGAAATGGTTTTGCTTTCTGCATTGTCTCCGTTTTCTCTGAATTTTGTTCATAGAATGCTTGTTTTAGCATTTGTATTTCAAATTAGAGATTTCCTCAAATACAGTGATCTCAGAATGTCTTTTGTATTTGAGAGTGAGGCACTAAAATGATGCTAGAAGCTCTGTGTTCGGGGTGGAGCCTGCTAACTTACGGACTTAGCTCCAAGGTCACTCGGCAGAGATGTGGCACCTGTGATTGGGAAGACCCTGAAAATGTCAGTATCTGCAGGCCTTTTCTAGTGTGGGATAACTTCTCTGCACAAAAGAAAACTTCCAGATTTCTGCTTAGAAAGAGTAAGCATAGCTACCAATATGTTAGGAGCTGAATAGGGCAAGAAAAATGAGTTTTACAGTTGAGAATGAATCACACACTTTGAGAACAACTAATCCTGACTTTGGCAGTACCTGGGATCCACGAACCAGGGTTTCTTTGATTTCAGTATCTCCAGAGGTAAAACCCCAGGCTCACATGAGGGCCAGGGCTGTATTCACCTCAGTACTTGAATAGAAGGAGGGATATGGGATTGAGATGGGTTCTAGCTGCACTGTATTTCAATCTTCCATTCTGTATCTAGTCACACATCACACCCCGTATCTTCAGAGCAATTCCTGACCCTTTCAGAATTCCACATAATGAATAACGGACCAGTCAGTGGTGACTCTCACCCCTGACACAAGCCTTGTGTTGAAGCATTCTCTGTTCTGTTGGAGAGTCACCCTTCACCCACCTGCTGTTAATTATCTTGAAGAATGTTTATGTATCTTCTGCTGTTGTTATTTCTCAGTTCTCTGTCTTTATAGAGTTATAATTTTGTTATTATTTTACTTCGGTTCTTCTGGGAGATTCTTAAACCTGCATGCATACTCATTCACTTTTCTGTTCACTTCAGTCATGGTCTTCCCAGCATGCAGATCTGCACTCAATATAGTAAAGAGTGGCCTCCATACTGTCCCTCGATCCAATGCACACTTCCCAGGTCCCGTCTTTCTTGATCTCTTTGCAACAATCAACTCAGATACCCACCATATTTTTCTAGAGCCCCTCATCTTTTTGCTTTCTGCATATAACCTTGTAGTTGTTTTTCTTCCTTCTCCGCCTCACTCATGAGTTTCTTTTATTCTCTCTGACATGATGGAGCACCCAGGGCTCCCTCAGCAGCTGTTGTCTCCCCACAGATGCTCTCGTCAGCCCCGTGACTTTAAGTCAAGCTGTACTTACCTTGCTTCCACCTGTATGTCTGTTGTTTGACCTCTCAAATGAGATCTAAGCTCAGGCATCTA
This sequence comes from Corynorhinus townsendii, assembly GCA_026230045.1. NCBI lineage: Eukaryota > Metazoa > Chordata > Mammalia > Chiroptera > Vespertilionidae > Corynorhinus > Corynorhinus townsendii. The sequence continues at coordinate 98,810,021 of JAPDVU010000004.1, read as the reverse complement.
AACAATCAGACACAGCCTCTTGAATGTCTAATCAACATGTAGAGTTCAAAATGTCCAATATTTCCAACCTCTGCATCCTTTCTTATCCATCTGAGTAAGTAGAACCAATATTCAACTCTTTGCTAAGCCCCAAAACTAGGAGTTTCTTTGATTTCTCTCTTTTCCTCTCAATCACCACAGCGGACTCTCAACACATCCTGTTGATTCTACTTCTCTAATTTGAGACATACCTTGTATTGGCCCACTTAACTTTATCTCCCCTATTACTGCCCCAGTCCAACCAATATAATATAAACCTAGTCATGAAGAAACATCACGCAAGCCCAATTGAGGGACATTCTATAAAGTAACTGGCCTGTAATGTTAAAAAGATCATGATGAAAGATTATTTGACAGTGCAATATACAGATCTTGTAACATAGAAATCTATACCTGAAACCTATATGATCCTATTATCCAGTCACCCCAATAAATTTTAATTAAAAAAGAAAGAAAATTTGATATGGTTAAAAATATTCCAGCCTCACCGGATTTTTGTTAATGAATTAATGCATATAAAGTGCTAAGCAGCCCAGCCAGTGTTTCTCAGTGGTTGAGCATCAACCTATGAGCCAGGAGGTCATGGATTGATTCCCTGCCAGGGCACATGCCTGGGTTGTAGGTTCCATCCCCAGTGAGGAGTGTGCAGGAGGCAGCTGATTCTCTTCATTGATGTTTCTACTTCTTTCTCTCCCCTCCCTTCCTCTCTGAAGTCAATAAAAATATATTTTTAAAATAAAAAATAAAGTGCTAAGCAATATACTTAGTATGTAGTAAGCCCTCAATAAAACCATTACATGTGATTATTATTAACTAAAGGATACTGTGTGAGAATGCTTTGCAAATTATAATTTATCGTATAAGCATGTTATAATGTTATTAAAGGATCTGAATAAACATGTGCATGATTTAGAAAAGTTTGAAAAATGTCATGAAAGTTAAAGTAAGATGAAGAACTGCTGCAGACTGGAAAGGACTAAAGAGACACAAGAACTAATATCCTGATTCTGATTTGGATTAGTTTGCTATCAAACACATTATTGGGACAACTGGCAAACTTGAAAGGGGCGTGAGGATGAGGTGGCCGTGAAGCGTCAGTGTGAATTTCCTGATTTTGATGGTGGAATTATGGTTGTGTCCGAGAATATATAAAGTGTTAAATGATGATGGAATAGCAGATTACTAAATAAATCCCAACTGGTTTGGGGGCAGGGGGAGTTCTTCGCTGTGTACTTACTACGAAAGAATTTGTTCCTTTCAAAAATAACAAATTAATAAAAATTAATTAGATTCTGTTATTCTAGTGGCTTCTCAATGTATTTGAAATAAAGCTTAACTCTTTACTGTGGCCTTGAAGTCCCCCTTTAACCTTGTTTCTTACAATTTTCTTATTCAATGACCACATGTCAGCCACCTTGGTCTTCTATTTGTTCTTGCATCAGATTGAGCTCATTAAGCCCAGGTATTCCCGTGCACCATCGCTCTTTGACATCCTCCTCCTGGCTTTCCACAGCCGCCTGCCATCTGTCAGAACTCAGTTACGCTATCTCCTCAGTCGCACCTTTCCCACCTTTCCCCGCTCTGCCATCTACCGCAGTATCCCTGCTCCCTTAGCCGCACAGAGCCTCGGGTGCATTTATAGTCTTGCATGCTTTGTCTCTCTTCTTTACTTGACTATAAGTCCACAGCTGTTTTGTTGACACTGACATGGCCAGAGTTTGGCAAAATACCAGGCACAATTTAAGAGCTCAACATTCCCAAATAATTAATTATATTTTAAAGTACTACCATCCCGAACTTGCAAATTTACGCCTAATTTATCCCCACCACCTCCTTTGGCCTAGTTGATTATTTCTGGAAACTAAAAACACTTGGAAAAGCATTCAGCTCACATGAGGCCAGGATCTACCTGGTACATACCTCCTATCTCCAGAGATCACTGCTCCTTAGGTTTCATCTGCATTCAAGGGCTTCTACCGCACGCCTAACATGCCGATGATAAATCACATTACTTAAAGAGCCCTCCAACACCTGGTACTATATGAATGATGGAGTCTGAGGGCTCAGTGTTCCTGCAACAGAATGCTTAGGATTTATCCATTCAGGACAGCGACTCACTGCCAAGTGTGAGCCTTAACTAAAGCTGTTTGCACATCCTACCTTTAACCCAACTAACCACAATACCCAATTACAGGCACCCTGTGCAAGGGCCATGATCTCTATGCAATCTCCAGGAAGTGAAACTTCTCTCTCCTACCCACAAGAACAAATAATGCACCATATTTTAATTATCTTTTTCGGTTTACACACAATAGTATTCACACTTTTGCTATATGGTTCTATAAATTTTGCAAATGCTCAGTTATGTAACCACTTGGTTCACCAAAATGTAGAACATTTTTATCAGCCTTCAAAGTTCCCTCATACCCTATGTCATCAACCTATCATCCCCACCCCCCGCTCTGGGGAACTCCAGAACTGTCCTGTGTGCCAATTGCCCTGCCAGTTGTAGACTGTCATACAACTGGATCATATAATATGTAGCCTTTGGAGTCTGGCTACTTTTGCTCAGCAGAGTGCCTGTGACACCGATGTTACTGCTTGCCTCAGTATTTCTGTCTTATTGCCGAGAGTCTCACTGTATGGCTGTACATACCACAGTGTGTCTAATGATTCACTAGTTAAAAGGCAATTGAGTGGTTTCCAGGTTTTCAATGAAACCTCTTGAAACATCACTTTTTTATTTCATTATTTTCTTGCTTGCTTCCTTGCTTGCTTTATTTAATTAAAATAAAATTTTAATTAAGTTGACATACAATATTATATTGGTTTCAGATGTACCAAACAGTGATTAGACATTTATATATCTTACTAGAGTCCTGGTGCATGAAATTCATGCAACGGGGGGGGGGGGGGGAGTACGGGGGGGTCCCTCAGCCCAGCCTGCACTCTCTCCAATCTGGGACCCCTCGAGGGATGTCCAACTGCCCATTTGGGATCGGGTCTAAATGGGCAGTCACATCCCTCTCACAATCCAGGACTGCTGGCTCCTAACTGCTCGCCTGCCTGCCTTCCTGATTGCCCCTAACTGCTTCTGCCTGCCAGCCTGATCACCCCTAACCACTCCCCTGCCAGCCTGATTGATACCTAACTGCTCCCATGCCAGCCTGTTTGCCCATAACTGCCCTCCCCTGCAGGCCTGGTCACCCCTAACTGCCCTCCCCTGCAGGCCTGGTACCTCTCAACTGCTCTCCCCTGCAGGCCTAGGTCCCCCCCCCCAACTGCCCTTCCCTGCAGGCCCAGTCACCCCCAACTTCCTTCCTCTGATGGCCTGGTCACCCCTAACTGCCCTCCCCTGCAGGCTTGATTACCCCCAACTGCCCTCCCTTGCAGGCCTGGTCCCTCCCAACTGCCCTCCCCTGCTGGCCATCTTGTGGTGGCCATCTTGTGTCCACATGGGGGCAGGATCTTTGACCACATGGAGGCAGCCATCTTGTGTGTTGGAGTGATGGTCAATCTGCATATTACTCTTTTATTAGATAGGATAGAGGTCTGGTGCATGGGTGGGGGCCAGCTGGTTTGCCCTTAAGGGTGTCCTGGATCAGGGTAGGGGTTCCCTTGGGGTGTGGGGTGGCCTGGGCAAGGGGCCTGTGGTGGTTTGCAGGCCAGCCATGCCCCCCAGTGACCCAAGTGGAGCCCCTGGTATCTGGGATTTATTTATCTTCTACAATTGAAACTTTGTAGCCTGGAGAGGAGCCAAGCCTTTTGCTCGCTCTGTGGCGGCAGCCATTTTTGTTGGGATTTATTTATCTTCTATAATTGGAACTTTGTAGCCTGGAGTGGAGGCCTGGGCAGGCGGAAAGCTTGGCTTCCTCCATTGCCTGGGAAACCCAAGCCTCCCTCCTGCTCTCTGTGGCCACAGCCATCTTGGTTGGGTTTATTTGCATATTCGCTCCTGATTGGCTAGGGGGCATGGCAGAGGTAGGTCAATCTGCATATTACTCTTTTATTGATAAGATGAAGTGATCAACCCGTTATGTCTAGTACCCATCTGGCACCATACATAGTTATTACAATATTATTGATTATATTCCATATGCTGTACTTTACATCCCATAACTATTTCTATAACTGGAAACTTTTACATCTTAATCCATTCACCTTTTTCACCCAGCCCCCCAACACTCTCCCATCTGATAGCCAACATTTGTTCTCTGTATCTATGAGTTTTTTTTCCTGTTTGTTTGTTTATTTTGTTCTTTAGATACCACTCACAAGTGAAATCATATAGTATTCGTCTCTCTCTGACTTATTTCACTTAACAGAATACTCTGTAAGTCCATCCATGTTGCCACAAATGGCAAGAATTCATTCTTTTTTGTGGCTGAGTGATATTCCATTGTACACATGTACCACATCTTCTTTATTCAATTGTCCATTGATGGGCACTAAGGTCACTTCTGTATTGTGGCTATTCTAAATAGCTCTGCAATGAACATAAGGGTGTGGATATATTTTCAAATTAGCGTTTTGGGTTTATTTAGATAAATACCCAGAAGTGGAATTGTAGGGCCATATGGCAGTTGCATTTTTAATTTTTTTAGGAAACTCTATACTGTTTTTCAAAGTGGCTGCACTAGTCTGCATCCCTACCAAGAGTGCACGAGGGGTCCCTTCTCTCCTCGCCAGCACTTGTCATTTGTGGATTTGTTGATGGTAGCCATTCTGGCAAGTGTGAGGTGGCACCTCACTGTAGTTTTAATTTGCGTTTTTCTGATGGTTAGTGACATTGAACGTCTTTTCATATGTCTCTTGGCCATCTGTATGTTCTCTTTGGAGAAGTGCCCTTTTTAAAACTGGATTGTTTGAGGTTTTCTTGGTGTTAAGCTGATTTATATTAAAATGGGCTAAGAACATTTATTAAGTCCATCTGGTCTAATGTGTCATTTGAAGTCACTGTTTCCTTGTTAATTTTCTGTCTGGATGATTTATTCTTTGATGTCAATGGTGTGTTAAAGTCCCCTAATATGTCTGTATTACTGTCCATCTCTCCCTTTATGTCCATCAGTATTTGTTTTATATATTTTAGTGCTCCTATCTTGGGTGGGTAAATGTTCACAAGGGTTATATCCTCTTGTTGGAGTACTCTCTATATATCATTGTGAAATGTCTTTCTTTGCCTCTTGTTACAAGCTTTATTTTATTATTTTTTAAAAAATCTTTATTGTTGAGAGTATTACAAATGTCCCCTCACCCTCCCTCCACCCAGTTCCCACCCCATCCCAGGCTTTCACCACCCTATTGTCTGTGTCCAGAGGTAAGATCTTTGGTTAATCTCTTCCTGTCCCCTCTCCCACCTTCCCTCTAAGATTCATCAGTCTGCTCCATGCTTCCATGTCTCTGATTCTGTTTCACTCTCCAGTTTATTCCATTCATTAGATTTCTTATTTGTTGATTTTTAGATTCAATTATTGCTAGATATGTATTTATTTCCATTTTATTGTTCATATTTTTTTTATCTCTTCTTCTTGTTCTTGTTCTTATTATTGTTGATGTTGTTCTTCCTCTTCTTAAAGAATACCCTTCAACATTTCATGTAATACTGGTTTGGTGGCAATGAACTCCTCTAGCTTTTTCCTGTTTGTAAAGCTCGTTATCTGACTCTCAATTCTAAAAGAGAGCTTTGCTGGGTAGAGTAATCTTCGTTGTAGGTCCTTGCTATTCATCACTTTGAATATTTCTTGCCAGTCCATTCTGGCCTGCAAAGTTTCTATTGAGAAACCAGCTGACAGTCTTATGGGTGCTCCTTTGTAGGTAACTAACTACTTTTCTCTTGCTGCTTTTAAAATTCTCTCTTTGTCTTTAACCCTTGGCATTTAATTATGATGTGTCTTGGTGTGGACCTCTTTGGATTCCTCTTGTTTGGGACTCTCTGGGCTTACTGGACTTGTAAGTCTATTTTGTTCATCAGGTAGGGGAAGTTTTCTGCTATTATTTCTTCAAAGAGGTTTTCAATACCTTGCTCTCTCTATTCTCCTTCTGGCACCCCCATAATTTGGATGTTGTTACGCTTGAAGTTGTCCCAGAGGCTCCTTACACTATCATCATATTTTTTGGATTCTTTTTTCTTTTTGTTGTTCTGCTTGGTTGTTTTTTGCTTCCTCATATTCCAAATTGTTGATTTGATTCTCAGAATCTTCTACTCTACTGTTGAATCCCTGTAAATTATTCTTTATTTAAGTTAGTGTATGCTTAATTTCTAACTGGTCCCTTTTCATGTCTTTGACATTCTCACTAAGATCCTTGAAAGTCTCATGAAGATCCTGGAGTAACCTTATAACCATGATTTTGAACCATGTACCCAGTAGTTTGCTTGCTTCCATTTCTTTCATTTGTGACATGTTTCTTTGTCTGCACATTTTGGCTGCTTCCCTGTGTTTGTTTCTATGTATTAGGTAGAGCTGCTATGTGTCCTGGAATTGGTAGAGTTGCCTTGTGTAGTAGGTGTCCTGCAGGGCCCAGTGGCTCAACTTTCCCAGTCACCTGAGCTGGAAACTCTAGGTGCACCCCTGTGTGGGCTGTGTGCACAATCTTGTAGTTGAGCTTTGGTTGCTGTAGGTGTCACTGAGAGGAATTGACCTCCAGTTCAATTGTCTTTGAGGACCAGCTGCAACTACAGTGGAAGAGCTGCTGTGCAGGAAATACCCCTATGGAGGAGGACTTGCTTCAGTGGGGCTTTGGTGCTCACTGAGTCTGCCCATATTTAACATAATTAAATGCCAAGTGTGTTGCTTATGAATGTGTAGAGTTGTAATCTGCTATGGTCTGAAGCTGTCCAGTGGGTGCACTGGCTCTAGGGCCTCCAAGGAGGTGCAAAGTCAGCCACTGCCTAGGACCACCCTGCAGGAGCTACAGAAGGATCTGCAGATGGCTGCTACTTGCTATTTGTATTGGACTTGGAAGTGCCCAGGTGAGGCTCAGCTGTGAAGTAAGAGAGGCTGGTGCTAGTGCCAGGTCTTGGGCCTTTTATTGATAAGTTTGGGGCATACTGTCACCAGCTGCTGCTTGATTGAGAGATTTTAGCAAAGTCTGAAGCCTGAGCCAGGACAAGCCATTCATATGGAAAAGGTTCTGCAAAGTGCTTGGGTAGGGATGCAAATTGAATGGGGTGGGTTCTCAGGGAATCCCAAGAGTGGAGCAAAAAGTGTTCTCCAGGCTGATGGAGACTCAGATATGACTACCAGTCAGCCCTGAAAGAAGGTAGGTCCCAGCATGGGAACAATGACCCTTGTGAGCACTCTCATCTGGGAGAAAGCTGCCCCTGACTTCCTGCCCTGATGCCAGACAATCCAGTTCCTCCCAGTTTGTGTCTGGGTCCCCCAAAACCACCCCATGCTGGAAGACCGAGTAAGTTTGTGCACTGGCCCTTTAAATGGGACATCTGGGTCTCCAGCAGCCTCCATGTCACTCAGCCACAATCCCCATTGGTTTTTGAAGCCCGTGGTTGTGGGGACTTCTCTTCCCAGTTCTGGGATCCTGGGCTAGGGGTGTGGTGTGGGACTGGAACTCTTGCTCCTCATGGGCAGCCTCCACAGAGATGATCTCCCTCCCAATTAAAAACATGGGCACAGGTGGGTGTCAGAGCAGCCTGTTTGTGACTCCACCCCTCCTACCAGTCTCAATGTGCTTTCTTCTTTACTTCTCTAGTTGTAGTACTTCCACTCAGCCAGCTTTCAGGTGGTTCTGGATGATGGTTGTTCTGTATTTTAGTTGTAATTTTGATGTCTTTGTGGGAGGTGGCGAGTACAGGCATTTACCTATGCCACCATCTGGGTTCTCTGCTTATATTTTTAGGCTTTGTTCTAAAGTCTACGTTGTCTGATATAGGTATTGCTACCCCAGTTTTTTCCCCATTTGCATGAAATATCTTTTTCCATCCCTTTACTTTCAGTCTGTGTGTCTTTTTACCTGAGATGGGTGTCTGGTAGGCAGCATATACACAGATCTTTTTTTAAAAATCCATTCAAACAATCTAGGTCTTTTGATGTGAGCATTTAGTTCATTTACATTTAGAGCACTTACTGACAGGTATATTATTATTGCCATTTTATTAATTGTTTCCTGATTATGTTTGTGGTTCTCTGTTCTGTCATATTCTCTTGTATGTTAATGACTTCCTATAGTGTTATATTTTGATTCCTTTCTCTTTTTCCTGTATGTCACTTGTAGATTTCTGGTTTCTGGTTTCCATGTGCTTCATATAACCAAGCTGTGTTTATAGCAGTTTGTGGTTTGTTTTTTTTGTTGTTGTTTTTTGCGTGACCACAAGTTTTATTTGGAAAAAGTTTCTAATTATTAAAGCTGCAAGCGAGTTCCTTTCACAATTACAGTTCTAGAGGCATGGTAATTTCAGAGATCCCAGTGTTCAAAGTGTGTTTCAAAATTAATAACAAAAACAAACCCACACCCAAATGAGAGCTCTTAGATGGGTTTGGTATGCACAGCCACTGATTCCAGCTGTTCTCGGAAACAGGCCTACCATCCTTGCAAATCAGGTGGGAAGGAGTCAATGCCCACAGAGGGGAAAAAGTCTCTGAATAAGTTAGCTACTTGGACAACATTATCCACTCCCTAGAGAATACAATAAGATAACAAGCCCCAGTAGTGGGGAACGTGGTATAGCACCAGTTTCACAGGGAACTTCTGGGATTCTAGGGTCAGCAGTTGGCATATCGCACACAAAATGAAAGCAGTCACTAGAAGCAGGAAGAGTACTGAAGGGCAGGGAGTCTCTCCCAGTCCCACCCAGCCTTTTACCTTGCTAACAGCAGAGGCTATGTTTTGCAGTATCTTCGGGATAACGTTTGTCACAGTTAAAAACAAAAAGAAAATCCCCCAATATCATTCCCCAGAAAGTCCATGTCTGCAAAGAAAGAGGGACCTGGTCAGGGTTCCCATGGAGGACTCCGCCTCCCATCCACTTCTGTTTCCACATGATATAAGACATCAGCCAGAGTGTGTTCTACAACAGCGCCCCAGCCCATATCACTCATAGGGCGGTAAGTGATGATCTCTTAAATTTGAACACATTCTAAACACATTGCTCACTCACTCCATGTTTATCTTTTTGTCATTATTATTTACTTCTTTTGTCTGTGTGTGTTTGTGTGTATATTTAAGCTATTTTGTAATTACACATGATCTTTTTACTTTTGCCTTTTTACCTTTGTACCAACTTTATAGTTGGTTGATTCACTGCTTTTAAGTGTTTGCCTTTGTCAGAATTTTTTTTTCTTTCTTATATTTCTTATTCATATGATCCTTTATTTTCTTTTTAAAGAAGTCTATTTAACACTTCTAGTAATGCTGGTTTCGTGGTGATAAAATCCATTGGCCATTTGTTGTCGTTGTTGCTTGTTTGTTTTTGTCTGGGAAACTATCTCTTCTTTGATTCTAAATGATAGCCTTGCTGGGTAGAAATATCTTCCTTGTAGGTCCTGGCTTTTCATCACTTTGAATATTTTGTTCCACTCCCTCCTGGCCTGCAAAGTTTCAGTTGAAAATCAGCTGAAAGTCTTGTGGGGGCTCCCCTGTATGTAACTGCTTTTCTCTGGCTACTTTTAAGATTTGCTCTTTGTTTTTAACCTTTGGCATTTTAATTTTGATGTGTCTTGGTGTGGCCTCTGGAGTTCATCTTGTTTAGGACTCTCTATTTTTACTGGACTTACATGACTATTTCCTTCTTCATATTAGGGAAGTTTTCAGTCATTATTTATTCAAATAGGTTTTCAGTACCTTGCTCGTCTTTCTTCTTTGTGCACCCCTCTGATGCAAGTGTTGCTATGCTCGATGTTGCCCCACAGGTCCTTTAAAGTATCTTCATTTCCTAATATCATTTTTCCTTCTCACTGTCTGATTGGGTGTTTTCTACTACATTGTATTCCAATAGCTGATCCAATCCCCTGATTTATCTAACCTGCTGTTGATTCTTTCTAATGTATTCTTTATCTCAGTTACACATTCTTTACTTCCTTTTTAAGAGTTATTATTTTTATTTGTTTATTTAAATTTTTTTATTGATTTCAGAGAAGAAGGGAGAAGGAGAGATAGAAACATCAATGATGAGAATCATTGATCAGCTGCCTCCTGCATGCCCCTCAATGGAATTGAGCCTGCAACCTGGGCATGTGTCCTGACCAGGAATCAAACCATGACCTCCTGGTTCAAAGGTCAATACTCAACCACTGGCTGGGCACATTCTTCATTTCTGACTGCTTCTTTGTAAAGTTTCTATCTTCTTTCTAAGGTTCTCACTGCGTTAATTTACTCTTCCCCTAAGTTTACTGAGCCGCATATATCTAGTATTTACAACTCCGTGCCGGGAGCTGCCTGTCTTCTTTCCTGCGGGCCTTTTCCTGGAGTTTGCCCTGTTCTTTATTTGGGATGTGTATCCTTGTTTCCTCATCTGGCTTCTCCCTGTGTTTGTTTCTGTGTCGGGTAGATCTGCTGTGAGAGGCCTTGTGTAGCTGTCCTGGGGCCCCGAAGTGGTCTCCCCATTCATCTGAACCAGGTGCACAGGAGGCCTGTGTGAGCCTTGAGTGCATTAGGGGTGGGCGGGGCTGTAAGGGCGGTGCCGGGAGGGACCAGGGGCTGTGTAGGGGCTGCCTGGACCAGACCTCCTGCGGCAGAGCTTGCGTGCGGTGCCGGGTGCGTGTGGCCTTCGTGTGGTGCACTGGGTGGGGGTGTAATTCAGGTGTAATTTTCCTGTGGTTGTGGGGGCTGGGGAAAGGGGGCGCGTGCTTACATTGGACTCCAGGCTCGTGTTAGCCCATGTGTGAACATTTGATGGAATAGGATTCTCCAAAACAATCACTACTCTGGGGGCAAAACAGAGAAGCAAACACAGCGTGCTCCCCGGACCTAACGGGTGCAAGTGCCTGACAGGTGGGCCTGGGACAGCGCAGAGGAGGGCAGAGCGCCAGCGCCAGAATCCAGCACTGCAGGGACGCACAGGGCCGACAGGAAGAAAGTGTTGATGTTAGCACCCATTAAAGGCAGAAGAGGAGGTAGGAGAGGAAAATAAATGGTGGAAATGCTGCGATATCTGATAACAAAATCCTTGTGCCCATTCTAGTGACAAGCCAGGCCGCCCCACGAGCAGCAGGCACCACAGCAGGCAGCGAGAGGAGGACAGCCCACCGCCACTCCCAGGACACCCCCCTGCCATCCGCTGACTCTACCACCCCCACCTCGCAGCCCACCACAATCACCACCTTGTCTGTGGGCAGAGTCCCAGCATCAGTGCCCTCTCCCACACTCACGGCAGCTGAGGGTGCCAATGCCTCCCGGACAGCACTTGCACCCGCCTCAGTCCCCAACACCACCCAGGGGACCACAGGACGGTCCACAGCAGACCTGGGAAACATGGATGCTGCGACTACTACCCCCTCCACCACAGCCCGATCCACCGTTAACCATTCCAGCACAGCCCCAGCCACCACTACACCTTCCACCACAGGCCCAGCCACCACTACACCTTCCACCACAGCTACTGCCACCACTACACCTTCCACCACAGGCCCTGCCACCACTACACCTTCAGCCAAAACCCCCACAACCACTACACCTTCCACCACAGCCCCTTCCACCATTACACCTTCCACCACAGCCCCTGCCACCATTACACCTTCCACGACAGCCCTTGCCACCACTACACCTTCCACCACAGAACCTGCCACCATTACACCTTCCACCAAAACGCCTCCCACCACTACACCTTCCAACACAGCCCCTGCCACCACTACACCTTCCACCAAAACCCCTCCCACCACTACACCTTCCACAACAACCCCTGCCACCACTACACCTTCCACCACAGCCCCTGCCACCACAACCCCTTCTACCACAGCCCCTGCCACCACTACACCTTCCACCACAGCCCCTGCCACCACTACACCTTCCACCACAGCCCCTGCCACCACTACACCTTCCACGACAGCCCCTGCCACCACTACACCTTCCACCCCAGCCCCTGCCACCACTACACCTTCCACCACAGCCCCTGCCACCACTACACCTTCCACCACAGCACCTGCCACCACTACACCTTCCACCACAGCCCCTGCCACCATTACACCTTCCACCACAGCCCCTGCCACCACTACACCTTACACCATAGCCCCTGCCACCACTACACTTTCCACCACAGCCCCTGCCACCGCTACACCTTCCACCACAGCCCCTGCCACCGCTACACCTTCCACCACAGCCCCTGCCACCGCTACACCTTCCACCACAGCCCCTGCCACCGTTACACCTTCCACCACAGCCCCTGCCACCACTACACCTTCCACCACAGCCTCTCCCACCACTACACCTTCCACCACAGCCTCTCCCACCACTACACCTTCCACCACAGCCCCTGCCACTACTACACCTTCCACCACAGCCCCTGCCACTACTACACCTTCAAACATAGCCCCTGCCACCACTACACCTTCCACCACAGCCCCGTACACCACTACAGCTTCCAACACAGCCCCTGCCACCACTACACCTTCCACCACAGCACATGCCACCACTACACCTTCCACCACAGCCCCGCTCACCACTACACCTTCCAACACAGCACCTGCCACCACTACACCTTCCACCACAGCCCCTGCCACCACTACACCTTCCACCACAGCCCCTGCCACCACTACACCTTCCACCACAGCCCCGTACACCACTACAGCTTCCAACACAGCCCCTGCCACCACTACACCTTCCACCACAGCCCCGAACACCACTACAGCTTCCAACACAGCCCCTGCCACCACTACACCTTCCACCACAGCCCCTGCCACCACTACACCTTCCACCACAGCACATGCCAACACTACACCTTCCACCACAGCCCCTGCCACCACTACACCTTCCACCACAGCACATGCCACCACTACACCTTCCACCACAGCCCCTGCCACCACTACACCTTCCACCACAGCACCTGCCACCGCTACACCTTCCACCACAGCCCCTGCCACCACTACATCTTCCACTACAGCAACTGCCACCACTACACCTTCCACCACAGCCCCTGCCAACACTACACCTTCCACCACAGCCCCTGCCATCACTACACCTTCCACCAGAGCCCCTGCAAACACTACACCTTCCACCACAGCCCCTACCACCACTACACCTTCCACCACAGCCCCTGCCACCATTACACCTTCCACCACAGCCCCTGCCACCACTACACCTTCCACCACAGCCTCTCCCACCACTACACATTCCACCACAGCCCCTGCCAACACTACACCTTCCACCACAGCCCCTGCCATCACTACACCTTCCACCAGAGCCCCTGCAAACACTACACCTTCCACCACAGCCCCTGCCACTACTACACCTTCCACCACAGCCCCTGCCACTACTACACCTTCCACAAAAACCCCCACAACCACTACACCTTCCGCCATAACCCCTACAACCACTACACCTTCAACCACAGCCCCTGCCACCATTACACCTTCCACCATAGCCCCTGCCACCACTACGCATTCCACCACAGCCCCTCCCACCACTACGCATTCCACCACAGCCCCTCCCACCACTACACCTTCCAACATAGCCCCTGCCACCACTACACCTTCCACCCCAGCCCCTGCCACCACTACACCTTCCACCACAGCCCCTGCCACCACAATACCTTCTACCACAGCCCCTGCCACCACTACACCTTCCACCATAGCCACTGCCACCACTACACCTTCCACCACAGCACCTGCCACCACTACGCCTTCCACCACAGCACCTGCCACCACTACGCCTTCCACCACAGCCCCTGCCACCACTACACCTTCCACCACAGCCCCTGCCACCACTACACCTTCCACCACAGCCCCTGCCATCACTACACCTTCCACCAGAGCCCCTGCAAACACTACACCTTCCACCACAGCCCCTGCCACTACTACACCTTCCACCACAGCCCCTGCCACTACTACACCTTCCACAAAAACCCCCACAACCACTACACCTTCCGCCATAACCCCTACAACCACTACACCTTCCACCACAGCCCCTGCCACCATTACACCTTCCACCATAGCCCCTGCCACCACTACGCATTCCACCACAGCCCCTCCCACCACTACGCATTCCACCACAGCCCCTCCCACCACTACACCTTCCAACATAGCCCCTGCCACCACTACACCTTCCACCACAGCCCCTGCCACCACAATACCTTCTACCACAGCCCCTGCCACCACTACACCTTCCACCATAGCCACTGCCACCACTACGCCTTCCACCACAGCCCCTGCCACCACTACACCTTCCACCACAGCCACTGCCACCACTATACCTTCCACCACAGCCCCTGCCACCACTACACCTTCCACCACAGCACCTGCCACCACTACACCTTCCACCACAGCCCCTGCCACCATTACACCTTCCACCACAGCCCCTGCCACCACTACCCCTTCCACCACAGCCCCTGCCACCGCTATACCTTCCACCAAAGCCCCTGCCACCGCTACACCTTCCACCACAGCCCCTGCCACCGCTATACCTTCCACCACAGCCCCTGCCACCGCTACACCTTCCACCACAGCACCTGCCACCACTACACCTTCCACCACAGCCCCTGCCACCACTACACCTTCCACCACAGCCCCTGCCACCGCTACACCTTCCACCACAGCCCCTGCCACCGCTACACCTTCCACCACAGCCCCTGCCACCGCTACACCTTCCACCACAGCCCCTGCCACAGCTACACCTTCCACCAAAGCCCCTCCCACCACTACACCTTCCACCACAGCCCCTGCCACTACTACACCTTCCACCACAGCCCCTGCCACCGCTACACCTTCCACCAAAGCCCCTCCCACCACTACACCTTCCACCACAGCCCCTGCCACTACTACACCTTCCACCACAGCACCTGCCACCACTACTCCTTCCACAACAGCCCCTGCCACCACTACACCTTCCACCACAGCCCCTGCCACCATTACATCTTCCACCACAGCCCCTGCCAACACAACACCTTCTACCACAGCCACTGCCACCACTACACCTTCCACCACAGGCCCTGCCACCATTACACCTTCCACCACAGCCCCTGCCACCACTACACCTTCCACCACAGCCACTGCCACCACTACACCTTCCACCACAGCCACTGCCACCACTACACCTTCCACCACAGCCACTGCCACCACTACACCTTCCACCACAGCCTCTGCCACCACTATACCTTCCACCACAGCCCCTGCCACCACTACACCTTCCACCACAGCCCCTGCCACCACTACACCTTCCACCACAGCCCCTGCCACCACTACACCTTCCACCACAGCCCCTGCCACCACTACACCTTCCACCACAGCCCCTGCCACCATTACACCTTCCACCACAGCCTCTCCCACCACTACACCATCCACCACAGCCCCTGCCACTACTAAACCTTCCACCACAGCCCCTGCCACTACTACACCTTCCACAAAAACCCCCACAACCACTACACCTTCCGCCATAACCCCTACAACCACTACACCTTCCACCACAGCCCCTGCCACCATGACACCTTCCACCATAGCCCCTGCCACCACTACGCATTCCACCACAG
This sequence comes from Corynorhinus townsendii, assembly GCA_026230045.1. Classification (NCBI taxonomy): domain Eukaryota; kingdom Metazoa; phylum Chordata; class Mammalia; order Chiroptera; family Vespertilionidae; genus Corynorhinus; species Corynorhinus townsendii. The sequence goes on along the minus strand of JAPDVU010000004.1, from coordinate 98,794,354 downwards.
CCCCTGCCACCACTACACCTTCCACCACAGCCCCGTACACCACTACAGCTTCCAACACAGCCCCTGCCACCACTACACCTTCCACCACAGCCCCGAACACCACTACAGCTTCCAACACAGCCCCTGCCACCACTACACCTTCCACCACAGCCCCTGCCACCACTACACCTTCCACCACAGCACATGCCACCACTACACCTTCCACCACAGCCCCTGCCACCACTACACCTTCCACCACAGCACCTGCCACCGCTACACCTTCCACCACAGCCCCTGCCACCACTACATCTTCCACTACAGCAACTGCCACCACTACACCTTCCACCACAGCCCCTGCCAACACTACACCTTCCACCACAGCCCCTGCCAACACTACACCTTCCACCACAGCCCCTGCCATCACTACACCTTCCACCAGAGCCCCTGCCAACACTACACCTTCCACCACAGCCCCTACCACCACTACACCTTCCACCACAGCCCCTGCCACCATTACACCTTCCACCACAGCCCCTGCCACCACTACACCTTCCACCACAGCCTCTCCCACCACTACACATTCCACCACAGCCTCTCCCACCACTACACCTTCCACCACAGCCCCTGCCACTACTAAACCTTCCACCACAGCCCCTGCCACTACTACACCTTCCACAAAAACCCCCACAACCACTACACCTTCCGCCATAACCCCTACAACCACTACACCTTCCACCACAGCCCCTGCCACCATGACACCTTCCACCATAGCCCCTGCCACCACTACGCATTCCACCACAGCCCCTGCCACCACTACACCTTCCACCACAGCACATGCCACCACTACACCTTCCACCACAGCACATGCCACCACTACACCTTCCACCACAGCCCCTGCCACCGCTACACCTTCCACCACAGCACCTGCCACCGCTACACCTTCCACCACAGCCCCTGCCACCACTACATCTTCCACCACAGCAACTGCCACCACTACACCTTCCACCACAGCCCCTGCCAACACTACACCTTCCACCACAGCCCCTGCCATCACTACACCTTCCACCACAGCCCCTGCCAACACTACACCTTCCACCACAGCCCCTACCACCACTACACCTTCCACCACAGCCCCTGCCACCATTACACCTTCCACCATAGCCCCTGCCACCACTACGCATTCCACCACAGCCCCTCCCACCACTACGCATTCCACCACAGCCCCTCCCACCACTACACCTTCCAACATAGCCCCTGCCACCACTACACCTTCCACCACAGCCCCTGCCACCGCTACACCTTCCACCACAGCCCCTGCCACCGCTACACCTTCGACCACAGCACCTGCCACCGCTACACCTTCCACCACAGCACCTGCCACCACTACACCTTCCACCACAGCCCCTGCCACCACTACACCTTCCACCACAGCCCCTGCCACCGCTACACCTTCCACCACAGCCCCTGCCACCGCTACACCTTCCACCACAGCCCCTGCCACCGCTACACCTTCCACCACAGCCCCTGCCACCGCTACACCTTCCACCACAGCCCCTGCCACCGCTACACCTTCCACCAAAGCCCCTCCCACCACTACACCTTCCACCACAGCCCCTGCCACCGCTACACCTTCCACCACAGCCCCTGCCACCGCTACACCTTCCACCAAAGCCCCTCCCACCACTACACCTTCCACCACAGCCCCTGCCACCGCTACACCTTCCACCACAGCCCCTGCCACCGCTACACCTTCCACCAAAGACCCTCCCACCACTACACCTTCCACCACAGCCACTGCCACCACTACACCTTCCACCACAGCCCCTGCCACCATTACACCTTCCACCACAGCCCCTGCCACCACTACACCTTCCACCACAGCCACTGCCACCACTACACCTTCCACCACAGCCCCTGCCACCACTACACCTTCCACCACAGCCACTGCCACCACTACACCTTCCACCACAGCCCCTGCCACCACAATACCTTCTACCACAGCCACTGCCACCACTACACCTTCCACCACAGCCCCTGGCACCATTACACCTTCCACCACAGCCACTGCCACCACAACACCTTCTACCACAGCCCCTGCCACTACTACACCTTCCACAAAAACCCCCACAACCACTACACCTTCCACCACAGCCCCTGCCACCACTACACCTTCCACCACAGTCCTGCCACCACTACACCTTCCACCACAGCCCCTGCCACCACTACACCTTCCACCTCAGCCCCTGCCACCACTACACCTTCCACCACAGCCCCTGCCACCACTACACCTTCCACCACAGCCCCTGCCAACACTACACCTTCCACCACAGCCCCTGCCACCACTACACCCTCCACCACAGCACCTGCCACCACTACACCTTCCACCACAGCCCCTGCCACCACTACACCTTCCACCACAGCCCCTGCCACCATTACACCTTCCACCACAGCCCCTGCCACCACTACACCTTCCACCACAGCCCCTGCCACCACTACACCTTCCACCACAGCCCCTGCCACCACTACACCTTCCACCAGAGCCCCTGCCAACACTACACCTTCCACCATAGCCACTGCCACCACTACACCTTCCACCACAGCCCCTGCCACCACTACCCATTCCACCACAGCCACTGCCACCACTACACCTTCCACCACAGCCCCTGCCAACACTACACCTTCCACCACAGCCCCTGCCATCACTACACCTTCCACCAGAGCCCCTGCCAACACTACACCTTCCACCACAGCCCCTGCCACCACTACACCTTCCACCACAGCCCCTGCCACCATTACACCTTCCACCACAACCCCTGCCAACACAACACCTTCTACTACAGCCACTGCCACCACTACACCTTCCACCACAGCCCCTGCCACTACTACACCTTCCACCACAGCCCCTGCCACCACTACACCTTCCACCACAGCAACTGCCACCACTACACCTTCCACCACAGCCCCTGCCACCACTACACCTTCCACCACAGCCCCTGCCACCACTACACCTTCCACCATAGCCCCTCACACCACTACACCTTCCATCACAGCCCCTGCCACCACTACACCTTCCACCACAGCCCTTGCCACTACTACACCTTCCACCACAGCCCCTGCCACCACTACACCTTCCACCACAGCCCCTGCCACCACTACACCTTCCTTCACAGTCTCTGCTACCACTACACCTTCCACCACAGCCCCTGCCACTACTACACCTTCCACCACAGCCCCTGCCACCACTACACCTTACACCACAGCCCCTGCCACCACTACACCTTCCTTCACAGTCTCTGCTACCACTACACCTTCCACCACAGCCCCTGCCACTACTACACCTTCCACAAAAACCCCCACAACCACTACACCTTCCACCACAGACCCTGCCACCACTACACCTTCCACCACAGCCCCTGCCACCACTACACCTTCCACCACAGCCCCTGCCACCACTACACCTTCCACCACAGCCACTGCCACCACTACACCTTCCACCACAGCCCCTGCCACCACTACACATTCCACCACAGCCACTGCCACCACTACACCTTCCACCACAGCCCCTGCCAACACTACACCTTCCACCACAGCCCCTGCCATCACTACACCTTCCACCAGAGCCCCTGCCAACACTACACCTTCCACCACAGCCCCTGCCACCACTACACCTTCCACCACAGCCCCTGCCACCATTACACCTTCCACCACAACCCCTGCCAACACAACACCTTCTACTACAGCCACTGCCACCACTACACCTTCCACCACAGCCCCTGCCACTACTACACCTTCCACCACAGCCCCTGCCACCACTACACCTTCCACCACAGCAACTGCCACCACTACACCTTCCACCACAGCCCCTGCCACCACTATACCTTCCACCACAGCCCCTGCCACCACTACACCTTCCACCATAGCCCCTCACACCACTACACCTTCCATCACAGCCCCTGCCACCACTACACCTTCCACCACACCCCTTGCCACTACTACACCTTCCACCACAGCCCCTGCCACCACTACACCTTCCACCACAGCCCCTGCCACCACTACACCTTCCTTCACAGTCTCTGCTACCACTACACCTTCCACCACAGCCCCTGCCACTACTACACCTTCCACCACAGCCCCTGCCACCACTACACCTTACACCACAGCCCCTGCCACCACTACACCTTCCTTCACAGTCTCTGCTACCACTACACCTTCCACCACAGCCCCTGCCACTACTACACCTTCCACAAAAACCCCCACAACCACTACACCTTCCACCACAGACCCTGCCACCACTACACCTTCCACCACAGCCCCTGCCACCACTACACCTTCCACCACAGCCCCTGCCACCACTACACCTTCCACCACAGCCACTGCCACCACTACACCTTCCACCACAGCCCCTGCCACCACTACACATTCCACCACAGCCACTGCCACCACTACACCTTCCACCACAGCCCCTGCCAACACTACACCTTCCACCACAGCCCCTGCCATCACTACACCTTCCACCAGAGCCCCTGCCAACACTACACCTTCCACCACAGCCCCTGCCACCACTACACCTTCCACCACAGCCCCTGCCACCATTACACCTTCCACCACAGCCCCTGCCAACACAACACCTTCTACTACAGCCACTGCCACCACTACACCTTCCACCACAGCCCCTGCCACTACTACACCTTCCACCACAGCCCCTGCCACCACTACACCTTCCACCACAGCAACTGCCACCAATACACCTTCCACCACAGCCCCTGCCACCACTACACCTTCCACCACAGCCCCTGCCACCACTACACCTTCCTTCACAGTCTCTGCTACCACTACACCTTCCACCACAGCCCCTGCCACTACTACACCTTCCACCACAGCCCCTGCCACCACTACACCTTACACCACAGCCCCTGCCACCACTACACCTTCCTTCACAGTCTCTGCTACCACTACACCTTCCACCACAGCCCCTGCCACCACTACGCCTTCCACCAGAGTGCATGCAACAACAACAGGTTCCACCACAGCCCCTTCATCTACTATAGTTTCCACCTCAGCTCGTGCAACCAAGGCAGCTGCCAGCAGATCCCCTGCCACCATTACAGATCCCTGCAAATCCCTCACAACCACTGCAGCTTCCACCACAGCCTCACCAACCACTTCAGCTTCTGCCAGAAAATCTTCTGAAACCACTGAAGCTTCCACCACAGCCCTTGCATCCACTGCAGGTTCTACCTCTATTGCTTCTACCATAGCGTCTGTGCTCATGGCAGTCTCTACTCCAGGGTCTGACTTCACCTCATCCTCCAGTGTACCTGTGCCCACCACAGGCTCCACTGTAGTACCTGAAACCAGTGCGGACCCCAGCCCTCCCCCTCTGATATCATCAGCATCTGTTAGTAGCATCACCTCTACCATGTCGTCCTCCCCACCGTCTCTTAGCAGCACAGTCTACACCGTGGGCTCAGATCCCACGAAGTCCAGCCCAGCCTCCTCCTCAGCCTCTCCACTCACCACAGATTTCCCCACCACCTCTGCGCCCCTTGTAAACAGCACGGCAGTTTCTCTGACCCTGACCATCTCCACCACGGCCTCTAAGAGCACCACAAGCCCTGCTTCTGCTTCCGTGCCCTCCACAGTGCTCACGTGGACCTCTTCACACCTGCTGGCCTCCACCTCTGCTCCCGGGGCCACAGGAGGCTTCAGCAGTGTCACCAGGCCTTCCACAGGCTCCTTCATCACCATGGTGCCCACCAAGGCAGCGGACTTCTCTCCTCCATCCATGGTCAGCACCGTGGTCTCAGGTAGCTATCGTCTCTTCTGCTCTAAGCACCTCTTAGCTGCCCCTATGATCTCTGGTCTAGACTCCTGTCCAGTCACTGTGTATGAGCTCCAATGCTACCCACTCCTCTCAATTCCTACCTGTTTCTACTCTGGCCTCGCCTCCTATAATTAGAGTCCATCACTTCCACCCAGTCAGCAGCTCTTCTGTGGGAACACCCCACGAGGGGGTTACATCCCAGCTCTTCTGCCTACAGTAGCCTCACCTCACCTCTACTGACCCCCATCCCCACCATCAGCTCCTCTCACTTCTGCGCCCAGTACAATCAGCTGATTCCTCTCCACCCGTGACACCACCCCACCTCCCATCCACCGGCCCTGGCTCAGCGCCTGGCGCCTCACCTGCTGTCTGTTCCTCCACACGCAGCGCTGCGGGGCTCAGCCACCTGTTCCTTCCCATCGCAGCTGCTGCTGGCTCCTGGCCTGTTTGTGACAGAGATGCTGGGACCCAAATACCTTTAAAATGCGCCCTCTGACCCTTCACAGAGAAAGTGCCGGCCTTGTATGGTCTTAGACCTCAGCGATTCTCGCGCTTGCTCTCGCTCTGAGCAAACCCACGTGGCATGTGCCACCAGCGCTCATGTGGGACAGGCTCTCCACCAACCCCCCCCGCCCCCCCGCTTTGCTCTGGGCCGCCCAGCGCCTCTGCTGTGGCTGCGCCTGCCCTCGACCCTGCGCAAGGGCCTCAGGCCTCACCTGGTGTCACGGGTTAGGTCACCTCACCTTGGCCTGCAGCCGGGCGCTGCCTCCCCCACATGTAGACCTTCCCTGTCTGTCCTTCCAGCACCCTCCCTCCCCCCCTCCCCCCGTGCACCCAGGGTCCTGTCACAGAGTCACCTCAGTTTCACTGGCTGCCACTCCTGAGGGTGCACGGGCTTCTGCATGAATTGGGTGGCATTTCCTCCATCTTCTGCCTCCCCTGCCAGAGCCACCAGGGGACACATGCTGCCTCCTCTTCTCTAAGACACTCCCTACTCTGGGGCCCAGCCTCTAGTGAGCCACTTCCTGCCATCTCCCCCCCCCCACATAGCTCTCCTGCAACCACCTCCACCATGGGTGTGCTGGGTTCACTCCTCTGCTCCCGGGGGCCCTCCCTTTAATGGTCGCCACCGCCAATCCAGAGAGCTGTGTCGTGTCTCCTGTTTCTTAGGCACCGGAACCAGACCCACACCCCCTGTCTCTGTCACCGCGGGAATGGAGGCTGTGAGCACGGCTGCTGCGGGCAGTGCTGTGCCTGGGACGGCCGGCCTGGGCTCACCCACCGCGGGAGCGTCCACCCCCTCCGCCCCAGGCCCCCGGCCCAGCAACACAGGGTCCTCGCCTGAGCTGGCCAGCACTCCCGGAGCCAGTACCGCCTTCCCGAGGACCAGCTCCATCCCCACGGGCACAAGCACAGGGCCCGGGGGCCTCAGGCCCACAGGCGTGCGCAGCCCCAGCGGGCATTTGCCGCGCTGGGCCATTGTCCTCATCTCTCTGGCTGCGGTCATGCTCAGCGTTGGGTTGTTAGTGGGAATGAGTGTTTGCCTGGTAAGTATGGAGGGGAGTTCACAGTGGCGCGCACAGAAGGTAGATGACGGAGGAACAGACTTCCTATGAGCAGTGCAGTGGGGATGTGCAGGCAGGAAGAAGTGGGTTGGTTAGCATGAGACAAAGGCCCGAGAGATCGACTGAGTTAGGAAAGGTAAGAGGCAGAAGGTAGAAGGAAAGGAAAGAGGTGACATTAGGGCCGCAGGGAAAGAAACTTGTGTGGTTGGAGAACAAAGAAAGAAGTTGTTGAAAGTATGTCATGTTTCTTAATAAAACCAGATCTGGGCGTTTGGACGTCTGGGCCCTGCAAGAACCTGCATGCAGCGAGGGCCTCCTGCCCCTGCTCTCGGTGCGGGCGCCCGGGCACTCCTCCCTGACGTTTCTGCCAGGAGGAGATGAAGAGTCTGCCCTTGGTTCTCCTCAGCGCAGCTGACAAACTAGAATCGTCAAAACACTTCACCAACCCTAAAAGAGGAGAGACAGACAGCACAAAGCAGGGCGCGGCAGCTCATGGCTGCCGCAGCACACGCCTCTGGAACCACGGCCTCTGCCTCCGAGACGGCCCGGGGTGGCTGCTCTCTCATGTCCACTGCATCTCCACTCTCTGGTCTTGATCTTTCTCTGAACACATTTTTCTTATCCTGACGTTAAAATGTATTTACATTCATGTTTTCTGACAGTTCCTGGCAGAAAATGCACATTGAGGAACGATGGAGAGTGTGAATGGGTGGGGTCTGGCTGGTCACACAGCCTCACAAGAAGACTGTACATTTCTTTCCACCTCTGGAACTACTGGTGTCGCATTCATAGGCTAAAGTGTGCTGTGGTGGTTGTATTTACACCACTGAAATGGACAAAACCACACACCCGGTTTCCCTGTCTGCGAGCCGGCTGCTGCACAGTGAGCAGAGTACCACTGGCACACCAGGGCAAAGAAAAGAGGCGAGCACTGCAGTCAGGGCGGCTTGGCATGCATAGCTGCTTCACTGGGATTCTTTCTCTCAAAGTTCTCCGCCTGCCTCCACAGATAGGCTACAGAATAAAGACCCTCGGGCAGGAGCACTTTCTAAACTCTCTTACCTTTAGTGCAAGGTCAAAAGGCGCTGAGAACAGGCATGAGTCCTGGCTAGGTCCAGGCCAGGCTGCGTGCTTGCAGTGCCTCCCGCCCTGTAATTCGCTCCATAGTCTTAAGGGGGTGCTATGGCCACCTTCTGGTGAGGGACCTGGAGCCCCGTGGCCCAGCACATGCTGTCAGTGGCAGGGCTGGACTGCAGCCCAGGGAGGTTTTACTCGGGACTTCACACCTGTCATCTCAGGGCTTTCTGGGGCTCTCACTCCCCTCTCCCTGTCCCCAGCCTCCTTGCTGACCGGCAAAGTGAGAGGGTTTGTCTCTCAGGTGAGTCCACCACCTTTCTCGAAGGAATGGGGATTCGCCTTTGAGTGTTCACCTTGCTGCAGGGGATGTGCGAGTAAGGAAGGTGTTTCCTCCGGTAGAGAAGCAGTGAGACGAGGCGGAGAGAGATTCAGGGACACAAGAAGGTGGTGGTAAAAAGAAGAGTGAAAACCTGACAGTGAAGTGGAGATGTACAGTAAGGGAGAGGGAACTTAATTTTATATTATTTTTTCTCTTTTAGGGACACTTTCCCTACCCCTTGATAAACAGTGGCACATATCACCTTCAGGGCCCCAGCATCGGCCTGGGTCTGGACCTGGACACAGGGCTGGGCCCTGGGCTGTTCCGCAGCGTGGGAGATGAGCTGGCCCATGGAGGAGCACATGGCTTTGGACACGGAGTGGGCCATGAGCTGAGCCACGGCCACGGCGGTCCTTATGACATGCATCACAGAGGGCATCGTGGTCCTTACAATAGCCATGAAATGGATCCCAGACGAGGCCACCAAGGAAGCCATGGAGCAGGCCCTGGCGGGAGCCACGGCAGGATGAGAGGGCTGTGGCCCTAGACCAGGTCCTGGAACATGCTCTGGAGAAAGGCAGTGTAGGGTGAAAGGGGGTCGTGGAGGAGAAGAAAAGAATGATGATGGAATGATTAAGTGGGGCATAAAAAGACTCTCAGGGCGTGAGGTCAAGGCAAGAAAAGAACCAGCAGAGGCTCAGAGACCTCGGCTGACGTTGGGAAAGGTGAAGCAGACACTGGGTTTGGAGGAGATGCACAGCCATACACTTGCAGATGAGTTCAAGTCTGAGTTTGCTTGAGTTCCACCTGAGTCTCAGACTCCATGGGAGGGAGTCCCAGTGACCACCCTTTGGCATCTCTGCCATCTCTTGCCCTGCAGCCCTGGTCAGTATTTCACATTTCTGTGTCTCCTCGAGGTCCTATACACGGGTGTGTATATATCTAAACCTCATCTCTAAAACACAGAATCATATAATAAATGTATTATTGGGACCACATCCTTACTTGGTTTTCTAGTTGTTTTTTCCATTTTCTCAGTGAGTTTTTGAGTGCTTACTATGTACCATGTGTCTTTAATACATCATCTTTTAATTTTAAAAAAATCCTGTGAGGAGAACCTTGAGGTAGGCCAAGATATTTAAACTTGACACAAAAAGCACCAGCTCACTGTAAAAGAAAAGTTTGATGACTTGGACCTCATTAAAGTTCAGTATCAGAATACACCTGTCAGAGAAGGAAAAGCAGAGCCAGAGACAGCTCAGCTCCTGCAGCGCACACTCCTGACAAAGGGCTCAGCGGAATGCAGGAAGGACTACATGTCAACAAGAGAAAGACAGTGTAATTTTAAACTGGGCAGAAGATTTGTTAAATAGTTAAAAGAGGATGGAAAATGGTCCATGAACACTTGAAAAGGTGCTGAGTATCATTGTTTATCAGAGAAATGGGAATTAAAACCACAATGAGACACCACTCCTATACACCAAACAACTAGAATTTAAATGACTGCCAATACCAAGTATTGACAAGGATACTGAAGAACTGGAATCCTCATACATAGTTAGTGACAGTGTAAACTGATACAATTATTTTGGAGAAATGTTTGCCAACACTAAAATTAAACATACATGTATCCTATGACCCAGCAATTCTACTCCTGAGTACATATGTCCAGCAGAAATGAAGGCCCTGTCTCTCAGGTGAGTCTCTGAATCTTTCACAAAGGAACGTCCGCCAAAAGACATGTCTCACAACATCTTTATTTGCAATAGAGCCAAGCTGGACACTCCCCCACATGCATTAACGTTCAGATGGGTATATAAACTGTGATGTATTCATGCAATGGAATGAATCCTGTAGTGAAAGAAAAATGAACTACTGAATCACACATTAGCACTAATGAATCTCATAGACATGATGTTGAGAAAAGTAAGTCAAAAAGCACAAGAGTACATTCTATATACTTCTATTTACATGTAGTTCAAGAACATGTGAAATTAATTTACTGTGATAAAAGTCAAGATCATGGCTGTCAGAGAAAGGACTTTGTGGAGGGGAGGTGATAACATCTATATTTTGTCTGAGTGATTACATGGGTTTATACATATCTAAAACGTCATTGAAATGTGTACATAAGACTTGTGCACTTTATTGTATGTAAGTTATACCTCAATAAAAACTAAAAGGTATCCTCTTATACCTGTCTTTTTTTGACAATATTATGATTTCCTGAGTTAGAAAATGAGGTTGAGGACATCATCTATACTAATAATAGAGGAATATGCAAATTGTCTGGGACACCATCACAGTAACAGTAACGACCGAACAGCAGGCTGCATGGGGCGACCAGGCCACCAAGGGAGGGGGGCAGTTAGGGGCTATCAGGCCAGCAGGCAGAGGCGGTTAGGGGTGATCAGGCTGGCGGCGGGGGGGGGGGGGGGGCAGTTAGAGGCAATCAGGCAGTCAGGCAGGTGAGCAGTTAGGAGCCAGTGGTCCTGGACTGTGAGAGGGATGTCTGATTGCTGGTTTAACCAGCAGTCGAACATCCCCTAAGGGGTCCCAAATTGCAGAAGGTGCAGGCTTGGCTGAGAGTGGACCCCCCCCCCCCCATGCACAAATTTCATGCACCAGGCCTCTACTGATATATATGAAGCATTCGGTAAGGCCGGTAACCATGGTGCTAGCAGAAGCATTGTGTGCAAGGATGGCAAATATCTATTCCAATGAAGACAGATCACTGCTCCCTCCAGGCTGGTTTCTCTGGACAGTGATGCCACAGGGTGAGGTTGACATTGATCTCTGCTGTTGGCAGCTTGGGCACTCAGCAAAGGGGCTACCTTTCTGGATCAGCCTTGAGGAGGAGAAGACATCCTACTGAGCCCATGAACCTCCATCCATGCCATTATGTCTGCTTATGCATGAGCCCTCAGAGAAGGCACTGGAGCAGCTGGAGAGAAGGCTTGGCCAGCATCCACAGAATGGCCATCTGGTCCACCTGAATTTGAAAGCAGCAAATTCACATGGGACACAAATGTGCTCAACATATGTGCCCTTCCCTAAAGGCTCATGCACAGTCCTCTTTCCCAGACTTCCTTGTCATCAATTCACCAACCATAGCCTTTCCACATCCCAAGTTACGCAGCCAATGCTAGCCATTGCATCTGGATCTGGATAAAGTAACTCTGGTCATCTCTTTTCTCAGGCAAAGTGAACAAGCAGATGCATGTTCAAGGCTCTGCTCTGCGGTCCAGCGGGGAGGCATGGAGAGTGCTCGGGGCAGCATGGAGAGCGCTGGGGCAACATGGAGAGCCTAGACATGGCAGCACCCACTTTCTGGTGGTGCTGCTATGTCACACAGAGCCTCTGATACCAGAGGAAACTAGCTTTGCCTTGCTCATCACCTGGACCTAGGGAACTCTCCAGGTCACTGTGGGTGAGGAGGAGCGGTCGGAAATGTGTCTGGATGCCATGGAGCGTGAGATACCTACTCATGTCTCCTACTTGTGTCTTGAGGGCCTCATTGAGCCCAAGTCCATTTAGAGCACTCCGCTTGGTGAGGAGAATGGTGCTTCCTAAGTACGCCCAACCCTACAGTGAGGGATGCAGACACCCCCAGTTCATAAAGCACACAGAGGATCCAATACCAGGTCAGATGCTAGTTATTAAAGGAGGAGATAAGCTTGCATGGTTTGGGAAGAAGTCATTTCCTTATGGTTATAGAATTGAGGTCCCTTATCTTTGCCGGGTGTCTGCTGGGGTTACTCTCAGACCCTTCAGCTCACCCTGTTTAAGGAGCTGGAGGCCATGAGGGGTGCTTATAAAGGACCTGTAGTAGGAAGAATAATGCCCCCCAAAGATGCCTGCATCCCAATCCCAGAACCTGTAAATATGCTACTTTACCTGGCAGAGGGACTTCACAGGGGTGATTACAGTATGGATCTTGAGAGGGAAGATGACCCTGGCTTATATGGGTGCTGGGTGGGTGAGCGTAATCCCAAAGGTCCTTGCAAGAGGGATGCAGAACAGTCAGAATCAGACGGCCATCTGACAATGCTATGATGCTGGCTTTGAAGGTGGAGGAAGGGCCCAAGAGCCCAGGAGTGCAGGAAGCCTCTTGAAGCTGGTGAGATCAGGAAATAGCTACTTCCAGAGTCTCTGAAGGACAGAGCCTGCCACGCCTCACTCCAGGCCAGCGAGACTGCCTCAGACTTCTGATCTCTGGAGCCCTGGGAGTAAGTTATATTGTTTAAAGCCACTGTGTTTGTGGTATTTGTTACATAAGCCACAGGAAACTAATAAGTGGTCTCACAGCTACAACTGGTCCTCACAGCCAATTGGTCCCAACAGCAATCAAGTCTCAACTACAAGACAGTGCATACAGCCCTCAAAGGGGTGCACCTAGAGTTCCCAGCTCAGGTGACTGGGGAGGCTAAGCCACTGGGCCCAATTGGACACCTACTACACAAGGCTACTCTACTGACTCCAGGAGATATAACAGCTCTACCCAATACATAGAAACAAATACAGGGAAGCAGCCAAAAGACAAAGAAACATGTTACAAATCAAAGAAATGGAAGAAAGTAAACTATTGGATATAGAGTTCAAAACCACAGTTTTAAGGTTACTCAGGAATCTTCTTGAGACTCCAAGGGACTTAATGAGACTTTCAAGGATCTTAGTGAGAATTCAAAAAAAAAAAAAAAAAAGGAAAAGGACAAGTTAGAAATAAAGCATATACTACTGAAATAAAGAATAATATAAAGGGATTCAAAAGTAGAGTAGAGGATTCCGAGAATCAAATCAACAATTTGGAATATGAGGAAGCAAAAAACACTCAATCAGAAGAGCAAAAAAAAAAAAAAAAGAAAGAAAGAAAGAATCCAAAAATATGAAGATAGGTTAAGGAGCCTTTGGGACAACTTCAGTACCAACACTCACATTATGGTGTGCCAGAAGGAGAAGAGAGAGCAAGATACTGAAAACCTATTTGAAGAAATAATGACAGAAAACTTCCCTACATGGTGAAAGAAATAGATTTACATGTCCAGGAAGCAGAGAGTCCCAAACAAGAGGAACCCAAAGAGGCCCACACCAAGACACATCATAATTAAAATGCCAAGGGCTAAAGACAAAGAGAGAATCTTAAAAGCATCAAGAGAAAAGCTGTTAGTTACCTACAAGGGAGCTCCCATGCCACTGTCAGCTGATTTCTCAACAGAAACTTTGCAGGCCAGAAGGAAGTGGCAAGAAATATTCAAAGTGATGAATAGCAAGGACCTACAAACAAGATTACTCTACCCAGCAGAGCTACCATTTAGAATTGAAGGCCAGATAAAGAGCTTCACAAACAAGAAAAAGCTAAAGGAGTTCCTTACCACCAAACCAGTATTACATGAAATGTTGAAGGGTATCTTTAAGAAGAGGAAGAAGAAGAAAAAGAAAGAGTTCAAAAATATAAACAATAAAAAGACAATAAATACATATCTGTCAACAATTGAATCTAAAAATCAAAATAAATAAATAAATAAGAAATCTAATGGAAAGAATAAACTAGTGAATAAAATAGAATCAAAGGCATGGAAATAGGAACAGACTGAAGATTCTCGGAAGGAAGGGGGCGGAAAGAGATTAAACAAAGGTCTTAATATGCACATATACATTACCTATGGACACAGACAATAGGGTGGGGAAGGCCTGGGGTGGGGCAGGAACTGGATGGAGGGGGACAATGGGGGGAAAAAGAGGGACATCTGTAATACTCTCAACAATAAAATTACCCCCAAAAAATCCCCATCTCTAGAATCCATGGTGACTTTTTTCCTTTTTTTCAAATTATAACCAAGTTTATTTAGAAAGTTATTTAGAGGTAGTAGCAGTGAGTCAGCTGGGCTTCAAAGGCTAAGGAAACAAATTACAGAGGCTTTGAAGGACCCCTGGAGCTCAAGGGAGAGAAAAGCAAAGGCATGGTGCCTGGGGGAGGGAAAGGGGGAGGGAAGGCTCCGCTGTGCCCCAGGGAGAGGGCTATGGTGACTTTTTGAGCATCAACCTATGAACCAGGAGGTCACGGTTTGATTCCTAGTCAGGGCACATGTCCAGGGTTGCAGCTCAATCCCCAGAAAGGGGGTGCAGGAGGCAACCAATCAATGATTCTCTCTCATCATTGATGTTTATATCTCTCTCTCCCTCTCCCTTCCTCTCTGAAATAAATAAAAAATATATTTTTTTTTAAAAGGCACTGGAGCTCACCTGAAAGAGTTACCAATGGCCAACGTTGAGCAACAAAATAACTCGGGACAGTATGGGTCATAACTCACAGAACACAGTGAATACCTACAAGTCTGTGCTGGTATCAAAAAATAACTGAATTAAGTGAACAGTCATTCTGTGGAGAAGGTACAACATTCCCTACAGCAGAATTCATTAACAAATATGGAAATGACGAGGGACACCACTACCATCCCACAGTAGCGGCACCATGCCAAAATTAGTGGGTGAAAAGTTAAACAAAATTGGATATTTGCATCATCTCAAAATATATCCACACAAATACTTAGTAGTTTCAAAGGGAAAACGAGTAACTTTACCGTGGAGAGTCCTGTCAGACACACACTAACTGAATGAGCAAGGTCAACACCCCCAGTAGCAAGTCACATTGAGGTGTTTTTCCCAATAGCTCTGAGGTGTCCTTCCAACAATTCATAGCCCAAAGTCATCGTAAGAAATCAAATCACCCATCAGCAGAGGAGTGAATAAAGAACACTATGTGGCCTTAAAAAAAAGAAGGAAATCTTACCCTTTACAACAATATAGATGGACATGGAGAGTACTGTGCTAAGTGAAATAAGTCAGTCAGAGAAAGACAAATACCACATGATTTCATTTATATGTGGCATTTAATGAACAAACTAAACTAACAAAGTGGAGACAGACTTGTGGATACAGAGAACAGACTGACAGCCGAGGGGAGGGGTTTGGGGGCTGGGTGAAAAAGATGAAGGGATTAAGCAAAGAAAAAAAAAAAAAGACTCAAGCCTTGACTGGTTTGGCTCAGTGGATAGAGCATTGGCCTGCAGACTGAGAGGTCCCAGGTTCGATTCCAGTCAAGGGTGTGTATCTTGGTTGTGGGCACATCCCCAGTAGGGGGTGTACAGGAGGCAGCTGGTCAATGTTTCTCCCTCATCGATGTTTCTAACTCTCTATCCCTCTCCCTTCCTCTCTGTAAAAAATATGGTGTTTTTTTTAAATATGGTTTTTTTTTTAAAAAAAAAGACTCATGGACACAGACTACAGTATGGTGATTGTCAGAGGGAAGGGGGCGGGTACAAGAGGATAAAGGGGGATAAATGGTGATGGAAGTAGACTCAACTTGGGGAGGTGAACACACAATACAATATACAGATGCTGTAGAATTTTATACCTGAAACCTATTACATTTTTAAAAAGAAATCAAATCAATAATAAGAAATCTGACAAGCCAAAGCTGCAGGACACTCTCTACAATGTCTGGCTGGTGCTCCTCCGAAGCACCAACATCCCTCAAGGCAGAGGCAGGGGAACTGTCCCTGACTGGAGGGCCAAGTGAGTGACCTGGGCATGTGGGGCCCTGGATCGGATCCGAAGAGAAGAGAAACAGTCATTCTGTGGCTTAGGTGATAGCATGATACCAACAGTGAGTTGTTAGTTTCTATAACTGTCATAACTATATGGTTTCTTCATTTCTATAAACATAATTGTACTATGAAAATATTGACATAGGAATATATGGAAACTGTACTACTTTTGCAACTCTTCTATAAGTTTAAAATTATCTCAAAGTTAAAAGTTTTAAGTTTTTAAAACAAGATTAATAAGCCCTCAAAACCTGCACTTGTAAAAAAGTGACTTTTACTACATGCAAATTATAACTTTTGACTAAAAGAAATCATTTCCTTACTATAGTCTTTTAAAATACAGGTTGGGCAAAAGTAGGTTTACAGTTGTGCATATGCAAAACAGACTTTATTCTTATATTATTATTTATTAACTAGAGGCCCAGTGCATGAAATTGGTGCACTTTGGGCGGGGGCGGGGGGGCGGGTCTCAGCCTGGCCTGCACCCTCTCACAAGCCCTGGGGGGATGTCCGACTGATGGCTGAGTGGGCCTAAGCTGTCAGTCAGACATCCTTAGCATTGCCACAGAGGCAGGAGAGGCTCCCACCACTGCTGCTGTGCTCGCCAGCCACGAGCCCGGCTTCTGGCTGAGCAGCACTACCCCTGTGGGAACACACTGACCACCAGGGGTCAGTTCCTGCATTGAGTGTCTGCCCCCTGGTGGTCAGTGTGCATCATAGTGACCGGTCATTCCACCATTTGGTCATTTGCATATTAACCTTTTATTATGTAGGATACGCTGTAGATGAAGCCCCCTAGAACCATAAGAAATGCAAAAAATTCACTGTTAACTCATTCTCGAATTGCCCCCACTTAAAATCAAATTTCCCACCCTGTGGGGCATGTGCTGCACCTTGGGAACCACTGGGCTTGACACTTTTCCTCTCTGAGCCTCATTTCTGAATACATATGCATATACCATGGGAATTGTAATCTCTTCTCCACCTACCTCACTGGGTTGTCATGAGGAGGTTCCGAGCTAATAAACCTAGAAATGTTTCATTAAGTAAGTGATGTCTAAATGGGAAGGGATTGTTATTTTTAACCTCACGGGTACCCTTGCAGGTAGCAGGTGCTGATTAGGGGAGGAGGGCATGATTGTTGCCTGGGACTGTAGCTATGGAAGCTTTGCAGAGGATTCTGCAGGCCTCGGAGGGGCGGGCTCTGGCCAGCAGCCCTGTAGTGGTGGTCGTCCCTGTAGGCACTGGCAGGGGGCAGGGCTTTAGGGGGCTCTAGGGGGGCTGCGAGGCCGAAGGGGGAGTAACTGTCAAACCTTCCCGCTTGGTGCCATTCTTTAAATTGTATGTGGCTGTTTCGCAGCTGTACCATCTCAGGGCGGGGCT
This sequence comes from Corynorhinus townsendii, assembly GCA_026230045.1. Taxonomy (NCBI): domain Eukaryota; kingdom Metazoa; phylum Chordata; class Mammalia; order Chiroptera; family Vespertilionidae; genus Corynorhinus; species Corynorhinus townsendii. Next base: position 98,776,600 of record JAPDVU010000004.1, on the reverse strand, counting down.
CCAATCTCCTGGAGTGGGGTGGGGGCTGGGCCAGGGCAGAGCCAGGCAGGCTAGGAGGGTGGGTTTAGCAGTGCCCCCAGCGAGTTCAGCATGCTTCCGTGCAGAGACAGCGCTGTTGTTGCCGGGAGGGGGGGAGTGGGGGGTGAAGGGTCTGACCCTGGGGGGGCCACTCAGGCCTGCTTCCACCCAGGTCTGGAGTTGTAGGGAGGAAAGGCATGCCCAGCCCCAGCGGAGGGGGCCCCGCAGCAGCAGGCTGGGGGCCCAGGATGCCTTGGGGCACTGACTGATGGTCGCCAGCATGCTATTATTGTGGGCACCCCTGGCAGGGGTGGTGCGGGAAGAGATCGGGAGTCGGAGGTGCGGGCTACAGCTACCCCTGAGGCTGGGTCTTCTCCCCATCTGGTCAGCCTCTCCCCCCCCCACCCCCACTCCCACCCCAGGTGTGGGGGCTGGGATAGGGTGTCCATGCAGGAGGATTGGAAGAACTCCTTGTGGCCACTTCCTCTTCCTTCTTTGCAGTCCAGGCTCCTGTCAGGCACTCTCCTCAGACCCCTGGGAACTTGGCTTCAGCCGCCCAACCCCTGCTGGGCCTGCATCCTCCTGCTGGTCTGTCAATATGCAAATTGGTCATTACTGTGACACTATTAGGACCAATTAACATATTTCCTCTTTATATATAGAGATTATTTTCCATATTTTTTAAAATATATTTTTTATTTATTTTTTCAGTTGTTTTTCTTTCAAGAAAAGTGATCTTAAATATAATAATATTACATGCAATAAACATTAATATTTCAAGAATAAAAGGATTTTAAGTACAATAATATTACCAAAACTGTACTACCATAGTATAATATCACAAAAGTTGTAGGAAATATTAAAAATCTGCAAATTACAGGATTATGTCTATTATATTCTAGAATATTTTTCCCTCTGGCTCTATTTTTGTTCATCAGTTTATGTGTTCATTATATTCCACAAATGAGTGAGATCATATGATATTGATCTTTCTCCAACTGGGTTATTTTGCTTAACATGATGTTTTTAAAGTCTATTTTGTTGGATATGAGTATTGCTACTCCATTTTTTTTTTCTTTTCCATTTGCATGGAAAATTGTTTTCCATCCCTTCACTTTTATCCTGTGTGTCTTTTGTTCTGAGGTGGGTCTCTTGTAGACAGCATATAGTTGGATCATGTTTTTGTATCCATTCAGCTACCCTACACCTTTTGACTGGAACAGTTAATCCATTTACATTTAGGGTTATTATTGAGAGGCACTTATTTATAGCCATTTTAATTCTGTATGGCTAGGTTTCTCTCTCTGTTTCTTCTTCTCAGCAATCCCTTACAGCAAGCCCTTTAGCATTTCTTGAAATGCTGGCTTGGTGGTGATGAACTCCTTTAGCTTTTTTTTTGTCTTGGAAGCTCTTTATTTCACAGTCTATTTTGAATGATAGCCTTGCTGGATATAGTAATCTTGGTTTCAGATCCTTGCTTTCCTTTACCTTGAGTACTTCATGCCATTTCCTTCTGGCCTGTAGAGTTTCTGATGAGAAATTAGGTGTCAGCCTTATGAGAACTCCTTTGTAGGTAACATTTTTCTTTTCTCTTGCTGCCTTTAAGATTCTCTCTTTGGTGGGAATCCAAGATGGCGGCATAGGTAAACACCTAAACTGCTGCCTCGCACAACAATTTCAAAACTACAACTAAAAGACAAAACGTCTATCACCCAGAACCACGGGAAAGCTGGCTGAGTGGAAGTTCTACAACTAGAAGGAAAGAGAAAAGAGCATTGAGACGTGCACGAGCGCTGAAAAGCTGAGGTACGGAGGCGCGTGATCCGGGCTGGAGGCAGGCATTGCTTTTTTCAACCCGAAGGGAGACAAGCCCCCGATTACTCTGAAATCCAGTCTCTGGGGAGACACGGGGGACCCAAACTCCTACAGGGAGAAGCGGGACTGTCTGCCATTGAGGGTGGCTTGCTTGCAGAGCTGCGCGCAGCAATAATTGTTTACTGCACTGGGGCACGGGACTCGGGGATGCCATCGGAGACGCAGAACCAGCTAACTAGCAGCCATTGCTGTTTGCCACACCCTAGCCTAGTGACACCCTGAGGCCCCGCCCTGCACAACCTACAAACCCACCCAAGCTCCAAGCAGCCGATTTAGCATAAGAAAGGCCTGCCCTATCACAGCTTAACCTAGCAAACTTGCAGCCCGGGTCAGACAGCTCCAAAACCTCCAAACCCCAAGCAAAGAGGAGAAAACTGTAGCTCTCACTGTAGCTCCTGCTGGGTGGCCTCAGACAGTAGCTGACCTGAAGCCCATTGGAGATCCAGAAGCCAGTGTACCTAGTGGTCAGTGTGAGACACCAGATTTCAACTCCTCACATCCATAAGTGACACATTCAAGAGGCAGACTCAGTGAGCACCAAAGCCCCACTGAAACAAGTCCTGCCCCATAAATGTGTCTTCAGCGCAGCAGTTCTTCCATTATAAACACAGCGAGTGCTCACAGCTAATTGGCCTGGAGGTCAATTCTTCCCAGTGTACCAACAGCAATTAAGGCTTAACTACACCAAGACTTTGCACTCAGCACACAAAGGGGTGTACCAAGAGCATCCACCTCAAGTGATTGAAGAGGCTGAGTTACTGCCCCCTATAGATCACCTACCACACAAAGCTACTCCATCAACACAGGGAAGCAGCCAAAATGTGGAGACAAAGAAACATGTCACGAATGAAAGAAACGGAGGAAAGCAAACTACTGGATGACATAGAGTTCAGAACCACATTTATAAGGTTACTCAAGAATCTTCTAAAAACCGCCGAGAAACTTGATGACACTTCTGAGGAGCTTAGTGAGACCTTCAAGGACCTTAATGAGAATGCCAAAAAAATGGAAAAGGATCAGTCAGAAATGAAGCATACACTGTCTGAAATAAAGAATACACAGAAACTCAACTGTAGATCAACGTACCCCAAGAATCAAACCAAAGATCTGAAATATGTGGAAACAAAAAACACCCAACCAGAAAAACAAAAAGAAAAAAGAATCCAAAAATATGAAGATAGTGTAAGGAGCCTCAGGGACAACTTTAAGCGAACCAACATCCGAATTTTTGGGGTGCCACAAGAAGGGAGAGAGCAAAATATTGAAAACCTATTAGAAGAAATAATGACAGAAAACTTTCCCTACCTGGTGAAAGAAATAGACTTACAAGTTCAGGAAGTGCACAGAACCCCATACAAGAGGAATCCAAAGAGGACCACACCAAGACACATCATAATTAAAATGCCAAGGGCAAAAGACAAAGAGAGAATATTAAAAGCAGCAAGAGAAAAACAGTTAATTACCTACCAGGGAGCACCCATACGACTGTCAGCTGATTTCTCAACAGAAACTATGCAGGCCAGAAGGGAGTGGCAAGAAATATTCAAAGTGATGAACAGCAAGAACCTACAACCAAGATTACTCTACCCAGCAAAGCTATCATTCAGAGTTGAAGATCAGATAAAGAGCTTCACAGACAAGAAAAAGCTAAAGGAGTTCATCGCCACCAAACCAGGATTACATGAAATGCTGAAAGGTATTCTTTAAGAAGAGGAAGAAGAAAAAGGTAAAGATAAAAATTGTGAACAACAAAAGGACATCAAATACATACCTACCAACAAGTGAATCTAAAAATCAAGTGAATAAAAAATCTGAAGAACAGAATGGACTGGTGAATATAATAGAATCAGGGACATAGAAAGGGAGTGGACTGACGATTCTCAGGGGAAGCAGGTGTGAGGGGTGCGGGAAGAGATTGGACAAAAATCTTACTCCTATGGATGAAGACAGTGGCGGGGGGTAAGGGTATGGGGTGGGGTGGGGCGGGGAATCAGGTGGAGGGGAGCTATAAGGGGGAAACAAAAAGAGGAACACCTGTAATAATCTGAATAAATATTTATTTAAAAAAATATTCTCTCTTTGTCTTTAATTTTTGGCACTTTAATTATGATGTGTCTGGGTGTGGGTCTGTTTGGGATCTTATTGTTTGGGGTTCTCTGTGCCTCCTGAACTTGTGTGACTTTTTCCTTTACCAAGTTAGAGAAGCTTTCTGCCATTATCTCTTCAAACACCTTCCCTATTCCTTTCTCTCTTTCTGCCTCTTCTGGCACACCTGCTATTCTAATATTGTTATGTTTCACATTGTCCCACAGCTCCCTTAAGCTGTCCTCCTGTTTTTTAATTGTTTTTTTTTTCTTTTTGGTTCTCTAATTGAGTGATATTTTCAACTTTGTCTTCTAATTCACTGATTTGATCTTCAGCTTCCCATAATCTACTGTGTATTCCTCCCAATATATTCTTTATTTGTGTTATGTCATTCTTTATCTCAGACTGTTTTTTTTTTCATAATTACTCTATCTTTTTTCATGCTGTTGAACATTTTTACCATCATTACTCTGAATTCTGTTTCAGATAAATTTCTTATCTCTGCTTCATTTATCTCTTCTTCTGGAGAATTCCCTAGTTCTTTCATTTGGGGATCGTTTCTTTGTTTCCTCATTTTGGTTGTCTGTTTGGCTTTGTGCTGTGTATTAGGCTGATCCTCTATACCTCGCAATCTTTAGTGCAGGACAGTGTTAAAGGCTGTTTCTGACTATTTGGATCAGAGAAAGACTCAAAGCCTCCAGAGACCGCCTCTGTCTACAGACTAATAGGATTCTGACTTGAATTGTCCCCAGGCAATGGTCCTCAAGTGTGGCGAGAGTTTTTTCAACAGGGTGGGGCAGTTGCTTCTGCCTGGAGGTTAATTGTCATTTTTAGTCTCTTAAGTGGCCTCAGGGCAAGGTGTTTTCCAATAGAGTGTGTCTACTGTCTTCCCCCAGGGAAGGCAGATGTCTATGTGGGAAAGATGTCCTCCGCTGCATGAGGGAATGACTCAGCCCAGGAAACTTGGGATGTCTGCCTTCTGAGCTCTAATCCCCAAGTCTCCAGTCCTGGGTTCTGCTCTCACAGCTCCAGTTCACTTCACCCTCCCTCTGCTGAAGCACAAGGTGGATGGCTCCAGAGGGAGTTTTTGTGCATTAGCCCTTTAAGAGGGTGCCCAAACTTTCAGCTGCCACTCCCTGGCAGACAGCACCCCACTGCTTTTCATAGCTAGATGTTATGTGGGTACCCTTCTCAGTTCTGGTGCATTCTGCTGGGGGGCCCAGCTTCAGGATTAGATCCCAGAGTTCTCAGTGGCACCCCCACAGCTGAGATATCTCTCCAGAACTTCAGTTGTTGTCTGTGGGTGCCCAGCCAGCCCTTCCATGCCTCTGCCTCTCCTACCAGTCTCTGCGGTCTCCACCTTCAGTCCTTGGGTATCAGGGTTCTCTGCTGTGAGTTTTCCGTTGATTATTCAAGAAGCCTTTCTGAATTTCAGTTGTAATTCCAGCTTGTTCCTGGGAGCATGTCCGTGCAGCATCCTCCTATTCTGCTGCCATTTTTAATCTCAAAATATATTTTTATTGATTTGAGAGAGGAAGAGTAAGAGAGAAACATCAATGATGAGACAGAATCATTGATCATCTTCCTCCTACATGCCCCCACACTGGGGATCAAGCCCACAACCGGGGCATGTGCCCTCCTGACCAGAAATCAAACCCTGACCTCCTAGTTCATAGGCTGATGCTCAACCACTGAGCAATGCCTGCCCGGAGATATGTGTGTGTGTGTGTGTGTGTGTGTGTGTGTGTGTGTGTGTGTGTCTGTGCAGCATCCTCCTACTCTGCTGCCATTTTTAATCTCAAAATATATTTGTATTGATTTCAGAGAGGAAGAGTGAGAGAGAAACACCAATGATGAAAGAGAATCATTGATCGGCTGCCTCCTGCACGTCCCACACTGGGGATCAAGCCCACAACCAGGGCATGTGCCCTGACCAGGAACCAAACCGTGACCTCCTGGTTCATAGGCTGATTTACGGTTTAATTCCCAGTCAGGTCACATGCCCCAGTTGTGGGCTTGATCCCCAGTGTGGGGCATGCAGGAGGCAGCCGATCAATGATCCTCTTTCATCATTGATGTATCTCTCTCACCCTTCCTCTCTGAAATCAATAAAAATATGTGTATGTATGTGTATGTATATGTGTGTGTGTGTTTGTATAATTTTAAATCTGATATACTAGCCATCATTAAACTGACTTTGAGGAAATAGGCCGCCATCTGAGAGGGGAACCTGGTCGGGCTCCCTTCTTGTTGGGAGATGCTGGCAGAGACAAGACCTGGGCAATGGGGACGGAGAAGGAAGGCACCCTGGGTGAGCCAGTGCCACCTGTCACAGAGGAGCGCGGGCAAGCGCCCCCTGCAGTCCAGCACGGAGTGAGTCAGTGCACAGGAGAGGCGCCACTGAGGACTCGGGGAGGGTGGAGAGCGGAGGAGAGGCCTCGGACAGTGGTTAGTGTCTACGCCTGTCACCAGTGGCGCTCCTTCTGTGCAGCACAAGGTCGCACCTGGCCTCGCCCACCCCGGGCCGGCACCTGCCACCTGTGGGGAAGGCAGGCACGCCCTCTGGAGCGCCGAGGCCTCCGCGGAGAACGTCTGTGGGCTAGGGCTCTGCATCAGGGAAGCCCAGGTGACAAGCTGGACCCCCTGTCACTGCTCAGGCTGTGACGTCCCTCTTCCGCCCGCATGGCCAGGCCGCTCCTCCGCAGGAAGCACCTAGAAACCCCGCTCCGCCAGCCAAGGAGGAGGAATAGCAAAGATGGAGAGAAGGGAGAAGGAGCCGAACGGACTCTCTTGAGATGAAAAGACAAAGCGTGGCACCCCCTTTTCCGGCAGCTGCTGCCTCTAACCGTGTGTTGGGAAAGGGGTGAGAGACTTGATCTGGGAAAGATGGGCAGGAAGGTTCCTCAGGGCAGGCAGAGATGGGGCTGGAGCCCAGAGAAGGACCTCCTGGGAACGGCAGGGCAGCCCTGAGCAAGGCGGTGGAATGGGTGCGTGAACTTGTAGCAGCTCTGGACACTGCTGTCCGCCCCGCTCCCATTGCAGGCAAGCAGGGCTCCCGGGCTGCTGTCCCTTCTCTTCTCAATCCACTGTTAGAGAATGCTCTGGTGTGTTTTTTTTTCAAGTTAAATGTATTGGGGTGACATTTGTTAAAAACATTATATAAGTCTCAAGTGTATAATTCTATATTTCATCATCTGTTTATTGCACTGTGTGCTCACCACCCAAAGTCTAGTCTCCTTCTGTCATAAATTTCCACATTACTTAAGTCTCTGTATTCAAATCAGATTTGAGCCTTATGGGAGGAATGGGGGAAATAGCCCAGATCTGGCCTGCAAACTGTCTCCTTTAAATCATACCAAGCCGTGACCTGAATTTAATCTAGTATGATCCCTGCTCCTGCCTCATTTGGTTACCGGAGCCCAGGCACATGGGAGGAGAGGAGACACGTGCAAACGGGGAGTCAGAGTGCTGACCAGCCAGGCCCATAAGAGAGCCAGGCTCCCTCCCACACAGCTGCCACGGGCAAACACAGGGGCTGGGGGAGGGGAGGAGGGGGGCAGGCCTCCTGGGATATGGTTTAGCACCAAATAGTCCAGATTGGATATATGTACTACTATATGTAATATTTTAAACAAGAAAAATAAGTTAATTAATTAATTAATTAATTAATAATAAAAGCATCCTGGCATTTACCTAAAGAAAAAAACAACAGAAAACCTTTTAAACAAACAGTCATGAAGATCATATTGGGAAACTGAGGGTAGAACCTCAGGAAGAATGCAAAAATCATTAAAGGGCCATCATCCATCTTGATATATGTTTGAAAACAACACATAAACAACTTCATCTCATGGCATGTGAAATGCAAAACAGTTCTGTTGTGGGTTTTCTTTTGGCCATCCTTAAAGCATAATTAGATCCAGCTTGGGGAAAGCTATAGCTTCTAGCATTAGACCCCCCCCCACCAGCCCCACCCCCGACCAGCCCCTATCAGGTTGGGGGAGGGGGGAATGGATCCCCCACCTGTGCACTAATTCCTGCACTGGGCCTCTAATTGTGTTATAAGAGTTCTTTATATATTCTGGATGCAAGTCCTTTGTCAGATAATAGGAGCTGTAAATATTTTCTCTCAGTCTATGGTTTGCTTTTACATTTCCTTAATGGTGTCTTTTATCAATGTTTATCTTTCTTTAAATATATTTTTATTGATTTTAGATAGTAAAGGAGAGGGAGAGACAGATGGAAGCATCAATGATGAGAGAGAATATTGGCTGCCTTCTGCACACCCCACACTGGGGATTGAGCCCACAACTTGGGCATGTGCCCTGACTGGGAATCAAACCATGACCCCCTGGTTTATAGGTCAATGCTCAACCACTGAGCTACACCAGCTGGGCTATCAGTATTTATCTTTCATGATTCAGTGTTATTATCACCTAAGACATTTTTGCCTATCTCAATGTCACAAATCTTTTTTCCCCTATTCTGGAAGATTTATAGTTTTATAGTTTTAGCCTTTACTTTTAAGTCTATGCTCCGTATCAAGTTAATTTTTTAATATAAGGTGAAAAAAAGTTAAAGTTCACTTTTTTCCCTGTACTGTTATCTAGTTGTTCTAACACCAATGGTTGACAAGACCATTTTTCTCCAATAAATTACCATGGTAACTTAGTTGAAAATCAACTTGCCACATATGTAATAGGTATTTCTGGGCTCTATATTGTGACATACTGTTTTCTATATCTACTCTTATGCCTATCTTAATTATTGTAGTTTTATAATAAATTTTGAAATCACTAAAAAAAAAAAATTCCAGATTGTAGTGCAAGAGGCTTCCTTGTGGGAGTGTGTTTTATCAGAATTAAATCCAAAATACCAAGCTATCCTTAACTCAGATAGACCTAGCCCCATGCTGGGAGGCGTGACTTGAGAATGGGCAGGACAATGGGCCAGAGCAGATGATAGCTGGCCATCAATGACCCACATGAAAACAGATTATTTCTTAGTAGGAACCAGCCAAAATCTAGTGACCAGCCCTGAAGACTCGGAAACAAGAGAAATCTTCACCACTAGTCACCTAGGGACCATCAAGGACCATGACACCCGGACCCAGGTCCACCAAGGACCATGACATCTGGACCCAGACCACCGAGGACCATGACACCCAGACCCGGGACCAGGAAAGATTATGCCAGTAAATATCTAGGCACTCAGCCAGAGGGAACCGACCGGTTTTGTAACACACAGGGAACCACTGGGTTCCTAGCACCAGTAGCGCCGCCCCTCTTCCCGTGGCCTTGGGGTCTTGGCTGCCCCCTGTGTTGCGTGCTGCCTCACTGTGGTGAATATTTGACCCAGGAATGAGAAGGACATTATGGGAATGGGGTCTGTGTGGAGAGGAGGGGGCTGAGCGCAGAGGCGTGGGTATTACCCAAGGTCCGGAAACTTGCATAGAGCTTTGCAAAGACAGAGAGACAGAGATGGAAAGGAAAGGAGCACATGCCTTAACAGTGAAGACAGGCTGAGGGGGCAGGGGAAAGGCAGCAGAAGAGCAAGGGGAGAGGAAGAGACCAGAAAGAGGAACATGAAAACACAAGTAGAGGAGGCGCGGTGAGCACCAGAGCATGCATAAACCTTTAGGGCACGATAGAGTCAACGAGTGGAATTTTCCATCAGAAAGCAAGAAATGGGGATAAGCAGAGAGGAGATGGAAACATTCTGATGGCTCACTCATGTCAAATATGTATTATTTTTTATTAATTACGACCCTCTCTGGAATTCTGCAAAAGATGTTTTGAAACCAGGATTGGGTGGGTTTTAGGAGCATGGCGACTCTACCCAGGAGCTCGGGCCTTGTCTGTTTGAGGGCCACTGCTCTGTAAAAGGAAGTGAAGACACCCTGCTAGCCCGTGGCTTCCTCTTGCTGAGTTTCGGCCTAAAGCCCAAGCCTTCAACCTCTGGCCTTTGCTCAGTGGGGAAGGGCTGGCCTCTGCAGTTGCTCTGACCTGAGGACTGAGGCATGCAGAGCCTTTGCAGGTGCAGCTGGCATGACTGGTCAACTCTTCAGGGCACTAGAGCCTCGTGAGTTCTTGTCAGCCACCAATGTCAGCGTGCACTGACCTCTGCCCAAGAGGCGAGCCCTCAGCGTGGGGTCAGCTTGCAGCATGAGCAAGTGAAAAGGAATGTGTTATTCAGTGGAGGTGTTCCAGTCTGATTTCACCGGCCACACCAGGAAAGGAGACATGAAGGCCGGCCTCCAGGAGGAAGGCCCGCAAGCCTCCACATGTGTGTGGCACAGAGTTGGGCTCTATTCGCTGGAGGTGGCCTTCTTGGCTCCACTGTAACCACAGGCAAGTGGGAGCCAGACGCCCTGCTCTAGGCTGGTGGGCACCTTCCTCCTCCAAACCAGACCTCTAGGTACTAGCCCTGATGGTCAGCAGCGAGGGCACCTTCTCAGCCTCTTGTGGAGCCGGACACCAAGGGATAGTTCCAAAGGCTTGTGGTCCAGGAAGTAAGAGGAAAGTTTGTGTTCCTGAACTTGCTGAATTTTTAACTTATAAATATTACACCAAAAAGTTCAAAAACTAAGAATTACCTCTATTTCCATCCCTCCCCCAATTCTATTTGTCAAAATATTTTTATTTTCCCTGCATGATGTCAATGTTTTTGGAGATTATGTATTTCCAGCAGCATCTGGAGCTGAAGAAAATGATGACGCAGGATGCCAGAGCACTCACTGCTCCATCCTGCCTACTGGTCCAAGTGTGGGAGCCAAGCCCCTCTGCCAGGGGCTGGGCCTTCTTGGATGTCGAGTCTTTGAGGGGAAGCCATGAGAAGTTGTAGGTAGGTAAGAAAGTCTTTATTGTAGGAGCTAGTGGCCACTGTAAGGTCTGGCGCTGGGAAGATAGGGACTCTTCCGATCCCACTTGCTGAGTTGAACAATAGCGGTCCCCCCGGACATACCAGAGCAACCAAGTCACAGCCGTGCTAATATCCTGCTGGACAATAAATGACCACCCAAGACTTATCAGGGTGGCCAGGCTGCAGCCATACGAACTTCCCGCTCATAAATCACCTGCCATAAGCTACCTCAGATAAGCCTGATGGCTCCAACAGCAGCATAAAAAAGCCCCGCCAGACATAGGTGGGTGTGACTCCCCCGGCCTGAGCCCTCGGACCGCGGGACCTCACCCGAGAGCTTTCAATAAACTCAATCTTTCACTTTTACCCTGTTTGTCTTGGTCAACTTATTGGTTTCGGTCAGATTAAATCTTACATCTCTGATTTAAACCTTACAGCCACGTAGCCCAAGTAGCCATAAGACAAAACAGTTATTCACAATAGTCCCATACAGGCAGTCGCACACTGGCTAGTTAATAAATACATCTTTCCCACAAAGCAGTAGTCTCTTACCCACAGCTATTATCTGAGCAGCCACAGGCTGCCTCTAGACCTACAGCTTTACATAGTAGCTGCATCTGAGCCCTGCCAGCCCTAGCAGCCTCAGTAGTCTCTCCCTAGCAGCCTCTCCAGTCTTTCCAGCCTTACATCGCAGCAGCACCAGCGCTGAGCTTCTTCTGAGCTTTCTAGTGAACTGTATCCAGCACAGCCAGGGGTGAACCTGAGGAGGGGTGATGAAGGATTAAAGAAAACAGACAAGAGAATACAGTTGGGGCCAGGTGGATCACTGTGCCTGGATGAAGAAACAGTGACCTTGCCTGTAAACTGAAGCTTTATTTTATAGTCAGAGCACACAAAGCAAGGGCAAGATGTTTACAATGTTCTTGCGAATTTCAAATCTGCTTCTTCCCTGTTGTTGCCATTCTCTGCTTTGTTTTGGCAGCACTTGCTGCACACACACACACACACACACACACACACACAACCTCCGCAGCCCACATCCCTTAGCTACCTAGGACTACATGGTCAGACTATAAGGTCAAACTTACAACCATAGCCTTTTGGAATTTGTATGTGGCTTTGCCACAAGTCAGTCCGAGGCTTGATCCCGTCTGAACGCTGTAGCTGCTCTCCACATCTAGCTTCTCTCTCTCACATAGCTTCACATTGCAGCAGCACCAGCACACTGGCTGGTCAGTACCATGTATTATCCATTTAGGCAAAAGAGGTTTCTTTCCATGCAGTGACCGTGCTGTGCACCTGCATCTGTGCATAGCCCTTGGACACCCTGATTAAGATTCCCATGCTCAGAGTTGCCAGAAACCGATCATTGTCCCACTAATAGAGAGATGTGGAAAGGGAATCCGGAAGGCTGGTCAACCTTAAATACTCTGAAAGGTCGGAGCTAATCACTCATTGTTTAGTTGAGACATTAGTAGTTGAAGCAGCCTCCACCTGTTAGTCTTATGTAAATTCTTGCTGATTGGCTATTTGTGGAATTTCCTGCCTAAAGGATATGAGTGTATCCCATAACCTTAATAAAAGGGATAGCAAAGCCAGAGTGGAGTGGTAGTCCTCCCACTAGAGGTGGGCTCCTGCCTGGCCCCCAATATTCCCAAATTAATACTTTTCAAGTCTCTTTTCATTTGTGTGCGGCCTTCTCCAGAACCAGAACACTGAACCGGAAACCTGAACCACGCGAGACATAAAAGGGGTTCCCACACAGAGTGGTCTTGGCCATCTGGTGTATTAATAACAAGGCCTTCACACTCTAATTGGCCTTGACTATCCAGTGACTCTGGCATGGTTCCCACACAGGAACAAGTCCTAGACAGGAGCTGGGTAGGCCTGGCTTAAGAGCAGAGCCAATTCTTAAAACCAAACCACTCTCTTCCTCCCTAGAAAAATTGTTTCCTACATCCATCAAATCCATCTACGAGGCTACTTATCATCCCTGAGCCATGGACTGCAGGGCATCGTAAAGAGGCCAGGCCATGACTACACTTGGTTCTAGAGCAAATCAGACCCAGGGCAGTTTCTGCAGGACCCTCACATTGGCAATCTCAGGCTTCCACTCCCCCCATACCCCACTCCCACCCACCCCCATCTGGAGCTCTGGGACCAGCCGCTGAGGGAGATCTGGGAATAAGCATGTCAGGGACACTCAGAAGGATGCCTGTCTGCTCTGAGTTATCTCCTAATTCTAAGAGTGGACACAAAACACGCCGTTACTGCCTGTCGCCCCTAAGCCGATAGCAGGCTGACTCTTTAGGAGTGCTCACTGGTCAGGTAGGGTGATCTGCAGGACCAAGAAGAGCACCTTGAAAAACTGCTCTGACATTTCACTTTAAAAGAACTCTTACCCCGGGTGAGGGGTGGGTGGGGGTCTAAGGTTAGTGAGTGCCCAGGCTCTGCCTTCTTCCCTGTCCTCCCACAGATACCGCCCCCCCCCCTCCCCAACGCTGTCTCCCTGCAGGTAGGGCCTGTCCTTGGTCTGGGCTCCCGGCTGCCTTATCTCGAGGGCCTACTCTCCTCCTTATAACATGCCCTCAGTTTCCCAGGGTCTGTAAGAAAATCTCTCCATGACGTCAAAACAGCTTAACGGTTAAGTCTTAACCCAAGCATGTCAAACTCACGGCCCGTGGGCTGCATGCCTCATTTATGTGGCCTGTGTTAGCCTTTGAGTTTGACATGCTTGGCTTAACCCATTCCTGGAACCAGAAAATAGTCAACATTTACAGAAACAATGTCAAATGCAAGGTGGGCCGGTTGCAATGCTCACTATTACAATGCTATCTGGCCATTCTGCTTCCTCCAGAAAATTGCCTTTACCTACCTACCAGGCTTCGTTGTGAAAACTATTAGGAGTAGGTACATACTGTTAAGGAGTAACTTCCCAACAGAGAGCCACAGAGTCAGATTAATTCCAAATTACAGCCTTTATTCATGAATTCGAATCCAGGCTCAAGTCTCAGCTGACGCAGCAGCAGACAAGAGCCCTGAACACACGCTGTAAGCTGCTTTTATCTCCTGTTTAGGGGGGGCTATTTTGCACACACTGATCTGCTGCTTTGCTCTAGGGTAGCTGGCAGGATGCGAGCAGGTGGTTAGCTATTGTGCCTGAGAAGCAGGATATATGGTTAGGGTGTTAAGCTTGAGAAAACATCAAGTGGCTGTCACTGGTAAATTGCAAAAAGTTCAAAATTTCCACTCTCCTTGTAACTAAGTCTATTGTTCTACTGGGGCCCGACTTTAGATGCCCCTTACACATACGGCTCATGTAAGCGATCTTCATTAAGTCTGATCTAAGAAATAAAGGAATTGTTTGTCTGTTTCTGTCTAGGTCACACATCTAAATCCATTTAATTAACAATTAATCATTGGTAAGTGCCTAGCATGGGTCAAACACTCTATGCCTTTCTGTCTGCCCATCTCAGTCTGCCTACTTGGGAGATACAGCCACTCCCAAGGCCTCCCAGAGCCAGGCCACAGGATCACATCTACAGACATACTAACTGGTTGTTCAACAGGCATCTTTTGAGCACATACTGTGCGGACAGGTCTCAGGGTGAGTACCTGAGTCTCACCTCAATCGTGTATGAAATGCGGGACCTCAAGGCCTGATCTGACCTCTCACCAAGAGACCATCTCGGCCTATCTGACTTATGGGAGAATTCCTTTCACCAAAAGGCCTTCAGGTGAAATGATGCTTCAGGTGGTAAGACCACAGACAGCCAGAGCACCTAGCACAGTGGCTCTGTGAGCAGCACGGACAGAAAGCAGAGCAGAGATATCTGGCAGTGGTTGATTATTGGGTGCCATCCCAGCCTCTATGATCAGCATCACCACCGTCATTTGATAATGGAGTTATAGTATTTATTATGTACTAGAGGCCCAGTGCATGAATTCGTGCACAGGTGGGGTCGGGCCTGTCCACTCTGATCAGGGACAGGGCCAGCTGGAGGGAGGGGCCACAGGAGGTTGGCCAACCAGCCCTGTCCCATCCACCCGCCTCGAACTCCTGGTGGAACTCCTGGTGGAGGGGACAATTTGCATATTAGGCTTTTGTTATATAGGATGGAGTCAGAAATACAGAATAATAAATTAATATATTAGAATCCAGGTAAAGTCTGTTTCCAAATTTTACATAGAATTTATTGCCATCCAAGTATTGTATTCTTGGATGACAATAAATTCTATGTAAATTTTTTATTGTATTGTATTCTGGATTACAAGTTGAATAAGATTCAAATTGCGCCCATTGATAGAGAACAAGATGATGGTTATCCCAGTGACTGGGGATAAATAGGAGTGTCCCCGCTGTTTATTCCCTAGTAAACTGGCCAGACCCAGCGCTGGATTCCCAGTAAAACCCTAATGTGATAAGACCAGCTGGGCTCTTTGCCCCTGAAACGCCAGAATGGGCAATGCCCAGACTCACCGTCCCCCAAATAGGACCTTGCAGGGTGTTTGGAGCCGGCTCTGGGCGTGTGTGCATTTTCCCAGTGTGCAGTGGGCCTCAGGTGCTCCACATTGCCGAGTGCAGTCTTGCGTGTTCCAAGCCCGTGTGTCCTTCATCGGCGTCCTCTAGCGGCGCTGCCCTGGCAGCTTTTAGAGGGTGACCCCGTGGAGCTGAGAGTCTTGGCCCCTCATGCCCTCTTCCAGACATGAAGTGAGTCACTCTTACAGGAGTCAGGTCTGACGATTTGGCAGGCCTGCGGCAGAGAGTGCGGGGTCTTGGTGGGTGCGGGGGGCAGGTGAGGGGGTAGAAGGCAGGAAGGGCATCCCTTCTGGATGTCCCGGATGGGCCACCAAGTGAAAGGTGAACATGATGGTGCACACAGACAGGCTACACAGCCATCCAGACGGTGGGTAGAGAAACACTGGTTTTATTTAGGGAAAGGGCTAGGGGTGGGCTATCCGAAGGGAGGGGCTGCACAGCACGCAGCCAGGGGACACGGGTGATGCTGGCAGCCCCGGGGCTGGAGTGTCCTCATACACAGTCGCTGGCGGGAAACTGTCAGTGGGCCTGGGGCTGAGTCACGCAGGTGTGCGAGCAGGTGCCTTCAGCACAGTTTCCAGTCCTGTGTGGCCTGACGCCCAGGTCAGCAGGCTTCTCCTGGTCTGTGTCTTCCGGGGCAAGCTTGCACGTGGTGTTAGGGGTTGTATTGCCTACAGTCCCCACAGTGGGCTCCGTGCTGGCCATCTGCTCCCAGCAGTGCTCTGCCCCCTGCACCACGAGGCTGCTACAGGAGAACAGCCCACGACCCTCGGCTTTGGTTAGCTTTCCCTAGGGCGCCTTGGGTTTGGGAAGGGGTCAAACTAACCAATCTTCTTCCTAATTCCTCACGGGCTGGTGCTGGCCTCCCCCATCCACCCCTTCCCTGCATCCTCCCGCCAGCTGTGCCACACCCGGTTGCATCCTGTCCCAGGCCGCAGCCCCACCCTGGCGCCTACTGCACATGCGCCCAGCAGAGGCCCTCCCTTATCCTCTCCCCGCCCCCTCCTGGCTCCCCAGCTTGGAAAGCTGGTCTTCCTGCCCGCAGTGGGGAGGAGGGGAAGGGTTCTCCCCAGGGTTGCTGGGAAGCTGTTGTTTCCCGACTTAGTTAACCTTAGCCAGTGTTGCTCCTTTCTCTGTGGTTAACACTGTGAGAATAACAGGTACTATTTCCTGTCACAGAAGGTATGTGGGTGGCTACCATTTTGGCTCCACAACTTGCACTCCCCTGGGGGCCACCATTTTGAAACAGCAAAGGTCAACCCCTTCCTTTTTCCTTTGAATTAGCCAATCGGGCAAGAGTGTGAGCCCAAGCTCTGGCCAATCAGAGGAGGGGCAGATGACGTCAATAAGGGATAAACCCCAGTGAACACCCGCTGTGTGCGCCTGCGTGCATCCGCAGCCCCCGGGGTATGCCCCGCCTGCAGGGGGAAAGATGCTGCCTGGGTGTCTGGCCTCAGTGTCCTATAGTTCTGCCAGGACCCCTGGTTTGGGGACTCGCCTTCTTTCTAACACCTAACTAGCTGCTCACTGTAACAATAGGGTAGAGGCATAAGGGACACTGGAAGTCAACTGGCTCACTGACCAGCCCAACATGCCCATGTGCCTTTGGGTAAGCAGTTCTGCCAAAAGCTTAGGGGGTTGCTGAGTCCACCCCTGATGCCACCATGCAGCTCCTTCTCCAGAAAGTGCCACTTCCACAGGGAAGGAGAGCATGGCCCTACACTGAAGACCACGGAGAGATGCACAGCCGCCTGGACTCTGGACACTACTGAAGGTAGAGAAGGACAAGGCAAAGCTGCTGTAGAAACATCCAGAAAAAACTGAAGCCTTAAAAGTAAGGCAAATGCCTCCCTTACCCTCTCCTGGGACCTTGAACTACAAGATCTGGTGGTTGGTTCTCAAGCCACATCATACCTTACTCACAATGAACCTGTGATGTGTCACACTGCCTACACATGCCACCTCCCAGGGTCTGCACACAGTTCACTCAGTCCTGAGCTCAGCCCACTCAGCTAATCCTCTTTTTTTCTGTGTAAAGCCCAGCATTTAAAGGACTTCTCACTTATTGTTAAATACAAGCCCCGGGCAGTGGCTCAACCCCTTGGAGCATTGTCCTGTGCACAGAAAGTTTCGATTCCCAGTCAGGGCACATACCCAGGTTGAGGGTTCAATCCCTGGTTAGGGTGCATGGGGAAGGCCACCAATCTATGTTTCTCTCTCACATAGATATTTCTCTCTCCCTTTCTCTCTTAAAAAAAAAATGAATGAATGAAAACATATCATCCAATGAGGATTTTTTAAAAAGAGCAAGGCGACATCCAGGTGACCCACTTGGCAAAGGCTGATCCTCTGCCACCCAGAGTGAGGAGCGGGCCAGCGTCCCTTCCCAGGGCTGCCTGAGCCGGAGGTCAGCCAGCATGTCACCCCGCACCACAGTGTTCCAGAGGCCCGTGCTGCTCCAGGCCCGTCTTGACAAATGAGAACGTGCGATGACAGTGCCCACCCGAGACTCAGCACTGGCACAGAGGTGTGGCCCCATACCTCAGACCATGTGTTTTTCAGACTTAGTCTTGACCTTTCCTATGACTCAACCCAAACCTCTCTCTACCTGTGTCACCATGTTAATTTCCTATATGGAGCTGACCACCGCTGAGCTTCCCTTGTTCACAGTTTAATTTACTGGCACTGTCTGTGTCCGTCCGCTACTGTCAGGTCCCCAGGCACTTAGTCTGCACTGCAGCAAGGGGAGCCTGATGCGGGGCGTGTCTCCCCTGGTCAGAGGTGCCATTGTTCAGTTGGCTGTGCTTCTCCCTCTCAGTGGACATGAGCAATGGCGCATCTTGAACTCAGTGTCATCTTACATTTGATGAAATACATATTTTGGAATAAATGAATGAATTCATGCTTTCTTTTGGCGCTCTTCAGTTTTGGTCTTTGGAAATACGAAGAAATGAAAAATCTTTAAATGAGTGTCTATATGTGCTGGGAACTCTTCTGCAAACAAGGATGACAGATTGACCAAGTGAATGACATTATCCCGCCCTGGAGTGGGATGTGCTGAGTGCTCCAATGGAGCTAGGTGCTGGGGTGTAGCCGGAAGGAGGGGCCACGCAGGCCCGGGAAAGCTTCCCAAGGGAGGGGGCTGGCCAGGGATTACTGACACATTTATGGGCACCCCGTGCTCCTTTCACACACATCATCTCTGAACCCTCACATGAGCTCTGTGAGGTAGGAAAATCACCCCACCTTAGAAATCAAAGACAGAGGATCAGAGGAGTTAAATTAATTGCCCCAAACACATGACTGGTAAGTGGCAGAGTGGGGTGAGGGGGTGGCATTACACTCAGGCCTTCTGGCTCTAGGATCCTCACTGTTTACCTCATTAGAGCTAAACCAGTGGCTCAGCGCCCTCCTCAAGGGTCCCTCACAGGTGTGAACCCATATCCTGCCCCCTCTTCTCTGGGCTCACAGGGCAGGCTCGTGGATCTTGTCTTTGATCTGTTTGGGGTTTTAGGGCAACTAGAGAAACCAGACTTAGTCTCCATTCCTGGGGGCCCAGCCTGAAAACCAGTGGCCAACACACACACACAATCAGACCACCCCTGTGTGTACAGTGGGCGGCGGGGCTGTCACCAGTTTGACATTGATGGCATATATTTGCCTTGACAAGTGTGTCCTGCTTTTTAAAATATGTGCAGCATCCCACACCCTGGAAAGAATTTGAAGACTGGCCAAGGTGGAGTCACTCCGTTTTTAGCTCAGGACCCACCTGAGTCCAGGCGCTTCAAGGTATTTGTGATTTCCTCTGCCTTTTCTGCTCCCACGCTCTGCCCAGAGGTGCCATGTGATAACTCACCTGACCACCAGCAGGTCCTTCCTGAGGACACGTATGCCAGTTGCTGTGTGTGGCCCTGTCACGCAGTAGACAGCCACATAGACAGCTGCTGCTCGCAGGGTGCCTGGCGGCAGGAAGCTCATGGACATTGCTCTGGGGAAGTTGCAAAAGTGTGAAATGCCTCCGTGTTTTGCACCCTCCTTCAGAGCCTTAAACAAATTCGTGGAGCTTTCAGCAGCGACACTTACCATCAGCGATGTGACCATACAGGACAGCAAGCAAGGTGAGCACTGGGTGCACCCCTGAGCAGACCGCACGGCCCGCTCTCGCCCCTGCTCCTGCCTGCAGCTTGCTGTGGACACACTATTTGTGAATGGAGCTGAGGTGTAAGGCAGTGTTGAATACAGGATCACAGAACCTGCAAATATTTTAAAAAGCAGAACCCAGTGGCAAAGTCAAATAAATACCATGAATGTCACAGTGGATGAGAAGTGGCCATTAGAAAAATTGGGTTTCTGGTAAAATTTGTTAAACTGACATGAATGAAGATTAATTAGGATTACATATTCAGCATGTGAAAAGAAATAATGGGGTGGGAACGTAATGACAGCAAGCGCGCGCGCGCGCGCGCGCGCGCGCACACACACACACACACACACACACACACAGGTCTAGGCAACCATGGAAACAGTATCCATAGCAAAGAATGGCCTGGCCAAGAGAGGGGCTCCCAGGTTGCCTGTATCTTCCTGATGCAAAGTCTTGATGCGCCCTCTAGTGGCCATGGCTGTGCAGAGGCCTGAGAGAGGCCAGCCCACCTCCAGGGTGCTGCAGGGACCCCAGTCCCCTGCTTGTCTGGCACCTGTGGGCACTGAGCACAGCATATGTCCACAAACAGCTACCACTTTCCATTGAACCTTAGACTCCATTTGTTGGAAAACATATTTATTCCGTTCACCAGTAAGAAAGAAACAGTCAGTTGTACGGACATGTCATTGATTGTAAGAGGTGTCCCCACTTGAGAGATGTGAAATGTAAAGGTTACCACACTTCTTGAATGTTGCTGGGTCATTTCTGGAGCTTTCTTTCCTCACATAGCAGCTACCCCGTTCATTCATTCATTCAATCACATTGATTTGTTCTGCACACATTCAGTAAGTGCCCACACTGGGCCAGGGTGGGAGTGACTGCCCTGCCTCCGGGGCTCTTGTTCTAGTAGCTGCAGGATTTCTAATGGTCTTTGCCACACTCACATTCTGTGGGTCAGTATCTTTCATTCTATAGAGTGAAAATAGACAGCAGGAAAGAAAACTGGTACCAGAAAGGAAGTCCGAAAACCTGGCTTCTATCTGCTCTCCCCTTTCAGACAGTGTGTGCTCACTCTGTCATAGTTTCCCCGTTATGAAATGGGTTGGATTATTGTCTGTCCTGCTGGGTCACCGATAAATCAAGAAACAGCTCTTTTTCTCCTGGCACAGTTGTTCGCTCTCTGCAATGACAGTAGAAAATCAGTACAGCCATGGAAAGTGTCCATGGCCACCAATGGTCCTGTCTTTCTTTCCTGCCCCGAGTCAGAAAGGTTCCAGAGATTTTCTTGTTGCCTGCAGGTGTTGAGGAGTATCACTTTGTGTATATAAATGTCTAATCCAGAATAATAGCAACTCTTTTTTCTATTGTCCAGTATAGAGCTTCTTCCTCCCCACTGGACAGTCTGCAGGAGGCTGGTGTCTGACCCTTTCCCAGCAAACAGAGCTGCAGAAGATGGCTGGGTATCTGCCAGGCTAGGGGGTAGGAGAGGACGCTGGGCTGGGGACCTGGTGCTTGAGTTCAGAGCAAAGGCTATGTAAGAGTTTTTAGCACACTAGGTGTGGGCCATGCTAGAAAGCAAGCCAGTGTGGTTTGAGTTAGTCCTGTGTTACATGGCCACCTACGGTGTGAGCTGAAATCATTGCTGCAACCCCAGGGTTCCCAGCAGGTGTGGAAGAAGGCCTCATTGCACCAGGGAGCTATAGGTGAGCAGTCTCCATGATGGCTGTGGGGGACAAGGGGTCTCCACAGAACCCATGAACACTCAGGAAGAATCAGCTTTAAGTACATGCCAGTTCCAGCAGGTGCAAACCTTTTACCATCATGCCAGGCAAGAAACAACTCTAGTTTTCAGTTTCTAACCCTCCCCCCTTCTACTCAGACTTGGAGGGTCAGGAACCATCATTAGCAGGATAGGAGGGGACAGACACATAACATAGCAGAAGAGGAGCCGAGTCCACATCCCTCATCTGCCCCACCTCCCACCCCCGTCTGCCCCAGGAAAACACTAGCTGGAGGATTTAACTTTGGGACTAGTCATTAAGTCTCTGAGTTGACACTTTAGTTGGTAATGGACTTTAGCACCTAAGAGATCAGAAAAGCTTTCATGCTGCCCATGTTTTTATCTTGGAACAGGGAAGACAGCCCACTGAGCAGGTAAAGAGACAGCGGGAGAATGAGGCTGAGTGGCTGTGTGACCACAACCTCCAGGTCGTGCTGGGGCTGACCAGCAGAACCTGAGTGACAGATGAGTGGATTACTCCGAGACAATGTTTGCTGTGAAAGAGAGGGCTAAGGAACTGCCTGGCTAATGGAACCAGACAGCCTCAATTGCCTGCCTCATTAGGCTTTTATTGTAGCAGCAGTTTGAGATGAAGTTTATCTTTTAGATATAATCAGTAGGGTAAGTAATATCGGGAGGACACAAGTATTTATAATGTCCTTTAAGCAAGAACACCTAAAGATTAAGGATCAAGATTCCAGTAAACACCCTGGGGTCTGCATGTGCACAGACTTGTTTGGAAAGGTCAAGGAATAATTAGGGGCACTGCCTTCAGCACTACCCTAAGTCAGAATTCCTATAAATAGGGCAGGCAGCCTTCCACACAATTCCCTTTTCTCGGAATGTCCTCCTCACAAACTTTGCAACCAAGTCTCATGTGCTCCCCAAGGTCGTGCTATTCCATACACCACATGGGTGCTTGAGTGTATGTGTGCATGTGTGTGTGTGTGTGTGCGCACATGTGTGTTGTGTGTGCGTGTGTGTGTGCGTGTGTGCGCGTGTGTGT
The DNA here is from genome assembly GCA_026230045.1 of Corynorhinus townsendii. NCBI lineage: Eukaryota > Metazoa > Chordata > Mammalia > Chiroptera > Vespertilionidae > Corynorhinus > Corynorhinus townsendii. The sequence goes on along the minus strand of JAPDVU010000004.1, from coordinate 98,754,291 downwards.
GTATGTTTGTGATTCAGCAGCCAGCTTTGGGAGTTTGGAATCAGAAATCCCAAACATGACGGAAATGAATCTCTTCAGGCTGTCACCTGACCTGGTCTGATGCAGTTGGTCATAGGCTGGTCTGCAGATGTTCAACAGTCTATCATTCACAGCTAAATATCTTTTTAAAAAGCTAATATGCAAATTGTCCCCTCGACCAGGAGTTTGACCAGCAGGCAGGCTGGCCAACCGCCCTTGTCCCCTCCCCCTGGCCAGGCAGACAGAACCCCACCCATGCACAAATTCATGCACCGGACCTCTAAAATATATATATATACTGAGTGGCCAGATTATTATGCATTCAGAAATCATAATAATCTGGCCACTCAGTGTGTATGTGTGTGTGTGTGTGTGTGTGTGTGTGTGTGTATATATATATATAGAGAGAGAGAGAGAGAGAGATTTTTAAGGACTTGACTCATGCAATTATGGAGGCTAACAAATCCAAAACTTGCAGGGCAGGCTGGCAGCCAGACACCCAGGGAAGCGATGCTGTTGCAGCTCAGGTCTGAAAGCATCTGGAGGCAGAATCCCCTCTTCTCCAGGGAGGCCAGTCTTTTCTCTCAGGGCCTTCAGATGAGTGGTGGAGGGTGATCTGCTTCACTTGGAGTCAGACTGGGCTCCATGGCCCAGCCAAGTTGATGCCTACCATCACCCATCATAGTGACCTGGAGCCCAATACTCTCTAACTTACTTTCTTGTGTTTTCCAAAGTACATGTGATAAAGCCAATTTACTCTTATGATGGAGAAAGGCCTGTAAACACACTTGAAAACAGCTTCCTCGTGAGGCCCCTTTGCGCCGCTCGCACGCTCTCCACACCTCTGCTTTGCCCCTTGTCATCTAGCCCAGAAGGGGTCTTCCCTTGCTAACGGTCAGCAACCAGGTCTTACTCCTCCATTACTCTCCCTCAAACATGGGAAACGCTTTTCTTTAAAAAAAAAATTTTAATATATTTTTATTGATTTCAGAGAGAAAGAGAGAGGGAGAGAGAGATAGAAACATCAGTGATGAGGGCGAATCATTGATCGGCTCCCTCCTGCACGCCCCACACTGGGGATCGAGCCCACAACCCCGACATGTGCCCTGACCTCCTGGTTCAAAGGTCTACGCTCAACTACTGAGCCACGCTGGGCAGGCTCTTTTCTTAATTAAGAACTTCAAATGTTACCTCCTGGAGGAGACAATCTTCAGAGGAATTTCAGGAACTGGATTTTAGGAAACAAGAGAAACAAGCAGGAACCTGCCTAATGGCATTAATTTCAGCCCAGGCGATAAGCTGATTCCTAAGGAGCACCCTCTGGAGAGGAGCAGCTGTGGGTGAGTGGAGGGAGCCAATGTTCTAGTTTCTTTGTAAAAATCAACTTGACAGGCTTTTCCTACCTGTTGAAATTGTCTAAAAATTGTTATCAGTACTTTGATTTCTCTAATGTTTTCGGCAATTCCTTTCAGTTTTAATTTATTGTTGTTCATGTTTTATCATCTCTTGCTAAATGTGATGTTGGTATATCTGCTCTGCTTATTTCTGATAAGTTCACATAAGTGGATGGAATTTCTATAATTTTTTTTCTTTTTTTAATCCTCACCCAAGGACATTTTTCATTGATTTTCAGAGAGAGAGGAGAGAAAGAGAGAGAGAGATGAGAAAGAAACATCAAGCAGCTGCTTCCTGCACGCCCTGACCGGGCATCAAGCCCGCAACCTAGGCATGTGCCCTGACTGGGAATGGAAACCATGATGCTCCTACCAACTGAGCCACACCACCACGGGCTGGAAATAAGTTTTCAAATGTGAAAAATGATGCTTTCAAGGCACAATTAAAATTTCACTTTAGAATGATGTCAATTGCTTGATTTATACCTATTTAAAATATGGGATGACTACCTGTGATACTGTGTTGTACTTTTTTTTTCTTTCAGTGAGTAGTGAATCTTTATTTGATCAAATCTCTCACATACAGATAGAAAATAGTAGGGGTGAGTGTCTAGAATCTCAGTGTGGACTATCTACTACCACCCATTTAGCATTATACTCTTTGAATCAATTTGTCATTTTTCACAAAAGCCTGCTAGAATTTTGATTGGGGTTATATTGAATATATTGATCCATTTGGGGAGAATTGACACAAAAATACTTGAAACTTTCAGTCTATAAACTTGCCATATTTCTCCATTTGTTTCCATCTTCTTTTTTTTAAATTTTTTTATTTTAAATAAATCTTTATTGTTCAGATTATTACAGGTGTTCCTCTTTTTTTTCCCCCCATAGCTCCCCTCAACCTGATTCCCCACCCCACCCCATGCCCTTACCCCCTGCCACTGTCTTCATCCATAGGAGTAAGATTTTTGTCCAATCTCTTCCCGCACCCCTCACACCTGCTTCCCCTGAGAATCGTCAGTCCACTCCCTTTCTATGTCCCTGATTCTATTATATTCACCAGTCCATTCTGTTCTTCAGATTTTTTATTCACTTGATTTTTAGATTCACTTGTTGGTAGGTATGTATTTGATGTCCTTTTGTTGTTCATAATTTTTATCTTTTCCTTTTTCTTCTTCCTCTTCTTAAAGAATACCTTTCAGCATTTCATGTAATCCTGGTTTGGTGGTGATGAACTCCTTTAGCTTTTTCTTGTCTGTGAAGCTCTTTATCTGATCTTCAACTCTGAATGATAGCTTTGCTGGGTAGAGTAATCTTGGTTGTAGGTTCTTGCTGTTCATCACTTTGAATATTTCTTGCCACTCCCTTCTGGCCTGCATAGTTTCTGTTGAGAAATCAGCTGACAGTCGTATGGGTGCTCCCTTGTAGGTAATTAACTGTTTTTCTCTTGCTGCTTTTAATATTCTCTCTATGTCTTTTGCCCTTGGCATTTTAATTATGATGTGTCTTGGTGTGGTCCTCTTTGGATTCCTCTTGTGTGGGGTTCTGTGCACTTCCTGAACTTGTAAGTCTATTTCTTTCACCAGGTAGGGAAAGTTTTCTGTCATTATTTCTTCTAATAGGTTTTCAATATTTTGCTCTCTCCCTTCTTGTGGCACCCCAAAAATTCGGATGTTGGTTCGCTTAAAGTTGTCCCAGAGGCTCCTTACACTATCTTCATATTTTTGGATTCTTTTTTCTTTTTGTTTTTTCTGGTTGGATGTTTTTTGTTTCCACATATTTCAGATCTTTGGTTTGATTCTTGGGGTACGTTGATCTACAGTTGAGTTTCTGTATATTCTTTATTTTAGACAGTGTATGCTTCATTTCTGACTGATCCTTTTCCATTTTTTTGGCATTCTCATTAAGGTCCTTGAAGGTCTCACTAAGCTCCTCAGAAGTGTCATCAAGTTTCTTGGCGGTTTTTAGAAGATTCTTGAGTAACCTTATAAATGTGGTTCTGAACTCTATGTCATCCAGTAGTTTGCTTTCCTCCGTTTCTTTCATTCGTGACATGTTTCTTTGTCTCCACATTTTGGCTGCTTCCCTGTGTTGATGGAGTAGCTTTGTGTGGTAGGTGATCTATAGGGGCAGTAACTCAGCCTCCTCAATCACTTGAGGTGGATGCTCTTGGTACACCCCTTTGTGGGCTGAGTGCAAAGTCTTGGTGTAGTTAAGCCTTAATTGCTGTTGGTACACTGGGAGGAATTGACCTCCAGGCCAATTAGCTGTGAGCACTCGCTGTGTCTATAATGGAAGAACTGCTGCGCTGAAGACATGCTTATGGGGCAGGACTTGTTTCAGTGGGGCTTTGGTGCTCACTGAGTCTGCCTCTTGAATGTGTCACTTATGGATGTGAGGAGTTGAAATCTGGTGTCTCACACTGACCACTAGATACACTGGCTTCTGGAACTCCAATGGGCTTCAGGTCAGCTACTGTCTGAGGCCACCCAGCAGGAGTTACAGTGAGAGCTACAGTTTTCTCCTCTTTGCTTGGGGTTTGGAGGTTTTGGAGCTGTCTGACCTGGGCTGCAAGTTTGCTAGGTTAAGCTGTGATAGGGCAGGCCTTTCTTATGCTAAATCGGCTGCTTGGAGCTTGGGTGGGTTTGTAGGTTGTGCAGGGCGGGGCCTCAGGGTGTCACTAGGCTAGGGTGTGGCAAACAGCAATGGCTGCTAGTTAGCTGGCTCTGCGTCCCCGATGGCGTCCCCGAGTCCCGTGCCCCAGTGCAGTAAACAATTATTGCTGTGCGCAGCTCTGCAAGCAAGCCACCCTCAATGGCAGACAGTCCAGCTTCTCCCTGTAGGAGTTTGGGTCCCCCGTGTCTCCCCAGAGACTGGATTTCAGAGTAATTGGGGGCTTGTCTCCCTTTGGGTTGAAAAAAGCAATGCCCGCCTCCAGCCGCGATCACGCGCCTCCGTACCTCAGCTTTTCAGCGCTCGTGCACATCTCAATGCTCTTTTCTCTTTCCTTCTAGTTGTAGAACTTCCACTCAGCCAGCTTTCCCGTGGTTCTGGGTGATAGACGTTTTGTCTTTTAGTTGTAGTTTTGAAATTGTTGTGCGAGGCAGCAGTTTAAGTGTTTACCTATGCCGCCATCTTGGATTCCCCCTCCCTGTACGTTCTTTTTTTAAAAAAATAAATCTATTTTATTTATTTTTTACAGAGTGGAAGGGAGAGGGATAGAGAGTTAGAAACATCGATCAAAGAAACATCGATCAGCTGCCCCCTACACACCCCCAAAAGGGGATGTGCCCGCAACCAAGGTACATGCCCTTGACCAGAATCAAACCTGGGACCCTTCAGTCTGCAGGCTGACACTCTATCCACTGAGGCAAACCGGTTAGGTTGTAAACTCTTGATAAAGAACTTAAACTCTGCCAAACATAAAAGAAACTGATTTTTGGAACAATACTCAAGGAAGGAAACAAAGATGCCAAAGTATTGCCTGGACCTTAAAATTTGGTTCTATGTCTTTCTTAACGAGCTTCCTTCTGTGGTAGCTCAGGCGTTGGGACTCTCCGGACTCTAAAGGCCACTTACTCCAAGCTCCCACCAAAAGCCAGACGTTCTGTCCCACTCGGCACAAAGCTTTCCAGTCGCTGCCTTAAGATTCCAGTGGCAGGGCAAGCTGAGGGCGAGGACAGAACACGGGGAGCCTGGGTGTCTGGCTGCTCAGAGAGGAAAGACGTTCCTATCCAGGAAAGGAAGAGGGAGTCTGGAGACCAGGAAATGCCGCAACCCAGGCCGGGAGGTGTTGTGGCCTGAGAGTCAATCTCTGATGAGATACATGATGCAAACGTGGCCTACCGAAGGGGTGGTGCGGACGGAGGTCACGGGCAGACGCTCCCAGAGGCAGCCTCCCTGTTGCTACACGGCTGAACTCATGGTTCCCAGAGGGATCTGCGAGTCCTGAAGGTGACCCAGCCGCTTGCTCAATCAGCCAACCCAGGCTTACCCAAGGGAAGACCAACCACACTCACTGAGCCTGTTGTCTGAATTTTTTCTCCCCTCTCTCCTCTCTTTAATTAATCCTGCTTTAGTCTCTGTATGTCACCAATCAGAGTCACCTGGCCATTCTCCCCCAGGTCCCCTATGCTTTCTGTGACCGCTGACATACTAACAATTCTTCCTCTGCTTCTTAACTTCTTCGCTTCCCTTTCAGCCTCAGGCCTAATCATCAGCTCCCAGCATCACTACCGTTCAGTGCCAGTGAGAGAAAGGTATGTGGAATCCTCGCAATTCCCTCAAGATAGGCCTGTGATTCCCCTTTGAGGAAATGGGCTACAGAGGCCAATTAATTTGTTCATATTTACACATTTAATAAATTACAATATTTCAACCTAGGCTTGTTTGATCCGAAAGCCCACACTGATCTATTACACGACACTGCTTTCCAAAATCTCTTTCTTCTGCCAGCTGCTTCTTTACATTCCTGTTTCTTAGTGTGAAACAGAAAGGAGCTCAGCTTCCAGCGTGGCGCCAGTGTGGTCCTAGCTGGCTCAGACCAGCTGTGGTGATCCGGGGCTGGCCCTGGGTGCTCAGCGGTGACTGGAGGGCGCAGGGCTATGTGTGGAAGGGACACTGTGGACTGTGTACGTGTACCTGTCTGACCCCCTGAGAGGCTGTTGACGAGGGGACTTTGAATGTGCATTTATCTCTATTCTGTCTCTTTCCACACCGCATTTGGAATGATATACACATATAGTGGGATAAGTATACAGGGAACATTTTTAAGTGAAAACCAAGGCAAAAGAGAATAGAAATATTCCAAAGCTTAGAGATGATAATATGAGGTACTTGAGAAAGTTGTGCTTTGAGCTTTTTGGCAACCAGAGCAAAAAGAGAACCACAGGCAGGCCGTAACACTGTTACTCATGGGAGCAAGGAAAGCTAACTGCACCTCTCCTGCAGCAGCCGCTAAGCTCTTACAGTGTGTTTTCAGTGAGAGGCCAGGGACACCTACGCTGAAAGTCCTCAGCCGCTTCCTGTGGCACAGCTACTCACCATGCCCATGCTTGTTCACTATAGCAAGCCCAGACGAAGAGCGGGCAGAGCTTTGAGCCTCGACTCATCAGAAGAGACTCCAGGAAGGGAAACCAAAAGTAGCACAATGTAGAGAGGCCATGTGACCTAAGCAGCTGTGAGGCGGATGGCCATGTGGACTCCGAACGCAGGCTCCAGCTCCACCTAATACACAGAAACAGAGGGTGGCATGGACATTTTAATGATGGTAATTCTACCCATCTAGGAACATGGACTATTCTTCCACTTGTTTATACCTTTCTCTATCTCTTTTTTCAAAGTCCTATAGTTTTCCAAGAACACGTCTTTTACCTCCTTGGTTAAGTTTATTCCTAAGTATCTTAATTTTTTTGTTGTTGTTGTTGCAATGGCAAATGAGATTGTTTAGTTTCTCTGAGAATTCATTATTGGTGTGTAAAAGCCATCGATTTTTGGGTGTTGATTTTGTATCCTGCAACTTTGCCAAATTCATTTATTAAATCTAGTAGTTTTTTGGTGGAGTCTTTAGGGTTTTCTATGTACAATATCATGTCATCTGCAAATAATAAGAGTTTTAGTTCCTCCTTTCCAATTTGTATGCCTTTCATTTCTTCTTCCTGTCTGATTGCTGTGGCTAGGACTTCCACTACTATCTATCTATATATAAAAGCCTAAGCGACCATTACAACCAGAATGACTGGACACTATGACACACACTGACCACCAGAAGGCAGACACCAATGCAGGAGCTGCCCCCTGGTGGTCAGTGCGTTCCCACAGCCAACCTCCCCTGGCTGTCCAACCTCCTGCAGTCTCTCCCCCGGGCCGATCACCCAATCAGGGCTGGCCCCAGGCTGGAACGGGGAACCGGGGATGGGTGGCAGAGGATGTGGCCCCTTCCCTAGGGGGACCTAGGGCCAGCTCTCTCCTCGGGGCCAGTGGCCAACCTCCTGTGCCCTGTCCCTCCCCCTGGCCGGCAGGCCCTGATTGGCAAGCCACCCACCCACTGCGATAGCAGTGCAGTGGCGAAGGAAAGAGGAGAGGGGGAGGTAGAGAACTGTGTGGTGGTGGCATCGGCGTCTGGCATCCATTCCTTCTGCACCTGGCCCAGCAACCATTGCCTCCTCTCCTGATCCCACCAGGGCCTTTGGGCCCCACTCGGCTGGGCCCTGGTCACCAGCCAAGCCTAGGGACCCCACCCATGCACAAATATTGTGCACAAGGCCTCTAGTGTTAAATAAGAGTGGTGAAAGTGGACATCCCTGTCTTGCTCCTGTTCTTAGGGAAAATGGTCTTAGTTTCTGCCCATTGAGTATGATGTTCACTATAGGTGTCATTTATGGCCTTTACCATGTTGACATATGTTCCCTCTATTCTCACTCTGCTGAGAGTTTTTATCAAAAATGGATGTTGGATTTTATCCAATGCTTTTTCTATTGATATGATCATGTGGCTTTGTCTTTCAATTTGTTTATGTCATTTATCACATTTATTGATTTGCAAATATTGTACCAGCCTTGCATCCCTCGAATAAATCCCACTTGGTCATGGTGTATGATCTTTTTTATATATTGCTGGATCCAACTTGCTAATATTTTGTTGAGGATTTTAGCATCTATGTTCATCAGGAATATTGGCCTGTAATTCTCTTTCTTTGTAGTGTCTTTACCTGGTTTTAGAATTAGGATAATGCTGGCCTCATAAAAAGAGCTTGGAAGTATTCCTCCCTCTTGGATTTTCTGAAATAGTTTGAGGAGGACAAGTGTTAGTTCTTCTTTGAATGTTTGGTAAAACTCCCCTGTGAAGCCATCTGGACCTGGGCTTTTGTTTGCTGGGAGTTTTTTGATTACTGCTTCTATTTCCTCAGTTGTTATTGGCCTATTCAGGTTTTCTGATTCTTCTGGATTTAGTTTTGGGAGATTGCATTTTTGTAGGAATTTGTCCATTTCATTCACATTGTCCAGCTTGTTGGCATATAGTTGTTCATAGTATTTTCTTACAATCTTTGTACTTCTGTGCTGTCAGTGGTTACTTCTCTGCTTCCATTTCTGATTTGATTTATTTGGGTCCTCTCTCTGTTTCTTGGTGAGTCTGGCTAATATCCGTCTTGCTTATCCTTTCCAGCTCTTGGTTTCATTGATTTTCTGTATTGCTTTTTGGTCTCTATGTTATTTATTTCTGCTCTAATCTTTATTATTTCCTTCTTTCTACTTACCCTAGGCTTTTCTTGTTGTTCTCTTTCTAGTTCTTTACATTGTAGGGTTAAATAGTTTATTGTAAATTTTTCTTATTTGTTGAGGTTGCCCTGTAGTGCTATGAACTTCCCTCTCAGATCTGCTTTTGCTGTGTCCCAGAGATTTGGGGTTGTTGTGTGTTCAGTTTCATTTGTTTCCAGGAAGTTTTTATTTCTTGATCTCATTGATAACCCATTCATTTTTTAATAACATGCTATTTAGCATCCATGTATTTGAATGTTTTGGGGTGTTTTTACTGCAGTTGATTTCTAATTTCATTCCACTGTGATCTCAGAAGATGCTTCATATGATTTCAATCTTCTTGAACTTGTAGAAATTTGTTTTGTGTCTTAACATGTGGTCTATCTTTGTGAATGTTCCACGTGCCCTTGAGAAGAATATATTCTGCTGCTTTGGGGTGAAATGTTCTATACAGTAAATGTCAATTAAATCTGTCTGATTTCATGTGTTCTTTAGAGTCACTGTTGCCTTAACTTTTTGTCTGGAAGATCTATCCAGTGAAGTCAGTGGGGTGTTAAAGTCCCCTACTCTGACTGTGTTGTTGTCAATCTCTCCCTTAAAGTCCTCTTGAAGTTATTTATATATTTAAGTGCTCCTATATTGGTGCATATATGTTTACCAGTGTTATATCCTCTTGTTGGACTGACCCTGTTAGTAATATGTAGTGATCTTTGTTGTCTCTTGTGATGACCTTCGTTTTGAAGTCTATTTTGTCAGATTGAGTATTGCTACTCCAGCTTTTTTTTCTTTTCCATGGAAAATCTTTCCCCATCCCTTCACTCTCATTGTGTGTGTCTTTTGTTCTACAGTAGATCTCTTGTAGACAGCATATAGCTGGGTCCTGTTTTAGTATCCATTCAGCTACCTATGTCTTTTGATTAAGCATTTAATCCATTAAAATTTAGGGTTATTATTGATAGGTACTTATTTATTGCCATTTTAACTCTGTATGCCTAGTTTTTTCTCTGTTTCTTCTTCTCATTACAGCAGTCCCTTTAGCATTCCTTATAATGCTGGCTTTGTGGTGAAGTACTCCTTTAGCCTTCTTTTGTCCAGGAAGCTCTTTATTTCAGCTTCCATTTTGAATGACAGCCTTGCTGGATATAATAATCTTGTTTTCAGATCCTTGCTTTCCATTACCTTGAGTACTTCATGCCATGTGCTACTGGCCTGTAGAGTATCTGATGAGAAATCAGGTGTCAGCCTTCTGGGAGCTCCTTTGTAGGTAACAGTTTGCTTTTCTCTCCTGCCTTTAAGATTTTCTCTTTGTCTTTAATTTTTGGCATTTTAATTATGATGTGTCTAGGTGCTGGCCTATTTGGGTTCTTCTTGCTTGAGGTTCTCTGTGCCTCCTGAACTTGTGTGACTTTTTCCTTTACCAGGTTAGGGAAGTTTTCTGCCATTATTTCTTCAAACATGTTCTCTATCCCTTTCTCCCTTTCTGCCTCTTGTGGCACACCTACTATTCAAATATTGCTATGTTACATGTTGTCCCACAGTTCCTTTTAAGCTGTCCTTCTGTTTAATTGTTTTTTCTTTTTGGTTCTCTGAGTAATTTTTTTCTACCCTATCTTCTGATTCTCTTATCTGATCATCAGCTCCCCTAATCTGCTGTGTATTCCTTCCCAAGTGTTCTTTATTTGTGCTATATAATTCTTTATTTCTGTTTTCATAGTTACTATATCTTTTCTCATGCTGTTGAGCATCTTTCCCATCATTATTCTGAACTCTATATCAGATAAATTTCTTATCTCCATTTCATTTATCTCTTCTCCTAGAGAATTCTCTTGTTCTTTCATTTGGGGGTTATTTGTGTCCTCATTTTGGTGCCTGTTAGGGTTTGTGACTATGTATTAGGTAGATCTTCTACACCTCTCAATCTCTAGTGCAGGACAGTGTCAAGTACTGTTTCTGACTGATTGGATCAGGCAAACACTCAAAGTCTCCAGAGACCACCTATGACTTCAGACTGATAAGATTCCATCTTAAATTGTCCTCAAACAATCATCCACAGGTGTGGTGAGAGTTTTGTTTTGTTTTTTAAACAGGAGTGGTGCTACTGCTGCTGCCTGGAGGCTAATTGTTATTCTCAGTATCTTAATGTGCCTCAGAAACTCCGCACAGTGGGGCTGTTGAGAGAGTGGGAATTTTTGCCCATTCCAGAGACCGTGGACTATGCCCCAGATAGAGTTGTCAGTGCTGACACCAGGGCAGGCCTTGAGATACGGTCCCATGGCCCCTTCCCAGCACATAGGCCTTCTTTCATAGAACACTGTCAGCTTTCTGAAGAACAGGATGACCCTGTAAATAACATGGTCGTCAATGGCATGATCCTGACATTGCTTAGGAAAAACTTTTTTGTCTAGGGTTACTTGCTCTGCAAGAACAGGATGTGGTTAATGTGCTTAAAAGTGGTCCTGCACAAAGGGTGGGGGCTGCTCTCCAGACTCCCTGAGTGGAGAATGGCAGAGCAGCCACCTGGTTAGCTCGAATAAAGGCTCTTTGCTATTGCACCGGACTCAGCTCCCTGGTGGTCTTTGTGGATCACAAAATCTGGGCATAATATTTGGGGGCTCGTCCGGGATCCCCAAGACCCACGAGGGACCCCAACCCGGAGAGCCTGACTGGCCACGGTAGGTGTCTGTTTGTTCTCTGTCTCTCTTATGTGAGCTTGTTTCTGAAATTCTGGCAGTGCCCGGCGCGGTCTAGGTGGATGCACTTGAAGACCACAAGCTGGAGGATTCAGAAGATGTTCCGATCCTCCCGGGAGAGACGTGGATACCTCTCCAGGATCTGAGACGAGGCGGGTCGCTCCCGCCGGTCGGCATGAGGCCGTCGTCTAGCTTTCGGTTTTGCTTCCACGGAACTGGAAGACTGTTCTTAGGGGCCCTCTGTTTGTCTGCTTCTGTGTTTTTCTGTTTTATTCTGTGGACTTACTGGATGCAGTCTTAACTCCTCCGGTAGGGTCTCACCAAGATGTTGGTTGAGAATTCTGTTCTGGGGCATGGGTGTCAGGAGTGCCCCTATGCCTGTCTGGCAGTTGGGCATTGTTTTGTTTATCTGCTCAACTCCAGTTTGGGCTAGTCTACTGAGAGAGTGTGAGTATGGATGTTTGTCTGTCTTGGCATAATTATCTGCTCATTAACTGGTCTGTGTGAAGCAAAAGCTACTTTGATTTATTCTGCATTTCTGTTGATTCATCTGGCTAAAATGTTTTATTTATTAAAAGCTGAATCTGTGATGGTCTGCAAACATCTTAAGCAGCGCTGCTGAGTTATTTTTCTCAGAGATGTTTGCTCTCTATCACAGGGGAGGGAATCAGCCCATTTAGCTAATAAAAATTTATCTCTAATTTTGTATAAGTAAGGGTTTCCGTTTGCTCTGATTTGTGAATTTGCTGTATTAAATTGAAATTTTAAAGTCCTAGAGTTAATTTAAAGGTATAAATTTGTAACATTTCAAAGAACAAAGAACTTTTGTTTATGGCTTTCTTATCTCTTTTGGTGGTCGGAGACTTCAAGGGGCAGGGTTTACAGCTCCGCAGGGCAGAGAGATTTACAGGCCCTGTCCCTGCCTGTGACATCATAATCCAACGTAAGCCACCTGTGGTGGAACTAAGGCTGAAGTTATTATTAACTATCTATGGACCCCTGATTCTAATAGTATCTGTAACTGGATTAAAGATCTTTTCTTTCAGGAGGTCTTCCAGGCTTTCAGTTTGCAAGAAATCTCCCTACACACCCTTATCTTCCTCCTCCCTATCTTTCCAGGCTGACTAAGAGTCATTTTTCTCCATAGGTCGGACCTCAGCCTTTGAAAGGGAGGGCTACTACAGCGGTAGGCTGTAGTTTTCTCTGAAACTCCCACTGTTTCTATTTCTCCCCTCTGTAGGAATTGCCTTCCTCTGACACACAATTGGGAAGAGAGACAAGCAACTGGACTGGGGGACAGGATGGAGGAGGGGGGGTTGTTGGCAGTTAATCATGAAGCAGGGAGAGATAGGTTTTTGTTGATTTTGCTGGGTACAACCCGCTCTGCTGGCATCCTTGGTTTCTTACTTATCTGAACTATGCTGGCAGAACACAGTGGATCTTCTCTTTAACCCTTCCAATACACATAAAGAAAATCTCATTGTCCGAGCCTGACAGGGAGGGGTTACTGGGTAGTTCTTGGGCAGTGGTAAAATATTCAGCAAAGGAACTTTAAGATATAATATCTTTAATGTTACAACTAGTTTAAGTTTTAAAAATCTCTGTCAAAAAGAAATATTTTTGAACTAAATGAGACCAATACAATATATAGGTATATTTTCTTGAAAAAGTACATTTAAAGTGTGTTCATATATGTTAAACTAAGAAATTCTGGCTGTTTAAAGGACTAAGGTTTCAAAGAATAAGGAATACTGAATAGAAGGTCTGAGGCATGGTTATGCATTTTTAAAGGACATAGAAAGAAGGTTTGAAGGCTGATTTGGAAGTTAAAATTAATAAGGGTTGTGTATGTAATAAAGAAGGAGAAGAGAAATGTTGTAAGGAAATTGATCAAATAATACAGGCCAGTAAGCCAGGAAGAGGAAATAATTTGCATTTTGCCTCCCTAAACAGAGGGTAAATAGCTTATGCCAAAGTACTTAGGGAGGGGCTGAGATCCCTTTCCAGTGCACTCCCTTGGGAGACGCCTAGTCCCTGCTCTGCTACAAAGGGGACTGGCAGGAAGACAAGGGGTCTAATGCCCAAGCCACTGCCACAGAAGTGTTTTACAATATGCAAAGCTGCTTCTAACTGCAACTCTGGCTGTTTTGGACTGGCAGCTTAAAGTCAAAGAGCAAAGGAAAGGCACTCTCCCTGGACCAGGGAGTCTTCAGGACTTAGAGATTCTCCAAGAGAGGAGGAGTCTGACTGAGGGATGGCAGAGACCCTGTTGGGTTAGAAAGACCTAAGGCCACATGTTAAACTTATAAATTACGGCTTTCTAGGCATATGTCCAAGCCCAGATACGTAGGGGGTAAGCTGCCTATTTACAGCAAAACAACTTTCTCCCATGCCAGAATAAAATTTAGGGAAATTAGACAGGCTGTGTTTGTGGCTAGAAAGAAGACCTGGCCACCATGCACAGCCCTGACAGTGACCTGCAGGAAACTGTATAATAGACTTAGATACCTGCGACTTAATGGACATGACTCCAGAAAGACAAGGACAATTTTACTTTGTGTGGGAAGGTCAAGAATAGACCTTAGTCACCTCCCTAAGATATTTGTATAGCCCTACCATGTGTCATATATGGTAGCAGAAGATTTGGCTACCTAAGGTATCCACAGTGCCAGTGTTACTGTCTTGCAGGCCTGTGTGACCATGCCCATGTCAGGGGTGGCACAAACCTCAACTTTAGGAAACTGGGGAAGGCCTGTTTGGAACAGAGGGAAGTGGTACCAGCCCTTTGTTACAGGATTTATAGACCCCATGAGTCCTGTGACATATGAGACCCTATAAAGCAATAAAGCTCCCTTAGTCCTCTCAGAGGGCATGTCACCCCTCCCAGAGACCATATGAAATTTTAAGGACAAGTTAAGTAGGGGGAACCCTACTACAAGGATAGCTATAATTGTCTACTTGAATATAGACACATTTTGAATTTCTCCTTGTCATTTGAAGACAGTTATATTTCTCTGAAGAGTCCATAAAAAGGACTGGCAAGGAAAATCCTGTCTTAAAGCAGGTCAGTATATTTTTCTCCTTATACAATTCCTCTGAAATTTGGCAATACTTAATAAATCATGGCAATGCATTTCTTTGCATAAGTTCAATAAGACTGGTTTCTAATTGTGGTTTTATTGACTGGAAACTTTGGCTGGAGTGTCATGTTTTAAAGAGCCCTGCCTGAACCCTGAAGACTTGGAGCCAATAAGAGTGCCAAGGAAAAGCCCGGTATCCTGCTTGGGAGCCCTGAAAATGGCTGGCACTGGAGTGTCAGGCCCATACCCTACCATCACTGGCAGTTGGTCAGAGTAGAAGGGGAGCAATAAGGGCGACTCTGCGTCCCTGCGGAACCCCACACACTCTAGGCCATGACGAGTAGGAGGGCTACTGAGATGGGCCTTAGAACCTAGAGCTTGGGCCCAGGTGGAGTCGCTGCAGGTGAGGGATTCAGCTAACTCAGCAGATACTACAGGCAGGCCTGATGGCAGCTGGATGGCTTGGCTTCCTGGCCCTACGGGGCACATTAAGATTCAATCATGAAATTCCGGCAAAGGTAGTCAGTTACCATTCTTGTTGTGTTTATGCAAACAATCAGGCCAAATTAAATACAATAGGTAAATTAGTCTTTATCTGGCTCTTTTGATAAGCATAGAAGTAATTTTGAGGAGAAAAATTCTATTTCAATAGAAGTTATTAAAACTGAAAGGTTTTCTTTTCAGACCATTTGTTACAGATTGTCTCCGCCAGGTCACAAGCCCACCTCCTTCTGTGCCCAGGCCTCATTGTCCCTCTGACAGACAGCAAGGATCTCTTGGCTCTGAGAGAAACTTCTGACCCGCCTCAGCAGGAAGTAGCTAGAAGAGCCTACTGACGTCCATTTTCCCTAAAAGAATTCAGAGCCAGGATCCTTGAGGTAATATATTAGGCAGTTAGACAGATATGAGCAGAGCAAGGACGATGGGCCAACTAGCGCTACAGGATGTAACTAAGTCTTTCCACCTCTATGTATGTGAGACAAGGGGCATAGCCAAAGAGGTATTCACCCAAAGTCTCAGCCCTTAGAAAAGGCTGGTAGCCTATTTGTCCAAAAGACTTGACCCCTTTGCTTTTGAGTGACCTACTTGCCTCTGGGCGGTAGCAGCCACAGCTATGCTTATTAAAAAAGCAAATAAGTTAACCCTAGGGCAGTAACTAATCCTAACTGCCCCACATGAAGTCGAGGCTTTACTCTGGACACACTAGAGCACTGGATGTCAAACACTCGAGTCACACAGTTTCAGGCTCTCTGGTAGACAAAAGAAAAATCAGTAACAATTTATACTGATAGCATTTACAACAAGGTAAGGGTTCTCCCCAGAAGCAAGAGGGAACGAGGCTGCAGATAAAGCAGCCCGGGAGTCTGCTCTAAAACCAGTGGGGCCTCTACAGATTCTAGTGACTCTTCCAAACCCTGACCTACCCACCTCACCAGCTTACATGGAAACCCAATCTAGAAAAGCTGAAATACATAATCAATCTTTACTCAAGTTCTTACAGGCTTTACAGTCCACCCAGAAAGCTGTCCAGAAGCATGTCTCATCTGGTCCATCCTTCCACCCTGGTGACTGTTTGGATAAAGAAATTTGCCACGCAAGGACTGGCTCCTACCTGGAAAGGACCACCTCCACAGCAGTCAAGGTCGACAGGATCCTGACGTGGCTTCATTACATCTGGCTTAAGACAGCCCAGGCAAAATAGAGAGTACGGGACTCTTCGGACCCTCTAAAGATTAGTCCTGACCCCTATTCTGGGCCCTTATCTTATAAACAGGCCCACTGACTTTATTCAGCAGAGAATTAATTCTATCAAGCTTATAGTCCTCAGGGGTCAATATAACTCCCTTACCAACAATGACCCAAAAGAGTCAATGATTTGACTCATGTACATAAAACCAGTGGGGAATGTTGGAGAGTGGGAATTTTTGCCCATTCCAGAGACCGTGGACTATGCCCCAGATAGAGTTGTCAGTGCTGACACCAGGGCAGGCCTTGAGATACGGTCCCATGGCCCCTTCCCAGCATGTAGGCCTTCTTTCATAGAACACTGTCAGTTTTCTGAAGAACAGGATGACCCTGTAAATAACATGGTCGTCAATGGCATGATCCTGACATTGCTTAGGAAAAACTTTTTTGTCTAGGGTTACTTGCTCTGCAAGAACAGGATGTGGTTAATGTGCTTAAAAGTGGTCCTGCACAAAGGGTGGGGGCTGCTCTCCAGACTCCCTGAGTGGAGAATGGCAGAGCAGTCACCTGGTTAGCTCGAATAAAAGCTCTTTGCTATTGCATCGGACTCGGCTCCCTGGTGGTCTTTGGGGATCACAAAATCTGGGCATAACAGGGCAAGGTGTTTTCCAATAGAGTGGGTCAACTGTCTTACCCCCAGGCAAGGCCACCTGTATAGCAATTGTCTACGTGAGAAAGATCACCTCTGCTGTGTGAGGGAATGACTCAGCTCTAGAAACTGGGGTGTCTCCCTGATGAACTCTAACCCCAGATCCCCTGATCCTAGCTTCTGCTCACACAGCTCCAATCTACTCTGCCCTCCCTCTGCCAGAGCAAAGGTGAGTGGCTCCATGGGGAATTTTGTGCATTGGCCCTTTAAGAGGGTGCTTGAATTTCCAGCCTGGCAAACAACAACCCTGCTGTTTTTCATAGCCAGATATTATATGGGTACCCTTCTCAGTTCTGATGCTCTCTGCTGGGGGGCTCAGCTTGGGGATTATACCCCAGAGTTCTCAGTGGCACCTCCAGTCTCCCCCCTCCCCAGCTGAGATATCTCTCCAGAACTTCATTTATGTCTATGGGAGCCCTTTTGCACTTCTGGCCCTCTTACCAGTCTCTATGTGGTTTCCACTTTCCGTCCTTGGTTATCAGGGTTCCTTCTAGGGAGTCTTCAGTTGATTATTCAGGAAATTTTTCTATATTTCAGTTGTAATTCAGTTTGGTCCTGGGAGTGTGTCCATGTAGCATCCACTTACTCCACCACCATTTTTAATCCTTTCTCTTTTTTTGGTTTTGAAATAATTACAGACTCACCAAAAATGGTGAAACCAGTACAGAGAGGTCACCTGCAGCCTTCACCCAGCTCACCCCAATAGTAACCTCTTGTGTACTATACACAGTCCAGTACCGAAATCTCAGTGCCTCTGGCTCTGGTGCACTGAGCAGCAGTGAGTGAATTTGGTTCTTGAAGCCTCTTTCCATCTATCATGACTAAAAAATAGGTTCATCATTTCGAAGGGCTGTCCTCGAGGAGCAAGTGCTTTGAACCTATTCCAGCCCATTTCTGTGCCGCAAGCATCTGCGGTTTTCTGGGCTGGTTTGCTGTGAAGAGCTAATAATTGCGGGGAGCGTGTGGCTTAGTGTGATCTTTGTTAGCTTCCACCATGGCATATAGTGGCCAGGGCCAGAAGGTGCAGAAGGTGATGGTGCAGCCCATCAACCTCATCTTCAGATACTTGCAAAATAGATCTCAGATTCAGATGTGGCTTTATGAGCAAGTGAATATGTGGATAGAAGGCTGTATCATTGGTTTTGATGAGTATATGAACCTCGTATTAGATGATGCAAAAGAGATTCATTCTAAAACAAAGTCAAGAAAACAACTAGGTCGGATCATGCTGAAAGGAGATAATATTACTCTGCTCCAAAGTGTCTCCACCTAGAAATGACTTAACTGTTAAGTGAGGAATTACTGAGAAGCAATACAGTTTGTGTTTCATGGTGTCCTTTCTTGGGAGAATATCTTACCCATTTATTCATATTGGCTTACAATACCCTTAAGTTACTACCAGATGACAATAAAGGATGTTAAATTGTTTTTTTGAAAAAAAAAGAAGAAGAAGAAGAAGAGCTGAGAATCGCTTAGAAAAGGGGGAACACAGGAGGGTTCCCACAGATCACTGAGCAGAGCTGGCAGGGCCAGGCCGCCCTCTCATCCTCGGAGGGAGTGGCCAGGGTCCAGTGCGGTGGTTCCTGGAGGGGTTGTATGGACCGTTTTTTAACCAGAGAAGTTTCTCATCTAAATGGCTCTCCGGATGCAATCAGATTCAGGTGATGGAAACATTATTAGAGGAAACATCAGTATTTTCTAGGCCCTGAGAGTATTTTCAGCGCTCTGGGCCCCTCTCCCCATGAGTGTTGCCTGGGCCCTGGGCCCTGGGCATCCCTCCCCACGGTGCTGCCTGGGCCCCTCTCCCCGGGATGCTGCTCTGGACCCGAGCACCCCTTCCCCCCCCCCCCCCCCCCCGCCGGGGATGCCGCGCCCGCCCTGCCTCCCCTGCAGGGGCTGCCTCTGAAGAGGCTCCCGCAGCTGAAGCACCGGTGTTGAGGATGAACGTGGAAGAAAGAAAAGGGAGCGGGGGGGAGGGGGGAGGGAGAAAAGAACCACGCGGGACGGGTAGAGAGGAGCCAAGTGAGAGAAACACCAACAAAAGGGAGAAGCCGGGCCGCCTCGCCAGGGAGGGAAGTCCTTCCCCCATCCCCTCTCCCCTCCCCGCCGGCCGGGGGAACACAGCCGTTGAACTTGGGCCTGAAGACCCCCACATACCCTGTGGGGGAGGCCGCAGACGCTGCTGGACAGGTCAGCTCACCCACTTCCGGTGCTAATTCATTGGACCACAGCGCAGCGGACCGCCTCCCGCCCCCGCCCCCGCGTGCGGGCGCCGCCAGTGCACCCACGGGCACAGCGCAGGGTCCCACCAGAGACCGCGTGGGGAAGGGGCGCGTCGGCGAGGACCGGAGCTGGCCGCGGACTCGCGTGTCCTCACTCCACGGAAGGAGCTGGGGGCGGAGGAGAGCCGATCCCAAGTTTCCTCCTCCCGCGCTGCGCCGCGGTCCCCGCAGTAAAGCGCCCAGCGCGGGCTCTCCTCAGCGCCCCTCCTCCCTCTGGCGGTCCCTGGGAAGCATTACATGTCAGTTACTCCTGAAGCAGCGAGGAGGCTCCCTCTGGGCTCTCCAGCACTACCAACGCCCCCCCCGCCCCCCCCCCCCGCCCTTCCCGGAGAGGAGCTGGGGCACACGCCCTTACTGCTGGGTCTCTGCTTTGGGGGCAATTTAGCGCTCGAGGTGGAGGGCTCTTGCCCCCTTACAGGGCACCGCCTCCCAGCAGCCGGATCCCTGGAGGGGAGGCCAGCGCCAATCAAAAAATCAAAGACAGGAGAGGTGGGTATTTGAGGAACATTTCATGCAGGTAACAGTAAAACCCAGTCCTGGAATAACACGTATTCATTTATACCAGCCTTATTTTAAACAAAAAATAGCTTAAACGCAATTAAAAATTATGATGAGGTGAAAATGAAGAATTAGAAAAATCCAATAAAACCAAGAATGAGTCAGTACCTCCCTGTGCCGGGAGAAGGGCCACGGCTTTGGAGTCCCTTCTGAGGCCAGGCTCCCCACAGGGAACAATGACTGAACAGCTCACAATTCTGATCCCCGGGCCCCTCCTTTCCTAGATCCCATAAAAGCCACCCCCTTGTGCAGTCACAGTCTTCTTTCAGGCAGGGCCCAGTACCATTGATTCATTTTTCCTTTCTTGATTGCCCGTTCATACAGGCATGCGTCCAGGGTTACCCTATGATTGGACTTAATTACTCCCGAATTTCCTTAGCATTGTTCTGGCGTAAGTGACCCCAAGTCAGGACAGAGACCCCAACTGTATATTAAGGTTTGGCAGGTGACCCACGCTCAGAAGCATGTGGTTCGTCATGCTCCAGCCAGGCATGACTCCTGCCCTTTGTTTTAAAGTAAATCCATCCCACATCACAAAGGTAATTTTTCTGTGCCTGTGGACCAGAACTGCAGGAGAGTGATTCCCACTGACTCAGTAGCTCCGGGAGTAGAAACTGTAAAAAACTTTTGGAGAGTATTAACTTTGCTCAATTCTGCTTCTGTACAATCTGCTTTCGTAAGATAGATCTACATTCCAATCCTATGTCCAGCAGGATGTGGCTGGGAGCGACCCTGCGGGCTGCGCCCAGCCTTTGTAATAAAGGAAATCGCAAGGCTGATCAAACAGGCAACTTACGCTGTAACTACATTCTCCCATGCTTTGTAACTTTTGTAATTGCTTGTTCAACTGAAAATCTTCCATTATTGTGAGTAATGTAACTGACTTTTTGACCCAAGTTTAACCAATCAGGTTCTGCCAAATCCCCCTGCGTGGGGGATAAAAACTTGCTTGCTCCGAGTTCGGGGCTCGCGCTGCTTCCTGCTGTGTCAGTGGAGACGTGGGCCCAGGCTCGAGTTTGTAATAAAGGCTTCCTAAATTTCAATTTGGCTGCCCCACAACATTTGGGGACCCCGGCGAGGTACCCGAGAGGGAGGAGAGAGGGACCCCCCAGAAGGGGCTGGAGGCTCTCCCTCCTTTCGGGGACCTTAGCCGGAGCATCAGCCTCCGGTGGTCTTATTCTGACTCCAGGGTTAGACCCCACAACATTATCATCTTAATTTTTTCCCTCTCATTCATGGTGTGCAAATTCACCACGACTTTTCCTCGTGGTTGATTAACTTCCACCTAACTTCCCAGGAAGCCCTTTTCTAGCTGTGTGGCTTTAGACAAGTTACTAAACCTCTCTGAGCGTTATTTTCATTATAATGTTGATAATACCTACCTTGAAGGGTGGTTTGGGATTAAACTGAAGTAATAGTAACAGCAGCAAATGGTTCGTTGCGCTGTTATGCCAGACACTGTGCTGAGCATCTAACATGCAATTATCTGATTGTCATCTCAACAACCCTATCACCTGGGGACACCGCCTGTCTGCCTTCCAGGAAACAGGAGTTTGGAGGGCGTGGTGAGTGCCTGGCCCCTTCCTTGCAGTAGTTACAATTACTCAACGTCATGAGAGGCAGCATGGGAGTTCAGTGAGGGGTCAGGAAGGACCTGGAGCAGAGTCCTTGTGGACGGAAGGGCCGTTTCTTTGTTTTCAGTGTAAACCTAGTTCTGTGTATATACATGCTCTTTGGAAAACTTCAAACAGTGCCTATGGTTACAAAGTAAAATGTTGAAAAGCTCTCAGCACCAGGGCATAACCACTGATGTGACTTTCTCCATGAATATAGAGATCAAGCTGTGTGTCTGTGCTATTTCATCCTTTCTGGGTGTCTTTATTTGTGGTTATTCTTAAATTTTTAGCAAAGCTGTTTAAAGTTATATTTTTAGCCCCACCGGCGTGGCTCAGTGGTTGAATGTGGACCTATAAACCAGGAGGTCATAGTTCAATTCCTAGTCAGGGCACATGCCCAGGTTGTGGGCTCAAACCCCAGTGTGGGGTGTGCAGAGGCAGCTGATCAATGATTCTCTCTCATCATTGATGTTTCTATCTCTCTCTCCCTCTCCCTTCCTCTCTGAAATCAATAAAAATATTTTTTAAATAAATTATATTTTTATTTAACATCAAAGATTAATCAGGCCCAAACAGTGTGACTCAGTGGTTGAATGTCGATGCAGGAACCAAGAGATCAGGGTTCAATTCCTGGATTGTGGGCTCAACCCCCAGTGATCGATGATATGTCTCTCTCATTGATGTTTCTGTCTCTCTATTCCTTTCCTCTCCCTTCATCTCTCTCTCTCTAAAAATATAAATAAATAAATAAAAACATACTTTAAAAACATATTAGAATAAATGGTTAGTCAGTATCTTTAGTCTTTCCCCTAAATCAAACATATTTCCATTTCTTCCTCCTCCTATTCTCCACTTCCCAGGGTTCCCCAGGTTTGTCAGCATCTTCTGGAACTGGAATCTTCAGTGGTTGAATGAACCAAATAATAGACAGAAAAAGAGGAGGTGGGTGGGCAACAGGGAAAGGCTGTAGCGTGGCCAAGGGCTCGAGGGCTCAAGGGCTGGGCACGGATGGGTGGATGGGCAGAGGCCCTGGTGCACCCCTACATTCATTCATTGGTTCTGCGAACATTCTCTGAATTCCACCTAGCAGGACTCAGGGTGAGGGGAGGAGCAGAAGAAACCAAAATTGGGCGGGGCGGGGTGGGGGGGGGGGCGTTTGTGCTTGGCCACATGTGAATGACCTTCCGTGCCAGCTCCAGGCTCTTCTACCAGCTGATACGTGAGCAAGGGAGCTGAGGTTTTTAACATGCACACGACATAAAATTTACCATCGTAACCATTTTCAAGTTACAGCTTAGTAATATCCAATCTATTCACGGTGTCCTGCAGCCATCCCACCATCCTCCCCATCCTTTTCACCTTGTAAATCTGAAACTGCCCCTCCCCCAGCTTGAGCGTTAGGAGAGACAGAGCCTGTGGTATGAGGCCAATTAGGAGATTGCTGCACCCACGGAGCCAGGAGCCCACGAGGATCATGTGAGGAAGGTCATAAACAGGAAGCAAATGTCATCATTAAACAGAAGCTCCTCCCTGTGCACCAGGCACCCTGCGCCAGGCCCAGGGGCCAGAGGAGTCATTTCCTCTCTGGCCGGGCTGGAGCCAGCCCCCACAGACTCCAAGCGCCTCCCCGGCTGCCCGTGCACTGTGCCCATTTCTGCACCCATTTCCCACATTATTGAAGCGCTCTGCTCATCAGATTTTACCTCTTGGTCGTCCTGTGTGGCTCAGTAGTGAGCGTCAATCTATG
This sequence comes from Corynorhinus townsendii, assembly GCA_026230045.1. Lineage (NCBI taxonomy): Eukaryota > Metazoa > Chordata > Mammalia > Chiroptera > Vespertilionidae > Corynorhinus > Corynorhinus townsendii. Next base: position 98,731,252 of record JAPDVU010000004.1, on the reverse strand, counting down.
AAACAGGAAGTCGGTTCCTGGGTCATAGATTCCTGGCAGGGCATGTGCTTGGGTTGCGGGCTCCATGTCCAGTAGAGGGCGTTCAGGAGGCAGCCGATCAATGATTCTCTCTCATCATTGATGTTTCTATCTCTCTCTCCCTCTCCCTTCCTCTCTGAAATCAATAAAAACATATTTTTAAAATTCTACCTCTTAGCTCATCCACACTCCCCTTCAATTCCTCCTGCACCCAGATAAATTATTTTAATAGATATGTTACCCTCCTCCCTCTCAAACTTTGAATTCCCATGGCTCTTCCTATATGGATAAAACCCAACATCTTAGACAGCCTACCTGGTCCCGCAGGACCTGCTCTGCACCTCCCCTCCATCCCTCTCTGTGGCCCTCAGGCCTGACACTCTGTGTCTTCCGCTGGAAGTGCCCGCCTACCTCCCCCGCCCCTCACGGGACTCTCACGCAGGGCTGCCCTCCTCTCCCGCACACCCCCTTGTTAAACTCAGCCTTCTTTGCATGAACATGTGACTGTGTCTTTCTCTGCCATCAGCCTGAGCTCTGGGAGGCAGGAGGAGGGGCCACAGGAGCCTTGTTCCTGCTGCAGCCACACAGTAGGTCTGCAAATCTTAACAGCTAAATGAGTGAATAATGCAACCCGCTCTCAGGAATGTGTCCCGGAGTCTGCTGCACTTAGTGGCAGGTGATGTGTGGCAACTCCAGGGACCCTGGAGAGAAGGCGGAGCGGCGGCAAAGGGCGTGGATGCGAGGGCTTGTATGAGCTTGCTCAGCTTGCCATAACAACCACCGCAAACTGGGGCCTACACATCTGGAAAGTGTGTCTCGCACCTGTAACTAGAAGTCTGAGCTCAAGGTGGGCCAGGCTGGTGCTGGCTGAGGAGCCGGAGCGAAAATCTGTCCCGTGCCCCCCGTGCTCCCGCCCCTGCCAGCGTGCTCCTTGGCTTGTTGATGATGTTCGCCTGTGTCTTCATGTCTCTTCCCTCTGTGTGTCCTGTTCTTTTCCCCTCTTCATAAGGACATCAGTCCTACGGGGTCAGGGCCCACCACAGGCACCCCAGGTTAACCGGATCACCTCTATAAAGAACCCATCTCCAAATAAGGCCACACGCTGAGGCACTGGGGATTAGGGCTTCAATGTCTCTTTTGCGGGGGACACAATTCAACTCAGGGTTGAACATGGTGTTACCCCAAGTGAGGGGAGCTGAAGCAGGCCCTAGCCAGGTAAGGGTACAGGTGGGAACATCACTGAGCACTTCCTCCTGTCCTGATCCAGGGCCCGGCCTGCCCACACCTCACCCGAGAGTTGCCCGCGCATGCCTCCCCTTCCCTCTCGCAGAGTGCCTTCCTCAGCCTGTGGTGGTGTGAAAGCCTTCAAGGTTAATGACACACCTGTGCTAATAAAAGTGCCACCAGTGAATATAGCATGTTAAATTAGGGACCTCGGTGTAAATGTATCTTAAAAGCTGCCCACCCGGGAGGCCCCGGCTCTCACGTGGCCCAGCCCTGCCCGGACTCCAAACACTGTCCACAGAACGGGAGGCCAGGGGGTCACTGCGCCCAGGCATCAGACACGACTTGAATGATCTGCTGTTGCCAGAGAGCAAGGTGCTCAAGATGGAAAGGAGGTGCTGACAAGGACAAAGGAGCCCGCCACGGATGCTTGCTGTCCACCTGGAGACAGCCCAGCGCGAGGAGACAGGGCGGTGAGGAATACAGGGCAGAGAAGCTGAGGCTGTAGAGGCCACGCGGTCATGAGATACAGGGCAAAGGTGGCTGTAGTAGGAGAGAGCGGAGTTTAAAAATCAATGTTAATGACAAGGGAATGGCTCTCCTGTCAGCGAAGTGTCTGCTGATAGAGCAGAGGTGGGGCTTTCATGCATGGAAGCAGAAAAGGGACCCCGGCTGGTGAGGACAAGCAGCCGCTGTAAGTACGAGCTTTAGCAGAAACAAGAATGAGTGACCAGGGGTGATGTCAAGGGCAATAACGAGAGAGAATGTGGATTCAATAGTAGGTACCAAGGCAATAAATTAACAAAACTTCACTAGGAAGTCAACCCAATTCCTCTTCTCCTAGAAGACTATCTAGATTGCCCTACGAACTCTCATAACGTACAAACAAGGAACGCAGAAGATCTAACAATGATAATGGATCAAGTCTGCATACTATAGTGAGAGAAAAGAATGGACAGTAAAACTGGTCAAGGAGGGGGAGGAGGGAGAGAATGGAGAGTGGTAGGAAGAGAAAGCAGAAGAGGGGGAGAGGAGAAAAGAAAGGAGATGGATGTGGAGGGAAGGGAAGCAGGGCGAGGAGGGAGAGGGGAGGAGAAGGAAAGAGAGGGGAGAGCCAGGGGAGGAGCAGGAGGGAAAGCAGCTCATGCTGGTGACCAGCATCTAAAACTTGAATCAGAAACTGTGCCTCCAGGCTCATTTCCAGCCAAGACCGCACTTGCTAAGATTATTGAAACCTCGGGATGGCATAAAAATGGAAACTATGCCCTAGCCGGTTTGGCTCAGTAAATAGAGTGTCAGCATGCGACTAAAGGGTCATAGGTGATTCCAGTCAAGGGCACAAGCCCGGTTGCAGGCTTGATCTCCAGTAAGGAGCATGCAGGAGGCAGCCCATCAATGATTCTCTCTCATCATTGATGTTTCTATCTGTCTTCCTCTCGGAAATCAATAAAAATATATTTTAAAAAAGAATAGGGGCAGAGCAGCGCCACCGCCGTCGGGTGTGCGTCTCTGCAGAGCCGGGGTCGCCTCGGTCCCTGCAGCCCCGGGATCCCGGCGTTCCCGCATGGTGCGGTCCCTGTCGCCGACACGGGACGAGCATCGCGGGTGTTGGCGGGACCTGGTAGACGCCGATGAGACCGCCATGGTCGTCCCGAGGGCCCGGTGCTGAAGACTCCGCCGCCCGGTCGCTGTTCGTCCCGACGCCACGGGCAGTGTCAGTACCTAAATGCCACAGTGCTCTCAGGGCACACGGGGCCGGGAGCCGCTGTCGCCTGGGCAGGCCGTGAAGCCATGGGGAACGCCGAGAGCCACAGCGTGGAGCACGCGTTCTACCGGGAGAAGCGCGCGGGCCTGGGGCGTGGAGGCGAGCGCGCGGTCCAGCAGCACCCCCAGCCTCCCGCAGGCGCTGGCCGAGAACGGCCTGGAGCCTTTTGCTGCCGAGGGCGCCCTCGAAGGCTTCAGAGACCCCATATGGGCGGACCGCGTGGAGATGGGCCTGAGACCCGTGTCCTACACCGACTCCTCCGTGGCCCCCAGTGTGGACAGCAGCGACGTGCTCGCCACCACTTCGGTGCATAGCATGCTGGACTCTGAGGAGAGCCCGCCCTACCCGCAGAGGGCGCGCCCTGCCCGGTGGAGGGGGCCGGCACCCGCGCCCCTGCGCCTGCCCCGCACCTGCCTTCGCGGAGGCGGCCGGCTTCAAGAAGAAGCGCTCCAAGTCTGCGGACATCTGGCGGGAGGACAGCCTGGAGTTCTCGCTGTCCGACCTGAGCCAGGAGCACCTGAGCAGCCACGAGGAGATCCTGGGCTCCGCGGAGGAGAGGGACTGTGAGATGAGGGGCGCAAACGCCCGGGCGGGGCCCAGGCCGCTCAGTGCCTGCTCGCGCGCCAACTCCCTGGGCGACCTGTGCGCCCCGAACAGCCGGGGGTTGACGGCCCACGGAGGGCCGGGCGGGCGATGCGCGGGCTACTGCCGGGACCTGGTGTTGGATACGCCCAACCGCACGCACCGCAAGGCACCCCCCGCGGAGGAGGCGCCCTACAGCACCTGCAGCACCTACAACACGCTGCCCTGCAGGAGGTCGCACTGCCTGTCCGAAGGGGCCACCAACGCGCGGCTCAGCCTCAGCAGCAGTCTGCAGGGCCACAAGGCCAGGACCGCGCAGGATGTCAACGCGGGCGAGGGCAGCGAGTTCGCGGACAGCGGGATCGAAGGGACCGCCACCAACTCGGACCTGCTGTCCAGGCGCTCCAACGCCACGCACTCCAGCTACTCGCCGCCACCCGGCCGCACCTTCGTGGGCAGCGACAGCGGCGGCAGCAGCGCTGGGGACGCAGTGCGCCAGTGCGTCTACGAGAACTTCCGCCGGGAGCCGGAGCTGAGCGCCAGCCGTGAGAGCCCCGAGGACGCGGGCTCCGCGTACAGCGACGAGCACTCCAGCGGCGCCCGCAGCTCGCCCGGCCGCTCTGACGACGCGCTGCGGGCGGCCGCTCTGGGCACGGTGAGCAAGGCGGGTGTGGGGGCCGTCAAGAACTTCCTGGTGCACAGGAAGGTGGAGCACGCGGCGCGCAGGCGCTGGAAGCACTACTGGGCGTCCCTCAAAGGGTGCACGCTCCTCTTCTAGGAGAGCGACGGCTGGTTGGACATCGAGCTGGGCAGCGTCCCCAAGCACGCTGTGTGGGTGGAGAATAGCACCCCAAGAAGGAATTTGTCTTCTGCCTCAGCAACTCCCTGGGCGACGCCTTCCTCTTCTAGACCACGGGTCAGACGGAGCTGGAGAACTGGATCACCGCCATCCACTCGGCCTGCTCAGCCACAGTCGCCAGGCACCACCACAAGGAAGACACGCTCCGCCTCCTCAAGTCGGAAATCAAGAAGCTGGAGCAGAAGATCGACATGGACGAGAAGATGAAGAAAATGGGCGAGATGCAGCTGTCCTCCGTCACCGATTCCAAGAAGAAGACAATCCTAGATCAGATCTTGGTCCGGGAGCAGAACCTCGAGCAGTTCCAGATGGACCTGTTCCGCTACCGCTGCTACCTGGCCAGCCTGCAGGGCGGCAAGCTGCCCAACCCCTAGCAGCTGCTCGCCTTCGCCAGCCGCCCCACCAAGGTGGCCATGGGGCACTTGGGCATCTTCTCCCTGTTGTCATTCCACGCCTTGGTGGCCACCCGCACCGCCGAGACGTGAGGCGGCACACGCAAGCCATGTCGCACTCCACCAGCAAGCGCTGAAGCCGCTTTTCCTCTCTCTGGGGTCTGGACACCACCTCCAAGAAGAAGCAGAGGCACCCCACCACCAACCAGGTGTTTGGCGAGGGGCCCGACGCCGTCAAGCAGGCTTTGGAGGAGGTCTTCAATGACGCCGTCCCTGATGGCAAGATGGAGAAGGAGATGGCCGTGCCCAGCGCCCACCAGCAGAACCCCGACTGCGACATGTGGGTCCACGCGTACTTCACGCCGTCCTGGTTCTGTCTGCCCGACAATCGGTCCGTGCTGACGGTCGTGGCCCGGAGACTTGGCACGGGACACGCTGGAGAGGGTCTGCAAGACAGGCCAGCTGGACCCGGCTGCACACTACCTGCGGCTGAGGTTCCTCGTGGAGAACAGACTGCAGGTCTACGTGCCACAGCCCGAGGAGGATATGTACGAGCTGCTGTACCAGGAGACTGAGATCTGCCCCAAGGCCACACGGAGCCTGCAGATGGAGAAGTCAGACGGGGCCGGGGACGGCTATGGGTTCTACCTCTCCTCCGTGGAGGAGGACAGCGTCCAAAGGCTCTACGTGAACAGCATGAGGGACACGGGGCTGGGAGCCAAGAAAGGCCTGAAGGTGGGGGATGAGATTCTCGAGATCAACAATCACGTGGCCGCCACCCTGAGCTCCGCGGCCCTCATGGACTTCCTCTCGCAGCCCAGCCTGGGCCTCCTCGTGCAGTCGCGCCCTGAGCTGGAGGGGGGCGCCTTGCTGCTGGGGAGCCCACCCCACCATGCCGATGGCACCACCGAGCCCGGCCAGAGCCCCCTCGCCTTCCTCGCCAGCAGCGCAGGGCCTAGCATGGGCAGTGCGCAGGGCAGTGGTGCGATCCTGCCCCCGAGGAGGCCGAGGGGCTGGACCCGGAGTCTTCAGATGGCACAGACCACAGCAGCAAGAGCACGGAACAGGGGGCCGTGTCCTGCCGCAGTCTGTGCAAGATGAACCCCAGTGACCCGAGCCCATACCCCCAGGACCCTGGCAGGCCGCAGCCAGCCACCACGTGGCAGCTCACGGACACCGACAAGCTGCGTAAGGTCATCTGTGAGCTGCTGGAGACGGAGTGCACCTACGTGAAGGACTTAAACTGTCTCATGGAGAGATACCTGAAGCCTCTTCAGAAGGAAACTTTTCTCACCCAAGATGAGCTTGACGTGCTCTTTGGAAATTTAACCGAAATGGTCAAGTTTCAAGTAGAGTTCCTTAAAACTCTAGAAGATGGAGTGAGACTAGTCCCAGATTTGGAAAAGCTTGAGAGAGTTGATCAGTTTAAGAAAGTGCTGTTCTCACTCGGAGGCTCCTTCCTGTACTACGCCGACCACTTCAGGCTGTACAGCGCCTTCTGCGCCAGCCACACCAAGATGCCCAAGGTCCTGATGAAAGCCAGGACGGACATGGCCTTCAAGGCCTTCCTGGACGCCCAGAACCCCAGGCAGCAGCACTCGGCCACGCTCGAGTCGTACCTCATCAAGCCCATCCAGAGGGTCCTCAAGTATCCGCTGCTGCTGCGGGAGCTCTTCCCGCTGATGCATGTGGACAGCAAGGAGCACTACCACCTGGACGTGGCCATCAAGACCATGAACAAGGTGGCCAGTCACATCAACGAGATGCAGAAGATCCATGAGGAGTCCAGGGCCGTGTTTGACCAGCTGATCGCGGAGCAGACGGGCGAGAAGAAGGAGGTGGCCAACCTGAGCATGGGGGACCTGCTGCTCCACACCACCGTGACCTGGCCCAACCCGCCCGCCTAGCTGGGCAAGTGGAAGAAGGAGCCGGAGCTGGCCGCCTTCGTCTTCAAAACGGCCATGGTCCTTGTGTACAAAGACGGCTCCAAGCAGAAGAGGAGACTTGTCAGATCCCACAGGCTCTCCATCTACGAGGAGTGGGACCCCTTCCAGTTTCGGCACATGATCCCCACGGAAGCACTGCAGCTCCGCGCCATGGCCAGTGCAGATGCAGAGGCCAATACCGCGTGCGAGATAGTCCACGTCAAGTCAGAGTCAGAAGGGAGGCCGGAGCGGGTGTTTCACCTGTGCTGCAGCTCCCCCAAGAGCCGCAAGGATTTCCTGAAGGCTGTGCACTCGATCCTGATCCTCCATGACAAGCACCGGCGGCAGCTCCTCAAGGCCGAGAGCCTGCCCTCCTCCCAGCAGTAAGTCCCTTTCGGAGGCAAAGGACTGTGCGCGCTGAAGGGGGCCCGGCCGGCCATGAGCAGGGCAGGTACTGTGGGCATGCCCACTGCCAGGACCCCGTCACCCCTGCGCCACTACAGAGCTGAGGGAGCTGCCGTTCTCGTGGGCGAGATGTAGCCATGGACATGGGGCTGGCACCGCGGTTTCCCAGTGTGAGGGCCTCGCCTCGCCTAGGCTCCCTGGGGACAGCGCTGTGCTTGCTCCTCTTGCCCCCTCGGGCGCACCCCTTCCCCCCTCCCCACCCCGTACTTCCCCCTGGCCGCCCACCCCTCTTCATCCGCAGACCCAGGGCTGAGCGCCCTCTCCCTCTCCCGAGGAGGCAGCGGCCGGCCTGCTGGATGGGCTCCCTGCTTTGCATGGCTGCCAGCTTTGTCAAGCGAGTGTCAGGGCTCAGCATGGCTTGGCCGGCCTCCTGGGAACGGCTTTGTGACACGCATACAGTGAGGCAGCCCCACATGCGGAGCCACCCCTGCCCTGCCGGCAGCTGTGTCCTTAGCTTGGGTGTCAATGTGGGGCGCCCTTAGCTGCTGCTGCTGGAGAGAGGGATGTAGGGTTAAAGGGCCCCAGCACAGGCTCCTTTAGGACTGGAGTGAGCGCTGCGGGGCGATAGGGCCCCTGTGAGTGGCAGGCAAAGTGTCTCTAGGTAGGAAGGTGTTTCCCTAACATTGGGGTGTTCACACTGGATCACCCCTTTCCTAAGAGGCGCCCAGTAAGCAAGGCTTCCCCTGCATGTGTCTGAAAGGTGTCACCTCTGTCCCGCTTACCTGCCGTCCCATGTGGTGAAGTGGCCCCAGAACTGTGAGTGGTGACGGTGCTCACGACAGAGCCTGCGGCCTGCACGCAGACCTCATCTCCTTCCCACCCTTCACTTAGCTGATGGCAGGGTGGTTGCCTTGAATCTGTCTCTACCCATTGTGGGGAGGACCAGGCGCCCTGCCGGGCCCCCATGGCCCTCAGTGTCATGCGCACCCCCATGTCCACAGTTTCCCACGGTCCCTGCGGAAACCCTCGCTGACCCTCTGCAGAGAGCTTTTCCTATTTGCCAGGGCGTGTTCCGTTAGGACAGGAATATGCGCCCAACCGCCTTTAGCTGTCCATCCCAGAGCCTGTTTCCTTGGAAGGTAAACACTTTGAGTCTAGGACATGCGGAGTGCTCCTGTGAGATCCCTGTGGAAGGAAAGCAGAGCCAGCCCACACCCTACCCCGTGCTCCTCAGCTCCAAGAGAAGCCTGGTGTCAGAGCCGCGGCGTGGGCCGATGGGAAGACTCGCCTGTGGCTAAAGAGCGCCCTATCCTGCGTGTGAAGCTCCTCGCTGTTGTCAGGATGCTCATGTTAGATGATGTAGAAAAGGCGCTTGAGTGGCCAGCACAGCACCGCTGGTCAGAATTAACAGTGACCACAGGAAATACCAGCCAGAGCGCCTCCCCAGCACCCCCTGGGCCTCCCCATCCTCCCTGGGCAGCTGGGTGGTCACGTGTCCTAATTAAGGCGAGAGACTCACACTCCGTTAGGCATGTCGCGAGAGCCCAGGTGGCTCCTCTCCCCCTCGGTCCTATCTGAGTAGGACAGCGAGCCATCCACCTGCCTCAGTACTCACAGTGCTAGGTGTAGGCTGAAGCCCTGTGTGTGGTTAGACATTTCTGTTCTTTCCAGTACATCCTCATGAAATTTCCAGACACAGGACAGCTGGGAGAATTGTGCACATTCATGATCACCATCCGTAGTTGGTATTTTTCTATATTTTCATGATCACACATCTATCTGTCTATCAAAATAATAATAATAATAATAATCAAGCCCAGGCAACCTTGGCGACTGCTTGGTTCATGGTCGATGCTCAAACACAGGGCCACACCAGCCGAGCAAAGAATAAAGTTTAGATCCATGGCACTTGCCTTGTAACTGATTTTAATGGCAGTGAAGTGATCAGTGTTGTAATCATTACAATAGCTTGCTTCTTTGTTCGCTTCGCAGGGGGTTTTAAGACATTTAAGAGAATCTTACATGTCAGACTTGAGAATTTCATTAAATTATTAGTTTCAGTGTGAAACAGTATTTAATGTTCAAATAAATTTAGTTTCTTGAATTCATAATTTTTCTTGCAGTAGCTAGGGAAGCGGTTAATGATTAAGTGTTTATCCTATATAATAAAAGGCTAATATGCAAATTGACTAAACAGTGGAACGACCAGTCACTATGACAAGCACTGACCACCAGGGGGCAGACACTCAATGCAGGAGCTGCCCCCTGGTGGTCAGTGTGCTCCCACAGGGGGAGCACTGCTCAGACAGAAGCCGGGCTCATGGCTGGTGAGCACAGTGGTGGTAGCTGGAGCCTGTCCTGCCTCCACGGCCGTGCTAAGGATATCCAACTGACAGCTTAGGCTGCTCCCCATCAGTCAGACATCCCCCGAGGGCTCCTGGACTGCGAGAGGGCACAGGCCAGGCTGAGGGACCGCCCCCCCCCCGTGCACAAATTTCATGCACAGGGCCTCTAGTTGTGTATAAATGCATAGGTGACAAGCTTAGACAGGACACCTTAGGCCCTTCAGCTCGGGTTGGGGAGGAGACCCGCGTCTGAGGTGGGGCAGCAGGGAGGGCCACTAGCACAGGGGGCTGGTTTTGGAGGTCAGGGTGGGAGGGGCTGGGTCCAACCCAGCCAGAGGGGACCACTGCTGGGGATCCTGGCATCCAGGAGCAGTGAGCCCAGAAAAGATGCGAAGAAAGGAGGCAGAGGGCAGAGGAAAGGTGCTAAAGAAAACTGCCTCGCAGGTCCGGTCTGACGGGCCTGCTGCCCAAGGCTGAAGGACGGAAGGCTCTGGAGTCTGTTCCCTCCCCTTCCCACACTGCTCGCCCTGCCCGCTACTGCACACCGCTACCCGCACTGCAAAGGCCCTGCCCAGCCAGCCACAGTCTCCTCCCGCTGTCCTCACAGCCACTGCCTGGGACAGGGAAGCCGGTCAGTGGACAGGACTAAAAACCCTGTGTGTGGCGGCCACTCCTGAGGAGCGCATGCTAGCTCTCATATTCCAGGAGGTGGGCTACAGAAGGTGGCTGATTCCTGGGGTCCCAGCAGGTTCCTGGCTGTGACAGGGGGAGGGACAGGGGACATCCTTCCAACTGAGCAATAAGATGAGGACGTGAGGGAGGCATGTGGTCTAGAGAGACAAAAGCAAACCCTGCCTGCGTCCTCAGGGAAGAGGAGAGGTGGCTCGCCCTCCTCTGCCTGTGCAGTCCACCCTGTCCACTCCCACTCCCCGCCCAGGCCGTTTCCACATGGGACCAGGGCCAAGCTCGCCCTCTCAAGGCTGTGCGGCTTTGGGCAAGTTACCTAACCTTGCTGAGCCTCAGTTTCTTCACCTGTAAAATGGAAATAATAAGAATAAGTACCTAGACTTGTTGTGAGAATTGAAATAACCCTGGTCATTGTCAGAGGCCTGGTGGAGTGAGGGGTAGCCACGGCTCCCGGCAGGCTCAGCGTGATGCTGGTGGCTCGGCACATGAAGCTCCTGACTCCCACATGAGGGGATTGGCTTCCAGGCAGTTACTGTCACCACTGACAGGAACGATTTCCGGAGGAACTGGGCCCTCACGTGGGACTTTGCGCTGCAGGGTTTGGCTGGCCAAGAATGTGAGCAGGTGGACTTCATGGCACCTCAGCCAGGGGCACAGCCAAAGGGACATATGGAGCTGTTCTGTACCTGAGCCCGCCACACAGCCGTCGGGGACGTCACAGGACGTGCAGGTGCAGCTGCCGGGCCGGCGGGCACCTGCTCCCCTGCCTGCCGCCCTGGCAGGGCCCACACACAGCCCCTCTCCATCAGCAGCCAGGCGCCCGCAGAAGTGGCCCCTGTTGTGTAAAGTCCTGCACATCGTCCTAAGCTCTTGTAGGCAGTGCCTTTGCTCTTGTCTTGAGGAATAATCTGATGGCATTTTAACAGTTATTTGAAATAAAGGCTGCACACACACACACACACACACACACACACACACACACACACACACAAGGAAATTACCTGTAACACATTTCGTTCACGGCGAGTGTGTGACAAAGGAGTGTGTGTGTAAGAGGAAAACATCTGAGTGAACAGTTTGTTTGAGGAATTAAGTACTGAAATGAGAAGCCAATCTCCCTTCTTGATGTTGAGATCATTCTCTTGTGTGTGGCTCCCAGTGGGAGCAGCGCAGCACCCTCCCTGGCTGCCTCCGGCAGCGACTACATGCGAACCAATCCGCTCAGCCGCTCGCTCGCTTGCTCGGGGCTCCTCAGTCCCTCATGCACACCTTACCTAGCCTTCCTGCACTCCCTGCGAGAGACCCCATCTGCCTTTCTCCAATCCTCCTTCCTCCACCTTCCTCCCTCGCCAGGTGAGGAAGCAGGGCTGCAGGGAGGAAGCGTCTACACCGATAAGCAGAGAAGGTGGCTGAGCCTGCAGGGGCCTCTGTCCTCCAGCTCCAGACCCTTGCACAGTGGTCACCATGGCGCCACAGCCACCCTTAACGCTACAGACACAGCAGCAGCTCCCCCTGCAAACCTTAGGACGGCTGCTAGGTCACAGATTACCGTCCTGCCAGGGACCTTTGTTTTTAAACAACAGTTGTTCAGCGCCCTCGGCCAGCACCCAGTATCAGATCCCCTCGGCTTGCTCCCCTGCAGGCCTCAGTGTCTCCACCTCTGCAATGGGCCCAGCCGTTCCTCCCCGGTGGGGTTAGCTGGAAGGGTGAGCGGAAGGCCCGGTCCGGGTTGTCACATGTGGGTCCGCAGTAAAATCAGATGGGTTTCGCTCATCGTGCACGGTCCTGCAGCCCTCCCTGACAGTGATTCCTGGCCCTGACTGCAATACTGGCGGGCCAGCAGTGACCACCAAGCCACACTGCTCTGGACTCTCCCCCACCCGCAGCCAGCCCTGCAGGGTGCCACAGGTCATTTCTGTCACACATTTCTGCTGGTGCCAGGCTTCACATTTCAACAATAGTCCTAAATGTGGGACCTGCTGGCATCATCCCAGGAGGGGGGATGGGTTACATGTTAAGGTAGGGTGAGTTCCTCCACAGCCAAGCAGAGCTTGTGAGCAATGGCCTGAGCTTTGAGGCAGGGCCATTTCTATAGGCCAAGGCACAGCCCCTCTTGCCTCCTTGATATGAGAACTTTGAACTTCCGGGCCTCCGACCACCTTCACTTCCTCTCTCCTCCCACAGAAGCCACCTCCCTTCTCCTCTATGGAGCTCTATTCCACAGCCTTCACTCCACCTCCCCCTCCTTCCCCTCTATGGTGCTCTATTCCACAGTCCTCACTCCACCTCCCCCTCCTTCTCCTCTATGGTGCTCTATTCCACAGTCCTCACTCCCCCTCCCCCTCCTTCTCCTCTATGGCCCTCTATTCCACAGTCCTCACTCCCCCTCCCCCTCCTTCTCCTCTATGGCGCTCTATTCCACAGCCCTCACTCCACCTCCCCCTCCTTCTCCTCTATGGTGCTCTATTCCACAGCCCTCACTCCACCTCCCCCTCCTTCCCCTCTATGGTGCTCTATTCCACAGTCCTCACTCCACCTCCCCCTCCTTCTCCTCTATGGCGCTCTATTCCACAGCCCTCACTCCACCTCCCCCTCCTTCTCCTCTATGGCCCTCTATTCCACAGCCCTCACTCCACCTCCCCCTCCTTCTCCTCTATGGCTCTCTATTCCACAGTCCTCACTCCACCTCCCCCTCCTTCTCCTCTATGGCCCTCTATTCCACAGCCCTCACTCCACCTCCCCCTCCTTCTCCTCTATGGTGCTCTATTCCACAGCCCTCACTCCACCTCCCCCTCCTTCCCCTCTATGGCGCTCTATTCCACAGCCCTCACTCCACCTCCCCCTCCTTCTCCTCTATGGCTCTCTATTCCACAGTCCTCACTCCACCTCCCCCTCCTTCTCCTCTATGGTGCTCTATTCCACAGCCCTCACTCCACCTCCCCCTCCTTCCCCTCTATGGTGCTCTATTCCACAGCCCTCACTCCACCTCCCCCTCCTTCTCCTCTATGGTGCTCTATTCCACAGTCCTCACTCCACCTCCCCCTCCTTCCCCTCTATGGTGCTCTATTCCACAGCCCTCACTCCACCTCCCCCTCCTTCCCCTCTATGGTGCTCTATTCCACAGCCCTCACTCCACCTCCCCCTCCTTCTCCTCTATGGTGCTCTATTCCACAGTCCTTACTCCATCTCCCCCTCCTTCTCCTCTATGGCCCTCTATTCCACAGTCCTCACTCCACCTCCCCCTCCTTCTCCTCTATGGCGCTCTATTCCACAGTCCTCACTCCACCTCCCCCTCCTTCTCCTCTATGGTGCTCTATTCCACAGTCCTCACTCCACCTCCCCCTCCTTCTCCTCTATGGCCCTCTATTCCACAGCCCTCACTCCACCTCCCCCTCCTTCTCCTCTATGGCCCTCTATTCCACAGCCCTCACTCCACCTCCCCCTCCTTCTCCTCTATGGCGCTCTATTCCACAGTCCTCACTCCACCTCCCCCTCCTTCTCCTCTATGGCCCTCTATTCCACAGCCCTCACTCCACCTCCCCCTCCTTCTCCTCTATGGCTCTCTATTCCACAGCCCTCACTCCACCTCCCCCTCCTTCTCCTCTATGGCGCTCTATTCCACAGCCCTCACTCCACCTCCCCCTCCTTCTCCTCTATGGCGCTCTATTCCACAGCCCTCACTCCACCTCCCCCTCCTTCTCCTCTATGGCGCTCTATTCCACAGCCCTCACTCCACCTCCCCCTCCTTCTCCTCTATGGTGCTCTATTCCACAGCCCTCACTCCACCTCCCCCTCCTTCTCCTCTATGGTGCTCTATTCCACAGCCCTCACTCCACCTCCCCCTCCTTCCCCTCTATGGTGCTCTATTCCACAGCCCTCACTCCACCTCCCCCTCCTTCCCCTCTATGGTGCTCTATTCCACAGTCCTCACTCCACCTCCCCCTCCTTCTCCTCTATGGCGCTCTATTCCACAGCCCTCACTTCACCTCCCCCTCCTTCTCTTCTATGGTTCTCTATTCCACAGCCCTCACTCCCCCTCCCTCTCCCTTCTCCATTGTGGTCCTGTGTTCTTTCACCTCCCACAGCAGAGGCAGCAGGAATGTGGAGTCTAGGGACACTGACGCTCTGTTCTCCACTGGCTGAGACACTGTTGTACAGGCCTGGGAGGGACTGTGCTTGCTGCATGCCTGTCATGCTCTCCTCTTCACTCTCTTTTACTCCCTCCACTTGGGCTCCTGCTCAGTTGCCAGGAATCTTGTGTGTGTTTTTGTCCCAGCCTTCCCAAGGTTCCACTGATGTCCCAGAAACCCAGGAAATCCCTGCCTGGGCTCTCTGAGGGAGTGGCATCTAGGTGACAAGGTAAACTAATGGTAGAAGAGAAGGAGCTTGGGTGGGGAGACGGAATGGGGAGGACCCAGTTGAGTGGGGACTGAGGAGGGAATGGACTTTCTGGAGCAAAGGTTGTGGAGAGATGTGGGATGGGGATCTGGGGTATGATGCAACCTCAGCTGTCAGTGCAACCAATATCCATTGTGTTCCTCCCCTGCGGCAGGAGCTTCAGGTCAGAGAAATGCTGGACAGCTGGGGTAAAGGGCCTCTGGGGGCCTAGGAGACCACCACCCTGGTCCTAAGAGTACCTAGGACTCCATGAAGGCAAAATGCCAGCCTCTAGTGCGTTTATTGAGACACCTTTCCAGGATCTGGAGAGCAGGGAGCCTGCCGGGCTCAGGGGGTCGCCAGGATGTCCTGCACCTCCCTCAAGCAGGGACACATCTGATCATGAGGGACATAGCAACCAGGAAGGGACACTGCGACAGAGATCCTGAGAGGCAGGAGTGTGGCAATCACAGAGGCTGTGGTGAGCTCCATAGGAAAGTGGGAGGAGCTGGAGGGGTGGAAACCGTGGGCGGATCCCGGTGGTTGACCAGATGACCAAAAGAGGTCAGTCAACAGTGGTCATTATTTTCAGATAATGGATTAGACTGTGTTTTATTGGTCAAATGGACAGAGGGGAGGATGACTTGTCCAAGCATTAGAGTTACCCTGGGACATTTCAGGGCTTTCCCAGTCTGCAATCTGAGTGGGCAGGGACTGGCCAGGGTTAGCCAGTGGACTGTCGCATCTCAAAGCCTTGCGAAGGAAGGTTCAGGGAGTGGCTGTGGGGCGGGGGGTGGGAGGGTTCTGCAGGAGGCTGGGCTTCCACATGCAGAGCAGCTCTGGGAGCAAGAGGGGACACAGCTGACCCCATGCCTGGGCACCCATGTCTCTGTGTCTGTGTGTGTGTGTGTGTGTGTGTGTGTGTGTGTGTGTGCTGCACATGCATGTAGCAGAAGTGACTTATGGACTGGCATGAAACTGTCCCTGGGGCAGGAAGGCTTCAGGGTCAGCTAGCTGGGGCCCCAGGGGCTCCACTTGGGCCAGGATGTTCCGGAGGGAGCGGCAAGGTGTCTTCTTGGAGCTGCCGCAGGGCTGGGCACCAGCTGAGGGGTCAGGCTGTGGGGAGCCATTGGGACCCCCAGTCAGAGTCGAGGAGGAGGCAGGAATGCAGGGGTGACCAGCAGAGCTGGACTTGCTGCCACAGGGCTGAAGGATGATTTTGCCGCTGGATTGGGACCCAGAGCTGTGGCTGAGCGAGCCCATGCCCGGTGGGGAGCAGGGCCCCTGGGAGACACTGCCACAGGGGTGGGAGTGTGTCCCTGAGCCACCAGAAACACTGTGGACTCCAGAACCCAAGAGGGAGCAGGGCCCCCTTGAGCCCGAGGAGCCCGCCACACAGGGCTGGACACCACCAGAGCCCACTGGCTGGAACACGACGACTGAGGAGGCTCCCGACGGGTAGATGCTGGCACTGGAGCTGTGGCTGGGGATGATGGGATTGCTGGAGAAGTACTTGCCCTCAGAGATGGGGGGCCCCGCTGCAAAGGAGGGCACCCCTGGGGAGCCTCTGACAGGGTTCTCCTTGGTGAAGTATCCAACCGGGTAGATTTTGCCCCCGCTGTAGGTCATGCCCGGGGCCAGATAGCTGTTAGAGGAGCCGCCAACCACCTCATAGCTGCCATAGGACTTGTCTACAGAGGTGATGGGGGGGCAGGGTTTGCCTGGAAAGCCGCCATTGCTACAGGGGGCACCGGGAACCACTCCAGGGCCACCAGAGCCATGCTGCTCCACCACCACCACCACTGGCCTTTGACCCCCGGAGACAGAGTGGGAGCTGGAGATGTAGGAACCAGAGTGGGAGACGATGGGCCCCCCGCTGCAGGGAGAGTCGGGGATGTCCGAGCTACAGGGGCGTGAGTTAGAGTTGACCCTTTGGCCACCACTGCTGGACATCCAGGAAGTTTGGGAGACAGAAGAGCTCGAGCCTCCTCCAGACTGGGAGGAGCTTATCACGAAGTGGGCAGAGCCACCACTGGTTGGTGCAGCTGGGCCAGACCCCGACTGGGAGGAGCTGGAGGCACCGTGCAGACTGGAGCCAGACCCAGAGGTGTAGCTGCTCTGGGAATAGCCTGTCCCTGGCTGAAACAGCAAAGACCCCGAAGGACCACCCTGGGCCACATTGGATCCACTGGAGCTGCTGGAGCCACTGGAACCACCACTGGAACCACTGGATCCGCTGGAGCCACTGGAACTGCCACTGGGACCACCACTGGAGCCACTGGATCCGCTAGAACTACCACTGAAGCCACTGGAGCCACTGGGGCTACTGGAACCACTGGAGACACCACCAGAGCCACTGGAACTGGAAGCAGAGCTGCTGGAGCCACCCTTCCCAATGAGACAGGGGTCATTGGGGGAGGTGATACGTGTGGGGTCCTTACAGGGGTCTGAGAAGGTCCCAATGCTCTTAGCCAAGGTCCCTGGGGAGGAAAATCATGGTTAGTAGGGGCCCGAGAGGCTTGGCTTCCTCCCTCACCTTTCAGACCCATCTCCATCACCTGCCACTTCAATCTCTCCTGCGAGGGGCCCAGGGTGAGTTTGGGGCAGAAAAAAAAGGAAGAGGCTGTAATCTAAAGGAAAGGGAGATGGCAGGATAAGGGCAGGTCTGTTGTTCTGGGAGGGGACGGGGCCAGACATCTGCCAAAGAAGGAGAGGAGATGCAAAGTGGGGCCTGGGAGAAAGACTCCAGGAGAGCAGAGTAGGACCAATGGCCTGCAGGACCAGCCCCAAAGAGAAGCAGGCGGAGACAGCTGAGAGGTGGACATAGATCCCCAGGGACCAGCTGGGGGGAGAAGACACCGAGGAAACAATAGAGCAATAGAGAACAGAGGGAGGAAGGACAGACAGCAAAAGAGACACTGAGAAGAGAGAAAGCCAGTGGCCAGGGCTACCTAGAGGGCAGGGCCCATAGGACCCTGACTGCTCAGCCACTCCCTCCAGAGAGGGGCTTAGGGGAGGGTGGGGATTCTGCTCCCAGCTCAGCACTGCTCATGAGGGAAAGCTGGGTGGGGGCCGGGATGTGGGGGCCCCCACTGTTGCTTCAGAACCTGCTGGTACAGCCCGACAGGACACCGCACCCTGAGCCACCTGCTCTCCTGGCCCAGCCCAGAGACACTGGATGGAGCACTCCCTGCCCAGCTTCCGTGAGCCCTGCCTCCCCAGGCTGCTCCTGCCTCATCTCCCTCCAGATGCAGCACAACCTCTTTCCTCCAGGGCTCACCTGCCCCACCCTCCCCACATCCCCTTCCAGTCCCAGTGGCAAGGACAGCCACGCACTGCAGCCACCAGATCTCACTGGGCTTCAGCCTGTACATTGGGAGGCCAGAGGCAGGGCCTGCACTCTCAGGGCGTGGCTGTGAGCAGAGTGGGTGTGGGTGTGGCTGTGGAAGGGGCTTGAAGACATACAGTCGGTCACCTGTGCTGTGGAGCTGCCACCTCCCCTCCAGCCCCCCACCTGCCACACCTGTGCCAGCCATTCCCTCACGGAGAGACCCTCTGTGCCCTCTGCTCGAACCCAGCTCTCCCTGCAGCGCCCTGTGCCACGCAGCCTGCCCCCTCCCACAGGCACACGAGGCGCCACGAGTGCCAGCCTGGGGGTTGCCTCCACTTTCCTTTCTATCTGTGCTTTGGGCCAGTTTCCTCCCCTCCCGAGCCTCCTGCAGTCTCCCGAAGGCTGAGAGTGCCCCGGGCTCTCTTTGGGCATTGGTGGCGTATTACATATCCAGTCTTCACCTTCTAAATTCAAACAACAAACAACTTCCATAGAACTCTCTAGAATTCCCAAAGCACCAAACAGACTGAAGCTGGGTGTTATTAGTACCCACATTTTAAAGTCTCAGAAACTGAGGCTCAGAAAGTTTAAGTAACATGCCTGGGTGACAGGGCAACGAATAGCAGCCCCAGGCCCCAGTGCCAGACTGCGGAGCCCACCGTCCCCTTGCTGGGCTCCCCCAGCCTCCAGTTACAGTGTCCCATAGCCTCCAGGCACAGTGTCCCCCAGCCTCCAGGCACAGTGTCCCCCAGCCTCCAGGCACAGTGTCCCCCAGCCTTCCCTCAACTGGTGTCTGCACCCTCCTCTCCCACCCCTCCTGCCCAGACCCCCCTCCCCACCTCCTACCTGGCAGGAGGAGGCCAGCCAGCAGCAGGGCCATCGCCCCTCGCCCTCCCACAGGCCCCATCTGAGTTGCCCACGAGGAGCCCAGGCTGGACTTCATGGCCTCTGAGTGCGGGTGCTGTGGACGCCTGGCCTTTATGCAGGGCTGGACATTCTCTGGGCAGGAGTCACTGTGGGGAGGGAGGGGCAGGGAGGGCAGTGCCCAGGGGGCGTTGGTGTGGCTGGAGATGAAGCAATCAGCTGGGATCTGCCTACTCAGCCGCCAGTGCGCAGCACAGGTGCTGTGGCCACTGGTTGCCTAACCTGGAACCTGCGCTCCCCCCACAGTGGCCACCCACTCGGGTGATTATTCTCCTTTCCATGGTGCCTGCCCAGCCCCTAGCCCCCCACCTTGCAGACAGCCATGGGCATTTCAGCTTCCCCTCTGTGCCCAGGCCCCTGCTCCACCCCAGCCCCATTGCCTGACTAATCAGGTTTCCACCTCAGCCCTTGGGGTCCCCCACTTCCTCCCAGTGTAAGGGTCTGCACCCCACCTTGAGCCCTTGGTCATGGCCCAGGTGCCTGCCTGCCACACACTTAGCAGCGAGCAAGTCTTTTGAGTCAGGAAGGGGAATCTGCCTTCAAAGCCGGCTCCTTGGCCTCTCCCTCGGGGGGGGGGGGGGCTCTCCCTGAGGGGGTGGGGGGGAAGGGCCTCTCCCTCAGGGCCTCTCCCTTGGGGGGCCTTGGGGTAGCATGAGGGGTGCTGGGTGCAGGGCCTCATCTTGGGGAAGGCCTGGGTGGGACCCTGTTGGCTGGGCCCCGGTCACTCACAGGCCACTCGCAGCCCCTCCCGCGGCCGTGACACCATGCCATGGTGAGCCAGAGCCCAGTAAGGCTAATTGGGCAGGCGACGCCCTGCTGCCCATTAGCTGCTCCGTGGTGAGCAAACAGGAAGGTGTGGGACCTGCAGGAGCAGGGAGGTCGGCGCCTCTCTGCAGCCCGCCCTCCGCCCTCCGGCGCTGGCCCTACCCCAGTCACTTAATTGCTCCTGGTGTTGCGAGAGCCTGGGTATGGGGGGGGGGGGGGGGGAGGGGAAGGCACCTGGGAGGCCGCCCCCTGCTCTCGGCCGCGCCCTGCTCCCCTCACCCAGACCCGGCCCCCCCACACTCCCCCAGCACCCTGGCTCTGCGGGGGGGCGGGGGGGGCGCCTCCCCCTCCAGCCCCAGCCGGGACCTGCGATGCTGGTGAGGTTTCCAGTCTCCGTTAGGAGCTCCAGCCTCCGTGGCTATAGCACTAGGGACAGGGACAGTGTTCCCAACCAGAGGAACAGAATTTTTATTTTTACCTAATTTCCATTAATTAGGCTGTAAATAGCCACATGCTGCTAGTGGCTTCCACAGGGGACTGGCTGGAGGTCAGGGGGCAGCCTCCCCAGTCCAGAGGTCAGGGGGCAGCCTGCCCTGGAGAGAGTTGATAAAGGGCGGGCCTGGCCCCAGTCCCAGCTCACCTCCCAGCTGTGGGCCTTGCACCAAACTTTTCTGACCCGCAATGTCCCCACCTGTCAGATGGGGGCATTTCAGCCGGTGCCTGTGTGCAGGTTTCAGTGGGCATCCATGGGAAGTGCTCAGAAAGACCACACAGAGCAGAGGGGCAGGTGTTCCCCATGGAGCTGGAGCGTCCTGCCTGCATCCCCCACGGGAGCTCACCTTCAGCCAGGCTCTGCAGCCCCATCTCCTCTGCCCCCACCCCCACACTGCACGGGGGCATCGCGCCTTCTGGGCAGCCGCCCAGTGCCCTCCTGACCCTCTGGGGGCTCTCAGGCCCTGGTCTCCAGGCGGGAGGAGGGCGCTGGGAGCAGGGAGGAGGGCCGCAAGGAGCCTAGGGGTTTGGGTGAGGAGGAACGTGGGCCCCGCGAGGTGTTCCTTTCTAGCACAAACAGGCGTCAACGTTTGTCTTGTTTTCTTCCTCCCAGTCCTCCTGGTGCATCAGACCTGGCCGCACCGCCCGCTGCAGGAGGCAGTCTCTGTGGGCCTCTCGCCAGGTCTCCGGCTGCCCACACACTTGTGTGTGGCCACATTCCTGCTCCCAGGGTCCTCCCAGCCGCTCTGCTCCGCGCTGCACCCTGCTGTCCCTGGCGCTCACCACCAGCCCCTCTCAGCTCAGGCAGCAGAGATCTGAAGCTCATGGGGAGCAGGAGGGCAGGAGAGGGACACTGCTGAGGCCCCCGGGCCAGGCCCCTCCTGGCCACTCACCAGTTAGCTGATAGCCACAGTTTGCTCGTTCCCCGTGACAGTTCCCCGAGCCTGCTCTGATTTAAGTAGAAAGTAGGTCTCATCACTCCAGCCCCTTGTCACCCCCACTCCCGCCACCCCTCAACCCCCCACCCCACCCCCACCCCCGTGCTCAGCACCAGCACTGGCCATGCTCGGGCCTGCTTTGGAGGTAGCAATGAGAAGCGGATTGGCCCTGTCCTCACGGAGCCGCCCAGCTGATCACACAGGGTGAGGAGAAAGGGGGCAGGCACCGGGCTTCCTGGAGGCAGCTGGACTCGGCCTGGAGGAGTGAAGAGAGGGCAGGAAGCCCACGGGCTGAAGGCACATTTAGAAGGAGAGCTGGTTTGAGCTGGGAGTGAGGTGGAGGAGCAGTGGATGGCTGGGAGGGAAGGCTGTGCCCAGCACCGCAGGTGGCCTGTGACAGCAGGGCGGGCGGAGTGGGCAAGGGCTCCGAGCAGAGGAGGGCCTGGCCCAAGCGGCTGCGGGCCAGGTGCCTTCCTGGGGCCTGAGGCGCTCTGGGCTTGACCCTCACCACAGCCCTGCAGGGTAAATGCTTTCTTCCTGCTTTTCCTAGATGAGGAAACGGAGTTTAAATTATCTGCCCAGACCAGCTGGCAACCAGCAAAAGAGCTTGGAAAGAACTCAAGCCCAAGCCTGCTGGACTCCCAAACCCCGGCAGGGCCCCGCCACACTGACACCGACGTACATCCCCTGTCAGGCCGGCTTCGGAGTCCTCAGGCCTGTGGGAACGCGCAGGTCCCTGCCTGGCGACGCCTGGGAAGTTAAGAAGTGAGAAGCCCGTGGGTGCTGGCCCCGCCAAGCCTCTCTCCTCTGTGCTGTCCAGGTCTGAAAGCAGGACAGGCATGCAGCCCTGGGCAGCCCTTAGGCTTAGGCGGGCAGGGAGGAAAGGGAGCGATAGGGGCAGGAAGAGGAAAGGCCGGAAGAGGAGCTACTGTGTAATGGGGAGAAGTGGAGAGGCCCCCGGACCGAGGGCCGCCCCCTCCCTGCTCCGCACCAGCCCAACGCCTTCCCTCTTCGGCTTCTCCCTCACACGTCACACCCACTGGGGGCTCTTTCCCCCACTCTCACTATCCCCTCCCACGGAGCTTCGGCCTGGTCCACGCCTGGCCAGTGGGGCAGGTCGCCCTCTGCACCTGGGCCCTCTCCGACCGGAACACAGGCAGGTGTCCTGCTGGTCTGTGCAGTGGGCTCTGTAGCCCAGGCGTACCATGATGGCTGAGTTCACCCACGCGGGGCTCTCCCTCTGCCGGCCTGGTGGTTTCCCGTGTAGAGGACACGGGCGGGGTCCCTGTCCTCCTGGCCTGACCCCTCTGCCCTCTCTTTGCAAGCAGTCTTCTCTGTCAGCCTCCACCGGTCCTCAGAATGGGACCAAAGCCATTGGCCTGGACTGCAGGGTCCACGGCAGTGGGCAAAGCTGTGGCCGTCCACGGGACTCCCAGCACTTAGCCACGGAGGCACTTGGTGACATGTCCAGGCCGCCCTTCCCCCACCTCCTCAGGCAGAGCCCGCTGTGGGTGAGGTGGCACTCGCTGGCCTGTGGACAGCAGGCTCTGGCCCGGCCCTGACCCGGAGCCACTCCCACTGAGCTCGTGGCTGTTATGCCCAGATTTCAGGATCCCCAAAAACCCACCAGGAAGGAGCCGAGCCTGATGCAAGAGCAAAAGAACCTTTATTCGTGCTAGCACGAGCTCTCAGCAATCACCGGTGCAGCAGCGGCAGGAGAGAGAGAGAGAGCTTTGGGAGAACAAAGGCTTTATAGGGGGTCCAAAGCAGTGGGCAGGGGGAATGTTCCTGGCCCCCATGGATTGGTCAGGGGGCAGGATCAGGGGTCTGGTTACGCAGGGGTACTGTGCAGTTTGCCTAATTTGGGCTGAGTCCACTTCTCTGCATTCCTATTGGCAGGTTTGTGCAACTGTTACATACTTGCAGTTTACAGGGAAGGGCAGCAGGAAGAGTTGTGGAACGGTGGGTACAGAACAAAAGAAACATTATAAAAGTAACAAAAAGAACTCCATGGGGTCAATCTAGTTTTAGCTCTATCAGTGGCCCCTGCCCACCTCTGCTCCTGGGTGACATCCCTGAGCCGCTCTTCTCCCCACTGCTCTCTGTCCCTGAGAGGCAGCGCCGGTCTGGGCACTGGAGAGTAGGGCAGTGCCGTGTGCTTCAGTTCAGAGATTCGGGGTGATGGGGTAGGAATCCCACTCAGCATAACGCGTGGGAGCTGAGAACCACGGCTCTGGTGTGGTCTCTGCTCAGCCCTACCCTCCTCCTCCTCCATGCAGCCCCCACCCATCACTCTCCTCTAGGGCTGCCCTCCTGGGACGTGGCCTGCTCAGCCTCCACTGTGCTGTCCCTGCGTCCCTCCACACCCTCTCACAGCCCCGCGGGCACCCTGCCAGGGGCCTGGGCACTGCAGCTGGACCTGGGAGTGGGCCTGGGCTCCGAGCAGGCGCCTTTGGGCTGAAAGTCTGGAAGAGGGAGAATTCAGAGGTGGGGCTCTGCCCACCACCTCCCACTCTCCCTGCCCCCTTCCTGCACACCTCCGGGAGTCAGCTGAGTGGTAGCACCTCCCTGGCCCAACACTTCCTTGCTCTAAGTCACACCTCATGTGGCCACCAGCCCTCTTGTCTTGTGAGGCTATGATTAGCTCTCAGAGTGACAATAATATTTTCCTCTTCCCGCCCGTGGCCCGGGAGCCCACGCCCAGCATGCTCCCCGCTTAGTCACTCTTTCCACTGCGGCCAGTAATGCTCTTTATTGTTATTCAT
The DNA here is from genome assembly GCA_026230045.1 of Corynorhinus townsendii. Classification (NCBI taxonomy): domain Eukaryota; kingdom Metazoa; phylum Chordata; class Mammalia; order Chiroptera; family Vespertilionidae; genus Corynorhinus; species Corynorhinus townsendii. The sequence continues at coordinate 98,707,458 of JAPDVU010000004.1, read as the reverse complement.
CACCCAGACTTAGGGCCCCGCTCTGTCCCCAATGCCTAGTGCAGAGCAGGAAAAGGTGAGAGGGATGCCAGGGCGACATCTGACTGTGCTGCAGGCTGGACAGACCGCAGTGAGAACAGACCCGCAGGGAGGGCAGCGAGTGGAGAGCGTCTCGGAGCTTCGGGGAGGGGACCTCATGGGCCCATCCTCTCTCCTTTTGTCCCGTCTGAATCCTCCACTGAGGGCCCCTCACAGTGGGGACTGTCTCCCACCCAGTGTGTCAGCACCTGCACACGATCTAGGACATGCAGGTCCTGCTGCCGAGGCCGCATGGCCAGCTCTTGGAGCGAGGAGAGTGTACAGGAGTGTGGGTGCTGCCCTCCCCCAGGACAGTGTACAGGAGTGTGGGTGCTGCCCTCCCCCAGGACAGTGTACAGGAGTGTGGGCGCTGCCCTCCCCCCCCAGGACAGTGTACAGGAGTGCGGACACTGCCCTCCCCCCCCCAGGACAGTGTACAGGAGTGCGGACACTGCCCTCCCCCCAGGACAGTGTACAGGAGTGCGGACACTGCCCCTCCTGGCAGAGGCAGAAGCTGCAGTTTGCAAGCTGGCACCAGTTGAGGGTTCAGGACCCGCCGTGGAGCCCAGGGGATTCCTCTCCTTGGGGACCATCAGTGTCTCCTTCCTCCTCTGAAGATCTCTCCTCACCGCAGATGTGGACTTGGCAGCCCGGGGGCACACATCCTGCGCCCTCCATCCAGGCACCGGAGCTGAGCGTGGGCGCAGCCTCCTCTGTGCAGGCCTGGCTCCCGGGCGCAGCAGTCAGCGGAGGAAGCCTGGACAGGGAGCACCAGCCGCACCTGCGCCGCATTTTCCTGAGGGCCCTGCAGCCCGTGTCCCTCAGGCACCTGCCTCCCCTTGGAGGGTCTCCTTGGCCACTAAAGGCAGAGGCAGGAGGTTAGAGGCCAAGAGTGACCGCGTGGGAGCCTAGGCGCCCTCTGGTGGTGGAGCCTGGCGGGGCCCTAGCTGGGCGCGGTGGGTTTAGGCAGGAGTGAGGAGAGCCCCAAGGTCACAGCCCAGATCACAGCGGACACCTCTTGCTGTCCGTCTGCCCCATCACAGGAGCTGAGGTTAGGCTGCAAAAGGCAGGGCTGGGCGCTGTACTTTGAGGGTGCTAGGAGGAGAAACATGGGGGGTTTGGTTTAAGTCACGAAGTGTTTGAGCCAGTGTCAGGCCCTTGGCTGAAGGCTGAAGGGAGAACAAGCATGGGGAGAGCTCTGGTCAGGGCACAGCCTATTAGGTGGATTGAAACATGCTGTTGGCACCGTTAGGCCTCCCCCTAGCTCCTGCCTCCGGAGCCTCATTTGTCAGTTTATTGCCGTGTTTGTTTCCTCCCTAGACAGAGCTCCTGGGGGCGGGGAGGTGGGGCAGAAACTGCTTCCTGGGACGTTGCCATCACCCGGCACCCCACACAGCACATGCTCAGTACATCATGGCATGTGGCAGCCAGGGGCACACTGGAGGGGTCTGGACAGCAGACACCGTGTCTCCTGCCTGGTCACAGGCGCCTGCCAGAAGGCAGAGGCTGTGTCCGCGGCTCCAGCTAAGTCAGCCCCGACTCTAGCTTCCACACGACACTCCGTCCAGGCGCTTCTCTCCCACTGGCCATGCCTTTGACCACATGTCCAGGGAGTGGGCTACTGCTCTCCAGGCCTGAGGTCCTGTTCTGTCACTCACCTCCCCGACTCCATGCTGACAGCGAGGCACAGCAACCCACTGCCATCCAGGGAGCGGTCACCACAGTGGAAGGAGCGCACCGCAGTGTCAGCGGGTGGAGAATTGCAGTGGGTCCGCGGTTCATCCTCCCATCCAGTCCCACAGTCCCCTCCCAGCTAAGAAACAGCACGTGGGTGCCAACCTGTGGCCTATGGATGGGTATGAAAACCTCCAGTTACCTCATCCTCTTTCCCATCTATCCTTCTCTTTCCCACTCACCCACCTGCTGTGTGGAACTGGGAAGAACTGGTTTGGAGCCAAGCGGTCAGGCCCATCTGACTTGGCATGTGCTATGTGTAGGCCAGCCCTGTCCCTCCCTCAGCAGGCGCTTCCTCGTCCGTGAAGCGGGGCGCAGGGCAGCTTGATGGACACTCTGGCCGGCAGGGAGAGAAGTGAGGCACATGGACGCAGACAAGGCTGCCTGCCTCAAGAAGCGCATACTGTACAAGAAGGGGGGCATGGGAACCAACATGATGTTGTGGAAATTCAAGAAAAGAGCGGGGGGTAGGGGAGGTCGGGGGGGAGATCAATGGGGGAAAAAAAGGAGACATATGTACTACTATTTGTAATACTTAAAACAATAAAAAAAATGGTAAAAAAAGAAAAGAGCAAGCACCCTAAATCCTTCCTGAGCCCTCCGGTCAGCCCCTTTATCTCCTCGGGAATTTGTGCTCCTTTCCATTCCCAATGCACAGGGAAGGGGTGGGGGGGGGGTGTCAGCCTGAGGGCTCCAGGCTTCCTTCTTCCCTTCCTGGACGCAAAGGGGTGCTGCAAGGACTCCTGACTGGGCGGGTCCTGGGGGCGGTCTCAGGCCCAGGGCCCCTGAGCATCTGGGTTGCAGCAACAATGCCCTCGAAGGAGTAAGCTCGCTCAAGAGAGCCGTATCTCAACTCTCCTGGCTCGGGCGCCGCCCGCCAGCTGCCTGGAGTCCTCCTCAGCCTCAGGTGCAGAAAGGGGACTGTAATGTATTCTCGGGGCCTTTTGGGGCCCCCCTTCCTGGCATATGTCATCCATCTGGCTCAATAAAACAATATAAATTCACAGAGGTCAGGTTGGCCCCTCCCAGGAATAGGGCATTTGAGGAGATAAATACTTATTTGGCCATCCACTCATCAGTAGGAGGAGGTCTAATTAAAATAGAGATATAAAAATAACAACAAGGGCCCGGCCGGCGGTGCTCAGTGGTTACGTGTCGACCCATGAACCAAAAGGTTCTGGTTCCATTCCCAGTCAGGGCACTTGCCGGGTTGCGGGCTCCGTCCCCAGTGTGGAGGGGGGGGGGGGGGGGCAGGAGGCAGTGATTGATGTTTCTAACTCTCCGTCCCTCTCCCTTCCCCTCTTCCTGTTTTCTTTTATATGCAAGCTTCTTGTTTAAATATTTTTTATTATTTCAAAGAGAAAGGGAGAGGGATAGAGAGATAGAAACAGCAATGACCAGAGAGAATCATTGATTGGCTGCCACCTGCACACCCACACCCCGAGCATGTGTCCTTGACTGGAGTCGAACCTGGGACCCTTCAGTCTGCAGGCCGGCCCTCTAGCCACCGAGCCAAACCAGCTAGGGCTCCTCTCTTTCTAAAATCCATAAAATAAAATATTTTTTAAAGAAGACCGAGATGCTAATGCTGTCCTTATATAAAAACTTTATTATAATAATAATTACAATTCCCTAGCCACATTGGCTGAGTGTCGTCCATACACCAAAAGGTTTTGGGTTCGATTCCCAGTCAAGTAACATACCTAGGCTGTGGGTTTCATCCCTGGTTGGGGCATGAATGGGAAGCAACCGATGGATGTTTCACACTCTCTCTCTCCCTTCCTCTCTAAAATCAATAAAAATATATCCTCGGGTGAGGATTAAATAAATATATAAAGAAAAAAGGAAAAACCATAACAATGACTGTGATCAGTAAGACAGGGCCCCTTAGGACCCCGGCATGCTGCTGGTGGAAGCTCTGAGAAGATCTCCCTCTTTCTGGGAGGCCCGGAGTGTGCCTGGGGCCGCTGGGTGCCTCGTGCCCATCCCAGCAAGCAGCCCTTTCAAATCCACCAGCCACCCCTGGGCGGAGCCATCCCCTGTGGGCGGGTGGAGCAGCCCACGTGGCCCTAGGCTCAGACAGCCCCTCCCTGTTCCAAACTCCACCAGAGCCTCCCCAAGGAGAAGGGACCCAGGGGTGTGCCCAGTTCCCTCTCCCTCCACCTCTCGCCTCTGGTCTCTCCTCTCTTTTATCGACCCCCCTGCATGGCTTTCCAATCACTGTCACCTCCTCTTCCACTTCCTTCCTCCCACTTGTCTCTCCCACCTCCCTCACCTACATCCTTGCCCTGCTGCTCCGGCGTCCTTTCCTCCAGATCAGAGCCTGCCTTCCCACCTGACCCCGACCCCAACCCAGACCCTGACCCGACCCCGACCCCGATCCTGACCCTGACCCCGATCCTGACCCCAACCCCGATCCTGACCCTGACCCCGATCCTGACCCTGACCCTGACCCTGAGCAGAGACTGGGATGTGTCCCGACTTGGCTTACTGGGGCTAGACAATGGGTAGTCAAGACCCAGACTGCCCCGGAACCTGGCCTTGGACACGGGACAGAGGCCCCAGGCAGAGGGGGCGACCACTCCCAGGGCTTCGCACAGGTTGGACAGAGAGGAGGACAGTGGGATGAGGCTGGGCTCCCCTGAGCCTGGGTTCCCAAGGTCCTGAGGGGACACGTGAGGGTTGCCTTCCTCCGGCTCTTTGCTGCTCACTCCCTGGGCCCTGGGCCTTGGGTGGGCCCTGCGAGGCTGGCTGTCAGGGAAGGGTCCAATGCCAGACTGGGAGCCTCTGGGCGGTCCTGGGAGACCTGGGCCAGGGGGGCTGCAGCCCCGAGGAGGCTGGGGCAGAGATGCCCACACTCCTCTTCACGGGGCCGCACCAGGCCCTGGACGCTGGCACACGAGCCCTCGGAGTAGGGAGCAGCTGTGGGCCTTCTCCTCAGGAGCCTGTGGGGACAGTGTGGCGGCACTGGGGCCTGGTGGCACCAGAAATGAGAGTGGCCAGCCACCAGCCTGGGTGCACTGACAGCCGGGCACCAAGCAAACAGAGAAAAAGTCGTTTCCTGCGCCCACGCCCTTCATCTCGCTCCCCGCAGTACCCCGGAGCCTTCACTTGCCCCCCATGCACGCGCCCAGCACCGTGCCTCCCTCATCTCCCCCACCTACCTGTCCCACCACAGCTCTGTCTTCTCCAGATTATGAACCCTTCACTCTAACCAATACTTCTCTCCCTGCTGCCCAGCCTCACCTCCTTCAACAATGAGCACCACCAGCCAGCGCCACGCAGTGAACGCCCTGCGCGCTGGCCTGGGCTGTGGGACACCAGAGAGCGGCTCAAACGCTGCTCCCGCGTGGGTGGTGAGGGAGTTGGTGGGAGAGATTAGCATCCGAGCTGGGGACTGGGCTCAGAAGAGTTACCCTGGACTACTTGGGTGGGCGTTGTCCCATCTCTGAGGGGCCGAGAGAATGGAGGTCCCCCTGTAGCTGGGACGCCCAGCCCCACCTACCCTGCCTTGGGCACTCTGGCCTCTCCTCCCTCTGCGACTGGTCCTACACCACCCACTCCCAGCTCCACTCCACTGCGTCAGGGTGCTGGCCATGCTGGTGTGCAGCTTGCCCACAGCAGATCATGGCTCCATAGTCTCCAGCCAGTTCCTACGACGAATCTCCATTGTTATATGCTACTAGTGGCCTGGTGCACGGATTAGTGCACATGAAGAGGAAATTAATTAGAAGGTGGCCGCGGGGCAGGACTGGGGGAGAAGGGCCAGACATTATCTGGAGCCAACCTTCCTTGGTCCCTCCCAGGCCTGCCGCACCTGGGTGGCTCTGTGGCTCAAGAGGCAGCTGTGGAGTGAGTGGGGTCCCTACAGCAGGTGGGGTCCCTTGGCCTGGCCTGTGGGAATCAGGCTGAAACTGGCTCTCCAACATCCCCCAAGGAGTCCCAGAGTGCAAGAGGGCACTCTGCAAAGCTGCTGTCCTATAGGGTGTGGAACGCAAATGCAAGTGTGCAGTAAACCAGATTCGGGACCCCAGCAACAACATAACCCAGGGTTGAAGGTGGAATCTTGTGGCCCCAGGAGGAATCGGGCTCCCTCCTCTCTGATTTCAGGGTGCATCACCTGAGAACTGCCGCTGCCAAGTCACTGCAGCTCAGCAGCTCCTGTGTAATGTTTGCAGCCCAGAACGTCTGCTCCCTGGTGGTCAGTGTGCAGACAGTGGGAAGGACACTTAGCATATTAGCCTTTTATATATATAGATGGGTTCTGTTTCTCTGGAGAGCGGTGACTAATACAATGTATTAGGGGTCCTTGAAGGCCCAGGCACTGTTTGGTGTTTTTTTTTTTTTAATCCTCACCCAAGAATATTTTTCCACTGATTTTTAGAGAGAGTGGAAGAGAGAGGGAAAGACAAGTATTGATGTGAGAGAAACACATCGATTGGTTGCCTCCTACATGTGTCCCAACCAGGGCCCAGGTCCAGGAGAATCCTACAACTGAGGTACGTACATGCCCTTGACCAGAATCAAACCAGGGACCCTTTGGTCCGCAGGCCGACGATCTATCCACTGAGCCAAAGCAGCCAGGGCGAGGCACTATATTTTGTGTCAGAGGTACACAGATGAATGAAGAGATGGGTACATGTAGTAGTTAAAACCAGACACATTAACATAGGACAAATCTGTGTTCAAATCCCAGTTTTGCCATTTGTCCCCTGTGTGGCCTCACATGACAATACCTCTCCATGGCCTGTTTCTCTTCTCCAAAATAGTAAAAATGATGGAGTTATTGTGCAAATTAAGTGGAAGCTTAATCTGTAGGACATCTGACAACAGTGACCATACAGCACAGGCACAGGAAACAGTAGCTGTGATGGTCTGCAGCCAACTGTACTTTGTGCCTTAGGTTGATTCACCAGAAGCAGATTCTAGGACAAATATTCAAGTAAAAGGGATTAATAAAAAGTGAGGAGGGCCCTAGCCAGTTTGGCTCAGTGGATAGAGCATCGGCCCAAGGACTGAAGGTGTTATGGGGCGACCCACAAGAGATGACCACCAGAGACAGAGATCAAAATTTATGAGCCTTTTTTAAGCTGGCCTGCGACTACAGTTGCAGCACTTTACCGTGGCAAAGGCCGAACTGCAGTGCAGACCACAGGAGTTACAGCAAATTTATACTCGGGAACCACAAGAGGGAGTTAGGATAGTTACAATGACAACCCAAAGATTACAAAAGCTATTTCAGCCGTTTCTAAGAAACTCAGGGCACAGGTGCAACGCCTGGGCACGCTTGGCTGGAGCGTGAACCACTACCTCCCTTCAAACTCCAACCGACCCATTGTTCAGTGACCTACTCCATCTCCCTCTGTCTTAAGGCATCCTGTCCCCAGGCAACAGAGGAGCTGTGCAATGTTTGCAGCCCAGAACAAAGGGGCCTGGGTTCGATTCCGGTCAAGGGTACGTACCTGGGTTGCAGGCTTGATTGCCCACCTGGTGGGGCACGTGCGGAGGGCAACCAATCGATGTGTCCCTCTTACATCAATGTTTCTCTCTGTGTCTCTCCCTCTCCCTTCCACTCTCTCTAAAAATCAATGAAAAAGATATCCTTGAGGATTAACAAAAAAATAATAATAAAATTTAAAAAGTGATCAGGGTGGGGAGAAGGGGAAGGGAGTGGGGATGTTACTAGACTTGAACCTGCCCAGAGGGGGCCCAGCAAGGCCAGCTGGTGGTGTGTGAACTCTGGCTTACTGCAGGAAAGATGATTGTGAGAGGACGTTTACTAAAGCTGGGGACAGTGGAACAAGGAAAGGCCTAGGGTCGAAGAAGCAACAGGAGAGACCAGGCTGGGCTGCTTGCTCACTAGTAAGTGGAAGGAGAGGGGCCTTAGCGACAGGCTTAGGGGTTAGCCCCAGACAGCTGCCACCACCCATGGTTGCTCCCCTGGTTGCAAATCTCTTGGGGACCCTTAGAGTTTAGGAGATGCACGCTGGGGGTAGGGAGGCATGCTCCTGGGGAAGGCAGCCCAGGTCCTTCCCTGAGGGTATAAAAGCCGGGTGTTAGGGGAGGTCTTAGGGGAGAATCTCAACCAGCTTTAGCTGATTCGCCAAAATGACATTTATTCCCTGAACTTGGTCTACCCTTGGGTGAGGGTGGCACAAATAGCACTAATTAGATTTCTGCTATCTGTCTCCCTGAGTAGAGTGATTTAAGCTGTTTACCCTTGATTGGGGAGAGGAATAAACCATTTATTCTTAAGTGTCCTTGGTCAGGGAAGACAGGATTTTAAAATTTTTGATGGCTTGCAGTTTTCATAAACGGTTCTGCCCCAGTTTCCCTGCTCCGCTTGCCCCGACTGGCTGGCCTGTCTCAAGGACATGGACCTGGAAGGGAAAGAGGCCAAGTAAAATCTCATGGAGAGCAGCCTGGGCTCAGAGCACTGGGGTGTAGATAGTCCAGGTCTGTAGGCCATTAGGGCTGGCGGGGAGTGGGCCAGTGGAGACTCATTTCCAGGTGCTCCCAGCACTCCCTATACCTGGCAAAGCCCCAGCAGCTGCAAAGGGGACAGCACACTGGAGTCAGTAGGCACCCAAACGGTGCAGGTCACAGAGGAGTGTGTAGAACAGTCTCTGCTCCCCAGAGGCCGAGGGAGGAGGCCAGGCACAACTTCACCCCAAGCGATGGCTGGGAGGGTGCGGGCAGGGGTGGATGGAGAAATCCGACTGGCTGGGGAGAGGAAGGCGGCCTGGCAGCCAGGACCAGCCCCTGAGAGCGGGGCCCTGGGGGCCCATGCATGCACGCAGCCTCCCCTTCCACAGCCTCTTCCCCTGGGAAGCCTGCCCTGACTGTTCAGCTCCCTCCCCTTGAGTCTCATTGGAACTCAGGGCGCTGACTGCCAAGGCTATTATGTACTTTTGTGTTTCCTCGGGAGTTATGTAGTTACATGCATCCCTCCTGTCTGTGACGATGTAACTTTGCATGTAAGCTTTGTGCCCCCAGTTTAATGTGAAGTTTCCTGAGACTGGAAACTATATACTTTTATTCTTTACTAGAGGCCCGGTGCACGAAATTCCTGCATGGGTGTGGTCCCTGGGCCTGGCCGGTGATCAGAGCAGGAGGTCTGGTGTGGAAGGGCAGGTCCCAGCTGACCTCTGGGCCCTGGGCAGCCCCTGGACCCTCGGGCCCCCATGAGCTCCCCTCTGTCTGGGTCACGGCACCCAAGTCCCCACGTGGAGATGTGGTGAGCGTGGCCAGACGCCATGGACCGGGGCGCAGCGTGAGCCTCTGGGACGCCCAGCAGTGCCACATGAAAGCCGGGTGGGCAGCACTCTCTCTCCCAGCCGGCCTCAGTAGACCAGCTCCTGCGCAAACCCACGGTGAGCCCAATCAGCCCCTGCAGTCCCAGCAGCTGCGGCCCTGCTCACCCAGAAGCCCACTGGGGCTGGCAGCACTTCCACTGCTGCCCGCTGCCAGTGCCTTGTAGCCAACGCCCGCCATGTTCTGTGCCGCCCCCTGGTGGTCAGCGCACATCATAGTGAGCGGTCAAACTCCTGGTTGAGGGACAATATGCACATTAGGCTTTTATTATATAGGAGGATACTCTCCCAGGGCACCCAGCATTGATGGACGTAGTACGGCTATAAGATAATGACTGAGTGAGTGAGTGAATGGTGAACCCAGACCACTTTGGGGCCCATTAAATTATCTGTTCCAAAATTATTCTCTAAATCTAGGGCTGTTTTTTAAACTGGTCACTTACAGTTTTGTGTGGGAGTTACCCCCATAAGCAAACTGGCTCAGCAGGATAAAGTCTGAGGTCACCAGCCCTCAGTTTCTTCTTGCCCCCTTCAGTCCCCACTGGGTCAGCCCCTCAGTTGACAGGTCATTAGGATCTCTGGGCCCTGCCCTTTGAACTTGCCTGCCCAAATACTCTCTAAAAGAATTTTATTTTTTAATACTCACCTGAGGATATGTTCTTCATTGATTTTAGAGAGGGAGAGAAAAATCAATGTGAGAAACATTGATTGGTTGCCTTCCTAACTCGCCCAGATCGAAGATCAAACCAGCAACCCTTTGGTGCCTGGGATGACACTCTAACCGACTGAGCTACTGACTTGCTGATACACCAAAGTTTCGGGTTCGATCCCTGGTCAGGGCACATACAAGAAGCAACAAATGCATCATAAATAAATGGAACAACAAATAGATGTTTCTCTCTCTCAAAAATCAATAAAAATTTTTAGGAAAAGAACTTTGAAAAACAATGTACCCCTCACATATTCTCAAGTCAGCAGCTAACATTTTCCATTATGAGTTTAAACACTGCAATTCCTATGCTTTCCAGGAATTGTCTTCACGCAGCTGGGCCGATCATGCCCTCTCCTGGCCTAAACCCTTGAGCCGTCACAACTTCACCTCATTTCTTTTTTTCTGTTCCACTTTCCCTATAGAGTTTTATCCTAATGAAATGTTTTCATTGTATCTTTTTCTGTGTATTTTATTGTATTTTTGGGAAGTCCTTATTGTATATCTCTGTAACAAAGATACATATATAAATTGAAGTGTATGTCCTGTGACCATAAGACTCTAAGTGTTAAAAAGTTATTCTGCAGTGAGCTTATAATTAAAATTATTATAAGACACAATTGATAGAAACTACAAATATTGTGATGAATACTGATTGGTCTTCCAGCACATGGCCCTGGGAACCTCCGTGTCCTGGCAGGGGTCTGCGAAAACTATGAGCTAGTGAAGATAGGCTTAGCTTGGCTTCTGTCCTTCAAAACCAGGGTCCTGGGATGCAGATGGGTCTGAACCCCCTTATCCGTTACACTTCCAGTCGCGTCCCACATCCTGGAACACATGGCAAGCCAGGAGCTGAAGTTACTTCCAATGTCTGTGGGGTGTGGCTGTGAGGACGGACCTCATCATTGGCAAAGAATCAAACCTCCATTCAAAATTAAGAAAACATGCTTTTTATTTTTCCATTTCACGGAAGCACCACCGTTGTCTGACAGTTCCTAGTGTTAGCCACCAGGTGGCAGCAGAGAGCACAGAGTGGCGAGGGGACCCAGTAAGGGGGTGCGGAGTGGGGGGGCCAAGTAGAAGAGGGGACTGGACTGAAGTAGGGGTATATGCTTATGCTGTCAGAGAAAACATAGGGGGAATGTGGGTGCTAAATATGGCTCTCAGGAGCGGATAGGAAATGCTGAGATTGCACCTTCATGCCTGAGCTACAACTGAGGGAGTGAGGAAGGAAGGGTTAGGCTAATTCAGGTGAAGCAGAAGATAGAGATGGGCTTGGGCGGCTCTGGGAGGTCCAGCTATCTGTACTCTTCCCGGGGCGGGTCATGGTCTGGCTCCTCCTGAGGCCAGTGGTCCGTCTCAGGGGCAGGAGGCCAGGTGTTTTCTGGAGGCTGGGGTCCTACTGGCCAGGGGTCGTCAGGCCGGGGAGGTTTAGGGGGATCAGTTCTAGGAGGCTTAGGCGGCCAGACTCCAGATTCAGGCGGGTCTCTCAAGGGATGACTTGGGCCTGGAGGTGGAGGGTCCTCAAAGAGAGGGGGTGCTCCTGGCCAGGGGTCACCGGGGATGGGGGCACCCTGAGGCAATGTTGGGGAGTCCTCCTCCTGTCCAGCCTCTGTGGGTGGGGGCAAGGGGTTGTCTCCACTGCCTGAGATGCCTATAGAGGAGGAAGCAGAAAGTTAAGAGGTGATGCGGGCCAGAGCCAGAACCAGCCAGCTGCAGGTCCAGGGGACACAGCCTGCCTGGGATGGACCACAGCCTGAGCAACCCCACAAACAGACCTCAGAAATAACTCCCACACATTTACAAAACACCGGAGTGATCTTAAAATGACATGAAAACTCTGTCCCAAACCATTAACTTGACCTTTAAACTGAGAGGACCTCCTCCCTCCCCACCCCCCCAATAAGCTCCATCCAGCCGATTGGGTCATCCCACTGGCATGGCTCCTACGCTGGTCTGCAGCCCCCAAGTGGCACCCCGGGACCTCCACCCTCCCTCACATAGCCCTCAGCTCCGCACACCTGAACTCTGACCTCAATGGCCACATGGAGCTACCTCCCAAGCAGCAAGACACGCGCTCTGAACTACATGCACCTCACATCCCTTTAACTCTTCCCTTCAAGTGAATTCCCAGAACCTCCTCATGCCTATGCATCCAGTTCACCCCTCCTTCTTAGGGGCCGCTTTCTTCTTACCTTGACCAACCCCTCACCCCAAAAGCACCCAGCCTCTATTCCCAGCACACCTGGATACAGGCACAGCAGCAGGATCCCCAGCAGCTTCCAGTCAAGCATGATGGCTGTCTCCTGGCCCCAATGTCAGGGGTGGGCTGAGCCTGGGTGCCTGGGAACCCCAACAGGCTTTATAGGGGAGGTGGCCCATCTCTGGGGAGGGGCCAGCCTAGTGACACAGGAGTCCCATCAGAGTCTAACCGGTCAAACACGCTTGGAAGGCCATGCTGGTGTGTAACCTCCAAGGCTGGCGTTCCTCCTTTTTGCCTCCCACTCTCATCTCCAATCACAGGGACTTCTGCTTCTCATTCCTCGAAGCCACTGGAAGCCAAGGAATGGGAGTGAGCAGGCTGGGGCCCAGTAATTAGAGGCTGAGGGCAGGGCCCAGGGAGGGGCCAGCTCCCCTGGATGCCTGGGATGCACCCAGGAAGGTATCAGGTTGAGAGCCTCCACCCCACTGTTTGAGCTCTCCCCCAGGGGCTCAGGCCTTCCCTGAAGTTCCACACCCTCAGGACCAAGCAGCTGCTCAGAGCACACGCCTGCTCCCCGGCGCAGGGGCCTCAAGGGATTCCCTCCTGGACACCGGCCAGAGAGGAAGGTGAGGACTTCCTGATTCCTTCTCTCCACCTCAGCGCTGTTCCAGCAGTCACACCACAGGATCTCAGCTTGGTCATTCCAGCCTCCTGCTCCTCCCTCTGGACCTCCTCCTGGCCCTCCAGGCCCCTCCGGTCCTTAGCTCCAACTCTGCCCACTCCCCCCACCCCCTGCCCTTTAGGTCTAAGTCTCAGGAGTCCTGCTGGGACTTCCCCTGAGGAAAGACTCCTAAGCCTGAAGGTGAGAAATAATGTGGCCCAAACAGAACTCACTTCAGTTCCCCATCTGGTCTCCCCCAGCAGCACAGGACACCACTGTCCCTCTGTACCCACCACTCCCCTTCCGCCAATCGCCACACCCTAATCCACTCCCTTCATCCGGCCCACACCCACAGCCAGCCACCTTGGCTTAAAAATATAAATTGAATTGTGTGGCTGCTTCCCAGTTTTTTTTTTTTTTTTCTTAATTAAATCTTTATTGTTCAGATTATTACAGGTGTTCCACTTTTTTTCCCCCCATAGCTCCCCTCCACCTGATTCCCCACCCCACCCCATGCCCTTACCCCCCGCCACTGTCTTCATCCATAGGAGTAAGATTTTTGTCCAATCTCTTCCCGCAACCCTCACACTTGCTTCCCCTGAGAATCGTCAGTCCACTCCCTTTCTATGTCCCTGATTCTATTATATTCACCAGTCCATTCTGTTCTTTAGATTTTTTATTCACTTGATTTTTAGATTCACTTGTTGGTAGGTATGTATTTGATGTCATTTTGTTGTTCATAATTTTTATCTTTACCTTTTTCTTCTTCTTCTTCTTCTTAAAGAATACCCTTCAGCATTTCATGTAATCCTGGTTTGGTGGCGATGAACTCCTTGAGCTTTTTCTTGTCTGTGAAGCTCTTTATCTGACCTTCAACTCTGAATGATAGCTTTGCTGGGTAGAGTAATCTTGGTTGTAGGTTCTTGCTGTTCATCACTTTGAATATTTCTTGCCACTCCCTTCTGGCCTGCATAGTTTCTGCCGAGAAATCAGCTGACAGTCGTATGGGTACTCCCTTGTAGGTAATTAACTGTTTTTCTCTTGCTGCTTTTAATATTCTCTCTTTGTCTTTTGCCCTTGGCATTTTAATTATGATGTGTCTTGGTGTGGTCCTCTTTGGGTTCCTCTTGTATGGGGTTCTGTGCGCTTCCTGAACTTGTAAGTCTATTTCTTTCACCAGGTAGGGAAAGTTTTCTGTCATTATTTCTTCTAATAGGTTTTCAATATTTTGCTCTCTCCCTTCTTGTGGCACCCCAAAAATTCGGATGTTGGTTCGCTTAAAGTTGTCCCAGAGGCTCCTTACATTATCTTCATATTTTTGGATTCTTTTTTCTTTTTGTTTTTCTGGTTGGATGTTTTTTGTTTCCACATATTTCAGATCTTTGGTTTGATTCTTGGGGTATGTTGATCTACAGTTGAGTTTCTGTATATTCTTTATTTCAGACAGTGTATGCTTCATTTCTGACTGGTCCTTTTCCATTTTTTTGGCATTCTCATTAAGGTCCTTGAAGGTCTCACTAAGCTCCTCAGAAGTGTCATCAAGTTTCTCGGCAGTTTTTAGAAGATTCTTGAGTAACCTTATAAATGTGATTCTGAACTCTATGTCATCCAGTAGTTTGCTTTCCTCCGTTTCTTTCATTCGTGACATGTTTCTTTGTTTCTGCATTTTGGCTTCTTCCCTGTGTTGATGGAGTGGCTTTGTGTGGTAGGTGACCTATAGGGGGCAGTAGCTCAGCCTCCCCAATCACCTGATGTGGATGCTCTTGGTACACCCCTTTGTGGGCTGAGTGCAAAGTCTTGGTGTAGTTAAGCCTGAATTGCTGTTGGTACACTGGGAGGAATTGACCTCCAGGCCAATTAGCTGTGAGCACTCCCTGTGTCTATAATGGAAGAAGTGCTGCGCTTATGGGGCAGGACTTGTTTCAGTGGGGCTTTGGTGCTCACTGAGTCTGCCTCTTGAATGTGTCACTTATGGATGTGAGGAGTTGAAATCTGTTGTCTCACACTGACCACTAGGTACACTGGCTTCTGGATCTCCAATGGGGTGCAGGTCAGCTACTGTCTGAGGCCACTCAGCAGGAGCTACAGTGAGAGCTGCAGTTTTCTCCTCTTTGCTTGGGGTTTGGAGGTTTTGGAGCTGTCTGACCTGGGCTGCAAGTTTTCTAGGTTAAGCTGCAATAGGGCAGGCTTTCTTATGCTAATTGAGCTGCTTGGAGCTTGGGTGGGTTTGTAGGTTGTGTGGGGCGGGGTCTCAGGGCGTCACTAGGTTAGGGCGTGGCAAACAGCAATGGCTGCTAGTAAGCCCGCTCTGTGTCCCGACCGTGTCCTGGAATCCTGTGCCCCAGTGCCGTAGACAATTATTCCTGCGCGCAGCTCTGCTAGCAAGCCACTCTCACTGGCAGACAGTCCAGCTTCTCCCCGTAGGAGTTTGGGTCCCCCGCGTCTCCCCAGAGACTGGATTTCAGAGTAATCGGGGGCTTTTCTCCCTTCGGGTTGAAAAAAGCAACGCACCCAGTCGCCCGCCGCCAGCCCGGATCCCGCGCCTCCGTACCTCAGCTTTTCAGCGCTCGTGCACGTCTCAATGCTCTTTTCTCTTTCCTTCTAGTTGTAGAACTTCCACTCAGCCAGCTTTCCCGTGGTGCTGGGTGATAGACGTTTTATCTTTTAGTTGCAGTTTAAATTGTTGTCGGAGGCAGCAGTTTAGGTGTTTACCTATGCCGCCATCTTCCATTGTCTGCTTCCCTGTTTAAAAGTACTCAAGCTCTAGCTGGTTTGGCTCAGTGGATAGAGCATCAGCCTGCAGACTGAAGGCTCCAGGGTTCGAGTTCAGTCAAGTGCACATGCCTAGGTTGCGGGTTCCATCCCTGGTAGGGGGCATGCGGGAGGCAGCCGATCAATAATTCTTTCGCATCATTGATGTTTCTATCTCTCTCCCTCTCCCTTCCTCTCTGAAATCAATAAAAATATTTTTAAAAATTAAAATAAAATAAAAAGTACTCAAGCCCAGCCCTAGCCAGTTTGGCTCAGTGGATAGAGCATCAGCCTGCAGCCTGAAGAGTCCTGGGTTCGATTCCTGTCAAGGGCACATGCCCAGGTTGTGGGCCAATGATCCTCTCTCATCATTGATATTTCTATCTCTCTTCCTCTCTGAAATCAGTAAAAATACTTATTTTAAAAAAAAATACTCAAGCCCAGACAGCTGGCTCAGTGGTTGAGCATCAACCTATGAACCAGGTCACGGTTCCATTCCTGCGTTGCGGGCTTGATCCCCAGTCTCCCCTCCCTTCCTCTGAAATTAATAAAAATATATTTAAAAAAAATATAAAAGTGCTTGAGGGCTTTCTGCAGACTCAGGGTGAGCCCTCCAGCCTGCCCTGCAGCGCCCCCCTCAGTGCTCCCCTGCAGGGACTCCTCCTGTTCGGCACAGCCTTTCGGCACAGCTTGACCCACGCCTCAGGTCCAGCCACGTCCCGAGGCCTTTCCTGCCCCCTCAGAGGCCGCCCTGACCCCCGGGCGCCTGTCACATCACCGTCCTTCCTTTTCTCTCATAGCACTTGTTTGAACGCTCATTGTTCATTGGGCACTTGTCCATCCTGTCTCTCCCAGGGACCTGCCTGCCCCTGCCCCACCCCCCACCCCCCACCCCCACCCAATCCCTTGGGCCCTGAGTCAGGGCCTTGCCTGCTGACTGGGTGAAGGTTTATCCTCCTTACTCTGGCACTGATCACATTCCAGAGATAAAGAGTTTGAAACTAGAGAAGAAAACCTGGAGCTTCTCAAAAAGCTTCCCAGCAACCTAGGAAAGGGGTTTTGGAAAAGGCACCCTCGTGTGGAACCATCTCTCACGTTTCCCTGCAGCAGCTGCACAGAGGAGTCCCAGACACAATACACCCGTGCAATGGCTCTATTTAGTCATCTTTTTAAAAAATATATATTTTTTATTGATTTCAGAGAGGAAGGAAGAGGGAGAGATAGAAACATCAATGATGAAAGAAGATCATTGATGGGCTGCCTCCTGCACTCCCCCCACTGGGGATCAAGTCTACAACCCAGGCATGTGCCCTGACTGGAACTGAACCCGGGACCCTTCAGTCCACAGGCAGATGCTCTATCCACTGAGCCAAACCGGCTAGGGCTATTTAGTCATCTTTATTGAGGCAGAGAATCCAGACACCTTGGTGGCTGGTATCCCCGAGGGCAGGCCCCCAAACCTCACCCCATTTCACGATCCTCCTGGCCCACTGGGCCCCCCTGAGCACCCAGGCACTCTGAGCCCCTGGCTGTAGGAGAGTTCTGGTTGTCTCCTTGAGAAACGGTCTCCTCTTTGGAAATGGCCTCACTCAGACTCTGCAGGTCATCCAGCAGGACAGAGAGGGATTCTGGGAAAGAAGACCAGGGGATGGGAGCCAGACAAGAGAAGGCCATGAGGTCATGTGCAGAGGAGCAGGGCTGCCCCTGGCGGGGGGGGCGGGTGGAGCATTTGAGGGACGAGGTGCTCAGGTCCATGGCAGATGTGAATAAAGGGTCACAGAGAACAAGGCTCATGTACTAGAGTGTCTGTGGTAGAGATTCCAGAAGTGCCCCCCGCGCCGCCCCCCGTCTCTTCCCACTTAGACCACTACCTTTAGTGGCTGCCCAGGGGCCAAGCGCTGCTGCTGGAGGTGCTGGTGCGGATGGCCCTGCCAGCTGAGGGCTAGGCTGCACAGACTCCCCCTTATCCAGGGGGGGAAGAACTGCCAACAGTCGCTGCTGCTTGTAATGGGAGAGGAGACCCTCCTGCTGCAAGGTGGCCTGGGAAGGAGAGGGTTCAACACCGCCTAGCAGGGCAGAGCCTCCCCCTCTTCTCTCCACACCTCTACTCCCCTGACCAGCCCAGCCTCCACCTCCCCTACCAGCAGGAGGTTCTTGTCCCTCTGCAGCTCCTGCAGGCGCTGGGTCAGCCGCAGCCCCTCCTCCTTCCGGGCCTCTTCCTGCAGGCGCCGGAGCTCCTGGTTCCGCTCCTTTTCCCGGGTGGCTTTCCGCTGCATCTGGCGCAGGGAGACCACTGTGGGGAAGCAGGGGACAGGTGTGGGGCTGCTCAGAGGTCGCGAGACACCATGAAAACAAGACTGGAATGATGGGCAGGAGCGCTGGGTCCCAGCCTGGTGATCGTCCCTTCTGTACAGGGAGAGGGGTTGCCGCTCCAGGACCCTGTGAATCTGCTCCCCACCTGAAGCTTCCTGGAGCCCTGAGGGGAAATCTGGATATGGACTGAATATGACATTTTGTCCAACGAATGTACATTTTCATCAATGTGGCAATGGCGTTGAGCCTATATGGGACACTTTCCTCTCTGTAGGAGATGCAGGTCAACAGCCATAATGCTTGTAATTCACTGACTCCTCAGAAATGAGTCTGGTGGTGTGTGCACAGAGCAACTAGTGTGGCAGGTGAGGGCAGGCCGAAAGGACGGTGCAGGCGCTCATCACAGGACTGTCCTCCCTTGCAAGGGGTTAGACATTTTTCCTAATAAAGAGCTGAGGGTCCTCGGTGGGGAGGTGTGGAGGGGCATCACCTTTGAGGAGGGTGCTGGCTATTGGGGTGCTTGCCAGAGAACTCAGCTGGCCGTTCCCTGGTAACTCCATCACCTGCATACTTCCAAGGAAGCTTCACAGAAAGCTTCTAAAATAACCTGTCTGCACACTTCCTTCTTCCTGGACACCCACGTCCACCCTGCGAGCCTCACCAGCCTTGGCGTGCTCCCTCCGGGCCTCGTTCAGTCTCCTTTCTGCTTCCGAGAGCTGTTCCCGCAGCCGGGATTCCACTTCCGCCACCTTCTCTTGCAGAGCTGGGGTGAAGGTGCACATGGAGTGTCAGGGAGCTGTGGCTCATGGACCCCACCATCCACGCCCATTTCCCTGCTGCACACCTTGCCCGTAGACCTTCTGCTGCTGGGTCAGTTCCTGCCGCAGACTGGCAGCCTCCTCCGTGCTCTCTTGCTGGCCCTGGCGAGCCGCTTCCAGCTGCAGCCCCACGCTGGCCAGGGACTTCTGGGTCCGCCGCAGCTCCTGCTCTAACTGCTGGGCCACCTCACTCAGCTGCTGCCTCTCCGCCTCCCCTGGAAAGGGGTGAGCTCAGGTTTCCTTGGTCCTCTCCATGTCCTCGGCCCCAGCTCCCAGCCCCCAGTGCGCTGACTCTGTCCCAGCTAGAAGACAGGGACCCAGGCCAGGTGACCAAGCGTACCTTGCTCCCGGGCCCGGCCCACCTCCTGCTGGATGATGTGGGCACTGAGCTGCACCTCTGCATCCAGGCGATTCCGCTCTTCCCGCAGCTGCTCCAACTCAAGGCTCACCTCCTCGGTTGGCGGGGCTAGGGGGTGGCTGAGACAGAGTGGGGGAGGGGTCACCCAGCTGCCTGACTCCTTCACCCCATCCCTCCTCATTCCTATTGTTTTGGGTCCCAACAACCAACATCTGAAAGCCCCACCATCCTCCAATCCACTTCCAAGTGCCCCAAACTTCACCTCTCCTGGCGCAGCTGAGCAAGGACCAGTTTTCGAGCCATCAGACCTGGGAGGAAGGCAGACAGCAGCAGTGTTTGGAGCAGAAAGGGAGGTGGGGAGTAAGGGGGAAAGGCTCCAACTGAGAAGGCAGGAGGATGGACACGGGCAAAAGACAGCTGGTGGGGCAGGGCGGGGCGGGGCGGGGCAGGGCAGATCTGGTCTGGCAGCTGCCTACCCACCCTGAATAGTGTGGACCTTGCGGACAGCATAGCTGACTCGGCTACTGAGGCTGGGCAGCCGGGCTGCAGCCTGCTCCACCTGGGCCACGGTGTTCTGGAGCCAAGTCTGAAAGCTGGACAAGGTACAAGGCTGCTCACCTTCCACCCCACCTCATCCCCAGAAAGACTTGACCTGCTGTAGGACACCTCCCTCTAGCCTGTTCTGTGGTGGACCTGCAGGCAGCAGGGAAGGGAAATCGGAGTTGGGAAAAGAAAAGCTGAAGCCAAGTCGTGCCCGGGCTCCTTGGCCAATAAAACAGGAAAACCTGGGGCCTGAGCCCTGGAGCGACTGCCATATCAAAGGGCCCAGCTGCTCATCAGAAAAGCACACTGCTCCTGGTCCCCCGGCTTCTCCTCTGGTCCCAGCAGTAAAGCCGCCATGAGGTTCATGGGCACACCTCATCTGGGCCCAGGTGCCACTGCTGTCAGCGGGTACTGCCACAGGCTGGCTCATCTCAAGCGGTTTTAGATTTCCACCCCAGGCACCTGGTGCCTCTGCAGGTCGGGGCCTTCCCCGCACTTGTGCCACACTCAGGGGGTGTGCACTTAGGTGCCTCTTCCTAAGGAACAGAGCCATGGCCTCCGTCGGTTTTCTAAGGGACCCATTCCCAAAAAGCATTAAGTGCCTGTGTATCCCAGGGTCCCGACCCCCGTGAAGGACAGACAGGTGCATCCCTTTGTTGGCTGGCTGTGCCCCCACCAGAACCAACATGGCTCAGAAGACCCAGAAGCCTAAACAGGCCCGGTCGGGGGGCACGGCAGCATCCAGGGGCAGTCAAGTCTCCACCAACAGAAAAACAGGCAGACACAAAGGCTGCCTGTTGGATCCCTCGGCACAGCAGGGACCACTTTTACCTGAAACTGCATTGTTGATTCCAACCCCTTCCATGGCTCTTATTAAAGCCATTTTCTGATAAGGTCTCCAAGCCGTCTAAAAACTAGCTAACACATCTGGCCACAGACCAAGCGTGAACTGTGGACTTTTTGGCAATTAGCCATTAGCAAGGCCCATTTCAGTATGTCCTCATACCAAAGGAAAACCCTGCCCACAGTGAGTCTTTCTGCTCTCCTGCAGGTGGGAGCTCATGCGATGGACTGAACTCGGGTGGTGGTTTATCGGAACTACTTGCTCTATTTCCATGTGTGCATGAAACCTTTCATCATTTTTTAAAGTTCAATTAGTCCACAAGGTACAAATTCAACAGAAGGGGATGGTGGACAAAGTCCATCCTGCAACACAATTTTGAGCTGGGGTAGCAGTAAACCTTTACAGAGCCCAGGCAACAAACCAGCAGGCCCACACAGGCCTGGCCAGTGTGGCTCTGTGGTGGAGTGTCGACCTATGAACCAAGAGGTTACGGTTCGATTCCCGGTTAGGGCACCTGCCCGGGGTTGCGGACTCCATCCCTGATAGGTGGTGTGCAGGAGGCAACCAATCAATGATCCTCTCTCATCACTGATGTTTCTATCTCTCTCTCCCTCTCCCTTCCTCTCTGAAATCAATAAAATATATTGGGAGGAAAAAAAAAAAGAGCTCCATGCAGACCAGGTACCCCAATGTCCAAGGCGAGGAGGGATGCTTCCCAGCACCAGAAGCTTCGTTTCTCCTTAGAGGCCCTTCTGAAGACTTTATAATAGGTTAGGAAGGAAATGCAGGGGGACTTGCAATTGGTTAAGAAGGAGCTGTCATGCAGTTTAAATGGATACTTATACGCCGATAAAGTGTATAGCTTTGGACAATTTTCCCAACTAATCAGGGCATGCCTGTAAAATTTTAAAGAGGAAGTAAGAACAAGTCCCCACACTCCCCATCCGAGAACAGCTGTGAAGGTGGGATCTTCCCAGGGCTCCATTTAGCTCAAGCTGTTACTGGACCAAATGCAGGAGATGCTTCCTCACCTCCAGCCACACAGGCAATGGCAGTCAGTGACCCTGGTGTGAATGCAGAGGGGCTGCCCCAGAAGATGAACACAGGAGGTTTTACATGGCTAAGTCCTCCAGCCCTGCACCCCAGCAGCTAAGTCCTCCAGCCCTGCACCCCAGCAGCTAAGTCCTCCAGCCCTGCACCCCAGCAGCTAAGTCCTTCCAGCCCGCATCCTCCAGAGGCTAAGTCCTTCTAGCCTGCATCCTCCAGCCTGCACCCTCCAGTGTCCAGTTTTCTAGCTGTGCTTGCCTAAGGCTCTTAAACTCCAAGGTGTCTGGGAGGCTGGGGAAGCAGAAATCCTACCCCACCCCCAGCACCCCCACCTATATCCCAGACACCTGCTGACAGCCTTGGCCACACGCTTCAGCTGCTCTTCAGCCGAGGCTGTCTGCTGCTGCCCCCGGCGCCAGGCTTCTTGGGCACGGCTCAGCTCCATCTGCAGGGACTGTGAAGAAGACAATAAAGGGAAGGGTCCCTTCACCGGGATCCTGGCCCATGGACCAGGGCTCCCAGGCCTCCCTTAGCCCCTGACTGTGGCAGACTCTGACCTTGGCGCCCATCCGCTCCACCTCCACCTGCGCAGCTTTGTCCTCCAGGGAGTGCTGCAGGATGGCTTGCTCCTGGTTCTGGGCGGCCACTCTTTCCTGGAACTCTGCCACCTGGGGGAGAAGAGGCAGGCGGACACTGGGAGCAAAGGGGCAGTGCAAAGGTCTCAGAAAGAACTCCACTCAGGGAGACAAGCATCTTGGGTTCCTGAGAATGGAGTCTGAGTCCAGGTCTCCACGCAAAGCACGTGCCCTGCACCTTGAGGAGGGCCGTTCCTCACCATCCTACCTAAGGCTGCCCCCCTAGTCTGTCGTGTGGTGAGTCAACCCACTCTTCACAGCACACATGACTTCTTGATGTTATCTAACCGTCTGCTGGCCTGTAGTGTCTGCTCCAGGGCCTAAGCCCTGTCTTTGTTTAGGGCTGTTCCCTGCATGTGGCAGCCACTCGGCAACACTGGTTAACTAAATGTCACCCCTTATGTAAAGAAAACAGGGATAACCATGGGGAGGAAGAGCACCAAGTGACCTGTCCCTTCAGCTGCTGCATGCACGCTCCATGATCCAGTTCCTGGGCCTTGAGCTGCACCATGAGGGCAAACACCTTCTCCCGCCAGCACTTCAGCAGGGCCTGGCTCTTCCTGGAGAACTCAGGTTCCAGAGAATCTGATGGTTGCACCTGCGGGGGGCGTTGAGGGTGGAAGCGGTCAGTATGGCTCCTGGGGGAGCAGAGGAGGAAGCTGCATCTTGGTTTCTCTCTGGGCTGCCCAGGTGACGGGAGCCACAGAGAGCAGAGGTGTGTGTGCAGGGAGGGGAGTTCTCAGCAGGGTCCCGCCCACAGGGAGGCACGGGGCGAGGGGCCTACCTTCCTGGCCAGCTCCTCTTCCTGCATGGACAGGATATCCATGAGGCTCTGCACGCGTACCTGCAGCAGCTCTGCCATTGTGTGCAGGCCATCCCGGTCCTCCTGCAAGTGCTGCCAGGGAGCAGGGCGGAGAGTACCGGTCTGCACCCCTCTCTCCTGGGGCACGTACGTCCTCCCAGGTCCTGAGCCACCCACCTGCACAGATGTGCCCTGCACGCTCACCTGCACAGTCTCTAGAAGCTCCAGTCGCTCCAACTCCCATGCCTGGCTGTGAATCTCGGGGGAAACTTGTTCCCCCACATATCTCCTTAGGTTCTCAACCAAGGTCACCTGAGCCTCCAAGTCTTCTTGGGTCTTGCTAGGATTAGTATGGGAATAGGACAGCTATCAGGGGGCACCCTGGAGACTCACCCCACCCACCACCTGCTGGGCCCCCCTTGACCACCCACCCACTTACGTCAGCTGCTCCCGCAGCAACTCAGCCTCCCTCTGGGCCACGGCCAGCTCCTTGGCTTCCCCGGCCTTGCTGGCTTCCAGACTGGTCAGAGACTTTTCCAAGCCCTCGGCTTTGCTGGTCAAACTGGAAAGAGCCTCCTGGTGAGCCCGTGTCAAGGAGGACAGCTGCAGAGAGAGGGGTCTCAGCAGGGGCTGGCTCACCCCCACACCTGGGTTTTCCAAATCTCCCCTGGCTCTGGCCTTGTCTCCCACTTCCTGTGACCTTAGACAACAGCCCAACACATTCTCAGGGGCCTGGCAAATGGGGCCAACCCTGGAGTCTTTAACTCCCCATCGCACTCCCAACTCATCAGCAGTTTCTGTCTGGACTTCCCCCAAATCATATCTTCACTTCTCTCCACCTCTGGCCATCAGCCTGAGGTAGGCCACCCTCACCTCTGATCTAGACGACAGCAACCACCTCCTGACCAGTCTTGAGGAGCCTCCAGCGGCTGGCATTCTGAGCAAAACCCAGCTCCTTCCCAAGATAAAGTTCTGGATGGGCCTGAAGCCTCACAGTCCCAGGACCACCCAGAGCCCCTCAGCTCCTGCACTCAAACCCTTCTGGCCGCCTCCTGTCCCACATGCTGCCCCATGTCACAGCAGCTCCAATCTCCACTGCCCATGCCTGACAAGCCAACTTCTACTCAGAAAAGTCACCTCTTACCCTGGCCGGTTTGGCTCAATGGATAGAGCGTC
The DNA here is from genome assembly GCA_026230045.1 of Corynorhinus townsendii. Taxonomy (NCBI): domain Eukaryota; kingdom Metazoa; phylum Chordata; class Mammalia; order Chiroptera; family Vespertilionidae; genus Corynorhinus; species Corynorhinus townsendii. The sequence continues at coordinate 98,683,494 of JAPDVU010000004.1, read as the reverse complement.
AGCCTGTGGACTGAAAGGTCCCAGATTCAAATCTGGTCAAGGGCACATGCCCGGGTTTCGGACTCAATCTCCAGTAGGGGGCCTGCAGGAGGCAGCCAATCAATAGTTCTCTCTCATCATTGATGTTTCTATCTCTCTCTCCCTTTCTCTCTGAAATCAATAAAAAAATACATTTTTTAAAAGTCACCTCTTATCATTATGCATCTTTGGTGACTCTAAAGGCCATTTATATTTTTCTCTAACTATCTCTGGCTGGATTGCTGACTTCCTTGAATCAATTTCTACATACACATTATAGAGTAGGGATATTAGCTTCTTTCTGTGATATGAGCTGTAAATATTGTTCCTAATTTACCAGTTTCCTTTTTTTTATTTTTGGTTTCAGAGAGGAAGGGAGAGGGGAAAGAGAGATAGAAACATTAATGATGAGAATCATTAACTGGCTGCCTCCTGCACACCCCGGGGGTCAAGCTTGCAACCCCGGGAATGTGCCCTTGACTGGAAGCAAACCCAGGACCCCTCAGTTTACAGGCTGACACTCTACCCACTGAGCCAAACCAGCTAGGGCTATCAGTTGTCCTTTCATTTTACTTTTATTGCCATTCCTAAGTTTATTAGTAGTGTTATAAAGTCAACATTCCAATCTTTTCTTTAGTGGCTCAGGATCTTGATTCATATGTAAATACCTTCCCCACTCAAGGTTACCAGGAATTCACCCAGGTTTTCTTCCGGTATCATTATGGTTCCATTTCTTAACATGCGGACTTATTAGGGTGACCTTCCTAACTTCCTACCAGCTTAAGGCTCCTTTGTCCTTTATGGCACTTCTCCCAATGGCAGGCAACTACTTAGGATTAAATCAAGTGTTGAATGTGTGTCGCCCTCTAGGCCACCAGCTGCACCCAGGAGGGCAGGGATTGGCTGGTGTGTTCACCAGAGGCCCAGTTCCTGTCTCAGGGATGGAAGAGTAAGCACTGATAAATGCTTACCAACTGAAGAGTCTCCTTCCCAGTTCACCTTGGGACCCAACCCCGCCGGTGCTCCCATATTAACTGGGTACCCAGAGTGATAAGGAAGACAGACTACTTCCTACTGGAGGGGAAGGAGGGCTTCAGGTGGTGGGTGGTCAGCTGAGTCCTGGGAACAAGAGCCATTTGAATAAGACCAAAACACCAAGGTTCCCCTCTTTCCAGGTCATGCTTTTTCATCCCTTCACTGCTCATGGGTGTCTTTTTTCACATCTCCTCTCTGCAGGGAAGCCCCTGCCCAGATCCCCACTGTGAAGGTGAGGCTTTCCCATCCCCACATTCACCTGCTCCTGGTGCAGCCTCTGAACCTCCTCCAGCTCCCGCTGGCTCCCCTCTTCCAGGTTCTTCCGGACAACTTCAGCCCCAGCCAGGGCAGCACGCAGGCCCTCGGCCTCAGCTCGGCCAGCCTTTTCTGCCCGTGCCAGAGCCTCCAGCTCCATGGCCTGGGTCTCCAGCTTCATCTTTTGCTGTAGCGAGGTTTCCCGCAGGACCCGGACCTCCTCCTCAAGCCGTCGCAGCTCCTGCAGCTGCCGAGAGATCAGCTCTGCCTGCTGGCGCAAGGCCTGTGACCCCTGCAGCTCCGCAGTCCTTGAAAGACAGGGTAGCACAGGTGAGACCTGTCTCTGGAGCTGGGAAGGTGACCCCAGAAGAGATCCCTCTGCTCACATGTGGGGAGATGGGGGAATGAAGCTGGACCTTAGGAGTCTCTGGATTTCCATCACCATCGCCATTCACCAAGGCCCTACTAAGCATATTAGGTCTAGTCTCTGGGCTCATGGCTCTCTAGCAGTGATTATCAACCGTGTGCCACAATTTTTAAAACATGCAATACCTGACTCTTTAGTCAGGGGCACTGACCTCTTTTCCCTTAGATTGTCAAGTAAAAAAGATGACAACAGCTAACACAATAGCTGTGGGGTGTGAATACTCGGTCTTGGACCATAAATATACAGGTCACATGTATCTTTTTGGTCACGTCGAATAAGGTTGCATCTGATTGGTTCATTCTTGGTATCAGAAATCCTTATATACAAGTATAGGCACCTAACTTTTTATTTACTTAACTTTTTAAAGAATATATTTTCATTGATTTCAGAAAGGGAGATGGAGAGATAGAACATCAATAGTGAGAATCGTTGATTGTCTGCCTCCTGCATGCCCCTCACTGGGAATAAAGCCCACAACCCAGGCATGTGCCCTGACGGAATCAAACCGTGACCTCCTGGTTCATAAGTCAACACTCAATCACTGAGCCAGGCAAGTTGGGCAGCACCTGATTTTTTAAAAAGTCACTTTGAAGCAGAAAGGGTAGGTAATTATTATTTTGTAAATCAATCAAAAGTATACCTATACCTATTTTTTGGTCAGATTGGCAAAAAATACATTTTTTTGGTGTGCCGCAAAATTTTAGTAATTAGTTTATGTGCCATGAGATGAAAAAGGCTGAAAACTGCTGCTCTAGAGAGCTATATAACGGCTGATGTCTTAACAGCAAAAGTGCTTATCAATGGGCCACACATTCTGAAGTGAAGAGGTTGGAAGTACAGGGAGGGGCTTCTGAATTCTGATTTAAGGGCTCCCAGTATCAACACTACCAGGTACTGGCTGGGAGCGTCTAGACTACCTCTAGAGTCAGGTTGATTGAGGGGTTTGGGAGGACAGCACATCAATAAACTACGCAGCCCTGGCTTTTAGCGAAGTCTCCTGGTGCCCATACAGCTTAAAGCAGCGGTCGCCAATATTTCGGACCTCACGGACTACAGTTTGGCAACCGCTGGCTGAAAGTACCTGTGACCCGAATCTTGGCACAGCTCCTGCACTGAGGCCCAGACCACAGGACTTTTTAAGCAGGGAACGACAGCCTACAGAAACTAAGTGAATGGCCACAGGACCATAGCCAGTAGCCAAGCTAGGAACAGAGAGCCTGTGTCCTAACATCAGCTCTGGTGCTCCCTGTTGTCGTCATGCTCCTTGCCCATTGGTGGGGCCCAGGGAGACCCACCCGCAATCCCACTCTAGAGCACAATGCACAACAGCCTGCCAGTTTATCAGGGAAAGACACGCAGGAAACATCAATAAGCAGCTCTACAGACAACACGTCAACAAATAGCATGGCCCACTCCGACAGCACTACCCACCGGAATGAGCCCATACTAGCACAGGACATGGTCCCAGTTTGAACTTCATCATCTTGCCTTATTATGATCAGCTGTTGGTCAGTGTCTCTTCCCTTGAAATTTTAAGGAAATTATTGATACCAGGATTTCTCCTATTTGTTATCCCCACTCATAGCATCTAGCATGCTCTTCTTACTATTTATGCATTGTAGGCACCAATAATTGCTATGGATAAATGAACAAATTGTGGAACTAAGGTCTGGACTAGGGTAAGGAACCTATTTCAGTGAAGAAGGGTCACTGGCAAACAAGCCTGATAAGTGGCAATGGACCCCTACCTGCCCCTCCACCCCGGCTCCTGCCCATCACCGGAAATGTCCTGTTCCCACATGATCCCTTGAGGCCTCTGGATGTCTGGCTGCCTCTCTGAGACACCTCGATGGGCCAGGGGAATGTCTGAGACCCAGGTGGGGGCCACTCTTGGCATGGTTGGAAGGGGCCGAGCTTGGAAGTGGGATGGGGGGATGAGCCCCGTGGAACCTGAGGAATCACAAGAACAAAGATGGTCAGTTTCAGGGGAGAGACAACACTAGTCCCCTGCTGGGTCCCACTGACCTGAAGGTGGAAACATCTCCACATTATTTGAAGCCTCTAGATTCTGTGTCCAGCCATCTACGTTCCCCTGGACAAGAGGAGAAACAAGGGCACTGCAATTCAATGCTCAGGCCACCTTCCAAAGAGAAAGCCCCCAAGACAAAGTTACGGTCCTCAGATAGAGCCAGGCCCGGGCCGCGAGCTCCTCTCTTCCTACTTCCCAGAAGAAAGAGACGCCCACAGACCACTGCTGGAACCAGCCTGGCCCCTGGCAGAACCATGGCAATAGCCAGGAGTGGGGGACTCTACTAAGAGGCTGAGAGGGAGCCCTCAGGCTTCACTCAAACGTTCAGGGTCCGGGCGCGCCTTTACCCTCCTCCTCAAGTTTCTACCGACTCTGCCATTCCTGGTCGCGCGTGAGAAAGGTGTGCAGTGCAGGGGCTGCGAGCCCAGGCTCCAGAGTCCACTCCAAGGCTCCGCAAGGCCTGGGGGAAGCCCATCCACACACCAAGCCAGGACCCCCGGGTCCCTCTCGACTAAAGCGCTGGCCCAAGGCCTGGCCCCGGAGGGATGTGGCCGCATGCCGGGCAGCATGGTTCCCCAGGACCCCGGGGACCCAGGCAGCCTAGATCCCCAGGCAGAAAAGCCAGCTTCCGGACATCTCACAAACCTCCCAGCAGCTTCCGGTTCCTGTCCACTATCCCATCAGCTTCCCACCCCGCCGCCCACCCTGCTCCCGCCAGAATCCTGAGCAGAGGCTCAAGGCCTCCCACCCTCCCACCCAAATTCACCTATGTCCCCCCAATCTGCGAGTCCTATCGCCCGCCCTGCACTCTAATCTGCTTTTCTCCTGAAGGCATTGCCCGGCTCCCTCGCCTCACCCTCAGATCGACTCCACAGCCCACTCCTGCCTCCCGCCCTCCACGGGCCTTCAGCCCCACCCCTCCCGGGACACCGAGCCTTCGCCCCGATGGACCCTGAGCGCTAAGGCTGTTCTGCACCTCGTCCGTTCCTTCACCGGCCCCTGTCCCCTCTTCCCCAACCAGCCCCGGAACCCACCCCCGAGGCTCCGCTCAGCCCCTTCCCTCCCCCAACCGACGCTCCCGAGGCCCTCACTTAGCGCGAGAGCCTGCACCTGTACTCCCGGCCAGCCTACGGCCTGACCGCGCCTGCGCAGAGCCGGCCAGGTGGCGGGTCAGAGGTGCACGCAGGCGCAGTAGTGTGTAAAGCCGGGCCGGATGCTGGCGCTGCTGTCTCCTCGCCCTGGCGGATCCTCCCAATTCCGGGAACCCGGGAAAACTTGTAAACCAATCAGAAAAGGCTGTGCTCAAAGTTGAGTGAGGCGGGACCTACGTCTGACCCTGACCAATAGAACGGAGTAGACCCGGAAGCTGGCCAATCAGGAACGGCACGAGGCAGGCTTGCGGGCGCAAAGTTCGTACCCGGGAATTCCGAAGGCGGGAATCTGCGCTGCCAGCGCGCGGAGGCCGCCCCCCTCCAGGCCCCGCGCCCTTGCTGTCAAACAGTTGCGGAGCGCCCGCCAGGCCGGAGCCCGAGTGTCCCGGACGCCGCACCGGCCGGCACTGCCTGCAGGGACCATACCACGCGGTAGATCCGACACTGAGCTGGGCTGGGCTGGGTAGAAGGCTAGGTTTGCCTTGCATCGTCTCGGGGAGCTGTTTCTCTCCCCGCCACCCCCATCCCCACCGCCACCCCGAGAAGCCGGGCAGATAAGATTTAGGTCGTGTCTTGGAAAACGTAGGGACCCGTTTTCTCTGCCTTTTTGAGGGCGACAGTGGAGTCACTTCCCACTGGGTTTCAACCTAACTAGTTATGAGTGAGGGGTTGGCCAGAAGAGCGAGGCGCGGGCGAGCAGGAGGGCTGGCTACTCCCTTTGGATAAGCGGGCATGACAGGAAAAAGCTATTTTCTCCAAATGTCATTTCGGTGACAAGTTAGCATTGCAGAATTAGGAGCACACCAGTTTACAGTTCCCCGGAAGCTGCCTAATGATATGTTGCCTCGAACAGATTGAAGGCTCCCGGGAAATTCTGCGGCCCAAGGATCCTGTTCATCCAAGGTGCCAGTGCCCCGAATTTTTCCGCTTTGAAGCTGCTTGACAGCCATTTTGCTTCGCATGCCTAGGACCCTTGCATTCTGGATTTGCTCAGGGACTGTGCTTAAAGTTGAAATTGCACAAAGCATAACTCAAGCTTGCACCAGACAGAAAGTGAGCCTAGACCACCGTGCATGGCCGGGAGGGAAAGGTGATGGATCCCTGAAGTGGAAGAGGTGTGCAGTGTGCACTACCTATGCTGCCCTGCTTCCAGCTGCTGCGCATTGGGGGCGGCAGGGGCGGCGACCTCTACACTTTCCACCCCCCAAGCGGAACTGGCTGCACCTATCGTTTGGGCCGCAGGGCAGACCTGTGCGATGTGGCCCTGCGGCCCCAACAGGAGCCCGGCTTCATCTCCGGAGTCCATGCAGAGTTGCACGCTGAGCGCCAGGGTGATGACTGGAGGGTCAGCCTGGAGGACCACAGCAGCCAAGGTGAGCAGTAAGCAGTTCAGGGATGGAATGATTAAGGGATTCCACAGGGACCCTGCCTGCCTTCCTATGAGGTTGGATGGATGAGTGGGCAAGGCAGTCTGCACCTGTCTTTTCACTAGAAGCATGCCATGTTAACACTTGGTCTCCATTTAGCTCAAACAGGGGCTAGGAGGTGGTTCCAGAGCCTGGGGCAGCATCAGGAAAATATCCTTGGGGGTGTTCTGTGGCCATTGGGGGGCCTGAACTCAGATTCCAGACTTGCTGAGACACTTGTTCCTGTCTTAGGGCAGTTAGGATATGTTTTAACTGTTTTGTGTCTTACTCCCTGCCCTGGAGGTGGTAACAACCAGCCTCAGGCTTTCACTTCATTCTCTGGGTCTTGGTTTTCCTCTTGGGTGAAATGGAAGGACTTTGTCAAGTCCGTTTGAGGAGTGTGTGGGGGTAACTATGGTAGCACCTTCATTTAGTGCATACTATTAAGCCAGGCAGTTTTAAATTCATTGAATGTAAGTGGGCATTAACATCCCCACTTTACAGACAAGGAAATGAGGCACAAAGAGGTTAACTTGTCCAGGGTCACAGAGCTGGTAAGAGGTCGCATCAGGATTGGAACCCAGAGTCTGAGCTCTGCCAAGTGACAGCTGAACGAGGGTGAGCATGTCTGATACTGGACCTCAATGGAATGTTCCCTCCCATGTTCTATGGGAGGCAGAACAAACCTGTTACCAGCTCAGAGAGAGCTTAGGATCTGATGCCACCTGCTGAGGGACTCAGGAGACTGTGAGGATTTGAGGTCAGGTGTCCTCTCTCGTGTTCCAGAAAGTCAGGGCCATTTTCTCCACTCCTAACTGGTCATTTGCTTTTGTCATTCCCTGTATGTCTGGTGCCCCACCATCAACAGGGACTTTGGTCAACAATGTCCGACTCCCTAGGGGTCACAGGCTGGAGTTGAGCGATGGTGACCTTCTGACCTTTGGCCCTGAAAGGCCCCCAGGAACCGGCCCCTCGGAGTTCTACTTCATGTTTCAGCAAGTCCGAGTCAAACCTCAAGATTTCGCTGCCATTACCATCCCACGGCCTAGGGTAGAAGAGGGAACCGGGGTTGGTTTCCAGCCCATGCTGCCTCCCCAGGGGGCTCCACAGCGTCCCCTCAGCACCCAGTCCCCTGCACCAAAAGCCACACTGATCCTCAACTCCATTGGCAGCCTCAGCAAGCTCCAGCCACAGCCCCTCACCTTCTCCAGGAGCAGGGGTGGGCCACCAAGCCTGCCTCCCCGCACTCCCCATGGGAAAGAGGGTACCACCCCTTCTGCCCCAACCCCAAGAAACCGAAGGAAATCAGCTCACCGAGTGTTGGCAGAATTGGATGATGAGAGAGAGGCTCCTGAGAGCCCCCCAGTCCTTAGAGAGCCCAGGAAGAAACTCTGTGTAGAGAAGACACCACTGACATCCAGTGGGTAAGTAGCAAGATCACAGTATGATTTCCCTACCTTTCGATTCCTTTTTAGATCCTCAGGTTGGGAGGTGGCCCCCAGCTGGGGAGGAGGTGGGCAGTGGGCAGACAACAGGTTGGAATGGCAACCAGGTGAGCTCTAGCAACCAGGCTCACCATTACTCTGGTGAGTCTATCTAGACACACTATTTTCATCCAAGGAAAAGTTCTAGGCTTCTCCTACAGGTTCTTAGTGACCAGGTTTTTGTTTTTCTTCAGAAATCAACGTGGGCATCCTCCGAAGCACCCTGTGAACACCCCCATGACTACTCCTGTGGTTGGGGTTGGGGAGCCCTGTGCAGCCCCTTATTGCTGCCTGCCCCAAGAAGAAACAGTGGCCTGGGTTCAGTGTGATGGATGTGACCTCTGGTTCCACGTGGCCTGTGCTAGCTGCAGTATCCAGGCTGCCAGGGAGGCTGACTTCCGGTGCCCAGGGTGTCACATGGGCATCCAGACCTAAGGCCCACCACCAAGGAGTCAGATAGAGCTGGCCACTGGTGGACACAGTGGGTCCTAAGTGCCTTTTCTCTTGCCTCCCCAGGGGGGAATGACTACAGGGCAAGGCCCATTGCTATGGATCCCAGATCTGGAACAGGCCCTTGCAGCCAAGGTGACAGAGAGATGGCTTCCTGCCAAAGATAATGCCTTCAGGAAGTTGCTATGAGCTGTAAATTCCCTGTTACAAAGTCACAGATCCTTACTGTCACAGACACTAGTGTCTGATCAGAGCATCAACTACAGAGACCACCTGTGCCTGAAGATTAAGCCCCAGACCCAGACAAGTGAGTTCTCAACTTGGATGGCACCACCTAAGGCATTCTGGGAAAACCTATGGCACAGCCCCCAAACTCTAATCCTACCGCTGATCATGTTTGTAGCCTGTGGCCTGGCTTTTCAGAGGTTTGTTTCCATTTTCAAATAAAGAATGAAAATATTAATTTGCTGCTAGGTAGTTATTCCTTTGTGGGTCTAATACGCATCGCTTTCCAAGTCTTGGTAGAATGGACTTGGAAAGGTTTGGAAAATGTGAATTCTTAGGGGAAGGGGAGATGAGTGGAAAAGGTAGACAAATACAGACCTGGTCATTAAAAAAGTGCAAATATATGGGATGAAGTCGGAGCCTGAAAAAAAGAAACCCAGGTAGTGAAGGGTTCTAGTTTAAAAGAGAACATCCACTGTCCTAAAGTTAGGTAGCTGGAGTTTGGGCGATTTCACGTAGATGGCAGAACCTGTGCAGGCCGACCTCAGATATCGCGGGTTCGGTTCCAGACCACCGCAACAAAGTGAGCCGTCATCTTTTACTCGTGGGGAGTCTTGCCTTCTATTTGACAAAGTACATCTGTGAAGTGCGCTACAACAAGGTGTGCCTGCACTACCAGGGCAGAGAACCAGTTAGAGCAGCCGCTGCCTGGACCAGTGTCAGCTCAGCCCACGTGTGGGGCATTGCCTTATCTTGATACAGGTCCACCCCTCTTTCCACTCAGCCACGGCTTACCAACCTATTTTTCCATAGAGGAAGGAGCAAGGATCCCTATGTGTTAGCGGCAACACGCGGAGGGTCTGCCGAGTCACTCATGGACAGGACAGGCAAAATGAAGGGAAACCTCATGGACCCTGGCACGAAGAAAGCACAAGAAGGAGTTTCTAGCTGGGGCTCTATGCAGAGGAAATAAGTACCTAAAGACTGGATTTCTTAGCACAATGCCACCGAGGACTTCCGAAGCAGAACGGGGAAAGCAAAAGGCCAGCTCCTAGTAGGGAGTGGTCTGTAAGTAACCACATCTGTGGGCAGAAATAAGAAGTTCAACTCAAACCCCCTGGGACCCTGTGTCATGAGCTCATAAGAACTGGCTCTGCCTCTGAGGACCCCTACGAAGGAACGTAGGTTCCAGGCCCAGCTCCCCTGCCACTGTGTGACTCGAGTGGGTTCTGCACTTTGGCTTCAGGGTCATCTGCGTACCGTTCCCGCCCTTTGAGTAACTGGAAGAGGATAAACCAAAGACACAAGCATCCACCCTCTGTGTCCCGGGTTTCTTTATTAAAATCAAAGTGATAGGGGATTAAAATCAAGAGCATCACTGAACTTCACCTTCCCGCCAACCAGCTCCCCAAACTCCTGCCCCCACACCGTTTGTGCTCCCAATTCTATAGTGAGAAGAACTCAATCCCAAAGCCCTGGGACTATCTCGGGTTCTTTCCCTTTTTCTCCATCCTGGGAAGGCAGGCAGCTCAGTTTGAATGCATGGGAGAGCCCAGAGTGGTGATGGGCACAGCGGGAAAGGCCTCACCCTCAGGGAACTGGACCGTGGAGTACAGCGTAGTGAAGTGAGGGCCTGCATAGCCTGGGCCAAAGTGGGGCCCTGGGGTCATAGGAAAGGATACTGGTCCCCCTGAGAAAGGAGGCCTGGGAGCCTCAAAATCCTCTCGTTGAGAATAGTCACTGCTTGATCGTTTGCCCTTCTGGCGACGGTTGCAGAACCACACTCGGACCACCTGGGGGTGGGGGAGGGAGAGTGACTTGCTCATAAACTCCAGGTGGGTCATTTAGCTCAAACCCAACAGATCCAGAGAGGTTGAAGGGCAGGCACCAGAGCTTGGGGCAGGGAGTGGGGGCAGGGAGCTTGGGGATGGGCACTTACGTCCTTCGCCAGCCCGAGCTGCTGGGCAATGTGGCTGATCTGCTGCAGGGTGGGCTTCGGGCACTGCAGGAACATGTTTTCCAGGTTGCCCTTCACTCGGTTCTCGATACTCGTCCGCTTTCTCTTTCGGGCCTGCATCAGGGTCTCTGCTTTGCATATCTAGGCAGGTGGGAGGGGGTGACAAAGAGCTAGGAGGGCAGGCTTCGAGAACCCATGAGGTCTGATTCAAGAGCAAGTTGCTAAGGGGCATTGGTGGAGGTGTCACCAGAGCCGGAAGGTGAGAAAGAAGGATCCTGCAAGGGCAGGCTTAGACCAGCAGCTGCACCTGGCCCAGCAGCGCTGAGCAACCACCTCCCCCCATGGAGGGCTATGGCCCCAAGAAGCAGAGCTGCCAGCCAGGGTGGAAGCAGTGGAGTGGGGCCCAGTCACCGCAGGCCCCTGGGCACCCGCCCACCCTCACCTCCTGCAGGTTCTCATTGTTGTCAGCTTCCTCCACCCATTTCTGCAGCAGGGGCCGCAGCTTACACATGTTCTTCAAACTGAGCTGCAGAGCCTCAAAGCGGCAGATAGTCGTCTGGCTGAACACCTTGCCTGGGGAGGTGGGTTGAAAGAGAAGCAAGGTGAGGCAACAGGAAAGGCTCTCATGACCCCCAGACCCAGGGTCACCACCTCTTCCCACACTTACAAGGTCCCACACCAGGATCCTACTTCCCAGATGGAGCTCAAGGCCCAAACATCTTTTTTCCCCTCTGCACCCCCATCCAGGGCAAAGGCAGAGCCTGCCCCGGAGCACCCTCCCTCATTCCCTTGGTAACAAAGGTCCAGGTTCAGGACTGCTCCTCCTAAGGGAGGTGTGGTCCCTGTGTTCTATGGCTCAGAACATGCTGAGGGGGACCCACCAAAGAGAACGCCCAGGGTAAGCCCCACGTCGGCCTGGGTGTACCCCAGGGTAATCCTCTTCTGCTTCAGGAGCTTGGCGAATTGCTCGAGGTCTTTCTGCAGAGCTCTCATGTTCTGCAACAGCATGTAAAAAGGCAGAGGACGTGTAAGAACACAGGCACACCGCTGTCCACCCCCTGCCCACCCGGGCCCCCAGGACCGGTCTGTGGGAATACCTCTGCGTCCAGACCACTCACCCAACACCTGAAACAACCCATCTACAGCCGTCATTCACCCCCGAGAAGCACACCCAGAGCTGCGGAGCAGCATACACGCTGAAAAGAGCAGGTCATGGGGAGCCCCTGTTGGGCAGCTCTAATACCCAAGAGGCTTTCTGGCTGGAGGAACAGCCCTAGAGAAATCAAGGGCATCAGCTCTAATTCTCATCTCAGAGGCAATCTCCCAGCTGCTTGTGGGGTCCCAGACTATGACCCAGCATGCACACACACACACACCACAAAAAGCTACAGATGCTGTAAGAGGTATGAAGAAAGTCATATAGCCGGTGCATTTAAAAAGTTGATTATTCCCCCCTTTTTAATTGATGTTAGAGAGGTGTGGATGTGGGGAGAGAGACACATATATCCGTTGCCTCCTGCAGGCTCCAGGCTCCCGATGGGGGAGGGGAGGGGGTGATGGTGGTGTTGAACCTGAAACCTGGGTGTGTGGTAATTGAACTCCTCAAAAAGCCAACTATCCCTTGTTTTTATATCTTGTTTTGCAATATAGAAGCACCCTCAATGATTAATTCAACAGATTTATTCTACACCTTCTCTAAGCCAGTGGCTACACAAAACAGACAAAAAGCCCTGGCCTCATGAGTTTCCATGCTAGTGTGGAGACAAGGAATTACTATCCGATATGTCAGCACGGTGGAAAAAGTGAAACCAGGAAGAGGATCACAGAGCGCAGCAGGGTGGGGCATTACGGGACAATTTAAGTAAAATGGAGGTGGTGCACTGAGCAAAGGGAAACAGCCAAGTGGGATGCCCTGAGGTGGCGGGCAGGCACAGGCCAGGCAGCACAAGGCCTCCAGGCAATCGGGATGAGTGGGCAGAGGAAGGGAAGGGGGAGGAGCTAGGAGATCAGAGGGGTGAGCAGGGCAGACGCTGCCGATGTTGCACTGAGTTGAAATGATCTGACTCTCACATTGCAAGGTGTTCAGTCCAGTTGACATGGTAACCAGAGACTAAGGAGGAAGTGAGGGGGTAACTAGGGAGGCAGCTGCATTATCCAGGCACAGATGGTGGTGGCTGGAACAGGATGGCAGGAAGTATTGGTTTTGGGGTGTATTTCCAAGGTAAAGATAGTGGTTTTCCAAAGGAGTGGACATAGGGAGACTGGGGAAATGAGGACCTCTGGTTTGGGCCTCGAGCTACTGGGTGAAGTGCAACTGCTCAGAGAGCCATCCCAGCAGATGGCAAAAGCAGCAGTCAAGTCTACAAGGCCCTTGAGCCTTGAGGGTGGAGGACAGCAAGGAAAGGTAGATGGAAGAGAGGTGGGTGGGCTGAGCCCAGGGCACCCCAGGGAAGGCCAGGGGCCTGGGGAAGAGTTAGGCCTTTGTGTGGTCCTGGAAGCCTTGAGGAAGTATTTCAAGGGTAATCAGTCACATCAACTTCACACCCGCTACCTTCCATTCCCAATCCTGCTCAGCCAAGGTTTCAAACCCATAGCTGTCCCCATCAGGGCTCTTCCAAATCCTACTTTGGGAGGCTAAAATAAGGTAAACCCCAGTTCAAATCCTAGCTTTATCATTTAGCAGTTTAAGACCCGTGAAATAGGCTAATAATACCTCACTGGGAGAGTTTGTGACAGTTAATGAGATAATGATGTAGAAACCCGAGCACATAGCCAGGCACTTAGGAAATGGACCGCAATTGGCAGCCATTATTATTCAAGGCTCAGCAGTGCCTCCAGCCAAGAGGCAGGGCTCCGAGGCGGGCTGAAACCGCTCACCCCTCCTCGGCGGGCCAGAGGCTTCGGCTTGATCTCTAATTGCTCACACTGGTCTCTTTGGAAGCCTGGACCATTCACCCCGAGTAGTCCTGGCAGGACTGAACGTGCCTTCCTTTGGGGAATGGCCTGGAAGGGTTGGTTCAAAGCTTAAGAAATTCTGCTGCACTGAGTATTCCTCGCTGTAGAGGGGGTGGGGGTGGGGGGTGCCCTCTGCACCAGGTGGCTTTTGGCCCAGGCAGAAGCCATGGGGGACCAGCCCTGAACTGGATGGGGGGTGAGCCCACTGCAGTCGGCCACACAGCCCAAACTGGAGCACCTACAGAAACCAGCCACACCCTCCAATCTCAGGAACAATAACCCCGGGATAAGTGAGCACGGTTTTTACCCTTGGGCATTTGGGTAAGATAAGGATCAAGTTATCAAGAGAGGCTCCAGGTGGGAGCAGGGGCTCAAACCCAAGCTGGGTCAGACGCTGGGCTGTAATAAGTCGAGTGGCCAGACCCCGGTCGGTCAGGCCTAGGAAGTGGAAGGTACATACTTGGCAAGAAGGCCAGGTGCGAAGCAAGGCCATCGTGGGCCAGCTCCCGACTACCCGAGGCCACCCGCCCCGGCCTCCCTTCCGCTCCACCGGAATTCTGGCCTCGGTTCCGAGCCCTGCAGCTCCCCTCGGGTTCCAGGCCAAGAAGGCTGCAGGCCACCACTTCCCCTCCCCTCCATGACCGCCCCTGCCGGTCCCGCCACCACCAGTCCCACTGCACCTCACTCACCTCCTCCTCGGGGTTGGGCTCCAGCTTCTCCTTCTCCAGCTTCAGGGCCCCAGGCAGGGCAGCACAGGGTTCAGGGGAGGCCCCCTCAGAGTTGCTCTCCACCCCGGCTCCTGCCTCACCCTCGAGCTGGGGGGCCTCCAGGCCGCCTTGGGGTGCCAGCCCCACTCCAGCCTGTGGCCCACAGTAGGCCATCCCCCCGCAGAACTCATATGGCGGGGGGCATGGGGAAATCCCCCACACCTCGGTCCCGGGCGCAAGCCCCGGCCCGATGGTAGACCCGCCAGGAGGGCCCTGGAAGCCCAGCCAGGTCCGAGGGTCAACCCAGCCCGGCTCCGGCCCTCCGGGCCCATCGCCTCCACCACCTGGGGGGGGCGAGAAGGCAAAGTCGGAAGCCAGGTGTCCTGCCATGGGAAGGACGGCGCCCCAAGCCGGGGGCCTGGTGGAAGGAGAGCTCTCCGAGGCACTGCTCTCCGCTCGCCCCCTCCCCAATCCCACCCACTAGCCTTGACCTCTGGCCCCGCCCCCTGGGTGGGGGGGAGGAGAGGGCCATGGAGGTAGGGGAAACTGAGGCGAAGGGTGTTTGCCTGCTGGGAGTGGTGGTGTCTGTGGAAACGGACTGTCTGGGAGCCTCCGTGAGGCGAGTCCCGTGGCCCAGCCCCCAGGCCCTTGGTACAGGTCCCCGATTAGGACGTTCTCCTCTAACTCCCTGCCCACCGCCCGGCCCTCCCTCGGGCTCTGCACACCTCCAAGCCGCCTGGGACCCCTCATCTTCTCCAGGATCTCCAGGAGCCCAGGTGCCTGACCCCTCTAAAGACACTGGCACTGCCTGCGCACGGGGGCCCAGCTCCTCCCACATTTATTGTGTGCACACCAGCCACCCTGTGCCCTTCCCCACCCCCAGTCCAGAGACCCAAGCATTCATCCAGATTACTGGCCAAATTCCATTACCCCAAAGCTGAGGATGGCTGCTGCCCCTGCCCAGCCTGCTAAATGCCACCCCATCTCCAAGGCAGACTGTCAGGCAAGGCCTCCCTTCCACACCGAGGCTTCTGCTCCACAGCCCCTCACCGACTGGACTCAGGAACTGATCCCCACTGCCCCTTCTAGGGCCAGGCTCTGGGCTGACTGTGCCCGGGTTCCCCAACCTTTGTCCAGACAAAGGGATCCGTCACCCCTCACTAGGACCCGAATATCCAGTACCTAGCTGGCTGTTCTCCCTCCCCCACCACCCCAGCCCCAGCCTCCAGCCTGAGGCCCTGGGTGGGGAAAGCCCAGAGGGGAGGGAGGGGAAGAGAAAATATCTGACTTCAGGTTCAAAGAGGCTTGGGAGGGACGGGGGGGGGGGGGGGGGAGGCAGGACAATGGCCTTGGCTGGACAATCCAGGTCCCCAGAGGGGGCAGCTCTAACCCTAAACAAGTGCTCAACCCTTGAATGGGCCTGGATGGCTCCCCTGCGGACAACTTCCTGCCACCCCCCAGCCCCAATCCCCTCACACGGAAAACCCCTCAGAGCGGCTAAAAGAGCTCCGGGAACCCACCCCGAATCCCCCTCCAAGACTGAGCCTCAGACAGGGCCCCATGCTGAGGCCCAGGTATCCTGCCCCCTTCCTCTGGAGGCACAGGCGTCAAGGCTGACATCCACCCCACCCCCTCCGGGCTCTGGGAGGCACTTTGTTGGTGTGTGGGGGCTTGGTGGGCAGATACAGAGGAGGTGGAGAGCGACTGGGGGGGGGTGGGGAGGGTGCGGGAAGCCTGCCCCAAGCGCACCTTCAGGGTCTGTTTCCTGCCTGTCCTTGGGGCTTACTGCCGGCCCAGAGCGTGGCCCTCAGGCGTGGTCTGAGACAGGGGTATGAAGTTTGTCTGTCTGCTCCCAAAACTTGGCCTAAATGAAAGCCCCTGGGAAGTCAGTGGGGCTCCCTTCAGCTTGCAAGGCCAGCACCTGAGCCTGGACACCGACTTCCACCACCTTTGGGCATCTGCACCTCAGCCGCGTCGGCGCCGCTGGCTGGGGTCCGTGGCTGGCCCGGCGCCTGCCTTCTGGGGGGCTGGGCCGTGGGGCCGTCCTGGCTGGCCGCTGTCTTCACCTAGGCGGTGCCCTGAGGTGCGTGAGCCTGTCTGCCCTCGGAGCCTGTATCGCAAAGGCCCTGCTGCTGTGCCCTCTGTATGTACTTTCTGGACGGACAAGGATTCATGCTTTTCAACTCTTTCCCGAGGCCTGTTGGAACCGCTACAGGGGAGCGGGCTGGAGTTGCACTCACTTCAAAGCCACTAACTGCCCAGAAGGATGGGTTTAGGGGCCTGTGGGGGTGGAGAAACTGCTTGAAGCAGGAGGAGCCCCTCCCCAGCCATCTCCCCAACCCCAAGACAGAGCCCTCACAGCACCTTGGTCATGCACGCATCTGTCTGCCCAGGAGATGGCCTTCCTGGAAGGGGTAGGAAAAGCCTGGGGCTCACCAGCCAGGCCAGGCCAGAGGTCCTGCTGCCCCCATCTTGCCAGCGCTCCCCAAACACCTTCCCCAGTTACCCCTCAACACCACCCTCTTGTTTGGTATGTTTCTGGCCTGGGCAAGGGCCATTCCAGAGAGAGCCAGAGGCGGGGCATCTGAGTTGTGGCCGGACATCTGAGTCGGGTCAGCCCTGTGCTTGCCTGTTCTGACCCAGAATCTTAATGGCAAGTTAAGTTTGTCTGGTGCCCTAGCCGGCCTCCAGCAACACTCCATGCAGATGGGGGGGAGGAGGCCCCGCTCCCCACCTAGCCTCCCGGGAGGCCTGCAGGGTCCGTGGCCTGCCCCTGCGCTGGCCTGGAGGAGACTGAAAGCGGGCTGCGACATCAGACCTGGCTCTACTAACCTTCCTGCTCTTAGATTTTTTCACTAAAACCAATGTGGGCTGGGCTCACAAACTCGCCACATACACTTCACTGCAGTGCAGGGCAAGGCCCTTCATCAGGCCGTTGGAGTGAGTGCGGCTGCAGAACGGACCAGCGAGGGCAGCTGAGCACGCTCGGTGACCTGCAGGGCAAGTGGGTGCTGCTTGGTTGGGAAAACCAACTGAAGGGGCTCAGAGAGGGACCAACAGAGACTTGCTCTAGCCAGGGCAGCAAACCACTGGTCTGCCTTCTGGGTTCTGTTAAGGTGAAGGCAGAAGGAAGGGAAAGAATGGAAGGCTGAGGAGAGCAGGCTCAGGCTGTGGGCCCAACAAGATTCATTTGTGAACCCCAAGAAGGAGTTATCCTGGGAGATAAGTTTTATAAGTTATAAGAGTCCAGTGGCCTTCTGCTGACAGGGGGTCCCTGATCGCGGCACCAGGGAGCACCCAGACTGAATGCGCAGCTTCCACTTGTGCCTCAGGATTTTTGTTGTTTTGTGTTAATCCTCACCTGAGGGTATTTTTTTCCATTTATTTTTAGCAGGAGAGGAAGGGTGGGGTAGAGACAGAGAAACATCGCATTTGTGAGAGAGACACATCTATTGGTTACCTCCCGCACGTGCCCTGACCAGGGCCAGGGATGGAGCCTGCAACTGAGGTATCTGCCCTTGACTGGAATCGAACTCGCAATCCTTCAGTGGGCGGGCTGCCACTCTAACCCTCTAGAGCTGTGCCTCACTTTTAGACCATCTGGGTCAATCACTGCAGGGAACCCTGGTCACCTCTACCTGCAGACTGGGACCTGCCCCGCCCAATCAGAACTACATGAATTATATCCTCATTTGCATATTACCAACCAATCAGATTGTCCAATTTGGAAACCTCATTTACCTAAAACGGACCAAAATGGGAACTGTGGGCAGGAAAATTCTGTACAAAAGGTGACTTCCCCTTTATCTTGATGGAACCAATATAGGTTGCTATCTGAATCTGTTTCTTTGGAGTTGCAGTTCTTTTTCCCAAATAAATTATTTCATTCCTTACTACAGTCTAAAACTAAGTTTGGTTGACAAAGGTTTGCCCACTTTGGGTTATTATCTCCCTTTATTTCAATTTACACATATTCCACTGCTCCTGCCAGTCAGCCATCCTCTTCTCAATAACTGACCCTCTGGTCTCTCCCATGAAGTCTGCAAACGAAGTCTTCTTTTCCCAAATCCAAACACTTTTACCTCAAATAGTGAGTCAGCTATTTCCCTTCCTGGAAAATCTGGCTCACATTTGGTTAAGGTAAGTCTGAGGAGCTTGGGAGGCCAGTTTTGATTTGGTTTTCAGTGCCTGGGCACTTCCAAGAAACATTTCAGGAGGTAAAACTTCTCATGGAAAACAGACGGGTGTGTTGTAAAGGAGACCACCCAGGCCAAAGGCTGGAGACCAATAGGCATGCTAACCTATGCTTTCTCCCTCCTCTCCTTTTCCACACATTGCTCTCTACATTGCCGCTCGGGTCCTCACCCTCCCAGAGAGGGACACCAGATGGTCCCTAAGGTCCCTTCAGCTCTACAATTCTGAGCATACCTGCTGCCCTGCCCTTTTCCCACTTCTTCTAGGACCCTGCAGAAGCAGGAGCCCACAGTGGAACCAGGCAGGGGTTGCTTAGAATGGGGAGACTCAGACAGAATGGCCGGTCCCCCCTCCCCTGCCTTTCCCTGGGCCACTCTGGCTGCTCAAGAGGTCGGCCTGCTGCTGCACTAGACAGGAGGTCCTCTGAGCATGTCTAAGGGCAGCTCCTGGACCGCAGGTTCTAAGCAGCCCCACCCTCCTGGGTGCAGTGGCTGAGATCCTGGGCACTAGGAGGCCTTGCCCTGAACTAAATGGCTAGACTATGCAGGACAGAAGTCACGGGCCCTAAGTGTTGGTTCCCCTCCAGGGCCTTTGTAGAGTCACATGCACTGAGGGGCTACCAGGACAGGGAGGAGCCCTGAAGACTTCCTAGACCAGGGGAGCCTTGCTGCCTCCAGTCTTGCAAACTGCATGACCCCACACACAGCGGCTGCCCCCCGGCCTCACTCACTGCATTCCAGAGCCCTGTGGTGTAAGCCCTGGGTCAGAACTTGAGCAGCACGTGGAGAGGGGCTGACCAGGTATGTGTGACAGAGGGAGCATCATGGCTGGGCTGTCAGCGACAGAGCTGTGCGCACAGGGACACAGGAAGTGCTATGGAGTTTGAGGGGCTGTCCCGTCCTTCAGCCCTTCCTCCTTCCTCACTCCTCTCCCCAGGAGGGTAGCCTTAGCTCTTGGTCACAAAGGGCTGCTCCTCTCCCTTCTCATCTGCAGTTCCCCCAGCAGCTCTGGTTCCCCAGCAACTCACAGACCAAAGGTCTGGAGTGCGTGACTGAAGTGCCAAAGCCCCAGAACTGCA
Organism: Corynorhinus townsendii; assembly: GCA_026230045.1. Taxonomy (NCBI): domain Eukaryota; kingdom Metazoa; phylum Chordata; class Mammalia; order Chiroptera; family Vespertilionidae; genus Corynorhinus; species Corynorhinus townsendii. The sequence goes on along the minus strand of JAPDVU010000004.1, from coordinate 98,664,123 downwards.
AAGTCCCAGGCCAGCCAGCAATGGCCTTCCCCAGCCCCACTCCCGCCACGTCCAAAGCACCTGGCAGCCCCTGCTGCAGCTGGTACTCACTCTCCACAGCACACCTTCTCTGCTACCACATGCCCAGCAGTCCTGCGGCACTTCGCCCTCTATCCCAAGCCCCAGGGGTGCCCTGCTGCGTTCCTAGCATGCATCACTCACGGCACAGTTATGGCACTGAGCTGACCCACCACACCGAGCCCTCCTGAAGGCAGGGCCCCACGTCCTGCGCCCAGCACAGCGCCCTGTTTAAATCCTAGATGTGAAGGTCACCACTGGCTATATTGCCTGTAGCAAATGTAACTCACTCTCTCTAGGCCTCTTTCCTCTTCTGGGATGGGAGGCAATAATAGTCCCTCCTTCACAAGTAAAGGTCAAAATGAGATAATGCATGCCAGTGTTAATGCAAAACCTGCCAATAAGAATTCAAAACTGGCAGCTGCTCTTGCAATGTTTGATTGGTAACAGCACCATGAACAGCTAGTACTAGACCCTTGGATGTTTGCTAGATGGAAAGAAAATGCGGGTTAGAAATACTCTCAGCTTGGGACCCTGACGGGGTTTCCAGGGTTCCTATAACTATGCGGGGGGGGGGGGGGGGGGGGGGGGCGCGCTGAGTCAGAAGGCAGCCAGTTATTTCCCAGGCCCTGGATTTGGAAAAATTGAATGTAACTTTTTTTTTTTTTAACCACAGGGACTCTCTAGCTTCGTTTCCTGCCTCGAGGAAGGGTGGGAATCATATAGTTATGTTCTACCCTTTCCAATAGCCAATGGCAATATCCAGTCCTGGCACCACTGGGTACATAATAGGGTCTGGAGTCAGGAATGAAGTCCACCAGACAGACTCTCAGTGGACAGTGCGCATCTAGAGCACCAGCTCAGGGACGGCACTGAGCCTAATACATACTCCTTGGACAATGCGTGCACAGGCCTCTGTCTTGAGGACCATGCTGAGCCCTGCCCTGGTCCCCATCACCCTGGCCTGGCTGTTCTGCTCCATGATGCACCTTAGGGTGACGACAAGGTGCCAGGCTCTGGCCTCAGTCTGAGGACAGATTCTCCCAAGCCCCTGGGTCCTGGGCGGGGACCAGGGACCATGATGCCCAGGACTCTGGCCACCTGTCTTCCTTGCAGCAGTGTAAGAAAGGCTGGTCATTTAAGCAGCCTGGAATTTGCAAAGGGCTACCCAAGGCTGGGAAAGGGCAAAGAAGTCTTAGCACAGAGAATGGGCTGCTGAGGGGGAAGGTGTGGAAAAGGGTCATCGCTAGTAGGTGTCAACACTCAGGGATGGTCCCACAGGCTCCCCTGAGGTGAGGCTTTGGGGCATCATATCGGGTGCAGCAGTGGGGAGTAGTCTGAGGGAGTGGGGAAGGGGAGTGGGAGTGGACACGGGAAGGGAACTCTTGCCTCACTACAGGACCTCATCCAGGCTCATCGTTTTAGAGCAATGACTGCCAGGCTCTAAATTCCTGCACTTGGCACCAGTGCATCCAAGCAGCTGTGGGCCACCTTGACCCAAGGTCCAAATCAAGCACACCCGGAAGCCCCCACTGCGAAACAACCTGCCCCTCATCCTATACGCCTGGGAGTTGTCTCCCCCCCCCCCCCCCCCCCGCCAATCTACCCGATTGCTCAGTCAAAGCAGGGCTGTGATGCAGAAGCACCTGATGCCACAGTAGGCAGCCTCCTGGTACCCGAGGCCGCGGAACAAAAAGGCTCACAGACCAAATTAAGATAAAATCTCATGGTTTATTCAGTAAATGTACGACGCACAGTGAGGAGCACACACAGTGACGGGGGAGGCTAACATGTTTAGGTAGTGGGTACCTGTCCCTCAAACTGAGGCTCCTCAGTAGGTAGTCCTCCGACTCTCCTGGCTTTAGTATCTACTAGGTGCTTCCTCTCTTTCCACCTCAGGTTACAATACGTGCCTGCCAATGTCTAACACGCCGCACAGGTACCACTCACTCACCACGTGCAGCACACAGGTGCCCTGCCCATTCCACCCGCTTTTCAATAGCAGAACTGGCTATTTCCAGCCAGGGAGCGCCTCACTGGGTGCCTGTCCTCCAGCAGCCTCCCGGCCACCCCCTGTGGCCTCCCACCTGTCCCTCGGATCTGGACTTCCCTATCACCACAGCATGGCTTGCGTGGATCACAGCCAGCCTTTCCAGCTGGTCTCCCTCTCTCCCGTCTAGACCACGGACACTGTCCTCAGCGCCAGTGACTCACCTGGAAACACAGCTGCTTGCACACACCCTGCTGCTCCTTCCAGGATCCCCTTGTGATTTCGGGATGACCCACAGCACACTGTACTCCTACAGGGGCTACCCTTTTCTAGTTCAAAGTTCATTCCTCAGTCTCCCTGCGTTAGTCCCCTCAACCCAGCAGGGAAACCCTCCCCTGAACACCAGCTCCTGAGGGGGGGAGGAGGGCAGTGTCCCATCCCCAGGCTTGCCAGAGCCTAAGAATCACCTGGGCCCTTTCCTCTCCAAAGCCTGACCCAGGAGGTTTGGGAGGGGCCCAAGAATCTAGCTTTTTGTTTGTTATTGATTTCAAGAGGAAGGGAGAGGGCGAAGCAGAAACATCAATGACTATAGAATGAGGAAATAATGCCAATCTTAGAGGATTAGGGGACTCCCTCCTCCCCCCAAGCACCTGCACTCCTCCTAATGGGGATTAAACCCCGACCCAAGCACGTGCCCTGACAGTGAATGGAACCGCCGACTTCCTGGTGCATAGGTCAACGCTCATCTACTGAGCAACCCCGGCCGGACCCAAGAATCTCTTTAACAAGTACCTCACTGATAATTCTTCTGAGATGGACTATAAAATGAGGAAATAATGCCAATCTTAGAGGATTAGGGGACTAACCCTCCCCGAAAGCACCTAGTAGGTATTTTAAAACATTTTTTTTTGCTTTTAATCCTCACCGGAACATATTTTTCCCATTGACTTCTAGAGAGTGGGAGGGAGGGAGAAGGGGAAGAGAAACATCTATGTGAGAGAGACATCGATTGGTTGCCTTCCTCAGGTGCCCCTACCAGGGCTGGGGAACCTGCAACCCAGAAACATGCCCTTGACCGGTTATTGAACCCTTGACCCTTCAGTCCTCGAGCCAATGCTTCAACCACTGAGCCAACCAGCCAGGGCAGTTTTAATCAAACAGCTGCTATCATTGGCTTCTTATCCAGAAATGTCTTCCTCTAGACCAGTGGTTCTCAACCTTCCTAATGTCGGGACCCTTTAATACAGTTCCTCATGTTGTGGTGACCACCAACCATAAAACACTTTTCGTTGCTACTTCATAACTGTAATTTTGCTACTGTTATGAATTGTAATGTAAATATCTGTGTTTTCTGATGGTCTTAGGCGACCCCTGACAGCAGTTCTCAACCTGTGGGTCTCGACCCCTTTCACTTTTAATTAACGAGATATTTTATGTGACTGATTTTTTCCTGATAAAAAAAGTAACATCAACTATCTCAGAACAATATTAGGAAGTGATAGCCGCCCCCCCCCCCCCCCCCCGGCTTCTTCCCAGCATATCAGCTTGGCAAACGAGCTTCCTGGATACTTTTGTTTTATATATATATATTTTTTTTTTTTTTCTTTTAATTGGTTTTTTACAGAGAGGGAGGAGGAGAGAGAGTTAGAAACATCCATCAGCTGCCTCCTGCACACCCCCTACTGGGGATGTGCCGGCAACCAAAGTACATGCCCTTGACCAGAATCGAACTTGGGACCCTTCAGTCTTCAGGCCACTCTATCCACTGAGCCAAACCGGTTAGGGCACCTCCTGGGAACTTTTCATGAATATAGTAACTTGCTTTTTAAACAGAAAATGAGACTGTACTGCTGTAACTCACTTAGTCAATGTGTCATCACATCTTGCTTATGCCTCCACCTCAGCATGACGCAGCTAAGTCCAGACTCCAGCCATGATGCCCCGGGTCTCAGCAGCCTGTGCCTCGGACTTCTCCTCCAGTCACCCTCGGCGTGGAAGCTCACGCTTCTCCTGGCCTTTCCTAGGGCGCAGGGCCTGAGCAGCCCAGCGGATTTCCCCAGCGACTTCCCGGCCCACCCTCCCCTCTGGCCTCCCCTCCCCCCCCCCCTGCCCCCAACAGATCTCTCCCAACACAGCTTGGACCACTAGCCTGCCCTGCTCGAGATCCTTTCCTGAGGCCCTCCCTGCTGCCTTCAAAACCACAGCTTCTTGGCCTGGCGCATGTGGGAAAAGGGGACCTGCCTAGGATTTGGAACCAGGAAGATTAAACAAAGTGACATCCGTCCAGCCGGTGTGGCTCAGTGGTTGAGTTGACCCATGAGCCAGGAGGTCATGGTTGGATCCGGGGCTGGTTGTGGGGTGAGGAGGGCACAGCAAGCAGCTGATAGATGATTCTCTCTCCTTCACCCTCTCTCTGAAATCAATAAAAAATAGAATTTTTAAAAAAGTGACATCCCTCATTCACCAACACACCAACAGTGTGAGCTTAGGGGAATCATGACCTCCAAGCCTCTCATCTGTAACCTGGGAGGGACGGTCTACCATGGAGGGACATGGCTGGGATGCAGCCGGTTCGTGTTAGGACCAGGAAGCAATGGTAGCGAAGCCGCTCCAGCAGCCCTACGCTGCCTCCGCCTGTGCTCCCCTCTAGCTGCCACAAGCCCTCCGGCTGCCCAGGGGCTGGTCCGCCACCCCCTCATCTCCTGAACCCCCAGAGGCGGAACTCACCTCCTCGGGGACCCCAGCCCAGGCCCACTCGGCGGACAGCATCTGGGGCATGTTATGGCCCCGCCCCGCTCGTTTCTCACCAGGCTGCCCCCTTTAGGTGAGGTCTTTGCTCCTCGCACTAAGCAGGGAGCAGCTAATCAGCGAGTGGGGCTAGAAGGTAATTTGATACCATTGTTTTCTCTGTTCGGGCCACGCGGCAGGACTAGGCGTCGGGAGCGGACTGCGGATCTGCTCAGGAGAGGCAGCCAGCATCAAAGGAAACGCGAGCCCCTCGCGCGGTCTCTACTCAGCCGCGCCGCGCCGCCCTCCCTGCTGGGGTCCGGGAGTGGTCACCAGGGGCTCGAAGGGCCGCGGTTGGGGGAGGGTTCTACACCGTCGGGCCCTCCCCAAACCCGGCGCCCGCGACCCGCACCGTCAGCCCCGGCGGTGGGGCTGGAGCATCCGGCCTGTTTCCCTGGAGCGCAAGCCTCTCGCTGCGGGGCTGGAGGCGTTCAGACGACCTGGAAGGCGGAGCCGGCTCCGCACAAGGGCCTCCCGCGCTCCTGCGCTCACTGGCCGAGCTTCCGACCAGCTGCCCCGGGAGCCCAGAAGCGCGTGAGGAGGGGGTGCCCCACTCTGCACCTGCGCGGTCCAGAGAGGCTCCCATTGGGAGCGGCGGCTTGAGAGGCGGGACTTCCTCCTTTCCTGGGATCTCATTGGACATCATTTAGTCCCACGGGAATTCAGGCGCAGCCTCACAATTAAATGCATCTACAAGTCATTTTTAAGTAATTTCCGAGCTTCTGACAGATCCTAACTTCCATTTTCAGTCACAGAATAATTTGGGGGTGCATCAGAAGTTGTTTCTGTTTTGTTTTTTAAAAATTGTGGTAAAATAGCTCGCTGGCGTGGCTCAGTGGTTGAGCGCCGACCTGTGAACCTGGAGGCCGCGGTTGGATTCCTGGTCAGGGCACAGGCGGAGTTGCAGGCTCCATCCCTAGTGTGGGGCGTGCAAGAGGCAGCTTGGTCAATGAGTCTCTCTCATCATTGATGTTTCTAACTCTCTCCCTCTCATCAAAAAATATGTATGTGTTTTTTAAAACTTGTGGAAAATACATATAACAAAATCATTTTAACCATTTTAAGTGTACCACCCAGTGGTATTAAGTACATCCACATTGTATAACCATCACCAAGAAACTTTTTTTAAAAAGCGTTATTGTTAGAGTATTACAGATGTACCCCTTTTTCCACCCGGTTCCCGTCCCACCCCAGGCCTTCGCCACCCTACTGCCTGTATCCATAAGTAAGATCTTTGGTTAATAGCTTCCCACCCCCTTGCCCCCCTTGCCTCTGAGATTAGTCAGTCTGTTCCATGCTTCCACACCTCTGATTCTATTTCACTCACCAGTTTATTTTGTTCATTAGATTTCTTGTTTGTTTATATTTATTTATTTTTAAATATATTCTTACTAGAGCCCAGTGCACAAGTTTGTGTATGGGTAGGGTCCAGCTGGCCTGGCCCCATCTGCCCATTGGGGTTGGGCCTGTCAGGAGGAGGAGATGGCGGGAGGTTGGCCAGCCAGCCCGCCTCAATTAGGGCCCAATCAGGGCCAGGCTGGCTGGGGGGAGGGGCCACGGGGGATTGGCCACAGGCCCCGCCCCCGATTAGGGTGGGGGGCTGATTGGGAGTGGAGAGGGCCATGGGGAGGGGCCATGGGTGGTTGGCTGGCTGGCCCTGCGCCTGATCAGAGTGGGGGCTGATCAGGGGCAGAGCTGGCTGGGGGGAGGGGCCATGGACCAATTGGGGTAGTGGGGGCCCATCAGGGGTGGGCCGACGGGGGGGGGGGGGGGGGGGGGAGGGGGGGAGGGGCTGTGGGAGGTTGGCTGGCCAGCACCCCCCCCATCAGCGGGTTTGCTAGCTGTAGTGGGTGTCATAGTGACCGGTTGTTATGGTGTTCTGGTTGCTGGCTTTTTATATATATAGCTTGACTTCAGAGAGGAAGGGGGAGGGAGAGAGAGATAGAAACATCAATGATGAGAGAAGATCATTGATCGGCTGCCTCCTGCACGCCCCCTAATAGGGATCAAGCCCCCCTAATAGGGATCAAGCCCACAACCCAGGCATGTGCCCTTGACTGGAATCGAAACTGGGACCCTTCAGTCTGCAGGCTGACCCTCTATCCACTGAGCCAAACCGGCTAGGGCTTATTTGGATTTTTAGATTCAATTGTTGATAGATATGTATTTGTTGCCATTTTATTGTTCATATTTTTTTTATCTCTTCTTCTCCTCCTCCTCCTTCTTCCTCTTCTTAAAGTATACCCTTCAACATTTCATGTAATACTGGTTTGGAGCTCTGCACTCTTACAGCCCACAGTGGGCGGCGGCCCCACTCATATCCGTGTTCAGATGGGGTCCTGATCCAAGTGTCCAGACTTGTGGTTTGGGGCGTTCCAGCCCCTCCCCAGAGGGTTCCTGTTACACTCTAATTCCCTCAGCCGGGCATAGCTGCCATGGCTGACGGCGACTCCGTGTTGGATTGTCAAAAGCTGTCCAGAAAGGCCCCTCAGCTCTTGTCCCATCCAGGAGCCCTGAGGTGGGGCGAGGGCGGGCCAGTGGGGGCCTGGGATCAGGCCGGCTTCGCCCCTGGCTGGGTCTGTGGATTGGTTACTCAAATCCTGACTCTCAGTTATAGGTCTCTGAAATGGAAGCTTTCTCCTCAGAGGAACGTTGTGAAGATTAAAGAAGACACTAATATAAAGTTCCTGGCAAATAGTATATATTACGAATAAGCAAGCTACTTCCCCATCAATTCTACCTTCTGCCCCCACCACCCTAAAGCCTTCTCTGAACACTGATCTCGCTCTTTCCTGAAATCTTACAGGTCGCGCAATGTTGGCAGGCAGACACATACGCTCTTAATACTCACCCTGTGGCCCTGTGATACTTGACTCTTTTCTGTAAACAAAATGTGTAGGTGCCGAGCAGCAGGAGCTTTGAGCGCTCCGGGCGCCCCCTCTGGCCCGGCCTGGGTTCCCACGGGGTCTCAGGTCACCAGTTATGAACCCCATGCAGAGGCTGTTTGCGCCGCCGTCTCTCCTTTGGGGTGCCAGCCCCGTACACCTGGTATGTAAGAGATTGAAAGGGAGTCAGGTGGGGTCCAAAGAGAGCCTCACCCCAAGCTTAAAAAGACGTGAATCACGTGTTTATGGGAGTAACAGGGCAGAATATTTGACTTCCGGACTATTAGAACTTGGGGCGGTGCCTAACCTCAAAGAGCCCACGGTTGATGGCAGACAGACGTGTTGTGAAGAATACACAATAGTACAAGACTGCTTTCCAAAAACGGTATTGAAGCCACAAGAACTAGAATTCCACTGTTTTCTTATTTACTTAACTCACCCCTTATTATGGATTTGTGTTATTTCATTTGTGCCTTCACAATGCTGTGGTGGATGTCTCAGACATCTTGCCTGCAATGATCTCTCTCTTTTTTTTTATTAACATTAGAAATGTTTGCCTGGCTGGCGTGGCTCAGTCGCTGAGCATCAACCCATGATCCAGGAGGTCACGGTTCCTGGATCAGGGCACATGCCCAGGTTGTGGGCTTCATCCCCAGTAGGGGGCATGCAGGAGGCAGTCCATCAGTGATTCTCTCTCATCATTGATGTTTCTATCTCTCCCTCTCCCTTCCTCTCTCATTAAAAATCAATTTAAAAAAAACATTTAAAAAATGTTTTATTCTAGCCCTGGCCAGTTGTTCAGTGGTTAGAGCATTGGCCTACAGACCCAAGGGTTGCGGGTTTGATTCCTGGTCAGGGGCACGTACCTCAGTTGCAGGCTCTCCAGCCCCGGTAGAGGAGCACGAGGGAGACAACCAATCAATGTGTCTCTCCCACATTCTCTCTCCCTCCCACTCTCTAGAAATCAATGTGAAAAATATCCTCGGGTAAGGATTTTAAAAAATGTGTTGTTATAAATATTTTTAATTGACGTATAATTTTCATAGAGTGAAATGAATAGATCTTTAGTGAATCCATAAATGAATTTTAATAAACATATACAGCCATGTCACCCACACGCCCATCAAGATATAGACTGCTTCCCCCTCTGATGTTTCCTTTGCCTCCTTTCATCCCCCCGCCATGTCCACCAAACAACCACTGATCTGAAGACTGGCTCCATAGATTAGTCTTGCCTGTTTTAAAACTTCATAAATGCACTCAGAGAGCCTCCTTGGTGCCTGGACTTTCCTGTGGCATGCTATCTGTGTGATCTGTCCCTGCTGTGGCACGTGTCGGCAGTTCTCCATCTTTATTACTGAGTGGTATTCTATTGCAGATTGTTCCACAATTTTTGGACATTTGGGAGTTTGTCCATTTTCATTTATTACAAATAAAACAACTATGAACATTCTTGTATGTGGCTTTATGGACATATATCATCATTTTGGTGGAGTCTTTAGGGTTTTCTCTTGTGTAAATACCTAGGGATGTAAATGCTAGTTATAGAGAACTTGTTTGAGTTTATTAGAAGGTATAAAACTACTTTCCAAAGTGATTGTTTTGTATTCCTCCAGGCAGTGAATGAAAGTTGAGGTTGCCCTACACCCTTGCCGGTATTTGTAGTTATTAATCTTTTTACTTTTAGCCATTTTTTTCTCATCTGAGGCATAAGGATATTTTTCCCATTGATTTTTAGAGATAGTGGAAGGGAGGGGGGAGGGGAAGAGAGAGAAACATCTACATGAGAGAGACACATTGATTGGTTGCCTCCCATCTAGCCCTGACGGGAGTGTGGGGGAAAGAGGGTGGAGTTGGGGATTGAACCTGCAACCGAGGTATGTGCCCTTGAAGGGGAATCGAATCTGCGACCCTGCAATCTGAGGGCTGATGCTTTAACCACTGAGCAACTGGCCAGGGCATTCTTAGTCATTCTAATGAATGCATAGTGTGGCTTTTCACTGTGGTTTTACATTGCTTTCTCCCGATCTCCTGATGATTATTGAATTAGGAAACTTTTTCATTTATTGTGTGGTATGTGAGAACATGGGCCCCTCCCATGCTCCAACTCCCCCTCCCACCCTCTGGAATAGGACGAAGGCCATCCATGAGCTAACTGTGAGACCTTGGAAGCCTGGCCAGCTCCTGCATCTAAGAAAGACCCAGAAGAACCTGTATCTAGATATGAGCCCGGACTACAAACTGCAGAGAAACAGCCAGTGTTTTGCTCTCACACAGCTTGCAGGTGATGCGTTCCACCTGCCCTGTTTTGCCTTGTTTTCTGTACTCCAAGTAACCCTGTGCTGTGAAAGCCTGTGTTGCAGTAGCTTCGCTGGCCGGCCACCCCAGTGCAGACCTAAGCCCTAATAAACCCATGTCCTTCCCAGCCAGCTCTCCAGGTTATTTCTTTGGAAGCAGCAAGCAACACGCTGAGTTTTCTTGAACCTGGCACTTTGTGTAGCAAATGCGTGCTGGCCATTCATGCATCTTCCTTTGAAAGTGTCTGTTTAATTCTTTTACTTGTTTTTGTTAGTGTTGCCTGTTTGTCTTTTTTTTTTTTTTTTTTACCAAGTCCTAGGGGTTGTTTATAGTGTGTGCACTCCGGACACAAATCCTCTGTCAGACACATGTATTGCACGCACCTTTCTTGTCCTGGCCAGTGGCGGTTCAGTTGGTTGGGCATCGTCCCATGCACCTCAGGGTTGCTGGTTCAATTCCTGGTCAGGGCACATGCAGAGGTTGTGGGCTCAGTCCCTGGTGGCGGGCGTGCAGGAGGCAACCAATTGATGTTTTGCTCTCACATCAATGTTTCTCTCTCTATCTCTCTCTCCTCCTCTCTCTAAAAACCAATAAAAATATTTTAAAAATAAATAAATACCTTTCTTTAAAAAGAAATCCCCCCCCCCCAAAGAAATCCTTCTGAGAAACAGAACATACTGGCTTTTTGCACATTATTGAGAATGATGACCCAAATTGTGAGGTCTAGCCCCCAGAACTTCTCATTATTGTCTTTGTATTCAGGGCAAAGGACTGAAGTTTTCTGAGGGCTCTGGGTGATGGAGGAATTTATTCTTCAGATTATAAAACCTATTTCAGAAGATCTCTCTGAGGACTGTGGAAAGAGTTAATAAATGTCAATCCCCTTACTCTAAGCTTTGGACGTAAAGAAGAATGCTCAGAATCCAAATCGACCTTCTGGTGCTGCCCACCATAACCCACCCATCTCCAGAGTTGGACACCTAAGGCCTTTTTGCCCCTGCCATTCACATTTCTTCATCCTTCTTTCATAGTTCAATCCACTTCATTCTGGCTTCTGCTCATGTTCCTCCAGGAAATCTGTTCTGGTCAAGGTCGCTGACAAGGTCACCTGGTCACCTCTAATGGAGATTGCTGTGTCCTCATCTTTCTTTCTTCTTTCTTTTTTGTTTTTACTATATTTTTATTGGTTTCAGAGAGGAAGGGAGAGATTGAAACATCAATGATGAGAGAGAATCATTGATTGGCTGCCTCCTGCATGCCCCCAACTGGGAATTGAGCCTGCCATCTGGGCATGTGCCCTTAACCAGAATTGAACCTGCTACCCTTCAGTCCGCAGACCAATGCTCTATCTGTTACAGCAAAATTTCCAGGCAGCGGGAAGACGTACAACCAGGCACTCAGAAGGTTCAGAAAATGCATATTATTGCAGGAGCATCCATGCTGTGGCTCATGGGAATCTGTTCCCAAAGCTGAGCGCTGATTGCAGTGGCCTCTGATCTTATAAAGGGCACCCAGTTCTTTGTTCCCCGTTCCCAGGCTTTTCTCAGGCTTTTGCATCCCCTCTTTGATGGTGGTAAGGGGGCAGTGAGACCAAGCTCAAAGGCCCTGGCTGACTTTAGCAATCAGCCACCCTTGTGGGGATTGTGCATGGTTTATGGCCCCTGCAAGATAAGTATTCAGGGAAACAGGTTTTTCAAGGCTAGGGTACAAGTGGGAAGGGAATTGGGGTACAGGATGCAGCTACATGCAGGCTTCGTGGTCCGAAGATGTCAGCTATTGTAATTAGTCATCAGGTGATGAGATGATGTTGATGAGATGATGTTTTGACTCCTGGTGGGTCGACCTGACCATGTTTATTGGATCTGCTTGCTGGATTCACAGCTGAGTCACTTCCCCAATCGCTTCGCACAGGCCTTGAAAAGGAAACTTTAAGAAAAAGTTAACCCCCTATTCACACATAAGAAACTTAACCCCCCTATGCACATAAGCATATGTGTTATAAGATTTAAAATAATATGATTTCTTTTCAGATTAATTCAGGTGCTCTACCTATCAGGTTGTAGGCCTCCCCTATCATTCCCCCCTTTGACTAGGTAGATTGGTTGTTATCTATCAACCTTGTACTCTAGTAGTAAATTCCTTTGTAAAGAAGCTTTTCCTTTTAATAGACTGGAAAAGAACCAAACAAATTCTGGATTAGTTTACTTTAGATTTATTTATCTAATTATATTTATTATATAGTATACCTATAATTTCCTTTTAAGAATTCTCTTTACTACCTTTCTATGACTTTTACAAATATTCTTACAACTTTAACTCACTTTCTTTCTTTTCCTTCAAAATGTATCTTTATGCCTTATGCCTTCTATTAAGTATTCCTACTCTATATCCTTTCTTCCTGTTATATCCCTTTCTTTATATCCCTTCTCACCTTTTACTTCCTCAACTCCAATTCTTCATAAACCCTCTGCAACTTACATATACCTTCTGTAACATATAGACCTTTTGCAACTTACCTAGTCCCTTTCAGTTTGTCTACTTTACTTTCTTTTCCCTTTATCTCTATGCCTTCTATTACATTAAAACTATAAAGTCTTCCTAATTAGTCAATGGAATAATTCTATATGTTATTAATAGGTGTCCTAACTCCTACTGAGTAAAATGTAAAAGTCAGGTCTACACAGACTCCTCCATTGCCAGCTTCAGAGCAGAGTAAATAGAGAGAGGAGAATAATAAAGTTTAGAGCAGAAAGAAATGACATAGAGACTACAAAAAGCAATACGAAAGATCAATGAAACCAAGAGCTGCTTCTTTGAAAAGTAAAACAAGATGGACAAACCGTTAGCCAGACTCATCAAGAAACAAAGAGAGAGGACCCAAATAAATAAAATCAGAAATGAAAGCAGATAAGTAACCACTGACACCACAGAAATACAAAGGATTGTAAGAAAATACTATGAACAACTATATGCTGACAAGCTGGACAATGAGGGTGAAATGGATAAATTCCTACAAAAATACAATCTCCCAAAACCGAATCAGGAAGAATCAGAAAACCTGGTTAGGCCAATAACAACTGATGGAATAGAAACAGCAATCAAAACTGTCGCAGCACACAAAAGCCCAGGTCCAGATGGCTTCACAGGGGAGTTTTAACAAACATTCAAAGAAGAACTAACACCTGTACTCCTCTAATTAGTCCAAAAAAAGCCAAGCTCTTTTTATGAGATCAGCATTATCCTAATTCCAAAACCAGGTAAAGACACTACAACAAAAGAAAATTACAGGCCAATATCCTTGATGAACATAGATGCTAAAATCTTCAACAAAATATTAGCAAAAGATCATACACCATGACCAAGTGTAATTTATTCCAGGGATGCAAGGCTGGTATAATATTCACAAATCAATAAACATGATACATCACATAAACAAACTAAAAGACAAAAACCACATGGTCATATCAATAGATGCAGAAAAAGCATTTGACAAAATCCAACACCCATTTTTTGATAAAAACTCTCAGCAAAATGGGAATAGAGGGAGTATATCTCAACATAATAAAGGCCATCTATGGCAAACCTACAGCCAACATCATACTCAATGGGCAGAAACTAAAACCATTGCCCCTAAGAACAGGAACAAGACAGGGATGCCCGCTTTCACCACTCTTACTCAACATAATACTGGAAGTCCTAGCCACAGTGATCAGACAAGAAGAAGAAATAAAAGGCATCCAAATTGGAAAGGAAGAAGTGAAACTCTCATTAATTGCAGATGACATGATATTATACATAGAAAACCCCAAAGACTCCACCAAAAAACTTCTATATTTAATAAATGAATTTGGCAATGTAGCAGGATACGAAATCAACACTCATAAATTGATGGCTTTTTTTATACACCATTAATGAATTCTCAGAGAAACTAAACAAACAATCCCATTTACCATTGCAACCAAAAAAATTAAGATACTTAGGAATAAATTTAACCAAGGAGGTAAAAGACCTATACTGAAAAAACAACAGGATGTTGAAAAAAGAAATGGAGGAAGATATAAACAAGTGGAAGAATATACTGTGTTCCTGGTTGGTAGACTTGGCACCATTAAAATGTCCATACTACTTAAGGCAACTTACAGATTCAACGCAATCCCTATTAAAATACCAACAGCATATTTCATAGAGCTGTTCTAGCACTCCAAAAATGTATATGGAACTAAAAAAAAATACCCCAAATATCTGCAGCAATCTTGAGAAAGAAGAACAAAGTTGGAGAAATCACAATACCCGATTTCAAGTTATACTACAAAGCCCCATAATCAAAACAGCCTGTTACTGGCACAAGAACAGGTATATAGACCAATGGAACAGAACAGAAACCCCAGAAATCTACCCAAGCCCTTATGCTCAATTAATATTTGACAAAGGAGGCAAGAGCATACAATGGAGTCAAGAGAGTCTCTTCAATAAATGGTGCTGGGAAAATTGGACAGATAAATGTAAAAAAATGAAACTGGACTACCAACTCACACCATACACAAGAATAAACGCAAAATGGATAAAAGACTTAAATGTAAGTCGGGAAACCATAAAAATCTTAAAAGAAACCATAGGCAGCAAAAATCTCAGCTATCTCTCGTAGCATTATGTTTATGGATACATCTCCTAGGGCTAAGGAAACTAAGGAGGAAATAAACAAATGGAACTACATCAAAATAAAAAGCTTCTGCATAGCAAAAGAAACCATCAACAAAACAAAAAGGGAGCCCACTGCATGGGAGAACATATTTGGCAATGATACATCTGATAAAGGGTTAATATCCAAAATATATAAGGAACTCATACGACTTGACAAAAGGAAGACAAACAATCCAATTTAAAAATGAGAAATGGACCTAAATAGACACTTCTCTAAAATGGACATACAGATGGCCAAGAGACATATGAAAAAAAAATGCTCAAAGTCACTGATCATCAGAGAGATGCAAATTAAAATGACAATAAGGTATCACCTCACACCTGTCAGAATGACTACCATTCACAAATCAACAAGTGACAAGTGCTGGTGAGGATGTGGAGAAAAGGGAACCCTAGTGCACTGCTGGTGGAAATGCAGACTGGTGTGGCCATTATGGAAAACAGTATGGAGTTTCCTAAAAAAAACAAAACAAAACAAAACAAAAAAACATATATATATATATATATATATATATATATATATATATATATGGAACTGACATTTTACCCAGTGATCCCACTTCTAGGAATATAATCTAAGAAACCTGAAACACCAATCAGAAAGAATGTATGCACCCCTATGTTCATAGCAGCACAATTTACAATAGTTAAGATCTGGACACAGCCCAAGTGACCATCAGTAGATGAGTGGATAAAAAGCTGTGGTTCATTTATACCATGGAACACTATGCAGCAGTAAAAAAGAAGGATCTCTTACCCTTTGAGACAGCATGGAGGGACCTGGAGAGTATCATGCTAAGTGAAATAAGCCAGTCAGAGAAAGACCAGTATCACATGATCTCACTCATATGTGGAATCTAGGTAACAAAATAAACTGATGAAAGGAGTGGATGCAGAGACATGGAAGCCTGGAACAGAGTGCGGAATCTCAGAGGGAAGGCTGGGGAGGGTGGGTGGGTGGGAAGTGATCAAACAAAGAATTTGTATGCATATATGCACGACCCATGGACATAGACAATAGGGTGGTGGAGGCCTGGGGCAGGAGCAAGCGTGGGCTGGGGTAGTCAACGGGAAAAGGGTACAAATTGTAATACTTTCAACAATAAAGATTAAAAAGAGAGAGAGAGAGAAATTATCTAACTACTTTAGGAAGAGCAACCTACTACGAGAAGGAGAGGAGAGGGAAAGGAGAAAAAGGGCCGACTCAAAGAAACCCCAAGCCTATGAAAAAACTGGGCATTAGAATAGAGGAAGTTAAAAGGACACCTAGTTATATCAGGGCAAAAAGGCCTTCTCCAAGACACAGTTGATTCACACTATCAAGAATTTATGGCAAAGCAAGACTTCTCAAGGGAGCCGGGGGGGAAGTGACTAATTTACAAAGGAAACATCATTAGAGTATCATCACATTTTTAAATAGAAACATTACAAGTCAGGAGAGAATAAAAGAAAATATTTAAAATATTGAAAGAGAAACTGCTGCCAGTAGTAATTGTGTTCTTTCACAGAGTCAGCAAGAAAAAATATTTCAGGAGACACACATGGGGATGAGGTACAATGGTACGTTTCATGGAGGTGGAAATAGAAGGCCGCCCCTCGTCCTCGGTGCCCCATGTCCATCCATCCCGCCATGGAGAAAAATCCAGCCTTGGCTTCATCAAAGCCAAAACTAAGGCCAGTGTCCACAGGTTCTGTGCCATTGGTCCGGCATCAGAGGCCTTAGTCCCCGTCCAGGTAGATCAGCACTGTTCCCAGCTGCAATCTGGTGCGGTGCTGCGGTACCCAGGCTCCCACTCGGAGCCTGCGTTCAGAGTCCACACTGCTGCCAGGGCCACACGGTTGCTGTGGAGAGAGAATGCTCACAAACAGGGGAGCAGGTGGTCCTGGCGGGGAGAGAGCTTCTTTGTTAAGCTGGGATTACACTCTCTTGGACTTGGGAAGACCAGATGCTGTTTTCAATCAACTGCCTCAGTGTTTGAGGCTTGTGATGGGTCCACCCCATAACCAAACTATTTCTTGATCTTCAGGGTTGTGTCTTATCCAATCTGATCCCTTTACCAGGCTAGACTGACAGGCCTCTATGGTCACCATTTTGGCTTCTACTGAGCATGTGCTTACCTCTCCTTTATGGTTTTATCCTTCCCCTGGTGACCTGTGGGAATTGCTTGGTGGTTCCCTGAGGAGTGTGTGAAGCTGTTACTTCCCAGGGAAGCAAGCAGGCTCAGTGTCCAGTTCAGCTCCCAACCCCATCAGGCTCAACAATGTCTGATTCCCTTTGCTTCCTTCCTTGATTAATATCTATCTACCTACCCTAATAAAAACATCAGCCAAGGATGATATATCCAGCAAAGTTGAACTTAAAATATAAAGTAGATAAAAAGTCTTTCCCAAACAAAAGCTGAGGGGATTTATCACCACATGACCTACATTACAAGAATTGTTATAAAAAGCTCTTCTACCAGACACAAAAACGCAAAACTAGACAAAATTTTGAGTAGACTGACAGACAGAAGCAGGAAACTACAAATGTACTTCAGAATAGGATATTAAACAATAAGCCTAACCCTGGATGGTATGGCTCAGTTGATTGAGCGTTGTCCCATGTATGCCCTGAGAGGTCACCAGTTCAGTTCTTGGTCATGGTACCTGTCCAGATTGTGGGCTCAATCCCCAGTAGGAGGTCTTTAGGAGGCAGCTGATCAATGCGTCTCTCTCTCATCAATGTTTCTCTCCCTCTCTCTTCTTCTCTCTAAAATCAATAAAAACATATTTAAAAATAAGAAGATCAGGAAATATTAAGAAATAACCTTAACTACAGCAATATGGTAATAAAGGCACAAAATAAAAAGGGATAACTTGTGACAACAAAAATCATAAAAGGGGAGGAGGAAAAGGACTAAATGAGTACAAGTGAAGGAAGATAGGAGATAATCAGAAGAAGAAGGACTATTGTATATAAGAGACATTTTATACAAACCTAATCTTAACCACAAATAAAAAATCCAGAGCTGATACACAAATCATAAAAAAAGGGAAACAGAAAGAAAATCAAAGAAAGTCACTAACTTAAAATATCAGACAGAATCATAAGGGAAAAGAAACAATGGAAATGCTGAAGAATCAGAAAGCAGAAGATATCAATAATCCCCCTAAATGTCTGAAATCACCAACCAGAAGGAGCAGAGCAGCGGGATGGGTTAACACACAAGACCTAAGCACATGCTGCTACAGGAGACACATCCAAGATCCAAAGATAGACAGGCTCAAAGTGAAGGGGAGGAAGATGATGCCTCAAGTTAATGGCATCTGAAGAAAAGGGGCAAGCAGTACTTGTATCCGATAAAATAGATTTCACGATAAGAAAGCCAGCAAGAGACAAGAATGGACATTTTATAACAACGCATCAAGAAGACATAACACTTGCCTGGATGGTGTGGCTCAGTGATTGAGCATCGACCTATGAACCAGGAGGTCACACTTTGATTCCCAATCAGGACACATGCTGGGTTGCAGGCTTGATCCTCAGTGTGGGATGTGCAAACAGCAGCCCATCTATGATTCTCTCGCATCATTGTTGTTTCTATCTCTCTCTCCCTCTCCCTTCCTTTCTGAAATAAAGAGAAGACTCAATAAAATCAAATGAAAGGAGAGAAGTTTAAATGAACAACACAGAAATACAAAGGACTATACAGAATACTATGAATGGCTAAACA
The DNA here is from genome assembly GCA_026230045.1 of Corynorhinus townsendii. Classification (NCBI taxonomy): domain Eukaryota; kingdom Metazoa; phylum Chordata; class Mammalia; order Chiroptera; family Vespertilionidae; genus Corynorhinus; species Corynorhinus townsendii. The sequence goes on along the minus strand of JAPDVU010000004.1, from coordinate 98,645,692 downwards.
CCACCAAATTTGACTGTTGTATCATAAATCAACAAATGAGATACAAGACACTTTAATGAGCCAATTAATTAGGAGTCATTTATTGTGTGCGGCCCAAAGAAAGGTGTCTCTTCCAAATCTCTGAGCACCACATACAAGAAGTCTTCAGTATTTATACTTTTCGAGCCTCTTTGTTTGCAGATATTACAAAGGGCTCTGTGTGAGTTATTGTTACAGACAGTTGTAACCTTGAATACATAATGAGTTTGTACTTGGCATAATAATATGGGAATTGTTATCAGTACTAGTTTATTACATTGGATGGCTAGCTTGCAAGGTCAGACAGTTAAGTTTATCTTTGTCTATTATTTGAACTAAAAAAGTCATTTTACAGAATAACAGACTGTCTTAAAGTGACAGAGTTTACAGGACTAGGGACTATCTAACAATAGCAGAGAGTTTCAAACAGCAGTTTTTTATGCAAGATGGAGGTTACTATGCTTCATGATTACCTGGAAGAAATGAATGAGTTCTTGGACATACTAGTACACAGCCTTCCTAGACTGAACCAGGGAGACATGGAAACCCTAATAGACCAGTCAGTAGTACAGAAATTGAACAGTCATCAAAAACCTCTCAAAAAACAAAAATCCCGCAAAAGATTACTTCACTGGTAAATTCTACTGAACTGCATCCAGCACGGCCAGTGGTGAACTTGAGGAGGGGTGGTGAAGGATTAAAGAAAACAGACAAGAGAATACAGTGGGGACCAAGTGCATCACTGTGCCTGGATGAGGAAACAGAGACCCTGCCAGTAAGCAGGATCTTTATTTTATAGTCAGATCACACAAAGCAAAACAAGGGCAAGATGTTTACAATGTTCTGGGGAGTTTCAAATCTGCTTCTTTCCTGTTGTTGCCATTCTCTGCTTTGTTTTGACAGCACTTGCTGCACACCCCCTCCCACCCCCGCAGCCCACATCCCTTAGCTACCTAGGACTACATGGTCGGACTATAAGGTCAAGCTTATAACCATAGCCTTTTGGCTATAATTGTGCTGGAAGGGCTTTGCCCTCCAAGCTGGGACTTGTATGTGGCTTTGCAATAAGTCAGTCCGAGGCTTGATCCTGTCCAAATGCTATAGCCACTCTCCACATTCTACCAAACATTCAGAGAAGATCTAATAGCTATCCTTCTCAACCTCCTCCAAAAAAACTGAAGAAGAGGCGATATTTCCTAATGAATTTTACAAGGTCAACATTACCCTATACCAAAACAAGGCAAGGACAACACAAAAAATAAAATTACATGCCAATATTTCTGATGAACATAGATGCAAAAATCCTAAATAAATTACTAGCAAATCAAATACAAAAATACAGTGAAAGGCTCATACATCACGATCAAGTGGGGCTCATTGCTGGGATGTAAGAATGGTTTAACAGCCACATATCAATCAATGTGATACATCACATAAACAAAATAAAAGATAAACATTATGTGATCAAATCAATTAATACAGAAAAAGCATTTAACAAGATATGGCATCCATTTATTATTAAAACACTCAATAATATAGGTATAGAAGGGAAGTACCCCAATATAATGAAGGCCATATGTGACAGCCCTCAGCTAGCATCATTCTCAATGGTGAAAACTGGAAGCTTTCCCTCTGAGATCAGGAACAAGACTAGGATGTCCATTCATTTCACACTGGAAGTCTAGCCAGAATAGTCAGGCAAGAGAAATAAATAAAAGGCATACATTGGGAATGAAGAAATAAAACTGTCACTGTTTTCAGATGACATGATTTTACATACAGAACACCTTAAAGACTACACACACAAACACACACACACAATGATCCTATCTAATAAAAGAGCAATACGCAAATTAACCATCACTCTACCACACCCACCAGCCAATCAGGAGCGAGTATGCAAATTAACCCAACCAAGATGGCTGCAGCCATGGAGAGAGCAGGAGGCTTGGGTTTCCCCGGCAATGGAGGAAGGCAAGCTTTCTGCACACCCTGGCAGGCCCAGGCCTCCACTTAAGGCTACAAAGTTTCAATTATAGAAGATAAATATATCCCAACAAAAATGGCTGTGGCCACAGAGTGAGCAGGAGGCTTGGCTCCACTCAAAGCTACAAAATTTCAATTATAGAAGATAAATAAATCCCAGGTCCCAGGGCCTCGGCTCGGGTCACCGGGGGGCATGGCTGGCCTGAAAACCACCACAGGCCCCTCGCCCAGGCAGCCCCACACCCCAAGCGAACCCCCAACCTGATCCAGGACACCCTTCAGGGCAAACCAGCTGGCCCCCACCCATGCACCAGGCCTCTATCCTATCTAATAAAAGAGTAATATGTAAATTGACCATCATTCCAACACACAAGATGGTTGCCACAAGATGGCCAGCAGGGGAGGGCAGTTGGGAGGGACCAGGACTGCAAGGGAGGGCAGTTGTGGGCAATCAGACCAGCAGGGGAGGGCAGTTGGGAGGGACCAGGCCTGCAAGGGAGGGCAGTTGGGGGCAATCAAGCCTGTAGGGGAGGGCAGTTAAGGGTTACCAGGCCGGCAGAGGAGGGAAGTTGGAGGCACCCGGGCCTGCAGGGAAGGGCAGTTGGGGGGGACCAGGCCTGTAGGTGAGGGCAGTTAGAGGTGACCAGGCCTGCAGGGGAGGGCAGTTAGGGGACCAGGCCTCCAGGGGAAGGCAGTTAGGGGCAAACAGGCTGGCAGGGGAGCAGTTAGGCATCAATCAGGCTGGCAGGGGAGTGGTTAGGGGGTGATCAGGCTGGCAGGTAGAAGCGGTTAGGGACAATCAGGAAGGCAGGCAGGTGAGCAGTTGGGAGCCAGCAGTCCTGGATTGTGAGAGGGATGTCCGACTGCCCGTTTAGGCCCAATCCCAGTAGGACAGCCTAAACGGGCAGTTGGACATCTCTCAAAGGGGTCCCAGATTGGAGAGGGTGCAGGCTGGGCTGAGGGCCACACACTCCCCCTCCCCCATGCACGAATTTCATGCACTGGGCCTCTAGTCTCTATATATAAAAGTCTACGTGACCATTACACGTCAGTTGCTATGACACACACTGACCACCAGGGGGCAGACACTCAATGCAAGAGCTGCCCCCTTGTGGTTAGTGTGCTCCCACAGCCAACCTCCCACGGCCAGGCAGCCTTGATTGGCCCTGATTCTGGCCAGGCCGAGGGACCCCACTCGTGCATGAATTTGTGCACTGGGCCTCTAGTCTATATATATAAAAGCCTAATATGCTAATTGTCCCTCTAAATGTCCCACTAGTCACTAGGATGTGCACTGACCACCAGGGGGCAGATGCTCCAACCAGTAGGTTAGCTTGTTGCTGGGGTCCGGCTGATCGGGACTGGGCAAGACAGGCCGGATATGACTTGGAGCCCTCCTGCGGTCCCTCCCTGGCTCTGATCGTGCACTGGTGGGGTCCCTTTGCCTGACCTGTGCCCTCTTGCAATCCAGGACCCCTGAGGGGATGTCGGAGAGCCAGTTTCGGCCCTCTCCCCGCAGGCCATGCCAAGGGACCCCACCGGTGCATGAGTCCATGCACCGGGCCTCTAGTTAGAAATAACAAACAAATACAGTAAAGTTACAGTATATTAAATAAATGTACAAAAAGCTGTTGCATTTCTATATACTAACAATGAAATATCAGAAAGAGAAATAAAGAAAACAATTTGATTTAAAATTTCAATAAGTGGGTAAAATATCTAGAAATAAAATTAGCACAGGTTCTGAAAGACCTGTAACTAAAAACTATAAGACATTGTTGCCTTGACCAGTTTGGCTCAGTGGATAGAGTGTCGGCCTGCGGACTGAAGGGTCCTAGGTTCGATTCCGGTCAAGGGCATGTACCTTGATTGCTGGCACATCCCCACTAGGGAGTGTGCAGGGGCTGATTAATGTTTCTCTCTCATCAATGTTTCTGACTCTCTCTCCCTCTCCCTTACTCTCTGTAAAAAATTAATAAAATATATATTTTTTAAAAGGCACTGTTGTCAGAAATTGAAGAAATGGAAAGATATTCCATAGTCATAGGCTGGAAGAATTAATAGTATTAAAATGGCCATATTACCTAAAGCAACATACTGATTTAATTCAATCTCTATTCAAATCACAATGGCATTTTTCACAGAAATAGAACAAAAAAATCTTCAAATTTGTATGGAACCTCAAAAGATCCCAAGTAGCCAAAGCAATCCTGAGTAAAAAGAACAAAGCTTTGGGCATCACACTCCCTGACTTCAAACTACACTACAAAGCTGCAGTAATAAAAACAGTGTGGTATGGTAAAACACAGATACCCAGACCAGTGTAATAGAACTGAGAGCCCAGAAATAAACCCATATGTATTAATTTTCCACGAAGGAGGCAAAATCATGCAATGGGAAAGGAAAGTTGTTTTAATAAATGGTGGTGGGAAAGCTGGGACACCACATGAAAAGAATGAAACTGGACTGCTATCTGAAATCATACACAAAAGTTAACTCAAAATGGATTACAGGCTTAACTATGAGACCTGAAATGATATGATCCAGCAAAGAACACAGAGGCACCAAACTTGTGGACCTTGATCTCAGAGAAGTCTTCGTGATGCGAGGGAACTAAAAGCAAAGATAAATGAATTATAACAAATCAAACTAAGAAGCTTCTGCACAGCAAAAGAAACCATCAACAGGACAAAAAGGCAGCCATCCAAGTGGGAGACGGTGTTAGAAGTGATACCTCTGATAAGGGGCTAATAGCCAAAATATACAAAGAACTCATACAACCATAAAACAAACAATTTAATTAAAAATTGAGCAGGACATACTTGAATAGACACTTTTCCAAAGAAGACATAAAGATGGCCAGCAGATATATTCAATGATGCTCAACATCACTAGTTATAAGAAAAATGCAAATCAAAACCAGAGTGAGATACCACCTCACACCAGTTAGAATGGTTGTTACATATTTTTTTTAAATGGCAAGAAATAACAGGTGCTGGCGAGGATGTGGAGAAAAGGAACCCTCGTACACTGTTGCTGGGAAGGCAGACTGGTGCAGCCACTGATGAAAGCAGTATGGAGTTTCTAAAAAAATTAAAAATAGAGCTACCAGATGACCCAACAAAGCCTTTTGGGTATCTAATCTCCCAAACTGAAAACACTTATTTGTAAAGATATATGTAACCCTATAGTCATTGCAACATTATTCACAGTAGCCAAGACTTGAAACCAACCAAAGTGTCCTTTGACGAATGAGTAGATAAAGAAGATGTGATACATTTGTGTTGAAACACTACTCAGCCAAAAAAAAAAAAAAGATAAAATATTGCTATTTGGGACAATGTGAATGGATTTTGATCATATTTGTTCATTGAAATAAGTTTGATGGAAAAGGAGAACCATATGATATCACTTATAGTGGGATATAAAACAGAAAGTATAAATGAATAAACAAAACCAACCAACCAACCAACAAAAAACCAAACTCACAGTTACAGACGACAGAGTAGGAGTTACCAGAGCAGAAGGGGTGGGAGAGGACCAGGATGGTAAAGGGGGTCGAATATATGGTGATGGAAGGAGACTGGACTTTAGCTGATGAGCACACAATAGAGTTTACTGATGTCTTATTTTGAAGATGTACACCTGGAATTTATATAATGTTAGTATCAACTGATGTCACCCCAATACTTTTAATAAAATAAAATGAATAAAAAGACTAGGTGGCTACAGTACTTGGTTAAGGACAGAAAAGCCAGGTACAGGAAAGCGTGTGTGATCTGCTAAAATTTGTGCGAAAGGGAAAAAATATTACGTTGCTGGCAGATGCATAAAATGTCTTTTGAAGAATAAACAAGAAAGTGATAGCTTGGTTCCCCATCAGGGACGGGACTGGGGGAGAGCACGACTTCTTACCTTCCTGAAGCTTTTGAATTTTGAACCAAATAAAAACATAAATCAAAAGATAATTTCAAAGGAGACAAAACACACACACACAGACTGAAAACTTTTTTAGGGGAGAAACTATTGCCTAAGGCACATAATGACTTCCGGAATCTGCAGAGAGCAGACACTGGGAATGTGTCTCCATGGGAATTATGCTAAAAACCAGTGGCTCCCAAAGCGTGGTCCTGGACTAGCCGCAGCAGCATCACATGGAACTTTTTAGAAACAGTTCTGGTCTCCGCTTCACCAACTGTTTAAGTAGATGCAGGGGAGCTCAGAGATGCAGTACAGCTCCAGCCATGAGGGCATCTGGGAAATGTCGAACTCCCTATGTTTCACCTTCTGTGACTGTTTAACTCTCTGAAGCCAGGCGTGACTCACACCCAAGAAGGTGAATGCCCCGCTGAGATGGATGTCGTGCCCCCAGGAAAGAGGTTAATGAATGTATAGAGTGTGGATAGCTATTGATTATCTGTTAACTTAGAAATGCTTGCTCTGCCCAGCCGGTGTGGCTCAGTAGTTGAGCCTCGACCTATGAACCAGGAATTCAGTTTGATTCCGTGGTCAGGGCATATGCCTGGGTTGTGGGTTCCATCCCCAGCCCATCAATGATTCTCTCTCATCACTGATGTTTCTATTTCTCTCTCCCTCTCCCTTCCTCTCTGAAATCAATAAAAATTTACTTAAAAAAGGAAAACTTTTTAAAAACTATGATAGAAATAATTCTTTTACTTTCATTAAGATAAAACCTTCTTTAAAAATTGTTATTCCATGAACAAGTATGTTTACTATCGTTTTAATTCAGTATATTGTTTCATTTTTAACTGAATACTCTTTCCTTAAATATCTGCTTTTGCTCATTAAAAGGTAAAATAGGGCCTGGCCAGTGTGGATCAGTTAGTTGGGTGTTGTCTTGTGCACCAAAGGTGGTGGGTTCGATTCCTGGTCAGGGTCCCTGTGGAGGCAACCGATCAATGTTTCTCTCTCCTTTCCTCTTTCTAAAATAATTTTTAAAAAAAACTATTAAAAAAGAAAATGATAAAATAGGGCAGGATTAATTAACAAAAGCAGTAATTTGGTTAAAAAAAATTGATCAAATCTTGGTTTTAAGTAAGGATGCCCAATCTACAAGGCGGTTTTGGAGGTCAGACACAATGTTTGTAGCTCCATGATGCCCTCTCGTGTCCTGGAGACTCAAGATCCCAATAGTTAGAAAATAAATCACTTAGGTCAAGGATTCCTGATTGCAACCATTTGCTAAAACTTCAGGTCCTCGTTGGTTGCATCATTGGCCAAAACAGCCAAGTGCAGTAGAGTGAAGCCTGGAGGTCTGGGCACTGAGTGGTGGGGAGGACCTGAGGGTGCAGGGCCAGAATGTGGGGTTGCAGGCAGCCCCAGGTGCTGTGTGGAAGGGACTGTCTGGATCACCCTCTCTGACCTCCACTTCTTGTCCCTAGTGGCCATCTGCCCCTGGGCGGGTATGGTGCATTCCTACCCCTCTGGCTCCTGGCCCTCTCCCAACCCTTCTCTGATATCAGAAACCAAACCGCTGGCTGGGGCAGTGGTCCTGAGTGTGCGCCTTTCCGGGTGACACCAGACCTCCCAAGCCAGAAGCACGGGTGGGCCCAGTGCCCGGCACTTAGCGAGCTCTCCGGCAGCATCCTGCTTTCAAATCAGGCTTCTCTCTCGCAAGTCTCAGCATCTAGTAGCTGGGGTTCTGAACAGTCCAATGTCCAGACTCACTTTCTTGCCAGGAAGCACTTGGCTCCTTAATTAGCTGAGCCCTGGCCCTACCCAGGGAAAGGGGTTCATGGCCCTGAGTGCCCGTGGGCTCCCACTTACCCCTCGAAGTGCAGCTCACACATGGTCTGTTCCACTCAGGTTCTGAGACTGCTTGGTCAGAGCTGATGATCTGCATTTACATCCACAAAGCGTGTACAGCACGTGCCGTCCCTGTACAGTCTCCTCACCCGTCTATACCTGATGAGACTGTGACAACCTTGAGGGTTCTGTCAGCCCCCGTGCCTCCTAAAGTCAATGCCAGCACATAGTAGGTGTTTCCTACATGTTTCCCAAGTAAATGAATTGCCTCCAGCCAAGACAGAGAACAGGAACAGGAAACTACAACCCATAAGTGGCTGGGAGAAGGTTTTCTGAGTCCCAGTGTTGGGCCACAGAGACCACTGAAGTTTGTTTCTGGAATATTCTCGTCCATGCTTTCCTCTCCTCGGGCACTTCCCCGGCTCCCCAAGCCCATCTGGTACCACCACCTTCAGGACTGCCTCCCCACCAGCCAGGTGCCAACCTAGGAGGATGGGGAGGATGGGGAGGATGGGGAGGATGGGAGGATGTGGAGGATGCGAAGATGGGGAGGATGGGAGCATGGGAGGATGGGAGGATGGAGAGGATGGGAGGATGGGAGGATGGGGAGGATGGGAGGATGGGAGGATGGAGAGGATGGGAGGATGGGGAGGATGGGAGGATGGGAGGATGGGAGGATGGGAGGATGGGGAGGATGGGAGGATGGGAGGATGGGAGGATGGGAGGATGGGAGGATGGGAAGGATGGGAGGATGGGAGGATGGGGAGGATGGGAAGGATGGGGAGGATGGGAGGATGGGAGGATGGGGAGGATGGGAGGATGCAGAGGATGGGAGGATGGGAGGATGCGGAGGATGGGAGGATGGGAGGATGGGAGGATGGGGAGGATGGGAGGATGCGGAGGATGGGAGGATGGGAGGATGCGGAGGATGGGAGGATGGGAGGATGGGAGGATGGGGAGGATGGGAGGATGGGAGAATGGGAGGATGGGGAGGATGGGAAGATGGGGAGGATGGGAGGATGGGGAGGATGGGAGGATGGGAGGATGGGAGGATGGGGAGGATGGGAAGATGGGGAGGATGGGAGGATGGGGAGGATGGGAGGATGGGAGGATGGGGAGGATGGGAGGATGTGGAGGATGGGAGGATGGGAGGATGTGGAGGATGGGAGGATGGGAGGATGCGGAGGATGGGAGGATGGGAGGATGGGAGGATGGGGAGGATGGGAGGATGCGGAGGATGGGAGGATGGGAGGATGCGGAGGATGGGAGGATGGGAGGATGGGAGGATGGGGAGGATGGGAGGATGGGAGGATGGGGAGGATGGGAGGATGCGGAGGATGGGAGGATGGGAGGATGCGGAGGATGGGAGGATGGGAGGATGGGAGGATGGGGAGGATGGGAGGATGGGAGGATGGGAGGATGGGGAGGATGGGAGGATGGGAGGATGGGAGGATGGGGAGGATGGGAGGATGGGAGGATGGGGAGGATGGGAGGATGCGGAGGATGGGGAGGATAGGGAGGATGTCTGCCTTCCCTGGAGCTCCGTGCCCAGCTGAGACACAGGTGCATTCCAGTGGAGTTTGAATGACGTAGTCGGGAGTCCCGGCGGGATGGTGGTCGGCCTTGACTTGACGTCAAGAAGTGGATAGGAAGAATCTTCTAAAAACCGCCGAGAAACTTGATGACACTTCTGAGGAGCTTAGTGAGACCTTCAAGGACCTTAATGAGAATTCCAAAAAAATGGAAAAGGATCAGTCAGAAATGAAGCATACCCTGTCTGAAATAAAGAATATACAGAAACTCAACTGTAGATCAACATACCCCAAGAATCAAACCAAAGATCTGAAATATGTGGAAACAAAAAACATCCAACCAGAAAAACAAAAAGAAAAAAGAATCCAAAAATATGAAGATAATGTAAGGAGCCTCTGGGACAACTTTAAGCGAAACAATATCCGAATTTTTGGGGTGCCAGAAGAAGGGAGAGAGCAAAATATTGAAAACCTATTAGAAGAAATAATGACAGAAAACTTTCCCTACCTGGTGAAAGAAATAGACTTACAAGTTCAGGAAGCGCACAGAACCCCATACAAGAGGAACCCAAAGAGGACCACACCAAGACACATCATAATTAAAATGCCAAGGGCAAAAGACAAAGAGAGAATATTAAAAGCAGCAAGAGAAAAACGGTTAGTTACCTACAAGGGAGTACCCATACGACTGTCAGCTGATTTCTCAGCAGAAACTATGCAGGCCAGAAGGGAGTGGCAAGAAATATTCAAAGTGATGAACAGCAAGAACCTACAACCAAGATTACTCTACCCAGCAAAGCTATCATTCAGAGTTGAAGGTCAGATAAAGAGCTTCACAGACCAGAAAAAGCTAAAGGAGTTCATCGCCACCAAACCAGGATTACATGGAATGCTGAAGGGTATTCTTTAAGAAGAGGAAGAAGAAGAAAAAGGTAAAGATAAAAATTATGAACAACAAAATGACATCAAATACATACCTACCAACAAGTGAATCTGAAAATCAAGTGAATGAAAAATCTGAAGAACAGAATGGACTGGTGAATATAATAGAATCAGGGACATAGAAAGGGAGTGGACTGACGATTCTCAGGGGAAGCAGGTGTGAGGGGTGCGGGAAGAGATTGGACAAAAATCTTACTCCTATGGATGAAGACAGTGGCGGGGGGTAAGGGCATGGGGTGGGGTGGGGAATCAGGTGGAGGGGAGCTATGGGGGAAAAAAAAGAGGAACACCTGTAATAATCTGAACAAAAAGATTTAATTAAGAAAAACAAGAAGAAGAAAAAAGAAGTGGATAGGCATTTCTTTCTTTTCCTTTTTTTTAATACAGTGAGTCACCTTTCTCCCGGGTTAGAACAAGGTGCACTCTGCACAGTAGAGCGCAGGACAGGGCCTCGAGTGGGAAGGCAGTGCCGGCCCTTCAGGTAGCTTTGCCTCAGAGAAGTCACTGCCGCACAACAGGGGCCTCCCTCTTCCTGCCTCTCCTCTCCTCTGCAAAGGAAGGTCCTTATTCATCTTTCACCTCATCTGTGCTCTCCCTTCCCCTCCCCGTCCTCTCCTCCCCTCCTCCTCTCTTTCTCTCCCCCCCCCATCTTGCTGTCATGTAACATACCATGACCATGAAGACAATTCATGCTTATTGCCCCTCCCAATGCTGCTTCTCCCCCTGCCCTTGAGAGAGAAGCAGACAGGGCTGGGGCACCTGGGAAGGTCCTCTAAGGCAGAGCTATGGAGGGCTCCGGGTGTCCTGTCCAGGCGGTGACCGGAGGGAGGGCACAGGCATGCTGGGCTGGGCTGGGCTAGGCTGGGCTGGGAGTCCAGGGAACTCCGAGCAGTCTGCCTCCTTCCCCTCCTCAGCCAACCTGCCCCTCCCACTAGAGTTTTGCTCCCACATCCTGAAAGCTCCTCACTTTAAACTTTCTCTGAAGTTTCTCTTGAGACTGCATATGAATTTAAAGTTTAAGAAAAGTTTTCTTTCGACTATGGAACAATTTCACTTCACTGCCACCCCTGCTCTGGCCTAGCCCATAAGTGAGTGCTGGATCCCACAAGAAAGGGCAGGCACATCCGTGTACACGTAGAATGCCTATGTGCACACAGCTAGGGGGAGAGTGTGGAGGGGCGTCTTGGATCGTGGGAGGCTGGGGTCAGTGCACTCAAGGACATTGGCCAGGTGGCCTTCGCAAGCCTGAGGACAGGGTACTGAGGGAGAGGGTTACCACACCCGCCTGATGGAATCAGGGAGCAGTGCAAAGGAAAACACTGTACTTAGCCTTTCCCTTTTCAGGCTTGGGTGTCCTAGGCCAGGGAGAGCGGGAAGCTGCCTACAGTAACCACACAGGACCCTATAGGTGGGAGCAGAATTGGAGTTAAGACCTAAGGATCTCATTCCTCCCCAACCTGCCTAGGCTCAGGGTGGGGACAGTCTGACTAGGAATGAAGGAGTGGATAAGGGCCCTCTCTGCCCCTCAGCCGCCTCCTGCTCAGTGGGCACGCTCACCGCAGCCGCTCCCTCGCACAGGGGTGTGTGTGTGGGGGTGGGGGCGGGAAGGGGGTCTAATGCTGGGTGCTCTGTTGGGTTTGAACTTTGGGGCCAGGAAAGGATCCATGGTCCTCTGTCCTTGCATTCCTGGCTCACACCCATCCTAGGCCCATAAGAGGGGACAAAAGGGGACCTGCTGGTGCCCAGACCCTGCACCTGAGGGCTAGCAGGAAACAACTCCCAGCCAGCCCCCTTTCCTCCCACTGCCTCTCGGTAGATCGCCTTTCCCTCCTGTGCCTCAGGCCCACCTTGGCTCCTCAACATACCACCTAAAGGTCCTTTCTGCTCCCACAGTGAGAAATGTGGGGAAGAATGAGGGAGAGGAAGTAGGAGAGGTGTGCCCATTCTCTATGCATAGAAGTAACCCCACCTCCCCTAGAGCGGGGAGATGCAGCCAGCCCCAACCTCAACCCCCACCCCTCACCAGGAAGAGGAGCCAGAGGAGCCAGACATATGACAGGCAGCCAGAGTGTGCGCACAAGCACACATGCACACACTTGCACACGCACACAGGTGAGTAAGTGGGTAGATCTGGGGTGTTGTTCTTGCCTCTCCCCTGGAGGGAAGGGAAGGGAGTGGTCCAACTCCCTCCTGCCTCCCCTGGCTCAGGCTTTCTTAGGTGGAGAGCCAATGTGGTGAGCTCTTCCTCCGAGGGCTGAGGGCTGCCACAAAGGGTCTGGTTAGCTTGGTGGCCAGCTCATCCTCTCAGAGACCTTCAGAACGAGGGTTCTCTCCTCAGCCACCACAGTGAGCAGGCCAGGACAGTTAGAGGTCTCAAAGTCTCAATGCAGGAGAGGGCATCCATCCAGCTCGCTGTGGCTCTCAGGAAGCTAAATCAGGACACCTAGATTGTTTCCACGTCTTGCCTATTTGAATAATGCTGACATGAGCATAGGAGTACTGTCCATATGTCTTTACAAATAAGTACTTGCAAATCTGGGGGGTAGATACCCAGAAAAGGGATAACTGTGTCATCCAGTAGCTCTATTCTTACTTTTTTGAGGAACCTGCATACTGTTTTCCATAGCGGTTGCACCAGCTTACATTCCCACCAACAGTGTATATGGGCTCCCTTTACTCCATATCCTCTCCAAACTCGTTATTACAAGTCTTATGATAATAGCCATTCTGACAGGGGCGTGGTGGTATCTCATTGTGTTTTTGTTTGTTTTATTAATCCTCACCTGAGGATATTTTTTCCATTGATTTTTAGAGAGAATGAAAGGGGGGGGGTAAGAGAGAGAGAGAGAAAGACATCAATTAGTTGCCTCCTGCATGTGCCCCAACCAGGACCAGGGATCGAGCCTGCCACGGAGGTACTTACCCCTGACTGGAATCAAACTGGCAACCCTTCATCCGAGGGCCAGTACTCTAACCCCTGAGCCAAACCAGCGAGGGCTCATTGTGTTTGTTTGTTTGCTTGTTTTAACACGTTAAGTGCCAAGCCTGTTTTGTCTTCCTTTCCGTTTCGCCTGCGATATTTGATTTCACCGATATGCTGGCTGTACCAGTGACTGACGAGGTCCGGACAGAAAGTATAGTGTCAGTCACCCGTGACTGACATGGTGCTTAAGGTGTTAATATATTTTTATTGATTTCAGAGAGGAAGGGAGATGCACAGAGAAAGAGAAACATCACTGATGAGAGAGAATCATTGATCGGCTGCCTCCTGCATGACCCCCCACTGAGGATCAAGTCCAAAACCCAGGCATATGCCCTGACCAGGAATCAAACTGTGACCTCCTGGTTCATAGGTCAATGCTCAACCACTGAGCCATGCCAGCTTGGCTCATTGTGGTTTTGATTTGCATTTTCCTTATAGCTAGTGAATTGAACATCTTTTCATATATCTGTTGGCCATCTATATATCTTCCTTGGAAAACTGTCTATTCAGGTCCTCTGCCCATTTTTTTAAATCTTTATTGTTGAAAGTATTACATATGTCCCCCCTTTTCCCCCATTAACCCCCTCTCTGCCCATTTTTAAATTGAATTGTTTGTTTTGTTGTTGTTGAGTTGTATGAGTTCTTTGGCTATTAGTCCCTTATCAGAGGTATTGCTTCAAACACCTTCTTCCATTTGGTTAGTTGACTTTTTTTTTTTTTTAATGTTACTTCTGAGAGCTCCAATTCTTTTCTTTTTTTAAATAAATCTTTATTGTTCAGATTATTACAGATGTTCCTCTTTTTTTTCCCCCATAGCTCCCCTCCACCTGATTCTCCACCCCACCCCATGCCCTTACCCCCTGCCACTGTCTTCATCCATAGGAGTAAGATTTTTGTCCAATCTCTTCCCGCACCCCTCACACCTGCTTCCCCTGAGAGTCATCAGTCCACTCCCTTTCTATGTCCCTGATTCTATTATATTCACCAGTCCATTCTGTTTTCAGATTTTTATTCACTTGATTTTTAGATTCACTTGTTGGTAGGTATGTATTTGATGTCATTTTGTTGTTCATAATTTTTATCTTTACCTTTTTCTTCTTCTTCCTCTTCTTAAAGAATACCCTTCAGCATTTCATGTAATCCTGGTTTGGTGGTGATGAACTCCTTTGGCTTTTTCTGGTCTGTGAAGCTCTTTATCTGACCTTCAACTCTGAATGATAGCTTTGCTGGGTAGAGTAATCTTGGTTGTAGGTTCTTGCTGTTCATCACTTTTAATATTTCTTGCCACTCCCTTCTGGCCTGCATAGTTTCTGCTGAGAAATCAGCTGACAGTCGTATGGGTACTTCCTTGTAGGTAACTAACCGTTTTTCTCTTGCTGCTTTCAAGATTCTCTCTCTGTCTTTTGCCCTTGGCATTTTAATTATGATGTGTCTTGGTGTGGTCCTCTTTGGATTCCTTTTGTTTGGGGTTCTGTGCACTTCCTGGACTTGTAAGTCTATTTCTTTCACCAGGTAGGGAAAGTTTTCTGTCATTATTTCTTCTAATAGGTTTTCAGTATTTTGCTCTCTCTCTTCTTCTGGCAACCCAAAAATTCAGATGTTGGTACACTTGAAGTTGTCCCAGAGGCTCCTTACACTATCTTCATATTTTTGGATTCTTTTTTCTTTTTGTTTTTCTGGTTGGGTGTTTTTTGTTAGATCATATTTCAGATCAAAGATCATATTTCAGATCTTTGGTTTGATTCTTGGGGTACGTTGATCTACAGTTGAGTTTCTGTATATTCTTTATTTTAGACAGTGTATGCTTCATTTCTGACTGGTCCTTTTCCATTTTTTTGGCATTCTCATTAAGGTCCTTGAAGGTCTCACTAAGCTCCTCAGAAGTGTCATCAAGTTTCTCGGCGGTTTTTAGAAGATTCTTGAGTAACCTTATAAATGTGGTTCTGAACTCTATGTCATCCAGTAGTTTGCTTTCCTCCATTTCTTTCATTCGTGACATGTTTCTTTGTCTCCACATTTTGGCTGCTTCCCTGTGTTGATGGAGTAGCTTTGTATGGTAGGTGATCTATAGGGGGCAGTAGCTCAGTCTCCTCAATCACTTGAGGTGGATGCTCTTGGTACACCCCTTTGTGGGCTGAGTGCAAAGTCTTGGTGTAATTAAGCCTTAATTGCTGTTGGTACACTGGGAGGAATTGACCACCAGGTCAATTAGCTGTGAGCACTCGCTGTGTCTATAATGGAAGAACTGCTGCGCTGAAGACACGCTTATGGGGCAGGACTTGTTTCAGTGGGGCTTTGGTGCTCACTGAGTCTGCCTCTTGAATGTGTCACTTATGGATGTGAGGAGTTGAAATCTGTTGTCTCACACTGACCACTAGGTACACTGGCTTCTGGATCTCCAATGGGGTGCAGGTCAGCTATTGTTTGAGTCCACCCAGCAGGAGCTACAGCGAGAGCTACAGTTTTCTCCTCTTTGCTTGGGGTTTGGAGGTTTTGGAGCTGTCTGATCCGGGCTGCAAGTTTGTTAGGTTAAGCTGCTGCAATAGGGCAGTCCATTCATATGCAAAAGCCGCTGCTTGGAGCTTGGGTGGGTTTGTAGGTTGTGTGGGGCGGGGTCTCAGGGCATCACTAGGCTAGGGCGTGGCAAACAGCAATGGCTGCTAGTTAGCCGGCTCTGTGTCTCTGACTGCGTCCTGTCCCGTGCACCAGCGCAGATAAACAATTATTCCTGTGCGCAGCTCTGCAAGCAGGCCCCCCTCACTTTCCGACCTGGTAGCAGACAATCCAGCTTCTCCCCGTAGGAGTTTGGGTCTCCCGCGTCTCCCCAGAAACTGTATCTCATAGTAATCGGGGGCTTGTCTCCCCTTTGGGTTGAAAAAAGCAATGCCTGCCGCCAGCCCAGATCCCGCGCCTCCATACCTCAGCTTTTCAGCACTTGTGCACATCTCAGTGCTCTTTTCTCTTTCCTTCTAGTTGTAGAACTTCCACTCAGCCAGCTTTCCCATGGTTCTGGGTGATAGACGTTTTGTCTTTTAGTTACAGTTTAAATTGTTGTGTGAGGCAGCAGTTTAGGTGTTTACCTACGCCACCATCTTGGATTCCTCCAATTTTTTTTTTAAAAAAAGATATGATGCCAAAATTTCCAGTCAGGTCCAAGTTCCTTGTCTCACAAAAGCAAAGAATGAGTTCACGGTCAAAGATGGGAAGCGAAAGCAAAGTTTATTGAGAGATAGACAGACCCCCTGCAGAAGGGAACAGCAGGGAGGGGTCCCAAAGTGGGTTGCCAGTTAAGATTCTTTGTCTATGGGTAGATATATGTTTTGTTGGCTTCTGATTGGTTCTTTCAAGGAATTCTGCCTTAGCAACATCCATACATTTTAAAGCTCAAGTTCCTGCTGGTGGGAGGATGTGATTGAGGGCTGTGCCTTCAGGTCCGTGGTAAGGTCACTGTTCCCACCCAGCAGGATCTAGCACCTCCCCCTGCCAGCCAGTTTGCCTTAGCAACTCCTGCTTAGCTGGGTTCCATCCTAGGTTCCTTTGTTTTCCTCTGTAGTTTTGTGTGTGTGTGTGTGTGTGTGTGTGTGTGTGTGTGTGTGTGTGTGTTTCCAGAATAGGACACAGTCAGCAAGCTGCATTCTGTCCACATCTGCAATGCTCCACTCACGCCCCACCACCCCCTGTGGTCCTGTCCCTGACTGCCTAGCCTCTTCTATCTCCTCATTACCCCTTTCCAATTTGGAGACCCCAACTGATTGGGAATAGTAGCAAAGACCACTCTGGCTACTTCCTGCTGAAGAGGGATGTAACAGGGATTGTCAGGGCTCCATCAGAGGTGGATAATCTATGGGACCATGAAAGATGGGTAATGTTATTCAAGGTTCATGACCATTTGTAGTTTGATGGATTCTAGGTGAGAAAGTATGAATTGAATTAGACAACTGAGTATACAAGGGCCAAACAATAATGCTAGGAATAGGCAGGCCAGCAGCCCTAAAAGGGGTAAAAGCCATGAGGTTAATAAGGGAAGTATACTATGGATTTGGGCCTAAATTTTAGGAGACAGAGAACATGATGCTTGTTCCCTTAACTATATAGCCTGTTTAGGAATACCTTGTGTTCAGTTTCTATTTTAAAAGAGTTATTGGCATATATATATAGCAGGAAGTATTGGCAATAGCACATATGCTGCCCTGCTCGGTGAGGAGGTAGTCTAGGGCCATTCTATGATCTAGAACCATGTGAGCCAGTGAACCTAGTGACGTCTGTATACTTTGGTCTGCAGGTGGACAAACTGACATAAATCCTGAGCTAAGGCTTGATCAACAGAAGAGAGCTATCTCTAGAGCCCTGGGCTAAAAGAGTCCAAGTCAATTGGGTGGACTGGTCTGAGGGATCTTTGAATGCAAAAAGGAACTGTGAGTCAGGATGTAATGGTATGCAAAAGAAGACATCCTTGAGGTCTAATACAGTAAATCATTCAGTATCTTCTGGAATTTGGGCCAATAAAGTATAAAGGTTAGAGACCATAGATGTATAGGGATAACTGCCTCATTTATTAATCAGAGGTCTTGGACAAGTCTCCATTCCCCTTTAGGCTTCTGGACATCCAGAATAGGTGTGTTACATGGGCTGTTGCAAGGTCTTACCAGGCCTTGGGCCTTCAAATTGTCTATTATAGCTTGTAATCCCTGCCTTGCCTCTGGCTGGAGGGGGTACTGTTTCTGATGGGGAAAAGAAGCTGAATCCCTGAAATGCATCTGAACCGGGGGTGCCCTAACTGCTCTGCCAACTTTCCCTTGTGTGGCCAATACTTTGGGGTCAATTTGAGTCTCTACTAGAAGTAGGCCAAGTACTTGTTCTGGTGCCATGCATATAGTGGTGCCAAAACGGGCCAAGATGTCTCACCCCAACAGGGGACTCGGACTTTCTGGCATAATCAGGAAGGCATATGAGAACAACAAACTGTCCCAATTACAGCTCAAAGGCTGAGAAAAATGCCTCATCACCAGCTTTCCAGACACACCCTTAACGGTCACTATGGGAAGAGGCTAGGCTAGGGTGGAAAGGACAGAGAAGGCGGTTCCAGTGTCAAGGAGGAAACTAATTCCCTTGCCCTCGACAGTCAGGGTCACCCAGGGCTCCTGGATGGAGATGACAATCGGTGTCAGAGCCAGGTGGGAAGACCCCAGGCCTGTCAGTCCTGCTGCTGGACCATCTGAGATGCCAATCAGCCCGTGGGTGCCTGTGCCCTTTGGGCAGTCCGCCTTTCAGTGGTCCCCCTTGCAGATAGGACAAGGCTTGGGGGGTGGCTTCCTGTTTCCCTGCAGGCAGTCCCTCCTGACATGGCCTTGCTGGCCACAGTTGCAGCAAGTAACTGTGGGAGAGCCACACCCCCCAACCCTGACTGATGACATTAGCATCTTGGAGCACCGCACCAGGCCTTCTCCCTTCCCTTGTCCTTCCTCTTCTCAGCCTCCTCTTGGTCCCAGTTGTAAAAGGCCAAAGTGGCTACTCTCAGGAGGTTATCTAAGGTACTATCAGAGTCAATTGCAAATTTCTGTAGTTTCCTCCTAATATCTGGATTCGATTGAATTACAAATTTGTCTTTCAAAATACTAGTAAGTTGGCCCTCAAAAGAATATAGGGACATAGAAGTGTGTTTTGTCAGTGCCTCTTTGAGTCTGTCCATAAAGGCCAAGGGATTCTCATCCTTCCTTGATCTATAGTTAATCATTTAGGATAGTTCAGGGGCTTAGAGTGGCACCCTCTTAACCCTTGAATCACACAAGTCTGGAAATGTTTTCCATTCCAGTCTTGCAGCTCATCACCAAGCCAGCCTGTTGGCCAGTGGGGTAGCAATCAATCTGATCATGGGGGCTCCACTGGCATTTTCTAAGAAGTATTTGTCCCCAAACTGCTGAGCTGCATCTAGGACTGGCCGCTTTTCTGACCCTGAGATAGTCTGACTCAGGAGAAGCATTACTTCCTTCCCTGATAAATCAGAGGTTTGTGTCAGTCCCTGAAAAACATCTATGTACTTGTCAGGGTCATCTGAAAACTTTCCGAAACCCATTTTAATGTTGTAAGTCCTGTAGGGAAAATGGTACCTGGACCCGGGCTGGTCCAAAATCACCCAGCCACCGCCTGGAGAGGGTAAAGACTGGCCAAAGGTCTGGGTGGCCAAGTCTCCTTGGGTTTAGGTGGGACCAGTTTCCCGGGGGTTCTGGATAAGGAGGACAAGATGGTTCAGATGCACCCGGTGGAACACTAGGCCCTGTCACCTCCTCAAGGGATTCTGACTCCCCGGTACTGCTTTGTGTCAATGTTGCCTGGAGCAAGGGGTCAATTTTGCACTGCTGACCCAATTCTTGATTGTCTCTTAAAGCAAAGCAGGCCTGAACACATAGGACCTCAGACCACTTCCCTTCCCTCCTACAGAAAAGGTCTAATTGCAAGATGGTATTATAGTTAATACTTCCCTCTGGGGGCCAGGCCTCCCCATCTGCAAGCTTATGTTGAGGTCATGCTTGAGTACAGAAGATCAGGCACTTTTTCTTCAGTGTTTGTGGGTCAAATGAGTCCCAGTTCTGCAAAATGCAATCGAGGAGGGTGCTGTCCTCAGTAGTAGATGAGGAGTTGCCCGTCCAAAAAGACAAAAAGAACCACGAGGCAACCAGCATCATCTTGGTTGGGCCCCCCACTAGGTGTCTCTTGTGTGGGGCGAAAGAAAGAGTGTCTGCTAGTGCACGTCCACTAACAGAGCCGACCGGCCAGCTTATACATGCTGACCAGTGAGGTCCTATCTAATCCACCCCCTTCTACTGGTGCTCACATGTGGGTGACCATATGCAAGTGTCTGTCAGACTAGTCGTGCTTATCGATGACGAGAACTTCCATGCTGCCTGTGTGAATTTCCTTAATGGGAGAGGAACAAACCCTGATCTGATTTCTAGAGTGCTCTAGATGATTAAAATACTCTGTAAGGCCCACTTTGGCTCTTGTAGGACCATTAGGAGGGTCTGAGGACAAAGGGTCTGGAGGGAAGGTACGCACCTCCCTGGATTCCAGGGAGGGCTGGTGACAGGCCTCAAGAGTTGCCTGTGTCCCTACAGTCCATCCAAAGACTATGCCTGCCCTTGGGGCTCATTGAGAAAGTGAAAATCTAATGATGACAAATCCAGGTGCCACGGACAATAGTCCACCCCTAGGAGGGCCAAAATTCTGGCTCCCAAGGACAAAAGGGCTCGCTCATCCAGACTCAAAAGGGAGGTCTAAGGAAACAAAAGAGAAAATGTCGGAGGGTCTGAGCCCATTGGGGTGCATCAGGCCAGGGCCTCTTCCGACAAATGGAACAAGTCCCCTGTGTCCTCCAGTGGAAATAACAAAACTCATGGGACACCATGGGCAGTGATTGGGGGGTCTGACTATCAACATGCATGAAATCTGGACACTATCCTTCCCCAGTAACTCCCAAAGAGAGAGGTAAAGAGGTCTAAGCCTTGGGGTCTGGGCCGAGGAGGTGCTGCTATGTGGAAGAGTGGTTGCTCATGCTCAACGGGTACCTACGAGAAGGGACTACCGCAGCCATCAGGTCAACTGACCAAAGTCAGGACCCAAGGGACTCTGGTCTCCACCTTCCACCCAATAAAGGACAGAGAAAGAGGGAAACCAGGTCAGAGCCTGCCCAACGTTCTCCTCAGAAAGGAGGGATTAGACCGCCTTTCCCTGAGAAGCCTATTTACTGAGTTTTAAGACTAGTGGCCATGCTAATTGCCTTTAACTGGCTGACAGGAGCCCGGTGTTTCTGCTCCTATTGAGAGAGAGAGAGAGAGAGTGAGAGAGAGAGAGAGACTGTTTTGCTTACTGTTCCGTAGATCTCATACCATTCCGTAGATCTCAGTGGGACCTCCAAGACGATGCCAAAATTTCTAGTCAATCTGTGTTCGTTGTCTTGCAAAATCGAAGAATGAGTTCACGGAAAAAAATGGTAAGTGAAAGCAAAGCTTATTGAGAGATATATGTACTCCCTGTAGCAGGGAGCAGCAGGGAGGGGGCCCAAAGAAGGTTCCAGTTAAGATTCTTTGTCTAGGGGTAGATAATATGTATTGTTGGCTTCTGATTGGTTCTTTAAAATAGATAAATTAGATAGACAGATAGATAGATAGATAGATAGATAGATAGATAGATAGATAGATTTCCAAGAGGAAGGGAGAGGGAGAGGGAGAAAGAGAAACATCAATGATGAGAGGGAATCATTGATGGGCTGCCTCCTGCACACCCCACACTGGGGATCAAACCTGTTTGTGGCCTGACCAGGAATTGAACTATGACCTCCTTATCCATAGGTTGAAGCTCAACCACTGAGGCACACCAGTCAGGCATGATTCGTTCTTTCAAAGAATTCTTCCTTAGCAACATCTATACATTTTAAAGCTAAAGTTCCTGCAGGTGTGAGGACCTGATTGAGGACTGCCACTTCAGGTCTGAGGTGAGGTCACTGTTCCCACCTAGCCAGGTCTAGTCCCCCCCACCTCCCACTCCCCCAGCCCAGCCAGGTTTCCTTAGCAACTCCTGCCTAGATGGTGAGAGAGAATCACTGATTGGCTGCCTCCTGCACGCCCCCTACTGGGGATGGAGACTGAAACCTGGGCATGTGCCCTGACCAGAATCGAACCTGTTACTGCCTGGTTCATACCAGCTGAGTGTGACTAGTCTATTAGGGTTTCCATTTCTTCCTGGTTCAGTCTAGAAAGGTTGTGTATGTTTAGGAGTTTGTTCATTTATTTCAGGTTATCAAATTTGGTGGTTTACAGCCTTTCATAGTATTCTTGTATAGTCCTTTGTATTTCTATGTTGTTTATTTTAACTTCTCTCCTTTCAGTTGATTTTATTTATCTTCTCTCTTTTCTCCTTAGTGAGTCTAGCCAGAGATTTGTCAATTTTATTTATGTTTATAAGAACCAGCTCTGGGTTTTTAAAAATACTTTTTATTGATTTTAGAGCAAGAGGAAGGAAGAGGGAGAGAGAAAGAGAGGAACATTGATAGGAGAGAGAGAAACATGGATAGGCTGTCTCCTGCTCACCACTTAATGGGGATTGAGCCTGCAACCCATGCATGTGCCCTGACTGGAAATCAAACTATGACCTCTCAGTACATGGGATGATGCCCAACCAATTGAGCCACACCAGCCAGGGTGAACCAGCTCTGTTTTATTACATTTTTCACTGTCTTTTTGTTCTCTATTTCACTAATTTCTCTTCTGAACTTTAGTATTTCTTTCTTTCTAGTGACTTTGGGTTTCATTTGTTCTTCTTGTTCTATTTCTTTAAGGTGTAACATTAGATTGTATATTTGGAATTTTATTTAATTTTTTGTCTTTTGAGGTAGGTCTGTAAAAGTATCAACTCCATTCTTAGTACTGCTTTTGCTGCATCCCAAATATTTTAAGTCATGTTTTCATTTCATTTGTCCTTATGTATCTTGTGATCCCCTCTTTTTCTTCTTCTTTGACTCAATAGTTGTTCAGTAACATGTTGTTGTTTAATCACCTCATATTTGTGTGTGTTTGCCCCCAGCTTTCTTCTTGTAGTTAATTTCCAGTTTAATATCATTGTGGTAAAAAAAAACATGGTGGTATGATTTCTTTTTTAAAAATCTTTATTGATGAGAGTATTACAGATTTCCCCCTTTTACCCTCCTCATTGCCTTCCACCCAGTTCCTGCCCCACCCCAGGCCTTTACCACCCTATTGTCTATGTCTATAGGTAATGCATATATATGCAAGTTTTTTGGTTAATCTCTTCCCACCTCCCCTTGCCCCCTTCCCTCTGAGATTCATCAGTTCATTTCATGTCTCTGGTTCTATTTTATTCTAGTTTATTTTGTTCATTAGATTACTTGTTCATTTATTTTGATTTTTAGATTCAATTGTTGATAGATATGTATTTATTGACATTTTATTGTTCATATTTTTGATCTTTTTTCCCTCCTCCTTCTCCTTCTTAGTAACTGCTTTTCTCTTGCTGCTTTTAAGATCCTCCCTTTGTCTTTAACCTTTGGCATTCTAATTATGATGTGTCTTGGTGTGGGCCTCTTTGGTTCCTCTTGTTTGGGACTCTCTGGGCTTCCCGCACTTATAAGTCTATTTCTTTCACAAGATAGGGGAAGTTTTCCAACACTACCTTCATATTTTTTTATTCTTTTTTTTTTTTTTTTTTGCTGTTCTGATTGAATATTTTTACTTCCTCATATTCCAAATTATTGGTTTGATTCTCGGAATTCTCTACTCTCTACTGTTGAATCCCTGTAAATTATTCTTTATTTCAGTTAGTTTAAGCTTAGTTTCTGACTGATTCTTTTTCATATCTTCGATGTTCTCACTAAGGTTCTTGAAATTCTCACTAAGTCCCTTGAAGTTCTCATTGAAATCCTTGAGCAACCTTATAACCATTGTTTTGAACTCTGTATCTAGTAGTTTGCTTCCTTCCATTCCATTTAGTTCTTTTTCTGGAGATTTCTTCTGTTCTTTTATTTGTGACATGTTTCTTTGTCTCGACATTTTGGCTGCTTCCCTGTATTTGTTTCTTTAAAAAAAAATTTTTTTTAATTGATTTCAGTGAGGAAGGGAAAGGTAGAGAGAGATAGAAACATCAATGATGAGAGAGAACCATTGATCAGCTGCCTCCTGCACATTCCCCATTGGGGATTGAGACCACAACGTGGGCATGTGCCCTGACCAGGAATCAAACGGTGACCTCCTGGTTCACAGGTCGGTGACCTCCTGGTTCACAGGTGGACACTCAACCACTGAGCCATGCCTGCAGGGCTTCCCTGGTTCGTTTCTATGTACTGGGTAGAGCTGCTATATCTCCTGGAATGAGTAGAGTGGCCTTGTGTAGTAGGTGTCCTGTAGGGCCCAGTGGCTCAGCCTCCCCAGTCACCTGAGCTGGGCACGTTAGATTCGGCCTTGTGTGGGCTGTGAGCACTGTCATGTTGTAGTTGAGCCTTGATTGCTGTTGGTATCAAAGGGAGGAATTGACCTCCAGGCCAATTAGCTGTGAGGACCAGCCGCCACTACAGTGGAAGAGCTACTGTTCAGGAGACACCCCTATGGAGCAGGACTTGCTTCATTGGGGCTTTGGTGCTCACTGAGTCTGCCCCTTGACTGTGTTGCTTATGGATGTGTAGAGTTGTATTCTGGATGGTCTCAATCTGTCCACCAGGTGTACTGGCTCTGGGGCCTCCTGGGAGGTGAAAAATCAGCGATCTGCAGATGGCTGCTACTTGTGTTGGGCTTAGAAACGCTCAAGCTGAGAAGCAAGGCAGGCTGCTAGTGATGGATCTTAGGCCTCTTATTTATCATTATGGGGCACACTGACCCCAGCTGCTGTTTGTTTGTGAGATTTTAGGAAAGTCTGAAGCCTGAGCCAGGCAGGCTATTCACATGGAAAAGCCGCTGCAAACAGCTTGTTTAGACTGCAAATTGGAGGAGGCTGGGTGAATGAACAGTGTGAGCCATGATGATCAAAACTCAGATATGGCTGCCAGTCAGCTCTGCAACAAGGAACGTCTCAGCATAGGAACAATGACCCCTGCAAGCACCCGTCTGCGAGAAAGCTGCCCCGGGTTCTTGCTCTGATGCCAGATCCTCCCTGTATGTCCCTGGATCCCCCTAAGCTGTTGCCCCAGCACCAGTTCTTTAAGAGGAACTGCCTGGGTCTCCAGAAGACTCAGTATCTACTCAGCCACAATTCCCACTAATTTTTACAGCCTGAAGTTACAGGGACTTCTCTTCTCAACTCTGGAATCCTAGGCTGTGGGTCTGGTGTGAGGCTGGGATACATTGATCATCACAGGAGGCCTCCACAGGCAAGCTATCCCTCCTGATTGAAGAAAACACTACACGTGGGTGTCAGATCAGCCTGTTCCGTGCCTCTGCCCCTTCTACCAGTCTCAATGTGCTTTCTTCTTTACTTTGCTAGTTGTAGGACTTCTATTCAGCCAGATTTCAGGTGGTTCTGAATGATGGTTGTTCTATATTTTAGTTGTAATTTTGATTTGGTTGTGGGAGGCCACAAATACTGGCATTTAATTACACCACCATCTTGGTTCTGTGGTATATGATTTCAATTTTTAAATTTTATTGTGGCTAGTTTTGTGCCCCAACATATGGTTAATCCTTGAGAATGTTCTGTATGCACTTTAGAAAAACGTGTATTCTGTCATTTTGAGATGGAAAGTTCTAAAAGTATTAATTAATCAATCCATTTGATCTAGTGAATCATTTAAGTCTGATATTTCCTTATTGACTTTCTGTCTGGATAATCTGTCCACTGCTCTCAGTGGGGTATCCATGTCCCCTTCTATAACTGTACTGTTGGCACCTTCCTCTTTGAGGTCTGCTGGTAGTTGCTTTGTATACTTGGGTGCTCTGATTTCAGAGAAGAAGGGAGAAGGAGACATAGAAACATCAATGATGAGAGAGAATCATCTATTAGCTGCCTCCTGCACACTCCCCTATTGTGATCAAGTCCACAACCCAGGCATGTGTCCTGACCAGGAATTGAACCATGACCTCCTGGTTCATAGGTCAACACTCAACCACTGAGCCACACTGGCTGGGCTGGTTGGGTCTTATTTTAAAATCCATCCAGCTGCTCTGTGACTTTTGGTCGGTGAGTTCATTCTATTTACATTTAGGATATTTGTTAATATATGAGAACTTACTACAGCCATTTTTTCTTTGTTTTCTTTACGTCCATTGTTTCTTCTTATGATTCTTTCCATTTTAATTTGTCAGTTTTATCTTTTTTAATGTTTTGTGTCAGCACTGAATTATTTTTGTGTGGTTACCATTAGGCTTATGTATAATGTTTCATACATACAGTAGTCTTTTTTCTTCTGATTTCCTCTTATCTTCATTCACCTGTACCTGTTCAGTCCTTTTCCTCCTCTCACCCAAGGACATGTTTTCCATTTATTTTTAAAGAGAGAGAGAGAAACATCAAATGGCTGCTTCCTGTAAGCACCCTGCATGGGGCCGGGGATGGAACCTGCAACCCATGTGCGTGCCCTTGACTGGAAATCAAACCTGCAACCCTTTGGTGCATGGGCCAACATTCTAACCACGTAGCAACACCAGCCAGTGCACAAATTATTCCATTTTATGTTGTTTATTCATTAATTAACAATTTCAGTAAAGTTATTTATTTATTTTTAAAGATATGTTTTTATTGATTTCAGAAAGAGGAAGGGAGAGGGATAGATATAGAAACATCATGATGAGAGAGAATCATTGATTGGCTGCCTCCTGCATGCCCCCTACTGGGGCTCAAGCCCGCAACGCATGCATGTGCCCTTACAGGGAATTGAACAGTGACCTCCTGGTTCATGGGTAGATGCTCAACCAGTAAGGCACACAGGCCAGGCTGTCATCAATTTTGACAGGTTGAATAAAATGTGTCCTGGAGAAGGTGTTTTTGCATTGATATAATTAGGTAGTTTCTTAGTCTCCTATATATTTTTAAAAATTATTTTATTGTTGAGAGTGTTACAGATATCCCCCATTGTACCCCCTTTGATCCCCTTCACCCCCATCCCAGGACTTCACCTGTCTATTGTCTGTCCATGAGCTATGACTAATTTGTACTTCTAAATCCCTTGACTTTTTCACCCATTTCCCCCATCTCCTCCCATCTGGCAGCTCTCAATATGTCCTCTATGTCTATGAGTCTGTTTCTGTTCTGCTTCTTCATCCATTTTGATTTTTAGATTTAATTGTTGATAGATATATATTTATTGCCATTTTATTGTTCCTATTCCTGTTTATCATCCTCCTTCTTCATTACCAAATATGTTTTCCCATACAGCGGGCTCCCCTTTTGTTTTGTTTGATGGTTTCTTTTGCTGTGCAGAAGCTTTTCATTGTGATGTAGTTCCATTTGTTTATTTCCCCCTTAGTTTCCTTTGCCCTAGGAGATGTATCCTAAACATATTGCTATGAGAGATGTCTGAGATTTTCCTGCCTATGGTTTCTTCTAGGATTTTTATTGTTTCTCAACTTACATTTAGGTCTTTTATCCATTTTGAGTTTATTCTTCTGTATGGTATAAGTTAGTGATCTAGTGTCACTTTTTTGCATGTATCTGTCCAATTTTTCCAACACCATTTATTGAAGAGATTGTCTTGACTCCATTGTATGCTCTTGCCTCCTTTATAAAATATTGGGTTTCTGTTCTGTTCCATTGATCTATATGCCTGTTTTTATGCCAGTAACAGGCTGTTTTGATTATGGTGGCTTTGTAATATAATGTGATATCTGGTATTGTGATTCCTACAACTTTGTTGTTATTTCTGAAGATTGCTACAGCTATTAGGGGTCTTTTTTGGTTCCATATAAATTCTTGGAGTATTGGTTCTAGATCTGTGAAATATGCCATTGGTATTTTCATAGGGATTGCATTGAATCTGTAGATTTCCGTGGGTAGTATGGACATTTTAATGATGTTGATTCTACCAATCCATGAACATGGTATATTCTTTCACTTGTTTATATCTTTCTTGATCTCTTTTTTTCAATGTCCTGTAGTTTTCTGGTACAAGTCTTTTACATCTTTGGTTAAGTTTATTCTTAAATATCTTAATATTTTGTTGCAATAATTAACGGGATTGTTTATTTAGTTTCTCTTTCTGAGAATTCATTGTTGGTGTATAAAAAAAAAAAAGCCATCAATTTTTGGGTGTTGATTTTGTATCCTGCTACATTGCCAAATTCATTTATTAAATCCAGTAGGTTTTTGGTGGAGTCTTTGGGGTTTTTTTATGTACAATATCATGTCATTGGCAAATAATGAGAGTTTTACTTCCTCCTTTCCAATTTGGATGCTTTTATTTCTTTTGTCTGATTGCTGTGTCTAGGACTTCCAGTACTATATTGAATAAAAGTGGAGAAAGAGGACATCCTGTCTTGTTCCTGTTCTTAGTGAAAATGGTTTTAGTTTTTGCCCATTGAGTATAATGTTCGCTGTAGGTTTGTCATATATGACCTTTATCATGTTGAGATATGCTCCCTCTATTCACTTTGCTGAGAGTTTTTTATCAAAAATGGGTATTGGATTTTGTCAAATGCTTTTTCTGCATCTATTAAGTTGATCATGTAATTTTTGTCTTTCAGTTTGCTTATGTGATGTATCACATTTATTGATTTGCAAATATTGTACCGGCCTTGCATCCCTGGAATAAATCCCACTTGGTCATGGTGTATGATCTTTTTAATATATTGCTGGATCCGATTTGCTAATATATTGTTGAGGATTTATGCATCTGTGTTTATCATGAATATTGGCCGGCTTGTAATTCTCTTTCTTTGTATGTCTTTATCTGATTTTGGAATTAAGATAATGCTGACCTCATAAAAAGAGCTTGGAAGTGTTCCTTCCTCTTGGATTTTTGGAATAGTTAGAGGAATATAGGCATTAGTTCTTCTTTGAATGTTTGGTAAAACTCCCCTCTGAAGCCATCCGGACCCAGGCTTTTGTTTGCTGGGAGTTTTCTTTTTTATTATTATTATTACTGTTTCAATTTCATCAGTTTTTATTGGCCCATTCAAATTTTCTGATTCTTCCTGATTCAGTTTTGGGAGATTGTATTTTTGTAGGAATTTGTCTTTTTCATCCACAATATCCAGCTTGTTGATATATAGTTGTTCATAGGATTTTCTTACAATCCTTTGTATTTCTGTGGTGTCAGTGGTTACTTATCTGCTTTCATTTCTGATTTTATTTATTTGGGTCCTCTCTCTCTGTTTCTTGATGAGTCTGGCTAATGGTTAATAGATTTTGTTTATCATTTCAAAGAAGCAGCTCTTGGTTTCATTGATTTTTTTTTTTGTATTCTTCTTTTAATCTCTATGTTATTTCTTTTTGTTCTAATCTTATTTCCTTCCTTCTACTTACTTTGGGCTTTTCTTTTTGTTCTCTTTCTAGTTCTTTAAATTTAGGATTAAATAGTTTATTATCAATTTTTCTTGTTGTTGAGGTGGGCTGGTAGTGGTATCAACTTCCCTCTCAGGACTGCTTTTGCTGTGTCCCAGAGATTTTGGGGCGTTGTGTATTCATTTTCATTTGTTTGCAGGAATTTTTAAATTTTTTTTTAATCTAATTGGTAACCCATTCATTGTTTAATAACATGCTATTTAGCCTCCATGTGTTTGAATGGTTTGGGGTGTTTTTACTGTAGTTGATTTGTAATTTCGTTCCACTGTGATCTAAGAAAATGCTTGATATGATTTCAATCTTCTTGAACTTGTAGAGACTTTTTTGTGTCCTAACATGTGGTCTATCTTTGAGATGGCCCATGTGAACTTGAGAAGAATGTATAATCTACAGCTTTGGGATGAAATGTTCTATAAATGTCAGTTAAATCCAACTGATATAGTGTGACTTTTAGAGTCACTGTTTTCTTGTTAATGTTTTTGGGTTCTTTTAATCCTCACCCAAGGGTATTTTTCCATTGATTTTTTAGAGAGTGGAAAAGAGAGAAAAACAGAAATATCAATGTGAAAGAAATACATAGATTGGTTGCCTCCTGTACATGCTGCGACCAGGGCCCAGCCTGGGGAGGAGCCTGCCACCGAGGTACATGCCCTTGACCAGAATCGAACCCAGGCTGGTCAAGGGCATGTACTGCAGGCCAATGCTCTATCCATTGAGCAAAACCAGCTAGGGCTCCTAGTTAATTTTTTGTTTGGAAGATCTATCCAGTGAAGTCAACAGGGTATTAAAATCCCCTACTATGGCTCGGCTGGCATGGCTCAGTGGTTGAGCATTGATCTATGAACCAGGAGGTCACAGTTTGATTTCCTGTCAGGGTACATGCCCAGGTTGTGGGCTTGATCCCCAGTGTGGTGTGTGCAGGAGGCAGCTGATCGATGATTCTCTCTCATCATTGATGTTTTTATCTCTCTCTCTCCCTCTCCCTTCCTCTCTGAAATCAATAAAAATATATATTTTTGAAAATCTTCTACTATAACTGAATTGTTGTTGATCTCCCCTGAAGTCCTCTAGAAGTGTTTTTAAATAAATTTAGGTGCTCCTATATTGGGTGCATATGTTTACAATGGTTATATCCTCTTGTTGGATCAATCCCTGTAGTATTATGTAGTGACCTTTGTTGTCTCTTGTGATGGCCTTCATTTTGAAGTCTACTAGTATTTTGACTGATATGAGTGTTGCTATCCCAGCTTATTTTTCTTTTTCATTTGCATGGAAAATTCTTTCCATCCCTTCACTCTCACCCTGTGTGAGCCTTTTGTTCTGAGGTGGGTCTCTTGTAGATAGCATATAGGTGGGTCATGTTTTTGCATTCATTCAGCTACCCTATGCCTTTTGATTAGAGCATTTAACCCTTTTACTTTTAAGGTTATTATTGATAGGTACTTATTTATTGACATTTAAAAATATATTTTATTGATTTTTACAGAGAGGAAGGGAGAGGGATAGAAAGTTAGAAATATGGATGAGAGAGAAACATTGATCAGCTGCCCCCTGCACAACCCCTACTGAGGATCGATCCTGCAACCAAGGTACTGGAATCTAACTCAGGACCCTTCAGTCCGCAGGCTGATGCTCTATCCACTGAGCCAAACCGGTTAGGGCTATTTATTGCCATTTTAATTCTGTATGCCCAGGTTTCTCTGTTTCTTCTAATTACAGTAGTCACTTTAGCATTTTTTGTAATGAATCGAACCCAGGATGGTCAAGGGCATGTACTGCAGGCCAATGCTCTCCTGCACTGGATGAAATCCTTTAGTGTTTTTTGTTTGTTTGTTTTTGTCTGGGGAGCTCTTTATTTCACCTTTCATTTTGAATGATAGCCTTGCTGAATATAGTAATCTTGGTTTCAGATTCTTTCTTTTCATTACCTTGAGTACTTCATGCCATTCCCTTCTGGCCGGTAGAGTTTCTGATGAGAAATCAGATGACAGCCTTCTGGGAGCTCCTTTGTAGGTAACAGTTTTCTTTTCTCTTGCTGCCGTTAAGATTCTCTCCTTGTCTTTAATTTTTTGCATTGTAATTATGACATGTCTGGGTGTGGGCCTATTTGGGTTCTTCTTGCTTGGGACTCTGTACCTCCTGAACTTATATGACTTTTTCCTTCACCAGGTTAGGGAAGTTTTCTGGCCCTATTTCTTCAAATACATTCTCTATCACTTTCTCCCATTAGCCTCTTCAGGCACACTTACTATTCAAATATTGTTATGTTTCACATTGTCCCACAGCTCCCTTAAGCTATCCTCATGTTTGCTTGTTTTTTATATATTTTTATTGATTTCAGAGAGGAAGGGAGAAGGAGAGAGAGAGATAGAAGCATTCATGATGAGAGAGAATCATTGATTGGCTGCCTCCTGCATACCCCCCACTGGGGATTGAGCCCACAACCCAGCCATGTGCCCTTGACCGGAACCGAACCTAGAATCAAACCTGGGACCCTTCAGTCCACAGGCTGATGCTCTATCTACTAAGCCAAACCAGCTTAAGCTGTCCTCCTGTTTTGTTTTATTTTTATTTTTTAAAAATATTTTTTAATGGGGGGGATAGTAGGGCAATATCATGTAAGGAAAAATATCCTATAAGTAAATTACATCTAGAAAATTTTTACTTTACCAAATTAAGTTTCATTTGCAATGCTAACAGCAAGACGGCCATTAAAAACACACATGGTGTCTAAATAAGACAAAGGAAAATCGTTTGAACAAAAATAAAAAGGATCCCAAATCAATTATATAGAAAAGATTCCTTTATTAACTTGTGGTCGAGAATATATTTGTATATTTTCAGAAAACAACCCCAAGACCAGATGGATTCCTGCAACAGAGAGGAATTGACAGGAGTGCTCCAACCACGAAGACAAGAGGAAAAAACAGTCCAGAGATGGAAGACGCTGACAACGCCTTGCCATGGGAGCAGTCAGCAGCTGTGCACCGCTGCAGGTTACCTAGGACCAAACCAGAGAGGGTCGGACCTGCATTGCCACCATGTGCCCACCATCCAGATATCACTGCTGACATGTACACATAAGGAACTGTTGGACATTGAAATTGGGACTCAAACATTTTTTTGTTTTGTCTTGTTTTGTTATTATATGTTTATTTCCAGTCTGCAAAGGCAAAACTTTTTAAAGGAAAGAAATGGTGGGAAAAAGATACAGAGGCAAAGAAGCATTGAACAGACTGTCAAACTACATTGGGAAGACAGGGGAGGTTGAGCCAGGGGGGCTGTAAGAGACCAACTGAAGGACTTGTACGCATGCATATAAGCACAACCAATGGATATAAGACACTGGGGCGGGGGGGGGGGGAAGGGTGGGCAGGTGAAGGCATGTCCTGGGGGGTAGGGGAGGTCGGGGGGAGATCAAGGGGGAAAAAAAAGGAGACATATGTACTACTATTTGTAATACTTAAAACAATAAAAATAAAATAAAATTAAATTTTGATTTAATTTCAGAGAGGAAGGAAGAGGGAGAGACAGATAGGAACATCAATGATGAGAGAGAATCATTGATTGGCTGCCTCCTGCACACCCCTTATGGGGATCCAGCCCACAACCCAGGCTTGTGCCCTTGACTGGAATAGAACCCGGGACCCTTCAGTCCGTAGGCCAGCGCTCTATCCACTAAGCCAAACCAGCTAAGGCAGTCCTCCTGTTTTTTCATTGTTTTTTCTCTCTGGTTCTCTGATTGAGTGATTTTTTTCTACCATCTTCTAATTCGCTGATCTGATCCTCAGCTTATTAAGCATTTCTCTCTTGGACCGCAACTAGCTTGGCTAGAGAGCGGACATAAGTCCTGAGTAGGGGCATCGGGGGATTGAGAAAATGAAAGAGACAGATGCGAAACAGTAGGAAAAGCTTTGACCGGGTGGGACAGCTGTCCTCTGATGGAAAGACAGTGACCCAGAGCCAGTGCAACTTGTTTATATAATATGTATATATATAATATGTATATAATATGTTTATATAATATGTATATAATATATACAGCATGATTCCAGGAAGTTTTACTAGAGTTTAAAACAAAGGAAATTATGAGAAATCATGGTTAAAGATCAAGCTATAATTTTTTTATTCTTGTGGCTTCTTTGTAATCATCACTCCTGGCTAAGCCTGGATAATTGCGTCCATTCCTTGCACCTGGCTGAACTTAAATAATGAAACCCACCCCTGGCACCTGAGCTAAGGGTCAGGCTGACAACGTACCTGCCTCTGGCATAGTGTGTTTCCAGGACGTGGCTCTGCCAACACCACTGGACTCAGCTGACAATAATTAAAGAAATGCTCAATGTTCCTTCCCAGGCACTCGCTACATCAGCTTCCCTAATCTGCTGTGTATTCCTTCCTATGTGTTCTTTATTTGTGCTATGTCATTCTTATTTCTGTTGTCATAGTTACTGTGTCTTTTCTCATGCTGTTGAGCATCTTTACCATCATTATTCTGAAACAGTAACTCTATAACAGAGAAATTTCTAATCTCCATTTCATTTATCTCTTTTTCTGGAGAATTCTCTTGTTCTTTCATTTGGGGATTGTTTTTTTGTTGTTGTTTGTTTGTTTGTTTTTGTTTTTGTTTCCTCATATTGGCTGCCTATTTGGGTTTGTGACTATGTATTAGGTAGATCTGCTATGCCTCTCAATTTCCAGTGCAAGTGTCAAATGCTATTTCTGACTAATTAGATCAGGCAAAGATTCAAAGCCTCTAGAGACCACCTCTGCCTGCAGACTGATTGGATTCAGTCTTGAATAACTCTCAAGGCAGACATCCACAGGTGTGGGGAGAGTTTTTCCAACAGTGTGCAGCAATTGCTTCTGCCTGGAGGCTAATTGTTATTCCCAGTCTTTTAATGGGCCTCAGAAACTCCACATTGTGGGGCAAGATGTTTTCCAATAGGGTGAGTCAACTGTCTTCCCCCAGGTGAAATCACTTGGATAACCAATGACTGACTGAGAAAGATGACCTCCACAGAGTGAGGGAATGACTCAGCACAGGAAACCAGGTTGTCTGCCTTCTGAGCTCTAACCCCAGAGCCCCTGGTTCTGGCTTCTGCCCCCACAACTCCAATCCATCTGTCCTCCCTCTGCTGGAGCACAAGGAGAGTGGCTGCACAGGGACTTTTGTGCATTGGCCCTCTTAAAGGGTGCCTGGATTTCCAGCCATCTCTCTCTCTGGCAGATAGCAACCCTGCTGCTTTTCACAGCCAGAAGTTATGTGGGCACCCTTCTCAGTTCTGGTGCTCTCTGCTGAGGAGGCCAGCTTCAGGATTAGTCCCCAGAGTTTTCAGTGGCAAACCCCCACAGCTGAGATATCTCTCTGGAACTTCAGCTGCTATCTGTGGGTGCTCAGTCAGCCCTTTCATGCCTCTGCCCCTCCTCCAAGTCTCTATGTGGTCTCCATTTTCGGTCCTCGGTTATCAGGGTTCTCTCCAGCAAGTCTTCCGTTGTCTTTTCAGGAAGTTTTCTTGTAATTTAGTTGTATTTCCAGTTTGATCCTGGGAGCATGTCCATGTAGCATCCATTTACTCTGCTGCCATTCTTTATCTCCTCCTTATTCTTTTTATTTTTTTATTTTTTTATTAAGGTATTATATGTGTACATATCTTACCATTGCCCCCACCCCACTTCCATACATGCCCTCACCCCCCCAATGTTTTGCATCCGTTGGTTATTCTTATATGCATGCATATAAGTCCTTCGGTTGATCTCTTATTTCCCCCACCTCTCCCTAACCTTCACCCTATAATTTGACAGTCTGTTTGATGCTTTACTGCCTCTGTATCTATCTTTTTGTTCATCAGTTTATAATGTGTTTTTTATTATCCACAAATGAGTGAGATCATGTGGTATTTTTCTTTCATTGTATCTCCTCCTTATTCTTAAAGAAAACCTTTTGCTCTGACTGGTTTTTCTCAGTGGTTAGAGGGTTGGCCCATGGACTGAGGGTCATGGATTTGATTCCAGGTCAAGGATATATACCTTAGTTGCTGGTTCCCCAGCTCCAGTGCGTGTGTATGTGGGAGGGAACCAATTAATGTGTCTCTCTCACATCATTGTTTCTCTCTCTCTTTCCCTCTGGTCCCTTCCATTCGCTCTAGAAATCAGTGGGGGGAGGAGAGAATTATCCTTGGATAAGGGTTTAAAAACAAAGACCTTTTAACATTCCATGTAATACTGTTTTGGTGGTGATGAACTCCTTTAGCTTCTTCTTGTCTGAGAAGCTCTTTATCTTACCTTCAATTGTAAATGATAGCTTTGCTGGGTAGTGTAACCTTGCCTGTAGGTACTTGCTATTCATCACTTTGTTTTTGTGTGTGTATGTTTCCTTTTTTTGTTAATCCTCACCTGAGGACATTTTTCCATTGATTTTCAGAGAGAGTGGAAGGGAAAGGGAGAGACAGAGAAACATCAACGTGAGAAGACACATCGTTCGGTTGCTTCCCACAAGGGCCCTGAACAGGGCTGGGGAACAAGCCTGCAACCGAGGTACGTGCCCTTGATTGGAATCAAACTTGGGACTCTTCAGTCCTCAGGCTGATTCTCTATCCACTGAGCCAAACCAGCTAGGGCACTTTTCATCACTTTGAATATTTCTTGCCACTCCCTTCTGGCCTGCAAAGTTTCTCTTGAGAAATCAGCTGACAGTCATGTGGGCATTCCCTTGTAGGTAACTAACTGCTTTTCTTTTGCTGCTTTTAATATTCTTTCTTTGTCTTTAACCTTTGGCATTTTAGTTATGATATGTCTTGATGCAGGCCTCTTTGGGTTCATCTTATTTGGGACTTGCTCTGCTTCCTGGACTTGTATGTCTATTTCTTTCACCAGGTAAGGAAAGTTTTCTGTCATTACTTTTTCAAATAGGTTTTCAATTTCTTGCTCCCTCTCTTCTCCTTCTCCACCCCCATGATATAAATGTTGGTATTCTTTTCTTTTTTTTCTTTCTTTTTTTACAGAGAGGGAAGGGAGAGGGATAGAGAGTTAGAAACATCGATGAGAGAGAAACATCGATCAGCTGCCTCCTGCACACCTCCCACTGGGGATGTGCCAGCAATCAAGATACATGCCCTATGCTCGGAATCGAACCTGGGACCCTTCAGTCCGCAGGCCGATGCTCTATCCACTGAGCCAAACCAGTTAGGGCTGACTGGTCCTTTTTAATGTTGATGTTCTCACCAAGTTCCTTGAAGTTGTCAGTAAGTTTCTTGAGCATCCCTATAACCATTGTTTTGAACCCTGTATCTGGTAGTTTTTTTGTGTGTATGTTTTTTTTGTTTGTTAGTTTGTTTTTGTGTGTGTGTGTGACTTACGGTACACTCCTTAGCCTTTACTGGTTTTAGTTTTCCATATAAAATAAATTAGTAATAATTACCTAAAACAATTTTTGTGCAGAAACATAGAAAATAAGGGCAAAATTAGAACTGAAGACTAGCTGGAGAGAACACTGATAACCAAGGACAAAAAGTGGAGAGTTCATAGTGACTGGTAGGAAGAGTAGAGGCGCAAAAGGGCTTGGTGGGATTCCACAGAGAGCAGCTGAAGTTCTGGAGAGATAGCTCAACTGGGGCAGGGCGGGGGGGCAGGGAGGGTTGCCACTGAGAATTCTTGGGTCTAAATCCTAAGCTGGGCCCACCAGCAGAGCACACAATAACTGAGAAATGTGTCTACATAACATCTGCTGTGAAAAGCAGCAGGATTGCTGTCTATCAGGGAGAGACAGCTAGAAAAGCAGGCACCCTCTTAAAGGACCAATGCACAAAATTTCATGTGCAGCCACTCACATTTAGGATCCAGCAGAGGGAGGGCAGGGTAACTGGAGCTGTGTGAGCAGAAGCCAGGATTTGGGGCTCTAGGGTTAGAGGTGGTAAGGCAGACACCTCAGTTTCCTGTGCTGAGTTATTCCCTCATGCTGCAGAGTACATTTTCTCAGGCAGACTTTTGCTATCCTGACAGATTTTGCATGGGGAAAGACAGTTGATGCACCCTATTGGAAAACCCTTTGCCCTACCCTTTGGAATTTCTGAGGCCCATGAAGGGATTGAGAATAGCAATTAGCATTCCGGCAGAAGCATTGGTCACACCATGTTGGAAAATCTCTCACCCCACCTGAAGGTACTCAAGACTGAATCCAATCAATCTGCAGGCAGAGTTGAGTTTCTGGAGTCTTTGTTGAGAGGCAGTGTTGAGTCTTTGCCTGACCTATTTAGCCAGAAACAGCATTGGACACTGTCCTGCACTAGAGATTGGGAGGCATAGAAGATCTAATACATAGTCACAAACCCAAACAGGCAACCAAAATGGGGAGACAATAAATAAATAAATACCCCAAACGAAAAGACAAGAGAATTCTTCAGAAGAAGAACTAAATGAAATGGATATAAGAAATTTATCAGACATAGAGTCCATAATAATGATGGCAAAGATGCTCAACAGCATGGGAAAAGACATAGTAACTATGAAGAATGACATGGCACTAATAAAGAACACAGTGGAAAGAATACACAGCGGATTAGGGGAAGCTGAGGATCAGATCAGTGAATTAGAAGACAGGGTAGAAAAAAAACCACTCAATAGAGAACCAAAAAGAGAAAACAATTAAAAAACAGGAGGACAGTTTAAAGGAGCTGTGAGACAACATGAAACATAACAATATTCACATAATAGGTATGTCAGAAGGTGAAGAAAGTGAGCAAGGGATAGAGAACATGTTTGAAGAAATAATGGCAGAAAACTTCCCTAACCTGGTGAAGGAAAAAGTCACATAAGTCCAGGAGGCATGGAGAGTCCCATGCAAGAAGAACCCAAACAGGCCCACGCCCAGACACATCATAGTTAAAATGCCAAAAATTAAAGACAAAGGGAAATACTCAACTGAAGACCTACTGGAGAGAACCCTGATAACTGAGGACAGAAAATGGAGACCTCATAGAGACTGATAGGAGGGCTGGAGGCACTAAAGGGCTGGCTGGGCTCCCACAGACAGCAGCTGAAGTTCCAGAGAGATAGCTCAGCTGTGGGGGTTTGCCACTGAGAACTCTGGGGTCTCAGAGAGCACCAGAACTGAAAAGGATACCCACATAACATCTGGCTGTGAAAAGCAGCAGGGTTGCTATCTGCCAGGGAGAGATGGATGGAAATTCAGGCACCCTCTCAAAGGGCCAATGCATAAAATTCTCTGTGGAACCACCCTCCTTGTGCTCTGGTAGAGGAGGGGCAGAGTGGACTGGAGCTATGTGAGCAGAAGTCAGGATCAGGGGCTCTGGGGTTAGAACTCAGAAGGCAGACACCCCAGTTTCCTGTGCTGAGTCATCCCCTCAAATTCTGGTAGTTTTTGCTTCCATTTTATTTATTTATTTTTCTGGAGATTTCTCCTGTTGTTTCATTTGTGATATGTTTCTTTGTCTCCACATTTTGGCTGTCTCTCCCCATCCCTTCCACTCTCTCTGTTTTTGTTTCTATGTATTAGGTAGATCTGCTATGTTTCCCAAACTTGGTAGAATGGCTTTGTGTAGTAGGTGTCTTAAAGGGCTTAGTGGCTCAGCTTCCCAGTCATCTGAGCTGGGCACTCTAAGTGTGCCCCTGTGTGGGCTGTGTACACTACCCGTTGCAGTTGATCCTTGCTTGCTGTTGGCGTCACTGGAAGGAATTGAACCCCAGGCCAATTGGCTATGCGGACCAGCTGCAACTACAGTGGAAGAGCTGCTGTGCAAGAGATGCCCCTGTGGAGCAGGGCTTGCTTCAGTGGGGCTTTGGTGCTCACTGAGTCTGCTCCTTGAGAATATCACTTGTGGAGGTGGTAAGGTTGTAATCTGGTATAGTCTGAAGCTGAACCCCAGGTGCACTGGCTCTTGAGCATCCCAGGAAGTGCAAAATCAACTCTGTCCTGCCTGGGGCCACCCAGCATGTAGCTACAAAGCAATCTGTAGCTCGATGCTACTTGTGTTGGGCTTGGAGGCACCCAGGAGAAGCCAAGCTGTGAACCAAGTCAGGCTGCTGCTAGTACCAGGCCTGGGGACACTTATTGAGGGTTACTGAGCATGCTGAGGCCAGCTGCTGCTTGTTTGAAAGATTTTAGGAAAGTCCAAAGCATGAGACAATAGAAGCCTGTTTTATGGAAAAGCCACTGGAAATGGCTAGGATGAGTAGGGTGGGGCAGGGTCTCAGGGAATCACCAGGGTAGAGTGAAAAGTGTGAGCCAGGCTGATGGAGATTCAGATAGTGTGCCCTGCCTGCCAGCTCTGTGGTGGGTGCTACCAGCACTGTCTGGGAAAAAGCTGCCCCTCCCGCTCTCCCTCTAATTCCAGGCAAGTTAGTTCCTCCATGAATGTCCTAGTTTCCTTTCAATCTGCTGCCCTAGCACTGGATCTCAGAGAGAGTGAGTCTGAGTAAGTTTGTACATGGGTCCTTTAAGAGGAACTGCCTGGGCCAGCAGCCTCCATGTCACTTAGCTACAATCTCCACTGTTTGTTTTTTTAAATATTTTTTTATTGACTTCAGAGAGAGGAAAGGGGAGGGAGAAGGAGATAGAAACATCAATGATGAGAGAGAATCATGGACCAGCTGTCTCCTGCATGCCTCCTTCTGGGGATTGAGCCTGCAACCTGGGCATGTGCCCCAACTAGGGATCAAATTGTGACCTTTTGGTTCATGGGTCGATGCTCAACCTCTGAGCCACACTGGCCGAGTCCTGCTGGTTTTTACAGCCAGAACTTGTGGGGACTTCCTCTCTGGCACTGGAATCCTGGGCTGGGACCCCTCACTCCTCAGGGAAACCTCCACAGCCAAGATATCCCTGCCAATTTTAAACTGCCACACATAGATGTGGGACCAGCTGGTTCCACAATTCCGCCCCATGTCCCCTCCTAGCAGTCTCGATGTGCTTCTTTAATTTCCCAGTTGTAGGACTTTAATTCAGCTAGATTTCAGGTGGTTCTGAATGATGACAGTTCTGTATTTTAGTTGTAATTTTGATGTGGCTGTGGGAGGCAGCAAGTACCACGTTTAGCTACATCACCATCTTCAGCTTCCTCTGTTCTAATGTGCAGCTCGTTCCATTGGCTTGGGAAATTCTTACCAATCATTTCTTTGACTCAGTTCTCTGTTTCCCTCTCCCTCGCTTCTCTTTCTGGTATACCTATTATCCTTAGGTTGCTCTTTCTAATGGAGTCAGTTCCCATAGAGTTCTTCACTCCCTCCCCACCTCACGCAAACTTTTTAAAAAACTCTAAAAATATGTTTATTTACTTTAGAGAGTGGGGTGGAGAGAGAAACACTGATGTGAGAGAGAAATAGTGACTGGCTGCATCCTGCACATGCCTGGACTGGGGATCAAGCCTGTGATCTTTCAGTCCTCAGGATGACGCTCCAATCAACTGAGCCACACTGGCCAGGGCCCCACTTTTTGTTGTTGTTGTTTAATAACTCTTAGCTCTTTCTCTTCTTACTCCTGGGTCATTTCTGGTTTGCTATCTTTGAACTTGCTAAGTCTCTCTTCCATCTGGTCCGCTCAGTTCCCAGTGCTCTCTGATGCATTCCTCATATCACTTACTGAGCTCTGCAGCTCTAGACCCTCATTTGGTTCTTTTTTATAATTTCAATCTTTTTGTTAAAGAACTCTTTTTGTTAATTAATTTTCTTCCTGAGATCACTGAACTGCCTTTCTGAGTTCTCTTATATCTCATTGGGCTTCTTTACAGTTACAGTATAACTGCAATCTTAAATTCCCTGCCATTTATGTCACAGTCTTTGAGTGTGGTTTCTGGAGACTTCATTTTCTTTCTGTGCTCCCATGTTACCTTGGCGTTCTTAGTGTTTGATGGATTGTTTCTCACCATCCCATTTAGGCACTGTTTTACTTTCTACTGTCAACAATTCATAGGTAGGTACTGTCTTTCGTTTTCCAGTAGATGGCGCTATAGCACAAGTTTTTGTTTTCTCTTATCTGCAGTACTTACACCTCTGTTAGGTTAAGAAAAATGCTGTGTTACCTGGGATGGTGGTTATCCCCTCTGTGACCAGGGCTTTGCACTGTGGTGGGTGTAAGGACAGAAAAAGGCCTTTCTTTTTCTTTGCTGTGACCTCCCACAATTTATGAGAAGTACCTGTTAATTAAAACCCAAAATTATTGGCTCCTCTGTTCAAACTAGTACAAAGCTACTCTCAAGGCTACACTCTTCCATCCGCTCCTCTCTGCTGTTTTAACAACTCAAGAATGATTCACACCAAGGAGTCTCTGGCTAATAAAACATGCTCTCCCCTGTCTGCATCCCACTGGCTGTGGACGGTGTAAGTGAGAGCGTCCCTGGGGTCCGGCCCCTCGTGGCTCTTCCTTCTCTGTGGAGCCTCCTTGGTGTGGCTCAGTCCCAGGTGGGCTTCCCAGGAGGTCAGGTGTCCTCTAAGCCTCAAGGCCAACATTTTTGGAGAATCTAGGCCAGACATTCAGAGTCTCAGGGCCTCAGATTCTTGAGCTGTGAAAATGAACGAATTCACCCCACTCTCACTGTGGTGCGATGGAAATTACATGATACCCAGTAATCTGTGCATTGGGGCTATTCTCCGTGTTGCCTGTACTGCTGACCCCAAGGAGGGATAGGATCATGGAGCCATGAGTAGGGATTTCTGACGGGTGAAGTCCTAAGGAGAGGTTTTGCTTCATGCTGAGTTGGGAAAGGGGTGGGGAGTGAGGAGTGACCGGATTCAGGATTGGTACAGTCTAAGATGCTGTTAGCAGTAATTCAAGGGAGAACCACACCTGTACTTAAGTCCACAGTGGATTCCAGGGGGCTTACTGCCACAAACACAAAATAAGATCCATGAACATTTAAAACTCAACAGCTAGGAAAATCTACATTATCAAATGTTAGACTGGGATAAAGCGAGGCCATTGCTGGGCAAGCTGGGATATATCTGAAACAGTTGCTGAAATGGGGAGCTTACTGTTGACCTAGCCATGACTTTCTTGGGCCCACATCTCTTATAGTTATTGCCTAACAGAGCCTCGAGGAGGGCGCAGCTCAGGCCAGTCCCTTCCTCCTGCTTCAGGCACACCTCCCAGCAGATTAGTTTTAACATGTTCAAAGATGGACTCAACTCTGCAAAGACAGCAAGTAAGTGTAAAACCTCGGGAATCCAGGGAGATTCTACATTTCTCCTCAGAAATGACCTCCTGGTGCAGTGCTGAGGAGAGAGGGTCCTTCCTGGGGTCCCCAGGCAGAGGGGTGTTGAGCTGCAGCCCTAAATAGAATTGTCTTTTTTTGGCCTCAGACAACTTCAGTGTTCTCACCTGAGCTAGGGTAGGTTTTCTGGTGTGGTTCTGTTTGAGCATGTGTGTGGGTTTAGAAGTGTGATGTGGGTTTTCTGAGAATGGTAGTCCTTCGATGGAATTGGCCACCCATCCACTGTGGCTCTGACTTCCCTGCCTGCTCCCAGAGGGAATGGACTGGACTGCCCCACTTCTCAGCACCCCATTGTGCAGGAGTGATCGTAGGCTAGGAGTTTGAGCTCCCCCAATCTTGCCCTCTCCCTGATGCAGAGCCTTTTCAAAGTTTAGGGCGAAGTCTTTGCAGTCTGCTGATCTGATGAAGAGTGCGATCCCATCTCCTGAAATAAAGGCACATGTGCAGATAAC
This sequence comes from Corynorhinus townsendii, assembly GCA_026230045.1. Classification (NCBI taxonomy): domain Eukaryota; kingdom Metazoa; phylum Chordata; class Mammalia; order Chiroptera; family Vespertilionidae; genus Corynorhinus; species Corynorhinus townsendii. Next base: position 98,602,797 of record JAPDVU010000004.1, on the reverse strand, counting down.
ACCTGTGCTTGCAATGCCACGATGGGAGGTCCCAGATGCCAGGTTAGGACTTTGCTGTCCATTTACACACTGACCTGCAAACTGTTCTTGGTCCAATGCTTCTTTGGCCCTAACCTTCCCCCACTCACCCATCGGTTCCTTGACCAGTGGCCTCACTCCCTACACCAAGTATCCAAAATCCTTGTTTATGCCACTTGGTCAGCTCTGGCTTTCCCCTGCCCCCAGGCCTGCTCCCCACACTCCGCCTCCTGTGCTGCATGGCCAACCCTAAGCCTCTGCGTGGATGTGACCTACCCCACCCTGAACCACTCCCACCATGTAGGGCCTGCCCCCACCGTGCACCGTGCACCATACATGCCTGACTTGGGCATGTAAGCTCCAGTTTCTCTTGCTACCCTCCTGCTTTCTAGCCCTAAACTACCCTTGGGCACACTGCAATGCCTCCCTGAGACCCCTGCCACCTGCCTGTTCCCCGGGACACTGCCAGGTCCATCCACCTCTTCACCTGGGCCCAGGCTGACACCTTCACCTCCCAGGGGTACCTGTCCACCCTAAACCCTTTAGGGCCATAGTCCAGCCCCTGGCGCTCCTCTCCTCACTGCCACACCCTCCCTACCCCACCCTGAGCTGATGACCCTCCGCCACAGGCAGCAGCCTCTCACCGCACCTCCACCCACAGCCTCTGTACCACAGCCCCTCTGGCCATGATCCCTCCCATCCTGGACCCTTCACACACCGCCCCCCACCGACTCCATGGACAAGACCCCCTTCACCATGACCTCCTTGCCCCTGCTGGCAAGCTCTCCTTTTCTCCTACCTGTACCCTTAGGGGCCCTGTCCCCAGCCTCCCTCTGTGGCACCTGTCCTGCATGTTGGGCCATCTCACCCCATCTCCCATTCCTCCCTTCCCCTCTACTTCCCAGGCCTGGAAATCCTCAGCCTCTGCAGTAGGACAGCAGAGCCTTCCCGTCAGAACGTGACCAGCAGTCATTTCCAGGAAGTGGTCCCAGGATGGACTGGTCCATTGATATTTGGGACTAAGGGACACCTGGATGGGCGGCGCTTCCTGCACTGTGGCCCATAGGCCGGGACAGGGGAGGGGCAGACACAGTCCTGGGAGCTGAGAGAGGGACATAGGGACCAAGCCTGACAGGACGGAGGGCTTCAGGGCTTCAGGCTGTGGGCCCAGGAAGGGGCAGTGGGGCAGGAGGAGTGGCTGAGGCTTTTCCAGTTTGGGGTAAAGAGCAGGGTCTCTTTCCACTGGCTTTGGCTGGGGTGGGGGTGAGGGGCAGGGTCTGGGGACTTCAGTGCAGAAGTGACCCCCACTCAGCAGGGGTGGAAAGGCTCTAGATGGAGTCCCTCCCTTGGAGCACAGGGACCGGAGGTCACTGCTGAGTGGGGCAGGTGTGCTCTGGGTGCAGGATCAGGGCTGGGAGACTCAGGAGGACAGCAGTGCAGGGGCTTCAGGTGTTTCCACCATGAGGCAGCCCTTCCTCATGGATGTACAGTGCCTGGCCCTCACTTGGCCCTTGGGCGTGGACCCCGAGCCATTGTGGGACAGGCAGCTCTCACAGTGGTCCCAGCGCCTATGTGCAGGGATGGCTTTGTGGAGCAGTACACAGGTGTCTGGATCGCTTAACCTTTTATAAATATAGATGAATGGGTTACCAACAAGATCCAGAAAGAAATAAAAAACTTTCTGGAAACAAATGAAAAGAAACACAAAATAAACCAAAATCTCTGGGACACAGCAAAAGCAGTCCTGAGAGGGAAGTTCATAGCACTACAGGCCTACCTCAATAAACAAGAAAAATCAGCAATTAGTTATTTAACCCTACAACTTAAAGAACTAGAAAGAGAACAACAAGAAAATCCCAGAGTAAGTAGAAGGAGGGAAATAATAAAGATTAGAATAGAAATAAATGGCAGAGACTACAAAAACAAAACAAAACAAAAAAATCAATAAAACCAAGAGCTGGTTTTTTTGAAAGGATAAACAAAATTGAAAAACCATTAGCCAGACTCATCAAGAAACAAAGAGAGACAGAGACCACGCCATCTTAAAGGGGAGAGTGGCCGTTATAGGAAGTCTAAAAATCCTGGGAATCTACACCACCACCACCCAGGGAACAGCTGCGAACCCAGGAACACCGGACCCCAAGAAGTGCGAATACGCGGACTCAGAGGAGCTCTACACCTTCTCATGGAAAGGTCAGATTTCTCCTAGGAAAAGGTGAGAGAAACGTGCACAATGGGAGGAGAGAGAGACGGGCACAATGGGAGTTAGAGGATCCGGGGAAGTCTGCGACCCAAAAAATCCACGGCCCTTGGGGCTAGCGTGATCCGCAAATGTGGAAGGGGATCCACAGGGCTGCTAATAGAAGGGAACTCTAAAAAGCAACCCATAGCTGAACTGGGTGCAAAAGAACAGCCTAATAATTTTTAAAGTGTGCTGGCTGCTTAGAACCAAAGGCGGGGGAAAGACTTGCACGCAGCACCGGAGGGTAAAAATTGTGAGTTCGCGCACTTACTCTGGCTCTTTTATCTTTTTGTTTATTTCTCTTTAAATCCTTGCTTTTGATTACTAAGCCCAGAACATAGGATCACCCAACTGGGGACACTCTAAGAGACTGCAGGGGAAAGTTGTTTTTGTGGAACCTGGGGATCAGAGCGGGGAATAGCGATCAGAGAACCAGCTCTGGGGCAGCCCATTCCCCCAAACCGTATTAAGTGCCACAGGGAAAACAAAATCTAAGCACTATCTAGAGAGGACCTATAGACCCAGAGGTCAATCCAGAAACACTGCCACCCAGGGGTTGGATCACAAATTGACTCTTGTGTAAACACAAATAAAGGCATATAAGAAATAAAAACGTACTGCCTGCTTGAAAATCAGGACGGTGGCCTACAGCACTGAGGAGCAGTGGAACACAGGGAACTGCAATACTGTCCTGACAGGAAACAGGCGAGCCAAACAGAACAGTAGAGGAAGTGAATGGCCTTCACTACTGAACATTTTACTTTTATTTCATCTTTTACTTAAGAAACTAATTTTTTTCTTTTTTTCTCACTTGATTTTACCTTTTTAATTATTTTTATCAATTTTCTTATTGATTAAGGTATTACATGTGTCCATATCTCCCCCTTGCCCTCCCACCCCACTCCCATACATGCCCTGACCCCCCAATGCCTTCCGTCCATTGTACATTTTTAATTATTACATTTTATTTTAATCAGTATTATTACTACTACTATTTTACATTTTTTTAAAGTGTCATTTTCTTTTCTCTTTATTTTATTTTGGGATTAGTGTTCTACATTCTATTTTCATTTTTCCTTTAGCATCATTTTACTCTGTCTCAACTTTACCTTTATGCCAACACTCTCTTCCTCACTTTTCCCCATTTATTATCCTGTTTCTCTTACCCTATTCCAGCTTTAGATTCTCCCTATTCCTTCTTTTTACCCCCTGTGAACAATTCATCCTACTTATATATCTAATTTCCAAACCCCTGCTCTAAGTCCATATGCACCTCTCTTCTCTTTCTGCATTATCCAAATTCTTTTCTCTCTGTCCTTTTGTTGTTGTTTGCTTGATTATTGATTATATTGGTTTTTTATGCTTGTTTGTGAGGTTGTTTCGCTTTTTCTTTTTGTTTTTGTTTGTTTCTTGCTTCTGTTTTCCCTTGCCTCACTTGATATTAGTTGTTGTTTGTAGTTTGCATTCATCTCTAGGTATTTGTTGCTTGCATTTGTTGGGATTAGTGGCTGTACTATTGGGGTTTTCTCCCCATAGAAATAGTTGTTTCCCCTCTTCTTTTTTATTCTCTTTCCTTTCTCTCTTACTTTTTTTTCCTTTTCTCAATTTCATTTTGCACCCCCTTTTTTCCCTTTCTTCTTTCTTTCTTATCCCCTAATTCTCTTTTCTCTGGTGGTCACCTTTATTTGGAGTTATTAGTATCGTGAATACATTTGTGTTCAGTGCCTTGTGCATTGTGCCTTGTTGTGATGTATTTTGTGCCTTTAAATCAACACAGGAGAGAGAGAGCTACATAACCAGACACCCGGAGAAGAGAGATCATGGGAAGACAAAGAAACAGCCCGCATATGAAAGAAGAGCAGGCATCACCAGAAAAGGAAGAAAACGAAATGGAGGCAAGCAACCTGTCAGAGAAAGAATTCAGAGAAATGGTCATAAGGTGGATGAAAAGAATGGAAGACAAATTCAACAATATGTGTAAGAACTAAGAGGAAATGAAGAAGAACCAAGAAGAAATGAAAAATGACATCGCTGCTATACAGAACTCAATAGAAAGCATCAACAGTAGACTAGAAGAAGCAGAGGACCACATCAGTGAGCTACAAGACAAGGTAGGAAAAAATACCCAAGCAGAGCAGCTTCTAGAAAAAAAAATTAAAAAGCAGGAGGAAAGCCTAAAGGATCTTTGGGACAACAGGGAACAAAACAACGTCCGCATAATAGGGGTTCCAGAAGGAGAGGAAACTGAGCAAGGAATAGAAAACCTGTTTGAAGAAATAATGACAGAAAACTTCCCTGTATAAGGAAGAAAAAACTCACACAAATCTAAGAAGCTCACAGAGTCACAAACAAAATGAATCCCAAAAGACCGACTCCAAGGCACATTATAATTAAACTGGCAAACACCAATGACAAAGTAAGAATCTTAAAAGCAGCCAGAGAGAGACAGAAAGTTACCTACAAAGGATCCCCCATCAGACTAGTGACTGATTTATCAACAGAAACACATCAGGCAAGAAGGGAATGAAATGAAATATACAAAGTCATGCAAAGGAAGGGTCTGAATCCAAGAATACTATACCCAACAAGGTTATCAATCAAAATTTAGGGTGAAGTCAGGAGCTTCACAGACAAAAAAGGACTAAGGGAGTTTATTACCACCAAACCAGCAATGCAAGAAATGCTAAAGGGTCTGATGTAAAAAGAAGAAATAGGAAGTGAAGAAGGAACACAGGGGTAAAGAATAAAAATGGCAACAAACAGGTACCTATCAATAATAACTTTAAATGTAAATGGATTAAATGCCCCAATCAAAAGACATGGGGTAATGGAATGGATAAGAAAACATGACCCATATATCTGCTGTCTACAGGAAACCAACTCAGAAAAAAAGACGCACACAGACTGAGGGTGAAGGGATGGAAAAACGTTTTTCAGGTGAATGGAAATGAAAAAAAGCCGGGGTAGCGATACTTCTATCTGACAAATTAGATCTCAAAGTGAAGGACATGAAAAGATATCAGGAAGGCCACTTCATAATACTAAAGGGAGCAATCCAACAAAAAGAAATAACTCTGGTAAGTATATACGCACCCAATACAGGAGCACCCAAATATATAAAAACACTCCTGGAGGATATCAAGGGAGGGATTGACAGCAATACAGTCATAGTAGGAGACTTTAATACCCCACTATCACCATTGGACAAATCCTCTAAACCAAAAAATCAGCAAAGAAACATCAATCCTAAATGACTCACTAGACCAGATGGAATTAATTGACATCTTCAGAACATTTCACCCCAAAGCAACAGAATATATATTCTTCTCAAGTGCACATGGGACATTTTCAAAGATAGACCATATATTGGGTCACAGGCAAAGTCTCTTCAAATTCAAGAAGATAGAAGTCATATCAAGCATCTTCTCAGATCACAATGGCATGTAACTGGAAATCAACTACAATAAAAACAATCTAAAAAAATCAAACACCTGGAGACTAAATAGCATGCTATTAAACAATGACTGGGTTACCAGAGAGATCAAAGAAGAAATAAAAAAACATCATGGCAACAAACAACAATGAAAACACAACAATCCAAAATCTATGGGACACAGCAAAAGCAGACTTGAGAGGGAAGTTCATAGCTCTACAAGCCTACTGGAAAAAAAACAAGAAACAATGGTAATAAATTACCTAACCCTACAACTCAAAGAGTTAGAAAGAGAGCAACAAGTGTAAGCAGAAGGAAGGAAATAAAGATCAGAGCAGAGATAAACGACATAGAAACCAAAAAAAAATACAAAAGATCAACAAAACCAAGAGCTGGTTCTTTGAAAGGATAAACAAGATTGATGAACCTCTAGCCAGGCTCACTAAGAAGCAAAGAGAGAGGACCCAAATAAACAAAATCAGAAATGAAAGAGGAGAAATAACAACAGACCCCACAGAAATACAAAGGATTGTTAAAAAATACTATGAACAACTCTATTCCAACAAACTGGACAACCTGGAAGAAATGGACATATTCCTAGAAAAATACAACCTTCCAAAACTCAATCAGGAAGAATCTAAACATCTCAATAGGCCAATAACTATGGAAGAAATTGAAGCAGTCATCAAAAAGCTTCCAGCAAACAAAAGCCCGGGGCCAGATGGCTTCACAGGGGAGTTTTACCAAACATTCAAGGAAGAACTAAAACCTATCCTCCTCAGACTATTCCAAAAAATTCAAGAGGAAGGAGCACTTCCAAGCTCATTCTATGAAGCCAGCATCACCCTAATACCAAAACCAGATAAAGACAACACAATGAAAGAGAATTACAGGCCAATATTCCTCATGAACATAGATGCCAAAATCCTCAATAAAATTCTAGCAAATTGGATTCAGCAGTACATCAGAAAGATCATACACCATGACCAAGTAGGATTTATCCCAGGAATGCAAGGATGGTACAATATTTGAAAATCAATAAACGTGACACATCACATAAACAAACTGAGAGATAAAAATCACATGATCATATCAATAGATGCAGAAAAAGCATTAGACAAAATCCAACACCCATTTTTTATAAAAACTCTCAGCAAAGTGGGAATAGAGGCAGCATATCTCAACATGATAAAGGCCATATATGACAAACCTACAGTGAACATCATACTCAATGGACAAAAACTAAAACCATTTCCCCTAAGAACAGGAACAAGACAGGGATGCCCACTCTCACCACTCCTGTTCAGCATAGTACTGGAAGTACTAGCCATAGCGATCAGACAAGAAGAAGAAATAAAAGGCATCCAAATTGGAAAAGAAGAAGTAAAACTGTCATTATTCGCAGATGACATGATATTGTACATAAAAAACCCCAAAGACTCCATCAAAAAAACTACTAAACTTGTCTTAGCCGGTTTGGCTCAGTGGATAGAGTGTCAGCCTGCAGACTGAAGGGTCCTGGGTTCAATTCCAACCAAAGGCAATGCTTAGGTTGTGGGCTCAATCCCCAGTAGGGGGTGTGTAGGAGGCAGCCAATTAATGATTCTCTCTCTCTCATCATTGATGTTTCTATCTCTCTTTCCCTCTCCCTTCCTCTCTGAAATCAATTTTAAAATACATTTTAAAAAACTAGACTTAATAAATGAATTTGGCAATGTAGCAGGATACAAAATTAACACCCAGAAATCTATGGCTTTTTTACACACCAATAATGAACTCACAGAAAAAAAATTTAAAAAAACAATCCCATTTACCATTGCAACAAAAAAATTAAGATACCTAGGTATAAACCTAACTAAGGAGGTAAAGACCTGTACTCGGAGAACTACAGGACATTGAAAAAAGAGATGGAGGAATACATAAACAAATGGAAGAACATACCGTGTTCATGGATTGATAGAATCAAGGTCATTAAAAAGTCCATACTACCCAAAGCAATCTATAGATTCGATGCAATCCCCTTCAAGATACCAACAGAATATTTCACAGACCTAGAACAAATCCTCCAAAAATTCACCTGGAATAAAAAAAGATCCCGAATAGCCTCAGCAATCCTGAGAAAGAAGAACAAAGTTGGAGGGATCACAGTACCAGATATCAAGCTATATTACCAAGCCATGGCTCTCAAAACTGCCTGGTACTGACACAAGAACAGACATATAGACCAATGGAACAGAACAGAGACCCCAGAAATTGACCCCAGCCATTATGCTCAGTTAATATTTGACAAAGGAAGCAAGAGCATACAATGGAGTCAAGACAGTCTCTTCAATAAATGGTGCTGGAAAAATTGGACAGATACATGCAAAAAAATGAAACTAGACCACTAACTTACACCATACACAAAAATAAACTCAAAATGGATAAAGGATTTAAACTTAAGATGGGAAACAATGAAAATCTTAGAAGAAACCATAGGCAGCAAAATATCAGACAAATGCCATAGCAATATCTTTACAGACACAGGTCCTAGGGCATTGGAGACTGAGGAGAAAATAAACAAATGGGACTACATAAAAATAAAATGCTTCTGCACAGCAAAAGAAAACATCAACAAAACAACAAGAAAGCCCACAGCATGGGAGGACATATTTGCCAATGTTATCCCTGATAAGGGTTTAATCTCCAAAATTTACAGGGAACTCATACAACTTAACAAAAGAAAGATAAACAATCCAATAAAAAAATGGGAAAAGGACCTAAATAGACACTTTTCGAAAGAGGACATACAGAAGGCCTAAAGATATATGAAAACATGCTCAAAGTCACTAATCATCCGAGAGATGCAAATCAAAACAACAGTGAGGTACCACCTCACACCTGTCAGAATGGCTATCATCAACAAATCAACAAAAGACAAGTTCTGGTGAGAATGCAGAGAAAAAGGAACCCTCGTCCACAGCTGGTGGGAATGCAGACTGGTGTAACCACTGTGGAAAACAGTATGGAATTTCCTCAAAATATTAAAATGGAACTCCCATTTGACCCAGTAATACTACTTCTAGGAATATATCCCAAGTAATCAGAAAGGATATATGCACCCCTATGTTCATAGCAGCACAATTCACAATAGCTAAGATTTGGAAACAGCCTCAGTGCCCATCAACAGATGAGTGGATTAGAAAACTGTGGTACATCTGCACAATGGAATACTATGCTGCTATAAAAAAGAAGGAACTCTTATCATTTGCAACAACATGGATGGACCTGGAGAGCATTATACTAAGTGAAATAAGCCAGCTGGAGAAAGATTAATATCACATGACCTCACTCATTTGTGGAATATAATGAACATAAACTGATGAAGAAAAATAGAGCCAGAGAAAAAATTTTTAGAATATAATAGAAGTAATCCTATTATTTGCAGATTTTTATTATTTCCTATAACTTTTGTGATATTATACTATGTTATATAGTTTTGGTAATATTATTATATTTAAAATCCTTTTTTCTTGAATTGTGTTTATTGAAATATTAATGTTTATTGCATGTAACATTATTATATTTAAAAATATTTTCTTGAAATATTAATGTTTATTGCATGTAAATGGCTAATTATTTTGTATCTAAAATCTGGTCATAGATTTATTTATAATAATAAGACATAATTGCTAATTAGACCGGTTGTTTATCCAGACATCCTTCCAGACGAAGCTGGGGATGTGAGGGAAGTCCGGATCCCAGGTGCCTGCTGGCAGCCAGAGGGAAGCCCAGGTCCTGGGTGCTGGAGGGAAGCCCGGGTTCCAGGTGCCAGAGGGAAGCTGGGCTGGAGAAAGGAAGGGGCCTCTTATTGAGAGGAGTGGGGCATGCTGATTCCAGTTGCTGCCTGTTTGAGAGATTTTAGGAAAGTCTGAAGCCTGAGCCAGGACAGTCCATTCATATGGAAAAGCTACTGCAAACAGCTTGTTTGGGACAGCAAATTAGGTGAGGCAGGGTCTCAGGGAGTCACGTGGGGTGAACAGTGTGGACCAAGTTGATGGAAACTTAGATGGTGACTGCCTGTCAGCCCTGTGGCAAGGAGGTTTCAGCAAAGAAACAGTGGCCTCTGCCAGCGCTTTTGTCTGGGAATAAGCGCCCCTCCCCAGTTCTTGCTCTGATGCCAGACAATCCAGTTCCTCCCTGTATGTCCCTGGATTCTTTCAAGCAACTTCCTCAGCGCTGGAACTCAGAGGGAGTGAGTTCGAGTAAGTCGGTGCTCCAGTCCTTTAAGAGGAACTGCCTGGGACTCCAGCAATCCCCAGTGTCACTTAGCCACAATCCCTGCTGGTTTTTACAGCCCAAAGTTATGGGGACTTCTCTTCCTAGCTCTGGAACCCTGAGCTCAGAGGTCTGGTGTGGAGTTGGGACCCCTTGTTCCTCATGGTGAGCCTCCACAGCCAAGATATTTCTACCAATTAAAAAATGCCAGGGAAGGAATCCAAGATGGCGGCATAGGTAAACACCTAAACTGCTGCCTCGCACAACAATTTCAAAACTACAATTAAAAGACAAAACGTCTATCACCCAGAACCACGGGAAAGCTGGCTGAGTGGAAGTTCTACAACTAGAAGGAAAGAGAAAAGAGCATTGAGACGTGCCCGAGCGCTGAAAAGCTGAGGTATGGAGGCGCGGGATCTGGGCTGGCGGCGGGCATTGCTTTTTTCAACCCAAAGGGAGACAAGCCCCCGATTACTCTGAAATCCAATTTCTGGGGAGACGCGGGGGACCCAAATTCCTACAGGGAGAAGCTGGACTGTCTGCCAGTGAGGGTAGCTTGCTTGCAGAGCTGCACGCAGGAATAATTGTTTACTGCACTGGGGCACAGGACTCGGGGATGCCCTCGGGGATGCAGAGCCAGCTAACTAGCAGCCATTGCTGTTTGCCACGCCCTAGCCTAGTGATACCCTGAGACCCTGCCCTGCACAACCTACAAACCCACCCAAGCTCCAAGCAGCGGCTTTAGCATAAGAAAGCCCTGCCCTATCACAGCTTAACCTAGCAAACTTGCAGCCCAGGTCAGACAGCTCCAAAACCTCCAAATCCCAAGCAAAGAGGAGAAAACTGTAGCTCTCATTGTAGCTCCTGCTGGGTGGCCTCAGACAGTAGCTGACCTGCACCCCATTGGAGATCCAGAAGCCAGTGTATCTAGTGGTCAGTGTGAGACACCAGATTTCAACTCCTCACATCCATAAGTGACACATTCAAGAGGCAGACTCAGTGAGCACCAAAGCCCCACTGAAACAAGTCCTGCCCCATAAGCGTGTCTTCAGCGCAGCAGTTCTTCCATTATAGACACAGCGAGTGCTCACAGCTAATTGACCTGGTGGTCAATTCCTCCCAGTGTACCAACAGCAATTAAGGCTTAACTACACCAAGACTTTGCACTCAGCCCACAAAGGGGTGTACCAAGAGCATCCACCTCAAGTGATTGAGGAGACTGAGCTACTGCCCCCTATAGATCACCTACCATACAAAGCTACTCCATCAACACAGGGAAGCAGCCAAAATGTGGAGACAAAGAAACATGCCACGAATGAAAGAAACGGAGGAAAGCAAACTACTGGATGACATAGAGTTCAGAACCACATTTATAAGGTTACTCAAGAATCTTCTTAAAACTGCTGAGAAACTTGATGAGACCTTTAAGGATATTAATGAGAATGCCAAAAAAAATGGAAAAGGACCAGTCAGAAATGAAGCATACACTGTGTGAAATAAAGAATATACAGAAACTCAACTGTAGATCAACGGACCCCAAGAATCAAACCAAAGATCTGAAATATGTGGAAACAAAAAACATCCAACCAGAAAACCAAAAAGAAAAAAGAATCCGAAAATATGAAAATAGTGTAAGGAGCCTCTGGGACAACTTTAAGTGAACCAACATCCGAATTTTTGGGGTGCCAGAAGAAGGGAGAGAGCAAAATATTGAAAACCTATTAGGAGAAATAATGACAGAAAACTTTCCCTACCTGGTGAAAGAAATAGACTTACAAGTTCAGGAAGTTCACAGAACCCCATACAAGAGGAATCCAAAGAGGACCACACCAAGACACATCATAATTAAAATGCCAAGGGCAAAAGACAAAGAGAGAATATTAAAAGCAGCAAGAGAAAAACAGTTAATTACCTATAAGGGAGTACCCATACGACTGTCAGCTGATTTCTCAACAGAAACTATGCAGGCCAGAAGGGAGTGGCAAGAAATATTCAAAGTGATGAACAGCAAGAACCTACAACCAAGATTACTCTACCCAGCAAAGCTATCATTCAGAGTTGAAGGTCAGATAAAAAGCTTCACAGACCAGAAAAAGCTAAAGGAGTTCATCACCACCAAACCAGGATTACATGAAATGCTGAAGGGTATTCTTTAAGAAGAGGAAGAAGAAGAAAAAGGTAAAGATAAAAATTATGAACAACAAAATGACATCAAATACATACCTACCAACAAGTGAATCTAAAAATCAAGTGAATAAAAAATCTGAAGAACAGGATGGACTGGTGAATATAATAGAATCAGGGACATAGAAAGGGAGTGGACTGACGATTCTCAGGGGAAGCAGGTGTGAGGGGTGCGGGAAGAGATTGGACAAAAATCTTACTCCTATGGATGAAGACAGTGGCGGGGGTAAGGGCATGGGGTGGGGTGGGGAATCAGGTGGAGGGGAGCTATGGGGGGGGGAGAGGAACACGTATAATAATCTGAACAATAAAGATTTATTTTTTAAAAAATGCCACACATGGGTGTCAGACCAGCCTGTTGCACACCTCCACCCCTCCCAACAGTCTTAATGTGCTTTCTTCTTTACTTCTCCAGGTGTAGGACTTCCAGTCAGCCAGGTTTCAGGAGGTTCTGAATGATGGCTGTTCTGTAGTTTAGTTGTAATTTTGATGTGGTTGTGGGAGGAGGATCCCCTTATCATTCTGATATGTTGTTTACCTATGCCACTATCTTCCTATGCAGTGTCTTTATCTGGTTTTGGAATCAGGGTAATGGTGGCCCCATTAAATGATCTTGGGAGTCTATGGTCTTCTTGAAATTATTGTAATATTTTGAGAAGGATAAGTATTAGTTCTTACTTGATTGTTGGGTAAAATTCACTTGTGAAGCCAACTGGTCCAGGACTTTCGTTTATTAGAAGATTTTCATTACTGTGTCAACTTTGTTTAGATTTTATGTTTCATGATGATTCATTCTTTGAAGATTGTATGTTTCTAGGAATGTATCCATTTTTCATATTGTCTAAATTGTTGGCATATAACTGTTCACAGCATTTTCTTTTGATTCTTTGTATTTCTGTGGTGCTGTCACTTATCCTCTCTTATTTCTGTTTTTATTTATTTGAGTTCTCTCTTTTTTCTTGATGAAGCCAGTTAAAGGCTTAGCAAATTGTATAGCTTTTCAAAGAATGTGCTCTTCATTTTATTGATCTTTTATATTTATTTTTAAACTCTATTTAGTTTTTTCCCATTGATGTTTATTATTTCCTTTCTTCTACTCACTTTGGGCTTTTTAAAAATAAGTTCCTTTAGGTGTAAGGTGAGATTGTTTATTTGAGATTTTTCTTGTTTTATAAGGTAGGCCTGTAATACTATGAATTTCCCTCTTAAGGCTGTTTTACTGTGTCACACAGATTTTGGGTCATTATGTATTCATTACCATTTGTCTGAAGGTATTGGTTTTTAAAAATATATTTTATTGATTTTTTACAGAGAGGGATAGAGAGTTAGAAACATCAAAGAGAGAGAAGCATCAATCAGCTGCTTCCTGCACACCTCCTCCTGGGGATGTGCAGGAACCAAGGTACATGCCCTTGACCAGAATTGAACCCTGGACCTTTCAGTCCACAGGCTGACACCCTATCCACTGAGCCAAACCAGTTAGGGCTCAAGGTATCTTTTGATTTCTTCCTTGATCTCATTGTTAGTCTATTCATTGTTTAGTAGTATTTAGCACCATATTGTTGTGTGTTTTTTAGTTTTTCTCTTGTAATTGATTTTTATTATCATACCATTGTGGTCAGAAAAGATGCTTGATCTGATTTCAGTTTTAAATATATTGAGATTTGTTTTTTGGCCTAACATCTGGTATATCCCAGAAAATGTTCCATATTCACTTGAAAAGAATGTATATTCTACTGCTTTAAGGTTAAATGCTCTGAAAATGTCAATTTAAAAATGTGGTCAATTGTGTAATTTAAGGTCAGTGTTTCCTTGTTGAATTTCTGTCTGGAAGATCTATCCATTTTTGACAAAGGGATGTTAGAATCCCCTACTATGACTGTATTACTGCTGGTCTCTCCCCTTTTGCCTCTCAATATTTGTTTTATATATTTAGGTGCTCCTATGTTGAGTGCATAAATGTTTATGAGTTACAACTTCTTGTTGGATTGATACCTTTATCATTATGACATGTCCTTCTTTGTCTCTTTTTATAGCCTTTGTTTTATTTATCTTTTTATTATTCTTTATTGATTAAAGTATTACATATGTCTCCTTTCCCCCCAGTGGCCTCTCCCCAGCCACTCTTGCCCCCCAACCCCTGCCCCCCAGCACATGCCCTTACCTCCATAGTGTCTGTGTCCATTGGTTATGCTTTTTTTCTGATATAAGTATTGCTAACCCAGCTTTTTTTTTTTCATTTCTATTCAAAATAAATATATTTTTCCAGCCCTTTACTTTCCGTCTTTGTGTGCCTTTCGATCTGAAGGAGGCCTCTCTTTTTTTTCTTTCCTTTTTTTTATTGTTGACACTATTAGAGATGTCCCCATTTCTCTCCCTTTGCCCAACTCCATCCACCACACTGTTGTTTGTGTCTAATGCTAATCCTTCACCTTCTTTCATTCAGTCCCCACTTCCATTCACTCTCTCCCCTGACAGCTATCAGTCTGTTTCAAGTATCCATGCCTCTGTTTCTATTTTGTTTGTCAGTTAATTTTAGTCTCTATGTCATTGATTTCCACTCTAATCTTTAATATTTTCTTCCTTCTACTTAATCTGGGTTTTGTTTGTTGTTCTTTTTCTGGCTCTTTTAGGTGTAGGGTTAGATTGTTTTCTGAGGGTTGTTTTTCCCCCTGCTTTTTGAGGTAGGCCTATAATGCTTTGGCCTTCCCTCTCAGGACTGCTTTGGCTGTGTCCCATAGATTTTGGGTGGTTGTGTGTTTGTTCTCATTTGTTTCCAGGTAATTTTTTATTTCTTTCTTGACCTCATTGTTTTAATTTATTTTTAACTAGATTTTTATTATTGACTGTGGGGAGGCACAGGACAGGAGTTGGCTGAAGGCAGCCACCCCTGCCTTGACTTTTCCAAACAAGTCTGAGCCCCTGGGTGTTTACTGGAATATCTATGGTTAGTCTTCAGACGTCCTTGCTTAAAGGACACTAAAGGACATGTGCCTTCTCAATGATGCTTACCCTGCTGATTGTGTCTAATAGTTAATTTTAGTTCAAGCTGTTGTTGCAATAAAAGCCTGAGGAGGCGATCGAATGGGGCTGTTTGGTGCCTATAGCCAAGCAGTCCCTTAGCCTCTCTTCCACAGAAACGTGTGTCAGAGTAATCCATTCATCCGTCGCTCAGGGTCTGCTGGTCAGTCCCGGCAATTAACACTATTACCCATGTTCCCATTTTTCCCCAACTTTGTCCACCTCTACCCAGTCTCAACTCCACCTTCCCTTTGGACATCACCACACTGTTGTCTGGGTCTATGGGTTTTGCATATATGTTCTTCAGCTAATACCTTCACCTTCTTTCATCCAGCCCCCACCCTGCTCTGACAGCTGTCAGTCTGTTCTGTATATCCATGCTTTTGTTTCTATTTTGTTCACCAGTTTATTTTGTTCATTAGATTCCACATAAAAGTGAGATAATATGGTATTTGTCTTTCTCTAACTGGCTTATTTCACTTAACATAATAATCTCCAGGTCCCTCAATGCTGTCTCACAGGGTAAGAGATTCTTCTTTTTCCATGGTATAAATGTTCCACAGCTTTTTTTTTTTTTTGCTAGAAATTTTTTGAATTTAATAAAAAATGGCAATAACTGATACATACATTAATTCAAAGTCTTTTCACTAAGCACCAAGGAGGACAGTTTTTGAACTTTTCACCAAGAAACGCTTTATTACTGAAAGATGCCTAAATCAGTTTATTGGGTTTTTAATGAAGAAATCCAAAGCTGCCAATCAGAGCTTCTAATCAGCATGAGATGGCCAGGTTAACAACCCTAAAGTCATGTTATCTGAGAAAAAAAATTGTAAAGCTTTGTTTAACTCACACATGTTCAGTGAGGGGACTAAGTGGCCTCAAGCTGAGTACCATACATGCACAAACAACAATGGGTAGTAAATACTATGCAGACAGAGGAAAATAATGCCTAATTCTCATGAGGGGCACAGAGACACATACAAATGACTAACCCTCAAGAGAGCACCAAGCAAGGCTGATAGACAGGAAGTACAGTGTCCTGGAGGGAGGGGGGCAGCAGGGAGGGCATTTGGAGGCTTCAGGGGCATCTAGGCACCATGAGCAGATGTCAATGCTTATGGGGAGGGGCCTTCCAGGCTGGAGAAAACAAAACAAGTCAAGATATCGAGCCCCAGAGGCACTGCCTCTTTATGAGACAGTGGCGCTTGTTGGGGTAAAGGGATGTAATCTAGCCAGAGACTAAACAACCCAGAAAGGAAAGCCTCCTTCAGGGACAGCCAGACACAGCACCCGTCTGGATTTCTCAGCAGTAGCAGATCCATCAAGAATCGTGTTGGCCTGTGTGACCACCGAGAAGGTAAACCATCTTCCCAAATGCTGAGGCTCTTTGTGGAGAGTAAGTCACCGAGGGTCAGTCACCTTGCAGGCCGTCCCCCACCCCGAGGCTCCGTCCCCTGGAATCGACACCAACCATTAACAAGAACCTTCCTTAATGGAAAATTTCTGCTCCACAAAAGCAAAACATAAACAACACAAACAAAACTCAAAACAAAAAGAGACTAACCCTCACACTTCACCTCTGCCCGTCGTGCTAGTGGGAGCAGGGTCAGCTATTGAGACTGATTCTTCACTGCAGAATGTGACAAAATTTACATGTCACTGCTCCTCCTGCAGCCTCCCAACCCAAAAAAGTAAACAAGCATCACACAAAATATAAACTTACTACAAATAAGTCAACATCAACTTAAGGATTCTACTGTAATATCACTGCACTAACCTAGGCTATGACAATCCTCTTCCAAGTATTTACAAAAGATCTCATTCTGAGAGCTCTGGACGCATTACAAACATTGCTGTATTAGATTCCTCTTCTTGAGGTAGTTCAAAGTCTAGAAACGTGGCAAATGTACATATTTTTACCTACTGCCACTGGGGGTTAATTAAGATAAAAGGTCTACAACCCAAATCCTCATCCTTTGATTCACAGATCAGACCAGTTTTCCCCTCAGCATTCAAACTAATCTAAAACTGGAAACACAAACAGATTAAAAGTTACACAAACATGAAAAATAAGCTAAAAAAGAAACATATAAAAGCAATGTTAGTGGCATCACACAGTCTAAATTTTGCTAAAAACAATATTTACTTGATTTACCAAAGCGATGCACATTTTAAAAAGTAATAAAGTAAGAGCTTATAAAAAAACGGGGAATATTTTAGTTGGGAGCATGCAACTAAGATCATCTCATTCTCTGGCAGAGTTTTTCCAAAATGTCATGCCACCTAGAAGCGACCCTTTCCTGCGGCTTTCACTCAGTTCTGCTTCATAGGTGCGGGGATGTTAGCAGACGCCTGTCTGAGGTAGGCCAGGGAGCCCTGCGGGATGTCGGCGAGCTTCTTGTGCTGCCCGTTGATGTCCTCCAGCACCTGCTGCCAATGCCGCAGCTTGGTCAGGTGCTTCTGGACCAGAGCGTCTTTCTGCTGCAGCTCGTTCCGCAGCTCCGAGACATCCTCTTTGATAACCTGCTCTGGCTTCTGGACAGATAACTGCAATCTTTTTTGTAGAAAAAAACATTCTGTTTGTCTTGCAATATCCAGAAATTTCTGGATACACTGATCAACACCAGTCCGAATTTCCTCCTGATCCGTGCCATTGACATAGTCCTGACTCACCAGAGAAGCAAAGCAAGCCTCGAAAGATGACTCCAACTCATCCACCAAGGTACTCGGAGATCTCGGAGCACCTGGCGCGGCCTGAAGACGCGAGGCCTGGCCCGGGAGTCCCGGCGGCGGCGGGGGCGGGGCACCGGGTGGCTGCCCGGAGAACATACCTCCCAACGGAGCCGCCATTTCTGAAATGGCGGGAACCCACAGCTTTTTTATCCACTCATCTACTGATGGGCACGTGGGCTGTTTCCAGATCTTAGCTATTGTAAGTTGTGCTGCTATGAACATAGGGGAGCATACATTCTTTCTGATTGGTGTTTCCAGTTTCTTAGGACATATTCCTAGAAGTGGGCTCACTGGGCCAAATGGCAGTTCCATATTTAATTTTTTGAGGAAACTCCATACTGTTTTCCATAATGGCTGCACCAGTCTGCATTTCCACCAGCAGTGCACTAAGGTTCCCTTTTCTCCACATCCTCACCAGCACTTGTCATTTGTTGATTTGTTGATGGTAGCCATTCTGACAGGTGTGAGGTGATACCTCAGTGTCATTTTAATTTGCATTTCTCTGATGATCAGTGACTTTGAGCATTTTTTTCATAGTCTCTTGGCCATCTGTATGTCCATTTTAGAGAAGTGTCTATTTAGGTCCATTTCTCATTTTTAAATTGGATTGTTTGTCTTCCTTTTGTCAAGTTGTATGAGTTCCTTATATATTTTGGATATTAACCCTTTATCAGATGTATCATTGCCAAATATGTTCTCCCATACAGGGAGTGCCCTTTTCATTTTGTTGATGGTTTCTTTTGTGGTGCAGAAGCTTTTTATTTTGGTGTCCCATTTGTTTATTTTCTCCTTAGTTTCCTTTGCCCTAGGAGATGTATCCATACACATATTGCTATGAGAGATGTCTGAGATTTTGCTGCCTATGGTTTCTTCTAGGGTTTTTATGGTTTCACAACTTAAATTTAAGTCTTTTATCCCTTTTGAGTTTATTCTTGTCTATGTTATAAGTTGGTGGTCTAGTTTCTTTCTTTTTCTTTTTTTTTTTTTTTTTTTTGCATATATCTTCCAATTTTCCCAACACCATTTATTGAAGAGACTGTCTTGACTCCATTGTATGATCTTGCCTCCTTTGTCAAATATTGAGCATAATGGCTTGGGTCTATTTCTGGGCTTTGTGTTCTGTGCCATTGATCTATATGTCTGTTCTTGTGCCAGTACCAGGCTGCTTTGATTACAGTGGCTTTGTAGTATAACGTGATTTCTGGTATTGTGATTCCTCCAACTTTGTTCTTCTTTCTCAAGATTGCTGCAGCTATTATTTGGATTCTTTTTTGGTTCTATATACATTTTTGGAGTATTTGTTCTAGATCTGTGAAATATGCTATTGATATTTTAATAGGGATTGCATTGAATCTGTAGATTGCCTTGGGTATATGGATATTTTAATGATGTTGATTCTACCAATCCATGAACACAGTATATTCTTTCACTTGTTTATATCTTCTTCTATCTCTTTTTTTAATGTCCTGTAGTTTCCTGAGTACAAGCCTTTGACCACTTTGATAACTTTATTTCTAAGTATCTTAATTTTTTTTTGCAATGGTAAATGGGATTGTTTGTTTAATTTATCTTTCTGAGAATTCATTATTTATACTAATAAAAGGGTAATGTGCTAATTAGACTGGATAGACTGGACATCTTCAGGATGTCCTTCCTGACAAAGCCAGGACCCGGGCAAAGCAGCCGGGGTCCTGGGTGCCTGCGGCTGGCCAGAGGGAGGGAAGCCCAGGTCCTGGGTGCCTGGGGCCAGCCAGAGGAGGGAAGCCTGGGTCCTGGGTGTGGGGGCTGAGGCAGAGGTGATTAGGAGCAATCAGGCAGGCAGGCAAGCAGTTAGGGGTGATCAGTCAGGCAGGCAGAGTGGTTAGGGGCGATCAGGCAGGCAGGCAGGTGAGCAGTTAGGAGCTAGCAGTCCTGGATTGCAAGAGGGATGTCCAACTGCCGGTTTAGGCCTGATCCCTGTGGGGTCCCAGATTGGAGAGGGTGCAGGCTGGGCTGAGCCCCCACCCCCCCCCCACTCCCCGTGCACAAATTTTGTGGACTGGGCCTCTAGTCTACATATATAAAACTCTAATATGCAAATAGACTGAGCGGCAGAACAACCAAAAAACTGGTCACTGTGACATGCGCTGACCACCAGGGGGCGCACACAAAACATGGCAGGCATAGGCCGTGCCAGGATGGTGGAGCAGGTGAGGAGGGGGGAGGGCACCAGACCAAGGCAGGGTGCCGGTCGCTGTCATTGGGGCGAGCCTCTGGTGGTTACTGAAAATTGTTTGTTCCCACGTGCCATGGTCTCACCCAGTGTTCACACCTCTGCCAGCACTGTCCCCATTCATACCCAGTGCCAACGCTGAAGTCACCGCTCACACCCACTGCAGGTGCCCGATGTCAGCCCCGATTGCTCAGTACCATCAGCTGGTGCAAGCACCAGCTGCTGGTCCTGATCACCCCTCAAGGCTTCTCCACTTCCCCCTGCTCCTGAGGGGTGATCAGGGCCGGCAGCCACCGCTCGCACCCTCTGCCGGCAACAGCCCTGCTTGCACCCACTGCTGGCATCAGAGCCAGTGCTCGCACCCACTGCTGACACCAGCCCCACTCGCACCCATTGCTGACACTGGCCCCAATCACTTTGTGTGGTCAGCAGGTATAAGCGGGGCTGGCACCGTCAGCATGTGGAAGAGGCAGCAGCGGGAGTGGGGCTGCCAGCACATAGGGGACTGGGGCCCATGGTGGGAGGGGCCAGGCCAGGGCCTGGAGGATGGGCCAAGACCTGCCCCGTGCCCACCGCAGCCTCGCAGACCACAGTTCCTTTCAAGGTGCACAAATTCATACACTGGGCCCCTATTTGGTGTATAAAAAATGCCATCAGTCCTGACTGGCTTGGCTCAGTGGATAGAGCCTTGGCCTGCAGACTGGGGGGCACATGGAATCCTGGGTTCAATTCCAGTCAGGAGCACATGCTTGGGTTGTGGGCTCGGTCCCCAGTAGGGGGTGTGCAAGAGGCAGCCTATCAATGATCCTCTCTCATCATTGATGTTTCTATCTCTCTCTCTCCCTTCCTCTCTGAAGTCAATAAAAAATAAATTAATTTAAAAATTAAAAAAGCCATAAATTTATGGGTGTTGATTTTGATTCCTGCCACATTGCCAAATTCATTTATTAAATCTAGTAGTGTTTTGGTGGAGTCTTTAGGGTTTGCTATGTACAATACCATGTCATCTGTGAATAATGAGAGTTTACTTTCTTCCTTACAGTTTGGATGTCTTTTATATATTTTCTGTCTGATTGCTGTGGCTAGGACTTCCACTACTATGTTGAATAAGAGTGGTGAAAGTGGACATCCCTGTCTTGTACCTGTTCTTAGGGGGAAAGGTTTTAGTTTTTGCCAATTGAGTATGATGTTCGCTGTACGTTTTTCATATATGGCCTTTATCGTGTTGACATCTGCTCCCTTTGCTGAGAGTTTTTATCGAAAACTAGAGGCCTAGTGCATGAAAATCATGCACGGGACGGGGGGGAGGGGTGTCCCTCAGCCCGGCCTGAACTCTCTTGCAATCTGGGACCACTGGCTTCTAACCACTTGCCTGCCTGCCTGATCACCCCTAACTACCTCTGCCTCAGCCCCTGCACCTGGGACCCAGGCTTCCCTCCCTCTGGCTGGCCACGGGCACCCAGGACCCAGGCTAGCTTCACCCGGGCTGGCCACAGGCACCCAGGACCCCAGGTGGCTTCACCCGGGCCCTAGCTTTGTCAGGAAGGACGTCCAGAATGATGTCCAGAAGACGTCTGGTTAGCATATTACCCTTTTATTAGTATAGATAGCTGTTAAATTTTGTTGAATGCTTTTTCTGTGTCTATTGATATGATTATGTGGTTTTTGCCTTTTGTTTATGTGATGTATCATGTGTATTGATTTATAAATATTGTACCAGGCTTGCATCCTGGAATGAATCCCACTTGGTCATGGTGTATTATCTTTTTAATATGTTGCTGGATCTGATTTGCTAATATTTTGTTGAGGATTTCAGCATCTATATTTATCTGGGATATTGGCCAGCCTGTAATTCTCTTTCTTTGTATTATCTTTATCTGGTTTTAGAATTAGGATAATACTGGCCTCATAAATAGAGCTTGGAAGTATTTCTTCCTCTTGGATTTTTGGAATAGTTTGAGGAGAAGGTCTGATAAAACTCCCTTGTGTAGCAGCTGTTCAGACCCGGGCTTTTGTTTGCTGGGAGTTTTTTTTTTAATACTGTTTCTATTTCATCAGTTGTTATTGGCCTGTTTAGGTTTTCTAATTCTTCCTGATTCAGTTTTGGGAGATTGTATTTTTGTGGGAATTTGTCCATTTCATCCACATTGTCCAGCTTGTTGGCATATAGTTGTTCATAGTATTTTCTTACAATTCTTTGTATTTCTGTGCTGTCAGTGGTTACTTCTTTGCTTTCATTTCTGATTTTATTTACTTGGATCCTCTCTGTTTCTTGATGAGTCTGGCTATCATCAAGAAACTGGCCCCCGCACATCACAAGAGACAACAAAGGTCACTACATAATACTAAAGGGATTGATCCAACAAGAGGGCATAACCCTGGTAAACATATATGCAACCAACATAGGAGCACCTATTTTTATATAAAAATAACTTGTAGAGAACTTCAAGTTTCATCAATCTTGTTTATCCTTTCAAAGAACCAGCTCTTCATTTCATTGATCTTTTTTATTGTTTTTGTAGTCTCAAAGTCATTTATTTCTGCTCTAATCTTTATTATTTTCTTCCTTGTACTTACTCTGGGTTTTTCTTGTTGTTCTCTTTCTAGTTCTTTAAATTGTGGGGTTAAATAGTTTATTGCTGATTTTTCTTGTTGTTTGAGGTATGCCTGTAGTGCTACGAACTTCCCTCTCAGGACTGCTTTTGCTGTGTCCCAGGGATTTTGGGATGTTGTGTGTTCATTTTCCTTTGTTTGCAGAAATTTTTTGATATCTTTCTTGATCTTTTTGGTAACCCATTCATTGTTTAATAACATGCTATTTAGCCTTCATGCGTTTGAATGTTTTTGTATGATTTTGCTGTAGTTGATTTGTAATTTCATTCCACTGTGATCTGAGAAGATGCTTGATATGAAAATCCAACTTGTAGAGACTTGTTTTGTGACCTAACATGTGGTCTATCTTTGTGAATGATCCATGTGTACTTGAGAATAATGTATATTCTGCAGATTTGGGATGAAATGTTCTATAAATGTCAATTAAATTCATCTGATCCAGTGTGACCTTTAGAGTCACTGTTTCCTTGTTAACTTTTTGTCTGAAAGATCTATCCAGTGAAGTCAGCAGGATGTTAAAGTCCCCTGCTATGACTGTATTGTTGTTGATCTCTCCCTTGAAGTTCTCTACAAGTTATTTTTATATAAAAATAGGTGCTCCTATGTTGGTTGCATATATGTTTACCAGGGTTATGCCCTCTTGTTGGATCAATCCCTTTAGTATTATGTAGTGACCTTTGTTGTCTCTTGTGATGTGCGGGGGCCAGATGCGGCGGGGGCCAGATATGGCGGGGATCTCCCTTTTCCACGTCCAGCACGGAAAGAGAGATGAACGAACCGGTTCTAAATGGAGGTGGCCAGGGATTGAGAAATAAAAGAAAGAAAGAGACCAGACACGAAGATAGAAACAAAGCTGTGAGCCAGGTGGGATGCCATCCTCTCTGATGGAGAGGCAGGGAACCCAAGCCTACGCAGCACATTTATTTTATACCCCCAAATACCAGGAAGCATCACCAAAACTTAGGATCAAAGGAGCTTATTTGCATTCTTGAGTAGGCCCTAGCATTTCTGGTGCTTGCCTGGATTTACATATCAAAGTCCGCTAGGCTGACACCTGGGCTGATATGAAGGCCAAGCTGATAACATGTCCAGCCTTTTTGGGGAAGCATGTTCCCAGGGCGTGGCTCTGCCTATCGCCCTGAGTTCAGCTGACAATAATTAAAGAAATGCCCATGTGCCTTCCCAGGCGCTGTCTACAGTGATGGCCTTCATTTTGAAGTCTATTTTGTCAGATACGAGTATTGCCACTCCAACTATTTATTTTCCTTTTCCATTTGCATGGAAAACTTTTTCCATCCCTTCACTTTCATACTGTGTGAGTCTTTTGTTCTGATATGGGTCTCTTGTAGACAGCATATAGTTGGGTCATGTTTTTGTACCCATTCAGCTGCCCTATGTCTTTTGATAGGGGCATTTAATACATTTACATTTAGGGTTATTATTGATAGGTACTTATTTATTGTCATTTTAATTCTGTATGCCCAGGTTTCTCTCCGTTTCTTCTTCTCATTACAGCTGTCCCTTTAGTATTTCTTGTAATGCTGACTTGGTGGTGATGTACTCTTTTTGTCAGGGAATCTCTTTATTTGACCGTCTATTTTGAATGATAGCCTTGCTGGACATAGTAATCTTAGTTTCAGTAATCCTACTTTCCATTACCTTGAGTACATTATGCCATTCCCTTCTGGCCTGTTGAGTTTCTAATGAGAAATCAGATGACAGCCTTATGGGAGCTCCTTTGTAGATAATAGTTTGCTGCCTTTAAGATTCTCTCTTTGTCTATAATTTTTGGCATTTTAATTATGATATCTCTGGGCATGAGCCTATTTGAGTTCTTCTTGTTCAGGGGTTCTCTGTGCCTCCTGAACTTATGTGACTTTTTCCTTTATAAAATCAGGGAAGTTTTCTGCCATTATTTCTTCAAACACCTCCTCTATGCCTTTCTACATTTCTGCCTCTTCTGGCACACCTGCTATTCTAATATTGTTATGTTTCATGTTGTCCCACAGTTTCCTTAAGCTGTCCTCCTGCTTTTTAATTGTTTTCTCTTTTTGGTTCTTGAGTGATTTTTTCTACCCTGTCTTCTAATTCACTAATTTTATCCTCAGCTTCCCCTAACCTGCTGTGTATTCCTTCCAATGTGTTCTTCATTTGTGCTATGTCATTCTTTATTTCTGTTTTCATAGTTACTATATCCTTTTTCATGCTGTTGAGCATCTTTACCATCATTATTCTGAACTCTATATCAAATAAATTTCTTATCTCCATTTCATTTATCTCCTTTTCTGGATAATTTTCTTTTTCTTCCATTTGGGGATAGTTTCTTTGTCTCTTCATTTGGATGTGTTTGGTTTTGTGACTATGTATTAGGTAGGTCTGCTACGCCTCTCAATCACTTGTGCAGGGCAGTGTCAAATGCTGTTTCTGACTAATTAGATCAGGCAGAGATGCAAATCTTCCAGATACCACCTCTGTCTTATAGACTGATAAGATTCTGTCTTGAATTGCTTTCAGGCAATGGTCCACTGGTGTGGTAAGAGTTTCTTTCAACAGTAGAGCAATTGCTTCTGCCTGGAGGCTGTTATTCTCAGTCTCTTAATGGGTCTCTGAAACTCTGCACTATGGGGCAAGGTGTTTCCCAATAGGGTGGGTCAGCTGTCTTCCCCCCAGGCAATGCTGCCTGTATAGCAGTTGTCTGTGTGAGAAAGATGAGTACACTTGAAGTTGTCCCAGAGGCTCCTTACACTATCTTCATATTTTTGGATTCTTTTTTCTTTTTGCTTTTCTGGTTGAGTGTTTTTTGCTTCTTTGTATTTCAGATCTTTGACTTCATTCTTGCAATCCTTTAGTCTGCTGTTAGATCTCTGTATAATATTTTTTATTTCAGTCAGTGTATGCTTAATTTCTAGTTGATCCTTTTTCATATCCTCAAGGGTCTTACTAAATTTATCAGCGGTTTCTAGAAGATTCTTGAAAAACCTTATAACTGTGGTTTTGAACTCTATATCCAGTAGTTTGCTTTCCTCTATTTCTTTCATTTGTGGCCTGTTTCTTTGTCTCCTCATTTTGGCTGCTTCCCTGTGTTGATAGCCTGGCTTTGTGTGCTAGGTGTCCTATAGGGCCCAGTGGCTCAGCCTCCCCAATTACCTGAGGTGGACACTCTTGGTGCACCCCTTTGTGGGCTGTGTGCACAGTCTTATTGTAGTTAAGACTTTATTGTTGTTTGGTATCACTGGGAGGACTTGACCTCCAGGACAATTGGCTGTGAGGATCAGTTGTATCTATGATGTGAGAACTTCTGTGCTGGAGACACCCTCATAAGGCAAGACTTGCTTCAGTGGGGTTTTGGTGCTCACTGAGTCTGCCCCCTGACTGTGTCCCTTATGGATCTGAGGAGTTGTAATCTGGATGGCCCCACTCTGACCACTGGGTACACTGGCTCTTGGATCTCCAAGGAGGTGCAAATTTAGCCTCTGCCTGAGGCCACCCAGCAGGAACTATGGAGAGATCTACAGATTCCTCTTCTTTGTTTGGGGTTTGGAGGTGCCCAGATGAGGCCCAGCTGTGAAGCAATGCAAGCTGCTGTGGAGCCTTGGGCCTTCTTTTGGAACTTCTGGCACTCTCTGACTCAGCTGCAGTTTGTTAGGTAATTTTAGATTGCAAAGGGCCAGGCCATTCATATGCAAAAGCCTCTGTGCACAGCTTTGGTGGGGCACGGTCTCAGGGAATCAACAGGGTGGAGCAAACAGCTATGGCTGATCCTCAGCCTTGCCCTAAGAGGCCCTGGGTCTCAGTGTCCATCAGTAATCACTGCAAGCACCTCTGAGAGAAAGCCACCCTCGAGTTCCACCCGATGCCAGACAGTCCAGTTTCTCCCCGTATGAGTCTGGGTCCCCAGGGTCGCCCAGAACTGGAGTTCAGAGCAGTCGGGAGCTTGTGTCTCCCTCTTGATTGAAAAAGACAACTGCGTACTCAGTTGCCAGCCCTTTTTGCATGCACCCCTCCATACCTCTGCACTTTAATTCCGCACCTCCTCTGAGTCTCAGTGTGCTTTGCTCTTTCCTTCTAGTTGTAGAATTCCCACTCAGCCAGCCTTCCTGTGGTTCTGGATGATATGTGTTTTGTCTTTTAGTTGTAGTTTTGAAGTGGTTGTGCAAGGCAGCAATTTCAGGTGTTTACCTATGCCACCATCTTGGTTTTTCCTCTTTTTTCCTTTTTGAAGGATAGATTTTTCCAGAACTAGAAATTTCAGTTGACAGTGTTATTCTTTTGGCACTTTAAAGATGTTACCGCACTGCTTTCTTGCCTCAGTGGTTCCTTTCTTTGACATATAATTGACATATAACATCACATTAGTTTCAGTTGTACAATAGAATAACTTGATATTTGTATATATTGAAAAATGATCACCACAATAAGCCTAGTTACCATCACCACACATAGTTACAATTATTTTTCTCATGATGAGAACTTTTAAGATCTACTCTCTTAGTAACATTTTAAATATACAGTATAGTATTATTAACTATAGTCACTATTCTGCACGTTATATTCCCAGGACTTATTTCATAACTGGAATTTTGTGCCCTTTTACCACTTTACCAATTTTTCCCACCACCTCAATAGTTTCTGAAGAGAAATCAGCTGCTAATCTTACAGATAGTTTGATGTAGATGATGAGTTATTTCCCACTTGCTGCTATCAAGATTCTGTCTTTCTCTTTCAACAGTGTGAATATTATGTGTCTTGATATAGATTTCTTTGAATGTATTCTTCTTGAAGTCTACTGTGTTTCCTCAATGTTTAGATTCATGTCTTTTATCAAATTTAGGAAGTTTGCACCCATTATTTCTCCAAATATTATTATTTCTCCTCTCCTTTGGGGATTCCTATTATACATATATTATTACTAGTGGCCCAGTGCACAAATTCATGCACATTGAAAGTAATTAGAAGAAATATTTTAATATCGCTATTTGCCCTTTCTCTGTAATAGAAGTGTCAACCAAATTCACGATCAACAATGACAGATGGGAACACACACATGTGAATGGCACCAGTGAGAGCTTTATATATATAGATAAACTTGCTTAATTAGACCTGCTTTCTGATGTAGCTAAACTTTTTCCAGCCCAGTGAAGCACCCCAACTTCTCTTTCAGGTAATTGTCAGCAACACAGTAGTAAATATCAACACAAAGCAGATTATTATTGTAGATCAGCCAGAGGGGACAAAGGGTAAAATATTTAACTGCAGCAGTGTCTGACCATATTCTGTGCAGTGAGAAAACCTGAAGTCATTTTCAAGGTCCACCATTTCTTATTTCTTTCAGTTGGATCAAATTTCTAAGCTTTCTAAATCTCCATTTTCCAGCTAATGAAAATAGGATTCCACTGAGTCTCCTATCTATCTACTCCAGGACTTCTGTGATGATCAAATGAGATGAGGCACAGGGAAACACTTCACAGACATTTGGTTAAAGTGTAAAATGTTTCCACCTGGCTATAAAGCAAATTGTGTTCCTGGGATGAAGAAACTCCAAGGAGGCTAGTTGCTAGGGAGAGGAAGTCAGGCGTTGCTATGTGGCATTATTACCTAGAGTCCACAGCAACCATTTCCAGGCTGGGCTGGTCTGTGTGCTGCATTTTGCGCCATGGGGTCTCGGCAGCATCGGCTGTGATTTGGTGGGGTGTCACTCTGGGGTGGTGGTGGGGCCTGTGTTCCACTTGGGGAAGTTGAGTGTTGCTTTGTGGGTGCCAGGTCTGCAGTGCCGTTTCTCAGTAAATGACCATGAGCATCACGGCAGCTCCTGTGTTGAGCATTTGTCCCCTGGTGGTCAGTGCGCAACATAATGACCAGTCAGATGGTTGAACACTTAGCATATTAGCTTTTTATATATCATAAAAGATATTTTATGGTGCCCAAAGGTTTCATGGGATTTGTCTCCATTCTTTTTTTTAAATTTATTTTAATTGTTGAAAGTACCCCCCCCCCATTAATTCCCCCTCAATCCCATTGTCTCCATTCCTTTTCATTTCTTATGCTCAGTGGAAAATTTTAATTGACCTATCTTTGATTCACTGATTCTTCTCCCTGATAAATTCTACCTATATTAGCCTTTGTGATGTCTCATATGTACCTTAGGTTTTGTTTACTACACCAGAGGATATTTTTTCCATTGCTTTCAGAGAGAGTGGAAGGGAGAGAAGAGAAACATTAATGTGAGAGAGAAACATTGATCAGTTGCCTCCTGTATGCACCCCAACCTGGGATCAAACCCACAACCATTGGTGCACAGGATAACACTCCAACCAAATGAGCTATCAGAGAGGGTAGGTTCTGTTTACTTAAAAATTTTTTTTCTTCTTTGCTTTTCAGACTTGGTAATTTAAGTCACCCATCTTCTAGTTCACTGTATCTTTCTTCTGACTTTGAATATGTTGAACCCCTCTAGTGAGTTATAAATTTTATTTATTATGCTTTTCAGCTCTAAAACTTCTATCAGTTTCCTATTGTAATTTGTATCTCATTTGATAGTTTTTATTTGTTGAGATATTGCTCTCTTGGTTTCCTTTAGCTCTTTGAAATAGTTATGATTATTGATGGAAAGTCTTTGTCTAATACATCCAATGTCTTGACTTCCTACTTTTTCTTATTAATGAGATGCTCTCTTATTTCTTTGTAAACCTAATAATTTGTTGTTGTAAACTGGGCTCTTGGAATATTATAATGTGGTAACTGAAAAATCTCATTGCTTCCTCTCCCAGAGTCTCTTCTTGCTGTTTGTTGTGGGTTATAGTTGTTTCTCTGCTTAGTGACCTATCTTAGCTAATATTTTAAAGACTACCTTTGTCATGCTTGGTAACTAAAATCTCTATTGCATTAGATCAGTCATTAGCTAGCAGTTTTACAGGTTTCCTTCAACAGCAGGTGCCAAAAAAATAAAGTGGCCCTCTCTGGTGTCGCTCCATTTGTTGGCGCATCATCCCGTTTATTGGAGCATCTGTACATGGTTATGACATTTTTGCTATTAGTGGCTCTGTGGTAAAGCCCTGTGGTATAATAGAGAATATCAGGTCTTTGTCCCTGTCGCTGGCACAAAGCTCCTGAAACCCTGGGACTTCACTGACTGGAAGAGAGCCTTTGGGATGCTAATGAGATGGCTCTTGGCTGAGGGTCCTCATTCCCTCTGGCTGGGACTGGCACCAGAGGCCAAGCTTGACCAGAGGGGCTGCAATCTTCAGCCTCATGCCCACCCTCTGGGAGAGCAGCAGAGTTCCTCGCCAATGGCCAGTGATTCATCAACCCTGCCTGCACCATGAACCTTCCATTGCAAACCCCCAGCAACCGGCTCAGAGGGCCTCTGAAGCAGAGCCCACACCCACACGCCGGGGGGGTGGGACACACCCAACACCACTCGATAGAGGCTCCTACACTCAGGGCCCTCCCCACCTCACCCAGGTCCCTCTTCATCTGGCTGCGCAACTGCATCTTTTATGATAAACTGTAACAGAAAGCACAGCATTTCCCTGAGTTCTGCAAGTTGTTCCAGCAATTTAATGAACTTGGGAGAAGGGGAATCCCCAGCTCAGTACCAAAGTCAGATACAAGTGCTGGTACCATGGGGACCTGAAGCTGTGGCTTGTACCCTAAGTAGGATGGAGCCCTGACCCTGTGTTGCAGGACACCCAGCTGGTGTCAGAGGAGCAGAGAACTGGTTAGATGGTGGAAAGCATCCCTCACCATCCCACAGAGAAACTTGCTGGGGCTGACCAGCAGCACCTGAATGATGGATGAACAGATTACTCAAACACAGTTTCACTGTGGGGGGAGATGGCTAAGGGATGGCCTGGCTGATAGAAGCCAGGCAGCCTCGATTGCCTGCCTCATTAGGCTTTTATTGGAATGTTTATCTTCAGATACAATCAGCAGGGTAATTTCGGGAGGACACGAGTTCACATTGTCCTCTAGGCAAGGGCATCCAAGAATTGAGCATGAGGATTCCAGTAAACACGCGGGGGCCTGCACGTGCACAGACTTGTTTGGAAAGATCCCCAATAGAAACCGAGAAAGAGTAAGCAAGTACTGCTCTACCTCATCTCATCCCAGAGCACAAGATCCAAATACAAGCATTTACACCATGTCCTTGGGCCTCCAAGCTGATCATGGTCCAGACGTTGAGTACAACTACGCTGAAACAAGGAACATGTTTTAGGTTTTGGTTTTTAGTCTTTGAGCCAGTCCAATAAGAAGTGATGTGAGAGATTCTCTCCCCAGAAACATTTGCATATACAAGGAGATATAAATATGATGACATCGGTGCACACAGAGCTGCTGCAGTCTCCCTGACCTGGGTGCTCAACCCCAGTAAGAGACAAAGGCAGGGAGAAGACGTTTGAGTAATCACTTCACAACCCCACCCTCTTACCCGAGAGTGGAAACTGGAGTAGAGAAAAGCTGGATTCAGGACATAGACTAAAGGGAATGAGCAGAAAGATGTCATTTATTACTCCGTTCTTCCCACCAAACCTGAGCGCCTGCCAAGTCCTGAGACAGCTCCATTCAATCTGTTCTCCAAGAGCTGAAATTGGTCTTCTTTTCCATCCCTCACCACAGTAACCAACTCTCTTCCTACATGAGAATTCCATGTGTAGAGTCCTGGTGGGAGACCACACCCCGCCATAAAAGAGGGAAACCCACCTCCCCCAACGTTCCTACGTCTGCACACGGCATGTGGCTCCACCAGCCAGGCAACCACACACCGAACTCTGGCTCAGGAAGAGGTGACACAGAGGGGCTGGGGCCATGCAGAGTGCACTGGCAGGGGAGATGGGAGTGGCAGGAACAGTGTCCGGGCGCCTGGAGCAGCAGAGGCACAGTCCTAGCCCCAGGCCCAGGTCAGAAGGCTTGGCAGTGTGAGCAGTGGCATCTGTGCCAGCAGCAGGTAGTGGCCATGTGGGCCCAACCTGGGCTGCACTGCGGACCCCTTCCTGGCTGTGCGGCCTCAAGCCTGGCCTGTGGCTTTCCCCCAAACACCATTAGACCCAATATCATGTCTATGCTACTCCATGTCTAAACTAGAAAAAAATGGGATCGCAGTGTTGGCGCTAAGAAACCAGCCTGGGGAGCAGTTCCAGAGAGCAGACACTCTGCAACCTCACTGCGCTGACCCACAGCCCGCTTCCAGGCTGCCCCCTGACTCTGCCCCACGGTGAGGAGAATGGCATGTAACACCCAACTCCACATCTCATAGTTGACAATGTATGTCTTCCCTTTTCTTTCTGAGGAAAAAATAGGCCTTCAGATGTGGATTTGAGACTCCCCCTGCCACCTGCCCCAAGCTGTCACTGACCTCAGTGGTTCCCAGTCCAACAGCCCCATCAACCCTTCATGACAGTAAGTGAGCAAAGTCACATCCAGAGTCTCACTTTAATACGGGAGTAAGAAGTTGCAGCTCAGAGCACCAGGAAGACAGGGATGTGGAGGGCCCTGCTTGGCCTCTGCTGGACAGAAAAGTGTGGGGAGGAGGTGTGAGGGGCACAGGTGTGCCAGCCTCCCAATCAGAGTTTCTTTATATGCATACTAGTGGCCCGGTGCATGAGTATGTGCACATTGAAAGGAAATTAATTAGAAGGTGGCTGGTGGGGCAGGACTGGGAGAGATGGGCGGGACACACCCTGGAGCCAACCTCCCACAGTCCCTCCCAGGCCAGCCACACCTGGGGTGGCACTGTTGCTCGACAGGCAGCTGTGGAGTGAGTGAGGTCCCTCTGGCAGGTGGGATCCCTCAGCTTGGTCTGCAGGGATCAGGCTGAAACCAGCTCTCCAGCATCCCCCAAGGGGTCCTGGAGTGCGAGAGGGCACTCTGCAAAGTTGCGATCATATAGGGTGTGGAACGCAAACACAAGTGTGCAGTAAACCAGATTCAGGCCGACAGTGCCCCAGCAACAACATAACCCATGCCCCAAGGTGGAATCTCA
Organism: Corynorhinus townsendii; assembly: GCA_026230045.1. Lineage (NCBI taxonomy): Eukaryota > Metazoa > Chordata > Mammalia > Chiroptera > Vespertilionidae > Corynorhinus > Corynorhinus townsendii. Next base: position 98,570,105 of record JAPDVU010000004.1, on the reverse strand, counting down.
TGGCCCCAGGAGGAATCCAGCTCCCTCCTCTCTGGTTTCAGGGTGCATCACCTGAGAACCACCACTGCCAAGTCACTGTAGCTTGGCATCTTCTGCGTTGAGCATCTGCTCCCTGGTGGTCAGTGCGCAGTGGGAAGGACACTTAGCATATTAGCCTTTTATATATATATAGATAGATAGATTGATTGATTTCAGACAGGAAGGGAGAGGGAGGTGAGATAGAAGCATCAATGATGAGAGAGAATCATAGATCTGCTGCCTCCTGCAGGCCCCCCACTGAGGATCGAGCCTGCAACCTGGGCATGTGCCCTGACCAGGAATCAAACACTTGACTTCCTGGTTCATAAGTTGATGCTCAATCACTGAGCCACACCGACTGGGCCTAAGCAGAGGTTCTTTATATATCTACACTAATAAGAGAAAGATGCAAATTGACCATACCTCCACGATGCCCACCAACCAATCAGGAGTGAGTATGCAAATTAACCCAACAAAGCTGGCAGGTTAATTTGCTTATGAAGGTGCGGAGCAAAGACTGAAGGCTCCAGCCCAACTGAAGACTGAAGACAAATGAAGACTGACAACTGAAGACAAATGAAGACTGAAGACTGAAGAGGCTTGGCTTCTCTGCTGCAGCCGGAGTGAAGAAGCCTCGAGGCTTGGCTTATCCACCGTGGCAGGAGCAAAGGCCTGGGTCCCGGGTGCCAGAGAAAAACTGGTGCCGACAGCCAGGGGAAGGAAAGCCTATTGCATGAATCTTCGTGCAACAGGCCTCTAATATATATATATATATATATATATATATATATATATATATATATATATATATAATTTCAGAGAGGAAGGAAAGGGGGAGAGATAGAAACATCAATGATGAGAGAAAATAATTGACTGGCTGCCTCCTGCATGCCCCATACTGGGGATCGTAACCCAGGCATGTGCCCTTGATAGGAATGGAACCCAGAACCCTTCAGTTTGTAGGCCGACGCTCTATCCACTGGACCAAACTGGCTAGGGCTAAGCAGAGGTTCTTTTTTTTTTTTTTTTAATATATTTTATTGATTTTTTTATAGAAAGGAAGGGAGTGGGATAGAGAGTTAGAAACATCGATTAGAGAGAAACATTGATCAACTGCTCCTTCATGCACGCAACTGGGGATGTACCCCAAACCAAGGCACATGCCCTTGATCAGAATGGAACCTGGAACCCTTCAGTCCACAGGTCGACGGTCTATCAGGCTGAGCCAAACCAGTTAGGACTAAGCAGAGGTTCTTGAGGCAGGAAGTGGGGGCCTGAGCAAATCTTTCATCACTCAGTCCCCACAAGGCACATGCCTCAGGCTATAGAAGAAAATAATCATGAACACATTCAGGTCAGGCACTGTAACTAGTGACATTCTCCAAAGTCCACTTCATGCTCAAAATGTCCCAGAGAAACTCCATTACCCAGTCCCCCCCTCTGCCCAACCCCTCCCCACACCAGGGCCTCACCTTTAGAAGCCTTGAGAGACACATCAGAGCCCAGGGAACTGTCACTGCCTGGGGTAGAACAAGACAGGATGTGGTCAGAGCCCCCAGCACAGGAGACTAAAGGAGGAACTATGGGGTGAGGTCCCCCACGGGCTCCGGTCTGCATTGTCACGGGGCCTCAGGGGTCACCCCTCCATACTCACTGGCAGCCTGAGAGTAGCTCCCTCCTTTTCCACCTGCAGGAAGCAAACACCTGTGAGACCAGGGAGGAGGCAGGGCCATGAGGTCCTAAAGGAAGCCCTAGTTCTGGGCCCCAGAGAAGTTTCCAGAACTGTGACCACAGACCCAGGGCAGGATCAGGAAAGTACACATGTGGAGATTGGACCAACTGCCCTCCTAGAGGTCTGTCCTCTGCAGGGACCTTCCACTCTGACCTGGTCTCCATCAGTAGAATCACCAGGTGATAAATCTGTGCCTCGTTTTCACACGTGCCTTACTAAGGAGTTAGTGTGAGCAAATAGGGCCCCACACTGGGCAAGCACAGTGTGGGGCTGGTGCTTCCCATGAATGAGTGGGACACACTTCTTCCTGGGCTTGAACCTCTCACTGGGACAAGGGACTCACACCCCACCCCTTCCCCACCTGAGTGCCTCCTCCCCAATTTCACAGCTCCAGCCACAGCTCCCAGCAGAACCAGGCCCCCAGCGATGCCCATGATGATGAAGAAGGTCTGAGAAGGTGGCTCTGGGAAGAGAAGGGAATGGAGGGTGAGGGCCCTGACCCCAGGCCTCAGCCCCGACCCCACTGAAGTCTCCCAGGGCCCCTGATGCCCTGAGAAGAGGCTCTGTGCCCACGGCCCCTCCTCACCCCATCTCAGGGTCAGGGGCTCAGGCAGCCCCTCATGCTGCACATGGCACGTGTATCTCTGCTCCTCTCCAGGGGGCACCACCAGGGCCGCCCACTTCTGGAAGGTCCCGTCACCCGCAGGCCTGGTCTCCACCAGTTCCATGTCCTGGGTCTGGTCCTCCCCGTCACGCTGCCAGGTCAGGGTGATGTCCGCAGGGTAGAAACCCTGGGCCCAGCACCTCAGGGTGACCTCCCGGTCAGAGATGGGGTGATGGGTCAAGTGTATCTTTGGAGGGTCTGAGGGAAGGGTGAGGTTATTCAGAAACTTGGCATCAATCATGGGCCACTCCAGCAGCGCCCATGTGACCATCCACCCAGCCCACACACCAGCCTGGAATGAGGCAGCTGGAAGGACCTCCTAGTCTTCAGAAAGCTCTAGAATCAGAGTGACAGCCCAGGGCAGGAGGCAGGTCTCTGAGGGGAGAAAAGGGATTTCTGGTCCTGACCTGGGTGGAGGCCACATGACTCAGAAAAGCCGAGGTCAGACCTCGGACACAGTGGGCGACGGGCAGCGAGCAAGGCCTGAGAGAGAAAGTCCCCGTGGGTTCCAGAACCACTGCAGGGCCCATGCGAAGCCTGATCGATTATTTCAGGGGTGGTCCCCCCTCCTTTCCCGGAGAGACTGCACCCTAACTTTCCAGGAGAGAAAGCTGGGGGTCACTCTATACTACCAGATCTTCGGTCTCCCCATGCAAGGAGGGCCTTATTTTGAGGCTGACCCCATTTCCTCCTCTCCTCTTCGCAGGCCCCAGCCCGAGGGGAGATGGAGGCCCTTCGCCCCAGGTACCTGCGCGCTGCAGAATGTCCTTCCCTTTCTCCAGGTATATGTGGAGCCACTCCATGCACACCCTCTCCAGGTAGTTCCTCTGCACCTCTGCCTCATCCACATCCTCATATCTGCGCCGGGAATGCTGAGCCGCCTCGCTGGCGGCGGTCCAGGAGCGCAGGTCCTCGTTCAGGGCGATGTAGTCGGCGCCGTCATAAGCAAACTGGTCATAACCGCGGAGGAAGTTGCCGTCTGACCCCATTTCGCAGCCGTACATCCACTGGAAAGTGTGAGACCCTGGCCCCGCCCCCGCGGTCAGCCACGCCTGAATCCCCGCCCCGCCCCGCAGTCAGTCCCGCCCAGCCGCCCCGCCCCGCGGGGATTAAACCTAAACTGAAAGTGAAGTCGGGTCAAATTCCCCACAGGCTCCTCCCGGGTGGGGGTGGGGGTGGGGGATGGGGGGGTGGGGGTGGCGGATGGGGGGGTGGGGGTGAGGGTGGGCGAGTCCCGCAGCCTCCGGGTGAAGCTCGGACCCGGACTCTCGGGGCGACCCCGGCCTGTCGGAGGGGATGGGTGGGGGCAGCCGCGTGGCTCACCATCCTCGCTCTGGTAGTAGTAGCCGCGCAGGTTCTTCAGGTTCGCGCGGAAAGCCTGTGCGGTTTCCTTAATGTTCCCCGTCTCTACGTCCCAATACCGCGGGTCCTCCTGTTCCACCCACGGCTCCTGCATCCACGGCGCCCGCGGCTCCATCCTCGGGCTCGCGGCGTCGCTATCGAACCGCACGAACTGCGTGTCGTCCACGTAGCCGACGGCGATGAAGCGGGGCTCCCCGCGGCCAGGCTGGGACACGGCGGTGTAGAAATAGCTCAGGAAGTGCGGGCCTGGGGCGGGTGTGGGAATATCTCAGGGAGTGCGGGCCTGGGTGGGGGGCGAGGAGCCGGAGAGAAGGAACGGAGCGGGGCAGAGAAGAGAGGGGGAGTGGGCGGGGCTCAAGTTGGGGCATCTGGGGTCTGGGCGGTGGCAGGAGGACAGGCGTCTTAGCCTGGGTCCTGCGTCCCAGCCGAGCCCCCTCGCTCCTCCCCGCAAAGGCGGCTCCCTCCCGACCCGCACTCACCCGCCCAGGTCTCGGTCAGGACCAGGGACCCCGAGAGCAGCAGGAGGAGGGTTTGGGACCTCTGGATCCGCATTCTCCGGGTGCAGGGAGACTCTCGTCCGGGCGGGCCGGCGGAGCTCAGTAACCGGAATCGCGGTGAGACTGCCTTCTTTAGAAACTGGACACCCAATGGGAGTGAGAGCTGGGGACGCCTCATGAGTTTCCAGGAAGGAAAACGCGACACGGGTTGTGAGAGGAAGTGAAACACCAGGGACCTTCGGGGCCCCAGACTCCATCCTCGGACTGAGACGCTGAGAGCCAGGCCTGGGCACCTGAGACTGGGCCCTGACCCCTCTCCAGCACGGAGAGCTCTCTGTCGCCTTTTCTCCCGGAGTCGGGACGCAGGGTTGTCTGAGGCAGCCAGCCAGAGAGACTGCAGCTGGGCTCAACCCCTTTTCGTTGGCTTCCCCAGGTGGTTGACGCACATTTAACACCAACAGGAAACCCCAATTTGGGGCACCGTGAAGAAAGAAACTTTCAGCACAAAACAGCTCAATTGTGACCATTCTACTCTGGCCTGGGCAGTAGGCTTAGCTCTGCTCTAGTGAAACTTAGTCTCCATGGAGAAAGTGAGCTCTCAGAGCTAAAGCAGAGCTGGCCTATATGGACAGAAGTCCCCATCCTTGGTCCCTGATTTGCATGAGGACTCCAAATCCTCCCATGTTGATTGATCAGAATAGAGCCATTTTGGTTGGTCCGAGTTGTGCACCTCCTATTGGATGAGGAAAGGCTGAAAAGGGATTCCAGAGTTGGCTGGGCTGGCACAACAGTACAAAATGAACTAACAAGCAAAAGAGAGATGGAGTCATAGATAGCTCACTGACAGCTGTGGGGCAGGGGTTTGGGAGGGGGGTGATGTGGAGCGATTGAGCAAAAAAGGAAAAAAAGGGAGGGGAGAACTCATGGACATGGACAACCGTGTAGTGATTGCAGGTGGAGGAGGATGGGGAAAGTGGAGGGTATAGAGGGATAAATGGTGATGGATGAGACTTGACTTGGGGCACTGAGGGAGCTGGGCGGGGGGAGGGGCGGCCCCTATTGATCTCCCTGCAGATGGCAACCAGTGGCCAGCAGGCCCTGATCACCTGATTGGGGCCAGGCCCCAGTCTGGGATGGAGATCTGGGAGTGGGTGGCAGTGACCTTCTCATGGTGCCGGGGCTGAGACCTCTCACTGGCTACCTGGGGGCGGGGGTGACAGGGATGGAGGTGCGGTGAGAATGTGGGGTGTCCCCCGAGCTCGCTCTCACTCCCACTGCTACCCTCCCCCGGGACACCAGGGCTCACGTGCTAGGCAAGCCCCGCACTTAGGTGCCGAGCACCTGCAAGGAGCCCACCCTGCACCTGGGCGGCCTCTTCCAGGTGAGCTGGGCTGCAGCCACTGGGACCACAAGGGCCAGTTGGGCTCCCTGTGGGTTCATGTAGGAGCCAGTCTGCAAGGCCAGCAAGGTGAGAGCACGCTGCGTGCCCGGCTTCCGTGTGGTGCGGCTGGGTGGCCCAGAGGCCCACACTGTGCCCCGGCCCATAGTGTCCAGCTGTGCTCACTGCATCTCTGTGTGGGGACTCAGGTGCCATGACTCAGGCGGGGGGGGGGGGGGCGGGGGGGGGGAGCCCAGATGCTGCCCAGGGCCCAGAGGTCAGCTGGGACCTGCCCTTCCACACCTGATGCTCCTGCTTTGATTGCGGGTCAGGCCCAGGGACTGCACTCGTGCACGAATTTTATGCACTGGGCCTCTAGTCTACATATATAAAAGCCAAGCGACCAGAATGATGGGATGACCAGAACAACCAGAACGACCAGTCACAATGATGCACACTGCAGTGGCCAACCAGCCTGATCAGGGCCCCAATTGCTCCCCCCCCCAACCTCCACCGGCCCCTCCCCGCCACTGCCCAACTTGATTGGCCCCCATTGGGGCAGGCCAGCCAGACCCCACCCATGCACAAATTCATGCACCAGGCCTCCAGTAGATCTATAAAACAACATATTTCAACCTGAGAGTGCCACTGTTTTAGAATGTCTACCTCTGCTGCTTTTCCTCGCTGTCTGCTTCTCCAGTTCTCCATCCCTCAGGCCTCTTCTCCCCTTTGTCTCTATCACCCTCTCTGATTATGGCACTAGTGCCACCACCTCACCTGTCACCCTGAGACTATTCTCCCCACATGGGTCAGCAATCCTGCTAATTTGTCAGTTTGTGTCATTTATTCACTTATAAAACTCTAATGGTTCTCATGTCACTCATATAAAGGCTGAAGAATGCAAGACACGTGACCACAGGGACTTTGGACTGTTTAGGTCAAAACTGTATCTCCAGCACATGAAGCTATTTCCTGGTACATTCTAGGGATTAAATTAATTATTATCAAGTGAATGAATGAAAGATAATTGTGTTAAAATTTAATTACATTACATAAAAGCCATAAAAAAACAAAAAAAGTTAAGAAATATTTTATTACATGTACCTACTGTACATGTCAGTTCATAAATTTATTCCAGTGGGAAAAATGTTGTGTGTGTGCTTGTTGCACAGTTGAGCCTGTGTATTAGTTTTCTATCCTATATAATAAAAGCCTAATGTGCTAAGTGTCTGGTCAACCAGACGGCCATTTGACCAATCAAAGAGTAGTATGCTAATGATATGCTAAGGCCACTCAACCACTCGCTATGATGTGAACTGATGACCAGGGGGCAGTCAACCAATAGCTATAACGTGCACTAACCACCAGGGGGCAGACACTCCAACTGGTAGGTTAGCTTGCTGCTGGGGTCCAGCTGATTGGGACTGAGCAAGATGGGCTGGACACACCCTGGAGCCCTCTTGCAGTCCCTCCCCAGCTGGCCAACCTCCTGCATCCCTCCCCAGCCCCAATCATGCACCGGTGGGGTCCATTGGCCTGGCCTGCGCCCTCAGGGGATGTTAGGGAGCCAGTTTCAGCCCAATCCCACAGGCCAGACTGAGGGCCCCCACTGGTGCATGAATTCATGCACCAGGCCTCTAGTTACTATATAAAAATTACCACAACTTAGTGGCTGAAACAGCCCCCATTTATTTGCTTACAGTTGCTTAGTGAGAAATGCAGATGCAGTGTGGTGGGTCCTCTGGTCAGGGCCACAAGCTGTGTCCTCATCCCAAGCTCAGGACCTCCTCTGAGCTTATAGAGAGACTAGAGGCCCAGTGCACGAAATTCGTGCGGGGGGGGGGGGTTGTCCCTCAGCCCAGCCTGCACCCTCTCCAATCTGGGACCCCTCGAGGGATTTCCAACTGCCCATTTAGGCCTGATCCCAGTAGGATCAGGCCTAAAAGGGCAGCTGGACATCCCTCTCACAATCCAGGACTGTTGGCTCCCAACTGCTCACCTGTCTGCCTTCTGGATTGCCCCTAACTGCTTCTGCCTGCCAGCCTGATCACCCCCTAACCACTCCCCTGCCAGCCTGATTGATGCCTAATTGCTCCCCTGCCAGCCTGGTCACCCCTAACTGCCCTCCCCTGTGGCTTGATTGCCCCCAACTGCCCTTCCTTGCAAGCCTGGTCCCTCCCAACTGCCCTTCCCTGCTGGCCATCTTGTGGTGACCTCTTGTGTCCACATCGGGGCAGGATCTTTGACCACATGGGGGCAGCCATCTTGTGTGTTGGAATGATGGTCAATTTGCATATTACTATTTTATTAGATAGGATTATTAGATAAGATAGAGGCCTGGTGCATGGGTGGGGGCCAGCTGGTTTGCCCTGAAGGGTGTTCTGGATCAGGGTGGGGGTTCCCTTGGGGTGTGGGGCGGCCTGGGTGAGGGACCTGTGGTGGTTTGCAGGCTGGCCACACCCCCTGGTGACCCAAGTGGAGGCCCTGGTATCTGGGATTTATTTATCTTCTATAATTGAAACCTTGAGCAGAGGCCTGGGCTGGCCAGGGTGTGCAGGAAGCTTGGCTTCCTCCATTGCCAGGGAAACCCAAGCCTCCTGTTCACTCCGTGGCCGCAACCATCTTGGTTGGGTTAATTTGCATACTCGCTCCTGATTGGCTGGTGGGTGAGGCTTGTTGGTGTGGTGGAGGTATGGTCAATTTGCACATTACTCTTTTATCAGATAGGATTGTTGGCAGAATTCAGCTTTTTCCTATTGTAGGTATGAGGTCCCTGTTTCCTTGACAAGTCAGCAAAGAAGAGCTGAAGGGTGGGAGAGCTGCTTCCAAGACCAAGTTCCCACCATAATCTTTACCATGTGGCCCTTCATTCTCAATGCCCCCAATAGAGAAAACCCCTCACATTGAATTCCTCTCTCACTTGGAACCTCTTTGCCCAGGAGGAACCCCAGTCAGCACTAACCTGATTAGGACAGTCCCACCCAGGGTAGTCTTAAGGTCAACTGATTTGAGACTGTAGTAATGTCTATAAAATCCCTAACCTACATTAGTGTTTGCTTGAATAACCGGGGGAGATAAATAATTAGGGTGTTTATTGGGGGCCATCATAGAATCAGCCTAGTACCACCTGTTTTTCCTTTTATGTTTATTTGGGTCATGGTGTCAATTAAAATTCAAAGAAATAGATTTTTGTGAATGATAATAAAATGCACATCCTGCCTATTAGCCCCCAAAATTCCTAAATCTCAAATCCAAATTACATATTTAATATCATAACCAATTTAAAGCAAGTAAAAGTTAAATGCAATCATTCATTCTCTCTTTGGATACTGTATTAATTATGTACTGCAGCCAAACAAATTACCCAAAACTTAGCAGCACACAGCAGCAAACATGGGCTATCGCTTGCGGTTTCCCAGGGTCAAGAAGCCAGGGCAGGTTCCCGAGTGCTTCTGGCTCAGGCATCTCTCAAGGTTGCAATCAAGTTGCCACCAGGGCTGCGTGGTCGGAAGGCTGGCTGGGCTGGAGGACTCGCATGAAACATGGCTCACCCAAAGGGCTGTTGAAAGAGGCCCGATTTCCTTCCTGGCTGGTCCCAGGAGCCCTCAGCCCCTAACCATGTGGACTTGCCATAAGGCAGTGAATACTAGAGCTTCTTCCCACAGAGCAAGTGATCAGAGAGAGAGAAACCAAGATAGAAGCTACAGTGAATCTCTTGCCCTAGACTGAGTCACATATCATTACATCAGCCTTACTCTATCAACAGTGAGTCATCAGATCCAGCCCACACTCAAGAGGAGAAAATTACTCCATCTCTTAAAGGGCGGAGTATAAATTTTTACATAAATGTAAAGACAAAAATGATAATTAAATATTGTTTTGGAATTTTGTAAATCAAATGCTTTTGTATCTGATTATTTTTCTGTAATCCTTTAAATTTCACCTTTGGGAAGAAATGAGTAAAGTTTGAGATGGGGCAAGAGGGGACAGGAATGGGCTGGAAGAGGTTAATGGGGGAAAAGGAGGACCTATGTAATACTTTCAACAATTAATATATATTATATTATATTTTTATTGATTGCAGAGAAGGAGGGAGCAAGGGGAGAGATGATAAAAATATCAATGATGAGAGAGAATCATTGATTGGCTGCCTCCTGCCTACTGGGGATGGAGCCTGCAACTCGGGCATGTGCCCTTGACTGGAATCAAACCCAGGACCCTTCTGACCACAGACTAATGCTCTATCCACTGAGCTAAACCAGCTAGGGCAACAATAAATACTTTTTAATAAAATAAAAATATATAAAGTATAGCTTAAAATTTTTTTAACATTTGAGACAGAACAAAAGAACCACCTCAGAATGAAAGGTACATATGGGCTGAAAGTAAAAGGATGGAAAAGGTATTTCATGCAAATGGAAGCAGGAAAAAAAGCTGGGTAGCAATACTTATATCAGACAAAACTAGACTTTAAAACAGGGGCTATAATAAGGGACAAAGGATGATATTATATGATGATAAAGGGATCAATCCAACAAGAGGATTGTAAACATTTATGCACCCAACATAGGAGCTCCTAAATATATAAAGCAAATTCTGTTGGACATAAAAGGAGAGATTAACAGTAATACAGCCCTAACTAGTTTGGCTCAGTGGATAGAGCGTCAGCCTGGGGACTTAAAGGTCCCAGGTTCAATTCCGGTCAAGGACATGTACCTTGGTTGTGGGGCATCCCCAGTAGGGGGTGTGCAGGAGGCAGCTGATTGATGTTTCTCTCTCATTGATGTTTCTAACTCTCTATCCCTCTCCCTTTCTCTCTGTAAAAAAAATCAATAAAATATATTTAAAACAAAACAAAACAGTAATACAGTCCTATTAGGGAATTTTATCACCCCACTGACATCAATGTATAGATCCTCCAGACAGAAAATCAACAAGGAAATCATGGCCTTAAATGACACACTAGACAAGATGGATTTTATTGATATTTTCAGAGCATTTTACCCCAAAGCAGCAGAATATGCATTCTTTTTAAGTATACATGTTAGGACACAAAACATTAGTGTCAATAAATTATAAAATACTAGAGGCTCAGTGCAAAAATTTATGCATGGGTGGAGTCTGGCCGACCTGACTTAATAGGGGCCCATTGGGCCAGGCCGGTGCGGGGAGAAGGGCCACAGGCAGTTGGCTGACCGGCCCTGTCCCCAATTCGGATTTTGGGGGCTGATCGGGGGCTGGGCCAGCCAGGGGCAGTAGGGCCGATGGGGGCCCAGATCAGGCTGGTTGGCTACTGCAGTGCGTGTTCTGGTCATTCCACTGTTCCAGTCGCTGGGCTTTTATATATATAGAATGAAATCATATCAAGCATCTTCTCTGACCACAGTGGTATGACACTAGAAATGAATTTTTTTTTAAATCAAGAAAACACAAACACATCAAGGTTAAATAACTTATTATAAACAACAAATGGGTTAACAATGAGATCAAGGAAGAAATCAAAAGATACCTTGAGATGAATGAAAATAAACACAAAATCTATGGGCCATAGTTAGAGCAGTACATACCACCTCAAAAAACAAGAAAATTCTCAAATAAACAATCTAAAGTTACACCTAAAGGAACTAGAAAAAGAACAACAAACAAAGCCCAAAGTGAGTAGAAGGAAGGAAATAATAAAGATCAAAGATCAAAGCAATAATAAACACAATAGTCTTAAATAATACAAAAGAGCAATGAAACCAGGAGCTGGTTCTTAGTAAAGATAAACATGATTGACAAACCTTTAATCAGACACATCAAAAAGACAAACAAATAAAATCAGAAATGAAAGGGGAAATGTAACAACTAACACCACAGAAATACAAAGAATTATAAGAAAACTAGAGGCCTGGTGCATGAATTTGTGCACAGATGGGGTCCAGCTGGCCCACCCTGATGGGAGCCGATAAGGGGCAGGGCCAGCCAGAGGGAGGGACTGTGGAAGGCTGCAGGGGGCTGATCGGGGCCAATTGGGCTGCTTGGCCACCGCAGTGTGCATCATAACAACTGATCGTCCAGTCGTTCTCTTGTTCCAGTCACTTGGCTTTTATATATATAGATATTATGGACAGCTATATGCTAACAAATTAGACAATCTAGAAGTAATGGATATACTCCTAGAAACATACAATCTTCCAAAACTGAATCAAGAAGAAAGAGAAAATCTGAACAGACCAATTACAACTAATGAAATCAAAGCAGTAATCAAAAACCTCCCACAGGTGGGCATAGTGCCAAGCGGGACAGCATGGAGCCCTGTGGCAGACCTGCAGCAGCTCTGGTGCAGGAGGCAGTGGATTCTGTGAAGAGTCTGGAGAGAGAGAGAGGACATCGGCAGGGCCCGTGTCCCAGTGCAGTGCAGCTGTTGTGAGGACAAACCTTGCACTGAGCACTGCCAGGCTTTTGGCTCAAGCCCAGGCCCTGGTGACTGGCGAGCTGGAGAAGTGGCAGGACCTCCCAACCTGGTGCATGGTGCTTGGTGCACCGTGCGGCATTGACAAAGCCAAAGGTTCAATAGATGCCAGGAGTAGAGCCAGGGGAGGCAGCTGTGTGAACAAGTGTGTGGATGACCACACGAGCCTCCTTCCAACCATGACCAGAGATGAAGGCGGCTCCCCCTTCCTTTCAGAAACAGAAGCCTTTGCCATTGGCCATTGGGACTGTGGGCAGGAAACTTTAAAAAGAAGAATGAGAACTTTGGTCTTTTAAGCGGGGTTTATGAACGAGGAATAGAGGATGGCAGCACGTTTAAAGTATATGTCATTTGCCTCTGGACACTGGTTCCCTGTGTTTTAATCCTAGGAAGTGAAACAGAAAAATATTGGTGCTAAAATTTGGACCAGAGACTTTTGAGAGCCTACATGTTTATGTGGCAAGAGCTTGTCTTGGCAGCAGGAAGCTCATGCAAACCCAGCCAGAGCCCTTTGAGGTCCTGGCAGGCTGGCTGACCTGCTCCAACCCTGCCCGTGCCCTGGGGAGTGGGGAGAGAGGCTTGCTTGTGCTGCCAGCTCTTGCTCACCAGAGGCAGTGTCACGCCAGTTCCCATACGCTGTACAACAAAACCCACAAGGTCACTACTTAGAAGGGAAACCGGTTCCGGGTGTTTGTTTTGCTGGTTTTGTTCTACATGCAAGAGCGTGAAGATGATTTAAGATGTGGAGCTGGGAGAGGTCATTTGGGTAAGAACTTTGACACTTTCCATTGGGGTGGGGATGTGCATTTCTTGAGTCTCACACATTACATCATTAAGACCTGAGACCCTCCATCACAGGACAGGTGATGCCACACCAGGTACAGGAAGCAGGTGTCCTCGCGGCTGCGCTGAGTCTGTGCACAGCAGAGTGACAGGACAGCTTTGCCTGGCGCCCTCCCTGAGCTCTGTGTGCCAGTATCCAGGAGTGAGCAATGAAAGAGGAACTGGTGGCTGCATAACTGAGAGAGTGGGAAGCACCACGTTGGGGAAAACCTGGTTTTCAGGAATGAAACCTAAACCCAGTGCCGCTCGCTCGGCCCCTGAAATCACTGAGCCCTATGGAGACCATCCCATGGCAACAGGGAGGACGAGGGGGAAGTAAGCAACCTGGGGGAGCTCTGGCATTTTTAGAGCAAAAGAGGGGCAGCCAAGGAGCAAATACCACTCTGCCTGAGACCTTGGCAGCAGGCAGTGCCCGCCACAGCTCTGGTTCCTCCGCTGTTGATAAGACTTTGTCCTTTTACCCGCTTATTACTTGAATGATAAGATGGCCTGTCTGGCTGCTGGTTCAGGACTGTCATGTATGTCCCTAATGGTCTGGTTTTAAAAAATGAGGTTTAATTTTTCCTTCAAAAAACTCCCAACAAACAAGAGTCCTGGACCAAATGACTTCACAAGTGAATCTTACCAAACATTCAAAAAAGAACTAACCAATACTTCTCAAACAGTTCCAAAAAATTCAAGCAAAGGGAAGACTCCCAAGCTCTTTTGAAGAGGCCAGCGTTAAATTAATTTCAAAACCACATAAAGATACTACAAAGAACATTATAAGCTAATATTCCTAATGAATATGGATGCAAAAATCCTCAACAAAATATTAGTACAGTGACCCAGCCGTCGTGGCTCAGTGGTTGAGCACTGACCATGAACCAGGAGGTCACAGTTCAATTCCTGATCATGGCACATGCCCCAGTTAAGGGATTGATCCCCAGTGGGGGTCCTGCAGGAGGCAGCTGATCCATGATTCTCTTTCATCATTGATGTTTCTCACTCTCCCTCTCCCTTCCCCTCTGAAATCAATAAAAATATTTTTTAAAAACAAATAAAATAAAAGAATCCTAAAGATTCCACCAGAAAACTACTAACACTGATAAGTAAATTCAGTAAAGTAGCAAGATACAAAATAAATATTCAAAAATCAATTGCTTTTTTTTTTTTATTCCTCACCCGAGGGTATTTTTCCATTGATTTTAGAGAGAGTGGAAGAGAGAGGGAAAGACAGAGAGAAATATCGATGTGAGAGAAACACATTGATTTGTTGCCTCCTGCAGGAGCCCTAACTAGAGCTCGGGCCAGGGAGGAGCCTACAACCGAGGTACATGCCCTCAATTGGAATCGAACCTGGGACCCTTCGGTCCACAGGCCAACGCTCTATCCACCGAGCCAAACTGGCTAGGGCTCCGCTGGATTTTACAGTGCTTGGCTATGGGGACTTCTCTTCCCAGCTCTGGAACCCTGGGCTGGGGGTCTGGTGAGAATCTGGGACCCCTTGCTCCTCCAGGCGGCCTCCACAGAGATTATCTCCCTCCCGATTAAAAAAGCAACACACGTGGGTGCTGGTATAGTCTATTCCGTGCTTTTGCCCCTCCTACCAGTCTCAGTGTGCTTTCTTCTTTACTTCTCTAATTGTAGGACTTCCATTCAGCCAGTTTTCAGGCAGTTCTGAATGATAGTTGTTCTGTATTTTAGTTGTTCTGAAATTTTGATGTGGTTGTGGGAGGCAGTGAGTCCAGGCATTTACCTATGCCACCATCTTGGTTCTCCCTCATTATAGTTTTAATTACATCTCTCTTATGATTAGTGATGAGCATTATTTCATACTAGAAGCCTGGTGCACAAAGATTCGTGCTAGAATGGGCTTTCTTTTCCCTGGCTGCTGGCACTGCTTTTCCACTCTGGCCCAGCCCCTTTCTGCGCAGGCCCCGCCTTCCCACGCTGCCAGAGGCCCTGAGAGACGGGGTGGGGCAGAACACCTGCGTGGTCCCCTCAGCACTGCAGATCCTCATGGTTGTTCTAGCCAGCCGGGGAGAGAAACTCAGCAGGTAAAAGGAGTGGAGATGACAGCGGCTCACCTTGACCCACTACATCAAACCCTCAGCTCTCCTGCCTCTGGAGCAGGGCCAGGAGAACATAAATGTAGCTCACCAGCCAGCTGTCAGTCTGCACCTCTCTGCCCTCCTTGGCTCTGTTTACATCTGCACCCCCTTGTGGAAAATGCACACAAGGAGAGTGTGGCATCTGTGGGGTAGCAAGAGAAGAATCAAGGAGGACCCCTCAAGTCTCAGAGCTATTATTTACAACCCAGAGGAAGTTTCTCCCTTAGGTTGCATTACAGACATGGTCAGAAAAGGGCCCGGGGCAGCTGTCCAGGGAGACACTAATATGTGACAAAAGCGTTGATGAGCCGCTTTAGTTAGAAACATAGAGGCTAAGATCCTAAAACTGTTCAACAGGCTGATGAGGGTTATTCACTAATTAGGGACTAGTTCCATGACAGCTGCGGGCTGTGGAATAAAGGAACCTTCCTCACGTGTGCACTCTGGGCTTTGACGCTCAAAACTAATTTGTGACGCATCTTGAAAAAGCTGACAGGCACAGCAGGGAATGCGATGCCAGTCAACTACCTGCTTAGACACAGACAAAGAAGGTATTCCCACACTGATCAGCCCCTGTTCTGCATGGCTCCACAGGACCCACGAGGCAGGGGGCGTGGACAGGATACCCCGGAAGACAGATATGCTAAATAGCAAACTTTCCTAGGGAATGAAAACAGTACAGGAAGTTGGAGGAGTGCTGTCTTTAGGACAGCTGGCAGGGCTAGGGATACTGCAATTCTTACTCCAGCAGGGCCTCTGGCAGGAGAGCAGGTAACTGGTGGCATTGCCACCTGCATGGAATCGGTGTGCGCCCAGAGGTCTGGGGCCTCCCCCGGCACAGGAGCGGTGGAAGCAGAGGAGGCTTTAGATCAATGAGAATACAGACATCAGGGCATACTACACCAGAAGCACTAGTTAAGCCTGGAAACCCAGGGGGGTACACAGTGGGAACTGGTTAATCCTGGAAGACCAGGGGGTACATAGTAAGGACTGGTTAATCCTGGAAGACCAGGGGGTACATAGTAAGGACTGGTTAAGCCTGGAAAACCAGGGGGTACATAGTAAGGACTGGTTAATCCTGGAAGACCAGGGGGTACATAGTAAGGACTGGTTAAGCCTGGAAGACCAGGGGGTTACACAGTGGGGACTGCTTAAGCCTGGAATACCAGGGGGTACATAGTAAGGACTGGTTAAGCCTGGAAGACCAGGGGTTACACAGTAAGGACTGGTTAAGCCTGGAAGACCAGGGGGTACATAGTAAGGACTGGTTAAGCCTGGAAGACCAGGGGGTACATAGTAAGGACTGGTTAAGCCTGGAAGACCAGGGGTTACACAGTAAGGACTGGTTAAGCCTGGAAGACCAGGGGGTACATAGTAAGGACTGGTTAAGCCTGGAAGACCAGGGGGTACACAGTAAGGACTGGTTAAGCCTGGAAGACCAGGGGGTACACAGTAAGGACTGGTTAAGCCTGGAAGACCAGGGGATACATAGTAAGGACTGGTTAAGCCTGGAAGACCAGGGGGTACATAGTAAGGACTGGTTAAGCCTGGAAGACCAGGGGGTACACAGTAAGGACTGGTTAAGCCTGGAAGACCAGGGGATACATAGTAAGGACTGGTTAAGCCTGGAAGACCAGGGGGTACATAGTAAGGACTGGTTAAGCCTGGAAGACCAGGGGGTACACAGTAAGGACTGGTTAAGCCTGGAAGACCAGGGGTTACACAGTAAGGACTGTTTAAGCCTGGAAGACCAGGGGTTACACAGTAAGGACTGGTTAAGCCTGGAAGACCAGGGGATACATAGTAAGGACTGGTTAAGCCTGGAAGACCAGGGGATACATAGTAAGGACTGGTTAAGCCTGGAAGACCAGGGGATACATAGTAAGGACTGGTTAAGCCTGGAAGACCAGGGGATACATAGTAAGGACTGGTTAAACCTGGAAGACCAGGGGATACATAGTAAGGACTGGTTAAACCTGGAAGACCAGGGGATACATAGTAAGGACTGGTTAAGCCTGGAAGACCAGGGGATACATAGTAAGGACTGGTTAAGCCTGGAAGACCAGGGGTTACACAGTAACAATGGGTTAAGCCTAGAAACTTGCACCTGAGAAGGGCCGCCTTCTCCAGGATAACACTGGAGATGGATCGGGGTTGCCCTTCTGTCCTATGATCTCTTCGATTCTCTTCAGATGGGAAACAACATTCAGCACCACAAGCCCCTCCTGTGGGTGCAGCCTAAAGAGCCGGGACAGCTTTGACCCTCAGACCTTAAGGAGAAGAAGATTGATTTTCTTTTCAACACAGCACGGCCTCAGTATAAACGAGAAGATGGGGAAGTGTGGCCTGGGGATGGGAACCTACATTATAACACAATCTTGCAATTATACTCGCTCTGTCGAAGGCAGGGCCAGGGAACTGAAATAACTTATGTCCCGGTTCTTATGGCCCTGAGAAATAACTCCAACTTATACCAGAGCTGCAAGGTGTTAGAGAGTAGAAATTTTTGAGCATGCTTCCTCCTAGTCGACTTAGCCTTGAATCCCAGCTGCACCTCACAAAATAGCCTTGCAAGATAGAACACTGTCAGCTTTCTGAAGAACAGGATGACCCTGTAAATAACATGGTCATCAATAATAGGACCCTGACATTAAAAACTGTTTTGTCTAGAATTGCTTGCTCTGCAAAAACAAGATGTGGTAAATGTGCTTAAAAGCGGTCCTGCACAAAGGGTCAGGGCTGCTCTCTGGACTCCCTGTGTGGAGAAAGGCAGAGCAGTCATTGACCGGCTAATAAAGGCTCCCTACATTTTAATTTGGTCTGGACTCCAGTGGTCATTCACTCACGTTCGCTCCACAACACAAGGCAGATCCTGACTCCAGCAGCCATAGTGAGGAAGGAATACATCTTGAGAGTGAATGCCCGATTCCACCCATGGAGCCCCAACAACCAACCACCTGAGAACTAGCTAGCGCCACCCTATACTGAACCAACTGGGAGGAGGATAAAGCAGGAAATACAAAATGAAAAAAAAATACCACTTCGACTTTTTCCTTGAGGGCAGCCCCAGGACATGGGGGGATAACAAGAATTCAGGTTCCATTTAGCATACAAGACTTCATGGGCACACAGGACAGGCCAGGAGTTTCACAGATGACCCTGGCACATTTACCCAGGAATGTAGGAAGCTCACCATAAGGTGTGACTTGTCTCAGAGGGGTATTCATCTAATCCTCCAAGAAGCCCTGGCCACCTCAGGAAGCGGTAGTATTCAGGGGAGGCATTAGCCGATGCAAATGAACCCCACAAGCAGAATGGTAACTACCCACGGAAAGTGGAGGCCGCCCCCTCTGATCCTAATTGGGACTACCACTTAGACGGTCTGGATCGCATGCTTTTCGTCTCCTGCAGGGAGTGAACCCTCCCGGGAGATCTGCTAGTTGCGAGAGGCTAGCAGCCATTGACCAAGGTTCCCAAGAAAACCCCACTCTTTCATGGAAAGGCTAAGCTCGATCAGATCCCATCTAGACCCTGATGACCCGCTGGCGCGATGGTCCTGAGAGGTAAGTGCATGGCCCAGTGGCCCCCGGTATGAGGAAGAAGCTACAGAAATCAGGGGGAGAGGGAGTCGCTGCCCCGTGGGAGAGATGCTAAGAGCAGCATCGTCAGTACCTTACCACAGGGATGGAGAGGAGGAGGAAGAGGAGAACCGAGGCAGGCCCAGCTCACTGAAGCCACGAGCCACAAAGAGGGAGCCTCCAAGCGCTCCTCCCCCACAGGCGATAGTGTGGGCAGCTGGACCCTGGAAGAATGACCGCCCGGGAAAGGCCTCCTCGGGACCCAAAAACCGAAAAGCGTGCCTTCTGCAACAGGCCTGGCCGCAGCGGTGGGGGCCTCGGACCAGAACCTGTGCGCAGTGGCTCCAGCTCAGAGCTCAGCACACCGTCACTGAGGGGACGGAGCCTAGGGTGACCCCTCAAGTGGCAGGAAGGCCGTGACTTTCTTTCAGACACGGAGCCGCCTGCTGGGTGCTAACCTCCCCACCTCCGCCCAGGACCTCTCTTCCACCAGCAGCTTTGCATAAGGCGGGAGAGAAACCCCAGGCACAGCGTTACCCCACCTTTCCCTTGCCTGTGGGGCGCAGGCACTGGCCCCCTATCGTCAGGGAGAGATATTCTAAGCAAAGTCAAACCTCACGGAGTTTTTCTTTTTCTTTTTTTTTAAATATATTTTATTGATATTTTACAGAGAGAAGGGGAAAGCGATAGAGAGTTAGAAACATCGATCAGCTGCCTCCTGCACACCTCCTACCGGGAATGTGCCCGCAACCAAGGTACATGCTCTTGACCAGAACTGAACCTGGGACCCTTCAGTCCACAGGCCGATGCTCTATCCACTGAGCCAAACCAGTCAGGGCCTCACAGAGTTTTTCAATAGACACCGAGGGTCCCATCCCCGTGATGACTTGACTTATAGCAAGAGGGCGGCTGAGATAGATGGAGACAGAAGCCAGGGCTCAGCCCCGAGTCTGGGCACGGGAACGCCAGGATGAGCCCACAGATCACACCAGCCACAATCCAACTACAGGACCCAAACCCTGCCCAGCAAGCGCCATGCCCTAGGGCTCCAGAGGCCAGGGGGCCTGCAGCGGTTATGACATCGTTCCTTGGTCAATGTTCCTTGATTCCCCTGGAATACCCACTTACCCATCAGGAAAAAGGATGGAACATGTAGATCAATATATGTCCAAGATTTACAGGCCACCAGCGAGGCTATAATTCCTATACACCCTGTTGTACCAAATCCATGTACAATTTTAGGGGAAACTCCTCTCAGACTTTATGGTTTTCAGTATTAGACTTGAAAGATGCTTTCTTTTGTATCTGATTAGACCCAGAGGGGTCCCAGATTGTGAAAGGGCCCAGGCCAGGCTGAGGGACCCCACCTGTGCACCATCAGGGCTGGGGAGGGATACAGGAGGTTGGCCAGCTGGGGAGGAACCACGGGAGGGCTTTAGGGCATGTCTGGCTGTCTTGCCCAGTCCTGATTGACCAGACCTCAGCAGCAAGCTAACCTACCAGTTGGAGCGTCTGCCCCCTGGTGGTCAGTGCACATCATAGCCAGCCATTGAGCATCCTTAGCGTATCATTAGTATATTACGCTTTGATTGGTTGAACAGCTGACCAGATGACCGGACACTTACCATATTAGGCTTTTATTATATAGGACACACACACACACACACACACACACACACACACCTTAAAAACTCAACAGTAAGGGGGAAAAAACCTGTTTGAAAATGGGCCAAGCCCTGGCCAGTGTGGCTCAGTTGATTGGAGCATCATCCGGTACACAAGGGTGTGGTGGGTTCCATTCCTGGTCAGAGTACATGCCTGGGTTGCGGGTTCAATTTCCAGTTGAGCTGCGTGGGGGAGGCATCTGATGTCTATATGTTTCTCTCTCATATCCATATTTCTCTCTCTACCTCTCTCTAAAATCAATGGGGGGGGGGGAAGAATGGGCCAAAGACACCTCAGCAAAGATGATATACAGATGGCAAATAAGCATATGAGAAGATGCTAGCAGAACGGCCAAAACCCAGAACACTGACACACCGAGCCCCATGAGGCTGTGGGGCGGGCGGCAGGCCTCTCACTCACTGCGGGGGAGGGGGGTGCCACGTGGTGCAGCCACCCCAGACAGCATAGTGGTTTCTTGCAAAATGAAACATACTCATACCATTCGATCCAGCTGTTGTGCTCCTTGCTCTTTGCCTAAAGGAGTTGAAAACTTACTTTCACACAAAAATCTGCACACGGATCGCATTCATTCTTCCATAGCTCGTTCAACACAAGAGGACCAGAAGATTGTTATGGTTTATAGAACTTCCTTTTAGCTTGTAATTTAGGAAGTCAAGATTGGCATTTACTTTTTATTGATAGTCTCTAAGATTCATTGTGCACGGCTTCTGGCAGACAGGTTACACATAATTGAGTGTTGAACTGCTCACATTAATATTTGAACATTATATTTTATCAGAAACTAGAGTGAATCATTTACTTTAAAAAATAAAACAAAAATTACAAGAACTTTGTCAATCTAACATATGATCTCAAATTGTAATACTTAAATTAGAAACCAGTCGGCCACTTTCAAAATGTGTTTTATTGGGGGGAGGAGGGGTCTGCCAGCCCATGATCTCTGAGGCCGACTTTCCCTGGAGGACGACCGAGGGCTGACCGGCCTTGGACCCCTGGGGCCTCCGGGCAGGAAGCACCTGGGTGGGCCTCCTCAGGAGGACCAGCGATGGCTGCAATGGACTTGGACTTGCACGGTCAGGCCTGCAGGGCTGCTGAGGGCTGTTGGTTTCCTCCACCTCCATGGACAAGCGGAGGCGTTTGCTGTCCCGCCTCTGCATGGGCGCAGCCACCCTGGTGTGGACAGAAACGCTGTTTAAGGACAAGAGTCCTTGAGTGAGTTCTTGAAATGTTGCCTTCCAGTGAACTCCAAATCGATGTGGTTGCCTGCCAGCCTGTACATGAGGAAGCCACCCCCAGCCAGACCACAGTCCTCGTTGTGGTCTGTGGAGCAGTGATGTTTGAAGGCAACAGATAGCGAGACCTCAACCAGAATTTCCTTCTAACTGTCTAGGCCTCGCCTAGCAACACAGTGTGGAAGACAGCAAGCGAGTGTTCAGTTCGGGCCTGGGCCAGCTAGCAGAGCAGAGGAGGGAAACACAGATCTCAAAATGTGGGGACACAAGTTCCTTCCCGAGGTGGGCTACGCTGCCCAGAGTGGACTCTGCATTTGCTCGAGGCCAAGGAGCCCCTCTGTGAGTACATGTGTCTGTCATAATTGTCTTTTCATAGGAGGACAATTTTCTGTTTCTACTTGTCCAGTAGAGAACCTGGTTCTGGAAATTCTGACGAATAAAACAACACTACAAATGTTTTTTAAAAGTGTGTTTTTCTAAATATAATCATTTTTTAAACAACTTTATTGAGGTTTCATTGATATACAAAAAACTGCATGTGTTGAATGTGTACAGTGTGCATGATGGTATGGGGCAGGTCACATGGGCAGGGCTGGGCCAGCCTCCTCACTCCTCAATTATGCTGATAGGAACGCAGACACGCCATGCCTTTTGCAGAAAGGCGAGTTGGGAGATCCTCATCACAAGATGCGCCAGCACATCTTGTATCACTCAGTTCCACATCAGGCAGGTCTCACTGGGAAAGAATGTAAGAACAAATTCAGGCCAATCACTGTAAGTGGTGACATTCTGAACGGCCCTTCACTAACTTAAAACATCCAAATCCAGAGAAACTCCATTACCCAGTCCCCCCCTCTGCCCAACCCCTCCCCACACCAGGGCCTCACCTTTAGAAGCTTGAGAGACACATCAGAGCCCAGGGAACTGTCACTGCCTGGGGTAGAACAAGACAGGATGTGGTCAGAGCCCCCAGCACAGGAGACTAAAGGAGGAACTATGGGGTGAGGTCCCCCACGGGCTCCGGTCTGCATTGTCACGGGGCCTCAGGGGTCACCCCTCCATACTCACTGGCAGCCTGAGAGTAGCTCCCTCCTTTTCCACCTGCAGGAAGCAAACACCTGTGAGACCAGGGAGGAGGCAGGGCTATGAGGTCCTAAAGGAAGCCCTAGCCCTGGGCCCCAGAGAAGTTTCCAGAACTGTGACCACAGACCCAGGGCAGAATGAGGAAACCTAAGGAAAGTACACATGTGGGGACTGGGCCAACTGCCCTCCTGGAGGTCTGTCCTCCACAGGGACCTTCCACTCTGACCTCCTGGGAATCACCAGATGAGGAACCACCAGATTCACCAAGGTGACAAAGTTTCCTTTTTCAAAGGAGTGTTAGCAAAAAGGACCCCAGACTGGTAAGCACATGTGTGTGGGTGGTAGCTCTCAGCATCATAGCAAGAGATTGGAAAATTTCTACCTATGGCTTGAAAATCCCAAATTGGGACAAGAAAACTCAGACCCCACCCCCTTCCTACCTGAGCCCTTTCTCCCCCACTCACAGCTCCAGTGACCACAGCTCCAAGGAGAACCAAGACAGCTATGATGCCCTCGATGGGGATGGAGGCCTGAAGAGGTGGCTCCGGGAAGAAGAGGGGAGGGAAGGGGAGGGGAGGAGAGGGTCCTGACCCCAGGCTTGAGCCCCTGCTGCCCTGAGAAGAGGCTCTGTGCCCACGGCCCCTCCTCACCCCATCTCAGGGTCAGGGGCTCAGGAAGCCCCTGGTGCTGCACATGGCACGTGTATCTCTGCTCCTCTCCAGGGGGCACCCCACAGCCACCCACTTCTGGAAGATCCCATCCCCTGCCCGCCTGGTCTCTACCAGCTCCATGTTCTGGCTCTGGTCCTCCCCATCATGCTGCCAGGTCAGGGTGATGTCCGCAGGGTAGAAGCCCCGGGCCTCAAGGTGACCTCCCTCCCGGTCAGAGAGTGGGCCTTCTGGGGATCTGAGGAGGGTGTGAAAAGTTAGGAACTCTGCATTACCCCCCATGGGCCACTGAGGCAGCACTGCTGGGACCATCCCGAGGATGGACAAGACAGCGGGTGTGAGGGCAGGGAAGGGCAAAGCTCCAGCCTGGACCCTGGGGTCTGAGACCCTCCTGTTCCCTGGAAAGTCATAGAATGAGGGTAAGAACCCGGGGGAGAGGCCCCAGGCCTCTGCATGGGACACAGGGGCCTCTGGCCCCGCCTGGGTGTAGACTGGGTATTGCAAACACGGAGTGAGGTCCCCGGGGAAGCTGGTATGGAGCAGACAATAGGCCTGAAAGTGTAAGTCACCCAGTGCTGCCAGGGCTACCAGGGTCCAAAAAATCCATTAAGCGATTTCAGAGATTTTCCTTTCCATCTCTAGAAAGACTGAAACTCTTAAATGTCTTGAGAGGAAATCGGGCCCTTTGGGTGAGTCATTCGAGGTACAGGATCTGAAACCCACCGAAATGCGCACCCTCGGGACCTAGGGGATGAGGGAAGAATTCCGGTGTCAATTCGATGTTTCTCCCCTGTCGCTGGGCTGCTGGAGCCACCGTCCCAGCCCCAGGGGAGATTCGGATCCGGTGGTCCCTGCGCGCTGCAGCGTCTCCTTCCCCTTCTCCGGTGAATGCGGAGCCACCCACGCACCGCCCTCCGGGTAGTCCCGGTGGCGCTCCGCTGCCTCCGCCGCCTCCCACTGGCGCCTGGTGATCCGGCCACCTGGCCGCGGCGGTGCCGGAGCGCAGGCCTGGTTCAGGGCGGTTAGTCCGCGCCGTCGTAGCCGAACTGCTCAGAACCGCGGAGGACGCGCCCATCGGGTGCAGGTCGCAGCCAGACGCCCCAGGAAGGTGTGGAGCCCTGGCCCCGCCCCCGCGATCAGCCCTGCCCACGTGGGCTAACTCCGCCCGATCGACGGCGGTGATTGGGTCAGAGCCCCCACCCAAATAGAAAACAAAATCCCAGTGATTCCGAGCGGGCTCTCCGAATTTCGGCTGCGACGGCCTCCTGCCCTGGGGGGGACCTCGGGGCCGCCCTGTCGTAGCTACCCCGGCTGCTCCAGGGGATGCGGTCGCTCACCGGACTCGCTCAGGTTGCTGTAGCCGAGGGCCGTCTGCTGGCTCACCCGGGAAGTCTGGGCATGGACCCGGGCGGTCTCAGTCTGCGCTTCCCAAAACTGCGGCCCTTCCTGCTGCACCCACGGCGCCCGCGGTTCCACCCTCGGGCTCCCGGCGTCCCTGTTGAACCGCAGGAACTGCGTGTCCTCGACGTAGCCGACGGAGATGTAGAGAGCCTCCCCGCGGTTGGGCCGGGACACCGCGGTGTGGGAATATCTCGGGGAGTGCGGGCCTGGGGGGGCGGGGAATATCTCGGGGAGTGCGGGCCTGGGGGGGCGGGGAATATCTCGGGGAGAGCGGGCCTGGGGCGGGGGGCAATATCTTCAGGGAGTGCGGGCCTGGGGGGGCCTGGGGGTGGGAATATCTCAGGGAGTGCGGGCCTGGGGGGAGAAGGGGCTGAGACCTGGTGGCCCTCCTCCCCTGGTGGAAGGGATGGGGGGAGGGGCCGGGAGACCGAAAGACCCGGTGGGGGGGGGGGTCTTCTGTGGTCTGGACCCAGGGAGGCGCACCTTCCCCAGGGTCCCGCGCCCCCAGGTTCCCTCCTGACCCTGCACTTAACCTGCTGAGGATCAGTCAGGACCAGGGCCCCCCACAGCAGCAGGAGGTCTCGGGGGTCCCATTGAAGCATCCATCTTATATAAATACTGCTGTTTGAAATATCCATCTTATATAAAAACTGCTGTTTGAAATATTAACCCTGCTAGTTGGCTTCTGTAAATTCTTGCTTGCTAAGACTACTCCCACTTCAGAGAGGCCATTGAACCTTCCCCAGACAAGATTATCAGTGCTGGCGCCAGGCCAGGTCTCTGGTTGAGGTCTCAAGGCCCCGGCACATACAGGTTCTTTAAGAACTTGTAAAAGGGGCCGGAAACACCCCATATTTGGGAGACAAAGAAGGTGGAAACATATAAATAGGGAAGGTTCCTGCATGTTGGGGCCCAGAATTTGAGAGACATTTTCCTCTGAACCCATGCGTAATAAATGTAACTCCATCTCTCTAAGTATTGCTTTGTTCTCCTTCGGTTTTCTGTAACACCATGACCCAGGTCCTGAGGGTCTGGGGAGAATGAGTTCCAGTAGTTGGTGAGGACTTGACCACACGGAACCTGGCCTTGGGAAAGTCAGTGAAGAAACAGTAAACCGCCGAAACCGGTTTGGCTTGGTGGATAGAGCGTCAGCCTGCGGACTGAAGGGTCCCGGGTTCGATTCCGGTCAAGGGCATGTACCTTGGTTGCGGGCACATCCCCAGTAGGGGGTGTACAGGAGGCAGCTGAGGAGGCAGCTGATCGATGTTTCTCTCTCATTGATGTTTCTAGCTCTCTATCCTTCTTCCTTCCTCTCTGTAAGAAACCAATAAAATATATTAAAAAAAAAAAAAGAAACAGTAAACCAGAGGGGGAGGGGGGGAACCACTAGAAACTCCTGTAGGGACCAGTCTCCTTGTCTGTGGACTGCAGTGGGGAGCACAAGCTTGAAACGCCTGAACATCAGGAAGCTAATCTGTAAAGCTGTGGTTTTACCCTTCGCATATAAACGTGTCTAAATAGCCCTGCAATAGCTAAACAAAGCTCTTAAGTTTCACTTTCCCAAACCAAGACTCCAGGTTTTTGTATTTTAAAACTATTCATTCAGAGCCCTGAGTTTGTGTGAGTCTTAGACACCTTCAGTCCAAAGAAGCACATACGAGTTTAATTTGTTACCATGTATGATCTGAGCAGGGCCTTTATTTATAAAGGTGATTGAGTGATGCTGGGAGAGGCAAATGCCATGGGCAGAAGATTGTCTTACCACATTTCCCGAGAGGAGGGGACCAGCACATCACACAGGGCCACATGGGGAGGCACCAAGGTTGGTCGGGAGACAGAAGGAGAGGAAGACAGCATGGCTCTCACAGTGTCCCACAGCTCCCTTAGGCTCTGTTCATCTGTCTTCAATTTTTTTTTTCTTTCTCAGACTTGATCATTTCAATTGTGCTATCTTCAAGTTCACCAATTTTTTCTTCTATTCAAAGCTGATTTTAAAACTCTAATGAATTTTTCATTTCAGCACCAGAATTTCTTTTTGTTTTTTATTTATTTGTTTCATCTCTTTATTGATATTTTAATTTAATTTTGTTCATATATTATTTTCTTGATTTTCTCCATTCCTTTTATAGCTCTTTGAGCATCTCTTGGAGAGTTGTTTTAAATGTCACCTAGTAAGTCAATCATCTGCTCTTTCACAGGAAGAGTTTCTATTTTTTTCCCCTATGAATGGGCCATATATTCCTGTTCCTCTGTACATCTTGTAATTTTTATTGAAAACTGGACATTTGCGTTTTTATTATTGTAGGCTATGTGCTAGGAATCAGCCTGAAGTGTAAACCTGCTCCTTCTCATGTCTTTGCTGAACTTAGGCCCTCCCCTAAGTTCTGAATGTGGGTGATGACTTTCTAAATTCCGCCATGTATGCATTTGCTTTTTAATGTTCCAGTCCTTAAATGTCTGGCTCCCAAAGGGGACAATTTCTGGCCTTTTCATTTTCCTGAAAATTGCTAGAGAGGATGGACTTGAACAACATCAGTGAGGGTTGCAATAGTAGTAGCCCACCTCAGTGTCTACACCTCTGCAATCAGTAATCATATGTCAGCACATGGAGCCCTTATTTTGGAAGATAGGGTCCTTATGGCCTCCCTTAGCTCCTGCATCTGCAAGCTGCTCCAAGAACTTGAGCATGCCTGCCTGCCATAGGCTGGTGGGTGGTGGGTGGTGGGTGGTACCTTCTGCCACACAAAAAGCTGGAATTGACCATGAGATATTGTTCAAACCTTTCCATGGAAGTTACATGCTTTCTCATAGACTCCACAGTCCCAAAATAGTTATACCAGGCCTAGCCGGTTTGGCTCAGTGGATAGAGCGTCAGCCTGCGGACTGAAGGGTCCCAGGTTCGGTTCCGGTCAAGGGCACGTACCTTGGTTGCGGGCACATCCCCAGTAGGGGGTGTGCGAGAGGCAGCTGATCCATGTTTCTCTCTCATCGATGTTTCTAACTATTCCTCTCCCTTCCTCTCTGTAAAAAATCAATCTACGCTAATAAAAGAAAGATGCTAATTGACCATACCTCTGCTACGCCCACAGTCAATCAGGAGTGATATGCAAATTAACCCAACAAAGATGGCAGGTAAATTTGCATATGCAGGCGGAGCAGGCAGCGCCTGACGCAGCCCCACAGGGTCCTGGCAGGCCAGGTGAGTAGTGCCACCCACTGGGTCCAAGCCATGATCGGGGACGCGGGCAGGTGGCGTGGGCAGCACCTGATGTCGCCCGCAGGGTCTAAGCTGCGATCAGGGACCCAGGCAGGTGGCAAGGACAGCACCTGACGTCACCCACGGGGTCCGGGCAGCAGTCAGGGACTTGGGTAGGCGGGGGTGGCCAGGGTCTCTGGGATCACTGTCTGCCCCCAGGCCGCCTGCAGACGCAGGTGGAGCAGGCCCAGATTGAACATTTTAATGAAAATGGGATGCCTGTGCCCCACGCCCTGTCCCTGGCGAGGAGAGGGAAGTGGGCAGTTAGGAGGCATCATCGGGGCTCAGAAGGGGCTGGGAGCAACTTGCAGGTGCGCTACCAGGAAGAGGTGCTGAACCCTAAGAATGCAAAGGGCTGGCTGATGCAGGTGTGCAAAGGTGCAGATGAGGCGGCTTTCACCGGCACTGAGCTGGAAAAGTGCATCAACAGCCTGATGGACGAAATCACCTTTCTGAAGAAGGTGCAGAAAGAGGAGATCGCGGAGCTGCAGGAGCAGATCCAGTACGCTCAGATCTCTATGAAGATGGACGTGTTCCCCAAGTCCGACTCCGCCACACTCAAGGACATCCGCGCCCAGTACGAGAAGCTGGCTGCCAAGAACATGCAGAATGCCGAAGAATGGTACAAGAGCTGCTTCACCTTGCTAACCAAGAGGGCTGCCAAGAACACCTACGCGGTGCACGCCGCCAAGGACGAGGTGTCTGAAACCCACCGCCTGCTCAAAGCCAAGACCCTGGAGATCAAAGCCTGCCGGGGCATGAACAAAGCGCTGAGAAAGCAGCTGCGAGAGCTGGAGGATAAGCAGAACTCCGATGTTAGTGCTATGCAGGACACAATCAACAAATTAGAAAATGAGTTGAGAACTACAAAGAGTGAAATGGCACGCTATTTAAAAGAATACCAGGACCTCCTCAATGTGAAGATGGCTTTGGACATTGACATTGCAGCTTACAAGAAACTCTTGGAAGGTGAGGAGACCTGGCTCAGTTTCACCAGCATGGAAAGCATAGCCAGCAGCTACTCCCAGAGTTCCCGGGTCTTTGGTCGATCTGCCTACGGTGGTTTACAGACTAGCTCCTACTTGATGTCCACTCGCTCCTTCCCTTCTTAATACACCAGCCAAGTCCAGAAGGAGCAGATTGAGGTGGAGGAGACCATTGAGGCTGCAAAAGCCAAGGAAGCTAAGAATGAACCCCCTTTTGAAGGAGAAGCTGAAGAGGAGGAGAAGGAGAAGGAAGTGGCTGAGGAAGAGGAAGGAGAGGAAGAGGAAGAAGGTGCCAAGGAAGAATTTGAGGATGCAAAGGAGGAAGAAGGAAGTGAAGGTGAAGGAGAAGATGCCCAAGAAGCTGAGGATGAGAAGAAAGATGAAGGTGCTGGGGAGGAGCAAGCAACCAAGAAGAAAGATTGAGCCCCCCTTTCCTTAATTATTTCAGGAATAATCCTCCTGAAACCAGGTCAACCCCATCACCAACCAAGCAGTTGAGTTCCCGATACTATTTGAATTAAGAAGTCAATATATATAACATTCTGAGGTGATTCAGGTTGGACATTAAATGTTGTGCTATGACTTTTCTCCTTATGTAGAGTATCTGTTTGCTTGCAGAGTGTCTTCCTAGCTTGCTGCCAGCCTGTGCACCCCTAACTGCCCTCCCCTGCAATCCTGATTGCCCCCAACTGCCCTCCCCTGCAGGCCTGGGTCCCCCCCCCCCAGCTGTCCTCCCCTGCAGGCCTGATCCCCCCCCAACTGCCCTCCTCTGCTGGCCCAGTCACCCCTAACTGCACTCCCCTGCAGACCTGATTGCCCCCAACTGTCCTCCCCTGCAGGCCTGATCCCCCCCCAACTGCCCTCCTCTGCTGGCCCAGTCACCCCTAACTGCACTCCCCTGCAGACCTGATTGCCCCCAACTGTCCTCCCTTGCAGGCCTGGTCCCTCCCAACTGCCCTCCCCCGCAGGCCATCTTGTGGTGACCATCTTGTGTCCACCTGGGGGCAACCATCTTGTGTGTTGGAGTGATAGTCAATTTTCATATTACTCTTTTATTAGATAGGATGTTCTGGCAAGCGTGTTTTGTTTACCAGGGCCTCCATCATACTTTCCACCTCTTGCTCACCCAATTCAATCAATGTGATGTTGTCAATGTAATGAACTGATGTAATATTCTGCAGGTTTTCGGTGGACCCGATCTCCAAGGACTGTGTTTTAGAAGTAAGGAGAGTTAAAGGGCACTGAGATAAACTATAAATAAATACTGTGGTTTGTCCCACATGAATATAATCACCCCACATCCACTTTTCTAATTGGAATGTAAAAGAATATATTCACCAACTGTAAAGCTGCCCACTGCATGCCGTGGCCTTCTCGATCTGCTCCAGCTGTGGTAACACACCCAGCATAGCAGCTATAATCGGTACCTTTGCTTGGTTAAGTCTAAAGTGATCTCATTCATTGTTAGGATCCATCAGGATTCTACAGAGACAGATTGCTTAGTGAAATGGTGATAATAGTCAAACCTAACACCACCCTGCATCATGTCTCCAACGCTGAGCCTAGTTTTCATAAGATCCACCTCCTGAAACACTGTTGTTTCTGAGTTGAGCAGGGTGAGGCCAGTTTCAAAGCTTCCCCTTAGCCCTTCCATTTGTTAGAGTCCTTACTCCACAGACCAGGGACTCAATATGAAGGCTGTTCAAACTGCAAAGTATATCAATGCAATTATCTACTCAGGGAATGGAGAGATGACTTGGGGTATTTAATATACCTAATTATGTACTAGGACAGTGGTCAGCAAACTCATTAGTCAACAGATTAGTCAAATATCAACAGTACAACAATTGAAATTTCTTTTGAGAGCCAAATGTTTTAAACTTAAACTATATAAGTAGGTACATTGTTATTAACTTAATTAGGGTATGTGGCATTTTGTGGAAGAGCCACACTCAAGGGACCAAAGAGCCGCATGTGGCTCACGAGCCGCGGTTTGCTGACCACTGTACTAGGAGGTTCTGAAACATGGTCCATTTTTGAGCTGGACTTTGATCGGTACTCCATTATTACTTGACCTCTGAAATCCCCCATTATAATAGTGGGACTTGATTGATGCTATGGATGTCAATGTCAACTTAAACATAATGTCTTATAGGCCTTGAAGTTTATGGTTATTCTTTCACCTGAGTAAATGGTATTAGGCTCTTTCCCACAAGGACTGGGGAAACTGTCATAATATATACTTTCATGGTGCTCCAATTCCTTCCTCTTGGGGATATGAATATCTCTTCGATCAATGGATTTTGAATATGCAAATTGGCTCAGTTCTGGCAACTGAGAAAGGGATCATGATATTTTATGGATGCAACAATCTGCAGCCTCCTTTTCCTCAATTCTTGATTTTTAAAATCATAGATGTTAAGCAGCAACCATGTTGACTATCCCTCAACATCAACTCTCCTGAGTTTGGGCCTTTGAGACACCATGCTCAACAAGCCTCCTCCACAAGTGCCTGCAAGTCAAGCTCCCAAGGCTACTCCTCCAAAGTCTTCATACTTACTGTGGGCTCCTGAATTCTAGGAGTTAATGGAGATAATAGGCAAAGCCAGCCCACCACTCAGCCTTGAATTCTTCAGGGTCATACCTTCCCACAAATAATGAGCCCGACTCTATGACCACTTTCCTACCATCACCCCTGGCTTCAGAGCATAACACTACCAACCTTCCTGGTGATGCCAGTGCCTCTCACCAGCACATTCCTGATAACTTCAGTGAAAAAGGTGCCCTCTGGGTCCTCTTGTGGAGCATGACCAGATGGCCCACTTCATATGCAAGCATCCCTCAGGCTCTGTCCTCTTCTCTACCAGCTACCAGGGCATGTCTACACTATTGAGAGCTGGACATTGTTTTTTCTAGTCTACATAGAGCTACCCCAGCCTCATACCCTGCAGTACTTGATAAACCTATGCCTTGAGAAAGCCAATCAAATTTTGCTTCTCTACCTGGCATACTGGCCTTTCAAAATCCAACCTCGAAGTGTTCCTTGGGCTCCTACATGTACATGCTGGCTAAGTTCTTGCAATTAGTTGTAGGTAAAGCCTCTCCCCTCCCCCTTACTTACCCTACTATGTCTCCCCTGCTGGATGATGCTGGGGTTTTAGCCCTAGTTATTGGGCTAAGGAGAGGAGGTGGGGGCAGCTAGTGAGTGGGCTATCCATAGAGGTGAGGCTGCTGCAGCATCTGCCTGCAGAGTGGAAGAGCTAAGCATCCCTAGAGAAGGGCAAGCCTCCTCAAAAAGCCCAGAAGGTCCAGAAAGCATCCATCAGAATCACCTGTTCCAATTTGCAGAATCTAAGGCCCTGACTTTTACCTGACGGACCTGACTTGGCTGAGTGTCCAAACATCTAGAGTGCTATGAATTATGTATTTAGCTGCCATTCAACTCTACCTGCTGCCTTGTACATGCGATAAAGGCCTCTCTATAAACTGCTGCAGAGGCTCTCACACTCACCAGTGATGGTTTGTTAACAATTTTCAGATTCTCATCACCCTTCCTAGGGCATCAACACAGCTCGCAGTAACCAGCCAACTCTGCTGTCTTTGCAGTCATGTCCCTGCCTCGCTCTCGTGATTGACAAACCCTTCTATCATCACACTTTCCAGAGCATTCCCCTGAACCAAGACATTTTCTCAGCTCACCACCAGTGACATCTAGCTGTTCAGCTGCCATCATGTGCCCCACCTACCAACCTGGATGACGCCTTCTTGGTCTGCAGGCAGTGGGAGAAATAAGCCCAAGTCCCCGTCTTTGGCCTGGGTTATTGGACCACTCCTGATACCACTGTGTTAATACGAAGAGCAGACACTAACACAATATTAAATATGCAAGATATTATTAGAGAAAACACCTGCAAGAGAAAATGTGGAGGGAGCAAGAAAGCTTGGGGGAACCATCAGATCTCAATGCAAGTCTGCATCCGAGTGGAGGAGAGAAAGGAGGAAGCTGGGCTGGAGGTGTCCTAGACCCAGGGCAGATTAAGGAGAGTTCAGGGAGCCTGGAGCCCAACTCAACCTTCAGAGGAGCAATGAAGTTTCCCTGCTGTTCTCAGTCACTGGCCAGATCAGCCAACGGAAGTGTGGCCTCAGCACAAATATGGCAATAGAATTCAGATGGTCCCAGTTGGAACCATCAGTCAATTATGCTTCCTCCTCCTAAGGACTGGGGTGTGCATTCTCATGGTGTCCACATGCATATAGTTGAGAACAAAAAATAATGATAGGCCGAATCCAGGCCCACTTGCATCTACATCAGCCCTCTCTGCGTGCCCCGCCGCCGCAGCAGCATGGCCACCGCCAAGCGCTTTCCCACGCTCGTGCAACTGGAGCAGCGGGGAGGGGCGCCATTCCAGGTGTTGGGTGACAACGCGAAGCAGCCCTACTGGTTCCACACGGAGTACCTCAAGAGCCCGAAGACAGTTCGCCTCGAGGCGTGGCTGGTAGAAGCGATCTTCGGCCCCGGCGGAGAGCACATTCCTCACGTCGAGTGTGTGTCGCAGACCCTGCTTCGCATTAATCAGTGGGACCCTGAAGGCGAGGCTGAGATCTTGATATTTGGTCGGCCTTCTTACCAAAAGGATGTGTCCAAGATGATCATGAACTTGGCTCACTATCACCGCCAACTCCGGGCACAAGGCTCGTGGAAGAACGCTGCCCAGCAGGCCGAGCCGCGGAACTTCTCCGCTGCAGTCCGGATAGCTGCGATCCAGGCTTGTCCCGACAAAGTCCGGGAGACGGCGCCCCAGCGGTCCCCCGATGCTGTTCAAGAGGAGGCGACCCAGCGGTCCCCCGACGCTGTTCAAGAGAAGGCGACCCAGCGGTCCCCCGACGCTGTCCGGGAGAAGGCGACCCAGCGGTCCCCCGACGCTGTCCGGGAGAAGGCGACCCAGCGGTCCCCCGACGCTGTCCGGGAGAAGGCGACCCAGCGGTCCCCCGACGCTGTCCGGGAGAAGGCGACCCAGCGGTCCCCCGACGCTGTCCGGGAGAAGGCGACCCAGCGGTCCCCCGACGCTGTCCAAGAGAAGGCGACCCAGCTGTTCCCCAACACAGTCTAAGAGGCGGCGACCCAGAGCTCCCCCAACACTACCCAAAGCCCCGGTTCTAGGTTATCTTCATTTCGGGGCCCCGGAGCGCGAGCCAGGCAAGGTTCAAGTGAAAACCCCCATCTGGAGCCCTATTCTAGGTCCTGCTTCTGCCGCAGAAGCTGGGGGAAGTAAAGGGTGGTGTGGGTTGTTCTTGGTTTCCCCTCCCCAACCCCATGTTAAATGTTTGCAAACACAAATCTAAAAAGTTGTAACAAAAGAATCGAATTTCCTTAATAAAGAATTGAATTTAAAAAAATAATAATAATGATAGCCCTGGCCGGTGTGGCTCAGTGGATAGAGCATCGGCCTGCCGACCAAAGGGTCCCGGGTTCAATTCTGGTCAAGGGCACATACCTTGGTTGCAGGCTCTTCCCTGGCCCAGACCCTGGTCCGGGCTTATGCAGGTGTGTTTCTCTCACATTGATGCTTCTGTCTGTCTTTCCCTCTCTCTTCCACTCTCCCTAAAAATCAATGGAAAAATATCCTCAGGTGAGGATTAACAAAACAAACAAAAAGTAATGATAAAGGACAGCAAAGAGGACGAACCACTGGACCAACACCTCTAAGTATACCAGAGGGATGAGGCCTGAGCACCAGCAGGGACTGGCTCAGGCTAGGAGTGTGGACAGCTGGCCTGTGGGGAAGGTCCCCAAATAGACAGTGTTGGAGATTTCTGTAATAATTGTCTTCTAATGTGCCTAGTTTTGTCAGTGAAGCAGGAAACAAGGGCACCAGCAGTAAGAGATGGGGAAAGAGGATGGATGTCTAGCAGAGGATGGGGGAGACTGAGGGAGCTGTGCAGGGCCAGGATGACTGTGGGCAGCAGTGTGGCCCCCAGGTGGTCTGGGTCATGATGTTAACATGGCAGCGACGCGTGGCTGTGTGTTTCTCCGCCTCCTGTAGCTTGTGGGGCAGGTGCAGGCCAGGCAGAGATAGAAGTCACTGGCTGTGTAGTTTTCCAAGCAGGTGACAAAACACGGGAGAGCCAAGGGAGGGACTGAAATGGTACATCATGGAATTCAAGGAATGAGGAGAGGACATCGAGGAGTGTGGGCAGAGAATGGATGGCAGGATAATAAATGGGGATCCCGGTGGGGTCAAAGGATTGTTGGGGTTGGTGTAGCACATGATGGACTCTGGCCTGGGAAGCAGGCACATTTGTGATGAACGGGTTGCTGATGCTACATTACAAGACCCGATCCAGTAATCGCACCAGTTTCCAGAGCTTAGGCCGCCCTGCCCTGCGGGGATGACGGGGAGGTGGTGGCAGAGCGTGGGAGCAGGAAATGCCGCTGTGGAAGGACGGGGCTGTTGACAATGACAAGGTCGAGGGGATGACAAGGGAGTGGGGCCCCGGGATAGCCGAGCGGGAGGTCAGGGAGGAGAGGAGCTCAAGGGCGTGAGCAGCAGGCTGAGAGCCCCCTTTCCGCGGGGCGTGGTCTGTCCCTGTTGTACAATCACCACAAACCAGTGGCTTTACACAGGCCCTTCCTTATCTCACGGCTGTGTGGGCTGCACAGCCCATGCCCTCACGGGGTCAGAACAAGGCGTGGGCAGGTCTCTGCTCCTCACCGGGCCTCTGGAGGCCCCCACTGCCCAGCCGTCCGCTTGGTTGTCTGAATGCAGATTCCTGCGGAGTAGGACTGAGGTCCCTGTTTCCTTGCTGGCTGTCAGCTGGAGCCCCCCTGAGCTCCTAGAGGACGACTTGGGCCCTGGGACGTGGCCCCTGCAGCACCGATCTTCCCCCCACTCCCCCGTGGAACCTCTCTGACCTCCTGCCCCTCATCTCTCCTGCTGCATCTCCTACTCCAGCTGGAGAAACTGCTCTGCTTCCCGGTTTCCAGTGGTGATTGGCTGGGCCACTAACCCAGTATCTCCCTGTCCAAGGTCCTGAACTGCAATGCAGCACCCAAGTCTCTTCTGCATGTAAGGACACTGCCCACAGGCTCTAAGGTCTGATTGTGCTGAAAGCATCAAGGATCGAGGAGGGAGCACTTTGGGGAGAGCGACAGCAAGCTGGGAGTTAAAAGGAATGGGGGTACCTGCAATGAGGGGGTGGGGACTCCAATCTGACGATGGATTAGGGGGTGTTAGGGAAGAGGGAGGGTCAAAGCAGCTGAGAAGCAAGGACCCCACCCACCACAGGCCCTGAGGCACAAGGTCAGAGGGAGAGGAGACACCATGGGAGGACCTCAGAGGAAGGGTGCCCTCAGGGAAGCCCAGTCTGTCAGAGCTGCGAGTGCAGGGACCTCCTGGGGAGGGCTGCGCAGGTTTGGCTGATCCTGGGTTGTGAAGTCTGTGGGTGCAGTGTGAGGGGGCAGGAGAGAGGACAGAGGAGGGATGTGCGGGCCTGTGGAGAGGAGCATGCAGGGTGTTTGGGGGCCAGGGATGACAGACAAACAGGGAAAAGGACAGAATGAGGTTAGTCCTGCTGGATTCGGGGCAGATCGTGGTGTGTGAGGGAGGTGAGAGGAGCAGGGGACTGGGGCTCTCACTGGGCTCTGGCGATGGAAATGAGGTTTGCAGTGGTTATCTTAGTTCCTGTGTGTGGAGCCTTTCTTGACCTCTGGTTATGGGGTGCAGTGCAATGCCTGGGGTGGAGGGGTCTTAGCAGATGTGCATGGCCCTCTCTTATCCCCGAGGTGGGGGACTGTGCTCACACCAGGTCAGTGTGGCATCTACTATTGGAGGTTTGACCTTGGGGCACCAGGTGTGACCCTGCACTGGTCCCTCTTGTCCTGCTGCGGGGCCAGAGGTTGGCAGCCCAGTGCCTGCCCACACTGTGGGAGATTTGAGTGCACAGGGAGATGCTGTTTCCAAATAAGAGGATTTTATTTCAAAGCCTGAGTTAAGACACAGAAATAGGGAGCGGAAGAAAGTGTTTCTACTCTTCAGTTCCCCTGAGTGTTGTCATGAGGGGATGGAGGGAGGGCTTGCCGGGTGGGCTGGGACCCTGAGCGGAAAGGGCTCCTGAGTGCTGCTCTGCTGCAAACAAATGGCGTCACAGGATGACACAGACAATCTATGTCACTGGAATTTCATAACACTAGGGAATTGCCGCTATCTTCTTCACTCTAATAATAATAGTGTTTGAAGAAAAAAGGTTATTTTTAAAGAGACAAATACTGAAATGTGTAGGGATGAGGGTCATGATGTTGGCAGGTGATTTTCAAATATTTTAGCCAAAATTATAGAAATCCTATATAATAAAAACCTAATATGCTAAGTGCCTGGTCGTCCGTTCAACCAAAGGGTAATAGGCTAATGATATGCTAAGGCTGCTCAACCACTTGCTCTGACATGCACTGACCACCAGGGGGCGGACGCTCCAACCGGTAGGTTAGCTTGCTGCTGGGGTCCAGCCTATCAGGACTGAGTGAGATGGGCTGGACATGCCCTGGAGCCCTCCCACAGCAGTCCCTCCCCACCTGGCCAAACTCCCATGTCCCTCCCCCGCCCCAATCATGCACTGGTGGGGTCCCTCGGCCTGGCCTGCACCCTCTCACAATCCAGGACCCCTTGGGAGATGTTGGAGAGCCAGTTTGGGCACAATCCCACAGGCCAGACTGAGGGACCCCACTGGTGCATGAATTCATAATAATTACATAAAGAAAATATGGCAAAATATTAAAATGATTAAACCTGGGTGACCATTGTGTTCTTCTTTCAAACTTTAAGTATCTTTGAAATTTTTCACAATAATTTGGAGAAAAAAATTTAAATAATGCATAATGACATGGGAAACATTCACAACATAATGTTCAATGAAAAGTAGGCTTTAATTATGCGTGTATGTGTATCTAAATATGTGTCAGTGTGAGAATGTGTATTAGTGTGAGTGTATGAGAATGTTAGTGTGTGTCAGAATGTGTTTTAGTGAGTGTATGAGAATGTGTGTGAGAATGTCAGTGTGTGTGTATGTGTCCCCATGGGTATGGTATCTGTGTGTGAGAATGTCAGTGTGTGTGTGTATGTGTCCCCAAGGGTATGGTATCTGTGTATTGGTGTGTAGCAGTGCGTGTGTGAGAATGTTGTCAGTATGTCAGTGTGTGTACATGGATGTGTCCCTGTGGGCACAGTGTCTGTGTTGATAGGGCAGTCTGAGGATGCCTTCACTCATTCATTCACTCAAGAGATGCTTTAAAATCAACAACCAGGCCCTTTGGGGGCAATGGAAATGCAGCTGTGAAAATCAAGTCCCTGTCCTTGGCCACAAAGCTTATAATCTCAAGGAGAGACCGACAGTAAACACAGAAATATATTAAAAATGTGTTAGTAACCCAGCTGGTGTGGCTCAGTGGTTGTGTCAACCTATGAACCAGGTCACAGTTTGATTCCCAATCAGGGCACATGCCTGGGTTGTGGGCTCAATCCACAGTAGGGGGCATGCAGTAGGCAGCCGATCAATGATTCTCATCATTGATGTTTCTCTCTCTCCCCCTCCCTTCCTCTCTCTGAAATCAATAAAAACTTTTTTTTAAAGTGGTAACCACAGTGCTGAGACCTACCAAAGGCAAACCCCCACAACATCATATGCAACAGGGACAGGAAAGGTCATGCTGGGCCAGCAAGAGGAGAGGGAAATTAAGACTAGAGCCAGGCCAATGGGTAGTTTTCAAGTCAAGTAGACCTGGGTATGAACCCTCCAGCTGTGGGGCCTGGAGCGCACCACAGACACCTGCCGGATGCATGAGTGCTGAATGAAACCCTCCAAGCCAGCTTCCTCCTCCGCAAAACCAGACACAGTGGAACCTCAGTTCTCCAACCTAATTCGTTCCAGAAGGCTGTTCAAGAAGCAATCTGTTTGAAAACTATTTCCTTTAGAAATAATGTAAAATGAATTAATTACAGACCCCCAAATGATTCCATGTTAATCTTTCTTATGTACAGTGCATGCCAAATGTGCTGTCTAATCTATAAACACACACTTTTCTTAAATGTACCGATCCACCTCTACTAGCCTCAAGTCACTTTCAGCACTTGGTCCAGGGTGTCTTTCTGCTCAGCGTGGGGCATCTTCACTTGCTGTCACCGGCTAACCAAACCACCTATGATCAGTTTCTTTCACACATTAGCACTCTTGATGGCCTTTGTTTTAAAATTGTGCTAACCATCCATTTTGCCAGCAATAAACGCTATATATATATATATATATATACACACACACACACACACACACACACACACACACATTCACAGCACAATTTCCTGAGATGTTAGCACAGTAAACTGACTCACACTGGTGTATTTTCTGTGGCCTGAGATTTTTGTCATGCTGACATCCTATATAATAAAAGCCTAGGTGGCGTCACACGACACCTTCACACGTCATCACAATATGGCCACCATAAGATGGTGGGCAGGGGAGGGCAGTTGGCTGTGACCGGGCCTGCAGGGGAGGGCAGTTGGGGGCCATCAGGCTGGCAGGGGACAGCAATTGGGGGCAATCAGGCCAGCAGGTGAGCAGGTAAGGGGCGATCAGACTAGCAGGCAGGTGAGCAATTAGGAGCCAGCAGTCCCGGATTGAGTTGGACAACCCCCAAGGGGTCCCAGATTGGAGAGGATGCAGGCTGGGCTGAGGGACACTTCCCCCACTCCCACCCCTGTGCACAAATTCCATGCACCAGGTCTCTAGTATCAGTATAAAAGGGTTGTCAGGTTGAGAACCAAAGCTTGTTCCGTGACCTGGTCTAGATGGGAGACAGAGAACTGAGGTTGGACTGTACTTCCTTACTTAGGGAATGGAGAGGATTAAGAAAAGCCAGAGCTAAGGAAACAGGTACGAGATGTGATAGGCTGGACATGTGCTCTAAAGCCAGCTCTGCCTAAGCTGGCAGTATTTTCACATCAGGAACAGGAGTCTCTCTAGGGCCAGGTTGGGAGGGAGGTGAGTGCAGGGGCAGGGCCAGGCACTGAAGCAAGACGAAGGCCAAGGCCAAGGCCCGGTAGAAGCCAGTTCCTGGTGGCAGTTGAGCAGCTGACAGCTCCCTGCCTCACCGGCCATAGTCCTCCTTCTGCCCTGGCTCTCAAGGTGTTGCAGCTGTCGCCTCCTCCTGCTTTCCAGGCTGCTGGCCCCTGGCGGCTCACAAAGATGCTGCTCCCAGAGCCCCAAGACAAGCACAAAGGAGCAGGCCAGCTCCACAGGCAGCAGGAAGATGAGGTCCCCCATCCAGGTAAGTGGCACCAAGAGGGAGGGTAAAAGGTGTGAGGGGAGATTTGTGCTGGGGGGTGTGGGGGGAGTCCCAATCTCATCCTGTACCACAGGCCTAGAGCAGATCAACCCAGACCCCTCCCTGCAGTCTGTTGGCCTAGTTCCAATTCGCACCTTCCCAGCAGGTTCCCCACCCCCACCCCTCCAGACCTCAGGGCTTATTCCCTGCTTGCAGTCCACTGTCCTTGAGCAGACATCTCCCCTCATTAAGTTAATAATTTCTGGGGGATGGGGGAAGGTGCAGGCAGTCTTTCCTCCCAAGTCCTTACAGCCCCTGAGCCAGTGATCTCTATCTGCCCTAGCCCGTGCTTCCCAAAAGGCCTATGCCTGAGAAAGGAAGCTACCCTTAAACAAACTGTGTCAAAAACTGGAGGCAGAATTTCTGACACCTAGACAGCCTCAGCCCCCTGCCGTGGCTGATGCTACCTCCTCACACCCCTCCCCCAGGGTTCTGGGCTCCCTGTTGAGCTAGCCCAGGCGGAGGAGCTGCTTGAACAGCAGCTGGAGCTAGCCCAGGCCCTGCAGGAAGGGCAGGAGGGGGCCTGGGAGGCCCAGGCCCTGGTACTCAAGACCCAGAAGCTGAAGGAGCAGATGAGGAGACTCCGAGAGAGCCTGGGAGGAGGAACCTAGGCTGCTCTAGTGCCCACTTCACCTCCAATATGGGACACACGGCACACCACCTGCCCTGAGACGTCAGGAACACACCAGCCTCTCTCAGGCCACTAAGAAAAACAGAAGACACCTCCAGAGGGCCAGATTGGAAAGCAGCGGGAACCATAACCTCTGCAGTCTTCTTAGCCACATGCCCTACTGTGACCCCTCCCGCTGACAACCTTGGCCTCACATAAATAACCTAGAACCACGTCACCCCAAATCCAATAAAAGGAGCACTTAGACACCACAGACGCATGTTTTTTGTTTTGTTAAAAAAAAAAAGTTCTCACAAATAAGGAAGCGGGGATTTAGAAGTGGTGATGCAAAAGAGAGAAGGCCTGGGGTGGGGCTGGGCTGTCAGGGGTAGGGGCAGTAGTGTCTCCTTCACCACCACACCTGGTGTCATCTCCTGAAGAGGGACAGACGGTCACATTCCAGAACAGGCGATGTGTCCTCTATCGTGTCTGTTCAACTGAAAAGAAAATGTGGCGGTTAGAATAAGACACGAGAGCCTGACTGGTGTGGCTCAGTGGTTGAGCATAGATATATGAACCAGGAGATCATGGTTCGATTTCCAGTCAGGGCAATGGGATTGCGAGATCAATCCCCAGTGTGTGTGTGGGGGGGTGTGCAGGAGGCAGCCGATGAATGATTCTCTCTTATCACTGATGTTTCTCTCTCTCTCTCCCCCTTCCTTTCTGAAATCAATATATATTTTTTAAAAAGAAAAGAAAAAGAGTAAGACATGAGAAAGAAAAGGTGAGGTTGGCAGAAACACATGCTCATGCATGCCGATGTCTGTGTAGTGCCTGGTCTAAAGAGCAGACTTAGGGGAGTGAAGAGATCCCAAGTAGACGTGAACTAAACATCCCAACAGGGCGTCGAGTTCAGGGGGCATGAGCTAGTCAGGTGCCCATTATGTACTAGGGGCTTTACCCACATACTGGGATTTAAGCCAAACACAGCAAGAAACAAGGAGAATTTCACAAGGTGGGGAAGCTGGTTCATGTGATCAATACTCACTGTAGGAGGAGATGTCTATCTCATCAGGCAGCTCACTAATATTGACCTCAAAGCGATCCTGCACATCATTGAGAATCTTGGCATCATTCTCATCTGACACAAAAGTGATGGCCAAACCCTTGGTACCAAACCGGCCTGCTCTGGCCACCTGGAAGGAGACAGAAGGTAGGACAGGAAGACCCAAAAGAAGACAACACCCAAAAGGAGCGATGAAGATGTATGCTATGAAGACATAGAAAATAAGGGGCGGGCGAGGTCACTGAATGGCCCGTGGGTGCGGGGCTTACCCGATGCAGGTAGGTGTCAGAGTCCTCAGGCATGTCGTAATTAAAGGCAATGTTCACCCTCTCGATGTCCATGCCTCGGCCAAACAGGTTGGTAGCCACAAGAATTCGTCGTTGAAAATCTTTAAATTGCTGATACCGAGAAAGCCTTTATGAGAAAGGAAATTAGAAAATGATGAGTCCTTTCTCTCAAGTCTCTTCCTCCCAAGAACACAAAATATCTTGCCCATTTCCAACTCGCCTCTCCTCCTGGGGCATCCCGCGGTGGATGGCAATGGCTGGGAAGTTCTGCTCCACCAGGAGCTGGGCCAGGGCGATGCAGCGCTGCACAGACTTCACAAAGATCACCACCTATATATATATATATATATATATATATATATATATATATATATATGTGTGTATGTGTGTGTGTGTGTGTGTGTGTGTGTGTGAGAGAGAGAGAGAGAGAGAGAGAGAGAGATATGTGGGTCCATGCAAGTGTGAGGTTATGTGAAAAAAGTTTTTAGTAATTACTCTTCTAAAGCAGTGGTCGGCAAACTCATTTTTTAAACTTAAACTTCTTCTAACGCTACTTCTTCAAAATAGACTCGCCCAGGCCGTGGTATTTTGTGCAAGAGCCACACTCAAGGGGCCAAAGAGCTGCATGTAGCTTGCGAGCCGCAGTTTGCTGAACACTATCTAACGGAATTCCTTAGTCCCTATCATATGTTTCCTCGCCTGCTCTAAATGTAACCTTACTCCAAGTCTAGATAAATTTTATTGCAAATAAACTAAGTAATAGCCCTGGCTGGTTTGGTTCAGTGGATAGAGCATCGGTCTGTGGACTGAAGGGTCTTGGGTTCAATCCCAGTCAAGGGCACATGCCTGGGTTGCAGGCTCGATCCCCAGTGCGGGGTATGCAGGAGGCAGCCAATCAATGATTCTCTCTCATCACTGATTTCTCTCTCTCTCTCTCCAAAATAAAAAAAGCACACACACACAAAAATCCTAACAGGTAAAGTGATGAAACACATCTCCTCAGTAAATAGTACATGAAAAATAAATTTAAAAACCTAAACGGATGATCAAGACACTTCAGAACCATTACAACCTTATTAAAACCCTTTAAAGATTTTATTTTGAGGTTTGCTTTTATTTACTGTGTACCTGTCTGTGCCAGCAACGGAATAGAACAGCAGTTCCCACCTTGCTCATGCTCAGCTCCAAGACATTTATATTCTTCTTTAAAAGAATTTCATGCCCAGCCAGCGTGGTTCAGTGGTTGAGCACTGACCTATGAACCAGGAGGTCATGGTTTGATTCCCGGTCAGGGCACATGCCCAGGTTGCAGGTTCAATCCTCGGTGTTGTGGGTGCAGGAGACAGCCCATCCATGATTCTCTCTCATCATCAGTGATGTTTCTCTCTCTCCCTTCCTCTCTGAAATCAATAAAAATTATTTTTAAAAAAATTTTTTTCACTTAAGCCCTGGCTTGGAGGCTCAGTCGGTTGGAGCATTGTCCAGTGCAGCAAAAGTTGTGATTCGATTCCCAAAGTACATAGGTAGGTTACAGGTACGATCCCTGGTTGCAGCGGACACAGTGAGGCAACAAATTGATGTCTCTCTCTAAAGTCAACAAAAATATCCTCAGGTAAAGATTTAAAGAAAAGAAAAACATTTCACTTGAGAGACTGTCTCTACCATCCTCTCACATCACCTATGTGGTGTCCTCTACAACAGGGTATTGAACACAGATCTCTGCTACAGTTGGAGATGTGCTCATCCTCCCACTGGACCTGGAACAACTGACCTGGTTGAACTCAAGGACATCCAAAAGGTCAAAGAGCTTCCGGTTCTTCTCGTTGTCCTTCAGTTTCACGTAGTACTGCTGCAACCCATGCAGCGTCAGCTTCGTCTCATCATCCACGAAGATCTCCATTGGCTGAGGGGGAGGGGGGAGGTAGGGGTGGGGAACGGGAGGAGGGCAGAGTGGGGGGGTTAAACCTGGGGGGGTGGAGGAAGTTGATCTCC
The DNA here is from genome assembly GCA_026230045.1 of Corynorhinus townsendii. Taxonomy (NCBI): domain Eukaryota; kingdom Metazoa; phylum Chordata; class Mammalia; order Chiroptera; family Vespertilionidae; genus Corynorhinus; species Corynorhinus townsendii. Next base: position 98,525,848 of record JAPDVU010000004.1, on the reverse strand, counting down.
AATACACCCCATGGGGGGAATGGGGAGAAGAGAAGACTGAAAACTTCACCCCACTCCCAAAAGCATGCCCATTTTCACATGGTCTCTTCCACCTTTGACCTAATTTCCTTCCTATCAATGGAGTTCTAAGAATGCCCAACTGAAAACTGTCAGAGGAAGGAACTTGCAGGGAGGGACAGGAGCAGAGAAACCACCCCATGGCCAGAAGCCATTACCTCAAATGGAGGCGGGGAAAGAACGTCAGTAGAAGATTCTCAAAGGGAAACACGATTCAAACACGGGAAATACTGCCTGGACGTCAGAATAATTCCATCTAAGCAAGTGTAAGAATGTGGGGAGGACGAGGACTGCTCCATCTGAGTGCTCTCTCCACTGGGAGCCACATCCTCATAAAGAGGATGGGAACCCCTCGATGGACATGATCAACATGCCATGAAAAGGAGAAGCAAAAACGATTCAAAATTAGAAACAACTTGCCCTCAACCACAAGGGCATAGCTCTAGATGACACTGGTCTCTGAGCTAAGACTCAAGCCATCAGCAGTGTCACATGGAAGGCATCAGTAAGTGGTGCTAAGAAATCAGAGTTGCCTGGCTCAGGTTGAGTGTCGACCTACAAAGAGGAGGTCGCGGTTCGATTCCCGGTCAGGGCACATGCCTGGGGTTGCAGGCTCAATCCCCAGACAGCTGATCAATGATTCTCTCTCATCATTAATGTTTCTATCTCTCTTTCTCTCTGAAATCAATAAAAAAAATTTTAAAAGAAATTCAGAGCTGCAGATATGCACTTATGTTTTTACCCTTGAAGGGGAGGAAGGTAGCATCAAAAAAGACAAATTACATTTAATAAAATAAAAAAATTTTAAAGGTAGAAATTGAGACAAAACCCAACTCCAGAGCCCAAATTTCCTAGCACTCTTCACTACCTTGGGAGCATAGTTAACATTAAGACCCAGGGGAAAGGCTGTCACAAGAGACAGCCAGAAGCCGGGCACAGAGGCAGGCTTTCCAAAAAAGTTCTGTGGCCTCCAAAACTCACAGCAGCCCAAGTCCAGCTACAGACAAGGAGCTATCACCCCATGGGAGGAGCAGAGCAGGGAGGCAAAGGATACTCCACTGCTTACACAGGGGCGCCTAGCCCAATCCTAACCCACCTGGTCACAGCAAGTGGAGCACTTCCCTTTCCCTGTCCCCTCTCCCAAGCATTACATAGAAGGGGAAAATCTACCATCCCGTTCAGGACACTCCTCCCCACCCCACACATATGGTGGAAACAAGGAGCACGGCACGCCTTGGTTCAGGAAAAAAACCGGGAACAGAAAAAGAGGCTGGTTTGGTCCTCATCTTCCTGGTCAGGTTTCCCCGCGGCCTCCGCTGCCGCCATCCACGCCGGTGCCGTCTGAATTCCCCCGCTGCGCCACAGTGCTTCTCTCTGCTGCTGGCTCATGGCTCACATCAACCGAGGTTCCACGTGGGTGCGAGGAGGTTCGGGTGGGAAGGTGTAGGGGATCGGGGATTGAGGTGCCAAAGGCCCCCACCCCTGGAGGTGGGGAGGGAGCGGATTCATTTGTGCTGTTTGCTCTTCGTCTGCACATGCCTTGCCATCTGTCTGTCCCTCTCTTGCTCTCCTGCCACCGGGAGGTTATGAGATTTGGGGAGCAGAAGGCTCCAGTTGTATGCTTGATGCCACCTGGAGGGTGCGTGGCTGTAGGGGATGTGTAGGAGACGATGGGTGGGTGGTAGGGCAGAAAACCCTGCCCTCCCCCAAAAGGGAGAAGAGGTTCAAAAATGCTGTGATTAAAAAAAAGTCGAACACTACCCGCTCTCACGTTAACCCGACCAAGTCTTCCGGAATTTCCCTGGCACCCGCGCAGACCCTAACGCTAGCTGTCTCTGCCTCTGTGGTCTCTTCAAGGAGTCATCACTCCCAGATGGGCTCGTGCCCTTCTTGGTGCTTGAAGGACAGGGAGTCTGGAGGGAGCGGGCCCGCAGGGGAGGAGGCAGTGGGCGGGAGTGGAGGGAGAGAAGGGAGAAGGTATTTACGTCTTGCATGAACTTGCGGCAGACGGGGCGGATCTCTTTGCTCAAGGTGGCACTGAACATCATGACCTGCTTCTCGTGGGGGGTCATGCGAAAAATTTCCTGGACATCCCGACGCATGTCTACAAGGAAAGGGAAAAAGCAGCATGTGTCATAAAGACCTCCCAATGAGGTAGAAACCATTGGAAACGGGCAAGCAGAGTCCATTCAAGGCAAGAGTTGCCTCAGGTCTCTCTATTTCCTCTAACCCTCACGAAATCACATCCATAGTAATAATACTAGTACGTTAAAAAAAGCAATGAATTTGGAATCAAGATTTGGGATCAGAATCCAGTTGTGTGTTTTAAAACAGGCAAGAAATATGAGGAAGCCCCAAAGCCTACAACAACGAAACAGGGAGAGAGCCCACCACGGAGGCTCCAAGAATAAGACCTTTGAAAACACTTTACAAGTCCCTTCTCCCTACCCTCCCCAAGCCCCATCTACCTACAAGTACAGCACACCTGTGATATTCCAGCCGCCAGAGTCTGCTCCCTGCTTCCCCTGGATCACTTCCCTACCAGCCAGGAAGTATGGCATCTCTACCTGGAGCACACCCCATAGCCTGCCATCTACAACAGCCAATCATTTGGAATGACTTACCCATAAGGCTACATCCACCCCTATTCTCTCCTTCACCAAATTTGAGTTCTTAGAGAATATTTTCTGTGACCCCACTTAGCACACTAGAATACCAAGCCACACAAACGCCCAGCAACACTCTCCACATTAATCCTAGAACTTAAGTCTACAGATCTATTCAGCTAGAAATTCTCATGCTATATGCTGTGCGAGGCCGTCCCCTCCTCCAGTTTGGCATCTCCCCTAAGACATCCAGTAGAGGGATCTGTAAAGGAAAGGGTGATGTGATGGAGGTCACTGCCAGCAAAGTCCCTCCTCTCGAAGATAAAGAAACACCCAGCACAGAATGGAAGAACAGGACGCCCTTCTCCCTGAGCACGACAGCTGCTTAAAGAGCGTGATCAAGACCAACCAGGGGAGCCAGAGCCCTCTTAAGGGTGGCAGATAAAAGGTCGTCCTGCACGACAGTGCTCCTGTATCAACCGAACAGCGCTTGGTTCCAAAGGCCCAGTCGCAGCACTGCCACTCACCGAGTTGTTCAAGCATCTTATCACATTCATCCAAGATAAAGTGTTTAATGTGTTTGAGGTTGAGGCTCTTATTTCGAGCTAAGGCTAGGATGCGGCCAGGGGTCCCCACGACGATATGCGGGCAGTTCTTCTTCAGCACCTCTTCATCCTTCTTGATAGACAGACCTCCAAAAAACACTGCCACCTGCCAGTGGGGAGAAGAGTGTCTTACAATGAAACGATTCCAGTCTCTCCACAGTCCCCATTCTTCCAGCTTCATCTAAACCACTTCTTGAACATTTCAGAGCTAAAAGAACATTAACCTAACCTAAAATTACTATATCCCCGACACTGAGGAAGAAACCAGTGACTTGACTGAGGCTACAGGGCTGACCTGAGCAGTCAGGACAAGGCTCCAGGCCCTCCTCTGCCTTAACCTAACCGCTTCCTTCCCAGGACTCTAAGACCAGGCTTTGCTCTAAGAACGAGAACAGCAGGAATCACCAGGTCAAGGACCACCACAAAGCTCAGGGAACATCAAGTTTTCCTAACTCAACCTGGATTTTTAAACTCCTTTGTACAAGCCCTATGAAATTACTGATTCAGGCTAACCATATTACTCCATATTAGAACCATTAGGGGAATGGTTGTTGAGGATCTGGGACTTAGTACAATATAACACCAAAAACTGCTTTCTAGTTTCAAGAGGGGAAGATCAATCAAGGAATCAGGCTATCATAACCCTCGTCCTATAGTAAATCTAAAATCACTAAATGTGGGACACCCAGGTTTATAACAAAACAGGAGGTACACAGGATACCCATGAAGAATTCTTGCCAAAAAATTTGTTTACAGGAAGTATTGGGAGGAAAGTACAAGCTAACTACCATAAAGGAGTAACGAGACAAGCCCTGGCAGAGTGGCTCAGTTGGTCGGAGCATCGTCCTATACACCAAAAAGGTTGCGGGCTCGATTACAGGCAGGGTCAGGGCGCCTACAGGAGACAACCGATGGCTGTCTCCCTCACATCAATGTTTCTCTCTCTCCCCCCTTCCTCTCAAAAAAATAAAACTAAAAACATCAATGAAAAACATAACCTCGGGTAAGGATTTCAAGGAGTTAACCAGAGGAATCCAGAGGTAGGGCATTCTGTAGAACGGGCCCAGCATCTTCAAGTCATTGTAGCATAATTTTGGGCAAAAGAAAGTGTCATGACAATTTGTATTTGATCTTGACACCGAGAATATAGGCACAAAGGTGATGAGTTGGACCTATACACCTAGTCAAATGGCTAGGAGGAAGTGCAATCCTAGCTCATCACAGAGCTCAATGATAAAATGTTTCCATAGTTTTAACAATGGAAGCTTGTTCCTGGTTTCCAAGTTTTAGAGTCAACCCAGACAAACTGCTTGGAGAAAGGACAGGAGTCAATGCTACTGACACACACAGTGTAAAAACAGAGGGGTACACAATGTGGACGCCTACATATATACAGCATTCAGAACATACTTAGAAAATTAGAATGTTTCAAAAAACAATGTAAATGACCCGAGTAAAAAAGGCCTATAATTGGTCAACTGAGGAAACAGTGCCTAATACTTCATTTTAGAGAGCCAGCAGAATTTTCAAAGAAGTGTTAACAGTGACTCGCTTCTGTGAAGCAGGGCTAGAGATAGGAGAACACAAACCCTTTCACTGTGAGGCCTTGCGGAGTTCTGAGGCCCTCTTACCAGGCAGCTTCCCACCAGCACCACACTTAAGTAGTTAACATTATTTCTAAATCACAGTAACAGGGTTGCGGGCTCTATCCCTGGTAAAGGGCATGTAAGAGGCAGCTGATCAAAGTTTCATCCTCACATCCATGTTTCTCTCTATAAAAAAAAAAATCAACTAAAAACGTGAATATAGCCAAAATGGGTTTGGCTCAGTGGATAGAGCGTCGGCCTGCGGACTGAAGGGTCCCAAGTTAGATTCTGGTCAAGGGCATGTACCTGGGTTGCGGGCACATCCCCAGTGGGGGGCGTGCAGGAGGCAGCTGATCGATGTTTCTCTCTTATGGATGTTTCTAACTCTCTCTCCCCCTTCCTCTCTGTAAAAAAAAATCAATAAAATATATTTTTTAAAAATGTGTATAACAGGAAAAAATATAACAATCTGAACAAAAGTATTCTTTGTTTTGTGTTTTGTTTTTGTTGATTTCAAAGAGAGGAAGGGAGAGGGGGAGAGAGAAAGGAAGATCAATGAGACAGAATCGTTCATCAGCTGCCTCCTGCACACGCCCTACTGGGGATCCAGCCTGCAACCCAGACCAGGAATCAAACTGTGACCTCCACAGGTTGATACTCAACCACCGGGCCACACCGGCAGGGTTGTGTTTTGTTTTGAAATAAAGCTTTGGTTAGTAAAGCCATAACCTGGAGGCAGCCTTTCATTTTCAACCATAAAGAGTTTTTTCTCTTTTTAAGCTTCACTCAGTATGTTATTAGTACTGATACAATTTTTACAATAATCCTTTATTGTTGAAAGTATTACATATGTCCCCCCCCCCACTGCCCCATCCAGCCCGCCCCCACCCCTGACCCCAGGCTTTCATCACCCTACTGTCTGCCCCTTCCCCCCCCCCCCCCCCGAGATTCCGCACTCTGCTCCAGGCTTCCATGTCTCTGGATCCGAGTCCGTTCATCAGTTTATTTTGTTACTTAGATTCCACATGAGTGTGATCATGTGATACTGGTCTTTCTCTTACTGACTTCTTTCGCTTAGCATGATACTCTCCAGGTCCTTCTATGCTGTCTCACAGGGTAAGAGATTCTTTTTTACTGCTGAATAGTGTTCCATGGTATAAATGTACCACAGATTTTATCCACTCATCTACTGATGGTCACTTGGGCTGTTTCCAGATCTTAGCTATTGTAAATTGTGCTGCTGTGAACATAGGGGTGCATACATTCTTTCAGAATGGTATTTCGGGTTTCTTAGGATATATTCCTAGAAGGGGGATCCACTGGGTAAATGGCAAACCCATATTAAATTTTTTGAGGAAAATATACTATTCTTCACACCATCCTAACCAGGAATATTAGAGGTTATAAACATCAAGGTTATATCATGGAGAACTTAAGCCAACTTTGTTATGGCTCCCAGACATTTTGAATTTTCTGCCACTTCTAAATAATTCTCAAAATTCACATCACACTAGAGCAATTTTGGAGTTCCAGCATTCTCTTGCCATACATCCCCAAATTCTCAAACTGTCACCCAAAGCACGCTGAAATGATTCAAAGTGTCAGCTTTAAGAAAGCAGTAAGCAAAGGGGTGGTCCTGCGGAAACTTCCTCCACAGTCCAACCACCCAGTCTCCTAATGCACAAGCATATTTACACATTGTGTTAAAAAATAAGACAGGAGGAACCCAGCTGGTATTGCTCAGTGATTGAAAGTTGACCCATGAACTAAGAGGTCAGTTCAATTCATCAGGGCACATGCCTGGGTTGAGAGCTCGAGCCCCAGAACGGGGTGTGCAGGGGGCAGCCGATCAATGATTCTCTCCCCCCCTCTTCCTTCCTCTCTGAAATCAATAAAAATAAAAGTTTGAAGGAACTTACTATTAGATGTAATTGAGGTTCACATACAGGTTGGAATTTAACATCTGTGGGACATGAAGACTGCTGGTCTGTAAGTCCCAAATGCTTCCAACTATCCACACTCTCATTCTCCCCGGGCTCTTTACCCCGGCTTACCTTGACATTGGGCATGTACTTAGAGAAGCGCTCATACTCCTTGCTAATCTGAAAAGCCAGCTCCCGGGTGTGACACATCACCAGCACAGATACCTTGAGGGGTAAGTAGAAAGAAAGTGTCTCCCTTCACTACTCCTCTGGGGAAGTGACTATCACAAAAACATACCTGGCAGATCATAAATGACTTCAATTCTGCGATCTAAATCATTAACCCCATGACTACTACAAAATATTCCCCATGGCCTCAAGGGCGACAGAGGTCAACTGAGCAACAAGCACCCATGGTTGTGAACACATCATGTAGCTGAGCTAAAAACACTCTGCCCCAACATTTCTAACCCAAACGCCCTCCCCAATGGTTTCCCCAACTATACCTGCCCAGTAACTGGCTCCAGCTGCTGCAGTGTGGCCAGCACAAACACTGCCGTCTTTCCCATGCCCGACTTGGCCTGGCATAAGACATCCATTCCCAGAATGGCCTGAGGGATGCACTCATGCTGAACTACATACAGAAGAAAAAAGATAAATTGGGCTTCAGTCTCCAGATAACATTTTTCACCAGCCACACCCATTTCATGTGGCTGAATTCTTAAGTGGTTTTTGTCAATTTCTAGATACTTTCTACCTCTATGCTCCTTCAAATTCATCTCCAAATCAGACCCTCCTAGTCCTTCCTAGCTTTAGCTTCCTCCAGCACCCACCAAACCCCCTCCCATGCCACCACCCCCAACCACCCATTTGCATCTACCAACAGCCCACCTTTGGTGCTTCTGGCTGACCTTATTTTCCTTCATCTCAACCCATGACATTTGCACGCCTGCTACAGGCCATATCTCCTGCTTAGACTGCCATCCTTTGGATCATGGAACCCTGCAACCTTGCACTAAATGAAGGATTTGGTACCTGACCCAGAAGCCAACCACCTTTAGAACAGCCATAAAGGTTTCCAGAGACCAGAGTTGGCCTGGCCCAAAAGGGAACTAAAAGTGCAACCAACTCCTCTCTGGAAATTTAAAATTACAAGTTAAAGTGACAAAATTCAAAACGAGAAGGGGAAAAACCAGTCACAAAAATGAACAGCAGACCTGTAAGTTGCTTTTGTTTCATGCTACCCTGTCCTATATAATAAAAGGGCAATATGCAAACTGACCGAATGGCAGAACAACCAGTCGCTATGATGTGCACTGACCACCAGAGGGAGTGCTGCTCAGCCAGAAGCCGGGCTCAGAGCTGGCAGGCGCAGCAGGGCCATTCCCACCTCCGCAGCAGTGGGACATCCCCCGTGGGCTCTGGGACTGCTAGAAGGCGCAGGCCAGGCTGAAAGACCCCCTCTCTCCCAGTGCACGAATTTCGTGCACCAAGAATAAAAGACAACCTATATAAACCTCTTTTAATGCTAAAACAGTTTCTGGGACTCCTGGTACTTCCTGGTCTATCCTAAATGCAGGTCTGTATCACTGAGGAATATTGAACACATCAGTTTCAGGATCATTAAAGTGCCTTATGAGTACACTATGCCCAAGAGAAAATTTACCTTCTGATGGATGCTCAAAACCACAGTCAACAATGGCCCGGAGCAACTCTGGCTTAAGCAGGAAGTCCCGAAAGCCAGAGCTATGGATGGAGACGTAGGAGCCCTTCACGTCCTTCTTGGCAGGGGCCTCAGCCCCATCTCCCCCAGCTGCGGTCTCCACCTCGTCATCTTCATAGTCCAAGAGCTCGTTGTCCACATCGTTCTCCGCCATAACTGGGCCGGCAGGGGGAGGAGGGAGGGTCTCTGAATGGGTTCACGCAAATTAAGTGAAAACAAAGGAGGAAAGTGGGGCTTAAGGAATAGAAGATACACTAGTTTCTGACAGAAGAGCTAGAAAAAAACACAAACAACAACAACAAAAAACAGGAAAAAAAGGACATCAGTCATGAGCAGAGCCTTCGCCACTTCTTTTCCATCCCCACGCCCTTCCCACTTTCCCTAAACTATGAAACCTTTACCTGGGTGAAACAGTAACAAAGAAACACAAAACACAAAGGCAAGAGTAATAGAGACTAGGAAAGGGGTTCCAGGGGAGGTAGTTAGGTCATAGGCTCCAGCAAGACTAGGATCAAATACTGGGAGAGCAGCTTAGGAACTCGTCCCTAACAGCAAGGAAAACGAACAGGTGAGGAAAAGCAGACGCCAGGAGTGGAGACGGAGAGAATGGAGGCAGTCCCGAAACCCTTCACGGAAGACCCGCGCTTCCCTGGCCTCAAACTGTCAAGCCCCCGCGTAGCAGCCATCAGTCCAGGGTGATAGATGAAGGTCATCACTGCGCAAAGCGCTCACCTCTCAACATGAAAACATCATGTGGCTGCCATTCACCCCCACATCCCACCAGCCTCCCACTCAGTAACCCCACCTGCGGCTTAAAACTCCGTGTAATTAGTCACTGGCGGGGGTGGCTCCGCCGAAAGCAATATCCACCTCTCCAACACACAATGCGTCAGAGGCAGAGAGGACGGCCTCGGCCTGCAGGCGAGCCTTTACCGAGCGCCTCCACCACCGCTGCGTCACTCCTCAGCTGAGACTCTCCGAAAACACACATCTTCCGAAAGCACTTGCAAAGCGCTCCCAATAAACGTGGGCCAGTCGAGGTAGGAAGTCCAACTAGGCCCAGAAGCGGGTTCCTCCGAGTCCCACGCCGGCCGAGAGAACCCAGAAACCGAGGGGAGGGGAGGAGAGCCCCGCCCAGCGCCGCCTCTCCCCGTCGCTAGGGCCTTTAGGAAACGAGACCGCCGGAGGAGCGGCGAGCTAAAGGGACACAATGGCGCAAGGCCACCATCTTGGATCAATCCTTTTTAGCTTCCCTACCTCCCCCCAGGAGCTCTTTGCCCTCGAAAGGGATGCAAGTGATGAAAATAACGACCCAACGAGGCCCCAGCGACCAGGCCATCGCCTGTGGAAGGAGTATCAGGACTCCATACGGTAGGGTGGCTGCAGGGAAACGCAGATGGAAATGGATGATACCGAAGACCAAACCTTACCGGAGCAGGGCGAACGCGTATGGCGGCAGCAACAGCGACGAAGGAGGCAAGCTGCCTTCACTTCCGGTTCCCAGTTTCCCTCTACCCCAGACGCCCGCCTTCTCGGCTGCTAGCGTCAGGCTCAAGGGACCGGAAGAAGGACCTTCCGTGGTTCTGTAGTTCCGGGGGCTCTGGGGTTGCCTTTAGAAACTGCCTGTCTGAAGTTTTTTAAAAAAGCCACTTCTAACTCCTTCGCTATTGCCCGTAACAAAAGACATAAAGGAAACTAGCATCCCCTCCCACTAGCACCCCCTTTCTCTTGTTCCACTTTTCTCCACGCCCCTCGCTTCCTCGTTTAGGTTCTTGCCACGCAGGTCTTTTCTCTGGGCACCCCTCTGTGGCGAGCGAGGCTGGCGAGGCTGCGGGTTCCCACGGGGTCCTCGGCCCGGTAGTCAAGGTGACCTGGGGCGTCTGCGCTGGAGATAGGCAGCCGTGGGGACTGTGGCCTGACATTTGCCCAAAAGTAGTGTTGGCCCATATAGCACATGTCCCAAGGGCCCTAAACTGGTGGGCAGGGGCTGCGAGTCAAGGCGTTCTGAACTCAGAGTGGGAACGGGGTCTAGATTGGGCCCCAAGTGTTAAATGATAGGGCTTGAGGGTTATGCAACATTCCCTAAGTACTGTTAATGCCACTAGAATGTTCTTAGCCCCACCCCAATAGCCCCATTGTTCAGCCTGGAATTTTTCATGAATGAAGCATCTGATACCCTGTCTTTGATATGCTGTAGAAACCAGGCTTGATGTCTGCTGCTTGACAAAATGACAACAAACGTTTGGCCCTGTAATTGTTATTAAACAATCATTTAACAGTGAGGAGTGGAGACCATTATTCCCATTCCATTAACAAGCACAGACTGAAGAGAATAAAGCAACATGTGGGAAGTAATGCAGCTAGTAAGGTGACAGAGCCAGGATATAAACAAATACCTCTTATTCTCTACTAGAGGCCCAGTGCGTGAAATTCCTGCTCTTGCGGGGGCGGGGGAGGGGTGTCCCTCAGCCCATCCTGCACCCTCTGGCAGTTGGGGAGCCCTCGGGTGGATAAGCTGGCAGTCTGACATCCTTAGTGCTCCCCACCATCACTGCTGTGCTCGCCAGCTGTGAACCTGGCTCAGGGCTTCTGGCTGGGAGCGCACTGACCACCAGGGAGCAGCTTTTGCATTGAGCGTTTGCCCCCCTAGTGGTCAGTGCGCATCAGTCGTTCCACTGTTCAGTCTATTTGCATATTAGCCTTTTATTATATAGGAGGATGTATCCTGCCACCCTGCTTAGAGTCTGGTTAAGAGGCTTGTTTTCTGTGGCCAAGAAAAATGCAGTAAGTGATCCATCCAAGGATCCCAGGATGGTGTTATAGAAGGGCAGTTTTTCCAACCCTATGTATCAATTTATTCAACAGTATTTATCTTGCGTACTCTGTCCCAAGTTCTATTCTAGGATCTGGGGACATAGCAGTGAATGGCCCTGTCATTACAGAGTTCACCAACAGGACAACACACAAACATAAATATGTCAAGTAGTAGTAAGTGCTATGTAGAAAAATAAAGCCAGGTGATAATGGAAAAAATAAAATGGAACAGGCACTGCTAAGAGAGTCACCTAACATAGAGTCAGAGGCCATTGAGGAAGTGGCAGTTCTCAGAGCTGCTATGAAGTTGCTGACAACTCAGTTCAAGTCTGAGTCATAAACATTTTGGAACAACTGTTTCAGGGACACATGGACTTTACCTGCTCCTCATAGTTTTTGCCTCCCTCATTTGCATGTTAGAACCAACCAATCCCTAGCCAGCGATCCTTCATTTACATGAAAGAATTGCACTTTGTGGTTTTTGCTTTTATAAATCCTGCCTTTCTTTGTTCTCTCAGAGAGCAGTTTGAGTAGTTACCTGGATCTGCATCATGGTAGTGCAGTGTTTTTGTTCAAATAAATGCCTTTTGTTCTCATTACAGCCTGAGCCTCTTTGGTTACTGAAGGGGCAAAATGCTTGTTCCTACACCCCAGCTTTTCTCTACAGTAGCCATCTAAAGCCTTCAATTTCCCAAACTAGGAATCACTTATGTTTCTCTCTTTAGAGGAATATGATTTTTAAGATTTTCTTTTTTAAAAAATATGTGTTTATTGATTTCAGGGAGAGGAAGGGAGAAGGAGAGAAATAGAAATATCAGTGATGAGAGAGAATCATTGATCAGCTGCCTCCTGCATGCCCCCTACTTGGGAACAAGCCAGCAACCCAGGTATGTGCCCTGACAGGGAATCAAACTGTGACCTCCTGTGACCTCCTGGTTCTTAGGTCAACGCTCAACCACTGAGCCACATCAGCCAGGCAATAATAATATATTATTTGCTATGTTTCTACAACAAGTTTCAAAGGGCAGCTCTTTTGGGTGTTGGGAGAATACAGAAACAAGACACAAGAGAGGGGCTAAATGAGAAATGATGAAACAAAAAGTTTTTCCCCATGGTCATTTTATTGACAGTTTTTATTGTTACAAAGGAAGTCCATGCATACATGGTGACAAGCTTCACTTCATATCTCAGGAAGCAGCAATCATCTGCTAGGTCTTTGGGGTAATAAGAAATGGGAGAAAACCAATAAAGAGAAAGACCAACTTAAGAGAGATGAAGGAGAGGCTAAAAAATGCACCACCTTTCTGGAACTACAGTAAAGGGGCTAAATGAAATCATTTTATCTTTTCAGGGATCATAAGGCCTGGGAAAAGAGAGGTGGGAAGAACCAATTCTTCAGAAAATTACTAGGGTCACAAAATGAATGAATAGAGTTAGAGTCACAGACGGAAGTGAGGAAACAGCTGTGTTTAGGTTTTGGCAGGTGGACATGGGGTGGTAATAATATCACGGGGTTGCCATTAATCGAATCATAACTACTACATGCCAGAAACCATGCTAGGCTCTGTACAGAATGATTCCTAATTACTGCAGCAACACTGAGAGGTGGGCATTGTTGTTCCGGGGGAGGCACTGAGGCTACAGGTTAAGTAGCTTGTTCTGGTTGCCTGTCAACTAGTAGCAGGGTCACGAGAGGGATCCAAGCCTGCCGGGCTCTGGAGTTAGGATGTTTTCTACATCCCTGCTTTTTCATGCTACAAATTTCACAGGGGGATTGGGTGAGGGTGACTTGGGAATTTATAAGGTCTCAGTGAAGGTTAAAAAACAGTTAGGAGATTCAGGTCTGAGCAGGATATCTATATTTCACAGGAGAATTGTAGGGTCTTGCCTCCTAGAATTTCTAAGGAATGGAAAAAAGAGTAGGATTAGGAGAGGTGATTCTGATTTGGGGATTTCTTTTGAGGAGGAGTCAGGTACTAGGGTTTGTCCTAGGCAGCAATCCGGTAGTTGGGGTGGACCTGGGGCCTGACATCACAGACCATGCCAAGGAGCTGGGCCAGGACGCGTTCTCGATTTTTCTGCTGGGAGCTCTGCATGCCCTGCACCTGGCACCTGGTAGCCTGCTCCACTTCTGCAGACAGGTTTCCCTGGGAGCCCATGGCCTGGAAGGTGAGGAAGGGGTAGAAGAGAAAAAGGAAGAGACAGAGAAAGAGGGTCCAGGCATGTGGAGGAAAAGATCCTAGAGCAAGGCCAGAGAGAAAGGCCCTCTCCAAACCGCCCATCCCACGGAAACAGCCAGACACCAGGACAGCAACACAACCCCTTTCCTCCAAGACCTAGCATGCAACGTCAGACTGTACAATCCCCACCCTCACCACCCATGACCAGTGCACTCTGCCCCCCACACAAATGTCATCATATTCCGCACAGACTGTGGCAATTCCCCCACAAGCTGCTCAAGTCCTTCAGATGCCCAGGCTCTTAAATATCACAAAGCTTGACCAATGTCACATGGTCCCCACCAGGATCCCCTTCTGTCCTTGACCATCTTATTTTATTGTAGAATCACCCTCACCAGATGCATCCACCAACTTGCACTCTGGGGTGCCACCCCCAATTCTCCCCAGACTCACCGCCTGCTGTTTGCTCTGGAATTCCAGCTCTCGCTCCCGCCGGTATTGTTCCACTTCCATCTGTGCCTCTTCCTTTGCCTGCTTCAGACGCCGGGCCTTCCCTGGAAGCAAAAAAAAGGATGGGGGTGGGTGAACCCGACATAAAATGTGATAGTGGGGGTCAGTCCTTCCCAGAAAGTTATTCTGCACTCAGCCAACCAGGTGCTAGATTTTAACACTCCCTCATTTCTTCCCTTCTAACCAGCCCCCCAGCCCTTAGCTCTCTCCCCATCAGGCTTGGGTATTCCTCAGGACTCAAATATTTGCTGTCCTCCCATCCCCAATTTTCTTTCCAGACTTCTAATGGAGGAAGGGGGAGACTCACTCTTTCTGGCATCTGCCACCTTCTCAGCCGCTCGTTTCTCTGCTTGCAGGAGCTGCTGTATACCCTGGGATTGACTGGCCATTTCTGTCGTTATGGCAGATTCTGTTTCGGATGCTACCAAGGTACCAAATGGCTCCCAGCCCCCCACCCCACCGCCTACTTCTCCTCTTCCAGCTCGTTGCTGCAGTCCTCCACTATCCCTGGGTCTTAGTGCTCCCCTTTTGCCTAGCCTGCACCGGGTGTCTCCCCCAAACTGATCCTCCCCATGGTGGCTGGTCCTCCTCGCCCACCTCTCACTCTGGCAGTACCGAGAAGGACCTCTCGGGGGCAGCGGAGACCAGGCCCAAAGCTGCCCGCTAGAGTTGGGCGCAAGGCTGGCCCAGTCCGGAGATCTAGGAATGGAGGCCGGGGCTGAGAGGAGAGTATTTGGGAGAGAAGGAGGGATGGAGGGGTTGAGACTGGGTGAGAAAGTAAGGAAGTCACCATCCGTGGTGCGTTGGGAAGAAGTCGTTGGACTTCTGAATTCGGCCAACATCTCCTCCCTTTTCTCTCCCACCCGTTTCCATTTCTTCTCTATCTTTTCCAAGTCCAAACTTCGGCAACCATCTCACTTGCCTTTTTGTCTTTTCATGCCTGTTTTTCTTTTTTTGATCTGCCTCTGTTCTTGGCCTCAATGTGGTTTTTTTTCTTTTTCACTATGATTTTTATTCCCTTATCTCTCCTGTTTTCTCTCTTTTCTCATCTTTTCATCCATCTCGGAACCACTACTCTCTCTTCCCAGCTGGAGAGTTGGGGGTAAACCTGCAGTCCGCCCTCCTTTTTCTGCGCCTACCCTCCACTTTCCCGGTTCCAGGTAGAACCTTTATCTTATGTCCCCTAGTTTCCCCCCGGAGGCCACACCGAGGAAACACACCTCCCCGCCCCCACCACCGCGCGTCCCTGGGGAGGAACGACATCCGGTAATGCTCCTTAGATTACTTCCGCCCTTTACCTGCGTCTCGGTTGCGCCGTTTCCGCCAGCCTACGGTGTCTCCGCCTTCCTGCCTCCCTCGCTCGGAGCAACTGAACCCCGGCCTGGGACCGGCAGCTCTGAGGGTACTTCGGGGGGCGGGGGCAGGTCTGATGCCACCCACTCAGGTCCAGAGGGAGAAGCCTTTATTTTACATCATTCGACCGGGTGCATTATATTCAATTTCTAGATCATTATTTGAAATTGTCCATGACTTTAAAATTCTAACTTGTTGTTAAAAATTACCCCTATCAGTCCCTATTCCCCCTTTCCGAAGTTCATTTAAAATTTAGCAAAGTGATAATTTGTCCTTTTCTCAATTTTACATTTAAAATTAAATGTGTGACGCCAGCCCTCCCCCCCCCCCTTAAAACTTTTTCAAACCGATCATCTGGTAAGGGGGAGGGGGAGAACAGGCCTCATCTCTTGCTGAGGATGTGAGAACCCGGACCGAAGGGAGGGACGGAATGGCGGGGAGGGGCTGGCCAAGGCTGGGTCCCCTCTGATGCCTCTTTTCCTTCTTCAGTCCAGGAGTTCCATGGCCTCCACTTCCCGCCGCCAGCGCCGAGAGCGTCGCTTCCGGCGGTACTTGTCGGCCGGTCGCCTGGCCCGGGCCCAGGCCCTCCTCCAGCGACACCCCGGCCTCGATGTAGATGCTGGGCAGCCCCCGCCATTGCACCGGGCCTGTGCCCGCCACGATGCCCCCGCCCTGTGCCTGCTTCTTCGGCTCGGGGCTGACCCTGCCCACCAGGACCGCCACGGAAACACGGCGCTGCACGCTGCCGCCCACCAGGGTCCTGATGGTGAGTGTGCCTACGGGGACAGGTCCTGAGCTACTGACCGGGTCTGAGATGGAGGCCAGCATCCTGGGACGTAGGGAGTAGATGCCCAAGTTGGCATTGGCTATCACTTGTGCTGATACTAAACTACCATTGTCTGAAGAGCCCAACATTCAGATTTCACGTCTTTCTAGATTAGTAGCTACTTTGTTTCGGGTGGTGGTTGGTTTGCCGATAGTGCAAAAAGTAGCATAGAGGGTAGGCTTAGAGCTAGGTTGCCTGGGTTCAAATCCCAGCTGCACTATTAATAGCTGGAACTTCTTGGGCAAGGTACCAAACTTCCCTGAGGCTTAGTTTAACCCACGTGCAAAATTACATAATAACAACCCTTGCTATGTGCCAGGCACTTCTCACAACGTAACTCATTTAATCCTCACAACAACTGTGTAAGTACTAACAGAGAAGTAATTTGCCAAAATGGTGCAGCAGTTACTGTAACCAGGCAGTCCAGCGAGGGAACTGTCCTGTGATTCGGTACAGAGTTGTTATGGAAATATACAGTGATGGTGCCTGTGCTCCACCCCATGCTGGGGTGAGTGCTAAGAATCAACGGAAACAGTACACATGGTAAGCACTCAGTAGATACTAACCGTTGTTCTGCCTGTTATCAGCACGTCCATACTCCCTTACCAATGATTCTGAAACAAAAACGCTCTGAGAGGGAAGCATTTATATCAGCCTGCCACCAAACTCATTCAGGGCAACACCTAACCTGATAGAGTGAGGCCATCTACGATGTGTTTTTGTCATGCTGATGTCAACATTCAGAAGCATTCGTGTGTCGGGCCCTGGGGCTGCCCAGGTCCTCCTGGGTACCCAGTACACAGTGTGTACTTTCAGATCAGCTCTCAGATCCCAGAACATTTGCAAAGCCTCTGCCACTGTGCTTCCCAGGCAGGCCTGTGGGTTCTGTCCTGGCAGTGGAAGCAGCGGTCCAGATTTGCCCTCAGGAGATTTTCCTTTGAGAGTAAGAACGTCTGAGGAGAACCTCTAGGTTGGGATGAGCAACCTTCACTCAGTTTGATTGCTCCCCCAGCACCCCAAGCATAGGAACCCATCTCCACCCCCACACCTTCCCCTAGTAGTAAAGAAAAATTCCCCCTTTCTTTAATGTTTCCTAACATAAGTGAGATAGGCCAGCACATGGGGAGGTTTTAAACTTAAAAACAAAGGAGGTTTGCAAAGTGCAGGTGGCTGACTGAACAACCGGCATTGCAGGTGGCAAAAGCTGAGCCCTCACCCAGGTTCCAGCCTGGGCCCTGGGGTCCTGCACTGGGCTGGGTGAGGGACCCGCAGCTCACCCTGTGTGAGCCTGATTTGCCTCTAAAATGCAGGTTGTGCGAGTAAGAAGCAGGTGCTTGGTACAGTTTAGCATTAACTAAATGAGAAGTAGTGTTATATTTATTCTGATATTACTTAAGGCTATTTGAATAATAAAAATATTCCTCATGGTAAGTGCTTTCTTCATCGTATTTAATCCCAAGAAGCCTGCAAGATTGATATTATTATCTCACAGGTGAGGAAAGCAGGGCCTAGAAAGTTCAGGAACTTTCTTTTTTTTTTAAATATATTTTTATTGATTTCAGAGAGGTGGGGAGAGAGAGAAACATCAATGATAAGAATCATTGATCTACTGCCTCCTGCACACCCCTCACGGGATCGAGCCTGCAACCGGACATGTGTCCTGACTGGGAATTGAACCGGGACCTCCTGGTTCATAGGTGGACCCTCAACTGCTGAAACGCACCGTTCAGGAACTTTCTTCCCAAGGGGGATCCACACTCAGGTCACACCCAAGCCCTTCCTTCCCCCCAGTCCCTGCCAGTCCTTCCACCAGGGGGCCTTCTAACTCCTAGGCAGAAAGGCCTGTCTCCTGTTTCCAGCTACTTAGAAACCACTGTTCCTTAAATGCAAGTGTTCTCTTTGAACAGAAGAAATGATCTTGGATCTCCAAGGAGGGGCATTCCCCTCAGCTCCCAGGCAGGCCCAGGCCCGATGGACTTGCCTGTTCTGGATTGGCTGGGCTGGGTTGTCACACCAGTGAGATGCTAGTAAATGGCCCCCACCTTGGGCTTTTGGTAACTTCTCTTTGGACCCGTCACCTCATGGGGAAGTTATCTCAGCTGTCAGAGATCCCTGTGTACACACACCTTAGTCTGACAATAACCATTCTCTGCATTCAGCAAGAATTATCGAACTCAGAAATAGGGTTGTTTTTCTCACAGTCCTTGCAAAAGGAATAAAATCCAGAGCCAACCTGATTTTTTTTTTCGGATATATTATTTTTAATATGGCATTCACTGCACTTCTGCTGTTTGCCAGACATTCACTGTCTATTACCACTCAATCTGCACAGCAGAAGTAGGCTGTGGCCCTGATTACAGGTGGCTGAGTCATCAGTCCACGTTCCATTTGCCTTTCCAGCCTGACCTCCCACAGCACACCCGAAAGCTGCAGCTCCCTGCGTGACTCTTCAGTGTCCCCAGCATGTTTTTCATGAGCCTGCCTCTTACACCTGTGGCTTTCCCGTCTGCCTGATTTCTATTTTGCTCGATTACTCTCCCTTCCCAGACCAACGTAAGCCACCTCCACCGGAAGGCCCTCTTGGAGCACCCTGCCCACAACTACCTTTTCTTCCTCTGTGCCTCCCTCAGTCAGCTGTCCTCATGATAAGCTTCTGATATTGGGTTTTTTGAGTGAGTTGTACCAGTTAGTGTGAACTTTGCTTTAAGGTAGACATCATCTTATGGGGAGGAGAAAAGCAGTGCTGTCATCACTAAGACAAAGTCTATTTTTACTCCAAATGTTTTTTTCATATATATTCTTCCCAATAGAAAAGCACACTGGGAAAAGTTGATCTGTACTGCTAAACTGATGATAAAGCTGGCATTGCAAGTCACCGGAGGAAGGTGAGCTATTTAACAAATGATATCAGAGCATTTGCTTCATCCAGGAAAAAAAAGAGTCCTCCCTCATTCCTGACTTAAAAGTAAGTTAAGTGAGGGACCCACAGCTAACCTAAATATGACAGGAAGGGCACATACTAAATTCATGGTAGGTGTTCCCTTGGGGGAATAAAAGTTAGAAGGCAGCATGGAAGAAAATTTTACTTTATCCATGATGGTTTTATTTCTTTAAAACAAAATGATAATATATTAACATACCCTGTGTGGGAATCCCTTTCACGTCCCGCGTGGTTCAGGGTTCCAGTTCAGGGTTCGGGTTCTGGAGAAGGCCACACACAAATGAAGAGACTACAAAAGTATTAATTTGGGAATACTGGGGGCCAGGCGGGAGCCCACCTCCAGTGGGAGGACTACCGCCCTGCTCTGGCTTTGCTATCCCTTTTTGTTAAGGTTGTTGGATACACTCATTGCCCTTAGGCAGGTAATTCCAGTAACAGGCAGATTATCTTATTCAGTAAGGATTTACATGATTATTTGATGGGGAAGTTGCTTCAGCAACCATTGTCTCAATTAGATAGGGAGTGGTTGGCTCTGACCTTTCAGAGCTTCAAGGTTGACCAGTCTTCCGGGTTCCTTGTCTACACCTTTCTAATTATCGAGACAATGATTGGTTTCCGGCATCTCCCCCCCCCCCTTCCTTTTCTTCAAAAAAATCTTACATCTGCAAACTAGAAATAAACATATAAGAACAAAAAATGAGACAAGCAATAATAGTTATGCTGAGAGGCAAATGAATCAGTCTGTAGTAAGTCTCTTTCTGGGCAGTTTTTTGAGTCCCAGTTTCAATGTCAAACAGTTCCTTATGTGTACATGTCAGCAATGATATTTCAGTTCTGGATGGTGAACAAATGGTGGTAATGCAGGTCCGACCCTCTCTGGTTTGGTCCTGGGCAACCTGCAGTGACGCACAGCTGCTGACTGCTAGCGTGGCAAGGCGTCATCAGCATCTTCATCTCTGGACTGTTGTTTCTCTTCTGTCTTCATGGCTGGAGCATTCCTGTCAATAACTCTGTTGCAGGAATCCACATGGTCTTTGGAGTAGTTTTCTGAAAATATACAAACATATTCTCGACCAAAAGTTAATAAAGGAATCTTTTCTATAAGTTTGACGGGATCCTTTTTATTTTTTTCCCCAAACTATTTTCCTTAGGCTTATTTTGACACCATGTGTTTTTCATTGGTGTCTTGCTGTTAGTGTTACAAGTAAAAATTTTCTAGATGTAATTTACTTTCAGGATATTTCTCCTTACATGCTATTTTTCCACTATTTTTTGATTAATGGAGGCTTTTGGAAATTTTATTATGCAGTCTTGATAACTTTAAATTTTAATTTTTTGCACAAAAATATGACTGCTTTAGGTTCTTTGCATGTTAAGCAATTTTACCATGAGATGAACTACCAATAGAAATATTAGTTAATACTTCAGGAACAACTTTTTGTCCAGTACAATTAAATTTTCTTGAATATTCACTTATTTCAATTAGCCAATTTAAATTAATCTGAAAACTTGACTACTATTTTACTGTCAAATTTAATACTCTAATAACAATCTTAGTTTACCCTGTAAATATTAATGGAAAGGATTATTTGCATTCTTGAGTAGGCCCTGAGCATTCCTGGTGCTAGGCTGGATTTAGATATAGGGCAGCTGCTGTCAGCCAAGTGTCTGTCTGTTTCCCAGATCCGGATCTGAGCTGGTCCAAGTCTCTTTCTGTTGCCTGGGTCCCGATCTGAGCTGGGTGTGGGAAGCGTGAAGCAGTCATGGGGGCAGGAGACATCCTTCAGAAGGGGCGAGGGTTCAAGCCCCTGCAATGGGGGAGGGGGGGTGAGGGTCTGTGTCCCACTTCTGTTGCCCCCAAGTTCTCTCCTGATGGCCCCTCTGCGACTGCCTGTCTTAGGTTGTTCCTTCCTTGAGGAATCTTACGTCTCTGGCTAACCAGCCATCCTCCGGGGCCAAGCAGGGTCATGTGAGATTCAGTTCTGTCTCCTTGGTAGCCTATGCCCCCGTGGCCTCCACGCCCAGCACCTGCCTTGGGATCCCACCTTGGCCGCCGGTGGGACCCCAGCACTGATCACAGATCTTGGGGAACCCAGGTTTCTTCTCCAGGGAGGGTCCAGCTCATGCTATTGGACCAGAGACAGATCCATGGTACCAGCCACTATGAGGCTTCAACCTCAGCATGAACAGAAAGCTCAGGCAACAGCTGTGGGAGGGTCCCTCTTGGCAAGAGAGGCCAATATAGAATGCTCAAGTGCCTTCTCAGGGAGGCCTTAATTCCCTTCTGGAAAGGATTAAATCCTTTAATGTCCTTTTTTTTTTAAATGCTGTCAAACATGAAAAGAATTAGTTTGTAAGTTTGTTTGGGATAATTGTACAATATGCTGTTGTAAAATATAAAAAATTATAATGACATTGTAGAATAATATCATGTAAGGATATTCTTTGCTCTAGGTCATGGCAATTCAATTCCAAACTGGCTGTCAATTTCTTTTTGAACAGACAAGGTCTTAGTTATATTTTCTAGACCTCTCCCAGGAGCAAGTAGTGAATAGTCCCCTACTTCCTTGCCCCACCCATGTTCCTCCTGGATACTACATTAGGTGGGGGATCAGCCCATGTAAGGGGTCTTACCCATGAAGGGTCAGGAACATAAGTCCAAAATACTTCCCCATTTGCCCCAGGTAATATTACCGTACAGCTGATCACTGCTAGCATGGCAAGAAAGACATTCTCAGGGGTCTGTACCATCCTCTTTACCATGCCCCAGGTGGTCTCTGGGCTCTTTGTTGTCCGGCTCATCCTCCTCCTGCTCCTGCTCCTCATCTTCAGTGGATTGCTTGGAGTCGCTGCTCTCTGTGGCTGAGGTAGTTGATTGTCTGCAGCTGCATGGTGTGGCTCCAGGCGCAAGATCCTCATTAGTCTGGCTAGTTTCTCTCTTGGATCCCTGTTGCAGTTTAATATTTCTAGCAGGAATCCACACGGGTTTGGAAAAATTCTCTGGAAATATAGAAGCATACCCTATAGGGTTAATAATGGATCGGGTCCCTTCCATAAACCAGATTCGGGATCTTTCCATTTAACTAGACCATTTTCTTTTGTTTTATTCTGACACCAATGTAGCTCCATAGGTGTCGTTCCATCAGCATCACAAGTGAAAAAATTTAAAGTAATTAAGGCTTGGTGCAGCCTACCCGAAGGTGATTTCTCCATCATCCCTCCTTTTTGTTTTTCAAGTTGGGATTTTAGCCGCTGATGCTGTCGTTCAATAAATGGCCTGTCCTTGGGAATTATATGGTATTCCTGTAATGTGCTGAACTTTCCACCTTTTACAAAATTCCTGGAATTGACAGCTTGTGTAAGCAGGCCCATTGTCAGTTTTAATAATTTTTGGAACTCCCATGATGGCAAAAGCAGCTAGACAATGATTAATAACCTGTTTTGCCATTTCTCCTGTAGATGCAGTCACCCACGGGACCTTTGAAAAGGTGTCTACAGAGACATGTAAAGCCCCAAGGCGTCCAAAGGAAGTATAATGCATTACATCCGTTTGCCAGATATGGTCTCTTTGCAAACCTCTAGGGTTGACTCCTGTGTTAGGCCCTTGAGGTAGATATAACATGCAAGTGGGACATTCTGTAATCTGTTTTGCCTGCTGTCGAGTGATTGAGAATTGTTTAGACAGCATTTTGGCAGGCTGATGTAAAAGCTGATGAGATTCTAAGGCTTCCTTTAATAAAGCAACCAATTGATCAGCCTGTGCATTTCCTTTTGTTAAAGGACCAGGTAAGACACTGAGCCCTGATGTGAGTGATATAAAAAGGATATTGTCTGTGTTGTACAATCTGCTGAATTTGTTTAAATAGTAAAAATAAACTTTGGTCACTAAGCCATTTCAACCAGGCAGTTTCAATTCTATTCACTAAGTTCGCAAAATAAAAGGAATCAGAGACGATATTAAGAGGCTCTTGAAAATCCTGCAATGCAGCCTTAGTGGCTTCTAGTTCAGTTCTTTGTACAGAAGTATGACTGGTCAGTATGACTGGGTCTGAATTTATTATATGATAGGCAGCTTTCCCATTAGATGATCCATCAGTAAAAACAGTTAAAGCTCCAGCAATAGGTTCCTGCCTAGTATTTTTTGGTATAATGATGGAGGTATTATGTAAAAATTGTAGTAATTTATCTTTTAATAGGTGACAGCTAAGTTCCCCTGAATATCCACTTAACCCAATTTGCCAATTTATATCAGTCTGAAATAACATTTGTAATTGCTTCCCAGTGAGGGGGAGGTAGATACACTGGAGCTCTTCCCCTCTAAGCTGTTTACAACGTTTTCTGATTTGAAATGTTAATTGGGCCATTAGTTGTACATATGTAACCGCAGTTTTAGAGAAGTGGACCCATTCAATAATGGCAGGAGAATTTTTATTTTGAAAGATGACTCCAGTGGGACTACTTGCAGTAAGGTTAATTTGTCCCAATAAAGGTAATTCGGGCTGTACCTGTGCTACTTGGGCTGAGGAAATTGCCTGCTCAACTCTTAGCAACTCATTCCTAGCTTCATCTGTTAATGTTCGGGGAGAGGAAAGATTAGAGACACCTCTAAGTAAATTAAATAAATTGGTCATTTCTCCTATAGAGAGCTTCAGATACGGTCTTAACCAGTTAATGTCCCCTAATAATTTCTGAAAGTCATTTAAAGTTTTAAGACAATTTTTTATCTCCACCTTCTGAGGCCTAATGCATTGGTTACCTATAACAATCCTTACGATATTTGAAGGAAACCTCTATTTCCTTCCAAAATAATTTTCAGGCTACATAGAGCATTTAAAAATCTTTGTGACATGAAACAATTTCTCTTAAGGTTATGGTGACCACTAGTATGGATTAGATTTAATATTTTAATAACAATCCTCAGTTTATCCTATAAATACCAGTGAAAGAGATTTCAAAATTTTCAAATTTCTCCTTTTTATTAAGCTGGAATTTTTTTTTTTTAAGACTATCCCCTTAGGCTTATTTGCATCCACAGAGGGACCATGGGAGGCCTTCAGTAACTTTCTTCGAATACTTAATCAAATTGCTTACAAAGACATTGGCTTACTCCAAAGGAAGGGGTTGGCCCCTACGGCTTGCAAGGGGACTGGCAAGCCATGTGGCCATCATGGCGGCTGTCTAATCCGTCCTTTTAAAAGACAGTCAAATTTATATTGCAGACAAACAAAAATCTCACTAGCTGTTTCTGGTCTTTATTAGAATTGTTTATAAAAATATTGGCTTTTCATTTAGCTGAAAACCTTGATTATAATTTAAAAAGTTAATTTATTTAAGTAATTAAAGTAGGTATCTTCATTTCAAAAGCAAAGCAAATTTAGTTGATATTTACATTTGATTCACAAGCCGAAAATGTTGCCTCGCCTCTAGCCTAATTAAGAATGCAGGCAGCTACGGGCTTTTTGTCACTTTAAATCCCGTCTTAAAATTTTGCTATTGAATTTTAAGAAATATTTTGCTATCCTTAGAGGCCAAAACCTTCATAACATTTAAAATATAGTTATTAATTTTTATTTGATAAGACTTTCCATGCAATTTCAAGTATATTAGATCTGTTAAATTTAAAATATTTCCTTTAAAAAGAGAGAATAAATTTCTTGTATTACTCCGGGCCCTTGGAGCTTTCCAAGAATCATCTCTGTTAAAGCCTTGAAATTTTAACATGGAAAAAAAAAATCAATATGTATAACTTAAAGATTATAATGCTTTTTATAATTATTTTAAGATATCAATTAGATTTTAAACTAGTTTTTTATAGAAAAATTTGAGTTGGGATCACAGAATTAATCCTCTTTTTTAATTAGACCAATAAGCAACTTATTTTGAATTCCTAATTATTTTCAGAGAAAACACATTTTATTTTCTCAACAATTTTTTATACTTTAGACATTTAATTACCACAACTATATAATTTCTCCCAATTTAATTTGCACTTTAAAACTTTTAAAGCTGGCAAGTCAAACATTTAGCAGTTCCTAGATTAATAACACTTTTATATTCTTAATTAATAGCTTCAATTCTGTCCTCTAGGTTTTTTATGAGGAAGCAAACTCAGATTATTAAACAAGTTTTTATCTTTTGATTAACAGGCCCAGCCTAGCCGCTTCACCTTTTAAAACAGCCATGATTTTCCTTTGCCTGGGGAAATTGAGTAGCAAGCCTGCAAGTATTCAAATGCAAAAATTGTCCTTAAAGAAGGACTACTGGCAGGAACTGGTTTACCTGTCCTGCTGGGGGAAGGGCATCTACCGTTCTTCCTCCATTAACAAAAGGCATAGCCAGCCCTCACCTGGGCTATTTAGATTTTTATAGTTTATACATTATCTATATTTCAACAATTTCTTTGAGATTCTAGAGTCAATTATAATTATTTTAAAGCATTTACTTTGGATAAATCCCATAACAGACAAATTTACTTATTTTCTTGAAGGCCTTAAAAGTTAACTTTGACCGAGGTTCATTAGCTTCTTAAAAACTACTTTTTATTATGGTAATGCGAATCCTGTTGCTGGAATTAGCTTGAATTTCTTTTGAGAAGATTTTTTCGCCGTTTTTCTTTGGAAAAAGAACCAGTTCTGGGTTTCTCATTTTCTATAGCTTTTGCAGAGAGATTCCAGCTGAAGACAATCTAAATGTCCGAAATCAAACCATGCGCGCATTCTTACAGCTAGGTTCTCTCCCCACGAGCACAGAAATTCCAGACACATTTCTAAAATTTTAAGACTTTTTCATAGCGAGAAAGGAAACTAAATTAGCATAGTGGGAGAGTGGGCATCCATATTGGCTCGCCACGTGTCTCTCCCTTCCTTCCCCACATCCTGCTTACTTCAGGGGAAGTTTCAGCAACAGATCTGGCCGAATTTCTTTTCATGCTTAAAAGATAGACAGATCTTAAATTTTTTCTTTCTTTTTCGCTTTCCGAAGTAATAACTAGCACCCAATTTGGCCAAGATTTGCATTTCCCTGTGAGTTCTATAATTTTTAAATGAAACCTTAAGTAATCTCATTGCGGGAGAGCAGATAGCCCTGCCCTCTCCTGCCACCTTTGAATTTCTCCGCACCAGAGGTGGTGTCAGCAGTAGAGTTTCATTTCTTATTACAGATTTTAAATTCCAAATACCAATTAAGATTTTAATTTGAACGAGAAACCACATTATTTTACAATCTAATTCTTCCCCATTAGCCTGGCTGAAAAAGATGTTCCCATCCTACTTACAGATCGCAACTCTGCAGTTAGTCCATGGGCTTTGCGTGCGGTGAATTTCCCTCACCTTTTTCTTGGTGAATTTTCCTCACCTTTTCTTGGTGTATTTTTCCCCTCCTTTGCTCTTAGGCGAAAAATATCATCTCCTCCAGATATCCCGCGGTCAGGCGCCAGATGTGGGAACCCCTTTCACGTCCCGTGTGGTTCAGGGTTCCAGTTCAGAGTTTGGGTTCTGGAGAAGGCTGCACACAAATGAAAAGAGACTAGAAAAGTATTAATTTGGGAATATTGGGGGCCAGGCGGGAGCCCATCTCTAGTGGGAGGACTACCACTCCACTCTGGCTTTGCTATCACTTTTATTAAGGTTATGGGATACACTCATTGCCCTTAGGCAGGTAATTCCAGTAACAGGCAGATTATCTTATTCAGTAAGGACTTACATGTTTATTTGGTGGGGAAGTTGCTTCAGCTACCATTGTCTCAGTTAGATGGGGAGTGGTTGGCTCTGACCTTTCAGAGCTTCAAGGTTGACCAGCCTTCCGGGTTCCTTGTCTACACCTTTCTAATTAGTGAGACAATGATCGGTTTCCGGCAACCCTGTTGATAGGAATAGAGGTGTTTATTGTACTATACTTTCTACTTATTTTGAATTTTTTAGGTTTCTAAAAATAAAAGTAAGTATGGTAGAAAAACACGAGAATTGTGTTATAATCTTGGAATGAAGAAAACCTTCCTAAGAATGAAATAAAGTCAAAAGCTATTGATACAGGTTTAACTACATCAAACTTTTTTTACAAATATATTTTTATTGATTTCAGAGAAGAAGGGAGAGGGAAAGAGAGATAGAAACATCAATAATGAGAGAATCTATCAGCTGCCTCCTGCACGTCTCCCCCTCCCCCTTGCCACTGGAGATCAAGCCCACAACCCAGGCTTGTGCCCTGACCAGGAATCGAACCTTGACCTCCTGGTTCATAGGTCAATGATGAGAGAGAATCGGCACCCAACCACTGAGCACTCTGACATAAACTTGTGGGAATGGGAGAAAATGCCTACAATGCATGTAGCACAGACACAGGGTTGATCTCTACCACATAAAGGCTGCATCTCTACATTATCGTTTCCAAGGGAAAAGTAGATGAATAAGAGCAGGTCATTCACAACAGAAACACAAAGAGCCAAAAAGCATATGAAAAAAAATTCATAATTAAAATCTTGTTTTAATCTGTCAGATGGGCCAAATGAAAAGGTTGATGAGATGCAATTTTGGTAAAGGATGACACAGATTTCCATAGGGGTGCGTGTTGGTGCGAACGAGAGCTGTTTGGCAAAACCTCACATGTTCTTGACTCAGAAATTCCACTTCTGAGAAACAGCCCCGCAGAAACACCACAGAAGCCCACAGAGACATGCAAGAAGCCAGACCGTTTGGAAACAAAGTCTGTTGCCTGGGGTGGGGGGAGGGTAGTTTGTTCCATGCACAGTGAAACACCACACAGTCATGAAAAAGGAGGCCAGCCACGTGTACTCCTGTGGAAAACATAAACGAGATGCTAAGCGAAAAGAGCAAGTTGCCAAATAAAACATATAGTGAGGTCACGTATCGCTGACAGAAATTGTCAGCTGTGTGGTTTATGTCACCCAGATAGGACTGGAAAAGACAGCAGCCAAGTGGGCAGAGTGATTACATGTATTCTTCATTCTTTACAAGGAAAGGGCATTTAACATTCGTTATATCCGTTCACTTCAAAATGTTGAGTAAGAGTGGGGAAGCCACCCACTGTCCTACCACCAGAGACCAGAGCCTTATCTATTGCTATGCCTTTTTTCAGCCAGAGCACTTGCTCTCTTTTTACACAGTTGCAGTCAGATCCCACGTACAGTTTTGTAGCCAGCTTTTTCCATACACACACATCATTTTTAGTTACTATTTAATATTCTGTGTCATATTTTACTTATATTTTATAGTTGGAAGCCTTACTCCTTAAAACCTATGAACTTAAAATCTTCCCGTCCTAGCCTAAGCACCTACCACCCTCACTCCTGCCATGAACCCTGGTCAGGAGAGCATTGCCCCTCCCTCGTCCTGATGGGGTCTGGATCCGGTGCTACTCGAGTGTGCCAGGAGATGATGCGTGGGGGCCGTGGGCCTTGGCCGGCCAAGGCTGGGCCTGTTCTGTCCCCCTGCCTCCCTGGCAATGGGAACACCCCTTATGTCCTATGCTTTTCCTAGATAGCCAGTGCCACAGAATAAAGATGGAAGGGCCGCCAGCCCCCCTCCTCCTGCCCGGGCGAGAGGAAGCAGGCCCACAGCAAGAGAGCCTCACACATGCTCCTGGTCCCAGGAGTGAGGTGCTGGGTGGCCTGGGTGAGCCTGGGTAGGCAGTGAAGTGAGCACACGGCCCTCGGCACATGGCCACTCGGGAGCCAATGCAGGAAAGTCAGGACTTAGGGAGGGGAGTTCCTGAGTGGAACCCCCTCTCCATCCCTCTCCCCTCTCCTAGGCCAGCAGTTGTTGGAAAGAGCTTGTTGGTTGCTTGGAGCATTTCTCTGCTTCAAACTCTGCTGATCTGGCCCTCTACCTCCACCCTCCCAGCATGCCCTGGGGAAGGCTGGCTGAGGGAAATTCCCCTAAAAACATTTATTTAATGCAGTTTATTGAAAAGTAGAAAGATACCTATTCGATATTTGCATATTTATAATGGTAGAGTAGAATGTTCAAATATTTTACCAATCTGAAGTATAATGTGAGGTGAGAGGTATAAGGTAACAATATTGTCTTTTCTCTCTCTATTTTTTAATCTCAGAGAGAGAGAGAGAAACATCAATGATGAGAGAGAATCGTTGATCAGCTGCCTCCTGCATGCCTCACACTGTGGATCGATCCCATAACCTGGGCATGTGCCCTGACTGGGAATCAAACTTACTGTTTCATAGGTCGACGCTCAACCACTGAGCCATGCCGGCTGGGCTAAAGTGACAATACACTGAGTGGCCAGATTATTATGATCTCTGAACACATAATGATCTGGCCACTCCATACACACACACACACACACACACACACACACACACACACACTTTAGAGGCCCGGTGCATGAATTCATGCGTGGGTGGGGTCTGGCCAGGGGGAGGGGACATGGGCAGTTGGCCAGCCTGCCTGCTGGTCGAACTCCTGGTCGAGGGGACAATTTGCATATTAGCCTTTTATTATATAGGATATACACTGAGGGGCCAGATTATTATGTGTGCAGAGATCATAACTATCTGGCCAACTCAGTGTATTTTCCAGCCAAAACTGGAATACAGAGTCAGATGTTTCTGACGTTGCCCTGGGTGGCTAGAGGCAGACCGGAAAACATAAAATAGTTGATGGGGACACAGGCCAGAATAGTTAAACTGTGGTAAACTGTCAGTGACTATGTGTCAGGTCCAGGTGGGCAGACAAGGGCGTGCGTGGCCGGCAGGACCCTAGAGGCGTCCTGCCAAGGAGGCCCAGCTAACTCCCCACTGCTCTCTCACCAACAGCCTACACAGACTTCTTCCTGCCGCTGCTGCGTCGTTGTCCCTCTGCCATGGGAATAAAGAATAAGGATGGGGAGACTCCAGAGCAAATTCTGGGCTGGGGACCCCCCTGGGATTCTGCTGAAGAGGAGGAGGAAGACGAGGCATCCAAGGAGCACCAGTGGAGGCAGAAGCTGCAGGAAGAGCTGGAGGATGAGTGGCAGGAGGTCACTGGGCGGCTTGAAGGTGAGGAGTCCGTTCCCACCCACAGCTGCCCTTCCCAGCTGCCACTTTGCCTGCACCCTTCCCCTGTGCTGCCCACTTCTCTTGTCCTGTGACCTTCTCATGGCCTCTCCCCGACCACCCCTGTCCCACCCTCCCAAACAGACTATGCTTCCCATGAGGCCCAGGAACCTGAGTCCTTCTCAGCCTGGTCAGATCGCCTGGCCCGGGAGCATGCCCAGAAGTGCCAGCAGCAGCGTGAGGCAAAGGGAGCCTGCGGGCCCACCCGGGTTGAGGACTCCAGTCTCAGCTGGTGGCGGCAGGAGGAGGAGCGGAGGCTCTTCCAAGAGCGGGCCAGGGCCAAGGAGGAGGAACTGCGGGAGAGCAGAGCCAGGCGGGCGCAGGAGGCTCACAGGGACCCAGGGCCCAGGGCCCAGCAACCCAAGGGAGTCGGGAGGGGTAATCTCTGGCGCTTCAGTGATGTGCCCTGGCCCTGCCCTGGAGGAGGGGACCCGGAGGCCATGGCAGCAGCCTTGGTGGCCAGGGGTCCCCCCTTGGAGGAGCAAGAGGCTCTGAGGAGGTACTTGAGAGTCCAGCAGGTTCGCTGGCACCCAGACCGCTTCCTACAGCGATTCCGGAGCCAGATTGAGGCCTGGGAGTTGGGCCACGTGATGGGAGCTGTGACAGCCCTTTCTCAGGCCCTGAATCGCCGTGCGGAGGCCCTCAAGTGACCTCCGGGAGACCAGGCGAGACTGCAGGGAACGCAGCCTTGGAGACAGGCCAGCAGGAAGGGCATGATCAGAGGTGGGGTGACGAGGACGAGGCAGGACCACACTGTGCTGCAGAGGATGTGAGGTGGGAGCGAAACTTGTGACAAGCGGGGGTGGGAGGGCAGCCACCGGCACTGCTCTCGACTCCACTACTTCCTAATAAGACCTGGTTCCACGTCTCACTCCCAGGGCTCTGCGTTTTTTCACTGCGGTGGTTTTCATCACCCATGACATCTTTCCCACCATCTGCCGAACCCACAGCTCTACACACCTGTGACCCACACGCACACAGCCGCCTGCACTGGACGCTAGAGGCCTGCCGCCGGCCCACTCACAGGCGGCCCTGAGCAGGCCAGTGTGCCCTCCAGCCTCACTCCTCACCCTCTGCCATGCTCCCCTCGTAATCGGGGTCCCAAGAGATGAATGTGAACACTGGCCAAAAAAGGGAACAATACTAGTTTCCCTCCCTCCCAAGCCCTCCACCAGAACCACATCCTCCTCCTCACTCACTGCCTCCCCAGCAGACAGGGCTTTCCCTTTGCTGAGTCACTGAATGGTCCAAGTGGGGGGCAGTAGAGTTGGGGACCATGAGGAGGTTGTGAGAGGTCGGGACAGGAGCAGGATGGAGGAGGAGCCCTGTGGGGGAGTGGAATTTCGGTTGCTAAAATTAGGGCCAAGGGAAGTAGATGGAAAAAGCCAAATTATGTAACCTGGGTTGTCTGTTCTTGGGCAACCAGGGACCCACACCCTCGGAGAATGAGGAGTAACATGGACTCAAGTCACTAAAGCCAGGTCAGTTGAGGCCTGAGGAAACGACTGTGCTCGTTTTAACCAGTCTGGGAACTTAAACTTCTCCATTTTCCCGGCCCATGTCAGTGCCTGGGCATACACAGGCCTTCTGATAAGCCCTCATTACCCCTGAAGGCCTCACTACGCCTTGACCTGGCATCCATTACCCAGACACTGGGTGTGACCAGACCTGGTGCGCGTCTTCCAGACCGCCTGGGTCTGACTGGCTGCCACCCTGGACGGGTGGTCCTGGCTAAGCCTGCAGGATCAACGTTCTCGAGATGCACTCACACCAGGAGAACTCAGCTTTTCCTCTTATTCGGAAACATTGCTGCGTTTTCACCTCGTTGTGCTTACAGTTTGCAAACCTGCGAATAAATCGTTATCGTGTATTTCTAGCCAAAGCCTCCAAACACGTTGAGTTTGTTCAACAGTCAATCCTAAGCTCCCTCCATAGCTTCTGCCCCCATGAAGCCTGGATTTCATCGCTGGCAGCCAGGCCTGGCCCTCCAGAGAAAAGTCCTGAGGGTGGAGGGAGAAGGCCTGGGGTTCAGTGGAGGACGGGGCACCATCCCTCCTGCTGTTCATGCTCAGCTCTCAGCACCCTGTACTGGTGTAGGACTAGACAGCACCAGACCCCAGGCCACGCCCCAGGACACAGCAGTGGAGTGCAAAGAAAGGCAGGCCTGGCAGTACCGGCAGGAGTGGTGAGTGCGTTGGGCACTTGTCTGCTTCAAGACACTCACAAATCAAGCTAATCTTTCAGGTTGGGAGCCCCAGTCTCCGTGGGCAGGAGAAGCCGGGAGTAGAAGGGGAGGCCTTGGAGGAGAGAAGGGGCAGCCTCAGAACGTGGCATAGCAATGTGGGGTGAGCACGAGACCCCGGGGAGACAGCCAGGAGGCCCAAGGCCTATAGGCATCGCCAGATGTTGGGGCGGGAGGAGGAAGGGCTGAGAGGAAGCTGCTGTGATTCAGAGAAGAGATGAGCTGTGAGCAACCCAGGCATCCGGTTCCGCTCACAGCTGGGGGTTTCGGAAGTGGCATGCAAAGAGCTCAGGTTGGGGGTGCCGGGGCGGGGGGGGCGGGGTGGGGGTGTTAGGGTCCGACTGGGAGTTGACAGGTAAGTATCAGAAAACTTTGGTGTCCAAATTTGCTCCTCCATCCAGATTTTTCTCTGGTTTTTAAGCACATCGCTTGCTCTTTGCAAGAGTTACATAAA
Source organism: Corynorhinus townsendii (assembly GCA_026230045.1). NCBI lineage: Eukaryota > Metazoa > Chordata > Mammalia > Chiroptera > Vespertilionidae > Corynorhinus > Corynorhinus townsendii. The sequence goes on along the minus strand of JAPDVU010000004.1, from coordinate 98,492,961 downwards.
CCACAGCACAATAAGACCTGTTCCTGGCCCCCAGACCTCCCTCTTTCCAGTGTCCCTCCCTGGTGTCTGGCCCCCAGCCCTGTTGGGGGTTCCCCTGAGATGAGGGCTGTTCACTTTCTCTGACCACATGGTTTCCGCTTCAGTGTCTTTTTTTCCTAGGCTGATAAAAATACTGAGCCTCAGAGGCCCTGGCTTCCTCTGACCCCCTGGGCCAGGCAGCGGGCTTCCTGTCCACCATGGTGGGGGCAGGGAGGGGCCCAGGGATCCTGGGGTGACTCTGCTTCCCATGAAGCAGGAGAGCGCGTGTCCTCCGGAGATGGGGCCAGGAATCGGTTCTCGGTGGAGGTGTCTGGGTTTCAGTTAGAGAAACAGGGTTGGGAATGAGACTGGTGAGGTGGAAGAGACTGGTGAGGTGGAAGAAGGTCTGTTTGGGGTTTGGGGTTAAGTCAGGTCTGGGTTGGTTAGGAAAAGGGCCAGAAGGCACTCTACCCAGCCACGCAGCAAGTAGCCTAAGAGAACCCCAGTGGGTCAGTGTGCAGCCCTGGAGCAGCTCCTTGGTGGAAGGAGGCAGTGGGTGCAGAAGAGCGCCCTGAGCAGGCGAGGGCATTTGAGCTTGGCTGGCCAATGGGTAGCATTTCTGTGTGCAGTGAGGGGGGGTCGCCAGAGGTCACGGAATGGCTTGAGCAGAGGCAGGGAATCCAAAGCAGAGTATGTTGAGGAAAAGAGCGTGTGGGTGAGGAAGCCCAGGAATGAGTGAGCAGGTGTTGGCGGCGGCTGTGGCTCTGGCATGCTGAGATGCCAGCAGAGGGCTCGGGCTGCGCCCAGTGCAGTGGCACTGCGGCTATGGGGCAGGAGCGCTGCTGGGCACACGCCATGGCAAGAAGAAAGTGGTGTTTTGAACACCTACTATGTATGACCTGGTCCCTTTCCTAACTCCCTCCCTACGGCCGTCCAGGAGGGGGTCCATTGTACAGATGAGGAGACCAAGGCTCATAAACGTCCTGTGGCTTGCTTGAGGCCACACAGCTAAAGAATAAGGGAATCATCATAGACTCGCTTGAGGTAATAAGACTCGTGTACTTACTCCGTAGGTCCCAATAGCTGCAGATGGTATTAAAAGAGGGAGCAGAGTTTATACACTTCAAGAGGCTGTCAAGACAACTGATGGGGTGGTACTAGTGAGGGAAGAGGAGTCTTAGATGACTCCAAGTTTTAAGCCTGGGGGATAGGAAAGGTGATGATGCCATGAACAAAGGAGATGCATGGCCACAGGGAAAGGTGAGTCTGTTTCAGACACAATCAATACCTTTTCCAGCTGCTGACAGGAGCCAGGTGCTCTGCCAGACAGTGGGCATAGAGAGAGGAAGCCACTGCCCTCAGCGCTTGCCATCTACTGAAACACACTACCCCGTGTGCACGGAACAACCACACATAGTAATGGGAGGTGCGCCTGCGGGGACTGGGCAGTGCTGGGAGGAGGTCCTGGGAACTGGAGGTGCTGGCCCGGCAGGTGGGGGTTTCCAGCCAGCAGGGATGCAGCCCAGGGGAGTTGGGCCAGAGGGGTCGATTTGGGTGTCACTCCTCTCCCATGGAGGTTGAACCTGAGTGGACAGGATCCCCAAAAGAGCGGGTGCACAGCAGGGCATGAGGATGACCAGAGAGATGCCGAGGAGAGCACCTCTGATGCTTCAAAGAGGTCAGGTTGGAAAGAGTGTTGAGGTTCAAGAACTGGATGATAACAAATTTTGAGAAGATAGTTTCCACTTACCAGAGGGCAGAAGTCACCTTACATAGACCGAGGAGAGTAGGAGGTGGGGAAAGGGAGGTGGTGGGTACAAAGTCAGAGAGTGGCAAATACGGAAGCAACTAAGAATTGTCTCTAGTTCAACCCACAGATTTTACAGATGAGGAAATTCTACCAGTTCCCGAAAAAGTGGTTGGTTAGGGTGGTTAGATGTCTCTTGAGACATCACACAGAAAAGGAAGGTGAGAGATGGAAGGGAGCAAGAGAGTCGGGGAAGGATATTTTTATTTTCAAGAAAAAAACTTGAATTTGTAAAATGAAGAGGAGCAAGAAAAGAGAAAACATAAGAGGGAAAAAGGGTCCAGTGAGAGGAAGTGGGAGACAGAGGACAAAGGGTCCGCCTGGCAGGAGGCGTGCTTCCCTGAGTGGGAAGAAAAGGAAGGTCAAACACAGTGAAGGGAAAAGAAAGAAGCCAGGAGCCCCACCCTGGGTGGTCTTTGCTCAGCAAAATGGATGACAGCACGCCCTGGCCGCTCTAGCTCAGTGGATAGAGCATCAGCCTCCGGACCAAAGGGTCCCGGGTTCGATCCCGTCAAGGGCATGTACCTGGTTGCAGGCTCCTCCCCTGCCCAGGCCCTGGTCGGGGCTCATGCAGGAGGCAACCAATCAATGTGTCCCTCTCACATCGATGTTTATCTCTGTCTCTCCCTCTCTCTTTCACTTTCTCTAAAAATCAATGGGAAAATATCCTCAGGTGAGGATTAAAACCAAAAACAGGTGACGGCATCACAAGTGAGAGCAAAGTGGCAGTGGGGAGCACGGGGACCACATCCCTGCAGTGGATGGGACCAACCGACGAACCGAGAAGGCGAGAAGGGCCTCGGGGGGGGCAGTGGGCAGGAGGCACAACTCCTGCATGCTTGGCTGCACAGGAGAAAGACCGGAGGGAGACCCTTACGTTTCCCAAATGACGTCAAGGTCTTCTTAGAACGTCAGGGAAGGAGGGATTCCAGAGCTGAAGCACTGAGGCCGAGTGCAAGCCTCCTCTTTGTGGCTTTAAAGTCTCTAGAGATGGTGGTGGGGGTGAGATGGAGGAAAACGGCTAGGCATACCAGTTGTTAGGAGCATGGTGGAGATGTTGGTGAGGAAGACTGGTGTGCGGACAGGAAGAGTGTGGCAAAGGTAAAGGCCTCCGGAGGAGGAGGGGGTTCCCAGGCCCCAACCCCTGACCCAGACCCTGCCCTTGAACCTACCCAGACCCTGCCCAGCCCCTGCCCCTGCCCCTGGTGACGGGGTAGAAGAAAGGGCAGGCTTCACCAATGAGAGAAGGAGCCTTGGTAAGGAGAAGTCCAGGTTTCAGGTGCCAGAGGAGGATGCTTTCGGAAATGAAATAGAGGGTTGGAATAGGAGGCGTCCACAGAACACCATGAAATGGGGTGGTGGACGTGTCCTTCTGGAGTAGGATGGCTTTGTCTCTGGAATCAGGAGATGCTGCTTGTGGAAGTGAGCGAGGAAGGCACACAGCCGTCGTCGTGAGAAACACACATCTCCGACGGGCCTCAGGATGCACAGGCAGCACACCTGCTAATGCTGACAGTGCCCAGAGTTGCCTCTGACCTCTGACCTGGCCTGTGCACCCAGACTCATCCAACTGCCAAGTGACATCTCCACTTGGACGTCTGTCCAATAGAGTCAAGACAGCAAATCCAACCTCAAACTTCCGGTTCTCCCACCTCAGGACCCTGCAGCTCTCCCAGTCTCCCCATCTTCACCCCCACCTGGCTATCCATCCGATCCATCATCTAGTCCTGTCAATTCTACCCCTTCATGGCTGCCCCCATCTTCTCTCCAGGATTACAGCAACTGCCTCCTAACCAGTGTTCCTGCTCTCAGTGCTGCCTCCTGTAAGCCAGTCTAAACGAAGGAGCCACAGGGATCTTTTAAAAACAAGTCCAATCACCTCTGCCTCACATCTCTCTCTGCTCCTTTCTCTCTGTCTCTCACACACGCACACGCACACGCACACGCACATGCACAAGCACACTAAATCCTCCAAAGCATTCCATGCTTTACCCAGCTCGCCTGCTGGGTCTGGGTTCGCTCTCCCCTTTCCCTCCGACTTCATCTCCCACCCTCCCCTTCCTCTGCTCTAGCCACACCAGCTCCCTTCTGCTCCCTGCACCCCTCGTAGTGCCCACCTCCTGGACTTCGCAGAAGCTGGCCCTTTGCCTGGAATGCTTTTCCTCCAAACTTCACCTGGTCACTCCTGTCATTTGGGCCTCAGCCTAAACGCCACCTACTCAGAGAGGCCCTTCCCGACCCTGCCCCTCTTATCAGGCCAATAACCCCTCGGCCCCGATCTTCCTGGGCGCGCTGCCTCCGCTGGCCTTGCCTGGCCTCACTGGGCTGTGCGCTCCAGGAGGAGCCCGGCCCTGGCTGACTGGCTGCCACCGTGGCCCTCTGCCCACAGCAGCACCCGGACTCCGTGGAGGGAGGGAGGAGCACCAGGCACAGCGGGCTAAATCTCACTCTAGCTTTGTGGCGCAGGCTGGGTCTACACTTAGAGTCAGGCTTAACCATAGGGTTGGGCATGGTGATAGTTGGTTTCAAGATTAGCTCTAGAGACAAGGATGGGTTAGTTTAGAAAATTAGTTTGTTTGGGGTTCATTTATTGAGATGTGTTTAGATGTGACATTAGGCTTGGGTTTAAGCTGTGATTTGGGTTGAGGTTAAATTTGGGTTAGAGTCAAAGTCGGTATTAAATCCCAATTTCGATTTTGAGGCCAAGCTTAGGTTTGAGGCGAGTGCCGTCTCAGCCAGGTTGGAAGCCTTGGAGAGTCCCCTGGCCTCTGCCAAGACCACAGTGAGACCAGCCCCGAGCTGGGGAGCAGGTTCCAGGCACCAGCACTACCCTCGGGAAAGCCCCAGGCCAGCTGCTGGCCACCCCAAGAAAGAAACCAAATTTCACACAACCTCCTTCGAAACTGAGATCGAAACCAAGATTGGCCCATCTGAAGAGCACAGCGCCCCTGTGGGAGCCTCGCACAGCCCTCACCTCCTCCTTTCAGCCTCCCCGCCACGCCTAACCTTCCCCTTCCTGTCCATCAGTGCTCCGTCCTTCTCTCGGACCTCACAGTTTCTCTTTCTCGCTGTAATTGCAAGGCCCTTTTATACTTTTCTAGAGCGGCGGTCTCTGTCCATCAGTCCCTACCATTAGGGAGGCAGAGAGAAACAACAGGAAGAAGAAAGGACCCCAGAGAAAGAGGGGCACAGAGAAAAGGAAAGGGCAGGAACCCAAGGGAAACCAACAGCAACTGAGACAGTGAGGTTCAAAGAGCAGAACCTGAGAGGCAGACCACGATATTTAAAGACGCATCTGTGACCACGGTTCTTCCTCCATCACACCTGCTCAGCCACCGGGGCCTGTAGTCTTCGCCTAGAAACTCTTCTCCTTTCCATTCTCCTGCTGCGGCTCCCGTGGAAATGCAGGCTCCTGTCACCTACTTGCTGGGTCACTGTGAACCCTCCTGACTGGTCTGCACACTTCTGGGTTCCACTCCAGCCCTCCAGCTCCCGCACCCAATCCACTTCCTAGTAGCTGCCAGACTCATTTTTCTAACACCAATCTGGGCGGGCCCTGCTCACTTAACAGTTTTGGTGGCTCCCCATCGCAATCAGTGAAGTGCAGGCTCTTTTCGGTGGTCTCAGACCTTCAGGAGGAGTTCGCAGCCACATGCCAAGCCCCTGTCCCCTGCGCCGGCACTCAATCGCACCGCTCAACACACGCCTGCCATCTGTGCACACACGACTTGCTCCGTCTGAACTCCTCCTCACCGTCCTTGCCTCAATGCCTAGTGCCTGAAGCACCTCTCCCCAAGCGCCATGCTTTTCTGCGGGCTGCCGTGAGCGCCCCATCATGGATCTTGTCACACCTACTGTCATGTCCCGGTAACTTCCCTGTCTCCCACTCTGGGTTTTGAGGTCCAGGAGGTTAGGAGCCTGTCCTTCACATCTGCATTCTCAAGGTCTTGTACAAGGTGCTCAATAAATGTTAGTGGAACAGAGAAAACACTAAGGATATGGAACGAGAACGAAAAGAACTCATAGATAAGACTATATATAAGGCAGGAAAGGCAGTGCTGCAGAGCTGAGGCGGGAGCAGGGAGCACCTGTGCACACCCTGGAGGTCACTGTGAGCACAGGACACCCGCCCCGGGGCTCGCTGCCAGAGGAGAGGGCCCAGCACCCAGGGAGGAGGGTTGGGCCTCCATCACCACCACCCTCAGCACCAGCCCCTCCAAAACTCTGAGAATGGAAGCTTATGACAATGATTGTGTTCTCAGTCTCATGAAACATGAATAAAATCATCTTTAGAAACCTCACTTTTTTTTAAGCCTGCAACTTGCAAGCTAAGCGAAAACTGGCTCATGTTCAAGAATGTTCATGTCAATGTTTTTCAAGCTGGCCCCATTCCAGGAAGAGCCCAAAGGCCCCTCAGCAGAAGAATGGATAAATCAATTAGTCTCTTCACACAATAGAAATCTCATCACAGCCGTCCTGGCAGCTCTCATGCAGCAGTGCCGGAAGAAGCCACACGCCAATGAGTGCGCTCTGTGTGGTTTCATGTATCTGCCGCTCACAAGCAGGAAGAGCTCATCGATGTGAGAGGCCAGAGTGGCTGGCTGGCCTTGAGGGTACTAACTGGGAGGGACCGGAGAATATGCTGCCGTGGCGGCTGTGTGGCTGCCACCAGGCGGGAAACCTGCCAGGCTGCTGTCTGAGAGGGGGAACCCCTCACATAGCTAACATCAAGCCGGGGCCTTCACGCTGAAACCGCGCTGGCTCCAAATGCAGCGCCAGGCCAGCGGCGCGCTGCCACACCTCCTCCGGGGAGGTGCTTGTGTGGGGGGCTATGGAACCCGATCTGTGGGGGCCACGAAGGGAAGGCCAGGTGAGGAGGGCACCCTCCGGCATGCGATGCGGCTTCACAGTAGTGAGCCCTGGCATCGTGTCCGGGTCGGGACCGTGCATGTCTCCCAGGACAGCAGCCATAACCAAGGGCCCCAGGCAAGGCACGTTTCCCAGGCTCCTTGATGTGAACCTCGACATGAAAGTGCACACTGGGCACCGGGGCTGGGCCGCTGGGACAGGACAGGGTGTCAGAACAGGGTGGGCCCAGAGAGAAGCCCGCAGTCGGAGGGATGCCGAGCTGTTCCACGTAACCACCCTCCAGGGAGCCAGGCCTCCAGCCCACACCCAGCTGCTGCCCTGGGCTCCCCGAATTCACCGTCCTTCTCTGGAACTCCTAAGCCTGACCCCACTCCCTGACCCTCCCAGCCCACAATTCCCCTGACCCCCCACCCTTTCCCAGAACCCAGTCGTCCGCGCAGCCTGCGGTTGGTTCTCTCGGGGCCTCAGCCTTCCTGCCTTCGGCTGAAAGGCAGCACCTCCTAAGCCCTGGGGGCTTCCCCGGCCAGCCGACCTAGAACCGCCTGCTGCTGCCGCTTCCTCTATAAAGGGCCCCCGGGGCTCCAGCAGGTGAGCCTCTGCCACCCCATCTCCCCAGCGCCTCCTGCCTGGGCCTGGGCCTGGGCGGCTCGGCTTTGGTTTGTTCCTCTCTCTCACTCCCCAGGTCGGGTGGGTCTCTTTCTCTCTGTCTCTGTCACACAGCCTCTGAGTCTGCCTCCATCCTGCTCTGCTCCCCTCCCCTCCGTGTCTCTCTGTCTCCCCTGCTCGCTCACCTCGGTTCCCCGACTGCATCTTGTCCCGTCTCTGCCTGTCACCCTGTCTCCTGGTGGCAGTCGCCTGGGGAGGAGGCTGGCTTGGCAGTGCGCCCGCCCTGCCCGCTTACGTCTCCCCCCTGCAGGTCTCCCATGCCACCACCTGGACACCTCTGCCAGCGGAGGGGGTGTGGCGCCCCCTTCCTCCTCCTGGGGCTGCTGCTGGCCCTGCCAACTGCGGCCCAGGTGAGACAGCAGGAGAAGGGGGTGCAGGGGTGGCCCGGCTGAACCTTGGGCCCCAGAGCCCCCAACTCTGCTCTCCTCTAGGGGCTCCCCGATGTTGGACTCTCAGCTGCGCAGACTGCCCATCAGCACCCCCAGAAGCACTTCGCACAAGGCATCCTCAAACCTGCCGCTCACCTTGTTGGTAAACACCCTCCTGCCCCCCAGACACAACCCCTCACCCTCGTGCTACCCCCTTCAGGGCCCAAACAGCTGTCTACTCCACCTACCCCAATCCCCCCAAACAGGCTCCCACTCCTGTCCTCCCAACCACCCCCGGAACTTGGGCCAGCACCTGCTTCTTCAGGGACTGAGACCTCTGAAGCCAGGGCCCTGACACCCACCTCTGGCTCTTCCTAGGAGACCCCAGCGCCCGGGACGCACTGCGCTGGAGAGCGAGCACCGACAGCGCCTTCCTCCGCCACGGCTTCTCCCTGCGCAACAACTCGCTGCTGGTGCCCGCCAGCGGCCTCTACTTCATCTACTCGCAAGTGGTCTTCTCGGGGCAGGGCTGCTGCCCCGCGGCCTCGCCGGCCCCCATCCACCTGGCACACGAGGTGCAGCTCTCCTCCGCCCAGTACCCCTCCCACGTGTCGCTGCTCAGTGCTCAGAAGTCCGTGTGCCCTGGGCCGCAGGGGCCCTGGGTGCGCTCGGTGTATCAGGGGGCGGTGTTCCTGCTCACCCAGGGCGACCAGCTCTCCACCAGCACGGACGGCATCGACCACCTGCTTCTCGGGCCCAGTACTGTCTTCTTTGGAGCTTTCGCTCTGTAGAAAATTCCAGAAAGAAAAAAAATTGGTTTCAAGGCCTTCTCCCCATCTTGTCTCCACCCTGACCATTTCAAAGGCCGCCTTGCCTGTGACCTTTCCAGCAGCCTCAAGTCTCCCCGCACACATCACCTGGGGCTTCCTGAAGGCGCTCTGGGCACCCAGGGTTCGTGCTGAGCATGCCTGGACACCCCCCCCCTCCCCCGCCAGACCTCTGCTCTGTGCTGCTGCGGCCTGCGGGGCAGGGAGGGCCAGGACACGCCGGGAGCAGGTGGCTGTCTGGAAGCAGGGAGGGGGGTTATTTATGAGGAGAAGAAAATAAGTTATTTATTTATGGAGGATGGAGCAAAGGGAGAAATAGGGGACAGAGATAAGTGTGCCCACCCGATGGGCTAGGGAACATCTCGGCCGCCCTGGAGGGGCCAGTGCGGGCGGCCAGGCCCTAGGAGAAGAGCCCCCGCTGACACCTCACCAGCCAACACCTCACCAGGAGACATCGGCACCTCTCTGAGGCCAATAAAGCTTTTTCTGTGAGATGCACCTGGCTCTGTCCATCTGTCTGGGAGGGAAGAATGTCTTGGGGCTGTTTAAGGAATGGAGGGAGGATAGAGGCCTTGGAGGGGGAGCTGGGGACACATAGAGATGCAGGGGCCTGCTGTGGGGGAGGGGCAGCCAGGCCCTGCAGGGAACCGAAGGGTTAGCTAAGAAGGTGAAGGGAGAGTGTGGGTTCAGGTCTGGAGCGGGTAGGTCAGGGGAGCCCTGGCAGATATGGCCACAGGTAGAGGCTATGGGGACTGGGGTTACAGGAAGCTTCCAGAGATAAGCGACCCCACCGAAGGGTCTTCAGGACTATGGGGTAGAGCATGTGGATCCCCTGAAAGCCTCCAAGGTGAGGGTCTGGGAAACACAGGGGACATTTGAGGGAGTGTGGTCATGCCCAGGGGCTCTGGGACTAGGCCCTTTCCAGGGATCCGAGGGAGCAGGAGTTCTTTAGGGTCACAGGGCCACACACGGGGCTTCATACAAAAATCAGAGCCTTGGTTGCCTTTGCAGCCAAGACTGAAACAGCACTGTTGAGTCGTCAGAACGAAAGGGGAAGGCCTGCCCTGTGGTATTCGGGATTCCCAGGCTGCCTAGCTCCCTCTGGGTTGTCCCAGGCTTGTTCCTGCTCTTCCCCCAGGCCTCCAGGGGCCCCATCCCCTTCTTTCCCAGGGACCCCAGCCCCAGCTCAGGACCCAGCAGATTTCACCCTTTTTTTTCTCTAAAACCCCTCTCATTTCCAGTGCTGCCCCATGTGAGTCCTGTCTGGAAATCGGAGGGAAACAGGCCACAGCCCTGGTCCCCAAAAGGAATGGAGACAATGGGAATTGGGGGGCAGAGGGGAACTGGGGTCCAGCCTTTAAGGTCCTACATTCACAACACTGACTGGCCCAGCAAGGCCATCTCCAAATCCGACGGGGAGGGTGGCCAGTATCCTTGATGCCTGGGTGTCCCCAACTTTCCAAATCCCCACCCCCGCAATGGAGAAGAAACCAAACCGAGACAGAAGGTGCAGGGCCCACTACCGCTTCCTCCAGATGAGCTCATGGGTTTCTCCACCAAGGAAGTTTTCCGCTGGCGGAGTGAGAGCTCTCCCCGCCCTCCTCTCCCCAGGCTATAAAGGCAGCTGCTTGCACAGCCAGCCAGCAGAAGCTCCTCAGCGAGGACGCGGGAGAGAGACCAGCTCAGACCCCCTGGAAGTGATCTCTCAGCCACACGGCCCCCAGAGAAGCAGCAGGCAGCGCTCTCCCGCCGACACCCTCCCGCAGCCGCCCTGCGCCTCTGGGAGACACAGCATGAGCACTGAAAGCATGATCCGCGACGTGGAGCTGGCAGAGGAGGCGCTCCCCAAGAAGGCAGGGGGCCCCCAGGGCTCCAGACGGTGCTTGTGCCTCAGCCTCTTCTCCTTCCTCCTCGTGGCAGGAGCCACCACACTCTTCTGCCTGCTGCACTTGGGAGTGATCGGCCCCCAGAGGGAAGAGGTGAGTGCCTCGCCAGCCTCGGACCCCTCCCTCCCTGCCACCAAGAGAGAAATGGGGGAGAAAGAGGGTGAGAGGTGGGGAGGGAACACTGGAGAAAGATGGGGAGGCAGAAAGAGAAGTGGAGAGATCAGGGCGAGAGAAGGTTGGAGAGAGAGGACCTGTCACCTAGAAGGTGCTCACTAAACATGTGCTGAGTGAATGGATGAGCAAGCAGACCAACACATATCAAGAGAGATGTGTAGAGGGATGTGGGGCATGAGTAGAGAGCAAGGGAGCAGACAAGTGATAAGAATAAAGATGCGGAGATCAACAGAGATGGGAGGCATGAAAGAGATGAGGTGAAGGAAGGAGAAATAAGGAAAGATGAAGATAGGGTGTCTGCCTCATGGAAAGCACTCGACAAAAGATTGTCAAATGGATGGGTGAGTGAATGAATGGATGGATGGAGAGAAAACTAGACACATTAGGCAGGGAGTACACACTAGCTAAGCAGCCAGCGTTTCTCCCGGGAAGTGGCCTGCTCTGATACTAATCCTCCTCCTTCTCCCCAGCAGTTCCCGATGGGCGGCCTCCCGCTGGCCCAGACCCTCGGTGAGTGTCACCTAGCCTCTCCCCTACTTCTGAGTTTGGGTGGAATTGGTGTTAGTCCTCGGATGGTAGCAGCGGGGAAATTTACACCTGGGGGTGGAGAGATGAGGAATGGAAGTCAAAGTAGCAGGCTATTTTGGGGGAAACTTAAGGGTTTCACCTTTTTCTTTCCTCTTTCCTCCTCAGGGTTAGCTTCTCGAACCCCAGGTGACAAGCCTGTGGCCCATGTTGTAGGTAAGAGTTGGTCTGGGGGATGTAGAAGCAGGTGGGCTGTGGAGGGATAGGGTTTGGGAGCTGAGCCCAGGCTGAGGGTAGACAGTCCTTGGAGACCCTGTGAGAAGAACTCACTGAATTCAAGGTAGGAGAGGGAGGAGAAGCACCACAGGCCTTGGGGGAATACTCAGAACCTCGTGGGCCGATGGGATATGGAAAGACAGAGGGGACAGGAACAGGATGTGGGGGGTGGGCAGGACTCAAGGGCCAGGATGTGGGAGTGGAACTGACAAGGTCACCCTGACTCCCCTCTCCCTCCCTCCAGCAAACCAGCAAACTGTGGGGCAGCTGCAGTGGCAGAACAAGGTGGCCAACGCACTCTTGGCCAATGGTGTCAACCTGACAGACAACCAGCTGGTGGTGCCATTGAATGGGCTGTACCTGATCTACTCCCAGGTCCTCTTCAAGGGCAAAGGCTGCCCTCACACCCCCCTGCTGCTCACCCACACCGTCAGTCGCTTTGCCGTCTCCTACAAGGAGAAGATCAACCTCCTCTATGCCATCAAGAGCCCCTGCCAGCGGGAGACCCCAGACGGGACTGAGGCCATGCCCTGGTACGAGCCCATCTACCTGGGAGGGGTCTTCCAGCTGGACAAGGGCGATCGGCTCAGTGCTGAGATCAACCTGCCTGACTATCTCGATTTTTCGGAGTCCGGGCAGGTCTACTTTGGGATCGTTGCCCTGTGAGGGAGCAGGATGTCCATTCTTGTCCACCTCAATCCCTGTGTTACCCACTCCTTCAGACCACTCCATCCCCTTCTGGGTTAAAAAGGGGATTAGGGGCTCAGGGCTGGGTTCCGAGCTTAAAACTTTAAACTACACTCAGAAACCTAGGATGCACTGTGGTGTGGCCTGGACAACGGGGCACCGGCCACTTCCAAGCATTCAAAATGCAGGTTTGGATGCCTGAATGCAGCCTGGGACACCTGGGCTGGGGCCTGGGAAGCTTTCGTTCTGGCCAGACACTTCAGAGCAGATCTTACCTACAAATTGACATGAGGGCCTCAGGCCCTCCTTTCTTCAAATGTTCCTGGAAGCTTCCCTGAGACAGAGTGCCCAGAGGGCCAGCTCCTCTATTTATGTTTGCACTTGTGATTATTTATTATTTATTTATTATTTATTTATTTGCTAGTAAAATTATTTATTTGGGAGGTCAGGTGTCCAGGGAGACCCAATGCAAGGGCTGCCTGGGCTCAGACATGTTTTCCGTGAAAATGGAGCTGAACTCTAGGCTCTTCCCACCTGGCCTCCTGGTCTCGGTGTCTCCCTTAGCTTGTGTTTTTAAAAAAGATTGATTTGATCAAGGTGTCTAAATAATGTTGATTTAGTGACTGGCTGTCGCTACATCGCTGAACCTCTGCTCCCTAGGGGAGCTGTGCCTGTAACCGCCCTACTGGTCAGTGGCGAGAAATAAAGTGTGCTTAGAAAAGCAACTCCGTCTCTTTCTTGGAATTAACTCTGCATTGAGCATGCGGCCTGCTCCCTGAAGTCCTTTCTCCACAGGACTTGGGGTACCTGGACCCAGTCCTAATTCCCTGGACTGCTGGAGCTCAGGAGACCCCGCATAACACAGAGCTCAGCCAGACAGCCCCACCCATAGGAACCTGCAGCCCAACCTAATCGCCTCCGCCTCAGGCCTGGGAATTTCCAGCTCTGGGAATTCCAGTCGGAGAGGGGAAGTCCTGAGCTCAGGTGCTCAGGGGAGGCTTCTGGCTGTTGTGAGAGAACCGGGGGGAGCCACGCTCTCCAGCACCTGAGTCACAGCCAAGGGCTTCCAGACATTCAGGCATCCGGACTCCACATCCCCCTGGGGGCCTCCAGCCCACCTGGCCCACCTGGCCACCTGAACCAGTCACTGACCTCATCCGTCAAATGGAGAGAGGAATGCCCACCACGGACACAGCCACCGGAGAAGAGTTGCCTCGGTGCCCAGCACAGCACTTGACGGGGGGCATGCGGTGAATCCTGGCTTTTCCCCTTTAGTCAGCCCCAGCCATTCTAACCCCTCCACCTCTCAGTGGGTAGGACTGAAGAGAAAAAAGAAAATAAAAGCTAGCAATAAGATGTGGGTGACGGGTCCACATGCCAGCTTGGTCTCCCTGATTTTTTTTGGCAAATGATGAGGGGAGGGCTGTGAAGTGGGGTACTTGCAAAGAGAAAAGCACTCCCCACCCCCAGCAGGCTCTTCTGGACCCAGAGTCACAAACACATGTGAAGTCAGAAGTGGAGGCCCAGAGAACAGGAGCTCTCACTGGGCTCGGAAGTTAGGTTTCCTCCCTGCCACTGAGGAATAGCGCAAAGAAATAAAATGTCACTGTAGTCAAGCAGCTAAGTTACTAAAATCAAGTAGGTTGAGGCCGGAGGAAACAATTTTATTCTTGCTTTAACCAGTCTTGGAACTTAAACTTTTGAACTTCCCAGTCCTGTGTCAATATCTAGATGTACATCAGACCTCCTCATAACCATCTGTTGAGCCCCTGAAGGACGAAGGAGCGAATGTCCATGTAGCCAGACCACCTGGCATCCAGCAGACAGACTGCCGGTCATCTTGAGAATTACTATCTGGGACCAATCCCAAGGCTGAGCATGCGGAGCTGTTTCTTCTCAAGAAAGTACTGTTTCCGATAAGAGCCCTCGGCTTGCTTTCTTCCTCTGAACACTCTGCGTCTTGCCTGCAGTGTTCCCAGTTTGTAAGCCTAGGACCTTCGAGTAAACCTTCCCTGCTTATTACCAGCCAAAGCCTCATGATGCAGCTGCGCTCAGTCTGCGTCTGTGGTGGCAGCGGGGACCGAAGAACGCTCTGCTTTAACCTGTGCTGCCCCGGGTTGAACAAGGCGTGTGCTTGCCCTTTGTGCTGTGTCATCTCCATGACAGCTCTGGGAGTCCAGTGGTGAGTCCTCTAGGTTGTGACTCTCCTTCTGTTACCAGAGAGTCAAATTCCTCCCACACACGGTGGGAGTGGGGTTCTTACAATGTCTCTAGAACTTTCTAAGATTTCCATGGAAGAAGGAGTGTTTTTATTGGCGTGGAGTTACATTCCTCAGGTTGTGAAGTCCCCTGCCCTTAACCCAGTCTTGAAAGAGGTGCGGTGGGGATCCAGCAGAGCTGAGAGGAGGGCCCGTGTCCAGAGCTTCCGCCCATGTTGGGTCCAGTTCAGCCTCAAGCTAATAAAAGTCCGTTCCTCGTTGTGCAGAGTCCACATGGCTGTAGGCCATGCGGGTGAATGCAGCAGTCCCAAGAGGGCCTGAGGGCCAAAGACCAAGAGCCAAGAGGGAGAATGCCCTTTGTTCAGAAGTTTAAATATTCAGACTTCTCACCCTCGCAGTGGCCATGCCTGTTCTGGCCAATTACCTGTTTCCTGGTGCGGCTGACAGACAAGTCAGCACCTTCCCACAACACTCAGGCCTTACTGGGCATGTGTCCAGTCCCTTCCTCCATCATCAGTGGGAACATATTTGGAGAGTGTTAAACTACAACCTCCTGGCAAAACTGTCCACATGGATGTCTGGTCTTCCCTTTCCTCTGTTCCGGTTAAATAATAACCAGGTTGTTGTAACAGTGACAAGCCCTCTGGTTGAGGTTCAGAACTTTTACTCTTGGGTCCCCTGACACTGGTGTTTGTGATGGGATGTTCTCTGTCTCAATCTGCAACAGAAGGACAACCCCATCTGGAACACCAGCTGTATACATGTTCAAAACTTAGGATTTATTCTCTATTAAATCATTATTCCAATGGACCTCAAACACAACTTAGACTGCAGTGGTGACTTTAGAGATCTTTTGACATTCCGAAATTAATTACATCTTAGGAACGTTAAACAATCTGAATGAGAAGCGTTTTTCAGTCGGAACTTAGAAGCCTCTAAGAAATGAAATGATGCAAGGGTAGACAACATCTCCCTGTCTTCTTGTCCAACCGGGACAGCTTTCAGGGGAACTTACCTTTAACATGGGACCCTGAATATCCCCAAAGCTTCTCCCTCAAGAACTCTAGCTAGCCAGTTATATATACAAACATTTTTGTCCATCCTCATGTGCCTTTTGGCACAAAATAGACCAACTTAGCCAAAATGACTTAAAACTCTAATAGCCATTAAAAGAGAAATCGTTAAGCCACCTCAAGGGCCTCCCTTAAAAAGAGAATTTCAAACCTCTTGGGGATACTGGAATGAATTCTTTGATTGACATGCAGAAGCTTCTAATCTAAAAGACAAATTGATTTTGTCCTGGATGGTACTGTTCAGTGGTTAGAGAGTCAGCCCACGCACTGAAGGGTCACGGGTTCAATTCCTGGTCAAGGGCACATACCTGTGTTGGTCCCGGTACGTGCAGAAGGCAACCAATTAAGTCTCTCTCTCTCTCTCTCTCTCTCTCTCCTTCCCTCCCTCTTTCCCTCCTTTCCTTCCAGTTTCTCTAAAAATCAATGGAAAAAATATCCTCAGGTGAGGATTAACAAACAAACAAACAAACAAAGACAAATTGATTTTAAAAGCAGTTCTAAAAGGATCCTAAAGAAGCTTGACCATCTGAGCAGGTACTTTAACTTTTCTTCCTGATTCTACCCACTCACACCCCCCGCCCCCCTACACACACACACCAGAAACCTGATATTTTAAAGAACTTAATGACTCTATGGTCAGAAATTTGGTGAAATTGGAAGCTAAAGATTCAAACCTTGTTGGGAATTTTTTTAAAGCCTCCTCCCCTAAACAAAAATAAAACTACGTGCCCAGAGGGAAAGAAGCAAATTGGGAATGATGTATTTGGATGGGTAGATTAACCTCTGATGCCACATAAGTTAAAACCCAACTCTTTTGTTTTTGGGTATTGAGAGCAATTGTCCTTATCTTACAAATCTTTGGGAAACCAGAGATGCAGCTCTGGAAGCAGCTCAGTGCCCACCTGTCTCTACCTCCGATTCCTAAGGCTGAAGAAAGAAAAAGGGAAATGAGCATTTTTTAAAAAAGCACAAACTGATGCTCTGACTCCAAGATTCCTTGCCAAGGACAAATACAAGTCTTAACTGTCTTACTCACAAATATAATAAGAAAAGGCATTAGCCATCTGAATAAATAAACTTATCAATTAGCGGGATTTTGCCTTATTTTACTAACTCATGGCTGAAATTTTAAAAACAAAAGTATCAGGCCTCCGTTTGCATCTGTCTGTGTGTTCAGGTATGGTGTGTGGAAGTTTCTACCCCGAGATAATATTGCTAATTTAAGCAATAAGTCTGCTTAATTGGCTGAAAGAAATTAAGCACTTATATACAATTTCTCAAAAATATAATAGAAGCTAATCCATGTGCTTCCTCAGGACCAAGGTCTGTGGGAGCACATTTTGTAGGAGAGCTGGTTTCGGTTTGGTTTGGTGACACCGGCAGACCCTTAGGGCTATAGGTAACACTCATCTACCTGGGTTCCCTAGTCAGCAGGTTCGCCAGGCCAGGGTAGGTCCCCGCTGTCTCTGTTGCAGAATCTGTCAGCAAGAAAAGCAACTCGGTGCAATGAAATGTCCGTGAGGACCCACAGTCACTGAGAACAGTGGATACACGCGTAAGGGAGCTTTTCAGTGACACTTACGTGTTATGGTATGTTTACTGAGATAGTTCATCATAATCTTTGGGCCCAGCTGGTGTAGCTCAGAGGTTCAGCATTGAGCCAGGAACCAAGAGGCCACGGGTCCAATTACTGGTCAGGGCCCATGCCCAGCTATTGGGCTCAATCCCCTGTCAGGGGAGTGCAGGAGGCAGCGGATCGATGATGTTTCTCTCTCATCAATGTTTCTATCTCTCCATCTCTCTACTTCCTCTCCCTCTAAAAATTCAATAAAAAGTATATTTTTAAAAAATCTTTTAGTAACTTGTATCCCAGAGTTTTGCCAAGTTAAGTTAAATTCATTGAGTATCTAGATCATTTCCCCAAAAAATAAAATACTAAAACATCAATTATTAAACAACTCTAAGTTACCTACTTTTGACTTCTTATCACAGATAAACTAAAACATAAATTTGGATCTGTTAATGCACATGTTTCATACTTGAGGAAGCATATGTACCTAAAAATTGTGAACTATCGCTCTGGCCAGTGTGGCTCAGTTGGTTGGAGCATTGTCCGTATACCAAAAGGTGGTGGGTTTGATCCCTGGTCAGGGCGTGTGTGAGAGACAACCCATCAATGTTTCTGATGTAGGTGTCTCTCTCTCTCTCCCTCCCTCCCTCCCTTCCTCTTTCTAAAAATCAATTTAAAAAATAAAAATTATGAAATATATTTGACAGTAAAAGAAACTATGTTTCTAGAGGTTATGAAACATATTCATAAATTTGCCAATCTAAAGCATGCTAATTGCTTAGTTTTCAGTTGTCATTAGAAATTAAGGTTTCTAAGGGTTAAGAATTCAAATTAATATGAGGTCAATGGGGGGTGAAAGGGGACATATGTAATACTTTCAACAATAAAGATTTTTTTAAAGAAAATAAAAGGATTATAATTAATATGGAAGGAAATAATATGTGTTTTCAGGAAAAGAAACTGTAAGTTATGGAAATGCACTTTTTTCCTTAAACCTCTGCCAAGGATATTTTTCCCATTGATTTTTAAAGAGAGTGGGAGGGAGGGAGGGAAGAAAGGGAGAAACATCAATCACATCAATTGGTTGCCTCCTGCACACACCCCAACCGCCTGGGATGAAACCTGTAACCCAGGTACGTGCCTTTGACCTGGAATCAAAGGGAGACTCTTGGGTCCGAGGGCCAACGCTCTAACCACTGAGCAACCCAGCCAGGCCTGGAAATGCATTTTTGAGAAAATTAAAGAAAATGGTTTGTCCTAAAATAAGTTGGTTAGCCCTAGTCAGTTTGGCTTGGTGGATAGAGAGTTGGCCTACAGACTGAAGGGTCCCGGGTTCGATTCTGAACAAGGGCACATACCCGGTTGGGGGCTCAGTCCCCATAAGGGTGCATGCAGGAGACAGCCGATCTCTCTCTCTCTCTCTCTCTCTCTCTCCCTTCTTCTCTAAAGTCAATAAAAATATATTTTTAAAACTTTTAAAAAATAAAGGTAGTTATTTCAGAATGAGTGAGAAGTGACAAGTTAAAAGGGACGGGAAAGTTGTGAAAGGTTTGTGAAAAGGGAATCTTGAGAAAAGAATTTTATGTGTGGTCAAGCTAAATAAGATTAAAATTAGGTTAATTAAGCCCTAGCCGGTTTGCTCAGTGGTTAGAATATTAACCCATGGATTGAAGGGTCGTGGGTTCGATTCTGGTCAAGGGCACATACTTCAGCTGTAGGCTCAGGGTGCGCGAGGGAGGCAACCTATCGATGTGTCTCTCTCACGTGGTTGTTTCTCTGATTCTCCCCATGCCTCCCTCCCTTGCCATTCTCTCTAAAAACCAATGGAAAAATGTCCTTGGGTGAGGATTAACAACAACAAAAAAGGGTTTAATTAAGTAAATAAATTTAAATATCAAAAATTAGAATTTAGTTTTCTCTGTTAAAAAGACAAAGTTTTTTTATACTATCGGTAAACTTTTTAAATTTTTATTTTTATTGATTTCAGAGAGGAAGGGTGAGGGAGAGATAGAAACATCAATGATGAGAGAATCATTGATTGGCTGCTTCCTGCACGCCCCACAACCCGGGCATGTGCCCTGACCGAACTGAACTGTGACCTCCTGGTTCATAGGTCGATGCTCAACCACTGAGTCAAGATATTGGTATAGCTGAAACTGGTTTGGCTCAGTGGATACAGCGTCAGCCTGCGGACTGAAAGATCCCAGGTTCGATTCCGGTCAAGGGAATGTACCTGGGTTGAGGGCACATCCCCAGTGGGGGGCGTGCAGGAGGCAGCTGATCGATGTTTCTAACTCTCTGTAAAAAAAATCAATAAAATATATTTTTAAAAAAGATATTGGTATATTCTTAATAAATTATAAAGAGAAAACAAATATTCTGTGTTTTATTAAAATTATTTTATGTCCTCTGTACCATCAGGTCTTTAATTGCTTGGGTAAATAGTCTTCTTAATATTAAAAGAGCTAAACTTTGTTAACAAATATTTAACTTTCTGTATTTACCTGTGAAGTCTTTAATCGTCACAATGATTAAACATAACCGGGTATTGTTTGACGGGGACCTATGATCCTATTTGACCATTACTTTTATTATTTATTTATTACTTTGAAAGAATCATTTTAATATTTTTTGTCGTTTTAAATTAACAACCAAAGCTATGACAGATTGGCATGTGCCGGTTAGCCAGTGTTACTCATCACAGAAGGAGCTGCTGGCTAGCCAGCCTGTGCGGCTGTCCTGCGGCAACAGCTTCTGCGGGGCTTTGTAAACCATGAGAACAGGCCCGGCCCCACCATTAGGGGTCCACACGGGCCCGGACACCTGGGGTGCCAACCAAAGGCCTGTTGGAGACCAGGCACCGCGGCAGCCAGAGCCTGCTCCCTGAGGAGTCAGCCGCCCGCCCCGCAGCGCCAGCTGCCGCGCTCTCTCCCCCTCCGGTGCTCCGCGGGCTTCGACCCCGGGAGCCTCGCTCCCCCTCCGGTGCTCCGCGGGCTCCGACCCCGGGAGCCTCGCTCCCCCTCCGGTGCTCCGCGGGCTCCGACCCCGGGAGCCTCGCTCCCCCTCCGGTGCTCCGCGGGCTCCGACCCCGGGAGCCTCGCTCCCCCTCCGGTGCTCCGCGGGCTGCGCATTGGGCAGGAGCGGAAGAGCCATTCCCTGTCCGGGCTTCCTCTCTCCTGCCTGCGTGGCCTGCTGGGCGCCACCACCGCCGTCCTCTGGGCCAATGCCATGCCTGCGAGCGGAGGCAGCGCCGGTTCTCCCGGGGCGCCCGGGGCGGAGTTGGGGGGCCGCGGTGGCGAGCACGGAGGAAGCCAGGACACGTCACGGTTTGGGCAAAACGGCGCCGCTGCAGTGACGCTGAGGGACCGGACGACACCGGCTCCACCAGAGCCGCCCCGTCCGTCCGTCGGGCGGAGACGTGTCCCTCTGTCTTCAGCCTTGGCCCTCTCGGGGAGCCCCGAGTCGAAGGCGGCCAACACCAGCAGCGAGCGCGGAACCCAGCGCCCGCCCCGCGACGCCCTCAGAAAGCTGACCAATTACTTTTAAACTTTTAAAATGTTTGACCAACTTCCCAAAATTGGTATCCTTTCTTTCTTAACCTAAAGATAACTTTTGAGATTTTTAAGGAAAATCCATGACGCCTTCTAAAGGTTGCCCCCCTCTCTTTATAGGAGGAGGAAAGCAGCCGGGCCGGTGGCTCAGTGTGTGAGTGTCCACGCCTGAACCAGGAGGGTCCGGGTTCGGTTCCCCGTCAGGGCGCATGCCCAGGTTGGGGGCTCGGTCCCCAGTGGGGGCATGCAGAAGGCAGCAGATTAATGATTCTCACCTTTGATGTTTCTCTCTCCCTTCTTCTCTCTGAAGTCAATAAACATATTTAAAAACAAAAGGAGGAGGAAAATAAACAAATTAGGTCTATTTGAGTTGCGGAGTTGCTAAAATTACATGGGAAGCATTGTCAAATAAGAAACAATAATGTTATACTTGTATGTAATATCATTATTATTAAAATAAATGTTCTAGAAATTGTATTAAAATTCTAGGAATCTACAATATCCTGATATAATGTTTTCATTTGTAATTCTAGTTATCTCAAAATGTTGTGTGTTGCTGAGAAAAGCAAATTTCTTTGTCAATTGCATTGTGATGAGATCTTTAACCACATCATTCTAACTCTGTCATTTACGGAGTCACTGTCTTACTCTGATTTTTTTTTTTGCAAATATGTTTCATCTTCAGAGAGATTCATGTAGAGGACTCTGACACTTCCTCTAAAATACATATTTCTGTTTAACTGTTAGATTATACCTTAGGACTGGATGAGGATTTGCAGAACTCTAAAGAAAAACTGGAGCCCTAGCCAATTTGGCTCAGAGGACAGAGAGTCAGCCTGCGGACTGAAGGGTCCCAGGTTTGATTCCGTCAAGGGCACATACCTGGGATTCTGGATCAGTCCCCAGTGGGGGGCCTGTAGGAGGCAGCCAATCAATGATTCTCTGTCATCATTGATGTTTCTATCTCTCTCTCCCTCTCCCTTCCTCTCTGAAATCAATAAAAATATATTTTAAAAAACCTGTATTCCTCAAAGTTAACAAAAAGAGCAAGACCAACAAGAATAAGCTGGGACTGAATGATTACAATATTTATGACTTTTTATTTGAAATATTGCTGCTTTAATTTTTTGTTTTTCTAGACATAAACATTTTTTCTTAAGCAACCTATGAATTAGAGCAATTATACCTTTGTAAGCAGAATTGAAACATTGACCTTTTTCTACCTACTTGATTCCTCTAGGATTCAGAAATCACAGTGAGTATTCTTATTTTCATGGCAACATTGTTATTTGCATACGTTAATAAGAATCTGTTCTCCTTGTCAGAGGACACATTTGGAAAGTGGTTATGTTACCAGGGCTTTCAGTGGCATGTCCTTTGAGAGAGACGTACAAAGATTCAGATACGAGCAGACAGCTTCAAGGGATTAGGAGTGACTTATGGAAGCCAATGAAACCGTTGGCACCGCCAGCCAGACCCTGCTTGCAGCATCTCGGAAGCCTTATCAGATGAGTGATGAAGGCCACTTCCTGGCAGGTGCAGGGCCTCAGTTACTCTGGGGACCTCAAGAAGAGAGGAACTCGCCAAACCTATAGGTTTGTCTGATGACAAGTCCTTGCTATGGCTCTTCTGGCCTCAGGGGCCTTTAAAGTTCCTTATGAAGCTTCCTTATGACAAATTCTAGCAAAGCAGATTTAAAAAATTTATTTTATTTTATTTTAGAGAGAAAGAGAGAGGGAGAGATGGAAACATCAATGATGAGAGAGAATCATTGATTGGCTGCCTCCTGCATGTCCATGGGGATCAAGCCCACAACCAGAAATTGAACCGTGACCACTGAGCCACACCGGCCGGGTAAAGCAGATTTTTAAAGCCTATATGGTTACTTGCCATTTTTGCTGTTCCTATGTAAATAACAAGCCAACTTGATTGAAACTAGATTTATTTCACAAACAAATTGGTCTTGGCTATATTTGGTAAAAATGAGGGTTATTTTAGAGAGCAAAATTGTTTAATACACCTTTCTGGATATTAGATTCTAGTGCTGTTCATTATCTTTTTTTGGCGTTACTGTTAATCCTCACCTATGCCCTTGACCGCAATCGGACCCGGGACCCTTCAGTCCTCAGGCCAACGCTCTCACCACTGAGCTAAACTGGTTCGTGGGAGGTTTTGTTCATACAGCTAAACTGGACCAGATCTTGAATTCTTCTAGTTTCCTCTAACATCTGGCTATGGGTCTCCAAACTGACACTTCCCGTCTTTCTTGCATCCTTCGATTTGTCACCCTTGAGAACTAAAACTACCCTTTCCCAAAGTCATACCCACTAAAGAGGACGACATGATGTAACCGTCAGAGAAATTCCAGCAGCTCATCCACAGGCAGCCTTGTGACTGGCTGCCTTCAGAGCTCAGGGATGGGCTGACAGGCAGCGCCAATGGTTACACATTGTTTTCTTTTGTTTCCATGGAGAGGCGTTTGTAAATACCTGGTTATTTGCACCAGAGGCCTACCAGTAATTTTGGGAGCCACTGCATCATGGCCTCCTAAAACGAGAGACAACTGTTTAACTGAACTGACCTAGTCCCTGAAACTCATATATGTTAGTAATATCTCAACTGGTCCTTTCCTAATGCTTCGACCTAAAAATCGGCACAAATACTGAGCTGACCATAAACTCATACAGGAAAGCATGTCTCCAGCCAGTACCCCCATTCTGAGGGGCATGCTAGGTCCAAGGAAGGCACTGTCACCTTGACATCAAGGGACTTTAAAATGTTTTGTTTGATCTACGATGTTTTCTAAGAGAAAAAATCCTGATCAAAAGGGGAAATGAGTAGTAGAGTGAAGAAATGAAATACAGGCGACAGCAGGTAGGGGAAACCTTGTGCGGTGTGCGCAGGGGCGGGTGACCCACAAGGTGACCTAGATAGGGCCTTGGGTCCCCCTCCGCCTCCCCGCGCTGGGGCTGAAAGTCAGTCATGGGGTGAGAGGGCTGCTGTTACTCACCCCAGGTCCCCACACTTGCCCACTCCGGGAAGGGGACCTGAAGTGCGACAGAGAGGTGAGAACTTTCCATTCCCCGCAGGAGGCATCATCCTTTCCTCCTCTCCTCCTCCTCCTTGGGTTCTCCATGGCGTCCCCAGACACCATCCCAAGCCATCTCTCTCTCTCTCTCAACACCCTCCCAGCTCTCTCCTTAGCCTCCTCCCTGCAGCCCAGGAGCTGTTGGAAGCAAGCGGCCCTGGGGCAGTCCTGCCGGGGCCTCTCAGGCTGCTCCCCAGGATCAGCTGTTCCCCAGGATCAGCTGCTCCCCAGCATGGGCTGCTCCTCTGCTCCTCAGCATGGGCAGGGCTGCCCTTGCGCGGGGCCTTTCTGAGCGTGCTCGCCTTTTCCAGCAATGACCCCGCTCTCACTGCTGGGAGGGACCCAAGAAAAGAAAGCTGGGGGGGGGGGGGCATGCGTCTCTGAGAATCAGGGTGCTTAGAGATGCCTTGGGGTTTGAGGAGATCCCCTTCTTTCTACCCTCCAACCGGGCCAATGCTGGGGCAAGGCCATTCAGGCAGAGTGGGGGGACCCGCAGACCCAGGCCGCGGAGGGGCCCGGCCGCCGGGG
This sequence comes from Corynorhinus townsendii, assembly GCA_026230045.1. NCBI lineage: Eukaryota > Metazoa > Chordata > Mammalia > Chiroptera > Vespertilionidae > Corynorhinus > Corynorhinus townsendii. The sequence goes on along the minus strand of JAPDVU010000004.1, from coordinate 98,468,829 downwards.
GAGTCCCGACTGGTTGCGAGCGTCCAGAGAAACGCAGAGGCTCCCTAAGCAACCGCGCGCGGACCAGACACGAGGGCTCGCCTCGCCGGCGGCGCTCTTTATTGTCCGCTCACAGCAGCCGCCCGTCCCCGCTCCTCTCCCACCCTCGAGGGCCCGGCGCCTGGTCCCCCTGGGCCGGCAACCCCTCCCTCCGGCGGCGGCGTCAGCCCACCATCACCGCCCCGAAGAAGGTCTTCCCGCGGCGGGAGTCCACCAGGTCGGGGTGGCTGATGTTGACGAACACGCGCTCGCCCCGCCGCAGCCGCGCCAGGCCTCCGAAGCCCACGCTCGCGTACCAGAGCCTCCCGGCCGCGTCCAGCGCGGGGCGCACGGTCTCCGCGCCCTCCAGCAGCAGCTCCGGGGCCCCGCGGCCGTAGGCGCCGCCCGCCCGGTACAGCCGGCTCTGCAGCGTGAGCCCGCGGGCGAGGGGGTCGCGGTCCGCGGGGGGCGTCCGGCCGCGGTAGCCCACGTGGCAGTAGAGGTAGTAGAGGCCGTCCCGCGGCAGCGTCAGCCCCGCGGCGCCGAACTGCGCGCCGCTCCGCACAAACGCTTCCTCCTTCGCCGCTTCCCAGCCCAGCCCGCGGCTCTGCGTCCAGGCGCCTGCGGAGAGTGGGAGGCTCTCGGGTCCCGTCCCCCATCCCCGGGGTGTGCCGCCGCCCGGGACTCCCGGAGGGCGGGCAGGGGCCGGGCCGGGGCCATGGCGCTGCCTCTGGGACGGGTGCGTTTGGGGGCGCGGGGCGCGGGCGGAAGGGGGCTCTTTAGAAGCGAGGGCGCTGAGGCCGTGGGAACTGGCGCACCGCCCGGCGGAACACTGGGCTCTTCCCGCGGGCAAGCAGGTGCCGGGCTGGACAGGTCTATGAGGTCCTTACCTATGAGGTGGGCCGCCGGGGGCCCGGGGTTGGGGTCGGTTTCTACGTCCTGCTCCCGCAGCTCCTGGGACCCTGGAAGGGGCGAAGAGCCCAGGATTGGGGCAGGGTGGCCACCACGCCTGGTCCCCCGAGAGAGCTGGGCACCAGGGCCCAGGGACAAGGCCCTGGATTCCCAGAGGAAGAGCAGAGTGTAACTGGGGGTGCAGATGGCGAGGAATCCCTGGGAAGCTGGAGCGGGAGGGGAGACGGTCTGCTCTTACCCAGTCGCTGCTGGGCCTGTGCTTGTGCCCCGGGGTCAGGGGGCTCTGCCACCTGGACAGGAGGGAGGGTAACAGTGCTCAGAAGTCAGTCGTAGCTGATGCCAACCCCACCCTCCCAATGTAGACCCAGCCTCCCAGCCAACACCCATCTCCCTGGAGGGGAGAAAAAGATAAACTTGGGCAGAGCCACAGGAGCTGAGTATGTCTTGGGAAGAGAAAGGAGACAGACAGACAACCAGGAAGGGGCTAGGAGACATCAGGAGGCAGCAGCATCAAGGAACATGGGAAAGAACCAGCACAGAGGAGGGCCAGACAGGCCAGCTGAGCAGGTGACACAGGGACCCGGCATAGCCAGCAGTACGTGAGTATGAGCAGCACAAAGCCCTCGGCACTGGCTGCAGCCACTCACCAGCCCTGGCTTCGGTGGCGCCACGACCAGCACTGCCAGCACAGTGATGGGCACAGCCAGCAGCAGGGTCACCAGGGAGGCGGCTCCTGCCACAGCCAGCAGGAGGCAGCCCTTCCCCTGGGGCCTCCTCCCCCAGACCTCCAGCCCCAGGGCCCCCATTGAGACTGAGCCAGGGCAAGGGCCGGGGGGCTTTCATATCTCAGGGGTGGGGCCACCCCCTCCCCATAGACCCACACACCTGGCTGGGACTTTCCACACTCCCCTGCTCCCCTCACCCAGCTTCCTGTTTACCCAGAGCTGGGGTGGGGCAGCTGGATGCCTGGGTTCCCTGAACTGGGGAAGGAGTGGAGCCAAGGAGGCAGGCTTTCAGGGTAGATCTGGAGGGTGTCTTAGAGGTCTCCTGGCTCAGTAGGGAGGGACGTGCGGCCCGAGCAGGGCAGGTGGCTTGCAGAAAGCCTGGCAGCAAAGCTGCAATGAGAACACAAAACTCCCGATACCCAGCACAGCCTGCAGCCCTCTGCACCCCAGAGGCCGGTGCTGCACAGAGGGCTGCACGCACCCCCACCCTGAGGTCCAGAATGGGGTCTTGAGGGATAGATGTCCCTGAGAAGAGCTATCCCTGCACTGGGCTGACCTCCACTCTCATGCTCCCCCCTGCCCCCAACTGGCTGCACGGCAGCGATGGCAGCTAAGGGGGGCTGCCTCACCACCGACTCCTGCCTCAATGAGGAGGGATGGGGAGCATCACCTCCCAGGCTCCAGAGTGCACAGAAGAGCCGCAAGGCACCCCCCAAAGAGCTTGGCACCCAGAAGGAGTCCTAGCCATTGAGCAGGTGCTGACTAAATGTTATGAAGAAATGACAAACAAATGAATAAGCAAAACCAAGCAGCACTGATCAAATGAATGCTATGGTAGACAATGCGTAAGGGGTAAGGGAAAGGCCGGGCCCGAGGAAGTTAGAAGTGGTTGCATATCATCTCCCCTTCTCAAGGGCATGTGTGTGTGTTTGGGTAATTACAGTAATATAGCTAATAGGGCCCTAGCTGGTTTGGCTCAGTGGATAGAGCATTGGCCTGCGGACAGAAGGGTCACAGGTTCAATTCCAGTCAAGGGTTGTGGGCTCGGTACAATGTGCAGGAGGCAGCCAATGAAGGATTCTCTCTCATCATTGATGTTTCTACCTCTATCTTCCTCTCTGAAATCAATAAAAATAGATTAAAAAAAAAAAAATATATATATATATATATATATATATATATATATATATATATGGGCAAATAGCACTTAGCATGTGCCTGCCACTGATCTATATACTTTATATATAATAATTATTTTAATCCTGACAAAAATCCTGTAAGAGGCACAGAGAGGAAGGTCACAGTAACGGCAGAGTCAGGATTTGAAACCTAGGCAGTCTGGCTTCAGAGCCTTGACCATGAGACAGTTGAAAAGCTAAGTGCTAGCTTCAGATTTGTATTCTTCACTGCATGAGAACGTTGCCTCCCTCGGCCCTCCAAAAAAGAAATGGAGAAACAGAACTGAACTCCAGTCAATGATAAACATGGCAAAGAGGTTAGAGATGAAATGTACTGATGTTTGCAAATTTGAAAGGTATCCAATAATGAGATGAATAGTAAGTGATAAAGCAAATGTAGAAAAATGCTAATTGTAGAATCTAGGTGGTAGGGATATGTTCACTGTTCAATTCTTCCCATTTTTCTCTATTTAAACTTTTTAATAATAAATCTTTTTTTTAAAATGAAGCTGAATATTGTCCTACTGTCCTGCAGTGGGGAGCACTGTGGACGGGGAGAGGGAGGAAGTAGTAGAAAGTTTCTGAATTTGCCTATGGACTTAGGCACCAGATCTCCTGAGCCCTGGTCTACACATGAGCTCCCCAGTCTCCGCCTCCTCAGGCCCGGGGTGCAGTCCTCCATCACGCCTCCCACTCCACCCAGGGCGCCAGGAGGCCTTCGTCCACTGCCTTGCTTATCTTCGTGCCCCACCTGAGAATGCTGCCTCCCGCAGGAAGTCCACCAGGTCGGCCATCCCTCCCTTCCGAACACTAGCCAGTCAGCAACCCTAGATCTAACAGCAGTGCCGATTAGACTTAGTCCGGCTGCCTTTGACTTTGCAGTTTGTAAATCAGTCAGCCACGCACCCTGCGAGAGAAAGAGAGAGAGAGAGAGGGGCGGGGGGGGGGGGGGTGCGGGGAGCGCCCCAGACACCAGTGAATCACCCTGCAACCACCAGAGCCCTCCGAGTGATGCAGGAGACAGGTGTGTCCACACCACCCACGGGTCACGCTTCAGCGGAGGCAGGTGGTAAGGCATTGGGAAAGTTGGTCAGGGCAGTCCCGGAGGTGAAGTCTCTGGCTCCTTGCAGGGTCAATAGGACGGCTGGAGCCGAGCAGGTGCTCCATCCCAGGGTCTGAAAGGAAGGATGTCCTAACCCTAACCCTCAAAGCCCAACTTCTCTCTAACGATGCTGGGGAGACACCAAGGCTGAGGGAGAAGCTGAAGCCAGAGGGGAGTGGGAGTGCCTGCGGTGAGCACTTGCTTCCCCAGGCCACTTGGCTGGCTGTCGACTGTCCTGACCTCTAGAGTCGCCCCCCTCTGCCCGCTCCCCCCCCCCCCCCCCCCGCAGGCCATGGACTCTGGGTGAGAGAGCAGGGATCCTTGGCGGGGAGAGCGGACAGACACCCCAGTGAGATGAGGCTGGGAGAACATGGCTTTGAGGCTCCCTGGGCCCCAGAGGAGTCCTGCCCGGCCTCCAAAGTGAAAAACAGCCCACTCCTCCCCTCGTGGCCGCTCGGGCCTCCTGCCACCTGGGCCTCTGCTCCACCACCCCACCCACACACAGCAGTTCCTCTTGGGCCCAGGAGGCTGTTTCCATGCCCTGGTCAGTGCATCCGGCTGGGGTAAAGGCCGAGGCCTCCTTTCTGCCCTCAAACAGGAACCAGTGGTTGCTGGGCAGGAAGCCTGAAGGGAAGTTAGGGGCCCCAAAGGCTCCTGCCCTCTCCAGCAGGATCTGCCAGCCCTGCAGAGCTGCCAGGGCTGAATGCTGCCCACTGCCCTTCCACCGGTCCCCACACGCATGCCACACCCTGTTCCTCCCCGCCATCGCTCTTCCTGAACAGAACCCAGAAATGTGCGGGGCTGGAGAGGCCCAGGCACCGAGCGGTCCTCACAGAGAGGGCAATGCAGCCCCATGCTGTGCTGATGAATAGGTGACGGGAAGTGCCAGGTCGGGGTGGGCAGGAGCGAGGCTGCTGGGCCTGGGGAGATTGAGACAGAGGCAGACTTGACAGATGAGGAACTTGAGGCACGTGACTCGCCCAGGCCACCTGGGCCGCTGGGCAGGGGCCAGTTTGCCTCCCTCAGACCAGTCTCCCGTACCCGCCTCATGGCAGCTGGTGATGCTGTCACATCAGGTGAGGTAGCCTCGCCCGGGCCCAGGCACAGCGGGTGCAGAGTGGGGTGTGCAGGCCAGGGCCAGTGGGGAGCAGGCCAGGGACTGGGGGGAGGGCGCAGTGGTGGTGACAGTGGGAGCCTCTGAGGGTGAGCGGTCTCAGGGGTCAGGGATTAGAGGGATGGTGGGCGGTGCCTCTGCCGGAGGCCAGGTTACCAGGCAGCGAAGGGCCTGAGGGCCTGCTTTTCTGCCTCTAAAACTGCTGGAGGAGCTGCTGAGGTCCTCGCCAACCAGGCGGTGGGTTAAGCTGGAGAGGGAAGGGGCGCTCACCCTCACCCCTTTTCCCTAGGTGCCTTTTACCTCTATGTGGGCTTGGGGCTGGGGGGGCTCCTGGCTGTGGCTGTGGCTGTTCTGTCCGCCTGTCTGTGTCGGCTCCATCGGAGAGGTGAGCCTGCCCTGACCCCGCTCATCGCCCTGCAGCAATGCTCCATGTGGCCCACACCCACACCCTTCCTACTGCTTTCCCAGGGCGTCCCTCAACCCTGATATCCCCTGGGGAGGAAGGTGAGAAGCTGGGATGGTGGGGGGGGGGGGGGGTGGAGACTGTCCGAATGGAGAGGACAGGCTTTGGCTGTGGGAACCCCAGGAAAGGCAGCAGTGAGGAGCCACCGCTGCGGGGAGCCAGGGTTGGGTCACACTGAGCTGCTTCCTTTCTTCCAGTGAGGAAGCTGGAAAGGAGCTGGGTGAGTCTGGGGCCAGGGACATGGGTGAGGGGCAACAAGAGGGGCTGAGACAGAGATGGGGGAGGCGAGAGAAGAGAGAGCAAGCAGGGGTGTGAGTCAGTGAGAAAATAAGAGAGGCAAAAAGAAAGAAATAAGAGCCGAAACTGGTTTGGCTCAGTGGATAGACTGTCAGCCTGCGGACTAAGAGGTCCCAGGTTCAATCCCAGTCAAGGGTATGTACCTGGGTTGCGGGGCGTGCAGGGAGGCAGCTGATCAATGTTTCTCTCTCATCGATGTTTCTAACTCTCTATCTTTCTCCCTCTCTGTAAAATATCAATAAAATATTTTTGGGGGAAAAAAGAGAAATAAGAGAATGAGTAGAAAAGAGGAAAGCAATGGTACAGATATAGGAAGAGGAAATAAGAGAAAAGAGAGAGAGAGGGGCAGAAATGAGAGAGACAAAGAGTGAAAGAGAAAGTCAGAGAGAAGAAAGGAAAGGGACACCAAGACAGAGTAAGAGGGGGGGAGAGTGAGACACACACACGAGGAAGGGCAATGAGGGGAAGGACCTGAGCTGAGGGCTGTGGGGTGGGGGAGAGGTCGGGGAGGGGGAGGAGGAGGGGGAGGCTAAGGAAGTAATGAAGTAAGAAAGTGGGGGTGGGCCGAGAGCTCACAGGGAAGGATGGGAGAGGCCCTGTAACCCCTGCCAGCCTGTGTGCCCGGCCCAGGCCCAGCTCCGAGAGCAGGAGCTCCACTACGCATCTCTGCAGTGGCTGCCCTGCAGGGAGCTGCCTGGCCATGGCCACTGGGAAAGGGAAGACCCCCCGCAGGACCTTCACACCGACTACACCTTCATTGCTGACAAGAAGCCCACCTGAGCACCTGCCCCCAGCCCCGGTGCATCCTGTGGCTCACCCAGTAAACACCTTGGTCTCAAACTTCCTATGTCTCAGGCTTCTCAATCCATCTCAAGCCCCTCAACATTGCCACCATCAAACTTAAGTGACTTCCCTTCCCACCCACTCTGGGGTCAAGTAGTGATTTCTTGGCTAAAGAAGGGTGTCTAGAGACCCAAGCTCCCCTGAAGGCTTGAAAAGAATACAGTAGTCACCCCCCTTTATCCACGGTTTGGCTTTGAAACAGTGGAAACACTGGTCCAGTTACCCGCAGTCAGAAAATAGTAAATGGAAAATTCCAGAAATAAGTAATTCCTAAGTTTTAAATTGTGCACCATTCTGAGTAGCATGATGAAATCTCTATCCCACTCCATCCTGCCCAGGGCATGGCTTATCTGTTTGTCCAGCGAACCCACCCTGAATATGCTACCTGGCCTAGTCACTTAGTAGCCAGCCAGTTTGCAAGATCAGCAGTCGAGGTATCACTGTGCTTGTGTTCAAGTCACCCTATCGCAGTCCAGTGCCCACGTCATTCACCTCACTTCCTCCAACACATAGGAAGGCACTGTATCCTCTCACATCACAGGAAGCAGTGTGAGTATAGGGCAATAAGATATCTTGAGAGAGAGAGAAACCATCATTTATATTACAGGACTAGAGGCCAGGTGCACGATATTTGTGCACAGGTGCAGTCCCTAGGCCTGGCCAGCAATAGGAGCATGAGTCTGGGGTGGAAGGGCAGGTCCCAGCTGACCTCTGGGCCCTGGCAGCACCTGGGCCCCCGGGGCCCCACGCACCCCCCTCTGCCTGAGTCATCGGACCCCTGCCTGACCCTCTCAGCATCTGGGAGCCAGGCAGCGGCCCCACCCACCACCACCACCACTGGTCCATCTGTGGGACAATTGGGCCCACTCACACCTGCCTTGGCCTGGCACTGCCCGCTCACCTGCTCCACCATCCCACTGCGGTCCCGCTCTTGTCTGAGCTCATTGGGGCCAGCAGCACCTCCACTGCAGCCCCTTGCCAACGCCATGTCATAGACGCCCACTATGTTCCACGCTGCCACCTGGTGGTCAGCACACATCATAGCAAGCAATAGAACTAGTCAAACTCCCGGTCAAGGGGACAATTTGCATATTAGGCTTTTATTATATAGGATCTTGTTATAATTGCCCTATTTTATCATCATTGTTGTTAATCTCTTACCATGCCTAATTTATAAATTAAACTTCACCATAGGCATGTATGTACAGGAAAAAACCACAGTATATAGAGGGCTCAGTTCCGACCATGGTCTCAGGCATCCATGAGGAGTCTTGGAAGATACCCCCATGGGGGGAGACTATTGTATTTGTCTGTGGGCAGTTGACAACTGGACCAGATTTGATAGCCCTCATTTTTCAGGAGAACCAGCCTCTGCCTCCTGGGCTGGGAGAGCTGGGTCACTTCCTATCAAGCCCCAGGCTGGGGGCAGGAGGTCCAGGCACAATTGCTGGGAAGCTCCTCCTTGGACATTCCTAGGCCAGGTTTAGCAGAAGGGAGAACCCAGAGAGGGGCACACTGGGGTATTGGGGGATGGGGAAAGAAACAGAGACTTGTTGGAAGTTAGTGGTGGGCTGATTTATTGGGGTCCCCTGGAAGGTGCTGGGGTCACTGGAGTCTGGAATCACTCATCAGAGGCATCCAAGAGGTGGCAGTGTCCCCAAGCGGCAGTGGCCTGGCTGTGAGGTGGCCGAGTCCCTGGTGCTGCGATGCTCCTTTTGCCTTGGCCTCTGTCTCCCCCCCCTCCAGCTTGCTCGCTGCTCTGCCTTCTCTTCGGCCATTATCACGGCTCCATGACTCACACTTGCCTCGGTAATAGATGGTGCTGCCCATGGCCACGGAAAGAAAACTGAAGGCATAGAATCCAGCCCGAAGGAGGAGGGCTGTGAGGGCCCCTGGTCCAGGAGGTCCTGCATGTGGGTGATGGAGAAGGGCTTGGTAAGGGTACTGGGGAAGAGGTGTGCACCATGGGAGGGACAGCAGCGGGAGCCTCGGGAAGGACTCTCAACTTCAGGGAGAGTGGAGCCTCCAGCCAAGGGGGGGGGGGGGGGGCTCACCTTTCTCCACCACCAGCAGAGTCCCATTCCCTGTCCCGACACCCAGGCCCAGCACCTCCACCCTGCACACATAGACGCCGGCGTCTTGGCCTCGGGTATCCCAGATGTGCAGCTCTGCCTGGTGGTCACAGAGGAAGCGGGAAGAGGCAAGAGGGGCCAGGCGGCCCCTAAACTCTGGGGTCCCATTCCTCACTTCCTTCCCCGGGGCCACCTTATCCCGGTACCATGTGACAGAGCCAATGGCCAGTGTCCCTTGGCTGGCATTGAAGGAGCAGGGCACGAGGACAGCGGCACCCTCCTGGGCATGGATCTCAGGGGGCTGGGACACCCAGAGAGCACAGGATGCTGGAGGCAGAAAGAAGACCCAGGTAAATGCCTCCCCAGATAACCCAGGAGGAAAGGCAAGAGAGCTCACCGTGGAATGTCCCAGCTTGTGGGAGCCTCATTAATCCCTTTCTCTTCACCAAGCTAATATTTAATATTGCTTATGAAACCCATTTCTAATTCTTCCCTGTACCAGCTCTCCCCTGCCTTTCATTGTGTTCCAGCTGCACTCAGCAGCAGCGTCCTGCTGAAGCTTCCCCTGCGACAGTGATATGGGAGCTCCCTGGCAAATGGGCTGCCAGTTAACTGGTGTCATTGATTACATCTCTCCAGGCACCACTGCCCACTGGTGACGGCTGCCTCACACCACCTTGCTGCTTTGTGTGTTGTTAAAGAGCATCAAGTACTTAAATCTCCAGGTGAAAACCTGGCTGTCATTGACTGAGATCCGCACTTAACTGATCCAAATTGATGAATTAAACCAATTCTTAAACTCCCTGATTAAAATCTCAAGTTAGCTCTGACCGGTTTGGCTCAGTGGATAGAGCGTCAGCTTGCGGATTGAAGGGTCCCAAGTTCGATTCCAGTCAAGGGCATGTACCTTGGTTGCAGGCACATCCCCAGTAGGGGGTATGCAAGAGGCAGCTGATCGAAGTTTCTAACTCTATCCCTCTCCCTTCCTCTCTGTAAAAAATCAATAAAATATATTTTTAAAAAATTCTCTAGTGAAATTTACCAGGCATTCTTCTATTTCAGTGGTTCTCAAAGTTGATAGCACCTAGCATCTTTGTTGAAAAGGGCCCTGGGCCCCACCCCAGAGACTTCTATTCGGTGGGTCTGGAGGGGTGTGGAGGGGCCTGGGCTTGCCCCAGGAACCAGCTGATCTGAAGCTACAGGTCTGAGTCGAAGAATAGGTCTGACAGGGAAGGTCTCTCAGTGAATTAGTCAGTTTCACTAGGAAACTTAGATTTAATGAGGCCTCATCAAATTAAAACTGACCCCTTTAAAGAAATTGACCACCTTCAAGCCAATTTTGCCGGTTCCTTCAACTTGATCTTATTAGGAGGGTGGCTGGGAAGAAAGGAGCTCCGGGTGGAAGCTGGGCGTGACTGTGACTGTGACCATGACCCTGCCAGCAGGCAGCCTGGAGGAACTAAGTGGGGAGTTCCCGGTGTCAGCTCCCTTCAGGGCTCAAGATGCAGCCCCCACCAAGCCTGCTCTCCAGACATCTCTAGCCAGACTCCCCGGCCCCGCCCCCGGCCCACACCCCTCAGGGTCCCGGAGGGAGCCATCACCTGGATGGAGTGTGGTGAAGGCAAGCAGCAGCATCCAGGCCACGTGGGAGGGCATTCCAGCGGTCGTGGGGCTCTGAGCAGCGAGGCTGGCCGAGGAGGAGCGACCCTCACTGAGCAGGCCTTGGTCACCAAATGCCGGTGGAGCTTTCTATGACACGCAGGACTCACACATCACTTGCCAAGGACCTCGCCTCCTGGCACCTTGGGCAGGAAATGCATGGCCAAGGAGAGAGGCTCCTGCGGAGGCAGGCGAGATCTGGGTCTCAGGAGGTGGGGGCAGCCTGTGGGCGGGTGGCTTAAGTGTTTGAGAGGGAGTGGAGGCCTAGGTGTCTGGCAAGTGAGACCAGGATGTGGTTCCCCCAACTTCCGATGTTCAAGAAGACCAGCCACTAACCCAGAAGACCTCCAGGAGCCCTCCTGGGCCCAGAGCAAACCCGCTTTCCCACCCGTTGGCTCATCAGTGCCCAGGCCCATCCCATCCATTTCTTTCCCTGGAATCCGACCCTCTCCTGGGGCAACTCTAGAGATTCTATCATCGAGGGGGTTAGAAGAAGTGACCTGATATTTAATATTGCTTATTAAACCCTTTTCTATTTCTTCCATAAACCATGATCAGGTGGCTCCTGGTTCCACTACTGATGCATCTGTGAAGTGGGAGTAGCATCTGTTACTTCCAGACCCTTCTGTGCTGGGCACAGTGTAGCCCCTAGCTCCTCCCAGGCCTGGGCTAGGATGAGCCATGTTACAGCTGGCCTGAACTGAAGGGGGTCTTGCTCTCTTCCTCTTTCCTCTACCTACGATTTTCAAGGTTTGCTTGGGGCTTGCTTCCTGTTTAACTTAGACCTGCGAGGTTTGGCGGGGTGAGTGCAGCTGATGGAGAAGTTTGAACCCTTCATATTCAAGTCTCCATGGAAGGAGTTCAGCTCGCTGGGCCCGCTTTACCAGGGCATTCTGTGTAGACTGCCCACCACTGGTAAATTCACTCATTTACTGCTGCATCACTATTTAACCAGCATCCGCTGAGAATACAGTGTCCATTACATGGAATGTGTTTGTACAGACACAAATGAAGGACACTTTGTGTTACATGCAGCTCATGGTTGTAGAGGGGTTAATGCAGGAATATGGCACACAAGTGCATGGCAGAGCCGTGTGAGGAGCACAGCACGCGACAACAGGGTTACCTGTAACATGCCTGGTGAAACACGGGCCAGCCCTCACCACACACTTCTCGCTGGCTCCTTTTATGTTATGTATTTTATTTATTTATTTATTTTTACAATCCTTACCTTAGGATATGTTTATTGATGAGGGGGTGGGGGGACGAGAGTGAAAGAGGGGGGGCGGGGAATACCAGCGCACAGGGCTCTCTGTACCCTTTTAGATTAATGTGTTGCTTTTCTTTGTGCCTGTGTTTCTAGCTCTGTTCACAGTACCGTGTAGATTGCTAGCGCCCGCCCCCCCCCCCTCGGGTTTTTTGCTTTTTATTGTTTTGGAGAAGCAGTCATTTCATGGTTGAGACCGCCGGCTTGGAGTCTGGCTGGGTGCAAATGCCAGCTCCCTGCAAACTATAAGCTCGAACAATGTAACTTCTCAGAACCACCTCGACAAGCAGGCGTGCCACACAGCCTGGGAGGACCGCTTCAGCCCTTCCCCATCTGCGGGGGCTGCCTCAGGGCCATCCAGCTAGCGGTGGGTCGGAGCTGCCAGGCTGTGCAAGGTCTGCCCCCTGGTGGTCATGGAGCATGAGGAAGCCGGAGGCACCAAGAGGTGGCTTTTCTCACCTGGCTTCTGCCCTGTCCCTTACCTTGCCTTGTCCTATCGACGACAACTGTCACCACCCAGAGTCAACGTAGAGAAAATTGTGTCTTCTATTCAACTGTGAGAAGCCCACGGTCTGGACAGGGAGGGGCGGTCACCACTCAGTGACTGGGGTGGGGCTGGAGTGGGCCACCTGCGGAGTGCACACTCCAGGGTATTACCCCACCGCCCAGGCAGCCGGCTGGGAAGCAGCCTCACTGGAGTCCTGGTTCCACTGCTGACGCATCTGTGAAGTGGGAGTAGCATCTGTTACTTTCAGACCTTTCTGTGCTGGGCACAGTGTAGCCCCTAGCTCCTCCCAGGCCTGGGCTAGGATGAGCCATGTTACAGGAGGGGGTCTTGCTCTCTTCCTCCTTCCATTCCCAAAACTGTTGTAGATTCCAAAGACAACACATAGATTTAATAGTCTAGAATAAACCTGGGACGTGCGTGGGCCTTTTTCAGTAACTCTGAGACGCTCTGGGAACGTCAACTTGCAGGATGGGAACTGCCGTGCAAATTAACTCTCAGACACAAGGATGGAATCTTGCAAAAGAACGGTTTACCAGGGACTCAAGATTCAACGAAGAGAAAAAGCTGTAGAGTTGCCTGGTCAGCGTGGCATCAACTTAGGAACCAGATCACCTTTGGATTCCGAGGTCCCAGTTCAATTCCCTGTCGGGCACATGCCTGGGTTTCAGGCTCCATCCCCGGTGGGGGAGGGGGCATGCAAGAGGCAGCTGATCAATGATTCTCTCATCACTGATGTTTGTATCTCTCTCTCCTCCTCCCTTCCTCTCTGAAATCAAGAAAAATATCTTTTAAAAGAAAAGCTGTAAAGTTGATGCACACATCTCTGGTCTAACTTATTTAACACCCAGCTGTGTGCTGACTAGAGTGTGATCAGGACCAGTAAATTCCCAACACAGAGCTCAGAGCAGGTGAAGAGGTGACAACCCCGAAGGGACCCTGAAACCCTGCACCGGTGATCCCACCTCAGTGGGTGTCTCCTCCTCTAAGTGTTGGCAGGGGTGAGATGTGGGCGACTTCTCTAGCCAAGTCCTTAAAAACGTTTTCAAACTAATTAATGGTGAACTTCCCTCTAAAGACTACTTTCACTGTATCCCATAGATTTTGGATTGTTTTCATTGTCGTTTGTTGCCATGATGTTTTTTATTTCTTCTCTGTTCTCTCTGGTAACCCCGTCATTGTTTAATAGCATACTATTTAGTCTCCATGTGTTTGATTTTTTTGGATTGTTTTTATTGTAGTTGATTTCCAATTTTATGCCATTGTGATCTGAGAAGATGCTTGATATGATTTCTATCTTCTTGAATTTGAAGAGATTTTGCCTGTGACCCAATATATGGTCTATCTTTGAAAATGACCCATGTGCACTTGAGAAGAATGTATATTCTGTGGCTTTGGGGTGAAATGTTCTGAAGATATCAATTAATTCCATCTGATCTAGTGAGTCATTTAGGATTGATGTTTCTTTGCTGATTTTTTTGTTTAGAGGATTTGTCCAGTGATGTTAGTGGAGTTTAAAGTCCCCTACTATGACTGTATTGCTGTCAATCTCTCCCTTGATATCCTCCAGAAGTTTTTTTATGTATTTGGGTGCTCCTGTATTGGGTGCGTATATACTTACCAGAGTTATTTCTTCTTGTTGGGTTGCTCCCTTTCATATTATGAAATGGCCTTCCTGATATCTTTTCATGTCCTTCACTTTGAGATCTAATTTGTCAGATAGAAGTATTGCTACTCCAGCTTTTTTTTCATTTCCATTCGCCTGGAAAACCTTTTTCCATCCCTTCACCCTCAGTCTGTGTGTGTCTTTTTTTCTGAGGTGGGTTTCCTGTAGACAGCAGATATATTGTTTTCTTATCTAGTTACCCTATGTCTTTTGATTGGGCCATTTAATCCATTTACATTTAAAATTATTGTTGATAGGTACTTGTTTGTCGCCATTTTTATTCTTTACCCCTGTGTTCCTTTTTCGCTTCCTATTTCTTCTTTTTACAGCAGACCTTTAGCATTTCTTGCATTGCTGGTTTGGTTGTAATAAACTCCCTTAGTCCTTTTTTGTCTGTGAAGCTCCTGATTTCACACTCAATTTTGATTGATAGCCTTGCTGGGTACAGTATTCTTGGATTCAGACCATTCCTTTGCATGACTTTGTATATTTCATTTCATCTCCTTCTTGCCTGATGTGTTTCTGTTGAGAAATCAGTCGCTAGTCTAATGGGGGATCCTTTGTAGGTAACTTTCTGTCTCTCTCTAGCCGCTTTTAAGATTCTTACTTTGTTGTTGGTGTTTGCCAGTTTAATTATAATGTGCCTTGGAGTCAGTCTTTTGGGGTTCATTTTGCTTGGGATTCTGTGAGCTTCTTGGATTTGTGTTTGTTTGTTTTTTCTTCCCTATATCAGGGAAGTTTTCTGTCATTATTTCTTCAAACAGGTTTTCTATTCCTTGCTCAGTTTCCTCTCCTTCTGGAACCTCTATTATGCAATGTTGTTTTGTTTTGTGTTGTCCCAAAGTTCTCTTAGGCTCTCCTCCTGCTTTTTTTTTTTTTCTAGAAGCTGCTCTGCTTGGCTATTTTTTCCTACCTTGTCTTGTAGCTCACTGATGCAGTCCTCTGCTTCTTCTAGTCTACTCTTGATGCTTTCTATTGAGTTCTTTACAGCAGCAATGTCATTTTTCATTTCTTCTTGGTTCTTCTTCATTTCCTCTTGGTTCTTACTCATATTGTCGAATTTGTCTTCCATTCTTTTCAGCCACCTTATGACCGTTTCTCTGAATTCTTTCTCTGGCAGGTTGCTTGCCTCCATTTCATTTACTTCCTTTTCTGGTGATGCCTGCTTTTCTTTCATATGCAGGCTGTTTCTTTGTCTGCCCATGATCTCTCTTCTCTGGATGTCTGGTTATGTAGTTCTCTCTCTCCTGCTTTGATTTCAAGGCACAAAACACAACACAACAAGGCACGACGCACAAAGCACTGAACACAAATGTATTCACTATACTAATAACCTCAAATAAAGGTGTCCACCAGAGAAAAGAGAATTAGGGGATAAGAAAGAAGAAGAGGGGAAAAAAGAGTGCAAAGATGAATTTGAGAAAAGGAAAAACAAGTAAGAGAGAAAAGAAAGAGAATAAAAAAGAAGAGGGGAAAGAACTATTTTTATGGGGAGAAAACTCCAATAGAACAGCCACTAATCCAAACAAATGCCAGCAACAAATACCTAGAGATGAATGCAAACTACAAACAACAACTAATATCAAGCAAGGCAAGAGAAAACAGAAGCAAGAAACAAACAAAAACAAAACAACAACAAAAAAAGAAAGAGCGAAACAATCTCACAAACAAGCATTAAAAACAATATAATCAACAATCAAGCAAACAACAACAAAAGGACAGAGAGAAAAAAATTTGGTAGTGAAGAAAGAGAAGAGAGAGGTGTGTATGGACTTAGCTCAGGGGGATTGGAAATTAGATATGTAAGTAGGGTGAAATTTTAACAGGGGGTAAAAAGAAGGAATAGGGAAAATCTAAAGCAGGAATAGGGTAAGAGAAACAGGACAACAAAAAGTGGAAAAGTGAGGAAGAGAGTGTTGGCATAAAGGTAAAGTTGAGATAGAGTAAAATGATGCTAAAGGAAAGATGAAAATAGAATGTAGAACACTAATCCCAAAATAAAATAAAGAGAAAAGAAAATGACACTTTAAAAAAATGTAAAATAGTAGTAGTAATAATACTGATTAAAAATAAAAATGTAATAATTAAAAATGTACAATGGACGGAAGGCATTGGGGGGGGTCAGGGCATGTATGGGAGTGGGGTGGGAGGACAATGGGGAGATATGGACACATGTAATACCTTAATCAATAAGAAAATTGACAAAAATAATTAAAAAGGTAAAATCAAGTGAGAAAAAAAGAAAAATTTTAGTTTCTTAAGTAAAAGATGAAATAACAATAAAATGTTCATTCACGTCCTCTACTGTTCTGTTTGGCTCGCCTGTTTCCTGTCAGGACAGTATTGAAGTTCCCTGTGTTCCACTGCTCCTCAGTGCTGTAGGCCACCATCCTGATTTTCAAGCAGGCAGTATGTCTTTATTTCTTATATGCCTTTATTTGTGTTTACACAAGAGTCAATTTGTGATTCAACCCCTGGGTGGCAGTGTTTCTGGATTGACCTCCGGGTCTATAGGTCCTCTCTAGCTAGTGCTTAGATTTTGTTTTCCCTGTGGCACTTAATACGGTTTGGGGGAATGGGCTGCCCCAGAGCTGGTTCTCTGGTCGTTATTCCCTGCTCTGATTGCCAGGTTCCACAAAAACAACTTTCCCCTGCAGTCTCTTAGAGTGTCCCCAGTAGAGTGATCCTATGTATTGGGCTTAGTAATCAAAAGCTAGGATTTAAAGAGGGAAAAAAGAAAAAGAGCCAGAGTAAGTGTGCGAACTCCGGGGCTGTGCGCAAGTCTGTGCAGTCTTTTTTCCCCTGGTTCTAAGCAGCCAGCACACTGTTAAAATTATTAGGCTGGCCTTTTGCACCCAGTTCAGCTATGGATTGCTTTTCAGAGTTCCCTTCTGTTAGCAGCCTTGAGGACCCCCTTCCACATTCGCAGATCACACCAGCCCCAACAGCCGCAGACTTTTCTGGGCAGAGGCTTCCCCAGGTCCTCCAGCTCCCGTGTGCATTTCCCTCTCCTGCCCAGACCACAGACCTCACCTTATCCCAGGCGAAATCTGACCTTTCTGTGAGGGGGTGCAGAGCTCCTCTGAATCCGCATGCTCGCTCCACTTGGGACCAGGGTTCCCAGGTTTGCAGCTGTTCACTGGGTGCAGTTGTTGTATATTCCTGGGAATTTCAGGCTCTGTCCCTGAAGACTTTATATTTGTTTGGTTCACTGGGCTAAGAAGCATGCCTGGCATATAGTAAGTATTCAATAAATACTGTGAATGAATATATGAATGAAGAAATGAATTCTCCCCCCTCCCCCAGGCAATGAGACCATTGGAAGTGCCGGGTTGCAGCTTTCTTCCAAGGAGAGAGGCAGCTGCGATTAAGAGAAGTCAAGAAGTCAGAGTCCCTCCAGATCTCCCCGCCTGTGGGGTCAGGAGCAGATGAGAAGCAAGAACTCCCAGCAGCAGAAGGGGACAGGTGATGGGAGGAAAGGGAAAGGTGTCTTCAGTGCTGGGGCCGGGGACATGAAGTCTGGGTAGGGAGTCTGGACAAAAGGGTCTCAGTGAGGGGGACATATTGTTCCCCTACCCCCCGTCCCCTAGCAGTGACCAGCCAAACAAAGCAGCAAGGGAGATGAAGGGTTTGCCTAGGGAGGGCATTTATCAGGGCTACTCACCCTCTGTTGAACCCGCGGCAGCGACCAGCACAGACACACACACACACCCCTAATGTCTGTCTCTCACCCTGGCTTGTGTTCATAAATGCTGTCTCTCTCAACACCACTTTCAGTTCCTCCAAAGAATCTACTCAAATTCCTGAGTTCTGTAGACTTTACTAAAAAATTCAAAGGGGATAAAATGAGGTTTCATTGTATATTCTAAAGCAAACACGTTAAAATGCCTTTGTTAGACATTTCTATATTTCCAAGTGCCTCTCGAGCTGCTGAGCTGAGAATGAAGTTTTGCTCCCTTTCCAGACCCTACACCCATGTGGCCAGCCTCCTGGCCCTCCCACAGCACAGACAGATCCAGCCTCCCCATGGCTCCCTGCATGGGACCCTGAAACCTACCAGATGCTGGCCTCAGTCACCTGAACCTCCAACCAGGTTTAAAGACCATTTGTTCCTGAGAATAGATGTCCCAAGGGTCTTCCTGCTTTCTCCCACACACCCCATGGGCTTATCAAGATACTCCTTTCATGCACACACAGGGCTCTCCTTAAGAGGAATTTGAAAAAATGTCATTTTCTCATCTCCAATTTACACTCAGCTCCCCCTCCCTCCTGGGGTGCCAGTGGAAGGAATTCTAAGGACCAAATAGGCAGGTTTAGGGAATAAAGAGGGTCCATGGGGGAGGAATGCGTATGTGAAGGATGGGGTATCTCTGTCCTGAGCAGCTTGGAGACACCAAAATGCTTATCTTACTTGTACAAATAACAGAAAAAGGCTACAGAATAAGGGGGGAGGAAGAAATACATTCACAGAGGGTAAAGAAAAGTCACAGGATAATGGAAAGAAGGAAACATATTTTCACAGAGAATAGAGGAATGTTGCAAGATAAGGAGAGAGGAAGAAGGGTCACCACTGGGCTTTGGCCTTTGAAACTGATACTGTGCAACAAAATAACCAAGAGGAAAGCATAGGGGTCCTAAATTAATGAAAGGTCCAATTAGAAGGAGTCAGGTTCAAACAAAGAACTGCAGCATATATAAACCGGAGGTAGAAGGGCAGCAGGCAAGATTTTTTTTATTTTTCCCATTAGAGAGAGCAGGCTTTTCCCATTTGGGAGCCCCTCCTCAGGGGGTCTCCTTTGGGGACACCTCTGCCCAGATGGAGTTTGTACATGCTTCCAATAAACTTCTACATTTTTATTAAAGAAATCTGTTAAGCCACAAATTTATTCTTCATCTTCATCAGACAAGAACCCATGAGAAGAAGTCTGTACCCCGAATCCCATGTTTTACCAGTGTCAGCACAAGCTGATGAGGAAGTGAGGCCTGGACCTAGAGGAGGAGGAAATGAGGGAAAGGGGAAGTTTGGGGGGTGGGGGGGGGCAGCCTCCCAGGAGGCTGTAGGAGAGGAGAGCCATCAGAGACACAGCCAGCTTGTCTGTCTCCACCAGCATCTGCTGAGCCATGAACCAAGCCCGGGATTTACAGGGTAGGCAGAAGCCTCAAAAGTGAGCAGGAGCACCCTGCTGGTGTGGCACAGTGGCTGAGCATCGACCTATGGACCAGGAGGTCATGGTTCAATTCTAGTTAGGGCACATGCCCTGGTTACGGGCTTGATCCTCATTGAGGGGGAAGGAGGCAGCCAATCAATGATTTTCTTTCTCATCATTGATGTTTCTATCTTTCCCTCTCCTTTCCTCTCTGAAATCTATTTTTTTTTCATATATTTTTTTTAAGTGAGCGAGAGTGACAGAGGTGGGCCGGGAACCAGGAGGGCAGTTACTGGCCTAAGACGGCATACCTGTGATACCTGGGGCTGGTGGGCCAGTGGCAGGGCTACATTAACTTTTGTGCCCCCTCAGGAGGAAAGGCCTTCGGGCTGCTGAAGGCCCAGCAGGAAGAAAGGCTGGATGAAATCAATAAGGTAAAAGGGGGAACTAAAGGGGTGGGGCTGGTGCTGCAGCTGGGGCTGGGGCTCGGGGAAGGGGACTGGACAGAGGGCCTACCCTGGCTCTGGCTTTCCCCACAGCAATTCCTGGATGACCCCAAATACAACAGTGACGAGGATCTGCTCTCCAAATTGGAAGCATTCAAGAGTGAGGGGAAATTGTAGGGGTGGATGGGAGGCGAAGGGGTAGGATTTCCCCAAAAACAGTGCTGTGGTTGGAAGAAGGAAGACTGCCTCCATTGCCCTAGTTGCATCCCCTTCCCTGGCCAGCCCCTCGCACCAGCCCCCTCAGTTCAGGATGCCTTCACAGGGCACTTCAACCCAACCCCTGCTTCCTCTGCCTGACCCTCCTTCTCCCATGCCTCCCTACCTAGCATTCGTAGCAACCCCCTTCTCAGTTCTATGCCCTGCCCCTGCCCTTCCAGCCAGAGCTTACCTCTGCTTTCTCCCCTCACCCAGAGAAATACATGGAGTTTGACCAGAATGGAAACGGAGATATTGGTGAGAAAAGGGTGATTTGGGAGAGTGTGCAGACCTAGGGAGAGGTCCCTCCTACTGTGCTCCATTGGATGGGGATAAGATGGTTTGGGAGAGAGCCCACCTACCAGGATTAGAGAAAGGGACTGGGAATGTGGTGGCACGGGGGGGTGGGGGGGGCGGGGAGAGAGAGATTCCCCTCTTCTCACCCCCATGCTTTATCTCCAGATATCATGTCTCTGAAGCGAATGTTGGAGAAACTTGGGGTACCCAAGACCCACCTGGAGCTAAAGAAATTAATCAAGGAGGTTTCCAATGGCTCTGGGGAGACTTTCAACTACTCCGACTTTCTCAGGATGATGTTGGGCAAGAGATCTGCCATCCTAAAAATGTGAGGGAACTGCTGTAGGGGGAGCCAGAGCCAGGGTGGCCCACCGGTCCAGTTCCAACCCTCCTGGCCTAACCGGTTTCCTCCCCACCCTGCTCCAGTCCCTAGGCTCACCTTACACAACACTCAGCATCCACTTCTTCCGTCCTTTCAGGAACCCTTCCAAGGTCTTATCCCCATCCATGGTTCTAGTCCCACAGCCCCCAGCACTCCCACCTCAAAACCCTCATCTTCTTCTGGACTTTCATAGCCACCTAAGATTTATTCTCTTGAGAGGACTGTTCTCTGATCCCTTTGTCTCTTCCCATCTCAACCAGGATCCTGATGTATGAAGAGAAAGCAAAGGAGCAGGAGAAGCCAACACGTCCTCCAGCCAAGAAAGCTATCTCTGAGTTGCCCTGATTTGTGGTGGGATTAAAGGGGCTTCTAGTGACCCCCAACATGAGAAAAGAAGACAAAATTGTGAGCCAGAGTTGAACTAAAATAAATTCTCCTCCTTCTCTAGATGAAGTCAGCTTGGTCCCTGTCTGGGGGATTTTCCCGGGGTTGGGAAAAAGTGAAGCATCTTTGAGGGAAGGGCAGCAAGCATTTGCTGAAATGAACAATGTATCTACTACAGCAGATGGTTTTTTGTTTTGTTTTGTTTTGTTTTAATACTCACCAGAGGATATGTTTATTGATTTTTAATTATATTTTAGAGAGAGAGAGAAACATCAATGTGAGAAAGAAACATCAATCAGTTGGCTCTCCTATGCACCCCGACCGGGATTGAACCTGAAACCTTTTAGTGCATGGGACAACACTCAACCGGCCAGGGCTACAGCAAATGGTTGTGCATGCAAGGGGGATTCCAGATGTATAAGATAGCCTTGACCTCAAGAAAGTTAGGGGGTATGAAAAGACAGGTACAGGAGAGAGAGGGAGAGGGAGAAGGAGAGGGAGAGGGAGAGGGAGGGGGAGAGGGAGAGGGAGGGGGAGAGGGAGAGGGAGAGGGAGAGGGAGAGGGAGAGGGAGAGGGAGAGGGAGAGGGAAAAGGAGAGATGGAAGGAAAGGAAGGAAAGAAAGGAAGGAAGAAGGAAAGGAGGGAGGGAGGGAGGGAGGGAAAACCACCCAGGCCCATCGTGAAGGGCAAGGATTATCTTGAACCAACATTCTCCATCACTATAAGCTTTATGACCTTAACAAATCACTCAGTGTCTCTGAGTTTTCCCCCTAAAAAGAAAGATAAACATGACCCACCCTGCAATGCCTGACATATCATTAGCCCTCAATCATGTTTAAAAGTGAGTGATGACCCTAGCCAGTTTGGCTCAGTGGATAGAGCATCGGCCTGTAGACCAAAGGTTCTGGGTTTGTTTCCGGTCAAGGTCACGCACCTTGGCTGCAGGTTCCTCTCTGGTCAGGGCACGTGCAGGAGGCAACCAATTGATGTTTCTCTCTGTCTTTCCCTCTCTCTTCCACTCTCCCTAAAAATCAAAGGAAAAATGTCCTCAGGTGAGGATTGACAACAAAAAAACTGAATGGATAAATGGACAGATGGATGTATGAAAGAACTGGTGTAATTGAATGAAGTAAAGGATTCACCACATTATAAAGCCTGACAAATTAAGTCTTAAATGAGTTTTTGAGGTTCTTTTGGGGACAAGCTATAAAACTGAAGCTATCTAATGAAGGGGGAAGGGGTTTGGCTTAGGAGGACCCTGAGGGCAGATGCTAGGGATATAGGGTCCCTGGACGGCAGAAAGGGTTAAACAGCCAACCCCCTAGGCAAGTAGAAGCCAAAGAGCTCAGTGAGACTATTCCTGAACCTTTCCTCCAAGGGGTCCATATGAGCTGACCAGCAACCCATAGTCACTAGCCACTATTTCAGATTTCCTGCCTCCCTGGAATGAGGGAACCCAATTGCCCAGCTTGTTTCATGTACTGAGGACACACTGGGCCACTGAGGCCATCCATGCTGGCCCTCGCAATGGGGAGGCCAGGCTGGCATCCTGAAGAATGCTGCAGTGACTTCCTAGCACTTCAGATGAGAATGAGATCCTGAGTGAATAAAATATCTGAATATAACAAAATCAATATCTAGCCTCTATTAAGCACCTACCTGTGAGTGTGAAAACAAGAAAAAAAAGGCCTCCCTTTCTCTTTGCTGTGGCCTTCCACAACTTCTGAAAAGCTTCTCTGATTCAAACAGCCCCTCTGTTCAAACTGCAAGACAAGATAAGCTACTCTCAGGGCTACATTCTTGCATACATACCCCTCCTCACTGCTGCTTTTTACAACTCAGGGACAATTAGTAGAACGTTCCCTTCTCCCCTCCTCTTCAAACAAGCCTCTTGAACTCTTCATAACTTTTACTCTTTTTTTACTTTATTGATGAAGGTATTACATATGTGTCCTTACCCCCCCCCCATTGCTCCTACCCCCCACCCCCCGCTTATGCCTTCATCCCCCTGGTGTCTATGTCCATTGGTTATGCTTATATGTATGCATACACGCCCTTTGGTTGATCTCTCCCATAACTTTTACTCTTAGCATGTTTTACATACAAGTTTGGGTGAAGATGCTGATAAAGACACCTCCCTAGGACATTTGCCCAGACTAAAAAACAAACAGACTTTTCAAAGACAACCCCCCCATGTATGCTCAATTCCAGCCCCCAAGCCCCCTTCCCTTCCTTGTCACCTAGCAACAGCAGCCAAGGCTTTAAAGGGGAGCAGCTTTTGGTTCTTGGCCCTTGTGTTGGTTAGCATGCACCAAGCCCTTTCCCTTTGGGGAGAGTAAAAATAATAAAACTTTCTCTCTGCATCTCTCTCTTCCTTTAGTTGTGAATGCTTTCACAGCCCGAGTCACAGCCAAAAAAACCCTAACACCACTATATCCTGGATACCGTGCTAATGCTTTCTAAAGCCAGTCAATGAGTCTGCTTAGGTGAACATGTTCTGCAGAAACTTAATACAAAGCTGGCAATAGTAAAGCCCGTATTACAAGATTTAAAGGCATTGAAGTCATTAAGGTCCCTGAAAATGGCTTATAAGAAAAAAATTTTTAAACATATTTTTATTGATTTCAGATAGGAAGGGAGAGGGAGGGAGAGAAACATCAATGATGAGATAGAATCATTGATCCACTGCCTTCTGAACACCCCACACTGGGATCAAGCCTGCAAGCAAGCATGTGCCCTGACCGGGAATAGAACCATGACCTTCTGGTTCATAGTTCGATCCTCAACCACTGAGCCATGCCAGCTGGGCCCATATGACCTTTCTTTAGGACTATGACAAAGAGTCTCAGGTATAGGATGTCAAGAAATGACCAAATAAAGTTGGCTTTTGTTTCTAAAAAAAAAAAAAAAATGCTTTCTGTGTATTAATTCATTAATCTTCACAACAGCACTGGTGACACCAAAAAAAGAAAAGAGCCGGCCGGCATGGCTCAGTGGTGAAGTGTCGACCTATGAACCAGGAGGTCACAGTTTGACTCTTGGTCAGGGCACGTGCCCGGGCTGCGGGCTCCATCCCCTATCCCCAGTAAGGGACATGCAGGAGGCAGCCAATCAATGAGTCTCTTTTATCATTGATGTTTCTATCTCTCTCTCCCTCTCCTTTCTTCTCTGAAATCAATAAAAATGTTAGTTGGATATTTTTTAAAGAAAAAAATATCTGGGAAACGTAAGTAATTTGTTCATTCAGCATAAGTAAATTGGTTTATATTCACACAATAGACCATTATTATACAACTAGAGGCCTGGTGCATGAAATTTGTGCACTGGAGGGGGAAGGGGGGTCCCTCAGCCCAGCCTGTGCCCTCTCCCAGTACGGGACCCCTCGCTCCTTACCACCAGCTTGCTCGCTGGTCCTTACTACTTGGGTTGCTGCTCCTTAGCGCTGCCGCGGAGGTGGATGAGCCGTGAGCCTGGCTTCTGGCTTAGTGGCGCTTCTCCTGTGGGAGCTCACTGACCACCAGAGGGCAGCTCCTGTGTTGAGTGTCTGCCCCCTGGTGGTCAGTGCACATCATAGCAACCAGTAGTTCTGGTTGTTCTGTCATAACAGTTGCTTAGGCTTTTATTATATAGACAATAGGAATAAACAAACTATAATTACATGCAACAATATGGGTGAAATTCATTAATATGTTGAGCAGAAGAAGACAGACACAAAAGAGCCCTAACTGATCTGGCCAGTGTTCTCAGTTGTTAAAGCGTCGGCTGGCACACTGAAGGGTCTCAAGTTCAATTCCCCGTCAAGGGCATGTACCTGAGTTGAAAGTTTGATCCCAGCCCTGGTTGGGGCATGTGCAGGAGGCAACCAATCAATATGTCTCTCTCACATTGATGTTTCTCTCTCCCTCTCCTTCCCTTCCACTCTCTCTAAAAATCAATGGAAAAATAATCCTCCAGTGCGGATTAACAACAACAACAAAAAAGCCCTTACTGTACAATTCGATTTTAATAAAGAACAAAAACAGGTAAAATAATATATGTTGTTAGAAGTCAGGATAGTAGTTAGCCTTAAGGAAGGCTCAGAAGAGACCAACTGGGCAGAGGGAAAAGGAGCAGAAGGACCCCAAAGGGAGACATGTCTGTGTAAGTGAAGAGAGTAATAAAAATCAGCCCTAGCTGGTTTGGCTAAGTGGATAGAGCGTCAACCTGTGGACTGAAGGGTCCCGGGTTTGATTCCGGTCAAGGGCACATGCCTAGGTTGTGGGCTTGATCCCCAGTAGGGGGCGTGCAGGAGGCAGCTGATCAATGATTCTCTCTCATCATTGATGTTTCTCTCTCCCCTGCTCCCTTCCTCTCTGAAATCAATAAAAATATATATATATTTTAAGAGAGTAATAAAATCAGAGACATAAAAGAGGCCAACTCATCTAAGGTCTCATAACTCACTGTAAAAACTTTGGCCTTTATTCTGAGAAAAACAGAGACATCTGTGAGCAAAGGAATCCTTTGAGGCCTCCTTTGAAAAAAGGCTGCAGTGTAGAGAATACAATAAACTGTAGGAGCAGGTGTAGACTCAGACCAGTTAGGAGGCTGTTGCTGTAACACAGGTGAGAGATAAGGATGGTTCAGATCAAAGTAGAAGTGGAAGTGAAGAGGTTGGATTCTGGATATTTTCTCAGGATAGGATTTCCTGTCTGATTGAAAGTGGGGAGTGAGATAAACAGAATTGATTTGGATTCCATGATTTTTCATTTTATCAGTTTTAAAATTGCCATCAGTTGAGATGGTGAAGGCTGTGCATACAAGCAGGTTTTGAGAGGCTAAAGATCAAATGTTCAGTTTTGAACATACTGAATTTGAAATGATCTATTAGATACCCAAGAGAGGAGGTGTCAAGTACATAGTTGTATATACAAGTCTGGAGTTTGAAAGCCAGATCTCCGGTGAAGATATACATTTGGGAGTCATCAGCACATAAATGCTATTTCAAATCATGAGACTGTTGTCTTTGACACACAGTTTGAGTAAATACTTGGGAGTGAATACTTGACTGAAGTGGGTTTAAGAAAGAATGAGAGAAGCCAGCTGGCATGGCTCAGTGGCCAGGTCAGGGCATGTGCCCCAGTTGCAGGCTTGACCCCCAGTGTAGGGCTGTGCAGGAAGCAGCCAATCATTGATGTTTCTATCTCTCTCTTCCTCTCTGGAAAAAAAAAAAAGAATGAGAGGAGAGAAATTGGAGAGTGAGTATGAATGGCTCTTCCAAGAAATTTTACTGTTGTAGCTGATGAGGGAGAGGGGACAGGAGAATCACTAAGAAAGTTTGAGAACTGAAGCCATCTCAGTTACCTTAATGAGCCTCAAGATAGTATTCTTATCTGATTCTTGCTAATTTTTCTGCTCTCATTTTCCATAATGGTAGTCCCTTAATTTAGCCACACCAGCTTAGGCACAGGTCCCCAAACCATGGCTCCACTCATCAGTTCACTGGGCCTGAGATGTGCACCCTGGCCAATCCTATTTCTCAAACCTGGCTAAATCTTATTTCTTCATATCTCTTAGTTAAGAGTCACGTTTTCCTAGAAGCATTTCAGAACCTTCCCAGGCAAGGTCTGATTTTATTCCCCTGCTTCTATAATATTCTGTGCATATCTCTGGCGCCTTCAAAACATAGTTGTAGAATGATTTGGTGAAGGGGTAGTAGGTCTGATTGATGCAAAGTAATAAATAGGACAGTAAAAGGATACAAAGGAGGGGAAAGCGTTGCATTTTGTAGAATGAAACCCATTGTGAAAAGAAAGCAAAGTACTAACAATATCAGATATACAAACATCTTGAAAATTACAGGTTATAAAACTTGTCCGTCTTGTCACTGGTTGCCAATATTTTTTTTTTAATATTTTATTGGTTTTTCACAGAGAGGAAGGGAGAAGGACAGAGTTAGAAACATCATCAATCAGCTGCCTCCTGCACATTCCCCACTGGGGATGCGCCTGCAACCAAGGTACATGCCCTTGACCAGAATCGAACCTAGGATCTCTCAGTCCGCAGGCGGACGCTCTATCCACTGAGTCAAACTGGTTAGGTCTGGTTGCCAATATTTTGATGAATAGGTCATTCCTAGCCTATCTTTGTTCAAATGATTTGCATACATTATGCAAATAAATAGAACTACCTAAAGATTGCCCGTGAGGCGCCAGGCAGCTGATACACTCCCCAGGACCCTTCGATTGGCCTGTCTACCCATCTCATTTGCATTACATGATTTAATAAATGAAGGCCCCGCCCCTCTGATTCTTTCACGTCTCGCGAAAGGATGCGGGAGTTGAAACTCTTCCCTGAGTTACGTATGCTCCGCTCGCAGCAGCTAAACCCTTCCGCCCCGTCCTCCCGCTCCTCTCCTCTGCTGAAAGCACGAGGGACCCTGCATCTTTTCCTTCCACTATCGGCGTCGCTACGTTTCTCCGCTCCCATCTTCTCACGAACACACGACCTACGCACTACCTCTTCCTCCCCCCGTGCAAATTCTGAGCCCCAACCGCCGGGGCCACATCCCCGCCCCACGTCTCAACGGCCGACGCAGGCCCGCCCTTCAGCCAATCGGTGTCCAAGCGCCTATAAGCCCCTCCTTTTATGCAAATAACTTACGCCTGCTCCTCACGCCCCGCCTTTTTAAATTTTTTTAATAAGAGCAGCCCTGGAAGTAATGAGGAGCAGAGTAGAACGCGCTCCTCCCTTTATGCAAATTAAGAGGCGTGTCTAGGCGCGGAAGGAGGCGGGAGTGGGGGGGGCGCTCCCGGGGGCGGCGGTTGCCCGGATGGGCCGTTAGTCGGAGCCCTGTCGCGGAGGGAGCGAGGGAGACGGGAGGAGCCGTACCCGGCGCCATCCGCCGCCATCCGCCCCCGCCCCACCGCCATCCCACCCCGGGGAGCCCCTGGGCTCCGGTCCCGGATACCCGTGCACCCGGCCAGGTGAGTCTGGACGAGCTGAGTGCTTACGCCCTTTTCCAGCGCAGGAGCGGTGTGGGCAGTAGCAGCGACGGTGGTGGCGGGCCCTAAAGCGGGGGGGGGGGCGGGGGGGAGGACAAGCTGCCATTAGCCGCCGCCATTTTGTCCTCCTACAGCCGGGACCTGCCTTGCCCCTCCCCCTTCGATACCACCTCCTTGGGACCAGCACTTCAGCCCCTCGCTCAGGGCTATAGCCTGCCCCTACCACTCACCTTCTTGACTTAATGGGGCGACCCCCTCTCCTGGACCGGTAACTCCCACCCTCCGCCGTGCGGCTCTCTCACCCCTCGCTTGGTCCCCTTCGCCGCTGCTCCGAGGTGGGCCACGCCCGGCGGTCCTTTTGGAGAGTCTCCTTCCCACTGCCATCACCCAGCGCTAGGGCCCCCTTCGCGACGCCCCTCTTCGCGTCGAATCACTTCCCCTCTGGCACCATGCTCTCCCGCGGATTTGCTCTCTGTTCCTCGTCTCCCCTCTCCTTTCTCATTTCCCCTGTCCCTTATCTTTACTCCCCAACACCGCTTTTCGCCCTGGTCTCTCGACATTGTCCCCTTAACTTTGCTCTGCATCCTTTCCCTACCATTTCTGCTTATGTGTATGTATTGTTTCCCACCTGCTTTCATGTTCATTCTTTTATTTTAGTCTTAGTCTCTTCACGGTTCTTCTATCCCCTTTTCCTCCATATATTTATTTTCAAGGATTGGCCTCCTTAGACACCTACAAAGCAGGCTCCATCCTCTCCTCTAAGCTGTCCTGAAGTTCTCCCCGATCCAGCTTCCCTCCTGACCCTGCCTGGATGTCCCACCTCCCATCTCTTCCCTTTCCGCCATCCCCTTAGAAATGAACGCCTGCTCACTCCACAGCGACTGGCCTGCTTGGGAGCAGGGTGCTAGGAAGAGAAATGGCTGCTCTTGGGCTGTCTCGCTGAGGGAGGAGGGTGAAGTTAGCTCTGGCCTTGGCCTCGTGGTCATAGGGTGTTCCTGAAGTGGCTCCATAATGCTTTGTTTTTCTCACGTCCTCATAGGTAAGCCAGAACGGCCAACAGGGCACTTGCAGACTGGGATGGGGGCAAGTGTAGAAAATGATGGGGTCTTCTGACTGCTTGGGGTTCTGTACCTTTGTAGTGTGTGGAACCCCAATTCCTTGAGGAATTCTCCGGCACTAGCCCTCAGTCTGGCAGAGCAAGCTCAAAAGTCCTTAGACTCCTGGCATACCTTCCTGCAAGCCTCCCCCAGGTGGGAGAGAGGTGCTGGGAATGAACCTGGGGCACAGTTAGGGTGTTTAATGCGTCGGGATCTAAAGCTCTGTTCCTTGCATGATGGAGCTGTACGCCTCTGGTTTTCTCTGGGGCTTGGACAGGCCCTGTTTTATTTCAGGTGTTAGAAATTAATTTGGTGAAGAGATTATTGCTCGTGGGGATAATGAAGAGGTTGGTACCCTTTATAGACTGGCACAGAAGGGAGAGGATTTAAACTAGGAGGCTACTAGATTTTTACTTGGATTTTCTTGGCAGGAGGTGAGAGGGAACATGCTATTTGGGCTCTATGGTTGCCTTAAAGGGACTGGAGAGTTTGAATAGGCTGAAGGAAAAGACACCAGAGGGCCATATACTTGGGCTCCTAGTGAGAAGGAAAGGGATCGTCTGCGCTTCTGTTGAAGTCTGTAAAGGGAGCAGAAAATGAAACACTTGGTGTTTGGCCCACAGGCTCCGGCACGTTTTGGGGGAGGTGCCTGTAGGACCCATCGTACTCAATGAGCTTCCAGCGCAATGTCCGATCGCTCGGGGCCGACTGCCAAGGGGAAGGATGGAAAGAAGTATTCCTCGCTCAACCTGTTTGATACGTATAAGGGCAAGTCCTTAGAGATCCAGAAACCCGCTGGTGAGGGTCCTGCAAAAATTCTAATTATTGGAGGCTGGGCATGAATGGGCATGCATTTTAGAGCACTTTGAAGGGACATGGCTATAATATAATTTGTCAGAAAAATAGAGGAACACTAGAGACTCTCCAACTTCATCTTGGATTCCATAGAGGACATTGGGCTTTGAGTAAACACCAATCACCCTCCTACAAAGGCGTGTCTGTGGTTCCCTGTCTTTGGACACGTAAGAATTGGAGGCAAAGAAATGTGGACTTGGAGAAATCTGGAGCCAGCTTGCTCCCTGCAGGCTCAAGATCAACCATCCCACATAGAAGCCTTGGATGTAATGCCTCCTTGGCCTTCCCATAGGATTTCAGAGATTGCTGAGGACAAAGCAAGGGGTGGTTTCTAAGAGAAGTTTGGTAGTAAGGCATGAAGGATATCTTAGTGGTACATAGAGTAGGACACCGTCAGATCTCCCATGTGAAGCATTCTTCACTTTCTCTCCTTTTCTCCAGTTGCCCCTCGCCATGGCCTGCAGAGTCTTGGGAAAGTTGCCATTGCCCGGCGTATGCCACCCCCAGCCAACCTACCAAGCCTGAAAGCCGAGAATAAAGGCAATGACCCCAATGTCTCACTAGTGCCGAAAGACGGAACAGGATGGGCAAGCAAACAGGAGCAGTCAGACCCCAAGAGGTAGAGAGAGGCTTGGGAGACCTAGAGTGATAAGTATTTTTACGCTGAACTTCGGGATGAACTGGGCTTGGTCTAGCCCAGCCACATGGCCAGAGTCAAAGAGGGAAGCCCCTCTCCTGCCTATTTCCCAGGATTCCTGTTCAATGCCTAAGGAATGGGACCTTTTAGCTTTCTGTCAGAGGGAAGCAGCATGAAGGCAGGGTGACATGGTTCCAGTATTTTGTCCTAATATGTGTAACTAATAGCAGATGGGCTTGCATTCCATTCCTGTCCTCCAGTTGGAGAAGTAAGGAAGGCACTTCAGGCTCTGGATAACCTTCCCTCCTTCCATTCCCTCAGTTCCGATGCGTCAACTGCTCAGCCGCCGGAATCGCAGCCACTGCCGGCTTCACAGACGCCTGCCTCGAACCAGCCGAAACGACCTCCAGCAGCCCCCGAGGTATCGGAAGAACTGGATGTTACTGAAGGAGTAGGAGCAAGAATGGCTTGTAGCTCCCCACCTATGTCACCGTTTATTTTCTCTGCTTCCCCAGAACACTCCTTCGGTTCCAAGCGGGATAAAGTCCTGGGCACAAGCCAGCGTCACCCATGGAGCACATGGAGATGGTGAGTGCAGGCTGTTGGGGACCTGGCTCTGGGCACTGTGGTAGGCAGGAGCCCTGAACTGCACCTTCAGTGCAGTATCCTCACTCCTGTTTGGCTCCATTTGGGGGCCCTTAACTCGGTTCCATGGCGCACATGAGCAAGTTGTGTCAGTCTTGTGTGAGGATGAGGCGGGCATCCAAGAGCTGACCGTGTTTCTTAGGGAACAGGCACCCAATGCATAGGGGTGGGCTGGAAGGCAGGAACTTGGTGATCTGGGACCTATCAGAACCTTCCCCTTTAGTGGTGCATCTTCAGTAAATGTACTTTTGCATCCTGTTCTGCTTCCCAACCTCAACAGGTGGAAGGGCATCAAGCCTACTGTCACGATTCTCTCGAGAGGAATTTCCGACCCTGCAGGCGGCTGGCGACCAGGACAAGGCTGCCAAGGAAAGGGAGTCTGCCGAACAGTCGTCTGGGCCCGGACCAAACCTCCGCCCCCAGAGTGCGTGGCTGCCATTTGGGAGGGGGGGGGTGTGGGTACGTGAGGGCTTACCTTTGAGCTGGGATATTACCTTATTCTATCTCGGAGCTAGTGTGTCTCGTCATTTTCAGCCCTGTTCGTTCTCTGCCTTTTCCAAAATACAGATTCTACAACTTGGAGGGACGGAGGTGGGCGTGGCCCTGATGAGCTGGAGGGCCTGGACTCCAAACTTCATCACGGCCATGATCCCCGGGGGGGACTGCAGCCTTCCGGCCCACCCCAGTTCCCTCCCTACCGAGGAATGATGCCGCCCTTCGTGAGTTCGGATATCTTGTTTGGAGTGGTTGCATTGGAAGATAGAAGTTAGGACTTAGTCTTTGGAGGGGACAGCTGGAATGCAGGGGCCTATGACATAGAGTGGGAATGGGGAGAACGGTAGGTTTAGGGAGCTGGCAGGCTCTTTGACCATCTCTCTGAGCAGCTGCTTTTGGGCCCTTTTGCAGATGTATCCCCCGTATCTCCCATTCCCTCCACCCTATGGACCCCAGGGGCCTTACCGATACCCCACCCCTGATGGGCCCAGGTGAGTAATGCCAGGTCAGGTCTGGGTTTGTGATTGGGGATGGGGGAGCCTATCGGTGGAGGGATGATTTTCTAGCCAGGAGGCTGTCTTGTATGTGGTTATACACCGTGCTATCTTTTACCTTCTATTCCGTTTGCTTTTTCACACACAGCCGTTTTCCCCGTGTGGTAGGCCCCCGGGGCTCAGGGCCGCCAATGCGCCTTATGGAGCCTATGGGTCGGCCCTCCATTCTTAAAGAGGATAATCTCAAAGAGTTTGACCAGCTGGACCAGGAGAACGATGATGGTTGGGCAGGCAAGTTAATTTTGTGTGTGTGTGTGTGTTAATCCTCACCCAAGGATATTTTTTCCCCATTGTTTTTCAGAGAGTGGAAGGGAGAGAGGGAAGGAGGGGTGGAAAGAGAGAGAGATATCTGTGTGAGAGAGACATTGACTGGTTGCCTCCCCTACTTACCCAACTAGAGGGTGGGGGGTAAACCTGCAACTGGGTTATGTGCCTTTGGGAATCGAACCTGGGACCCTTCAGTGTGCAGGCCAACATTCTGACCAATGAGCACACTGGCCAGGGCCAGGTAAATTAATATTAAGGATCAAGCATTTTGGTCTTAAAAGGCAAGATCTGATAAGGAAAAAATACACTGATGGGTAGGGGAGCTATGTGCAGGAAAGCCAAGGACTGAGAATGACAAGACTCCAGTAGGTCCAGACTTCAAAGGGGGAGGGGTGGCATTGGTGGTACAAGTCATCGTATAGCTCCAGACCACTGCCTCTGTCCCAGAAGCTCCCTGAGATTTGAAAGCAGAGTGGTGGGGGTTACTGCTCTTCACATTTCCCCCCAGGGGCTCACGAGGAGGTTGACTACACTGAAAAGCTCAAGTTCAGTGATGAGGAGGACGGACGAGACTCCGATGAAGAGGGAGCTGAGGGCCAGTGAGTTAAGGCCCTCTGGGGAGGAGAGGGGCGGGGCTTAGTTTCTCTCATGCTATACACCCTTAAAGGAGCTGGGTTGCAGCTGATTTTAAATCCACTGTTGTTCTGCTCACAGCAAGGAATCCCAGGCAACTGCTGGGGAGGAACGGCCCCTGGAAGCAGATGGCAGAAAGGGCAACTCCACTGGCAGTGAGCTGCCCCCGCCCAAGATGGCCTGGGCAGAGACCTCTCGGCCTACAGAGACAGAGTCGGGGCCTCCTGCCCCGAAGCCTGCCCCACCCCCACTGCACCGGGGCCCCACTGGGAACTGGGGTCCTCCTGGCGATTACCCAGTGAGTGTCTACAATGAGAGTTTGAGAGGGTCAGTTGTGGCTGATAGTGTCAGCTGCATGATTGAAGGAGCCGTAATTAAGGAAGCTGGAGGGCGGGTCAAAGTGGGCTGCAGGAAGTGGAGAGCTTGGGAGAATCTCTGACAAGATTTGGAGCTTCCCTGTGTTAGGGGAATCTGGGTGAATTGGGGGCTAGAGAGTAAGAACCAGGAGGCCTGGGTGTTTGGACCTCTGAAAGGAGAAAAACAAAAAGATTAGGATGGTGCGTTTGTCCCTACTCAGAGGACATCACCCCAAGGCCTGGTCCTGGCACCTACAACTCTAGACAGTGAGTCAGTCTGCAGAAGAGATCATAAGAAACATAATGACTGACACCTCGCCCGCTGGGTCTGCCCATTGACAGGATCGTGGGGGCCCGCCCTGCAAGCCCCCAGCACCTGAAGATGAGGATGAGGCTTGGCGGCAGCGGCGAAAGCAGTCTTCATCTGAGATCTCCCTGGCCGTGGAGCGGGCCCGGCGGCGACGAGAAGAGGAGGAGCGCCGCATGCAGGAGGAACGTCGGGCAGCCTGTGCGGAGAAGCTCAAGCGACTTGATGAGAAGTTTGGGGCACCTGACAAGCGGCTCAAAGCAGAGCCTGCTGCCCCACCTGCTGCCCCTCCTGCCCCAGCGCCACCACCTGCTGTCCCCAAAGAACTCCCCACACCTTCTGCTCCTTCACCAGCACCAGCCCCAACACCAGAAAAAGAACTGGAAGAGCCAGCACAGGCTCCTCCTGCCCAGTCCAACCCCACTCCAGGTGTGGCTCCATCTCCTGTCCTGGTGAGTGGTGGTGGCAGTACCAGTAGCACCAGCAGTGGCAGCTTCGAAGCCAGCCCAGGTATGGAGATGGGGATAGGTGCTACCAGGTGGCAGATCTCTCCTCTGCTTGGGGCAAAGCTGTGTGTAGGGAGGAAGTGAAATACAAGGCAGTTGTTTGGGCTTATTGGACTGTGTGAGTGAGGGGGAGGTTTTGCTACCTGAATTCCTTAACAGGAAACCTAAACCTACTCTTCATAGCCTCATGTGGAGCAAGACTCTACCGCGTTAGTGTGTTAGTTCACGGGACAGTAATCCCACCAGACCATTGGTTCTGGGGAGGTCATGTTATACATGGGAAGGACTTGCCTTTAGAGAGGGAAGGAGCTAGAGGTGAGAGCTGCAATTGTGGGGGTGTTCATGGAATGTCTGTGATGGGCTAGACCACTCTGATAAGTGTCTTTTCATCAATGCAGTGGAATCCCAACTGCCCTCAAAAGAGGGTCCTGAACCATCAGAAGAGGTTCCTTCTCTTGCCACACCCCCAACCCCAAAGGTGGAACCCAAGGGTGATGGGGTTGGTCCCACCCGGCAGCCCCCCAGTCAGGGCTTGGGCTACCCCAAATATCAGAAGTCGTTACCTCCTCGTTTCCAGCGGCAACAGCAGGTGAGATCAAGTTACTTCCTCTCTTAAGGGCTGCTTTTTTGTCTAGCTCCAATGTTTACACTACCTTTTAGTTACCTCTGGGTCCCTCTACCAGTTCTGGTCCAGGTATATGTCACATTTGTTTTTGTACCAGTTCCTTTTCTGTCTGGGCGGGAGCCCTGATGCCTCTCTTGTCCTCTTCAGGAGCAGCTCTTGAAGCAGCAGCAACAGCAGTGGCAGCAGCATCAACAGGGCTCCACCCCCCCTGCCCCAGTACCCCCATCACCACCACAGCCTGTGACCGTAGGGGCTGTGCCAGCTCCACAGGCTCCCCCTCCCAAGGCCCTGTACCCAGGGGCTCTGGGTCGGCCCCCACCCATGCCTCCGATGAACTTTGATCCCCGCTGGATGATGATTCCTCCTTATGTGGACCCCCGCCTCCTCCAGGGCCGGCCCCCTCTGGACTTCTACCCACCTGGTGTGCATCCCTCTGGTAAGGCCTTCAGTCCTGGGATGTGGGGACCGCACCTTGCTGTGGGGTAAAGGCCCCCAGTGAAGAGGGAAGGCATGGTCTTAACACTGCTGAGGGAGCTCTTTGGGACGAGGATGGGGTTGGGGAGTTAGAAACAGTGGTCTTTCCTTGGCCAGGATTTACTGGGATTGATGGAAGGATTTACAGGGAAGCTGAATGGGTGCCCTGCTTCAGAAGAGCAGGCCAGGCCCAGTCTTCGTGGGAGTGGGCAGTCGAGGAGCTGATGTTGTCAGGGGAGGTAGGTGCCTTTTGGGCTGGAGAGCCTGTCACCTGAGAAAGGGTTGTCGTTGCCTCAGGCCTTGTTCCCCGGGAGCGCTCAGACAGTGGAGGCTCAAGCTCAGAGCCATTTGAGCGCCATGCAGGCCCCCTCTTACGGGATCGGGGCACCCCACCAGTGGATGCAAAGCTGGCCTGGGTAGGAGATGTCTTCACTACCACACCCGCTGACCCTCGCCCGCTTACCTCACCACTGCGACAGGCTGCCGATGAGGAGGACAAGGGGATGAGGTGAGTGAGCAGTGAGTGTAATGGGTGAGTTCCTGGTGGAAGGACCTAGGCTAGGAGGAAAGGTACTGGGGTTATTGGTGAGGTGCTGGGGATATACATGGCAGGAGTGTCCGAGTTCTGTTTCCCCACCCAGTTCCAGTTGTCCTCATCCTGAGATGTTCTTTTCTGTCTCCCTTTTCAGGAGTGAAACCCCTCCAGTGCCTCCCCCACCACCCTATCTGGCCACTTATCCCGGCTTTCCTGAGAATGGAGCCCCTGGGCCCCCCCTCCCTCACTTCCCTCTGGAGGAGCCAACTGCCCCAGGGCCCCGCCCACTACCCTGGCCCCCAGGCAATGACGAGGCAGCCAAGATACAAGCTTCACCTCCCAAGAAGGAGACCCCCAAGGAGGAAACTCCACAGCTAACAGGGCCAGAAGCCAACCGAAAGCCGCCCCGAGGAGTTGGAGGCCAAGGCCCCCCGCCAGCTCGCAGAGAGAGCCGCACTGAGACCCGCTGGGGCCCGCGCCCAGGCAGCAGTAGGCGTGGAGGCCCTCTAGAGGAGCCAGGGGCCCCTCCCCGCCGCGCTGGGCCGATAAAGAAACCCCCACCTCCTACAAAAATCCAGGAGCTGCCTCCCAAGCCCCCCGAACAAGGGAATGAAACCCTCAAGGCCCCAAAGCCAGACCCACTCAAGACAGCAAAGGGGAAGATGGGGGGCCCCAAGGAGACTCCACCTAGTGGGAACCTTTCCCCAGCCCCGAGGCTTCGGAGGGACTATTCCTATGAAAGAGTGGGTCCTACCTCCTGCCGTGGTCGGGGACGAGGCGAGTATTTTGCCAGAGGGAGAGGTTTCCGGGGGACATACGGGGGTCGAGGACGGGGAGGCCGAAGCCGAGAGTTCCGCAGTTACCGAGAGTTTCGTGGAGATGATGGGCGTGCAGGTGGGGCAGGGGGACCCAATCACCCCCCTGCTCCCCGAGGCCGCACTGCCAGTGAGACACGAAGTGAGGGTTCCGAGTATGAAGAAATCCCCAAGCGGCGCCGGCAACGGGGCTCAGAAACAGGCAGCGAGACCCATGAGAGTGATCTGGCCCCTTCGGACAAGGAAGCCCCCCCACCCAAGGAAGGTGTACTCACCCAGGTCCCTCTTGCTCCCCCACCGTCAGGAGCTCCTCCTTCACCAGCCCCAGCCCGTTTTTCTACTGCCCGAGGTGGGCGTGTCTTCACTCCCAGAGGGGTGCCATCACGCCGAGGCCGAGGTGGGGGGCGGCCCCCTCCATCCATTTGCCCAAGCTGGACCCCTCCAGCCAAGTCTCTGGCCCCCAAGAAGCCTCCAGCTGGTCCTTTGCCAAGTAAGGAGCCTTTGAAAGAGAAGTTGATTCCAGGGGCTCTGTCCCCCATGGCCCGAGGAGGCAGCGGTGCAGGCAGCAACCTGGGCATAGCTGTGGAAGATGGGGAGCGGCCCCGAAGGAGGCGTCACGGGAGGGCTCAGCAGCAGGACAAACCACCCCGGTTTCGGAGGCTGAAACAGGAACGGGAGAGTGCCGCCCGAGGGGCCGAGGGCAGGCGCTCTTCCCCAGCCCTTCCATCCTCCACACCTGGATCAGAGGAGGCCCTCTCAACAGTGGCGCTTCCCCCACCACCTCGCCGGGCAGCTGCCAAGTCTCCTGATCTATCAAACCAGAACTCAGACCAGGCCAATGAGGAGTGGGAGACTGCATCCGAAAGCAGCGACTTTGCCAGTGAGCGCCGGGGGGACAAGGAGGCTCCTCCACCAGCACTGCTGACCCCCAAAATTGTGGGAACTCCTGGGGGCGGGGGCAGCGGAGCTGGACCAGGCATTACAACCATGTCGCGTGGAGACCTGAGCCAGAGAGCCAAGGATCTGAGCAAGCGGAGCTTCTCAAGTCAGCGGCCAGGCATGGAGAGGCAGAACCGGCGCCCAGGCCCCAGCAGCAAGGCAGGCAGCGGGGGAGGAGCTGGAGGAGGTCCTGGAGGCAGGACTGGCCCAGGGCGAGGGGACAAGAGAAGTTGGCCCTCTCCCAAGAACCGAAGGTGGGTAGAGACAGGCTCAATGTGTTCTTAAGCTTAAGAAATTGAGGGAGGGGAGGAGACCTGAGGGAAAGTAAGGGTGGGTGCAGTGGAGTTTGGAGACCTGGGGCTGTTAGGAAGGCACCAGGAAGTCCTCTCTGCCTGAAGGAGCTGGGGTGTAGTGGATAGAGTCAGGAACACCCACCCAGTCCCATCCTCATCCACCCTGTACATCTGAACACACAATTCCTTAGAAATGCCGGAAAACTGCATTTGCACAGGGAAGAGAGAGGCTTAAAGAGGGTACTGGAGGGGAAGGGTAACAGTTTGGGGAATACTGGAGCTGGTCTGTTTTCTTCAGCCGCCCTCCAGAGGAGCGCCCCGCAGGGCTCCCTCTGCCTCCCCCACCCCCGAGCAGTTCTGCTGTCTTCCGCCTGGACCGGGTGATCCACAGCAACCCTGCTGGCATCCAACAGGCCCTGGCCCAGCTCAGCAGCCGCCAGGGGAGTGCAGCTGTACCAGGGGGGCACCCAAGGCCCAAGCCTGGGCCTCCCCTAACCCCTCAAGGCCCCTCCCCTCGGCCCCCAATCCTCTATGACCCTCAGAGGGCCAGCAACAACAGCATTGGCATCGGTTCGGGTAAGCTGGAGGTGCTACGGCTGGGACTGTCTACATCCCCAGAGGCAGGCGTTGAAGGGGGAAGGGTCTGGCTTGGGGACCCTGGTTGCTGGTGTGTGCACTGAGAGGCATGGGAGGATTGGGATGTGGGGTAAGGAGGAAAGAGGAAGGTCAGTCACAGTGAGGCTGGTACTGACAGATTTCCCCTTTTCCCCAGACCTCCACTTCGAGGAGCCAGGGCCGATGGTGAGGGGGGTGGGCGGAACTCCCCAGGATGCTGCCGGGGTTAATCCTTTTCCCCCCAAAAGGCGGGAGCGGCCTCCCAGAAAACCGGAGCTGCTGCAGGAGGTGAGGGATGGGGCTTGAGATTGTGCTTCACTGCTCGGTCCAAGGGCTCTCTTACAGTTTCTTCATTCTTTCCTGTTCTCGCCCCGAATTGTCAGCTTCGGTCACTGCATGCCACCTACGTGTCCCTATCCCTCCTTACCCACACCTCACTGTCCCAGTGCTTTGCATTCCCCAGTTCCCAGTTCATTCATGTTTTGCCTCTGGCCTTTCTCACCTTTAGGAATCTTTGCCACCTTCTCATAGCTCTGGATTCTTGGGCCGCAAACCTGAGGGCCCAGTCCCTCACGGAGAGTCTAGAGATGCAGGGACAGAGGCCCTGACCCCTCACATTTGGAATCGTTTACATACTGGTGAGTTAAACATAAAACTGAGGGGCAGGAAGGGCCGTGAGAGCCAGACGGGCCACAGCAGTGTCCTCAGCCTCTCGTCTGTCGGTGGTCTTCCCAGCCACTAGTCGGAAGAGTTATCGGCCTGGCCCCATGGAGCCCTGGATGGAGCCCCTGAGTCCTTTTGAGGATGTGGCTGCCACGGAGGTGAGTGGGGCCAGGAGGGGAGTGTCTGAGGTGGGTTTTTTCCAGCGCTGGCCATACGTCCCTGCCTGCTCTGGGTCGGGTCTGGGGTTGTTCCCTTACATAGTTTCTCCTTTCTTCAGAGTGTGTGTGTGTGTGTGTGTGTGTGTGTGTGTGTGTGTGTACGTGTACACCATTCAGGGCTTGGGGTGCTTCCTGCCCTCCCTAACTAACCCTTCTCCACTCCTCTCAGATGAGTCAGTCTGACAGTGGGGTGGACCTGAGTGGGGATTCTCAGGTATCGTCAGGTCCCTGCAGCCAGCGAAGTTCCCCTGATGGAGGACTCAAGGGGGCACCAGAGGGGGCCCCCAAGCGGCCTGGAGGCCCCTCACCCCTGAATGCTGTTCCTGGTGAGGGTCCACCTGGCTCTGAACCCTCTGAACCTCCTAGGAGACGGCCACTTGCCCCCCCTGATGGGGACAGAAAGGTAAAAGGTCAAAAATGGCTATGAGGAATGTTTCTGGGACTCCGGCTGTGGCTCTCTTTGTCTCCCCTTCTGTGTGTCCTGGGGATTCCCTTATTTGGGCTTCAGTTTCCTTCCCCCAACCCCACTTTACTGTGTTCCCCAACCCAGGAACTGCCCCGGGAGCAGCCTCTGCCCCCTGGTCCCATTGGCACAGAACGACTGCAGCATGCAGACCGAGGCCCGGAGCCTGGCTCCCTGCGGCCAACCCGTCGGCCCGGTCCCCCGGGCCAGTTTGGCACCAGTGACAAGGTCTGCATGGGCCAGATCTGGGGATCTGGGGCTGAGTGGAGAGAAGGGAAGGACTGGTGGTGGGACATGGAGGACACACCTGAATCATGGGACAACCTTCCCTGCCTCATGATCACAGGACTCAGACTTGCGCCTAGTGGTGGGAGACAGTTTAAAAGCAGAGAAAGAGCTAACGGCATCCGTCACTGAGGTGCGTGGGGGAGTTGGGTGGCAAGGTCTTCTATTTCTGGAGAAGACCCAGAGAGCCCTCTTGACTAGTCTGCTCTTCCCCAGGCCATTCCCATATCCCGAGACTGGGAGCTGCGCCCTAGTGCTTCTGCCTCTGCTGAGCCACAATCACAACCCAGGAGCCTGGGGCCTGGGCACTGTGGCCCAGAGCCCAGCTCCACAGGCCAGCGCATGTATCCTGAGATCTTCTATGGCAGCCCTGGGCCTCCCGGCTCGCAGGTAGGCCCGCCTTCCTGTCCCACAACCCTGTTCTGCCTGCTGTCTCTTACAGTAAAGCCTTTCCAGTCTGCACAGTTGTAAACTTTTTTTGTTGTTTCATTTCTCTCCTTGCTTTTACTGTAGGTGGTGGGGTGGGTGAGCTTTTCTTGACCAGAGTAAATGGAGTTAGTCCAGCTTTGCTTTTCTGTAGGTTTCAGGGGGAGCCATAGACTCTCAGTTACATCCCAGCAATGGAGGCTTCCGCTCTGGGACACCAGTGCACACTTACAGGTAAGACTAGATGCCTGTGGGTGTCAGAAGGAAATGTTTCAGGGGAGAGGGAGGCTGGGGACATTTCTAGGTACTAAAGGCTAATGGACTTAAGGAGGTGCTCAGACTAAAGGAGTAAATGATTCTGGCTCTCTGACACCTTTCTTCCCTGTTGCCCCAATGTCTTTGCAGGTCACAGCCCCTGTACCTCCCCCCGGGCCCAGCACCCCCCTCAGCACTGCTCTCAGGAGTGGCTGTCAAGGGCCAGTTTCTGGATTTCTCAGCACTGCAAGCAGCGGAGCTGGGGAAGTTTCCAGCTGGAGTTCTCTACCCTCCACCTTCCTTCCTCTACTCTCCAGCCTTCTGCCCCAGCCCTCTGCCTGACCCACCCTTGCTTCAGGTAAGAGGTGGGCAGGTGCTGGGCTTAGGGAGTTAGGGGTGGAGAAGAGTGATTTGTGGGAGTTGACATACTTCTTCCCATTGCCCAACAGGTGCGCCAGGATCTGCCATCCCCCTCAGATTTTTATTCTACTCCTCTGCAGCCTGGTGGCCAGAGTGGCTTCCTCCCCTCGGGGGCTGCCCAGCAGGTACTTTTTATCTGTTTACTTCCCCTTCAGTCTCTCTCTGTCCAGCCTCTGGCTTTTTAAAATGGTTTTGACTCTAGCTCAGGTTTTCTGACATTTCTTTCTGCCCCCAACACAGACCCATATTTCTTGTTACAGATCCTTCTACCCTTGATGGACTCGCAGCTGCCTGTGGTGAACTTTGGCTCCCTGCCGCCAGTGCCGCCTCCTGCCCCACCCCCCCTTTCTCTGTTACCTGTGGGCCCCGCTCTGCAGCCCCCCAGTTTGGCTGTGCGGCCCCCACCTGCTCCTCGGGTGCTGCCTTCACCTGCCAGGCCCTTCCCCCCTAGCTTGGGGCGAGCAGAGGTAAGGTACAGGAACTGTGGTAGTGCTAGGCAACTCCAAGAGTTAAGGGTAGGGGTTCATGATCTGAAGGTGAATGGGTTGAGAGACAGGAGGCTCATGAGTTTTTTTTCTTTTCCTTCAGCTTCACCCAGTAGAACTAAAGCCGTTCCAGGATTATCGAAAACTGAGCAGCAACCTTGGGGGACCCGGGTCATCATGTACTCTGCCAGCTGGAAGGCAAGAGAAGCGACTGGGAATACAGACTGCCCAGCCCCAAGGCCTTCAGCTCTCCTTAAACACTGTTCCTCCTCTAGGTCTTTCTCTGGCCTCAGTTCCCGTCTCAAAGCCACACCCTCCACCTACAGCGGTGTCTTCCGCACCCAGCACATTGACCTTCACCAGCAGGTCAGAAGCCCCCAGCCCCCATATCCCCAAGTCTGAATTCTCGTGTTACCACCCGAAGCTGCCCTTCTATTCCTGACCTCCCAGTATGAATGGAGCCCTACTTCCTCTTTCACATGTCCCCCCCCCCCCCCCCCCCAGGCCTCCCTGCCTGATGCCCTACGCTGGATGCCGAAGCCCTGGGAGCAGACAGGGCCACCTTCCCGAGAAGGGTCTTCCCGACGGGCAGAAGAGCCTGGGTCCCGAGGGGACAAGGAGCCTAGGTTGCCTCCACCTCGCTGAGGGAGTTCCCCTTGCCCCTAATCCCCCCAGGCCTTGTATATAGATTATAAATATATAAGGGGAAAGGGGTGGGTGGGAGGGGTTGTGGGGCTGAGGCCTCGCTTCCCCTCCTCCCTGCTCCCCTGGTCCCCCATCCCTGGGGCCATTTGTTTAAAAAAATAATAAAAGAATTTAAAAAATATTTCCAAAATGATTTGGGGCAGGTTGGTTGCTTGTGATCTCATGTGTCCTATACAATACAGTGCCTGCCAAGTAATCTGTAGAGTGGGTTCAGTCAGGGAACTAATTATTACTTAACTTCAGTGACTTTCCTAACTCCCAACTTCATTTTATTCTATCTTCAAGTGTTAGAGCCGGGCTGATAGGCAAACCTGCTTCTTGTGCCAGCCATAGTCCGCTGCTTACCAGTCTGCAGCCAATAGCTGGGCTGGTCCCATAGAGCTTCCCTCATGTATCTGGGGCCTTGGTGGAGCATTTGGACTTGTCATGTAACTCCTCCAGCTAGATGTTCTAGGAGTCATCAGATCTCTTAGGCCCATGAGCCAGTGTTCCAGACCCCCGTGGGATATGCAAAGCTTATGGTCTTTTGAATGTGTCTGCCATTTCCTCTTGGCCTAGCACTAAGCTAAAGTGAGGGGAGGACAGCACCTGCATCTCAAAGGCAGAAACAGGATTCGTAGCCGTGTCTACCACTTTGCTCCCATCTACAAACAGTGCCTCTATAGCTGTCATGGGCTATGTTCCACCACATGAGCAGTGGGCTCCTTGAACTGGGTAGGCAAATTCTAGCACTGGTCAGTCTTGGTTGAGCTGTCTGGCTGCTGCTGCTTGGGAAATGGGTTTTTACTGGACAGTTTCAAAGTCCTATCCTAGCATGCACCTGGAATAGGTTTCTTCCATCTCATAACTGGTATTTACATTAAAGTGTGCTACATGAACAGTAAAACGTGGTGTACATCTATCTGCTCATGGCAACATGTCCAAAGTTGTCTGGTATAGTGGGTTTCTAGGGATTATTCCATTTTAAAAGTCAACTTCAGAGATTTAAGGGGCCCAGACTATGTAATGAACACAATATACAGACAAAAGGGCCAGGAAAATCTGACTTTTATTTCTTAAATACTGTGAAGGAAGAGGAGGGAAATGGTCCCCTGACGAGGGAGGGGCAAAGAGCTAAGGATCCTCAGCAAAGGCCCGGTGGGCACTAGGGAAGCGCTGGGGGCTATAGTTGGGATCTTCCTGCAGTCGCTTCTGTATATCAGCCCGGAGCTAGAAAGAGAACAAGCAGGTTGGAGGGCATTGGCCAAGGCTCTAGGATCCCAACAAACACGCAAGGCCATCCCTCAAGAGCTAACACTTTCCCACCAGCTAACATTGTCAGTAGCCCAGTAAGGTATCACTGAGCCTTCCCAGATGCCACTAGGGAAAAAGACCTTTTACATC
This sequence comes from Corynorhinus townsendii, assembly GCA_026230045.1. Classification (NCBI taxonomy): domain Eukaryota; kingdom Metazoa; phylum Chordata; class Mammalia; order Chiroptera; family Vespertilionidae; genus Corynorhinus; species Corynorhinus townsendii. The sequence continues at coordinate 98,425,162 of JAPDVU010000004.1, read as the reverse complement.
AAGTGGTAGCCACAGACTAACCAGTTCATCTCTGAAGGAATGTGGGGAAGAGGGACCCTAGCCCAACCCCTCCCACTAGACCATCCCTATTCTGCTTCAAGGTGGGGGCACCTGCTGCCTGTAGCTCTCCTGAACCTCTGGTGCCTCCAGGTCCCGGCTCAGGCTCTCAGGGCTCGTCAGGGGCCGAGCTCCGGCTGCCTTAGCTGCCCGGCTCACGGCCTCTGAGAGAAGCAGCTGGGGGCCCTCACCCTGCATTGTCTGGGGGACGGGGTTGGGAGGGAAAAGAGGATCAACGTCAGATCCAGTGCCACCACCCAGCTCACCCTTTCCATGAGTCAACCAATATCCATGCCAGGAGAAAGAAGGGAAATAGTCCCATGTGTTTTAACAGCAGAAGTGCTGACTTAATATTGTTTGGCTCTGGCCAAAAACAGCATTTGAATGTGTTGGACTCGCTCTTCAAAGCTATCTGGTCCTTAAGAGGAAAGCCACGGTAAGGAAACTGGGCCCTAGTCAGGGATTAGGGAGCTTCGGGTGACAGGGCTGCTGGCAAAAAGACTAATGGGGCAGCCATGAGCAAGTCTTGAGTCCCACAAAGGTTTCCTCAATTAAATGAGGGGGCTAAACTAGAACTCCCTCCTTCCAGCTCAGTTTGATTCTAAGCATGACGGGAATTTGGATAAAGAGGGATCCTCAGGGAAGAGGCAAACCCACCTTGCGTCTCTTGGCAGGCATACCACTGAGGTAGGCATCGCTCAGGGGAGGCTGGGGTTTCACCTTCCGCTGGCTCTGAATGTCCTGCTGGATAATAGGGACCCACTCCTGGGGAAGAAAATGATTAGGAAGTCATTGCCACAACTTTAAGCTGCCTCAGCCCACTGATCACCTGACACTTACTGGGGGGACTGCAGCTGCCCAAGGTTCTGTCTCAGCTGAAGCTCCATCCTGTTCCTCTTGAGAGCCCCCTTCAGGGGCAGGAGGTGGGCCTCGGGACATAGCCTCTTCTGCTGTTGTTCCCGGGGCTGGGGAAGCATTCTCCCGCTGCAGGTCAGACAACAAGAAGAGCCAGAGTTCTCAACCCACAGACCTTTCACCCCCATTCCTCCACTCAGTCTTCTGGTCCCTCAACCTCTCTCTGGTACCTGAGGCTCAGGGGAAGTTCTCTCTGATCCCTGAACTTCCATTGGCTCCTCAGAAAGTGGCTGTGAAATTGGACAGAGGAGAAGACAGAAAGCCCTCTTAAATCTCTCCAGCTCCCTGCAGTCCCCAGATCCCACAGCGCATCATCAGGGCCTTTACCTGTGGGGGGTCACCAATCCTGCGGACATATCTGAGGATGGCATCTGGGCCCACAGGCATATGCTCCAGCACTACCTGAAGCCTCAGTCCCATCATAGTGGTCAGCCAGCTCACCAAGGATGGGTTCACCCCACGAGACATGCGACGCTGAGGGTCAGAAAGCAGACTCAAACACAAAACCCTCAACCAGCTTTTGAAAGGTATCAAAGGGTAAAGCATGGCAGTTTGGAGAAGAAAAATAAAACTGCAGGATACCAAAGAAAATGGAAACCTGAGGAAACAAAAGGCTGGGGGATCTGGGCGGGGTGGTGCTCACAATTCGGCCATTGATGACAGCAGCTAGCTCCATCTGCTGTCCCCCCAAGCAGTGCAGGTTCAGAGCCAGGCACTCAAACAGGCCCTGGTTACACAACTCCAGCAAACGGGCCCCAAATCCACTGTCTGTGGGCAAGACAAGGAGGGAGTGCTGGCTCTGCAGCCCTGCACACTACCACACCATGCTCCCCCCGACCCAGCTGGCCTGACCTGTGCAGTGCAGAACGTGAGCTGCAATGCTATTGAACTGCTCCTGCAGAAATTCCAGATTCGTCCGTATGATGTCCACACCTGGCTGAACCTGCACCAAAGACTGAGAGACAAAACAGAGAACCAAAAATCAGAAATCCCAAGACACTGGGAATCGAGGAGGAGGCAGGAGGAACAGAAGCTATCCTACCAGACTCGAGAGGATGGGATGGGGAAGGGTTACTCACAAAACTCTCCCGAACGTATTCTTCTAGCCCAGTGATCAATGTGTGAGTTGCCATCTATGGGGGACACACGGACACACACACACACACACAGAGAGCACAAGTTTAGATTCAAGTCTCAGTCCTCAAAACACTTCCTCCTCCACCCCCAAGACCAGGACTGCTTGGGCTGGGATAGTCACAGTTTAGGTGACAGATAACACTGAGTCAGGAATTAAGTACTGAAGGTGAGGAGGAGGAGAGCTCTGGGACCCAGGCCTTCATTTACCCGGATGTTACCAGCTGTGGGCTCCTGGCCACCCAGGTAGTGCTGGTGAAAGAAGGATCGCAGCTGGGGCTGGAGCCGCTGCAGTGGCTGGAAATGCCCATGGAGAAGCATCACCACATCCACCATGGAGAAATTCTGGCACAGAAGAGAGAGCAGGGCCCCAAAGAACCCTGTGGACAGGGGCAGAAGTTAACAATTTCTTTATCACCTGACCTACCCATCCACCCCAGCCCATCACCCCCATCCCACCTTAGCAATACTCCTAAACACAGATCATCTACCTTCCCCTGGCTGCCCTTGCCTGGAGAAGACCAAGGCGCCCCCCATGCTCACCAAGAGCCCCATCAGCCCCAGGCTCAAAGATGTTGCTGGACCCACTGAGGCGCTGTATGAAAGCGGCGATGCTTTCACTGCTGCCGGCCCGAGCCCCTAGGGAGCCCAGCAGAGAGCTCAGCACTCCCTGCACCACCGACGTAAAAAACTCCGGGGACAGGCTTTCAGGACCCAGGCCTCCAGGACTCCCTGCACCACCAGAAGGGGACCCTGGTGGGGGCATGGTCTGCTGCTCCGGGGCCAGAGGTGGAGGTGGGGGGGGTGGGGGGGGCGGAGGGGCCGTCTGTGTTGCCTGACAAACAGAGAAGACATAAAGAACAGAAGATGAGGTAAGGATGGGTATAAGGACATAAAATGGCATCAGGAGGGTACGAACCAGAGAAGTTTGGAAAATGGGGGGCTCTACTCTACTCAACTCCTTATAGCAGAACATGCATGGGCAGTACTGAGCAGCAGAGGGAGGCCAAGCAGCCGCCTCTCCCCCTCTCAATGAGTTAGGTCAGAAAGCAGTGACATGCATGCTCCAAGCCCCGTTTCCTCATCTCCAAAATGGGGGACTCAGAATCAGTGGATCCCCAGGGCTCCTTCCCAGTGGTGATATAATGGCAACAAGACATCAGTGCCTGGCTGGGCAAAGAGAGGACGAGCGAAGAACAAGCCAGCCACTCACCTGCAAGAAGTCAGTCATGCCCTGGAGAAAGGCAGGGACACCAGGCATTGCCACGGTGATGGTGGGAGAAGCCATGCCAGGACCTCCAGCACCTGGCCCTGAGGGCCCCAGCAGGTTCCCCAGGAGCTGAGAGAACTGTACATCTGTGGTGGAGGGTTGAGGGGGTGGAGGCTGGGTGGGGCCCCCTGGGGCAGGGCCAGCTGTGGTGGCTGTGTTGGTGGTGCCAGCACTGGCTGACGCAGTGGCAGGGGCTGAAGGTGGAGCCATTCCTGGGGTCCCCTGAGCTGTAGGGGACCAAAAGCAGCAAGGTGAGATCTAAAAAGAAACACGACCCCACAGCACCTCCACTCGTCCTCTAGCAGGAAGGTAGGACAAGGAACTCCAGCAAGAACTGGGAACCACCAGGGAGGTCAGGGAGGGAGGGTCGGCCTTCAGAGCCACGGAAATCGCTGAAGTGTGCGGGAAGAATGAGGACTCACCCACAAGGACAGGCTGCATAAGAAGCTGCCCTACAAGGCCGCTCACCATCTGGGCCAAAGAGGCATTGGTACCCAGACCAGCACCCTGCTGAGAGAGAGGGGCTTTTGGCCCTGCCCTTTCCATGCAGCACCAGACTCCCTCCCCAGGTACCCCTAACAAAACTCTCCCACCCTTACTCACCAGAGTCCCCGAGACTGGGGGCCCCCCAGGATGGGAAGGCCGAGCCTGTGGAGGTGTGGGCCGGGCAATCACCACCCGGGTCGGGGCTGCCGGGAAACCTGGCACCTGCTGTCCTGTGCATGGCACAGGGGAGAGACCAAATAGGGCTGAGGGCCAGGCCCATGCTTGCCAGCCAACAACACCCACCACCATGGACCATGGCCCTCCTCCCAGGCCTCCCTTTCCAGGTCATTACCTGTGGCCGCGGAGGCAACAGCTGCCACCATGGCCTGATGAGTGATCTGGTGGGCGACGGCGTGCATGAACTCAGGGGGCAGGGAGGGCAGCTGGATGAGGGTGGAGCCTGGGGGGCGGGTCTGATGTAACCTTGAACCTGGACCCCTTCAACCCACCCAATTGGCCCTACCCCTTCTCTACCCAGAGCTCAGCCTGCTCTGAAGCCCTCACTCTTACCCAGGGTCTGGCCATGACCAGGGGGTCCCAAGGGGCCAGTGGGAGCACTCGGAACTCCACCAGGTTGTGTGCCAGAATCTGGGAAGGAAGACAGACAGTGGTCCTGAGACAAGTGGGGCCAAGGCCTAACTGTATCCTCCTGAGATGGGAGTCCTTCAGGCCCCCATTCCCCACCTAGAATACCTGCCTGCCTTTCCCACCATCTAGATGGGGAGGAGGTGCTCCCTTCTCCATGTAAACAAATTTCCAAGGACAAGCAGTCCCTGCTCCCCGCTACCCTACCCCTGCCACACACACACGCGCGCACACACACACATACACACACACCTGCTCTGACCTCTCTGCTACGAGCAGCAGCCCTGGCCTCCCCCTTCCTCACCCTCACACCCTCACACCAACCCTAACTCACCTTGAATGTTCATGTGCATCATGACTACGGGTTCCACGCTCTGGTGGGAAATCCGGATGACCCTTGGGTGGCTGGCGGTTGGGGGAGGAGCCGGCCCTGGGGGAGGCGCCCCCTCAGTTGACTCGACAGTGGCAGAAGAGGGAGCCAGGGGTGAGGCCTGCCCTGGACCAGGGGGAGATGCCTCCGCACTGGGAGTCGGGGGGGGCCGAGTCCCATTCCCAGTCATGGTCACAGTGGTCCCCACATTGATCTGGAGCAGACAGACAAGTGGGACAGGTGTGAGAAAAACACAAGAGGCTAACCCAGAGCACCACTCCATGATGTATTTCTAAAATCTCCCTTATCCTTCATCATCCGTTTTCAAAGCCTCCTCTCCTCCTAACTTCCTTCAAGTCCAGTAACTATCCTGGGTCATTCCACCAATAGCCCTCCATTCTTCCTCGGGCCAGGCTGGTCCAACCCACCTGGATGGGGATGGCTGCCTGCTGGAGCACCATGGGGGTGGTGTAGTGAGACATAGGCCGGACCACATGCAGGTGTCGAGGGGGTGCACAGGCCAGATTGCAGCGCAAGTCAGACAGTGCCACAAAGGTGTTGCCCAGCAGCCGCAGGCTCTCCCCCACCAGGTTGATCAAGCGCTGGTCTTCCTCCCGGCCCTCTTGCTATAGCCCCAGGCCAAAGGCAAGGGGGAAAAGAAAAACACAAAAGACAGAAAACATCAGGCTGGAATCCACCTGACTAAGCAAAGCAACACCTGAGAATATCACACCCTAAACCTTTAGTTGTAGCCTTGGAAGCTTCTGCAGAGACCAAGTCTTTGGAAAATTCTATTGAATACAGTTTCCTATTAAAACAGACCTTAGAGTGAATTAATGTTATCATCTACTAATCTCCCTTACTTTATAAACTTGCTAGCCCTAGCTGGTTTGGCTCAGTGGATAGAGCGCCAGCCTGTGGACCAAAGGATCCCGGGGTTCAATTCTGGTCAAGGGCACATACCTTGCTTACAGGCTCCTCCCTGGCCTGGGCCCTGGTCGGGGCTTATGCAGGAGGCAACCAATTGATGTGTTTCTCTCACATCAATGTTCCTGTCTTTCTCTCTCTCTCCCACTCTAAAAATTAATGGAAATATATCCTGGGGCCCTGGCCAATTTAGCTCAGTGGATGGAGCATCGGCGTTCAGGGAGAAGGGTGCCAGGTTCAATTCTGGTCAAGGGCACATGCCTAGGTTGCAGGTTCGATCCCAAGTGGGGGGGAGGGGGGGTGCGAGAGGAAGCCGATCGGTGGTTCTCTCTCATCATTGATGTTTCTGTCTCTCTCTCCCTCTCCCTAAAAATAAATAAGTCAACAAAACAACTCAGGGGACAGAGGGATACAGAGAGAGTGAGTACTGCAAAGACGATCACCTATCCTAAAAGGGAGGGGAAGATCACTTACTTACAAATCTAGGGAGAAATCATCATCTTGCAGACAATATCTTTGTGGGGAGAAGGGGATGTGTGTGTCAGCCTGTTCCACCTGGGGAGAACTGGGGTGAGGGGGTGGGCGGGCTCACGTTGTTGTTGTAGTCCGTGCTGGCAGCAGCACCCAGAACCTCATAGTAGCGCTGCAGGAAGGGATGAAGGCGGCTCTCAAGTCGCTGGAGCTCCTGGAGCACCTCGATGTACTCCGCAGGGGAAGGATGGCTGTGGGCAACCCCAAGAGGCAGTGAGCCAAGGCTTTCCTCAGTTTCCCACCTCACAGTTGACAGGGAACACATCTGCTCTCTCTCCTGGCCTCCCAGAACCTAGCCCAATCCCTTCCTGGACTAGCAGAGCCTGTTCTTTATCCCCACCCATGGGAAGATGGGGAGAGGAAGATAAACTGCTTCCACCCTCCTTACTGCACAGGCTGCACCTACAAGGGCAAGATGCTGGCTCTATTAAAAGATGGGGCCTCTGTGAACTCAGGAGAGAGAATCTTATCAGGAAGCACCATCTGATTTTCCTTGCCCCGGGGAGAACAGTGCAGCTCAGTTGCCCAGTCCTAACCTCCTTTACCTACTCCAGAGCCCCTCCTTGACCACAACCACCTCCACATAAGACCTCCGAGAAATCCCTCCTTCCCCATCACACCTGTCCTGTTCCTCATCCTCCACTCAGGATCCCAAACCCCTCCCAAAGTGCCCTCCATCTCTCACTTGGGTGCATTTGTCTCTGGGACAGGTGTTGGGCCCGCTGGGGCTGGGCCAGGAGTCAGCTCCGGGCTCTGGGCTGGGGCACGCTCCTCCACTTCTGCCTCCATGGGCTCCCGAGAAGGCGCTTCGCTTTCACCCGGATCTGATGGCTGAGAGCTCAAGGCTCCTGGTTCCTGGGCCACAGTCGGTATCTGTGCAGGCGGCTGACTGGGCTGTACTTGGGGCCCCCCTCGACACTGAAGTGGGGGAGAGTCAGGGTGAGCCTGCTGCAAAGAACTGCTAGGTCAAAGGAGCATGAGTGGACAAAGTGCTCTGGAGGCAAGGCTTTGCATCTGTATGTCGGACTACCTAGCAACCACTGTAAGACTGACAAGTCGGAGGCTTAATAAATACCTGAAATTCTTGCAAATGAATTACTAACAGAAAGTAGAGATTATGGTTTCCTAACCTTCAGAAGAAAAAAAGCCACAGGTTGCAGACACAGCACAAACTGATGAAATTTGGACATTTCAGTATCAAATATCATAATTAAGAAATATCATAATTAAGACATTTCAGTATCAAATATCATAATTAAGAAATTTGGATATTTCAGTATCAAATATCACACTTGGCCGGTGTGGCTCAGTTGGCCGAGCGTCGACCCACACACCCAGAGGTCCCTGGTTGATTCCCGGGTTGCGGGCTCAATCCCCAGTAAGGGGCATGCAGGAGGTAGCCGATTGATGGTTCTCTCTCATTAATGTTTCTCTTCCTCACTTCTCCCTTCCTCTGTCTCTCTAAAGTCAACAAAAACATGTTTTAAAAAAGAAAGTAATTAAAGGCCCTGGCCGGATAGTTCAGTTGGTTAGAGAAACCTTCCAATACATCAAGGTTGGGGGTTTGATCCCCAGTCAGGGGACATGTAAGAATCAATCAACAAATGTATAAATAAGTGGACCAACAAAATGATGTCTCTCTCCCTCTCCCCTTTCCGCTCTCTAAAATCAATAAATAAAAGTTAAAAAGAGTTATAAAGTATGAAATCCTTTTTTAATTGAAAAAAAAAATGCCACGAGAGTTATCTGACAAGTGTAAAACAAACTTCCCAGACACCAGTCACCAAGAGGATTGGCAGGGACAAGATAGCCTCATAATTTTTTCTGCCCAAAGAATGAAGACTGGAGAGAACAGACCAGATTAGAAAGGAAGCGACCAAAAAAAAGAAAAGGAAAAAAACAAAAAAATGAAAGGAACTGGCCAGTCATGCTTTCACTCCCAGGCTGAGACAAGGGGTAAGGAAGATAGGAAGAGAGTGACAGACCACTTACCTCCATCCGGGATAGTAAGGTCTGTATATCTCTGATCATGTGCTGAGCCATCACCAGTCGTACCCGGGGTTCACTCTATGAGAGAGAGAGAGTTAGGGCAAGTCTGAAATAAAGCCATGAGCTCCAGAGCCTACTGAAACAGGTCCCAGCATCTCCTCAGCCAAGTCCAATCCCACCTCATGGCCTCCTTCTCCCAGATCCCCTTCCCTGACCCTCCTAGGCCCCGTGATACCTGAACTGGGGCTTGCTCCATGTTGATGTGAACATCCACAGCAGAGCCGTCACTCTGGGGAAAGGGTAAGGGAAGTTGCTCTGGGAGAAGCCAAATACTAAGGCCCCCACATTTCCAATTCATTCTCTGGAGACACATCCTTTTCTCACATCTGAGGCCATTAGTAGACTACAGGGCCTTCCAAACCCAATCTAAATACTGAGCTCTTGGCTGCTACCACAACCAAAACTATCCTTCACCACAAAAACCACCCCAGGTGGAACACAAGCTTACAGGAAGATTGAAGGTTCCAACCATGACATAGCTGTTGGCATTCCGGTCATGAACAGCGGCCCCAGGCCCCCGAGTACCAAGTGGGGGTCCCCCACCATGGGTGGCTGAGGCAGACCCTGTCCCAGAAGATGCCCCAGAAGGGAGCTGAGTCTGAGGAGGTGCGCGTTCTACCAGGTGGATAACCTTGCCCCCAACATCTGCAAAAAATATATATAAATATATATGTATATGTATATCCTATGTAATAAAAGCCTAATATGCTAAGTGTCTGATCATCCAGTCGTTTGTACAACCAAAGTGTAATATGCTAATGCGCTCAACCGCTTGCTATGACATATGACATGCACTGACCACTAGGGGACAGACACGCCAACCGGTAGGGTTAGCTTACTGCTGGGGTCCAGCCAATCAGGACTGAGCCAGAGGGGAAGACATGTCCTGGAGCCCTCCTACGGTCCCTCCCCAGCTGGCTAACCTCCCGCGTCCCTCCCAGACCAGATCATACACCAGTGGGGTCCCTCGGCCTGGCCTGCATCCTCTCACAATACAGGACCCCTCGGGGGATGTCGGAGAGCTGGTTTCAACCCAATCCCACAGGCCAGGCTGAGGGATCCCACTGGGGCACGAATTTGTGCACCGGGCCTCTAGAGTGTGTGTGTGTGTGTGTGTGTGTGTGCGCGCGCGCGCGCGCGCGCGCGCGTGCGCATATATATGCATACATATCAGGTAAACCCATGGTTTCAGCTCATCCCTCTGCACAGCTGCCTCAAACTCCAAACTGCCTCCCCCACCCCCTTACTGTATTCCTGGAGCTTCTTATCATCCTGCAGAACTCGTCCCTGATAGATGAGCCGTTGTTTCTCAGAGGGGATGCTGACAGAGGCAGCAATGTGCTCCTTAAATTCCTTTACATTCATCTGCACAGAAGGGACAAAGAGGTGTTAGGGAATGGAGGAAGAGGAAGGACAGAGGAGGGACAACTAACTTGGAGGGGTGAGGGGTAAAAACCACCTCATTATAAAATCACTACCCATTTCTCTCGATTCTAAGGTAATTATATACAAAACCCCAAACTAAGACAACTCCCTGTCAAAATACTAACAATAAACTGTTATCTTCAAGGCCTAGGAGAAAATTACATAGCTGAGAAACAGAAAAGCCAATTGATAATCTGTTCACTCCTCTGCCTGGCTCACAAGGAAATATGTGTCTAAAGATATGGCTCCCCAAACACTAAAATGATACAACTTTAGTCTCAAAGATAAAAGCGATGACAAAGAAGATGGCGTGGACAATCAGGTTAAGGAAAGAAGACTCAACCAAGAAGAACGAGAGAAGGGAGCAAAAAGAAGACTATTTTTCCTAACCAGACAACTTACTCTTGGGAAGATCAGGTGTTTACACACATCTAATCACAAAAGACTATATGGTTTTCTGAAATACATGTAATGTTATGTTTTAAAAACCATGGGTCAACCCCTCACAATTTTGTCTCCCAGTATTACAGGAGCAATGACATTGATAGTTGTATCAATGCTGTTAAACTCAAATGATTAAAATTATACTACACGTTAGTATCTCCACTCAACACTCTATTAGGCCTCTACCTGCATTATGAGCTCTGATTTCTCACCTTTAAAAACACAGTATAGACCTAACCAATTTTTTGTTTTTAAGACACACTTGCATTTGGGGTCTGTGTGTTCTATTTTCCTTCCCAAAGGCAGGAGCCATGTCTATCCCTTTGAGCTCCAGTTTACTCATGATGATGGCATACAGATTCCTCCTTCCTCCATATTTCCCTCTGCATGGAGTTCTATTGAGGTGGAGGAAGGCAGAACAAAACCTAGCTCATTCAATAAAAACCATAGCTCCTTACTCAACAAAACACATCGAAAAATGTTCTGTCTAGAATATGAACAAAGAAATCAATGGAAGAAAAGTTGAGGACCAGAAAATCAGGTTGTACTCTCAGATTAAAGGCCCTACAAGAGGAAAAGTTAATGGATGTCTTCCAGAAGTACTGGGGTCTCACCTGGGCCCCCACAATAAAGGTCCGGGTCTGAGAGTCCAGGGTCTTCACCAGCACCTCCAGGCTGTCAGGCTCCTCCGTGGTGGTACTGGTACTATTATTGGGCTCCATGGCCTACAGCTCTCAATGGAAGAACAGAGGGAGAGAGGCCCGCTGTCGCCTAGAGCTGATTTTATATACCCAGAAGCCTCCCCGGCCGGAGTCTCCGCCCCAATGCCTAAAGAGTTTCTTCCACACTAGCACACACACTCACACCCACCCCTATCCCCCTTCTGATTCCGGGGCACAGGGTGAGAAATGCAAAGGGTAGGAGACGACAGCAAAGGAAGCTGGAGGACGGGAGATGGGAGGGGCCCCACGATGCCAATCCCAAGAGTGGGCCACTCAGGCTAGGGAGCAAGGAAGCAGGATTCCAGTGTCATCACCGGTTGCGATGGGCCCCAAATAGGCTGGGACAACGCGAAAAAGCGGAGGGGGGGAAGGGGGAGGTCGCATTACACTCTGCGAAGAAAGTGGTTTCGCGCACGCGCGCCACGCCCACTGAGCCCGCCTAACTCACGACAGACCCAAAATGACGGACACTCACGGGGGGCCAGACCGGTTAGCTGACTGCCCCCCTCTTCCGCCTTCTTTCGGAGTTCCAGCAGAGCGTCGCAACCAACACACATCAAATACACTTACCACCCCGCGGGTCCACCCCCCGACTTCCCCGCGGTGCCGTCACTTCCGGTCACCTCCAACCTGCCACAGACGGCCACTTCCGTTTCCCCGATAATATTTGGAGATCGCGAGGCGGAACTTCCGGCTCCCCTCAGGTCCCCAAGCTTCACTTTCGTGGGGCAAGACAAAAAGTCCACGGCCCCAAACAGTGAGTTCCTGAGGGCGAGACGGGCCGGGGCCCGGCCTAGATGGGAGGGAGCCGAGCACCCCGAGGAGCCGCCGCCGCCGCCGTCACCCGGGGGACCGTACTGCGTCTGCGTGCGTCGCATTACGCATGCGTACACACAGGCACCGCCCCACCCTCGCTGGCGCCGTTCCGGGCGCGCGTAGGAGCTATCGGAGATTGAGGTGGCCACTGTAAATGCCTGGAAAAGAATTACCAGATGAGACTATGACTGCCTCAAGAAGCTTTGGACGGTTATATAGATCTTGGAGTTTGGGGACTAGAAATTGTGCCTCGTTAATCTGTGTTAAGGTCTTGGCCGGCAGAGACTTTGAGGCGTCACTGTCCTGGCCACCTAAAATTCCGCCCTCGCCGCGCCACTCACGCGGCGGCTCCGGAAGTCATCCATTGCTGGGCGGTTGGGGCTGGCTCGTGAACTGTCTTCCGTGCTGTCGTGTCGTTGGGCCTAATTTCGGTTCTGTCCAGTGGACGTTTTGCGGAGCGCTGGTGCCATGTTTCTCATCGGCGGTGCGCGGCCGAGGGAACACGCTGTTTTTCAGAAGCTAAGGGTTTACTACCTCTCAGGACTGTTGTCCCCCAAAAATGGCACCTCCGAGGTTGGGAGTTGAGAGCAAACGAAGTACGACCGGACCGAAACACAAGATTCCGACCGTGGGGAATTGAAGGGGCAGCCACAGGGTTTCTGCAGGCCGAGGTCCGGGGGTTACTGCTCCTCCGCCCTCGGCCCCGGCTCCGCAGTGGTGGCCAGACCCGGCCCAGCCCTTCTGCGATTCTTGGTTTATACCCAGGTCCCATTACTGTTTCAGTTCAGGGTTCTACGTACTGTCACATAAGTCATTCAACAGAAGATGGTTATTACATCCCCTTTATAAAGTGAGTACAACTAGGGAACTGACAAATCCAGGCCTACCAGACTCCTCTGGGTCAAGCACTTTACTGCCCCAGTACATTTCTTAGTTTTTTTAAATAAAAAATGTCAAAACGTTACCCCAAAAGAAAGTAGTATGCTGAACCTTCAAATACCCTAAATCTTAAGCCTCACCTCTCAGGACAACCCCCCGACCCCCACCCTGGCAGTTTAATTAAGAAAGTCCCACATTTCATTGCATTAACTGCTCCACCCTCTTGGTACCATTATTTGGGAATACCCACCAGAAACTAATAATCACTTTACAAGCATTACTTCAACGAATATTTACTTTGGACTTGCCAGGTATAGGCCTTTGCAAAGGACTTTATATGCATTATCTCTTAATCCAATGAGATTGATGATTTGCTCATTTTAAAGATGAAAAAACAGGCATAGAGATTATCTAATAAATAAGAGTTAGGGTTTGAACCCACTCTGCCCAGCACCTTTGTCTATCTGTCCCCCTTAACCACTAGATTATGTAGTCTCTCATGGTAATAAACATTGGATGAACTGTGTCAGTGAGCTTTTCTGAATGGTGTACATATTATTTCCCCAATTATAAACCAGAGAAAAAGCCACCCATCAGCCATGCTCCAGAACCTGGTTCATACCTGTCCTAAAGCACTTACTAGGTTGTATTACGATTTGTTTACACAGCTAGTTTTCCTTAGACTGACTTCTTCAAGGCCAGGGACTATGCCTTATTCATTTTTATGTCCCCAGGGCTTAGCCAATTCCTGGCAAACAGCTGGGACTTAAAAAAAAAGTTTACTAAGTGAATGAATGAACCCACCTCTCCAATGCTGCACAACACAGCAGATATCCAGCTCAGATAAAGACCACTGTCTCTACCTGCAGGGCTCAGTTCTTCTGATAATTCCCAAAAGACCCTGGACATGCCAGGGTGTGTTGTGGAGTGGCTGCATCTAGAAGAGGGGGAGGAAGGGCCAAACACTAATCCATGTTTGGAAAACAACTTTTAAGTTACTCATTAGCAGGTAAAGGGTCAAGGGTCAAGGCAAGGGGGCTGGAAGCAGAGTGGACTGAGCAGTCAGTGGGGGAGAGAATAGTTAAGGCACCAGCCATTCCACAAAGAACATACCAGCTCCCTGTTGCCTGAAGATGTTCCACCAAATTTGGGCAGCTCTGCTTTACCTCTATGGCATTCTCCTTAATTCCATCTACCAGTGCCCTGAGCCCAGTCAACTGACAACTCAGGAAGTGGATGGGAAAGAGGTATGGACTGAGAAGGGGGAAGCTTACAGTGGGGGCTCTAAGGCACTTGAGTTGGTGGCCTAGAGTGACCAGAAGCCACATTGTGAAAGGAAGGGAGGAGGAGGGTGTGAATATTGGGATGATAAAAGGACAAATAAAAATGTATTAGTACTTTGGCCATCAATGTGGAGACATGGTAGAATTTGGGGGTTGGAGGGTTACTTGGGTTATTGAGGGCAGGCAAAGAGGGAAAGTCATTTAATGACTCCCTGTCATGGATCCAAACCCAATTGGAAAAACGCAGCTGATACCTCCACATGAAGTCTTGCTGACCTGACGGGTTGGATGGACCCTGCAGTGGGACACACCCTCTTTTACTCCCTTGTTGTCTCTCCAGTTTCCAGAGCCCCACCTGGGCCAGTGGCATTTTATTGCAGGGGCAGCTCCCACCAAGGAGGAGTTGGCAACTTTTGACCCTGTGGACAACATTGTCTTCAACATGGCTGCGGGCTCTGCCCCCATGCAGCTCCAGCTTCGTGCTACCATTCGCACGTAAGTGGTGAGGAGGCAGAGGCACCAATAGGTACAGTCTCTGCCCAAAGTGTTGGGTTCATTGGCATATCCACTGTTCTTGGCCCACTAAGTTCAACGGTTCTATTAGTTTTCGTCTGGAGAGACGAAACCATCATCCCTTGGTAGCTTGAAACCCAAGGTGACCCAGGCTTCAAGAAGGAATAAGAGGGAATAAGTAAAGGTTGGTACTGTGTGGTTGGGGTGTCATTCAATCTTTCTTTCTTGCCACCACCACCTCTGCAGAAAAACTGGGTCCTGTGTGCCCCGGGAATGGGTCTACCACCTGACTGAAGGGAGCACAGATCTCAGAACTGAAGGTTGGCTCTCTCCAGCCCTCCCTCTCTCCAAGTCCCTGGCTTGCTTGTTTTGCATCTCTGTCCTCACACTTCCCCCCAACCCATCCTGACAGGCCGCCCCGACATGAAGACCAAGCTCTTTTCCAGCTCATGCCCAGGTGGAATCATGCTAAAGGAGACAGGCCAGGGCTACCAGCGCTTCCTGCTCTACAGTGAGTGAGGTGGCGAGGCAGGATGGGTTGGAAGGAAACCAGGAGGGGCAGGAGAGCCCCTCACACTGGGCCCAGGAAGGGCTGGGTGCTTCCAGGTCCCCACCAGGGGTGTTGCTAAGTAGAGGTGTTGATGGGCCTGGCCCTGCTGTGCCCTTTCAGATCGCTCACCTTACCCTCCTGAGAAGTGTGTGGAGGAATTCCAGTCCCTGGCCTCCTGCCTGGACTCCAAGGCCTTCTTACTGACTCCCAGGAAACAAGGTAAGGGGACAAAGTCCCACAGAAGAGAACTAGGACTCACCAAGTCTGCTGCAGGTGCTGGGTGAAAGGGACTCAAGTGATGTCACCAGAGGGCAGGACCAAAGGCTGATATTATCAGAGTGGCTGTGTTCATACCCTTCATTTGTGTTATAGGTTGTGATGGCACCAGAAGAAGCCGGAATAGGCTGTGGGCTACTCAAGAGAGGTTTCTGAGTTTGCAGTAGATACAGGGGGCAGAGTCAGACACAGAGGGAAATAGGCCTCAGAGGCCCCTTCTTTCATAGGGGAGGAATGAGGAAATGCATTCTCCCCCACCCATTACCAGCAAGCTTGCATCTCTTCCTGGATTTCCTTCCTTCCCATCCTCTTCTCTTCTCCCTCCTCCCACCAGAGGCCTGCACGCAGTCCAGTAACTGACCTGTGGCTTCATCTGTGCCCCCAGATGTATGTGGTGGGACTAAGACTGTGGTGGAGAGAAGAGAAACCGGAGATGCCCTTCCAAGAGTAATAAAGATGATTTTTCAATCCTCATCACATGTTGGGGTTTGTCTCCAGACATCAATCCCACTCCCATTTCAAAACTCCCCCTGAACTTCCTACCACCTAAACCCCTAGCTGGGCGGCATCAGGAAGGACACTGCGTGGCAGTTAACTCACTTTAGTGGTATATTTAGGATTTGGTGTGACAGTGATTTATTGCTGAGTGAGCAACCCCTAATCCCTGCATAGGACTGCAAGCTCCAGTGCTTCCCCACACAGCCTGTCTGGGCCGCCCACCCCTGACCCACCCCTCTGGCCAGTACCACCTACACCATCCCCACTCCCTCTGACTCCCAGAGATACCCACTTCATCCCTGCAGGCTCCCTGTTGCCTGTGCGCTCCATCCAGTCCCCAAATCCACCCACCTAGCAGCCCCATTCTACCCTAGATGTCCCAAGATCCAAGGGACCCCTTGGGTCTTCCAACCACCCTCTTACCCCAGCCAGAGTTCTGCCTGTCCCTGGGGAGTCTTGAAAGGTAGAGAGGGCCATTTAGTCTTTATTCTCCACCACAACATTAAAAAAAATATTTTTTGGCTTTTAAAACGTGAAGATGGGAAAACAAACTTGAAGGTAGGAGAAATATAAAATCAAAAAGTAACAACAGCTGGTGAATTCAAGGGCTACGCCCCCACTGTCCATAAACCCAGATACCCTGAACAGCTGTTCTCTCCCATGGGTGGGTGGGTACCCTCATACCCTGGGGTTTCTTCTCCATCCCTGAGGTCCCTGTGCTTACAATCTGGGTCATGCCCCCTACTCTCCTAAAGGCCACACTGTCTTCACCCTTACTTCCACCCCACTGGGGCGGGGGAGGGGGCCTGGCCACACCCATTCTGAGGTCATAGCCCCTTTCCTGTGTCTCCCCTCTGCCCCTCACCCTCCCTCCCCAACTTATTACCCTCCAAGTCAGTAGCCTCCTCATCCCCACTCGGCTCCCGGAGGCTGACAGCCAGTACCAGCGCCTGTAGGAAACCAAAGAGGCAGGCGAAGTGCAGGGGGTGAGCAGTAAGGAGGCTCAGCACAGCATGGAGCCCGTGCAGGGCAGCCAGGAAGGACAGCAGCCCATGCAGCCAGAGGCCCAGAGGCCCACTCAGGCCCAGCATGTCCAGGGCTGCCCGCAGTGGCCGGGAACACAGCCCCAACAGGGCTGAGGCCAGCAGCTCCAGCAAGTGCAGGGTCAGGTTGGTGGAGATCTGCAGACACTCCTCTGGGCCCCCCAGGTACTGCGAGGGAGCCCCTGTTCTCCCACCTTGTTCCCCCCGTAGCCAGCCCAGCAGCTTCTGACGCCGGCCAGGCTTCTCCACTGGCGCTGCGGGCCCCGGGGGGCTCAGTCCCCCTTCAGACCTCCTGGTGCCACCTGAGTCCACGGGGTCCCATCCCAGTTTGGGAATGGCCTCTGCTGCCTCCAGTCTCCCCGACTCTTGAATGCCAGCACCAGTCTTGTCTCCCTTGAGGGAATCCATTATTTTGCTTTCCAGTTGCTCAAGTTGGGGCTCCCTGCTTGGTTGTGGAGCAGTCCCAGAACTACTCCCGGCCCCTGAGTCCTTCCTCTGGGAAGGCCCCACATCTCCCATGGTTTCGGGGGCACTGTCCCAGTCGCTCCCTGAGTTTTCAGAGGAGCTATCCACCCGGCTGGGTTCTGGGGTGGGCGGGTCAGGCCTGGGTTTCCGGCGGCTCCAAGGGCGAGGTAGCCAGCCACCAAGCCGTCGCAGGAACATGGTTGGAATCTGTAATGAACCCCCAAATCCTGAGGCCGCTTCCTGCCACTGTTCAGGCTCAGCAGCACAGGTATCTGCTTGATGAGTGCTCTGAATTCAGAAGTACATCCAAATGCGTTCACCGCCCCCCACACAAGATTCCAAGTCTCAGGATCCGACAAGGTCTCAGTCGCCCGACAGTGTCCTCCCTGTTTCAGGGTTTTCTTCCCAGCAAACAGCACACCAAGTTTCACTCACCGAGGCCACCCACGGTGCCCCCAAAACTTGAGAGGCGGTGCTCCATCCAAGAAGGAAGGAAGGTGCTCCCGCTGTAGGGGGTCCTAAACTGCTGACTTAGGGAGCTCAGCAATAGGAAGTCTCCTATTGGAGGGTGGGGGCAGGTGTCCCGTGAACCTCAGCCAGCAGGTTCATCCCTTGAATTCCAGGGCTATGAAGCCTACAAAGCGGCCGGACGGGCCCCGCACGCAGCTGAGACGCGGCCTCGGAAAGGTCAGGCCAAAGACGTCCTCGGAGATCGCAGTCGCGAGCCAAAGAGCGGGCCTGTCTGGGGACCCAGGCGTCCAGGTACTGTGGGCAGCAGCCCCTTCAGGGCACAGAGTCCGAGCCGCGGCCTCACGAAGGCGCCCGGAACTGCAGCTGCAAGGGCGCTTGGGGGCCAGGCGAGGCGGAGCCCGCAACTCGAGGGGAGGACCTTGCGGACGGCCCGCCCCCCGCGACGTTTGTGCGCAGCCCGAGGACGTCAGCAACCACCAGGGCCGGTGTATTAGCGCAGTCCCCCATTTTCGTCACCCAGAGGCCCCCGGCTGCCAATGTTCCCCAGAACTCGCCTGCCATTTTAGCCCCCTCCCTTGGGTTCTCCCCACACACTCCACAACTCGTTGTGTCCATGACTTCATGAAAGGCTTTTCTGGAAAAGAAAGCTATGAGGAGCCCTGTTCCCTGTCCCTCACAGCAAATTTCACTTCCTGGGCTTGCAACTGTGAGCTCTTCATTTGCCTGGCACCTGGTATAAGCAGCACAAGGGAAAGGGGAGTATGGGGAAGACAAGTGTAGACGAATAGGATATGTTTCTGCCTTCAGGGATTTTCAGGTAGTGAAACACCTTGGCTTCAAGTTTAGATTTGAGAGGCCAGAGTTCTGGTGCCAGTCAGCTAACAGAGTACAGGCTATAGGCTGCATCATCTTAGGGCTTCCCACCACACTGGCCTCTTCCTTACAAGCCCATCCCCACTCTCATCACCCTATTCAAGATCCTATCTTGAGTAGGTGGGGTGCTCTATAAAAGGGCTAGGGCTGGCAGGGAAGTGACCCTATCATGCCACCTGCAGGGGCTGCCCCTTCTGGCTCAGGTGGGGCTTGCATGTGGTCCCCAGACTCATTTGGCTTCCCCATAACAGCTTCCAGAAAAGTGACTAAAACACACCAGTGATGCTCAGTGGTTGAGCATCCTCCCATGCACCAGATCACTGATTTGATTCTCAGTCTGGGCACATGCTTGATTGGGGGCTCGATCCCCAGTAGGGGGCATCAGGAGGCAGCCGACCAATGTTTCTCTCATCCCTGTTTCTCTCTCCCTCCCTCTACCTTCCTCTCTTTGAAATCAATCAATACATATTTTTAAAATAAAACACAAAACAAGTGAGATGATTGATTTATTTCTCAACTCAGCCCCTCTCTCTAAGGTAAAAAATGAGTGTCTGGGACTTGAGCAGACACCAGGAAGTGTAACTCAAAGTGCCCAGGTCAGACGCACAAGTTCAGACTTCAACTGAAGTCCAGTGTCAGACTTTGCCAAGGTCAGAACTCAAGGTTCATGTATATCCTCAGATCCCGCTCCCAGGCTCTGTCCTTGTCCTTCTGCCTTCTCTCCTCCCTTCTGCTCAGTGTAGTTGCCTGAGGGGCTCTCTCCCTCCCAGCCACAGCCCGGGTATCTTGAGCGAGGAAGTGTGTGACTCTGGGTTGGGATACTGATGTGTACCCTAACCCTTCCTGATCTCTCTTGAGGACAGTGGGGATGGGGTTGACACGGCCCTTGCCCCAGGGTCCCAGACCCATTCCAGGCTCCCAGCCTGCCCTCAGCAGCAGCTTGAAGCCTGGACTGGAGGTAGGCATCCCAAAGTACAGACTGGGGTTCCGGAGACCGCGGGACAGTGATAGCAGGTGAGCAGTAGATGTGCAGTGGTTAGAGTCTTGGAAGTAGGCATCACAGGTCTCACAGTACTGGGTGGACGGGGATTGGGACCTGCAGAGGAAGAAGAGAAAGGATTGAGGGCAGAGAAAGGGTAGAAGTGGGGCGGGGGGGGGGTGCGCGCGCCAAGGTCCTTCCAGTCTTTCTAAGGAACAAATTGCATTCCTCCCCACTTAGCAATGAAAGGCCAGAGGGGGAAAGTTGGGTAAAGAGATGGTAACCAGACCTCACAGGAAGGAATACAATAGCTATAGCTAATATTTATACAGTGCTTACTATGTGGAAAGCTCTGTTCTAACACTTGACATATACTAACCCATTTAATCCTAACAAACCTATGAGAAAGGTGCTCTTATTACCACCATTTCTCAGATAAGGAAACTGAGGTACCTAGACATTAGGTTGCTTGCCCAAGTTAAGCAGAGTTAGCATTTAAACCCAGAGCTCATGCTCATAATTGTTCTAGTACACTGCCTTATCTATCTACAATGGGAGATGGGGAAAAGAACTCTTTGCTGGTGTGAAGTGGCTAGGAAGGACAGAACACACTGAAGATGGGCATGGGCAAAGGCTTCCCCTTACCTGTTCCCTGGACTTCTCATCTCTCCATGACTCTCTCTGACCATGCGGGCCACCTCAGGGAAGCCTGCTTCTTCAGCCAGCTGAGCAGCATCCCTGCCACCCAGCTCGCAAACTCCAACCCAGGCAGCTCCCCGGCCCAGGAGATAGCGCACAGCAGCCCCCTGGCCTGCTCGGGCAGCACACATCAGGGGGGTCCACCAGAAGGCATCCCGAGCATTGATATTCCCCCCAGCTCCCCCTGCCTCATGGGGATCCAACAGCCTTCTTAGTTCTGCCAAGTCCCCCTCCTGGGCTGCCCTCAGTATCCGATGAGTCATCTTGTCCTCAGCCTCAAGGGATCTCCTTTGACCATGTCCTCCTGATGCTTCTGTTGCAGCCTCTCTCATCATTCTTCTCTTCTTCCTCTTTCTCTCACTGGCAGGTTCAGGTTGTGATCTGTGAGGTTCAGGGGTGCTGCTCTCATCTCCAATCAAGGCCTCATAGAAAGCCCGGGCCGCAGCCCCATCCAAGGTAGGCTCCAGCTCTTCAGCCTGTGACTGCTGCTGCCCATCTTTCCAGAAGTCACTGGGGTCAGTGGCTGGGGTGAAGGTGATGAGGGAGGGTCTGGACATGGCTTGGGAGAGCTTCAAAGATGAGACCAGCAAGCCAGTCCAGAGACCTGCTGGGATGAAGGAAAGTAGCCTTAGAGTAAAAAAACCTCTCCTGCCCCAAAAGTGATGCCACAACCTAAATCCCTACTGGGCCTAAGGCAATAGATCACGTGGGAGAACAGGGAACCCTGTAGTAACAGACCATGCCCAAGAGTGAAGGTGAACAAAGGCTCCGTGAGGCAGTTGCTCAGAGTTCCTGCTTTCCACCCCCACTCCCAGCTTCATCAACAATAAATAGTAACTTCCCCTCTCTGAAACTACTTCATCACTCTGTAAGACAAACGATTAAGAAAAGCAATCAGCCTGGCTCTTAAATCTTCCTCCATCCTATTTTGAGTGTCTATTTCGAATGTGGTCTTCTCAAACAAAAACACCTGACACTTCTCCGAAAGCAGGAAGCAAATTTGGGGAAGGCTGCAGACTGCATCACTACTGCAAAATGGCGCTACTCCAAGCAAAGGAGGTTACGTAATCAAATAGCCAGACTATTTGAAGACACAAGCGTGGCTGGGAAAAACCCCACAAAGATTACTTGAGGACGCAGGTGTGCAGAAAGCGCCTGGTTGTTTCCGGCCCTGGAACTTTTCCTACAGAACTCATGCAAAGCGCCACGTGCCTAGGTGGCGCGAGGACAGAGGAGGGTCTGTCAGTTGGAGGTCTTGCTTTTACATAACGCCCCACAATGCCCTTCGCCTCCCTCAACGTGACCCCTGCTCTGAGCTCATTTTCTGGAGCTGGGAAACCACTCTCTGGGTTAAGAAAGGCCCTGGGAAGGCGGAGAGAAAACCTATAGGATACCCAGGACTGGGAAATAAAATAACGTCACGCTGCCCCTCACCATTACTTCAACCAGGGTTCGAAGGTCGCACTTAGCGCCCGCAGCAGAAGGCCCCCATTCAAGCCCTAAGAGGGAGTGGAGAAGTGCAAAGGGACAAACAGCAGAATGGCTGGCACCACCTCAGGTTAGCGCACTAGACCGCCCGGTTTTCTCACCACCCAGCTCAGCCCAGCGCATCCTACCCAGGTCCCTCAGCAAAATATGGGCCCCGTCGGGGGTCCCCAGAGCGCGCTTGACGCAGGCAAAGGGTTGGCTGGGATGAGGTCAGTCCCTTAGAGCGCGCGGGGGCCGGAGGCTCGCTGTGTGAGCGGGCGTAGGGCAGGCACCCAGCCAGCCTCGTCCCTTACCCCACCGCCTCTCGCCCTGGAACCCGGGATCACACAACTATATTTCCCATACTCCCCGGCACAGGAGTGGTACTGGGCTTCCGCTTCCGGTGGCGCCTCCCTGCGTCCCGCCCCCAGCGTCTTCCTCAGGGACCTCGCGACACCAGGGGCGTGCGCGGGTCACCTTGGAATTCGTAGTTCGCCTTGCCCTGGTTTCGCCAGTTTCTCCCTCTCAGGAACTCTATCTCCCGACATCCACCGCGGCGCCTGACCCTTGGCGCTTGCGCATTGCCCTCTTCCCCCGCACTCGCGTTTACACACCCCGCCCCCTACTTCGCCTGCGGATATCGGGTCCGCGGCCTGCACTGTAGCTGTAGCCGCAGTTCCTTTGAAGTAGCGACTCCCCTCCCCCACCCTGGTCCCGGCCCCCGTCCAGACGGTGAGTCTTACAAGGTTGTCGCCTTGCCGAGTACCCTGTCCCTGGGCGCGGTACATGGAGGTCCCCGTGCCTCGATATGCGGGTGGGGAAGTGAACCAGAGGGACACCGAGAGAGGAAGGAAAGGGTGGCTTGAGGGGCGGAGGGCGGCATGTGAGGAGACCCGCGAAAGGGACAGTAGGGCCACCCCCAGGCCCTGAGAAAAGGAGGGGCCCAGCTCTTGCTTGGAAAGGATAAACTTGGAACCTTTGGAAAAGGCGCTGGGACCTGCAGAGACCTGCGGGGGTAGGGAGCCGAGCCGGGGTCGGCCTTCAGGGGCGTCGGGGATGTGGGGTAGATCAAGACCTGTCGGTTTCCGGTGGGACCCCAAAGAATCCTAATCTCAGAGAAAAGGGGCTGAGGTGTAAATAAGAGGAGGTGAAGAGAGGTGCTCCAGAATCTGGGATCCTTTAAGAAAAGGTGGCCCCACGTTCTTCCGTGGTCGGAGGGCAGTGGGAGCTTGAGTCACACGGACACTCTTTCTCCAGCTGACGTGAAGATGAGCAGCTCAGAGGAGGTGTCCTGGATCTCCTGGTTCTGTGGGCTCCGTGGCAATGAATTCTTCTGTGAAGTGAGTTCTTGACCTTCCTCCTCTGTCCACATACAGCCTGCCCAGATACTCTCCACACGTTCTGCCTCCCACACCTCTCACATACTTCCATAGAAACTTGTTCCTATCCAGGAAGAGTCCCCTCAGTGACCCACCAACCTGTGGTGAAGTGGCACTACTGGGGCCCAGCTTCCAACCCTGCCACCCTCCAGCAGTGTAATACTGGACAAGTGAATTTGTGTCTTTTTGGTTAGTAAAAAAAGTGAAGATGGTAGTACCTCTCCAGCGACAGCCGGTATGGCTCAGTTGGTTGCGCGTAGTCCCGTGCACTGAAAGGTCAAAGGTGCCATGGTCAGGGCCCATGCCTGGGTTGCTGGCTGGATCCCTGGTCAGGGTGTGTGCAGGAGGCCACCATCCGTGTTTCCTTCTCCCTCCCTCCCTCCCTCCTCCCGCTCTCTCTCCCCCTTTCTCCCTCTCTCTCTAAAATCAATAAAAACCTATTTAGGCCCTGGCCAGGTAGCTGGTTAGAACATCATCCTGATATGCCAAGGTTGAGGGTTTGAGCCCCAGTCACAGGGCACATACAAGAAGCAAACAGTGAGTGCATGAACAGGTGGAACAAGAAATTGGTGTTTTACTCTCCCTTTCTCTTTCTCTCTCAAACCAACAAATAAAAACTTAAAAAGTTAAAAAAAACACACACACACACTTATTAAGTAAGTAAATACATGTCGTTTTGGGTTTTTTTAAGCCAAAGCTTTTATGGGAGGGGGGTATGTGTGAACTGAGGATAGAGATTCAAGTACCTGTGCTGAGTTGGGAGTGGGGAGTAGAAGCAGTTGTGCTGAGGATAAGGCATCAGTGGAGCGACTTGTTCAGGTCAAAGCCAAGAATTCTGTTAGGAGTTCCCTCTTCACCTCCACATTCTGACAGGTGGATGAAGACTACATCCAGGACAAATTCAATCTCACTGGACTCAACGAGCAGGTGCCTCACTATCGACAAGCTCTAGACATGATCTTGGACCTGGAGCCTGGTGAGGCACCCTCAGGGCTGTTTTGTGTGTGATGCTTTTTTTTTTTTTTTTTTTTTTTAATCTTCAAATCCTTGTTCATCTGCTTCTTGATTTTCTAAATTTCCTTTTGGTTTCTGACTCCCTTAACCTCAAATCCCATACTTCATTTTGAACTCTCACTTGACTTTTGACTAGTTTAGTGACTTACACCACTTGTGCTCATACTCTGATTCTATAATTCAGCTCTATTCCATAATGCCAGTTTCCCCTGGAGTCTTCTTTTTGCTTCTTTCTCCTGCTTTGCACCTTCCGGGCTAGAGTTCCATCTTCTCCATTGATGTCTTTGCATTCATGTCTTGAGGGAGTTGGGAGGAGGAGAAGCAGGCAGGGGCTAGAGAGGTTTGGAGAGAAGGTAGTGCTGCCTTGGGTTGGTGGAAGGGTCAGAGGCCCAGGTTTCTGGGTCAGAGGCCCACATGATGGGTGGGGTGAGGCTCAAAGGTGGGTGTTGAGTAGCCAGCAGCTCCTGGGGATGGGCAGGGCACCTAAGAAAGCTGTAACACAAGTGGTTACCTTTGGCCGGGGCCATGTTTCAGATGAAGAGTTGGAAGACAACCCCAACCAGAGTGACTTGATTGAGCAGGCAGCTGAGATGCTTTATGGATTGATCCACGCCCGCTACATCCTCACCAACCGTGGCATCGCCCAGATGGTGAGGCCTCTCTGCTTCCACTTGAGTCCTCTGAGGCAGTAAGGGAAACAGGTTCCTCAGTAAGGAGTCTGGCTGAGGAGAGCCTCAGAACCTGGGGCTGGGAATTCAGTCCTGATTGGGAATTGTTCTGAAGGGGGTGTTTTCAGGAAGGGAGGTGTGACCTTGGGCTGGAAGTGGTAAGAGACTCTGCCTCAGAATAAACAGTGAATAGCTCTGATGGTCTGCAGCCTCCCTCACTGGAGGAAAGGAAGCAGAGGAGTCGAGGGCCTGCTGGGCCAGCGAAAGACAGGAAGAATGGGGGACAGAGTGATATGGGTTGGGCAGAGGAAGGGATTGCCCCTTCTCTTCACACCCACCCCGCCAATGCTTGCCATTTTATTCACCTCAGTTGGAAAAATACCAGCAGGGAGACTTTGGCTACTGTCCACGTGTGTACTGTGAGAACCAGCCAATGCTTCCCATCGGTGAGTGTTGGAAAGGAAGGACAACATATAGCAGGTCCTCTGGGAGTGAGTTTGGGCACGGTCAGGGGAGCCTGCATGCTGAGTCTGACTGTCTCCCAGGCCTTTCGGACATCCCAGGGGAGGCCATGGTGAAGCTCTACTGCCCCAAGTGCATGGACGTGTACACACCCAAGTCTTCGAGGCACCACCACACAGACGGCGCGTACTTCGGCACTGGTTTCCCTCACATGCTCTTCATGGTGCATCCCGAGTACCGGCCCAAGCGACCTGCCAACCAGTTTGTGCCCAGGTGGGGAGCAGGGACAGTCACCAAGGGGAAAGGAAAGGCCCAGGACCCCGAGAGAGAAGGGAGGGCTGGGAATGGTCCTTTTTTGAGGTCTGCTTCTCCCAAAGCTAGGGCTCTCCTTGCTGAGGGACCTTAGAAGAGTTCTTTGATTGCCTGTATCTCAGTTCCCTTGTCCGTAAAGTGGGATGCTGATGGTACCTGCCTGACAGGGTATTCTTAAATATGTGAAGTGTTTAGAATAATGTTTGGCACTTGAAGCACCATTTAAACAACAGCTGTTCCTGCCATCACCCTGGATGTTCCGCCTTTGCGAGAAGATCCTCAGAGCCACAGTCCAAGTGTGGTTTATCTTCCTAAGCATCATCTTTACTCTGGTGGTGGTTGGGGGGGTGGGGGGCACTCAATTTTATGGTGAAGCAAGTAGTGACACAGACATCCGTATACAAACATAGCCTAGAATTTGTGTTTTAATGGGTAATTAAGATACAGACCCAAATACTCTTGTAGGGAGGAATTTGGGAACTGCTGCCCTTAAGCACTGAGCAGGCCCGTGGAGGAGCTGGGTAGGGAGGTCGGAATGTAGGCTGCTGGCAGGGCTGCATGTGGCTCACCTGCTGCCTCTCTGACCTATTTCCCGGTCCAGGCTCTACGGTTTCAAGATCCATCCGATGGCCTACCAGCTGCAGCTCCAAGCCGCTAGCAACTTCAAGAGCCCAGTCAAGACGATTCGCTGATTCCTCACCCCCATTCCCATTCCTTTGCTGCCACCCTCTATGGTTTTTAGTTTAAATTAAAGGAGTCATTATTGTGGTGGGAATATGAAATAAAGTGGAAGAAAGGCCATGAGCTGGTCTGCTGGTGCTTGGGGTTAGGGAAGGGAGTGTTGTGTGCTGGATGCCAGGGGCCCTCATGGACCGGCTCACCCCCAGTTGAAAGCCAGCACAGATATGTGCCCAGTGAATTGGGTGATGTTTTTAGTAGCAGAGCAGAATTCCTAGGACTGGGTATGGGGGTGTGCAAACTCCCAAGGAAAAGACTCAGAGAAAAGTCAAACTTTAAAGATGAGAGAAGTGTTTGCTTTGGATGGGAAGACACCTATGGCTGTTTATACTGTAAGGGTTGTAACACTATCAGTTTTGGTTTTACAGGGAAAGTGGTTTGAAAATAAGGGGTGGAGAGAAGAGGGAAAAGGCCCAGAATTGCTGCTGGTGTGGTCCTGTGTGCCCCCCAACTGGGGAAGCTGCAACATGCTCATCTCAAAAGGATGGGGAGGCCGAGTTCCAGCACAGTGGGGACTGGCTCTGATGTGAGGGAGGGCAGCATGTGGTGCTGGACACACAAGCTAATTCATGGACCCTGAGGGGCGGGAAAAGGTGTTTGGGAAGCACACTGGATACAGGCCCAGGTCCTGCCCGTCTCGGCCATTGCACCCACATTCAGAGCAGGCCTCGTGGGTGAGGACACACTGTTCCTCCTGCCAAGTTAATCACTTCCTCACCCAGCCCAGATCCTGCCCCAGGCAGGAATATAGCTCAGCCCACGGCAGCTTCTGCTCAGACTGTCAAAACCCCCTTGCCGCTCAGGACCTAGGAGCATGGTCCTGGGAAGGTGGAGTTGCAGGGCACCCCTCAAGCACTGTCCCTTTCCCCAGAATGCCATAATGAAGGCCCATATGCTTGTAGGTGTGCTGGTCGTGGTGGGCTTCGCAGTGGGAAAAGGTGAGTGGGGCCCAGGGGCAGGAAGGAAGGGGGTGGGGCTGTGAACCTGGATGCACAGGTTCTGTACAGGGCAGGGACCTTGGAGTGAGCTTTGCTCCCATCCCTCTGTCTTCCTCAGTTCCTGTTCCTGAACTCCGGACCTGCCACCTCTGCCTCTTAGAAGACCCTTCTGCAGGATGCATATCTGGCTCGGAGAAATGCACCATCAGTAGCTCATCCCCATGCATGGTGATCACCATCTATTACAGTGAGTTCAAGACTCAGGAAGGGGCTGCTGGTGAGATGGCCCATTGCTTGGTCTCATAGATGAGGACTACTTGGGGCCTGGGGCAGGGGCACAAGAAGAGAGGAGGATCCTGGAAGGTGGGGTCAGGAGTTTGCCGGGAGGGTGGAGTAACGAGACTAAATTTCTGAAGCTGGCAGGTGGAAGTTGGGTCTGGTGAGGGATGGGGAGAGTTCTTGGTAGGGGTGCCAAGTTTGGAGACTACGGGAGGCAGCGGCTTATGAGCTGTTCTCTTCCTCCAGATACCAGGGTTCGCTTCCTCATCCGAGGCTGTGGACAGTACAATTCTTACCGCTGCCAAGAAAAACGCAACACCTACTTCTCAGAGTACTGGTACCAGGCCCAGTGCTGCCAGTACGATTACTGCAACTCGTGGTCCAGCCCTCAGCTCCAGAGGTCCCAGCCTGAGCCCCCTGGTGGGGTCCTGGGCCTGCCCCTGTTCAAGTCCCAGATCCAATGGTTCTACCAGGCCCTGAACCTCTCACTGCCCCTCCCCAGCTCACATGCTGGGAAGGAGCCTAAAGGCCTGGACCCTCTGGCTGCCCTGCCCTTGAACCTGGGCTTGTCTATTGCCGACCTGCGCCGCATGTACTTATTCCTCAACAATTCGGGGCTTTTGGTTCTTCCCCGGGCTGGGCCCTGACCCCTTACTTCTTGAATTGCAGTCTGTTCAGCATCTCTCCCAACACCCAGCCCCCTGCTCTGGCCTTTCAGAACTCGGATTCTCTGCTCCGCTCTTTCAGGCCTTCCCTTTGTCCTCCGTGTCTCTATGGCTTTGGTTTCGTTCCCCCTCAGAAACCCAGCATACCCAGTGCTCTCCTTCCTCCGGGAAAATAATCTCAAGTGCAGATTCTGCTGGGCTGGCCTGGGAAAGGCAGCAGCTCCCTCGTCCTTTTCCCACCTGAGTGTGCCATCACCCCCATCTTCCTAGTCCCCTATGGTCTGGTCACCTGCCACCTCCATTTAGTTCTGGCTGTCTCCCATCCTGTGCCTGTCTCAGATGCAGGCCAGACTGGATTTGTAGCGAGGAGGATGAGGGTTGAGCTTCTGTGCAGATACCTGACTGGGCATCCTGGTGTCCCTGCCTCACTGCCTACCACCCCACTCCCACCCGAATCTCCTGCTGCCTTTCTCATCTCTTGTTCCGATCTCTGGCCTCCTCAGACTCACTCCATGTCACTGAGTCCTCATACCCACTTCCATAAGTGCCCAGGGAGGGGAGAAGGAAGAGGGTCCTGCTCTTCTCCGTGTCCCCCAATTTCCCTCCACAATAAACAGGGTTAAGTCTGAGTCATGTTGTTTATGGGGTTAGGCTCAGGTGTGGGCAGGTGTAGACAGGTGAAAAAGATTGGGTGTGGGGTTCAAATAGTTGGGGGAGCCCTGCCCACTCCACCTGGTTTTGTGGCTTCTGGCCTGCCCCAAAGGCCCACGTCAATCCCACCTTCTGCCCAGCGAGAGATCAAAGCTTGAGGATTGCCTGGCCCGTGTGGCTTAGGGGTTGAGTGTTGACCTAGGAACCAGGAGGTCTTGGTTCGATTCCCAGTCAGGGCACAGCCTGGATTGCGGGCTTGATCCCCAGTATGGGGTGTGCAGGAGGCAGCTGGTCAAGGATTCTCATCATTGATGTTTCTCTCTCCCCATCCCTTCCTCTCTGAAATCAATAAAAATATGCTTAAAAAGAAAATATTAAAAAAAACACACACAAGAAAACTTGAGGATTATGATGCCTCCCAGCCTTAAACGGACCCTATAAAACCTAGGAAGTTCAGTCCAGGTGATGTCAGGTTTTTCCACCTGAAAAAGGCGGAAAACTTCAGGGAAACTCAGGAGCAAACTAAAGGCCCAGGGCTGCACCTCAATCACCTGGTGCTGAGGGACCTATGTTTCCTGCCTTTTTTAATTTTTTATGTTTTTTCCCCAATTGATTTTTTTTTTAGAGAGAGAAACACTAGTGGCTTTAACTGCCTCCTGCATTCCCTCTACTGGGGATTGAGCCAGAACCCGGAATGTGCCCTGTCCTGGAACCCTAG
This sequence comes from Corynorhinus townsendii, assembly GCA_026230045.1. Lineage (NCBI taxonomy): Eukaryota > Metazoa > Chordata > Mammalia > Chiroptera > Vespertilionidae > Corynorhinus > Corynorhinus townsendii. The sequence goes on along the minus strand of JAPDVU010000004.1, from coordinate 98,395,551 downwards.
GGTGACCTGGTACATGGGAAGGCACCCAACCAGCTGCGCCACCCTGGCCGGATCTGCCTGTCCATTCTCTTTAGGTTCCAGGTACCCAGGACCCCCAAGCTGGAGGCCTTTTATTTTATTTTTGAAAACAGCAAGTATCCTGAAAGCAATAATTGATAGTCATAACTCCCTTTTGCATACGTTCAACAAACTGCACACGCCTGCTCTGTGCCAGGCCCAGTGTTAAGCACCAGGACTCAGAAGGTATAGCCAGGTCTGTCCTTCAAGTCTCAACCCAATACTGGGGTTGTAAACCCATTTCTGAGAAGTAATGCAGCCTCGTGGCTGGAGCCTGATCTCCACTCCTCCACCACGGGGGTAAGCTGGTCTCTCCTCAGGTCCCTGGTGAGTGCGTGTGCACGGATACACACAGGGGCTTCGTTCAAGTACACGTGACTTTGGGACAAACTGACTTAGGCCTATCTGTTTTTAAACCTCTGGCAAAACATATATAAGATGGGCTTTTGAAAATCACTCACCTATGTTAGCAGTTTCAAGCCGGCATAAAGGCCTCTGGTACCCAAGGCTGCTTCTAGGCACTGCCCCCAACTCGGGGTCACCTCTGCCCAGAGCTGGAGCAGCTCAGTTGGGTTTTGTCTGCTGGGTTTAAATGGCATCATACAGCATATACTCATGTACACGACACTGGCCACGTGTTAACTCCATGGCCTGTGCTCCAGTGGGAAACACCAACGTTAATGTTTAGGTCAGAAGGCAGTTGGAAGGACAAAGAGGAGTAAACCTGTGTGTCCCCCTCTTGCTGGGCCCACTATTCCCCATACTTCTGATTTCGGTATAGGACAGAAAAGCCCAAACTCGAATACAGCCTCAGAGGCTGAGGACCCCAAGGCCCAAAACTGAAGCGTAGAGCCATGGTCCTGAGGGAGCTGAGCCTGGGACAAAGCCCCGGGCTCCACGAGGCCCAGCACCTCTCACCCTTCTCCCTGGGCCTGCCTTGCACAGCCTACTCCCACCGACCCTCCCCCCAGGCCTCCCTGCAGTTCCCACACGCCCTGGGCTGACGGCACTAACAAGGGTGCCCTCTGCGCTTTTGGCCGTCACTGTATCTCTTTCCAATTACTCTTCACCTTTCTGTGCTTAGAGATGAATCAGATACCTAGACAGGCGAGAGCAAAGCTCAGAAGAGCTAGGAGCCCTTTACCTGTCCCCCAATGGGGCAGCCAGGCAGGACCCCTCCCTCAGCCTCCACCTCCACCGGAAGAGAGAAACCATAGAGTTTGTACACCAATTTATTCTGCAGGAACACCTTGTGAGAGAGGCCTTGGGAGGAAGGGAGAAGGCCAGAGCAGAGCAGAGGCAGCCTACAGGTGGGAGAAGAAGGGAGGGAAGCTGTCAGACTGTGAGGACTTACAGGGAAAACTCCAGAGATGTCTGGAGAGGGAGCTTGTGGAAGGGCAGAGTATGAATGGGGGTGTTGAGGGGCAGCAAGCAAGAGGCAACTAGAGCTGGATCAGGTAACGTAGGGGAGGTGGGGCTGCTGCTGGGAGGGGCTGGAAGTTGTCCTGGCTGCGCCCAGGTGGGAACCAGGGAGCTGGCTGGACACCGGCAGCATTTTACTGCAAAGGTCTCTGCAGAAGTTCTATGGGAGGTAGAACGCTCTGTTCTGTGGGTTATTGCAGAGATTCCGGAAACAGCATCGAGAGAACATCCAGAAGCCAAACACCGGGGAAGTGCGGGTGTGTGAGCAGTCACTCATCTGCTCCTTGCGGCGACAGTCACTCACCATGATGTCAGACCCACTACCTGAAACAGCGATATGGTGCCAACAGAGCCCCAAACCCTCCTTCCCTCTCTCCACAAGGTCTTACACTGCCCCACACCCTTCCCTGCACCCTCAAACGCAGAGACTCCTGGAAACTGGGCAGGGCAGGGAGTGCCAAGGAGCAGGAGTCCCCATGGAAGGTTGTGAGAGAGCCCTCTGAAATATTGTGATAGTTGGAGGGTGCTGAGCTGGGCCTGGGAGAGCAAAGGAGGGAGAGCCAACAGCTTGAGCGGGGACCAGGCTGTAGAGAGGAGGTTTGTTGTTTATTTTATGGATTAATAGTAACAGGGTGGGCAAAAGTAGGTTTACAGTTGTGAGTACACAGTTTATTGTTTTATTTATTACTGTATTATTTATTATTATTAACCCCATTTTGCCCCCCTCCCCCCTGTATATTAGAGGGTGAAAAATCCCTGCCTGAGAGAGTTGAAGAGCGGAAGTCACCAAGGTTCTACAGCGGATGACAGGTGGGCCTGACGCCCTGGCGAGGAGTGCTGTGCTCAGGTTGGTGGGGCATGGACGCTGTTTACAAACCGCTAGGGAAATGTTATGTTCCCATAACTGTTAAGTTTAAAAAGCAAGTGCAGCCCTGACCGGTTTGGCTCAGTGGATAGAGCGTCGGCCTGCGGACTCAAGGGTCCCAGGTTCAATTCCAGTCAAGGGCATGTACCTTGGTTGCAGGCACATCCCCAGTGGGGGGTATGCAGGAGGCAGCTGATCAATGTTCTCTCTCATTGATGTTTCTAACTCTCTATCCCTCTGTAACAAATCAATAAAATATATTAAAAAAAAAAAAAGCAAGTGCAGAACAGTGTCTACAGGGCTATGCTACTGTTTGTGGGGGAAGGAGGTAAAGGTAGAGTACATGTATATAAGGTGGGCTGCCCAAAAGATCACAGAAAGGGGAATCCAGACATAAAGAGAGTGGTTTTTGTTTTCGTGCGTGGGAGCTGGGGACTGGGCCAGGAGTGGGCAGGGACTCCTCTGAGCCCTGGAACGTGGCAGTGTTGAGCCACATGCATGCAGCTATCTGGGAAGGGTGCAAGGCGATGTGATACAGGCAGCTCCGTGCAGTGGTGGTTGAGTGCCATCTCTGGAGCCACCACAGGTTGTGGCTCAGCCCGCGGAGACTGGCAGGTGTGGGCCTTTCCCAGCCTCTGTCCTCAGCTGTGGAACACCTCAGAGGGCTGTAAGTGCTTAGCACAGTGCCTGGCCCAGAGGCTGTGTTAGTGTTTGTTAATGTTTAAGAAGGTGCAGGGCCGGGTGGAAGAGCGAGCATGAAGAACAAAGAGTTGGACAATTTTGGGCAAGTGGAAAGTTGAGGGGAGGTGTCCAGAGGGCAATTTGATGGACAGTGTGGCCACCACTCAGACTCTGTGACATGGCTGTGCAGACGCCAGGGAAGCAGAGAAATTCCTCTGGGAAAGTGAAGCGGGAAGAGAGCCAAAGCTCAGATTTTGGTGAACATGAGCCCTTAAGGGTGAAGGAGAACGAAGCAATCCTCGGTGAAGGAGACTGGAAGAGGTATCTGGCCATCTCCAGGCTGGCGCCTGCGGAGGGTGTAACACTCAGCTGTGGGCTGAGAAGGGCAGGGGGTGGCGGTGGAGTCAGGGAATGGCTCTGAAGGAGAGAGCGTCGGTGATGGGGCAGTGTCTGAGAGTTGGGGCTAGGAAATGTAGAGACTCAGTTCTGGGCCCCAGACAGACAGAAGGCAGCTTACTGTTCTTGATGAAGAGAGTCATACAGCTGCTGCCAGGAGAGGCCAGGCAGATGTCAGATCCCAGCAGGCACCCCAGCTCCTTGGTCTCCAAGAGGCACCGATAGCAGCGCAGGTATTTGCGGAACTCGGCTGAATAAGGGGGCTCTTGATTGACAGGATCAGTTTTACCTAGAACACAGACAAGCTCTGACCCCATGCCTCCCCCTGCCTATTTTCCAGGTCAACCCCACTGTTCCCCTCCCCCATCTCCGAAAACCATAAAATCACCAATTCTTTACAACCATCCGGCCCAGCCAGTGTGGGTCAATGGTTGAAATTCCACCCATGAACCAGGAGGTTTGATTCCAGTCAAGGACACGTGCCTGGGTTGCAGGCTCCATCCCCAGTAGGGGGCATGCAGGAGGCAGCTAATCAATGATTCTCTCTCATCATTGATGTTTCTATCTCTCTCTCCCTCTCCCTTCCTCTTTGAAATTAAAAAAAAGAAGAACAAAAACAAGAAGTAAAAACAAAAATGCATCATCACAGGACAGAAAGAATCTGCTTTGTGCAGACCAGAGATTTCAAGCAGCCCAGGGCCACATTCTTTGTTTGATGGTCCTATCACAGGACAGACTCACATTAAACTTTGTCCACCAAAGCCCTCCCAAACACATGCATATATAGTTGTCTCTTGGTATCCACAGGGGATTGGTTCCAAATTGATACAAAAATCTGCTCAAGTCCCTTATATAAAACTAGAGGCCTGATGCAACTGCAGGGGCTGCCTCAGCCCTCAAAGCCCTGGTTTGGTCCAGAAGGTCAACCGGAAGGACGTCTGGAAGGTCATTCGGCTGTCTGGTCTAATTAGCATATTATGCTTTTATTATTATAGACGATGTAGTGTTTGCATATAACCTACACACATCCTCCCAAATACTTTAAATCATCTATAGATTACTTGTAATACCTAATACAATATACTAGTATATAGTTGTTATACTATATTGTTTAAGGAATAAAGACAGAAAAATGTCCGCACATGTTCAGTACAGACACAACCATCATAGGCCTAACTACATAGTACACACCAGCAACAATATCATTTAAAAAATATTTTTCATCCTCGGTTGAATCCAGGGATGCAGAACCTGCACATATGGAGAACTGACTGTACATCTCTCCCTCTGGTCCCTGGCCAAGACCACAGATTAATGAGCCCCTAGTCCCAGCAGAGCACTTGGTGTGAAATAGATGCTGACAAATGTTTTGAATCCTGTTTCTATGGCGATAGTGCTTTGCAGCCAAGTGAGGAGGCTATCAGGCTGCTTCCAACCTCTTTCTACCCTGTGGGTTCTGGTGCTGTCATCTGGCTTGCTCCCCAAACCCTCCCTAGTCTGTGTTGCCCTGAGATTTTAATGGGTTCCCTTCAGTATCTCCATTCAGGTCATTGCTGCTGAGTGAGACAACCCTGGGATGTCACCAGCCATCTCCCTCAGAGTGACTATCAGTGCATTAGCAGTGCCCAGGCATTACCCCAACAAGCCCACTTATCCCATCTTTCTTCCTGCCTGGGCACATGTCCCCAGACACCTGGCATCTGGGGGTTCCTCTATTCAGCAGGCCTTCGGATGCCTTTGAGCCACTTACCAAACACCAAGCTCATCACGACCAGCACTGTTAAAAGGACCATGTGCAGAGCTTGGGGGGTGCTATGGAGGCCCAGAGTCCCCAGATTCCAGCTGTGTGTAGGGCCTGCCATAAAATGCATGACTGCCCACCAGCCTCCACGATGCGCTTATATTGGTGGAAGAGAAGTTGGCCAAGAAGAAGGAGAGGGGCGACACCCATTTGGGGTGGAAATTAGTGCCAAAACATCCCGAGGGACAGAGTGTTCTCGCCCACGGCCACTCTGGAACCTAACATCCTGGCTTGGGAACAGGAGCCACAACAGGGGAATGAGACAGGAACATTCTTTAAAATATGTGTGTGTGTGTGTGTGTGTGTGTGTGTGTGTGTGTGTGTGTGTGTTTTATTGATTTTAGAGAGGGAATGGGAGAGAGAGAAACATCAATGATGAGAGAGAATCATTGATTGGCTGCCTGCATGTGCCCTGACTGGGATCCAACCGTGAGCCACACCAGCTGCGCTACACCATGTTTTAATTTTCAGTCTAGTAGTCATAGTAGCTGCTTCCTGGTTATCTTTGCAAACATTCCTTTGGAAAACAAGGCTGCTTCGGCACAGTGCAAAGGTTATTTTGCCCGGTTTTAACATTCCGAAGGTTTGAGGCATAAGACTCGCACACAGGCAGTTCCTCTGGGATAGCAGCCCAGCTCCATTTTAAAGTGGCTTTGTGGATATTTACACGGCCTTCTTAATGGGGGAGACAAATCAATAAGCGATGATGAGGCGGTGGAAACCACTGACAAAGGGATTTCAGCAGAGGAATAACAGGATGGGATTCAGTCTATAAGATTCTGATGCAGGAACCAGTTAGGCAACTATTCCTGAGCCCAGTCACTAGATGGTGGCCTGGTCTTGCAGAAGAGAAGCAGGGAAGCCAAAAAGTGAATCTGAGAGTATTTATTTATTTTAAATGTTTTTCAATTACAGTTTACTTTAGAAAAAAATATTCATTGTTGCAAGTATTACTTATGTCCCCCTTCTCCCCCATTAACCCCCTCCAGCCCACCCTGGCCCCAGGCCCTCACCATCTAATTGTCTGTGTCCATGGGTCCTGCATATCCTATCTAATAAAAGAGTAAAATGCAAATTGACCGTGCCTCCACTACACCCACAAGCCATGCCCACCAGACAATCAGGAGCGAGTATGCAAATTAACCCAACCAAGATGGCTGCTGCCACGAAGCAAACAGGAGGCTTGGGTTTCCGGGCAATGGAGGAAGCCAAGCTCCCCGCAGCCCTGGTCTCTGCTCAAGGCTACAAAGTTTCAATTATAGAAGATAAATAAATCCTGCTTGGGTTGCCAGGGGGTGTGGCCAGCCTGCAAACCACCACAGGCCCTTCGCCCAGGCTGCCCTACGCCCCAAGGGAACCCCCACCCTGATCCAGGACACCCTTCAGGGAAAACCAGCAGGCCCCCACCCGTGCACCAGGCCTCTATCCTATCTAATAATCCTATCTAATAAAAGAGTAATATGCAAACTGACCATCACTCCAACACACAAGATGGCTGCCCCCATATGGACACAAGATGGCCACCACAAGATGCCCAGCAGGGGAGGGCAGTTGGGAGGGACCAGGCCTGCAGAGGAGGGATGTTGGGGGCAACCTGGCCTGCAGGAGGGCAGCCTGGGCGAAGGGCCTGTGGTGGTTTGCAGGCTGGCCACACCCCCTGGCAGTTGGGGGGGGGGGGACCCAGGCCTGCAGGGGAGGGCAGTTAGGGGCAATCAGGCTGGCAGGGAGCAGTTAGGCATCAATCAGGCTGGCAGGGGAGCAGTTAGGGGGTGATCAGGCTGGCATGCAGAAGTGGTTAGGAGCAATCAGGAAGGCAGGCAGGCGAACAGTTGGGAGCCAGCAGTCCTGGATTGTGAGAAGGATGTCCAACTGCCCGTTTAGGCCCCATCCTACTGGTAGGATGGGGCCTAAAGGGGCAGTCGGACATCCCTAGAGGGGTCCCAGATTGGAGAGGGTGCAGGCTGGGCTGAGGGAACCCCCTCCCCCCCTCCGCCGTTGCACGAATTTCGTGCACTGGGCCTCTAGTATGCATATAAGGTCTTTGGTTGATTACCTCCCACCCACCCGCCTTCCCTCTGAGATTCCACAAGCTGTTCTGTACTTCCACATCTCCGGATCCACTGCGTTCATGAATCAGAGTACTCAGAAGGAAACCGGATGTAGTTAGAGTTAGTTAGTTAGACTGAATGTAAGGTAAGGGAAGGGGCATAGACTCCAACAGCGTGACTGGTGGTACCATTCTCCAAGATGAGAAAGACGTGGCACTGTCAGAAATCCAAAACCGAGGACTCCTGGGTCCCGAGTGACTGCACCCAGCCCAGTGCCCCTGTGGGTTCCAGGAAGCCCACCCTTGCCCACGCCCCCGTCTGCCCGCCCCGCCGCGCTGGGCTGCAGGCCAGTGGCCTCATCTCCGGTGCCCACGGGCTCTATGCACGCCTCTCTGCGCCTGGCTGCTCCTCAGCGCCCGGCGAGGACGTGGGGGCGGCCTCGCCCGCGCCACACCGCAGCGCCCTGGGGAGAACCTGGGGAGGGCGCCCGCCGGGCCGTGGCGGGGGCCACGCGGTCCCTGAGACTAGTGGTTGGTCGCTCAGGGTCGGTGGGCGACGGTAAGTCATCGGAGTCCAGGTTCCGGGCTGGAGGTCTGGGGCGGGCACTGCAGGAGGCTCCCACTTTGGCCCCGGATCATCCCAGGACCATCGGGTTGGGAAGCTGATGGGGAGGGTGAAGAAACGCCCGGAGGCGCGCGCGCAGGAGGCGGGCGAGAAAGGAACAGAGGCAGACACAGCCGACGCGCACCCCCAGAGCCTGGGGAATGAATAAATGATGGTTGCGTTAAAATTGTACTCTTCATTTATCCTGGGGTGCCAGGGGAGGGCTTGACACCCACATAAATGTCTGCTGGATGGGTGAGAGTGATAGACGAAAAGAATCAGAAAGCGGGGCCCCTCTTGAGGCGGAGCGGGCGAAGGGGAGGCGGAAGGGACTGTCACGGGGTCTCCGACCCCTTCGCGAGGAGACCGGCCCCCGCAGGCTCAGGGCCCTGGTTCTGGTGGCCTCACCCTGCGGTCCGGTCCAGGAGGACTGGCGTGGAGCTCCCGCGGCCACGGGCCCTGAGGGTAACAGGCGGGAAGGCACGGGGTAGGGGTGTTGGGGGCGGGGCGGGGCTCGGCCTTCTCATTACGGGGCATGACCTCCCGTCCTTATTCCCGCTCCGGTCCCTTGTCACTCCCCCAGTCCACGAGGTGGGGCGGGGCCCGTCCGCCCTCAGGGCCGTGGGAGTGCATTGCCGTGGTGAAGGGCTCCACCGGGCTTCAGGGGTGAAGAGGTGGGCGTTGCAGTGGTCGCCATGGTGAGAGCAGTGGCTGACTTTCCCGCAGAGTGCCCCTCCCCCAGGACTAGGGATGCTTGAGGGAAACCGAAGAGGTCGGGCCTGAGGACAAAGTTGAGGGGATGGGGCAGGGCTACCGATGATCGTGCCGAGAACTGTCCGGGTATCGGCCCCCGCGGTGTGAGGAGGCACTCGAGAGGGATCTTTAACCCGAATGTAAACAATGACTGGGTTCCGGAGGGAGCTGGGACCGCTTGTTGAAGGTGTGTGTGTGTGTGTGTGTGTGTGTGTGTGTGTGTGTGTGTGTGTGTGTGTATGTGTGTGTGTGTGTGTGGACGGACCGGTGAGTGGATGGATAAGGGACTGGGCTGTCCCCCACGCCTGGGCCCCCCACCCTCTCACTGTGACAGCTGTGAGGGAAATACATGCTCCTCTCCGGGGCCTGGAGTGAACCTCAACCCAAACCCGTAGTAGCGGAGGAGGAGAGCGGAGACCAGCACCTCCCACAGGGAGCCTCGCAGGGTGGAGCTGGGCCAATAGACGGGGCAGGATAAGGACTGGCCCAGCCTGAGACCACCTCTTCTTCCCAGGTTTCCCACTCCTAAGCTACCTCTCCTTTCTCCCAGCCTCCAGCCTCTCTCCCAGTTTGCCCAACTACTCCACACCTAAGTGTAAGGCCGCGCCTGGTGCCCAACATAGCAACGTCTAGAGTCCCAGCAGGTATGGGGTCTGCATCTCAGCTGGTCTTGCCTGAGACTGCTGGAAACCTGCTATATAGGGTGAGGGAGCTGGTTCCACCAGGGGTGGAGTGAGTGAGGGATGGTACTGAGGGATGGTACTGAAAACAAACTTATTAGGTGGGGAGTAATTGGGAATAATTTGAGGGGGAAGGCCCATGGGTGGGGTAGCCCAGATTCAAATGTTGAGCCTCCCCTCTCCCTACCCACTTGAGGTGCCCAGGGCTCCTCGTGGCATTCAGGGTTCTCTGCAGTGCAGGAAAAGGGGAGGGGGGGGCGATAGGGGCAGGTCAGTAGAGCTCTTAGTGGCCAAGGCCAGGAAGGGGAGTCCTTTTTCTCCAGGGTGTGGAAGGTGGGCCTGGGTGCCCCCTATTTGCATTTAAGGAGGTTCTCTTAGCTGAACAAAAGCTTGGATTCCAGGGGATTAATTTCTGGTGGATCTGGGAGGGCCAGGTTCAGAGTAATGCACTGGTCCCAGATCCCACAGCTTTCTGCTCGCACTACCCACCCTGTTTGCCCCTGGGACAGATGGAGGAAAGGGTGCCACTATCAGCTCTCCCATATTTGCTAAAGGTGGAACATTTTGGAGCTGTGGCCACCTACCCTCTTTTAACCCCAAATATCAGACATAGTCACCTAAGTCTCAGATGACCACACCTGGAAGCGCAGGGTGCTGAGCTGGCAGGAGCAGACACCATGCACTCGGCTGGAGGAGACACTGAAATTAGCAAGAGGCTGTCTAGGTCATCAGAACACTGCCACCCACGTATCTTGTTCTAACAGTGGACCCAAGTGGTCTAGGGGTGTCTCATCTGGGAAAGAGGACTGAGGGGTGAGAGGGACGCATTCTGCTCCATAAGATCTAAAGACAGAGTAGGAGAGAAGCTACAGGGAACGGGTTTCCTCAGGTTTGACCTAAGAATGTTCTTCTAACAGCTGCCCAAAAAGTGTGGTTCTGGGAGGACACGCCAAGGCCCTGTGTTTGTTGACTTGCAGAGGGTGTGAGGAGAGAGGCATGAGGGCATGGTGAGGAGGGGGTGCAGGATTTGCTGCATAAGACTGTTCCTCACTCCCCCTGGAAGTAGCAAGAGCTGAGCAAGAAAAACTAGGGATACTGATGTTGAAATCATGCCAGTTGGACCTGGAAGTTGGTAGAAGAGCTGAGTAGGTAAAATCAGGCACTGGAGAGCCCTTTTTGTAAACAACAAAACTTGTGAGTTGAAGCAATAGGAGGCCACCTGGGCTCCTGGGGTAGGTGAAGGCAGGGAAGACTGTCAGAGCCAGGGGCTGCACAGTGGTGATGACCACAGGCACACCAGGAAAGGGTGAGGCTTGGGGACCCGTTGCCTGAGGAACCGCTGAGATGGAGAGGATTGAACTGGCTGGATGGGCTGGGATTTCCCAAAGCCCAGCCCTCAAGGCTTCAGCACCTTGCTCCCTGGATACTTGGGCAGTCACACAATTAGCCAACCAGTAGAAAAAATACCTTTTTATTAATTATTAGGAAAATTCCATTCATTTAATGCAGGTGTATGCCGGGGAGGATAGGTACTGCAGGATGGATGAGGGACCCATGCAAGAGGAACAGTGAAAAGGGGGGTGGACTCCACAAACTATAAACAGCAACATGAACACAAGAGAATCACAAATAAGAGGGCCCTTCCTCAGGTCTCCTCCCATCCCAATCCTTCAGAATGAGGCCCAGTGTTGACTTTAGAGAGGGCTGGTCCCTACAGGTGCCAGGGCATCTGGAAGTTCTGGACCGGGAGTGGGGTGCAATGTGTGGCTTCGAAGTTGTGCAGATGTTTCTGGGCCTAAGGCAGGACAAGTGTGGTGCACAGCACTACAGTGAGTGACAGCCACCAGACATCTCCTCACCCTCTACCTCCAAATCCACTACCCACTCGATAAAAGCTGCCACTTCCAACTGTCCCCAAGCCCCACATGTGCCCCCTGGCCACTCAGGCACCCTCTTCTTACTTCCCTCCCCTTAGCTCACCAGAAACAAAGCCAGCTGCTGCCTTCCACGTGCACTCATGTCCTCCCCTGCAGAGAGGAGGTGCTAAAACATGGCCCATGCATCCGGGCATCCATCCCCTTCCTGGGCTCTTCCCAGCAACCCCCTCTCCTGCTCCAGGTCCACCTTACCCACACTCCAGGGGAAGTCTGGCCCGTGTTCCGCCTGGTAGGAGCGGAGGACAGACAGACACCAGTCTTCCTCTACCTCCCATTGGCTGTAAATCGAGGCTAGTCAGGGAGACATGAGGGCCCATCAGCACCTGGCTTTGCCAGGCCCACTCAGAGCCTCCCCAGATCCCCTCTCACCTTCCTCCAGCTGTGAGGAAGCCTCTAGCCACTGCCTCACCACTTGAAGACCCTCTTCTGCCATCACATGGGGATAGCTGCAGGAGTGGTGTCGGGGTGGGAGTCAGACCCATTTGCTTCACTCCTCATCCCTGAGCCTTCTTCCCTTCCTCCTGATGCTGGTGTACACACATGTACAAATATGTGCACATATGTACAGATACGTACACACACCCCGCTCTCACCGATGCTGCAGGAGCTTCAGCAGGAGGTCGTTGCCTCGGTTGGACATGATGTCCTCAGGAACCCTGGAGGTGAGAAGAATGTACACTGGAGGGGAGGAAGGGTTTGGATACCTGGGTTTCTAGTGGGCAGAGGTGGGCAGGACAACTATCTGGCTTTCTGGGACCCAGGAAGGTAGAGGTTCCCAGGGACTCACGTGGTGGTGATGATCTCATCCTTGGTTCTTCGGATCAGCAGTACAGGGCCCTGGTACCTTCAGGGGACAGAGCAGTGGGGCTGGGGTGGGAGAGCTGAGGGAGGCAGATGGCACTGGCCACCTCATCCTGCACTGGCTGTATTCTTAGCCCCTGCTGCAGCAGGGCCCATGGGCTAGACCCTCTCCCAAGGGTGAGTCAGAATATTTCAGGGCCTGCTGAGCCCAGCCGGGTAGTTCAGTGGTTGAGCGTCGACCTATGAACCAGGTCATGGTTCACTTCCCATCAGGCACATGCCCAGGTGGCAGGCTCGATCCCCAGTGGGGGGGCGTGTAGGAGGCAGCTGATTGATGATTCTCTCTCACCATTGATGTTTCTATGTCTCCCTCTCCCTTCCTCTCTGAAATCAATTTTAAAAAGAAGAAGAAGGTGGAGGGTCCCAGGGGACCTGGGTTAGGCCATCTAGGGTGGGGGCAGGGTCACTCAAGGGATTTAGGATGGTGGTCACTTGCCAACTTTGGCACTTTAGTACTAACTTCAGCGGTTGCACCCCCCGCAGAGCCGTGAGGAGGCTCAGGGGGGCAGGCATTACCTGCACAGCTGCTCCGCGTTGTTTAGATTGAGGTGCTGCCTCACAGTCCTGGTCACCAGGCCCCCTAGAGTGGGACAAAAGTGAAGGGAGAGCAGAGACGAAGCCCTGGCCCAACACAAAGGTCTTTGCTCTTCATGGAGAAGGAAAATGGGGAGTCTGCTTCTCAACAGTGGGGCTACCCGCTCCCTGCCATGGAAAAGGGAACCATCGCCAGCTCACAGTGCCAGGGCAGCCCACCCCCCTGCAAAGGCAGGCCTGCGGCTGTACTCACTCCAGCTGTCTGGCATGACTTTCAAGGCCAAGGGCACCAGGTCATCAAAGGAGGCATCCAGGATCACGGCACTAATGTCTGGGTAGGACATGGCTGCCCACGTGGCTGGTACCAGGACGGGGAAGAAGGGTAAGGACTGAGGGACTCCCGCTTACCACGCCAGCCTCCTCCCACTGACCCTGTAGGCTGACCCCACCCTCCCTAGTAGCTTAGCCCCAGGGCTCTCCTTGGCCCCCCTGTCACTCGAGGGCACTGTCTGGAGAGGATGGAGAGAGACAAGGAAAGTGCACTGGAGACAATCCACAGGAAGCTTTTGCCTCCCTGATCTTCCCAGCCTAGGCTCAGGTCTACTTTTGAAAACCGGGTGTAAGTATGGAAGGAAATGTGACATGTATGTGCACAGGATACCTTCTTCCAGACCAGCTCGAGCCCTCTCCTTCCTTAAGCCTCCACCCCACGCCTGGGCCACTCCCCTTGGGGGAGGGGGAGATGATTGAGCGTACAGTGTGGGGAGGAGGGAGGCTGGTACCAGTGAAGCCGCCGATGGACCAGGCATAGAGGATGATGTCCTGGGGCTGGAAGCCCAGGCGGTGGACAGCAAACTGGACCACCACGTCCATGGCATTGGCCTCATTCTGTGGGAATGGCACCCCCTGCAGGAGGAAGGGCAAAGGCAAGAGTGGGTCAGTACCACCAGCCAGCCGGCCTGCCACCCACACCCTCCCAGAGTGGACCCTTCCTACAGCTACTCTGCAACAGAGAAGGAGTAAAGCGGGGCAGGGGGCAGCTCTCCCCAGAAACCAGTGTGGACAGAGATCCACCCTCTGTCCACTGCCTTCCCTCCTGTAACCCCCTACTGTGAGGGGCTCCCCATGGCCTGCAGCTCCCTGCCCTTGGCACCCAGGTCACAGGTGAGTGGGAGCCCCACAGAAATATGCAGAGGGTCTCACCGTACTCCCAGCAAAGCCTGGATGGTTCCAGCCCAGGACTGAATACCCAGCTGCAATACAAGGTGGGGAGGTACTGGGGCCTCCTGGCCTACACCCCCAGTCACCCCCCCAGCAGCAGGACACCAGAGACCTAACCACCCCCACCAGGGGCAAATAATGCTGAGCCTTCCGAGGATGGGGAGATGACACCCACCAAAGGTCCCAAGGCGCAGAGGGAGAGGTGTAATGTGAGGAGGGTGACAGGTTAGGCACACAGCAGGGCAGGGATGTGAGGTGCGCAAAGCAAATGGGGGAGGACTCTCCCCACAGTGAAGCTTTCAGACTTGACCCACAGAAAGCAGCCAGGCCAGGGGAAGTCATGTCCGTGTGGGAAGCTGGGGATGTTCCATCCCAAAGGGGCAGAGACAAGAGGGCTAAGCCAGGGCCTACCTTCCAGAGGTGTGGAGACACAGCCCACCTCATAGAAGCCTGCATTCCCCTCACAGCAGATCACCTGCAGAAGGAGGCAGGGAGGAGGCTGGGAAAGGGCCAAAGGGGCCAAGAACCCCCAGGTGGCAGGGAGGGCAGCTGTGGGAGCTTCGCAGGCAAGAGGGAGGCACGTCCTGTTCTCTCCAGGGGGAACAGAAACCAAGGTCCCGGAACTGAGAGGCACTGCCGATGCAAATGCTGAGCGAACATCCAGGAAGAACGCTTCTAGTTGCCTCGCGCAGCTGCCCCACACAGCACCCATCTGTGCTTGGCGGCATAGGCGGCGTCTCAGGAATGATAGTTGGGGTTTTTCATTCCCAGGTTTGGGGTCTATTTTTCTGACTGTCCTTTGTGTGGTATGGCAATCGCTTTTCCTCTCCTCTCTGAGCTCAAGTCTACACCCCACATACACTAATCCCAAGGTGCCCCAGGCCAAAGCCGTGACGATGGGGTTCTGTGGCTCCTGCAGTGGGCAGAGCTGGGACTGGAGCCTGCTCCCCAGCCTGCTGGCTTTGTGCTTCTTCCAGGCTGCTTCATGGAGGCAGGGGCTTTGGAGCCTGGGTGCAAATCCCGGCTCTCCCACTAACCAACTGTGACCTGGGGAAGCTGTCGGGGCCCCCGTCCATCTATCAGGGCTGATAGAAAGACCGCTCTTCCCGGGTTGGTGGGGACTAAATGTAGGTGTTGCACAGGGTACGTGCTTTCTTCTCCACGACGACTGCAATGACGCCTTTTGGTCTTTGAGTGTCAGCTCTACTTCATCTATTCCCGGGTCTTTAGGGGGAGCTGGGGGTGGGTACCTGCAGGTGCGCTTCCTGAGGGCTGCTGTGCCACCTAGACTCCCAGGACCTCACTGCCCACCCCACACTCTAGCTCTGGGCCCTGCTCCTGCTCCTGCTCACCAGCTTCTGTCCCTGGGGCTCAGCTGTCCCCCGCCGGTCCACAAACATGGTGTCAATCTCATTGCCATCACAGGCCAGCAGCTTTGCCCGGCGCCCATTACACTGAGTGGGGAGTTACAAAGCCAAGTTAAGGGCAGGAGGCCACATCCTTCAGCGGGGAGAGCTGTGGGGGCGGGGGCAGGGGCAGTGGCAGGGGGCTTACCTCTTCCACCAGCCGGGCCTGGCCCTGCAGGAGCATAGGCATGAGGGCCTTCTGGAGCAGATACACAGAGCCGGGGTACAGCATCCGGCGCCCCAGGGTGTGGGCCACCAGGTAGCTGTGGGAGCATGGAGTTAAGGGGGCCCAGGACTGTCCCAGACCAAACACTCACAGCTTCATTGGCCTTTTTCAGGACTTAATGAAATATATTTACAAGGCTGGTGTTTTTCAAACTTTTTTTACTGCAACCTTTGTAAGATACACATTTTATATTGTAGCCCAGTATATACAATTCTGAAAGTTTTATGAGATAATACATAATACTTTCTATATGTAATAAGTAAAAACAAAGTTATTATCAAAGATGAATCTGTTCATGTATAAATACAACTTAATAAAAGTCCCAAAATAAATAATACTTGAAAAAAAACGACGGTGATTCACTAAATTGATTTCAAGAGTCACTAATGGGTCAAGATGTGTAGTTTGAAAGACACCAACTAGACTACAACTCCTTCGGGGCAGGGACCTGGCTGTTTTTCTCACTTAAAAAAAAATTATTTTATTGATTTCAGTGGGGAAGGAGGAGGGAGACAGAGATAGAAACATCAGTGATGAGAATCAATGATTGGCTGCCTTCTACTGGGGATCGAGCCCGCAACCCGGGCATGTGCCCTTGACAAGAATCGAACCAGGGACCCTTCAGTCTGCAGGCCAACGCTCTACCCACTGAGCCAAACTGGCGAGGGCTGTTTTGCTCACTTTGATATGCCTGATATCTGCCCATAGGCGGTGCCAGAGCCTGGCACAGAGTAGGGCGTCATAAATTTACTGAACAAACGTGCTAATCTAGACATGTAAGATGTGGTATGTGCTGCTCCTAACAAGGACAATTAGCCACTTCCAGTTCACTCCCAGTAGGGTATGTCCCCAGAACAACACTGCATGACCCCTTCCAGCATCCCCCTGAGAACCCCAACTTTGGCTTGCCCTTCTGACAGTCAGCACTGGCAGCACCACCTCCGCCCACCCCTGGTCTGGAACCTGCCTTCTGGCACCACCACCAGAAGTCCCACTTGTTACTCCAACATGGTCAGTGCCCACGGCTGCATTTCCTTGGGCTCTACCTCATGCTCTCAGATCTCTGCAAGCTTGATGCCCATCACCAATGTCACCCTATGTGATGGCACCGACCCTGTGAGGGGAGTTACGCACGGATGCACAAACTAGCTTGCTCAGGTGGATGCCAGGACACAGCCAGGGCTCTGTGTCCCCTTCCCACCTCCCTCTAGGACTCATCAAAAGAGCTTTCATGACCCTGGCCAATGTTGCTTAGTGGTTAGAGCGTTAGTCCATGCACCCAAGAATCGCAGGTTCGCCCTAACTGGTTTGGCTCAGTTGATAGAGCGTTGGCCTGAGGACTGAAGGGTCCCAGGTTTGATTCCTGTCAAGGGCATGTACCTTTGTTGCGGGCACATCCCCAGTAGGGGTGTGCTGGAGGCAGCTGATCGATGTTTCTCTCTCATCGATGTTTCTAACTCTCTATCCCTCTTCCTTCCTCTCTGTAAAAAATCAATAAAATATATTTTTTAAAAAAGAAAAAAGAATCGCAGGTTCAATTCCTGGGTAAGGGTACGTACCTGGGTTGCAGTTCAATCCCTGGCCCCAGTCAGTAGGTGTGTGGGGGAGGCAAAATTTGATGTCTCTCTCTCTCTCCCCCCACCACTTCCACCCACCCTCTCTAAAAATCAATGAAAAAAGTACCCTCGGGTGAGGATTAACCAAAAACACCTAAAAAGAGCTTTCGTGTCAGACAGAACAATGTTACTCCCCCAGCTCTCCCTCACCACAAGGAGCCCCTTTCCTTCACATGTGAATATGGATAAACACGACTTTGCCACATATAATACAAAGCACACAGCACTCCCCAACAGATGACAGCTGTCTTACAATGGAGCACCCAGTTCCAGAGCCTTTCCCTCCCACCTTAACCCCAACCCCCCTCCACCCTCCCACCCTGCGGGCCTCTCCTCCCTGCTGCTTCCCACCTGGTGATCTGACAAGGCAGCTTCTTGACGCGGTTGAGGAGGGTGTCTGCTGTTCCCCGGTGCAGGGGCTCTGGGCGGAGCAGGGCCACGCCCCGGCGGGAAGGGCCCCCTCGGGACTCTTTCCTGAGGAATGGAAAGATGAGGGGAGGGTGGGGTCAGGAGCAGCAAGCTGGGCCTCTGAGGTCCGAGGGACGGTGGGTCTAAAAGGAGAGGGTTCTGGAGGCAGGCCTTGGCTGCAGGGATGGAGGGGCGAGCAGGGACGGAAGGAAGGGCTGCGGCTCACCGGCTGCTGGGCTCCTCCCAGTGGAAGTCCACTGGCCAGCTCCTGAAGTCAAAGTTGTAGCTGGCCAGCTGCCTCTGTGGGGTGGGGAGAGAAGGAGCTGGGCCTCCGAGGGGCTTGAGAAGTGGAGGGAGGCCCACCTACCCACCCTCGTCCCCCTGGGGTCTGGCCCTCAGGCAGCCTGGGAGGCTGCAGAGGCCAACCCCTCCTGGTTCAGATGGCCAGGGCAATCCAGAGGAGGGTCCTGTGGGGAACCAGCCCACCCATCTGTCCGCTTCCCAAAGTGGAGCCTAACTGTGCTTCACCAACACCCAAGGCCGCCGGGCCCCAGGAGGTTGGCCGCAGGTGCGGGTGTTTCTGAGGGAGGGGGGCGCTGTGGCCAGTCCTGCTCCCTCCCCCGCCTGCTGCTGTGTTGGAGGCTCAGAAAACCCCAGTGGATCAGACTGCCCCAAACTTGGGTGAGGGGAGGAGGGAAGTCATGTCCAGAGTGGCCCCTCCGAGAGGGGAGAGGGCGCCTCCTGAAGGAAGCCCTCTGCCTGTCCCCCTCAGGGCCACCTCCCTCCCCTACCGCCTGCAGGCGGCAGATGGGCCTTGGCCCCCCCCCCCCCCCCCCGAGTTACATGCTGTCTGGGGAGCGGGATCTGTCTTACACACGTCCCTCCCCGGCCCCAGATCCCAGTGCTCTACTTTATGTTAAGAGTTGTTTCTTATTTTCTGTCAGAGAAATTTTTGACATCTTCAAAAATAACTTGACTCAGAGAGAGCAATAGAAATTTTGTACAAAAATACAAAGGGCTAAACAAAACAAAACGAAGAAAAGCATAGTTCAGGCAGGCTTTGCTCAGACTGGGCTCAAATTCAGACCCAGCCACTCCTCAGCGTGGGGCTCAGCCAGGGTCACTGTCCTCTGCCTGTTTCCTCCCATGTGAGTGAGGGTGGTGAGGCCCCTCACGCGGTTCTTGTGAGGATTAGAAAGCGCACAAGCCCCTCGGAGGCCCAGCTCCTTCTCTCCCCACTGCAGGGCACGGCAAATTGTGGTATGCAGCAACGGCAATGCCACGGCCTTTGGCCCCAGAAAGCCCTGTAGCAGGAAGGAGCTTCACAGGGTCCCCGTGCCCTTCTCAAGGGTAATCACACTCCAGCCTGGCTGACGGGCACCGCTCTGGACCCTGTGCCCTGGCTTCCCCTCCTGGCGCCACACTGTGCCCCGGGCACAAGAGTGGAATCCCTGTCCATCTTGTCCCATCCCCAAACAAAACTAGCACAGTGCTCAATGCACAGAGCAACAAAACATATACTGACTGAGCTCTGTGACAGAGAAAACCCCGTAAATATTTCTACATCTATGCAACTCTTGCAGGTGGTGGGGGAGGGGGAGGGGAAGAAGACTGTTCCGGCAGACTACTCGATTGGTGGGGGAAGAAGGAAAAGTTCCTGGTGGACGGTTCACATGCAGAGAGAAGTGACAGGTCCCTGGGCAGCGGACACACCCTCCCCGGCAGAAGTGGCACCTGCTCGGCACCCACCCTGGCCTCCCTCACCTTGTTCTCCGCAGACTGGTTCCTATGTGTGGCCTCCAGGATGGTGATGAACTGCCGGTACTGGGGGTTGGTCCAGCGGCCGATGCCTGGTGAGGGAAGCAAGATGAGCAGGTTTCAGGAAGAGAACAAGAGACAGGCAAGCAGAAGGCACCGGAGGAGAAAGGGTCCCAGATCTGGAGAAATGTGAGGGCGAGCCGACCCTCCTGCACAGCCAGCACTGGCCAAGCACATCCCCCTCGCCGCCTCAGTTTGTTTCTTCCCAGACTGTTGACCGCCCACCCTGAGTGCGCATTCTCCCAGCCTGAAGAGGCAACACACCCTCAATCTCAGCCCCGCTAACAATGGGGTTCCTCTCCCACTGCTGCCCTTCGCCAACGCCTGCCGCTCTCTTTCTGCACAGTCTCGCTCCCTGCCATCTGCCTCATGGCTTCTGCCCCACAATTACTTCCTCACTGAGCCCAAGTCCCCTTCCTCCATCCTCCATTCCCTCACCTGGGCCCTCAGCACTCTCCCTGTCCCTCGAGCTGCCTTCCTCCTCCACTCCCTGTATCCATTCTTGCCTCCTTCCAATTCCTGGACTGCTCCTCCCTGGTCTCCCTCTCTGAACCAAGAGCCATTCTCAATGCTGAGCTCCCTCTGCTCTTCACCCAGCCCCTCAGTGATCAGATCCGCTCTCCCTTCACTGTCAAGGAGTCTCAAATCCTGACATCTCTCCTTCCAATGACCCAACAGGTGACACATACAGGCCCTGCTCTAACATGGGAAAGACAGTAGTAAATGAGATGCCAGGGCCCGGGCCTCAGAGAGCTGCCACTTTGGTTGGGGGCAGGGTGGGACTGGAGAAGGACAAAAAATAGCCAACAAGAAAATTTCAGAGAAGGGTAAGTGCTACAAAGAAAGTAAAACTAGAATGAACTAGAACGCGATGTGTCATCAGGGGTAGAGCACCCAGCGATGCTGAGAACAAAGCAAGCTGCAGGACAAAAATGTCAGTGCAGCCCTGGCTGGGTACTGAGCAGGTCAGAGCACCATCCTGACACACCCAGGCTGTAGGTTCGATTCCTGGTCAGGGCACATACAGGAATCAACCAATGAATGCAGACATAAGTGGAACAACAAGTCAGTGTTCCTCTCCCCTTCCTCTCTCTCTAATATCAGTAAAAACATATCCTCGGTGAGGATTTAAAATGCAGGAAAAAACCACACCGGACCACAGTGGTTACTGTGGGGAAAGAGGAGCACAGGACTGGGGAAGAGGCCCTGGGGGCACCAGCCCTATGGAACGTCCCAGTGTCTCACTGAGAAGGACCTGAAGCAATGTCACAAAACAAGCTTTTTACTCATTTTTGATAATTTTATTCTCTGAACTTTTTGTATTTATTTTTTCCTAAAATTGAAAATAAATAAAATTAAAACAAGATAGGGTGGAGGTGGAAGAGGGTATAGGGGGGATAAATGGTAATGGAAAAAATAAATTAATGAAATTAAATTTTTAAAAAATGCTCATTCTCTCAGTCTGAAGACTGTGATCTACGATTCTCTCTCATCATTGATGTTTCTATCTCTCTCTCCCTTTCCCTTCCTCTCTGAAATCAATAAAAATACATACATTAAAATATATATATATTTTTAAAAAATAACAATGCTGCCCTAACTGGTTTGGCTCAGTGGATAGACCTGAAAGGTCCCAGGTTCGATTCCGGTCAAGGGCATGTACCTTGGTTGCGGGCGCATCCCCAGTAGTGGGTGTGCAGGAGGCAGCTGATCGATGTTTCTCTCTCATCGATGTTTCTAACTCTCTATCCCTCTCCCTTCTTCTCTGTAAAAAATCAATAAAATATATTAAAAAAAAATAACAATGCCCATGGTTTTCCACTTACATACACTTCCCTCTTGAACTTTATATAAATGGAAGTGTACTTGGCAGTCAGCTCCTGTCCTTCAGCATTACACACATTAGCTTCATCGGCATTGCTGAGTGTAGCTATCTGTTTATCGGCATTGCTTCAGTTTGTTGCTATAGGACTATACTCCCTAATGCATCTACCCACCCTACTATTTGTGGCTGGGGAGCTGTCTTCAGTTTAGCATTATTACAAACATAGATGTGAATATATATGGAATTGTTGTAGGGTATATGCATCTTTTCTAGCTAATAGCAAACTTTTCTGATAATTATTTTTTCATATTTAGGACTCAAGCCCTTTAAGGAAAAGAACACACCTTGACCATTCCCAATTATTCTCCCTCAGGGCCCAACACAAAATTGCAGAAGCTGCTGTATAAATATTTACCAATGATGAATAGATACCAACCAGGCTCTCTCTCCACCTACCTCGGAGGCAGGCCACACCTGCCAGCAGTAGCAGCAACGTCCCAGCATAGTGAGAGAGCGGTACCACTTTGGACAGACTCAGGTAACCTAGGAGGGGAGAGAAACCATGTGAGAAGCTTTCCCCAGTGCCCCTCAGATCCAGTTCCCCGCCAACCTCCAGCCCCACACTCCCTCACTGGGGCGGCCATGCCTCTGAGGGGAAGATGCCTGAGAGAAGACGGAAGCCAAGCCATCCTTGCAGGTCCCCTTTCTTCTTTAGGGGGTTGGCTCATCTGCCAACAGCCTGCCCGTTTCCTGTCCCACCACCTTTGAAACCACACTGACCTTTCCTGTATAAGTAGAAGAAGGCGAAGGGAGAGGAATAATAAGAGATGGACCAGAAGACTGAAGCCTGCAGCAGAGAGACAGGGACAAGCAATCAATATAAACACACACACACACACACACACACACACACACACACACACACTCCTCTGCTGTTTCCAGGGCTAGGCTCTGAGCAAAGTGGATAACCTGAGGGATATGATGTGAAGTACCTATCCTGTGCATGACATCATGCACACAGTAGGTGCTCAGTATTTGCTGAAGGCAATGTGTCAGAGCATAACAGGCTGGTAAAAGTTAGTACAAGTTCTACTTTCTTCCTGTTATCATCTCTAGACATAATCCATCACATTTAAAGGCAAGGCTCTCTTTCTACTCAAGTTAATCAAGTCTTTTCATCCATTCCTGCTCAGGACAGCCTGGTCCCCAAGAGATGCACAAACATCACCATAGGAACCCTGCCAGAGAGAACAGCTGTCCCTGCAGCCAAAGAGGTTAGTTGCCAGGAGGACAGGTCACTGGGGACTGCAGGACTCAGCACCTGCAGATGGTTCCAAGAGCAAACAAATTTTCCTCATAGCTCAGGCTGCCCCCAGAGAAAGTGGGCACAGTCAAAGGGGAGTGCCAAGTAAGCACGCACTTGCTAGTGTGTCTGTGTGTGTTGGAGGGGTAAGCTGCAGAGCCTGGAGCACACCCTACCCCAGGGGCACTCCTCTCCCAGGCTGGGGAGGAGAAAGGTCAGGAGGGCCACTGGGTTGAAAAGATGCAGTCGTCCCAGGTGCCAGGGTAGACATACCAGTGCCAGGATGCTGTCGGCATGTTTCTCCAGGGCCCGGGGCTGATAGTACGAATCCTGTCAAAACAGATGCCCACATTAAGGGTCCTGCCCATTGACAAGTCCTTCCCCTTCCTTTTTGGAAGCCCTAATGTGTGTTCTCTGGTTTTAGCCTCCAATACTGTCCCTCCTAAGAAACCCCCTTCCCAGCCATGCTCTGAACTTCATTTCCCACCCCAGCCCATGAGAACAAACACGGGGGGGGGGGGGGCGGGGGGGGCGGGCTGGACTTAGAAGCAAAAGTGAAAGCAAGCAGCATTGGACGATTTTGGCTCGGTTTTCTAAACCCAGTTTGTTTTTTAAGGTTTTTTTTTTATTATTGACTTCAGAGAGGAAGGAAGGGGGAGAAAGAGAGAGAAACTTCAATGATGAGACAGAATCATTGATCATTTGCTTCCTGCACTCCCCACACTGGGGATCCAGCCCGAAACCCGGGCATGTGCCCTAACCGGAATTGAACCATGACCTCCTGGCTCCATAGGGCCACACCAGCCTGGCTCAAGACCCAGTTTCAAATGGGCTGTGGACGTGTGCCTATGGGGAGAGTGGGGTTAGGGAAGAAAGGAACAGACATCATGACAACTTTTAGAGGGAAAGAAGAGCATCAGAAATAAGTAGGCTGATCAAAGAAAGGAAATGTGGCTGGGGTGGGCAGTTATAGGAGACCGGATACATAATTTGAGATAAAAAGGAAGAGAACTTAGGGCACAGCTTCCATGAGTGCAATGATCCCGGGGTCTCCAGAGTAGGCTGGGGGGCGGTGGAGAGCAGCCGACAGGGGATATGTTGAACAAGTCATGTTGACAGTCAAAGCATACTACAGGGAAGATAAAACACCCAGGGGCACTGAGTAAGAAGAAATCGAGAGTTTGGGGACAAAGCCATCCAGCGCCCGAGTCCGCGCAGCGTCTCCCCCAGGACTTGAGAGTCAACTGGGACGGGCAGGAACCTCGGCGGCCCGGGCGGGGCCGCGAGAGAAAAGGCAGGGAGCGCAGTGAGAAGGAGAGAGCGACGGCAAACAGCGATCAGAGGTGGCCAGTCCACAGGCGCGACTTTAACCCGGAAGCACCAAGCAGACTGTGCGCACAACTGACTTGACAAGCAGGCTCCCCCGATTTCCCATAATGGGCGCTTCTGCGGAGCGAGGCCGCAAAGGGGCGCGGGCCGTACCATGTCTCCACGGGGGGAGAACGCGACTCACCCAGGAGCTGGGAGGGGGGGCAGTGACTGAAGCTGGAGTCTCAGGGACGCTGGACGGCGCCCTTTCAGAGTCCCTTTCGCGGTAGATTTTGTAGAGCCGGGGGCCGAGGACGCAGCTCAGTAGCTTCGCCATGTCCCCGGCTCGGGCCGCCGTACCCGGCTGCAGTACCCCGCTAGCCCCGCCCCTCTCCGGCCTCCAGGGTCTGCGCGCCCCTGACGTCAGCACGCACTGGCTCCGCCTCCAGCCCAGTCGGGCTGCCTTCAGCCCCGTGAGAGGGATACTGTGCGGTGGGACCTACGGGTGCGGCTATGGTCAGAAATTAGTGGAAGGAATTTGGAACGCGGAGAGTTAGCAAGTTACCCGGTATAGTTCAATCAGCTTTTTCTATCCCTTAGTACTGGTAGGCACTGGAGCGAAATTGGGCAGGAGAGGTAGGATTAGGAACACTTGACAAGAACAACAACAACAAAAAAGGTTAGGTATCTAGGAATGCAAGATTTTACGAAGAAAAAATATATAAAGTTTTTGATAGAGGTAAACGATGGACAACTACACCATGCTCATGGATAGACTGAGTATGGTTAACATGTGTGAAAAAGAAAATGGTTGAATTATCTCTGTAATGTTGAGTGGGGAAAAAAAGAAGCCACAGATTACATATAACATGCCAGTATTGTATAAAGTTCAAAAACACATAAAATGTAATGAACAACTGAAAGATAAAGAGCAAATTTGGATAAGTGTTACACAGCATAGATAATCTTTAGTTGAAATGGTAATATTCTGTTCCTTAATAGAACACAGGTTTTATTTTTCCTTGTACCTTACACCTACCTTTTGAGGACTTCTCGCATTTATTATGACCCACTGATCTTATCCTCCAGCATATCACCCTTTTTGATTTAATAAATTTAACAAGAATGTATGCCATTTGCAGTTAAGATTTTTCGATTCAATATAAAGTACTGAGTTCTTTCATGTCCTTTTAAACTTCAGCCAGGCATCAAAGAAACTAGTTTGCAGTAAGCTCCTTTCTGGACCAACAGTTCTTTGAGTCCCCTTTCCAACCACTGTCTAACAGTTTTTATGGGTTCCCTTCCCAATCACTGTCCCCTGTGACATGACAGCAATGATATTCTAGTTCTGGATGGCAGGTAAACGGTGAGCAAGGGCAATGCAGGTCTGACCTTCTTTGGCTTGTCCTGGGCAACCTGCAGCGATGCACAGCTGCTGACTCCGAGCATGGCAAGGCGTCTTCACCGTCCCCCATCTCCGGACTGCTTCTCCTCTGTCTTCTCAGCTTGTTGCTTGGGGCCTCTGCCATCTGTGGCTGGAGTAGTCTGGTTAATTACTCTCTCGGGTCCATTGTTGCAGGAATCCACGTGGGCTTGGAGGAGTTTTCTGGAAATATATAAGCATATTCTCAACCAAAGGTTAATAAAGGAATCCTTTCTATAAACTAGACTTGGGATCTTTTCATTCTGCCCAAACCATTTTCCTTTGGCTTATTCTGACACCATGTGTGTTTGCCATCAGCATTACAAGTGAACAAAAATTTTAAAGTAAAAATTTAAGTAATTAAGTCTTTTTAAAAAAAATATATTTTGTTGGTTTTTTACAGAGAGGAAGAAAGAGGGATAGAGAGTTAGAAATATCGATGAAAGAGAAACATTAATCAGCTGCCTCCTATACACCCCCTACTGGGTATGTGCCCACAACCAAGGTACATGCCCTTGACTGGAATCAAACCTGGGACCCTTCAGTCTGCAGGCCGACACTCTATCCACCCGAGCCAAACCAGTTAGTGCTAAGTAATTAAGTCTTGATGTAATTTACTTACAGGAGATTACTCCACTATCCCCTCTTTTTTGTTTTAAATAATATCAAGAGGCTTTTGGAAATCCTGCAATGCCCTCTTGATAGCTTTTAATTCAATTCTTTGCACAGAAATATGACTGGTTTGGACTAATCGCATGTTACGCAGCTTTACTATGAGATGGACCATACGTAAAAAATTAGTTAATGCTCCAGGAATAGTTTCCTGCCTAGTACAACTAAGTTCCCCTGAATATTCACATTTCAATTTGCCAATTTAAATTAATCTGAAACAAGGCTTATTTTCTAACTTTACTTGTCCTTGGTTGTGGACAGTAAATGACACTAATTGAATTTCTGCTATCAGTCTTTGAGTATATCTACATAAGCTTTATTAGGGAGGCAAAATGCAAATTACTTACTTTTCTTTTTGAGGCCTAATACATTAACTTTTAATTACAGTTTCTCAGACATTTGAAGGAAATATCCTTTCATTTCCTCCCAGAGTAATTTCTAGACCACTTTTAGAGAGTTTCTTTTGAAAACTTTTTTTTTTCTTTTAAACTGAGCAACACACATGGTTACTTTTCAGATGCTGGATCATACTGCCATGCCTATATTTGAAGTGACTCTCTTTAATTATGGTGACTATTAATGATCAGATTTAATGCTTGAATAATAACCTTCAGTTTACCCTGTAAATATTAGCAGAAGAGATTTAAAATTGTTAAATTTCTCCTTTTTATTAAGTTTAAAATTTACTTTTAAACAGCATTATTTTTGGTTAGTGCTCATTTGCATACACAGAGGTATTATGGGAGATCTCAGGAACTATTTCAGAGGACTTAACTACAATCCAATTATTTATAAAAAAAATTTGTTTCTCATATAACTGAAATTATATGAGACCTTGATTATATTTTAAAAAACTAATTTATTAAGTAACTAAAGTAGGTATCTTTATTGAAAAAGCAAAGTAAGCAAACTTATACATTTGACCTATGAAGTACAGATGATGTCCCATCCCCCCAGCCTATCTGAAGTGCAGGCCGCCAGGGCTTTTTGTCTTTTAAAATTTCGCTGCTGATTGATCTGGCTTTACTTAAGAAATATTTAGCAACTTTGTCTACCATCCCTTAGAGGTTAAAACTTTATAATATTTAAAATATATGTATATAAATAAAATATATTTATTAATTTTTATTTGATAAAGCTTTCCACGTGATTTCAAGTATATGGAATCAGCCTAATTAAAAAATATTTCTTTTAAGAAGAGAGAATAAATTCTTGAGTCACTCCAGGGCCCTTGCATGCTTCTTTTGGTTAAACTCTTGAAATTTAACTTGGAAAGACCATCAAATATATATATACATATATATATATATATATCCCAAAGATTATATTATATACTTTTAAAATAATTATTCTAAAAGATATCAAGTAAACTTAAACTGGTTTTTATATTAAAAATTTGGTTGAGACCACAGAATTAATCCTCTTTTTTAATTAGACCATATAAAATATTATACTCTAGGTTGAAATTTTATCACATATAAAGACTATAATATATTTTAAAATACTAATTTATCCAGAGAAAATACAAGAATTATTTTCTCAAAAATAAATTTATATACTTTATGTATTTTGCTATCACAACTATATGATTTCTCCTAACTTAATTTTAACTTTAAACTCTTAGAAGCCTCAAATTTTAGGTGGCAAGTTAAATACTTAGCATTTCTCAGATTAGTAACACCTTCACATTTGTAAGGACATATTTCAAACAAAATACAAGACATATTTAATTAATAGATTCAATTCTGTCCTCTAGATTTTTCATATGAGGCAAACTCAGATTAACATTTCAGTATTTTTCATTTCAAAATACCTAGATATTTAATAAGTTTTATTACGTAATTCAGCAAATTCCAAAGTTTTAAGTTGCCAATGGCTTTGGGAGCAGGTCTGTTTAAATGTAAAATCACCACATTCTTTCTTTAGAAGTTGCTGCTGGTGGGAAACTAGCCTCCTCTTTCAATAAAGAGTGAAACCAGTTTTCCCCTGGGCTATTGGACCTTCATTATTAATAGATTATTACTGAAAAGCTTTGTTATAAACTAGAGGCCCAGTGCATGAAAATTCATGCACTGGAGGGGGGTCCCTCAGCCCAGCCTGCCCCTGCTCACAGTCCAGGAGCCCTCAGGGGAAGGCGACACCCCATCACACCCCTGCTGCTGCCACTGCCGGCAGTGCAAGTCTTGGCCAACCCTGGTTACCTGAGCCTTGAGCAGCCCTAAGCGGCTGGGCAGCAGCCATCCGAGGCATGCCTGTGCCTCAGGCCAGCCCTGGGCGGCTGGGGGGCTGAGGGGACTGAGGGACTCCAGAGGCAGGCACGGAGCACACCTGCCACCCTGGCAGGGCTGAGGGGACTGGGCGCTGCCATCTTGTGGCTGTGGGCACCATCTTCTTTGAGGGCAGGGACGTCAATTAGCATATTCCCTCCTTATTGACTGTGTACGCCATCTTTGAGGGCGGGGCAACAATTAGCATATTCCCTCTTTATTGGCTGTGGGCACTGCCATCTTTAAGGGTGGGTCAGTCAATTAGCATATTCCCTCCTTATTGTCTGTGGCACCGCCATCTTTGCAATGGCACAAGGGTCAATTAGCATATTCCCTCTTTATTAGATAGTATTCTTTTTTTATATTTTATTTATTTATTAAAAATTTTTTTTATTGTTTTAAGTATTACAAATAGTAGTACATATGTCTCCTTTTTTCCCCCCATTGACCTCCCCCTGACCTCCCCTACCCCCCCGTACATGCCTTCACCTGCCCTCCCTCCCCCACCCCCCAGTGTCTTGTATCCATTGGTTATGCTTATATGCATGCGTACAAGTCCTTCGGTTGGTCTCTTACAGCCCCCCTCGCCCAACCTCCCCTGTCTTCCTAATGTAGTTTGACAGTCTGTTCAATGCTTCTTTGCCTCTGTATCTTTTTCCCACCATTTCTTTCCTTTAAAAAGTTTTGCCTTTGCAGACTAGAAATAAACATATAATAACAAAACAAAACAAATAATGTTTGAGTTCCAATTTCAATGTCCAACAGTTCTGAGTCCCCATTTCAACGTCTAACAGTTCCTTATGTGTACATGTCAGCAATGATATCTGGATGGTGGGCACATGGTGGCAATGCAGGTCCGACCCTCTCTGGTTTGGTCCTAGGCAACCTGCAGCGGTGCACAGCTGCTGACTGCTCCCATGGCAAGGCGTTGTCAGCGTCTTCCATCTCTGGACTGTTTTTTCCTCTTGTCTTCGTGGTTGGAGCACACCTGTCAATTCCTCTCTGTTGCAGGAATCCACCTGGTCTTGGAGTTGTTTTCTGAAAATATACAAACATATTCTCGACCACAAGTTAATAAAGGAATCTTTTCTTTATCTGGGGGATCCCTGCTCTTCCCAGCTGCAAACTGTCTCACCAGCTGTGCCTCCTTCGCCAATTCGGGCTGGATTCCACTTGTTTCAGCTGCTCCCACTATTTGCTCTGGGACAAGGCTCAGGACACATCCTTCTATTCTGCCGCCATTTTGTCTCCTCTGGCTAGTATCCTTTTTTTTTTTTTAATTTTTAAAATTGATTTTTCAAAGAAAGGGAGAGGGATAGAGAGTTAGAAACATCGATGAGAGAAACATGGATCAGCTGCCTCTTGCACACCCCCTACTGGGGATGTGCCCGCAACCAAAGTACATGCCCCTGACCGGAATCGAACCTGGGACCCCTCAGTCCGCAGGCCAACGCTCTATCCACTGAGCCAAACTGGTTCTGGCATGGTATGAGCTTTACATGCAGTGAATGTCCCCACCAAATTTACCGGTGAACCCACCTTTACCAGTGATTAACTTCTTTTCTTCACTCTGGCGAATCTTATTCTCCAGATGTCCTTATCTCAGGCATCATAAATGCTAGGGTCTTTCCACATTAAGGGTTCAGAAATCTGGAGAATGGCTGTGCATATATGAGTAGAGAGACTAGAAGTATAAATTTGGAAGGCATGGGGGAGCCAGGGGAGGCTCCACTTTCTAGTGAAGTGGGCTCTCTGAATCTCCAGAAACCATATCCTTTTTATTAACATACTAGAGGCCTGGTGCATGAAATTCGTGCATGGGGGTGTGTGTCCCTCAGCCCAGCCTGCACCCTGTCCAATCTGGGACCTCTCTAGGAATGTCCGACTGCCCATTTAGGCCCGATCCTACCGGGATCCCGGTAGGATCCCGGTGGGATCGGGCCTAAATGGGCAGTCGGACATCCCTCTCACAATCCAGGACTGCTGGCTCTCAACTGCTCACCTGCCTGCCTTCCTGATTGCCCCTAACCACTTCTGCCTGCCAACCTGATCACCCCCTAACCACTCCCCTGCCAGCCTGTTTGCCCCTAACTGCCCTCCCCTGCAGGCCTGGCCCCCCCCGCAACTGCTCTCCCCTGCAGTCCTGGGTCCCCCCAACTGCCCTTCCCTGCAGGCCCGGTCACCCCCAACTCCCCTTCTCTGCTGGCCTGTTCATCCCTAACTGCCCTCCCCTGCAGGCTTGATCACCCCCAACTGCCCTCCCTTGCAGGCCTGGTCCCTCCCAACTACCCTCCCCTGCTGGCCATCTTGTGGTGGCCATCTTGTGTCCACATGGGGGCAGGATCTTTGACCACATGGGAGCAGCCATCTTGTGTGTTGGAGTGATGGTCAATCTGAATATTACTCTTTCATTAGATAGGATTTAGCCCTTTAGCACAGCAAATATACATATCAAAGATAAGGCTTGGTAAACAGTAAAGGATTATCAAGTTAGGGGAATTGCCTTTGGTTGTTCCAGCAGCAGATAACAATATGCAGATTTTTCAGCCCTGCTGAAAGAGTCCATTCAACCTTTTTTAAAAAAATATTTTTATTCATTTCAGAGAGGAAGGGAGAGGACAAGGGAGATAGAAACATCAATGATGAGAGGGAATCATTGACTGGCTGCCCCCTGCACACCCCCTACTGGGGACCGAGCCCACAACCCGGGCATGTGCCCTTGCCTGGGATCCAACCTGGGACCCTTGAGTCCATAGGCCGACACTCTATCCACTGAGCCAAACCGGCTAGGGCTCCATTCAACCTTTTGAGGACTTCTCATATTTATTATGACCCACTGGACTTAGCCTCCAGCACCTACGTAATATATATACCTGTTAGCTTTTTAAATTCTCACCAGAGGATATTTTTCCATTGACTTTTAGAGAGGGTGGAAGGAGGGGAGAGATAGAGAGAGAAGCATCAATGCAAGAGAGACACATCGATTGGTTGCATCCCTTATGTGCCTTAACCAGGGCCTGGGATTGAGCCTGCAACCAAGGTACATGCCCTTTACCAGAATCGAATTTGGGACCCTTCAGTCCACAGGCCGATGTTCAGAGCCAAACAAGCAAGGGCCATCCTTTAGCTTTTTATTACAGTAAATGCACACAGAAAAGTGCACCAATTGCATATATACATGCCTCAGCAGCCAGATCAAGGACACATCATTACCACCTAGAATACCCTTTGCAGGTCACCACCAGTTGCTACCACCCCACAAAGTATAACCACAACCTTGATTTTCTTAGATTACTTTTGCCTGTTTATGTACTTTATGACTTCTTTTAGTCTCATTATGTTTGTGAGATTCAATCTGGTTGCATATCATGGTGGTTGGTGCATTCTCATTGCTATCAAATGGTCTATTGTCTAACTATGCCACAGTTTATTTAGCCATTATACAGTTGTACATTAGATATAGTCTTTGGTATGCATGGACTGTTAGGGTCACCAGAGGAGGAACTCACAAGGCCAAAATGGTAAGGGATTATAAATTTACTAAAGGCCCGGTGCACAGATTTGTGCACCGGTAGGGTCCCTCAGCCTGGCCTGCGGGGATCAGTGGACCTCCGCACCGCTGCAGCCAGGCCTTATCCACCAGTTCATTGGCTCTAACCTGCTGGCTGCCTTGATCCCACACAGCACGAAGTAGTGCGTGAAGCTGCAGGTGGCTGGGGAGGAGCCACAGGGGAAGTGTCTGCAGGAGAGGCTCACACCTCTGATGCAGCTGAGCTCCACATGAGCTGGGCAGGGGCTTCTGGTGCCCGTCTGTCAGCTGAGCACACTCTTGCTGTGGGAGCACACTGACCACTAGGGGGCAGCTCCTGCATAGAATGTCTGCCCCCGGTGGTCAGTGTGCTTCATAGCTACCAGATGGTCCACTGGTGATCCGGTTGCTTACACTTTTATATATATAGACTAGAGGCCTAGTGCATGAAACTCGTACACTCGGGGGGGTCCCTCAGCCCGGCCTGTGCCCTCTCACAGTCCAGGACCCCTTGCTCCTTACCGCCCACCTCACTGCTCCTTAGTGCTGCTGCAGAAGAGTGAGAGGCTCCCACCACCACCGCTGTGCTTGCCAGGTGTAAGCCTGGCTTCTGGCTGAGCAGCGCTCCCCCTCTGGGAGCGCACTGACCACGGGCGGGCAGCTCCTGTGTTGAGAGTCTGCCCCTTGGCAGTCAGTGTGCATCACAGTGACTGTTGTTCCAGTAGTTCCGCCATAATGGTTGCTTAGGCTTTTATTATATAGATGGAACTGCCTGACAGTCAGTGTGCCCCCCTAAGGGGTCTCAGATGGTGAGAGGGCACAGGCCAGGCTGAGGGACCCCACCGGTGCACGATTGGGGCTGGGGAGGGATGCGCGAGGCTGGCCAGCCAGGGAGGGACTGCGGGAGGGCTCCAGGGCGTGTCTGGCCCATCTTGCTCAGTCCCGATCAGCCGGATCCCAGCAGCAAGCTAACCTACCTGTCAAAGCATCTGCTCCCTGGTGGTCAGTGCACGTCATAGTGAGCAGTTGAGCAGCCTTAGCATATCATTAGCATATTATGCTTTGATTGGTTGAAGGGGGGACCAGATGACCAGACACTTAGCATATTGGGCTTTTATTAGTGGGATTAGGTCATCTGGAGACCAGATGGGCTAAGCCCCAAAATGGTGCCAGCACCCCCAAAAATGGGGAGCCAGCAGTTTTTAAAGGACGCTTGGCGGGCTTTTTTCTGGGTGGAGAATTCTCTGTGCAGGTCTGGATCCTGGGAAACTCTGAAGGGGAGAGATAATGGTCTTAGCAAGTGGAATGTTGTCTAAGCAAAAGGGAATGTCCATTGTGAAATGGTCTAAAGGTCTGTTCCCAAAGGAGGGGATATTGATCCAATTATTTGATCAGACTTAACCTAGACTATCTTACAAAAATAAATTTATAAAAAGAAGTAGCCTTTAAGAACTGTAGGCCACTTGAAGATCTGCCTTGAGAGCACTGCCTGGGGCAAAGGGACAAGCCAGTGAATTTTCCAGGCCCTTGCTACTCTTCTCCTTGGCAAATAATGTACTCATCAGAGGCTGATGAGAGGAGGTCTGTGGCAGGCCAGGCAGCCCCAAGGAAGGCCATTTTAAATAATTTCTGAGGTATTGACTGGGTGTACAGTCTCATGCTGGGGTCCATGGAGACCAACCTGGAGACTCAGCTCCTTCCCTCATGGCAGGCATCTCAGGGTGGAGGAGAAAAGGCTTCCAAACTGGCAGGACCCCTTCTGTGCAGGCTTCTCAGCATGGAGCGGCTTCTATCTGAGTCCCTCCGCCAGCGTGGGGCCAGCAGTCAGAAGGGTGAGAAGGCTGCCTTTGGAGAGGCCTGGACTGGGCCTTTTTCCCATCAGGACAGAAAGGTAGTGGCCATTTTTCCGCCAGTAGACATGCAACTAGGCTTTATCTCCCCAACTTCCCATCCCCTCCAGAGGCCTGTGTCACTCCAGACCAGGGAGTGCAGGCCTTTATCTGGGCTCTGTTTCCTCCCTGGGGTCACCAGAGAACTTGAAAGGCTCTCCCATGGCGGTCTTATTCCTCCTCCTTCTCCTCCTCTGGGGGCCTCCTCAGGCTGCTGCAGGTAAAAAAGCAGGCGGTGGGGATTCTGCAAGGCAGCCATTTCTCCTTAAGTGAGTGTCTGGTGATCCACTGGGGCAGGCATCTGATTCAAGAAGGTAGATTTTCCCCAATTGACCTCCCCCTGTCTCTAATACTGGGATAGACCCAGAGACCCTGAGGATCCAGATCAGGTATAGTTTCCTTTAGAAAATAAGAATCGGTGAGTAAATGCTTCCAAAAAAGGAGAAATGAGAGGAAGAGATATGGGTATTTGCCAACTATTCCCACTTTTTCTCTCTTGCCCTCAGATTCCCTTACTCATTTGGGGAAAGGGGAGGAAAGCCCCTACCCTCATCTCTCCATCTCACAGTTTTTGTAGCTGTCCCTTGAGAAGTGTGCTCATAGCCAGACCAGTGCTGGGAGGCCTCAGAAAGGAAGGAAGCCAGGGGTTGGAGGTTGAGTTGGGGTGGCGGCGGGGAGTGGGGGTGTTGATCTCATGGAGGTATCTGGCCTCACACAAGCCCCTCCCTACAGACAACATCCAGGCCATCTATGTGGCCTTGGGGGAAGCAATGGAGCTACCATGTCCCTCGCCACCCAGCTTACACGGGGATGAACTCCTGTCCTGGTTCCGCAGCCCTGCAGCAGGCTCCTCCACTGCCCTGGTGACCCAAATCCAAGTGGCCAGGCCAGCCCCAGACCCTGGGAAGTCTGGAATGGAATCCAGGCTCAAATTGCTGGGGAACTACTCTTTGTGGTTGGAAGGGTCCAAGGAGGGAGACGCTGGGCGGTACTGGTGCACAGTGCTGGGTCAGAGCCACAAATACCAGAACTGGAGGGTATATGATGTCTCCGTGCTCAAAGGTGAGTGGGGGCATGAAACCAGGGGCCACTGGGAGATGGGGGAGCCTGAGCAAGGAACTGAGGGGTCCCTCTCTCCCACAGGATCCCAGTTATCTGCAAAGGCTGCAGATGGAGCCCCCTGTTCTGTCCTTCTGTGCTCTGTGGTCCCTGCTAGACGTCTGGACTCTGTGACCTGGGTGGAGGGGAAGGGTCCTGTGAGGGGCCATGTGCAGGCCTTCTGGGGCGATGGGGCTGCCCTGCTCTTGGTGTGTCCTGGGGAGGGGCTTCCTGAGTCCAGGGGCCGCAGACCAAGGCTCATCCGCTGTGTCATGCCTCAGAACAAAGGGGTCAGCTTTAGCCTGTCAGGTAACTGGGATGGCGGGGGTAGGGTCTGGGAAGGGTGTTCCTTTTGGCACATCCACCCCGCTGTCCAGTGGAGGAGGTGAGAAAGAGGCGAATTTGTTATTGGCAGGTCAGGAGGGGTGGTTTCTGGTGGAGGTGACCAACACTGTGGGAGGAGGGCTTTTTTCTCCTCAGCTGAATCTGTAACAGAGGAGGGGGTTGGTTAAGCCAGCTTTCTGGTGGAATAGACAATAGCCAAGAGGGAGGAGAAGAATTCTGTGGAATATGTCATTGTTTAGAAATAGGCTAACCTATGATTTGTGTGAAATCTCCCATAGCAGAGAGGAAGAAAATAAGAATTATTGCTGGGTAATAATTGTCTTTTGAAGAAAAGATATATGCACTGATGTTATTATGGCCCATTGATAGTAAAGGCAGAAGGAGAAAAAAAATATGATTGTTTTACCAGAGGAAGTCCATTATCCAAAGAAAGAAAGCTATTGGATGTGGAATAGCCCCTTTACAAGGCAGAGGGAGGAGCAAATGGCCATCATTTCCATCAGCAAAGGTCAATAATGGCAGTGGTTGGGCTTTACTGCCCCTACATCCACTCACCCCACGGTGCTGGGCACCCAGAAAATGCTATGGAGTGAGTGACTGGAAGAATGGATACATGGAAAGCGGTCTGCTCTGGAGTTAGCTGTCCGTGTGCGTTGAGTGTGGGAGGCGTTGCCATTCTCCACCCATGTTGGTTCATGGGGTCAGAGTGAGAGACTTAGAAAGGGGCAAAGTGGGGTGGATACTGGGGACAAGGAAACTTATGAAGTCTTCTTTTGGGAGAGCCCACCAGTCGATATGGGATGACTCTCTTTGGGGCCCAGGGACAGACCCCCTCACTGCTTCCCTCCTTATCCTCTTGCCCTTATACAGCCCCCACGGATGCCTCCCCTGCCCTCTGTGCCCCTTCCATGGGCTGGGATGTGCCCTGGATCCTGATGCTGCTGTTCACAGCAGGCCAGGCATTCACCATCCTGGTCCTCAGCATCATGCTCTGGAGGCGGAGGGTCCAGGGAGCTCAGTGCAGAGGTAAGGAGCCCCTCTCCACCTCCCCCTGCAGAGGGAAGAAGAGAGCACTTGGGTGCGAAGCAGAGGGTGGGGCTCACATTGCCTTTGTACCCCATCTTCTCCAGAGGAGGGGGGAAGTGTAGCTCTGGGCTATCTGATGACAGCCTGCCTCACTCCATGTGGCTCCTTCTCCCCAGATGCCTCGGTTCCTCAGTTCAAACCTGAAATCCAGGTCTATGAGAACATCCACTTGGCCGGTCTTAGGTGAGGAACAACTAGGGGACAGAGGCTTCAATCCCCGAGAGGCCTGGGTGGGGTGGACAGGAATCCTGTTCCTGAGGGGTAGGAATGGAAGTGTCCTTAACCTGTCTTTCTGTTTCACAAAACCCACAGCCCACCTTCCCCCAAGACCAGATGATCTCGGGGGCATCTGCTGGAGAGTGACCTGCCGTCTCCCTGGCCATGTGGCACCTGAAAGATTCCCTGAAAATCTTGGCGAGAGGGGTGGGGCTGAGCGTGCTACTTCACAGCTGCTGTTCTCCCACAGACAAGCTGATGGAAAGGAGATTCATTATTTTGTGATGTCACCTTTGAAAAAGTGTGGTCTCCTATCTGTAGCAGCCAGTGAAGGGTGGCCCTGAGCCACAGGCATGGGACTAAGGGAGCCTGGTGCAGCTGGCAGGGGTGAGGAGGGTGGGGTGGGCAGAGAGGAGACAGAGGAATCCAGGGCCTTGAGCCGGAGGGCAAATGGGGGAAACTGAAGAGGCAAGAAGGGAGGAGACTCAAATCAGACCAAGGAATGAGATGATCAGAGGTAGAGAAAAATGGAAGCACAAAGCAGGAGGATTGAGGGACAGGGAGAATGGGAAGGAACCTCAAGTTGCCTCTAAATGAAGTCAACAGCTCCATCATCACGAAGCAGAGGAGAGTTGAGAGAGAACGAGCACCTTCACTTAGACCCCAGATTCCCTCAGATGGAAAGGGGAGGGAGCTGGGTCAATTCAATATGGGGGCCCATGCTCGGCCCCCGTCCTGCCACCCTCCTTATCCTAGGCACTCCATTGTGGCATCCGGAGTAGTGACTCGCTTATGTCACCCTGACATTCTGGGATCCCAGAGTCACGCACTATCTCCCTGGGCAGGAGTGTCCATGGAGCGGGAGTGTGCACTTCCGGGTGGGGCTGTGATGGGGCCCTGCATGCCGTC
Organism: Corynorhinus townsendii; assembly: GCA_026230045.1. Classification (NCBI taxonomy): domain Eukaryota; kingdom Metazoa; phylum Chordata; class Mammalia; order Chiroptera; family Vespertilionidae; genus Corynorhinus; species Corynorhinus townsendii. The sequence continues at coordinate 98,358,348 of JAPDVU010000004.1, read as the reverse complement.
CTGTCTGGGGAGCACGGACAGGTCTGGTCTGGTGAGGCAGGGGAGCGCAGGGACGTTCCCAGCTCGTTTCCGCGGTCAGGTCAGGCAGAAATGAGCGGGCTTCCCGGCCACACCCTCACAGGCAGCTCCTCCCGCGCCCTTTTGTGTGTCTGCTCAAGCTCGGGCCTGGCTGGGAAAGGCTTCTTGGAAGTCTCACCTGAAACCTCCACTCTGCAGTGGCTTCAGCTCATCTGTCGGCAGAAGGAGGTGCGAGTGGCAGACAGAAAACGAGATGACAGTTATAGTTCGGGTTCCAGCCCCAGCGCAACCACCAGGAGCTATGGTTTGCTTTTAGAGAAAACACATGCGCGCGCGCACACACAACACACACACACACACACACACACACACACACACGGCAGTGTTCATCAGACCCCCAGATAACACTTTATTAAATTTGCCCTTCATCATTCCCCAAGCCCTCCTTCCTAAGTTCTTGATCTACCAAATGAACCTTCCCTAGCAAGACACCTCTCCTCTCCATACATGGGGCCCCTCCCATCCCCTTGCCTGGGACCCACAGCTCCATCAAACACCTGCCTTGCCAGAGACCTGGGGCTTGGAGAGGGCATCAGTCTCGGCATCTAAAAAAGACAAAAGACACAGAACAGTATTTTTATGAGGTCGGGCTCTGGGCAAGTGGTAGGGGCTGGAGCAGTGCCCACAGGAATCCAAAGGTGTTGGGCCAGGGATCTGAGGCCTGTCTGTCAAGTCAGGTTCTTGGCCACATCTTAAGTGTCAGGGCAGGTGTCTCCAGGGCCGTGGATATGGTGAGGGCGTCCTGGGTTGAGGGCCGCAGAGCTGAGTGAGGCTAGTGGAGGAGGTGGCCTCCGCAGGTGAGGCTGGCGGTGAGGAGCAGGGTGGGGACGAGAGGCCTGGGGGGCCGCTGCAGCACCGTTGTCGCGTTGCACAGGTCCTGGTCGCAGCAGTGGTGCCGCAGTGTGTAGGAGCGGAGCGTGACCAGTAGGTGGCCTGGCCGTCCAGAGGGCACTGGGATCTCGGGAGGCAGCCTTTCTGCTGGATGACCTCACTCTGCTCTGTGGGAGGACCGGGTGCTGCCGAGGCCGAGGCCGGGCAGGACGGAGGGAGGGCCAGGGCAGCAGGGAGGGCAGGATGGAGGGGCGTGGGGAACCACCTGGAGGAGGGCCATTGGACGGGAGTCCTACCTGAGGTGCCGATGCTGACGCCACAAGCCTCATCATGCCCACACTGGGTGGGAACAGGGTGGGGAAGCTGCAGGTGTAACAATGGAGCCGCCCCCAGGCAGGGAGGGTGGTGAGACCTGGCGGGTCGGTGGAGATCAGGAGGGTGGAGGAGAGGCACACAGGCCAGGTGAGAGGCTGAGCCAAGATTCCAGACAGGGCTGCAGGAGTGAGGTGCCGCTAAGCGGGGAGAGGGAAGCACTGAAAGGGGGCACGGAAGGTGCACAGAAGTAGGAAAGGAGACACGGACCAGGGCAGGGAGACCGGAAAAGAGAAAGACACAGACAGTGAACAGAAACCAAGAGAATCAGAGATGAACTTAGAGAATGACAGAGCCAGGGTGGGAGGCAGCAGTGAAGAAGTTAAGCAATGATGCCAAAGACAGAAGAAAACATTGGGATTGACACCAAGGAGCCCAGCGAAGAAGCAAGAGTTGAGATAGGGACGGGGAGACAGAGGCTGGTGCAGGTACCACGGGAAAGAGATCGTTCATCTCCAGTGCCTTCCGAGGGACCTGTGCCAGGCTGGCCATCCCCGGTAGCTCCTCTTTCTAACGCACCTACAACTCTTCTTGACATCTTTCAGACCCCTCCCCAGCCCTCAGGCTTTTCCATGAACCCCTGCCCCAGCTGCTCCCCACCCGCTGCCCCAGAGGACCCCCAACCTACCCTTACCCAGCGCCCCACAGAAGAACAGGATGCAGAGGACGGCACTGGAGGTACCCATGGCTGGGCCCAGGAGTCCGGGAGAATGTGACTGCACCTGAGTGCTCCAGGTTGGAGAGCAGGAGCATCTGAAACTGCGAGGGACCAGTAGACAAACGCACCTAGGGTGGGAGCGGGTGGAACCAGCCCACATTCACCAGCCTGAGCAGCGGGCCCTCTGCTCCTGCACCCCACACCTCCTTGCCCCTGCAGAAGCCTGCCCTCTGTTCTCTCAGCTGCTCTGAGCTCCGGAGTTATGTCTGACACCTTCCCTTCTAGTCCTCCTCCTTATCCCCCCTTGTCTCAAGCTGTTCTCTGGTCGCTCACCTCTTCTCCTGGTCTCAGCTTTCTCTTTTCCTCTTCTGTGCATTAATGCTCTCAGGGTCACCCTCCAAACAGCCTTGGCCCAGATCCCTTTAAGTGGGGGATCAACAACCTCCCTTCCACCACCAAACACGAAACCCAGCTGCTTAAGGGAGGGCCCCACGCAACTTCAGGTCCCTTCAAGCCCAACATCCATACCCCGTAATGATCTCTCCCAGCTTTACTACCTGAGTTACGTGTGCGGTCAGAGGGCCTGATGTGTTTCCACTGTGGTAGGTCAGTGAGAGGGGCCATAAAGACTAGGAAGAGATGCAGGGGGGATAAGGTTTGGGGGCAGGGGCAGAGTCTGGAAGACAGGGGTTTGAGAGACTGGGGAGGAGACAGCCATCTGCAGAATCAGGGCGGGACTATCCCAGGAGGACAGGACTGGGTGGGGCGGGCATTGAGGCACAGCTCTGCTCAGAGCAGCAGTATGGTGGTGTTGGGGTATTGGAATTGGGGCTCTCCTGTCTCAGGTCCTCTTCACACTCTCAAAAGTTACTGGAAACCCCAAGAGCCTTTCTTAGTGAGTTATAGTAACATTTACTCTATTAGAAATAAAAACAGAACATTTTAAATAGGTTCACTCAAAAATTAAAACAATAACCCTACCACATGTAAGCCAAACATGTTTTTGTGAAAAAGCACTTCTTTCCCAATGAAGATGGCTGGGCTTTCGTATCTACTTCCACACTCAGCCTGTTGGGTGCCGCTTTGGGTGCCCAGTGCCTGCTGAGGGAGACTCTGGCGCCCTTTTCATCGCCTATACAGCTCATGGCAAGCGTTTGTGAGGCTGGCAGGGCGTGAGGGCCATGGGAGGGAAGGCGCAATGACCCAGGCAGACACAGCGAGCCCCCTCCTTGTGGGGCTGCACTGGGTGAGAAGGCAGCCAAGGCCCCTGCCACACAGGCAGGTCACCCTCTGCCCAGGTCCAGGGCCTCCTCTCTGGGCCAGGACACCGCACTGGCTCCGACTGCAGTGCCCCCAGCAGAGCCGTGACCGCCTGTGGTGAGTGTCTCCTGTGTATCACACTGGCAAACCCCAACTAGCCCTGGGCAGAGCAAGCTGTCTGGGAACCGTGAGCCCTGTTTCCTCCTTTCCCCCAGCGCTTTCCTGCTTGCAGACCTTCCAAGGTCAGGCTGGGTCTGAGCCCCTCAGGACCCCTGTCTGCTGTCCACGTGTCCCACCTGCCCCTCTTTGCTCTCCAGAATCTCATAGGCCCACTCACTCACACGGTTAGAAAACCTCAGTCCCTTGAAAGCAAGGACCAAAATATTAAACCAAACTTCAACTTTCCAGCATCAGCTAAGGACCAGGGAGGGGTGCGTGTTTACATTTTTGTTCTGAAATAATTTTAGATTGACAGAAAAGTTGTAAAAATGGTACAGAGAATGCCTGTATACCCTTCCCCCCGCTTCCTCCAAGGTGAACATCTCACATAACCAGAGTACAGCTGGCCCTTGCACACGCAGGGGTCAGAGGTGCCACTTCCAGCTCAGTCAAAGTCTGTATATAACTTGTGACTCCCCAAAAAACGTACCTACAAGTGTCCCTTGGTATCTGAGGGGCATTGTTTCTGGAACACCATCCCCACCCCCTTGCAGATACCAAAATCCCCCACGCTCAAGTCCCTTATAGAAAGTGGCATTAAAAACTAAAATAAATAAATAAAATGGCATGGAACAGCACATATACACTAGTTGGCCCTGTTTTCAGTCTGAAGTTGGTTGGATCTGCAGATGTGAAACCTGGAAAAAGAGGACCAACTGTATATTTATGGGGGGCGGGGGGGGAATCTTGATGTAAGTGGACCTGCGTAGTTTAAACCCTTATTGTTCAGGGGCCAACTGTACAATGATCAAAACAAGAAAGTAACACTGTACAGCACTTCTAACTGACCTGCAGGCCTCACTTGATTTAGCCAGTTGTTCCAGGGCCCATCCCAGAAGCCCACATTGCATTTGGCTCTTGTGTCTTTTTAACTGCCCCCAATCTGTGACAGTTCTGAGTCTTTGTCTTCCATGACCTTGAAACTTTTGAAGAGTCCTGGTAAGTTATTTTACTTTTTAAAAATATTTTTACTGATTTTAGAGAGAAAGGGAGAGGGAGGGATAGAAAGAAACATCATTGATAAGAATCCTTGATCTGCTGCCTCCTGTACACCCCACACTGGGGATTGAGCCCACAACCGCGGCATGTGCCCTGACTGGGAATGGAACTGTGGCCTCCTGCCTCATAGGTCGATGCTCAACACTGAGCCATGCTGGCTGGGTCTGGTAAGTTATTTTATAGAATGTCCCTCATTTTTGGGTTTATCTGGTATTTTCACACAATTAGATTGAGGTCATGAGCTCTTGGCAAGAATAGCACAGGAATGATGTTGGTCTTTGCAGTGCATCACACAGCGGGTCACAATGCCAGTGTGATAACTTTGATCACTTGGTTTTAGGGAAGTGTTTTCTGAGGGAGCAGAGAATCCCTTTGTGCTCCTTGAAATCCCATCCGCTCTGCCCCCGAAGGCAAGTCGTCCAGCCAGGAGGCTCTCTCAGCCTCAGTGGCCTTCACCGGCCAGCCTGTGCCACAGCCTGTCACTGCAATTAAGTGGAAACAAAGTTGGAGGGACTCACACAGCCCACAGGGCTGCTGCATTGGAGGCCTGTGCAGCAGCGCTGTGGCGAGAACTGTGGCCCTGGCCTGCATCTTGGCTGCAGCAGATAGCACCCTGGCCTGGGTCTTGCCAAGACTGTGGAGAGGGTAGCGGGACTAGAAGACCAGAAGGGAGCATGGGAATGAAGGAGATCTGAGGTGAGAAGACACAGACTCCTCTGTGAGCCATTAAAATCTATCGGCCACTCTAGAGCTGACTGGAAAATTCCATCTCTCTTTTGTTGATGGGAGGGCTGAAGGAGTTATATGACCAGTTTCAGGGTTATGATGATGCACTCCTTATCCGACCCAACCCCAGAGGACAGTGGAGAATCTGCCCTACGTTACTCCTGGACCTTGTTGCTAGGGAGAACCTTCCTTAGCAATGAGGATCACCCAGGGGAGCAGGCGCTGGGTTGAGTGGGGCTCACAGAATCAATGAACCTGTTTGTCTGGGTTGGTTCTCCTTTCCCCTACTTGCAGCTTGGCTACCAATAGGACTCTTGAACTGAGAGGAAATGAATGGAAGCCTGTGATAGGAGGCTCACTCAGTGCCCCACTTAGTAACCAGGCCAGGTGAGGCCTCTGACTCTAACCTTGGGACTGACACCTGCAAAGAGGGTCCTGGGTCCCATCCCCATGCGATTTCCCTACCCTTTTTGGGGAGCCCTCAAGCCGGGCTGCACCTCCTTCTTGGCAGTCCCTCAGAGGTGTGACCTACATTTGAGATAAGGATTGTCTCCAAACACTGGGACCTGTGTGCCACCCCCATACTGGAAGGGAGGGCGGAGGCCAGAAAAACCTGTTTCTCCATTTGCCCCAGCCCAGCTGCCAGGGAAACTCCCTGAAGGGTCCTGGGGAAGGGTGGAGGCTGGGAGGGTTATTTCTAGGAGGGGGACCTCTGACAACAGGTCTCCTGACAATAAATGCACGATTTATCAGACACAGGCATTTATTACTCAAAATGGAAAGAGGTGAGCAGGGCAAGGTCCTCAGGTCTTTTCTTGAGCCATCACGGGGGACAGGCCCAGACCCCACGTCCTCCCTAAGCAGGGCATGGTAGAATGCAGAGCACAAAGGGGAGCCCTTCTGGGGGCCAGTGGAAGATCTGAAGTGGTCTGGAGGGAAATGGGAAGGGACTCAGCAAAGCAGAGAGGAGGGGATGGGGTAGAATGACGGACAGGGAGACCACTGTCTAATCAAAGAAATGTGAAGGGTCTAGAGAAATGTTTTTCAGAGCAAAGGGAACTAGGGGGAGAGCACTGTGGGAAGCCAGGGGATCCAGAAACACAGGGAGAGAGGCGGAGGCTGAGGCAGGGGAGGAGTGAGTGTCAGTGCAGCAGCCAGAGGCCAACGCCAGCCAAGGAGGTGAGGAGGCCCAGGCCCAGGGCTGGGGCTGGCCGAGGGGCTGGGCTGTTGCAGTTGTCCTTCTCGCAGCAGGTGGTGTTATAGGTCAGGCCCAGCTTGTGGTTGGTTTGGTTCAAGGCCTCCCGACAGGGCTCATCAGGTGTGCCACAGCGGAGGTTGGAAAAAACCCACATCTTGCCTGGGGGTGGGAGTGGGCAGTGGTATCAGCTGGGATGGGCACTTGGGATGCTTGTGTCCACTTCCCCACCCCATGCACCCACTCAACCTCCTTTCCTCCCAATTCTGCCCTAGCTTCCCCTTCTTTTCTCAGTCTCATCTTCCTGCTGACTTCAAGACCCTGCCCTTCACCCAACCCCAGTCCTTTCACTTGCCGGCTGGGATGCCTTGGACCTGTTACTGACGCTCTCTGGGGCTGTTTCCACAGTATAATAACAGCCACATCACAGGGTTGTCATGAACATGAATTGAAACAATCCATGTAGAGACACAGAATGGGGCCCGGTACGTGATAATTTTTGGCCAAAAGTTCTCATTGCTGTCATTCTCTGTTCCAGCTCAGCCTTAGCCCCAATTGGGCCTCAGCCTCAGCCATAGAGTCTCCCACCGGCCCCTGGTCCGCGCTAAAGAAGGGCAAATTACCGAGGTACACATTTGTTGTCAAGCATTTCTGTCCTTGTTCCAGACGGCAGGACGTCCGGTCCACACAGCCCAGCACAGGGACCTTGTAGCAGGAGTGACAGCGAATGTCAGCTGGGAAGACACAAATCAGGCTGAGGTGATGGGGTGTCTGACTCACCTGGGGCTGAGCTGAGCGGAGCGGGGGGCCGGGAGGGGGGGGGTTTGGGGAGATAGGGTGGAGAAGAACCAGTGTAGTAGGTGTTCTGACTGGTTTGGTCTGACAGGGACAGAGCAGGTGAGTGAGAAAAAGTGGAAGTGGGTGAGGGTGGAATTGTTGCTATGTGAACAGCCCACACCCTAACTGCCTTTCTCCACTCCACTCCATCTGGGGATGAGTCAGGAGGGCAATGCTACCAACAACAACACAGGGCTGGGCTAGATGGAAAGTGAGAATTCCATGGGATGGAGGTGGTGGGGAAGACGATGAAAGAATTCAGAGGAGGTCACAGGTAGAGACTTAAAATAGGAAGAACTATTCAAAATAAAAGTCATGGCCCTTGCCAGCTGAGCTCAGTGGATAGAGCATTGGCCTGCGGACCTAAGGGTCCCGGGTTCGATTCCAGTCAAGGTACATGCCCGGGTTGTGAGCTCGGTCCCCAAGAGGGGACATGCAGGAGGCAGTTGATCAATGATTCTCCCTCATCATTGTTTCTCTCTCTCTCCCTCTCCCTTCTTCTCTGAAATCAATAAAAATACATTTAAAATAAAAATAAAAATCATGGAGGATACAACACATGCAGAAGTGGCTTGGAACTTGAAGCTGGCAAGAAGGCCATGTGCGACCAGCTTTAGCAATTTACTCTTCACCTCCTGTGCCCACCGAGCTAGTGGGAAGAGGCACCGACCTGAATGAATCCTCTCCCCCAGGAGCTCTCCGAAGAAAGGAATACTATGCGGGGGGGTGGGGGGGACAGATCAGACTCCACCTGAAACAGAAGGTGGCAGCCTGGAATTTCTGCCTCAGCTAATGCAAGGTCTGGGCATGCAAGGTTTGGTGAAGGAGGGATTTGGTCCAAGGGTGAACAAGTCTGTGGCTGCCCCTCACCCTGGGGGTAGCAGCCCTGGCACTCCCTGCCTAGAAGGCGGGGAAATCTCCCTGGTTCCCTAGGAGGTTCTAAGAGGTCACTGGCACCTTCCAGAAAGCTTGTGTCCCTGGAGGTACGGGCCCCTGAGAGGAGCAGGAGGCCACTAGGAAAGGCTGCTGCTCGAGGGACTGAGCATGAAGTCCCTGATGGAGCAGATGACAGGTGGGGTGCAAAAGAAGCCCCAGGCGGGGTGCCTAGCCAAGTGTGATGGAGAGAGAAAGCAGGTATGCTGGATGGGGGCCAGCAAGGGAACTGGATATTAGAGTGGCCAAGAAGGGGGCACCTTGGACTGGGGAAAAGGGGACCTGGAATGCTGGCTTGAAAGAAGAGTGGGTCTTGGAGGTGGGAACACGAGTCCTTGAGAAATGGAGCCAGGATCCTGTGGTGCTTGGGATCCTGAGGAGTGCGTAATGTGGGGTGGTGGGTGGGGCAGGGTATAAAGTCTTGAATGGGTGAACCAGGTCCTTGGGGCCCCAGGTGCTCACCTGAGACCAAGCAGAGCAAAGAAGACAAGGCGAGCAGCAGAAGGCCTTTCATGGTGAGGGTCCTGAGAATGGTAGCAACTGCAGCAGTTGACAGAGTAGATTTCCGGGGATCCAGCTCTGGGAGTTGAGTGGCCTTTTTTGCTTTTATACTCCCAACAGTCCCTCCCTTCCCTGCCTCTGGTGGCCCCTCCTCCCCATTATGGTGGGGAGGGGCTAAACAGGACTGGGTGGGGGAGGGGAGACGGGAAAGAGAGGTGAGGGAGGTGTGGCAGGATTGGGGTAGAATGTAGGTGAGCCATTTTGGTTCTTGGTTTCAGACCAAGGTGCTCCTCTGGAGTCCTCCGCCCACAGCCCTGCTTGCCCAGACCTCTGTTCTCCGGAGAAGCATCACCAAAGGCCCTTGAAATGTTACAGCCCCCGCCCCCCAGCAGCTGCTGGTTCCTAGGAAATAGACAAGAAGTGTGGTCAACGATGACTGCCAATTTTGGATCCCTGGGGCCACTGGTAAAACATGTGGGCAGAGATTTTGGATGGAAAGAGCCAAATTAATCTCAATTCAGCTCCTATTTGGTCTTCCCAGTCACTGCTCAGCCACAGGATTAGGGAGTAGGGTTTATGATGTTACCAAGGATGTCTGTGATGTCACAGCAGCAGAGGCCTGGGCTGGGCTGGGCGGGCCTCGGTTGCACCGTCCAGTGAAGGCCAGTGAAGTCCTGGATGCGGAGCGTGTGCACCTGCTCCAAGGGGCCATCCAATCAGAACCTGCCGTTTTGGGAGGTGCGTGGCTGAGGGACCACGTGGGCACAGAGGCAGGAGGCAGACGCTAACAAGAACAGACAGTAAGATAGTGGAAAGTACTTCGTGTTCCCGTGCGTCAGCCCTTGTCCTGGGCGTTTTAGGAGTATGCATTTAGTTCTCACAATACTCTACAACGCAGGTGCTTTTGTAGATGAGCCAACAGGACCAGAGAGGTTAGGCGACTTGCTCACAGCACGCAGCCAGCAGTGGTGGTCAGGTTTTGAACCCAGCCGGGATCCAGAATTCGTAATGCTCCGACCTGCTCGGCTGCAGGAGTGAAAGCCTGGGAAATGCTAGCGCCAACTGCCGAGCGCGCACTGCAGGGCGCATTGTTTGAGGGCTGTGAGCTTGCCTGAGTGTTCCCAGAGGGATCCGGGCAGCTGCTGGCCCCGCCCCCTCTTATCAAAGCCCCCAGACCCGCCGACCCCCGCTCCTCCCCCCGCATTTCCCTCCGGTCTCCTCCGCTGATTCACTCGCCTCCTCTCCCCACCACATCCCAGCCATGGCCCTGGTTCTGCAGCTACTGCCTCTGCTGCTGTGGCGGGTTCAGGGGGACCCCGGGGGCAAGCTGTCGCTGGGGAATCAGCGTGAACGAGGCAAGTCTGAGGCCCGGGGCGGGGGCGACTGCGGAGCAAGATGTGTGTGGGAAGATCCAGGACTCTGGGAGAGGGGAGGGAGGATGGGGAGTCTCCTTACCTGTGGACTTGCCCTAACCACCGCCCCCCTCGCCTCCCCTAGTTTCCTTGGACGGCCGTCCAGGGGACCGGGTGAATCTCTCTTGCGTAGGGGTCTCCCATCCCGTCCGCTGGGTCTGGGCGCCTAGCTTCCCGACTTGCAAGGGCCTGCCCAAAGGACGCCGCCGGATCCTGTGGGTCTCTTCGAGCGGGACCCCCACCGTGTCTCCTGTCCAGCCCTTTGCTGGCCGCCTACGAGCCCTGGACCACCCTGGAATCCGGCGGCTAGAGCTGCTTCTGAGCGCAGGGGACTCGGGCACCTTTATCTGCAAGGGCCGCCACGAGGACGAGAGCCACACGGTGCTCCGCGTGCTGGGGGACGCGGCCGACTGCAGGGGGTCCGGGCCCAGCCTGGGTAGGTCAAAGTCTCCGCAGGGGGACTTCAAGCGGACACACATCCCCAACGGGGAAAGGAGCCTTGGTTGGGATTCCAGAGAGGGAGAGCTAGCTGTCTGCCCTCGAATCTCTGACCACCCCCTTCCGCGTCCCCCCAGGGTCCGTGTATCCCCTGCTCCTGATCCCCTTGCTGGGCGCTGCGCTGGTGCTGGGACTAGGAGCGTTGGGTGCGGTCTGGTGGCAGCGCAGGTGAGCTCGAGAGGCGGGGCCAGAGGCGGGAGGGTTTTCGAAGACAAAAGCCAGATCTGGAGGCCTGAGTTGTGGTTTGGTTTGGAGAATGGGGGTGAGGCCACAGGCTGGTGGGTGGAGCCCTGGCTCGGGAAGCTCAGCAGGAGGCAGGATCAGAGCGTGGGCGGAACCACCCGTGGGGTGGAGCCTGTGTTCTCCTGCGGACCGAACCTGCAAGTTGCAGGGTTGTGGTGAAGACCAGGGAGGCAACACTGGTGGCTCTCAGAGACGAAGATTGTTCCACACCCCTGACAGGCGCTCACCCCCACGCCCGCCGCGGCCACTCCCCAGATCTGGTGAGCCTAACTCCACCCCTTTTCCTTTTCCTACCTGCACATCCCCACCCCTCAAGTCCCGAGTCTGAGCACTTGCAGGGAGCAGACGAGTTGGTCACCTTCTCTCAACCCTTCAGCTCTGTCCCCCCCACATAGTCCCACGAGTGAAAGCCGAGCCCCAGAGACCAGCAAAGGCCGAGGAGCCCAAGACTGCGGGGGACCTGGTCCAGGAGTCGGTGAGGGCTTGGGGATGAGGGGGGAAGCGGCCAGGATCCCTGAGAAAATTGACTGAGAGAGACAGAGGCCTGGATTGCTAAGGAATCAGACTTCAGAGACACTCTGCCCTCCTCCCCACCTTGCAGAGCCTGCTCTACGCAGACCTGGATCATGCAGCCCTCAGACGGCCCTGCCAGTTGTCCCCAGTGGTCCCTGCTGACTCCTCCACCATCTATGCGGTTGTGGTTTAAAGGAATGGCATTACTCCAAACTTCACAAGCTGGGGGCTCCCAGCTCTCCAGAACTACCCTCTTGTCTTCGACTCAAGGCACCATAGGATAGAAATGAGCACTAGACTGGGAGTCAGGAGATCTTGCTTCTTCAGCTACCCCATCGCTTATAACCTCCATGTCTCCTTTACCACCGGTGCCCTCTCTAAAGCTCACCGAGACGTTGCCCACTTAAGACATCAGTCACTCCAAGAGAGTTGCTCCCTCTCTTCCCTCCCTTCCAATCAAGCTCCTTGAACCAGGGGTTACACCTGTCTCCTCCATGTTCTTCTCCTGCACTCTACTCCCATGAAGTTGCCAGTGAGGTCCTAATGGCCATGCCCAGCAGACATTCTTTAGCATTCATCTGGCTTGGCTTGGCTTTTGATTACTCCCTTCTTTAAGCTGTTTTTCTTTCTTTTTTTAAAAAAATATATTTTATTGATTTTTTTACAGAGAGGAGGAGGGAGAGAGAGCTAGAAACATCGGTCAGCTGCCTCCTGCGCACTCCCTACTGGGGATGTGTCCGCAACCAAGGTACATGCCCTTGATCGGAATCGAACCTGGGACCCTTCAGTCCACAGGCCGACACTCTATCCACTGAGCCAAACCGGTTAGGGCAAAGCTGTTTTTCTTTAATGCTGATGTCTTCCTTCTGGACTCCTCTTCCTTTCTCCCTGCCACCACAGTATTCCCCACCATTCTAGGTTTGTCCCTGTATCTTCCTCTTCTGGGAAGTTATCCACAGTGGCCTCAGCCCTCACCTTGGCAAATGACACCCAGAACTCTCCAGCTCAGATGTCAGCTGAGGAATTTCCAAACTGTCCCTCAGACATCCCTGTCTACCTGGCCCTACACATTTTTCATACAGCATGTCCAAAGCTCATTGTCATCTCCAAACCTCGCACTTAGTCCTCCTCTGTATTCCCTCTTGCCCAGGCCAGAAACTGAGTCATGCAGCATCCTTCCTGTCACACAATGAACCAAGCCCTTCTGTTCTATTTTAACATCACTGTCAAATCCACACCCTTCTTCATGCCCAGCACTGCCACCTGAATGTATGCTCCTCATTTCCCTGGATTACCCAGAAACCCACCTCATCCTTTTTCCCTTGCCCCCTCCCTGAAGGCAGGTAGATCTTTTCCAAATTCTGACCTACTTCTGACAGCCTGTATTTCAGATCTGTAGTATTTCTTTCCTTAACCGTCAGCCCTGGGCCCAGGGGCCTTGGCTTTGGGTACACAGTACTACAGCACTTTGCCTACTCTCTAGGCTTATCTCTGTCACATTACATACACACAATACCAGCCTTGGAGAAATCCCCCGCAGGCCCCAAGTGCTGTGTGCCTTTGTCCGGTGCAATGCCTTCTTCATGGATTACACTTTTCCTTCCTCTCCACTACGTGCCTGGCTAGTTATTACTAATCCTCAGGACTCAGTTCAAGTGCAGCCTCTGGGAAGCCATTCCTGATCCCTTGCCACTCTGCATGTATTTTGATGCCCTGGGAGGCCCCTTGTTCTCTCATAGCAACAGCCTCCTGCGACTTGTGCCATCACAACCTGTCTTTCTGTTGGTAAGCAATGTTCAAGAATTGTGAGTTCCCTGATGTCAGGAGACTGGCCCTTTTCATATCACAGCTAAGCTTCAGTGAATGAGTGAATAAAAATTAATATTTCTGCAAGTGTTATTTCTTCCTATCAGCTATGGGTGGGTTAGTAATCTACCAATCTCTGAATCATCTGAGATTTAGATAAATTCAGCAAGTGATCCACCCATGCCTCTCTCTCCTCTGCCCTGTACATGCTTGCGCCCAAGCACCTATAACACAGGGCTGGGCAATGAGTCAGTGAGTGCCTAATGAGGGTTTGAGGAATGAAAGAGGCCTTCTTCCCTCACTATCTCCAACCTCAGGTTTCAGCCCTGCCCCTGTCCCTCTGCCCCAATAAAACAGCAGCCACAGCCCAGTCTGAAAGGTCAGTTCTATTTTATTAGTTCTGGGAGAGAAGACTCACCCAATGATCTCTATCCTTTTTCCCACACAATGCCCTCCCCCTACCTTGGGACCCTGTTCCCAGTATTCACCATCCTTTCTCTAATCCTCCTTCCCTTTCTACTCCCTATACTGCCCTACCCCTGACCAACCAAGACCCCAAGGCCAGGCCCTCAACTGTGGGGGCGTGTGCTGAGTACCAGGCAGAGGGAGCTGAGCCCAGCACCTGCCTTCTCCAGTTCAGAGCAGGACACAGGGACCAGGGTGACATCAGAGAGCTTCTGCAGTGCCTGCAGGGAGGACATGGGATGGGGAGATGGGAGTGAGATAACCACACACCCCTTGCAGCCAGATCAGAATGGTCCCACTCAGGCTTCTAGGTAAGGACTCCCTCCCTCCCTCCTACTATGAAGGCCTGAGATGCCTTTCTCTGGTTGTTGGTGAAGCTTCTGCCTCCCCTCACCTCCTGGCTGTTGGGCAGGTCCCCCCCTCCACGGTGCAGGAGGAAAGGGGGCACACCCGGCAACCCAGGACGCAGAAAGAGACAGTCAGCGGCTGCATCATCTGGGAGGGTCAGGGAGGCGTAGGGGTGGTCCGTCAGCACCGCCATGGCCTGGTGTAGAGGAAAGAGGCAGCATTCAAGTCTGGGAGCTTCTGCACCCCAAGCCTGGCTACCCCCCCACCCAGGCTGAGCGCTGGGGACGGTTACCTTGGTGAAATAATCATGACGCAGCACATACTGTGAGTCAGACACTCTTCTAAGCTCTTGAGTTACCTTTGCTAAATTCCACCTCAGATTTACATGCAGTCCTTCCACCTGCAACCTCTTCTCCCATCTCCCCTTCTCCAGCCCTGCTATCGGCCCCAACCACCCTTCAAATCACAGCTTAGATGCCCCTTCTGGGGATTTTTGGAAGACCGTGTAAATGTAAATCGACTCTGTTCCCTGATCTCCCATCGCCCTGTCCAGCTATACTCCTTGTTTTCACGCGTGTTTTCACAGATGAACAGCTCCCTGAGAGCAGGGGCTGGGGCTAATTTTCGGAGCCTCCCAGCTCCGCCTCCCTGGCCCATAACCATGCCCACTTCACTGGGCCTTGCCCCGCCCTGGCCCCGCCCCTGCTCACCCGGACCGCCTTTTGCGCAGCGTCGCTGCTCCCTGCCACCACCGTGCGGGGTCCCCCCATGCCGCAGAAACTGCGCAGGTGGCAGGGGCTGGAGACCGGCACTGTGGAGACGGCGAAGTCCTAGGGGGACAAGGGGAAGTCCTCAGGGACCGGGAGAGTGATGGAACACCCTCAACATTTCCCTCCACCGCAAACTGCTCTCAGCCTCTCCCTCCTCGGCGCCTTGCACCCCCTTCCCAAGGCTGGCCCGCTCCTCACCCGGAACGTGTCTGCCACGATCTCGGCTCCTCGGTGGTTGGTCCACTTGGAGAGGCCCACGAAAAACTCCCGGCCTGCGCCACGGAGGCCAAGAGGTTTAAGGGCGGGGTGGGTGGGATGAGTTGGAAACAAGACCCGAGATGGCCCGGTCTCCCAAACTCTGCTTCCCTGTGCCCAGCTCCAGGGACGGGCACCCAGCCTCACCGGTGAAGAGGACATCAGTGCCATCCAGCGTCGCGTTCTCATCCCCCATCTCCACAATCCGGAGTCCCAAGTCCTGGAGGGCTTTGCGGACTCCATCCACCTTAGGGCGAGAGAAGGAGCGGGGCTGAGACATTCCCGCCCCAATTCTTCCCTGAAGCCTCTGATGCCCAGCCCCCCCCCCCCCCCGCACTCCCTGGCGTCACCTCTGGCCTGCGGGCAGGACTCCAGGGCCGCGTGATCAGGGCCGTGTCCCCCTGGATCACGGCGGTGTCGCCGAGCAGCGGTCCCAGCGGCAGCGACTCTTCAGGAGGCAGTTCTAGCAGCTGTAGACCCAATCGCTGCCTCAACTTACCCCCCAGCACTCCGTGCTCCCGCTGTGCTTTAGCCAGGTCCAGGGCAGGAAGGCCAGCCCCCGCACCCTCCCCCGACGCCAGGCTCTCCGGGACCCCGCGGATCAGGGCGTGGGAGCAGCGGCCCAGCCCCTCCCCCGGCGTCCCCATCCCATCCACACAGTCGCCCCCTCCGGCAGCGCTGATTTATCAGTTTCCTCTTTTTACTTCAGCTGTCTGGGAGAAGAGACAGAAAGGGGGTGGGAGGGGCGAAAGAGAACGCAGAGAAGGGCGTGGGAAGGTGGTTAAGAACGCGGGTCTTCCTCCGCCGCCTCTGGCACCCCTCCCTCTCCTCTTCACCTCCTCCAGACCCACTTCGGCTGCCCACCCAACGCCCGCACCATCGCGATCTGCTTCTCGAGGGGGAGTCCGAGGAGCAAGATCAGGATCCCGTCATCTCCCAAACACCTGTTGCCCCTGCTCGGGGGGCTTCGTGGGGTTCCTAACCGGTGCCCCTCTTGGCAGCCGCTAGGATGCGCTCACTCCCCAAAAATGCAGCGGCCCCGCCCCCTTAACCCTCAGCTGCTCGCGCTGTGCAGACCCAAAGCGCGGCGAGGAACCCACTAGGGTTATGGGACAGGAGGCAGCTGGGGAGAGGGCCTGGGGGATGGAAGTCTAGGGTCCAAATGAGAAAGGGAGGGGCAAGGAGGGGGGAATTAGAGTCACAGGAGTTAAATATCATCTCCACCCCAGCGGGTCACTCAGCTCCCAGTGCGACCCAGCCTAAACCAGACCGAGTCCCGGAGGACTGGGAGAGGTCTAAAAGGAAATCTGAAGGGCGGGGAAACGGGGGGCGTGGTTCCGGGGAGCGGGCGCCACTCCAGGCTCCAGGACTCTGTCCCTTCCCTCCCGCTCTATCTTTCCCAAAGTCCACCCCATTCAGCTTCGCAACTCAAATGCCGGCGCCCCCCGCACTCTGTCAGGGTCAGGCACGGTCCCGGTACCCCGATTCCGGCCCCAACACAGTCCGGGGAACACCGCCCGCTCCAGACTCACCTCCAGCGCCCACCCCTACTCCTGCCGTTCTGTGATCTTGGCTGGGGCCCCAACCCCCCGTGAGGACAGAGTTGGTGAAGAGTCCTGCTCTTCAAGCCTTGGGGACTGGAGCTTTAGCTGTGAGGAGCCCCTGGGTAGGCGAGGGCCAGTGCTACGGTGGGGCAGGGGCTCGGCGGTCTGGCGGCTCCAGGGCATTGTCTAAACGGGACAGGGCAGGGCTCCGAAGACCACGCCCATCCGCCCCGCGACGCCGCGTCCGCTCCACCAGGACTGCGCCCCCCTTCTCAGAACTTGGCCCCGCCCGGCGAGCGTTGCACAGGCCCACCCAGACATGGCCGCCCCTTAAGGCTGGGTAGCAAACGCAGCAAGGACCCACAAGACAACGCGACAATGGGTTGGCAGTAAAAATGGCAAAATCACCGCAAGCACCCTTCTAATTCCTGGCTTCTGCCTGGAGCTCAAGGTCACTGACCCGCCCTGCATTCGCGTTACCAAGCCCCCTTTGTGTAATTACAACACTAGATTTTCATTCTGTATTTTATTACTGAAATACATTGTCCTACCAATCAATCCCACACCCCCCCCCCCGCGATAAAAATCTCACCCAGATCCCCCGTCCTTCCCTTCACGCCCTCCCCTCCTCCCCCCTCAGGCCTGCACAAGTCTCCAGCATTCACTGCCCACTGGACATTTTGGAGTGTGTCCCTTGGGTAGCCAAGGGAAACCACCCAGGGCCTTTGTGGGGAAAAATGGAGGAAAGGGGGAGAGGGAGCCCCGAAGGAGCTTATTTGAGGGCCTTGGCCACTTGCTCATAGGCCAGCTCAATCTCCTCATCATCGGGACAGGTGGAGGAAAACTCTTCCCGCGCATAGGCATTGCGCAAGTACCGATGGACTCCAAGGAACACCTCGGGGATGGAGAATCCGCGGTACTTCTTACACACCACCTGGGTGCGGAGAGGAGAGGAACAAACGTTAGCCTCAGGGAAGCCAGATTGGGCTGCGCTGCTGTGGTCTTTCTCTTATCCCAGCCTTCTTGTCCAGACGTTAAGTCTCCACTATCTAGCTTCTTTTCCTATGATTCCTACCTGCCACGTGAGTCATCTTCTCCAATTGGCGTTCTTAACTCTTTATTGTGGTATACTATCTTCACTTTTCCTCTCTACTTACTGATAACAAGCCCCTTTTCAGACCAATTCCAATGGTACTACTTTTCTCCTCTTGGTTTTATTGAGCTATAATTCACAAACGATTAAATTTTTCTCTTGAAATTTCCACAGCGACTTTTCTCTTGGTTTCATTTGGGGCAAGGACTAATCATCACACAGCTTTGCCTTTCAGAGTTCAATACGCAGCTCTGTGGCAGACTAACATCGGGCCCAGATTTCACAAACTAAAACCATAGCTTTAAGACTGTGACAAAAGATGGGAACCAACAGTTTTCATCTTCCACAAGCAACAGTCTTGTCGGCAATGACCGCTGAGAAGAAAGGGGTGGCATCTACTATTAGTAGCAATCTATAGAAACTGCCCTAAGAAAGAAATCACCTTTGGAGTGGTTGTCATGGGAAGCCATCCCAGCCGCTATCCTCTCCTCCCCGCAGGGCCACCCACCTGCACTATGTGGAGCTTTGGCAGCAGGTTACAGTCAGCCAGAGTGAGCTCATTTCCATCCAGAAACTTCCTCTGAGAGATGCCCTCGTCCTCAGCACTGGTCTCGTCCACTTCCTCTGGGAGGGGGGATGCCAGGTAATTGTCTAAAACTTTCAGGGCTTTCAGGAGCCCCTTCTCCAGGTCTGCACAAGAGAGGGCATTGGCAAGAGCATCAAATGATTGACACAGTCCAATCCAAGAAGGTTCAGGGGCAGGTTGCGGTGAGAGGATGAATACTACTGCTGAGGCCAGTCCAAATTAACAATAGCTAATGTAGTTAGCTTTCTGTTATTGTAAGCACTTTATATACAAAAACTCATTTAATTCTCACATCAACCCACAAAACAGGTATTGTTGTCCTCATTTTATAGATCTGGAAATAGATTTATAGAGGTGAAATGAATTGTCCCAAGTCACCCAGCTAGTAGGATCTGTACTCAGGTAGTCTGGATCTAGAGTCACTGTTCTTTTTGTTGTTGTTCTTTTTTAAAAAAATATATTTTATTGATTTCAGAGAGGAAGAGAGAGGGAGAGATAGAAACATCAATGATGGGAGAAAATCATTGATTGGCTGCCTCCCGCAAGCCCTACACTGGAGATCAAGCCCACAACCTGGGCATGTGCCCTTGACCAGAATCGAACCCAGGACCCTTCAATCCAACACTCTATCTGTTGCGACAAACCGGCTAGGGCTAGAGTCACTGTTCTTAAGCACAACCCTGTTCTGCCAGAAAACAGGCCAGCAGCCAAGCCAACCCAATTAACGACCCCAGTCGGGCAGAAGAGGCCAGGGAAAAAATGAAGGATGCTCAAAAGAGTCGTGGTCAATGAGAATGCAAGGAGAGACGGGGGTTAAGCCAAAAATGTCTCCCTTGACGTTGAGATCTGAATTTCTAGGTGCTCCAAATGCCTCCCATCCCCTGGATCTTCCCATTCCTTCCGGGACCCAGGCCTCTGGCCCACAGGACTCACTGTCATTGAGAGCTGGGTTTGAGTTCTTGATGTAGGCAGAAAATTTGGCAAATATGTCCAGGCCAGCTGTGTTTGATTCAGGGTTCAGAGCTGCCAGCTTGGGATACCTGAAAGCCAAAGGGAGAAATAAGAAATCTTCCTGGGAGGAGCCTCAGACCCTAAGAAACCATCTGGTTTGTTTTTTAATCCTTACCCCAAGGAGTGAGGATATTTTCCCCATTGATTTTTAGAGAGAGTGGAAGGGAGGGGGAGGGGCAGAAAGAGAGAAAAAAGAAACATCTATGTGAGAGAGACACATTGATTAGTTGCCTCCTGCTTGCCAGGGATTGAACCTGCAACCCAGGCACATGCCCTTGACCAGGAATCGAACCTGGTTCTTGGACTGACGCTCTAACCACTGAGTAACCGGCCAGGACGCCATCTGTTTTTTATTTCTTCAGAGCCTCCCAGCTCCCGCCACTCCCCCTTCCAAGTGCCCCAATACCTGGGAGGACACAGCACTGCTTCCAGAAATTCCTCAATCTTGTTGGTGTCTGTGTGCACTTCAGTGCCATACAACAGAAAAGGGAGCTGCCCTCCTGGGCACAGCTTCTGTACTGTCTCGGTTCGCCTGTAGGAGAGAGAGGCCAAGCATCGGGACAGGAAAAGGGGGTCAGAGAGAACCAGAAAAAGGAGATGGAAGGATGTGGGAAGAGAAAAGGGCTCTTGGTAGAAGAGGAAAGTTCAGGATGGAAGACTCGGGTGACTGAATGTGTGTGTATATTTATGTGTGAGCACAAAGGGTGTTTAGAGGAACAGAAGCGGGTTTACCTCTTGGTGTCAACGGTGGTGACGTTGAAGGTGACTCCCTTGAGCCAGAGCACCATGAACAGTCTCTGGGAGAAGGGGCAGTTCCCAATCTTGGCTCCATCACTGCCAGCCTGAAAAGCAAGCCCCACCTCAAGTTAGGCCTGGTGTACCCCACCCAACCCCAGGACATTCTGGGCATATCCTATTCCCAGACCTACACACACACACACACACACACACACACACGTCTCTCCAGAATTGGGTTCTCCACTCTGGGCTCGGTCAAATCTAGAGCAGATCAGTGGAAACATTTTCTACGAAGGTTGGCTTCTGGTTTTCCAAATACTTAAGTATAGGCGAGAGGTGGGCAGAGGGATGGGTTGTGGAAAAAAGAAAGGATCTGGACCCCGGAGAGGGAAGACTAACAGTAGCATAGTTTTCCTTGTGCTATTCTAAGTCCTTTACACACACAAACTCATTTTAATTCTCAGACCAACCCATGCAGTAGCCCCGAGAGAGGGACTTTGGTGAGGCCAGAGACGGAGGCTAGCGGCCTGGGATCCAGATTGGAGTAGAGCCTGAGGACGAGAGGCGGGGCAGGGTCTGCAAGCAGAGTTCTGGTTCTCTATACCTCCACCCGCACTGTTTCTGGGCAGCTGCGTGAGGAGTCGAGGGGCTCACAGCCTCACCCTAGAGATGTAGAGGGGCTGCTCTCTAATTGGCAAGTGGTGACCTCATCCCTCAAGGGACACCTCCCCCTAGGCTCAGGATGATTCATTTCATCGGTGTCTCCAGCCTTAGCAGCTTCCTTCCTGCCAAGGAGTGGGGGCAGGGACCTGTGAGGCAGAGGACCAGTGGTAAAGGCCACTTTCCTCTTCCCCGCATTGCCTGCTGGGTCTCCCCGCACAACTCCTCTGGCTCCAGATAATCCTCCTCACACAGGACCCAGGGCCAGAATCTCTGCAGCACAGACTCACCCGCGAGTAAAAATAGCCCTTGAGGCGAGTGTGAGAGTGAGGTGGGGGACCACACCTACCGGGCCGGCCCAGGCACTTCACTGAGTGAAGGGACGGGGAATGGCTGCCTGAGAAGTAAAGCATAAAGGCGAGGGAGAAACAGGCAGGAACACACAAAGACAAGGCGAACAAAAGGGGGGAAGCAGAGAGAAAGGAAGCAGGAAAAGGAGGGGGTGGGGAGAATAAGCAAACAGAAGACGGCGTCTGCCGAGGGGAAGGAGGGCGAAGAGATGAGGTCCAGAGAGGGCAGACGCACAGCCCTCGTGGGGAAGGCAGCAGGGTGGGAACGGAACGGTGAAGGCCCAGGCCTTCGGTTGTTGCTGTTGTTTTTTAATTGATTTGAGAGGGGGCGGGGGGAGAGAAACATCGATGTGTTGTTCCACTTATTTATTCATTCATTGGTTGATTCTTGTATGTGCCCTGACTGTGATTGAACCTGCAACCTTGGTGTATTTGGACAACACTCTAACCAACTGAGCTACCTGGCCAGGTCTGGCCTGCGGTTTTGTACCCAAATGCTATGGGCCCACGTCTCCATATCCACACCCAGGAGAGAGGAGAGAGTTGGGGCAATTCTTTCTCTCCTGCTTCTACAACCTCTAAACCCTAACAGCCCTAGCCCAGCCTCCCCCTCTTTCTGATCTCTCTCACCAGGCCTGGAGGTAGCCACAGCAGAACTCTCATCTCCTCCCTTCCTCTCACTTCCCCAAGTCCCCAGGCCTTCTCCACCCATCGCCTCTCCAGCGCAGCTTCTTGCACTCCACTCCAACTTCCCCGTGTCCTTACACCCCACTTTCCCAATGGACCTCTTCCTGCTCCCAGGCCTCCTTACCACACCCACCCTCCCTACCCCCCACCCCCCACACACACTTCTCCAAGTCTCCCCCTGCCCCTCACCCTCCTAAGGCCGCATGTGCTGATGTTTTCCTCTGTTCCTCCCACACCCTGCTACCCTCCTACCCTCCTTCTCCGTCCTTCCCTCAGCGTGTGCCCCTCCCTCCCCCAGGAACCCTCCCTTTTCTCTACCGTGTGGTCCTTCCGGCTGATGGCAACTTGCACTTTTACAAACTTTCCAGGGTTGAGCCTAGAATTCTTTCTCCGCCACGTCAATTGTCTTCCCCTCCGGAACCAGCCCCCTCTCCCATCTCAAAGACTGCAGGTGGGCTGGGGTGGGCGGGAGGGAGGAAGGGGCTAGGGGTTCAGGCCGGAGCGAGGCAGAGGGAGCGCTGCCGGCAGGAGTGCGGAGGGGCCGGGAAGAAGGGGCTCTCACCTTCACGAACAGCTCGACCTGCGGCTGCTCTTCAGCCATGGTTGCGACGGGGACCAGGAAGCGGCCGTCGCGGGGGGAACTGGGAGGGGCCGGAGGGCGGGTCTCACGGGTAGAGGTCCTGGGCCCAGGCCCGGACGCCCCTCGGCACCACACTAGCCGGGTCGGACCGCTCACTCCACACTCGGCCGCCCCACCAGCCCGCGACCTCACACCGGCTCCTGCAGCTCGGTCCCCTCCCGGATCGAGGCGGCTGACTCACGGGCCGGCCCCGCCTGGAACCTGGGGAGGGGACGAGAGGGGGCGGGCCCGAGGATCGGGAGGGGGCCCGGGGAGGTGGGGAGAGCCTCGGTCTCCCGGAGGGGAAGGAGGAGGCGAGGGCCTCCTGGGCCTCCTTTCTCCGCCAGCCTCCTGGAACACGGGGCCCCAGTTTCCCTGCTTCATCAGGCAGGACTGTCCCACTCCGCCCTCATGGAAGCTGGACACCCACAGGGTGGGCACCGCAGGCCCCGAGGGAACCTCAGGGCAGACATTTAGGACAGGTGGTCCGTCATTTAACCCTTTCCGAGCTCCTTCCAGATTTCAGTCCCGGTTCTAGGATGGGGGGAAGAGAGTGGTGAAAGGTAGGACAGGGGATGGGGAGACACCCAGACCTGTGCTGGGAACCCGAGGCTGAGCCGCATCCCTGGGGGAGGTCTGCTCCCCTCTGACGCTTTAATAATGCCACTTCTGCCCCCTAATGGGGCCCCTTCCTGTGACCTTCGCCCTTTTCTTACTGACAGGTTGCTTTGGAGATGGGGTGAAAGGGTGAGGTAGTTTTGACCCCAGGAATCTTGGGGGGGAGGGGGCGGCCAAGGGGTAGCTGGCCCTATCCTGGGTAAAAAGCAAAAATCAACCAGAGCAGGTAGAGTGAGTGGAGTCTTTGGGGACACGAATAAGGGCAGAGGGAGAGTAGCCCTTGCCCTCCCAGTCACCTTGATTTTGGAGGTCTATAAACTATGACCTGCTGAAAAACAGCCCAAGAATATGTACTCCAAACTGGATATTTTCCAGCCCCTGCATCTTGACTCTGCTATCTAACCATCCCTTCTCTTTCTTCCTCATCCACCTCTAACAAAAGACCTACAGTTCCAGAAAAACTTGGTGGAGTGCAAGGACACAGGAGCAAAACAAATTGAGACTTGAAAAAACGGAGGAACTTGGGGCATGAGTGGGGTGGGGTGACAGGAGGGCTGCTGGAGACCAGCAGTTAGTGGTTTCCTCTCCTGCTTCCTCTTCTGTGGGTTTGCGCCTGGCGGGGGGCGGCGCTAATCTTTCTTCCCAGGAAGGGCATGGATATATTTGGTGTTTGTTCCTTTGCGTTGTAACATCCTATAATGAGGTAGAATGATTCCTAAGTAAAGGGGATTCCTTCCACGGTAACCCTCAAATCTGCACATAGGACCCCTTCCAGCTGAGGGAAGTCACAGCAGCCCTATTCCCAGGTCCTCTTTTGCTCCAGCCTGTCAGTGTCCCCCAGAGAAGCTGCCCCACAAAGATGTCCCCTCAAGCAAGTGGGGCCAGCCCTGAACTCAAGCAGGTTTGGCAACTTCTCCCCGCCTCTTTTTTCTCCTACCGCTTTATAGCTAGAGCTGCCTTGATCATCAATATTGACTTTGGCTGTTGGCATGGCTATCCACAAGATATTTTTGCCTTAATTTCCCAGATGACAGGTGATGCTGCCCTCTCCTGGTACCATCCAGCAATGCCCCAAATCCTGCTTCAGAGGTCTCCCTCCCATTTCATCTGCTTGCCCCCGATTTTCTCCTGTCTCAGTATCTCCCCTTTCCTTTTCTGGGCAGGTTTTTCTTTCCACTCTCTCCCCTTCCTGGGCTTGGTAAACCAGTCCCTAATCCCCACCCCAGGTTGGAAAGTGTGTCCCTCCCAGGCACTCCTCAGACACGCCTCACAGCCTTCTCCAGGTTTCCATAGTTCCATTGCTCAACAGTTTGCCAAGGGTAACCATTAACCTTGCCCTTAACTAGCTTCCCCACCTATCTCGATAGAGGGGATTCTCCAATCATTGTTTAGCAGAGCCAGGTTACCCCACCATCTTTCCTAAAGTCTTGGGTGGGACCTCCCCATCTCAGGGTACCCAGGACAAAGCTGGGAGGAATATGTATCTTAAGGGATCTGTTTCTTAAAGGTATGCATTTGTTTATTTCTGTTCACAATCTCCTTGCTTCTCCTACACTCACACACACTCAAAAGTTAGCTCCATGGAGCTCAGACTTAATTATGTTCATTACTTTGAATCCACCACCCAGAGTAGGCACTATACAGTTGCTGTAGGAATGAATGACAGCCCTCTGTCCTTACAGGGTGTGTGTGCACAGTGGTTGGGCCTGTCCCAAAAGAGTGTAGGTGTTCTTATCAGGTCTTCTCTGTCAGAATTGAGTACAATTCCAACGCTTTCACTTCGGAGTGGGGTGGGCCCGAAATTGTAAGTTAGGCCCTGTAGCGCCCCCGTGGGGTGTTCATACACTGTACCCAAGAAATCGGCAGAGGAGGGCTGAGATACGAGTCTCACTTAATTTCTGCTTATTTATTTATAACACTCACATAGTTCTTACGACGTTTGCCAGGCACTGTTCTAAGCTCTTTATAAATAAACCAAGATGAACAAATATTAACTTAGAGTTGTTTACACAGTTGAATTATTGTTGCTTATCTCCACTCTCCAGAGAAAACGATGCGCCTCTGGCCCTTTAAAGTCGTTCTCCTCCCCTGATTCCCCTTCCCCCGGCAAAGCCCCTAGAACAGTTTCCTGGACTAGGACTCAAGCTCGGCTTCTGGCCTCCTCCAGGCTCCATCCCGGGTTAATCAGATCCCGGAAACCCTGGGGCAGAGGCCCTAGAGCTGAGCAACGGCCGAGGGCGGGAAGTTTGAACGTCCTGGGACCACCCCACTTAAGAACTGGCCAATCAGCGTCCAGCCTTCTTAGCGACCGCGCCCCCGCCCCCGCCCTGCTGGTTCTCTAGGCAGGATCCGGGTCTCTCTGACCAATAGTGGTTAAGGGGGTGGGGCCTGCGCGCGCGCACCCGTCCTGGCGTCCGCGCGTTCCTCCTGCAGGCTTGTGGCTGGTAGTGACTCTGTCCTGGTGACAGAAAAGGCGGGAAAACTCCGCAAGTTGTCCGCCTGTGGGTTGGGGAGGCCTTGGGGGCGTGGTTGACAGGGGCGGGAGAGGAGGCTGGCACAGCTCGCCCACACGGCCCGCAGACTGTATCCATCCCAGTGCAACCTCGGCGTGACAGAAATGTGAGTGGGCGAGGATTCCACAGACTGTCCGGTCCTTGAAATACTGAGAAGTCGCCCCTCGAAATGCCCCATAGATGACGAAAATAAACGTGACCTTTCCCTCGCCTCAGCCCTCCCCAGACTTCCCTGTGCACTTGCGCCCGCCTCGCTCCTGAACCGCCTTCATTTTTCGCAGCGGAGAGCCTCCCTGTCCATGGCTTCGGTGGGAGCGACCGCCGGCGGGATGCGGCAGGGACCGGGAGCCGGGGCGGCCGCGGCCAGCTTCCCCAGCCCGGCCCCAGTGCCGGGCCCCGCGGGGGCGGAGGACGACGCGGAGGAGCCGGCGGAGGTCTCGGGCGGCAAGGCCGGGGAGCGGGAGCGAGAACGAGTCAGGAGGGCGGGGAGTTGCCGGGACGTCCGGGCGTTAGAAGAAAGGGGCGGGGAGGGCTGGGCTGCGGCTCAGCCAGCTGGGGTGTTTCACATGTACCCAAGGGGGTGCTGCTCCCTCTCTGAGAGCTGAGAAAATGGTGACAAATAAGGCCCTGCACTGAGGAGGGGTTCAAATACTGGCTTCCTTGTTTCCTCGCGGAAGACCCACCTGTGTGTGCTGTGGAGTGGAGGCTACTTAGGCATGGCCTACTACGACACCAGTGACGCCGCCATCCACTTCATGCCGGACGCCCCGGACCTCGAGAGCCTGCAGCTTCTGCAGAGAGGTGGGCACGAGCCCGCGCTTCCTCTGCCCCGGGGGCGGAAGTGTCTCTCGCATGTGCTCACCTGACTCAATCGGTTTTATTAGTTGACTTCCAGAGGAAGGTCTGTTGTTTTTAAGACTCTATTTCATGATTCAACAGATATTTATTAGGTGTCTGCAAGGTGTCAGGTGCTGGAGATACAGTCCTGGACAAACTAGTCATGTCTGTCCTCTTGGGTTTATACTGCAGTGACCATCTCCAGTGCACCCCTTTCCCTCCCACCACCTCACCAGTCCGCTACCCTCTCCTTTCCTAGTTCTCATGCCTGACTCCTGACTAGGCTCCCAATGTGTTGGGCACTCCCTACTCTTAGAGGAAATGTGTTTTAGAGATGGGGAGGGAGATAGCAAGGAAAGGGCTGTGGGTTTCCTCTTAGTAAAGGGATAAAGATTCTTTAACTCATTTGCTCTGCATTCTCCTTCCAAGTTCTGGATGAAATCAATCCCCAGTCTGTTGTTACCAGTGCCAAACAGGATGAGAATATGACTCGGTTTCTGGGGAAGCTTGGTAAGGACTGGGTAACGTATGGAATATTACAGGAGATCAAAGGGTCTTGGAGGGAGGTAGAGTCAGGGTGAGAGAGAAGGTGCAACAGAGGCAGAAAAACTGGAATGTATAGGCTAATGGCCCTTTCTTTGACTCCCTCACAGCCTCCCAGGAACACAGAGAGCCTAAGAAACCTGAAATCATATTTTTGCCAAGTGTGGATTTCGGTATCTCCTTTTGCTTTCCTCATTTCCGCATCCCTGTCTCCTAATTCCACCCTATCATCAGAGGTCTCTCCTCATTCAGCCTTATCTCATCCTGAACCTTTGTGTCCTCCAAGCACCATGACCAGTCTCCTCAGGATCTCTCCTGCTCCCTAGCCTTTAATAACCTGCACTTCCTATGAAACCTCCACTTAGGTGTGTCTAGGAATGCGGGCCTCCCCTGAGAAGAGAGTGGTGACACTATTTGGAATTGGAATTTCCCCCTTTAAGCCAAAGCATTTTTTGGGGTGGGGGGAAAGCTACTGCCTCAGTGACCTTGATGATCCATAAGGCACTTCCATAACCTCCCCAGATTTGCAAAAAAGACAGGAATGTCCTATCCTAATTAGATGTTAACACATTAGTCTTATATGATCTTTTCACCAAAAATCCCCAATGCAGACAGATATCTTTCTTAGGCTGTGATCTCAAGCCAAACATCTTTATATTTTATATAGAGATCATTAGACCAAGGTTCTGAAAATTTGGTTCTTGTTTCAGTTTTCCATTAACTGCCTGTGTAAACTTGGCAAATCGGATCATCTGTCTTCTGTTTTCTTTCTTAAAATAGAGTGAAAAATTGGATTACAAGACCTTTCTCTTTCCAAAATAGGTCTGGAGATAAGCAAACAGCGCCTCCTTTCTGGAAACTACTCTTTTATCCCAGACTCCATGACCACCACTGAGAAAATTCTCTTCCTCTCCTCCATAATTCCCTTTGACTGCCTTCTCATGGTGAGATGGGTCCTGAGAAGTCAGGGCTGGGATGCCACAGGTTGGAGAAAGGCAAAAGCACCCCAGTCCTTGGGTTGAGTCCTAGGAGTTTCTAGCCCAGCCCTGGAAAATAATAGCTTTCCCTGGGATTGTCCAGCCTTCAAGACATTGGGATTTACTCAGCTCCACCCTTTAAAAAAGAAGTTGTTAATTGATTTCAGAGAAAGGGAGAGAGAGAAACATTAATGATGAGAATCATTGATCAGCTGCCTCACACCCCCCTCGGAAGTCCAGCCCAACCTGGGCAAGTGCCCTGACCAGGAATCTCACCAGTGATCTCCTGGGTCATGGGTCAGTGCTCAACCACTGAGCTACACCAGTCGGGTCCCCAGCTCCACTCTTGATCCTCTCTCAGGTTCGAGCACTTGGAGGGCTGCTCAAGTTCCTGGGTCGAAGAAGAATCGGGGTTGAACTGGAAGACTATAATGTCAGCGTTCCCATCCTGGGCTTTAAGAAATTTGTGTTGTAGGTGATTTACCCTAACCTCAGCCAAAGTAAGATGGAAAGTCTGACTAGTAACAGGGTGGGGTGGGAGGTAGTGATGGGGGGTGGGCAGTGACCTATCAGGTAAAGTGCTCTAGGACACACTGGAGCACCTGAGGGGATGTGGAGCTCTGGGACAAGCCTGAGACAGTATTCTGGAAGGTGGGGCAAAGGGGATGAAACTGAGAAATGAACTCTGACCTCATACCCCAGCACCTTCCCTTCTGCTTATTTTTTGCCCTCAGGACCCATCTAGTGAGCATAGATCAAGATACTTACAGGTAAGGAGATGGAGGCAGGCTGTCATCTCTGGGAAGGGAGAAGGATTAAACTTGATGCTCTAATAATCCTAATGAGGCTCCAGTTTTTTTAATCCTGGGGCTATTAGGATAAATCTCCCTGAAGGAAAAAGAAGTGGGAGTGAGTGGGAGAGAAGAAGAAAAGCATGAAGGTGTCACTCTTCTTTTCTGAAGAGAGAAACTGAGGCAGAGAGAAGTGGAGGACAAAACTTACAACAATACTTGATCTCAGCAGGATGTTCTCAACCCCTTCTATTTTCTCAATTCCCTTTAAAAATCCAGCCTTTAGCTGGTTTGGCTCAGTGGATAGAGCATTGGCCTGCAGACCAAAGGGTCTTGGGTTTGATTCCCGTCAAGGGCATGTACCTCGGTTGCAGGCTCCTCCCTAGCCTGGGCCCTGGTTGGGGCACGTGCAGGAGGCAACCAATGGATGTTTTTCTCATATCAACATTTCTCTGTCTTTCCCTCTCTTTTCCACTCTCTCTGAAAATCAATGGGAAAATATACTTGGGTGAGGATTAAAAAAAAAAATCCAAGTTACCCAGAACTCCCCCATTTCTCCCTGACAGTGTTCTGCAGATATTTAAGAGTGAGGCTCACCCCTCAGTGTACAAAGTGGCCAGTGGACTGAAGGAGGGGCTCAGCCTCTTTGGTATGTATGTCCAATCCCTCATCCCACACTACAAAAGCCTTCCAGAAAAGCAGCTACCTCCAAAGATGTTTCCCAGCCCCCTCCTCCCACTTCATTCCCATTGCCAGATGCCTCTTGTACTCCAACCCAACTTTACCCTTTTGTACCCTTCCTGAACTTGGGCACCTCCGCTTACCTTGGAGTTACCCAATGTCATTAGCATATCTCTTACTTTACCAATTCCATGTTTATTCCTTAGGTTTGTATGAATGTCTCCACTAGCTGTGTACTTGTCTGGGGACTTGGGAGGCTCTTTGTATAGAGGAGAGTTAGTAACTATGAAACTGCCCATATTTGATTTGCATTGAGTCTTTATCAGTTGTTTCTGACTTTAGGGTGTACTGGGAACATCGCCCCAAGTATCCACCTGGTTTCACTATGCATATATCAGTGGGTTGTGTCTAATGTTTACATATATGTATTTGACTCTTTGTGAGTCTAGCTATGCTTGCTCTGCCTATTTTTTTTTTTTTTTTTTGGCTGAGTGTTCCCTCTCCTAAGCCCATGTAAGGTAATACTGGCTCAGACTTGTGGCCAGCTGCTGACTTTGGCTGCCTTTGTGTCCTGTATCTGGGAAATGCCCCCCAGGCCAGCCTGCCCAACATTGGAATCTCTGATCCCATGCCTCAGCTTAGACACAGCCACACATTCCTTTCCCTGTTCTGTCACCTCCACAGGAATTCTCAACAGATGCCGCTGTAAGTGGGGAGAGAAGCTGCTCAGGTGAGTGGGACTCATACTCGTGCTATAAGCTAATGCATGCAATCTGCAAACATAACACACCACCCCATGTAGTAGTAATAAAAACAATTGCCCTGCCCTAACCGGTTTGGCTCAGTGGATAGAACGTCGGCCTGCGGACTGAAGGGTCCCAGGTTCAGTTCTGGTCAAGGGCATGTACCTTGGTTATGGGCACATCCCCAGTGGGGAGTGTGCAGGAGGCAGCTGATCGATGTTTCTCACTTTCTATCCCTCTCCCTTCCTCTTTAAAAAATCAATAAAATATATATTAAAAAAAAAAAAAACCCTGCCCTTTCCGTAATGCTGACTAAACGCATTTAGTCCTTATAATGACCCCACGTGGTAGCTAGTATCATCCTCATTTTACATTGTCAGCACAGATAAACATATACTCATTGATGATACTCTGACTTGGACACATACAAGCAGCAGAAACACAATCACAGAACCCTAATGTATACATGGTAATATCTTTAATTATGAAAACCACACTTCAATTTGAGTTATTCTCTGATAACTCTCAAATTTGTGTGTCTAGTTCAGAGCTCCATATGTAGAATGCTAATTACATATCATTGCTACCTGCAATTTCCACAGGCAGCTCAAACTTGGAGCATCCAAACAGACACCCACTGGTCCTGTTCCTTTTCCTGCATTTCTGATTCTGGGTGAGAGCACTGCTGGCAGTACAGCTTCCTTAGCATCCTGGATTGATGCTTCTCCCTCACCCTCCATATTTAATCATTCACTAGGGCCTGTTGTTTCTAGCCTCCAATGTCTCAGCCATTCCTTTCTCCCTTTTTCCACTGCTCTAATTCTGGCTATCATTTCTAACTGGGAGCATTGCATATGCCTCCAAATGGGTCTCTCTGCCGCTACTCTCTTATTTTTCCTAGTCTATCTCTTATTCTAAAATACCGGTTAATTCAAAACAGAGATCTGAGCATGTCACTCCACTTTTTAAAAAACCTTAGGGAGAAACAAAAGAACAGGAGGCTTCCCCATTACCTGCAGGATGAAGATTAGCGTCTTTAGCAGTATGATATTCAGGACTCCTCCCATTCACCCCAAGTTTCATTAATAGGCTTACCTTCCCATCACCCCTCCTTTCTTCCTGGATTCATCCTATATTCCAGTTATTTAGGGCCTCTGACCATCATGGAACTACATCATGCCTGTGTTTATACTGTTTCTTCTGGAAAGTCCCTGTTCTCCACTTGTTAGACTCTTACTTCAAGGGGCAACCCAACTGTCACCTTTTTCATGAAGCTTTCATAAGCCCTTGTAAGGAGACCGACGTTCACCTTCCTGTGTGCTCACGTAGTGCTTGTTTATATTTTCTAGTTGCACTATGGAATTAGTCATCTATGAATTTGCTGGCCTCGTAGCTGTGAACTCTGTGCGGTGGCCATTCCTGTTACCTCAATGCCTGCCACATGGCCTTGCACTCAGTAGCACTCAGTGAGTGAGCACAATGCATAGATGCAAGCATACAGGTGGCATCATCTCTAAAAACTCAGCAGAACCCTTTGCTAGCCTACAGGTGCACAATATTTTCTCCACCTTACCCACCCTGCAATGTGTGTCTTTTGGATGTTAATTTAGGATAATTTCCAGATAATTGGAGGGTGATATACTCTCAGCCAGGGAAGAGAAGGAAAGAATTCTCAATGGAGAAGAGAACTGAAATAAAGCTGGGAAGGAATGCAGATTACCCAGATAGGATTCCCCATGGCATGGAATCATGACCCAAATGATGAACTAAGGGCCCAGCTGGCCTAAAGCCAGACAGGACACCAGGAAATTGAGTGGATGTCAAGTATGCTCTAAAAAGCACTGTCTTAGTACTCCAGGGATCTGAGTTTGAGTCCCAGCTTTACTTCTTACTAGCAGTATGACTTTGGATAAATTGCTTACGCTGTAAGGGCCTCATTTCCTCAGCTGTAAAATGAGGAAGCTTGGCTTGGTTAAAGTCTCTCCTGGCACGAGCAGTAAGAACCTGTATGTTTTACATGAAAGTTAGCTTGGTGAAGTTCATGTGCTCTCCAAGGTGGGGATAGACATTCATAGACTGGCCTACACTGCTCTGGGTGGAGCAGCCTTTTGTAGCCAAGGAGCAGAGGTACCTAAAACCAACCCTCGAATCCAACTGAGTCCTCCACTTTATTTTAACCTGGGGTGTTCTAACCCAGGGTAACTGGCATAGACTACAGTGTGAGATACACATCCTCAGACCCAAGTGTCTCCACACGTCTCTTATATAAAACTAGAGGCCCAATGCACGAAATTTGTGCAAAAGTAGGCCTCCCTTCCCCTGGCTGCCGACACCGGCTTCCCTCTGGCACCTGGGACGCAGGCTTCCCTCGCAGCCCTGGCTTTGTTCAGAAGGTCGTCTGGTCTAATTAGCATATTACAGTTTTATTATTATAGACTAGAGGCCCAGTGCATGAAATTTGTGCACCGGTAGGGTCCCTAGCAGCTGCCAGCTGGGGCCTCTCTTTGCACCCACCTTGGCCTGGCCCTGCCCGCTCACCTGCTCCACCATCCTGCCACAGTCCTGCTTTCATCAGGACCCATCAGGCCAGCAACACCTCCACTGCTGTCTGCTACCAGCGTCACATTGCAGACTCCTGCCATGTTCTGTGCTGCCCCCTGTTGGTCATTGCACATCTAACTTCCGGTTGGTCGAACTCCCACCTGTAGGGACAATTTGCATATTAGCCTTTTATTATATAGGATAATGGCTTGCTCTAATGTAGAAAAGAATCTGTGGGCTCACAGTCCTTACAAAATCTCACACTTTTCATAGCCATAGGGAGATAGGGACACCCAGAACTGGATAAACATAGATGAGACATTTATTTCTGTACACTAAATTAGTAGTAAATACCTCAGATACACAAAAGGTATAAATATTTAATAATATTATAAACTTCTGTGTTTCCACCAGTCAATCTAAAAATTAGTGTTATTGAAGCCCCTTAGATGTCCCTCCCCAATCCTTTATTCTCTGTAGAGAAGACTATTATTATGAATTGAGGACTTAAATCATTACACATGGGACAATTATATACTTAAACAGGAAGAACAGGAAAAGACAAATGCCTGTGCTATTACACCAGAGACACTTTCACAGCTATACAAACTCATTCAGACTCACCCTCTCCTACTCAGTCACCAAGAAAGCTAGATTGTTGTCATATAGATGATTCAACACACCACCCTCCCTTTAAAATATTGGCAAGCTCTATCACATACCCACATGGAATGACCCACATGGTGATATCCATCAAAACTGATACACAGACACAGTTGTGTTCATATCCAGAGAGATTCAGTAGGTGCATGTAAACACCCCTGCATAGATAGAACACTGTACTTGCCAGTACAGATACATATTGCCACAATCGTCAGGAACCTGCAAACACATTTTCACAAATTGAGATCATGACAATGATAAGAACAGATGTAATTTCGGGTTTCCTCACCCAACCTTCGCTTCCAGGCTGTGGTTCACACGTCCCACTCATGACCTGGGGGAACTAAATTCTCGTCTGGACGTCATTCAGTTTTTCCTGCTACCCCAGAATCTGGACATGGCTCAGATGCTGCATCGGTTGCTGGGTCACATCAAGAACGTGCCTGTGAGCCCAGGGTTGGGGGCAGGGAGGTGGGGAAGGAGGTTGAGGGCTGATCCAGGACATTGGGCTTCCTGAGAGGCACTAGAGTGGGAGAGGGAAAACAGTCATTGTCCCCTGTCTGACTGTCCTTATCTGACTGTAGCTGATTCTGAAACGCATGAAGTTGTCCCACACCAAGGTCAGCGACTGGCAGGTTCTCTACAAGGTAGGACCTACCTTCTTGAATCCTAGAAGTTCAGGTTAAGCCCCTCAGCTTGTGTTCTAGACTCTCTGTACTGTGGTTATCTTGTCCAACTTTATTCCAACACTATTTTTAAGCTTGTATTGTGGATATTGTCCAAAATATTTGTTATTTTTTAAAAATATATTTTGTATTGATTTTTTACAGAGAGGAAGGGAGAGGGAAAGAGAGTTAGAAACATCGATGAAAGAGAAACATCAATCAGCTGCCTCCTGCTCACCCCTGCAACCAAGGTACATGCCCTTGATCGGAATCGAGCCTGAGACCCTTGAGTCCACAGACTGATGCTCTATCCACTGAGCCAAACCAGTTAGGGTTTTTGTTTTTAATCTTCACCAGACCATATATATATTTTTTGTTTGTTTGTTTGTTTACTGATTTTAGAGAAAGGGGAATTGGGAGAGAAACATTGATGTATGAGAGAAACATCAATTGGTTGCCTCCCATACACATCCCCACGGGGATCCAACCCACAACCTAGATATGTGTCCTGACCCAAAATCGAACCAGCAACCTTTAAGTACATGAGACGAGACTCCAACCAACTGAGCCACACCAGCCGGGGCTGCCCAAAAAATTTAGAGAGAATAATAAAATGAACCCTCATTAATCCACCTTGCAGCTTCAACACTTATTTCATGTATATCTTCTCCCACTTTCCACTTCCTGGATTATTTTGAAGTAATTCCCAGCCATCATATAATTTTACCCATAAATGTTTAAATATGATTTCTAAAAGAAAATTATTTTTGAAAATAAATAATGACTGCCCTGGCTGGTATGACTTAGTGGTTGGATTGTTGGCCAGCACACAGAAGGGCTGCGAGTTCAATTCCTGGTCAAGGGCACATACCTGGGTTAAAGGTTCAATTCAAGGCCCCAATTGGGGTGCATGTTGGAAGCAACCTATTGATGTGTCTCTCACATCAATGTTTCTCTCTCTTTCCCTTCCTCTCCCTCTCTTCCTTCCTCTCTCTCTAAAATAAATAAAAACATATTTTAAAAATAAAATTTAAAAAGGATTTTCCTTAAAAAAATCAATGGAAAAAATACCTTGAGAGAGGATTAACAAAAAATTTTTAAAGAATAACTACCATTATCTTACCTAAAATTAACAATTATTTAATATCACCAACTATCTAATGTCTAAATATCTAATCATTTCTTAAATGTCATGATTTTTAAAACTTGTTTAATTAGGAACCAAATATGTTCACATATGGCAATGGGGTAATGTCTCTTTTAAGTCTCTTTTATGGGTTCCTTCTTCCCTCTCTCTGACTTTCTCTGTGTCTTTGTGTGTCTGTCTCTCCTCTCTGTTCTCTCTCTCTCTCTCATTTTCATTCTCCTTACAAGTTATTTGTTGAAGAAGCTGAGTCATTTGTCCTATAGAGCTTCCATTAGCCTGGATTGGGCTGATTATAGTCCCTAGGTGATTTTGACATGTTTCTGTCTCCTAGAATTTCTTTTTATATATATATATATATTTATTTATTTTTGATTGTTTGGTTAATCCTCACCCAAGGGTATTTTCCCCCCATTGATTTTTAGAGAGAGTGGAAGGGAGGGGTAGAGATAGATAGAAACATCGATCCGCTGCCTCCTGCACTGCCCCCACTGGGGATAGAGCCCGCAACCCGGGCATGTGCCCTTGACCAGAATCGAACCTGGGACCCCTCAGTGCGCAGGCTGACGCTCTATCCACTGAGCCAAACCGGCTAGGGCAGTGGTCAGCAAACTCATTAGTCAACAGAACAGCAAACCGCAGTTCGCGATCCGCATGTCGCAGTTTGCCGACCACTGGGCTAGGGCAACTCTGGTAGATTTTGATAGTTTCCCTCCTCTCTGTTTTGACAAGGTATATAATTTACATCTCCTGATTCTGACCTGGAACCAGACATTTCTCCAAGGAGCCCTGTTTCTTTTTAGTGAGAAATGTTATTTCTGTACCACAGTCTGCAGACTAGAGGGTGTTCATCATATTATGTTATTGCTTCTAGGCCTTTTCTATGAACAGATCTAGGAACTTTAAAAACAATAAAATACATGATAAATTAGTGCTAACACCACCA
Organism: Corynorhinus townsendii; assembly: GCA_026230045.1. Classification (NCBI taxonomy): domain Eukaryota; kingdom Metazoa; phylum Chordata; class Mammalia; order Chiroptera; family Vespertilionidae; genus Corynorhinus; species Corynorhinus townsendii. The sequence goes on along the minus strand of JAPDVU010000004.1, from coordinate 98,322,479 downwards.
TTTTACACTTGGAACCACAGTAATTCTTAACTTGTATATTCCTTTACTATACTTATCTTTTCAATATTTTCTTCTTCCATATTGGAAATTCTAGTTCTGAGTAACACTGGGAATGATAAAATTACAATATCACTCATTTGCTTTTTCCTACATTATATCTACAACAATCTTATTATGGAAATATCAGCACTACTACCAACTATATGATTATTGAAAACTGTTAAGATTTTTTAATATATATATATATTTTATTTCAGAGAGGGAGAGATAGAAACATCAATGATGAGAGAGAATCATTGATTGGCTGCCTCCTACACGCCCCCTACTGAGGATTGAGCCAGAAACCCTGGCATGTGCCCTTGACTGGAATCGAACCCGGGACCCTTGTCCCCAAGTCGACGCTCTATCCACCAAGCCAAACCGACCAGGGCTATTATGATGTTTTTGAGGGGAGAGAATGGGAAGTTCTTTTTGTCCCCACTAGAGATATACAAATCACTGTATTTTAGTCACTTGGAAAAGTTCCACTCTGTGTGGTTATGCTACTATATGGACATACATATTTATGTTCCTTTGTTTCATTCTGTTTTTTTATTATTAGGAATTTATTTTTAAATTTTAATTTAGTTGTAGGATTATGTAAAATATTTACATAGTTCCGAAGTCAAATCTCCCAAAGATATAATCAACTAATTCTAGCTTCTATCCCTGCCCCTCTTGCAATCTACAGATAATATTTTCTTTTTCTTTTTTTAAGATTTTAAAAAATATTTTTTATTGATTTCAGAGAGGAAGGAAGAGGAAGAGAGAGATGGAAACATCAATGATGAGAGAGAATCATTGATCGGCTGCCTCCTGCATGCCTCACACTGGGGATCAAGACCAACCTGGGGAAATGCCCCGACCAGGAATCATACCATCACCTCCTGGTTCATAGGTCTTTGCTCAGCTAGGGGACTCCACTGAGCCACTCCAGCCAGGTGATAATCTTTTCTTTTTAAAAATATGTCTTGACCTGGCCGGGTAGCTCAGTTGGTTAGAGCGTTGTCCTGATATGCCAAGGTTTCGAGTTTGATCCCTGGTCAGGGCACATACAAGAATCAACCAATGAATGCATAAGTGGAACAACAAATCATCGCTGTGGAGAAACCAAGATGGCGGCATAGGTAAGCACCTAAGCTGCTGCCTCGCACAACAATTTCAAAACTACAACTAAAAGACAGAACGGACACTATTCAGAACCACAGGAAAGCTGGCTGAGTGGAAATTCTACAACTAGAAGGAAAGAGAAAAGCTCACGGAGAATTGGAGGAACGGCAAAGGGTTGAGGTACGGCAAAGGGTCTTTGTGCGTGCAGAGAGGAAGGGCGGCTGAGAGCCTGGCTGACTTTCTCTGGTGGGAGGGGGAAGGAAGCCCCCGACTGCACTGAACCCCAGTTCCAGGTGAAATCCCTTGGACCCAGGCTCATACAGGGGGAGTCTGGACTGTCAGGTAGAGAGAAAGGCACTCGGAGACTCGGAGACCCAGGGGGCAGGAGTCTGGAGGCGCGTGCACCAGTGTGCACAAAGACTGCAGAGGTTGCCACAGGCTTTCCCTAGTAGAAGGGAGTCAGAAGCTCCTGACTGCAACCCCAGTTCCAGGCAAGCCCCTGGGGACCCACGCTCTTACGGGGGAATCTGGACTCTCGGGCCGAGGTCCAGATTCGAGCCGGGGAAGGCAGAGGTCTGGAGGCGCGCACATGCGTGCAAGGGCAGGGCTGACAGGAAGCCAAGACTGTCTGCTCCACCCTGAGACTCCGCCCCATCCAAGCTGAGCACAGAGGCTTTTGCAATTTGGCAAGTCTAATCCTATAAGGCTGTCTCCAGCAGCGAACTTCTCCCAGCTTAGACACAGCTGATCCTCACAGCCAACTGGCCTGGAGGTCAATTCCTCCCAGTGACACCTACAACAATCAAGACTTAACTACAACAAGTCCACAAAGGGGTGCACCAAAAGTGTCCACCTCAAGTTAACTGTGGAGGCCGACCCACTGGGCCATATAGGAAACCTAGCACACAAAGCTACCCTACCAACTCAGAGAAGCAGCGAAAATGCGGCAACAAAGAAACAGATCACAAACAAAAGAAATGGAGGAAAACAAATGATTGGATATAGAATTCAAAACCACGGTTATAAGGCTTTTCAAGGATATCCTAGAAAAGGCCGATAAATATAACGAGACCCTCGAAGATATGAAAAAGGACCAACTAGAAATTAAGCATACACTAACTGAAATAAAAAATATTATACAGAGACCCAACAACAGACTAGAGGAACGCAAGAATCAAGTCAAAGAATTGAAATACAAAGAAGCAAAAAACACTCAACTGGAAAAGCAAAAAGAAAAAAAAATCCAAAAAGTTGAAGATAGTGTAAGAAGCCTCTGGGACAACTTCAAGCGTCCCAACATCAGAATTATGGGGGTGCCAGAAGAAGGGAGAGAGCAAGATACTGAAAACCTATTTGAAGAAATAATGACTGAAAACTTCCCCACCTGGTGAAAGAAATAGACTTACAAGTTCAGGAAGCGCACAGAACCCCAAACAAAAGGAATCCAAAGAGGACCACACCAAGACACATCATAATTAAAATGCCAAGAGCAAAAGACAAAGAGAGAATATTAAAAGCAGCAAGAGAAAAACAGTTAATTACCTACAAGAGGCACCCATACAACTGTCAGCTGATTTCTCAACAGAAACTATGCAGGCCAGACGGGAGTGGCAAGAAATATTCAAAGTGATGAACAGCAAGGACCTACAACCAAGATTACTCTACCCAGCAAAGCTATCATTCAGAATTGAAGGTCAGATAAAGAGCTTCACAGATAAGAAAAAGCTAAAGGAGTTCATCACCACCAAACCAGTATTATATGAAATGCTGAAAGGTATTCTTTAAGAATGGGAAGAAGAAAAAAGTAAAGATAAAAATTATGAACAACAAATACATATCTATCAACAAGGGAACCTAAAAATCAAGTGAATTAAAAACCTGAGGAACAGAATAATCTGGTGAATATAATAGAATCAGGGGCATAGAAAGGGAGTGGACTGATAATTCTCAGGGGAAAGAAGTATGGGTGGCGGGCAGGAAGAGACTGGACAAAAATTGTACATCTATGGATGAGGACAGTTACGGGGACACAAGGGCAGAAAGGTGGGGTGGGAACCGGGTGGAGGGGAGCTATGGGGGGGAAAAGGAGAAACAATTGTAATAATCTGAATAAAGATTTAATAAAAGAAAAACAAAAAACAAATCATCGATTTCTCTCTCTCTTTCTCTCCCTCTTTCCCTCCCTCTCTCTCGAAAATAAATAAAAATTCCATGGACACAGACAATAGTGCAGTGAAGGCCTGGAGAGGGGACAGAAGTGGAGTGGAGGTGGCCAATGGGGAGTAAAAGGGGGACATTTGTAATACTTTCAACGATAAAGACATAGCCCTGGCCAGTGTACTCAGTGATTAGAGCATTAGCCTGCAAACCAGAGGGTTGTAGGTTCGATTCCCTGTTAAGGGCATGTACCTAGGTTGTAGATTCCATACCAGGTCGGGGTGTGGAAGGCAACCAATTGATAAAGTCTCTCTCTCACATCGATGTTTGTCTCCCTCCCCACATCCACTCTCTCTAAAAAAACAATGGAAAAAATATCCTTGGTGAGAATTAACTAAAATAAATTTAAAAATAAATCAATAAAAAATTTTTAAAAATTATCTTCTCCCCTAGGCTGTAAGCTCATGTGGACAGGGACCACATTTTGGTTGTCTTTTTACCTCAGTGTTTAGTGCAGTACCTGGCACATTTCCTCCCTCATTTCATTTTGCCTTTGAGATCTTCTGTCTTTGTTACTGTGTTTTTCCTCGTTGATCTTTGTTCTCAGTTCATCCTTGTCCCCTCTCCTCAGCCAGGGCTGGGTGTGGGCCACCATCCTCTGTCCATTTCTCCTACAGACTGTGTACAGTGCCCTGGGCCTGAGGGATGCTTGTCGCTCCCTGCCCCAGTCCATCCAGCTCTTTCGGGACATTGCCCAAGAGTTCTCTGATGACTTGCACCACATCGCCAGCCTCATTGGCAAAGTGGTGAGTAGAAGGAAAAAGGCCAAGCTCCTGGGGAACGAGAGGCAAGAGATATGCTGTGGAAGATGGGGAAGCCTGGGAGACATTGAGGTCAGTTGAATGACCAATAAATGGAATGGTGAAAGGAGGTGGCAGAACATCAGGAATGTGCTTGGAAGGTTAGGGTTAAATCAGGGACTGTAGGGAGAATTGGAGCCCAGCTGGAGGTGAGCAACAGGGCGGAAAGATGGTGCTGGCTGATAAGCAACTGGACTTCTTGCCTCTTCAGGTGGACTTTGAGGGCAGCCTCGCTGCAAATCACTTCACAGTCCTCCCCAACATAGATCCTGAAATTGATGAGAGTGAGTATTGGGTGTGGGAATGGGCCTGTAAGCCCTGAAACACAAGCCTGCACAGTGATGAGGTGCCATCCTTATTACGTGGCCACTACAACGGGATAATCATGGCAACCAGGGCAGGAACCTTACTTTCGATATCCAAGTGTCTTCCACCCCCTAGAAAAACGAAGGCTGGTGGGACTTCCCAGTTTCCTCACTGAGGTCGCTTGGAAGGAGCTGGAGAATCTGGACTGCCGCATTCCTTCATGCAGCATCATCTACATCCCTCTGGTGAGGGCAGGAGGCTGGGGGTGACCTCGGGGGGGCGGTTTGGAGGAGATAGTAGGCTTATGAAGGACACATTAGTAGATAAGAAAACTTCGGGAGAATTTTGAAGAACATGAACACCTGTGGTGGCTCTTGCCCCTGAGGGAAGCACTGGGGATCTGGGGAAAGTGCCCAGTACATCACACTCTGCTTTATCTCTTTATGCTCTCCAGATCGGCTTCCTTCTTTCTATTCCCCGCCTGCCTTCCATGGTGGAGGCCAGTGACTTTGAGATCGAGGGACTGGACTTCATGGTAAGACCCTTGACCTCTGTAGGAAGGTGATAAGGAAAAGGAATCAGCAGCTGCCAGGAGGCCTAGCCCTATCAGCACTGCCCAATATGGGATCTCTCTTCTGTCGTTTCACTTTCATCTTTATTAGCTCCGAGATGCAGGAGAAAGAAGTTGGGTGGGGGCCTGCAGACGGGGTTATAAATGTGGGAGAGAATGGGGATCTAGAGATGCAAAGCCCACAGCTTGAGCCCTCTTACCCAGTTCCTCTCAGAGGAGAAGCTGCACTATCGTAGTGCTCGAACCAAGGAGCTGGACGCATTGCTGGGGGACCTGCACTGCGACATCCGTGGTGAGGAGGAGTGAAAGGCTGGGCGTGGGTAGCTTCAAGATGATTCCAACAGGCTCCTTTTCTTCCTGCTCTCGCTCTTCCTTCTGACTCCCCATCTTCTCTGAATGCCTCTGGGTGTCTCACACAGTATCTGCAAGTCTGTTTCCAGGTATCTCTGCTGGCTTCTTTCTCTCCTTCACATTCCCCCCAGAGCTGACCCCCAGCTCCTCCCTCACCTACCATCAGACCAAGAGACCCTGCTGATGCACCAGCTGCAGTGTCAGGTGCTGGCTCGGGCGGCTGTCTTGACCCGGGTGTTGGACCTTGCTTCCCGCCTGGACGTCCTGCTGGCTCTTGCCAGTGCTGCCCGGGACTATGGCTACTCAAGGCCCCGTTACTCTCCCCGACTCTTTGGGGTACGAATCCAGAATGGCAGGTGAGAACAGAAGGGGTGGAGGCATAGACACAAGGGGCCTGAAAGCCCCATATTCTGGGGGCTTCACCCATCTGGGCGGTGTGTGAAGTACCTCTCCACCCACGGCAGACATCCTCTGATGGAACTCTGTGCCCAAACCTTTGTGCCCAACTCTGCAGAATGTGGTGGGGACAAAGGGAGGGTCAAAGTCATCACTGGACCCAACTCCTCAGGGAAGAGCATATACCTCAAACAGGTAGGAGAATCCTACACACTGGCCTCTGGCATCTTCATCATCTCCTCCCCGACCTGCTAGCCAATCCAGGTCGCTGTCGCTCTTCTGCTGTGTTCTGACCCTGCCTGTCATACAGACACTACAACCCACACCCTGTTCCTCACCTTCCCTTGAGGGAGAGCCATGCCTTAATAGAGCTTTCCATGGCCTCAATCCCCTTCCCTCACCTCTAAATAGGTCCATGCCATTCCCCAGTGTGCCTCTGCCCACTCCCTGTCCCTCTCTACTGATTCTAAAGTGAGTGGAAGGGGCCATGACCATCTATTGAACTATATCCGTCTCTCCTTGATCTATCATTCACCCCTTAGTTTAGCCTCACCTTCACCTCAGCCCATACCACCAGGCCCAGACTCTGTCTCCTTCCCTGCTTAGGTAGGCTTGATCACATTCATGGCCTTGGTGGGCAGCTTTGTGCCAGCAGAGGATGCCGAAATCGGGGCAGTAGACGCCATCTTCACCCGTATTCATAGCTGCGAATCCATCTCCCTTGGCCTCTCCACTTTCATGATCGACCTCAACCAGGTCAAAGGGAGTAAAGAGAGGTGGGATTGGGATAAGGGGGAAATGGAAAAGGAACTCTACCCCTGAAAAAATGATCAGGAAAAACATTCCCTCTGCTGCCTGCCCTCTACACTACACTAGGGAACCTTTTTGGGGGGTGGCTAATCCTCACCCAAGGATATTTTTTCCATTGATTTTTAGAATGGAAGGGAGGGAGCACGGGGGAGAGAAATAGAGAAACATGACAAATGAACCGGTTGCCTTCTGCATGTCCTCGACCAGGGGTTGAACCTGCAACCCAGGTACGTGCCCTTGACCAGGAATTGAACCCGTGACCCTTCAATGTGAGGGCCAATGCTTTAACCACTGAGCAACACTGGCCAGAGCTAGGTAACCTCTTTTGAATCCTTGCTTTGTATGTGGCATTGTTGGCAATGAAAGGTGAACAAAGCATGCACCTCGCCATTAAAGACTTCCCAGTCCATTGGAGTGGACACACAAGCAGCTGTATACATGGCAGACTGGTCAGTGTTACAGGCCTCGAATGCTAATGAAACTCTCTTTGTCCACCTGGTACCCAGCAGGTGGCAAAGGCAGCGAACAATGCCACCGAGCAGTCTCTGGTCCTTATTGATGAATTTGGAAAGGGAACCAACACGGTGAGGGGAAATCTGATGAAGAACTAAGGAGAAATGGAGGCGGGCAAAGGAGCAGGAGGGGAGGTTGGGCTTCAGGAAAAAGGTGTGTGAGGGCCGAAAAGAAAAGTGCAAGGTGGAAAAGGCCAGGGCAGGTGGGGGGACATGGGGCACCCGTGGTTCTGCACCCTTATCCTGTCCTCTGCACAGGTGGATGGGCTCGCACTGCTGGCTGCTGTGCTCCGACACTGGCTGGCACTCGGACCCACATGCCCCCACATCTTTGTGACCACCAACTTTCTGAGCCTCGTTCAGCTACCCTTGTTGCCACAGGGGCCCCTTGTGCAGTATTTGGTGAGGAAACTAATCTAGTTCCCTCAGGGTCCCTGAGCCAAGCCTTTCCCAGAACTGGAGACTGGCTCCTTCATCAGAACAGGGGCTCTCTGACCACAGGGACCATGTCCCTTCCCTTTCCTCACTCCCCATAGGGACTGGCTATGGGTTTCAGGGTGGGACGCTGAGTGACAGACACACTGTCCCCTTTTATTCTTTTTTAAGACCATGGAGACCTGTGAGGATGGGAATGACCTTGTCTTCTTCTATCGGGTTTGCGAAGGTGTGGCCAACGCCAGCCATGCCTCCCACACAGCTGCCCAGGCCAGGCTTCCGGACAAACTCATAGCTCGTGGCAAGGAGGTGATGAGATTCATGTCAACCCCATCCATCAGGGCTCCCTGCCACTGTTCCTGCTCCTCTCAGGGGCCTGGGTTCCTGGGCCCATGGCATTTCTTTTCTTACCCAATTCCCCCACCCCTGCCTCCTCCTCCTTGTTCCTAGGTCTCGGACTTGATCCGCAGTGGTAAGCCCATCAAGCCTCTCAAGGAGTTACTGAAGGAGAAGCAAATGGAAAAGTGAGTGGGTGACCCAGGGTCCTGTTCTAGCATCTTCTGCAGCTCTTTTCCCCTTTCAGTGACCCAGTTTCTTTATGAAATCCCTAAATTTCCTAGGTCCAGGCTTCCTCTGCCACCACCTCTCCCCTCTGCTCAGGACTGTTATCCATTCTCTCATACAGCTCTCTCTGTGCTCTCTCCCCTCAGTTGCCAGACATTAGTAGACAAGTTTCTGAAACTGGATTTGGAAGATCCCAACCTGGACCTGGACATTTTCATGAGTCAGGAAGTGCTCCCTGCAGCCACCACCATCTTCTGAGTCCTTCTTCGCCCTCCTCCACTTCCCAAACCCTGTGGGCTGCCATGCCCTTTTTGTTTCTTCAGACCCAGAGTTCTCAGTTTCCCCAGAAATTTTGTTTCACATTAGGAATAAAGTTTATTTTGGAGAAAGTTGTTTCCTTAGACCAGCCAAAACAAAGCAAGAGACTAGAAAAGAGATGAAACACCAAGTAGGAGTCCACAGAGGGATCTGCCCTGCCTCATTAGGAGGGGTGGCAGGTGGATAAATGGTGATAGAAGGAGACTTAACTTGGGGTGGTGACCACACACAATACCCGAATGTTGCATGATAGACTTGTACACCTGACACCTGCATAATTTTATTAACCAATGTCAGCCCAATGAATTCAATAAAAAACTACAGTGACATTTCTGTAGGGAGATGGGGGAGTCTACCCAGGGGGACTTGATGAGAACCAACTTCAGACCCTACAGAACAGATGAGCAGGAAGACAGAGGAGCCTGAGGGAGATGGTCTTTCCTGACCTCAGATGCAGCAGGAAGAGCTCTGAGGCTGAAAGACTGGATAGGAGGTTGCAAGGAGCAGGGAGAGAGGGGAGGGGCCAGCCCTGGAAAAACCCAGTGGCCTGAAGCTTCTTCCTCTGCGTGAGTCTTAGTCCACCAAGAGGATCCAGGGGAAGCCCCTCTTCCAAGATCTGCCCTCTACATTTCCACTCAATTCGGAAGTCTTCAAAATTGAGTGGAAATGTAGAAATTATAAGTCTTTCCCCACTGCGTTCCCTTACCCTCCGTGGGCAGTCTGGGCTGACATTCAGTGACCAGACAGAACCCAAGCAGGGGGTTCTAGAAAAGTCGTGGCCCAGAGCCCTAATGTGGAGTAAGCTTCTGCTTGCATTTTCTGCTGCGAGGAGGCAGGCTCTGGAGTGGGAACAGTGTGCCCTATGCAGGGACTGCAGGGGCTGGAGTTGCTGGATCATGGCCAGGCCTGGTTTGAGGGCCTGCTGAGAGGCACAGCAATAGCAGCTATGTGCGGGGCAGCCCCAGGGGTGTGGGGAAGGGGGCAGAGACCACATGTGGACACAGCCTGACACTGCCCTGGAAAGGAGACAATGGCCAGAGATCATGAATTAGGAGCAACATTGTAATGACAGGATGCCACCACCAAGTGCTAGGCATTCATTGTTGGCATTGGAGGAGGCGGGTCTGCATTCTATTCAGAGGGGTTGGATCACCAGAGGTGGGAGAGTGGCCTGCTTCACTCCAATGGGCCAGGGATGGACAAGGAGGCTTCATAAAGAACAGGGAGATCAGAAAAAGAAGGAAGCCAAAGAGAGGTACCTGGGCTCAACTGAAGCGCCAGCCTGCTCCACCCAGAGCAGCACACTTTGTGAGAACCAATGGAAACGAGCCTGAGCTGCTGGACCCTTTCTCTATGAAATCATGGCATGATAAGTGGAAAAAAAGACTTCTGTGCTGATAAAAATGTTTCTCTTAATTGAGTGGAAGTGTGGTATCCCTTTCCCCCAAAGAATAATGAAAGGAAACTTTGTGTCCTAAAAAAAAAAAAATAGGGAGCCCTGGCCAGCATGGTTCAGTATTTAGAATGTCAACCCATGCACAGAAGGGCCGCAGGTTTGATTCCTGGTCAAGGGCACATACCTGGGTTGCAGGTTTGATTCCTAGCCCTGGTCGGGGCATGTGCAGGAGGCAACCAATGTGCCTCTCTCTTACATCAATGTTTCTCTCTCCTCTTCTCTTTCCCTCTCTCTCCCTTCTTTCTGAAAAAGCAATGGAAAAAATATCCTCGGCTGAGGGTTAACAACAACAAAACAACTTTAAAAAAGAATAGGGAAAGAGGGTAATGTGCTACTTGAGGGGACCCAGGTACTGGCCTGTTAGAGATGGAGTGGAGAGTATCGGGATGAGGGACTCCACATGGAAAAGGATGCCTGTGGTGATAGGAGAGTGGCAGATGGACCTCAAATTTTCACATTGTCAGCCTCCAGCTGCTCCTCTAGAATTTTCTAACATTCACACTCAGAGCCTGGTAGTCCACAGTTAGCCCAGATTCAAAAGGTGAACATCTGTTTGAGAATTTGATTCAGGGGAAGGTGTTTCTTGTTTTCAGTTGAGACTTTTGAGAGGTTGGGGTAGAGAGATTTGGGGTCAACACTGGTTTAATGGAGAACATCAAATATCCCCCCGTTCTCCCCATGTCTTTGAACATGCCAGTTCCAGTGCCATCCAGGGCGGGAAGGGAAGGCCAAGGAAGCAGGGCTTGTGGCAGCAACAGGTAAACAGGAGGGCACAAGGGAGGGAGGGCAGAGCACAGATGCCCAGAACTTCTCTCTCTAGGGGTTGTCAACGCAGCAGAAAGGAAATCACCCAGCCCTAAGGGGAGATGGCTCGGCCAGGCTTCCCCAAGGTGGAGGGGCCTATCAGTGTCTAAGGTCTCCCTCCCCTCATTCCCTTCAGTTGGGACAGAAGAGGCTGAGTCAGAACCTCCTATTCTGCCTCTTGACTCCACAGCTAAGTAGCTCCAGGTGGTGGGCTAACTGAAGTCCAAACATCAGGGTGTAAAGTTTCTTCTCTGCTCCTGAAAACTTCCATTTCACCTTCTTGGTATTCTATGCCCTCACTCTCCTATATGCTGTGCATAAATGATCTTTCTTTGAAATCCCTCTGGGGAAAAGACATGTTTATTGAAACTGTCCTTCAAATTTAAATACAAAAATAAAATAGAAGCTTCTCCAGAATTTCAAATAAAAACAATTCTATAAATAACACTTTCTAGTACCTTCCTACCCCAGTCTTTGGTTGGCTTCCCACGAGGGTTAGGGAAAGTGCATTGTGGGAAAATCGATCACCCTTTATCCCAATCTTGCTAAAAGAAGGGACAAGTGCATGAGAAGGAAAACCTCCAGCCCCGCTGGGAGAGGTAGGGTCCAGAGGCCCATGCCATCTTCTCACCAACGGGGAGAGATTGAAAATAGCACTGGAGACCCATCCTTCTAGGGGCTGCCGTCACCAGGAGGCCAGGCCTCGAAGGAGCAGCACCCCTCCGACTGTGCCCCAGCAGGGGTTGCCTGCCAGCCCTCCCCCAGCCCTGCCCCAAGTCACCAAAGGGGAGGGAGGAAGTGTAGGGCTGGCCATGGTGAGGACGGAGCCAGACGAGTGGGCAGGGACAGCGAGCTGGTCCTGGGGAGAAGAGGGAAAGTCTGTCTGGATGTCTACACCCAAGTTAAGCACCCCCTTGCCCTGCCTACCCTGCGATGGAGAGTGGGGGCGCGTCACCTGTGGGTCCGGGGCCAGCACCAGAAGCCGGAGGAAGGCATGAGTCGGAGGCACTGGTCTAGCTTCTCGACCCATCGCAGCCACAGTCACCATCACCACGGAGTCCAAGGCAGCCAACTCTGGGACTTCCAGCCACAGGCGCCCCCAGGCGGACTCGTTGTGCTCCAGGCGAACCCTGTGGAGCCGGTAGAAACAGCCAGGCTCCCAAGAGCCAAGAGTGAGGGGGCGGAGCCCAGCGCTGGCGGAAGGGGAGGTGGGAACCTGAGGACCAATCATAAGGGGCGGAGGTGGGGCTTAAAGAACAGGTACCTGAGCCCCACCCGAGAAGCCGAAAGGGTGGGGCTAGGAAGAAGCTGGAGGCTCGGGGCTGCACCTGGAGAGGTTGGAGGTGAGGACGAAGCTGGAGTTGACCCACATCCTGAGGTCGAGATCCAGAGGCCCCGAGAAGCTGGCGATGCGAAGGCTGAGGGGGGCCTTGCTGCCCGGGGCCAAGAAACCTCCCGGGCCACTGAGCTGCGGAGGAGGGCGGGTCAGGGAGGAGCCGCGCTCTCCGAGCCCCCGCTGCGCCTTCCCCAGCGGCTCACCTCTAGAAGGACTGGCACCACCATGCAGGGCTGGGGGGCCGCCCGGTGCAGGTCCCGCTGGCCACCGTCCCGGCCCAGCAGCTCCAGAGAGAAAGGGCCCGTGGTGGACAGAAGCGGGGGTGGAAGCGAGGCCACCAGGAGACCTCGCTCCGGGGCTCCCCTGGGCTCCAAGGGCACCCGGCCCAGCTCAGCGCCCTCCGGAACCCCTCGAAGCACGACATGGGAAAAGTGGGGCAGAGGCCCTTCCCCGCGGCTGGAGTGCAGCCCTGTCACTTCAACCAGCAGCTGGGTCCGGAGACCTGGGACCGGAGGGCAGGGAGAACAGTGGTCTGCTTGAGTCAGAGTCAAGGAGAAAAGAGAATGAATGGCTTTCAGAATAGGGCTACCCCTGGGGAGTATTGGTGGGGAGGTCAGGAGGGAGTTCTGTGCACATTTATGTAAAACATGTAAATTATAACCCAATGGAAAGTTAAATACATAGAGAATTTTTTAAGTGTAAAATCAAATAAACAAGTTGGGGTAAGGGGTATAGATGCACCTGCAACTGGCTGGGTCAAGGGGTAGAGGCCAGGGTGGGGGCCATCCTCCACTGGGATCCCAAAGTGGAAGAGGAAGTCCAGCGCCGTCTGAGCTGAGGAAGGCGAAGGTAGTCAGAGACCTTCCCCAGCTGGATGTGACTGATCTTGCTCTCTGAGCTCTGCAGCTCCCCTCCCCTCCCCTCCCCTTCCCAGGAATGCCTTCCTTCTCACCTTGCACTCTCACCCGGGTGTTGCCCTCAGCAGTGACCTGGATCTCCCAGGTCCCTGTCTCTGGGGGGTCATTCATGCTCACCATCCAGAACTGCCCAAAGTGGCAAGTGTGGCCTAGAGACCCCTGGCCTTCCTCCTGGCCCTGGGAGACCCCTGGGTGGGAGTGGAGAACAAGTTGTCACATGAAACACTTTCTTTCCCTTAGTATATCGCCCTTCAGTCTCCATTCTCAGTTCTTCCCTCTGCCTGGGCACATGCATGGAAGCACCTGCAGGGTTCCTGATCCGGAAGCTGCGGACCTCCCCGTGGATCCGGACTGTTACCCTCCGGAGCAGTCCATCCACAGTGAACACAAGCGGCCTCCCAGGCACCACCACCGGAGGTTCCAGGGGCAGGACCACCTTGAAGGATGGGCAGGACCAAAATATAGGGGAGAGATAAGGCGTGGAATGAGGTGGGAACAAAGACGAGAGACAGGCGGAGACAGAAAGAAGCTAAGTGACGGACGCCTGGAGAAGATACGGATGAGCGGGGGCATGAACCAGGGACGAAGTTACAGAGCGTGACAGCTGGAGGCAAGGGCTTAAGGATGAGTCCCTCACTTGTCCCCAGGACAGAACATTGGAGCCCAAGATTGGGGGGTGGGGCAGGACTAACATGGGAGGGGCAGTGTGGGAGGTGGGTGGCCTGGCTCTCCAGGAAGACAAACAGCCCTTCCCACCCTCTGACACCTTCTGGCAACACAGCAATGGGAGCCATTCTCTTCCTCCTGCGAGAGAAGTGCAGTCACTCACCCCGTCTGAGCTGAAAGCCTGTCCCTCTGTCCGTACACTCACCAGGTCGGTCATGCTGTCCCCAACAACAGTTGCCACGTCCCGAATGTGCTGGCCTTTGGTGAAGATCACCTCCCCTCCAGAGGCCAGGGCCACCACTTCATAAGGCTCAAAACGCAGAGGGGACAAGACCTCACGTCGGACGTGGCGCTGACCCTGTGATGGGTCTTCAGTCACCAGGAATGTTACCTGTGCGCAGAGGAGAGGCCAATACTCAGGAGTCCATGCGCCATCTCCCAGTGGGCGATGCGGCCTCCATGCTCCCATGCCCCCAGGGCTCCTGCTGGTGGTAAGGTCTCCGTCTACCCTCTGGCTGCTACACAGGCTCTCCCAATGACACCCCACCCTGCCCTGTTAGTAGTTGCCACTCCTGTAACTGTTGCCATATGTCATCCACATAGTGGGCTGTTGGCAGCTAGGTCTCCAGGTTTTCAGATGGTTTACTGGGGGCAGGTTTAAATACCAATTCAGTCCAGTAAGGGCAGGGCCTCCCACTCTTCAGTTGTGAAGGGATCAGGAAATGTCAAACTCATTGTCCAGGCTCCCACGCCATGCCACAGCTGCTTGGACCACCAGTGTGGCGTGGCCCTGGTTATGAGACTCTGGTCCTGGGGTCTCCTGTGACCCTGGGGAGCTAACATCGTGTTGCCCACTGGCTATGCTCACTCTGCAGCGTCGCTCCTGAGCCAGGGCTTCCACGCAGTGGGTGAGAAAGGCATCCTTGGGGGAGGCGTCAGTGAAGACAAAGATGTCTGTGAGGGGAGGTGTGTGCAGCAGGGCCAGCTGGCAGGGAGGAAACACTGGTGTGAAGATGGATGGCAGCAGGGCACGGGGTAGAGCAAGGGAGAGCTGGAGTGAAGCAAGTGGGGCCTGCCTCTGTGAGAGGGATGGGGACAGGGTCCCAGGAAGGCTCTCATGCCCCCTGGTGTGGGGCCTGAAAAGGGGGAGAGCGGGGCGGGGAGGGCAGACCTCCAGGGCTGACAGGCTCATCTCAGGCTCATCTCCACCTCCCACGGCCTGAATCTCATTGAGTTGCTGCCAGAAGCTGTCAGGTTCACTGGTGGTAAAGACGGGGCCAAACCCTGGAAGGAGGAAATAGGGTGGAGAGAGTGAGGACCCCTCCGCCCCGCCACATGCCCACCTGGCAGGAGGCCGCTGTGCTCCTGGGCTGGGCAGTCTTGAAATACCAGCATGCCCTGATACTGCAAGGCAGGGCAGGGCTCGGGCCTCTGCTGGGAAAGTGGGCCTCATTTCCTTAGCAAAGTGGCGCACTTCCTGGGGCCTGGGGGCCTTTTCGGGAATGTGTGTAAGAATAAAAACAGTGGGGGCCTGGTTTCCTCCCAGCAAAGCCAGAACAATAACAGCACTCACTTCAGAGGGTACTGGGAGACTAAAGGAATTGGTTTTGTGAATCTTGGAATAGTGCCTTTGACATATAAGTGGCTGAATTCATTATTCACTTGCTCATACCTTCACCAAATAAGTGAGAAACCCCATTACCTGCCAGCTATGAGATTTATGCAGGCTTAGACCGGCCCCGGGGAAACGCTCAGTCCTACAGGCAGTTACCTGATGATCATTTCAACCCTGGGAGACAGGCAGGGTGGAGCTAGTAGGGACCCATTTTATGGATGATGAAACTGAGGCAAAGTTATATGACCAACCTCAGGACACACAGTGAGACTGGCCCAGGTCAGATTGACTTCCTGTTCAATGCTATATAACTGTCTGTCTCAGATACTTTGTAGAGGCCTGCACCCACCAACCCCCGCCCCCGCCTCCCCTCCTCGGTCTGTGGGAAGTAGGGAGACCTGAAAATGACTGGAGCCTAAGAAAGAGGGCCACTGCCTAAGTGTGGGTGCTGGGGAAGCGCTGTGACCTGCTGCCTTTGGGAGCAGTGGAAGCAGTGGCAACTGTTCCCTGCCCGCGGCACACGGTTGCCGCTTTCCTTCCCTCCACTCTCCTGGCCAGACCGGCTACCTGGGTCATGGAAAGGCACCAGGACATAGTGGGCGGGCTCCATGGGGCTGCCCTGCCGCTGCTCCACAATGTGGCGAGCCTGGGTTTTGGCAGCGTTGATCTCCTCGCCCATGCTGCCCGTGGTGTCCAGCACAAAGCTCAGGCTGGAGGCAGGGGTGATGTCCAGCAGCCTGGGGAGAGCCACAGCAAGGGTCTGCACACTGGTCCCAGCCCTGGCTTCTCAGCTCCCCAGGGAGCACCTAAGGAGCCCACCTCCAGGGATACTCACCTGGAGAAGTCCTGGTCACCCAGGCGGCTTCGCAGGAGCCCGAAGGCCTGAATGGAGGCCAGAAGGGCCAGTTTTGCAGCCTGGAGGTGGAACGTGTGGTGGGGAGAGAAGCCTGGGGCTGTGCTGTCCTTGTTGATGCCTCCCCGTGGTGGCTGGGAGCTGCTCTGGTCAAAAGGGCCCCCGTGGCTACATTTTCCTGGGTTGGGGAAAGGGATCTGGAGGTTGGAAGTAAAAAACCCGCTGCCTCCCAAGAGATGGGCCCTTTCTGAGCTACCTGACGCGCTCACTGCTTGGCGAAGGACCGGCAGGAAGTGATGACATTCTGGAGGGTCATCACACAGCACACAAGGGATCCCCAGCCCTCCAGTCCCTCAGGCAATGGAGGTCTCATTAGCTGCTCCCGCCCCTCCCCCAACAAGTCCTGGCCACTCGCAGGCCTTCATCCACCCATCCTTCAGTTCCCCACTTTCTCTCTTTACAGGAAGTGGGGCGAGGACCTAGTGACTGAGATCCCTGGGGACAGGGTCCGGGAAAGGACGTGACTCTCTCCCCTTACTTCTGAGGGCTTCTCTGTCTGGTACCTGGAGGCTTGGCGGGATAAGTCTCAAAGTAGCCAGAGGTGAGGCATGTGAAACCCAGAAGATTCTCAGGGCAGCTCAGCTCCTCACAATCGGCGCAGGTAGGGTCTCCCACTGCGAAAGGAGGACCAAGGTCTAGCGCCCAAGACCCTGCTGCCTGGACCCTAACCCTATCCACCCAAACTTCAGCTTTTCCTCCACTGCACGAGGCGCCAGCCCTCAGGGAGCCATCCCCGGCACCCTCTAGGCTCCCTGAGCTGACCCTGGAGCTCAGGGGCTGATGGTGAGACAGTATCTGCGGCTGGGACTGCCAGGGAAGCCAGCAGTGTGGGGCCAACCCCTGCGTGCTGTGCACAGGAAGCAAGCTACGGTTGGACAGGAGGCAGCTGCGGTCCTTGCTCAGCTGGGAGGTTGAGGGACCGAGAGAGAAAGCCCCGTTGACCCGGTGGGAGGGGAAGCATGTGGGAGGGAACTCAGCTGGGTCTGCAGCCTGGTCCTGGTGGTCCCTCTCTGGTGACCGCAGGGAAGCCACCGGACTGCCTGGCCTTGGGTTGAACTGCGAGTCCTCAGAGGGCATTCCAGAGCTGAAGTGAGGGTGGTGGCCGTACCTCGTGCCAGGCTCCCCAGCTCCTGCCTTGGCCAGAGGAGGTGCGGGTGTGGCCGCTGCTGCCCCAGCTCTACCCAGTTGCTGTGACTGTAGAAATCCTGCTCCAGGGAAGGAGAGGAACGGGCACTGGCTGTCTCGGCTGCCAGCCCTCACCTGCCGTGTGGACGTGGGGACCATAGAGTGGCCTAAGGCCTTGGCAGACAGGGCCCCAGTCCCTTCCAGAGGCCTGGTCAACAAGGCACCGCCCGGGAGATGGGAAGGACAGTGAAGAGCCCTCTGCCCGTGCCCCCAAGTCCTTCTCACCTGCAAGGCATGGAGGGCCGCCCCGAGGCGCTGCCGGGCTAGGGCGTGGTCATGGGCTTGGGCTGCCACCAGGGCCTGCTGAAGAGCCCCTACCAGGCGTGTGCGCCCCTGGCCCAGCCGCTCAGCATCAAAGTGCAAGTCAGGGTCGTTCTTGGAAGTTGGCAGGAAGTCCTGGGCTGCATTGGCACGAGACACCTCACCTAAGGCTGCTCGGAACCGCCGGGAAGGGGACCCAGGTCCGAAGTAGGAGGCAAAGAGGTCATCAGCAAGGAGGGTGCGGCCCTGGGATAGTGGCAGGGGACAGAGACTCAGAGAAGCCCCATTGCCCACGCTTCCTCAGCAACTGGCGCACAAGGCTGTGTGGAAGGGCGTGGCGGGCACCCCTCGGGGCCATCGGGGACCTTCCTAAGCGGGGTGGGGGAGACTCCTGATTTTGGGGACTCCTGATTTCAGGACCAGGGATCCTGGGTGTTGTGGCTGCAGGGGGTGGAGATGAGGGGACAGGGGGGTCTCTTCTTTTGGCAAGCAGGACCGCAGGGAGTAGAGGTCCCAGGACCCGCCAGGGGTTGGCTGGCACAGGCAGGACCCAGGGACACTCACCAGGAAGTCCTCAAGATGCAGGGGGGCCGGCCCGGGGGCGGCTGCTCCAGGAAGAGCTGCAGAGTGGCATTGAGAGCCGCCGCCTCTGTCAGGTCCTGGTGGGTGATAGAGCCAGGGGCCGCCAGGAGGCTCCAGATGTTGGGGAAGAAGGCAGATGTGGGGGACAGCAGCTGTAGCAGCAGCAGCAGCACTGAGCCCAGGGCCAAGGGCATGTTGGTGGGGGGCATAGCAGACACAGACCTGGGGGCCAGAGGGCTCTCCTGGGAGGAGGGAGAAGCAATCCCAGGGCAGGCAGCTGTGTCCCTGGGCACCTGCGGGGCCGCTTCTGCTTTGCCTCAAGCTCCAGCTGCTCCAGCTGCTCCAGCCGCTTCCTGCCCTCTCGTTGCCCAGACAACCCGAGGGCCTTATCAGGCCAGTTGGGACCTACACCAGCAAGAGGGGCCGAGGCTCCTCCCCCGGGGACCCCTCCCCACCTAGTCCGACACCCTTCCAACCCCCCAGCACAGGAAGTCCCCCCTACCTGGTGGCTGGGTCTTCAGCAGTGTGGCCAGTGTGGTGTCACAGGGCACTTAGATCAGAGTTATAATTAACCTATGTGGGACTGGGCGGGAGGAGGACGGAGGCCCAGCAAGGTAAGCAGGACTGACCCCTGGCCTGTCCTCCGGGCCCAAAGCCACAGCAGCAGCGGCACCGGGAGGCCTCCCCTGGCTGCCATGGGAGGTGAGGGCTGGGAGGAAGGGCGCCGGCAGGTGGCGCAGCATGACTCAGGCCGGGCTGGGTGCCAGGGGACCCAGACAGATGCACCACTGTCCACAGGGCTCTGGTGCCCGCCCAGCCCCTCAGCGTCCCTCTCCCAGCCCAGCACACACAGACAAGAGATGGTTTTATGGCAAAATATTTATTGCTGACCCCGGTGGACCACGGGGCTGAAGGCTGGGCATGTCACAGCATCCTCTGAAACAGGGCGATGGCCTCGTCCATCTTCCTGAGCTCCGCTTCTGTCTGCTGGAGCTGGGGGGGGGACAGGCTGGTGGGTGGAGGACCAGGCCCGAGAGAGACCCAGACGCTCACGAAGGCAGAGGGTCGAGTTGGAAAGGCAGGTGAGGGCCACGGGC
The DNA here is from genome assembly GCA_026230045.1 of Corynorhinus townsendii. Lineage (NCBI taxonomy): Eukaryota > Metazoa > Chordata > Mammalia > Chiroptera > Vespertilionidae > Corynorhinus > Corynorhinus townsendii. The sequence continues at coordinate 98,303,218 of JAPDVU010000004.1, read as the reverse complement.
AGGGAGTAGTTCAGGGACTATGCTTGGCTGGACGGGTCCCCCAAATGCTCAGCAGCCTCCCCACCAGCACCCCCTTCTCTTCCACCATCTCTGGGGTCTTCTTTTCCCAGAGTGGTCAGTCCCCAAGGACAGAGGAGCCTCAGAGCCCAGGGGCCCAGCAGCAGCCCCGCCTGGGAGAGAGCAGGTGAGGCACACAGGCTCTCAGGCCGCACTCAGCAGGGGAATCCCACCCCAGGGCTCCTGGGAGAATGGCCAGTCCCACCACAGCCCCCATAGCATCCTCCCTGCACCCTCCTGGATTACCCAGGGCTCCTGCCTGGAGAGCTCCTGCCTCTACGTGCCCCGGCATGTGGGACGCCGTGTTCCCGAGGCTGGATAGGCCTCAAGGAGCCTGGCTGGGCCTGGCTGGGCGGCAGGGTACCTGGTTCTGGGTCTGCCTGTCTTCACCTTGTCATGCCCCCGCCCAGCAGGTCCCCACCTACTCAGGGTCTGGGCTCTGAGCCCCATGGACTGCCTGGGGATGAGGAGAGTGCAGCCCAGGACTGGGTCAGAGATGCGGGGAGTGGGAAGGACACACCCACCCACACCACACACCTTGGCCTCATCTGCCTCCTGGACTTTGAGGGGCACCTTGATCGGGTAGCCCACGGCAGCACGGCGCTCCTGCAGACGCTGGGCCTGCCGCTGCGCCTCACCACGCCTGGCCTGCAGCTTGCCCAGCTCCCGGGCCGGGTCTACCAGCCCCTGCAGCTGCAGGTGGACGGAGCAGCGGTCAGAGGCCAGGGCCACCGCGCAGCCCTGGGGCACAGGAGCCCCCAGCGCCAGGACAGCCACCACACCCGCGTTGGCCAGAGCCTGCACATAGCCTGACACTGCCGACGCCAGGGCGCCTGTGGCTTCGTCGGCCACTTCCAGGAAACCTGGCAGGGGAGAGAAGAAGGTGAGGCAGAGAGCGGGCAAGGGGACAGCAGGCGGGTAGAGGTGCCCTGAGGCTCACAGTCAGGCCGGGTCCGGATGAGGTTGTAGTCGGCACGCAGGGAGCGGACGGCTCGGGCAATGCTCAGGGCCAGCTCCAAGGCCGCCTCTGCCTCAGGGTCCTTCCAGGAGCACTGTGGGGCAGAGGAGGGGGTGAGGAGGGCCAGGCACAGACCCGAGCCCCAACCTGACCACACCCCATACCTCTGAGGGCTCTGGGAAGGGGGTGACGCAGAGGCTGGGGGGTGCCTGCGGCAGCCGCCGGGGCAGCCTCTGGAATAGCTCCTCAGTCACGAAGGGCATGAACGGTGAGAGCAGCCTCAAGCCAACGTCTAGGCAGGTGTAGAGGGTCTGGCGGGCGCACTCAGCAGCCACCTGGTCCACCCCACTCAGCACAGGCTTTAGGCACTCCTAGGGGACGGGAGGTGGGCTCAGAGCTGGGAAGGAGCTAGTCTCCAGCCCTCGCTGCGCCTGTGACAGCTGGAGGGGACAGGCTGGCTCAGGGCTTGCTGCCCCTGCCCCCTTGTGCTCCTCCTCACCAGGTAGACATCACAGAGCTCATAGAGCCAGAAGCTGTACTGGGCAGTGGTGACAGCCGGGAAGTCGTAGGCCTGGAACCCTTGGTTGCTGAGCCTCACAGCCTCGGTCAGCCGGCTGCGGATCCAGCGGTCCACCAGGCTCTCGCGGCCTCCAGGCTGGGGGAAGGGGCAGATCAGCCAGGGCCACCAGTTGAGGGGAGAGGTGTCCAGGGGGAGGGAGCCAGAACCCCAGGAGACAGGAACCATGGGCAAATATGCATTCAGAGCCTGATGGTGGGAAGCCACGTGTGCCCGTATGGGGGGAGGACCCCAATGCCTGGGTGTCTCCTGTAACCTCTGCTCCGCTCCCCCCACATGGAGGCTCCTAGGTCATGCTTGATGCCAAGCGGCGGGGTGCAGCCTGTGGGGGGTCACTCCGAGCCCACCAGGCCCTCACCTCGGAGGTGGCTGAGGGCACGAAACCCTTGCCAAGGCCACGAAGGGCAAACTTGGTGGCATTCCAGAGCTTGTTGCAGAAGTGGCGGTACCCCAGGATACGGTTCACGTCCAGGTTAATGTCACGCCCTGTTGCAAAGAAGTGTCCTCAGCACACCCTCCCAGCCCTGCCCAGGGCAGAGGAGGGGTGGCCTCAGGGAGGAAGAGGGCGGTGGAGAGATTTGGGGTCCTACCCTGGGATGTGTAGGCGCACAGTCCAAACCGGAGGGCATCGGTGCCGCACTCGGGAATCCCGGCCGGGAAGTCTACCTTCTGCGGGAGGAGCCTAGTTGGAGTCCTGAGCCAGCCCTGCCTCCGGCCTCCCTCTACCCACGCCCTAGTCTGGCCCCTCCTACGTACCTGCCCTTCTTTAGCCCTCTCCACCTCACTGGGATCCAGGTTGCTATTCAGTAACTGGTCATGGAGGCCCTGAGGGTGCAGTGGGAGGGATCAGGGCATGGCCACAGACCAGTAGCCCTCCACAAGCTCTCCCCAGCCACTGGGCACCCAGCCCCACCTGCAGGGAGACTCCATGGATGACATCCAGGGGGTCAATGACATTGCCCAGAGACTTGCTCATCTTCCGGCCATGGGCATCTCGCACGATGGCGTGGAGGTAGACCTGAGGCGGGAAGGGGCCCGTGAGGCTCCACCTCCCCGCCAGACCCCACTGGCCCTGCATCTCGCCCCACTCTGAACCTCAAGTCCTTGGGTGTCCCGTCAGCCCCGCCCACACTTTCATGGGCTTAGAGGAGTCCCTCCCCTGGGAAGCCCAGGCACAATCACCAAGCAGGTCCCAGGAGGCGCTCAGTCCCCACAGCCCACCCAGTCGTCCAGGGGCCCTGCGAGCCTGAGCGGGAGTACTCAGCTGGCCACACACCTCTTGGAAGGGCAGCCTGCCGGTGAGCTGCAGGCCCAGCATGACCATCCTGGCCACCCAGAAGAAGAGGATGTCGTGGCCCGTCTCCAGCAGGGTCCCCGGGTAGAACACACTCAGGTCCTCTGACTGGGCAGAGAAGAGCATTCCGGGGAGCTGAGCACCCACATCAAAACCCTGCCCCACCTGAGCTGGCCTCAAGGACATACCTGGTTGGGCCAGCCCAGGATAGAGAAGGGGAAGAGGCCAGAGGAAAACCAGGTGTCCAATACGTCCTCATCTGAGGGAAGCCAAAGGTCAGAGGTCAGAGGGCAAAGGTGAGGATCAGAGGCCAGGCCCTGCCCCCACCCCTAAGGCCCTGCCTTGCCTTGCTGGAGGCTGATCTTGTCAGGGGACACTCCAAACTCCTTGGCTGCCTTCTCACGAGCCTCGGCCTCGCTGCGCCCACTCACCCAGTACCGCCCGTCAGGATCCTGCCACAGGTGCCGTGAATACCCAGGGGGCCCCCCTGCCTTGCCCGACCCTGCCTCCCACCAGAGGTGCGGTATTGCACTGCGGCCCGTGCTCACCTCCCCGGGGGGAACAGCTGGGTTGTGGACAGTGACGAAGTAGGCTGGGATGCGATGGCCCCACCATAGCTGCCGGGAGATGCACCAGTCCCTGCAGAGGGCGTGAGGGCGCGAGGGGTCAGGGGGAGGCGGTGCCTGGCCAGTGCCGCTCAGCCCTCCCGAGACCCCTCCCAGCGAGCCGACGCACCGGATGTTGTCCATCCAGCTATGCCACGTCCGCTGGTGGGCCTCAGGCAGGATGCGGAGGTCACCCCGAGCCACGGCTGCACTGGCTGCCCGGGCCATCTCCCCGCAGCGCACGTACCACTGCGGCCGCAGCAGGGGCTCCACCACATCCTTGGACCGGCTGCAGGTACACACAGGTGGGGAGGTTGGGTGGGGAGCCCCCTGAGGAGCCACCCCCCTTTCTCTAGCCCCCGCCCTCACTTGCAAAGCGGCACCACCATGGGGTTGTCCTGGATGCCACGGAACAGGCCCCGCTCCTTCAACGCTGCCAGCACCGCCTTCCGGGCTTCAAACCTGGGCAGGCCCTGGGGGAACAGGCTCATCATGGCTGTGTCTCAGTACCCCGCCGCCTCGGGACCTGGCCCCACACCCAGGCAGTCTCACCAGGAAAGGGGGGGGCACGTTGACCAGGGCCCCCCGGGAGTCCATGATGCTGATGGCCTCCAGCCCGTGCCGCCGCCCGACCTCATAGTCGTTTTGGTCATGTGCAGGGGTGATCTTCACCGCACCTGGGGTACACGTGGGGGTGCCAGGGCCACGAGGACTCAATGAGTCCCTTCCCACATGCACCCCTTTTTGCTGAAGGCTGTCTGTCCCCCACTTCCCCGCGACAGTCCTGAGACCAGGGCCAAGGCCTGTCTGTTTAGGTGAAGCTCGTGTTCTTGTCCTTCAGAGGGACAAGGGATGCGGGATGCACCTCGTGCCTCCTTCCTTCCCCTCAGGACAGTCCCTTGCTCACCTGTGCCGAACTCCATGTCCACGAAATCATCAAAGACCACGGGGAGACTGCGAGACAAGAACGGGTGGACCACGCTCCTCCCCTTCAGGTGCTGGGAACAGAGGGGCCTCAACACACGAAGGCCGGCCTTCCCTCCTCCCAGGGCCCTGGCTGTCCAACACCCCAATGCCCTCTGCAGGCTGGACAGGAGCCCAAGGTGACCGTCTAATCAACCCTCTCTCCTTTGCGGGGGCCGTCAGCCAGGACCCCTCACCGCGGCAGCGCCACCATACCTGGTATCTGGGATCTTTGGGGTGCACAGCTACAGCCACATCTCCCAGCATTGTCTCGATCCGAGTTGTTGCCACCACCACCTCCTCATCACTCTCTGGGATGACAGGCGACCTTATGATCTTGGGGCTGGTCCCCTCCTGCCCCCCACCTCATCCAGCCTAGGATCCTGGTGACCCCTTGGCTCCTACCTGAGCCTTGGACCTTGTAAGCAAAAGAGATGAGGACCCCGAACTCCACCTTTTCCTTGTAGCCAGGCACAGAGAGCAGGGTGCGACCTGTCAGCTCCTTCTTGTCCACCTGGGAAGGGGGTATTAGGAAAGCGGCCCAGAGCCCGGGGCTGGGGCGGGGCTGGAGAGCCCGGGCAAGGGCACACCTCGATGTCGGAGATGGCAGAGTTGAGGGTGCAGGACCAGTTGACAAGGCGGGTACTGCGGTAGATGATGCCTTCCTCGTGCAGCCGGACGAAGGCCTCTGTCACAGCCACGGACAGTTTCTAGGGGGAGCAGGAAGGGGGCCAGGCAGACTTTCCAGGGCAGCAGGGTCCAGAGTCCCACTGCCCAGCACCCAGACCCCTCCAAGAACTGCAAGGGGGAAATATGTTCCTGAGGGGAGAGGAGACCATGGAGGGGGCTTTAGGAACACAAGGACAGGCATGGGCCTGCTGGAGAAGGCAGGCTGCCAGTGCAGGCAATCCTGGGAGTGCACGCCCGTGGAGGGTGAGGCCCATCACATGCACCTGGAGGAATGTGAGCTCCCAGAGGGACAGGGAACACAGAGGATCATGACACGGGACCAGAAATGAGATTTGCAGCTGAGCCCTCAGTGCTTCCCTACGTGTGGGTCTAACTGGCAGGAGGGCACAGCAGGTGCTCTCTATGGGGGCCTCCTGGGGAGCCTCCCCACCCACCCCTCCCACTCACGGGGTCCATGGTGAAACAGGCTCGATCCCAATCCAAGGAGCTGCCGAGCTTCCGCAGCTGGTGGTAAATCTGGTCCCCTTTCCTGGAAGTGGACAGGAGGCGGATCAGCACTCAGGCTGGCTGCAGGGAGACATCGGGGGGCTGGCGGGGCAACGTGGGGACCCCTCTTTCTCTGAAATGTACCTCGACCTGAAGCCACTGACCCTCAGCCTCTGTGAGAGGTTCTGTGCAGCCTGTGACCAGGATCACAGGTGACAGAGGTCTTACATGGACAGGGCCAGGGGCCAGGGCTAGGGGCCGGAGCCAGGGCTGCTGCACACTCACTCCTCCTTCCACTTCCAGACCTCCCGCAGAAAGGCCTCGCGGCCTAGCTGGTGGCGGGTCAGCCCCTGCTCGCGCCACAGCTTCTTCTCCACAACCACCTGCGTGGCAATGCCTGCATGGTCACAGCCGGGGTTCCACAGGGTGGTCTCCCCGCGCATGCGGTGCCTGTGGAAAGAGTATGGAGGGCGGCGGTGAGTGGGCAGCAGAGCTGGCACCTGGAGGGGCTTTGGGGGAGGAAGTCAATGGGCTTGGGAGGGAAAAGGGTGGTGGAGAGGGACCCTAATTCTAAAGTTTCAGTCTGGGGAGGACACGGCAAGGATAGCCAAAGCAATTTGGCAAAAGAACAAAGAAGAGGCTCCTGCCCAACTAGATAGCAAAACATATGAGAAAGTTTTGATTATTCAAGCAATTAGTTACCACATGGAACAAAGTTACAGACGAAAGGGAACAAAACAGTGACTGGAAACAGATCCAAGCCAATCTAGTATCTGTCAGGGGTGGCATTTCCTATCAGTATGAAAAAGGAAAACAATTAAAAAATTTCTCTGGAACAACTAACTACTTAGCTGGAAAAACATCTCCCTACTTCCCAATATTCACGAAAATAAATTATAGTCAGCCCTGGCCGGTGTTCTCAGTGGTTAGTGTCGGCTCCAGCACTGCAGGGTCACGGGTTTGATTCCTAGTCAAGTGCACGTACTTGGGCTGCAGTTCAATCCCTGACCCGGTCGAGGCATGTATGGGAGGCAACCAATTGATGTAAGAGAGACACATTGGTTTCTCTCTCTTTCTCCCTCCTTCCCCATTCCCTTCCACTCTCTCTAAAAAATCAATGGAAAAAACCTTAAGTGAGGATTAACAATAAATAAATAATTTCTAGTCAGATTAAAGAATTCAATATAGAAAAACAGAACTGTAAGAAAAGTCTCAGAAAATTACATAGTTTTCCAAAAGTTAAATAAAGAAGTCAATAACACAGGTGGCCATGTGTGTAACTTTGAGGCAGGAGAGGCCATCCTAAACCAGACACGCAAGATGAAGTCTAAGGACATCGTCGAACTGATTACAGCAAAACATCAGAACAGCAACACCTCTCAGTGAAGTTAAAAAGCAAGTGGTAGCCCTAGCTGGTTTGGCTCAGTGGATAGAGCTCAGTGGATAGAGCATTGGTCTGTGGACTGAAGGGTCCCAGGTTTGATTCCAGTCAAGGGTATATGCCCAGGTTGCGGGCTCAATCTCCAGTGTGGGGTGTACAGGAGGCGGCTGATCAATGATTCTCTCTCATCATTGATGCTTCTATCTCTCTCTCCCTTTCCCTTCCTCTCTGAAATCAATAAAAATATATTAAAAAAAAAAAAAAGCAAGTGGTAGACCATTTTAGAGAAAATGACAGGAAGCTAGTAGTGTTTTAGGGAATTAACCAGAGGAATGAGAGTGAAACCGTGGTTTGCAGCCCCCTCTGAAGCCCTGCGTGAGGCACAGGGGCCTTTCTTTCCCTGCAGTACTAGGGGCATCTCAGGGGGAGAGAAAATCACGACAGAAACACAATCACCCTCTGTTCACATACACCTTGTTTTCAGTGAATCATCAAACGGTATTATGTTCTGTTTTTTTAACCCTCACCCGAGGATATTTTTCCCATTGATTTTTTAGAGAGAGTGGGAGCGAAGGAGAGAGGGAAAGGGAGAATGAGGGAAAGAGAGAAATGCCGATGGGTTGCCTTCCACATGCACCCGACCAGGGCCTGGGATCAAACCCACAATCCAGGTACGCGGTCTAACCACTTTGCATACCGGCCAGGGCTGTATTCATTCTTTTAGTCTGCTTATCTCACTATGTTCAGATCTCCCTGGGCACAGGGATTGCAGCAACTCCATTCTCTTGCAGGTAACTGATAGAAATGCTGCTTACATGCATAAAGGACATGCACAGCCTGGCCAGAGTGGGTCAGTGGTTAAGCGTCAACCTATGAACCAGGAGGTCATGGTCGATTCTTGGTCAGAACTTGATCCCCAGTGTGGGACATGCAGGAGGCAACCGATCAATGATTCTCTCTCATTATTGATGCTTCTCTCTCTCTCTCTCCCTTCCTCTCTGAAATCAATAAAATATATTAAAAAATAAATAATTAAGGACATGAACATTTTCTGAACTTCAAGATATTGTTAAATATTATTATTAAAGAAGTTAAGCACAAGAAAGGAAGATAAAACTATTTTTTCACTAAAAGTATCTCTTGGGAATCACATAAAATTACTGAAAACTAAATCAATGTCAAGGATATTTGTAGAAAAGCACCCTATTCTCTGCTGGAGGAAGAAAAAGAAAAAATATAGCTATTCAACTCTTATTGGTAGAGATATTTAAAGCTGTATTTCACATTATTTTATTTTCACATTATTTTTAATTCTAAAATATTGATATGATATAAATCTACTCTATTTAAGCAATGGTAGTTTCTAACATCTTATTTAAATCATGTTTATTAGAAAAAAATGTGGCTACCCTAAGAGTTTTGTAAGAAGTGTTAACTATTCATGTAAATAACTTGGCCATTCTTGTTATATGTATTTAATAAAACTCTTTGCCAGCTCTCAATTCCTTGCAAAATACTAAATCTGACATTATCCTCCATACCCAGAGCAGTGATGGCACACAGTGATGTCTCAAAACTTAAAATATAATAAATAACCCTGGTTTCCAAAGATAAAACGTTGTTTTAAAATGCTTTTTTAAAAAAAATGTTTTTATTGATTTTAGAGAGAGGAAGGGAGAGGGAGAGAGAGATGCCTCCCGCACATCCCCTGCTGGGGATCATGTACCCTGACAAGGAATGGAACCAGTGACCTTTGGGTGCATGGGACCTTGTTCAACCCATTGAGCCACACTGGCCAGGACTTAAAATACTTTTTAAAGGAATTTGTCACCTAGAATATTAACTTTATATCTGTTAACTAATTAAACTATTGACAGTGGGGCAGGTTGATAAGGCAGGGGGAGGGGAAGCAAGTGCTAGAACAGGAGTAAACATTTACAATATATAACAAACAAAAAAACAATACCCAGAATATGTAAAGAATCATCCAACAACCAATTAAAAAAGAAAACAACAAAGAATCAATCAATAGAAAGATGGGCAAACCAGAGACGCACAGACAGTTCAGGAAACCAGACCGGCCCAGACACAGGAAGCAGCACAGCTCACCGGTAATCAGAAATTACTTAGGTGCCATTTTTTTGCCCATCTTAGCAAAATGAAGATAATGCCCAGAGTTAGCAAGGCCATGGGTAAACGATTATCCTCACAGGGAGATGAAGTGGGTAAAGCTGTTTTGTAGGGCAAAGTGGCAGTTTCTGTTTGTACTTAACATAGGCATGCCCCTCTGACTGAGCAGTTTCACTTCCCAGGAGCTAAGCCAGCGAAGCTGTCTCTGTGTGCCTGAGAAAGCTTGTGTAGGAATGTGCATGCATGCGATTTTCAACAGAGAAAAATTAGAAACAACCATTATTATTTTTTATTTTTTTAAGAAAGTGACTCCATATGGCATAGTCACAGTATGGAATGCTACAGGGCAATGAAAGAGAATGGATCAGTCTGTGGATAAGGGTAAGGAAAGATCTCTAAGACAAACTATTCAGTGTAAGAAGAAAGCTGAAGAATAGCATGACAGAAAAAAAAATCCACCCGAAAGGAAAACTATAAATTTTTATGGGTACATGTACCTGTAAGTAATAGACAAGAAAGATCTAGAAAGATCCACAAAGTGATAACAAAGGCTAAGTCTTGGGAAGTAGGTCTGGAGGGGGTTGTCAAGGAGACTTGAAGCTTTACATTTCTTACAACAAGAATATTTCACATATTTCTTGTTTAATTCAAAGTAATATTATTTCTGGCCTCAGAGGTCATGATTTGTGGGAGTGGAAGGAGGCCAAGCCCTGTCTCATATCCCAAGAGGAGGGAGATAAGTGTTGGTTATTGACTAGGAGGGGATGCTACCAGTAAGTGATCAGAGGGAAGGGAATGACAGAGAGAAGTGTACCACCACCAGGGGGCAGAGCTGAGGGCCAAAATGGAAGGAGAGAGAAGGAGGGCTGACAGGGAAGAGACGGCAGCGGCAGAGGAGGGAAGCAGTTGGGAGAGGACAGGAGCTCACCATCGGGTCAGGGAGTCCTGGATGGCGTTGGTGAGCGCGTGGCCCAGGTGCAGGGAGCCTGTCACATTTGGGGGTGGGATGCACATCATGAAGATGCCCCGCGGATTAGGTGCTGACACGCTGGAACGCTATGGGGGAGGAAGGATGGGCACATGCTAAGACTCCATGCCACCTCTCCCACGCCCTCCCCCTCCAGGCCTGGGTGGCAGTGTCACTCACTCCATACTCTGGCTTAAAGAAGCCCTGCTGCTCCCACCACAGGTACCAGGCTGCCTCCACGTACTGAGGGCTGTAGGAGTCGGGCATAGTGCCACTGACATCTAGAGAGAGGAAGGCAGGCGTCAATGTGGAAGCTGGGCCGCTGGGAAGAGGACGGGGGCCAGCAGAGAAGGGCCTGGGTCTCTACAAATCTTCACCAAGAAAAGTGGTGGGAACCAGGACAAGCAGGAAGGGGAAACAGGAGCAGCAGCAGCTGAGGAGGGTGGAGGGAGGGTGTCCCTTCCCTGACTCAGTACCTTTCCTTTCCCCAGGTGGGGTTGGGAGATCATAGGTAATAACTCCAGGATCCCGCTTCTCCCTCTTCTCTGGTTTTGGTTTCTTCTGCTTGGGAGGGAAAGATATAGACTCAGATATCAGCCTCTCCCCTTGCCCCCAACTATGACACCAGCATCCTGTTCATCTCCCACCTTAGCCTCTCACCTCCCTGGGCAGTGGTTGCTGCTGTTGGATCTTCTGCTTCTGTTGGAATTTCTCTAGCTTCTCCCGTTTCTTTGCCTCTTTCTTGAGTTGAGCAGGTGTCTTTGGAGGTGCAGTGACCTCAGGGCCTGGTGGGAGGCCCAGAAATGCCGACTCAGCTGCTGAGGCCCTCTGTGAAGGTGCTGCTGTGTCTCAAACCGTTATTCCCGCTGCCCAAGGGCTTCCCCATGCGGACCTCCCACCTGGCCCTCTCACAGACCCTGCTCCAGGGATTCTGCCATTCTAAGATAAGAAAGTGAGCTGCATGGGAGACCACAAGGAACCCCTCCCCTCCCACCTTCCTTACCTGGCTGTTGGAAGAGCGGCCTGGCCCCTGAATACAGAACCACCTCTCCCAGCACGGCCCGGAATTCTGGCTGCTGGGCACAGGTGATGAACCAGCGAGTGACATTCCCCCAGATCCGGCGCGCACAGGGGTCCAGGACCTGGGGAGGGGAAAAGAAATCAACTATCCTTAGTCACCCTGTAGTGAGATCAGAGAGGAGCTGCCCCTATTTCTCCCCACGCCCTAGTGACTCACATGTCGGAAGGGCAGCAGCAAGGCTGTGACAGCCGCCAGGTCAGCCAAAGTGGGAGCCTCCCCGGCCAAGTAGGTGTGCTGCCGAAGCCACTCTTCCAATGGGCTCAGGGCCCTTCCCAGGGCCCCCAGTGCAGCCTAGCAGGAAGGGGAAGGGATATGAGACAGGGCTTGGCCTCCTTCCACTCCCACAAATCATGACCTCTGAGGCCAGTTTCATCTTCTTTGAAATGGTCATAATAAAAAGAAGCTCTGCCCTGGCCGGTTTGGCTCAGTGGATAGAGTGTTGGCCTGCAACTGAAGGATCCAAGGTTCAATTCCGGTCAAGGACACATGTCCAGGTTGTGGGCTCGATCCCCAGTGTGGGGTGTGCAGGAGGTAGGCGACCAATGATTCTCTCTCATCATTTATGTTTCTATCTCTCCCTCCCTCTCCCTTCCTCACTGAAATCACTAAAAATATTTTTTTTAAAGAAGCCCTGTTGCTTCATTCATTCAGAAAATTCCTACTGAACATTTACTATGTATCAGTTGCAATATACTAAGTACAAGAAGTTAAAGATTAAGTAAGGCAACATAATAATTGCTTAACAATGTTTACTAAGCATCTACTACATGCCACATACCTCTCTAAGGAATGAGGAGAGAATTTGAACAGGGCCCCTGACCTAATGGGAGTTTACATTCTAATTGGGAGACAATAAATGAAAAAATACATAATACATTACTCTATTATACACAGGGCTCCTCTATACATAGCACTTATTCTCCTTAAGTGCTATGAAGAAAAATAAATCAGGTTGAGGGAGACAAGGAATTCCAAAGAGGGGGGCCTCTATATTAGATAGTGTAATCAGGATATGAGGGAGCCAGCCAGGGTCTAAGTCACATATTCATTCATTCATTCAAGAAATATTAAGTATCTACCATGTGTGTGATAAGGACCAGAAGGCACAGCCCCACTCTGGAAGGACTTGGTTACAATCTGGTGTGGTTATCTCTCCTCTCCCTTCCCCCCTCATTTCATGTCTCCTAGCCCGCCTCCCGGCATCATTATCTCTCCTGGCCCTACCTGCCTCTTCTCATCTCTCCCTCACCCACTCTTTCCCTACAATCCATAGTAACTTCTATTGTGGGTTTCAGACTCATCAAGCTTTTACTCACTCTAAAGCGCCTGGCACTAGACCATGTGCTCTGCACACTTCTTTTAATTTTCTCAACATGAAAACTAAAGTTTTCAGAGACAAAAAGAAGATCAAGGCTCAGAGAGGTTACCAGGTGGCGATCTGGGACTTGATCAAGCTTTTTCCACACCCGACACACTATCTTCCTGTCTCATTATCCATCCCAACTCTTGCTTCCTAAACCTCCCGTCCCCACCTTCTCCCTACTCACCTGGGGGTCCTGGAGAGAGCCGCGGAGTCCCAAGGCGGGCAGCGTTGCCCCACAGGCAACTGGTATTAGCTCCGTGTCGGCGTAACTGACCCACTGTTGGACGAGGACGGCTGCCCGGCTGCCCCCAGGTCCCCCCAGGCCTGCGGGCCACAGCAGCTGGGCCACAGCAGTGGCCCCCCACACCCAGAGCCCACCGGGCCCCTGCTCCAGGGCTGGCAGGCGGGGTGGGGGGAAGGGGACCCTGCTCGCCGGAGGCGGCTGAAGACAGATGCGGGGGTGGGCGCCTCCCCAGCCCGGCCCCTCCCCAGCCTCCCCGTAGCGCGCTGCTATGAGGGCTCGGAGGCTGGGGAAGGCATCGGGGTGCGGGGAGACGTAGAGGATGGACATGGTTCTGCAGGGTCTGAACCAGGTAGAAAAGACCTAGGAGAAGGAGAGACATAAGACTGAGGGACCTGGGGTCCTACCTGAGTAAAGAAGGGACCCTCATGGGCTCCTCTACCGCGGGCGCCGATGCCCCAGGACTTGGGGGGGTCTGGTCAGGCCTGAAGAGCCCAGGGTCTGGCTGTGGAGTGGTGGTGACAGCGGGGGACGGCCCAGGATCAGGGTCCTCGGGGAGAATGGGAGCCAGGAAGAGCCCCTCGGCTCCGGCAGGGCGCGGCTCATGCCGCAGGTACGTACTCGGGGGGGGGGGGGGAGTTGGCGGTCAGGCGGAGCCGGCGCCGGCCGAAGCTGGACCGGCCTGGCGGCCGGGACGGTGGGCAGTTCTCCGGGCGACCCTGGCTCCTGGGACCGCCACCCGAGCCGTCGGCACCCACGTGTGGCCCCTTTGTGACAGCGAGCGCTTCCGGCCGCGGGTCCTGGCGTGGGCGTCCGGGCCCCGCCTGCGTGTGCAGCCGCCCCTCGGATCCTGGCCCGGGGCGCGCCGTCCCCGCGCTCGGAGGAAGGGCGCGGGCACGGCCACAGGCACAGGTCGGGCGCGGGCACAGGACGGGGGCGCCCCTACGACCGCGCTCGCGTCGGGCGCTCCCGTCAGGCGCCGCCGCGGGCACCCCGCACGGGTCCTTGCGCCACCGGCCGGAGGGCGGCGGAAGCGGCGCCGCAGGCGGGCCCGGAGCGGGAATTCGCCCACCCCCCCCAGTGAAAACATGTCACTTGTTTGAATGAATCTGCCACAGATAGCAGTGTGCCGACCTGGCTGGGTTGAGGGGGCATCGACCGCATCTTGTGTCTCATCTGACAACTGTCACAAGGCGAAGGGAGCAGGCACTCATTGCAGGTGCGGTCTGAGCAAAAGGCCAAGTAGACAGAGGGTGTTCAGGAAACCTGGGGTAGCCCCGCTGGGTAATGTACGGTTTACCCAGAGAGTAGCGGAACGTAATGCTGGGACGTTGCCGTTGCGTGGGTTCTTGGCTGGGGCAATGAATGGCAAGAGCTTGATGAATTCAACATCCCTTTCCCACCCTCCAGCTTCCTTCCCAAAACACACACACACCACAAATTTGCACCATACCTTTTATTCCCGATGCGGGACAGATTCCTTCCATCCCCAAAATGAATCACATACCGCCCTGGAGAGATCTAGATTCTCTCACCATCTCTGGGGAAGGAGTAAGAAAGGCAGGTGCTGGGGACCAGGAACACTGCAGTTCCCCAGACAACTTATCTTCCCTTCTCACTGATAGCTGCTCCCCACTAATTAGTCCTCTCATCTACTCATCCCCCTTAAAAATAAAAAAAAGCGCCTTCACTATTGAAAATCAATAAACACAACATCTCAAGTATGAAGGAGGGGTCCTGGGTTGGGACACCAGGCCAAGGACCACCAATGAAAGAGGGAAAGGGAGTAGAGGAGTCATTGTCACTGTTTCTGCTGCAGGGCCTCTTTCCTCGCTGCATCCTGTAGTAGCTGCGTATCCACCTCATCTGCAGGCAACTGCACATAGCGGACCACTGAGCCCCGGATGAAGCAGTTCTTCACTGATAACTAGACAAAGGTAGGCAAACGTGAAAACACTCTTTAAAAATGTCCTCTACCCACCCAGGGGCCTCCTGTTTTTAGAGGTGTTTGCTCTTTCCCACCATCCCTCACTCACCATGTGAGGGTATTTCTCAGGGTCTGTGACACTGATGTCAGTTAGTTTGATGTTGAGATACTAAGGAAAGAAGAGGTACACCATTGTTAGCCCTAGAGACAAGATACAAGTACCCCACCCTTAAGCTCTCCTCTCCTCCTTCCCCAAGACCAGTCCTGGGTTCTTGCTTTGTCTCACCTGATCCACAGAATGGAGGGTCCCACAGATGCTGTCAGGGGCAGAGGAAAGGAAGAACCAAATTAGTTTACACCAAAGTCAACACAGGTGACTTGAGAGCTAAGAACATGGTTTGGGAAAATCAAGGACTTGAAAAAGCCAGAATAGGTGGAACCAAAAGGGGGCATTCCTAAGCCCTAGAGTAGGAAAGACAGTGCTTCCAGAACAGTGTTTTTTAATTAACTTTATTGGGGTGACATTGGTCAACATGAACATACAGGTTTCAGGTGTGAGTTTTTGTTACAAGATGTGTATACTGTACCATGTGCCCACCATCCAAAGTCAAATCTTCTGTCACCATGTATTAGGACTGCCTTCTCCCCCACTCCCTAGAAGTGTGTTATTTTAGATTACACATCTTTCCCTATACCAATCCACTCTTGAGAGCTACCATCTTATATTTCTCCTGTATTCTGCATAGCATGTATAATTTTTACAGCCACTTTCATAATCTTTACCAACTTTACAAAGTAGCTATTACCATCCAGGGGCTCAGAGAGGGTGTGTAACTTGCCCAATTTTAGAACAAACAAGGACTCAGTATATATCTGTCTGGCCCCAGACCATCAGCTGTTTTCATTTATGGATTTGGAATCAGAGCCCCACGTATAAAGTAGATAAAGCAGCTAGCACTGCTCTTGAAGGGACAAGAGATGCCCTCTCCCTTCCCCAATGCTTGAGACCCTGAAATGTTAGTGAGCAATGCTCTCTCCCAACTTTTAACATTTCTGTCGGATGGTGTTCATCTTCTTTCCTAAGTCTCACAACTTCCAATCCCATGAATTGTATCTCTACCCTGCATATCCCATAAATCCCTAGCATTTGCTGATGTCTAATATTTCTGTAATTCTCTTTCAAGTTTGATTTCTACAAACCAAGGTCCTATTACTTTACACCTCAATCCAGGCCACCCTCTAACCTGGCCACCCTCATCCTCACCATCCTGTGTGTCATCACCAGATTCTAAGTTCCTTAGAACCACTGGTTCTCAAACACTGACCTGTGCTCAAAGGTATTAGAAGTCCATGATAAAAAGGAAACACAGGCCAGTAGTATTGTGTATGTTGTATGCTGAAGGTTGTCATTTTTTTCCCCTAAATATAACTTTAAAATTTATTTTAGGGAGAGGAAGGGGGAGAGAGAAAGAAACATCAATTAAAAAAATTTTTTTTATTGATTTCAGAGAGGAAGGAAGAGGGAGAGATAGAAACATCAATGATGAGAAAGAATCATTGATCAGCTGCCTCCTGCACACCCCACCCCCCCTTACTGGGGATCAAGCCTGCAACTGGAATTGAACCTGGGACCCTTCAGTCCACAGGCTGAAGCTCTCTCCACTGAGCCAAACCGGCTAGGGCAAAAACATCAAAATTTTAAAAAAGATATGTTTTAATTGATTTCAGAGAGAGGGATAGAAACATCAATAATAAGAGGATCACTGACTGACTGGCTGCCTCCCACATGCCCCCTACTGGGAATTAAACCCAAAACCTGGGCATGTTCCCTAACAGAGAATTGAACCGTGACCTCCAGGTTCATGGGTGGACACTCAACCACTGGGCCACACGGGCCAGGTGAAACACTGATTTTTAAAAAAATCAACTTATTTATGCATTCATTGGTTAATTCTTTTATGTGTCCTGACCAGGGATCGAACTTGCAACCTCATATATGGGGATGAAGCTCTAACCAACTGGCCAGGACTAAAAAATAGCTGTTCTTTGATCTTACTATTTTTTTGGTATTAAATTTTTAAAAATGAAATTATTATAAATGGCAGTTTTTAAAATGTCCTTATCTTGCCAAAAATAAAGTTGGCAGTTCTCTGCTGGACCCCATTTTTGTAAAATTCTGAGTCTTTGAAATCCAGTGTCTGAGGCCTGCTGCCTCGGTGGTGGTTTTGCCACATCCCTGGCTGCTGAACAGCCTTTGACAGCACTTCACCGCCACGTGCAGCGGTGAAGTAACTTCAGGAATTGTATAAGGTGGTATTATTTCATTTAGTTCATTGAGAGCGAGACATTTGGCACAAAAGTAGTCTGACAACAAGCCTGAGAGAAAGCTCCTCTCCCAATCCAATGGAATTCCTTCGAATCTTACAGTCCTTGCTTTAGGACCTGGAGCTAAAACGTAAGTTTTTTGCCATGTGGAAGGCCCAGGGAGGAAAATAAAAAGTCATCTCACAGAATTGCCTAGGATTGGTATGGGCTCCCATACTGTCTCTCTATATGGCCCTCATCTCTATGCCATCAGTACCATATGCATTGCCCATGTCATAAATGAAATCTCTGATGTAGAAGTCCCTCTCCTCACCACTCTCTGCCATGTCAGTGTTTCTTCCATTAAGCAATTATCTCATAGAAATGTGGAAGACACTGCTGGGGAGAGAATACATTGATTCAAACTTTCTAAAGGACAATCAGGTAATAGGTATCACTTTTTTTTATTATTGTTTTTAAAATCTTTACCTAAGGATATGTTTTTATTGATTTTTTTAAATCTTCACCTGAGGATATTTTCTCCATTTTAAAAAATATATATTTTCATAGATTTCAGAGAGGGAGAGGGAGAGGGAGAGAAACATCAATGATGAGAATCATCGATGGTTGCCTCCTGCACCCCCCCCATGGGGATCGAACCCCACAATCCAAGCATGTGCCCTGACTGGGAATTAAACTGTGACCTCCCGGTTCATAAGTCAACACTCTAACCACTTAGCAACACTGGCCAGGGCTGTTTTCATTGATTTTTAGAGGAAGGGAGGGAGAAAGAGAAACATCAATACGTTGCCTCCTGCAGGTGACCTACCTGCAACCTTTTGGCAGAGGGGATAACGCTCCAATCAACTGAGTCAAACTGCCTGTGCCGGTATCACTATTTTAAATGTACATCTTATTTAAAGGAATTTTCCCCTAAAGAATTGGAAACCGCCCAGCTAGTGTGGCTCAGTGGATAAGTGTCAACCTGTGGACCAAGAAGTCACCGGTTCAATTCCTGGTCATAGAACATGCCCGGGTTTCAGTCTCAGTCCCAGATTGGGGGAGGGGCGGGGGAGCTGTGCAGGAGGCAGCCTATCAATGTTGATGTTTCTCTTTCATCAATGTTTCTCTATCCCTCACCCTTCCTCTCTCTCCAAAATCAATATAAACACTTTGTTTATCCTCACCCGAGGATATTTTTCCATTGACTTTTAGAGAGGGTGGGAGAGGAAAAGACAGAAAGAGAAAGAAATATCAATGTGAGAGAGACACATCAATTGGTTGCCTCCCTCACATGCTCCAACCAGGGCTGGGGATTGAGCCCGTAACCGAGGTACATGCCCTTGACCAGAATCGAGCCTGGGGCCCTTCAGTCCATGACTCTATCCACTGAGCCAAACTGGCTAGGAAATAAAAACATTTTTTAAAAATTGTTTTAAAGAACTGGAAACCACCTAACTGTCCAACAGCAAGGCCTTGGTTAATAAAGTTGCTATGCAGCCATTAAGAAAGTTAAAGATCACCTTTATTGACGAGAAATATCCACATCTGCTAAGTGAAAAGCAAGTTTCAAAACTGCATAGAGAATATGATCCTACCTATAACTTTTTAAAAGTGCCCTGGCTGGGCAGCTCAGTTGGTTAGAGTACCGTCCTGATACGTCAAGGTTTCAGGTTTGATCCCCCATCAGGGCAGACACAAGAATCAATCGATGAATGCATACATAAGTGGAACAACAAATTGATGTCTCTCTCCCTCTTCCTCTAAAAAAAAGATAATCCAGACAGAATTGGATTTCAGTCCTTGCTGTCATTTACTAGTTGCATAGACTTGAGCAAGTTTCTTAACCTATCCAAACTTCAATTTCCTTACATGTAAAGCAGCAACAGCAGTATATGTTACAGGGGTGTTATGAGAATTCAATGAGTTAAATGTATGCAGAATAGTGCCTACTCAAAAGGAGGTTCTCAAATGTTAGCTACTTTACTTTCAGCACACATTAATTAAGCTCCTACTATATGCCAGGCCTATTGTAGACATTAGGAACAATGGTGAGCTTAAACATGGTCCGGGGCCCTGTCTGAAGGACAGGCCATAAACAGTAAACATATTTTTCTGAAATCACAATTTGAGAAGCACCCACTATGAAGAAAATAAGACCCTGGTAGAAGGATCTACTTGGCTAGAAAGACCAGGAAAATCTAAGGATACAGCATTTAATTCCCAATTCTGAAAGATGATTAGGAGTTATGATATAAGGGGTAAGGAATGGAAAAGCAATACAGACAGAAGAGATTGGTCTCCTGTTTATCCTTTACATTTTCTTGTGCCACATAGATTATGCCACATATACTATTTTGCAACAACGTTCCACATCAACACATCTCATTCTGGTGTGACAGCTGTGGAACATAGAAGCACCACAATTTAACCCAATCCCTATTGACAGCTATTTGTTTTCCATTTTTGGTTACTGCAAAGAAAATTTACAAACGTCTTTGTACCTACATCTTTACTTATGGAACTGACTCTCGGGTCAAAGGAGTATATAATTTAACCAGAAAAAATGGTGATGCCTCCAGTCTCTGACCTCTCTGTACTAACTCTTTATATGTAGCACTAGAGGCCTGGTGCACAGATTCGTGCACCAGTGGGGTCCCTCAGCCTGGCCTGTGCCCTCTCACAACCCAGGACCCTCGGGGATGGGGCTGAAACCTGCAGTCTGACATCCCCCAAGGGATGTAGTAGTGGGTGAAATGGCAGATGGCCAGGGAGGAGCCCAAGCCCAGGTCAGGCACTGTGCGCTCTGGCTCATCCCAGCCCCACTGCACCTGCTGCTGCCACCGCTCCAGGTGCTCCCGCTGTGGGAGTGCACTGACCACCAGGGGGCAGCTCCTGCATTGAGCGCCTACCCCCTAGTGGTCAGTGTGCATCATAGTGACCAAACTGTCCACAGGTTGCTTAGGGTTTTATATACATAGATACGTATTTCTTTGTATTTTTTTTTTCAAATACAAGAAACAACTCCACAGCTCATCCGTCAGCTTAAGGCACAAGTCATTCTTTATCTCTCCCACCTTACCCAGGCCTCAAATAACACTTGTTCAATTAAAGAGGCTTCAGGGCCCAGCCCGTGTGGCTCAGTGTTTGAGCACTGACCTATGAACCAAGAGGTCATGGTTCGATTCCCAGTCATGGCACAAGCCTGGGTTGCAGGCTCCATCCCCAGTAGGAGGCATGCAGGAGGCAACCGATCAATTATTCTCTCTTGTCATTGATGTTCCTATCTCTCTCCCTCTCCCTTCCTCTCTGAATAAAATAAAAAATATATATTTTTAAATAAATAAAGGTATAAATAAGTCAGTAGGTTTCAGGGCTCTGGGCACATCCAATCCCTACAGACTTGTTGAAATAGGTACCTACCTCAGGTCATTCTTGAGTTCCACGACCACATCCTTGCCCACAAGGGACTTGAAAAAGGAATAGAAGAGCTATTGGGGAAAGAGGGGAAACCATCATATGGGAAGAGACAGGGCAGGGAAAGCGGCCTTCTGCTACACTGGTATCCGACCCCCGACCCCCTCACCTGGGCAGGTCTCAGCTTCACAGAAGAGAAGACTGGGCGACGGGATGGACAGCTAGAGCCCAAAAGATCGCGCGCTCTTCCCTGAGCCCTGGCGCCCCTCGGGCTCTCGAGCTCGCTCTCAGTCCGCCAACTCTCCTGGGTCCTGCCCAAGCCCCGGCAACCCCCCTCCGCCGGCAACCCCCTCAAGCCTGGTCTCCGTCGAGGAAATGCTCCTTGAGGTCTGACTTCCCCTCTCCCGCGGTCCCTGCCGACTCTCCCTCGGGTTCTTAAAGTTTCCCTTAAAAGGGAAAAAAGCCCTTGTGTTCCCAGATGTCTTCTCAGGGAACTTGTGGACGCAGCCGGGACCCCCACCCCGACCTCAACCGACCGACCCGCGCGCTCTCCCCGAGGGCGCCTCCTTGTGACGTCACAGTACCTACCATGGTGCTCGCGCGGCGTGCTGCGGGCCGGACCGGGAAAGCGAGGGCCTGGGATCCGGGGACAGAGGCCGGACGGGAACCGAGCGCGGGGCGGCCCTTGGGGCGGCACGAGGCGGGGCAGGAGCGCCGCGGGAAGCTCGGGGTGCAGAAGCGGGGCGTCCGCCAGCACAGGGACCCGCGAGGCCGGGTTCACGGGAGGGACCAGAGCGGAGGGCGGGGCGGCGCTTCCTGCCTCCCGACAGCCTCCGCCGTGGGCTCACCGCGCAGGCGCGGCCGGCCTAGGGCCGAGGAAGCGTCTCGCTGGCTGTTTCCTGTGGCAGCGCAGTGCGACCCTACAGACACTTCCTATTGGAAGCTGCTAGGGAGTTTGTGAGACTCCAGAATTTCTCCACTTTCTATATCTGTTACACTGCCTTAAAAATTAAAAAGGAATGCGTTGCCCTGCCGGTTTCGCTCAGTGGGTAGAGCGCAGGCCTGCGGACCAAAAGGTTCCGGTTTCCGTTCTGGTCAAGGGCGTCGGCTGCAGGTTCCTGCCCGACAGGCATTGGTCAGGGCTGTGCAGGGGGCAACCAATTGATGTGTTTCTCTCACATTGATATTTCTCTTTCCCTCTCCCACTCTCTAAAAATCAATGGAAAAATATCCTCCGGTGAGGATTAGAAAAGAAAAGAAAAAGACATGTTGAGTCCCCCAAGATCAGAAGCTTGAGCACAAATCTTGGTTTTATTAAATGTTCCCTCCCAATATATTTCTCTCAAGAACCCATCTCAGGCCACATTTCTTACACACTTTTGTCTCGGGCTGTCCTGTAATGGACTGAATGAAACTAAGCAGCCTGCCTGGAGGATGGAAATACACAGCCATCCTCATTGTTAGCTAGGACAAGGGTCCTAAGGTTTGGACAGTTCTAAATGCTATTTCCTGCTAAATGTTAACATATAGCAGTATTCTGCAGATGCAGCAGTAAGCAGGATAAGAGGACAGGAAACTCAACCCGATAAAGCACTGCAGAGAAGAAATCAACATGTAATTGACCCAATAGTGTACATAAGCAATGACTAAGCCTCCTTTAAGGAGACAGAGCTTTGGATATGAATCCTATCTCCTTGATTTGCTGCAAGTAAAACTACCCTGTGACAACCATGTCTTGCTCTTGAACAGAGCACCTCAGTGGCGAAAACCCCTTGAGTTTGGTAACAATCACATCCAAATATGCCCCCTCAAATACAAAGGGTTACAAACGCAGTTACACATATTTCTATGCCCATGTCACCAACATTTTATAAATAAATGATATAATAGGTGAAAATATTTTTTCAAGGAATAAGACCATACTAAATCCTCCATTTCTCATCTTGCACAAAAGTACTCATTTGTCAGGAGTGTGTCATAGAAATGTTTTATACACATAAAAGACATACTAGCAGCTCTGGCCAGGGTGGCTCCATTGGTTGAGCATCAGCCTATGCTCTTAGAAGTCATTGGTTTAATTCCCCATCAGGGCACAGGCCCTGGTTGCAGCTTGATCCCAGGTAGGGGGCGTGCAGAAGGCAGCTAATCAATGTTTCCCTCTCCCTCTAAAAGCAACAACAACAAAAAAGATGTAATAATGGACTCAGTGCACAGACACTGGATCTAGACCCCACTTGTAGGTAACATCAAGGAGAAGTTTGGCTGCCCGCACCCAACCCCAGCAGCTGAATCCTAAGCACCTAAACTAGTCTATCATTGAATATAAGTAGTAATCAGTTAGCAACTGCTCCAGCTGGGGCTGAAAGTGCCTGATGGACAAGGCATGTTCCTGCTTGAAACAATTAGCTCATGAAAAGTCAAATACTTTGTCATTACCAACTTAATCATTCACAATTAGCTCACAATCAGACCACACATGCTCTCTCCATGAACTTTCCTTTTCTTTACTTTTCCAGATACACTCACAGTCTAATATACCAGAAGAAATTTGTTTCAGGAACAAATTTACTGAGTGACAAATAACCATCCACACAGGAAGAAGAAAGCTGGGGAGGCTGGAACTAAATATCAGATTCATCAAATGGTTCAGAGAGGGGCCTAGTTTTCCTAAGAGTCTGATTTCAAAGTCAGAAACGGGACATTGGAGTGTAAAAAGATGGCACATGAGACTCCTCCATTAGAATTCCAAAACGAAGGTAACTTAGGCTCAGTCCAGTTAATTCAAGAGTCGTAACAATGTTTGATGATGAAGGGAACAAATTCACCTTAGAGGCACCCTAGGACCCTCCAGCTCCAGGTAAGATTAATCTACTTCTTCAATGGTGGGGCCTGTGGCAGCCCTCCCAGGTGTGTACCCTGTTCCACAGGTAGGCCCAGTGCATCCCTCCTGGTAGAGTTTTGTGATGACTGGGTTACACACTTGCTCCAGTTCTTTTCTCTTATGATCAAACTCATCTTTCTCAGCCAGATGATTGGCCTCCAGCCACGAAAGGACCTCGTTGCATTTATCCAGAATTTTCTTTTTATCAGACTCACTAATCTTACCCTTCAAGCCTTCATCACTCACAGCACTCTTCATGTTAAAAGCATAGGATTCTAAGGCATTTTTTGCAGCAATTTTCTCTCTCTGGATCTCATCTTCAGCTTTATATTTCTCAGCATCCAGAACCATGCGCTCGATGTCCTCCTTGCTCAGGCGGCCCTTGTCATTGGTGATGGTGATCTTGTTGGCCTTGCCGGTGCTCTTGTCCGTGGCTGTTACATTAAGAATACCATTAGCATCTATGTCAAAAGTCACTTCAATCTGAGGAACTCCCCTGGGTGCAGGAGGGATTCCAGTCAGGTCAAAGCGCCCCAGCAGGTTGTTGTCCCTCGTCATGGCCCTCTCGCCCTCGAACACCTGGATCAGCACCCCCGGCTGGTTGTCCGAGTAGGTGGTGAAGATCTGTGTCTGCTTGGTGGGGATGGTGGAGTTGCGCTTGATCAGGACAGTCATCACGCCCCCGGCTGTCTCCAGCCCCAGCGACAGGGGCGCCACGTCCAGCAGCAGCAGGTCCTGCACGTTCTCAGACTTGTCCCCCATCAGGATGGCTGCCTGCACTGCTGCCCCGTAGGCCACCGCCTCGTCTGGGTTGATGCTCTTGTTGAGGTCGCGCCCATTGAAGTAGTCCTGCAGCAGCTTCTGCACCTTGGGGATGCGGGTGGAGCCCCCCACTAAAACAATGTCATGGATTTTCACCTTATCTATCTTGGCATCCCGAAGAGCCTTCTCCACAGGCTCCAGCGTGCCCCTAAAGAGGTCTGCACACAGCTCTTCAAAGCGGGCTCTGGTGATGGACGTGTAGAAATCGATGCCCTCATAAAGTGAATCAATTTCCAAGTTGGCCTGCGTGCTGGACGACAGGGTCCTCTTGGCCCTCTCGCAGGCGGTGCGCAGCCGCCTCACGGCTCGCTTGTTCTGGCTGATGTCCTTCTTGTGCTTCCGCTTGAACTCCTCCACGAAGTGGTTCACCAGCCTGTTGTCAAAGTCCTCCCCTCCCAGGTGGGTGTCCCCGGCCGTGGCCTTCACCTCAAAAATCCCATCATCTATGGTCAGGATGGACACATCAAATGTGCCTCCACCCAGATCAAAGATCAGGACCTGTCGCTCTCCCTGACCTGCTTTATCTAAGCCATAGGCAATGGCAGCAGCTGTTGGTTCATTGATTATTCTTAGCACATTGAGACCTGCAATCACACCTGCATCCTTGGTGGCCTGGCGTTGAGAGTCGTTGAAATAGGCGGGCACAGTGATCACAGCGTTGGTGATGGGATGGCCCAAAAAAGCCTCAGCAGTCTCCTTCATCTTAGTTAGCACCATAGAAGAGATTTCTTCCGGGTAAAATGCCTTTTTTTCTCCCTTGTAGGATACCAATACTTTGGGCTTGCTTCCTTCATTGATTACTTGAAAAGGCCATAGTTTCATATCTGATTGTACTACAGGATCATTAAATTTTCTGCCAATCAGGCGTTTGGCATCAAAGACAGTATTCTGAGGATTCATGGCTACCTGATTCTTGGCCGCATCCCCGATGAGCCGCTCGGTGTCGGTGAAGGCCACGTAGCTGGGGGTGGTGCGGTTGCCCTGGTCGTTGGCAATGATCTCCACCTTGCCGTGCTGGAAGACCCCCACGCACGAGTACGTGGTGCCCAGGTCGATGCCAACGGCCATTCCCTTAGCAGCAGCCATGGTTTTTCGAGACCTGTTGAGAAAAAGTGAGATAAAGTCTTGGTAGAGTACTTCTTCAGTCTGTGTATTATTTTTAATTGTGCTAAAATACACATAACATGCAATTTACCATCTGAACCATTTCTCGGTGTACAGTTCAGTAGTAAATTCATGCACATTGTTGTCCAACCGATGTCCAGAACTCTTTATCTTGCAAAAACTGAAATTCTATGTCCATTAAACAGCTCACCATCCCCTACTCCCACCAGCTCCTGGAAATCACTACTTTCTTTTTTATTTTTTTTTTATCCATGTCTCAAAATTTTAATAAGATGCCCTCTATACAGATTTGCTACTAAAAATGGAAACAGCACATCAAAAAACTTGTTACAATTCAAATAAGTGTATACCTAAATTGACTTCATGTCATAATTCTCAATGATAATACCATTAGAAGGATCTCCATGTAATAGCCAATAACCACAGCTACATTTAAATCTTGGGCCTCCTGATTGATTCAGATACGTGGTATATAATAGCCTCAGTCCTTATCATCCTTCATCACAACCTTTCTTTCATTTCTTTCCGAACCCTTGCCACTGTCCTCACTCCACATCTCCTCTTGATTTGACTCAGCCCCAGCCCAGACCCCTTGAAGTTTTTTCTGTCCTGCTGTTGGGGCGACCAGTTTGGTGGAAGGGAATTTGGTACTAGGGTTGAGAATCAAGTTACTAAGGTTTTTTGCTAGCACTTCTGAGACAGCTTGCGTGCCAGCTGAAACTTCATCGGGCATCTGAGAAAACTCCCAGGCCGAGGGTGGGTTGAACTGCTCTGGTGAGTCTAGTCTCAGCCTCAAGTTCCTCCTAGATTCTGTCCCCAAAGAGTTGAAGCAGAAGGTGATGCTCAAAACTCTCAAATTGCTACAAAGCAGCCTGGAAAGAACCGTATAGCCCAAACACAGAGAGGAAATTCCCAATTCCCGAAATCACCACTTTCTGTCTCTGAATTCAACTACTTTGGATAGCATGGATTAAGTGGAATTATACACTATAGCATGTGTCTGATTTTCCTTCCTTTTTAAGGCTGAATATTGCATTATATATCCACATTTTATTCATTTACTCCCTCCGGGGACTCTTGGGCTGCTTCTACCTCATGGCTACTGTGAATAATGCTGCCATGAACCCCAGGTACAAGTATCTTTTTGGTGTACAAATATCTCTTCCAGACAATCTTCCATGCTTTTTAAAAAAATGTGTTTATTGATTTCAGAGAGGAAGAGAGAAACATCAATGATGAGAGAATCATTGCTCGGCTGCCTCCTGCACACCCCCTAGTGGGGATCAAGCCTGCAACCCTGGCATGTGCCCCTGATCAAGAATCGAACTCAGCACCCTTCAGTCCGCAGGCTGACGCTCTATGCACTGAGACAAACCAGCCAGGGCTTCCATGCTTTTGGAGAGACAAAAGCATTCTTCGTGGGAAGGCAGTGGGTGTCATTGTTTTCAATTTTCACAGGTCCTGACGCAATTGCCCTGTCCTATGTCTCTGATATACTTTATTCTGAGGTTGACTCCCGCTGGACTAAAATTATTTACCTTCTGGTCTCTACAGACACAGTAATCACCACATTTGGGTTTAGCTGCCTTCCTGGGCTCCTTGACCCTCTACTAGGGATTTGTGGAAGTAAGTCAGGTGAGGTGGTGCGCTCCAGGCAGTCTCTTTGTCTCACCTTTTACATAAAACAATCCTGTTATCTAGAGACAATAACAGACCTGCTCCTCTGCCCCTTTCCTGAGGCTGTGACCATCCCGCGCACCTGAGCTCCTCAAGGGACCCCCTCCGGTGGCTGGCAACACCCCACACCTCAGACTTAGACAGGGAGCCTTCCAGGACTTCCTCAAACAAGGACCCACCCCGTTACACACAGCCCTCCCGGTTCACCTATTCTCCCGTCGCCTTCGCTCCAGTTTGGTAACGTTCGGACTGCGAAGCCCCAGTCGGTGGGAACTCCCTCAGCATCTATGGTGCGCAGCCGGTGTCCCCCCACCCCCCGCCCGCCCGCCCGCCCTCAAGCTTTGAGCGGCTTCAGTCCTTTCATCCTGCTTCCAAACTAGCCATGAGGTCAGAGGCAGCCTGTCCATTGTAACGCGACTGCGGGGAGCGGCGTCAACGCCTCCAACCCGCTGCCGCCCCTTCCCAGTGTCACCGCTGCCACTCCGCGGGGCCCGCCCCGCCCCCTGACCCCTCCGCACCCCTCCCGCCCCTCCACTCCCCACCAGAAATGCGCCAGCCGAGCAAGCCCCAGAAGAGTCTGGAGAGTTCTGGGAGGGCGGCACCCAGGACGCTGATTGGTCAGAGGGAGCCTGGGGGCAGGGCGCGCGGGGAACCCCCTGGAATGTTCCCGACTCGCCGCCCGGCCGAGCCCGGGGATTGGGTGAGCGGAGGCGGGGCGGGGGCGGGGCTCGATGGGGAGTTATAAACCCAGCGCCCGCCGCGGGGCAGCAGCGAGCCAGCCTCGACCTGTTAGCTCCGTGTTCTCCTCGCCGGTGGTCGCGACCCCGCCCTTCGCAGTCCCCGCAGCTCCGAGGACCGGCCTCCGCAGCCCGCGGTCAGTCTCCCGCTTCGGAAGAGACCGAACTTCTCGTTCCCGTCGCCGCTTCCAGGAAAGGCCCGAACGTCAGCGCGCGGCGAGAGAGCAGGGCGCCGGCATGGCTAAAACCACGGCCATCGGCATCGACCTGGGCACCACGTACTCGTGCGTGGGGGTCTTCCAGCACGGCAAGGTGGAGATCATTGCCAACGACCAGGGCAACCGCACCACCCCCAGCTACGTGGCCTTCACCGACACCGAGCGGCTCATCGGGGACGCGGCCAAGAACCAGGTGGCGCTGAATCCGCAGAACACCGTGTTCGACGCCAAGCGGCTGATCGGCCGCAAGTTCGGCGACTCGGTGGTGCAGTCGGACATGAAGCACTGGCCGTTCCAGGTGGTCAGCGACGGAGACAAGCCCAAGGTGCAGGTGAGCTACAAAGGGGAGACCAAGGCGTTCTACCCCGAGGAGATCTCGTCCATGGTGCTGACCAAGATGAAGGAGATCGCCGAGGCGTACCTGGGCTACGCGGTGACCAACGCGGTGATCACCGTGCCGGCCTACTTCAACGACTCGCAGCGCCAGGCCACCAAGGACGCTGGGGTGATCGCGGGCCTGAACGTGCTGAGGATCATCAACGAGCCCACGGCGGCCGCCATCGCCTACGGCCTGGACAGGACGGGCAAGGGGGAGCGCAACGTGCTCATCTTCGACCTGGGTGGGGGCACCTTTGACGTGTCCATCCTGACGATCGACGACGGCATCTTCGAGGTGAAGGCCACGGCCGGGGACACCCACCTGGGAGGGGAGGACTTTGACAACAGGCTGGTGAACCACTTCGTGGAGGAGTTCAAGCGGAAGCACAAGAAGGACATCAGCCAGAACAAGCGAGCCGTGAGGCGGCTGCGCACCGCCTGCGAGAGGGCCAAGAGGACCCTGTCGTCCAGCACGCAGGCCAGCCTGGAGATCGACTCCCTGTTCGAGGGCATCGATTTCTACACGTCCATCACCAGGGCACGGTTCGAGGAGCTGTGCTCAGACCTGTTCCGGGGCACGCTGGAGCCCGTGGAGAAGGCTTTGCGTGACGCCAAGCTGGACAAGGCCCAGATCCACGACCTGGTCCTGGTGGGGGGCTCCACCCGCATCCCCAAGGTACAGAAGCTGCTGCAGGACTTCTTCAATGGGCGCGACCTCAACAAGAGCATCAACCCGGACGAAGCGGTGGCCTACGGGGCAGCAGTGCAGGCAGCCATCCTGATGGGGGACAAGTCTGAGAACGTGCAGGACCTGCTGCTGCTGGACGTGGCGCCCCTGTCGCTGGGGCTGGAGACAGCCGGGGGCGTGATGACTGTCCTGATCAAGCGCAACTCCACCATCCCCACCAAGCAGACACAGATCTTCTCCACCTACTCGGACAACCAGCCGGGGGTGCTGATCCAGGTGTTCGAGGGCGAGAGGGCCATGACGAGGGACAACAACCTGCTGGGGCGCTTCGAGCTGAGTGGCATCCCACCGGCCCCCAGGGGCGTGCCCCAGATCGAGGTGACCTTTGACATCGACGCCAATGGCATCCTGAACGTCACAGCCATGGACAAGAGCACCGGCAAGGCCAACAAGATCACCATCACCAATGACAAGGGCCGCCTGAGCAAGGAGGACATCGAGCGCATGGTGCAGGAGGCTGAGAAGTACAAAGCCGAGGACGAGGTCCAGCGCGAGAGGGTGTCTGCCAAGAACGCCCTGGAGTCCTATGCCTTCAACATGAAGAGCGCCGTGGAGGACGAGGGCCTCAAAGGCAAGATCAGCGAGGCTGACAAGAAGAAGGTGCTGGACAAGTGCCAGGAGGTGATCTCCTGGCTGGATTCCAATACGCTGGCGGAAAAGGAGGAGTTTGAGCACAAGAGGAAGGAGCTGGAGCAGGTGTGTAACCCCATCATCAGCGGACTGTACCAGGGGGCGGGTGGCCTGGGAGCTGCTGGCTTTGGGGCTCAGGCCCCCAAAGGGGGTTCTGGCTCTGGCCCCACCATTGAGGAGGTGGATTAGGAAGCCTTTTGCAGATTGCTCATGTTCGTTAGGAGAGGGATGGGATGCAAGGTTTTGCATTATTGCCTTAAGTATTTGCCTTTCAACAACTCTGAACTTTGGGGATTGTTTGCAGAGTTGAACTGTGTGTTTTTGTGAAGTTATGAACTTGCTTTTTTCCCCTTGGTGAAATGTAGAGATGTGCTTATACTGCCATCTTTTGTCCTTTTTTGTAATACTCATACCAAACTTGGTTTTTTTCCAACTGTTTACTTCAAAGTAAATAAACTCAAAATAAGTTGAATGATGTCTGCCTCTGTTTTATTTTGAGGTCAGAAGGGTCTGCACAGTTTGTGTTTTTTATAAAATCTAAAATCAATGGTAATTTTCCTCTTAGAAAAGGTTAGGAATCTGAACAAGTAAGAGTATTAATTGCATTGTGATCTCTTTCTTTTAGACAAATGGTATTCTTAGGAGATTTAAAAAAATAAATAAAACCTGCTTGGAGGCAGCCGATCAATGATTCTCTCATCATTGATGTTTCTATTCCTTTCCCTTCCTCTCTGAATTCAATAAAAATATTTTTTAAAACAAAAATAATAAATAAATTAAACATGCGTATTTACAGTGGGTTGGGTTTGTGGGTCCACAAAAAATAAGGGCTACTGGCATGGGTTCCTCAAGATGGGTGGAGAGGGTTTGACCTCATGTAAGGGTGGCCTCGAAAGGGACTTGGGGTTATTCCCCAAACAGGCAGAGGAGAGGCAGTTAGATGGGAAGGTCATGGCTAGTAATTTCTGTAAATACATCTGCTATATCGAAGCCCTGGTATTTAATCTAGATTCAACATCAAAGAGAAAATGAGGCTTAAACTAGCAGTCAGGAGATGTCAGTTCAAGCGCTGGCTTGCTCAGTCATGCACAAGTGCATTAGCCACTCTAATCCCTACTTATATTTATTTTTTGTTCATTCTCACCTGAGGAAATTTTTTCATTGATTTTTAGAGAGAGAGAAACATGATTTGAGAGAGAGACATCAATCAGCTCCCTCCCACACGTGCCCCAACCAGGACTGGGGATTGAATCTGCAACCCAGGTACTTGCCTTGACCTGGAATCAATCCCCAGACCCTCCAGTGTGCTGGCCCACGCCCTAACCATTGAGCCACACAAGCCAGAGCTACGTCTTATATTTTTAAAATGAAAGGGTTTGGCTGATGCCTCAGCTTATAGTTATTTATGAAAGGATGCTGAGATAGAAATGCCACATTTCCAGCAGTAGTTAACTACATTCTAAGTGTACTGCTGAGTACCTTAGAGAGGTGTCATTGAGAACTGGGTGCCTGAGCAAGGACTCCAATGTTTTAGTGCTTTTATGTGCCAGGTACTGGTGCCTTTTATGTTTACTAACCCTCATTCCACCACACTGAGTTTAGGTAGTATTTGACTTTCACGGATGGGCACATGGGGAAACTTAAAAGTACTGGCTTACCTAAAATTGTTTAAAGGTTAAAAATAAGCTCCAGTTCAGCAAAGATGTTGAACCTGGACTTTTTTTGCCATGCTGCCCCAAGCCCACAGGGCTCGTTTGTGCATGCCTGGTTCTGGGTATGCCTAGGTTTCACAACCAGCACCCCTTTTACCTTCACTCTGTACAGTCCTAAACCATTATGCCAGATAAGCAGTAAGATTGATGACCATATTTTGATATTTGCTCATTTAGAAGAGAGGGAGAAACTTGCAGTCCTACACTGGGAAGTCCTTTAAAGGCTTCCTTCCCTTGAAGATGCTTCATGTCCCCGCTGCTTGTATCCTAGAAGTAGTCTCCTCCATAGCCTCCTTGTTGGAAAAGGCCTGGCACGATCCTTGGGCAAAGGGCCCCTTTAAAAATCATTTGCATTTGGAGGTTACAAAGATGTTTTAGAACTAGATTGAGGTAATAGTTGCACAACATTGTCAAATGTACTAGGTACCACTGAATTGTACACTTGAAAATGTGTTTTTAAAAAAATATTTTTAATTGATTTCAGAAAGGAAGGAAGAGAAACATCAAAGATGAGAGAGAATCATTGATCGGCTGCCTCCTGCACACCCCCTACTGGGGGTTGAGCCCGAAACCCGGGCATGTGCTCTTGACCAGAATCGGACCTTCAGTCCACAGGCTAAGACTCTATCCACTTAGCCAAACCAGCCAGGGTGAAAATAGTTATTTTATGTTATGTGAATTTCACTTCAACAATATATACAGCAAAAAAAAAAATTGTATCAACATTCCATAAGAGCACTTTGTGAACTTATGTGTACCTCAAAGCTAACCTAGCCTTTCACTAAATACTTGCCTTTGAAGAAAATCCAGTATCAGGAAATGGCACATACAATAGACTTTGCTTTGTAGGTTTGTAACTGGAAATCTAAGAGGTGCTTAGGCTTCCAGGCTAGCTTATAAAAAAACACAGTTAACATTCAAAGTAGTTGAAGTGGAGCACTGTGGACACTTAGCCACTCATAAATCAGTCTTCCTGGGGGTGTGCATTTGCAACAGGACCCTCAGAACTGCAGGAGCATCTGTGACTGTCACTGCAGACAACAGTGACTTTTCAAGCCAGCTTGGGGTGGAGGGAGGGAGGGGGCTGGAACAGGATAGAGATGGCCAAGGACCTACCAAACATAGAAATAGAGCTTGGGCCGAAACCGGTTTGGCTCAGTGGATGGAGTGTCCTCCTGCGGACTGAGGGGTCCTGGGTTTGATTCCAGTCAGGGTCATGTACCTGGATTGCAGGCACATCCCCAGTGGGGGGCGTGCAGGAGGCAGCTGATCGATGTTTCTCTCTTGATGTTTCTAACACTCTATCTCTCTCCCTTTCTCTCTGTAAAAAATCAATAAAATATATTTTTTTTTTTTAAAAAGAAATAGAGCTTGGACCCTAGCTGGATTGACTAGGTGGATAGAGCGTTGGCCTGCAGACTGAAGGGACCTGGGTTCCATTCCAGCCAAGGGGAGCATGCAGGAGGCAGCCAATCAATAATTCTTTCTCATCATTGATATTTCTCTCCCTTCCTCTCTGAAATCAATAAAAATTATTTTAAAAAGAAGAGAGAGAGAAATAGAGCTTGGCCCCAGCCAGTTTGGCCAGTGGATAGAGCGTCGGCCTGCAGAGTGAAGGGTCCCAGGTTTGGTTCCTGTCAAGGGCACATGCCCAGATTGCAGGCTAGATCCCCAGTAGGGGGCATGCAGGAAACAGCTAATCAATGA
The DNA here is from genome assembly GCA_026230045.1 of Corynorhinus townsendii. NCBI lineage: Eukaryota > Metazoa > Chordata > Mammalia > Chiroptera > Vespertilionidae > Corynorhinus > Corynorhinus townsendii. Next base: position 98,270,142 of record JAPDVU010000004.1, on the reverse strand, counting down.
TTCTCATCATGGATGTTTCTATCTCTCTCTCCCTTTCCTTTCCTCTCTGAAATCAATAAAAATATATTAAAAAGAAATAGAGCTTGGGGAAATCTGAAATAACCTTGGAAAAAACAACAGTTCCTAGGGCTAGATCAGTCAAGGTTATTGAGTATGTGTTTTATTAAATAAATATGGCCCAGCTAGTGTAGCTCAATGGTTGAGTATCAAGCTATGAACCAGGAGGTCACAGGTTCAGTTCCCAGCAGGGCACATGACCGGGTTGTGGGCTCAATCCCCAGTAGGGGGCATGCAGGACACAGCCAATCAATGATTCTCTTTTATCATTAATGTTTCTATCTCTCTCCACTTCTCCCTTCCTCTCTGAAATAAATAAAAAATATATATAAAAAATAAATATAAAATGTTATAGCCTGCATAGCCTTGCACCGAGTACTTTGCAAATAATCACTTTGGCTCTGGCTAGTGTGGCTCAATTGGCTGGAGCATCATCTGGTGTACTGGGTAGCTGAGGTTTTGTTTCCCAGTCAGGGCACATACCTTGGATGCAGGTTCTGTTCTGGTCAGGGGCATGCAGGAGGCAAACCATCAGTGTTTCTCTCCCACATTGATGTTTCTCTGTCTTAAAAAAGCCTAATATGCAAAGTGATCAAACGGCGGAATGCCAGTGGAATGGCCAGTCGCTATGACGTGCAGACCACCAGGGGACAGAAGCTCAATGTAGGAGTTGCCCCCAACCCATAGGCCACAGGCCAGCCAAAGCGGGCACCTACAGGGCCTCCCTCCCCCCCCCTCATTGCCCTGCTGGCCACCCCACAGATCAGCCCTGATCATCGACCAGGCCTAGGGACCCTACCCGTGCATGAATTTCATACACCAGGCCTCTAGTTATTAATACACACATACACACACACACACACACACACACACACACACACACACGAAAATCACTTTGAGCCCTAGCTGGTTTGGCTCAGTGGATAGAGCATTGGCCTGCAGACTAAAGGGCCCCAGGTTCCATTCAGGCCAAGGGCACATGCTGTGGTTGCAGGCTCCATCCCCCCAGTAGGGGTCATGCAGGGGGCAGCCAATCAATGATTTTCTCTCATCATTGATGTTTCTCTCTCTATATCCCTCTCCCTTCCTCTCTGAAATTAATAAAAATATATTAAAAATACAAATACCTTTGTAAAAAACACTACCACTTAAAAAAAAATCACTTTGTAAGCTCAGGGAGGCTGAGGGAATTGTAGCATTCGCAAGGAGGCTCTACGTGCCATCCCTGGAGGAGGTGATGTTTTGGGTAGCAAAAGAATTGTGGGAGGAGCTGTGCCTCAAGAAAGAAGTTATTGTAGGTGATGAAACAATTTTAAAATCGAATACCTTCCCTGATTCTTCTTTTCCCCCACCCCACACCCCCTTCCCTGATTCTAATCTCAGCTATCTCCCTATACCAGCCTTCAGAAGGCAGGTGGCTATGGTAATGCAGCTGATTTCATATGCCTTTTGAACCAAGATATTGCTTTATTAGTAACTTATATACTTACTGTTAGTCCTGATATTTAACAAGCTTCCATTATAAAAAATGCAGAAAATAACCAGGCCCTACTGGCTGGCTCAGTGGTTGAGTGTTGACCTATGAACCAGGAGGTCACTGTTTGACTCTGGTCAGGGCACATGAGGGAATTGTGGGCTGGATCCCCAGTGTGGGGTTTGCAGGAGGCAGCCAATCAATGGTTCTCTCTCATCATTGATGTTTCTATCTCTCTCTCCCCCTCTCCCTTCCTCTCTGAAATCAATCAAAATACATTTTTTAAAAAATGCATAAAATATACCCAAACAAAATCCTATCTAATAAAGAGGGAATATGCTAATTGACCATCACTCTGTCACAAAGATGACTGCACCCATAGCTGAGGCCAAGTTCCCACAAGGAGCCTTAACGAGAAATCAGCAGGGACCTGAGGCTATGCCCTCCCCCGCCCCCATGGGGTTTGATAGGGGACCTCAGGCCAAGCCACCCCCTCACCAGGTGGGGCTTGACTGGGGACCTCAAAAGGTGTGCTTCCCGTCCTGGTGCTGGGCTAGGGGACCTCAGGCTGCTCCGCCCTGCCCCAGTGCCAGGCTGGGGGACCTCAGGCCATCCCCCCCACCAGGTGGGGCTTGACAGGGGACTTCAGGCCGCACTCCCCACCCCGGCACCAGGCTGGGGAACCTCAGACTGCACCCCATGCCCAGCGGGGCTTGTCAGGGGACCTCAAGGTGCACCCCCAGTGCTGGGTCAGGGGAAGTCAGGCCACACCCCCCACCCAGCGGGGCTTGACAGGGGACTTGAGGCTGCGCCCCCCCGGCTGGTGGGGCTTGATGGGGGACCTCAAGGCACGTCCCCAGCCCTGGTCTGGGCTGGGGGACCTCAGGCCACACCCCCTGTTCTGGCACTGGGCCAGGGGACCTGAGGCTACGCCCCCTGCCTGGTGGGGCTTGACAAGGGTGGGACTGGCTGTGCCTGGATCTAGCCCAATGAGGGCTGGGGGCGGCAGGGTCTGGGTCTCACGAGATTTTGAGGCGCATGTGGGTGGGCAGAGACTTGACTCTGAGTCCCGTGGTGCGCCCCAGACTCTGACAGGAGGAAGGTTTTCATATACATTTTACTAATTTTCTTTCATCTCTGACACTTCTATTATAGAGAAAGGGCAAATAACAATATAAAATTATTTCCTCTAATTAATCCCCTTTTAATGTGCACGAATTTTGTGCACCGGGCCACTAGTCCTATCTAATAAAGAGGGAATATGCTAATTGACCATCACTTCATCACAAAGATGGCTGCACCCACAGCTGAGGCCAAGTTCCCATAAGGAGCCTTAACAAGCAATCAGCAGGGACCTGAGGCTACGCCCTCTCCCACCCCTGTGGGGCTTGACAGGGGACCTCAGGCTGCACCCCCCACCTGGCAGGGCTTGACAGAGGACCTCAAGGTGTGCTTCCCATCCTGGTACTGGGCTAGGGGACCTCAGGCTGCTCCCCCCTGCCCCAGAGCCAGGCTGGGGGACCTCAGGCCACGCCCCCCACCAGGTGGGGCTTGACAAGAGACTTCAAGCTTCACCCCCCACCCTGGCACAAGGCTGGGGGACCTGAGGCTGCACCCCCCTGCTGGTGGGGCTTGACAGGGGACCTGAGGCTGTGCCCTCACCCAGTGCTGGGCTGGGGGACCTGAGACTGCAACCCCCGCCTGTCAGGGCTTGACGGGGACCTCAGGCCATGCCCCCCACCCAGCGGGGCTTGACAGGGGATCTCAGGCCATGTCCCCCACCTGGTGGGGCTTGACATGGGACCTCAAGTCACACCCCCCACCCCCCGGCTCCGGTCAGGGATGGGGGACCTCAGGCCACGCCCCCCACCCTGGTGCTGGGCCAGGGGACCTGAGGCTACATCCCCTGCCTGGCAGGGCTTGACAAGGGTGGGACTGGCCAGGTCTGGATCTAGCCCAATTCGGGGGGAGGGGTGTGGGGGGGCACGGGGGCAGCCAGGTCTGAGTCTCACACGATTTTGAGGCACATGTGGGTGGACGGGGACTTGACTCTGGGTCCTGTGGTGCGCCCCAGACTCCGAAAGGAGGAAAGTTTTCATATACATCTTACTAATTTTCTTTCATCTCTCACACTTCTATTATAGAGAAAGGGTAAATAGCAATATTATTTCCTCTAATTAACCCCCTTTTAATGTGCACGAATTTCGTACACCAGGCCACTAGCTATTTTATAAATGTGAAAGAAGTGGGCTTTTCGTTAAAAGAGGAAACTGGGCTATTTCAGGTGAAGAGCACTGCTGGTGATTCCTCAGGGGACGAGCCTTACTGTAGGAGTAAGCACCCATAACTATCATCCTCCCCACTAACTGATTGCCCTCAACCAGCCGGACTGGTGCAGTTCAGTGGGACAGCATGGCTCATTAAGAAGGCTGAGCAGCAGAGACACAGAGCGGGCACCATGGGGAGGGGTGGGGCCAGCCCACAGGTGGGGCAGGTCCAGAAGAGGAGAACCACTCCCAAGGGCCTTAGACCTCTGAAGGTCCCAAGGGAACAGGGTGAGGTGGCGGCAGGGAGAAGCTAGCAGCCCCAGCCCCAGCCCCGGCTGGGCACGCTCGCTGGGGCCTTGGACACCTTCCATTCCCTGTCTGGCCACCCCATTCCTCTGGCTTGGGTGAGTTACAAAACTTCCCAGTGGTTTTTGATATACTAGCTAGTGTGAGAAATAAAGATCTCCCTTTTCTCGGCTTCTTTAATGTTTTCAGGGGGAAAAAACTCAAAAAAACACAAGACCAAGCCCTAGCCGGTTTAGCTCGGTGGATAGAGCGTCAGCCTGCGTAATGAAGGGTCCCAGGTTCAATTCCGGTCCCCAGTGGGGGGCGTGCGGGAGGCAGCCAATCAATGATTCTCTCTCATCATTGATGTTTCTATTTCTCTCCCCCTCTTCCTTCCTCTCTGAAATCAATATATATATATATATTTTTAAACGCACACACACACACACACACACACACACACACACACACACACACACACCCAAGACCGGGCAAGCAGCTTAGTGGCAAGCACGCCTGGCAGAGGGGGGCGGGGCGGAGGGGAGAAGGTGGGGGCAGAGGCTCCTGGGGCTTTCCCGCTGTGCTGGGAACTTTCTGGAGTTTTCTGGCACGGCAGGCGGAAACTGACTCCTAGCACATGCCTCTACAAACAAACTGGGCCACCCAAGACTCCCTACCCCCAACCCGCCCTCAAACGTAAAGCTGAGTCAGGCTCTACAATTAATTCCCAGAGGATTCTGTGAGTCCTGAGCCAGCGGCCTCCCCAATCCTGTTAGCAGGGAAGGGCAGGCGGAGGTGGGAGAAGCTGGGAGGGGGGAGCTTGTGGGGATTGTCCTGAGTCAAACCTTACCAGGAGGGGAGACCTGGCTGGTCACTAGATACCAGCAGGGTGCCCCTAGTGTGCACGTCTCTGAAAATTCCCTTTTCACTCCCTTCTCTCATGGCTATTTTTAGAGAAGGAAGCCATTGGGCCAATGTGCCAGTATTGGGAGGATTTCAAATAGGGAGTGTAAGGGCGTGTAGGCTCAGTTACTGGTTCTGTGACTACCTGTCTGTATGACCAGACCAAGCCTCAGAACTCCCATCCTATGTGCTCATCTTCGAAAGGAAAAGATTTGGCTGAATGTCCTCTGCCTAGAAGGCTTAAGATGGTCCCTACAATAAACCAGAAGCAATGCCATCGTCCTAGTACTGTTGTGATGTACCCCGAATCTCACAAAGGACGCCTCAAAAAGAGGTCGAATTATGGAGTCATTTATTAAAAGCCGGCGGCATACGAGGGAGCAAAAGCACTCCAGACCTCGCAGCCCCGAACAGCTTGCCACATCTGGCAAAAAAGCATTCTTTACAGAAGCAGAATTTGAGCAACTTAGTTATCTAAAATATCTACGAATCACTGAATCAACAGAAACACATTATCAGGGACCACCTGGGCAATTTTAGAATAATTGTGCTATCTAGATTCTGAGATCACTGAGTCAACCAAAACTCAGTTCTCTGTAGCTGCTGAGACAATTTAGGATCACTATCTGTCCTGGGTCCCAGAAGAATGTGCTTCGATGACCAGTGAGATCACAATCAATGAGATTTCAAACCACCATCAAGGGAGTTTTCAATCATACATAAGTTCAGAAAATCAAAATAACTTTTAAATGAGTACAGAACCCAAAACAGCAAGGTCAAAATATTAAACAGCAATTTTACCCAAGTATGGTTGCTTCCATACTTCAGGACCAGTCCCTAGCCTTGTAAGTGCCTCAATAAGAATGATTGAGAGGTCAGACCTGAGAATAGGGGACCCCCAACAAAGGGAGAAGGCAGCAACTTTTGAACACTATTTCACAGGCACTAAATTAAAGGCCTTATAATCCTATCAATCATATTTTTACCATCCTATGAAACAGATGTTAACTCTATTATAGAGATACTAGAGGCCCAGGGGTCCATGGGCCTGGCCAGTGATCTGGCTGATTGGGACCCTCTCACCCAGTCCCAATTGGGGCCGATCAGGGCCGGCTGGCCAGGGGAGGGACCGTGGGAGGTTGGCTGGCCACAGGAGGTTGGCTGTGGGAGTGCATTGACCACCAGGAGGCAGCTTCTGCATTAAGCGCCTGTCCCCGGTGGTCAGTGCGCATCATAGGGACTGGTCAACCGGTCATAATGGTCGCTTAGGCTTTTATATATAGATAGAGATGTGTAATTTAGTTAACTTCTGAACACTTAATTGCTAAAAAATGAAAAACTTCAACAAGGAAGTAGTGTTCAGATGCAAACTCAGGTCTCCCCCATCCCAGGTTTTTCTCCCCCATGCTGCCAGAAGTCCACAGGGTTTCCAGGTCATTGAAGTTAATTGAAGTCTTTGCCATTTGGTTAAAAATGTTTGACTCTAACCCAGCTGGCTTGGCTCAATGGTTGACCCATGAACCAAGAGGTTACAGTTCAATTCCCAGTCAGGGCACATGCCTGGGTTGCGGGCTTGATCCCCAGTGTGGGGCGTGCAGGAAGCAGCCGGTCAATGATTCTCTCCCATCATTGATGTTTCCGTCTCCCTTCCTCTCTGAAATCAATAAAAATTTTTTAAAAAAATGCTTGGCTCTAGGTTTAATATCAGTTATCGCCTTTGCTTTTTTTCTGGATAAATAGTATCATACCATTTTTTAAACGAATAAAATTGAAGAAAAACGGTAGTTTGAAAAACTATAGGAAAAAGAGAGAGAAGAAAATAAATCTTGTAACTTTGGAGAAAGGCCTCCCTCCCCCACACTTCCTGCAGCAGGCCAGAGCATTCCTGGCACTCCCTCTCCAGTCCCCCGCCCTTAAGAGGACCCCATAGCCCATCTAGCTTGCAGAACCTGAGACTTACTCCTTCCAAACACCAATCCTGATAAAAATCTGTGGACAAAAAAGAGGGCTATGCAATAATTCTGATAAGCTCAGGGGCTGCCCATGGCAGGCCTGACAAACTCAGTGACCAAAAGTAACCACATGGGATGGTCTGATCACAAATTCCTAACTGGGCAGGTCACAGAAGATAGGCATGTCTCAGGCCGATAGCTTCTAGCTTCCTTAAGGGAGCTCCGTCCACTGTTCTTATACATCTAAGATAACATACTTTTGAAATGTCAGAAATTTTCTTTTTTAAAAATATATGTGTATATATATTTAAAAATATATTTATTTTTATTGATTTCAGAGAGGGAGGGAGAGGGAGAGAGAGTTAGAAACATCAATGATGAGAATCACTGATTGGCTGCCTCCTCCACACCCCCCACTGGGAATGGAGCCCGCAACCCAGGCATATGCCCTGACCAGGAATTGAACTGTGGCCTCAACCACTGAGCCACACTGGCTGGGCTGTGACTAGGTTCTTGCCATGGGAAGCATCAGTGTATAAGGAAATACAAAAATTAAAGAGACCCTCTTCTTATCAGGAAATAGAAAACAAATATATCTAGATGTTTAGGTTTCCAGATCAATCCACAGAGATATTTTCAAAAAGTAGTTAAGCTATAGTGCAGTTGACTGTCTGATTCATGGAAAACAGCATTTCTAGTGAATTTTTTCCTGCTATTCCACCAGTAGTAAGAGTCGAGCCCTATCACCATGTTTTCCTGCCAGGCAGTAGAGACAGTGCTGCCTTTTGCTTCCAACCCATAAAGAAGTATTCCAGCCCTCACTTGGCTCAGTGGATAGAACTTTGGCTCTCGGACTGAAGTGTTCTGGGTTTGATTCCGGTTGGAGTCTCAATCCCCAACCAGGGCCATGTGGGAGGCAACCAATTGATGTTTCTCTCACACATGGATGTTTCTCTGTCTCTCCCCCTCCCTTCCACTCTCTCTAAAAAAGGCGTTAATGGGAAAATATCCTCCAGTGAGGATTAACAACAACAAAAACTTAAAAAAAAAAAGTATTCCAAATTGCAGATTTGTAGAGAAGGAAGGAGAGAATCAGACTGCAGCTGATAGCAGCTGATGGTAAGGAAGCTGAGAGGTGGAGGGGTGGGGTGGCTTAAGGGTCTCGATAAGTGTTCATACATTGGGCAGTTAAGATGGAAGTTTGAAGAATTCCCAGATTATATAAAGAAATAGAAAATTCCTTAGGTTTGACTAGACCCGTGGTCGGCAAACTGCGGCTCTCGAGCCACATGCGGCTCTTTGGCCCCTTGAGTGTGACTCTTCCACAAAATACCAAGGCCTGGGCGAGTCTATTTTGAAGAAGTGGCATTAGAAGAAGTTTAAGTTTAAAAAATTTGGCCCTCAAAAGAAATTTCAATCGTTGTACTGTTGATGTTTGGCTCTGTTGACTAAGGAGTTTGTCGACCACTGGACTAGATTAAGGAGGTGATTCATTAGGGAGCTACAGCTAAATGTAAAAAAAGGTTACTACTTGCACACACAAACACACACAGCATCTTTCTTTTTTTGTTGTTAATCCTCACTCAAGGATATTTTTCCCATTTATTTTTTTATTCCTCAAACAGTGAAAGGGAAGGAGGGAAGGAGTCAGGGGAGGGGGTGAGAGAAACATCAACGATTGGTTGCCTCCCCAAGTGCCCTCACCAGCCAGGCATCTGGGGCTCCACTGGCAACCCAGGTATGTGCCCTTGACCAGGAATCAAACCTGAGACCCTTTGGTGCTTGGGCTGACTCCAACCAGTAACCCACACCGGCCAGGGCCACACACACACACACACACACACACATACACACACACACACACACACACACATCTTTCAAGCAACCTTTTGCAACATTACTTTAGATCAGTTTGAGTAAATCATAACTAGCCTGGCGAGTGTGGTTCAGTGGTTAGAGTGTTGACCCAGCACCAGCAGCAGCACCCACCAGTCTGGTTAATTCCTGGCCAAGGGCATGTATCAAATTTAACCAGTTGACATTTCTCTCTCTTTCCCCTGGCCCCCCTCTAATCGCTGAAAAGCAAGGAAAACAATCCTCTGGTGAGGATTAACAACAACAAAAATAGTGAAGTAGGCTTGGCAGGGGGGGCGGGGGCAGGGCGTGACGCTGGAGGGAGTCAATGGGGGGAAAAGGGGAGTATTCATAATACTTTCAACAATAAAGATAAATTAAAAGAGAAAAAAACAGCTGAATGTCCTTGGCTTCCAATAAGAGGTGTTTTGATGGTGTGAGTGTTTGTGTGGGTGTGTGTGTGAAATGTCGATTGAACAAAGTGTTCAAAAGCAAGACTCCTTTCCTTTGTGGACGAAAGGAGCGACAAGCTAACCGGACAAGCTCAGGGGAGGCCTGCGTGGCAGTCTTGCAAACTCAGATATCTAAAATAACCACAAAAGATGGCCTGAAAATTAAATGTTTAACTACAAACAGGTTATAGTGGGTAGTCATGTCCTAGGCCTGATATTTTCCCTGACATAGATCAACTTAGATCTTTACTGAGCCCTTTGTCTTTTTTCCTCTAAGATAACATATCAGTGAGATGTCTGGGTAACTTGTAACTTCCTTTTTACCCCGGACCCCTCAGGGCACAACAAATGGCACCGGCCATTCCCTCATTGTTATTGTTATCAAGTTAATTCTCAACTATTAATTACGTTAAAGTATCCTGTATCCATCTCTGTGAAAGAAGCACATGTCCATCATTTCACTTTTTACCCTATCCCAGAGGTTTCCCCACTTTGCTTTAGCCCACCTCCCTAATCTATCACCAATGAATTTCATGTAACTCCCCTACGTCCCTTTCCTTTGATTGCAATGTATAAATACAGATGTAACCCTCCATTCTCCGGAACATTATCTCAAATCATTGAGGTTCTGCTTCCCGGCATATGTCGACAGTTTGGTTCAAATAAACTCAGAAAAATTCTTTACAGCTTTCAATGGTTTTTTTTTCTCTCTCTCGTTAACACCCCTTTACCCTCTTTTGCCTGCCCCACCCCCCCTATAGCCACATGTCTTGAGCACAGCACAGAAAACATAAGCATGCAAGTGGGAGGGAGCAGTTTTTAAAGAAGGTGTTAACGAGAAAAAAAAAATCATTGAAAGCTGTAAAGAATTTTTCTGAGTTTATTTGAACCAAACTGTCGACATATGCCGGGAAGCAGAACCTCAATGAATTGACATAATGCTCCGGAGAATGGAGGGTTACATCTGTATTTATACATTGCAATCAAAGGAAAAGGATGTAGGGGAGTTACATGAAATTCATTGGTGATAGATTAGGGAGGTGGGCTAAAGCAAAGCGGGGAAACCTCTGGGATAGGGTAAAAAGTGAAATGATGGACATGTGCTTCTTTCACAGAGATGGATACAGGATACTTTAACGTAATTAATAGTTGAGAATTAACTTGATAACAATAACAATGAGGGAATGGCCGGTGCCATTTGTTGTGCCCTGAGGGGTCCGGGGTAAAAAGGAAGTTACAAGTTACCCAGACATCTCACTGATATGTTATCTTAGAGGCAAAAAGGCAAATGGCTCAGTAAAGATGTAAGTTGATCTTCGTCAGGGAAAATATCAGGCCTAGGACATGACTACCCACTATAACCTGTTTGTAGTTAAACATTTAATTTTCAGACCATCTTTTGTGGTTATTTTAGGTCTCTGAGTTTGCAAGACTGCCGCGCAGGCCTCCCCTGAGCTTGTCTGGTTAGCTTGTTGCTCCTTTCGTCCACAGGGGGGATAAATGGTGGCAGAAGGAGACTTGACTTTGGGTGAACACACAATATACAGATGATTATTATAGAATTATACACATGAAACCTACATACTTTTATTAACCAATGTCACCCTCACAAATTCAATTTAAAAAAATACATGTGGGTTTGCCCTGTCAGGGTGGCTCTGTTGGTTGGAGCATCCTCCTGTACATCAAGAGCGAATGCGAGTAAAGACCAGTGGAGTCCAGACAAAATTAAAATTTAGGGAGCCTTTATTGCCGGCCGGCGACTGCTCTCTCTCCACGCAGGGAATCAGATAGCAGCCTGACCCTTTGTGTGGGACCGCTTTTAAGCACATTAACCACATCCTGTTTTTGCAGAACAAGTAACCCACGACAAAACAGTTTTTCCCAAATAATGTCAGGGCCATGCTATTGACGACCATGTTATTTACAGGGTCATCCTGTTCTTCAGAAAGCTGACAGTGTTCTATTTTGCAAGGCTGTTTTGTGAGGTGCAAGGGGGAAGGGACCATGAGACTGTATCTCAAGGCCTGGCCTGGTGTCAGCACTGACAACCCTATCTGGGGCATAGTCCACGGCCTCTCCGGAGTGCTCAAAAATTCCCACTCTCTTAACAGTTTCCAGTTCTGTTCTGATCAGGACACATAAATGGATTTCAGGTTTGATCCCCAGTCGCCAGGAGGCAATCCATTGATGTTTCTCTCTCTCTTTCCCTTCCTCTCTCTCTCTCTCTCTCTCTAAAAATCAATGAAACCATATCCTCGGGTAAGGATTTAACCAAAAAAGACACGTGGCTATAGCAACAAGTCTTTTCAGTGGATTGTGAATCCCTTACTTTTGCTTTATTTACTTTTTAAAATATATTTTATTGGTTTCAGAGAGGAAGGGAGAGGGAGGGAGAGATAGAAACATCAATGATGAGAGAGAATCGTTGACTGGCTGTCTCCTGCATGCCTCCCACTGGGGATCAAGCCTGTAACCCAGGCATGTACCCTTGACTGGAATCGAACCCGGGACCCTTCAGTCCACAAGCCCACACTCTATCCACCGAGCCAAACTAGCTAGGGCCTTACTTTTACTTTATTTAATGTCCCTTACATTTTCATTTCAGGTGCCTAACAAGGGGTTCTGATGCCCAAAAGGATGAACAAGAAAAAAAGGCAAAATAAATTATCAAATGTGACCATCTTTAAAACAGTAGGGAGGGTAATGGGCAGTTAAGTTGGAATGTGGGACAAAATAACCAAGTGGGTGAATTATGTGCACTACAAATAACCTCAAGTTTTAGAGGAGCTGGAACTAGAACCTGGGTCCCCCCAACCCCTCCCACCTTACTGGGTGATTCCCCACCTGTTAGCTTAAAACTGGCCACCTGCCAACCAGCTGTGCCATGATGCTGTTAAATATATATGCATATTTTATTGTTTTCAGAGAGGATGGGCGAGGGAGGGAGAGAGATCAATGATGGAAGAGAATCATTGGTCACCTGCCCCCGCACGCCCCCTCCTGGGGATCCAGCTGGCCCAGGGCATATGTCCTGACTGGGAATTGAACCTTGACCTCCTGGTTCAAGGTTCACAACCACCTGGCCAAGATGTTAAAAGAGAACTAAACATCTCCGCAGACTCTCATCCCTGGCAGACTCACCATTGCATTTATTTTAAAATCGTTGGAGGCCCTACGGGCTGCAGGGACTCTGAGGTTAATCCTGGGCCTACGCCACATGCAGGCTGAAGCAGGAATGGAGAAGGCACAGAGGAGGGACGGGAGAGGCTGGGACACCAGGCCCGGAAGGATGAGTGAGCGAGAGCAGCCCGAAAAGGCCTTAAAGACAAATTCTATAGCAAAACATTTGTTCCTTTAGCTGGAGGGAGACTGGCCCCGGGCAAAGGGAAGGGACTGGGCATGAACAGGGGCACCAGCAGACCCGCCCGGCCTTTCTCCCCCACCCAGCATGTTCCTTCTTCCAGTTTAAGAACTGCCAGTTCTGGGGAGGTGGGTATGGGCTGGGAGAAGGGGGTAAGGGGAGAAAAATCAGATATATCTGTAGTACTATCAACAATAAAAAGTGTATTTAAAATAATAAAATATGAGGGGGGGGGGAAGAGCTGCCTATTTACCTGATTGCTTTTCTTTTGGAAATCTAGATGTCCCCATCCCCAGATATTCCGTGTAAACATGATGTCAAAACGATATTGCATGACCTCTTTTCTCCTTCCCATTTTACAAATAAGCAGGGAAACACCGTGAGGGCCAAGGCCATCCTCCGCAGCCACCGCGGGCTGCGGGGACCCCTGCCCAACGCTCCCGTCCGTCAGAGCCAAGGTCCAATCAGAGTGCCTTTGGCCCACACATACCCCACCCTCTTTAAGAAATTCGGGAAGTTTCCTATCTTAAACCAAACAACCAGTTTGAGCGCCACCGCCCCCTACAACCCCCTGAAGGCCGATCTCAACTGGGCAGCGGGGGGCGGGGGCCCAGGACCCGACTGAGGTGGCGGCGCCAACACCCTCACTTCCAAGCTCCGTCCCTCCTCTTTGGACGCGCCCCTCCCCTAGGACCCAGAAGAGTCTGGAGAGTTCTGGGAGGGAGGCACCCAGGACGCTGATTGGTCAGAGGGAGCCTGGGGGCAGGGCGCGCGGGGAACCCCCTGGAATGTTCCCGACTCGCCGCCCGGCCGAGCCCGGGGATTGGGTGAGCGGAGGCGGGGCGGGGGCGGGGCTCGATGGGGAGTTATAAACCCAGCGCCCGCCGCGGGGCAGCAGCGAGCCAGCCTCGACCTGTTAGCTCCGTGTTCTCCTCGCCGGTGGTCGCGACCCCGCCCTTCGCAGTCCCCGCAGCTCCGAGGACCGGCCTCCGCAGCCCGCGGTCAGTCTCCCGCTTCGGAAGAGACCGAACTTCTCGTTCCCGTCGCCGCTTCCAGGAAAGGCCCGAACGTCAGCGCGCGGCGAGAGAGCAGGGCGCCGGCATGGCTAAAACCACGGCCATCGGCATCGACCTGGGCACCACGTACTCGTGCGTGGGGGTCTTCCAGCACGGCAAGGTGGAGATCATTGCCAACGACCAGGGCAACCGCACCACCCCCAGCTACGTGGCCTTCACCGACACCGAGCGGCTCATCGGGGACGCGGCCAAGAACCAGGTGGCGCTGAATCCGCAGAACACCGTGTTCGACGCCAAGCGGCTGATCGGCCGCAAGTTCGGCGACTCGGTGGTGCAGTCGGACATGAAGCACTGGCCGTTCCAGGTGGTCAGCGACGGAGACAAGCCCAAGGTGCAGGTGAGCTACAAAGGGGAGACCAAGGCGTTCTACCCCGAGGAGATCTCGTCCATGGTGCTGACCAAGATGAAGGAGATCGCCGAGGCGTACCTGGGCTACGCGGTGACCAACGCGGTGATCACCGTGCCGGCCTACTTCAACGACTCGCAGCGCCAGGCCACCAAGGACGCTGGGGTGATCGCGGGCCTGAACGTGCTGAGGATCATCAACGAGCCCACGGCGGCCGCCATCGCCTACGGCCTGGACAGGACGGGCAAGGGGGAGCGCAACGTGCTCATCTTCGACCTGGGTGGGGGCACCTTTGACGTGTCCATCCTGACGATCGACGACGGCATCTTCGAGGTGAAGGCCACGGCCGGGGACACCCACCTGGGAGGGGAGGACTTTGACAACAGGCTGGTGAACCACTTCGTGGAGGAGTTCAAGCGGAAGCACAAGAAGGACATCAGCCAGAACAAGCGAGCCGTGAGGCGGCTGCGCACCGCCTGCGAGAGGGCCAAGAGGACCCTGTCGTCCAGCACGCAGGCCAGCCTGGAGATCGACTCCCTGTTCGAGGGCATCGATTTCTACACGTCCATCACCAGGGCACGGTTCGAGGAGCTGTGCTCAGACCTGTTCCGGGGCACGCTGGAGCCCGTGGAGAAGGCTTTGCGTGACGCCAAGCTGGACAAGGCCCAGATCCACGACCTGGTCCTGGTGGGGGGCTCCACCCGCATCCCCAAGGTACAGAAGCTGCTGCAGGACTTCTTCAATGGGCGCGACCTCAACAAGAGCATCAACCCGGACGAAGCGGTGGCCTACGGGGCAGCAGTGCAGGCAGCCATCCTGATGGGGGACAAGTCTGAGAACGTGCAGGACCTGCTGCTGCTGGACGTGGCGCCCCTGTCGCTGGGGCTGGAGACAGCCGGGGGCGTGATGACTGCCCTGATCAAGCGCAACTCCACCATCCCCACCAAGCAGACACAGATCTTCACCACCTACTCGGACAACCAGCCGGGGGTGCTGATCCAGGTGTTCGAGGGCGAGAGGGCCATGACGAGGGACAACAACCTGCTGGGGCGCTTCGAGCTGAGTGGCATCCCACCGGCCCCCAGGGGCGTGCCCCAGATCGAGGTGACCTTTGACATCGACGCCAATGGCATCCTGAACGTCACAGCCATGGACAAGAGCACCGGCAAGGCCAACAAGATCACCATCACCAATGACAAGGGCCGCCTGAGCAAGGAGGACATCGAGCGCATGGTGCAGGAGGCTGAGAAGTACAAAGCCGAGGACGAGGTCCAGCGCGAGAGGGTGTCTGCCAAGAACGCCCTGGAGTCCTATGCCTTCAACATGAAGAGCGCCGTGGAGGACGAGGGCCTCAAAGGCAAGATCAGCGAGGCTGACAAGAAGAAGGTGCTGGACAAGTGCCAGGAGGTGATCTCCTGGCTGGATTCCAATACGCTGGCGGAAAAGGAGGAGTTTGAGCACAAGAGGAAGGAGCTGGAGCAGGTGTGTAACCCCATCATCAGCGGACTGTACCAGGGGGCGGGTGGCCTGGGAGCTGCTGGCTTTGGGGCTCAGGCCCCCAAAGGGGGTTCTGGCTCTGGCCCCACCATTGAGGAGGTGGATTAGGGGGCCCTACCTTATTTTTTTAAAACTTTTAGTTCAACCTAAAGTTAGGTGAACATGATTAACTTGCTTGTTTGTATTATTTCTTCTTGATATAACCAATGTGTCCTCTAGAATTCTTTGCATGTAATGTAATTTGGTTCTCTAGGGTGTCTTTTTTCTCTTAAATGAATCAACACTGCCCCCCTGTCTTATTTTTTTGGGGGGCGTGGGGACTTTGTAAACAGATAAAAAGTCATGGAATTTTTTTTTTTTAATTTTTAAGTTAAGGATGAGAAATAAAATGTTAATAATTTGTGTCTGTTTTTATTTGGGAGGTTAATGGACTCTTTTGAAATATCTGCATTCCATAGACAGTGAAAGGGACAGTACTTCTGAAGAAAGGTGCACATATTAAAAGCCATGGCTCTGGCTATTTTGTGGGGACTTAATTCTAGGTGGTAAATGACATCGTTATCAGAAAACAAAAATTCTAGGTGACCATTTTGATTGGGGTGGGACTTGTTATAGAGAAAAGTAGGGACGGCAGCAGCAAAAGGGGTTTGGATAGAAGAGGGTGGTGTGGGTTAAAGGCCCAGTTCAGAGGGGTCCTCACTTGCACTTATGTGGGCAGAGCTTTTCAGTGCCCACTTCTGACCTGTGAGTCCTCCAATCTTTAGTTTCTGTTACACAGTAAATACATTTGGGGGTGGGCAAAACAGCAAAAAATGAGGTGCAGGTTCACACTCTGGTTCTGTAAACCCCAGCTGGAGATCAAATGCAATTATTTATCCTCTCAGTGTTGGCTGCCTCCTTTTGTCTTATCTAGATGGCCTCACTTCCACAGTTCTAAGAGCATTTTGAGCAGAAATGTGCTAAAGAGTTCGGGGGCCTGCGGATAAGAGGGATGGGGCTAGGCACTATTCCAGGTTTTTTGAGTCACCCCAGTAACCCTCCCCCCACTACCTTCTACACGTCAGGTATTCTAAAGCTCTTTTTGTAGGTGAGCATGTGGGGGTGTCACTGCAATCACATCCAGGGCAAAATGAGTGCAAGTGATGGTTTGGGGGCCGGGCTGTTTCCAAACTGCCTGGACACTGTTGGCATTGGCTTGTTCATGTCTGGTTCTAAGTATTGTTTTTATCCCTGTTTTAACAATCGGTGCCCTCTTTGTCCTTTTTATGGACAATCTCAAAAGAATAGCAATTTAAAGTAATAGCAAATTTAATGCAGAAAGGAGGAGATAAAAGCTGTTAGAGCCGGTGAGATAGGGAAAATGGGCTTTTCTCCCATCAGCCCTCCCCAGGGGGTTCTTCCTGCCTAGCAGTTAGAGGAGTCCTGAACACTGCCTCTAACCTGAGAGAATCCCAGCCTGCTTCCTGCCAAAAACAGTCTGGAAATACCTACTCCAAAATCAAACAAAATGAAAATTCCATGTTATCTCTTTCAATAAATTATCCTCTTGGGAAATCAAACATCTTAGAAATGACAACATTCAGGAAGCCCTTCTCAAAAGCTTGTAAAGGAAAGGAGTATAAGAGTTCTTTTGGTAACTGGGACAATTCTCAAAGGCCTGTTTTATTCACAGATAGGTAAAGTATAATATAGCCTATGATAATAGAATATACTAAGTGCAATATAGGGAATATATCTCTTAGCTTCAAGCCATTCAAGCTCTGGTTCTTTAACCTAGTGGTATTAAAATCATCTGGGCCTGGCCAGTGTGGACCAGTGGTTGAGCATCGACCTATGAACCAGGAAGTCACAGTTCAATTCTGGTCAAGGGCACATGCCTGTGTTGCAGGCTAGATCCCCAGTGTGGGGCATTTAGGAGGCAGTCAATTGATTCTCATTATAGATGTTTCTCTGTCTCTCTTCCTCTCCCTTCCTCTCTGAAATCAATAAAAATATATTTTTAGAGGGAATAGGGAAACAATGAGGGAGAAAAAGGAGGGAACCTCATGTACTTCATGTGAGGTTTGAGCTCTGGAGTTCCTATAGTAACCAATCCAAGGGGGATAGTGAGCAATCAGAGGGAATATCAAAGCACAAAGATCTGCAGCCTTTATAAACCATAGAGAAAAGGGACTCAATGGTACTCTTCCCCTCCCCACGTGGGGTTCTGTGCTTGTTTCTCAATAAATTTCCACGTTTTGCTATACCAAAAAAAAATTATATATATATATATATAAAATAATTCGGGAAGGCTAGAAAAAACTTATACCCCTGGCTGGTGTTACTCGATGGTTAGAGTGCCAGCCTGTGCACCAAAGGGTCTTGGGTTCAATTCCTGGTCGAGGGGAAGTACCTGGGTTGCAGGTTCAATCCCCAGCCCTATCAGAGTGAGTTTGGGAGGCAACCAATCAGGTGTTTCTGATGTTTCTCTCTCACATAAATGTTTTTCTCTCTGTCCCTTCCACTCTCTCTAAAAATTAATGGGAAAAATATCCTCGGATGAGGATTAACGACAACAAAACAAAAAAATATATATGCCAGGCCTTCTCTCAAGTCGATTCTGAATCTCTGGGGGAGGGCTAAGTAAGGCATTCTATAGAGTTCAAGTTGCTCAGGTGTTTCTAATGTGCAACCAAAGTTGAGAAAACCCTGCACCAGAGGCTACTCTGGAGTGTATTTTGAGAGAAGTGGGGAGCAGGAAGGCGTCTGTGCTTCCAGGAGCCCCAGTTGGTAGTAGGGCTCATTGCTGTCAGTGGAGCCTGAAGGCTGGAAAGGCCTTAAAAGTGTTGAGCCACTGGCAGCAGCAGCAATGAGGGGTTAGGGAAAGCTCTAGTAACAATGTGATAGAGCAGAAAAGGGAATTCCTGAGGCTAGGCCAGTTTAAGTTCATGTCTCCCTCATCAGGGAAGTGAATATAAGCCGTTGTCTACTTGTATACATAACACATCTTGAAATTTCAAGCAAAATCACTTTGCAACATCAGCCACAGGTGGAAATCTAGTGAATATCACAGGATTCTTAGATTTTTTTTTTTTAGAGGGAGGAAGGGAGAGGGATAGAGAGATAGAAACATAGATGAGAGAAATTATTGATTGGCTGCCTCCTGCACATCCCCTCTGGGGATAGAGCCAACCACTGAGTCCCACTGGATGGCTGGAAGAGATTTTTTGATGGAAGCCTGAAACCTTGGGGGAAGGTAGGGCAGATAATTGCAGAAGAAAGTGAAGGATATTTCCTGCACCCACAATTGCATTCTTCCAAGTTTTACTATATGCTCACTGTGCCTAAATTATGTGTCTCAAAAAGGAGACTGATTTTGTATGCTTCGGAAGCCTCAAGTCACCTTGTTATATGTGGCTTTTGCTCAAAATGTTAGCGGACAGGCCCTGGCTAGGTGGCTCAGTTGGTTAGAGCATCATTCCGGTAAGCCAGGTTTCAGGTTTCATGCCCAGTCAGGGCACATGCAAGAATCAACCAATGAATGCATAACTAGGTGGAACAACAAGTTGATGTTTCTCTCTCAAATCAATTTTTAAAAAATATTACCAGGAGAAACCAAGATGGCGGCATAGGTAAACACCTAAACTGCTGCTTCACACAACAATTTCAAAACTACAACTAAGAGACAAAACGTCTATCACCCAGAACCACGGGAAAGCTGGCTGAGTGGAAGTTATACAACTAGAAGGAAAGAGAAAAGAGCATTGAGACGTGCACAAGTGCTGAAAAGCTGAGGTACTGAGGCGCGTGAATCGGGCTGGCTGCGGGCAACTGGGAGCACTGCTTTTTTCAACCCAAAGGGAGACAGGCTCCCGATTACTCTGAATTCCAGTTTCTGGGGAGACGCTGGGGACCCAAACTCCTGCGGGGAGAAGCTGGACTGTCTGCCATCGGGTCGGAAGGGGAAGGTGACTTTCTTGCAGAGGTGTGCCCAGCAATCATTGTTTACTGCACTGGGGCGTGGGATGTGGGGACTTGGAAACTGGCAGCCATCGCTGTTTGCCACACCCTAGCCTAGTGACTCCCTGAGACCCTGCCCCGCACAATCTACAAATCCACCCAAGCTCCTCCTAGTGGCTTTTGCATATAAATAAGCCCTATCGAAGCTTAACCTAACAAACTGCAGGTCTGGTCAGACAGCTCCAAAACCTCCAAACCCCAAGCAAAGAGGAGAAAACAGTAGTTCTCGCTGTAGCTCCTGCTGGGTGGCCTCAGACAGTAGCTGACCTGCACCCCATTGGAGATCCAGAAGCTAGTGTATCTAGTGGTCAGTGTGAGAGGACACCAGATTTCAACTACTCACATCCATACGTGACACATTCAAGAGGCAGACTCAGTGAGCACCAAAGCCCCACTGAAGCAAGTCCTGCCCCATAAGCGTGTCTTCAGCACAGCAGTTCTTCCATTATAGACACAGCAGGTCCTCACAGCCAATTGGCCTGGAGGTCAATTCCTCCCAGCAACACCAGCAACAATTAAGACTTAACTACAACAAGGCTGTACACACAGTCCACAAAGGGGTGCACCAAGAGTGTCCACCTCAGGTAACTGGGGAGGCCGACCCACTGAGCCATATAGGAAACCTAGCACGCAAAGCTACCCTACCAACTCAGGGAAGCAGTGAAAATGAGGAGACAAAGAAACAGATCACAAACGAAAGAAATGGAGGAAAACAAATGACTGGATATAGAGTTAAAAACCACGGTTATAAGGTTTTTCAAGAATTTCCTAGAAAAGGCCGATAAATTTAACGAGACCCTTGAGGATATGATAAAGGACCAACTAGAAATTAAACATACACTGACTGAAATAAAAAATATTATACAGAGACCCAACAGCAGACTAGAGGAATGCAAGAATCAAGTCAAAGATTTGAAATACAAAGAAGCAAAAAACACTCAACCGGAAAAGCAAAAAGCAAAAAAAAAAAAAAAAAAAAAATCCAAAAAGTTGAAGATAGTGTAAGAAGCCTCTGGGACAACTTCAAGTGTACCAACATCAGAATTATGGGGGTGCCAGAAGAAGGGAGAGAGCAAGATACTGAAAACCTATTTGAAGAAATAATGACAGAAAATTTCCCCCACCTGGTGAAAGAAATAGACTTACAAGTCCAGGAAGTGCACAGAACCCCAAACAAAAGGAATCCAAAGAGGACCACACCAAGACACATCATAATTAAAATGCCAAGAGCAAAAGACAAAGAGAATATTAAAAGCAGCAAGAGAAAAACAGTTAATTACCTACAAGGGAGCAACCATACGACTGTCAGCTGATTTCTCAACAGAAACTATGCAGGCCAGACGGGAGTGGAAAGAAATATTCAAAGTGATGAATAGCAAGAACCTACAACCAAGATTACTCTGCCCAGAAAAGCTATCATTCAGAACTGAAGGTCAGATAAAGAGCTTTACAGACAAGGAAAAGCTAAAAGAGTTCATCAACACCAAACCAGTATTATATGAAATGCTGAAAGGTATTCTTTAAGAAGAGGAAGAAGAAGAAAAAAGGTAAAGATAAAAATTATGAACAACAAATACATGTCTATCAACAAGTGAACCTAAAAATCAAGTGAATTAAAACACCGAGGAACAGAATAAACTGGTGAATATAATAGAATCAGGGGAATAGAATGGGAGTGGACTGATAATTCTCAGGGGGAAAGGGGTGTGGAGGGTACGGGAAGAGACTGGACAAAAATCATACACCTATGGATGAGGACAGTGCGGGGGAGGTAAGGGCAGAGGGTGGGGTGGGAACCAGGTGGAGGAGAGCTGTGGGGGGGAAAAGGAGAAACAATTGTAATAATCCGAACAATAAAGATTTATTAAAAAATAAATTAATTTTAAAAATATTTAAAAAAATATTACCAGAAGGTGTCTGGGCCCAGGGTGGTTCTGCCTAGAGCCCACTGTTAGTGTGTGGAGTCTTGATTTCTTGTAGGTAAAATTTCACATGAGTCCAGCTGGGGACTGTGAAACAAAGGAAGGCCTTTAGAAAAAATAATAGGAGTGAGAAAGTCAGAGAAAAGGGGGCCTTTGAAGACAGGTTCAGGAGGTTAGCCTGGGACGAGCTGCCTCTGCCCATTGCTCGCTGGTAGCAAGTCTTGTGGTTTCCTTTAGAGTTTAGGAGAAAAACAGCAAAGATACAAGTCATGGGCATGCTCTAGCGAGAGCATAGTGGATCCTTTGTCTTGAGGCTTTTTATCTTTCTTTGAGTGGCAGGAATTCTAGGGGAGATCTCAGGCGATGGTCTCAACAGAATATTCATTAGCTTTTTAAGTTTGTCCTAAATATGTTGATTTGTCAAAATGTGTGTAGAGAGGGGCCAGTGTTACTTTCTGATTAGTTTCATTTTTTACTAGAGGCCCAGTGCACAGATTTGTGCACCAGTGGGGTCCCTCAGCATGGCCTGCGGGGATTGAGTCAAAACCGACTGTCCAATGCCACCTGCCGCTTCTGCCTGCCACTCCTGCTCATCCTGGCCCCACTGCACCTGCCACTGCCACTGCTCAGTAGGCTTGCTGCTGCTCTGCTGTGCTCTCTGGGGTGTGGTGGCCAGGATGCGGTGGCCAGCCATGAGCTCTGTGTCTGGTGTCTGTCGGTCAACTGAGCGGTGGTCCTGCTGTGGGAGTGCACTGACCCCCAGGGGCAGCTCCTCCATTGAGCATCTGCCCCCTGGTGGTCAGTGTGCATCATAGTGACCAAACAGTTGCTTAGGCTTTTATATATATAATTATTTTTTAAATAATTTTTTAGTTTTTTGATTTCAGAGAGGAAGGGAGAGGGAGAGAGAGATAGAAACATCAATGATAAGAGAGAATCATTGAATGGCTGCCTCCTGCATGCCCCATACTGGGGATCAAGCCCGAAACCTGGGCATGTGCCCTTGACCAGAATCAAAACGGGGATTCTTCAGTCCGCAGGCTGACACTCTGTCAACTGAGCCAAACCTGCTAGGGCAGTAAAGACATATTTTAAAAAATTGTTTGGCTTTGTCTAATTATTTTATCTCAGTTTCCCTTATTCCACTTGTCAAGGAATTTCCCTAGCTTCTTACTATTCTGCCTTAAAAAGATGTCAACACACATCACCAAAAAACACTTGAATTTATAAATGAGGGGGTATAGAAGGTCTGAGTAGGTGGGATACAAGTCTATGGATTAAGGGGCAAGAGCGAATGACTAGGGAAGATTTCTGAGAGCAAAGATTGGTGGGAGAATAGTGCCTGGCTGTTGCCACCCACCCCAACTGGTTTGCTTCCCACGCTACTTACATACGGTGCTGTTCAGAGCCTCCTGAACTCCTCCACTGTTTTTGGCTAACTCCCATGCTCAGAGTGGGACATGGAAAAGGAGGGCTGGGGAGGAGTTGTTTCCTGGAAAAAGTTCTGGAGGTCGGTTACACCACAATGTGAATATACTTAACACTACTGAAGCGGACACTTAAAAAAGGTTAGAATGGTTTTTAAAAAGATCGAATTTTGTGTTTTATTTTTTGTTAATCCTCACGCGAGGATACTTTCCCATTGATTTTGAGAGAGCGGAAGGGAGAGGCGTTAGGTCCATGCCAACAGGAGCCAGGCCAAGAGACACGAGTTTGTATTGCTTCCCCTCCCCGCCGCGGAGCCGTGTGGGGTCAACCCGAGGGGGTGGTTGTGTTCTCTGATACAGGGGCTGGGTCAGGGCTGCCCCAGCAGCCGGGAGCTGCCTGAACCTTGGAAGAGAAAGGGATGTCTGGTGGGCGCACAGCTCAGGCAGAGGGGGGCACCCCAGTCAGCTGGGGAGTGTATCTGATCTGCAGGTGCAGGCTGTTTGCTCCAAGCTATGGGAAAAAACTTAAAACAATATATTTCAGAAAACATGTCCAAGCAGGAGAGGCCAGGGATTGTGCATCCTCACAAGGGGGGAAGGGGGCAGACAGAGAAACATCACATAGCCTCCCCCACAAGCCCGGACCAGGTTGGAGCCTACACCGCTCTGGACCCGAATCCAACCCGGACCTTCGGTGCGTGATAGGTCCTCCCTCCCCCCAACTGGTGGGCGGAGTTATGACATTACTGGTGTCTGCCAGGAGACATTGAACCACCAATCAGTGCGTGCTGAGTGCCCTGGGGCCCACCCCTTCTTGGTCAGCCCTGGGCCCAACCCCTTCCTGGTCCTTCCCTTAAAAGGACTCTCCTCCCGTACACCTGTTACTGTCTCCTTCTTCTGTGCTGTAGGGGGCAGTCCAGTTGGGTTCCTCCTTCTTCTCCTCCCCTCCCCGTTTTTCTGGTTTCTCTACCTCCTCCGTAAGGAATCTCGCTTGTTACTGCAGAATAAACCTCTTTAATATGTCTTGCTCTCCGACTTTCCTGCGCTTTGAACCTTACAGTGCCGCAGGCTTACACCTACAGACCGGCCAGGGCTCGAATTATGTATTTTAAATATGTGCAGTTTATTACAACCAATTATGCCAGAAAAGTTTAAAGAAGAAAAAGACATGACAGTAATGTGCCTGACAGGTCTGTGGGCTCCAGTGGGGCTGCTAATTCAGAATTTGCTGCTCTTAGCGTGAGCGGACCCCAAACTGGGCCTGGTGAGGACGAGGAGGCCCCCGCAGCCCCGGCCCCCAGTGGAGCGCTCGCGGCGCGCGCCACGTGCGGCGCGGGCTGCCTCCCGCCTGGCCAGTCAGGGCATCTGTTTTTTGCTTTTCCAAAAATTCACAAAATATCTCTGAATATTTGCCCGGGAGAGTGTGAAACGTTCACTGATGGCCTCTCTCACTTTATTTTATTCTTGTTTGTATGAAAAATGGGGAAATGTCGCAGGTGGAAGCAGGCATCTAAGAGGACAGCTACGGCCGCCAGGCCCCGGCCTCACGCCGCCATAAGTAGCCAGGACCCGGCACCGTGGGTCTTTGTCTGGGGAGGTGCTTCATGGAGTCTGGCCTTAATTGCAGTGCCAACCTGCCCACAAAGGAGGGGATGTTGGCAGTGCGGCGCCCCGGCCATCTGTGCACGGCTCCCCGGCAGGTACTACGGGGCCCTGCTGGGGAGGGGACCGCAGTCTCGGGCTGAGCAGGATGAATCGCCATTACAGACTAGAGTTTCTGATGTCCGCGTGACGCCACTGCTTGGAACTGACCCAGTCCGGGGCATGGGGGACTCGGCTAGAGTCGTCCCGGCCTTCGCCGCCTCATTGGTTTCTTTGTAGGCCCCGGATTCCCGCAGGCGGGTCTACCGCGCCTTGAGGGTAAGTGGGTGTGCGAGACGGAATGGCTGCGGTCGCCCGGGGTAGGACGGGGATGATGACTCCAGGTGACTCTGAGTGTCTCTCTGATGCCATCACCGCAGCGCGCTGACCACCTCCCCCCAGGGCTGGATCCCTAGTACCTGGGGAGAAGTTGGTGGCCAGCAACCCTTATTACCCACTTATTCCTGTGTTTCATTTCTCCATTAGGGGCTTAAGGTGTCCACCGCTGTCATCCTTGAGGAAAGGTGAGAGGTAGGTGTGAGAGCCCTCTAGCTTCTGCTCAGAGACCGTCCTATTGCATGGGGCTCTAGGGAGCCTGCTGCTTTCTGGTGAACAAATGCAACCATGTATACATTTCATTTCATTTGATGATTTTTTTCCAAGGGACACTTTTTGGTTTACATTTCTTTTGTGATGATTGCTTTTGAGAAATCTGTAACTCCCTATATTTGTTTCTCCACCACTTTTCCTACTCTGAAGTCCCCTACATTCTGTGCAGTTTAATGTTATTTCCCCCTACTTTCCTTTTCCATCCCTGTGTCTTTGAATGTACTAGATCCCTTCCCAGAATGGCTTTACCTGATCCAGGTCTCCCTAAATTGGGAATGATGATTTCACAGACTAGAGTCTCTGACACTGGTTCTGAAGTGAAAAATTAAGTTCTGACTCCTTTGGGGAACTCTGGATATTTGGGTCTCTGAGAAGAGCCAATGGGTGGGTCCTACCTCTGTCCTCACTGGCTGCCCTGTTTTCATCTTTCTAGCATGCGTTCTGGAAGCCCAGCCAGGGCAGTGCCCTTTCAGAGATCCACCACTGACCTGGTGGACTGAGCCTGCGTTACTCCTGTTGGAGGGCTCAGATGGCTGGGGTGCCTAGGTAATGCATGGTTTCTGCCACTTCAGGCTATGACAAGAGCCAGGGTCCTTCTCTCTGGCTACTATGGTGAGTCTGCTGGTTTTTCTTGCAACCCCAGAGTGGTAGTGATGACCTGGTTGGACTAGAGTCTCTGAGCATTTCTCTGAGGATCTTGGAAACCATCTGATCCACTCATACCATCTCCCTTTTCCACCCTGTGGCAGCTTCCCTGTCTGCCCAGCTTGATGTTTTTGATGGCAGTTGCCTGTATGCTTCTAATATATGCTTTTTTAATGAAATTTCAGGGTTTTGCTTACTCAAAGGATGCTATCTGGTGTTGGGCAGATCCTAGGAACTCTTCCCTGCATTAGCCAGTGTGAGCAGCTGTCAACTTGCCGGAGGAAAATACTGCCTAGAAATTTGGGAACAAATATCAGTAGCTTTCACTTCTTTAAACAGGTACATGGCTTTATCAAAAGTATTCCAATAAAACATATTAAAGCAAATGAAGTGGATTCTTTGGTCTCGGTGATGGTTCGAAAAAGATTTCAGGATGTGAAAGGTAGTAACTACCAGTGAAGCAGTATTACAGTTGACATCTAGCTCTACCTTTTTATAGGTATGTATGTACAAAAACTAAAACCAGATTGTGCCATACGTTAAAATTGATGTTAAGGATTTCTAGATTGGCCACCATCGAATTCTAATGTACTATTAACAAGCACTTGGGATTTTTATGATAATACTGACAGGTGCCTAATTTGCCTTTTGCCAAGTTGGTTAAAACAGGTTGTCTAGATGTATTTTAAAAGAATATACTGGCCCTAGCTCAGTTGGCTCTGGATACAGCATCAGCCTGGGGACTGAAGGGTTCCAGGTTCGAGTCTGATCAAGGGCACATGTCTTGGTTGTGGGCTTGATCCCAGTAGGGGGCGTGCAGGAGGCAGCTGATCAATGATTCTCATCATTGATGTTTCTATCTCTCCCTCCCTTTCTCTGAAAAAAAAAAAAGAAGAATATACTGGTGGTTGCAGGGCATGGGGAGTTTAATAGGTTATAGTTTTACAGCATTAATAAAATTATGGAGAGGGTTGGTAGTGATGGGGTGGTCATTACTCTAGGGCAGTGGTTGGAAAACTCATTAGTCAACAGAGCCAAATATCAACAGCACAACGATTGAAATTTCTTTTGAGAACCAAATTTTTTAAACTTAAACTTCTTCTAACGCCACTTCTTCAAAATAGACTCCCCCAGGCCGTGGTATTTTGTGGAAGAGCCACACTCAAGGGGCCAAAGAGCTGCCGCATGTGGCTCGCGAGCCTCAGTTTGCCGACCACGGCTCTAGGTGGTAATTTTTTCTTTTAACCCTCAGAGGAGTTATCTTTTTTTTTTTACAGAGAGAAAGGGAGAAGGATAGTTAGAAACATCCATGAGAAACATTAATCAGCTGCCTCCTGCACACCCCCTACTGGGGATGTGCCCGCAACCAAGGTACATGCCCTTGACCAGAATCGAACTCGGGACCCTTCAGGCCGCAGGCCGACGCTCTATCCACTGAGCCAAACTGGTTAGGGCAGAGGAGTTATCTTAACATGATTTTTAGAGAAGACTAGAAGGGAGGGGGGAAAGAAGAAACATCGATTTGTACCTTCCTCAGACAACCTGGGTGGGGATCCTGAACCCGGGTAATTGCCTTTGATCTGGAATTGAACCCAGGACCCCCTGGTGTGCAGGCCGATGTTCTAACCACTGCAGCACTGGTCAGGGATCCAGGTGATAATTTAAAAATATATATTGATTTCAGAGAAGGAGAGAGACACATCAATGATCTCTCATCATTGATTGGCTGCCTCCTGCATGCCCCCCTACTAGGGATCTAGCCCACAGCCTGGGCATGTGCCCAACGCTCAACCACTGAGCCCCGATGGCTGGGCTTGACTCCAGTTTCAAAAATTCTTATCTGAACATTTCTAGATTGGTCCCCACCACTTAAACTGACCAAAGATCTTTTCTATCCTTTATTTTTCTTAATCACTTTTGCTAGTTTTTCTTGAAATTGCCCTTTTACTCCTAGAGGGCAAGGTCACCTACGCCCAGAGATAGGAAGTACCAGGATTCAAATTCCATTGTCACCCGTTTACCCAACCCAGCTTCTGAGCATCAGTTTTTCTTTTTCTCCCAATCAGAGGAAACCATCAGCTGAATTGTGGCTTTATCATTCCTTACCTGACTTGAAAAGATTTTGTATTGATTTTTTTAGAGGAAGGGAGAAAGAAACATCTACCATATATGAGTGAAACATTGGGTTGGTTGCCTCCTGCATGCCCCCTACTAGAGATGGAGCCTGCAACCCAGGCTTGTGCCCTGACCAGACTGGCAATTCTAAGTCCATTTTTCTTTTTTATTTTGTTGGTTAATCCTCACCTGATGATATTTTTCCATTGGATTTTAGAGAGTGGAAGGGAGAGAGAGACACATCGATTGGTTACCTCCTGCATGCACCCAACCAGGGCTGGGGAACCTGCAACCAAGATTGCCTTGTTCAGAACCTAACCTGGGACCCTTCGGTCTATAGGCCGATGATCTATCCACTGAGCCAAACCGGCTCAGGCTCATAAGCACTTTCAGGGTGACTATCACATAGGAAGTATAGTTAAGATTCTAGTATAAGACTAAACACTTGACTGTAATTTTGGCTAAATTTACTTAGCTGCTCACAGTTTCCTCATTTGTAAATGGATAAAACAGTACCTACCCTTACAGAGTTGTTAAAGATACATAAATAAATGCACTTAAAACAGTGCCTGGCACACAGCAAATCCTATTTAGGTTGTGAGCCACAGTCATATTTCAAGTAGCTTGTTAACACACAGCTTAGTTGGCATCTTAGCCTTCACTAGCCCCTGGCTAGCATCTCTTAGATGCCCACTTCTTGTCCCTAGGCTCTGTTGGTTTCCTTGCCCTAATTTCTTCGAGTTGATTTGAGAAGATCTCCACCCCAAGACCCTCTTTCTCCACCAGGTTCTATGAGTGGAACAACTTCAGAAGTAACCAGTCTCCCTCCACCCCACAGAGCAGATCTCCCCTAGCTCTCCTGGTATAGTTACTCTGAGCAGAGACTGGCCTAGCTCAGCCACCCAGACAGCAAACCTTCTGGGGTCTGGCCGCCTTTTTGATCCCAGGAATACTCACCAGTGCCCACCCCTCCAGACACCTCCACCCTGCCAGTTGCTCCCGGCTAGAACCCTGGGAGTCTGCTGGACTTGCATACTGGATCCAATTTATTAGCAAGTCATGCTGGCACTGCCTTGAAAACACCCATATTAGACCGCTTCTCAGACCTCCTGCTACTCTGCTGGGAGCCACCATGGACTCACCTAGACAGCCCACCTACATGACCCCAACAGCTCCTCACGGGCTGGCTGCCCCCCCGGGACCCATGGCGGTCTATCTACACAACAGCCAGAGGGGTTCTTCCAAATCATGACGGGTCTTGTGCCCAAAATCCTAGTGAAAGCCAGTCTTTACAGGGACCATCCACCAAGGGCCCCTAGTCTAGCTCTGTTACCTCTGCCTTCATCTCTCCACTGAGCATAGAGCTGGGAGCTGGTGGCTGCTCCTGTCTGCGTCCAGGGAGCAGTCTTCCTGCAGCTAGGGTCAGCCTTGGTCTGTGGGGCAGATCCAAACTCGCCAAGGAAGTTTGTGAATGTCATTTACTAGGTGTATTGATTAATGCGGATTTTGTAATAAAAGAAAACACGATAATTCCAAGAGAAACATCAAAAGTGCTTTATTCAAGTAATGTCCATCGCTAGCTACACATTTCCCCATCTTTCAGGTAATTTGTGGATACTGTCCCAATAGAACTTTTCTTGTTTTGAGGCAAACCATTCAGAGACCCCATTTTCCACTTCGTATGTGTTTAAGTGCTGCTCAGAAAGTGCGTGTGCCATCGATTGGAACAAGTGGTAATCTGAAGGAGCAAGGTCTGGTGAATATAGCGGTGGGTTAATACTTCCCAGGCAAGATCTTTTAACGTGTCTTTAACTGGTTTTGAAGTGTGTGATGGTGCGTCATGAAGCAAAATTACTTTGCCGTGTCTTCTGGCACATTCTTGTCATTTCACAATCAAAGCGTGGTTCAAATTGATTATTTGTTGTCGGTAGCAATCAGTATGAACGGTTTCACCTGTTTTAGAAGCTCATAATACACCACACCTTCCTGATCCCACCAAATGCAGAGCATTGTCTTCTTTCCGAAGCAATTTGGCCTTGCAGTCGATGCTGATGGTTGACCTGGATCAACCCATGATTTTGTGCGTTTGGGATTCTCAAAATAAATCCACTTTTCATCGCCAGTCACAATTGGATGCAAAAGAGACTTTCTTTTGTGCCGTTGAAGCAACATTTTACTGATGACTTTTCGGTTTTCCATTTGTCTTTCATTCAGTTGATGTGGCACCCACTTTCCTTCCTTTAAAATCTTTT
This sequence comes from Corynorhinus townsendii, assembly GCA_026230045.1. Classification (NCBI taxonomy): domain Eukaryota; kingdom Metazoa; phylum Chordata; class Mammalia; order Chiroptera; family Vespertilionidae; genus Corynorhinus; species Corynorhinus townsendii. Next base: position 98,240,005 of record JAPDVU010000004.1, on the reverse strand, counting down.
CCATTGCTTGTAAACGATTGGAAATAGTTTGCTGAGCAACGTTAAATCTTTCTGCAAGTTGTTTTTGAGTTTGACACGCATTTTCATCCAATAATGCTTGTAATTGTTGGTCTTCAAACTTTTTTGGTTGACCTGGACGTTCGTCTTTCACATCAAAATCATCACATTTAAAATGTTTAAACCAGCATTCTCAAGTATCTTGAGATGGAACATGTTCACCATAAGCTTCCTGAAGTATACGATAACTTTTTCTTCAAAATAAAGTAATGAATTAAAACTTTCCACAAATTGTCTTTTTTTGACACAAAATTCAACATTTTTAAGCGTAAAAATATCTATGATGTCAACACCTTTAGCAAATTTGACATATGAAGTTTTGAAGCTTGCTGTCAATACAACAAAACAGCATACATATGAAATCGCATATATATCAACATATGTGTAACTCCAGCTATTGAAAAAATCCGCATTACTAACCAGTACACCTAGTAGATTGTGAAGAAATCCTGGAGGCGAGAAATAAACTGACCAACTGTTTTGGATATTGCTTGTGGGAATGTGATTTTATATAAGCCCTTTGGAAAATCATTTGGCAATATCTTAAATATGAGACAAAGTTTTTAAAAATCCAGTGTTTCCACTTCTGATAATACACCCTAAGCAGACTCACATGCATATACAGGGTTAATGTACACAAAGCCCTCACTAGCAGAAGAAAAGGAAGCTACTCAGACATTCTGCAGCAGGAAAATGGATAGCACGTCTCTTCATACAATACACCTCAGCAATGAAGTGCCCCTGCGGCAGTGGTGTGACCAACACCAGCACGGGTTAGTCTTGATGGGGAGAGAAGGGCAGCCCACAGAAGGATACATAAGTATGTAATGTTTAAAACATTTACAACGGAATAGTATATTAGAGAAGTATAGTAAAGGCAGAAACACATGTAGTGGTTACCTGGGCTGTGACACAGTAAGGGGGTGGGTAGGGAGACTTGATGCAGGCACGGAGGTGTACTTGGAACTCCATGGGAGCTCATGACAATATTGTTCATATTTTTGTGTCTGAACTATTCAATATTTTTATTTTAGAGACATTGATTTGTTCTACTTATTTATGCATTCATAGGTTGATTTTTAAAATGTATATTTTTATTGATTTTAAGGGAGAGAGAAACATTGATGTGAGAGTGAAACATTGATAGGCTGCCTCTTGCCCGCCCCCTGCCGGGGATCCAGCCACAACTCTGGCAAGTACTGCCCTGCTAGGGAATCAAACCAGCAACCATTTAGTGCTGAGAGGGATGCCCAACTAACAGCCATTCTTGGCTGGTGATTGCCTTGGCCAGTTATATATACTAATATATTTCAGAGCGGGAGAGGGAGAGGGAGAAACATCAGTGATGAGAGAGAATCATTGACTGGCTTGCACCCCACCCCCTCCCAACTAGGGATCAAGCCCCAAACCCTGGCAAGTGCCCTGATGGGGAATCTAACCATGACCTCCTAGGTCATAGGTCCACTCTCAACCACTGAGCCATGCCAACCAGGCCATTGGTTGATTCTTGTATGTGCCCTGACGAGGGATCAAACCCACAACCTTAGCATATTGGGACAATCGATTCTCTAACCAACTGAACTACCCAGCCAGGGCTGAACTATTTTTTTTAAATGTTTTTATTGATTTCAGAGAGAGAGAAAATCAGTGATGAGAGAGAATCATTGATCGGCTGCCTCTTGCACACCCCCTATTGGGAATTGAGCCTGCAACCTGGGCATGTGCCCTGGCTTGGAATCAAACCATTCCCTCCTGGTTCATAGGTCGATGCTCAACCACTGAGCCACACCAGCCAAGCTGAACTATTTCTTAATAATTTAAAAACATGATTGGGAACCTGTGAATCTCAAACGGCTGAACAAAGCCCAACGCTAAGCCACCCCACAGGGACACTGCCTGGCTCCAGAGCTGGGGCTCCCTTGGAAGACAACTGTTTCCAAGGGGAGCCAGAATAAAAAGCATGGGCTCATTCAGGCCCACAGGGACAAGTCAGCAGGCACAGTAACAGGTGATAAAAACCTCAGAGAACAGAACTCTCGAAGGCTGAAGATAGTCTGATATAAAGGGAAGAATTTAATCCATTGTGTGGGAACAGACCATTATAAAAAGGCAGATTTGAAAAAGAAGCAAGTAAAGCAAACAAATTGTAGAATTGAAATAAATACGTAACACATTAAATATGTTAAATAACAGACAAGCATAAAGAAGTAGTGCATTAGAAAACATCATTATGTGGAGTAGAGAAAACATGAATAATATGGAAAGGGAGTTAATGAGGGGTGGGATGGGATGCTCTGGCCTTCAGCATTTTTTGTGTAGAGCTGCCCTCACCTGCTTTGGTACAGTGGCACCATCTTTAGCTCTGCCCAGTGGCATATGTGGGCATCTGGCATTGAGCAGCTCAGGGATATCTGTTAGTCTATTTTTAAATATATATATATATATTTGTTGATTTCAGAGAGGAAGGGAGAGGGAGAGAGAGAGAAACATCAATGATGGAGAGAGAATCATTGATCGGCTGCCTCCTGCACACCTCCTACTGGGGAACAAGCCCGCAACCCAGGTATGTGCCCTTGACTGGAATTGAACCCAGGAACCTTCAGTCCACAGGCTGACGCTCTATCCTCTGAGCCAAACCAGCTAGGGCTGTTAGTCTATTTATTGTAGAACTTTCTCATCCATTAACATCCTACTTCATGATTGTGTTTAATTGTGTTATTTCCCAAAGAACAAGGAAACATTATTCTAAGTATCTGCTGACTTTTTATTTATTTATTTATTTATTTATTTATTTATTTATTTATTGTAATTCAATTCTTTATTAAGGAAATTCGAATCTTTTGTTACAACTTTTTAGATTTGTGTTTGCAAACAGTTAACATGGGGTTGGGGAAGGGAAACCAAGAATGACCCACACCACCCTTTACTTCCCGCAGCTTCTGCGGCAGAAGCAGGACCTAGAATAAAGCTCCAGCCGAAACCCGTTTGGCTCAGTGGATAGAGCGTCAGCCTGCGGACTGAAAGGTCCCAGGTTCGATTCCGGTCAAGGGCATGTACCTGGGTTGAGGGCACATCCCTAGTAGGGGGCGTTGCAGGAGGCAGCTGATCGATGGTCCTAACTATCTCCCTTCCTCTCTGTAAAAAATCAATAAGATATATTAATAAATAAAGAAATAGAATAGGGCTCCAGATGGGGGTTTTCACTTGAACCTTGCCTGGCTTGCAGGCCCCGATCATTGGAACCCGGCTCTGGGTAGTGTTGGGGGAGCTCTGGGTTGCCGCCTCCGAGACTGTTGGGGAACAGCTGGGTCCCCACCTCGGGGACAGCGTCGGGGGACAGCGTCGGGAGACCGCTGGGGGACCGCTGGGTCTTGGCCACCCGGACTTTGTCGGGGGAGGCCTGCATCGTAGCTATCTGGACCGCAGCGGAGAAGTTCCGCGGCTCCGCCTGCTGGGCAGCGTTCTTCCACGAGCCTTGTGCCCGGAGTTGGCGGTGATAGTGAGCCAAGTTCATGATCATCTTGGACATATTCTTTTGGTAAGAAAGCCGACCAAATATCAAGATCTCAGCCTCGCCTTCAGGGTCCCACTGATTAATGCGAAGCAGGGTCTGCGACACACACTCTACGTGAGGAATGTGCTCTCCTCCGGGCAGAAGATCGCTCTCAACCAGCCACGCCTCGAGGTGAACTGTCTTCGGGCTCTTGAGGTACTCCGTGTGGAACCATTAGGGCCGCTTGGCGTTGTCACCCAGCACCGGGAATGGCGCCCCTCCCCGCTGCTCCAGTTGCACGAGCGTGGGAAAGCGCTTGGCGGTGGCCATGTTGCGGCGGCGGGACACACAGAGAGGGCTGGTGTAGATGCAAGTGGGCCTGGATTCCTATCTGCTGGCTTTTTAAAAAAATGTTTTTTATTAATTTCAGAGAGAAGGAGAGATAGAAACATCAATGATGAGAGAGAATCATTGATTGGCTTCCTCCTCCATTGGGGATAAAGCCCACATCCTAGGCCTGTGCCCTGACTAGGAATTGAACCGGGACCTCTTGGTTCATAGGCCAACACTTAACCACTGAGCCACACCATCTGGGCTCTGCTGACTCTTAAAAAGTTAAACTATATTGCTCCCAGTTAGGTGAGCCTCAGGTGGAAGAGGGTCACATTCTTGGCTGGCTATTGCCTGCCATTAAATCATTAAATTCTGAAGAATGTAGTGCAGATAGAAATGTCAGCCAATTATCCCCAGTGTAATGCTGATGACAGGCAATAAACAGGGAGCTGTCTCTAAAGGGCCTGGCAACAAGGCGGGGCTACCCTGGATGGGGAGCCTCCCTCCTAGCAGAATGTAGGAAGTGACTGCTCCCCCCTGGGTTGATTTCTCATAAAGGAGACTGAGCAAATACCATAAACAATTACTTTTTAGTAATTTTATTGTGAAACTTTTAAAACAGGAGAAGAGGGTCTTTCCTCTTCTGTGGTGCTGTGATCCCTCCGGTTGTGGGAGTTGCAGGTGGGACTCAGGGAGACCCAGGAAACCTAGAAATGGACTCTGGCCTTTGAGGATGTTAATGTGGAGTTCACCAAGGAGGAGTGGGCTTTCTTGGATCCAACCCAGAAGACAATCTACACAGATGTGATGCTGGAAACCTTCTGGAACCCGGCATCAGTAGTTTATGATGCCTTTTCTAGCATGTATTTTAGAAGAAAAATGTGAAGACCATGACAGTGAGGATCAGTATGATCATCATGGGGTGAATCTTAACAGTCATGTGGCAGAGAGTCTGTACAAGGAAGCATGGTAATCAATGCAGAGAAAACTTCTGCCAGATTCCAAATCACAATGAAAAGAAGGAAACTCCGCCCTAACCGGTTTGCTCAGTGGATAGAGCGTCAGCCTGCGGACTGAAGGGTCCCAGGTTCGATTCCGGTCAAGGGCATGTACCTTGGTTGTAGGCACATCCACAGTAGGAGGTGTGCAGGAGGCAGCTGATTGATATTTTTCTCTCATCGAGGTTTCTAACTCTCTATCCCTCTCCCTTTCTCTCTGTAAAAAAATCAATTAAAAAATATTTTTTAAAAAAAGAAGGAGACTCCTACTGAAATAAAACAACCTAAATCCAGGTTGTGTAGGCAAATCTCCATGCATTATTTATCCTTTAATAACCTCCTGAGCTCTCACATTGGACTCAAACTGTACCTGTGTCAGGAATATGAAGAAAACGCTTATAAATGTAAGGAACCTGAGAAAGCTTTCAAGCATCACCAACATATTCGAAGACATGAAGGCAGCCCCAGTGGGAAAGTTTTCCACTATTCAACTTCCTTTAGAAATCATGAAAGAACGCATATTGGTGGGAAACCATGTGAGTGTAAGCAGTGTGGGAAAGGCTTTAGTCATCTCACTTATTTTTTAAATTTCACAAATACACTCATAGTGGAGAGAAACCATATCAAAGTAAGCAATGTGGCAAAGCTTTCAGTTCTCCCAACTGCTCTTGAGAAAATGAAAGAACACACACTGGAGAAAAGCCCTATTAAGGTAGGAAATCTGGCAAAGCTTTCAGTTCCACTGCTCTTAGAAATCATGAAAGAACACATACTGGGGAGAAATCCTATGAATGTAAGCAATGTGGGAAAGCCTTCAGTTCTCTCAGCTCTCTGGGAACACATAAAAGAAATCATGATGGAAAGAAGCCTCATGAAGGTAAGGAATGTGGTAAAACTTTCCTTTATTCCTCTTTCCTTAGAATTCATGAAAGAATGCATACTGGGGAAAACCCTATGAATGTAGCCACTGTGGTAAAGCTTTCTCTTATCCAACTTCCCTTCAACGTCATGAAAGAACTCATAATAAAGAAAAACCCTACTGCCTTAACTGGTTTGGCTCAGTGGATAGTGTCGGCCTGCGGACTCAAGGGTTCCAGGTTCGATTCCGGTCAAGGGCATGGACCTTGGTGGCAGGCACATCCCTAGTGGGGAGGGTTCAGGAGGCAGCTGATCGATGTTTCTCTCTCATTGATGTTTCTAACTCTCTATCCCTCTCCCTTCCTCTCTGTAAAAAATCAATAAAATATATTTTTAAAAAAAGAAAAGAAAAATCCAAAGGAAGGCTTTCTCACACTGTGAAGCCTTCAAGTTCCAACTAGTTTTTTTCAGACACATGAAAACAAAATCTATCGATAAATTGTTAATGTAAAGAATAGCGAAGAGCCTTCATCTATCTCTCAGCTGTGCCATCATGTATGATTATCCATATTGGGGGTGGACCCTAGAAATGTAAGAGGGTTAGAAAGCATTCATTTTTTCCAGTTTATTGAAAGGTTGAAAGATCCCACTGAAGAGAAGTCCTGTCATGTAAAGATGGTAGAAGAGCCTTTGAACATTCTAGTTCTTTACAAAATCATGAAGGGACTCACACTCAAGAGTAAGCATGTGAACATGAGGAATGTGGGAGAGGCTTTCTTGGACGTGTGAGAATGCACCTGGAGAAATACTGCATACATGTAGCGAAGGTGGGAAAGCCTTCAGCTGTCCCTCTTCCTTGGAAAGGTCATAAAAAAACTCAAAGTGGAGGATTGTTTTGGATGTAAAAATGTAGGAAAACCTTCAAGTTGCCTCATATCCCTACAATACCATGTGAGAATGTACACTGTATAATTGACAATTAAAACAAACTTTAAAATCTTAACAAATACTTTCACAGTAGCTTGAAAACTACACTTAAAAAATCCTATTAGTGTAACTTACTTGTACATGTAAGCCTGTTGCAAATTAAGTCATATACTCCCCAAAACTCACAGCATTAAAGAAGTTCTATAAACTTTTGACATATTTGTTTGTTATCAGTACTCATCCTTTGTTTGTTAGTTTTTTTTAATCACTTTTTTGGAGTGAGGAAGGGAGAGAGAGAGGAGTAGAAATATCCATGTGAGAGAGAGTCATAGATGGGTTGTCTTCCCATGTGCCTGACCAGGGATCGAACCTGCTACCCAGTAATGTGCCCTGACAGGTATTGAATGAATAGGCCCTACACACATATGTATTCTTTTTTAATTTTTCAATTGCACTTGAAATTCACTATTATTTTAATTAATAAGTATTTTCTATATATTTGTACTTACACACAGTTCACTGTAGAGTCCCATGTGAATTATTTTCATGTTTGGTTTTTGAGTTGCTTTTGGTTGGGAATTGTGCTATGCAGTTTACATTAAGAAGAGAACATTTTAGTTTGTGTTTCTCAATCTTTGTCCTGCCAGCTAAGAATATCCTCAAAACTGCCAGCCACTGCTTTATTTCCTTTGATGTTGGGTGGAAGCTTTACAGTTGTTCAGAATTCAACATTAAAGATCCAGCAAGGTTGGCTTTTCCTGCAAGCCCGTGGGTGTCCACCAGCCAACAAATGCGACTGTCATGGCTGAGGCTGTTTTCTGCAGGGTCCGCACTATTATCTAGCTTGCATTTGCACGAGGTCTAATTTAACTAGTAATCATCTTGTCCTGTTGGTACTACTGGGACTGTGATTCAATCCCGCTGTGCCAGCTGCAATGGTGCAGTGCCAAGGAGCCCTGTGACAATTTGTTCTTGTACCACCCTCTGTCATGAAGGCTCTGAGCCAGTCCTTCCATGTGAGAATCGGCACCTTCCTCATTCCAGGCAGACTCTGGTGTCTGCTGTCACTCAGAGCTCAGCCTGATTGCTCAATGTTTTCGGTTATCTTTGGTTGTATGTGGTTAAAATTATGTGCACCTTTTCTCTCTCATCAATGCTTCTGTACTTTTTTTTTTTTTTAGGATTTTTATTTTTTTTATTTTTTACCATTTTTTTATTGTTTTAAGTATTACAAATAGTAGTACATATGACTCCTTTTTATCCCCCCATTGATCTCCCCCTGACCCCCCCTAACCCCCAGTACATGCCTTCACCTGCCCGCCCTCCCCCCAATGCTTCTGTACTTTTTAAAGAAATATTAACTGTTTGCCAAGCACTCTTATGCTAATAGCTTTTGCATTTTATTGTTTCCTAAGGATATATTGAAATATCCCATTGTAATTATGTATTTTCAGATCAACATGTAATCTTTTCCACTTAATCATACAATCTGAGTCACAATTAACATGTGTGTATAAATTCAGACATGTTTTCTCAGGGAAATTATATTATTTATATTTATTTGGAAAAAAATGGGAGAAGAGTATAAAGAATACCAAAAATTTCCATATTTGAAAATATGGCAGCCTTGGCTCAGTGATTAGAGCGTTGACCCTCGCACTGAAGGGTCTCAGGTTCTATGCCTGTTCAAAGGCACATACCTGGGTTACCTGTGTTGCAGGTTCGATCCCCGGACCCAGTCGGGGTGCCTGCCAGAGGCAACCAATCAATGTGTCTCTCTCACATCTCTTTCTCTGTCTCTCTTTCTCTCTGTCTCACTCCCTCTCTTTCTCTCTCTGCCTCCCCCCTCAATTCCACTGTCTCTAAAAATCACTGGATCCAGAGACATAGAAGCGTGGAACAGACTGTGGAATCTGAGGGAAGGTGGGGGTGGATGGGAAGAGATCAACCAAAGAACTTGTGTGCATATATACATATAATCCGTGGGCACAGACAATAGGGTGGTGAAGGCCTGGGGTGGGGGATGGGAGTGGGCTAGAAGTGGTCAATGGGGGAAAAGGGGAACCCATGTAATACTTTCAACAATAAAGATTTAATTAAAAAAATAAAAATCTACCAGCTGGCATGGCTCGGTGGTTGAATGTTCACTGAGCCAAACCAACTAGGGCATCTCTCTCTCTTTTTAATGGAGAAAGTAGCATTTAAAATTTTTGTTTTAGAGAGAGAGTAAAAGAGAGGAAGAGAGAGAGGAGCATAGATGTGAAAGAGAAGCGTTGTCGGTTGCCTCTGTGCTCACCCCCACTGGGGATTGAACCTGCAACCTAGGCATGTGCCCTGACCGGGAATCAAACCCGTGACCTTTCGGTGTTTGGGACGGCACTCCAACCAGCTGAGCCACACCTTCTCTTGACAGAGGCTGGGATACTTTGCTCTGGGCACCACTGTCTTTGTGGCTCTGTATTTGTCAAGTTAGTCAGCGTTCTCCATTTGTCTTTTTCCTCCTATGTTATTTGTTGTGAAGAATGCAATAGCTACAAAGGTGTGTGTAATAATTGGGTACAATGTGAAGAGTAGACTATATGTACTCACCACTGAGCTAAAGATCTGGTATCACTAAACATAGGGCCTGCAGATTGGAGGCTTCAGGAAATGTGATCTCTGGCCCTGTCCCTCAGGAGTGTGAACTTTTGTTCAGAGACACTTTTCTTCCTTTTCCTCCATCCAGAGCAAAGACGGAGGCCATCTCAGCCTCTGAAGATGTGACCTTTTGCTATTTCATTTTCCAAGAGAGGGGGACACCTGCTACCTGCAGTGTACTGTGGACAGCGAAGGGGCGTGGGAACAAATCTCACCAAAAGTAACCTCACAGGTGATCCCATCAGGAATTCCTAACTGAGCAGGTCCTGGTGGGCAGCCACACCCAGGTCTGGAGCTTCTTTAGTAAAAGGCTATCTTTGCCTTAAGCAAGCCTGCCCATTGTTTCTGTGCTTCTAGGTTAACACACCGTTGAAATGTATCTATTTCAGACCCTTCAAGAGAGCACAAAATTCTGTTAACTATTCTGTAATCCAATCCCCATCTTGCTTTTATCCCACTTTCACCTTCAGGTAATCTTCTTTATGTTTCCTCTTTAATTTCAAATGCATAAAGAAACTGCAGCCCTAGCCAGTTTGGCTCAGTGGATAGAGCATCAGGCTGCAGACTGAAGGGTCCAGGTTTGATTCCAGTCAAGGGCACGTGCCTGAGTTGCAGGATCCATCCCCAGTGTGGGGTGTGCAGGAGGCAGCCAATCAATGATTCTCTCTCATCATTAATGTTTCTATCTCTCTCTCCCTCTCCCTTCTCCTCTGAAATCAATAAAAATATATTTTTAAAAAGCCTGCAAAGGGGAGCATTTGGATCTTGCTTCCTGGCAATGCCATCAGTTTGGCGCAAATAAATTCTTCTAAGCCCAGCCAGTGTGGCTCAGTGGTTGAGAGTCGACCTATGAACCAGGAGGTCACAGTTCAATTCCCAGTCATGGCACATGCCAGGGTTGCAGGCTGGATCCCCAGTGTGGGGCATGCAGGAGGCAGCCGGTCAATGGGTCTCTCACCATTGATGTTTCTATCTCTCTCCCTCTCTGAAATCAATTAAAAAGAATTCACTATAGGTTTGGATGTCTTACATTGACATTACCCACCTGGACTTGTCTTTCCTTCTGTATTAAGCACCTACCATGTGCCAGTTGTGGTGGAGACATTCAAGATGCCCAAGGAGCTTGGCCAGCATCTACCTATGAACCAGGAGGTCATGATTCAATTCCCAGTCAGAGCACATGCCTGGGTTGCAGGCTCGATCCCCACAAGGGAGCATGCAGGAGGCAGCTGATCAATGATTCTCATCACTGATATTTCTATCTCTCTCTCTCAAATCAATAAAAACATTAAAAAAAAAGATGCCTGGGTAATAGGCAGGTTTGATCCCTGCCAGCTATGATAGCTATTGTTTTATTTTATATTAGGGGCTCAGTGCACGAATTCGTGCACCTTGAAAGGAACTGTGGGCCAAGAGGCTGCGGTAGGTAGGCACAGATGTGGGTCTCAGCCCATCCTCCTTGCCCCCACCCGGCCCCTCCCACCACGGCCCCTGGTCCCCTCTCTGTTGGCAGCCCCACTCCCGCCGCTGTTCCCATGTGCTGATGGCACCAGCCCCGCTTGCACCCACTGATGGCAGGGAGTGACTGGGGCTGGTGCCGACAGTGGGTGTAAGCAGCAGCGCTGAGCGGGACCGCGGCACGTGGGAGCAAAGAATTTTCAGTAACCACCAGAGGTTTATCCCGATGACAGCGGCTGGCACCCTGTCTTGGTCTGGTGCCCCCCGCTCACCATCCTGCCGCAGCCAATGCCCGCCATGTTCCACGGGTGCTATGACCCATTGTTCCACTGTTCAGTCTATTTGCATATTAGGGTTTTATATATATTATTTCTTTTGTTAATCCTCAGATGAAGATATATTTTTCTATGGATTTTTTAGAAAGAGTGGAAGAGAGGGGAGAGACAGAGAGAAACATTGATGTGAGAGAAACACATCAATTGGTTGCCTCCTGCACGAGCCCCAGCCAGGGCCCAGGTCAGGGAAGAGCCTGCAACCGAGGTGCATGCCCTTGACTGGAATTGAACCACCCTTTTTGGTCCGCAGGCTGATGCTCTATCCACTGAGCCAAACTGGCTAGGGCAGCTATTGTTTTTTGTGTGTGTTTTTTTTAATTGAATTTATTGGGTTGATAGTTATTGGTTTGTTTAGACAGATTTCTTCTGTAAAAAGTTCTTTTTAGTTTTTAAAAATTAACTTATTTTTTGTTAATACTCACCTGAGGATGTTTTCCCATTGATTTTTAGAGAAAGTGGAAGGAAGGGGTAGAGACACAGAGAGAGATACATCAGTTGGTTGCCTCCTGCATGCCCGGGACCCACTGATCCAAACCAGCTAGGGCAAAAGTTTTTCTTTTTTTAAATATGTTTTTATTGATTTCAGAGAGGAAGGGAGAGGGAGATAGAAACATCAATGATGAGAGAGAATCATTGATCAGCTGCCTTCTGTACGCCCCATACTGGGGATCGAGCCAGCAAACCGGGCATGTGCCCTGACTGGGAATCGAACCGTGACCTCCTGGTTCATAGGTTGACCCTCAACCACTGAGCCAAGCCAGCCAGGTGAAAGTTTTTAAAAAAATATATATTTTATTGTTTTTTTACAGAGAGGAAGGGAGAGGGATAGAGAGCTAGAAACATCGATTAGCTGCCTCCTGCGCACCCCCTACTGGGGATGTGCCTGCAACTGAGGTACATGCCCTTGACTGGAATTGAACCTGGGACCCTTTAGTCCTCAGGTGTCGGCTCTATCCTCTGAGCCAAACCGGTTAGGGCGAAAGTTTTGTTTTTAATTCAGTTTAAAATTTATTTTCATCATGTTTTCTTCATGGTCATATTTTTAAATGCAAAGAAAATTAACTTTTCATGATAGGTCAGGGACTGGCACTAAAAACATTTCTGGCTGCAAATGAGTTATAGAAATGAAATATCAAATGGAGATTGAGTTGTCAAAAAGAAAGCACTCAACACGGTAAAGGCTCCCAGGGTTGTTTAGAGCTCACACGCGTCAGCTGGTGAACGCAGGGACCTCTCAGGGCAGAGGCACAGGACAGGCAACCATTTCTCTTCTGAGGTCTTTTCTTCGCCTTTTGAAATCTCTTCTTCCTAAATCAAGGCTGACTGTCTAAGACAGTGGTCGTCAAACCATGGCTCTCGAGTCACATGCGGCTCTTTGGCCCCTTGAGTGTGGCTCTTCCACAAAATACCATGTGTGGGCGCGCACGTACAGTGCGAATGAAACTTCGTGGCCCATGCGCAGAAGTAGGTTTTCAGACTGGGCGAGTCTATTTTGAAGAAGTGGCGTTAGAACACTCAAGGGGCCAAAGAGCCGCATGTGGCTCGCGAGCCGCGGTTTGCTGACCACTGGTCTAAGAGAAAGGCTCCCGCTGCTCTTCCCTTCCGTGCCTGCCCTCCTGTAGGTCCGCGGGTCCCTCCACAGTGTCAGCCTGTATGGTAACAACGTGGCTTACTGCCAGGGCACAGTTAGGACTGGTTCACTCAGAGCTGGCAATTAAAGGGGGACGTTCAGCCCCACAGGCAGCTCAGTGGTTGAGCGTCGACCTATGAACTAGGAGGTCATGGTTCGATTCCCAGTCAGGCACATGCTGGGCTTTGCAGGCTTGATCCCCAGGGGGTGTGCAGGAGGCAGCTGATCAGTGATTCTCATCACTGATGTTTCTCTCTCTCCTTTCCTTTCTGAAATCAATAAAATACAAATAAAGGGGGACATTCAGCATTTGTATGCCTCTCCCGTACAAACCCTGCTCAGGGTAATCCCCAGCCGTGAGGAGGGGAAGCTGCCTCTTTACTGAAGAATTCCAGCTAACAAATGAGGACAAAATCATAGAATTGGGAAATCAACATTTTTTTAGCAACTAAATGTTACAATTTATTGCATCTTCATGATTACAGATATTACAGGGCAGAGTGGGTAAACAATGCAAATAAAGCAAATTCCTTTCTCCCCTAACCAGATACAGTATTTTGGCATTTTCATGATATACAGGTTGATTTAATTCATTGACTTAGCTTGAAAGCTGGCCACAGCAGCAAAACTTTGCAATTTAGGATCTTCCTCCATAGCATACTACAAGGATCTTAATGCCTGAACTACACTATGAACTCTGAAATGGTGTTTGCTCTAGCATTCTTAAAGCTTTCACATCTTACTCTGAGATCTGACACCTCTTGTTAAGGCCGGGAACTGTTAAAAGCTTCCTCTTGGCTAACCCAGTCCACCACTGAGCAAGCTTAACAGTTAAGTTACTATAAGAAAATAAAACTGCTCCCAAGCATAGACGAAACAGTCATGCTGGGGTCCCTTTTCAGAGAACTGGCTCCCCGTGAGAGGAGAGGTCCTAACCAGCTGCTTCCATGAACAATGACCACAGAACAGTGTCTCCAATGTCCTCGGAGGCATAACTCAAGGGGTCAGGCAACCATGATTATCCTGACAAGTTTATCAGCCTTTAGACACAAGATATAGAAAGCTGATCCCAGATGAAGTATTGCAACCATAATCCCAAGAAATCATTCCGTTTTATCACAGTGAGTTCCTGCAAGATGTCAGAGCAAGTGAGAAATCATCCCAAAGTAAAAAGTGGTGGTTCAAAGTGAGAGGAAAACATCTAGGAGGAAAATAAGTCTTCATTAAATTGATGGCTATCTTCACAGCTTTAATTGACAAAACCTGAGAAACCAAGAGGGCGGCATAGGTAAACACCTAAACTGCTGCCTCTCACAAAACTACAGCTAAAAGACAAAATGAGCCCTGACCAGTTTGGCTCAGTGGATAGAGCATCAGCCTGTGGACTGAATGGTCCCAGGTTCGATTCCGGTCAAGGGCATGTACCTTGGTTGCGGGCACATCCCCAGTAGGGGTGTGCAGGAGGCAGCTGATCGATGTTTCTCTCTCATCGATGTTTCGGACTCTCTATCCCTCTCCCTTCCTTTCTGTAAAAAATCAATAAAATATATTAAAAAAAAAAAAAGACAAAACGGACACCATCCAGAACCACAGGAAAGCTGGCTGAGTGGAAATTCTACAACTAGAAGGAAAGAGGAAAGCACATTGAGAATCAGAGGAGCTGCAAAAGGCTGAGGTACAGAGACGTGAGAGCCCATGCAGAGGATGGGCAGCTGAGTGCACGGGCGGCTGAGTGTGCGGCTGGCTTTCTAAAGCGGGAGGGAGACGGAAGCTCCCAACTGCACTGAACTCCAGTTCCGGGTGAGTTTTTGGGAACCCAGATGCATTCGGGGAGAAACTGGACTGTCAGGGAAAGAGAAAGCACACTGAGACTCGGGGGAGCTGCAGAGGCAGAGGTCCAGAGGCATGCGTGCGCAGAGATGACAGGTGGCTGAGTGCACGGGCGGCTGAGTGTGCGGCTGGCTTTCTAAAGCAGGAGGGAGACAGAAGCTCCCGATTGCGCTGAACTCCAGTTCCAGGTGAGTTACTGGGAACCCCGACTCATTCGAGGAGAAACTGGATTGTCTGGCAGCAGGCAAAACTTGAGGGCGGCTTTCTCTCAGAGGTGCTTGCAGCAATTACCGAGGGACACTGAGACCCAGGGGCTTCATAGGGCAGGGATGACGGAAAGCCAAGGCTGTCTGCTCTGCCCTGAGACTCCACCCCATCCAAGCTGAGCACAGAGGCTTTTGCAATTTTGCAAGTCTTATCCCATAGGGGTGCCTCCAGCACAGTTCTCCCGGTGTAGATACAGCTGATCCTCACAGCTAATTGGCCTGGAGGTCAATTCCTCCCAGTGTACCAACAACAATCAAGACTTAACTACAACAAGGCTGTACACACAGTCCACAAGGGGGTGCACCAAGAGTGTCCACCTCAGGTAACTGGGGAGGCTGAGCCACTGGGCCATATAGGACACCTACCACACAAAGCCACTCTATCAACACAGGGAAGCAGTGAAAATGTGGAGACAAAGAAACATGTCACAAATGAAAGAAATGGAGGAAAACAAACGACTGGATATAGAGTTCAAAACCACAGTTAAAAGGTTTTTCAAGAATTTCCTAGAAAATGCTGATAAAATTAGCGAGACCCTCGAGGATATGAAAAAGGACCAACTAGAAATTAAGCATACACTGACTGAAATAAAAAATATTACACAGAGACCTAACAGCAGACTAGGGGACCGCAAGAATCAAGTCAAAGATTTGAAATACAAAGAAGCAAAAAACACTCAACCGGAAAAGCAAAAAGAAAAAAGAATCCAAAAATTTGAAGATAGTGTAAGGAGCCTCTGGGACAACCTCAAGCATACCAACATCCAAATTATGGGGGTGCCAGAAGAAGAGAGAGAGCAAGATACTGAAAACCTATTTGAAGAAATAATGACAGAAAACTTTCCCTCACCTGGTGAAAGAAATAGACTTACAAGTCCAGGAAGCACACAGAACCCCAAACAAAAGGAATCCAAAGAGGATCACACCAAGACACATCATAATTAAAATGCCAAGAGCAAAAGACAAAGAGAGAATATTAAAATCAGCAAGAGAAAAAAAGTTAATACATACAAGGGAGCACCCATACAATTGTCAGCTGATTTCTCAACAGAAACTATGCAGGCCAGATGGGAGTGGCAAGAAATATTCAAAGTGATGAATAGCAAGGACCTACAACCAAGATTACTCTACTCAGCAAAGCTATCATTCAGAAATGAAGGGCAGATAAAGAACTTCACAGTCAAGAAAAAGCTGAAGGAGTTCATCACCGCCAAACCAGTATTATATGAAATGCTGAAAGGTATTCTTTAAGAAGTGGAAGAAGAAGAAAAAGGTAAAGATAAAAATTATGAACAACAAATACATATCAACAAGTGAATCTAAAAATCAAGTGAATTAAAAATCTGAGGAACAGAATAAACTGGTGAATATAATAGAATCAGGGGCATAGAAAGGGAGTGGACTGACAATTCTCAGGGGGAAAGGGGTGTGGAGGGTGCGGGAAGAGACTGGTCAAAAATCGTACACCTATGGATGAGGACAGTGGGGAGGAGGTAAGGGCAGGGGGTGGGGTGGGAACTGGGTGGAGGGGAGCTATGGGGGAAAAAAGAGGAACAATTGTAATAATCTGAACAATAAAGATTTATTAAATTTAAAAAAATTGACAAAACCCAGAGGGCTCAAATTTCCTGATTTGAAGAGTTAATATTTAAGGTGACTGTCAAGGTCAAGAAGAGCTTTCAGGCTTGTCTCTGCCATGGCCCATGAACTCCAGTCCTTCAGTGGGATCCCCTCCTTTATTGCTTTCTGAATGTACTGCTGGTAGCGCTTGAAGAGGTCCGTGCATGGGTCCTTGGAGCTGTCCCCCTGAGGAACTTCTCGGCAAACCAGCTATTAAAATACTCGCACTTCATGGGGTGCATCCCTCCTCCACGCTGTTCATCTGGGAAATCAACATTTCACAACCCTTCATGAAAGAACTGATTCAGGCAAAACTCATCTATGGATGAAATTGTCAGCTGGAAGGGTGAGGGAGGATGGGCCATGGCCAGGGGGGCCCCAGCCCGTGCTCCTCTCCACTCTGCTCACCGAGGGGGGCAGCACTTGCTTCCTCAGGGGGCGCCACATGAAACCACAGCACCTGCCAAGGAATCTTATCCCACAAACGGAATCTGAATCCAATCAAAACTTCAGGAGTGAAAGTGAAAATACAAGGGCTGGAGGAAGTTAAGTGGCACTCTGAGGGGTAACTGACAAATGCAGAGTGGAGTGGTCTACAGGAGAATGCCTCCATGTGGGTGTAGACGGTAATAAACAAAAAAGAGGAAGAGGACTACTGTCCCTTAAACTTAGGAGACTCAACATGCAATGTGTACCCAGCCGGCATGGCTCAACGGTTGAGTGTAGACCTATGAACCAGGGTTCTCGGTCAGGGCACATGCCTCGGTTGTGGGCTCGATCCCGGTGCAGGAGGCAACCAATCAATGATTCCCTCTCTTCACTGTTTCTCTCTCTCTCACCTTCTCCCTCTCTGAAAACAATAAAAAA
Source organism: Corynorhinus townsendii (assembly GCA_026230045.1). Lineage (NCBI taxonomy): Eukaryota > Metazoa > Chordata > Mammalia > Chiroptera > Vespertilionidae > Corynorhinus > Corynorhinus townsendii. The sequence continues at coordinate 98,222,696 of JAPDVU010000004.1, read as the reverse complement.
AATAATGAAAAAATGCAATGTGAGATTTTCTTTGGATCCTGATTTGAACAAATCAATTACAAATAAGACATTTTTGAGACATGAGACTTGAATATGCCTGGTTATTAGACACCACAGTGCTATTTCCATGTTTGGGTGTGCAATGGCTTTATGGTTATATACTAACTTTTCTGTTTAAAGAATGGGTTGCAGCCTGGCCAGTGTGGCGCAGTAGTTGAACATCAACCTAGGAACCAGAAGGTCACAGTTTGATTCCTGGTCAGGGCACATGCCCAGGTTTCTGTGTAGGAGGCAGCAGATCAATTATTCTCATCACTGATGTTGCTCTCTCTCACTCCCTCTCTGAAATCAATAAAAAATATGTATTAAAAAAATAAAAGGGATGCAGCCTGGCCGATGTAGCTCAGTGGCTGAGCATCAGCCTATGAACCAGGATTCCTGGTGAGGGCACATGCCCAGGTTGCAGGCTCAATCTCCAGTGGGGGATGTGCAGAAGGCAGCAGATGAATGATTCTCATCATTGATGTTTCTATCTCCCTCTCCCTTCCTCTCTGAAATAAAAATATATTTTTTAAAAACAGAATGTGATGCATACCTAAGAATGAAGGGGTTAGTGTCATGAGGTCTGGCATTTGCTTTAAGATACTTAGCAAAGGAAAGGAACAGAAAGGGATCAGAAGCAGCAATGTGGCAACACCTTGGTAACTGTTGAAACGAGATGTTTGGTACATGGGGCTCATTAAGCTATGCACTTTTTTTAATCCTCACCCGAGGATATTTTTCCATTGATTTTAGAGAGAGAGGGAAAGACAGAAACAGCGATGTGAGAGAAACACATAGATTGGTTGCCTCTTGCACATGCCTGAACAGGGCCTGGGTCGGGGAGGAGCCTGCAACCTGGGTATGTGCCCCTGCCCGGAATCGAACCCAGGACCCTTCAGTCCTCAGGCTGATGCTCTATCCACTGAGCCAAAGTGGCTTGGGCTAAGCTATTCACTGTTGAGTTTTTGAAAATGTGTTCAAATAAAAAATTTAAGGATTACATTATTGATCACAAATTCTGGGTAAAATATAAAATTATACCATGTCTTCACACAGTGCTATTATCCCACCTCTTCCATAAGGTAGGATAAACTACCCTGACATTTGCTAGAGAAGCACCTGAAACAAACTTTATTTTTAAAATATATTTTTATTGATTTCAGAGAGGGAGAGCAATAGAAACATCTATGATGAGAACCACTGATCAGCTGCCTCCTGCACTCCCCTCACTGGAGGTCAAGCCTGGAACCCCACCATGTGTTCTGACTGGGAATCGAACTGTGAACTCCTGGTTCATAGGTCAATGTTCAGCCACTGAGCCATGCTGGTCGGGAAAACACTTTTAACTGCAGCTGAATGTGGCTCTCTTCCCTTTATGTGAGAGACATTCTTTTTTTAAAAAAAATTAATTTGAGAGGAAAGGAGAGAAACGTAGGTATGAGAAAAACATGGATTGGTTGCCTCCTGCGTGCACCTGGATCGGGGACTGAACCCTCAACCTGGGTATGTGCCCTGACCAGGAATCAAACCCACCACCCTTCGGTGTCCGGGCCAACCGAGCCACATTGGCCAGGGAGTGTGAGACATTCTTTCCTCGTGTCCAGGTGTTGTACTTTTTACATCGGGAGGAAAGCATGGCTTCCCACCACCTGCAGCCACCCAGGCTCTTTCCCCAGCATCTGTTAGAGAATGAAGATGCCATTTCTCCCCAAATCTGTTTGTTTGTTTGCCCGGCTGGCCTGGGGCAGGCCTGCCCTCCGCACTGTGGGCCCAGCTCCCTGCCTCCGGGAGGACAGGGCCCACTCATTTTAGAAATACCAAACTTAGCAGGTTCAAGTATCTTACAGGTCCCCTCCGACTGCGCGTTGCCCTGTGAGGGTCAATGTGCTTTCAGGTGAGAGGATGTGAAAGGAAAAGGAGAGTTGATTTGCCCTGGTCGGATGTTCTCAGGCAAGCACCCCAGCACCCTCCGCAGAGCCCATTCCCAGCCCACGGTGTCTACGAGGGACAGACGTGCAGACGGGCACGGACAACCAGACTCCACACATTCGTTCTCCTTCACTAAGACAGTGCACTAAACATTTTGATGCACAAATAGTCAAGGTCGGTGGTGCGTCTAGTAGTTCCTTCCCCTGAAAGCAAGCATCCTGCCCGCCGGGCGCTTCAGCAACCCTTTCCACAGCCACCGTCCTGAGAGGAAGCGCAGCCTTCCTCAAGTCCCTGAGTTCACATTTATTCAGCCCACAGGCCCAAGGAGGGACCGAGCCAGGTCCCCGGGGAGCAGGAAGGTCAGGGCCAGCCCAGCGCTATGGAAAGGAAGCACTTCCAGGTGGGGCAGGACTTCCTGTGTGTGAGACGCCTAACGGAGCGATTTCCCTGTCAAAGAAAACTTGATTTTGTAAAAGGCTAGAGTCTAAAGGAAGGTGGAACTGTCTTTTGGGTGCCCGGCGGCCCTCCGCAGGCCATGGTCCTGAGGCCGCCGAGGCCAGGGCCTTCTCGCCATGGCAGGTGTGCAGCTCAGAGCGTCCCGTACACACTGACTTTGGCCAGGGAGATGCTCTCTGTGCAGTAGTCCCGGCCTTTCTCATACAGGATGAAGAGCTGGGGGGCCTGGTCTGCCCCGCCCACACCGCCCTCCAGGGCTGCCAGCGATGAGTAGCCACTGGGCCCTGGCCAGAGCTGGACTGTCTCTTTCCTCCAAGAGGTACCATTGCTGAAGCTCCAGCGCAGGGTCAAGTTCACTCCTGCGGAGAGCAGTGGAGTCAGGAAAGTGGGGTCTCTGCGCAGGCCTTCTCTAGACAACGGGCCCCAGTCCCCCGCCGCAGATACTCACGGAACTCCGGGTGGGCTGGGTTCGAGAAGAAGACAATGCCCGAGCTGGTGGCTACAGCTCCTGCGGCAACCACAGGGTCCACCAGCTCAGGGTCGAAGGTCACATCCCGGGGCCTCAGAGTATCACAGGCGTCGTAGCTGCGGAGGATGATTCGGCAGTGGCAGTGGTAGTTGTTCTGGTTCCGGGCGTTGATGACAACTGAGCCGTCCGGGAGCTCATAGGGCTGAGGAGAGAGAAAAGGCTCAGGAAGACCCAGGGCAGGGCTGCGAGAGGGGCAGTCCCTGAGCCCAGGCTGGCGGCTGGAAGGGGGTGGAGCCATGGACTCCTGACCTGGCACTCATCAGGGTTGAAGTCATTTTCCCGCTTGGGCTGGCCATAGGGGATACCGCTGACCCCACTGCCATAGCGCCAGGAGGCACCGTGGTCATCGCTGAGGAGGCAGAAGACCCCATCCCGCTCTAGTGTCCCGTGGCCACATACGATGAGCCGACCCTTCCGTGGCTCTCGCTGTTTCTGTGGGAAAGGGAGCTGCATGTCACAGAGGAGGACCCGAGGGGGGCTCAGAGGCAGGAAGGGGAACCACCCGGTCCTAAGTGTGGGGACACATATGTTCCCCTTCAGTTCTGTCCTTGCTTGCTGGGGGGTCCCGACGGATCTCAAGCAGCCACCGCTGAATTACGCTCTTTTGCAGAATAAGCTCCTTTGGAACATCCAGGACCAGGGGCGGGCACTGGGGGGTGGAGCTTGCTCTTCCCTTGGCTTGTCACTCACCACCCTGTGCCATGGCACAGACGTATGTCCGCCCAAGGAAGGGGTGTTTTTTTCTAATTTGCAGCCCTGTTGACGACCACTGGGTGGGAAGTTCCTTCTTCCCACTCCTCCCAGGATGTCCCTTTCTTCCAAGGGACCCCGCCCAAGAAAGAAACTGACTTCGCACGCACTTCTCCTGGGAAGGAGTCCATGTTGGGGCATCTCCCAGACTCCCCACCAGGCACCCCCTCTACCCATCCCAGGACCGAGACCTGAATGCCAGAGCCCGGTCCAGGGGCAAACATCTCAGTGCCGATATCCAGGGAGAGGTTCCGGGGTGGGCTCCAGGAGACCCCATCGTCCTTGCTCCACACCAACATGGTGGAGGCCACCTGGCAGCCGGCCTTGTGAGCACAGAGGGAGTAGAAAAGGAACACCACTCCCGTCTCCACATCGCTCACCACGGCCCCCAGGTTCAGCCCGTCAGGGGTCTCCCCATCGTCCACAATGAATGCTGTAGGAGACCATGTGCTGCCTGAAGAAAAAAGAAACAAATGGGACCACATGGAACTGAAAAGCTTCTGCACAGCAAAAGAAACCATTCTCAAGATGCAAAGGGAGCCCACTGTGTGGAGGACATATTCACTGATGAGATATCGGGTAAGGGCTGATTTCCAAAATGAGACATATAAAAAGTGCTCACAGTCACTGATCATCAGAGAGATGTCAATTAAAACGACAATGAGGTGCCATCTCACACCTGTCAGAAGGGCTACCATCAACAAATCAACAAACGACAAGTGCTGGCGAGGATGTGGAGAAAAGGGAACCCTAATGCACTGCTGGTGGGAATGCAGACTGGTGCAGCCACTGAGGAAAATATTATGGAGTTTCCTCAAAACATTAAATATGGAACTGCCATTTGACACAGTCATCCCACTTCTAGGAATATATCCTAAGAAACCCGAAACACCACTCAGAAAGAATGTATGCTCCCCTATGTTCACAGCAGCACAATTTACAATAGCTAAGATCTGGAACAGCCCACGTGCCCATCAACAGATGAGTGGATAAAAAGCTGTGGTACATTTACACCATGGAATAATATGCAGCTGTAAAAAAGCTTACCCTGTGAGACAGCATGGAGGGACCTGGAGACTATCATGCTAAGTGAAATAAGCCAGTCAGAGAAAGACAAGTGTCACATGATCTCACTCACATGTGGAATCTAAAAACAAAATAAACTGACAAACAAAATGGGCTCAGAGGGATGGAAGCATGGAACAAAGGGACGGATCTCAGAGGGAAGGGAGTGGGGGTGCGGGCAGAGAATAACCAAAGAACTTATATGCATGTATGCAAAATCCATGGATAGACAATAGTGTGGTGAAGACCTGTGAGGGTGGGAACTAGGTGGAGAGGGGCAATGGGGGAGAAATGGGAGACACCTGTAATCCCCTCAACAATACATATTTAACCACTAAGAAAATAACAAAACGAGAGCTGAAACCCAGGGTGAACGTCCGCAGAAGCCCTTCCCACCAGGCCCTGTAACCTGCCGCTCCTGCTACAGACCAGGCCTCACAAGGGCCGGGCCCACAGACCTGCGCTTCCTGATCTCTTGGACCTGAGCTGCTCTCCGCTCGCTCATTCCATCCAGCACACGGCTCTTCCCTGCCCTCAAACACTTCCACCTCAGGCCTTCCTCCAGGCCCACCCGCCCCTACACTGTTCCGTTTTTGTCTCACCGTTGCCTTTAGCCTGCTTCTCTGTCTCCCCGAGTAGAATATAAGCCTGCCAGGCTGGGTTTTTGCTGATTTGTTCATAACTGTATTCACGGAACCTACCACAGTGCCAGGCATACAGTCAGTTCTGGATAAATGTTTGAAAGAATGTTCACCTCCGTGGCGATCCCAATTTCCAGATCACTGTCCTGAGCACCTTCTCTCCTCAGGTGCCCTCTCCCCCGGGACCTCGGCTGCCAGCTCTCCAAGCTGCCGCGTCCCCGGGGCCCTCGGGCAGGTCAGGCTGGACCGCAGACTCCCCCTCCACCGCCCCCAAACTAACCCCGGCTCTGACCCAGGAAGATGTATACCCTGGTCTGTGGACCTCCGCAGAGCGATGAACTTGGCCCCCTCGTCCGACGTGGACATCTTTCTGGCCTCGGCAAAGGCAAGGAGAGTGCCCCGCGGGGTGGCCGTGATGAGCGGGATGCGGAAGGTGTCCACAGCCCCGATCCGCCGCCCGCTCACCCACAGCAGCTGCTCCATGGTCACCAGCGGCTGGACCTGCGGAGGGAGAAGGGGCAACGCGGCCACACGTGACTGGGGGTTTAGGACGGATGGGTAGCGGTCAGGCTCCCCTGAGAGAGGCAGGTGTGGGATCTCGAGTGGGCGTGGGTCCCAGAACAAGGACGGGGAACCTAGGGGAGAGGTTGGAGGGAAGCGGGGGCTCGGAGCGGGGGAGGGGCTGCGAGGGGAGAGGCGCCCTCGGAGAAGAGGGGCCTCCAAAGTGGAAGGAGTGCGAAAGCGGAGGACAAGGGCCTGAAGACAGAGGGGCTGTGCGCGGATGGAGGGGCGGGGCGGGCAGTCCCGCGGAGAGGGGCTCAGCAGCCCGCGCGGGCACTGCCGGGCGTGGGCCGCGTGCGGGGTCGGGGTCGGCGGTGCGAGGGCTGCTCACCAGCCTGAAGTCGTTCTCGTCTCCCGCCGCGGTCACTGCCGCGGACAACAGCAGCGGGAAGATTGCGGCAAATACTTGGACCCCACAGACTCCCCAGAACCCCGGCCTCCGCGGCCTCTCGGGGCCGCCCAGGAGCACCGAGACGGGCCGCTCGGCTATCATTTCTCCGCGCGGCGGCTGCGTCCCTGGCCCTCAGAACTAAACCCGGGCTGGAGTCAGTCAGCTGACCCTGGCCCTTTAAGCACTCAGGTGTCGCCGCTCCGCCGCTCCGCCGCTCCGCCGCTCCGCCGCTCCGCCGCTCCGCCGCTCCGCCGCTCCGCCGCTCCGCCGCTCCGCCGCTCCGCCGCTCCGCCGCTCCGCCGCTCCGCCGCTCCGCCGCTCCGCCGCTCCGCCGCGCTTCTGCGACTTTAATTGGCCCCAAGCACTCGGACTCTTCACGTGACCCCTCAGCGCCTCTAAGCTAGCCCTCCTATTGGCCCTCTTTGAAGCGCCGCAGCTTGTGACCCGGGCGGAATGAGGAAGGGCCGGGATGACTCCTCAGAGCCTTTTGATTGGTCGCAGCAGCTGGGCGCGACCTAGGGGCGGGGCCTACTTTAAAGTGCGGGGAGGAAAGGGTCTTATTGTCATGGACAGAGTAAGAGCAGTACCAGACTTTTTGCGAAAACAAAATATGTATCAATCTTTAATAGCATCTTTTTACTACAAAATCAAGACCTGAGCGGGAGGGAGGCTGGGAGACTGCGCGCGCGGGGGCGGCGCCGGCTCAGGGCTTCTTCCTCTTGCCCCCTGGGGGCGCGTCGTTCTTCTTGCCGAGAATCTGCAGGAGCGCCTTGGACATGAAGTAGGGCCGGGTCGGGGAGCCGTCGTTCCGCTCCAGGTCTTCCACTGCGCCGCAAGCAGGCGGTTAGCGGGCGGGGGCGGACTGCGCCCGCTCCGGGCTGCCCTCCGCGTGGCGGTGCAGGGCGCAGGTTTGGAACTCTCAGGGTGGGTCGTGCAACTCCGTCCCCTCATTTGTGGGATCATGATAGCACATCCCACCCCGTGGTCAGGTTCGCGGGGACCGCACGCTCTGAGCCTGAGGGGTGCCCACAGCCGGGTGAGGGGATCCCGCTCCCCACAGCCCCGCGGTCAGCCCGCCCTTCCTCGGGGGACCACAGGAGGTCTCTCCCCTGGGGAGGTCCTTGGAGTAGCCCCCCAGCTGGGCGCTCACTTCCCTTCTCACCCAGCCTGTACCCTGAGGTTGGGCGCAGGTGCGAGAGTGCCACTCACGGAAGCAGAGGAAGAGCGTGTCCACACACATGCCAAAGACGCTGAAGAAGCCGCTGGCGATGACGTAGGCCCCCAGGACGGAAATCTGCAGGACACAACCTGTTAGGGTCTCTTTGGGGAACCAGGGGGTGCGGGAGAGGGGGAGTCACTAACCATTATGGGCAGCCAGTAATAGTTGAGGGGACCGCTCTCAAAGTCTTTGCCCAGCCCCACGAGGCGACCGGTGAAGAAAAAGAAGGACAGGACCCCTGCGGGAGGTCAGCGTCACCCTGGGAGCCAGCTCTCCACTTCCCCGCACCCCTGCCCGGTACTGGCAGCTCGGGCCTGGTCCTTACCGACACCTCCCACCACCAGCAGCTTCCCGAAGAGCAGCAGCAGGTCTGTGACCTTGTCCAGGACCACCACCCTGCACGGGGAGAGGCCTGGGCTGGACGGAACTGCCTCCATCCCTTGCCGTGACAGAGGCAAATGGACATGGTTCCCATACAAGGTGGAGGCCCTCTGAGCACAGCGCCCCCCGCAGGCCGCAGGCGGGCGGGAGACCACGGGTGGGGCAATCTGACCTGACAATGTTCCGCATGAGCAGCATGAAGGCGTCTCTGGCTGAGACACAGAAATTCTTCCCGTAGATGGCGATCTGGGTGAGATGGGAAGGTCAGTCAACTGTGAGAGCTCACCCGGGCCAGGCGGGGCCGGCCACGGGCCCTGGAGCAGGGGCTGCACCTGCAATGCACTCACCATGATGTATGCGTTGCGGTTCAGGAACTTGATAAACTTTTCCAGACACCAGAGGCAGCACTTGAAGCAGCACATGATGCAGCGGGCCATAGGGTTCTGGGCTCCTGGGGGCCAGGGACTTGGTTTTCAGAACCTGGGACACAGGTCCTGAGCGCCTCTCCCCAAGGACTCAGCTGCTCAGCTGGGCCTTCCCCAGCCCCTGACCTTAGCTCACCTCTCAGCTTGTGGTCAATGTACTCCAAGATGACCCGAGCTATCTGCACAAGGGTCAGGATGAGGGCCCCAAAGGCCAGCGACCCGGTGTGGTAACTGCCCAGGGATTAGGCAGTCAGAGGCAGCCCCAGACCTCTGGGACTCCCAGGCTCCCAACCCCACCCCTCCCCAGGCTTACCGCAGCGTGCGGATGAAGGCAGCGCTCAGGGGGAAGGTGGGGATATCCCGGGGCTTGTGGAAGGCCCAGTAGAAGGAGGCAAAGGCCCCAGCCAGGACACACTGGCCCAGAGCTAGGACCCAGTTGAGGGTCCAGAATAGCCCCAGGACCCCGTAGATTTGCAAGTTGAAGAGAGAACGTTGCACCAGGCCTGTGGACAAGTAGCCCTGGAAGACGCACATCAGCCCTGGGCACGAGGAGTTCGTGGGCTGAGCCTGGGGAGCACAGACAGGTCCATTCCCAGCCAGCGCCTGCCACTCCCAGAGTGGAAAGAAGCAAAGCCTCCCCCAGCTGGGGAAGGGGCTCATTCAGGGAGACTCACTGCCAGGTTCTAAATGGGCTGGTCTCGCCTATTGTGTGAGCATCAATCTCTCCTTTCGGTCTCTGGGTGAGTACAGGAGCTCCCAGGCCGTATGGTGTGAGCCAGGCCTTTAATGGTGTGTGGGGAACCGTGGGGCCAAGGCCTGGCTCTGGAGAGCCTGGCCCTCGATCAGCTGTCCCCTCCCAGAGCAGCCTCTGCAACTCCAACCAATACTTTCCAGCAAAATTGAGGAGACTGGGTATCTGATGACATTAAGGAATTATTGTTAATTTTGTTGGGTTTGATAATGGTTATAGGCTATGCTTTTTTAAAGTCTTATCTGTTGCCTTAGCAGCTTTGGCTCAATGGATAGAGCATTGGCCCTTGGACTGAAGGGTCCCAGGTTTGATTCTGTCAAGGGCACATGCCCGCATTGCAGGCTTGATCCCCAGTAGGGGATGTGCAGGAGGCAGCTGATTAATGATTCTCATCATCATTGATGTTTCTCTCTCTCCCTGTCCCTTCCTCCCTGAAATCAATAAAATAAAAATATATTTTAAAAAAGTCCTTATCTGTTGAGATCCATCCTGATATGTTTACAAGTGAAATGGTATGATGTCCAAAATTTCCCTTAAACTCTAGAAAAAAAATTTGCACTTAGGGGTGGGGGTGAGATGGATGAAATGAGAAAGTCAAAGGTGTGGAATCTGGGTATGGGAATTCTTAGTGTGGTTTGAAAAATTTCCATAATAACAAGTGAAAAGGATAGAAATAAAAAATAACCCTTTTTAGCCACTGTGACAGCCTTGGTAATTGCTGGGACTGAGTGCATGTTTGACATTTTATAATAAGAAAATGCACTTTCCATTTGTGTGTACCTGCGGGCTGTGTCAGCCTCCACAGCTAGGTCCTGAGCAGGCTGAAGCAAGCACAGGTCATCTGGGGCTTTGCACACTCGGTGCTTGGCACATAGGGTCCTTCGCAAATGGAAGCAGGCCTCCCTCTCCTTTAGAGTGGGGGCCAATGCCTGTGGGCAGAGCCTGATCCTGCTCAGAGCAGGTGGCCACAGGAAAGCTTTGAGGACAGTCAATTCCTAGAGGTCCAGGCCACCCCCTGGGAACCTCAGGGGGAGCCTGGCAGCTTCTCTCCCAGACCCCATAGGGCAGGGCAGGGCGGCTCACCTGCCTATTGCCTAGGGCAGTGTGTTCCCAGGGAGGAAGATAAAAAAACTAAACAAAACCCACAGCTATCAGCACTAATCAGGCGCTGGGCTTTGTGCTAAGCACTTCCAAGTCACTGCATAATCTGGCTCACCCTGAGAGCCCGGTATTATGAGGGTATTATGATTAGCTCCACTTTACAGAGGGGACTGGCTGGGGTTCGAGGTCCAGCAGAGGAATGTCCTGGGGAGGGCAGGGCCCTGGCATCCAGCTTCCTGAGGCCGGGCGCTGCCTCAGGCACAGCACACTGGGCCTCAGTGGCCCTCCCTGGCTCTGGCAGGACTCCTGGATCTGGAGTCTGCAGACTGGCTCCCTTTCGGGATCTGCCAGGGCCTGTTGTGTGACCTTGAGTGAGCCTCTGTCCTCTCTAGTCCTCGGTTTCCACTGCACAAGGAGGCATTTGTCCCCTAAGGTGCCCTCAGCCCTGTTGGTGCCCCTCCACATTCACCCCCAAGCCCCTCACCATGGGGTCGCACGATGAATTCAGTGGCACTGCCTCACAGCTGGGGAAGCTGGCGTTGGGTGCCCAGAAGACATACTGAGGTTGTCCTGAGGTGGCCAGGTACCCAGAGGGACGTCAAGGAAAGCATGGCCACCTCGGGTCTCTGCAGGTGCCCTCCACAGGGCCTTCCCAGGTGCTGGTGCCGGATGCTCCCTGACGAGGCTGGACCTCTGCCTGGGCTCGTTCTTCCACTCTGTCCCAGGGCCATGCTGTGCATGCCCAGAGGGACGGGCGCCTTCTCAGCACTAAGGTACTGAGTGGGCAAGTCCTGCCCTTCCTGCCCTCCGCCCCCACGTATACCAGGAGGGCTGGCTGTGTGGGCAAAGGATACAGAGAAGTCATGGCCCAGTAGGCAATGCAGACGAGCAGGAGGACAAAGGTGACCAGCGGGTAGAACAAAGTGGACATCATCTGTCCCATAGCCCTGCAGGGAAGTGAGCACTGTCCACCAGCAGGCCTGCCCTGGCCCCACCTCTGCCTCAGGGCCTGCTCCATCCTGGGGCTGGACACGCCTAGGAGCTCCCAGTGAATGGAATTCAATGAATGAGGCTCAGGGGGCCCTTAGAGGAAGTGAGAATTTCAGAGAAGCCCCCTGGACAGCTTCAGGGAAAGTAAGGTAAGGGAGTCCTCAAAGTGGTGTGTTGACCAACCTAGCAGGTGGGTCTTGGTTGGGAGCAAGCTGCTGCTTCCCTACCCTGCCTGGGTTCCCACCGTCCCACCCACCATCACCATGGCAACAGTGACTGCCAGGACTGCCTTTCTTGAGGGCCTGCTTCATGCTTGAAGCCTTGATGAGATACTCACTTCATCCTCAGGGCACCCTACAAGGTAGGTATGCTCTCACCCCCACTTCACAGATGGGTAAATGGAGGCTCAGAAAGGCTGTCACAGCAGTATTAACCACTGCACTATTCTGCCCTTCTCCCACAGGGCCCTGCACCTGCCCAGCCGCCCACCAGCCACACCCAGCCCTCTGCCCGCCTGTCTCGGGTAGGCCCTGACTTGCTGGCCTCCTTCAGGAGGGCGATGGCGATGCGGATCCGCTGCCGCAGGAAGATGAGCATGAGCAGCAGGAGACCTTCCAGCACAGCCAGCATGATCACTGAGGGTGGACAGGGCAGAGGGGCGGTCAGGGGCAGGGCAGCCCTTTGGCAGTTGGCATTGGGAGGGGCGGGGTACTCACGGGCCACCAGCCAAGTCTCCTGAACACTGCGGTAGGCGCCGAGGTTGGTGGTGAAGCCCAGCTGGGTGATGGAGGCACCCTGGTCCCGCAGCACCTGATACTCCTTCCAGCAGTGGTAGATGCCATATGCTAGCACCCCCAGCACCCCTAGGATCAGGACCAGCACCAGGGGCCCAGCCACCAGGCGAAGAAGCAGGAGAAACAGCAGGCTCAGGACCAGAGCCACGCCGAGGGCACTGAAGGCAGGAGGAGGTAGGTGAGGTTCACCCTGGGCCCCCAAATGCCTTTCCTCACACCTCTATAGTCTTCAGATTAGACCCCCTTTCTATTATAAATCCTGTTGGGCTTGGGGTCCATTCTGAGCTCTGGCTCCTCCTCCCTTGTCTACAGACTCAGTTTCAGACACTGGGCTGGAGGATGCGGATCAGGGAGGGAGAATGAAAGGAGAAAGCAGGCAATTTGGTGACTCACACAAGAATCCAGTACCAGGATTGGGCTAAGTCTTCAAAGATCTTAACGCTGATGTCACGGGCATTGAGGCTGTCCAGAAGACCACTAGGGAGAGACAGAGTCGGACAGGGCTGTGGTTGGAAGGGCAGAGGGCAGAGCTGTGGAGGCAGTAGTACCCACCTGATCCCCTGGATGATGGAGGTGTTGCCAGAGATCCCTGGGAACTCGAACTGTGTACTATTGGGGTATGGAAAACAGCGCCCCAGAGCTGGAGGGAGAGAACAGCTACTGGGTGGGTGGGGGGCACAGAGCTTTGCCTTGAAAGTCTCTGGCCGCACCTCAGCCACAGCCCTCAGGGGGGCAGGAGAGATGGTCTGCTCCCCTCTGAGAGCTGTTCTTGATTCCACAGCAAAAGGAAGCTCTGGCAGGGAGCCCAGGCCACGCTGCCTTCACTCTACGTCCCTATCCTCCCCTCCCAGGACTGCCGCCTCACACCCTCCTTTGCTCTGGGCTGGCTCTTAGGAAACCTCCACTCCCTACCTTGCCGTCCACCAGCCCTCCTCTGCCTGGGTGCCAAGGAGCCATGCACAGCGTGGGCCCATCATCCCAGGGCCCGAGCCACTCTGCTGCTCAGGCTCCTCCAAGGCTCGGCCCTGACCCTGCTCACCTCACAGCCAGGCTTCAGGCCTCCAGAGCTGTCGCTCTTGCTGCACCCCTCTCCCTGTCAAGCTCCATCCTCGCCTCACTTTGCCTCCTGCAGGAAGCTTGTGCCTTCTCCTTGGCACTGATTACATGCCCACAGCATTTGTCGTCACCCTTACAACGTTGCCAGGTAAACTTGGCATTGACATTCTCAAGAGAAAATAAGGCTCGGAGAGGTTGACCAATTAGCCCAAGACCACACAGCTAGGAAGTGCTGGAACTTAAGTCCAGATCTGACTTTGGAGCATTCATTTGAGGTACTTCCTATTGTATTTATGGTGAGAATTGGGTATCTTTTCTCATGCTATAATTTAAATATTTTTTCTTTAAAAAAAATAACATTGATTGCCCTGGCCGGTGTAGCTTGGTTGGTTGAGCATAGTCCAGTATACTGAAAGGTCACTGGTTTGATTCCTGGTCAGCGCACATACATGGGTTTTTTAAAAAATATATATTTTATTGATTTTTTATAGAAAGGGAGAGGGAGAGAGAGTTAGAAACATCGATGAGAGAGAATCATTGATCAGCTTCCTCCTGCACACCCCCTACTGGGGATTGAGCCCGCAACCCAGGCATGTGCCCTTGGCCGGAATCAAACCTGGGACCCTTCAGTCCACAGGCTGGCGCTCTATCCACTGAGCCAAGACGGTTAGGGCCATACCCGGGTTTTGGGCTCGATCCCCAGTAAGGGTCATGCAAGAGGCGGCTGATGGATGTCTCTCATGTTAATGTTTCTCTTTCTCCCTCCCCTTTCTTTGTCTCTCAAAGTCAATTAAAAAGTCATAAAAATAATTTGGTTGTTTAAAGAAAAATTTACTATTGGAAAGAAGAGCATACAGAATTAAAATTAGTCAACTGCCACCCCACCGCCAGCCATATTCATCTGTAGCATTGGGTGAACTTCTGGTCTGTCTTCTATGCAGGCACCTAAAAGTGCGTGAGTGCATTCGCCATGCATAGCCTTTGTGGTTGCCACGCACTCTCTGAACCTCTCTGATTCCCCACCAGCACGCAGCTCCAGGGCAGCTGCACTTCCTGCACCAGCCACGCCCGCGCCGTAGGTGCAGGGCAACTGCGCTGTCCCTGGGCCTGGCTTCCTCATTTGAGCAATAAAGTACAGGCTACCTGACTTTGAGGAGTGTGCTCTCACCTGGAGTGGAGGGGAGGAGGAAGCTGGGGCAGAGCTCTCGTTCCAGGCTTTGGAGTACTGGCTGGGGGTGGGGGGAGGGACAGACACCAGTCACAGCAGGATGGACTGACCCCCCCACCCCACCCCCCCGGCGCTACCATCACAGTCATCTTCCCAACTCCCCCTGCACCCCACCCATGTGGACCCTCCTTGATGACAGCGATGATGCTGGGACAGTGCTCACCATATCCCAGGGCACCCCTGGCAGGCAGACAGTCCGGTTTGCAGCGTAGAAGACCTCCCCGACCATCAGTGAGAGCTCACCCTGACTCACGACCCAGGGGGACGCTGGACAGGAGGACACACACACCTGGGGCAGAGAGCGTGCTGTGGGGCTCTTTCCAGACCTGGGGACGATCTGGGCAGAGGCAGGTTCCAGGCTCTGACCTGGGGCGTGGGGCATTGCAGGCCGTGCTCAGCGACTGTGATGATGTTGGTGGCCAGGATGCAGCTGAAGATGTTGAAGTACAGGAGATAGGGTTTATCTCTGCAGGAGGGAGGATGGGCATGTGTCAGGGCCTGGCCAGGTGTAGGGGCAGGAGGGACAGCCGGGCCTTGCCTCCAGGATGCACACCTAGTTCCTGGCCTCAGGAAACTCAGGCCAGCTGGAGGTATGAGAGACCGAAAGATCTCCAGTCATTCAGCGCCGCAGATGGTTCAGACAGCGCTGAGCAAATGGTTAAAAGCATGAACTCTGGAGCCCAATCACCACCCAGCTTTATGACCTTGAGCAAGGCCCTCTACTGCTCACAGCCTCAGTCCCCGACCAGTGCCTGCCATGCGAACACCATGTAAATGCCAGAGGTTTGGTTGTTGATGGGCCACTTCCTACCTACAGGACCAACAGCACCCTGCTGGGGTCACCCCTGCATCTCAGATGGCGAAGTCGGAGCTCAGAGAGGCTGAGCACCTTGCAAGACCACAACCAGGACCCCAGGTGGGGAGCCAAAGGTCATCTCCAAAGTCTGAAGCCTGTGCACCTAACCCTGGCTCTCCCTCGCCTCGCAATGGGAGGGGCCCTCACAAGCCAGCTGCCCAGCCGGGAGGCTGCTTGATGTGGCTGGGGGTCCCTGCCCATCCCCCCCTCACCTCCCTCTAGCCCTGCTGGTGTACTCACTTGTTGGCCCCCATGCCGCAGTAGGCCCCGGTGGAGTTCCTGGGGTAGAGGACTTGCCGGGGGTCTCCATACACCCACGCTGGACACAGACACACAGAATCACGGAGGGGGTGGCAGGGGAGCAGCCCTAGGAATCATTTCTCTCTGGTCACTGCCCCCGCTGCCGCCCGCTCCGTGCAGCTGGGAACTCACCCACAATGCCCAGCACCACGTAGCCCAGGAGGAAGAGGAGGAAAAGGACACAGCAGATGACATCGGTGCAGCCCCTGCGGGAAGGACCTGCTGAGCTTCCTTAGGAAGGCCTGTCTGGTGGGTGAGCTTGCCTCCAGAGCCACCAGGAAGTACACAGCTGCCCTGCTCAGCTGAAGTTTCGGAAGGGCACGCGCCAGAACATCATGGCCCCGAGCTGCGGCCCCTCTACCGCAGCAGCGCCCCGCTCTCCTGGCACAAGCTTCTTACCAATTTTTCAGCAAGTACACGGCCAAGGTGAGGCAACCCTGCCCCCAGCGCCGTTCCCAGGGCTCACCTGCTCTTGATGGGGCCTTGGAAGGAAGGGTCGTGTTTGACGGGCTTCCCTGTGGGCAATGGGGAGCAGTGTGGAGAGCAAGGCACTCAGGGGACTCTCCCCATTTCCTGTCCCCACCAAGGGAAATAGACAGGGGCAGGGCTGGCAGGAGGAATGGGGGAGCAAGGCCCACCAGCAGGTCTGCTGCTCACGGTGAATTCCCTAGGTGGCCCTGGGGGGAGGGGAAGGAGCCTTTACGGGTCATTTCCAGGACAGTAACTTCCCCTCCTGCCTCCACCCTGGCTCACCTCTCCTTCATCCCCACCCCCCCCCCCCCGCCACCCCCGGTGAGGTGAACTCCGTGTCCACCACTTCCAGTGGCCCTCATGCTGCCATCCGTCCCCCTCCTCTCCCAGGCGGGTAGATGGAGCAACAGGGAGGCCACAGCCCCTCTCCCATCTGCCCCAGGTCGTGGGGAAAGAAACTAGAGCCACAGGCCAACTCCCGCAGGGCCTGGGAAGGGAGGCAGCTCCCTGCACAACCCCTCCTGAAGGGCCTGTCTCCCAGCCACTGCCAGTCGCCCGGCAAGCAATCCAAGCAGGTGACACCTGAGCTGGGCGGTTGAGATTGTGGCTGTGTCCTGTTCCTGGTCCTCCCTGAGTACACACAGGGAGGAAGTGGGGCAGGTACCAGGGTCCCTTGTGGGCACTGAGGAGGGAGGCAGAGGGCTGGGCAGTGTGGGAAGAGGTGGGGTCGGTGCTCTGCAGACTCCTGGACTCTGTCCCTGCACGGCTCTTGGACATGAGATCAATGATTGACCCAAAGCTGCTCCAGGGAGTCTCCCAGGAAGTCCTCCTCTCCTTCTTGTCCCCCTTGAAACCCAGGCCTCCCCTCTGAGAGTCCCCTTCCCTCCAGCACAGGGGCTAAGATCCCCAAACCCCGGGGGACCTGTGCAGGCATGCTCCCAGCCCCCACTGCTCACAGGGATCCCCGAGGCTGGTCCCGGTCCGTCTCCCTCACACCTCCCCATCCCTAACCCTCAGGTCCTGGGACGGCTCCCAGACCCCACTGCTCACAGATTCTGGACAGACACAGGCTTCTTGCTCCATCTCCCCTCGGGCCTTACCCTTCACGGGGATCCCAGGAGGCCCCGCCGCTATTCTTCATAAAGACCCTGAGCCCCAACTCCTCACCCGGGCCCCAGCACAACCCACTTCCCTGCCACTGCTCAGCGACCCCGTGGGAAGACCCCCAGCACCCTCCCCTCAGCCCAGGGTCCAGGCTGAACCTCCTGGGGACCCAGCCTTCTGCTGGCTGGGCCTCACCCGGCAGCTGCAGGCTCCACAGCCCGTGCCCCAGCCCCTGCTCAGGACCACACCCTATCTCCTTCCATTCAGACTCCCTTCCTTCCCTGGGCCATGCCCTGAGGGACCAGCATCTGGGCCTGAAACACCTGGTCCCAGGGGCTAAATAAAGCCCAAAACCCCAGCTTCACTCCCCCGTTTCCTTAGCAATGGCCCCGAGCCCCTGAACCCCATCTTCCTCCCAGGACCCTGGCTCTGCCTTCTTCCACGAGCTTCCCCAGGTCAGCCTGAGTGGCCCAGCCAGGTCTCCCTCCCTTGCAGGTTCCTGGCCTCCCCCTAGTCTCACCATAGGCCTCATCCCCAGCCGGCTTTCCCCCCATGGTTCAGCGTCTCCGGAGCGGAGCGATTGGAGGAGCTAGAGTGACTGGGAGCTAGGAGACCTGGCAACTCACCTGCCGAGGCCCCGCCCTCCCATGTCACAGCCCCACCTCCATCCCTGGTCCCCGACACACTCTAGTTCCTCCTCAAAGTGCAAAGGGAGGAGGGCGAGGCCAGAAGGCCCAGCCAGGGCCAGGGATATGACCTTAAGGACCTGGAATGCTCCAAGAATCCCTGGTAACCCTGCAAACCACCTCACACAAGTCCATGCCCTCCAGCCAAGTTGGTCATTTGCCTTTTAGGCCTTGACTAGACCCTGCCCTCAGGGTCCTCCCCTCCCCTCCCCGGGGCAGCTGTGCACACCAGTCCGGCAGCTTCCATCTGGCTCTCCCCTGGACCTACATTCCCTGTGTGCACTGTGCTTCCTCCCATAGCATGGCCCCCCAACCCAAATGTTGTTACCAAACCCAGCATTTATTGAGAACCAAGACACCAGCTGGCACAGAGGCCCATTTCAGTTCATCAAACATCAGCTGAGGACGGGGACAGGGCGGCCAGCCCTGAAGTCACTCCCAGTGAGGAACCAGCCCTGGACAAGGGGCTGTCAGACCTCCAGGGCCTGGCTGGGGTCTCTGGCCGGAATGTGTGAAGGGCTAGTGGGAGAGATGGCAGTGCCCCCAGCGTGATGTGGATGTGAGCAGCAAGTGAGAGGCAGCTGCTGAGCTGGTGGCATTGGGGGCAGTGGGGGGGGGGGTGGTGGTGGTGGTGAATGGTCCGCTCTCAGGGGTTGGCAGGGGGCAGAGAGGCCAGCTCAGGCAGCAGCTCGGGGTGGGGGTCCAGGCGGGCCAGACGGCTCTGCTCTAGGGCAATGGCCTCGGCCGAGTGCTTGCACTTCTCCGAGCCACACTGGCAGGTGAAGTATTTGCTTTTGATGTCCCAGAAGCGGTCGCCATAGTCAAACCTGTCAGAGGAGCACAGGAGGCTCGTGGGACCCAGAGCTGACTGCCCAGGCCACGTTAGAGCCTCCATGGACCCTGCTCCCAGAGGGCCCTGACCCTCTCCTGACAGGCTGGCCCGAGCACCAGCCTGCCCTGAACTTTTCTGAATGCAGGAGCTTGAGCCCCACCCCACACTTAGTGAAGCCGAATTCTCCGTGAGCACAGGCTTATTTAGCACGCCCTCCAGGGACACTGCTGGACACCACACTGAGCTCAGCTCCAGCACATGCTTGCAAACTGGGAGCTCTCCTCAGCGCTGAGTCCTGGGGCTGCATGCCTCGCCCACCCCTGGCCGAGCCCAGCCTCACCCCAGCTCCTCCCCGGTGCGGATGTCCCGGGAACTGAAGAAGGCAATGCGTGGAAACCGCAGGTCTTGGTGCAGCATGAAGACCCGGACAGGGATGATGTTGGGGTCACACAGGTGGTTGATGAACCGGCTGATGTTGCCGTAATAACGGGCATCGATGCAGTACACCTCTCCATCCTGAGGGGAGGGCGGCACTGTTCAGTGCCAGGCCATGGCCCCCCAATCCCTCTGCCCCCAGGTTTCCATGTGCGAACTGGGAGTAGGGGACAGCGGGACCTCCTGCCCACCTTGTTGTCTAAGTCGAAGAGGTAAGAATCATCCTCTCTCACGTCAGCCTCAGCATCGGAGATCAGCTCCCCGACATACCTGGTGGGCAGGGCGTGGGCTTCTGAAGGTGGGCAGGGTGGCGGAGCCAGCCCAGCCATGTCTCCTCACAACCCCACGGGCCCCTCTTCACTGTCAGACACCCCAGTCAGTGTCCGCGAACGTCACTGCTGCACAATGCTGGGACCCGCGTGGGACCCGAGGCTGCGTGGGCCCAGAGGACAGGGACTTCACCTGGGAGGGAGGAGGTGGTGGCCCTCGGGGCAGGATCAGGAGGATGCACATGGGGACACTGGCATCTGAGGTCCCCACTGGAGAGTTGCCACAGGCAAGTGTGGTGGCGGGGGAGGTGAAGGGATGGACCCAGAGCTCTGGGTTTGAGGGTGAGCCTGTGGCAGCTGGCTTGGGTGGAACACTGTTCAGGTTTAGACACTGGGAGGTTTGTGGGCGTGGTGACGGCAGGCTGATGGACAGGGGTATCAGGGCTGCAGGAATGGATGAAGCCACAGGAGCGGAGGGGTAGGGGTGGGGGGAGGCAGCACTTGGAGAATCTGCCAGGGGACCGAGGCCGAGGCACAGGGAGCAGGGTGGGGTGCAGAGGGTGAGGGCAAAGGCAGGTGCAGCAGGATGAGCAATGAGTGATGGTGCGGAAACTGAGGCCCAGGAAGAACAGCTGCTTGCTTGAGGAGTTGAGATGACATGACAGAAAAAAGGTTGTGGGTTCGATCCCTGGCCCTGGTCAGGGCGCATGCAGGAGGCAACCAATCAATGTGTCTCTTTCATATCAGTGTTTCTCTCTTTCTCCTCTCCCTCGTTCCCTTCCATTCTAAAAACCAATAGAAAAATATCTTTGGATGAACAACCACCACCACACAAATGAAAGGCAGGGAGAGGCGATGTGAGGCTGGGAAGTGGGGGATGTGGGCAGTGGTGATGGGCAGCCCTGTGGTCTGGGCAGAGTGGGGCAGGCGGGGCGCTTGGCTGTGGGGATGGGAGCAGAGCAGCTGGCTGAAGATGGGATGGCGAGAAGAGGGGGGACCTGTCAGGGAGGAGGCAGAGAGGGCAGAAGAGGCAGCAGTGGCCCTGGGCCACCCCTCGCCCCTGCCCACTCACTCGCAGATGAAGGTTCCTTGGGGGATGGTGTGCAGGGCGCGGACCCCCCAGCCCATCTTGGCTGTTCGGTAAAGCTGCAGTCGAACCCTGGGGGTGGGAGAGAGAGTGATGCTGGGTGCATGGGAGACAGTGTGTGCGTGCATGTGCGTGTGTGCGTGTGTGCGTGCGTGTGCGCATGCAGGGACAGGGCCTCACTTGATGCCGCTCTGCACCACCCGGTTCTTGCAGTTTCTCCAGCAGGAGCAGGCCTGGTTACACTCGAAGATCAGCGGGGGCTCGATCTTGTTAAATTCCTGGAGCAGTCGCCCGTCCTGGAGAGGGCGAGAGGGCAGTGGTTTCTCCTCAGCTGCCCAGGTCCCCTGAGACCCCACAGAAAAATCCTCCCCTGGCCTCAACCCAGTCAGTAGACAGGAGGCCAGACTGGGGGACACCACATATGCTCTGAGGTCAGAGGACTGGACCCCAAGCCCCCGTCCCTTGATCTTCATGTGTGGGGCCAGGCCCATCTGTCCTAGCAACATCCCAGGAATTCCAGGTCTGCCCTGCCCTCTGCCAGCCGCCCCAGGGTAGGAGGTGAGGGACAGGGCGAGGGTGCGTACCTTGTCATACCAGCAGCGAATGCTGAGCTGGCCGCACAGGCAGTTGGAGCTGGAGCAGTCGTCCACACAGGTGCAGTGCTGGGGGGAGGTAGGGTGAGCTCGACCAGAACCAGCCCTGCCCCCAGCTCCCGTGCGCCTGCCCCCACTGCTGCCCCTTTTCTAGGACTTGTGCTTTAGAATCAAAATGCTGCTGGAGGTTTGTCCCAGGGCTACCCTGAGCCTGATGACCCTGTGTGAGTCCTGGCGAGAGGACATCTCCAGGGGACCGAGCCCAGGAGCTCCCCTGGCCCTCACCTGCAGGTGGGTGATGTTGCGGTCAATGTTCATGGTGGAAGTCTCGCAGTTCTCCGAGATGTACTTGTAATCCTCGGGGCACGGCTCCCCGTCCACACCATTGACGCAGGGAATGGGCACGTTCTCATAGCCCCGAGCCACGTCCCTGGCAAAGGGAGATGAGGTGAGGGCTCCCTGGGTGCAAGGGGGGGGGCTGGGCGGTCCCTGGGGCGGGGCGAAGGCATGGGGAGTGAAGTTGCCAGATAAAATGCAGGGCGTCCAGTTAAAGTCAGATTTTAGATAAACAAGAGATAATTGTTTGGTATAGGTACATCCTAAATGCTGCATGGGACACTTTTACATTAAAAAAAAGTTATCAACTGTTCATCTGATATTCAAATTTAACTGGCTATCTTCTATTTTTATTTGCTATATTTGGCAGTCCTAGTAGGGAGACCCGAAGGTGGCTCTTGGAATTCTATGGGCCCTAGGGAGGGCTAGGGTGCAGGGGCCCTGGGGAGGGCTAGGGTGCAGGGGCCCTGGGGAGGGCTAGGGTGCAGGGGCCCTGGGGAGGGCTAGGGTGCAGGAGCCCTGGGGAAGGATAGGGTACAGGGGGCCTGGGGAGGGCTAGGGTGCAGGGGCCCTGGGGAAGGATAGGGTGCAGGGGCCCTGGGGAGGGCTAGGGTGCAGGGGCCCTGGGGAGGGCCAGGGTGCAGGGGCCCTGGGGAGGGCTAGGGTGCAGGGCCGTTCTGGGATGGAGCCCGCACTCACCGGCAGATGATCTTCTCCGTGCGGATGGCCCGATTGCCCACGCCGAGCCGCAGCTTGCGGTTGAGCTGGAGCGCAAACCACACGTCTGAGCGCTCGGGAGTCAGGTCCCACGCAGTGTCTCCCTCCTTGTTGCGCAGCTCAGGGTTCGCTCCACGCGACAAGAACAGCCTGGGAGGGAGAGGAAGCCATGGGGCCGGGGCTTCTGGAGGTGAGCGTGGGGCTTGGGGGTGTGGCAGACGGGGCTCACAGCACACAGTCGTGGTAGCTCTCCCGGGCTGCGATGTGCAGGGGCGTGTCCCCGTGGTAGTTGACAGCGTGGAGGTCGCAGCGGGCGTTCAGGAGGACCTCGGCGATGGCGGCACTGCCCGTGAAGGAGGCCCAGTGCAGGCAGATGTTTTCCTCCTGGGGAGGTGGGGGCAGGGAGCCTGGCAGTGAGCTCTTGAACCCCAACTCACTTTGGTCAGGGTCTGGGCCAGCCCCAACTCCCCACACAACCAAACGCTTGCTCACATTGTCTGTGAGGGTGACGTCGGCGCCGCGCGTCAGCAGCATGCGGATCACTTCGATGTGCTTGTGCTCTGCGGCCCAGATGATGGGCGTCCATCCCCCACTGTCCTGTGGGTGGGAGGGAGAAGGGGAGGAGGGCTGGGGGCCGGCCCAGCAGCCAGCTCTGTTCACCAAAGCAGCACATGGCCCAAAGCACGCGCCCGGGAGCCAGTGAGCCCAGCTCGCCGCTGAGCCCAGAGCCAGTCCCCAGTGCCCCTGCGTCTGCCTCATCTGATACCAAACTAGAGTGCCTATTGCTCAAGGCCACAGAGCACTTCTTTACTTTTTCTCTTTTTGTTAATCCTCAGCAGAGGCTCTTTTTCCATTAATTTTTAGAGAGAGGGTTCGAAGGGAGAGGGAGAGACAGAGAAAGAAACATGGATGTGAGAGACACACATCGATTGGCTGCCCCGCCACCCCTACCCTGCATGTGCTCCGATCAGGGCTGGGGATCTACTCTGCAACTAAGGCATGCGCCCTTGACCAGAATGGAACACGGGACCTTCAGTCTGCAGGCCGACGCTCTAACCACTGAGCAAACCATCCAGAGCAGTACTTTTCTTCCTTTTTAAAAATTTTTATTTCCTAGGTCTGCCGACTCAGAAGTCCTAGATGCAGGAACCAGCATTGACAGTCACCTGTGGTACAGACTGCAGTGTGTAAATGCCCGGAAGGCCAGGATGCTCTCAGAGGCTGCTGGGCCATGCCGGAGGCCACAGGAGCCAACTCCAGGGGCTCCTCCCGACAAAGGATGAATCAAGAAGATAAGAAAGTGAAACGTCTACCATGTGAAAAACTAAGAGTTCATAAAGAATGGCACTGAGCCCTAGCTGGTTTGGCTCAGTGGGTAAAACGTTGGCCTGTGGACTCAAAGGTCCCAGGTTCGATTCCAGCCAAGGGCACATGCTTGGGTTGCAGGCTTGTTCCCCAGTGGGGGGTGTGCAGGATGCAATCAATGATTCTCTCTCATCACTGATGTTTCTATCTCTCTATCCCTCTCCCTCCCTCTCTGAAATCAATAAAAAAATAAAAAGAATCACACTGAGCGTTAGCTGGTTTGGCTCAGTGGATAGAGCATCGGCCTGTGGACTGAAAGGTCCCAGGTTCGATTCCGGTCAAAGGCACGTGCCCAAGTTGCAGGCTCGATCCCCAGTGGGAGGCATGCAGGAGGCAGCTGATCAATGATTCTCTTTCATCATTGATGTTTCTATCTCTCTCTCCCTCTCTGATTAAAAAATAATAACAATAAAAAATAAAACTGCACTGACACCTCAGAGATTACGGCAGCAACTCAGTACTCAAAGTGATAAAGAGAAGAAGAGAAATGCAAATGAGGGAGAAAGGTGGGGACAGCTGGAGCAACATGGGTTGTAGGGAGGGGTCAGAGGTCAGCGAGGTGGAAAGGGGCTGCAGCCTAAGGCTGAGCCAGGGACCCTGGGGGCTGGGCAGCTGGGCCTCTGACCTGGGCGTTGACGTCCACCTGCCCTGTGCTGAGCAGCAGGCTGACCATCTCCAAGTTCCCAATCTTAGCTGCGTGGTGGAGGCAGGTGGAGCCGTCCTCCTCCTGGGGAGACGGGCAGGTGAGTTCTCGGGCGGCCCCTCTCACCTGCCCGCCCAGCCCGCTGCCCACAGCGCACCTTGCTGTAGACACACCCGCCACGCTGCACCATGTAGCGGGCCACCTCCAGGTGGTTATTTACCACGGCCTCCATCAGCGGCGTCCGCTGCTGCTTGTCCACGGCATTGATGTTGGCTCCAGCCTACAAGGAGGGGCATGTGGCTGGCACAGGGAGGGCGGGCAGGGGTCCGAGGCCTGCAGGGGCGGGGAGCCGTGCTGACCTGCAGCAGCACGTGGCAGATCTCCACGGAGCCCTTCTGGGCGGCAGCGTGCAGGGGTGTGCGCTTGCTCTGCTGGTCGCTCTGGAAGTTGGGGTCCAGGCTGTCCACTGCGGGAGAGCCCGCCATACGGGAGAAGGGGGGACATGCGGTGAGTGAGTGAGGGGTGGCACCTGCCCCAGGAAGGCTTCTAGGGCATGCGTCAGAGTAGTGAGCCAGGGCACCAGCTCAGCCCGAGTCGAAGTGGCCTTTTCCCGGGTGCTGCTGTGCCGGCCTGCAGGCACCTCGGTGAGGACGAAGGCTTCCCCGCACCCCTGGCCAGCCCAGCGCTGGGAGCGCTGGGTGCAATTGAGCTTTGCTTGCTCGTGTGAATGAATGAGCACATACTCACACAGCATCAGGACCACCTTCTGCAGCTCCCCCTGCTTCACTGACAGGTACAACTGCCGGGGGTGGAAGCGGAGTTTCTTCCGCCTGCCAAGGGGGGTTTTCAGACTCCAGCAGCAGCCTCACCACCGGGGACCGGTCCTCCAGCCCTCCCCAGGCCCCGTGCGGACAGCAGCGCCCACTCACCGCTCGGACTCCTGGATGACCAGGGCCTTTTCCAGGGCCTCCCGGCCTGGCCCAGGTGGCAGCCCCACGGCCGAGAGGCAGCCCCCACCGGGCAGGGTCAGGGAGGGCCCAGAGCTGTCGATGGTGTCAGCCACGGGGTCACAGGGTGTACGCCGGGGCTCCCCCTGCCCGCGCATCCGGGCGCTGTGGGAGAAGGGGCTAATGTCATAGGGGTGACAGGGAGCGACAGGGAACAGACCGGCGAAGGGGGAGGTCAGTACCTGGGCTGGGAGGTATCCGCTCTCCCAGGGGCATCCTGGGCCAGGGGTGGGGGCGCGGGGGTTGCGGTGCCAGCTGGTGGGGTCACTCCGTCCCCCCGGGGGATGGTCACCTCCTGAGCCTCGGATGCATCCTCCCCACAGTGGGGACAGAAGACCATGCCGTTCATCTGGGACACACAGGCCTTGTGGAAGCGATGGGCCACACGGAAGTCGGGGTGGCACTCTAGGAAGGTGCCCTGGGGCAGGAAAACAGTGGATGAGGTCATGGGAGCCCCCCAGGGGCGCGCTGCCTGCCTGCCCCACGCCCACTCACCACTGTACAGAAGTAGCCGCAGCCAGGGCAGCAGTGGTGCTTGACCATGCGGGCCCGGTGCGCCTCGCAGAGCACCATCAGGGCCACGCGGCTCGAGGGCCTCATGGTCTCCCGCTTGAGGATGGCGGCATTGCAGCCCGACAGCTGTGGGCAGGGAGGGTGGGCAAGAAGAGGTGAGGCTGGGCCCCGCGGTGCTCCTCTGCTCTCAGCCTACCTCTCCGCCCTCAGCCTACCTCTCCGTCCACGCTCTCCGTGGCCATGCACTTGTGCCCCGCTCTTTCGCTGATGCGGTCAATCTTGGGCGCCTCCATGCGGCAGCTGCACAGGGGCAGCTCCTCCAGCCCGCGCTCCGTCTCCAGTGAAGATGTATCGTTGGACACCCCTTGGACAGAGGAGAAAGGGAGCTGAGGGAGGCCCTGCCCCTCACCCGCCGGGACCCCTGGCGGGGCTGTTTGCCCCCCACCCTGCCTGCCTTTCCCTCCATGCTCCAGAACCCCCAAAGCCTGGCCATGAACACCCTGGCTCCAGTGGGGTCCCCCTCCTCCCCTTTCCCTCCAGTCCTGATGGTGCCCCCTAGTGGCTCCCTATCCCAGCAATTGGCAATTACCAGCGTGGTTGGGGGAGAGGGTCCCCTCGCTGGGCAGCTCCAGGGACCCCAGAGGGACCTCCATGTACTCACTGGGGCCTGAGGAGCCCACACCATTCACTCCTGACACAGAGACAGAGAGAGTGAGAGTGCGAGCTCACAGGCGCCTAGATGTGTGGGTACATGCGTGAGCGTGTGCTCGTGCACGCTCTCTGGGGCTGGGAGGGGGGCTGAAGGAGGGCACCCCAAAGCAGAGGAGCCTCCTCACCTCGTGGCTCCTTGGCCCGTGGAGGCTCCCGCTTCCGCCGTTTCCGGGACGGCTTCACCCAGGGGCTGTCTTTCCGCCACTTCTTTTTGGCTTTTCTCCGGCCACTGGAACCACTCTGGAGAGGAGGGAGCGTTAGCGAGCCTGGCCCCAGACCCTCTGGAACACTCGGGCCTTGGGCCCCACAGCCCCACGCCTCTGGCCATCCAGTCTCCAGTTCTCACCTTGTCAGATTGATTGCCAGACTCCTCGTCTTCTTCTTCTTCCTCCTCCTCCTCTTCTTCCTCCTCCTCCTCCTCCTCTTCTTCCTCACTCAGTTGTTCAGCCAGAGCTTCAACCTCAGACTGGACCAGGGCAAAGTGGGGCTGAGGAAACAGTGACCCTGGGGCCACAGCTCTCCCATGGGGGAGACATGGGAGAGGCAGAGCAGGTCATACCCAACCGCCACCACCACCACCCAGGTTGGCTCTCTCCTGGGGCGGGGCTTGCAGGGAAGGAATTAAAGAGCCGGATAAAGAGAAAGGATGTAGAATATTACACAGCAACAAAAAGCAAGGTCAGTGTTAGATGCAACAATATGTGTGAATCTTGGCAAGACAATATTAAGTGAAACAAAAACAACAACAAATTAAAAATGGCAGCAGAGTAGGAGAATAGGGCACGGACATGCTCCCATGAACAAGCTGGAATTAGAACTGAAATACGGAAAGGATTCCTGAATAGATTCCTGAATAATCAACGGAAAACTCGCAGGAGCGAACCCTGATACCCAAGGACTGAAAGTGGAGACCAAGAGACTTGTAGGAGGGGTGGAGGCACGAAAGGGCTGGCTGGCACCCACAGACAGTAGCTGAAGTTCTGGAGAGATATCTAAAGTGTGGGGATGCCCCCGAGAACTCTGGAATCTAATCCCGAGGCTGGGCTTCCCAGCAGAGAGCACCAAACTGAGGAGGGTACCCACGTAACATCTGGCTATGAAAAGCAGTGGGGTGCTGTCTGCCAGGGAGTGGCAGCTGAAAGTTCGGCCACCCTCTTAAAGGGCCAATGCACAAAATTCCCTGTGGAGCCACCCACCTTGTGCTCTGGCAGAGGGAGAGTGAAGTGAACTGGAGCTATGAAAGCAGAACCCAGAACTGGGGACTCAGGGGACAGAGCTCAGAAGGGAGACACCCCAAGTTTCCTGGGCTGAGTCATTCCCTCATGCAGTGGAGGACATCTTTCCCACATAGACATCTGCCTTGCCTGGGGGAAGACAGTCGACACACCCTATTGGAAAACACCTCGCCCTGAGGCCACTTAAGAGACTAAAAATGACAATTAACCTCCAGGCAGAAGCAACTGCCCCACCCTGTTGAAAAAACTTGAAGACGATTGCCTGGGGGGCAATTCAAGTTGAAATATTATTAGTCTGTAGATAGAGGTAGTCTCTGGAGTCTTTGCCTGATGCAGGCTTTGAGTCTTTGCCTGATCCAATTAGTCAGAAACAGCCTTTAACACTGTCATGCACTAGAGATTGAGTGGTATAGAGGATCTACCTAATACATAGCACAAACCCAAACGACCAAAATGAGGAAACAAAGAAACAACCCCCAAATTAAAGAACTAGTGAATTCTCCAGAAGAAGAGATAAATGAAGTAGAGATAAAAAATTTATCTGAAACAGATTTCAGAATAATGATGTTAAAAATGCTCAACTGTATGAAAAAAAAAAGTAACTGAAAAAAGAACAGTATGAGATAAAGAATGACATAACACATATAAAGAATACATTGGAAGGAATACACAGCAGATTAGGGGAAGCTGAGGATCAAATTAGTGAATTAGAAGACAAAGTTGAAAATATCACTCAATTAGAGAACCAAAAAGAAAAAACAATTAAAAAACAGGAGGACAGCTTAAGGAAACTGTGGGACAATGTGAAACATAACAATATTAGAATAGCAGGTGTGCCAGAAGAGGCAGAAAAGGAGAATGGAACATAGAAGGTGTTTGAAGAAATAATGGTAGAAAACTTCCCTTAGTAAAGGAGAAAGTCACACAAGTTCAGGAGGCACAGAGAACCCCAAACAAGAAGAACCCAAACAAACCCACACCCAGACACATCATAGTTAAAATGCTAAGAATTAAAGACAAAGAGAGAATCTTAAAGGCAGCAAGAGAAAAGAAAAATGTTAACTACAAACGAGTTCCCATAAGACTGACACCTGATTTCTCAACAGAAACTCTACAGGCCAGAAGGAAATGGCATGAAGTACTCAAGGTAAAAGAAAGCAAGGATCTGAAACCAAGATTACTATATCCAGCAAGGCTATCACTCAAAATAGACAGTCAAATACAGAGCTTCCCAGACAAAAAAAGGCTAAAGGAGTTCATTACCACCAAGCCAGCATTACAAGAAATGCTAAAGGGAATGCTGTAAGGGATGGCTGAGAAGAAGAAACAGAGAGAGAAACCTAGCCATACAGAACTAAAATGGCAATAAGTAAGTACCTATCAATAATAACCCTAGCCCTAACCAGTTTGGCTCAGTGGATAGAGCCTCGGCCTGCGGACTCAGGGGTCCCAGGTTCAATTCCGGTGAAGGGCATGTACCTTGATTGTGGGCACATTCCCAGTGGGGGGTGTGCAGGAGGCAGCTGATCAATGTTTCCCATCGATGATTCTAACTCTCTCTCCCTCTCCCTTCCTCTCTGTAAAAAATCAATAAAATATATTAAAAAAAAAATAATAACCCTAAATGTAAATGGATTAAATGCTCCAATCAAAAGGTGTAGGGTAGGATACAAAAACATGACCCAACTATATGCCGTCTACAAGAGACCCACCTCAATACAAAAGACACACACAGGATGCAAGTGAAGTGATGGAAAAAATTTTCCATGCAAACGGAAAAGAAAAGAAAGCTGGAGTAGCAGTTCTCCATATCTGACAAAATAGACTTTAAAATGAAGGCCATCACAAGGGACAACAAAGGTCATTACATAATACCAAAGGGACCAATCCAACAAGAGGATATAACACTGGTAAACATATATGCACCAAATATAGGAGAACCTAAATATATATAAAAAAAAAAAACTTCTAGAGGACTTTAACGGAGAGATCGACAACAATACAGTCATAGTTGGGGACTTTAACACCCTGCTAACTTCCCTGGATAGATCTTCCAGACAAAAACTTAACAAGGAAACAGAGACTCTAAAGGATACACTGGATCAGATGGATTTAATTGCCTTTTATAGAATATTTCATCCCAAAGCTGCAGAATATACATTCTTCTCAGGTGCACGTGGATCATTCAAAAAGATAGACCACATGTTAGGACACAAAACAAGTTGCTACAAGTTCAAGAAGGTTTAAATCGTATCAATCATCTTCACAGATCACAGTGGAATGAAATTAGAAATCAACTACAGTAAAAACACCCCAAAACATTCAAACACATGTAAGCTAAATAGCATGTTATTAAACAATGAATGGGTTACCAACGAGATCAAGAAAAAAATCGAAAACTTCTTGGAAACAAATGAAAATGAACACACAACATCCCAAAATCTCTGGGACACAGCAAAAGAATTCCTGAGAGGGAAGTTCATAGCACTACAGGCCTACCTCAAAAAATAAGAAAAATCAGCAATAAACTATTTAATCCTACAACATAAAGAACTAGAAAGAGAACAAGAAAAGCCCAGAGTAAGTATAAGGAAGGAAATAATAAAGATTAGAGCAGAAATAAATGACATAGAGACTAAAAAACAAAACACAAAACAATCAATGAAACCAAGAGCTGGTTCTTTGAAAGGATAAACAAAACTGATAAACCATTAGCCAGACTCATCAAGAAACAAAGAGAGAGGACCCAAATAAATAAAATCAGAAATGAAAGTGGAGAAGTAACCATGGACACCACAGACATACAAAGGATTTTAAGAAAATACTATGAACAACTATATACCAACAAGCTGGACAATGCAGATGAAATGAATAAATTCCTAGTAAAATACAATATCCCAAGACTGAATCAGGAAGGATAAAAAAACCTGAATAGGCCAATAACAACCAATGAAATAGAAGCAGTAATAAAAAAAACTCCCACCAAACAAAAGCCCAGGTCCAGATGGCTTCCCAGGGGAATTTTCCAAACATTCCAAGAAGAACTAACACCTATTTTCCTCAAACTATTTCAGAAAATCCAAGAGAAAGGAACACTTTCATCCCTCTGGCAGCCTGGGAGCCCTCAGGGGATGTCTGACTGACGGCTTAGGTCTACTTCCCAAGCCCATTTGCTGTGGGGAGTGGGCCTAAGCTGCAGTTGGACATCCTTAGTGCTGCCGAGGAGGCGGGAGAAGCTCCTGCCACTGCCACTGCCCCTGCCCAGCCGTCAGCCCGGCTTGTGGCTAAGCTGAGCTCCCCCTGTGGGAGCTTACTGACTAGGAGGGGGCAGCTCCAGTGTTGAGCATGTGCCCTCTGGTGGTCAGCACACATCATAGCGACAGGTCGTTCTGCCTTTAGGGTCAATTTGCATATTACCCTTTCATTATATAGACTTTTTTAAACACCCATTTTGATAAAAACTCTCAACATGATAAAGGCCATATATGACAAACTTATAGCCAACATCATACTCAATGGGCAAAAACTAAAACCATTTCCCTAAAAACAGGAACAAGACAGGGATGCCCACTCTCACCACTCCTGTTTGACATAGTACTGGAAGTGCTAGCCATAGTGATCAGACAAGAAGAAGAAATAAGAGGCATCCAAACTGGAAAAGAAGAAGTAAAATTGTCATTATTTGCAGATAACATGATATTGTACATAGAAAACCTCAAAGACTCCATCAAAAAACTACTAGACTTAATAAATGAATTCAGTAATGTAGCAGGATACAAAATTAACACCCAGAAATCTATGGCTTTTTTATACACCAATAATGAACTCACAGAAAGAGAAACTGGAAAAAAAAAAAAAATCCCATTTACCATTGCACCAAAAAAATTATACCTAGGAATAAACTTAACTAAGGAGGTAAAAGACCTGTACTCGGAAAACTACAGAACGTTGAAAAAAGTGATAGAGGAAGACATAAAAAATGGAAGAATATATTGTGTTCATGGATTGGTAGAATCAACATCATTAAAATGTCCATACCACCCAAAGTAATCTATAGATTTAATGCAATCCCCTTCATGTTACCAACAGAATATTTCACAAACCTAGAAACAAACTCTCCAAAAATTCATCTGGAATTTAAAAAAAGACCCCAAATAGCTGCAGCAATCTTGAGAAAGAAGAACAAAGTAGGAGGGATGACAATACCAGATATCAAGCTATATTACAAAGCCACTATTCTCAAAACTGCCTGGCATTGGCACAAGAACAGACATATAGACCAATGGAACCAAACAGAGAACTCAGAAATTGACATAAGCCATGATGATGCTCAATTAATATTTGACAAAGGAGGCATGAACATACAATGGAATGAAGATAGACTCTTCAATAAACCGTGTTGGGAAAATTGGACAGATACATGCAAAAAAATTAAACTAGACCACCACCCTACACTGTACACAAAAATAAACTCAAAATGGATAAAGGACTTAAACATAAGACGGGAAGCCATAAAAATCTTAGAAGAATCCATAGGCAGCAAAATAGTAGATACAGCTCCTAGGGCAATGGAAACTAAAGAGAAAATAAACAAATGGGACTACAGCAAAATAAAAAGCTTTTGCACAGCAAAAGAAACCATCAACAAAACAACAAGAGAGCCCACTTCCACTCCCTCTAAATATCAATGGAAAAAATATCCTCAGGTGAGGATTAACAAAAAAACAAAGACAACCTACTGAATGGAAGAAGATATTTGCCAATGATACATCTGATAAAGGGTCAATATCCAAAATCTATAAAAAAATAACTGAACATCAAAAAAAACAAAACAAAAAATCCCCAAACAATCCAATTAAAAAATGGGTAAAGGACCTGAATAGACACTTATCCAAAGAGGACATACAGATGGCCAACAGACACACGAAAAATGCTCAGCATCACTAACCAGCAGGGAAATGCAAATTAAGATCACAGTGTGGTATGACCTCACACTTGTTAGAATGGCTACCATCAATAAATCAACAAGTGCTGGTGAGGATGTGGGGAAAGGGAACCTCCGCAGACTGTTTTTGAGAATGCAAATTGGTGAAGCCACTGTGGAAAACAGTATGAAGTTTCCTCAAAAATTAAAAATAGAACTACCATATGACCCAGCAATTCCACTTCCAGGTATTTATCCAATGAAACCCAAAACACGAATTCCAATACATATATGTACCCCTATGTTCCCTGGAACGTTATTTAGAACTAGAGGCCTGGTGCACGAATTTGTGTATGAGTGGGGTCTGGCTGGTCCGCCCAATCGGGCTGGGCTGGAGGGGAGGGGAAGGGGATGCGGGAGGTTGGTGGGCCAGCCACGCCTCCTGGTCGAACTCTAGTAGAATCCTCGGTCGAGGGGACACTTTGCATATTTCCCTTTTATTATTTAGAATAGGCAAGATATGGAAGAACCTAAGTGTCCACCAATAGACAAGTGGAAAAGAAGATGTGGTACATATATACAATGGAATATCACTCAGCTGTAAAGAGTGAAATCTTGCCATCTACAACATGGATGGACCTAGAGAGTATTATGCTGAGGAAAATAAGTTGGAGAAAGACAAATGCCATGATTTCACTTACATGTGATTTCACTAAAAAACAAAATAAATGAAGCAGAAACAAACAAAGATACAGAGAACATTTTGATGGTTACCAGATGGGAGGGGGGTTTGCGGGGGGGCTGGGTGAAAAAGGGGAAGGGATTAAGAAGTACAAGTTGCATCCTTGCTGGTTTGGCTCAGTGGATAGAGCATCGACCTGCAGACTGAAGGGTCCTAGGTTCAATTCCGGTCAAGGGTATGTACCTCGGTTGCAGGCTCCTCCCCGGCCTGGAGGCAACCAATCAATGTGTTTCTCTTACATCTGTGGTCTCTTTGGCCCCTTGAGTGTGGTTTTTCCACAAAATACCACGGCCTGGGCAAGTCTATTTTGAAGAAGTGGCGTTAGAAGAAGTTTAAGTTTAAAAAATTTGGCTCTCAAAAGAAATTTCAATCATTGTACTGTTGATATTTGGCTCTGTTGACTAATGAGTTTGCCGACCACTGCCTTACATCAATATTTCTCTGTTTATACCTCTCTCTTCCACTCTCTCTAAAAATGAATGGAAAAATATCCTCAGGTGAGGATTAAAAAAAATAAAACGAAGTACAAATTACCAGTTATAAAAAGTCATGAGGATGCAAAATACAGCACAGGGAATATAGTCAATAATATTGTAATAACTATGTATGGTGTGAAATGTGTAACAGACTTATTGGGGTGATCACTTTGTAAAGTATATAAATGTTTAATCACTATGTTGCATACCCAAAACCAATATATTGTATGCCTACTGTTATTGAAAAATAAAATTAGTTTAAAAAATGAGCTGTATTGCAACAGCAAAGATGGACCTAAAGGGTATTATCCTAAGTGAAATAAGTCAGAGAAATACCATAGTATTTCACTTGTACATGGAATCTAAAGAATATAAACAAAACAGGAATAGACAGATACAGAAAACTGATGGTTGCCAGAGGGGAGGTGTGTGGGGTGGGGATGGGGATGAGGGCCTGGGTGAAAAAGCTGAAGGGATTGAGAAGTACAGATCTGTAGTTACAAAACAGTCATGGGGTGGGGGGGAGGGGGGCTGCCCTGGCCAGTGTGCTCAGAGGTTAGAGTGCCCGACCACCGAAGGGTCTTGGGTTCAATCCCCGGCCCCAGTTGGGCACATGAGGGAAGCGACCAATTGATGTGTCTCTCTCACATTGATGTTTCTCTCTCTCTCTCAACCCCTCCTTCTCACTGTCTCTAAAAATCAATGGAAAAATATCCTCAAGTGAGGATTAACAACAATAACAGAAAGTTACAAGGATGTAAAGTACAGCATAGGGAATCTAGTCAATAATATTGTGATGACTGAGTACAGTGCCAGGCGGGAACTGGAAGTATCAGGGAGGAACTCTTTGTAAAGTATATGATTGTCTAACCACTACTAATATTGAGCCCTGACCAGCGTGACTCAGTTGGCTGGGTGTTGGGGCAGGTGACAGGGGGTGTTCAGGAGGCAGCCCATATTGATGTTTCTCTCTCACATTCCCTTTCCTGTCCTCTCTCTAAAATTCAATAAAAACAAACAAAAACCCTAAATAATGTTGAATGTAAAAAAAATAATTAAAAAAAGAAAAAAGTCAGCTATATATTATTGGTTACATGGGGTTCACTCTTGTCTTCTTTCTTTATTATTATTATTTTTTTAATCCTAACCTGAGGATATTTTTCCATTGATTTTTAGAGAGTGGAAGAGAGAGGGAAAGACAGAGAAATATCGATGTGAGAGAAACAGCGATTGGTTGCCTCTTGCATGTGCCCCGACCATGGCCTGGGGTAGCCTACATGCCCTTGACTGGGATCGAACCCGGGACCCTTCAGTCCGAAGCTCTATCCACTGAGTCAAACTGGTGAGGGCCACTCTTGTATTCTTTTACGTATACAGTTGGTTCTTGAACAACACGGGAATTAGGGGTGCAGTAAAAAATCTACATATAACTTTGATTCCCCCCAAAATTAACTAATAGCCTACTGTTGAACAGAAGCCTTACCAGTAATATAAACAGCTGGCTAACACATATTTTGTATGTTATATGTAACACATACTATATTCTTACGATAAAGTCTGCAGGAAAAAATAAGTCATAAGGAAAAGAAAATACATTTATGGTATTTATTGGGGAAAAAAATCTGTGCATAAGAGGACCCATGAAGGTCAAACCTGTGTTGTTCAAGAACCATGTGTATTTGAAAGCTTCCATGATAAAACATCAAATAAAAAGCAAAACAGGTAACATAAGAATGATAGTCACAGGCAAATGCAGGAGATAAAACCAAACCAAGAGCAAAGGAATAAACACCCAAACAAACAACAAATAAATCATAAAATGGACGGTGGTCACTGTGGAGAGGGGTCGGGGTGGGATGGGGTGCGGCACACAGGGCAGTAAGTTATAGAGAGCATGGGGCAATGAATTAGTGGGTGCTAAAAAGGAAAGAGTGAAAAGGGGGGGGGCAGGACTGACTGAAGAGTGAGCCCTGGACACGGTGGCCCTCACCTTGCTGTCTGAGTCCACGCGCTCGTCCACAGAGTAGGAGTCATAGTAGAGGCTGAAGTCATCCCCCACCACTGTCTCCCACTCCTCCAGGGGCCCCGCATTTGCCTTTTCCAGGGCCATCTCTCCTGAGCCCCGGGCAGACCCCAACTCCTCCAACTAGAAAAAGATGAGAGCAATTGAAGCTGCTGGCACCCCCACCAGCCCATTTCCCGAGGTTGGGACACAGCCCTCGTTTGGGGCTCCCCTTAAGCAGCCCCCGGCAGGAGAGGCCTGTGCCCTGCTCACCAGGCCGCCTCCAGAGTTCAGCTTCCTCCTTTTGGCCACATCTGGAAGGAGAGAAGACAGGAGCCAGGCTTGCATTCTAAACTCTCAGCACAGGCCTCATCAAGCTGCAGGTGGGCGGGTGGGACTGACCTGAGGCCACCTTCCCCAGGGGGTGCACGTCGTCACTCATGCGGAAATGCTGTACTTCAGGGGGCCGCTTCTCGGGGACTGGGGGCTGGGGACCAAGACGGAGCACACTTAGGGTCAGGAATGGCTATAGTTTGGCCTGGACTAGTCTGGAGCACCAAATGGGGGTTGGGGTGGTAAGCCACACCCTCAAAAATGCCATCCACAGCTGTAGGAACCAGATGGGGCTCTAAAGAGAACTGCTGTCTCCCAAGCACACCCCACAACCAACCCTCACTTGTTTCTTCAAGCGTGCAGCAGGCCGGCTTCCCATTTTACAGATGAGAAAACAAAGGTTTAGGCCTTGACCAAAGCTACTCGAACCACACGCAGAACTGAATGCCACCAACACCCTTAAAAACACTGCCATAGGCTTGCGCGATTCTGGGGCCTGTCATTCCCGAGGCCAACAGGAGCACAGCCTTTAAAATGGAGCAGGGGCAGTGTCTCTGGGGGGAGAGTTCCCTGGGGCTTGCTTTGAACTAAAAAGATAGAGGGGTTGAAGTTTCTTTACACCATCATTGTCTTAAGAGTAACTAACACATTAACTACATACATAAGTCTTTAACAGTTGTCTCTCCTACTCTGCCCAAGACTGTAAACTGCAGGGGACCTGTCTGTTCACACACAAGTCCCAGCCTAGAATGTGACACAAAACAGCCCCGGGGCAAATCCATAGCTGTGACCCCATTAGAAGCCCTGAAGCTAGATGACACAGAAAGCCCACCAGAGGCTGAGCTCAGCACCCTACAGCCCTCCCCCAGGCCTCACCTGTCCATTTCCCGGTTTGGACATGGTTTTCCTGGCTCGGTGGACCTTGGGCTGCCCCTCCGGGCTGGTTGTAGCTAGAGGGGGTTCAGGCCCTGCTGCTGCCCCCTGGGCCCCAGGCATACTCAGCAGCCTCATCGCCAAACTCTGGACCGAGGGGGGTGATTTCCCCGCCCCTGTCATTGACATCTTGGCCCGGCTGGGACAGGCACCCCCTTTGCTGGGGGAAGAGGGGAATGACTTTGTGGCATGGCCTGGAAAACAGCAGGCAGGTAAACAAGGCAAGATCAGAAGGAAGGCAGTCAGTGGATGCCCCACCTCACCCCCAGCCTCCACCGCCTCTCACCCAGCAGAAGGCGCCCCCCTTGGAGGTCCCCATCGCCCTCAAGATTCTCAGGTTCATCCCCAATGAGTGGTGTGGCTCCTACAGGGGTGTCGGCCACTACAGGGGCGTCGGCCCCCTCGTCGCCAACAGTCACGGTGACAGAGGCTGGGGATGAGGGGCCAGCAGGCTCCAGGGAGGAGTCGGGGTTGGCCTTGGGCAGGGTCTCCTCACTACGAGGGGTGTCCCCAAAAGAGCCATGAACTGTAAGGGAAGAGAGAAAGTTCAGGGCTACGGGCCAGGGGGCCTGTGCCTGGGGAGGTAATGGTCCAGTGGGGCCATTTCAGCTTCACTCACCTCGCTCGATGGCTCCTCTAGGCTCCTTGTCCAGCACCAGAGCCCCCATCTCAGCAGGGCCATCTCCCTGAGAGGCGACACAAGGGATAGGAGGGCTGGTCAGCCCGGTAGGAAGTTGGGGGGCCCAAGACGCCTGGGCCCTGGGAAGAGAAAGCAGGCTCCGCGGCCTACCTCTCCCTCTGTGGGCACCCCCCCTCCCACGGCCCCGGCTGCTCGGAAGGGCCGCACGGCCCCTGCCCCGGGCCCGCATCAGCCCCCGGCCTCTCGGCAGACCCCGCATCTCAGGGACTGAGAGGAGAGGAGGGGGAGGGGGCGGGGGCGGGGCCTCAGCGCACCGGCCCCGCCCCCTCCTCCCGGCGGCACGCGCCGCTCCCCCTTTGTCCCCCAGGCCGCGGGGACCCCGGGCACCAACCCCTCCAGTACCCGCTGCCCCCCAGCCCGGCGGACGGCCTCTCGCACCCCTCGAGCGCGCTCCTGGGGCGCCGGGGCCAGCCGCCCACTCGGGGACGGCCAAAGGCTGCACGCGCGCCCCCGTGCCCACTCCCCCCACCTCCCACCCCCTGGTCCCCTCATCCGCCCCCGATGCTGGCCCTCCGGATGGCTGTAAGTCCCGCCCGGGCCCCCCGGCCCCGTTGCACCCCCGGAGCATTGCACGGGCGCGCGCTTCCCCTGGGCGCGCGCGCGGGCATGCACCCGCCTCTCCCCCTCCCCTTCCGCACCTCGACGGCCGCCGCTGCAGCTCCCGCCGCCGCCGCCATCGCCGCTGCGCTGGGGCCCAGCCGGCGCGGCCGCCCCGGGTCACGTGGGCCGGGAGGGCGGGCCGGGAAGGGCCTTAAAGGAGCCACCGCGCGCTTTCTGGCCATTTTCCCCGGAGAGCGGCCTCGGCGGAGCCCTTGGGCAGAGGCCTGTGGTTCCTGCTTTCAGCTCCGCGGCTCTGGGGAGGGGGAACCATGCGGACACGCGGGTCCAGGTGTGGCCTCCCCCAGGTTTTGGGTACCAGCGGAGTGTCAGCCTCCGGACTGTGGCTGTATGCCCAATCTGGCCCGCGTGTGCTTCTCCCACTTCTAGGTGCTTTCCAGTGTTGGGGTCTGCAGATAGCAGGTTGGGCTTCTGTTTGGGCCTGGCTTCTCTAGATCACGAAGGGGGCGATGGGGACTCGCTGTCCCTCCCCGAGCAGGCGGGCGCCTTCCCCTCCCCCAGGCGCCTTTGCCTTTGGTTGCCCTGAGCTCCAGGGGCCCTTCGAAGTCTGTGTAACTTGTTTCCTGCGCCTTCGCAGCCCGGCTGGCTCACCGCCACCTCTGCAACTTTCTAAATAAACTTCGTTATAATTTGAGAAGAAAGGAGCTATGGGGGCGCACAGAGGACTCGGCTGGTTCTAGCAGGCTGCTTCATGTCCCCTTTGGGGTGGGGAGGCGTCTCTTCCGTTTATATCAGACATGTCACCCCAACACATGCACTAGGAATCTCGATAAGTCCCCCAGTGCCCCAGAGTCACTGTCCGGTGACAAGTAAGTAACCTTTTTTGCCAAATACTTCACAAGCATAGCCAGGCACTCCGTGGGTTCCAGCCCAGCAGAAAGTGGAGTATGAATATTAGGCCAAGACGGACAACCTCGATAGAACTATTTAGGGTATGGTCCCTTTAGGTATTACATCTGGTCAAAGTTGGGAAACTATGATTTCACAAACAGTATTTGACACAGACAGGTGGTTGGGATATAGGCCAATTCACGGCTTTCTGGGAACTGTAGTTGTTTTTGGTTAGGAACTATTCCAGTAGGGCTTTCTGGGAATTGTAGTTTACGGAGACCTACACTTCCACACCTAGTTTTTTTTAGCTTTCCTTTCCCCAGACCAAACATAGTTCTCCTGCTTGCAACTTTGGTGGGGTGATCACACCTGTAGCCCATCCCTGGCCTCCATACCAAACGCCTGAGGAGCAGGTCATGGTTATCACCACTGCCAGTCACGGGACACTTGTGCTCAAGGTACCTGGCAGGTGTTGAGGTTTAACTGGAAGGGCCCCGGCCAGAGAGACCACTGGTGACACTCCCCTTCCCCGTCAGGCCTGTGACCTGCATGAGTTGTGACCTCTGGGTATTGAGCAAACAAGAGGCTGCTTAGGGCGGGACAGTAATTTACAAGCAGTAGCCAGACAAAGTATAAAGAAAAAAAATTTTTTTTTTATTTTGTGGAAAACAAAAGCAAAAAAACCCTATACCCCAAACTCCAGAAAAAAATCCTAAAAAATACGTGTTTTAAAAATACTGTATGTCTCTACTCCTCTCCCTCCCCCTAAACAGCTCTTCTTGTGTCATTTCATCTAAGTGCCCTCTCCCCACCCCCTTATTCCCGTTCTTGCTATTGTACCCCACTTCCCGATACTACCCAGGATGCTCATCCCCATGTTCTCTTACCTGCCACCTTGTTCTTCCTAGAATTTTGGTGAGCCTTGTACCCACAGTCCCATTCCCCAGCATGCAAGACCTGTCCCCCTTCCTCTTCTGGGGTTCAATAATCCTTCCCCCTACCAGTCCCTTTCCCAAGAATCTATTCTAAGCAGGAGCATGTACGGAATTCCTGCCAAATACCCTCCCCGTTTCCACCCAGCCCCACTTCAAGAAATGGCAGACCTCTCCCTGAGCAGGCTTGGCCAGGAAAAACACATTTTCCAGTCTCTCTGCCTCCTCATTCCGGAGGACCCTTTCCCTCCCTCCACAGACCCATGCACCTCGAAGAGAAGTCAGTCTCTCTGGGGTCCCGTACTCTCTTGGCCTTCTCAAAGAACAACCCTCTCCCTCTCCCCACTTTTCTTCTGGAGGCAGGCTTTTCTGTCCATGGAATCGTGGGCCCCTCCCTCAGGATGTGTGTGTCTGCACAGGCTCCTCACCATCCCTGCATGTCCCCGACCTCCAATTCTCCTGGGCCAGGGGACCCCTTCCCACCAGCCCAGAGCCGGGCTAGCGCTAGCGGATGAGGACGTTGATCTCCGCCACGCTGGCCTCCAGCACGTTCTCCGCCGTGGTCTTGCCGTGCTGCTCCTTGAGGTGCCGCCGAATGGCAGGCTTGTGAGCAAAGCGCACGTCGCAGTAGGAGCAGCGATAGGGCCTGGCTCCAGAGTGCAGGTTGAGGTGGTCGTGCAGCGTGGACTTCTGCGTGAAGCACTTGCCGCAGATGCCACACGAGTGCGACTTGACACCGCGGTGCACGTTCATGTGGCGGTTGAGGTTGCTGCTGTGGTTGAACTGCTTGCCGCAGCGCGGGCACATGAAGATGAAGTGCTGCGCCCGCATGTGGAAGACCAGCTTCTCCACGCCCTGGAACACCTCCGGGCACTTGGTGCACTTGATGTTCTTCAGGGAGTTGCCACTGGAGAAGCCCCCGGGCAGGGGCCCCCGGCTGCCCCCCGACCCGAGGCTGCTCCCTGCCCCCCGGGCAGCCATGGCCACTGCTGCTGCCTCCACCAGGCCAGAGGTGGCTCCCACGCTGGCCCGGCCTCCAGGGATCAACAGCAGGCCCTCCCCTTCTGCATCCTCCGACAGGCTGTAGCAAGCTTTCACCACGCCCTGCGGTGGGGCCACAGTGCTGGGGGGCACGCTGCTCTGGGCCAGCTCCCCCAGGTGGCTGCCCACGGAGCCTCCGATGCCCAGACCTCCTCCCAGGCCTCCGGGAGGTTTGAGGCGGTGTGCCACCTCCAGGGCAGACTCCACCTTGACGATGCAGATGTCAGACACATCCTCATCCTCATCCTCAT
Organism: Corynorhinus townsendii; assembly: GCA_026230045.1. Taxonomy (NCBI): domain Eukaryota; kingdom Metazoa; phylum Chordata; class Mammalia; order Chiroptera; family Vespertilionidae; genus Corynorhinus; species Corynorhinus townsendii. The sequence goes on along the minus strand of JAPDVU010000004.1, from coordinate 98,181,444 downwards.
CCTCTTCCTCAGCCTTCAGCTCCAGATCCTCATCCAGCGGGAACTCTAGCTTCACAGGCCGAAGGAGGGGAGGGGGGAGAGGAGGTGGGGGTGGGGGTTTGGGGGCTGGCTTTGGGGTCCTGGCAGGAGGGAGGAGGGATTTGGTGGCACTGACACTGCTCACAAGGCTGGCATCGCTGACCCCATCCTCTTTGAGGCCTATTTTGGGCTCGATAAACTGACTGAGGGCATTCCGGCATTTCTCCACCACATGCTCCATCTGCAGGTAGGAGGCAGCGGTCAGGTAGTTGACGATGTCCCTGACAGCGAATTCCAGGGCGCCCGTGTAGCAGGAGAGCAGCAGGTCGGCCACGATGCGTGCGCTGTGCATGAGCGAGACCTGCAGCTCAGAACTGGGGTTCAGCAGGAACTGGTCCCGCAGGAAAGGGGAGCATGCAGCCAGGATGACCTTGTGACCTCGGAACTTGAGGCTGTCGGCCACAATGGTCACGTCGCAGAACCTCTCCTCTGCGCGGAGCTGGTTCATGTTCCGCAGTGTAGCAGCCTCGTGGCCCGGCAGCTGGAAGCGCAGGACTTCCACCCCAGAGGCCATTGTGGCAGGGGGTGGGCAACCCTGGTTGGGAAGGAAACCGGTCAGAGACAAAGGTCTCTGGCTCTCCTCAGACAAGGCTCCAGGCCCCTCGTCCCCATCTTGCCCGGCCCCCAGCATAACATCTCCCAGTCTTCAGTCCTCAGTTTCCCCAACCCCGGGGTGGGGTGGGGGCGTTGTCCCTCCCAGGAGAGGGAGGCGTGGTTCCCGGGGGCGGGGCAGCGGCGTCCATACCCCCAGTCCAACTGCCCTCGAGGATGGAGCGAGCCCGTGTGCCCACGGAAACAGGAGTAGAGGCCTGAGGCTCTGGGCTCCGGGGTGCCCGGGTTGCAGGATCTTCTCACCCCGCCCCCTTTACTCGCTGCCTCCGTCCTCCGCCCCCACTTTGCACGTTTGCACGCGCCTTTCACGTCCTTCCCCCCCACCGCCTGCACGCATGGTGCACGCCCCCCCCTCCCGCCCTCGCTCCGAGCTCCGTGGCACGCCCCGCCTGCCCCAAGACCCTAAGTGCACGCGCCTCTCACCTGGCCCTGGTCCGCGTGCTGTTTTTTTGCCCCCCCTACTTCCCCCACCCCCCCCCGGGGCCGCCGGCGCCCCCGCACTTGGGCCGGGCACGGGCAGCGCGCAGGCGCGGGGGTGCACGGGGCGCGCGCGCGCGCGGGGCTGGCTCCGCGTGGGCGTCAGGAGGGAGGGGCGGGGGCGGCTCGTGACGAGTGTTCCAGGCTCCGCGCGCTGCGGCCGCGGCAAGAACTCTGGGAGGAGGAAGAGGGGAGGGAATTAAAGGAGCAGGAGTTCCCCCCTTTCCGACCCCCCTTTCAGCACCAGCCCCCCCCCCCCCACGGTTAAAGGGCCGGAGGGCCTGGCCTCCTCTTTGGCCCGTATTATTTGTCCGCCAGAGCGGAAATAGTTCCAACCCCCCTCGTCCTCGCTCCCCCTCCTCTGTGCCTCCGGGCGCGAAGGCCGGTCTGCGCGTGCGTGCCCAGTGCCGCGGGCCCCGGCGCTGCCCCGCCCCGCCGCGCCGCCGCGCCGCCCGCTAGGCGCCCTCCAGAGCGCGTCCCCGTCCGCCGCGCCCCCGTCCGGGGTCTGGTCTCCCGCGGGCGGTGCAGCCACCTGCTGCTAGGGCAGTACCGCTCCGGCCCAGCCGTGCCCAGCGGCGAGTTAGAGCCACGGCCCCAGTCCGCGCTCTGAGCGTTGGTCCCTGTGGCCACGCGATCATCCCCTGCTGATGGGGTGGGCACACTTCCAGATTTCCCCAACTCCTCTGAAGCTGTTAACCACCCCGCCCTGCAGGCCAGACAACCCAGTGCCCTCAGCGTTCCTCCATCCCATGTGTAAAATCCACCATCCTCCCTCCTCTCCATTTTTAAAAAATATATTTTTATTGATTTCAGAAAGGAAGGGAGAGGAAGAGAGAGAAACACCAAAGATGAGAGAGAATCATTGATAGGCTGCCTCCCGCACGCCCTCCACTGGGGATGGAGCTGGCAACCGGGCAAGTGCCCTGACCAGGAACCTTCCCTGGGACCCTTCAGTCTGCAGGCCCGCGCTCTATCCACTGAGCCAAATGGGCTAAGGCTCCCCATTCTTATATCTGAGCCCAGGCAATGGCCCTCCAGCCTTCCCCTTGAACTGGGGATGCCCTCCCCCATCCATTGCACCCTACTACATAAGTAGCCCTGGAATATTTACTTCTAATTATGCAGTTACTTATGTTATTAAGAGTCTACTGTTTCATCTTCCCAAGTGCAGCCATACACCAAATTGACATGGTCAGAGCTTCACTGCCCTAAACAAGACCTCCCTTAACTCTCCACCGATGCCTTCCCTTTCTCTGTCACTCCCACACCAGGCATCCCATCCACAGCTTTTATTAGCACCTGGAAGAATGGCCCTCCCCAGCTCTCATACTCACACTTCCCCACTCATTCAAGTCCAGGTGCGGGAGCCCCTGTCTCCTGCTGATAGATCCTCCCTTCCCCCAACTGATGGACGGAGGATGACATAAACTCCACCTGCAGCCCGAACATTCCTGAACACCTAACCAGGCACTGTATATGAACTGTACATTGAACCACCAATCAGCACCTGCCAAATATCCTAAGCCCCCGATTCCTAAGTCCCTAATTATGTACCTTATATGAAACCACCAATCAGTGTGTGCTGAGTACCCTAAGCCCCATCCCTTCCCTTTCCTCCCCTCAAAAGACGCCTTCACCCCTGCACATGTGCTCTGTTCCCATTTGGAAGGTAGCCTGGCAGGGGTCTTCTCCTCTAATAAAGCCTGTGTCCTGGTCTCCAGCCCTCTGTCTCATCTTTCATCTGGTGCCGAAACCTGGGTGAGCATGGACGATCCTCGGACCTAACCCCGAGCTTCTGACTACTGCTCTGGCTCTGCTCGGTGGCATGGTTCGGAGTTGATTGGCCTGCTCAGAACACTCCTCGAACCCTGCCGTACCAGGACACGTGGGAATCTCGTCGCTTCCTTCTAACCCGTAGGCTTCAGGGACTTTCCCAACTGCCCCCCCCCTCGTTCCCTTGACCTGGAAGGGCCTCAGAGTTTTCCGTCTCCTCGGCTTCACATCTTCTAGAAAGCCCAGGTGCCTGGCTGGGAAAACTCTGCTCATCTCTACGGGAAAGGTCTCGGGGTGACGACCTTGGAACCTTCTCTCATCTCTCTCAGCTTGGTTGAGGGAGAAGGAGGCTTCTTCTTCATTGGCCCTTCCCTCCGGTCATGGGAACCTCTCTATCCAAACCCCCTCGAAACACACCTTTAGGGTGTCTTCTCGCCAATCTCTCGACCCTTGGTCTTTCCGGCTACATCAAACCAAAGAAACTAATTTTTTTCTGTAACACTGCCTGGTCACAATACAAACTTGATAACGGCTCTTTGTGGCCTGAAAACGGCACTTTTGATCCCAATATCCTCCAAGACCTAGATAATTTTTGCCACCGGACAGGGAAAGCTTTCCAGATTCCCTACGTACAGGCTTTCTTTTTCCTCCGCTCTCACCCCTCGCTTTACTCCTCATGTTCCACCCATCAGATCCTCCTCGAAAAGTCCTCTTTGCCCTCTCAAACCTGTCCTCAGCCCCTTTCTCTGTCTTCTGACTGCTCTTTTGACCCAGCGGATCATTCATCTCCATGTGTTTCACTCCCGCCACCCCCTTACAACCCTGCCGCAGAATCCACACCCAGCGCTCTACCTCTGAGAATTCTAACCGCCCGCCTTCCCCTGTGCACTCTCCACCGAATCTCTTCCCCCGTGACCACCAGCAACCGAATTCCCTTTGCCCGAGGTCACAGGGGCGGAGGGCATCATCCGGGTAGCCATTCCCTTCTCACTTTCTGATCTTCCCGAGAGCCCAAATCCTGAGAACGTGAGCTCCAAAACAGCCTTTCCCATCTAACACTCATTCTCCGGCCACCCAGAGACTGCCTTCCGCAACAGCTTCTTCTATTCCTGCGTCCATTCTACCCCTGAGGGAGGCAGCAGGAACTGAGGGCAGAGTCTGAGTCCACGTCCCATTCTCTATGTCCAGCCTCACAGATTGAGAGGCATCTCAGGTTTCTTTTTCCACTGACCTGACCACCTTTACTCTCTGACATACGCTGCAAACTTCAAAAAAATAGATACAGGTCCACAAACCCCTCAAAAAGACCTCATTAACCTGACTTTTAAGGTCTTTAATAATAGAGACAAGGAGACCCAAATCCAAAATCAAAGGTGAGATCAGGCGAAGGCTGAGGCCCAGTAGGAGGCCTTCCAGCTCCTAGCCCCCGCTTTCAAACCCCAAACGAAGTGCCCATCCTCCAACAGTGGGTAATTCAGGGGCTAAGCCTCCTCTGGGCCCATGCTTCAGATGCAGCAAGGAAGGACACTGAGCCAAGTCCTGCTCAAACCCGAGACCCCCCTCCTGGGCCCTGCCCAAGGTGTGGAAGGGAAGGCCACTGGAAATCAGACTGTAGTCTGGCTCCTCCGGGTCTGGCCTTAGCCAGTCCAGCATGGCCGCCCTCTGGATCCGGTTTGGAGCTCCCAGGCCTCCTGGAACTGGCCACCGAAGAAGCTGCCCAGGCCCTGACAGGGCCCCACAGACTTACATCACCAGGACAGAGCCTCAGGTAATAACTGTGGTGACAGATAAGCCGATCTCCTTTTTAATTGACACTAGGACTACTTATTCTGCCCTCCGAATTCGCTGGGACTCTTGTCCACTCCTCAGTCTCTATTATGGGGGTTGACGGATTAGTATCACAGCCATTAGCCACCTCACGTCTACACTGCATCTTACTAAATTCCCCCATTCACTCTTTTCTCATTCTACCTCGGTGCCCGGCCAGGGCTACCATGCATCCCCTCATAAAACCCAGTTGTCCCAAACCACAGTCACCTACCTCAGTTTCACTCTCTTACTCCACAAGGCCGAGCCATTCCTTGGACTGTAAACGCCTTATCTCCTTATCTCCTCTATGATCATTAACTCTAGGAAAAATGCGGTGGTTTGGGATTCAGGTGGCTAGAGGCCTGGAAACAGGCTGAGGGGCCTACTCTGTCCTCCCTCTGCCTTTTCTCCAGCCTCATCTTCCACTGCTCCTTTCCTTCCCTTTCTCTTTTCCCTTGGATAACAGCCCATTCTAATATTCCTTCCCACTTTCACTGCAACACAATCTCAATCACTATCAATAAGTCACTCCTTATTGGTAGCACCATGGTGACTACCCTCTCAGCTTGGAGTGTGGAACTAGAAAAAGGAATCTCATACCCTTTAGTCCACCTCTTCTCCTTACACCTATCAGCTTGTCTCCATGATCAGGGATTTTTCTTCCTCTGTGGGGAAAACACATACATCTGTCTCCCCATCAGCTGGACAGGAACCTGTACTCTCATCTATCTCTCACCCAATGTAGATGCAGCCCTCAATGATCAGTCTTTACCTGTCCCCGTAACCCACCATATCTGACACAAAAGGGCAGTCCAGATAATCCCTCTCCTCCTAACCCTCAGCATCACAGCAGGGGTTGGAACTGCCAGAGGGAGCTTAACCACTGCTCATCCTATTTTGAAACTCTGTCTCAGGACCTATAAGAAACATGTGGATGCCCAGCAAAGGGAAAAACTGGGAAAACAAGAACCTTACCCCCAGGGTAACCTATTCTCCCCTTTCATATCACTAGTGAGGCAACTGAGATCCCTACTCTTTTCCCCTCTAAAAATAACATCTAGTTCTCAGTTGTATTTCAGCTCCAGGCCCAGAAAAGCAGCAAAACCAGACAAGTGACACTGTGGCAGCCTCAGGACCAGCTTTTACCTCCCAAGTGACTCAACAGGATCGCTCTCCAGACTTCACCAACCAGTCGCTTGGGGAAATCATGCTGCTGCACCCCTCGTCCAGCATGGAAAACACTACCTGTTTTTTTCTCACATACTCCATGGCTCCTCCCATTATTAGGCCCACTGATATTTATTCTTTTAATTTTACTCTTTGGCCCCTCATGCATTGTTTCACTAGTTTCTTGCAGAACAGAATGCAGAAGGTGGGAGAGATCTATCTGGCATTGAATTCAGAACCTAACACCAGAATCCTTCAGACCCCAGGTAGACGCCCCTAACCGACGGCCCCTCTCAGCTGGAAGTAGCTACAGAAGATGGACCTTCATCCTTTGACCTTGCCCAGACTCTCAATTTTTTTTAATATTACCAGAAGCCTGGAATGATAGATCCTCCCTTCCCCCAACTGATGGACGGAGAATGACATAAACTCCACCTGCAGCCCGAACATTCCTGAACACCTAACCAGGCACCTTATATGGACTGTACATTGAACCACCAATCAGCACCTGCCAAATACCCTAAGCCCCCGATTCCTAAGTCCCTAATTATGTGCCTTATATGAAACCACCAATCAGCGTGTGCTGAGTACCTAAGTCTCATCCCTTCCCTTTCCTCCCCTCAAAAGGCACCTTCACCCCTGCACATGTGCTCTTTCCCCATTTGGAAGGTAGCCTGGCAGGGGTCTTCTCCTCTAATAAAGCCTGTGTCCTGGTCTCCGGCCCTCTGTCTCATCTTTCACCTGCCAATTGGATTTACTACATATTCCAGGATACTATAGCATTTTCCTTACACATCAATTAAAAAATATTTTTTATTGATTTCAGTGAGGACGAGAGAAGGAGACAGAGGAAGAGAAACATCAATAATGGGAGAAAAATCATTGATCAGTTGCCTCTGGCATGCCCCCTACTGGAGATGGAGCTGGCAACCCAGGCATGTGTGCTGACTGGGAATCTAACTGTGGATGTTCAACCACTGAGCCACACCAGCCAGGCCTTACATATCAATTTTGATGAAACTGCGTTCACAATCTGGTCTCCTCAAGTAAACATCCTGATTGCCAGAATTATGTCATGGGTTATGTTTTGCAAATAAAAGTCATGCAATAAATGATTGACTGTTGAAGTCATTCCTCTTCAGCTCAGCGAGCATCCACCCACAAAAAGTTTGTTCCTCACTTAAACTGAACTCCTGAACTCAAGGGATGCAGTAATGTTTAGCTGGTTCCTTGATTCTGTGCCTTTCCCTTTTAAATTCTCTGACTTGTATGCCTCCACCTAGTTCTCTCTATTCTAAAAAGCCCTCTGTAGAAATCTTTGTAGTCAGGCAGTGTGGGTTGGAGGAAGAGCTTTGGCTTTTGTGTGAAACACACAGGCTCAGGGTTACATTTGACTGCTTACTCCGAGAGGGCCCTTGGGAAGTTACTTAGTTCTCAGAATCTTTATCTTTGAACTGGAGACCCCGATTCCTTACAGGGCTAATATAAGGTTTAAGTAAGCCTGGCACATGGGTAAGTGCTGAATCAGTGATAGGTCTCTTCTCATTTGTCTAACTGGGAGACTACAAATTTTTCAAAAGAACTTTAACTAAAAATGATGTTTTCCTATTTCATCCCTTCTTTTTTTCACTGCCAACGTTCTCAAAAGACTAGTTCAGTCCTGCCGGTGTGGCTTAGCTGGTTGGGCATCATCCCATGACCAAAAGGTTGCTGGTTTGATTTCTGGTCAGAGCGCATGCCTGTGTCGTGGGCTCCATCCCCAGGAGGGGGTGTGCGAGGGGCAGCTGACTGATATTCCATTCACATCAATGTTTCTCTCTCTCTCCCTCTCCCTCTCCCTCCCCCCCCCCCTCTCTCTCTCTCTCTCTCCTTCTCCCCTTCTATCCCCCTCTAAAAAATCAATTTAAAATCTTTTTTAAAAAGAGAAGAAGAATTCACAGTCCAGTGAGAGCAGAAATATGAAAACCTGTCAAGGTAAGAATTTAAGTTTGTAAGGTTTTGTATCCTGTCCCTTCTGGCTATTTCTCTTTCTTGGGAGTGTGAAGGGGACAGGCGGCCCAATCTCAGCTTAGAGTGTAAGACAGGTGATCCTCGGGGGCGGGTGGAGTTGAGTCTTCAGTGTGCAGCCCACCTCGTCACAGTTTTATATGGAAACAAGTAGAAGCCCGATGCACAAAGATTCGTGCAGAATGGACCTTCCTTCCCCTGGCTGCTGGCACTGCCTTTGCTCTGGCCAGAGCTGCCTTTCCTCTCTGGCCTGGAGCCGCCTTTCTGCCTTCCTATGCTGCCCAGAGGCCCAGAGGCCCAGAGGCCCAGAGCGGCAGTGGTAGAGAGTTAAGTGTCCCGCTCAGCCCCAGCCACCCGGTGTCTGTGTATGCAAAGTAACCCACCATCTTTGTTCGGTTAATTTGCATACTCCTGACTGGCTGGTGGGTGTCGCGAAGGTACAGTCAATTAGCATGCTACTCTTTTATTAGGTAGATTTATTAGGTAGATAGTGCAGAAGGCAGTCTTTTCTGGTACAGGCATGGGGAGATGTGGCTTTCCCATGGAGGGGTATCCAGATTCCTGGTCCTTGGTCCCCAACTTCTGCCAGTGTGAGATGAGGGGCCCTCCTGGCCTTGGCTGACAGTGCTAAAGACCCTAGTATAGCGGCAACTTCACAGATAAATTCAGGATTCCTAATGGGCCTGAGAAATAAAATCTGACTAGGGATGTCAGGAATGAGGAGGAGACAGAAGGTCTAGATTCTAGTCCAGGTTTAAAGTCCTAGGGGCCCCAGAGGTTTCAATATTCTCTTCAGTGAAATGGAGGGTGGTCTTTTCCAGCCTGGTGAGCCTACAACAGCTCATTCTAGAAGGATGTGTGTATTGTTATGTGTATTGGGGAGAAGTGGTCTAGGGTAGTGGCTCAAGGCTCAGAGCACCACTCTTGGTTACTGAGGGGCCAGCAGTAGCCTAGGATGTCCCAAGCAGTCGGGGGGCTGGCACTCCTTGTGGCAGGCCAGGCAGCTTGGCGGTGGGTTTCCCTCTGCACTTGCACAGAGCCCAGATGGGAGGAACTGTTCCCCTGAGCACCCAGTGTGGAAGGAGCCAAGAAGTCAGCACAGACTTTTTAATCTCTAGGCTGGAAAACTATCCTGTGTTACAGCAAAACCTCCTTTCTTCCCCCTTCTCCTTGGACCCACACTCAGCTTTCCCTCATGGAGGGGCCCTGGTGACGGCTCACAGCCAAGGAAGAAACCACCTGAAAACAAAGGGCCCACACCACTCCCAGCCATTCGCAAACCTCCTTTCCTAAAGTGCCATCCGTCTCCGGCCATGGACTCCACTCCCTGAGCATCCCTCCATGCGGCGCCCCTTCCTCCTTTACACATTCTCCCAGCTTAGCCTCCTGACTACTCCTCCCTCCTTCCCACTCCTCTGCGTCCTCATGCTCTCCCCCCCAATGCTCACCCGAGGTCTGGGGACATGGTGACGGTGCTCCTAGCTCCTTGTCAGTCCCAGGAACAGGACTCCACAGGCTAAATGCCGGTCCCGCCCATCCCGGAGTCCTGCCCTGCTACTCCCTGCCTCTCCTTGTGGCCATAAACAACTGACCCCAGGCCTGGGAACCTGGGAACCTGCGTTCCTGGCTCAGGCCTGCAAATGACCTAATCCACACCCCAATTTTCCTTTCTGCCAGGCTCCCTCCCGCCGTACCCCATCCCGGCCAGCCAGTACACCAGTCAGGATTTGGCACATCAGCGGCTCTGGGTGCTGCCTTGGGCACCTGGAGGAGCCAAGCTTCCTTCCAACCTTGCCCACTCTCCTGCGTCCCCTCCCCCTCCCCCTACCCCCTCTCTCAGCAGACAGCCTGTTTCTTGCCCAAGGCTCTGTGAGTGCACTCTCTCACACCCCTGAACATACCTTCCTTTGCTCATCCTGTTTCCCTTGCCTTAATTTCAGAGCCCATCGAAGCTAACCTCCTTCTGACACTCTACTCCTAATCTTGCTTCAGCTCCCGCCTTCCTGAGTTTCACTCCGACTCCCTGTGCTAGAACCTAGACACATCTTTGCTATGTTAAAAAAAAAGAACCGCCCTCGCCGGTTTGGCTCAGTGGCTAGAGCGTGGGCCTGTGGACTTAAGGGTCCCGGGTTCAATTCTAGTCAAGGACACATGCTTGGGTTATAGGCTCGATCCCCAGTGGGAGGCATGCAGGAGGCAGCCAGTCAATGATTCTCTCTCATCATTGAGGTTTCTAGCTCTCTCTTCCTCTCCCTTCCTCTTTGACATCAATAAAAATTATTTAAAAAAAACCCAAAAAACCTTCTTCAACCCAGTCCTTCTCCAACTGCTGCCACAGCTTACTCCCCTTCTCGGCACAGCCAGCATTGCGAGTGTCCATTTTCATGTCTCTACGTGCACTCTCTCCCCTAAAGGTATTTGTTGTGAATATATTAAACACTCAGAAGAGGTCTAGGTGAGTGAAATGACAAATGAAACAGGACACCTGGGCCCTCAACGCAGCTTAAGAAAGAAATGCCCAGCACCTGAGACGTTTCCTGGCTCCATGCTGACCGTACCCTCGCCTCCGCTCAGGCCTCTCCGGGAATACTTGCTTCCCGGTGGTTCCATTGTCTCTGCATCTTGTAGGGCAAGCATGTCAAACTCGTGGCCCACAGCGAATATTTTTGCAGCCCAGCCAATATAACATTATGTAAGAAACGTTTTAATAAAATTTTCAATTTTTACAATATCCTGCTATACATAATTATTAATAATGAACTACAATGTTCATTAATGACTGATTGCTATAATCGTATTGCATTCATTTCCCTTATGCGCCTTACACACAGGCGCACCATTTCTCTCCACTAATACTAGCAGCGAATATTTTAGCAGCCATCGCCATGTCATTAGTCTTGTGCTGACTTGTTTAGTGTGCGCAACAGGAAATATTTCGCTTTTGAAGAACAACAAAAATAGGCTTATTTGTGTTACGCTTGTTAATTTGTGCAGTTATTCAGTGTCTGATAAGTTAATGTTCAAGAAAAAAATATTAATTTTTATTAAAATGTTCTATTATTTTATGTTAACGATGACTCACTTATTTCAGCCCTTTGTATTCAGCATGTCTCTATCGAAATAAACCTACGTTTCTATGAAAATTGAAGCTTTTGTTTTTTTTGCGGCCCACATAAACTTCAACCTTTCTTATTTGGCCCTTTGAGTTTGACATGCATGTTGTAGGTATTCCTAAACAGTGTACTGTTGAGCTTTGCCTGTTCCATCTTCACATGAATGGAATCACATTCTGCATTTTTTCTTGTGCTGGCTTTTAAACTCAACATTATGATTTTGTTAACTTGAATCGTTAAATTCATTCATTTACTTTCTGTTTGCTTGCTCACACACAATTTATTTACTTTTACATGTTTTTATTTATTTTTAGAGAGAGAGGAAGGGAGAGGAATAGAGACATAGAAACATCAATGATGAGAGAGAGACATTAGTATCTATCGGCTGCCTCCTGCACCCCCCCCACTGGGGATGGAGCCTGAAACCCAGGCCTGTGTGCTGACCAAGAACCTAACCGGTGACCTCTTGGTTCCTGGATCAATGCTCAACCACTGAGCAACACCAGCCGGGCCCACCACAATTTATGAGTCATTGCGCTGTTGATGGACATTTGTTCTGTTGGACAGGTGGCAATCACCAAGCTCCTGGACTCTCCTTTTCTCTTCTCTGGGTACCACCTGTAAGCTTTCCCAGGGCAGCGTCGGCCACCAGCCATGTGTCCCTGGGGTGGGGGGTGGGGGTGCACCTGGAGAGATGGCAGGGAACGGCTCTCAGATCTGACACTGCCGTATGATGTGTGTGTGTGTGTGGGGGGGAGGAGCTGGTGGGCCTGAGGTCCCCGGAGAAGAAGGAGCAGGTGCCTGACCCGCCCTGACCAAAGACACAGGCCCACGGGGGAGTCCAGGAGGGTCGGAATCCCAGGGCAACAAGGGACAGACAGTTACAAAATCTGCGTTGGTTCTGAGAAAGTGAGTGACCTAGTGACATCTTTCCACAAGGCAGGTGCTCTCCCCCTCCTCCCTCCCCCCTCTCCCTCCCTCCCTTCCCCTGCCCCTCCCTCCCCCCCCCTCCCTCCCTCCCTCCCTCCTTTCCTTGCTTCCTTCCTTGGTATAAATAATTCATTTATTTAAGGCCACACAGCTAATACAGACAGGTCATTAGTTTGAACCGAGTTCAGTGCTCTTTTTCATTAAATTGTACTTCCAGATTCTTCTGATGAAACCAAAATGTGAGGTTTGAGTCCGAGTTCATTGTCTTGAGAAACGAAGAACGCAGTTTCGGACAAAAACGGTTAGCGGAACCAAGTTCATTCCGAGCAGCCAGTCCTGGAAAAGGAGCAGCCAGCAGCCAGCGCTTCCTTTCCACCTTCCCGTCGGGCGTGAAGGTCCGCTTGTGGAGTCCCACGTGGGTGCAGAGACGTGCTTCCCGCCACGGGAACCCCTGTGTGCTGGTGAGAGAGAACTCAGGTGCTTTCTCTATCTTTCCCTTCAACAAAACTGAAGGAGGAGTTGCTGAGCATCAGCTGGTTTATTTATTTAAGCACCCTTTTTGTTATTGAGGCAAAACTCTCATAACAGAAAATGGACCATTTGCAAGTGAAAAGTTCAGTGGCATTTAGTACATTCACAATGTTGTGCAACCACCACCTCTGTCTAGTGCTTCAGCATTTCCTCTCCCCCAGGGAAACCCTGCGTCCCCAAAGCAGCTGCTCCCCACTCTCCTCCCTCAGCCCCGCAGCCACCAGCATGTGCTCACTTTCTGTGGGTTTGCCTATTCTGTATATTTTGTGTTTCTAATACAATTTGACGTTTTTATGCCTAATCATTACTTAGCAAAATTTATAATATATTCATGTTATTTTGATAATCTAATCATTATGGTAATCATAATTACTTAATCTGGGGGGGGGAGTTTAACACTTAGAGCTTTAAAGCCATAAGAAAAATTTTAAATTCATTTTTATTTATATGCATATTTTATTTTTAAAAATAAATTCCACAGCTACTCATCAGGGTAAGGAGAGCTACTTTTATTTATTTTTTTAATAAAAATTTTAAAATATATATTTATTGATTTCAGAGAGGAAGGAAGAGGGAGAGAGAGATAGAAACATCCATGATGAGAGAGAAACATTGATCAGCTGCCTCCTGCACGCCCCCTTCTGGGGATCGAGACTGCAACCAAGGTACATGCCCTTAACCATAATCAAACCTGGGACCCTTCAGTTCGAGGGTCAATGCTCTATCCACTGAGCCAAACTGGTTTGGGCTACTAGTATATACATAATTTTGTTGCAGAGAATAGAAGACTCTCTTTTTAAAAGATATTATTTATTTATTTTTATTTTTTAGAAATGGAGAAGAAGGAAGAGGTAGAGAGAAACATCGATGTGAGAGTGGGACATTGATTGGCTGCCTCCTGCCTGCCCCCTGCTGGTGATCAAGGTCAAAACCTGGGCATGTGCCCTACCCAGGAATCAAATAGGCAACCTTATGGTGTACAGGACAATGCCAATCAACTGAACAACACTGACCTCAGCATAGAAGATGCTCAAGCATCCTATCTGATAAAAAAGTATGCAAATTGACCACACCCACCAGCCACGCCCACCAGCCAATCAGGAGCAAGCATGCAAATTAACCCAACCAAGATGGCTGTGGCCACGGAGAGAGCAGGACGCTTGGGTTTCCCTGGCAATGGAGGAAGCCAAGCTTTCCGCCAGCCCTAGCCTGCCTTGGCCTCCACTTAAGTTTCAATTATAGAAGATAAATAAATCCCAACAAAAATGGCTGCAGCTACAGAGCGTGCAGGAGGCTTGGCTCCACTCAAGGCTACAAAGTTTCAATTATAGAAGATAAATAAAGCCCAGATACCAGGGCCTCCACTTGGGTCACCAGGGGGTGTGGCCAGCCTGGAAACCACCACAGGCCCCTCACCCAGGCCGCCCATGCCACAAGGGAACCCCCACCCTGATCCAGGACACCCTTCAGGGCAAATCAACTGGCCCCCACCTGTGCACCAGGCCTCTATCCTATCTAATCTTATATAATAAAAGAATAATATGCAAATCGACCGTCACTCCAACACACAAGATGGCTGCCCCCATGTGGTCAAAGATGACTGTCCCATGTGGACACAAGATGGCCGCCACAAGATGGCCAGCAGGGGAGGGCAGTTGGGAGGTGTTAGGTCGAGGCAGGGGGGAAGTTCAGAGCCAATGCATGCATTTGCAAGGTAGATGGTGACAGAGATAACTGGCGCCTTCCTAGACCCCTGGCCCAAAGTGAATTCCACACCTCTCATGCCCTCTGCCTGCTCCTCACTAAAGAGCTGTATAAAAGAAGTGCCTATGCCCCCTTTTTGGCCCTAACTTCCCTGGCCCACCCTCAGACCAGTGAATTTCACCCGGAAGCGCAAGATTAAAACCTCCCCTTTTTAATCACCTGGACTCTCTGTGTTTTGTCTCCTGTGTCGCAAACCTCTCATCTGGTGCCAAACCCAGGAGGGGGTGCAAGAGTCCCTTTGACTGTTCGTGGTCTGGGGTACCCCCCGCTCTTGTCTCCTCCTGGCTCAGCAGGGTCAGCAGGTAAGTCCCAGCCCTTATTGATTCCTAGCGGTCGTTCTTCCAGTGTCTGTGTCCATAAACTGTGGCCTGTGTCAGAGACTGCCTTCTGGGCATAGCCCTCCGGGCCCCTCCAGGAGGGGTTCCGAACCTGGGGTGGCAGTGGAGCCATTCCTACTCCTCCCTCAGTTTTCCGGCCTTTTGACCTCACTCCGGACCCCAGGGGGTAGGGGAGACGTCCTCTGCTGTCCCTCAGTTCCCCGTCCATAGCCTTGGCTCAATGATTGGGACACTGGTCCTTGGGCCTTCGCTACTGACCCTAGGTTTCAGTATGGGCAATCAAAAATCCAAATCTGATCCTAAGACACCTCTAGGGTGTTTCCTCACCAATCTGGCTAAGCTAGGCCTGTCCCAGGATCTGCGTCCTAAATGCCTCATTTACTTCTGTAACGTGGCATGGCCTCAGTATGAATTGGACCATGGATCAGGAAAGTCCTGAAAACGGGACTTTCGACCTCAGCATCCTAACTGACCTCAGTAATTTCTGCCAACGAGCCGGGAAGTGGCCCGAGGTTCCATATGTCCAGGCCTTTTTCTATCTGCGCTCCCGTCCCTCCCTCTGCTCCTCCTGTTCCACAGCCCAGGTTCTCCTAGCTCGCGAGAAACCCCCTCTGCCTTATCTGAACCCCCTGAGAATCTTTCCTCTCCTCTGACTCGCCCGCCTCCTTACTCCATGATTTCTTCTGCCCTGCCTCCCGTTCCCTCCCTTCCCCCATCCTCACTCCCCGACCTCCCTCCGCCGTCCCCTCCCCCAGCGCCTTCTCCCTTACCTGCTGACCTTCCCCTTCCCCCACCCCCTCCTGCTTCCCCAGTCACACCCGCTCCCAGGCTCCTCCTCTCCTCTGCCCCCTCAGGGAAGTTGCAGGGGCTGAGGGAGTGGTCAGGGTCCATGTTCCCTTCTCTCTGTTGGATCTCTCCCAGATTGAGAAGCGGCTGGGGTCCTTTTCCGCCAACCCCACCGCGTTCGTCAAGGAATTTTGATACCTTTCTCAGGCCTACGACCTCACCTGGCATGACATCCATGTCATTCTTTCTTCCACCCTAACATCAGATGAAAGGGAAAGGGTCTTAGGAGCAGCGAAGACCACGCAGATCAGATCCACCTTACAGATGCCTCTATGCTGGTGGGGGCCCAGGCTGTTCCTAGTCAGGAACCAGACTGGGAGTACCAACTAGATACCCCCAAAGGGCAAGACGGGCGCCGATGTCGCAACCATATGCCCCAATGCCTGATAGCCGGCCTACAGGCCATCTCCCACAAGGTAGTTAATTTTGACAAGCTGAGGGAACTTACTCAGGGACCAGATGAGAACCCGCGGTCTTCCTTAACAGGCTGACTGAGGCTCTGACCTTATATACTCATCTGGACCCTGGGTCCCCGGCCGGAGCGACAGTTTTAGCCACTCCATTTCGCAGTTGGCCCCAGATATTCGAAAGAAATTAAAAAAGGTGGAGGAAGGCCCTCAAACTCCTGTTCTGGATCTAGTGAATAAGGCATTTAAGGTTTTTAATGCCTGTGAGGAGCAGGCAGAATCGAATTGGGAGGCCTGCCTTCTACAAAAGGTGACTCTGCAAACTCAAGCCTTGGTAGCAGCCCTGAGGCCCATGGCAGCCATGCATGGTCCAGAGGGAACTGTGCATGGTGGGGGTGCAACAAGAGGATGAGTGCCACCTGGAGGATGCTTCAAGTGAGGGAATGAAGGCCACTGGGTAAAGCAGTGCCCCCAGCCGCGGGCTCCAACCAAGCCCTGCCCAGCGTGTGGTCAAAATGGCCACTGGAAAAGTGACTGCCCCTGAAAAAGTGATAGGCCCTGTGCGTCTCAGCATAGAGGGGCTGCCCTTTCAGGTAATGACCCGCCACTGGCCATGCTGGGACTGGCTGAAGACTGAAGATGCCCGGACTTGACAACCCCCATCACCCTCGCCAAGTCCAGGGTAATGCTCAAGGTAGCGGATAAGCAGATCTCCTTCCTGATAGATACGGGGGCTACCTTCTCTGTCCTGCCCTCCTTTTCCAGGCCACTCTTCCCTTCCATGATCTCTGTCATGGGTATTGACAGCAAATCCACCTGCCCACTGGCCACCGGGCCCCTTCCCTGTCTCCTCGACAACAGCCCTATAACCCACTCGTTCCTAGTCATGCCTTGGAGCCCTGTGCCCCTTTTAGGACGGGATATCCTCACCAAACTAGGGGCCACTCTGCAACTCACTTGGAGTCCTTTAGCCTCCCTGCTTCTTCCACTCCTGGCCCCCTCCCTTCACGGGAACACTGATCCCCCACTGCCTGCGTCCCTTGTCAATCCAAAAGTATGGGATACCTCTATCCTGGTGGTTACTAGACACCATACCCTGGTCAGGATCAGACTTAAGGACCCCACCTCGTTTCCCTCCTGTCCCCAGTTTCCTATCTCCCTAACTCATCGCTGAGGGCTCCAACACCTCATTATTCAGCTTCTGGGGCAGGGTCTCCTCATACCTATCGACTCTGCCTGCAACACCCCCATCCTCCCCGTCAGGAAGGCAGACGGGACCTACTGGCTGGTGCAGGACCTCCGACTAATCAATTATGTGGTGGTCCCCATC
Organism: Corynorhinus townsendii; assembly: GCA_026230045.1. NCBI lineage: Eukaryota > Metazoa > Chordata > Mammalia > Chiroptera > Vespertilionidae > Corynorhinus > Corynorhinus townsendii. Next base: position 98,164,262 of record JAPDVU010000004.1, on the reverse strand, counting down.
CACCCGATGGTCCCCAATCCTTACACTTTCCTTTCCCGCATCCCATCTGGCACCACCCACTTTTCCAACCTTGACCTCAAGGACGCCTTCTTTACCATCCCTCTGGATCCAGACTCTTACCATCTGTTTGCATTTACTTGGGAGGACCCAGACCAGCAGGTATCCCGCCAACTCACCTGGACGGTCCTGCCCCAGGGGTTCAGAGACAGCCCTCATCTGTTTGGCCAGGCCTTACCCAGAGACCTCCAACAATGCTCATTAGGACCCAGCACTCTTCTCCAGTATGTAGATGATCTCCTTCTCTGCAGCCCCTCCCTGGGCATGTCTCAGAGGCAGACAGCTGGCCTCCTCAACTTTCTAGGGGACAAAGGATACCGTGTGTCCCCTGCCAAGGTGCAACTGTCGGCCCCCACCATCACTTACTTGGGGATCTGTCTGACGCCCAATTCCTGAGGACTGACAGTTGACCGAGCACAGGCAATACGAGACCTACAGCCTCCCAATTCTGCGGAACAGATCTTGTCCTTTCTAGGGCTGGTAGGATTCTTCAGCCATTGGGTCCCAAACTTTGCTCTCCTAGCTAAGCCCCTATACCAGGCCGCTAAAGAAACACCAGTAGGCCCCCTCTCCTCACCCTCCCTCGTTCGCCAGGCTTTTTCTAAAATCCAGGATGCCCTCCTGGCATCTTCCCCTCTCTCTCTCCCCCGGACATATCTAAGCCTTTCCAACTATTTACTGATGAGAAACAGGGAATAGCTATGAGGGTCTTAACCCAGCCCCTAGGGCCAGCCTTCACCCCCATAGCCTACCTGTCCAGACAGCTTGATCCCATGGTTTGGGGATGGCAGCCCTGCCTCCAGGCTCTGGCTGCAGCCACTGCTCTCACCAAGGAGGCCCAGAAGATCTGCCTCCAGCAACCCTTACAGGTCTTCTCCACCCATAGGCTACAGGATCTTCTGTCCCACCGATCCTTATCTCTCCTTGCCCCCTCTCGCATGCAGGAACTCCATTTCCTGTTCCTCGAGAGTCCTGATATCTCCCTAACTCAGTCCCCAGCCCTGAACCTGGCCACTCTCCTTCCTGCTGCCTCCACCCAACCTGTGGCAACGCACTCCTGCCCCGAGGTCATCGAGGCCCTCACTCAACCTCCGGGCGGGACTCTCAGATCTTCCTCTCTCTAATCCTGACTTAACTCTGTTTGTGAGTGGAAGCTTGAGCCAGGACCCCCAGGGACATCAGAAAGCCTCCTATGCGGTAGTAACACTCGAGTGGACCCTGGAGGCGGCCCGGCTCCCAGAAGGTCCCACCTCTCAAAAGGCTGAGCTCATTGCGCTGACCAGGGCCCTGCAGCTGGCCAAAGGGAGGAGGTTTCCTCCCAGGTAGCCAACGTGCACTGCCGAGGCCATCAGACCGACTCCTCGCTGGTTATGCGGGGAAACGCCCCAGAGGCTTAACTCAGGGTGAAGGGTCCCCAGCCCCGGTCCTGTTCCTTTCCCTTCCCTCCATTACCCCTCAGTATACAGAAGAAGAAAAAAATAAACTCCTACAACGGGGAGGCTCTTCTGGTCCTGAGGGATGGATCTTCATAAATAACAAGATCGCCCTTCCCAAGGCTCAGGTAGGGGCCATTGCCCAACAGGTCCACCGGTCATTGCACATTGGACCGCTGGCACTTTGAAGGTTCCTCGAACCCCTCTTCACCTCACCCACACTGCGAGAGGCAGTCACGAGTGCCTGCTCCTCCTGCTCCACGTGTGCAGCTGTCTCACCCCAGGGAGGAATGCGCCCCAACTTTCCTACCCATCAAATGAGGGGACACCTCCCCGGGCAGGACTGGCAGGTAGACTTCACCCATATGCCTCCCCACAAGAAGACCAAATATCCGCTTACCATGGTAGACACCCTGACAGGGTGGGTAGAGGCCTTCCCCACCCACAAGGAAACTGCTGAGGTTGTGGCTGAGACCTTAATAACACACATAATCCCTAGGCTCGGCCTTCCCACCTCCATATAATCAGACAACAGCCCAGCTTTTATATCAAGGGTCGTTCAGCAGGTTAGCACCTCTCTTGGCATCTCCTGGAAACTGCACATACCCTACCACCCACAATCAATGGGTAAGATCAAGGGGATCAACAGCCTCCTTAAAGACCATCTAACTAAACTCTCTCTAGAAATTCGCAGCTTCTGGCCGGACCTCCTGCCCATGGCCCTGACCGGAATCCTGGCTACACCAAGGAGGCCCACCTTCTTAAGCTCTTTTGAACTCCTATGTGGGAGACCCTTCTTGCTCAACCATCGCCTCCCTACTGACCCTCCTCTCCTGGCTACTTATCTTCCATACCTGTCTTTGCTCAGGCAGCTACTTCGGGAACATGCTGACAGGTTTCTGCCCAGGCCAGAACCAGCCGACCAAGGCTCCCGAGAACCAGCCCTCCAGCCAGGGGACTCAGTCCTCCTTAAGAATCTACATCCCAAGGCCTTGGAGCCCAGGTGGACGGGACCTCACACAGTAATCCTCACAACCCCCACCTCAGCCAAACTACTTGGCGATCCATCGTGGCACCACCTCTCCAGACTCAAGAGGACCCCAGAGCAGCATGACTTCTATAAATGTGAGGTGTTGGGCCCCACTAAGGTCCGCCTTAGCAGCCCTCCCCCTCCTCTTTCTCCTCCCGGCCCTGGGCAACCTACACCCATCCCCACCTGCTTATGTGTGGAGGTTCAAGGCCCGTGAAACCTACGACCAGGACAGTACACAAGTCACCCGGCAGGAGGGATCTCAGGACTGCCCTCTGGTCGGATGCCAGGCGGAGATCCTGATTGCTGTCGGCCTCCAGTCAGTGTTCAACAGGGGCCGACCATATGCCTGTTTTGCTTATGACCAGCAGAACCCAGACAGGTGTAGTCGAGACGTCAACACCTATGGGGGTTGTCACTGGTCAGGCTGTGTCATCCATGACGCCTACAATGAGGTCAGGTCTGGCCCCTTTTTCTGGAAGGACGGGACCTTCAACAGCAGGGTTTGGGACCCCTGGGACCAGCGATGGGTTGCGGGCGTTATGGGAAAACTATATGGGGGTGGTTGGAGCTCGACCCCTTCAGGGACCATCTACATCTCCCGGGAATATGTCATGGCCCAGGAGGCCCAAATCCAGGTCTCCAACAGCATAATCCTACAGGCTGAACATTCCCTTAAAGGGAAGCTGCCTGATTCCCCCCGGGTAGAAGTCCTGTCTTCTTGGCTCCAACTTATCCAACACACTCTACTATTCCTTAACGAGACCCGCACCCTGCCCGATGTCTCGCACTGCTTTCTATGTGTCTCTCTCCAAAGACCTTTGCTGGCTGCCGACCCACTTATGACTCCTCCAGGAACCCAAGGACACGGTGAATGTCAGCCTCCCCTGGCTGGCATCCCCTCTGGGAACCCGAAACTCCAGAACCCACCCTGCCCCCGCGGATATGCTACCAGACCAGCAACCTGGTAACTGTGGGGCAGGTCACCTGGAACTGTACCCAAAACCACACTGCAGCCAGTCCCACCAAGGCCAGCCTGGGTACCTTCTTTGGGTGCAACGGCACCTTAAGCAACTGCATAAATTCCTCTGACCCCGGGCCTTGCTTCGTGGTCACAGTAGTTCCCCAACTAACCTTGTATGGAGAGTTGGAGCTTGCCTGGTTGCTCCCTTCGTCCCACCACCGGGGCCAGCCAGGCCGCCTTCCTCCCTGTCATGTTGGGGGTAAGTATCGCTGGGGTAGGCCTAGCTGGGGGGGGGGGGGGGGCGGGGACCTCGGGAACAGCATAATCTCTGCTCAGGATTTCAATGACGAACTCCAGATAGCCTTGGAGTCTACTACTGCCTCCTTAGCCTCCCTGCAGTGGCAAGTAACATTGGTAGCCCAAATAGCTCTGCAGAACCGATGGGCCCTAGACCTTCTTACTGCGGAAAAAGGAGGAACCTGCATGTTCCTTCAAGAAGAATGCTGCTACTACATCAACGAGTCCGGAGTGGTGGGACAGAACGTGCAGACCCTGACTAAGCTGAGTGAAGAATTACGTGCAAGACACTCCCAGGACAACTCTCTTTTCGGCTGGCTCCAAAGCCCTTTAGCTACCTGGATCCTACCCCTGATAGGGCCCCTAATTCTCATCTGTGTCTTTTTTTCCCTAGCTCCCTGCCTCCTCAAATTTATCCGCTCCCAGATCACGGAAATGTCTCAGGTGACTGTAAACCAGCTCCTGCTCCACCCCTACACTCAGCTGCCCTCCGACCTGCCTCTGCCTGACCCTGGCCTTTAACATCCCCCACCCTCTTCTCCCCTGGTCAGCAGGAAGTAGCCAGGACGATTTCGGCACCCCCTATCACCAAAAGGCCGGGATGTTAGGTCGAGGCAGGGGGAAAGTCCAGAGCCCATGCATGCATCTGCAAGGTAGATGGTGACAGAGATAACAGGCGCTTTCCTAGACCCCTGGCCCAAGGCAAAATTCCACACCTCTCATGTCCTCCGCCCTCCCCCCACTAAACAGCTGTATAAAAGAAGTACCTATGCCCCCTTTTTGGTGCGAACTTCCCTGGCCGACCCTCGGACCAGCGAATTTCGCCCGGGAGCACAAGATTAAAACCTTCCCTTTTTAATGGCCTGGACTCTCTGTGTTTTGTCTCCTGCATCGCAAACCTCTCGGGAGGGACCAGGTCTGCAAGGCAGGGCAGTTGGGGGCGATCAAGCCTGCAGGGGAGGGCAGTTAGGGACAAACAGGCTGGCAGGGGAGCATTTAGGAATCAATCAGGCTGGCAGGGGAGTGGTTAGGGGGTGATCAGGCTGGGAGGCAGAAGTGGTTAGGGGCCTAAATGGGCAGTTGGACATCCCTCGAGGGGTCCCAGATTGGAGAGGGTGCAGGCTGGGCTGAGGGACACATACCCCCGTGCACTAATTTCGTGCACTGAGCCTCTAGTAAAATATATTAGGATAATGAATTCAGAAGAAATGTAACAATATGTATTTTTTAGTGAATCATAGAAGCTATTGTTAAAAGAGTGAAATAACACTTTTTTAAAAGGTCAGTGTTTACAACACACTGGAAATGGCATCTTTTTGTAATAACTGAAGCATTTGAGGAAAGATTAGATGCAGCATAAAAGTGTGCAAGGGAGTAAATTATTTGCAAAATTCTTTTCTTTTTTCAAAACATATGCATCTTTTTTAAAAAATATTTTTTGGTTGATTTCAGAGAGAAAGGGAGAGGGAGAGAGAGGTAGAAACATCAATGATGAGAGAGAATCATTGATCGGCTGCTCCCTATGCCCCACAATGGGGATCAAGCTTGCAACATAGGCATGTGCCCTGACCGGGAATCTAACCGTGACCTCCTGGTTCATAGGTTGGTGCTCAACCACTGAGCTATGCTGGCCAGGAGCAAAATTCTTTTAACACGAGAGAAGAAGTTTGAAGATAACTGGTTCTTTGCCTTTATTTACCATGCAGGTTCTGAGTCAGTGGGGCAGATGAGGCCTGAAATTCCATGTCCACTAGCACTGCCTGTGGTCCACACTTTGAGTAGTGAGCACCAGTTTGTTCCTAAGAGTGGGATTGCTGGGTGATGGAGTCTGCGCGTGTTCCACTCCCCTGACTGGTCCGGGGTGTTTTCTGAAGCAGGTGTCCAGATTTACCCCCAACATCGGAGCTGCTGACGCTGCAGAAGGTCACCAAAGGCTTCCTGATCACAGACCCTCGCCCACCTGAGCTTCCTGCACCTGTGGCCGAACCATGCCTGTTTGATACCCTGCTTTCCCCTGGCTTCTGGCCATCCTTCTTCTGGTTCCCTTCCTTCTGCAACCTCAGTCTCTACTACCCCCCTTGCTCTCCTCCTTTGCACACCTTTTAACTGTTTGTGTCCTTGGCCACCTTGGCCTTGATCTCGTTCTCCCTGAGTGACATCATGTGCTTCCTCCCAAGGAGCCTTGTGACTGGAAAAATAAAACGAAGTGTTAACTTGCAATACAAGAAGAAGGCATTTCCTACCCTTAAGAAGACTATAGGTAAAAGGCAATTACAGGTAAGTGCTGATATGGGGGGAGGGGGAGAGAGGGTAGGAGAGCACAGGGGAGGGCCAAGTGGGGGTAGGGGTTGCGGGGACTGCTTCTCAGCACTTGTCCTGGTCACTGTCCCCACCTTTCTGCTTGCCTTTAACCCCTGGTCTCTGCCAGGACTAGAAAAGTCCCCCAAGGAAATCCAAGATGGCGGCGTAGGTAAACACCTAAACTGCTGCCTCACACAACAATTTCAAAACTACAACTAAAAGACAAAACGTCCATCACCCAGAACCACGGGAAAGCTGGCTGAGTGGAAATTCTACAACTAGAAGGAAAGAGAAAAGAACATTGAGACGTGCACGAGTGCTGAAAAGCTGAGGTACGGAGGCGCGCGATCTGGGCTGGCGGCAGGTGTTGCTTTTTTCAACCCCAAGGGAGACAAGCCCCCCATTACTTTGAAGTCCAGTTTTTGGGGAGACACGGAGGACCAAATTCCTACGGGGAGAAGCTGGACTGTCTGACATCGAGTTGGAAAGTGCGGGTGGCTTGCTTGCAGAGCTGCGCGCAAGAAAAATTGTTTGCTGCACTGGGGCATGGACAACGGACAGAGACCCAGAGCCGGCTAACTGGCAGCCATTGCTGTTTGCCACGCCCTAGCCTAGTGACGCCCTGAGACCCCGCCCCACACAACCTACAAACCCACCCAAGCTCCAAGCAGCGGCTTTTGCATAAGAATGGCCTGCCCTATCGCAGCTTAACCTAGCAAACTTGCAGCCCAGGTAGGACAGTTCCAAAACCTCCAAACCCCAAGCGAAGAGGAGAAAACTGTAGCTCTCACTGTAGCTCCTGCTGGGTGGCCTCAGACAGTAGCTGACCTGCACCCCATTGGAGATCCAGAAGCCAGTGTACCTAGTGGTCAGTGTGAGACACCAGATTTCAACTCCTCACATCCATAAGTGACACATTCAAGAGGCAAACTCAGTGAGCACCAAAGCCCCACTGAAACAAGTCCTGCCCCATAAGCGTGTCTTCAGCGCAGCAGTTCTTCCATTATAGACACAGGGAGTGCTCACAGCTAATTGGCCTGGAGGTCAATTCCTCCCAGTGTACCAACAGCAATCAAGGCTTAACTATACCAAGACTTTGCACTTAGCCCACAAAGGGGTGTACCAAGAGCGTCCACCTCAGGTGATTGGGGAGGCTGAGCTACTGCCCCCTATAGGTCACCTACCACACAAAGCCACTCCATCAACACAGAGAAGCAGCCAAATGCGGAGACAAAGAAACATGTCACAAATGAAAGAAACGGAGGAAAGCAAACTACTGGATGACATAGAGTTCAGGACCACATTTATAAGGTTACTCAAGAATCTTCTAAAAACCGCTGAGAAACTTGATGAGACCTTTAAGGATCTTTAATGAGAATGTCAAAAAAATGGAAAAGGACCAGTCAGAAATTAAGCATACATTGTCTAAAATAAAGAATATACAGAAACTCAACTGTAGATCAACGTACCCCAAGAATCAAACCAAAGATCTGAAATATGAGGAAACAAAAAATACCCAACCAGAAAAACAAAAAGAAAAAATAATCCAAAAATATGAAGATAGTGTAAGGAGCCTCTGGGACAACCTCAAGCATACCAACATCCAAATTTTTGGGGTGCCAGAAGAAGAGAGAGAGAGCAAAATATTGAAAACATATTAGAAGAAATAATGACAGAAAACTTTCCCTACCTGGCGAAAGAAATAGACTTACAAGTTCAGGAAGCACACAGAACCCCATACAAGAGGAATCCAAAGAGGACCACACCAAGACACATCATAATTAAAATGCCAAGGGCAAAAGACAAAGAGAGAATATTAAAAGCAGCAAGAGAAAAACAGTTAACTACCTACAAGAGAGCACCCATACGATTGTCAGCTGATTTCTCAACAGAAACTATGCAGGCCAGATGGGAGTGGCAAGAAATATTCAAAGTGATGAATAGCAAGAACCTACAACCAAGATTACTCTACCCAGCAAAGCTATCATTCAGACTTGAAGGCCAGATAAAGAGCTTCACAGACAAGAAAAAGCTAAAGGAGTTCATCACCACCAAACCAGGATTACATGAAATGCTGAAAGGTATTCTTTAAGAAGAGGAAGAAGAAAAAGGTAAAGATAAAAATTATGAACAACAAAGTGACAACAAATACATACCTACCAACAAGTGAATCTAAAAATCAAGTGAATCTGAAGAACACAATGGACTGGTGAATATAATAGAATCAGGGGCATAGAAAGGGAGTGGACTGACAATTCTCAGGGGGAAGGGGGTGTGAGGGGTGCGGGAAGAGACTGGACAAAAATCTTACTCCTATGGATGAAGACAGTGATGGGGGGTAAGGGCATGGGGTGGGGTGGGGAATCAGGTGGAGGGGAGCTATTGGGGGGAAAAAAGAGGAACAATTGTAATAATCTGAACAATAAAGATTTATTAAGAAAAAAAAAGAAAAAGAAAAGAAAAGTCCAACTGGTCTTTCCAGCCCCTCCAATGCATCTTCTGCCCTGATTTCAGAGGAGTACTTTTGAAATTCAAATGAAATCATGCCACTTCCTTATCTACAGTGTCACGTGCCTGAGTAGGCCTTACTCTCCTCCTGCCTCTCACAGAGGCCTCCCCTTCCCTCTCCCACCTTCAGACTTGAGGATCTATTTGTAAGGCCGGTGATGTTCTCTGGGGTCCCAGACGCCAAGCCCTTGTTCCATGGGTCTTTCTGCCTGGGTGACCCCTACTCTTCCTTATCAGGTGGTTGAGCAATCACCTCTTTTTAAAATTTATTTAATAAATCTTTATTGTTCAGATTATTACAATTGTTCCTCTTTTTTTCCCCCATAGCTCCACTTCACCCGGTTCCCACCCCACCCTCTGCCCCTCCCTCCCTCCCACTGTCCTCATCCATAGGTGTACGATTTGTGCCCAGTCTCTTCCCATACCCCCCACACCCTTTTCCCCCTAAGAATTATCAATCCACTCCCATTCTATGCCCCTGATTCTATTATATTCACCAGTTTATTCTGTTCCTCAGATTTTTAATTCACTTGATTTTTAGATTCACTTGTTGATAGATATGTATTCGTTGTTCATAATTTTTATCTTTACCTTTTTCTTCTTCTTCCACTTCTTAAAGAATACCTTTCAGCATTTCATATAATACTGGTTTGGTGTTGATGAACTCTTTTAGCTTTTCCTTGTCTGTAAAGCTCTTTATCTGACCTTCAAGTCTGAATGATAGCTTTTCTGGGCAGAGTAATCTTGGTTGTAGGTTCTTGCTATTCATCACTTTGAATATTTCTTGCCACTCCCATCTGGCCTGCATAGTTTCTGTTGAGAAATCAGCTGACAATCGTATGGGTGCTCTCTTGTAGGTAGTTAACTGTTTTTCTCTTGCTGCTTTTAATATTCTCTCTTTGTCTTTTGCCCTTGGCATTTTAATTATGATGTGTCTTGGTGTGGTCCTCTTTGGATTCCTTTTGTTGGGGTTCTGTGTGCTTCCTGGACTTGTAAGTCTATTTCTTTCACCAGGTGGGGGAAGTTTTCAGTCATTATTTCTTCTAATATGTTTTCAGTATCTTGCTCTCTCTCTTCTTCTGGCACCCCCATAATTCAGATGTTGGTACACTTGAAGTTGTCCCAGAGGCTACTTACACTATCTTCAAATTTTTGGATTCTTTTTTCTTTTCTTTTTTTAAAATATATTTTATTGATTTTTTACAAAGAGGAAGGAAGAGGGATAGAGAGTTAGAAACATTGATGAGAGAGAAACATCAATCAGCTGCCTCCTGCACACTCCCCACTGGGGATGTGCCCGCAACCAAGGCACATGCCCTTGACTGGAATCAAACCTGGGACCCTTCAGTCCACAGGCCGATGCTCCATCCACCGAGCCAAACCGGCTAGGGCTTTGGATTCTTTTTTCTTTTTGCTTTCTTGGTTGAGTGTTTTTTGCTTCTCTGTATTTCAAATCTTTGACTTGATTCTTGCGTTCCTCTAGTCTGCTGTTGGGTCTCTGTGTAATATTTTTTATTTCAGTCAGTGTAAGTTTAATTTCTAGTTGGTCCTTTTCATATCCTTGAGGGTCTCGTTGAATTTATCGGCCTTTTCTAGGAAATTCTTGAAAAACCTTATAACCGTGGTTTTGAACTCTATATCCAGTTGTTTGCTTTCCTCCATTTCTTTCGTTTGTGATCTGTTTCTTTGTCTCCTCATTTTCACTGCTTCTCTGAGTTGGTAGGGTGGCTTTGTGTGCTAGGTGTCCTATAGGGCCCAGTGTGTTGGCCTCCCAGTTACCTGAGGTGGACACTCTTGGTGCACCCCTTTGTGGACTGTGTGTACAGCCTTGTTGTAGTTAAGTCTTGATTGTTGTTGGTACACTGGGAGGAATTGACCTCCAGGCCAATTGGTTGTGAGGACCCACTGTGTCTATAATGAAAGAACTGCTGTGCTGGAGACACGCTTATGGGGCAGGACTTGTTTCAGTGGGGCTTTGGTGCTCATTGAGTCTGCCTCTTGAATGTGTCACTTATGGATGTGAGTAGTTGAAATCTGGTGTCTCACACTGACCCCTAGATACACTAGCTTCTGAATCTCCAATGGGTGCTGGTCAGCTACTGACTGAGGCCACCCAGCAGGAGGTACAGCAAGAACTACAGTTTTCTCCTCTTTGCTTGGAGTTTGGAGGTTTTTTTTTTTTTCTTTTTTTTTTCTTAATTAAATCTTTATTGTTCAGATTATTACAGGTGTTCCACTTTTTTTCCCCCCATAGCTCCCCTCCACCTGATTCCCCACCCCACCCCATGCCCTTACCCCCCGCCACTGTCTTCATCCATAGGAGTAAGATTTTTGTCCAGTCTCTTCCCGCACCCCTCACACCCCCTTCCCCCTGAGAATCGTCAGTCCACTCCCTTTCTATGTCCCTGATTCTATTATATTCACCAGTCCATTCTGTTCTTCAGATTTTTTATTCACTTGATTTTTAGATTCACTTGTTGGTAGGTATGTATTTGATGTCATTTTGTTGTTCATAATTTTTATCTTTACCTTTTTCTTCTTCTTCTTCTTCTTCTTCTTAAAGAATACCCTTCAGCATTTCATGTAATCCTGGTTTGGTGGCGATGAACTCCTTTAGCTTTTTCTTGTCTGTGAAGCTCTTTATCTGACCTTCAACTCTGAATGATAGCTTTGCTGGGTAGAGTAATCTTGGTTGTAGGTTCCTGCTGTTCATCACTTTGAATATTTCTTGCCACTCCCTTCTGGCCTGCATAGTTTCTGCCGAGAAATCAGCTGACAGTCGTATGGGTACTCCCTTGTAGGTAATTAACTGTTTTTCTCTTGCTGCTTTTAATATTCTCTCTTTGTCTTTTGCCCTTGGCATTTTAATTATGATGTGTCTTGGTGTGGTCCTCTTTGGGTTCCTCTTGTATGGGGTTCTGTGCGCTTCCTGAACTTGTAAGTCTATTTCTTTCACCAGGTAGGGAAAGTTTTCTGTCATTATTTCTTCTAATAGGTTTTCAATATTTTGCTCTCTCCCTTCTTCTGGCACCCCAAAAATTCGGATGTTGTTTCGCTTAAAGTTGTCCCAGAGGCTCCTTACATTATCTTCATATTTTTGGATTCTTTTTTCTTTTTGTTTTTCTGGTTGGATGTTTTTTGTTTCCACATATTTCAGATCTTTGGTTTGATTCTTGGGGTATGTTGATCTACAGTTGAGTTTCTGTATATTCTTTATTTCAGACAGTGTATGCTTCATTTCTGACTGGTCCTTTTCCATTTTTTTGGCATTCTCATTAAGGTCCTTGAAGGTCTCACTAAGCTCCTCAGAAGTGTCATCAAGTTTCTCGGCAGTTTTTAGAAGATTCTTGAGTAACCTTATAAATGTGATTCTGAACTCTATGTCATCCAGTAGTTTGCTTTCCTCCGTTTCTTTCATTCGTGACATGTTTCTTTGTTTCTGCATTTTGGCTTCTTCCCTGTGTTGATGGAGTGGCTTTGTGTGGTAGGTGACCTATAGGGGGCAGTAGCTCAGCCTCCCCAATCACCTGATGTGGATGCTCTTGGTACACCCCTTTGTGGGCTGAGTGCAAAGTCTTGGTGTAGTTAAGCCTGAATTGCTGTTGGTACGCTGGGAGGAATTGACCTCCAGGCCAATTAGCTGTGAGCACTCCCTGTGTCTATAATGGAAGAACTGCTGCGCTGAAGACACGCTTATGGGGCAGGACTTGTTTCAGTGGGGCTTTGGTGCTCACTGAGTCTGCCTCTTGAATGTGTCACTTATGGATGTGAGGAGTTGAAATCTGTTGTCTCACACTGACCACTAGGTACACTGGCTTCTGGATCTCCAATGGGGTGCAGGTCAGCTACTGTCTGAGGCCACTCAGCAGGAGCTACAGTGAGAGCTGCAGTTTTCTCCTCTTTGCTTGGGGTTTGGAGGTTTTGGAGCTGTCTGACCCAGGCTGCAAGTTTTCTAGGTTAAGCTGCAATAGGGCAGGCTTTCTTATGCTAATTGAGCTGCTTGGAGCTTGGGTGGGTTTGTAGGTTGTGTGGGGCGGGGTCTCAGGGCGTCACTAGGTTAGGGCGTGGCAAACAGCAATGGCTGCTAGTAAGCCCGCTCTGTGTCCTGACTGTGTCCTGGAATCCTGTGCCCCAGTGCCGTAAACAATTATTCCTGCGCGCAGCTCTGCTAGCAAGCCACTCTCACTGGCAGACAGTCCAGCTTCTCCCCGTAGGAGTTTGGGTCCCCCGCGTCTCCCCAGAGACTGGATTTCAGAGTAGTCGGGGGCTTGTCTCCCTTCGGGTTGAAAAAAGCAACGCACCCAGTCGCCCGCAGCCAGCCCGGATCCCGCGCCTCCGTACCTCAGCTTTTCAGCGCTCGTGCACGTCTCAATGCTCTTTTCTCTTTCCTTCTAGTTGTAGAACTTCCACTCAGCCAGCTTTCCCGTGGTTCTGGGTGATAGACGTTTTATCTTTTAGTTGCAGTTTAAATTGTTGTCGGAGGCAGCAGTTTAGGTGTTTACCTATGCCGCCATCTTGGATTCCCTCCTCCGGAGTTTGGAGGTTTTGGAGCAGTCTGACCAGAGCTGCAGTTTGTTTGGTTAAGCTGAGCTAGGGCAGGGCTTTCTTATGCTAAAACCGCTGCTTGGAGCTTGGGTGGGTTTGTAGATTGTGTGGGGCGGGGTCTCAGGGAGTCACTAGGCTAGGGCGTGGCAAACGGCGATGCCTGCCAGTCAGCCATCTCTGTGTTTCTGCGTTTCCAAGTCCCCACGTCCTGCGCCCCAGCACAGTAAACAATGATTGCTGGGTGCACCTCTGCAAGAAAGTCACCCTCGCTTTCCGACCAGATGGTAGACAGTCCAGCTTCTCCCCGTAGGAGTTTGGGTCCCCAGCGTCTCCCCAGAAACTGGAGTTCAGAGTAATCAGGAGCTTGACTCCCTTCAGGTTGAAAGAAGCAGCTCACCCAGACACCAACCACCAGCCTGGATCTCGTGCCTCCGTACCTCAGCTTTTCAGCGCTTGTGCACGTCTCAATGCTCTTTTCTCTTTCCTTCTAGTTGTATAACTTCCACTCAGCCAGCTTTCCCGTGGTTCTGGGTGATAGATGTTTTGTCTTTTAGTTGTAGTTTTGAAATTGTTTTGTGAGGCAGCAGTTTAGGTGTTTACCTATGCCGCCATCTTGGTTTCTTGAGCAATCACCTCTTAAAGCTGATCCCCAGTGCCCCGTGAGCTTTCCCCGAACCCCTGGACAGGCCCAATGCTCCTCTTTGCGCCCCGGGAACTTTATGTGCACCCACCTCGGCTGTGTCAGTTGATGGCTCAGTAATGCTGCGGTGACAGATAGCCCTGCAATGTCAAGTCGCTTAACCCAACAGCCATGTCTCACCAGCGCTACCTGTGGGGCAGTGTGCGTAGCATCGGGGCTCTGCTCCTCACAGTCACTGGGGACTAGGAGAAGGGAGGCTCCATCAGAAGAGACCTGCAGTGTCTCATCCACTGGCAAACCAGCAGTTCCTCTGGCCCGGAAGCAGCAGCCTGTGGGGCTGAGGGGAGAAGCCCTGGCAGCACTCACTTACCTGCAACAGGACCTGGAAGGCAGGAGATGGGGCAATTGGAGAATGGCCTCAGTGACTGCCATAGTTTGGTGCTATGCTGACGGCTTATAGCTCTTCCCACTGGGGGATCCCGACCAGTTTGTGCTCCATGAAAGGGGAGAGATCAGTACACCGATAGATTATCATTTTGTGTGTTAATGTTACACTCCAGGCTTGGCTGGGGGGTTAGTGGGGCGAGTCCATGAAAGAAGAACAATGGATTATGGGAGAGGAGCATGGAAAATAGACCACCTTAATTTGACTGCGGAGCCTGAGACATGGGTATAAGCGATTAGTTTAGGTGATTCCAGAAATCCGAAGTGAGGCAACAGGGAGCATGATATCTAAGGAGAAGTCAGCCTAAGAGATAGCAATGTTAACGTTGTGCGCAGGGGTATTCGATCCACCGGAACCTGAAGAGAAGAGCGTAAGTCTTCAGGAACTGTCCCCTTGATGGCCAGGTCAGGAGCACCTGCCTACCATCTCCATTCTCTGATGGGCCTCAGGTTGAGTCTGGGCATCACTTCTGCCTTTCCCTCTGTGCTTGCCCACTGGGCACCGAGGCATGGGAGAAGGCCCAGCCTGGGACGAGCTGGCACAAAGTGAGTCTGAGTGCCCACGGAACCACCCACCTCAGCCACAGCTGAAGTCAGAGGTTGGCAGAGGGGGTGTGGTTGCTACAAGGGGCCTGATGTTTATGGAATCACTGCCTCCTGCCAGTTGCTGTGCTAGCTGCTAGCGATGGGCCTTATTTCATTGCGTACAGCAGCTCTGTGGAGTAGGCTTTGTGGTGGTTTATAAAAAGACAGTAGCATGTCACCTGGCGAAGGATAACAGGTGGCTCTGACATGGTGGCTTTACCTGTATGTGGCCATATTTCAAACGGTCTGATTCTTTGCTTTTTGAAACAAGAAAGTGGGATTTTTAAAAATACAGATATTACTGGGCTCCAAAGGATTCACTCATACTGATAAAATGCACAAAAGACTAATGTACAGCCATGGCCAGGCGGCTCAGTTGGTAGGAGCATCTCCCATACACCAAAAGGTTGCAGGTTTGATTCTCAGTCAGGACACATCCGGAGGTTGTGGGCTCCATCCCGGTTGGGTGCGCTCAGGAGGCAACTGATCGATGTTTGTCTTTCACATTGATGTCTCTCTTTCTTGCTCTCTCTCTCACACATCAATAAAACAATGTTTAAAATCAATAAGCATATCCTCAGGTCAGGATTTTAAAGAAGACTAATGTACAAATGTCTCATTTAATAATTTCAGTGGTTATGTAATTGGCAAGATGATTCAATACTTATGTTCCCTGAACTTAATCATTCACTCATTTGATGTTTTTGACAGTGAATATTGTGTACCAAGGTCTCGGTGTCCGTCTAATCTTTTTATTTACTTGTTTAATCTTAATAACTTAATGGTCAAAGAGGTTGAGATGCTTTTAAAAACTGTTTATTATAGAAACTTTCAAACATACACAAAAATAGGAAGAAAAGTATGCAGGGTGCCCATGTGCAGATCCCAGCTTCAACAATTCTCAACAACTGGCTAGCCTTGCTTCATCTGCTCTTTCCCTCCCACTGCAGGACTTTTAACCAAATGCCAGGCATCAAATCCATCCATCTGTAAATGCTGCTGTTTGTGCACCCAATTTCAAAGGAATTTTAAAACAATATCACAACTCCATGATCACACCTAACAACATTAAACACAATCATACCATCTGCTCCATGGTCTATGCTCAAATTGCCTTGACTGCCTCAGAAATTTCCTTTTACAGTGGTTTGTTAGAATTATGATCCAAGCAAGGGCACTTGTTGCATTTGGTGTTTTTAAAAATATATATATCTTTATTGATTTCAGAGAGGGAGGGAGAGGGAGAGAGAAACATTAATGATGAGAGAGAATCATTGATTGGCTGCCTCCTGCATGCCCCCCACTGGGGATCAGGCCCATAACCCGGGCATGTGCCCTTGACCGGAATCGAACCCAGGACCCTTCAGTTTGCAGGCTGATGCTCTATCCACTGAGCCAAACCAGCTAAGACTGGTCCATATGAGTCTTAGTTTATTCACTCTATAATCATTTCTCTTCCTTCTGTTCATGACAATTATTTGTAGAAGAAGCCAGATCCTTTGTTTTGTTATTCTGTATACTTTAAAAATGGAAATAAAATTCTATTTAAGAGAACAACTAAACATTTTATACATTTACTAGAGGCTCGGTGAATGGATTCATGCACTGGTGGGGTCTCAGCCTGGCCTGTGGGATCAGCCTGAAACCGGCTCTCCGACATCCTCTGAGGGGTCCCAGATTGCGAGAGGGCGGTTCTCGGGTGATGCACCCTGGAATCTGGCTCCCTCCTCTCTGGTTCTGGGTGCATCACCTGAGAACCACAACTGCCAAGTCACTGCAGCTCCTGTGTTGAGCGTATGCCCCTGGTGGTATTTGTGCATCATAGCTACTGGTTGGATGGTCAAATGGTTTGACAGTTGCTTAGGCATATATATATATATATATATATATATATATATATATACATATATATATATATATATGATTCAAAAGAGGCATTTTGTTTGGGAAAAGTAGAAGAGAAATATTTAGAAGTGAAAGATTTGAGCTTTCACATAAAAATTTATAATAAAATTACATTTTAAAATTAAACTGGGGGTAGGAGGGAAATTACTGGGAAGGGCACATGACAGGGAATGTTCTGTCTTGATCTGGGTAGTGGTTACCTAGATGACAACCTATGTAAAAGGCAACAAGCTGTACACGTAGGACTTGTGCACTTTATGTGTGTTATATCTCAGTTTAAAAAGGAGAATGCAGGTTGATTGGTCAAAAGAGACATGTCACATCTTATTAAAAATAGATTGACAATTTCATCTAGATCGGTGGTCGGCAAACTGCGGCTCACGAGCCACATGCGGCTCTTTGGCCCCTTGAGTGTGGCTCTTCCACAAAATACCACTTGTGGGTGTGCACGTACAGTGTGATTGAAACTTCGTGGCCCATGCACAGAAGTCGTTTTTTGGCTCTCAAAAGAAATTTCAATCGTTGTACTGTTGCTATTTGGCTCTGTTGACTAATGAGTTTGCCGACCACTGGCCTAGGTTGTCCACTTTGTTGGCATGTAGTTGCTCATAGTACTCATTCAGAATCCTTTTCCTTTCTGTAGAATCAGGAGTCCCCACTTTTATTTCTGATTCTAGTAAGTTGATTCTCTCTCTCTCTCTCTCAGCCCATCTACCTAAACGTTTGTTACTTTTGTTGATTTTTTTCAAAAAACTACATTTTGGCTTAATTGATGTTCTCTATTGTTTTTCTAGTCCCTATTTTGTGTTTTTTCCTGCTCTGATCTTTATTATTTCTTTCCTTTTGCTAACTTTGGATTTACTGTGTTCTTTTTTTAGTTTCTTGGGTTGTAAAGTTAGATAGTTGATTTCAGAACTTTCTTGTTTTTTAAATGTGTTTATAGTTGTAAATTTTTCTCTTTTTTAAAATATATTTTTATTGATTTCAGAGAGGAAGGGAGAGGAAAAGAGAGATAGAAACATCAATGATGAGAGTAATCATTGATCAGCTGCCTCCTGCACAGCCCCTACTGGGCATCGAACGCACAACCCTGGCATGTGCCCTGACCAGGAATTGAACCATGACCTTCTGGTTCATAGGTCGATGCTCAACCACTGAGCCACTGTGGCTGGGCTAAATTTCCCTCTTAACACTGCTTTTGTGGCATCCAATAAGTTTTGATATTTTGTATTTTCATTTCCATTTGTCTTTAAGTATTTTCTAATTTCCCTTGTGATTTCCTCTTTGATTCACTGATTGATTTAGAGTATATTGTTTGCCCTTGGCTGGAGTGGCTCAGCTGGTTGCCTCCTGCACACGCCCTGAAAGTATGGTACATCCTCTCATTTATTTGTATCTTCTTCAATTTCTTCCTTCAATATCTTATCATTTTCAGCGTACAGGTCTTTCACCTCTTCGGTTAAATTTATTTCTATGTATTTTATGCTCTTTGATGCAATTGTAAATGGTATTGTTTTCTTAATTTCTCCTTCTAATTGGTCATTATTGGTGTATAGAAACACAACACATTTCTGTATATTGATTCTGTGTCCTGCAACTTTCCTGAATTCATTTATTAGTTCTAATAGGTTTTTTTTTGTGTGAAATCTTTAGGGTTTTTTAGATATGGTATCATGTCATTTGCAAAAAATGAGACTTTTACTTCTTCCTTTTAGATTTGGATGCCTTTTATTTCTTTTTCATGTCTGCTGTGGCAGGGACTGCCAATAGTATGTTGAATAGAAGTGGTGTTACTGGCTCTTGATTTGTTCTGGCTCTTAGAGCAAAAGCTATCAGCTTTTTCTTTTTTTAAATCCTTACCCGAGGATATTTTTCCATTGATTTTAGAGAGAGTGGAAAAGAGAGGGGAAAACAGAGAGAAATATTGATGTGAGAGAAACACATCAATTGGTTGCCTCCTGTATGTGTGCTGACCAGGGCCCAGGCTGGTCTCTTTAATTTCTTGAAATAGTTTAAGAAGGATAGATGTTAATATGCTTTAAGAGAGGATAACATGCACCACTGGCCCACCAGGACTGTGGAGACCCCAGAGGGATGGGATGGACAGGGGTGAGGTAGGGGCTATGGTGTGGGCAAATGGACACACTGCTACATCCAGATCTGGCTGTCCCCAGGGACTAAGTTTCCATCAGACAGAGATGTGGCCTTTACGGGAGGTCATGGATAGGCCTGTTTCTTGGAAGGTCCACACTCTGCCCTTAAAACATGTTTTTATTTATTTCTTTATTTTTAATTTATCAATACATTGCAGTTTAATAGAAACATAGATTACACAGTTCATCCAAAAGTATGTCAATATAAGCATCACTGATGAACAAAACCAAATGATGTTGATATTTTAGTTCTAAAAAATTCATGATTTTTCTAAAACACTAAGATGCCACCTCAATAGTGATCACTTCACATTTTCCAGGCTCTTGATCTGTGCACATCACAAGTAAAGATCCATCCTCCGCTGCCATTTTTAATCTGTAAAAAAAAGGTTTTTATTGATTTTAGAGAGAGAGGAAGGGAGAGGGAGAGAGAGAGAAACATCGATGTGTGAGAGATACATCAATTGTTGCCTCCCACATGCACCCTGACCAAGGCCGGGAGCCTGAAATCAAGGTACGTGCCCTTGACTAGAGTCAAACCTGGGACCCTTCAGTCCAAATGCTGATGCTCTATCCACTGAGCAAAACCAGCTAGGGCAGGCGTAACTCTTTTCTGAAGCTCTAAGAATGATTTATATAAAAATTTCTCAAGGTCACACTTGGGCAATCAGTTCAAAGTAAGCAGGTCAGTGCATAATAGAATGGGGGGTGTGTGGGTACCAAGTGCCTTAGCAGTGGCCTGTTAGGGGAAGTGGGTGGAGTCTGACCCAATGTAAATATTTTTATTAAAAAAGAAGTGGAAAGAATAGAAACCACAGCCACTGTAGTTGCTGATCTAAAGGCTGCTATTTACTTGAAGTGAGGATAGGACTGGGGAGGCAGTTGGCTTTGAGCTTACTAAAGGAGCTCATTGTTTCAACAAAAATTCCTGGGATCCTTCTTCTGGGGAGGTTGAGATAAGCACACAAATAACACAGAGGCAGTAAGTCCTATGAGCAAGATCCTGTAGGAATCCGGAAGATGGAGAGAGCTGCTTACAAGATGAGGGATTTGAGCCCTAGCTGGTTTGGCTCAGTGAATAGAGCGTCTGCCTGTGGACTGAAGGGTCCCACGTTCGATTCCAGTCAAGGGCACATGCTCGGGGGTGCAGGCTCAATCCCCAGTAGGTAGCCTGCAGCAGGTAGCTGATCAATGATTCTAATCATTTATGTTTCTATCTCTTTGTCTCCTGCGAAGCCACGGCCTGCATGGCCTCGGCTTCAATGACTTGGAGAAAGAGCTGCCACGCTGATTAACCACACAAGACAAGAAATATAAATTTGGGAATTATGGGGGAAGCCAGTTGTGATCTTGGTACAAGGGACAAAGTTCCACTGAGTCTCCGTTCTCATCTGCTTTTATTTACTAGAATACACAATTGCCTTTTAGGAATGCAAACAGACATATTAAAGATGATGTTTGGTAAACAGTAAGATTATTAGGTTGGGGGAGTTTGCTTTAGGTCATTGAGTCAGCAGTAGGTAATAAAATGCAAATATTCATCTTTGTGAATATAAAAAAGCCCCATTCAGCCTTCTGACCGGACTTATCGCATTTATATTAATTACTGTTGATCTTGGTTCCCAGCACTCTCCCTCTCCCTTTCTCTCTGAAATTAAATAAATAAATAAATAAAATATATGAGGGATTTGAGAAGAATGGAGGATAAGGTGTAACAGGAGAGGGGGTGGAAAGAGGCAAGCACCTAGGGGAGAGAGGGCTTGGGAAGGCACAATGCAGAAGGGTGGGATGGAACTGTGACTTGAGGGAAGTTCAGAGAGCTCAGAAGAGGCACTTCAGAGATGGTAGGAAGAGGCGCCAAAGCATCCAGGTTATGAGTATAGACTCAGGAGCCATGCTGCTGGGTTTGAATCCCAGCTCTGCCACTCAGTACCTGTATGAATCTGGGACAGGTCATTTAACATTTCTGTGCCTCGGTTTCCTTATCTGTCAAGTGGGGATAATGATAAAAACCTGTGTCATCGGCTTGTCGTAAAAATTAAGTGAGCACCTACATATAAAGGGTTTGGGATGGTGTTTGGCTCATAGTCGTTCCTGTTAATGTGGGGTCTTCTTCCCCTAGAAGCAGCCCTGAGACAAGGATTCAAGTGCAAATAGTGCATCTGAGACGTGGTCCTGGGAAGGTGAGATAGGAAAGGCGCCATCAGGTGAAGTTGCTGTGATGGGTGAGTGGAGATTGTCCCAGTGAGGATCCCTGGAGTGGTGCAGGACACGCACATCAGAATGACCCCGGGGGGGCGGGGGACGAGGAGCCGGGGTAGCTATACCCCCATTCCACGCAGCCACAGGGTGAGGGCTGACTTCAAGGGCTGTAGTTCTCTGGCATTTCCAGCTTTCTGGGCACAGGTGGAGGACGCAAGAGGAACCCTCAAGCAGACAGAGAGAGGGCCTCCTATTGGAAGTCAATGACATAGATCGATAAGGCCCAACGGACGTCAGTGGGGAAAGGCAGATCCACTATGAACAGAAAGAGCCTCACTCAGGGCCGCTAAAGCCTCAGCTCGCATCACACTGTAGGCTGGGACCAGGCCTGGTTTCCAAAACTGGGGGTTGACCTGGAAATGGAGTCAGCTCCACAGTTGCTTTGGGAGGTTGAGGGAGGCAGATCCTAGCTGAGTCCATGTCTAAGTGTCCAGACTGGAAAAGGAGACCGTGGCCAAATGGAGACCACATCCCCATGGCCCTGCCTGTCTTCTCTGCCAGCCCCTTCTATGACATTTGCAGCAGCGAGGCGATGCACTCCCTGTGGCAGTAGTAAGGCATCCCGAGAAGCCATCACACCATCCTTTCCTTCTTATTTTTTATTTTGTTTACTAGAGGCCTGATGCACAAAGATTCATGCAAGAATGGGCCTTCCTTCCCCTGGCTGCCAGGACTGGAGCTGCCTTTTCACTCCGCCCAGAGCCACCTTTCCACTCTGGCCCAGAGCTGCCTTTCTGCCTTCCCACATTGCCCAGAGGCCCAGAGCAGCTGGGGTGGTGCAGAACGCCTGTGTCATTGCCATGGCGACAGTGCAAGCATCCAGCCCTGCCCCTGGCTGCTCAGCCCCCTTTGTATGCAAATTAACCCCATCTTTGTTGGGTTAATTTGCATATGCACTCCTGATTGGCTGGTGGGCATTGCGAAGGTACAGTCAATTAGCATGTTACTCTTTTATTAGTGTGGATTTTAAAAAATATGTTTTTACTGATTTTTTAGAGAGAGAGGAAGGGAGAGGGATAGAGTGATAGAAACATCAATGAGAGAGAAACATCAATTGGCTGCCTACTGCACGCACCCCCACTAGGGACTGAGCCCACAACCAGCCCAGGCATGTGCCCTGACCGGGAATTGGACCAATGACCTCTTAGTTCCTAGGTGGACTCTCAACGGCTGAGCCACACTGGCCAGGCCATCTTTTCCTTTT
Source organism: Corynorhinus townsendii (assembly GCA_026230045.1). Taxonomy (NCBI): domain Eukaryota; kingdom Metazoa; phylum Chordata; class Mammalia; order Chiroptera; family Vespertilionidae; genus Corynorhinus; species Corynorhinus townsendii. The sequence continues at coordinate 98,141,934 of JAPDVU010000004.1, read as the reverse complement.
CAAAGCCAGTGACTAGGGGGGATGAGTTGCAGATGGTGGGGTGTTGATTTCTTCTCTTTGGAATTAGTCCTTGAAAGTAAATATTAGAAACCTCAAACCGATGAGAAGAAATTTGGACAAGAGGGAAGAAGCTAGCAGGAGCGGAGGTCTGTCATTTAGGCATCATTTACCTCTTCCCTTCTGTGGGAGGAAAACAAAGGTTGCATTTGCCAGGCTTTTTAGTGATACAAATACTGGACAAGCAAAGGTCACCTTCACCAAATGAGGTCCACTGAACGTCTGCATGGGAAGGGAAGTAAGGACCTGGTGACTGCAGGCCCAGGGTGCTCGGCTCGGTCCTTCCGCACTGGGCAGGTCCCCAGGGAGAACTGGAACCCGGACCAACGCCGTCGACTACTGGTTTTCTGTCCAGCTTGCTCTGCCATCATGCAATGCGGTGCTCCCTTGGGTAGCTTCCCAGCAGAGTGGCCCTCCACTTGCACATTGCTCCTCGTCTCCCGAAATCCATTCTCTTCCTACGTGGTATTGGAATTCTAGCTTTGCACCTGGTAGGCAAACCAGAGACCACATTCCCCAGCCTCTCCTATAGTCAAGTTTTTGCCAACGAAGTATGAGGGAGAGAGTTGGGTGAATTTCTACGTGATTACTTGTCCCCTGTTTCTTCTTTCATTCTATGTCCTGGGGACTGGGATGCATCCCCGATGGGGACCTGATTCAGCCAAGCAGGCAAGAAACAGGATCTGTCGCAGCCAAGGGTGCGGCGAGCCAGATGGGAAGACCCTGCCTCCCCAAGGTTGCAATGAGCAGCTCCGCCCGCTGGCCACGGCCTTGCCCATCTGCTGCCTCCTTATGTGGAGGCCTTTGTTCGAGAGCAATGTCAAGGGCTCTCTTATTTCAGTGCCTGTGTTGGGGTTTTCTTGATCATGGCATTTAGGTGAGGTGAACACGTGTCCTGGCCTTGGTTTCTGGTAAGCATCTTGGTTAGATGCAGGTTTGGCTGCTAAAACCAGGCTAGAGTAACAGTTTCTGGAATGGTCGGGCAGTTGTGATCTCCTAAGGCTTGGGGAGAAGGGCTGCTGAAGTTAGCTGCTATGTCGGTGTGGACATGTGACTTCCCCCGTGTGGTCTAGGTTGCATGCCAGCCAGGGGAAGGGGAGAAGAAAGGGTAGGAGCTCACCCCTCTCCTAGGAGCACAGGCTGTGGGCGCAGCGAACAATGGGGCTTTATTGCTTAAGGAAGAGGGTGGAATGGGTTTGGACACACTCTGCCAAGGTTATTTAACTCAACAAATATTGGGAGAAACTCATGAAAGAAAGGTCCTTCCTTTTAAAGACTTTATTAGACATGAATTGGCAGGTGTATTAGTTGGCTTGAGTCACAAAAACATAATAGCCCCGACAAGGCAGCCTAGACAGCAGACATTTATTTCTCCCGTTCAGGAGGCTGGAAGTCCAAGATCAGGGCATTGGCGCAGGCAGTTTCTGGTGAGAGGCCTGTCCTCCCGGGGCCTTCCTCTGTGACACGGGGTGGGAGGGAGGTGTGGGGAGAGGGTGGGGCGAGCAGGACCCACCCTTATGACCTTGTTTAACCTTAATTACCTCTTTTATTATTATTTTTAATTTAGTAAAACTTTATTGTTCAGATTATTGCAATTCTTCCTCTTTTTCCCCCATAGCTCTCCTCCACCCAGTTCCCACCCCACCCCCTGCCCTTACCTCCCCCCCACTGTCCTCATCCATAGGTGTATGATTTTTGTCCAGTCTCTTCCCACATCCCTCACACCCGCTTCCCCCTGAGAATTGTCAGTCCACTCCCTTTCTATGTCCCTGATTCTATTATATTCACCAGTTTATTCTGTTTCTCAGATTTTTAATTCACTTGATTTTTAGATTCACTTGTTGATAGATATGTATTTGTTGTTCATAATATTTATCTTTACCTTTTTCTTCTTCCTCCTCTTCTTAAAGAATACCCTTCAGCATTTCATGTAATCCTGGTTTGGTGATGATGAACTCCTTTAGCTTTTTCTTGTCTGTGAAGCTCTTTATCTGACCTTCAAGTCTGAATGATAGCTTTGCTGAGTAGAGTAATCTTGGTTGTAGTTTCTTGCTGTTTATCACTTTGAATATTTCTTGCCACTCCTGTCTGGCCTGCATAGTTTCTGTTGAGAAATCAGCTGACAGTCGTATGGGTACTCCCTTGTAGGTAGTTAACTGTTTTTCTCTTGCTGCTTTTAATATTCTCTCTTTGTCTTTTGCTCTTGGCATTTTAATTATGATGCCAATTTAGTCTTGGTGTGGTCCTCTGTGGATTCCTTTTGTTTGGGGTTCTGTGTGCTTACTGGACTTGTAAGTCTATTTCTTTCACCAGGTGAGGGAAGTTTTCTGTCATTATTTCTTCAAATAGGTTTTCAGTATCCTGCTCTCTCTCTTCTTCTGGCACCCCCATAATTTGGATGTTGGTACGCTTGAGGTTGTCCCAGAGGCTTCTTACATTATCTTCAAATTTTTGGATTCTTTTTTCTTTTTGCTTTTCTGGCTGAGTGTTTTTTGCTTCTTTGTATTTCAAATCTTTGACTTGATTCTTGCGTTCCTCTAGTCTGCTGTTAGGTCTCTGTATAATATTTTTTATTTCAGTCAGTGTATGTCTAATTTCAAGTTGGTCCTTCTTCATATCCTCGAGGGTCTTGCTAAATTTATCAGCCTTTTCTAGGAAATTCTTGAAAAACCTTATAACTGTGGTTTTGAACTCTATATCCAGTCGTTTGCTTTCCTCCATTTCTTTTGTTTGTGATCTGTTTCTTTGTCTCCACATTTTCGCTGCTTCCCTGAGTTGATAGAGTAGCTTTGTGTGGTAGGTGTCCTATATGGCCCAGTGGCTCAGCCTCCCCAGTTACCTGAGGTGGACACTCTTGGTGCACCCCTTTGTGGATTGTGTGTACAGTCTTATTGTAGTTAAGTCTTGATTGTTGTTGGTATCACTGGGAGGAATTGACCCCCAGGCCAAATGGCTGTGAGGATCAGCTGTGTCTACGCTGGGAGAACTTCTGTGCTGGAGACACTCTTATGGGACAAGACTTGCAAAATTGCAAAAGCCTCTGTGCTCAGCTTGGATGAGGCAGAGTTTCAGGGTGGAGCAGACAGCCTTGGTTTCCAGTCAGCCCTGCCCTATGAGGCCCCTGGGTCTCAGTGTCCCTCGGTAATCGGTATTCGCTACAAGAACCTCTGAGAGAAAGCCGCCATCGAGTTTCACCCGCTGCTAGACAGTCCAGTTTCTCCCCGAATGAGTTGGGGTTCCCAGAAACTTGCCTGGAACTGGTGTTCAGCGCAGTCGGGAACTTCTGTCTCCCTCCCGCTTTAGAAAGCCAGTCATGCACTCAGCCACCTGTGCACACCGTCGCCCGTCCTCTCCATGTGCGAGTCTCCGTACCTCAGCCTTTTGCAGCTTCCTCTTTTCTTCTAGTTGTAGAATTTCCACTCAGCCAGCTTTCCTGTGGTTCTGGATGGTGTCTGTTTTGTCTTTTAGTTGTAGTTTTGATATTGTTGTGCGAGGCAGCAGTTTAGGTGTTTACCTATGCTGCCATCTTGGTTTCTCCTCCTTAATTACCTCTTTATAGGCTCGATGATTTCCAAATATAGTGACATTGTGGGTTAGGGCTTCACGCATGAATTTTGGGGGATGCAATTATCTGTAGCAGTCAGAGAGGCACCAAAAGCCAGTAGCTGAAGGACTCAGTGCACTAAGGACTCGTGCCCAGAGCAGACAAGCCCAGGTTTGGTTAAGGGAGAAGGAGAGAGAGATAGAAACATCAATGATGATGAAAGAGAATCATTGATCAGCTGCCTCCTGCATGCCCTCTCCTGGGGGTGGAGCCTATAACCTGGGCCTGTGCCCTTGACCAGAATCGAACCTGGGACCCTTCCATCCACAGGTCGATGCTCTATCCACTGAGCCAAACCAGCATCCCCACCTTTAAATCTGGGTTGGCTTTGTGATGCGCTGTGACTAACAGAACACGGTGGGAATGATGTCATGTGGCTTCTGAGGATAGCATCATGGGGCTTGCTGCTCATGCTGGGGATCTTGGCATGCTGCCCTGAGAGCCAGCCCCTGAGGGGCTAGGCCGGAGGCCCCAGAGGACGAGCGGCAGCTGTCCCACGCCCCCACTGAACCGAGCCCTCGACCACTGCAGCTGCATGCATGAGCCAGGCAAACCCCGCATGAGAACCGCCTGGCTGACCAGAGTCAGAGCCCCGAGAGTGAACAGCTTGTTCCTGAGGCCCCTACATTTTGGTGTCTGTCCCCACAGTGGTGGTCACGTGCTGGTTCACAGCAGGAGCGGCTTGTTTGGAGCTTGTGGCCTCTCTGCCAAGGTGGGCAGGGCTCTGCTCCTGGTGCCTGGGGTCCAGACTGGTGGCGCGCCAGCTCAAACACGGCCGCAGGAGGGAGGGGCATGGGGAGCACGTGCTGCTTGTGAAGTGTGCCTAGAACTAATGCATGCCACCCATAGTCAGGTCTCACTGGCCAAGCAAGGGGGTGGGGAAATTCTTCCTACTGTGTGAGTGAGAGGAGGCAGAGCCAGCATATTGGGAAACACCTCCTGCCCACCCCCCAGGCAATTTATGTCTCACTTGTTACAACTGAAATGGGTGGGCAGGGCCGAGGGACACTGCCAGTGTCGGGGACCTAGGCTCCTCTGTCATCCCCAGGGTGTTGTTCTCACATCACCATCAGGTTATTTTTTATTTTTATTTATAGACTAGAGGCCCAGTGCACGAAATTCATGCACGGGGCTGGGGGTTGTCCCTTAGCCCAGCCTGCACCCTCTCCAATCTGGGACCCCTCGAGGGATGTCCAACTGCCCATTTAGGACTGATCTCACTGGGCAGTCAGACATCCCTCTCACAATCTAGGACTGCTGGCTCCCAACTGCTTGCCTGCCTGCCTTCCTGATTGCCCCTAACCACTTCTGCCTGCCAGCCTGATCACCCCCTAACCACTCCCCTGCCAGCCTGATTGATGCCTAACTGCTCCCCTGCCAGCCTGTTTGCCCCTAACTATCTTCCCCTGTAGGCCTGGTCACCCCTAACTGCCCTCCCCAGCAGGCTTGATTGCCCCCAACTGCCCTCCCTTGTAGGCCTTGCCCCTCCCAACTGCCCTCCCCTGCTGGCCTGATAGCCCACAACTGCCCTCTCTTGCAGGCCTGTTTCCTCCCAACTGCCCTCCCCTGGTGGTCATCTTGTGGTGGCCATCTTGTGTCCACATGGGGGCAGGATCTTTGACCACATGGGGGCAGCCATCTTGTGTGTTGGAGTGATGGTCAATCTGCATATTACTTTTTTATTAGATAGGATAGAGGCTTGGTGCATGGGTGGGGGCCAGCTGGTTTGCCCTGAAGGGTGTCCCAGATCAGGATGGGGGTTCCCTTAGGGTGTGGGGTGGCCTGGGCGAGGGGCCTGTGGTGGTTTGCAGTCTGGCCACACCCCCTGGCAACCCAAGCAGAGGACCTGGTATCTGGGATTTATTTATCTTCTATAATTGAAACTTTGTAGCCTTAAGCGGAGGCCAAAGCAGGTGAGGGCTGCAGAAGCTTGGCTTCCTCCATAGCCGAGTGCAACCCTAGCCTCCCACTCTCTCCATCTCCGTGGCTGCTGCCATTTCTGTTGGGCTTTATTTATCTTCTATAATTGAAACTTTGCATTGAGTGGAGGCCTGGGCCAGCAAGGGCAAGAGGAAAGCTTGGCTTCCTCCATTGCCAGGGAAACCCAAGCTTCCCTCCTGCTCTCTGTGGCTGCAGCCATCTTGGTTGGGTTTATTTGCATATTCCCTCCTGATTGGCTGGTGGGCGTGGCTTGTTGGTGTAGCAGAGGTACAGTCAATTTGCATATTATTCTTTTATTAGATAGGATTTACTTATTTTTTTTTAAATATATCTTTTTATTGATTTCAGAGAGGAAGGGAGAAGGAGAGAGAGATGGAAACAGTGATGAGAGAGAAACATCAACAGGCTGCCTCCTGCACACCCCACACTGGGGATCGAGCCTGCAACCTGTGCATGTGCCCTGACTGTGAATTGAACCCTGACCTCCTGGTTCATAGGTCGATGCTCAACCACTGAGCCACGCCGACCAGGCTAAAGGTCTCTTCATGCAGAAGAGGGGAACAGATACTGGGTTTGGGGGAGGAACCAGCAGCTCTGCCACAGAAACAGCTTTGGGACTCCCACAACCAGGGGTGTCCCACCTTCCCACCTCCAGTCAGTGGGTCCAGGGGGCCCCTCTTTGTACATGTGGGTTTCTGAGGAGTTATTTGTTTTGTTTGCTTTTTAAATTTCTTTATTGATTAAGATATTATATATGTGTCCTTATCTCCCCCCCCCCACCACACACTCATGCCCTCACCCTCCTGGTGTCTGTGTCCACTGGTTAGGCTTATATGCATGCATACAAGTCCTTTGGTTGATCTCTTCCCCTTATCCCCACCCTCCCCTACCTTCCCTCTGAGGTTTGACGGTCTGATCGATGCTTCTCTGTCTCTGGATCTGTTTTTGTTGTTCATTATATTCCATAAACGAGTGAGACCCATAAGCATGTGATATTATGCTTTCTCTGATGGGCTTATTTCACTTAGCATAATGCTCTCCAGTTCCATCCATGCTGTTGCAACTGGTAAGAATTCCTTCTTTTTTATAGCAGAGTAGTATTCCATTGTGTAGATGTACCATAGTTTTCTAATCCACTCATCTGCTGATGGGCACTTAGGCTGTTTCCAAATCTTAGCTATGGTAAATTGTGCTGCTATGAACATAGGAGTGCATATATCCTTTCTGATTGATGTTTCTAGCTTCTTGGAATATATTCCTAGAAATGGTATTACTGGGTCAAATGGGAGTTCCATTTTTAGTTTTTTGAGGAAACTCCATACTGTTCTCCACAGTGGCTGCACCAGTCTGCATTTCCACCAGTAGTGCACGAGGGTTCCTTTTCCTCCACATCCTCGCCAGCACTTGTCGTTTGTTGATTTGTTGATGATAGCCATTCTGAAAGGTGTGAGATGGTACCGCATTGTCATTTTGATTTGCATCTCTCAGATGATTAGTGACTTTGAGCAAGTTTTCATATGTCTCTTGGCCTTCCTTCTGTCTTCTTTTGAAAAGTATCTATTTAGGTCCGTTGCCCATATTTTGGTTGGGTTATTTATCTTCCTTGTTAAGTTGTATGGGTTCCCTGTAAATGTTGGAGATTAAACCCTTATCGGTAATAACATTGGCAAATATGTTCTCCCATTCAGTGGGCTTTCTTGTTGTTTTGTTGATGGTTTCTTTTACTGTGCAAAAGCTTTTTAGTTTGATGTAGTCCCATTTGTTTATTTTCTCTTTATCTTCCATTGCCCTAGGAGCAGTATTAGTGAAGAAATTGCTTCGGCATATGTCTCAGATTTCTCTGCCTGTGGATTCCTCTAGTATTTTTATGGTTTTCCGTCTTACGTTTAAGTCCTTTATCCACTTTGAGTTTATTTTTGTGTATGGTGTAAGTTGGTGGTCTAGTTTCATTTTTTTTGCATGTATCTGTCCAGTTTTCCCAACACCATTTATTTATTTATTTTTAATTTTTTTATTGTTTAAAATATTACATATATTAGTACATACATCTCCTTTTTTTCCCCCATTGACCTTCCCCCAGCCTCCCCTATCCCCTGTCGCATGCCATCATCCCCCCTCCCCCCAACACCAAGAAGAGACTGTCTTGACTCCATTGTATGTTCATACCTCCTTTGTCAAATATTAATTGAGCATAGTGGTTTGGGTCGATTTCTGGGTTCTCTATTCTATTCCATTGGTCTATATGTCTGTTCTTGTGCCAGTACCAGGCTGTTTTGAGAACAGTGGCTTTGTAAAAAGCTTGAAATCTGGTATTGAGATCCCCCCTACTTTATTCTTCTTTCTCAGGATTGCTATGGCTGTTCGGGGTCTTTTTTTATTCCAGATGAATTTTTGGAAAGTTCATTTCTAGGTCTGTGAAATATGCCATTGGTATTTTAATGGGGAGTGCATTGAATTTATAGATTGCTTTGGATAGTAGGGACATTTTAATGATGTTGATTCTACCAATCCATGAACATGGTATGTTCTTCCATTTATTTATGTCTTCCTCTATCTCTTTTTTCAGTGTCCTGTAGTTTTCCGTGTATAGGTTTTTTACCTCCTTAGTTACGTTTATTCCTAGGTATCTTAATTTTTTTTTTGGTGAGATGGTAAATGGGATTGCTTTTTTAGTCTCTCTTTCTGTAAGTTCACTATTGGTGTATAGAAATGCCATAGATTTCTTGGCATTAATTTTGTATCCTGCTACATTGCCGAATTCATTTATTAAGTCTAATAATTTTTTGATGGAGTCTTTAGGGTTTTCTATGTACAGTATCATGTCATCTGCAATAAGGACAGTTCTACTTCCTATTTTCCAATTTGGATGCCTTTTATTTCTTCTTCTTATCTGATCACCATGGCTAGAACTTCCAGCACTATGTTTAACAGGAGTAGTGAAAGTGGACATCCTTGTCTTGTTCCTGTTCTTAGGGGAAATGGGTCTAGTTTTTGCCCATTGAGTATGATGTTGGCTGTAGGTTTATCATATATGGCTTTTCTTATGTTGAGGTATGATCCTTCTATTCCCACCTTGCTGAGAGTTTTTATCAAGAAAGGGTGTTGGATTTTGCCAAATGCTTTTTCTGTATCAATTGATATGACTATGTGATTTTTGTCTCTCAGTTTGTTTATGTGATGTATCACGTTTATTGATTTGCGGATATTGTACCATCCTTGCATTCCCTGAGATAAATCCCACTTGGTCATGATGTATGATCTTTCTGATGTACTGCTGCATCCAATTTGCTGGGATTTTATTGAGGATTTTGGCCTCTATGTTCATGAGGGATATTGGCCTGTAATTCTCTTTCATTGTGTTGTCTTTATCTGGTTTTGGTATTAGGGTGATGCTGGCTTCATAAAAGGAGCTTGGAAGTGTTCCTTCCTCTTGGATTTTTTGGAATAGTCTGAGGAGGATAGGTTTTAGTTCTTCCTTGAATGTTTGGTAAAACTCCCCTGTGAAGCCATCTGGCCCTGGGCTTTTGTTTGCAGGAAGCTTTTTGATGACTGCTTCAATTTCTTCCATAGTTATTGGCCTATTGAGATTTTTAGATTATTCCTGATTGAGTTTTGGAAGGTTGTATTTTTCTAGGAATATGCCCATTTCCTCCAGGTTCTCTAGTTTGTTGGAATAGATTCATTCATCTGAGGAGTTATTTGTAAATCAAAAGAGTTTTCACAAACTTAATTGATCCCTGAGAAATCTTTCCTCTTCCTTTGATTGATGCTCTTCATTTCTGCCTCGTACAGCTTGACAGAGCAGAGAGGTTTCTGGGGGATGGAGGCCACCGCACTGCTCAGGGGCTCTCCGCTTCCTGCATTTCCTACAACACAGGTTCTGATTCAAACCCCCAGCCCCCAAATACTTTTAGTCCTTTGAGTAACCAATCCAAAATTTATTTTATAAGTTGGGAATTTTATCTACTGAACTTTCTGTAAAAATGTTCTAAAAATTTTTCCAGTCTCTAAAACGAAATGTTGGTTTCATATTTTTGTCCCCAGATTCTCTCTGGGAAAAAGATCGTGACTACCTGTACATATCAAGAAGTTCTGAGATCTCACTCATTTGTGGAATATAATGAGCAACATAAACTGATGAACAAAAATGGATCCAGAGACAGAAGCATCGAACAGACCATCCAACCTCAGAGGGAAGGTGGGGGTGGTGGGGCTGAGGGGGAGGGGGGGTAAGAGAACAACCAAAGAACTTGTATGCATGCATATGAGCATAACCCATGGTCACAGACAGTAGCTGGGTGAGGGCATGTGCTGGGGGGTGGGAGAGGCTGGGGAGAGGTCAATGGGGGGAAAAGGAGACTTACGTAATACTTTAAACAATAAACAATAATAATAATGAAAAGAATAGTAGGGGGAAAAGTTCTGAGGTCCTGGCTGGTTTGGCTCAGTGGATAGAGTGTTGGCCTGCGGACTGAAGGGTCCTGGCTTTGATTCCAGTCAAGGGCCTGGGTTGTGGGTTTGATCCCCAGTAGGGGGCGTGCAGGAGACAGCCGATCAATGATTCTCTCTCATCATTGATGTTTCTATGTCTCTTTCTCTCCCTTCCTCACTGAAATCAATTAAAAATATATTTAGGAAAAAAACAAAAGAAAAGAAGAAGTTCTGAGAAAATGCATCTCAATTTCTTGGAGGTTTATGTTCAAGAAGATGGCAGTAGCCCAGGCTCTCAAAAAGCCATGTGGCGGGCAAAGCCCAGAAGAAAACGGAAACTGAGTAAGTGGTTTTGCAACATCTTGAATGGTTGCTGGGTTTGTGCACTTCAGACAGTTCATGCCAGAGTGTGTGTGCGTGGCTGTGCCGTGTGCGGGGCAGTGGCGCGAAGCCAGGATCCTCCAGTCTGTAGGCTGATGCGAGGCCGGTGGAGGTGCCAAGGCCTGGCTGGGAGGATAACACAGGCTTTGCCCTCAGCTCGGTGCCCAGCCTCTGCCTATTCTCTCCCAGCAGGAGGCCACCCCCCTTGCCACTCCCTAGTTTTCTTCTCTGGCAGCAAATGAAGCAGCTGCTGAGCCAGCTCTGGTTTTCGGGAAGTCAGGTGACCTTTCCCCTCTCCTGGCTCACTGCCTCTGCTGCCCGAAGGTGGACATCATGGGCTCACTCAGGACTCTGCTTTGCCTGCTGTCCCTGTACCCAGGTAAGAGCCAGGGAGCCAGGGAGTGGGGCAGGACGGGAGGGGTCCTTGGGTGAGGCCACCGCGCCATACCCCCCCCCCCCCCCCGTGGGTGTCCACGCTGGAAAGAGCCTCTTTTGCTTTCCTTTTCTGCCCCGGCTTTGGGATTGTGCCTTCCTCTTTCTCCATTTCTGTGTCTTATGCCCTTCCCACAGGCTTGGCTGCAGCTGCACCCTCCTGCCCCCAGAACGTGAACATCTCCGGGGGCCATTTCACCCTCAGCCACGGCTGGGCCCCTGGGAGTGTCCTCGTCTACTCCTGCCCCCTGGGCCGGTACCCAGTCCCCACGTCCAGGCTGTGCCTGAGCAGCGGCCGCTGGCAGACCCCGCGATCCACCCGGCTGACAAAGGCGGTCTGCAAACGTGAGGCTCCCGAGCTCGCCCAGGGCGCCCTGCACGCGGGGAACCTCTACTGAGGATTTGCTCTGCGCGGGTCTTAGCCTGCCTGGGTGGCGTAGGCGGGACAAAGCCTTTTCTGTAGGGCTTCGCAAAATAGCGGGGATCGCCACTCCCCTAGCAGGGTATTGGAGGCAAGCTTTTAACAAGATTTAAAAAATATATATATTTTTATTGATTTCAGAGAGGAAGGGAGAGGGAGAGAGATAGAAACATCAATGATGAGAGAGAATCATTGATTGGCTGCCTCCTGCACGCCCCACACTGGGGATCGAGCTCACAACCTGGGTATGTGCCCTTGACCGGAATCGAACCCAAGTCCGTAGGCCAATGCTCTATCCACTGAGCCAAACCAGCTAAGGCGAGGCAGGCTTTGATGGAGATTGTGGGGTGCTACAGGCCAGGATGCTTTCCAAAATACTTAACAGTTGACCGCATGGTACTGCCCACTCCTGGGAGATGGGGACCCCCGGGGGAGTGGGGGAGGCAGCTGAGAGAAATGGCTCTTATCAGTGTTTTGGGTTGAACGGTGTGAGACCGCCAGTAGCAGCAGCAGTTGCACAGGTATCAACCTAATCTGCAGCCATGGGCTATCCCCACGCATCCGGGCAAACGCCACCACTTGGTGCCAGCCCAGGTGCTCCCGGTTCCTCCCCACATCCTCATCCCCCCTCTCTCTGCAGCTGTTCGCTGTCCAGCCCCAGTTTCCTTTGAGAATGGCATGTACACCCCTCGGCTGGGGTCCCACCCCGTGGGCGGCAACCTGAGCTTCGAGTGTGAGGACGGCTTCGTGCTGCGGGGCTCACCTGTGCGGCAGTGTCGCCCCAATGGCATGTGGGATGGGGAGACGGCCGTGTGTGACAATGGCGGTGAGTGCCTGGCTGACGGCCGCATGGAGGCTGGGGCCTTCCAGGGAACCTCTGTGGGACAGGGCCTGGTGTTCCGAGGGTCAAAGTAATATTCCTGGATTTTGGTCAATTGAGATTGGCAGGCCCCACATCACCGGCCTGGAGGGAGCCTGGGCCAAGGCAACTGGTTCCAAGCTTCGGCTCCGGCATACAGGCTCCACACACTGTCCAGCTTTCCCAGAAGCCTCAAAGCCTGCTTGGTGTTCAAACCCCACGGGGCTGAGGACAGACGATAGGCCGAGAGTGTCATGCTGACGTGGCTTGCTTCTGGAACCGGGTTGGGTTCCAAGCTTGCCTTTGACCTTGACAGACTTGGGGCAGGTTATGTCTCCTCTCTATGACTCAGTTTTCCCATCTGTAAAATGGGTTTGTAAGGGTGCTGGCTGTCCTCGTTTCCCAGGTGAAAGCTGAGAGGAGACGGGGTGTTGTGTGGACGGGGTGAGCTGATGTTAATGTGGGTCTAGAAAGCCTCAGGGTCTGGTAGTGCCTCGTACCCCGCATTATGGTTATTACTGTCCCAGGGCACGCAGAGGCCTCTGCTCGACAGAGTGATGCTCCTGGGCATCCTGGAGCCACATTTGCCTGTGGGATTTGGGAGCTTCCTGGGCCATAGTTCTGGGCGCAGAGTTCTGAAGACATTCCATGAGACGGCAGTGCCGTTCTGCCCCCGTGGCCCCTCTGTCAGCTCCGGCGCATGCCCTGGACTCTGCCAAGTAGCCATTCATTCAAACACAAGTATAATCTATTTGAAAATCGAGGCAAAATCTACCTGCAGAAAAGTCTACAAATCTTAAGTTGCAGCCTGATGAATTTTTACACACGTGTCACCCATGTAACCACCACCAGAGAGAGGACACACCTGCATCCCAAGAGGCCCGCCCTCCCGCGCCGGGACCGCTCCCGCTCGCTCCCAGGGTTAGGCGAGCCTGTCCTCAGCCCGGAGGAGGGCATCACATAGGTGGCTCTTCTGCTCCTAGTGCCTTCACCCAGCATACGCCGGGGTGCGCCAGCTGCTCTTTGTGGCTGTGGATCCCCTGCACGGGTCTGTGCCCGGGTCGTGCCTGCATCCTGGTGCTGCGCCTCGGGTCACTTCCAGTTTGCGGCCATGAGTGGCGCTCCGTGAGCGTTCCTGTGCCTCATTCCATGCACGTGTTCTCTTGAGCGTGTGGTCTAGGAGCAGCATGACCGTCTGGGTGGCAGGGGCAGGGGCAGGGGCAGGAGTTTCACCGACATCTGGCGATGCTGCGGGGTGGGTGGGCCACACCCTGCCTGACACTTGGAATAGCCCACCCCTTTAGTGCTGGCTCACTCGGCTGAGGCAGAGCGCGTCCCCCCTGAGAGGGGCTTCTCTGCTGGCGCTGCCCCGGGTTCTGGGGTGGATGCAGCCCGAGTCCCGGGGGGGCCTGGGAGGCTTCACTGACACCCAAGGCCACTGAGCTCAAACATCTGGCCCTCCTGAAGGCTCCCATCCACACCCACCGGGAGACCACGGCCGGAAGAGGCTCTGGGGCTGAAGCAGGGACGCGGGAGGGAGAGGGCAGTGAGCAGGGCCAGGCCGCGCAGGAGGGTCTCTGCTTACTCCCTCTCTCTCTGCTCCTTCGCAGCCGGCCACTGCCCCAGCCCAGGTATCCCCGTGGGCTCGGTGCGGACGGGGTCCCGATTTGGACTTGGGGACAAGGTCAGCTACCGCTGCTCCTCGAATCTGGTGCTGACAGGGTCGGCAGAGCGGGAGTGCCAAGGCAGTGGGGTCTGGAGCGGGACCGAGCCCATCTGCCGCCGTGAGTAGCTGCCCTGCCCCTCCTGAGACTCTTGGGCACCGGCCCCCACACTGACCCCAGTGGCTCTTCCCACAGAACCCTACTCTTACGACTTTCCTGAGGACGTGGCCCCTGCGCTGGGCACCTCTTTGTCCCACCTGCTTGGATCCACCAATCCCACCCAGAAGAAGAAGGGTGAGTGCTGGTGACGGAGAGCAGGAGGCTAGGCAGGTGGCTCGGGGCTCGGCCTCCACTGGGCGCAGCAGGGCTGAGCTGACAGCAGGGGAGGCCTGAGCCCCTTGGCAAGAGAGCAGGTCGTGGGTAGAAACGACCCCTCCATATTTCTCCCAGAAAGCGTGGGCCGGAAAATCCAAATCCAGCGATCTGGTCACCTGAACCTCTACCTGCTCCTGGACGCCTCTCAGAGTGTGAAGGAAGAAGACTTCCGCATCTTCAAGGACAGCGCCGCCCTCATGGTGGACAGGGTCAGGGGCCAGACGCGTGCAGAACTTCCCTGCTCAGACCCCCTCACAGCCCACCTCCTTCAAGGAGTCTTGCCTATGCCATGAGGAATCATGGGTTCAATTTATAGGGTCACATTTTTTATTCCACAAACACCTACTATGTATCAGGCACCTTGGTGGGTGCTGGGTGCTGTGCTGGGGAACACCAAAGATGAACAACACGAGGTCCCCATTTCCAGGAGTTCATCTTCTAGAACAGGGGTCTTCCCAGAGGGGTGCACCAGATAACCCACCAGGAGTGGCAGAAAAATACTGGTATCCCTGTTGAATAATTTTAATTTAAATCAATAACTTAATATTTAATAATTTGAAAACACTTCAATATTTTGTGTTTAGAGTGATACATGGTATGAATAGGAGTGTAGTTTACAAGTACATATACCTTTATTGGGGATGTGCTCCAGGTCCCTGCAATGAGATACACAAACAGGAGCGTTTGGAAGGAAGCCATGGTTTAGAGTCGTTGCCCACATTTTGCTTGGTATTTATGCTTCTCACAGTAGTTTATGTAGATACATGTTTTTCCTCCCCGCTACACTTTAGAGAAAGAGTTTCTATGTTTCTTAGAGTCTTTCTTAGGACCTAAACTTAAGTCACTTACTAAGCCACAAGGCTGCAAAATATGACCATTGGGTGCCTCAGGGTTGCACCAACAGGTTCATACCCTCCCTCCACCTCTTACCAGCGGTGTGACCCTGGGGAAGGCAACAAGCCTCAGCTTCCTCGTGTGTAAAGCGGGGCCTTCGTGCTCCCTCATTGAGTTTCTGTGAAAATTAAATGAGGCCAGTGGCTCAGCTGGTTGGCGCATCATCCCAATACCCAAGGTTGCAGGCTGGGTCTCCAGGCAAGGTGCAGACAGGAGTCGGCCAATGAATGTAGAAATGGGTGGGACACAAGTCAATCTCTCCCCTCCCCTCTGTCTCTAAAATAAAAAAGATGAAAGAGGAGCAAGCCCATCAAAGAGAGCAGATGGCCAGCAAACACCGGTTTCCGGAGGTCTTCCAAGCAGCAGTGTCTTCCCCCGTATGATTTTGATTGATGTCAGAGAGGAAGGGAGAAGGAGAGAGACATCAATGATGAGAGAATCATTGATCGGCTGCCTCCTGCCTCTCACTTCCCTTCACAGATCTTCAGCTTTGAGATCAATGTGAGTGTTGCTATTATCACCTTTGCGTCAGAGCCCAAAATCATCCTGTCTGTCCTGCATGACAATTCCCGGGATGCGACTGAAGTGATCTACAGTCTGGACAACATCAACTATGAAGGTGTGGTGCCATCGACGAAGGTGGAAGTGGGAGAGGTGGTCTGCAGCAGACCGGTCAGGACAAGTTAGAGAGAGGAGTCTCTTGGTGGCAACCAAGTCTCAGGCTCCAGGGCTCTGGTTCCTCAGGCTCGGTGGGGGTCCCAGCTCCCCAAACCCTGCCTTCCTCCAGTTGGTGCAACCCTGAGGCACAGCCAGGGTGTTGCGCAGGCCTGGTTCTCCTATGCCAGAGCCACACGCCTGGTTTTCACAGCTCAGTGCTAGTCTCCCAGGTCGTGGTAAACTCCCTCAGGGTAGGCCGCAGACGCTAACAACAGCCAAGTGTGCATCTGGAAACCCCATCTTTGCATCTGGGGACTTCAGCGTGGCCGTGGGTTGAGGTTATGCAATGAGCACTTCTAGGGGAATGGCTCTGAATGCCTGGACAGGCAATGGTGCCAGAGCTCTGCCTGGGATCCAGGGTCTGAGTTTATCAACAAGCGGGTAATTTATCTCCAGCTGGTGGGGAAATAGGGTGATTTTCTTCTCCCCTTCGCTTTGCGTATTGCAGACCATGAAAATGGAACCGGGACCAACATCTACAAGGCACTAGACAGTGTCTACATCATGATGAATAACCAAATGCAGCGCCTGGGCATGAGCACCGCGTCCTGGGAGGAAATCCGACACGCCATCATCCTTCTGACAGATGGTGGGTGCCATCGTCTCTGTGGGGGTCACTGTCTCTATGGGGATCGTCATCTCTATGGGGGTCATCGTCTCTGTGGGTGCCATAGTCTCTGTGGGGGTCACTGTCTCTGTGGGGGTCGTCATCTCTGTGGGGGTCACTGTCTCTGTGGGGGTCGTCATCTCTGTGGGGGTCGTCATCTCTGTGGGGGTCACCGTCTCTGGGGGTCGTCGTCTCCGTGGGGATCATCGTCTCCGTGGGGTTCGCTGTCTCTGTGGGAGCCATCGTCTCTGTGGGGGTCACCGTCTCTGTGGGGGTCACCGTCTCTGTGGGGGTCACTGTCTCTGGCACAGTAGCAGGAGCATCATGGAGGGTCATAGACCTGCATGCTGATTCTCCCTGGGCCACTTGGGCCTGTTTCTTACTTATCAAGTAGAAATAGTGACAATAGTGATGACAAGGACAACAGTGATGAAAACATAAGCTGCCTTCCGTTCCTTGCACAATTTTTGTGGAGAGAAACTTAAGTCGTTTGCGTAAAGGTGCTCTGTGATTATAAATGCTAGTTATTATCACTACCTGGAGTCACTTCGTGTGCGCTGGATGGAGCGGCTCTGGACCGTGAAGGCCAGGCACCTCGGAAGGCGACTCTGCTGTGGATCTGGGCTCTGCCAACGAGCTCTTGATTTTGCCCACATTATGCCGCCCATCAGGACTGTGCTCTTGTCTATGAAATGAGGGTACTCACACCTCCTGGGGCTTCGTGAGAATTAAAGGAGATAAAGTAAACGAAGCTCGTGGCCCAGTGCCTGCGACACAGCCTTTCAGTAAAACTCGGGTAGAAGTGCAGCTGCTGCGGGTCCCAGTGAATGCCTCCTGGGCCACTGGGGCCCTGATGGATCCATCCGACCAACAATTCTTTCCTTCCCTGTTCTAGGAAAGTCCAATATCGGGGGCTCTCCCAAGCCAGCTGTTGACAATATCAAAGAGATCTTGAACATCAACCAGAGGAGGAGCGACTACCTGGGTGAGCCCCCACCCCTGCCTCCAGCTGTACTGCCCCCAAGGGTCACGAGGCCCACAGCCTGCGTCCCAGCATCTTTCTATGGAGCCCCCCCTCCCACCCCGTCATTCTGTGTGAAGGTGGTGAGTGTCCACCGTGGTGTCATCTTTGGTTAGCTGTGGCTGGCGGTAGTCTCTTCACTTGTCAGAGGGGGAATGCTGACAGGGGCAAATGCTCGGGCGCAGAGAAACCATGTGTTGGGGTCGCCATCTTCCTCCTCCTCCTCCTCCTTTCCCACGCTCTATGTTGCACGAGCTTCTCCAGGAGGAAGAGGTAGGCCTGCTGGGGACTGTCCCTGGCGCGTCCCTGGGTGCAGTGCAGATAAGCCAGGGAAGCGTTGGCAGCTGCAGGCTCTAACAGACAACTCCTCAGGTTCAGAGGAAATACAAATTGCACTGACCTTTGACCACAAAAGAATTCAGAGAGAAATGCTCCAGATAAGGGAAGGCCTGGAGCCTCCAACACCTCCCGCCCTAGCAGTGTGCCTCGCCCGACCTGGCCCTCAGTGGAGACAGATTCCTCTTTAAAACTCTGGCCCGGCAGAGCCCAAACCCCATGCCTCACGCCTTAGCGCCACTGGGCCAGGGTGAAATGCTCAAAGCACTTCACTAAAAAGAAGCAGGAGCTGAAGGGAAAGAGAGAACTCGTGTGGCGTAAGCGGGGCTGAGAGCAGGTGGCTGCCGGAGGGGGACCCTCTTCCGGTCTGAGCATCGCGCCCCTGCCCGGCCCCCTCCCCCCCCACACACACACATGCTGCACCGCCCTCTGGGAGCAGAGGGTCAGGAAGGCGCAAATCTCAAAGCATGGGAGGAGTGGGGGGGCGGTGGTTCCAGAGGCGGTTCTAGGGAAGGGAGGGCTCCAGGCCCGGCCTCTGTGGGAGGGGAGGAGGCCTGGCCGGTGCTTCGCCTCCAGGCCCTGCCCTGGCTCCTGTTTACCTAATCGATTGAAGGACTTCGAGGGCCGCCCGGACGAGGCGCTGTTCTAAGGGTGAACCGAACACATGCCTCTGGCGGGCAGCACTCCGGAGGAGACAGTGCGTTGGTTTGCCAGGATGGGTGCAACCAAGTATACAGACCTGAGGGCTTAAAACAACAGGAACGCATTTGGAGCCTGGAAGTCCAAACACAAGGTGTCTGCAGGCCAGGCTCCTCCCGGGCACCAGGAGGGTCCTTCCTCTCCTCCCAGCTTCCGGGGGCTCAGGGCCCTGGGCTGGGGCAGGGTAACCAATCTCTGCTCTGTCTTCACATCCCCTTGGCTCTTCTTACAAGGATCCAGCGTCAGATCAGGGCCCACTCTAGTCCAGTGTGACCCCATCTTAACTAGATCACATCTCTAAAGACCCTATTTCCCGACGAGGTCCCCACACTCAAGTCCTGGGAGTTAGGACTTGAGCATATCCTTTTGGGGGACACAGTTTTACCCACAGTAGGCATTAAACAAGAGAAATAAGGAAGTCACTGGGCACGGTAGCTGGTGACAGGTGCTAAGGTACAGTGGCGGCAGGGCACAGAGTGCCTGGGGCACTGTGTCTTCAGACAGAAGGCAGGAAGGCTGAGTAGTGATGTTTGAGTCAAGGCTTAAAAAGGTAAGGAAGTGAGCCAAGTGGGAAATCCGGGGAGGAGTGGGCCAGGCGGAGACATGGCCTATGCAGAGGCTGCGGCGGGAGAGCCTGCAGCGTGAGGGCTTCACGGAGGCCCTGTGGCTGGATCGACTGGAGGGCGAGCTGTGAAAAGAAATGCAGTCAGACAGGGCAGGGGGGAGGGGGGTCATGTAGGGCTTTGCAAGACAGTGAGCTCTGAGTGCAGCCTCCTGCCTTGCGGGTGGCCCCAGCCACAGATCCTGGTGATTTCTTCCCTCCATCAGACATCTACGCCATCGGGGTGGGCAAGCTGGATGTGGACTGGCGAGAACTGAACGAGCTGGCCTCTAAGAAGGATGGCGAGAGGCACGCCTTCATCCTGCAGGACGCAAAGGCTCTGCGCCAGGTCTTCGAGCACATGCTGGGTGAGTGACTCCTTCAAACGCCCCCCCCCCCGGGTGGGGAGGGCAGGGAGGAGCGAGGGGGGGGGCGGGAAACGGCGTGGGAGGTGGCTGGGAACCTGCTCACAGTGCCCCTCCCCTGTCTCTTGCCCCATCCGCTCCTCACATCCACAGATGTCTCCCAGCTCGTGGACACCATATGTGGGGTGGGGAACATGTCAGCTAATGCCTCTGCCCAGGAGAGGACACCGTGGCATGTCACTATCAAGGTAGGGGAAGGAGGGCTGGGGCTGGGACCGCACAGGTGAAAGTGCCGTGGGTGAGGGTCCCTGAAGACCCCCTGCTCCCCTGCAGCCCAAGAGCCGGGAGACCTGTCGGGGGGCCCTCATCTCAGACCAGTGGGTCCTGACAGCCGCTCACTGCTTCCGCCACGCTGACCAGGACCGTTCCCTGTGGAGGGTCACCGTGGGTACGGAAGGGCCTGCCCCGGTCCCAAGCCCCTGCCCCTTCAGGAGCCCTGGCCCGGCCTAACCTGCCACACTGTTCCCAGGGGATCCCAACTCCCACTTGGGCAAAGAGTTCCAAATAGAGCAGGTGGTGATCTCCAGCGGCTTCGACATCTCTGCCAAGAGGCAGCAGGGCGCCCTGGAGTTCTACGGGGACGACATCGCTCTGCTGAAGCTGGCCCAGAGAGTGAAGGTGTCCACCCACGCCAGGTGCTGGCATCGGGGCAGAACTCCGGGAGCCCTGGGGGGCACCAAGCATGGGCCTGTATGACCCCCGCTTCTCCCCAGGCCCATCTGCCTTCCCTGCACGGTGGGGGCCAACCTGGCCCTGCGGAGACCCCCGGGCAGCACCTGCCGGGACCACGGTGAGTGCTGGGGCTTCAGGTGTGAGAAGCTGGGGCCAGGGCTTGGGGGTGATGACATGGGCTGTGCTCCAGTCCCCAAGTCAGGAGCCTGGGTCCCAGGCGAAGGGGCCAGCATGAGCGCCTCTCCTTGCCTGTAGAGAGCGAACTTCTGAACAAGCTGAGTGTTCCTGCTCATTTTGTGGCCTTGGATGGGGGCACACTGAACATTAACCTCAAAACAGGGACAGAGGTGAGTGGCTCAGGTCTGGGCTGGGGGGCGGGTCCCCCGGGTCATCCAGAATGTCTCTCTGCCCCTGCAACTTTGGCTGCTTTCTCCATCTGAGAGAGGCACCCTGGCTGCTCACCCCAGCCTTCTCTCTCACTCCACTCCTACTGCAGTGGACAAGTTGTATTGAGGTCATTTCCCAAGACAAAACCGCGTTCCCCAACTTGACAGATGTCAGAGAGGTGGTGACAGACCAGTTCCTATGCAGTGGGACGGAGAATGATGACCATCCCTGCAGGGGTGAGCGCCCCCCCTCCCCGCCCCTGGCATTCTTGCAGGCAGGCCCCAGGGCCCTGTGGCCAGCATGCGGCCAGGACAGCGCACTGCCCTGCTGATGCGAGCAGAGCAGCGTGAGTCAGTGCTATCGCCTCTGTCCATTCTTTCTGCAGGAGAATCTGGAGGCGCGGTCTTCCTTGAGCGGAGATTCAGGTTTTTTCAGGTGAGGAGAGAGGCGAGAAGCTCGTAGGACTGGATTACAGGATCTGGGCCTCGTGGAGGGCACAGGGAGGCCTTTGCAGGAGCCAGGAGGATGGGCTTGGAGCTGGGGCCGTGGCCGCCTCCTGTCCATTCTCTCTTCCAGGTGGGCCTCGTGAGCTGGGGTCTCTACAACCCCTGTGGCAGTTCCAGTGGAAACTCCCGCAAGAAAGCCCCCAGAGGCAAGGTCCCCCCACCCCGTGACTTCCACATCAGCCTCTTCCGCCTGCAGCCCTGGCTGAGGCAGCACCTGGGGGGCGTGCTGCACTTCCTGCCCCTCTAGTCATGCCCACTGGCCCTTTGCGTCCTCTCCCTCGCCTTCCTCTGCGTCTCTGCCTTCAGACCCCGTGACCCTCCTCACTCCTCGCCTAGGCAGTGCCCACCCACCCTCGGCTTTACACACTCACTCTCCTTTTACTTTCACGTGGAATTTCCCAGTTTTAGACATTAATAAAAACCTGATTTCCACATTGTCTGTGCCTCTGCCTGGGGGCGGGGAAGGCAGGAGTGATTCCAGGAACCGCAGGAGCAGGTCAGAGACCCTGCTGGACAAATAGGGACTCTGCTCCGCACCGGGTCAACAGGGGGGCGGTCTGGGCTCTTTGGAGAGGAACTGTGGCAAGGGGAGCTGTTGAAGGGAGAGTCCTGGATCCTGGACAGCAAAGGGTGGGGCTTGCAGTTTCTATTTCCTTGACTGGCAGCTCAGTGGGGCTCTCCCTCTTGGACATTCCGGAAAGTGATGTGGGTAGGGCGGGCAGGGCGAGCGGCAGGTGCCAGCACTCCGATTGCATAAAAGGCTGGAGATGTGGGGGGCAGGGGAAGGGAGTGCGCCCTGGCCCAGGTCTGCAGTCTCAGCCTGGACACTGAGCCAAATGGCCATGCAGCCCAAGCCTGGGAAGGCCGCGCGGCCTCCAGCGCCAGCCCTACTCCCGCCTTCCAGGGCCCTTCGGAGCAGCCCCAGAGCCTGGCTCTGCCTCGTAACCCTGGTCCTGGGTCTCTTGCCTGGAGGTAAGCCAGGGGGTCACTGCCCCGCTCCTGCTGCCCCAGCATCCCTCCTGGGCCTGGCAGGCCAGGCTTTACCAGCCTGTCTCTTTAGGTGTGGGCACCACGCCATTGCCCATGGCTGAGCCACAACGCCCCTGCTCTCTGGAGGGCGTAGAGATCAAAGGTGGCTCCTTCCGGCTTCTCAAGGAGGGCCAGGCCCTGGAGTATGTGTGTCCCTCTGGCTTCTACCCATACCCTGTGCAGGCTCGCACCTGCAGATCCACAGGGTCCTGGAGCGCCCTACAGACCAAAGACCAAAAGATTGTCAAGAAGGCGGAATGCAGAGGTTGGAGGGCAGGGAGGGTGGGCATGGGCCAGCAGAGGGTTGGAGCTGGGCGGCCGAGGTCCTGATGAGGCTGAGATCAGTGTGTGAGGCCAGGCGGGCTGAAAGTTGGGCTGAGCAGGTGTAGGAGCTGTCTTGGGGCTGGAGGGGGGAAGGCGGAAGGAGGGAGGAGGAGGGAACCAACCTTTCCTCAGCACCTGCCCTGTCCCAGGCGGCCCTGCGGACAGAAGGCTCAAGGTGGGAGGGAAGAGCAGTGGCCCTCCGGGGGTCGGGCAGACGCTGCTCCTGTGGGACCAAGAAGGCATTTTCTCTCAGCGACGGGGCCTTGAGACTGGGAGGGAGGCTCCATAGGGCAGCCCTTCCCTCTCAGTGACTACTTGTCCCTCCCCCCAAGCAATTCGTTGTCCACGACCACAGGACTTTGAGAATGGGGAGTACTGGCCCCGGGCTCCCTACTACAATCTGAGCGACGAGATCTCTTTCCAGTGCTATGATGGCTACACTCTCCAGGGCTCTGCCAATCGCACCTGCCAAGTGACTGGTCGGTGGGATGGGCAAACAGCCATCTGTGACAATGGAGGTGAGAAGATGGCTCCCCCACGGTGGCCTGTCCCCGCCCATGCCGCAGCCCGAGGGACCCTTGTCACTCCTGGGCACTGCCTTGCCCGCGGGCCTCGGCTCTCACTCTGTCTCATGCCTCTTCAGCGGGGTACTGCCCCAACCCAGGCATCCCCATTGGCACAAGGAAGGTGGGCGGCCAGTACCGCCTTGAAGACAGTGTCACCTACTACTGCAGCCGGGGACTCACTCTGCGTGGCTCCCAGCGGCGAACCTGTCAGGAAGGTGGCTCTTGGAGTGGAACAGAGCCTTCTTGCCAAGGTGACCCTTAACCCATGCCTGCCCTCAGGTCAGGTCTTGCTCTCTCCGCCTCAAGTCCCCGTACCAGGGCACTGTCTCCTTCCCTGCTAAATCTCCCTGTACAACTTACTGCGGAGGCCTTCCCACTCTGGAAACTCACCTTCCCGCATTCTGGTCCCTGTGCTGCTGACCTTCCTAGACATCTGACCTGCTTTCTGACCTCTCCCAGACTCCTTCATGTACGACACCCCAGCGGAGGTGGCCGAAGCCTTCCTGTCTTCCCTGACAGAGACTATAGAAAGCGTGGATGCTGAGGATGGGCACAGCCCAGGTGTGAAGGGGGATGGGAGGTGGGGTGGGAGTCGGGAGGGCAGGGCAGGGAAGCCTGAGTGTCTCTGGGGGTACACAGGGGAACAACAGAAGAGGAAGATTATCCTGGACCCCTCGGGCTCCATGAACATCTACCTGGTGCTGGATGGATCCGACAGCATCGGGGCGCGCAACTTCACAGGCGCCAAGAACTGCCTCCGAGACTTCATTGAGAAGGTGGAGACCCTCCTTCGATGCAGGGACCCTGACACAGGACGAGCTCCCCGGTTTGCAGCCCCTCTGAGACCCTGGGTTTCAGAAAATCCTCAGGTCCTATTCTGTCCTCCCTCCCCTTCACTTGAAGGAGTTTCTTCACCTTTAACCCAGACGCCCCTGAAAACCCTAGTGACCAGTTGGCCCTTGAGTCTCTTACCAGGACCTGCCCCGTCTCAGCAAAGTATTCTACTTACAATGCCATTACCCTTGATTCCCTCAGGTGGCAAGTTACGGGGTGAAGCCAAAATATGGTCTAGTGACATATGCCACAGACACCAACATTTTGATCAGAGTGTCCGATGCAGAGAGCAGCAATGCAGCCTGGGTCACAGAGAAGCTCAATGGAATCAGCTACGAAGGTCAGAAGTCAGGGAGTGGTAGGAGGGATGGTGGGAAGTTCATTCACTTAGGGGTCAGAGAGGTCAAAGGTTCAGGGGTGTTGTGTGAGACCCCCTGGGGACAGGGAGGACCACAGTGCAGGGCGTGGTTGACAGCAGGGTCCGAGGGAGCAGGTGAGTGGGAACCTGTTGGGGGCTGAGTCACTTGCAAAGGAGAGTCAGTGGGATGACAATCAACTAAAAGGTTGGAAAACGTGGGATGTTGACAGGCCTCAGGGTTCAAGGATGGCTTGGAAAACGGGAGGTGACAATCCCTTTCCTGCCCACAGATCACAAACTGAAGACGGGGACCAACACAAAGAAGGCCCTCCTGGCAGTGTACAACATGATGAGCTGGGCGGGGGACACCCCTCCTGAGGGCTGGAACCGCACCCGCCACGTCATCATCCTCATGACTGATGGTCAGAAGGGCTCTCTCCTGCCTGACTCCCCACCCTCACTCGCGTGTGGCCCTTCAGTCCACATGTAACATTAGACTCATGGTGGGGCCCTGAGTAGCAACAGGCCTGAACCATGATCTTTTCTGTGACATTTTACGAGGGACTCTGTGATCTGTCACTTCCAAACCTGCCTCCCAGCCACATGCCACTATCTGTGGGCAATCTATCTGTCTGGGCCCTCCCTTGCCCCCTCACGGTCTGTCTCTTCTGTAGGCTTGCACAACATGGGCGGGGACCCAGTCCCTGTCATCCACGACATCCGGGCTTTGCTAGACATCGGTAGAGATCGCAAAAACCCAAGGGAAGAGTACCTGGGTGAGTCCATTGACCAGGACCAGCACCTTGCTTTCTCAGCACCTGCCCCCCGACCCCTGCATGGACCCTCACCCTCCCCTTTCTCTCTCAGATGTCTACGTGTTTGGGGTTGGGCCTCTGGTGAACCAAGAGAACATCAATGCTTTGGCTTCCAAGAAAGATAAAGAGCAACATGTGTTCAAAGTCAAGGACATGGAAAACCTGGAGGATGTTTTCTTCCAAATGCTTGGTAGGCGATGTCAGGATGAAGGATGGTCAGGAAGCTCAGCTCTTCCAGGCCCCTCCTTCGGTCCCCGCCAAGCCCTGGCAGCCGGGAAGGCCTCTCTTTGGCTCCACCGTAGTGTCACGATTGCCTCCTGGCACATCCACTTAGAATCAGAGCTCCCAGTGAGACCTTTCTCAAGTCCCTGGTTTCACAGAGGCCAAGGGACAGCAAACTAGTGAGCTGAGCCTAAAACCAGCCAAGTTTCCGATTTTAGTCTCAAATTCTTTCCACTGTACCAGTGGTTCCAGGTCTTCAGTACAAGTAAATGAATGCCCTTGCCTCTCCTTTTTCCTCACGGGCCTTGGCACCCTCCCCAAAGGTGCTGCCATTGGAATGAAGCGCGCAGCTCTCAGAGCCCTCTCCTTTCTTGCTAGATGAAACCCGGACTCTGGGTCTTTGTGGCATGGTCTGGGAGCACAAGGACGGTACCGATTACCACAAGCAACCATGGCAGGCCAAGATCTCAGTCATTGTAAGCATGGCGTCTTGGGGGGTGGGGTTGGGAGGACTCTGGCCGCAGGGCAGTGTCCATGCTAGAATTGGGTGTTTGTGAGCGAGCACCCCCCTGCCATTATTGCTAGCGCCCTCCGAATGCACACGAGAACTGCATGGGGGCTGTGGTGTCCGAGTACTTCGTGCTGACAGCGGCACACTGCTTCACAGTGGACGACCAGCTACACTCAATCAAGGTCCAAGTGGGTAAGGATGATGCATCCCTTTATACCAGGGGTGGGAACAGCTGGCCCATGGGCCATATAAGGCCCACAAAATCATTTGGTCTGGCCCTGCCAAGGCATTAGGGATGATTTTTCTTGTTAATCCTCACCTGAGGACATTTTTTAAAGACAGAGTGGAAGGGGACAGAGAAATGTTGATGTGAAAGACACATTGGTTGGTTGCCTCCCAGGGGCTGGGGATCAAGCCTGCAACCAAAGTACATGCCCTCGACCGGAATCCAACCTAGGACCCTTCATTTCGCAGGCTGATGCTCCAACCACTGAGCCAAACCAGCTAAGGCCGAGCAGGCTGATTTTTAATTTGATAATTTTGTATGGTCCATGAACGATGTTATAAGTATCCAAATGGCCCTTGGCAGAAAAAGACCCTGCCTGCTTCATACGCTGGATCATAAAGGGATGGCATGGGGCCAGAGGCAGGAGGCTGCCACAGAGAAGTGGGTGGCCCAGAGGTCCTCTCCCCTCTGACCTTAGGAGGAAAGCAGCAGTACTTGGACATAGAAGAAGTTCTATTTCACCCCAAGTATAACATCAACGGGAAAAAAGCAGAAGGAATTCCGGAATTTTATGACTATGACGTGGCCCTGATCAAGCTCAAGAAGAAGCTGCAGTATAGCAAGACTCTCAGGTCAGGCGTCTGGCTCCCCAAGGAGTGTGAGGTGGGGCTGGAGGCCTGGGGGTGCCGTTTGCCATCTGTTCCCTCCCTCTCCTGAACAGGCCTATCTGTCTTCCTTGCACCGAGGGCACAAATCAAGCTTTGAGGCTTCCACTGTCAACCACTTGCCAGCAACAGAGTAAGACATGTTCAGGGAGCGGAGCACTAGGAGAGTTGGAGACAAGTGGGGTGTGAGGGAAGCTGGAGGTGCCTGCCTGAGCCCCAGCTCTAGAGAGGGTGGCAGGAGCTGCGGAAATGGTGGGGAGAGGAGTGCTGAAATGACCCAGTCCGTCCATCTGTCCAGTGGAAGAGCTGCTCCCTGCAAAGGATGTCAAAGCTCTGTTTGTGTCTGAGTTGTCCAATGAAAGGAATATACTGATTCGGAAGGAGGTCTACATCAAGAATGGGGATAAGGTGAGAAATGTGGGACCCTAAGGAGGTCCTCAGCTCAGATTCTCCCTGAGTGAGCTTGTTCATCCTTCTCCCCACCTACAGAAAGCCGCATGTGAGAGAGATGCTCAGAAGGCCCCGGGCTATGAAAAAGTCAAGGCCATCTCCGAGGTGGTCACCCCCAGGTTCCTTTGCACTGGAGGGGTGGATCCCTACGCTGACCCCAACACTTGCAGAGGTGAGAAAAGGCTCTTTGGTGGAGCTGCTAGTTCCTGAGGCCCAGGAGTTTCGCTGCAGCCTCTCCTCCCCTGTAGGTGATTCTGGTGGCCCCCTGATTATTCACAAGAGGAGTCGCTTCATTCAAGTAAGTCTCCCCTTTCCCAGCCAGGAGGAGACACCAAAGCAGGAAAGGTCAACAGATGTGGCTAGAAAAGGGAGGGCAGAGCTGCCTCGCCTTAGGACTCCCCCTGAACCAGCTGGTTAGGACCACGGGGTGGCCTGGCTGCTGCGGAGGACAGGACTGAGTGGGTCCCTAGTCTATTTCTCCCAGGTTAGTGCAGGTGCCATGGGAGGCAGCTGTGCTTCCTGGGGTGCAGAGGAATTCTACCAAATGGTCCATGGCAACCCCATGCCCACTGCAGGTTGGTGTGATCAGCTGGGGAGTAGTGGACGTCTGCAAAGACAAGAAGCCGCAGGTACCTGCTCACGCCCGAGACTTTCACATCAACCTCTTCCAAGTGCTGCCCTGGCTCAAGGAGAAACTCCATGATGAGGACCTGGGTTTTCTATAGGGGTTTCCTGCTGGAAAGGGGCATGGGATCAAATTAAAACAGCTGTGACAACACCTGTGTTCAACATCCTTGGGGGTAAGGGAGTGGGGAAGGTGCACTGGCCAACTTGCTACAAACAAGGTAAAATCTAACAGCCGTTGTAAAAAGCTCAACCCAATTCCAAGTGCTGAGAAACCAGAGGCTGAGGGAGATGTGTGAGCTTCCACCTCAGTGCTTTACTGAGACCAGTGTTGGGGCAGGCGGGGCACAAGCAGTTCAGCTCCGCCACCTAGAAGCCATCCACCAGGTTTTCCTTGTAGACATCGTCGTTATAGACAATCTGGGTCCTTTTGTCCCGATGGCAACCGTTAGGACTGTTCTGGACGGCTAGGGAGGGAAGAAAGGATTAGTTAAGGCCTGAAGGAAAACACTGGTGAGACCCCTGACCCAGTCTGACCACCTCACTCCTGTCCTCTGGTTCCTGGTTTCTATGCTGCCCTCTGGTGGCCGGGATGGCCTGTCTCCCTTTAGCCCCTTAGGCCAGAGGCTGCCAAACCATCACATCACCCCAGCAAGCAGTGAGTGGTATGCTGTTATCTTGGCACATGGGGATACTATAACAAGTAGTTTGTTCTTAGAAAAACAGCAAATGTTATTATTGACACATCTGAATGGTGCTTACTACTGCTTTGAGTCAATACATCAAAAACTAAAAATTATCCTGGCCCAGTGTGCTCAGTGGTTGCGTGTCGACCTATGAACCAGAAGGTCACAGTTCGATTCCTGGTCAGGGCACATGCCTGGGTTGTGGGCTCCATCTCCAGTGCAGGGTGTGCGGGAGGCAGCCAATCAGTGATTCTCTCATCATTGATGTTTTTATCTCTCCCTCTCCCTTCCTCTATGAAATTAATATTTTTTAAAAAATTAAAAATTAGAAAATCTCTATAGCCCTTTGTTGACATGCTGGTCTTTTCTGAACCCTTCCTTTTCTCTGGAAGGCCATTCTTGCTCTGAACCCCCTGTTCTGCCCCACTCCTTTGCCATGAAAATCTACACTGAGTGGCCAGATTATGATGATTTCTGAATGCATAATAATCTGGCCACTCAGTATATATATAAACCCGGTGCATGAATTCATGCATGGGTGGGGTCCAGCCAGCCTGGACAGGGGGAGGGGACATGGGCGGTTGGCCGGCCTGCCTGCTGGTTGAATTCCTGGTGGAGGGGACAATTTGCGTATTAGCCTTTTATTATATAGGAGGATATACACTGAGTGGCCAGATTATTATGTGTTCAGAGATCATAATAATCTGGCCACTCAGTGTATTTCCGCTAAAATGAGAAGCGCTACACTCCCCAACAGAACTCTCTGGGGGTAGCTGTGGCTGGAGCACTCCCCTTGAGCCTCGTTCCTCCCTGTTCCCAGTGTGTCCCTCTCCTCCCCATCTCCAAGGATTTCATCCCCGCCACTCTAGGGCTACAGTGAACCCCTGACAGCAGCTCCCAATTTTTTGGGGTCTCTGTACTCTGGCAATGCTGATCACGCCCTCTTTATCAAAGCAGTGGCCTCTGGCTTCAAGGGCCGGACCCCTCCTGCTGTCTCCTTTGCTGCATTCACCCTGGCCTAACATGTCAGGAGGGCTGGGATGAGTGGGGCATGGAAAACAGAGCCCTGCTTCCACCATATTCCCTGAATATTATCCAAGCCCAGTCCTGGGTCATTTTTCTCTATAGAAGTCAGCCTCCCCAGTGATACCATCATTTTGTAGCCACCCTGAGATACAGGTGACAATCTGTCTTCATTTCTCACCTCATGCCTGAGTTCCATTTCCTATTCCAAATGCTTATTTTATAAAACCAACTACACTTCAACTCAAAATGAACAAGGCCACGAGATGCTCATCTTCCTCACGAACCTGACTCTGCTCCAGTTAGTTATTTTGAACCATTTTCTCTTCTTTCTCCTACTTCCAACTGACAGAGGGCCTGATCACTCTCTTTCCCATTCCCAGAGCCTCCCACAGACCCAGACCTCTAGGGAACCCAGGACATGCTGGGGAACAAGAAGAAGGGGTGAGCGGTGGGGGACAGGATGAGGAAGAATCTCGTTCTTACCGAGGGAGCCCCAGACAGACTTGCCGGTGGCAGCATCCAGCATGGGCTGTTTGCGGGCAATGCTGACTTTGAGCTGCACGGACTCCACCTGGGTCCCGTTGAGCTGGGGCAGAGGAGGGGAGGGGCAGAGGATGGGGGAAACGTTACAGACAAACCAAAGGAGACTTTCCATGAAGCGCTAACCTAGGAGGGGACTGAGCAGGGAGCTGAGAACAAGGTTTGCTAGGAGTGGGGAGGGACTCTCAGGAGGAAACGACTGCCTCCGGCTCCCAGGACTTTAGAGAAAACACGAGGATGACAGGAGGTTCAGAGGAATGGATCTGGGAGGCCCACCTCAGCAACAGCCTGATCTGCTGACTCCATCTTTTCATAGGTGACGAAGGCACAGCTGGGATGAGAGGAGACAGGGTCAGTAGAGGGACATGGGCTCTTCTCAGTGGAGCCCGATGCTACAGGCTGCTGGGGATGGGCTGGCCGAGGCTGCACACCCGTTCCTCCCGGGACTGACCATTTTGCCCGACGTCCTCCTTACTTTCTGGGTGGGTCCATGGAGAGGTCAATGATGTTTCCAAAGGGGGAGAAGGCCCCTCGGAGAAGGGTGGGCGTCATGTCTTCCCCATACACGTAGAGAGTATTCCCCTTCCGAGGGGCCCGGCGTTCAGGGAACGAGTCCGACCCTGTGGGATTGCAGATGTACCCTGTGCCACCCTCTACTTTAAGAGTCCACATTAGCTGGAGCCACCTCAATCCTCACTGAGGCCACTTTCCCCACTAGCCATGCCCACTCACTGCGGAAAGGGCCCTCTCGGTCTCGGTCCCGATCTCTGTCCCGTTCCCGGTCTCTGTCCCGGTCCCGTTCTCTGTCCCGGTCCCGTTCTCTGTCCCGGTTCCGCTCACGACTGCGGTCCTGGCTGCGGCTTCGGGGAGGGGAGACTGAGGAGCGGGCGTTACCACGTTCTTCGTAGCCCCATTCAAAGCTTTGAGGAGGGCCATCACCAGCCCCTGGGCCCTCTGCCTCCTCCCCATCTGGCCCCAGGTCCCGAAGCCGGTCACTGGAAGACACAAAGCTATGGGAGGCAGACAGTGAGGATCAAAGGGGGCCTTTACCTTGTCTTCCGAGACCCTGTAGAGACTTAACAGTTGCTCTGGAGCCCAGCTCCTTCCCCTCCAGCCCCATACCTCCCAAGGACCAAGCAGCCCCCCTCCACCCACTGGGACCCAGTCCCATTTTTAACTTGCTAACCTCTCATACAGAGATTTCCTTTGGGGACGTCTGGACGACTGAAAAAGACCAAGTTTCAGTTAGAAGAATCCCTAGTTTCGGGCATGTGGGTCCCTCAGGGACAAAGGTGTGGGAGCTGTTACCTCCTGCAGATCATCATCAGCAGAGATGCTCCGCTGGAATGGCTGGAAAGTGGGGACTGGCCCCTTCTCAGGGTCCTGGAAGGTGGTAGAGAAGTATCTCAGAGTGGGAGCAGGAGCGGCCAACCATGGATAGAGGGAGAGGATTCCTCTTTCCTCACCCTTTCTCGCCTTCCGCTGGCCTATCTTTTTTTCCTTTTAATTCCTTTGTACTTTTCTTTTTTTAAAAAAACAACAACATTCTATTGATTTTTTTACAGAGAGGAAGGAAGAGGGAGTTAGAAACATCGATGCGAGAGAAACATCCATCAGCTGCCTCCTGCACGACCCCTACTGGGCATGTGCCCACAACCAAGGTACATGCTCTTGACTGGAATCGAACCTGGAATCCTTCAGTCCGCAGGCCGACGCTCTATCCCCTGAGCCAAACCTGTCAGGGCTGTACTTTTCTTATTTGATTATGTGGTATTTTAAAATAAGTGACCCTAATAAAGTACTTAGTGTATCTCAACATTTCTTGAACCTGCCAACATTTCAGCCTGCTCAACTCCTGAGAACAACACAATCCAAGAGCTCTCACACATGGACTGGAGCAAGACTGTGCAAAGTGCAGAACTTAGGAGTCACTTTCTGGGTAACAACCCGAAGCTCGGAGTGGCAGACAATTTGCCCAGGATTGAGCAGGCATTCCTTTTCCCCTCAACCTGCCTCCATTCCAACGCGGAGGGACACCCCCTGAAGTCAAGGGTCCCTGGACTAGCTTTCTGCTTGTGCTTACTTTTAACTTTCCCTCTAGGGTTCGAGAACGCTTGAAGCCCGAGTTCTTGGTCTCAGCCTTGATGGCACTGATGGCTCCTGACTTCACCAGCTGCTTCGCCTGCTCTGTTGCGGTGGCTGTGTCCACCACGGGTTGCTCTGACAGCGCTGGAGTGGGGAGGGAAAGAGGCGTTAGGTCGGCCAGGTGGGAGAAAGGCCAGCCCTGTATTCCCGTTCCCCGTCACTCACAGCGTTTCACACCGCCTTGACTGGCTATGCTGCTGCTACTTTGCTTCTTCAGAGCCAGCAATGCCTTTTTCTGGGAATAAGAATAAGAGAGGGGTTGGTGAGGGCCACCCTGACCAGATCCTTTCCCAAGGCCCTTGGGCCACCTCACTCCAGGGGCTCCCTTTCTCAAGGAAAACAACGCAAATGGTGCTCCTGGAGGGGCTCGCTGAGGCCCTAGACCATCTACAGTGCCAGTGACACCTAAGCTACCCAAACCACGGTATCCAGTGACTTCCCAAAGTATCAAGTTTCTGAAGGTGAAGACTAGGAATTCAGTCATGGGCCAGAGTTCCCAGTTCTAAGCTGCA
The DNA here is from genome assembly GCA_026230045.1 of Corynorhinus townsendii. Classification (NCBI taxonomy): domain Eukaryota; kingdom Metazoa; phylum Chordata; class Mammalia; order Chiroptera; family Vespertilionidae; genus Corynorhinus; species Corynorhinus townsendii. The sequence goes on along the minus strand of JAPDVU010000004.1, from coordinate 98,109,371 downwards.
AGCAAGCATAGGCCTACGTGCTTTTCTTGGAGGCTTCACCCACCCATCTCCTGCGCACTTAACAAGAACACGCGTTCACTACTTCATAGCAGGGACATGCAAAAGCACGAGACACAGTTCCTCCTGTGCAAGAAGCTCACAATCTGAAAAATAGAATGTCTGGACTAAATTGTCAAGAACATTTATAAGAGATGCAAACTGCTTGAGAGCAAGTAAAATTTCCTGATGTCAAATGGCTATTAAACTGGACCCTGGGTAAAATATGTACAACAGAGACTGAGAAAAAGAGCATTTTCCACAAAGAAAACAGTGTGAAAAAAATGCAGATATAAGAAGGCTTTGGGAATGCATGTTTTCAGACTAGTGGATAGTTCTATTTTACTAAAAAGCGATACCAACTTAAGATTTTGTTCCACAATGTGAAACTACTTAAGGATTCTGAGAAAAAGGACAGTCTTGTGTTTCCAATGGATCATTTTAGTAAGGTGAAGAAATCTGTTAAAAACACAAAGAAACGTGTTTAGAGACCATTACAACAGTCTAAGTGAACATCAGCAAAGACCTGATTTATGGAATACACAGGAAAAAATGGGAGAAATTATTTTCAACATAGAATCTAAGAACCTGGCTGGTGTGGCTCGGTGGTTGGGCATTGACCTATGAATCTGGAGGTCATGATTCTATTCCCAGTCAGGGCACATGCCCAGGTTGCCAGTTCAATCCCCAGGGTATGCAGGAGGTAATAGATCAATGATTCCCTCTCATCATTGATGTCCCCACTTCTCTCATTCTCTCTAAAATTAAAAATACATATATATGTACTAGAGGCCCAATTCATGCACCAGTGGGGTCCCTCGGCCTGGCCTGTGGGATCGGGCTGAAACTGGCTCTCCAACATCCCCCGAGGGGTCCCAGATTGGGGGAGGGTGCAGGCCAGGCTGAGGAACCCCACGGGTGCATGATCAGGGCCGGGGAGGGACATGGGAGGTTGGCCAGCTGGGGAGGAACTGTGGGAGGGCTCCAGGGTGTGTCCGGCCCATCTTGCTCAGTCCAGATCAGCTGGACCCCAGCAGCAAACTAACCTACCGGTCTGAGCATCTGCCTTCTGGTGGTCAGTGCATGTCATAGTGAGTGGTTGAGTGGCCTTAGCATATCATTAGCATATTATACTTTGATTGGCTGAATGGCTGACTGGACACTTAGCATATTAGGTTTTTATTATGTAGGATATTTTAAAAAAGAAGACAGCATCTGTTTGTCTATGCAAATAGCAAAGTCAGAGATGAGATTTTTAAAAATTGATTTGAGAGAAAGAGAGAGAAACACTGATGTGTTGCTGCACTTACTGATTTTATTCTTGTCTGTGCCCTGACTGCGGATTGAACTTGCAACCTTGGTGTATCAGGACGATGTTCTAACCGGCCAGGGGCAGAGCTGAAATTTTTTATTACAAACATATGGGAGAAATGAATGTGGTCGGTCCATATTTGGAAGATGAAGAAAAGGAACAAGGTGAGAATAGGAGGAAGATTTTATTTTGGATAGGTGAAGGGTATCAGTAAGACACCAGACGTAACTGGAAAAACTACACTTGGGGATCACCAGCTTCAGGAGGTGATTAAAGCCTTGGGGAAGGAGACAACTCCATGGCAAGCTGATAGGAAAGAGACATGCCCACCTCTGAGCTGCCCACCTCTGAGCTACGCACCTCAGGCTGAGCCAGAGCCCTCCATCCCGCACACCACGCAGGCGGCCTGGGTGAGCCTATGAAAGTCGGGCCCTGCCCACACACACTCCCTCACCTTTTTCTTTAGTTTGTTGAATTTCTTCTGCAGAGCCTCCTCCTCCTCGCTCAGTCCGGGGGGTATCACCAACATGGTGGCTCCTGGTTCAGGGGCGGGGCCCAAGACATCTTTCTCCACCGTCACCGCCCAGGCCTGCTTACTCCTGGGGTCGCCTCTCCCTAGCCCTGGCTTAGGCTCGGCTGCCGTCCAAGCCCCGCTCGTCGGGGTCCCCCAGCATCCCTCCTCGCTAGGAATCAGTGACACCAGCGCCTAGCGGCACCACGTGGACTGGGGAGAAACACCCCTCCGTCGCCAAGACGATGGCACCAGCGCCCCCCCTACCCCCACGGGTTAGTATGGCAACCGCAGGGTCCCAACTGCAGAGGAGGCGGTGGAAAGTGCGCAGCACTCTCAGAACATCCGAAAAGGGAAGAAGGAAGAAGGAGCTCGGAAAAAAGGGGCGAAGGGTGAGGAGGGAAGCTCCTTACCTGAGGGGGCGTCAGCCCGGCCGCGGTCTCGGGCAACGGCCCGCAGGCACGGTCGCCGGCTCGGAACGATGACGTAGCGAGGGGCGGAAGCGCAGTACCCACGGCAGCCGCCGCGCAGGCACTTCCGCCCGGCCTTCCCCGGCGCCGAAGCGGGCGGCCCCTCGCAGGCACTCGTCCCCGCCCCCGGCGGGTGGGTGGTGGAAGTCGCCTTCACTTCCGCCCTTTCGGGGGCGGGGCTTACCTCGCTGCTCCTTGCTGCGCTTCCGGCTGCGGGGCAGCTGCTGTGGCTCCCAGATGATGGAGACGGAGCGACTGGGTGAGGGGGAGGGGGTGGAACGAAGGAGTAGACAGGAATCTACCCTTGACCCCTGACCTCTGATCTTTCTCCCGTAGTGCTACCTCCCCTAGACCCCCTGGTCCTGCCTCTTCGGGCTGTGGAGGTGGGATGCACTGGGCGCTGGGAGCTGCGGAATGTGCCTGGGGCTCCAGAGAGCACAGTGAGTGACTTTTAACCCTAACCTTTGACCCGCAGTGAGCATAAAACCTTTTCCTTATAGTAGGAATAGCATGACCCGCTTTTCTGTCAACACCTGTCATCCGGGCCTGGCCTGGTGCAGGACAGACTCCAGCCTAGCACTGCTCTGGGTTGGAGCCCCTTGAGGACCAGCAGGGAGCTCTGGGGATATCTTAGCTCCCGGAACTGCTCTTTGCAATGTGTTTTTTCTCAGTGCAGCCCCTTCTGTCTCCAAGCACTTGTTGGTGGCTGAGATGCCAGCCCACTCTTCATCTTTTGAAATTCTCAGTATGCCTCATAATCAGTGGGTGAGCTTTTAAAAAATACAGATTCCTAGGTCCAGCCCCAGCTTCTGAAATCCATACTATTAACCAGCAGATCCTTTGTCCTGTAAAGTGTTACAGCCTTTGGAAAACATCGCTTCACTTTGTCCTAGTCTGTCTGGGTCATCTGCCATTTCTAACACCAGTTCCATCATGTTCTCTCATCTCGCCCTTACTCCACAGCTTCCCCACGGCCTCCCTCCCTGTGCCCCAAATCTGCAGCAAGAAGCAGAGCAGTGGTTCCTGTCGTCTCCAGCCTGGCTGCCTCTGCATGGCCTGGAGCACTCAGCTCGGTGAGGGGTCAGAGGGGCCTGGACTAGGGAAATGAGCCCATGAAGGAAGCTGAGACAGAGGAGAAAGAAGACTTGAAAATTACTTCCTTCTCTCTAGAAAATGGCAGAGGAAGATGGATCCTTGGTCTCTCCTCACTGTACTGGGGGCCCCAGTCCCCTCCGACCTGCAAGCCCAAAGACAACCAACCACGGGGCAGATATTGGGCTTCAAGGAGGTAAGCACTCAGGGGCCACCAGCAGCAGAGTTGGGGAAGGAGGGTTGGAGGCAGGCTCAGCCTCGGGCTCTCATCTCTTACCTCAGGTACTGCTGGAGAATACAGACCTGTCGGCCACAACCTCCTTATCTCTTCGCCGGCCACCAGGGCCCATCTCCCAGTCCTTGTGGGGGAATCCAACACAGTACCCTTTCTGGCCAGGTAATGGTTGTGGAAATGAGGTTGTAGGGGAGTGAGCCTGTATCCCCCCTCATGAATCCTTGTGTCCAACCTCTCCCCAGGTGGAATGGATGAGCCCACCATAACAGAGCTGAGCACTCGGGAGGAAGCTGAGGAGGAGATAGACTTTGAGAAAGGTGAGGTGGTGCCAGGATGGACCCTTGGGAGGCAGGGCTCCAAGTCTGGGCCCTGAGGACGAGGGGCCAGGCCTAGCACTGAGCTGCTGCTAGCCCTTCTGTGCCTTTGATCAAGTTAGGAAAAGGTCCCCCTTTCATAACCAACGTTACTGCCACATGTTGGAAAACTATTATAACTGCCCCCAGCTACAACGCCTGTGCTGTGCATGGCATTCTTCAGTCTGTGTGACGGATGACTTGTTCAGTAGCGTGCAGTGGTCCTGACTCTCTCTGTCCCTGTCCTCTAGATCTCCTTATTATTCCACCGGGCTTCGAGAAAGGCGTGGACTTCGCAGCAAAGGGTGAGTTCTGAGATGGGAGTGTAGGAGAAGTGGTGCCCTTCTCCTGTAGGACAGAGATGGATGGACTGGTTCTCCCTTTTTGCCTTGCTCCTCAGCTCACCCAGCTCCAGCTCTTGGGTTGCTCAGCCTCAGCCGTCTGCTAGAGCCCCTGGATCTGAGTGGGGGTGACGAAGACGAGAAGGAGGCAGTGGGACAGCTGGGAGGTACCAGAGGAGACACTGTTTCAGCCTCTCCCTGCAGTGCTCCCTTGGCCCGAGCAAGCAGCTTGGAGGACCTAGTGTTGAAGGTGGGTGCTTCTGGGCAGTTGAAACAGGAAAGAAGGGGGCCTTGGCCCCGGCCAGGTGGGCTGGCTGGCTTGGATCTAAGGGAGAGACTGGACATCTTTTGGGAGGAGTGGGAATGGGGAGCTTTCTGGCTGTATCTTTATCACTCCTACCCCTTACTTTTCCAGGAAGTGTCCACAGTTGTGTCCCCTTCAGAGCCTCCCAAACTCCTTCCTCAGGAGCAGTGGGCCATTCCTGTGGATGTCACCGCCCCTGTTGGTGACTTCTACCGCCTCATTCCCCAGCCAGCCTTCCAGGTAGTGTGGCCCAGTCCTTACATCTCCCCACCTCCTCCCAGCCCACTGCCTTGTCTGCTCTCTTCTCCAGAGGCCACATGCCTTCCAGGCCAGTCTTGGACTTCAGTCCCAGCCTAGCTCACTCTGGCCTTCTCCTGCCCTGCGTACCTCAGAAGCCAGAGGTAGGAAGGCCCCTCTCCCTTTCTTAGCCCTCATCTAGTTCTCTCCCCCACAGTGGCCATTTGAGCCTGATGTGTTCCAGAAACAGGCCATCCTACACTTGGAACGGCACGACTCTGTCTTCGTGGCGGCTCACACATCTGCAGGGAAGACAGTTGTGGCTGAATACGCCATTGCCCTTGCCCAGAAGCACATGACACGGTACAACCTTCCCTTCTTCAGCCATCCCTGCTTTCTCCTGCATCCTTTCTAAGTCTCCTCTCTTCCCATGTCTTCATCTTTTACTCGTTATTTAAAAATACATTTTTGTTGATTTCAGAGAGGAAGGGAGAGGGAGAGAGAGAGATAGGAACATCAGTGATGAGAGAGAATCATTGATCGGCTGCCTCCTGCATGCTCCACCCTGGGATTGAGCCCGCAACCCGGGCATGTGCCCTGACTGGGAATCAAACCATGACCTCCTGGTTCATAGGTCAGTGCTCAACCATTGAACCACACCAGCCTGGCTTTACTTCATCTTTTCGATGAGAGATTTGGGGGAGGAATTGATACGGGCCCGGGAGGAAATGAGGAGGTGTAGGCAGAGAGTTTAGAAGTGTGACCTGCATGCATTTAGTTCAGGAAGGAGTCGTGGGACAGAATTTTTGAGATCACGTCATGAAGAAGAATGAGGGCAGTTTGGGTGAAAAAAGGGGGGCACCTGAGCTCTGTGGCATGCTGCTGGGAGGGCTCAGGGTAGGAGAGGAGGTGCCGACCGCAGTCTGTGTGGAGTGACTGGCTAACCTCACACCCTCTTCCAGCACCATCTACACTTCTCCTATCAAGGCTCTGAGTAACCAGAAGTTCCGAGACTTCAGAAACACATTCGGGGACGTGGGGCTGCTCACGGGGGACGTGCAGCTGCACCCAGAGGCCTCTTGCCTCATCATGACGACAGAGATCCTTCGGTGAGAGATGGGCACTCAACACCGGTGGGTTCTGGGTTAGGAAGGTGAGGCTGCTCTGGAGCTGTTGGCTGGGTTGGTGGATACAGGAGCCACTGGGGAGTCAGCCTGCGGTCTCCCCCCAGCTCCATGCTGTACAGCGGCTCAGACATCATCCGGGACCTGGAGTGGGTCATCTTTGATGAGGTTCACTACATCAACGATGCTGAGGTAAGGAGCAGGAGGCCCGTGGGGCCCCAGACCAGCAGTTCTTTCCTGTGGGGCTAGCTCAGCAGCTCCCTCCACACACCCTGAACCTCCTTGCCTTTGCCCTCCAGTGGAAGCCTAGGAGCAGGACAGCCCTCTGAGCTGCCCATGACTTGTCTTCCCTCTCTGCCCAGCGTGGGGTCGTGTGGGAGGAGGTGCTCATCATGCTTCCTGACCATGTCTCCATCATCCTTCTGAGTGCCACTGTCCCCAACGCCCTTGAATTTGCTGACTGGATTGGGTGAGATGTGTGTCCCGGGGTGCTGGGCGAAGGGGCTGTGGTCCTCCCTTGGTTGGGGTTGGGGCGAGGACTGCCACAGCAGGGAGAGTGGCCAGACTATGGGGGGAGAGGGGTCGGAGTGGGGCTGGGGAACATGGCCCACTTGGGCCCAGACCACTTTGAATGTTGAGAGATATGATGACGGGGACTGCCTTCCAGTCTGGCTCCCAGAAAAGACTGGAGGAGGCCAGAAGGTGGAGGTGGGTGGGGATGTGGGCTGCTCCTTCCCATACCCACCCCTGACCTGTTTCCTTCCCGCTCAGACGACTGAAGCGCCGCCAGATCTACGTGGTCAGCACTGCCGCCCGCCCCGTGCCCCTGGAGCATTATCTCTTCACGGGGAACAGCCCCAAGACCCAGGGGGAGCTCTTCCTGTTGCTGGACTCCCGAGGTGCCTTCCATACCAAGGGGTAAGCTGTGGGTGGGGGAAGGGGGCGGGGGGCGTGTCAGCGCTGGGCCCAGCAGGTGGGACTGATGGCCACCCTCTGCACACTCAGGTACTATGCAGCTGTGGAGGCCAAGAAGGAGAGGATGAGCAAACATGCTCAGACCTTTGGGGCCAAGCAGCCCACGCATCAGGGGGGGCCTGCACAGGTGAGGACCAGCAGGCTCCAGACCTTTCACCACCTGCTTCTTGCCTTGTCCCCCGGGATCGGACTTGCGCTGTGAGCACTGCCCCAGCGACACTTCCTTCTCCCCCCACCGGTGACTCCCCAGGACCGTGGTGTATACCTGTCCCTCCTGGCCTCCCTCCGCACCCGTGCACAGCTGCCCGTGGTGGTGTTCACCTTCTCCCGGGGCCGCTGTGATGAGCAGGCTTCGGGCCTCACCTCCCTGGATCTCACCACAAGTTCAGAGAAGAGCGAGATTCACCTCTTCCTGCAGCGCTGCCTTGCTCGCCTCCGCGGCTCTGACCGGCAGCTGCCCCAGGTGTGGAGGGCCCTGGGCTCGGATGCTGGTGGGGTGGGTGCTCGACGCCCCCCCCTGACCACGGCTTCGGTCCCCGCAGGTACTGCACATGTCAGAGCTCCTGCACCGAGGCCTGGGCGTGCACCACAGCGGCATCCTGCCCATCCTTAAGGAAATTGTGGAGATGCTCTTCAGCCGCGGCCTGGTCAAGGTGCATGCCGCCGCCTCCTCCCTGCGGCCCTTCTGTAGCTTCTTAATCTCCTGAACTTTAGGTTTCTCATCTTAAACAGGGATGCATTCAGAGGAGAAACCCAGAAGGCTAGCAAGCATAGAAGTCATCAGAAAAATGCAAATTGAAACTCATAGGACTTCAGTGCTTAAGATGGTAAAACTTAGGAAACTGGCTGATCCAAAAGTTGCCATAGCTGCAGGCAGACCTCGGGCATATGGCGGCTGGGTCCCAGACCCCCGCAGTGAGTGTCGCATTATGGTGAGGCATACAGAGTTTTTGGCTTCTCCGTGCATGTAAAAGTTACGCTGACACCATACTGTACTGTTAAATCTACAAAAGGGTTATGTCTGAAAACAATGCACGGACTTTAAAGAACATGAATGCTCACCATCTTCTGAGCCTTCAGTGAATTGTAATCTTTTCGCTGGTGGAGGGTCTTGCCCCCATGTTGATGGACGTGCAGTATCTGCGAATTACAGTCAAGCGAGGTCTGCCTGCATAGGACTATAGGAACCTTCGTACAGGGTGGCCAGTCTGGCGTGTACCCTGGCATTCTTTAGGCCAGAGTAGGTATAACATACTTGACCCTCAATTCCATTCCTGAATATAAACCACAAAGAAGTCCTCACCCTGGTCCAGGGGGAAACAAGTCTGCTCTCTCTCTGTTGGCCAGTCTGGCAGGGATTGGTCCCTGCAACTCAGGGGAGAGCATATGGGTAGCTGTAGGGATGGTCTCCAGTGTCCTGCCGCAGTTGGAAGCGAGGGGTTAGGTGTAGCCACAGGGACATGGGAGGGTGCTGAAAACACCGTGTGGAGGAAAATAAGTTAAGGAAACAGGACACACACCTGCTTTCCATGTGGACTGCAAATTATACGCACACAAGACAACATGCAAGAACATATTCACACAAAATGATACCCATTAAAGACATCGGACAACTGACAGTGGGGGATGGGGTGGGACATGGGGGCACAAAGAAATGAATAGGTAGCTAAGTAAGTAAATGCAGGAAGTGGTCATCCCCACTCGATCCATTTGCCTGGAGTGGAATGGGCTCCTGTGAGGTAACCACCTGGATCATGCAGCTGACTACATGCCTTGCTGAAGTGAGGCGTGGGGTGGCTGCGGGGCCTGTGCTGATCCTCTTCCCGTGTCCCAGGTCTTGTTTGCCACGGAGACCTTTGCCATGGGTGTCAACATGCCGGCCCGGACAGTGGTGTTTGACTCCATGCGAAAGCACGATGGCAACACCTTCCGGGACCTGCTCCCCGGGGAGTACGTGCAGATGGCGGGCCGGGCGGGCCGCAGGGGCCTGGACCCCACAGGCACCGTCATCCTGCTCTGCAAGGGCCGCGTGCCCGAGATGGTGGACCTGCACCGCATGATGACGGTGAGACAGCCAGGCCTGGCTCCGTTCGCCGGGCTCCCTCTCCTTTTTCTGTTATTTCTTTTTGCCTGGGAGAAGCCCAGGTGGGAGTGAGCAGATCCAAGGGCTAGACCAGTCTCATTTCTAGTCCCACACTGAGTGTGGAGCTAGCAGGACCTTTGTGAATCTGTCAGTTTTGCTCCCTTATTTGGCAGAAGAGGTGAGTGGGCAGTGTGTCAAGGGTCCCACGTGGCAGGGTGGTCCGCAGAGGGCTGGCTGGGGAGCATCGGGCCCAACCTGTCTCCCCGCTCCCCGCAGGGTAAGCCATCGCAGCTGCAGTCTCAGTTCCGCCTCACGTACACCATGATCCTCAACCTGCTGCGGGTGGACGCCCTCAGGGTGGAGGACATGATGAAGAGGAGCTTCTCCGAGTTTCCATCCCGCAAGGACAGCAAGGTGAGGGGTCGGTGACCAGCACCCTGGCCTGGACGGACGAGGGAAGCCAGGCTGGGAAGAGGTGGCATGCGGAGGCCAGTGGGTGCAGGTGGGGATGTAGCGACTTGAGCCTGGAGACTCATTTCACACCTGCCCTTGCTCCTGCCCAGGCCCACGAACAGGCTCTGGCTGAATTAACCAAGAAGCTGGGGGCCTTGGAGGAGCCTGACCTGACTGGCCAACTGGTGGACCTGCCCGAGTATTACAGCTGGGGAGAGGAACTGACAGAAACCCGCAGCCTGATCCAGGTCAGCAAGGGTGTGCTGGGGGAGATGGAGGAGGGGAGGAAGACAGGTGGCACTCTGGGTGCTCCTGAACTGGTCCCTGCATCCCTGACACTTCCTCCTTCATCCCATGTGCACATGCCCACTCTTAAGCGATGTGTCATGGAGTCTGTCAACGGCCTCAAGTCTCTCTCGGCTGGAAGGGTGGTGGTTGTGAAGAGTCAGGAGCATCACAACGCATTGGGTGTGGTCCTGCAGGTGATGCAGGGGGTCTGGGCCCCAGAGGGAGGAGCAGGTTACACTTAGCAGTGCCCTCATCTTCTCTCCCATCACCACCACTTGGTGCCCTCTGCCCTCCCCTGCACCCCCAACCCGCCTGCTGCTTGCTTGACTTGGTCTGTATTGGTGGGCTCTGCGTGGCTACTCCATGATCCCTGGCTGAAAGTGGGACCTGCTCTCGACCTTGTTGTCCACTCCTCACATTGCCTTGTCCTGGCCTCCCCTCCCCTAGATCTCCTCGAACTCCACCAGCAGAGTATTCACCACTCTGGTCTTGTGTGATAAACCCGTGTCTGAGGACCCACAGGAGAGGCGCTTGGCCTCCCCAGGTGTGCCCTACCCAGAGGACCTGGTGGGATTCAAGCTGTTCCTGCCTGAAGGTGAGAGGGGCAGATGCCCAGGTCCCTAGGACAGTGAAGGCAGGGTTCAGGGCGAGGTCTGACCCTGCTCGTCCCTTTTCACAGGGCCCTGTGAGCACACTGTGGCCAAGCTCCAGCCCGGAGATGTGGCTGCCATCACCACCAAAGTGCTCCGGGTGAACGGGGAGAAGATCTTGGAGGACTTCAGCAAGAGGCAGCAGCTAAAATTCAAGTCCGATGCTGGGGAGGCCCTTTCCCGGGGAGGGACCACGTGGTGGGGAGTGGGAGGTGTGGTCGGGAGGCCCGCAGCCTGAGGGGCACTCTTAAGGAAGAGACGTCTCAGGACCTGCTCCTTCCTCAGGAAGGACCCTCCCCTCGCTGCTGTGACTGCTGCTGCCCAGGAATTGCTGCGTTTGGCTCAGGCCCACCCGGCAGGACCCCCTATCCTTGACCCTATCAATGACTTGCAGCTTAAGGATGTGTCAGTGGTTGAGGGGGGACTCCGAGCCCGGAAGCTAGAGGAGCTGATATGGGGGGCCCAGTGTGTGCACAGCCCCCGTTTCCCTGCTCAGGTAGGGCCCTGGATGCCAGCTTCTAAGCCTTTTCTCTCTGGTCCCCTGTAGGCTGCCTACCCCCAGGTCAGCCCTAGTCCTCAAGCCCCGTGGAGGGTGAGGGAGAGGCTGACCCGCCCCTGCCTGTGGCTCTCTACAGTACCTGAAGCTGCAGGAGCGAAGGCAGGTACAGAAGGAGATAGAGCGGCTGCGCTTCCTGCTGTCAGACCAGTCACTACTGCTGCTCCCAGAGTACCACCAGCGAGTAGAGGTGAGAGCAGTGTGTGTCGGGGGCTAGTGAGGGAGAACCAGCAGGCTTCCAACACCTGCCATCTTCTGTCCAGGTGCTCCGAACTCTGGGCTATGTAGATGAGGCGGGCACGGTGAAGCTGGCAGGGCGCGTGGCTTGTGCCATGAGCAGCCACGAGCTGCTCCTCACCGAGCTCATGTTCGACAATGCTCTGAGTGCCCTGCGGCCGGAGGAGATAGCAGCCCTGCTCTCCGGCCTGGTCTGCCAGAGCCCCGGGGACACTGGGGAACAGCTCCCAAGTACCCTCAAACAGGTATTGCCCCGCCGCCCCCCCCCCCCCCCCCCCCCCCCCGGCTGCAGCATTCCTAGGCCCCACCCCCGGGCCCCCCAGTGACCTCTCCAACCCTGTAAGTGCCCCTAAGCTGGAATGGCTTCTTCCTTGACCTGAGCCTCCCTAGTCCTAGAGCAGGAAGGGGGGGTCTTAACCTGTCCCTCCCACCTGCAGGGAGTGGAACGAGTCCGCGCTGTGGCCAAGCGGATTGGTGAGGTCCAGGTGGCCTGTGGCCTGAACCAGACAGTGGAAGAATTTGTAAGGGAGCTGAATTTTGGGCTGGTTGGGGTTGTGTACGAGTGGGCCCGGGGCATGGTGAGTAATTGGATTTGGGGTTTTGCAGGTGGTTGGGAAGAGCCTGCCCAGGTCTATCAAATTTAGTCCCCACCCTGCTTCCCCCACAGCCCTTCTCTGAGTTGGCAGGGCTCTCGGGGACACCCGAGGGTCTGGTGGTCCGCTGCATCCAGCGCCTGGCCGAGATGTGTCGCTCACTGCGAGGGGCGGCCCGCCTGGTAGGCGAGCCTGTCCTGGGTGCTAAGATGGAGACAGCAGCTACCCTGCTGCGGAGGGACATCGTCTTTGCAGCTAGTCTCTATACTCAGTGAATGAGCCCCAGGGGAAAATAATAAAACAGCAAACCGCCTGTGTGTACTTGAGGTGCTGGGCAGGGTGACAGCTCAAAGACACAGCAGGGAGAACCACCTGGAAGTCTGCCTTTAACTGCACAGAGACAGGACCACCCCCCCCCCCGAAGTATAAGTCCTTAGGGGACGGTGTCTTGGGGGGTCAATGGGAGCTCCTGAGTCATGGCTTCCACGTACCATGTGGGCAGGAAGACATGGGGTGCATCCTGATGTACAGACACGGTGACTGGGCCGCCAGGCTCCCAGGAGAAGAGGTGGACAAGCCTGAGGAGAAGACGGAGTCACCAGCTGAGGGCTGGAGGCTAGGCTCCCAGGGCCCAGAGGGGAGGGCAGAGCCGAATGCCTCACCTGGGGTCGTCCTGGACGACTGTGTTCTGGGCAAAGCTGAGGAAGGCAGCACAGAAGTTCATGCACACGGAAGGGTTCCAGCCGTCACAGTCATTCTGGAGAGGGCCGAGGAGGAGGCAGAGACGAGTGAGGGCAGGAGTGGGAGAGGGGACACACTACAGGCCTGGACACGGGACCTGAGGTCTTGGCGTGGGGGTCCAGGTACCACTGCCTTACCCTGACGTGTTCAAACATCTGCATGGTGGGAAAGGTCTTGAGGGAACAGACAAAACCCTCTGGGTTGCGGAAGCCAGCGACAACATTTGGGACGCCCAGGAGGAATGACTGAGCCCACCATTTCAGGAGCTTGTGTCTGTAAGGAAAGACAGGCATCAAGGGGGCGCCTCCTCCTCTTCCCCCAAGTCCCTTTCCTAGCTGTCAGTTCTCAGCCCTGGCCTGCCCAGCCCACCCCCTCCTGAACCTGTAGAAGCTCCTCCATTGGCCGGGGCTGTGCATCTCCTTGGAGGTCTTGAGCTCCACGTAGCAGGTGGGGGGCTGCGGAGATGGGGCTTGGGGGTCTGTGCAGTCCACCTCCCCCGAGAAGAGCAGAGGGTGGCTTCCCAGGCGGCTGCGTAGCACAGAGCAGAAGGCCACGTTGGTGTTAACCTCCCCAGAGGGGTCGGGGGAGGCTCCAGGTTTGTCTGTACAGAGAGAAGCAGCAACAGGGTGGGGGCTCTCAGTCTCTGGGGAAGGGGGAGGGGGGGAGACTGCAGAGCAGGGGCAACTCTCACCTGCACACATGTACTGCTCGAACTTGTACCCCATGTACATCAGCTCCCAGAGGAGGGGCGGCCGGGCTAGCCTCTGCGCCCGGGCAGCGGGCGTCTCCACCTCACTCAGGTACAGTGTCCCCTGGAACCTGGAGGCCGCCAGTTGCCAGCCCTCCTGCCGCTCGTACGGCGTCGTCAGCAGTTTTGTCAGGTGCCCCCGCCACGTCACGATGGCCCCTGCCAGCCAGCCGGCTCCCCTGGGAGGAGAGAGAGGCTGAAGGCCACCCAGTACTGGCTCAGATGGCTCCCCCAGAGTTCCCGCCAAGGACTGGTGCCCTCCCGCGCTGGTTTCCTAATCGTAGGGGCAGGTAGGCCCCTCCATCTCCTCGCGCGCTCACCCCTCCAGCCCGCCTCTGTGCTCCAGGAGCCAGCGCAGCAGATGGTCCAGGCCCTCTCGCACTTCCTCGTCCCGCGGCTGGTATCGGTCGGGGTACCCCTCTCTGAGGTCAAAGTTGGGGCCCTGACCATTGGTGGGTGGGCTGTAGTAGCGCAAGGCTTGGGCATCTCCGTGGTACTGGCGCTGGGCGTCTAGGGAAAAGCAGCCGATTTGGGAAGGGCGCCGGTAGAACGGGAAGGGCCCGAAGTAGAGGGCGGGGTCTGTGGGCAGCGAGGGCGCGGGGCGCGGGAGTTTGCTCTGCGGTTCAGCTACTATCTTCCCAGATCCCCGCTTGGTCCCTCGGGGCTCCATGAGGCGCTTGGGGGTGGGGGCGTCCCTTCTACAGAGGAGGAGGAGGCGGAGAAGGCGCGGGGCTCCCGACGGCCGGCTACAGCCTGGAACCACGGGATGGGGGGAGGTGCCCGTAAGCAGATCCTGCCCGGTGCGCCCGCGCTCGCCGCGAAGAGGGCAGGAGGTGTGACGGCTGAGCCCAGGCCAGTCACCGCCGAACCGGACACCCCGCAGGATAGCGGAGACCGAGCGGGTTTCCGGCTCGATGACGCGATCATTTTGCGCCAGCGGAGGGCCCAGCCCGTGTTCCCGGGGTGGCCTGTCGTCCGCGCGCGCGCGGGGCGCTGGCGTCACCGCGGCGCCGGAGCCTCCGTTCGCGGCCGCGGCGCCAGGTCCGCGACATGAGCCGGAAGAGGCCGTGCCTGGGCGCGGAGCACCTGGGTCTGAGGCGGCGGCGCGGAGGCGGGCCCGCCGAGGCCGACCCCCCGAGGGGCGCGGCCGGTGCTCGGGTGTTGGGGGGCGGCGCCCCGCCAAGCAGCCCTTCCCGCCCGGGGTCGGCGCGCGCGGCAGTCGCGGAGCTGGGGCGGCTGTTCCCGCGGGGCCTGTTCGAAGACGCGCTGCCGCCCATCGCGCTGCGAAGCCAGGTGTACAGCCTCGTGCCGGACCGGACGGTGGCGGACCGGCAGCTGGTGAGGGCGCGGCGGCTGGTGAGGGCGCGGCGGCGGGCTCGCGGGCTTCCGATCCGCCGGCCTCCGATCTGCACGCCGGGGGGCCGGGGGGCCGGGGGTGCTCCCGCCCTGGCAGCTGGGAGCGAGCCAGGTCCCCGAAGGGGGAGCGCGAAGCTCTGGGAACCCACTGGCATGACGTTTGTGGAATCTGGAACATGGCCTTTTCTTACACTTTATTGGCTGTCTGCTTTCCCAGGTTTCTCCTCTCCTTTCCTTGGTCAGTCTCACCAGTGGCTTATCAGTGTTAATGTCTTTCAAAGAACTCACATTTAGCTTTGTTTCTCTCGTTTGCATGTTTTCTGCTTCATTAATCTGTTTCCCCTCTACTGTCGGGTTTAGTTTACTTTTCCCCCCACTAATTTTTACCCTCTCTTTTCTAATAAATGCATGGCAGGCTGTAGTTTTCCGCTAAGTATTGAGATTCATCTATCTATCCTCCCAAGTTTTGGTATATGTTTTTATTATCATTTATTTCCAAATGTCTTCTAATTTGCCCTGTGTTTCCCCCCTTTGATTTATTGGGTTGATTAGTAACGTATGCCTTAATTTCTAAGCGTTTTCTTATTACTTTACTAGAGGCCTGGTGCACGATTGGGCGGGGAGAGACTCCGGAGATTGGCCAGCCAGGGAGGGACAGGGAGGGCTCCAGGGCCTGTGGGGCCCATCCTGCTCAATCCCTCTCCCCGGACCCCAGCAGCAAGCTAACCTACAAATAGTAGAATCTGCCTCCTGGTGGTCAGTGCATGGCATAGCGAGTGGTTGAGAGACCTTAGCATTCATTAGCATATTAAGCTTTGATTGGTTGAACAGCTGACCATTTACTGGACACTTAGCATATTAGGCTTTTATTATATAGGATAGGATTGTTACTTATTTCTGGTATAAGTGAGATAGTGGCCAGAGAGCATACAATATGATTTTCATCATTTGAAACTTGTAGAGAGACTTGCTTCATGCTATGTGGTCAGTGTTGCTAAATATTGTATGTGTAGTTGAAAAGAATATGCATTATTCAGTTATTAACTTCTCAGTAACTAGAGTTACTATTGAAGTCTTCTGGTTCCTCACTGGTTATTTTGTCTGTTCTATGAATTAATGAAAGTTGGATTAATATACTTTTGTGATTGTGGATATGTTATTGTCTTTTCAAGTATTTCCCCTACCTTATCTCTTTTCATTTCTCCTCAGACTTCAATTGCACATATATTGGACCTTCTCTTTGTATCCTTTACATCGTTTAGCTTCTTGTCTGCATTTTCAATCTTTTTGACTGTATTATATCCTGGTTAGCTTTTTAAAATCTGTTTTACAGGCTAGTAGCTTTTTATTTAGCTGTGCCTTAATACATCAAACCCATCCACTGAGTCCTTAATTGCATTTGCCAGATCTAGAATTTCATTTTGGTTATTTTTCAACATATTATGTCAGTTTATATAATTTCTTGCTAAAAAATTCTGCCTTGACTATTATTTAAGCATTATAAACATAGGGGTTTTTTTAGTAGTCTGTTTTTGATAATTCCCTGATAACATGTTTTTTGGGGTCTGTTTCTATTGTCTGTTTCTTTTGAATTTTGTTTCCTTGTGTGTCCATTTATTTATTTACTTATTTATGCCCAGTTATTATTATTTTTTTAAATATATTATTGATTTCAGAGAAGAAGGGAGAGGGAGGGAGAGATAGAAACATCAACAATGAGAATCATTGATCGCCTGCCTCCTGCATGCCCCCTACTGGGGATTGAGCCGAAACCCGAACATGTGCCCTTGACCATAATTGAACCTGGGACCCTTCAGTCCGCAGGCCGATGCTCTATCCACTGAGCCAAACCGGCTAGGGTGTGCCCAGTTATTTTTGACTGTGCTGGACAGATTTGCCTAAATCATCAAATGCCCTCCATCTTCCAAGTACATCTTTGTTGTTCTTAATCCTCACCCGGGGATATTTTTTTTCTCCATTGATTTTTAAAGAGAGTGGGAGGGAGAGAGGGAGAAACATCGATGTGAGAGACACATTGATTAGTTGCCTCCACCGGAAATCGATCCTGCAACCCAGGTATATGCTCTTGACCAGGAATGGAACCTGCAACCCTTCAGTGCTCAGGCCAATGCTCTAACCACCTAGCCACGCCGGCCACAGAGCCCAATTATTTCGATGAATTCTTTTGTTGATGTATTATCTTGTGAGCTCTTTGATGCTTAACAATTTTAAAAATAATATTTTATTCAGCATTTTAATTAATTTTCAGCAGGTGAGTTGGTTCTTGCTGTATTCTTAGAAACACTAGTCCTGGTGGATTTTTATTTGTTTTAAACATTTTATCCCATATTCTTCACTACTTTCCTCTGCCCACAGTCTAGACTGTTAATTCCTTGAGGGCAGGGTCTGTGTCTTTTTAAAGACATATATTTTTATTGATTTCAGAGAAGAAGGGAGAAGCAGAGAGAGATGGAAGCATCAATGATTGGGTGCCTCCTGCACGTGCCCCCCCCCCCGCCTACTGGGGATTGAGCCTGCAACCTGAGCATGTGCCCTGACTGGGAATCAACCCGTGACCTCCTGGTTCATAGTTTGACGCTCAACCACTGAGCCATACCAGCCGGGCAGGGTTTGTGTCTTAATCACTATTTTATCTTACTTAGTGTCTGGCGTATGATTAGTCTTAGAAAATGTGTACTGGTAGTTTCACATAAGAGATGAGGTGGGTGGATGGGAGGGTGGGTAACCAATTGGGAAATACTATTTGGTGATTCACCTGATTCTCTCCCCACAGTTTTTCCTTTACTTGGAGAAAAACTCCCCAGCATGGACAGCATACCCAGGGTATGGTAGAGCATCTTACCCTGACACCCTTCTTTTCACCCCCATCTTTCTGGAAACAGAAAGAACTTCAGGAACAGGGGGAGATCAGAGTCATCCAGCTGGGCTTCGACCTGGATGCCCATGGGATTATTCTCACCGAGGACTACAGGACCAGAGTGCGTGTGACTCGGGGCACGGCGGGGCAGGCAGCTCTCCCACTCCACACCTCCACCTCTCTCCGGGCACAGGGCTCTGGTTGGTAGTGATAGGAGGGACGGGAAGGAGGGAGAGGAAGGGTGTGAGAGGTGGAAAGAACTGAGCAGAAGGGGATCTGCCTCCCACGTGCCTAGAAACGTCCCCCAGCCTCTCCTCCCTGGTTCCAGGTCCTCAAGGCCTGCGACGGTCGGTCCTACGCTGGGGCCGTGCAAAAGTTTCTGGCTTTGGTGCTTCCAGCCTGCGGGGACCTTAGCTTCCAGCAGGACCAAATGACGCAGACCTTTGGCTTCAGGGACACAGAGATCACGTGAGACTTGGGGGGGCCAATCACATCCAGCATCTGACACCTCCCTGCCTCCCTCCTTCCAGCCTGGCCCTTTTCCTTTTGCTGAACCTGCCCAAAAGGTTGACTTTTTTTTTTTTTTAGTAAAATCTAAATTTGTATCCTTCCCCCAAGAGAGAGGCCCATCTCACTGGAGCCTTGGACTTAAATTCAGGCTGTCTGGGTGGCTAGTGAGATGCATGTAGAGCCCTGGCAGGAACCACATGCCTGATGTGACTCACGCTGAGACAGAACCCGAGTGGCAGGCACTAAGGCCCTCATATTCCAAAGCAGCAACCAGGCACGGTGAGAGGGAAATGTCCGGCTGGGCTGTGCCTGACTCCGGTCCCTGCTGTGCACCATGGTATATGTGAAGGCATTTTATGAGCTTCTTCTCAGGAGTCGTGGGAGGAGCTGTGGTGAGACAGGCCTAGGCAGTGGCAGGGACACAGGAAAAAGACCCTTATTTCTCCCCTGTGGGTGGGACTGAGTGTGGGTCAGGGAGGTATCAAGACTCGTTTTAGGAAACAAGTAGCAGGAAGAGAGAGTGCGGGAGGGCAGCTGGGTAGGTGAATGGGACCAGAGACCTGCTGGGCGGGGCGGGGAGGAGGGTGTCTGTTATCCGGTCCCTTTGCCTGGTTGCCCATGTTTCCAACATTAGCAGCGAGGAGAGAGGATTCTCAGAGCCAAGGCCTCATCTCTCGTGGCTTCCCACCTGCTTAGGCAGCTGGTCAATGCTGGAGTCCTCACTGTCCGAGACGCCGGGAGTTGGTGGCTGGCTGTGCCTGGAGCTGGGAGATTCGTTAAGTATTTTGTTAAAGGTATTCTGTTTGCAGCTTAGCCCTCAGCCCTCCAGAACACCTTTCTGTGGCTCCTCTGGCCACAGGCCTTACTCCCCGCTCCTGTCCACCTCTCCAGGGCGCCAGGCTGTCCTTGGCATGGTCCGGAAGGCCAAGTACCAGGAGCTACTCCTGTCTGAGCTTCTGGGCCGGCGGGCGCCTGCCTCGGTGAGACTTGGCCTTGCCTACCATGTGCACGACCTCATTGGGGCCCAGCTGGTGGACTGGTGAGTCTTGCCCCCACCCCAGCCTCTGCCAGTTAGAGCAACAACCCAAAGCAGAGGTGGGTTTCCTCCCCACTCTTGCTTCCTTCACTAGGGAAGCCCAGCTCCTCTCTCCTCCAACACCTGGGAATGTTCCTGGCCAAGTTCTGAGTTGTCCCCAGACCTTGGGCCCACACGTCTGGATCCAACTGTGTTTTTCTCTTGCAGTGTCTCTACCACTTCTGGAACCCTTCTGCGCCTGCCAGAGACATGAGGGTCTGCTCACTGCGGCAAGCCTGCCCGGAGCCGGGCCTGGGGGCCAGGCGTGCTGCCCAGTGGTGGCTGAGCCAGGGTCACCTTGGGAAAGCTTGGCCAGGAGGATGCACGATGGACCCGAGGGCGTGCAGTGCCAGGCGTCACTGCTGCTGTTGACCTGGGCTCCGGGCCAGGGCGGGGTTGGGCAGTGCTTCGGGGGCCTGTGGATATGGAGCCAGACCCCATGCCAGGGCCATGGCCGCTGCCTTTCAGGCAGCATGGTGCTGCTGTTACTGTCTTGGGGTAGGAAGGCGGGGTGTCCGAGGGGCAGGTGGGGGGCGGGGTTCTCTGCCCTACATGTTGGATTGAAACGGCCAAATAAAGGACTTCTGCTGGTGCTCCTTCCTGGTGTCTTGTTTAACGTGGTGGGTGGCTCCTCACTCGGGGGTAGAGGTAAAGCCACAATTGGGCCTAAACTTGGCCTCATTGTTCAGAGAGAAAAGGGTGTTAAGGTCAGTTTTCCTTGTGGGTGGTGAGGGTGCCTGTCTAAACCACAGGGTTTCTGTCAGGGCCTGTGAAAAGCAAAGGCCTAACGAAGTCCCACTTTTGTGGGATTTTAGTGGGAGGCCAGCAATTTACCATCTTGTTTTGTCAGGGCCTTGGCAAAGGAGCCTTGTTTCTCTGCTCGGTGCTCCGCCCAGGTTGCCAAGCGAGTACACAGACACCACATGCCCATTAGGGGAGGTGCCCAGGCACTGGCATGAGGGGTTAAGGGAGGGTGGGGGGGGGGAAGAGGGAGAACAGGACCTCTGGTCCATGATTTCCTCAGTGACCCAGGTGTCTGGGGAGCCCCCCTGCCCCCAACACTGGGCCTGGGGCCAGTTACATTTCTTGGTTGTCACGTGGTTTCCCAGCTTCAGCTGGCTCAGGGGAGGAGCAAGGTCCAGAGTCTACTCTGCTCCAAGCCCGAAGCCGACCAGAAAGGAGCAGACAGACAGACGGGTCTGATTGCCCCTGGTCTTGCAGCCATGCGGCTCCTCTGGGGGCTGATCTGGGCGTCCAGCTTTGCCTTGTCTCTGCAGGAGCCCAGGTCCTGGCGCGGCGGCTGCAGAGTGGGCGGGCTGGGGGCCGGTGGGGCCACTGCTGACCTGCCTGTTCTCCCCAGGTTGCTACTGTTTTCTCCTTCCGTGGTTCACCTGGGGGCCCCCCTGTCGGTGGGGCTCCAGCTCCAGGATGCTCCTCGGGGACTGGAAGTGAGAGGTTCCATGTTCCTGAGAAACCCATCCCATCACAATGCCCCCTGCTCCCCGAAGGTGGACTTCCTCCTCACCTCGGAGGAGGACTTCGTTCTCCGCAGCCTCCAGGTAGCTGGCTGCACCCATCCTGCTGTGCTTAGCATCCCGCTCCGTCCCCTCCACCTCTGGGGTCGGTCTGCTGGTGGCCTCCTTCCCTGGCTGTCTCAGCCTCTGGCTTTCTCCTTCTGCTCTGTCTCTGACCCGCTCCCTTTCCCTCCCCCTTGCCTGACAGATACTCCCCAACGGTGCCAACAGCTGTGGCCTCAAAAGCCTCCTCGGAGGCCCCAAGATCCAGCTGGTGGCCCAGTCACCATGGCTGAAGAGCTCTCTGTCCAAAGAGGTGGACACTCAGGGCATCAACCTGCTCTTTTCCTCTCGCCGGGGGCACCTTTTCCTGCAAACTGACCAGCCTATTTATAACCCTGGCCAGCGGGGTGAGTCTCAGCCCCAGGGCCTCTCCCTCGACCTCGCTCATCCCCTTATGTGCAATAGCCTGAAAGTGCCACACGGAAGGCTGCCTGGCAAATGTTTGTTCTCCCCTCTCCCTGCCCGCGTCACTGCTGCTCACCTCACCCTCCGCTCCAGTTCGGTACCGGGTCTTCGCTCTGGATCAAAAGATGCGCCCGTCCACAGACAGCCTCACGGTCACTGTGGAGGTGAGTCCCTGACCTCTGACCTTCTGATCAGCTAGGGCTACTGATCTGACCTCCCACCCACGACCACTTTTCCTCCCGTCGCAGAACTCTCGTGGCCTCCGGGTGCGGAAGAGGCAGGTGTATGCTCCCTCATCCATCTTCCAGGATGACTTTGTGATCCCGGACATCTCAGAGTGAGCTCTTGTCCCCAGTTCCCGGTCCCCCTGCTCCCCACTCCAACACAGTGTCGGACCCGAGCTCCCTGCGCCTGTGGGTTACCCCAATCCTTCCCCAGGGAGTATGGCTGGCTCTCCCAGGCCCTCTGGCACACGCGGGCTGAGCCCCTCCCTGTCTGTCCTCAGGCCAGGGACCTGGAAGATCTCGGCCAGATTCTCAGACAGCCCGGACTCCAACTACAGCACCCAGTTCGAGGTGAAGAAGTATGGTGAGAGCCCGGCCGGTGTGGGTCAGTGGATACAGCGTCGGCCTGCAGACCAAAGGGTCCCAGGTTCGATTCTGGTCAAGGGCAGGTACCTCAGTTGCAGGCTCCTCCCCTGCCGGGGCCCTGGTCAGGGCGGTGCAGGAGGCAACCAATCGATGTGTTTTTCTCACATTGATGTTTCTCGCTGTCTTTCCCTTAGCTACTCTCTCTAAAAATCAATGGAAAAATGTCCTCGGGTGAGGATTAACAACACAAAACAAAACAAAAAGAAATACAGTGAGAGTTGGAGACACTGGAGGCACAAGGGCCGGGCAGCTCCTTTCCTAGAGGGAGAAGTGCAGGAGAGGTGGTGGGAGCAGGCAGGGGTGGGGCGACCTGGGTGCCACCACCCTGTGGGGAGGGAGTCTTCAAAGGCCCTTCCCCTGGAGTCTGACCAGCCTACCCCTTTGCTTGGGTCAGTCCTTCCCAACTTTGAGGTGAAGATAATCCCTGGGGAGCCCTACATCCTGACAGCACCTGGCGTTCTTGGTGACATCCAGTTAGACATCCAGGCCAGGTAACTGCTCCAGGGCTACCCCGTCAGTGTAAACATCACTTCCCTCCGTCCAGACCCCTCCGCCCAGGCCACGCCCTCATCCCCTTCCCTGTTGCTCTGTGGCCATAGGTACATCTACGGGAAGCCAGTGCAGGGGGTGGTGTACATGCGCTTTGGGCTCCTGGATGAGCGTGGTGACAAGACTTTCCTTCGGGGACTGGAGAGTCAGACCAAGGTAGGAAGGAGGGTGAAGTGGCGGAGGTGACCGTGAGGGGGGAGGGGTGGGTGGGAGACAGGTGTCACCTGGCCGTTTTCTTCTCTGCCCAGCTGGCGGAGGGCCAGTGCCACATCTCCCTCGCGAAGTCTGAGGTCCAGGGCGCCCTGGAGAAGCTTGGCATTCAGCCGGCTGACCTCCCAGGGCTGCGCCTCTACGTGGCGGCGGCCGTCATTGAGTCTCCAGGTCAGTGCTTTGCCGGGTTGTGACTCCAGACCTAGCCTCTGACCTCTGAGCTGACCCTCTGTCCTCCAGCACCGGCACCGCCCCTTTCTTACCCTCACGTGGGACCCAAAGCCAGGAAAGAGCGAAGCCTCTCTCCAACTGGGCTGCTGGGAAGCCCCTGTTTATTGTTTTCGCTCATCCGTCCATCCGTCTGTCCTCCCACCCATCCCCCTCGCAGGCATGTTATGCAGCATCTGTGTGCTGGCCTTTGGTCGCTCAGCAAACTAATGAGGGAGAGACGGCCTGTGCCCCAGGAGCTCGCCGCCTGGTGGGCAGGAAACACTTGAGCCGCCCCTCTTGCTCTCCTGCCCCACTTCTGGGTCTGCCTCCTCCCCTTGTCTGCCATATCTTGCAGGGGGAGAGCTGGAGGAGGCCGAGCTCACATCCTGGCGTTTTGTGTCATCTCCCTTCTCCTTGGATCTTAGCCACACCAAGCGACACCTCGTGCCTGGCGCCCCCTTTCTGCTGCAGGTTTCCTCTGCAGGGGAGGGGTGTGGCGCGAGGGCCTGGAGGGTCCCCACAGGAGGGCCCATGGTCTCTCTTCTCTCTCTGACTTGCCCTCCACCCACCTAGGCACTGGTCCGAGACATGTCAGGCTCCCCCGCCTCTGACATTCCTGTCCAAGTTGCTGCCACGTTCTCTCCGGGATCTGCTTCTGAAATACGTGATCAGCGAAACACAGATGAGCGTGGCCAAGTCCTTGTCTCCATCAACGTCCCTCCAACCACCTTGGAAGTGCAGCTCTCGGTAGGACTCCGACCACCCAGGCGGGCACGAGGAGGGCTGGAAGGGCAGGAAGGGCAGGGGGAGGAGCTGGGTGCCTGGGTCCTGGCCACTGACCCTGCTGCTCCTGCCCCACCCCTTTCTCCAGGTATCTGCAGGCTCCCCCCATCCAGCCACAGCCAAGCTTACCGTGAGAGCCCCACCCTCCAGAAGCTCCGGGTTCCTGTCCCTTGAACGGCTGGATCCTCAACCCCCTCGAGTTGGGGACACTTTCCGCCTGAACCTGCGAGCCGTGGGCATCCGTGGGGCCAGCTTCTCCCACTACTACTACATGGTGTGCAGGAGGGCGGGTGCAGGGAGGGCTAGGCGGGAGGGAGCCCTGGGGGGGCGGTGGTTTCAGGCTGGGCACGTGCAGTGAAGAGGGAACCACTCTCGCCCCAGGTCCTGTCCCGGGGACAGATCGTGTCTGTGGGCCGAGAGCCCAGGGGGGCCCTGACCTCGGTCTCCGTGTTTGTGGACCACCGCCTGGCACCCTCCTTCTACTTTGTGGCCTTCTACTATCACGGGGGCCTCCCAGTGGCCAACTCCCTGCGGGTGGACGTCCAGGCTGGGGCCTGTGAGGGCAAGGTAACGCATGGGGTGGGGGAGGGGCAGGAAAAGATGAGAAGAAGCTCTCCCATCTGACCCCTCTCTCCTGCCCGCCCGCCGTGCAGCTGGAGCTGAGTGTGGACAGTCGCAAGGACTATCACCCCGGGGAGGTGCTGAAGCTCCAGCTGCACACGGACTCTGCGGCCCTGGTGGCCCTGGGGGCTGTGGACATGGCTCTGTACGCCGCGGGCGGCAGGGTCCACAAGCCCCTGGACATGGGCAAGGTTTGTGAAGACCTTCTCCCAGCCCTCCCTCGTCCTCTCGGACTCATCCCAGCTGCCCGCCCACTCCGCCCAGTCTCCCTCAAGCTGTGGGGCTTGGGCCTTATTTCCCCACTGTCTGTGTCTCACATCTGTCCATCCCGCCCTCACCCACAGCCAGTCCTGCCCCTCAGCCATCTTGTCTCTGCAACAGCCCTGCCTTTTCTTGCCAGGTCTTCGAAGTCATGAACAGCTACGACCTTGGGTGTGGTCCTGGGGGTGGGGACAGCGCCCTGCAGGTGTTTGAGGCAGCTGGTCTGGCCTTTTCTGATGGACACCGATTGACTTCGACCAGAAATAGTGAGACCAGAGGAGGAAGTGGGATGGGTGGTGGGAGGCAAAGTGGGGAGGAGGGCCCTGAGGGGTAAGATGGGAGGAGAGGTAAGATGGGAGGAGGGGTAAGATGGGAGAAGGGGAGCAGGCAAGGGAGGCCACCTACCAGGGCTTGGCTGCAGCCCTGCTCTCTCCCAGGCCTGAGCTGTCCCAAGGAGAAAACCCGGAAAAAGAGAAACGTGAACTTCCAGAAAGCAATTAGTGAGAAGTGTGAGTTGTGGGTGCCAATGAAGCTGCTTGCGCCCTGGGGTCAGGAGGAGGGGTCTGTCTCTTGGCTCCTCCGCTCCCAAGGGGTCAGGCTGTGGGATTCCCGGCCAGAGGGCCAAGTTCTGGGTTGACTGTGGGTGGGCAGGAGGCTCTGCGCGGCCTACTGAGCTCCTCGTTCCCAGTGGGCCCTCCCTACTTGGAGGTCTGAGTGGGGCGAAGGTGCGTCCCGTGCTCACCCTCGGCCCTGCAGTGGGCCAGTACACTTCCCCAGTGGCCAGGCGCTGCTGCCAGGATGGGCTGACGCGGCTGCCAATGACCCGCTCTTGCGAGCAGCGGGCGGCCCGGGTGCCACAGCTGGCCTGCAGAGAGCCCTTCCTGTCCTGCTGCCACTTTGCCGAGGGCCTGCGCAAGAAGACCCGGGCCAGGGGCCAGGTGGGCCTCGCCCGAGGTGAGCCAGGGGGCGGGGCCCGAGGTGAGCCAGGGGGCGGGGCTCGGCACGGGCAGGGAGCCTGGGCGGAGCCCTCCTCACCGAGTTGTGTGGCCCCCAGCCCTGGAGGTCCTGCAGGAGGAGGACCTGATGGAGGAAGACGACATTCTTGTGCGCAGCTTTTTCCCGGAGAACTGGCTCTGGAGGGTGGAGTCCGTGGACCGCTTCCTCCAGTGAGGGCGCCTGGGGGGCCGGCCTTGCGTCTGGGCAGGGTGGAGCCAGCCCAGCCTGTGACGGGCTGCTCACCTTTGCCACCACAGGTTGTCACCACTGCCGCTCCCTGACTCTCTGACCACCTGGGAGATCCACGGCGTTAGCCTGTCCAAAACAACAGGTGTGGCTGCCCGCCGGCTCCACCCTCCCCGCTGCCACCCCTCCACCCAGCTCCCTCTTCCTTTACTGCAAGGAAGGGGGTGCAGACAGCGGAACAGAGATGGTCACCCTGCCCCCTGCAGTGGCTGAGATGCTCCCAGGCCTCTGATGTCTCCTCCTTCCCCAACCTCGATCCACAGGCCTGTGTGTGGCCACCCCAGTCCAGCTCCGAGTGTTCCGCGAGTTTCACCTGCACCTCCGCCTGCCCATCTCCGTTCGCCGCTTTGAGCAGCTTGAGCTGCGACCTGTTCTGTACAACTATCTGGACACAGATCTGCCCGTGAGGCCTGCGGGGGCCTGGGTGCACAGCGGGGTGGGAGCTGTACCTGGACACAGATCTGCCCGTGAGGCCTGCGGGGGCCTGGGTGCACAGCGGGGTGGGAGCTGTACCTGGACACAGATCTGCCCGTGAGGCCTGCGGGGGCCTGGGTGCACAGCGGGGTGGGAGCTGGGGTGGGGGAGAGATGAAGAGCCTAATGTCCTGACTCTGCCCCTCCCGTCTTCCTCCCCAGGTGAGTGTCCACGTGGCCCCGGTGGACGGGCTGTGCCTGGCTGGGGGCGGAGGGCTGGCCCAGCAGGTGCTGGTGCCTGCACACTCTGCCCGGCCCGTTGGCTTCTCTGTGGTGCCCACGGCGGCCGCCGCTGTGTCCCTGAAGGTGGTGGCTCGAGGGTCCTTGGAGTTCCCTGTAGGGGACGCAGTGTCTAAGATTCTAAAAATCGAGGTGAATGGAGCACCCCTGAAGCCAGATCCCCAGGCTCCCAGATTTACCCCCTGACCCCCAGCACCCTCTCTGCTGGCCAGGCCAGAGGCCCACCACCCAAACCCAACTCCTTGGTCAGTTTGCCTTCTACAAGTCTGATCCCACTCTGCCTCCGAAGTTCTAATCCAAGTCCGGGGAGTCTGCACTGGTGGGGGTGGGGTGGGGGGGGCAGCTTCAGCCAGGCGGTGGGTGACCTCTCAGAGCTGTTTCCCCCGAGACAGAAGGAAGGTGCTGTCCACATGGAGGAGCTGATCTATGAGCTCAACCCCCTGGGTGAGTGGCCCTGGCCTCTGCAGTGTCCTACAAGGGTTGTAGGTGGAGGAGATGGACACCAGCAGACTGACAACTTCCTCATCTCCCCAGACCACCGAGGCCGGACCTTGGAAATTCCTGGCAGCTCTGATCCCAATATTATCCCCGATGGAGACCACAGCAGCTTTGTCAGGGTCACAGGTGGGCGTGTCCTCCAGTCCCTTCCCAGCGACCACCCTCAGATGCATGTGAAACCTTTTTGGTGCCTTGACCCTGGGTCCCAGAGCTGCTCTCTGTCCTTAACCCCCTCTTTCCCCTGCAGCCTCAAGTCCACTGGACACCCTGGGCTCCGGGGGGGCCTTGTCAGCAGGAGGCCTGACCTCCCTCCTGAGGCTGCCGTGGGGCTGCGGGGAGCAAACCATGATCCTCTTGGCTCCGACCCTGGCTGCTTCCCGCTACCTGGACAAGACGGAGCAGTGGAGCAGGCTGCCCCCAGAGACCAAGGACCATGCGGTGGACCTGATCCAGAAAGGTTTTGGCGCAGGGCGAGCGGGAGTGGGCAGGCCATTATGGGCAATGGGCACCCCAAGCGGCTGGTGGGGGGAAGGGGGTACCCAATAGGAATGGGGAGCATGGCCTCGGGCACAAATATAGCAGCTGCCGCTCCTCTTCAAGGGTACATGCGGATCCAGCAGTTCCGGAAAGCGGACGGCTCCTATGGGGCATGGCTAAGTCGGGATAGCAGCACCTGGTGAGCCTGGGAGAGTGCTTCTGGGTCTGAGAGCTAGCGGGGCGGCTGGGGGCAGACCAGGTACAGCGGGAGGGTGACTAACCAGGTGTCGGGGGAGTGGCCTGTGTTTCCTCTAGGGACTGGCCCCATCCCCAGCTGTCACTCCCTCCTCTAGGCTTACAGCCTTTGTGTTGAAGGTACTGAGTTTGGCCCAGGAACAGGTGGGCGACTCACCTGAAAAGCTGCAGGAGACGGCCAAGTGGCTGCTGTCCCAGCAGCAGGCCGACGGTTCATTCCGGGACCCCTGTCCTGTTATCCACAGGGACATGCAGGTGCGGCTGGGGGCGGGGCCCAGGGCTGCCGGTGGGCGTTCTCCTGGCTCCTCCCCTCCTGGTTGACGGCTTCTCTCCCTGCACTGACCAGGGGGGCTTGGTAGGAAATGATGAGACGGTGGCCCTGACGGCCTTTGTGGTCATTGCTCTTCATCACTGGCTGGCCGTCTTCCAGGACAGGAGTGCAGAGCAGCTGAAGCAGAGAGTGGTAAGGCGCCGCGCCTGCCCTGCACCGGCCGGCTCTCCCTGCTGCTCCTCAGGGCCCGGGTGTCCGCCCACAGACCTTCCTCCATGTTCTTCTAGGAAACATCCATCTCAAATGCAAACTCATTTTTGGGGGCGAAAGCGAGTGCTGGGCTCCTGGGTGCCCACGCAGCCGCCATCACGGCCTACGCACTGACACTGAGCAAGGCCCCCGAGGACTTGCAGGACGTGGCCCACAACAACCTCATGGCCATGGCCCAGGAGACAGGCGGTGAGTCCAGGGGGCCTTGGACCTCTGAGTTTGCCCCAGCTGAGAAGGGATGAAAGCACCTGCAGGGGCGCGGGGCAGGCAGGAGAGCTGGCGGGAGCAGGGCCAGGCGGCAGGCCTACCGCTCACGGCTGGTGCCCTCCCTCCCAGATAAGCTGTACTGGGGCTCGGTCATCAGTTCTCAGAGCAACGTGGTGTCGCCCACGCCGGCTCCTCGCAGCCCAGCAGACCCTGTGCCCCAGGCCCCGGCCCTGTGGATTGAAACCACAGCCTACGGCCTGCTGCACCTGCTGCTCCGGGAGGGCCGGGCAGAGATGGCGGACCAGGTTGCAGCCTGGCTCACCCACCAGGGCAGCTTCCAAGGGGGATTCCGCAGCACCCAGGTAGGGGCTGCCTTGGGGCTCCGGGGTGGGTGGCCCTGGAACCAAGCGCTTGAGTCCCGGTCCAACCTCCCCAGGACACGGTGATCGCCCTGGACGCGCTGTCCGCATACTGGATCGCTTCCCACACCCCCGAGGACAGGGTGCTCAATGTGACCCTCAGCTCCCAGGGCCGCAATGGGTTCAAGTCCCACGTGCTGCAGCTGAACCACCACCAAGCTCAGGGGCTGGAGGAGGAGCTGCAGGTAAACCACACCCTCACCTGGGCTGCAAGACACCTGGGCCTAGTGTGTGGGGCCAGGGCTTCTTGGCCCCTGCCCATCCCTCACTCCCCTGGTGCCCTGTGGGAAGACTTCTGGCTGAGTGGCTGGAGAGCCACCTAACCTCAGCTGCAGGTTCCTCCCGGCAGTAATGTGCACGGGCCTCCCGGTGCTAAAGCATGCAGGGCCTCCGGCAGTAATGTGGGGGGCCCTCTGGCAGTAATGCGAGGGGAGGGGCAGGGAAGGGGAGCCTCCCAGTAATGCTTGCGGTGGGCCTGCTGGCAGCGGGAGAGGCTGAGTGGAGTAGTGTGCATGAAGGTGTCAGCTCAGGACGTGAGGGGAGAGGAGGAGGAGCAGGGCTGTTTTTAGGGAGGAGGGAAATTGGAACAAATAGCGTGCCCTTCTGTGCCCTTCTGAAATCACGTTCCCTTTTCTGTCCCCGGAAGTTTTCCTTGGGCAGCAAGATTAACGTGAAGGTGGGAGGAAACAGCAAAGGAACCTTGAAGGTGAGAGCCCGCAGCATTGCCAGGCCAGCAGGGGGAGCTGGGGTCTGGAGGGGGAGCAGGAAGACACACGCAGGGCTGTGTGTGCTCCCCTGGGTACACTACGCTCACTCTGGTCTGCACCTCCCTGGGCCCCTGCAACCCTTCCCGCATCGAGCCACAGGTCCTGCTTCCTCCGTCTCCCCCTTGTCTGTGTGACACAACCCCTTTGCCAGCTGTCCAGCTGCCACTGCCCCCTGAGTCCCTCTGTCCCCTAATGCTCAGGCCCTTGTCACTTGGTCACTGACTTGGGGCTAAGACAGCCCTGGAGCTCCTCCCATGCCCAAGCCCCACACTTTGAGCCATCAGACAAGCCTTCGGACTTTTCCCTGCCACACATGGTTGGTCCCTGTACCTCCCTGGCCAGGCAGAGGTACCCGCCACACAGGTCTCTTGGCCTTGAATGTCCTCCCCCTGTTTCTCTTCCCATGAGGCAAACTCCTCCTCCTTACGCCTCGGCCCAAAGCCTTTCCCCAGCTTCCCTGCAGCCTCTGCAGGTGCAGAGCGCTGGTCCCGAGGGTGTGTCCTGCCTCCCGCCTCACCGTCCACCAACCCGGCCCGGCCATTCATGTTCTCCACTGGTCGGGGGGAGATGGGAAGGAGCCCAGGCCTCAAAGCCCTCTGCCAGGGCGGTGCCCTGAGCTGTGCTCTGGAGAGGCCTGGGGCCCAGGTGCCATGTTCCCTCCACGCCCCTTGCTGAGCCAGGTCCTTCGTACCTACAACGTCCTGGACATGCAGAACACCACCTGCCAGGATCTTCAGATTGAGGTGACGGTCCTGGGCCACGTGGAGTACACAAGTGAGTGCTGGGGACAGGGCCACGGGGCCTCCAGGGGCTGGTGCAGGGGCGGAGTCTCAGTGTTCCCCTGCCTCGCCCCCACCCCCTGCCCCGCAGTGGAAGCTGAGGAGGACTATGAGGACTATGAGAACTATGGGAACCAGGACTCCGAGAGTCTGGGCTTCGCGGGAGATGACCCAGGGGCCCTTTCCCGGCCCGTGACGCCCCTGCAGCTGTTTGAGGGGCGGAGGAGCCGCCGCAGAAGGGAGGCACCCAAAGTGGCCGAGGAGCAGGAGGCCCGAGTGCAGTACACCGTGTGCATCTGGTGAGCCTGCGGACGGTGGGCTGGGCGGTTCTGCCCGCTGGGCAGGGCACCCAGACCACAGGCCCCTCTCTGCAGGCGGAACGGCAAGGTGGGGCTGTCGGGCATGGCCATCGCAGACATCACCCTCCTGAGTGGATTCCACGCCCTGCGGGCTGACCTGGAGAAGGTGGGTCGTGCCCTCAGGAGCCCGGCTCTGTCCCTGCAGCCCCTGCAGGTGATCCTCTGTGGCCATCTCCCTGTGACCCTCTCCTTCTTTGCAGCTGACTTCCCTCTCTGACCGTTACGTGAGTCATTTTGAGACCGAGGGGCCCCACGTCCTGCTGTACTTTGACTCGGTGAGCAGGGGGCGACAGGTGTGGGGCACTGCTTACCGAGTACGTCTCTGCGGCTGGAGGTGGGGGAGCACGCACTGCGGGCGGCCAGTGCTCCCAGGGAGGCAGGACAAGAGAGAGGCCATGCCAGCCGGGGCAGGGGCAGGGGCAGGGGCAGGGGTCGAGCCCCTAATGTGGTTTGGGGCCATCAGCAGGGGGAGTGGAAAGTGAGTCTGTCACAAAGCCGAATGTATTCAACCTGAGGTGGTCCTTTTTATTAACTGTCCTAGAAAAGTGTACTTTCTTTTAGGAAGTGATGTTAGTCATAGATGAGTTGTCTCTGTGGCCTCATTGGCTAAAACAAAGTTTTCAACCCTCTGATGGCCCTCAACATTTTTTTGGATGTTTACTGAGGGAGCTGTGGGAGGGGGAGGGGGCAGGTGCTGGCTTCGCTGCTCACTCGCGTGGGCCTGCGGGTCCCAGGGGTGGGTATAGTGGCCGCAGCTGCCCTAGTGGCAGAGGAAGGAGGCCCTGGTTGTATCAGTGGTGAAGGGAGGCTGCCAGGAGGGGGTGGTTTGGGGGCAGGCAGAGTGGCTTTGGAGAATTTCTACATCCTGCCAAAGTCCTGATGGAGGAGCAAGGCTGACCGTTTTGTTGGGCAGTCAGCCGGGAAGGGGTTGGTGAAAGCGGGCGTGGGGGAGGCTGTCGTAGGGGAGTGCGAGGCAGGCAGGCGAGGGGAGGTCAGAAACAACCAGTCAGCAGCAGAGACGGCTGGAAGCTAACCCTGAGCTTAAGGGGAGCTTCCCGTGGTGTGTCCGCAAGGCGACACCGCACAGGCTCTTGGGGGATGGGCAGGGCAGGGAGATCACCATCTGGGCAGTGAGGTCAGCAGGGACCTTGGGAGCAGATTTGAGTATCTGGTGGCCGGAAGGTAACAGAATGTGAAGGACACTGAAGATGAGACAGATAAGACAGCAGACATCAGAGAAGTGGCACACAGGCCTATGGGGCCCAGAGAGTGGGTCCTTGACCTCTCCCCCATCCCCCCGCAGGTCCCCACCTCCCGGGAGTGCGTGGGCTTTGGAGCTGTGCAGGAGGTGGCCGTGGGGCTGGTGCAGCCGGCCAGCGCCACCCTGTATGACTACTACAACCCTGGCGAGTACCCGGGGCACCAGGAGATTGGGGCACCAAGACTGGGGCCAAGGGGGGCAGGGAGGTCCTGGGGCTCCAGAGGACTGGCTGGCAGGAGGGCAGGTGCCCTAACACCCCTCTCTGCTCTCCTCCAGAGCACAAGTGCGCTGTGTTTTACGGGGCACCAACTAAGAGCAAACTCGTGTCCACGCTGTGCTCTGCGGACGTCTGCCAGTGTGCAGAGGGTGAGGCCCGGGCCGGGGGTGGGGAAGGGGCCCGGGATGGGGAAGGGGCCGGGGGCCGACCTTGCCTCACCTGGGCTCTGGCTTCAGGGAAGTGCCCTCGACAGCGGCGTGCCCTGGAGCGGGGGCTGGTGGAGGAGGATGGCTATAGGATGAAGTTTGCCTGCTACTACCCCCGCGTGGACTACGGTCAGTTCCCCACCCTCGGGGCCTGGGGGGGCACCCGCAGGTGGCCCGGAGCTCACCTTCCTCCCGTCCCCGAACTCCCTCACAGGCTTCCAGGTTAAAGTTCTCCGAGAAGATGCCAGAGCTGCCTTCCGCCTCTTCGAGACGAGTGTCATCCAAGTGCTTCACTTCTGTATGAGGGGCGGCAGCTGGGTGGAGGGAGCCTGGCGCCTGGAACAGTAAACATTCAGAGGCCGCTGAGCTTACCCCCCTCAGCCTCTTAGGAGCTCCGGCTTGTCACGGGAAGGCAGCGCCTGCGGGGAGTGGCGGGTTCAGTGCCCCATCCCCTCTGACAGCTCTTGTCCTGTCCCCCTCAGCCAAGGATGCCCAGGCCGCTGCTGGTCAGACCCGGAACTTTCTGGTTCGAGCCTCTTGCCGCCTACACTTGGAACCCGGGAAAGAATATCTGATCATGGGTCTGGACGGGACCACCCATGACCTCAAGGGACAGTGAGTTCACTGGGCCCTGGGTCTCTTGCTGCCCTCATCCCTTCTGAGGGCGAGGATCCCCAGCACCAGGCCCTGCCCCTCAGGCGCCAGGTGCCACGGGCTCAATCCCGTCTGCCCGTCCTGACCCTGGCTGATGGCCCTTTGGCCCCACAGACCCCAGTACCTGCTGGACTCGAACAGCTGGATCGAGGAAATGCCCTCTGAGCGCTTGTGCCGGAGCACCCGCCAGCGCGCCGCCTGCGCCCAGCTCCGCGGCTTCCTGCAGGAGTACGGCACGCAGGGCTGCCAGGTGTAGGGCTGCCCTCCCTGGGAGGAGCCCCAGGGCTGGGCCCGAGGCTCAATAAAGACTTTACACAGCCAAGCGTCAGTGTGTGTCTCAGCCCGTGCCTCTGGGTCCTGGCCAGGTCAGGGTTTGCATAATCTCCGGCTCTCGGAGCCTGGACGACCCTGGGGTGCCTGACCCTCCCAACTGACTCACTAGGAGCTCAGTCCCTCATCGGACCTCCGAGCAGACTTGTGACCTGCAGCCTTCGCCCCAAGGCCCCGGCCTCCATACCAAGGTCTGCCTTCACCGTGCCTGCAGGCCCTCTGCTGCCGTGTGTCGCCAGTCTTCCCTTCTGTCCTGGCACAGTTGGCAGGTTGGGCTGTTGTTTTCACTGAGACCTGGTCTGTGGAAAGCCTTGTGGTCGTGGCATTGGGAGCATCTCAGGGTTGCACAGTCCCCAGGCCTGGGTCTCTTCCAGGGACTGACCTCAGCCAAGCCAAAAGGCTGCCTTTGGTGTTTGCTAATACTCCAAGAGACTCTTCTACTGGGGTCAACCCTCACCACCTGCCCGCCTCGCTCCCCTGCATTTGGGGATGCCCTTGGGTCTGAAGGGCTGACCTAGAAATCCATCGAGAGATTTGCTGACATCCAGCAGCCTGCCCAATGGGTAGGCCTCTCTCCAGGCCCTGCATGCCAGTCCCTGTCCTCTGAGGAGTGCTGCTGGGGCATGTGATCCTGTGGGGACTGGGTGGGGCATCTGACCTCACCTGGGAGAGGGGTGGGAGGGCTGCTGGAGGAGGTGACATCTAAGAGGCTCTGAAGGCTGAGGACTCGGGAAGAGAGCGAGGCTCGATGAGGGGTTGAAGCAGGAGAGGGTATGAAGGACCAGGCAGGACAGCAGGCAGGGCCCGGCATGTGACGCATCAGGCCGGAGTTTGGATTTGGTGGGTGGTGGAAGAGATGAGGCTGGAGTTGACTTATGAAGGCTGTTTACAAGCATGCCCGCTCTCTGGGTCACACACCCCCTCCCCCATTCTGTGTGACTTAAAGTCCTGGCCTTCCTAGCACTCCAGAGGCTGCCTAGGCTGTGGTGTGTGCCCCAGGCTTGCCCATCAGGCCTCGCTTCCCACAGCCATCACCATGCTGACGGCATAAGCCAGTGGTCGGCAAACTCATTAGTCAACAGAGCCAAATATCAACAGTACAACGATTGAAATTTCTTTTGAGAGCCGAAAACTGACTTCTGTGCATGGGCCACGAAGTTTTAATCACACTGTACGTGCCCGCCCGCACGTGGTATTTTGTGGAAGAGCCACACTCAAGGGGCCAAAGAGCCGCATGTGGCTCGCGAGCCGCAGTTTGCCGACCACTGGCATAAGCCCATGGGTGAGAGCCGGGAGTTCAGCTGCAGCTGTGGTCCCGTTTGCTGCCCATCCCAGCAGCCCTGGCCCATGTCTCCCACCAGCTCTGCCACCGGGACCCGCAGTTAATTCTCCAGGGCAGTGGGTGGGACAGCTGGGACCTCAACCCAGGCTCTCCAGCCACACAGCCTGTGCTTGGCACAGCTCTGAGGGGAGGACCCTCCACCCTGGGTGCGGGGGTCAGTTTGGAGCCAGGGCTGAGGAGTTAGGGGATGGCATGGCCCTCGGGTCACCTCTAACTTTTAACCCCAGGAGGCCTAACCTCTCCCTGAGCCATGCCTTCCTCTTTGGCAGGGCCTCTCTGAGCCCCCCAACCGACACCTCATCCCTAAAATTGGTCCCTGATAGTCCTACTTGGTCCAGTGGGACCCTCTTATGGCCCCTGCTCCCAGGATGGGGCTGGCCCCTGACCCGAGCTGTGGCTATTGAGCTCCTTCCTGGGGACTTTGGGAGCATGGGGGGCGCGTTGAGTTGTGCTGGGAAGCCCAGTGCCCTTGGCTGGACCTTAACCTGTGGACTCTGACCCCAAAGGCAGTCCTGTTCGGCCGGCCTTGGAGCAGGTGCCATGGGCCGCAGAGCAGGAGGAGGAAGAGGGGGGCTGTCCCCAGGGCCTCGCTCTCCCTGCCCCTGGCTCCTGCCCTCAGGGCCTGAGATACCCCTGGTATTTATAAAGCAGTTCCTATTTTTGGCTTAAGTTCCTCAAGTTGGTCTCTTTCTTGCAACCAAAAAGCATCAGGCACATGGTAAGAGCTCCAAATTGGGGACCATTCATCTTCCACTTTTGAGAGTGAAATGGGGCAATGATAATAATCACATGGGACTGCAGGTCTCCCGCCTGTGCACTGGGAGAACAGCACACAGACTGCTCAGCTCATCTTGTTTTCAGAGGGTCCTGGGCACGTGAGGCCGGGACGCCATTTCCCCGAGAGAGGGAGAGGGCGGGACCAGAGCAGGCTGGTGTGGGCCGGAGGCTGATGCTGCCTGTGCAATGTCAGGGTCGCGCTCTCCTTCCGTTCTTCTTGATGGATCACAGGAGAAAGGCCGGTTCTTTGAAACATGGACTCCTCAAGGCCAACGGGCCTGCTGCCCTCCCAAGAATGTGCCGTCCTGTGGGCGGGCCAGTGGCCGGGGCAAGGCAAGGAGTCAAGGGCCCCAGAGCAGCCCCGGCAGCAAGATGTATGGGGGGCCCCAGAGCTATAAGTGCCGGCGGGGCTTGGCCGGGCCTCCAGCCATGCTGATCCTCGGGCTGCTGCTGCTGACTGCGCTGGCCGGCGCCCGCCTGCTCTGGGTCCAGTGGCAGCGCAGGAGCCTCCACCTCCCACCTCTTGCCCCTGGCTTCCTGCACCTGCTGCAGCCCAACCTCCCCACCCACCTGCTGGGCCTGGCTCAGACCCTCGGGCCTGTGTACAGGCTCCGCCTCGGGCTGCAAGGTGAGCGCCCCCCTCCCCCTTCTGGCCTGCCTACCCACTGCAGAGGGGCAGGGGACTCCCTGCTGACATCGCATTGCGCTCCCCAGATGTGGTGGTGCTGAACTCTAAGAAGACCATTGAGGAGGCCATGGTCAAGAAGTGGGTGGACTTTGCCGGCAGACCCCAGATACCATCCTGTAAGGGGTGGGCAGAAGTGGGCTGGGGCTGGCGGGGAAGGCAGGCCGTGCTTCCTGGCCCCCCTGACCCCACCCCGACTCGCAGACGAACTGGTGTCCCGGCACAACCAGGACCTCTCCTTGGGGGACTACTCCCCGCTCTGGAAGGCACACAAGAAGCTCACGCGCTCCGCCCTGCTGCTGAGCATGCGTGGCTCTGTGGAGCCCCTGGTGGAGCAGCTGACTCAGGGGTTCTGTGAGGTAGGCCACCCCCTCCCCTCCACCGCCCCGCCCCGCCCCCACTGCCCCGCTTCCCCCCCCCCCGCCCCCCCCCCCCCGCAGCCACCCTGCAGCCCGCGCTTCCTCCACAGCACCTGTGGGCCCAGGCCGGCACCCCGGTGGCCATCCAGGAGGAGTTCTCTCTCCTCACCTGCAGCATCATCTGTCACCTCACCTTTGGAGACCAGGTAAAAGCCCTCATGCTCACCCGTGCTCTGCCCCAGCCTCCCACCCTCCGTGCCCTCACCTGGCTGCACGGACTCCCCTCCCCCCCGCAGGAGGACGCCGTGGTGCATGCCTTTCACGACTGTGTCCAGGACTTGATGAAGACCTGGGACCACTGGTCCATCCACATTTTGGACATCGTTCCCTTTCTCAGGGTGAGGCGGGGGGGCGGGCGCCCGGCCCAGGTGGGTGGGCCAGGCACCCTTCCCATAGCCACTCTCTCTTGCTCCCTGCCCAGTTCTTCCCCAGCCCTGGGCTCCGGAGGCTGAAGCAGGCTGTGGAGAACAGGGACCACATTGTGGAGGGGCAGCTGAGGCGGCACAAGGTGGGCACCGTGCGCAGGCCGACCCTGAGCCCCACAGCCCTGGGGCTGTCCAGAGCGAGGCAGCTCTCGGCAGCCAGGCACTCAGGGGCCTCCCTCCCCAGGAGAGCATGGTGGCAGGCCGCTGGCGGGACGCCATGGACTACATGCTGCAGGGGGTGGGGAAGCCGCCGGCCCAGCAGGGCTCCGGGCAGCTCCTCGAGGGGCACGTGCACATGTCCGTGGTGGACCTTTTCATCGGCGGCACCGAGACCACCTCGACCACCCTCTCCTGGGCTGTGGCATTTTTGCTTCACCATCCTGAGGTGCGCCCCTCCACCTGGTGCAGGTTGTGCTGGCCGGGCTGGGCTGCCTCCTAATTGGCACAAAGGCGCCTGCGGGTGCTCCAGGGCAGGCTGGCCCGCACTAGGCTTGCCCCATTTTCCAGGTCCAGAAGCGACTGCAGGAGGAGTTGGACCGTGAGCTGGGCCCCGGGGCCTGGCGCTCCCCAGTCCCCTATAAGGACCGCGCGCGGCTGCCCCTGCTCAATGCCACCATCGCAGAGGTGCTGCGCCTGCGGCCCGTAGTGCCCCTGGCCCTGCCACACCGCACCACGCGGCCCAGCAGGTGACTCCCGAGAGGTGGGGTGAGTAGATGGCAGGCGGGCCCTGGCGGGCCTCTGACTCCACCCTGCCCTCAGCATCTCTGGTTACGACATCCCCGAGGGCACGGTTGTCATCCCCAACCTCCAAGGTGCCCACCTGGACGAGACGGTCTGGGAGCGGCCACACGAGTTCTGGCCTGGTGCGTGTGGTGCGGGGCCGGGTGCCCGTGGGTGGGAGTGTGCGGGCCGGTGCCCGCTGCTGACCGGGTCTGTCCTCCCTCTCCCCCCACCTCTCTGCCCCGCAGACCGCTTCCTGGCTCCGGGCGGGAGCCCCAGCGCGCTGGCCTTTGGCTGTGGGGCACGGGTGTGCCTGGGTGAGCCGCTGGCGCGCCTGGAGCTGTTCGTGGTGCTGAGGCGCCTGCTGCAGGCCTTCACGCTGCTGCCGCCCGCGGGTGCCCTGCCCTCCCTGCAGCCCCAGCCCCATGGCGGCGTCAATCTCACGGTACAGCCTTTCCAGGTGTGGCTGCAGCCCCGGGGAGCAGATGCCCAGGGCCCGAGCCCAGGCCAGTGACAGGCAGGATGCGTGCCAAGCTCGTGCCTCAGTTTCCTTTTATTGCTTCTGTACACTCCCCACTCCCCTGTAAACAAAGTGCTGTGAGATCGCAGTGGAGGAAGCCTCCTCTGGGGTGGGCGGTGGCGGGCCCTGGCTCTCCTCGTGGCCCCTCAGTGCTCGGCAGGCACGCCTGGCTGTGGAGAGGTGAGCTGCTCAGCCTCCCCCGGTGGGTGCCCGGTAGCCTCTGGGTCTCAGCTTCATCTCCGTGAAGGGCACAGAGAACTCAAAGCCCTTCCAGTGGTACCAGCTCACTCCCTGGAAAGGAGGTGGAGTCAGAGCAGACCCCTATCTGCTGCTCCCCTCTCCCCCCCCCCGTCCCCCCCCGCCCCCTGGTTCCCAGAAACCAATCAACCGCCTGCCCTCCCCGCTGCCTTCCTAACCCCAACAGCAGAGGACGGAGGCTCCATCCTGAGCTGGCCCTTCCCACCCAATAAACCACATCCTCCCCAAAGCGGCAAGGGCGCTGTTCCATCCACGGATGAGGCGGGGACGGGGCTGGAGCGGGGAGGGCGGGGGGCTCAGTAACTCGCCCGCCCTGAGGTCAGCCAGGCAGCTGCACACCTGGTGGTCCACTGTGCTCCCGTAGAGCCCGTTGAGGTTGGCATAGTGGCAGTTCCTGTACCACCAGGCCCCTCGGTAGGAGACGGCACAGGAGATGAGCAAGTTGTTGGGGTCGCGGTCTCGGGCAGAGAAGACACTGCCACTGTGGTAGCTCATGGAGTCCCCTGTGGGTGGGCAAGGTGCCCAGTGAGAGCCTCCCCCGTGCTGCCACGCGCCCAGGCCCAGCCCTCACCTGCCCCGCGCCCAGGCCCAGCCCTCACCTGCGGTGCCATGGTAGCCCTCCAGGTGGAGGCGGTAGTAGTCAGCAGCTGAGTCTACCCGGAAGGAGTCGTACTGGGCGAACGCCACCTCGCCCCCGGCCCGCAGGTCCACACGCATGGAGTAGTCCCCAGCGCTCGTCAGGCTGTGCAGGGCCTCATTGCCTGGGGGCGGGACCCTGCTCTCACCGGGGCTCTGCTGTGCAGGGGGTGCTGTCCCTTCCCTGTCCCCCCAATCCCTGTGTGGCACTGACCCAGCCAGAACTCCCGGGAGATGTTCCCAAAACCATGGGCATAGTCCTCCCAGTCCCTCCAGAAGTCCGTGCGTCCATCCATGCGGCGCTGGAACACCTGGGAAGCAGGTGGGCACCGTCAGCCTGTGACTCCTGGCACAGCAGCCCACCCGCCCCGTGCCGGGCCCAGCTCCCAGCTGCACCCACCAGCCAGCCGCCCCCGTCTGTCTCCATGTCACAAAACACGTCCAGTGGCCGCGCGCGGTCTCCATTGAGGAAGATGGTGGTGGTTCTGGAGGTGCCCGCCCCATTCTGCATCTCCTCCCCACAGTCCCGGGGGAAGGGGACCCGCAGTCCACCTAGGGGGGCGCAGGGAGAGTCAGTCCTTCTTCCAAACCCCTGCTGCCCACGCAGCCCCGGCCCCAGGCCCTGCCCCAGGCACCAGTGGTGAAGGAGGTGGACATGGGCGGCGTGAGGCCCTCGCCCCACACAGCCCGGAGCCAGGCTCTGTAGGTGGTGGAAGGAAAAAGGCCCAGGAGCTGGTGAGAGGTGGCACTTCCTGGGAGCAGGATCTCCTGTGGGACAGAGAAGGGCAGGTCGGGGACACGGAGGCGGAGCCCCACTGAGGGAGGCAGAGGCAGAGGCAGCCCCTGGAATGGAACCAGGGAGGGGCGTGGCCAGTGGGAGGGGTGGGGCACCTGGGTCTGTCCATCAGGGGTGTCATAGGTGAGCAGGTAGCCAGTGGGCAGGACTTGGGGCTCAGTCCAAGTGAGCAGGGCCGTGCGGGGGGTCACTTCTTTGGCCTCCAAGTCCCGGGGGCCCTCCAGACCTGGCAGGGAAATGGGGAAGAGAAGATGGAGAGGAGGCCCTTCTTTGCACCTGCCCTCCCCGCCCTGCCCCTCATAGGAGGTACCTGTGCTGAAGGTGATGCTGGCTGGAGAGGTGAGGTTGGGGCCCCGAAGGCCATGCACGGTGGCTGTGTAGTTGGTGTGGAGCTCCAGGCCCTGCAGGGGGTAGTCCACAGCACTGCCTGGGGCCGAGGCCTGTAGAGGGGGGGCTAGGTATGGGAGCGGGGGTATCAGAGGCTGCCTGCGGCCCTGCCGCAGCCCAGGCTGCCTCCGCTCTTCTTCCCCACCCTCGTCCCCTTGGGAGCTGCTCCCTGCTCACCGCCGGGGGCTGTGACCCTGATGGTGTAGGTGTCCACAGGAGCCTGGGGCGGCTTCCAGTGCAGCTGGGTGGTTCCCTCCGTCAAGTTCAGCGCACGCAGCTGGGTGGGGCCATCTGGAACTGGGGGAAGGGAGGCTCAGAGCGGACCTCCTTCCCAAACCCTGCCAAGCCTCTGGTCCACGACTGGACCCTCCGACACCCCTCCCCTCACTGGCCACTCAACCAACTCCTGCCATGGCCTCCCGCCCCGCCCCGCCGCCGTGCCTCTCACCCGTGGTGAGGAAGCCTGTAACCGGCTCGCTCTCCTCCAATCCTCGGACAGACACCACGGTCACCTCATAGTGAGCACCTGGGACCAGTCCCCTGAGCTGCTGGGTCCGGGCACCGCCGCCCACCTGCACACTCCGGGGCTCCCCTGAAAACACAGTGGGCTTGGGGGCTGCAGGGAAGCCAGGAGGGCTGCGGGTGGGCAGAGTGGAGGGCGCAGGGGACACAAGACCAACAAGGACATGGGCAAAGGGGGTCACCTCCATCCACCAGCTGGTAGGACACTTTGAAGCTGTCGGCTCTGGACGGTGGGGGCGTCCAACTGACCTTGACTGAGGTCTCCCCAATTTCGCTGAACTGTAGGTCCCGGGGGCTCTCCAGAACTGAGGGAGAGGTGTACCGAGTAATGGGGGTGAGGGCATGGGGCGGGGGCTCCTGTTCGGGATGCCCCCTCCCGCCCTGGGCCCGCTGACGCCAATCATGGCCACAGCGTGGCTTGGTACTCCGCAGCCCTGCACACCAGTTCCCGGCCCGGGCTCACCTGGGCTGAGGGTTCGGGCAGTGCCCTGCACACTGTCGGCCTGGTGGGGCCCACGCAGCCCGTACAGCATCAGGCTGTACAGGGTCCCGGGGCGCAGGTCCCGGAGCACAGCTGAGAGCCGAGTCCCCGGCACGGTCACCTCCCGCTGCAGCAGGGGACGTGGATGCGGCTCCAGAGTGCTGGCTGATGGGACTCCATAGCGGAGCAGGAAGGAGTCGAAGGCCCTAGGGGGGGCCTCCCAGCTGAGCCGCATGGAGCTGGTGGTCACGTCAGTCACAGACAGCTGGGACAGCCAGGGCCCTGGCTCCCCAAGCGTCCGCCCAGCAGGAGCTGACCCTGCACAGAGCAGGTGGGAGGAAGGTTGGAGCAGAAGTGTGCCCGCTAGGTGACTTGGGGCAGGTCCCTCTGCCACCCTCTGGCCTCAGTCCCTCCTCTGTAGATGACGCTGAGGAGGGGCTGTGTCCCCAACACGTGCAGAGCCAGGGCTGCTTGCCCAGAACTTCCTCCCCACGGCCCCCCTCATGTTCTTTCCCTGCTCGCCACTCTGGGCACCTCCCCCCACCCCCCGCCCCCGGGCCTGCCTGGCGCTACCTGTGGTGCCCTCTGCGGAGATGGGCCCCAGGCGCTTCCCTTGGTGGAGGCCGTAGAGGAAGAACTTGTAGGGGGTGCTGGGCTCCAGGCCTGACACGCGCACCTTGTCCTGGTCCCCACCCACGAGCAAGGCCTGGGGCTGCCTGTCCACGTCCCAGTACTGCACCACGAAGGAGTTGAAGGGGCCTTGGGCCACTGTCCATTCGAGGTGCAAGGAGTCTGGGGTGCTGTCGGTCACAGCCAGCTCCCCCAGGCGGGGCCCTCCAGGGGTCTCGGGGGCCTCTGTAGCAGCTTGCCAGGGGGAGGGTGTGTCCTCTTCCGGGGCTGGAGAAACCCAGGAGAGAAGCTGTGAGTGTATGAGCATGTCTGTGTGCATGTGAGTGCATTCAAGTGTGTGCATGTCTTGTGCATGTGTGCATGTGTGTGTGCATGTGTGTGCACGCACAGCAGGCCCTCCCGACTCCATTGCATCAGCTCCTGAGTGGCCCAGGGCTGACGTGGGGACCTGGCCATGGAAGCCAGGTGGGGAGAAGGGAGGAACTGAAGCCCTTCTAGCATCTTTCTTCTCTTGAATCTGCCACATCCCTGCTCTGGCCGAAAGGCCTGCCACCCTGGGTCTCCCTGGGCACCAACACTGTGGCCCACGACTGCTCTGTGGGTTCCTTTGCCAGGTTTGAATTGGAGCTGCCAACCATCTCCACCCCAGTGTTTCCCCCACCCCCACTCTGTGCTGAGGGCCTGGGGATGAAGGTGGCTGGTGAAGGGGCAAGCCTGGGGGGCTGCTGCTGCTCCAGGGGGGCTATGGGGAGAGGGGCG
Source organism: Corynorhinus townsendii (assembly GCA_026230045.1). Lineage (NCBI taxonomy): Eukaryota > Metazoa > Chordata > Mammalia > Chiroptera > Vespertilionidae > Corynorhinus > Corynorhinus townsendii. The sequence goes on along the minus strand of JAPDVU010000004.1, from coordinate 98,066,665 downwards.
ATTCTTAGAGCTGCCTACACCTCAGCGCTGGCAACTTCCGGGGGCATGAGGGTCTGGGAAAGGGACTCCAAGGACAGCGCCCAAGGGGACAGACCACGCTACTGGAGGCAGGCCCAGACTCCTGCCCTGCTGCTCGCCGCTGTGAGCAGGTGCAGGAAGTGATGAAAGACCACCTTATGAGAGAGGGGTGGTGGGGCTGCGGAGAAGGGCTTTGGTTTCCCCTGCCACCCAGGCCCCCCGGCAGAGTGGTGGCCAGAGCTGAGAAGAGTTCCAAGCTCATGGCTGCCACCTCCCTGCCTGACCAACCCTTTGCTCTCTATCAGCCTGGGCCTCCTCCCACCCACTTCCCCATCCCTGCACGAACCCCTGGCCTCACAGCTGGTGAGGAGGGGCGGGAGGAGCCGGGAGAGACCTGCCACGTTGGGTGCGGACGGGGCTCATGGAGAAATCTGTCTCCAGTCCCCTTGTGACGGTCCAGCGAAGAGAATTATGGAGTCCAAGGGCCCCTGGCCCCAACTGACCATGCGCCCTACCCTTGTCTGTGGCTTGTGGTCGTGGGAGTGGGTGAGGGTCAGAGACCCCCTCCGCCCCTCCCTGTGACACCATACGCTCCCGTACGCCCACCTCTTGCTCCTGGGCTGGGCAGAGGGAGGGGATGTGGGCATTTACTGAGCTCCAGGAGTGTTGTTCATAACCACTGTGCAGGTGCGGAAACAGGGGCTTGAGGTCTGCTGGGCCCCGAAGGCTGGGCTCTTACTGCATCGCCAGCAGGGACTCAGAGCAGGCCGGGCGGGGCAGGGGCCCAAGTGTTTGCTTTTGGTGCTGTGACTGCCGCACCTTGGGCCAGCTCTGGGGAAGGTGGGAGCAGGGCTGGGCTCACCTGTGGTGCCCTCAGCAGAGACGGGGCCCAGCTGCTTCCCACCTGCCAGCCCATAGAGCAGGAACCTGTACTTCCTGTGGGGCTCCAGGCCGCCGATGGTGGCCTCGTGCTGGTCTGCGGCCACAGGCACCACCCGGGGCTGCCCATGTCTGTCCTTGTACTGGACCTTGAAGGAGTCGAATTTGCCCTGGGAGACTGTCCACGAGAGGCCCACAGAGTCTGGCGTCACACCTGTCACTGTCAGCTCGCCCAGGAGTGGCGGTTTTGTGTCTGGGACTGGAAAGGAGAGAGAGGTGCATGGAAAATGACAGAAAAGGTGACAGAATCAGATAGATCTTCCTCGGGGCCACGTGTCAGGAAGGGGAAGCAGAGGAGGGACAAGAGAGCAGCCGGGAAGCCCAGGCGGCATGCACCAAAAGGTCACCAGTTTGATTCCAGTCAGGGCACATGCCTGGGCTGCGGGCTTGATCCCCAGTGGGGGGCGTGCAGGAGGCAGCCGCTTGATGTTTCTCTTTCATCATTGATGTTTCTATCTCTCTCTCCCTCGCCCTTCCTCTCTTTCTAAAATCAATAAAAACACTGGGGATGGAGCTTGCAACCCGGGCATGTGCCCTGACCAGAATCAAACCCAGGACCATTCAGTCCTCAGACCGACGCTCTAGCCACTGAGCCAAACCAGCTGGGGCAATAAAAATATATTTTAAAAAAGAGGAGCCAGGGAAGAAGCGGGTGTCCCTTGGGATAAGAGGACAGGGAGAAGGATGAGTGAGAGATAGGGAGAACGCAGGACTGGATTTCACAGGACCCTGTAAAGACATGGGTCTGGAGGCCCCAAGGTCTGCAGTGTGGAGCACAGAACATGACCTTTCCACTGTTGCCACAAGGGGGCGAAGGATGGCCAAAGGCTCCAGGGCGAAGGTGGCCTTTGGCCTGCACTCACGGGTCTTAGCATCCGCAAAGAGTGGGCCGTGCCTTTTCCCATCCTGCACTCCGAAGAGTAGGAATTTGTACTTGCGGGCCGGAGCCAGGCCTGAGACGGTGACCTCCCGGAGGTCTCCGCCCACGGGCACTGCCTGGGGCTGCCCCTGCACGTCCCTGTACTGGACCAGGAAGGAGTCGAAAGGGCCCTGGGCTGCTGTCCAGGACAGGTGCACCGAGTCCGAGGTCACGGTGGCCACAGCCAGCTCCTCCAGACGGGGTGCCACCGGGGGCTCCGTGGGCAGGGCGGCTGGAACAGAGCAGAAGGAGGCTCAGGGTTCAGTGGCCCAAGACAGGGGTCCTTTCTGGCTATGAAACAAACATTGGAGCAAACTGCTCTCAGGTGATCACGGGGCCCAGGCCAGGGCAGGTGCCGTACCCTGGCAGCCCTACTGTGGGGATGGCTGTGGAGGGAGCATCTCTGCTCATAAAGGGCCAGTGCATTCAGAGTAGGAGCCAGGCCCAGACACAGACACAGACGGCCTGGCTCCACACACCGGGAGCCACCACATGGCCCAGCCAGGGGCCGGGGAGGCCACACAGCAGCAGCCAAAGGCTCCCACCCAGGGGAAGGAACAAAGCAACTGGATGAGGCCGGGGTCCAGGACACTGACCGACTGAAAACAGTCTCCACCATCCTCGCACATTCTAGGACTAGGGGCCGGGGCACCATGGGGAAAGGAGAGGGGCCGGCCCTGTGTGAGGAGGGGGGCCACCGAGAGGAGCAGAGTGACCGCCGCCTGCCCCACTCACCCGTCAGGCCCAGGGTGGACGCGGGGCCCACGCGCCGCCCCCCGTGCAGGCCATACAGGTGCATCTTGTACTTGCGCCCTGGCTCCAGGCCCCGCACGGTGACCTCGCTCTCCTCACCCCCGACACGCACCACCTGGGGCCGCCCGTCCCTGTCCTTGTACTGGACGGTGAAGGCGTCGAAGTGGCCCTGGGGGACGGTCCAGGACAGGCTCAGCGAGTCCGGGGAGGATCCCGTCACCGTCAGCTCCCCCAGCTGGGGTTCCTGGGGGGGCTCTGGGGCCTCCGTGCTGGGTTCTGTGGGGCTGGGGGTCTCCTCCTCTGCAGCTGAGAAGGACAGACACAGGGAGGGTGAGGCAGGCTCCATGGAGATGTCCCAGTCTTCTCCCAAGCCCTGGTCATGACCGGGCCCCGGTCACTGCAGGGAGCCCGTCCGGGGCAGCCTCGCTGATGTGCCCAGAGCCTCGGGGTCCGCTGTGGGCTGGCAGCCCCCACACAGCCCAGGGGCCATTCTCTGCCCAGGGACCCCGCTGGTCCTCAGGGAGCCCAGGGGAAGCACCAAGGGCACCATGGCTCAGCCTCTAGCAGAGGGGCCCCTGCACCCACTCAGCCATCACGAGTGTGACCTCCTGCGGGCTCCCCCCGGGGGCTCCCACCATCCACTCACCTGTCACCCCGGTGGCAGAGGCGGGGCCCTGGCGCTGGCTGTTGTGGAAGCCATACAGGTGCATCTTGTACTTGTGGTCCGGCTCCAAGCCCGAGATGGTGACCCCGTCCTCGTGTCCCGGCACCCGGACCGCCTTGGGCTGCCCGTCCCCGTTCTTGTACTGGACCAGGAAGTGGTCAAACTGGCCCTCAGGGACGGTCCAGGAGAGGCTCAGCGAGTCCGGGGAGGACCCTGTCACTGTCAGCGCCCCCAGGCGAGGCTTCATGGGGGGACTGGTAGGGGGCTCCACTTCAGGGGCTAGAAGAGAGGCAAACAAGCTCTCCTGTTGCTGGAAGAGCTGCTGAGACCCCCACCCTCCTGGTTCAGACCGAAAGGGGCGGCTCTGGACTGACAAGACCCCTTTCTGGTTATGATCACCCAAGTCTTTCCTTATGGTCCGTCCGACCAACCAGCCTCCTGCCTTGCGGCCTGCCTGTTCCCTCTGCACACATGCTCCTTCCCCAAAGCCTTCACGGCTCATGTCGACGCTCCTCTAAGTCCTGTTCAAATGTCACTTTCTCTTCAGGACCTCCCTCATGTCTCCCACCTATTTAAAGTTTCAATCCTCCCAACTGGAACCTACCTTCTTTTTTAAAAAAATTATTATTTTAAAAAATAATTCTTTATTATTGAAAGTATTACATATGTCCCCTTTCCCTCATTGACCCCTCCAGCCTGCCCTCGCTCCCCACCCCAGGCCCTCACCACCCTAGTGTCCATGCCCATGGGTGATGCATATATGCATACAAGGTCCTGGTTGATTACCTCCCACCCACCCACCTTCCCTCTGAGATTCCGCACTCTGTTCCATGCTTCCATGTCTCTGGATCCACTCTGTTCATCAGTTTATTTTGTTACCTAGATTCCACATATGAGTGAGATCATGTGATACTTGTTCTCTGACTGACTTATTTCACTTAGCATGATACTCTCCAGGTCCCACCATGCTGTCCCAAAGGGTAAGAGATTCTTCTTTTTTACTGCTGCATACTATTCCATGGTGTAAATGTACCACAGCTTTTTATCCACTCATCTACTGATGGGCACGTGGGCTGTTTCCAGATCTTGGCTATTGTGAATTGTGCTGCTATGAACATAGGGGTGCATACATTCTTTCTGATTGGTATTTCTAGTTTCTTAGGACATATTCCTAGAATTGGGATCACTGGGTCAAATGGCAGTTCCGTATTTAGTTTTTTGAGGAAACGCCATAATATTTTCCTCAGTGGCTGCACCAGTCTGCATTTCCACCAGCAGTGCACTAGGGTTCCCTTTTATCCACATCCTCACCAGCACTTGTCATTTGTTGATTTGTTGATGGTAGCCATTCTGACAGGTGTGAGGTGATACCTCAGTGTTGTTTTAATTTGCATCTCTCTGATGATCAGTGACTTTGAGCATATTTTCATATGTTTCTTGACCATCTGTAGATCCACTTTGGAGAAGTGTCTGTTCAGGTCCTTTGCCAATTTTTTAATTGGATTTTTGTCTTCCTTTTGTTAAGTTGTATGAGTTCCTTATATATTTTGGATAACCCTTTATCAGATGTATCATTGCCAAATATATTCTCCCATACAGTGGGCTCCCTTTTCATTTTGTTGATGGTTTTTTTGCTGTGCAGAAGCTTTTTGATGTAGTCCCATTTGTTTATTTTCTCTTTAGTTTCCTTTGCCCTAGGAGATGTAGCTATAAACATATTGCTACAAGCGATGTCTGAGATTTTGCTGCCTAAGGTTTCTTCTAGTATTTTTATGGTTTCCTGTCTTATGTTTAAGTCCTTAATCCATTTTTAGTTTATTCTTGTGTATGGTGTAAGTTGGTGATCTAGTTTCATTTTTTTTTTTTTTGCATGTATCTGTCCAATTTTCCCAGCAGCATTTACTGAAGAGACTGTCTTGACTCCATTGTATGCTCTTGCCTCCTTTGTCAAATATTAGTTGATCATAATGGCTTGCGTCAATTTCTGGGGTCTCTGTTCTGTTTCACTGATCTACATGCCTGTTCTTGTGCCAGTAGCAGGCTGTTTTGATTATGGAGCTTTGTAGTATAACTTGCGATCTGGATAGCGATTCCTCTCATTTCGTTCTTCTTTCTCAAGATTGCTTTGGTGCCCTAACCCGTTTCGCTCAGTAGATAGAGCGGCGGCCTGTGGACTGAAGGGTCTCAGGTTCGATTCTGGTCAAGGGCATGTACCTTGGCTGTGGGCACATCCCCAGTAGGGGGTGTGCAGGAGGCAGCTGATCGATGTTTCTCTCTCATCGATGTTTCTAACTCTCTATCTCTCTCCCTTTCTCTCTGTAAAAAATCAATAAAATACATATTTTAAAAAATTGCTGCAGCTATTCAGGGTCTTTTTAGGTTCCATATAAATTTTTGGAGTATTTTTTTCTACATCTGTGTAATATGCTATTGGTATTTTAATAGGGATTGCATTGAATCTGTAGATTGCCTTGGGTAGCATGGACATTTTAATGATGTTATTTCTACCAATCCATGAACACAGTATATTCTCTCACTTGTTTATATCTTCTTCTATCTCTTTTTTTCAAATTCCTATCATTTTCTGAGTACAAGTCTTTTACCTCCTTGGTTCAGTTTATTCCTAAGTATCTTAATTTTTTTTTGTTGCAATGGTAAATGGGATAGTTTGTTTAGTTTCTCTTTCTGGGAATTCATTATTGGTGTATAAAACAGCCATTGAGTTTTGGGTGTTGATTTTGTATCCTGCTACATTGCCAAATTCACATAGTAAATCTAGCAGCTTTTGGTGAAGGCTTTAGAGTTTTCTATGTACAATATCATGCCATCTGCAAATAATGAGAGTTTTAGTTCCTCTTTTCCAATTGGATGCCTTTTATTTCTTCTTCTTGTCTGATCGCTGTGGCTAGAACTTCCAGTACTACGTTGAATAAGAGTGGTGAAAACAGACATCCCTGTTCTTAGGGGAAGTGGTTTTAGTTTTTGTCCATTGAGTATGATGTTCGCTGTAGGTTTGTCATATATGGCCTTTATCATTCCCACTTTGTTGAGAGTTTTTATCAAAATGGGTGTTGGATTGGATTTTGTCCAATGCTCTTTCTGCATCTATTAATATGATCATGTGATTTTTGCCTTTCAATTTTTTATGTAATATATCATGTTTTTTGATTTGCAAATATTGTACTAGCCTTGCACCCCTGGAAGAATTCCCACTTGGTCATGGTGTATGATCTTTTTAATATATTGGTGGACCCAATTTGCTAATATTTTGTTGAGGATTTTAGCATCTATGTTCATCAGGGATATTGCCTGTAATTCTCTGTCTTTGTAGTGTCTTTATCTGGTTTTGGAATTAGGATAATGCTGGCCTCATAAAAAGAGTTTGGAAGTGTTCCTTCCTCTTGGATTTTTGGAATAGTTTGAGGAGTATAGGTGTTAGTTGTTCTTTGAAGGTTTGGTAAAACTTTCTGTGAAGCCGTCCAGACCTAGGCTTTTGTTTGCTGGAAGTTTTTAAATTACTGCTTCTATTTCCCTAGTTGTTATTGGCCTATTCAGTTTTTCTGATTCTTTCTGATTCAATGTTGGAAGACTGTATTTTTCTAGGAATCTGTCCATTTCTTCCACATTGTCCAGCTTGTTGGCATATAGTTGTTCATAGTATTTTCTTACAAGCCTTTGTATTTATGTGGTGTCAGTGGTTATTTCGCCACTTTTGTTTCTGATTTTATTTGGGTCCTCTCTCTTTGTTTCTTATTTTTTTAAATATTTTTTTATTGATTTCAGAGAGGAAGAGAGAGGGAGAAACATCAATAATGAGAAAGAGTCATTGATCGGCTGCCTCCTGCACGCCCCCCCTCCCCCCCGCCCAATGGGGGATCAAGCCCGCAACCCAGGCATGTGCCCTTGACTGGAATCGAACCTGGGACCCTTCAGTCCACAGGCCAATGCTCTATCCACTGAGCAAAACCACCTAGGGCTCTCTTTCTTTCTTGATGAGTCTGGCTAATGATTCATCAATGTTGTTTATTCTTTCAAAGAACCAGCTCTTGGTGTCATTGATTTTTTTTTTTTTTTGGTATTTTTTTTTTAGTCTCTATTTCTGCTCTAATCTTTATTATTTCCTTCCTTCTACTTTCTCTGTGCTTTTCTTGTTCTCTTTCTAGGTCTTTAAGTTGTAGGGTTAAATAGTTTATTGTTAAATTTTTTTGAGGCAATCCTGTAGTGCTATGAATTTCCCTCTCAGAACTGCTTTTTCTGTGTCCCAGAATCTCAAGTTATTGTGTGTTCATTTTCATTTATTTCCAGGAATTTTTTTATTTCTTTCTTGAACTCATTGGTAGCCTATTCATTGCTTAATAACATGCTATTTAGCCTCCATGTGTTTGAGTGTTTTTGATTTTTACTGTAGTTGATGTCTAATTTCATTCCACTGTGATCTGAGAAGATGCTTGATATGATTTCAGTCGTCTTGAACTTGTAGAGACTTGCTTTGTATCATAACATGTGGTCTTTCTTTGTGAATGACCCATGTGCACTTGAGAAGAATGTATATTCTGCAGCTTTGGGACGAATCCTATATAATAAAGAGGTAATATGCAAATTGGCCCTCATAAGATGGCTGTCTACAACCAGGCCGTCAGCAGGGTTAGTGAGGGACGACCAAACGACTGAACAGCAGGCTGTGTGGGGTGACCAGGCCAGCAGGGGGCCCTGAGGGGCAACCAGGCTGGCGGGGGGGGGGGGGCAGTTGGGGGCGACCAAGCCAGCAGGGGGGGCAGTTGGGGGCGACCAGGCCAGCAGGGGGCCAGTTGGGGGCAACCAGGCCGGCCAGGGGGGCAGTGAGGGGTGACCAGGCCAGCAGAGGGGAGCAATTGGGGGCAATTAGGCTGGCAGCAGGGGCAGTGAGGGGCGACTAGGTTGGTGGGGGGCAGTTGGGGTGACCTGGCCAGCAGCAGGGGGCAGTTAGGGGCAACCAGGCTGGCAGGGGGGGCAGTTAGGGGTGATCAGGCTGGTATGCAGAGGCAGTTAGGGGAAACCAGGCAGGTAGGCAAGTGAGTTATTAGGAGCCAGTGGTCCAGGATTGTGAGAAAGATGTCTGACTGCTGGTTTAGGCCCAATCCCGATCAGGCCTAAACTGGCAGTCAGACATCCCCCAAGGGGTCCCAGATTGGAGAGGATGCAGGCTAGGCTGAGCGGACGCCCCCCCCTTCCCCCGTGCATGAATTTTGTGCACCGGGCCTCTGGTTGATCTATAAATGTCTATTAAATCCATCAGATCCATTGTGTCCTTTAGAGTCACTGTTTCCTTGTTGATTTTTTGTCGGGAAGATCTATCCAGCGAAGTCAGTGGGGTGTTAAAGTTCCCCTACTATTTTTTTCTGTATTTTTTAAAAATTTAATAAATCTTTATTCAGATTATTACAATTGTTTTTCCTTCCCCCCCCCCATAGTTCCCCTCCACCCGGTTCCCACCCCACCCTCTGCCCTTACCTCCCCCCGACTGTCCTCATCCATAGGTGTATGATTTTTGGCCAGTCTCTTACTGCACCCCCCCTACCCCTTTCCCCCTGAGAATTATCAGTCCACTCCCTTTCTATGCCCCTGATTCTATTATATTCACCAGTTTATTCTGTTCCTCAGGTTTTTAATTCACTTGATTTTTAGGTTCACTTGTTGATAGATATGTATTTGTTGTTCATAATTTTTATCTTTACTTTTTTCTTCTTAAAGAATACCTTTCAGCTTTTCATATAATACTGGTTTGGTGGTGATGAACTCCTTTAGCTTTTTCTTATCTGTGAAGCTCTTTATCTGCCCTTCAATTCTGAATGATAGCTTTGCTGGGTAGAGTAATCTTGGTTGTAGGTTCTTGCTATTCATCACTTTGAATATTTCTTGCCACTCCCATCTGGCCTGCATAGTTTCTGTTGAGAAATCAGCTGACAGTCGTATGGGTGCTCCCTTGTAGGTAATTAGCTGTTTTTCTCTTGCTGCTTTTAATATTCTCTGTCTTTTGCTCTTGGCATTTTAATTATGATATGTCTTGGTGTGGTCCTCTTTGCATTCCTTTTGTTTGGGGTTCTGTGCACTTCCTGGACTTGTAAGTCTATTTCTTTCACCAGGTGGGGGAAGTTTTCTGTCATGATTTCTTCAAATAGGTTTTTAGTATCTTGCTCTCTCTCTTCTTCTGGCACCCCCGTAATTCTGATGTTGGTACGCTTCAAGTTGTCCCACAGGCTTCTTACACTATCTTCAACTTTTTGGATTTTTTTTCTTTTTGCTTTTTCGGTTGAGTGTTTTTTGCTTTTTTGTATTTCAATTCTTTGACTTGATTCTTGTGTTCCTCTAGTCTGTTGTTGGGTCTCTGTATAATATTTTTTATTTCAGTCAGTGTATGTTTAATTTCTAGTTGGTCCTTTTTCATATCTTTGAGGATCTTGTTATATTTATTGGCCTTTTCTAGGATATTCTTGAAAAGTCTTATAACCGTGGTTTTGAATTCTATATCCAGTTGTTCGTTTTCCTCCATTTCTTTCGTTTTTGATCTGTTTGTCTCCGTATTTTTGCTGCTTCCCTGAGTTGGTAGGGTAGCTTTGTGTGCTAGGTTTCCTATATGGCCCAGTGGGTCAGCATCCCCACTTAACCTGAGGTGGACACTCTTGGTGCACCCCTTTGTGGACTGTGTGTACAGCCTTGTTGTAGTTAAGTCTTGATTGTTGTTGGTATCACTGGGAGGAATTGACCTCCAGACCAGTTGGCTGTGAGGATCAGCTGTGTCTACGCTGGGAGAAGTTCGGTGCTGGAGACAGCCTTATAGGATTAGACTTGCCAAATTGCAAAAGCCTCTGTGTTCAGCTTGGATGGGGTGGAGTCTCAGGGTGGAGCATACAGTCTTGGCTTCCCCTCAGCCCTGCCCTTGCGTGTGCGCCTCCAGACCTCTGCCTTCCACGGCTCCCAAGTTTCCACCTGACAGTCCAGATTCCCCCCCTAAGAGTGTGGATTCCCAGGGGGCTCATCTGGAACTGGTAATCAGTGCAATCAGAACTGGGGTTCAGTGCAGTCAGGAGCTTCGGACTCCCTTCCTCTAGGGAAAGCCTGCAGCAACCTCCTCAGTCTTTGTACACACTCACACGCTCCCGAGAGTCCGCCTGGCAGTCTAGATTCTCCCCATAAGAGTGTGGGTCCCCAGGGGCTCGCCTGGAACTGGGGTTCAGTGCAGTCAGAACTGAGGTTCAGTGCAGTCAGGAGCTTCTGACTCCCTTTTGCTAGGGAAAGCCTGTGGCAACCTCCGCAGTCTTTGTGCGCACTCGCGCACATGCCTCTAGACCCCTGCCCATGGTGGCTCCCCCAAGACTCTGAGTCTCCGTGTGCCTTTCTCTCTACCTGACAGTCCAGACTCCCCCTGTATGGGCCTGGGTCCACGGGGTTTCGTCTGGAACTGGGGTTCAGTGCAGTTGGAACTAGGGTTCAGTGCAGTCAGGGGCTTCCTTCCCCTCCCTCCAGAGAAAGTCAGTCAGGCTCTCAGCCGCCCTTCCTCTCTGCGCGCGTGTCTCTGTACCTCAACCCTTTGCCGTTCCTCCAATTCTCTGTGAGCTTTTCTCTTTCCTTCTAGTTGTAGAATTTCCACTCAGCCAGCTTTCCTGTGGTTCTGGATGGTGTCTTGTTCTGTCTTTTAGTTGTAGTTTTGAAATTGTTGTGCAAGGCAGCAGTGTAGGTGCTTATCTATGCCGCCATCTTGGTTTCTCTCCTCCCTTACTATTTTTGTATTGTTATCGATCTCTCCCTTAAAGTCCTCTAGAAGTTCTTTTTTGTATATTTCAGTGCTCCTATATTTGGTGCATATATGTTTACCAGGATTATATCCTTTTGTTGTATCAATCCCTTTAGTATTATGTAGTGACCTTTGTTGTCTCTTGTGATGGTCTTCATTTTAAAGTCTATTTTGTCAGATATGAGTATTGCTACCCCAACTTTTTTTCATTTCCATTTGCATGGAAAAATTTTTCCATCCCTTCATTCTCATCCTGTGTGTGTCTTTTGTTCTGAGGTAGGTCTCTTGTAGATAGCATATAGTTGGGTCATGTTTTGATGGGCACATTTAATTCATTTACATTTAAGATTATTATTGATAGGTGCTTATTTATGCCATTCTACTTCTGTATGCCTAGCATTCTCGCTCTATTTCTTCTTCTCATTACAGTAGTCCTTTTAGCATTTCTTTTAATGCTGGCTTGGTGGTGATGAACTCCTTTAGCCATTTTTTTGTCCAAGAAGCTCTGTATTTGTCTGTCTATTTTGAATGATATCCTTGCTGGATATAGTAATCTTGGTCTCAGATCCTTGCTTTCTATTACCTTGAGTACTTCATGCCATTCCCTTCTGGCCTGTAGAGTTTCTGATGAGAAATCAGGTGCCAGCCTTATGGAAACTCCTTTGTAGGTAACAGTTTGCTTTTCTCTTGCTGCCTTTAAGATTCTCTCTTTGTTTTTAATTCTTGGCATTTTAACTACGATGTGTCTGGGTGTGGACCTTTTTGAGTTCTTCTTGTTTGGGACTCTCTGTGCCTCCTCAACTTGTGTGACTTTTTCCTTTACCACGTTAGGGAAGCTTTCTGCCATTATTTCTTCAAACACCTTCCCTATTCCTTTCTGTTTTTCTGCCTCTTCCGGCACACCTGCTATTCTAATATTGTTATGTTTCACATTGTCCCACAGCTCCCTTCAGCTGTCCTCCTGTTTTTTGATTGTTTCTTCTTTTTGGTTCTCTAATTTAGTGATTTTTAAAAAACCCTATCTTCTAATTCTCTGATTCGATTCTCAGCTTCCCCTAATCTGCTGTGTATTCCTTCCAATGTGTTCTTTATTTGTGCTATGTCATTCTTTGTGTTTTCATAGTTACTATATATTTCCTCATGCTTTTGAGCATCTTTACCATCATTATTCTGAACTTTATATCAGATAAATTTCTTATCTCCATTGCATGTCTCTCTTCTCTGGAGACTTCTCTTGTTCTTTCATTTGGGGGTTGTTTCTTTGTCTCTTCATTTTGGCTACCTGTTTGGGTTTGTGACTATGTATTAGGTAGATCTGAACATCTCTCAATCTCTAGTGCAGGATGGTGTCAAGCTGTTTCTGACTAATTATCTTAGGCAAAGACTCAAAGCCTCCAGAGACCGCCTCTGTCTACAGACTGATAGGATTTGGTCTTGAATTGCCCTCAGGCAATTGTCCACAGGTGTGGCAAGAGTTTTTTTCAACAGGATGGTGCAATTGCTTCTGCCTGGAGGCTAATTGTTATTCTCAGTCTCTTAATGGGTTTTCCAATAGGGTGGGTCAACTGTCTTTCCCCCAGTCAAGGCTGCCTGTATAGTAAATGTCTGCATGAGAAAGATCACCTCTGCATAGTGAGAGAATGACTCAGCACAGGAAACCAGGGTGTCTGCCTTCTAAGCTCTAACCCCTGAGCCCCAACCCTGGCTTCTGCTCACACAGCTCCAGTCCACTCTGCCCTTCCTCTGCCGGAGCACAAGGTGAGTGGCTCCACAGGGAACTTTGTGCATTGGCCCTTTAACAGGGTGCTTGAATTTCCAGCCATCTCTCCCTGGCAGACAGCAGCCCTGGTGATTTTCCCAACCAGATGTTATGTGGGTACCCTTCTCAGTTCTGGTGCTTTCTGCTGGGGGGCCCAGCTTGGGGATTTGACCCCAGAGTTCTCAGAGGCACCCCCACAGCTGAGACATCTCTCTAGGACTTCAGTTGCTGTCAGTGGGAGTCCAGCCAGCCCTTTTGCGCCTCTTCCCCTCCTACCAGTCTCTATGCGGTCTCCACTTTCTGTCCTCTATTATCAGGGTTCTCTCCAGGGAGTCTTCCATGAATTATTCTGGAGTTTTTCCCGTATTTCAGTTGTAATTCCAGTTTGGTCCTGGGAGCATGTCTATGCAACATCCACTTACTCCACCACCACTTAAAATCCGCCTACCTACCTTCTTTATTTAGAACAAATTTCAGCAACAAATTTGGGAAACAACAAATATGATAGAACCAGGCAACTGTAGCAGTGACTGATACTTGAGGACACTAAGGAATGACTGTTCATTTTTAAGGCACAATCCTTATCATATGGTCATTTTTAAACAGCCTTCTTAAAGAGAGGACTGTAAATATGGTGAGGAAGTGCAGTGTCTGGGATGAGTGTAAAAACATTGCAGTGGTCTATCCTATAAGGAATACTACCTGGCTGTACAAAGGAATAAAGTACTGCTTGATGCTACAACATGGGTGGACCTCAAACATATGCTCAGTGAAGAAGCCAGCATGGAACATGTACTGCATGCTTCCACTGGTGTGGTGTTCAGCCAGTTCAGACACAGAACACAGACTAGGCGGCCTGGCCTGGCATCGAAGTGGTGGAGAGGAGGCTTTTTCTTGGGGTGGTGGAAAGTTCTACAACAAGACAGCGGTGAAGCATGCACACAGGAAACACACTACAGATCCACAAGTTGTATACTGAAACAGACGACTTTTCTGGTACGTGAATTATGTCAATAAAGTGGTTAATAAAGAGGCATTCTATGACGAGCCTTCTGGCAGGAGCTGATATATGGTGGAAGCAAGTGATGACCCTGGGCCTTCATTATCCGACTCTTCCTGCTTGTTTGAAATTGTATATATAAATGCTTGTTGATTGCATTCATATTTCAAGACCTATATCCCAGCCGCCCCCAAAGAGCTGTTTCCAGAGCTCCAGGCCCAGCAGAGAGCCACAAGGCCATGGCGGTGTTCGCTTGAAGCCTCAGTACCCAAGGGCCTCTCAGATGGCTGGGCCCCGCCCTGAGACCTGCTTCCTGCCCCTGGACCACACCTGTCCTGAGCTGCCCAGTGGATGCAGTGTAGATCAGAGGTCGAGAGGTTATGATCTGAACTGGAAGAGACTCTGACCCCACTACTGAGACCTTTCCTAAGCCCAACCCTGGGGCCCTTCAGTCACCACTCACCGGTCAGGCCCAGGGTGGACACGGGGCCCACGCGCCGCCCCCCATGCAGGCCGTACAGGTGCATCTTGTACTTGCGCCCCGGCTCCAGGCCCCGCACGGTGACCTCGCTCTCCTCACCCCCGACACGCACCACCTGGGGCCGCCCGTCCCTGTCCTTGTACTGGACGGTGAAGGCGTCGAAGTGGCCCCGGGGGACGGTCCAGGACAGGCTCAGCGAGTCCGGGGAGGATCCCATCACCGTCAGCTCCCCCAGCTGGGGTTCCTGGGGGGGCTCTGGGGCCTCCGTGCTGGGTTCTGTGGGGCTGGGGGTCTCCTCCTCTGCAGCTGAGAAGGACAGACACAGGGAGGGTGAGGCAGGCTCCATGGAGATGTCCCAGTCTTCTCCCAAGCCCTGGTCATGACCGGGCCCCGGTCACTGCAGGGAGCCCGTCCGGGGCAGCCTCGCTGACGTGCCCAGAGCCTCAGGGTCCGCTGTGGGCTGGCAGCCCCCACACAGCCCAGGGGCCCTTCTCTGCCCAGGGACCCCGCTGGTCCTCAGGGAGCCCAGGGGAGGCACCAAGGGCACCACGGCTCAGCCTCTAGCAGAGGGGCCCCTGCACCCACTCAGCCATCACGAGTGTGACCTCCTGCAGGCTCCCCCCCGGGGGCTCCCACCATCCACTCACCTGTCACCCCGGTGGCAGAGGCGGGGCCCTGGCGCTGGCCGTCGTGGAAGCCATACAGGTGCATCTTGTACTTGTGGTCCGGCTCCAGGCCCGAGATGGTGACCCCATCCTCTTGTCCTGGCACCTGGACCGCCTTGGGCTGCCCGTCCCCGTTCTTGTACTGGACCAGGAAGTGGTCAAACTGGCCCTCGGGGACGGTCCAGGAGAGGCTCAGCGAGTCCAGGGAGGACCCCGTCACTGTCAGCGCCCCCAGGCGAGGCTTGACAGGAGGCTCAGGGGTCGCGGTGGGCGGAACTTGGGAGGTCACAGCTTCGTAGACGGGATCTGGAAGAGCTGGACGGAGACATGGGGGACAGGTGAGGTCTCCTCAGCCCTCAGCTGAGGGCCCATTGCAAAAATAAGATAGTAAGGAACAGAATCTGCCGTCTTCAGTGGCTCTAACTCCAATTCTTTCTGGTCCCTCTAATGTCTCCTTCAACCCCTCACAGTCAGCCTTCCTCTCTCAACTCCCCCACCCCACCAGCACCCCTGGGACTCCCCCCGCCCAGCACCTGCCTCCCCGACCCCACCTGCACCCCGGGGACCGCCCCTCCTCCAGCACCCACCTCCCCAACCAAACCAGCACCCCTGGGACCCCCCTCTCCTCCAGCACCCACCTCCCCCACCCCACCAGCACCCCTGGGACCCCCCTCCTCAGCACCCGCCTCCCCGACCCCACCTGCACCCCGGGGACCGCCCCTCCCCCAGCACCCACCTCCCCCACCCCACCAGCACCCCTAGGACCCCCCTCCTCCAGCACCTGCCTCCCTGACCCCACCAGCACCCCTGGGACCCTCCTCCAGCACCTGCCCCCCCAACCCCAGCAACACCCCTGGGACCCGCCTTAGCACAGGCTCTGCTCTCCTCTGAACACAGGCCCTGTGGTCCCTGTGCCCTGGGCTCCCTCCACTGGGTCTGGGTGGCATCTGACTCCCTTTGGCTCAGGACGTTGCTCTTAAACAGCTCAGACCCGACCAGAAACCTGCAGCCTCCCTGGCCCTGCTCCCTCTTCAGTCCTCAGCTGCCCCTGGACCTCAGTCTCTCTGAGCTTCTCTCCCATCTCCCCACCCCACACACCTGCAGCCCCAGTGTCCTGGCCTGGGCCACTCCACCTCTCACCCGTGCTCCCCCCTCCTGCTGTCCCGCCTCCCTCCCATCCCTCTGCGCAGGGTCCAGAATGGGACCAGAAGCACACAGTGATGGAGTCGGTCTTACTTAAAGCTGCACAACCCTCTATGTACCCGGAGGAGCCCGGCTGCCTGAGCTGCCTACCTCTGCACCCCTTCTCAGGACTGTCCCCCACTCAGAGCATTTCACCCAAACCCTCTCAGTGCCCCTGTGCTCCCAGCCTTTGCACCAGCTGTGCCACCGTGGATGTGACACACTCTTATTCCTATCATGCTGTCACCATGCCGACGCCTGCCAGACCGCAGCCTCAGCTGTCCTGGGGGTGCGTGGTCACCTCCCCCCTCGCCCCCTTTGCCTGTTCTGTCAGTTCACAACCTGTCTTCCCACGACCGGGAGCCCCATTAGGATAAGACCTTGTCTCTCTGCCAACTTCAAGGCTGACCCATGAACTCCCACAGCTAGGCTCAGGGCTCTCCATGTTGGCTGACCCACTGCAGTCCTAAGTCTGGTGATGTCTGAACTGTGAGGTTGGGGCGCTGCGGCAAGAGGCTGCTCTCTGAGCACCTCCAAGCCTGTCAGGGCCTCCAGTCACCAGCGAGGCTGAGCAGGCAGGAAGGACCAGGGATATGGGTAGGACTCCCTCCCACAAGTTCTCAGAAAGTGTGCGCTCCCTTGGCTGTGACTGCCGAGGCCCCTGTGAGGGAAACAACTCTCCAGCCCCAGCCCACCTGCCGCAGGCACCGCCCTCCACCAAGACCCCAGGCTAGCGGTGGAGCCTGGGGGGGTGGGGGGGGCGGGCACTGGTATTTCCATGAAGATGGTAACAAAGGAAGAGTCTTCCAGGGCCCTCCTCCCCGCCCTGCCCCCATCCCACTCACCGGTCAGGCCCAGGGTGGACACGGGGCCCACACGCCGCCCCCTGTGCAGGCCGTACAGGTGCATCTTGTACTTGCGCCCCGGCTCCAGGCCCCGCACGGTGACCTCACTCTCCTCACCCCCCACACGCACCACCTGGGGCCGCCCGTCCCTGTCCTTGTACTGGACGGTGAAGGCGTCGAAGTGGCCCCGGGGGACGGTCCAGGACAGGCTCAGCGAGTCCGGGGAGGACCCTGTCACCATCAGTGCCCCCAGGCGAGGCTTGATAGGAGTCTCGGGGGTCGTGGTGGGCGGTTCTGAAGGTTCCTCCTCCTCTTCCCTTGGGGCTGAACAGAGACCAGGAGGTAGAAGCCTCTGAGAGAGGCCTCCGGGGCCCCTGCTCTCCTCGGGGCTCTGCTGTGTGCAGGATGCAGGGTGGCAGCTCCTCTCGCTCACCTGTCAGGGCCTCGACCTGGATAGGCCCCAGGCGCTGTGGACCACGGAAAGCGTACACATTCACCCGGTATCTGTGGTCGGCTTCCAGGCCTGAGAGGGTGATGTCCTTCTGGTCGCCCCCTAAACTGACAACTTGGAGTTGCCCATCCTGGTCCATGTACTGGACCTCAAAAGAGTCCAGTTGCCCCTCTGTGACCGTCCAGGACAGGTGCAGGGTGTGCGGGGTGGCCTCTGCCACGGTCAGCTCCCCGAGCTGGGGCTCTGCCTCTGGAGGGCTTGGGGCTGTGGCCTCAGCTCCGATGTCCTCCCTGGGGGCTGGTTCAGAGAGACAGAGGCGGGTGATGGGTCTGTCGCCGCCCCAGGTCTCCAAGGGGAGGGCAGGGGGGAAGGTAAGCGGTGACCAGGAGGGCCAACTATTGCTACGCAGCGAGGCACTTCTAACACATGATGCTAAATGCAAGACGTGACACACAAAAGCCTGTGTGAGGATTCTGCAGATGAAATCTCCAAAAGGCATCTGCAGCAGCAGCCATGGCCCACGGCTGGGCTGGCGGCGCTGCCTGCCAGGGGCGCAGCAGACGTTGGGTTCAGAGACATGTTACTACTCAGTTGTGGTAATACTTTCATGACTTACACTTGCCCAAACATATTGATTCATTCCCTTTAAGTGGGAGAATTTTACTGTATGTAAATTTATCTCCACATAGCAGATCTCTTTCCCCAAAAAAGGGATCTAGAAAGTTCAGAAATGGCGAGGCGGGGAGAGGTGGGAGCACCTGGAGGAAGGCGGGATGGTCTGCACCACAGCCACCGCACTCACCTGTCACAGCAAGGGCCGAGAGGGGCCCCACGCGTCTGCCCTGGTGCAGCCCGTAGAGCAGCAGCTTGTACCTGCGGGCGGCATCCAGGCCCCAGACCCTGGCTTCCCTGAGGCCACCCTCCACAGGCAGCACCTGGGGCCGCCCCTCCCTGTCCTTGTACTGGACCACGAAGGAGTCAAACTGGCCCTCGGGGACGGTCCATGCGAGGCCCACGGAGTCTGGTGTCACGCTGGTCACCTGCAGCTCCGTCCCCAGACGGGGTTTGGGGGGACGCTTTGTTCCAGCACCGTGCGCAGCACTCTGCGCCTCTGAGAGGGAGATACAGAGGGAAGACTGGGCAACCTCCAAGGGCAGGGTCCAGAGGTCTGGAGACCAGCTCTGCCAGGGCTGAGTGGCGAAGGGCCGGTGCCACTGGCTGAGGCCAGGAGAAGGCGGGACTGGATCCAGCCCCAGCAGCTGAGACCAGGTCACAAGGGGGATGGCAGCAGCCCTCAGAGAGCCAGACACCTTCCCGCCGCCGGGGCAGAGGCAGTGGCCTCACCTGTGGTGCCGTTGGCGCTGAGGGGGCCGTGGCGTCTCTTGCCCAGGAGGCCATAGAGGAGAAACCTGTACGTGTGGCCGCTGTCCAGGGGGGTGATGGTGACTGAGCGCTCACGGCCCCCCACAGGCACTGTCCGGGGCCCATCCCTGTCCTTGAACTGGACCACGAAGGAGTCGAAGTGGCCCTCGGGGACTGTCCAGGAGAGGCTCAGTGAGTCCAGGCTGGGCTCTGTCACCCACAGCTCCCCGAGGCGGGGCGGGGCCTGCGGGCTGGTGTCCCCGTGGGCAGCTGGCAGAGAGGAATGGTTCTGTGTTTATTTTCCAGAGTGACTCCTTCGCGGCCTCTCACTGGAGTTGGAAAACCCAGAACCGCCCAGATGAGCAGTGCTCCCCTCATCTTCCCACCGCCCTCCCCACACCATCCTGCTGCCGGCGCCTCTGTCCATTTGCGCCAGAAGGGGCCTCTGTCCTGAGGCAGCTCGGGGGCAAGGTCCCAGGCTGCTGCCCATCTGACTCCTCGTGCTGCCCGGCTCTTCCTGCCGATCAGACTGGCTCCCCGCCTGCAGGGGGCAGTTGGCAGGCGTGCGTTTCTCTCCTGTTACCAAGTGGCCTGCTCTTGCTGATTTGACTGGCCTCTGGGGACATCAAAGGGGCCCAGGATCCCTGACAGTGGGGGCAGGGGCCGTGAGGATGGAAGTGATCCCCCAGGCCCTGGTGGAGGGGCTGCCTTGAGTGAGGGTCGGGGAGAAGACGGGGAGCTCAGACGGGGGAACGATCTGGTGTGGGAGCAGGAAGCCACCCTGAGGCCTGGGAGGAGCTGGCGTGCTGCCTGCCAGATGGCCAGGACGCTGGCCGCATTGTTGCTGCTGGAGTTTTCTGGCAACAGAGAGCCCCTGGGGCAAGGGGGCCCCGACCGAAACCCAGGAAAGGGGCAGCCAGGCTGCCAGGCCGCCAGCCCTGGGCTCCGGGGGTCCCCGTCTCCAAGGCTCTGAGCGGACGGGAAGAAAGAGGACCCTGGGAGCAGATAGGGGACCCGATGGGCCTGAGTCAACAGGGTGAGAACTCGGGTGAGAGTCGGAGGGGAGATGGCAAGACCAGAGGACTGAGGACCCCGGGCCAGGGAGGCGGGGGGCTCTGCTCCTTCTCCCCCTCCCAGCACCTGTCCCCAAGCCCCACGTCCTGGAGGGGGTTAGGGGCCTCCCCCTTCACAGGAGTGGGGTTGTGGGAAGACGGGGACTTCCGGCCTGGCTCTCAGGGGCCTGGGCAGGTGGGGGGCTTGTCCAGTGAAACAAGAGCACAAAGCGGGGCCTGGCGGCAGGATGGGGGACCAGGCGGCATGGAGAGGGGCCTTCGGCTAGTTTCAGGGGTCCCTCTCACCTGTCTTTGCCTCCACAGAAATGGGGCTGCGTCGTTTCTCTTCCTGGATCCCAAAGAGCAGGAACCTGTACTTCCTGTGGGGCTCCAGGCCGGGGACAGTGACCTCGCGCTGGTCTGCAGCCACAGGCACCACCTGGGGCTGCCCGTTCCTGTCCTTGTACTGGACCACGAAGGAGTCGAATTCACCCTCAGGAACCGTCCATGAGAGGCCCACGGAGTTCGGGGTCACATCTGTCACTGTCAGCTCCCCCAGGCGCGGCTCTTGGGGGGACTCTGTGGCTGGAGCTGGCGGAAGGGGAGCTGGGTGGGGGAGGACAGAGAACAGGGCTGAGCACTCTGAGGGACAGGGCCAGGGGCCTGGCCTGAGGCGGGAAGCAGTCCCCCCCACCCGCCGCCCTCACACCCCCCCGCCGCCACCCCCCCCCCCCCCACCCTGCTGCATTGTGACTGCCCTCTATCTGAATGGTGCATTTCCTTCCCATGGACACAGGAAGCAACCACGTGGGGACAAACGGGGCCGCATGCTAACCTGCGAGTGCATGGTGGGCGGGCACATCTTAGGTCAGCGTCTCCCCTGACAAGTCCATCTGCCCCTTAACTGAGACGCCTATTGTCCTTTTGCATCTGGGATAACACAGCTGACAAGCACGCCTTTGCAGTCACAAAGCAACTTCCCTGCTTCCCTTGGACCCCTCAGAGCACAGCCCCACACCAGGCAGACGCCGCACTGCCGTGGTCCCATGTTCGTTGCTGACTGCTGCCTGCCCGGCACCACCTAAGTAAAGGCAGTGTGCCCATCACTTCACACCTTATCCAGCCCAGCCCCCCATTCGCTCTCCCCTGCCTCCTGTCCCTAGCACCAGTGGGTTTCATGTAGCCCACTTATCGCTTCTCCTTTGATCCTAACGTATAAAGCAGGGTGCAGAGCTGCCATTTTCCAGGGCATTTTCTCAATTTGTTGAGATTCTGCTTCCCAGCAATTGTCATCTGTTTGGTTCAAATAAACTCACAAAAATTCTCAACAGGTTTGAACATCTCTTATGTGGACAACGGTGTTCTAGCAGCACCTGTGACTGCAGCTGTCTTCCCATCACCTTAGAATTGCTGCAGAAGCCCAGCCACTTCTAAAGGTGCCACTAAGCCTTATTTAATGGGCGGGTAAAGAAGTCCCTGCGTTCCTAAACCTTACATTGCATTTAAAAACACTTTGATAACTGTATATTGACATTATTGTTTTCCTTTGTAATCCCATGCATTTTATGTTACAGTTTTTACTTTTATTTATTTCTTAATCTTCACCCGAGGATATGTTTCCCATTTATTCAAGAGAGAGAGGAAGGGAGAGGGAGAGAAACATTGATGTGAGAGAGAAACATCAATTGACTGCCTCCTGCTTGCGCCTGACGAGGGATCAAACCCACAGCCTGGGCATGTGCCCTAACTAGGAATCGAACCCACAACCCTGCAGTGCATAGGATGCTGCCAACCAGCGGAGCCACACCAGCCAGGGCTTATTCTACGGTGTTTTAAAAATACATTCTTATTGCTTTCAGAGAGGAAGGGAGAGGGAGAGAGAGTTAGAAACATCAATGAGGAGAATCATTGATCAGCTGCCTCCTGCACGCCCCCTACTGGGGACTGAACCCAGAACCTGGGCATGTGCCCTGACCTGAATCGAACCCAGGACCCTTCAGTCTGCAGGCTGACGCTCTATCCACGGAGCCAAACTGGCCAGGGCTACTTTGTGGTTTTTAAAACACTGCACACACGTTGCAGACACCCTGACACACATATGGTGGAAACCAGTCCAGGAAGCCACGAGGGCAGGAGGGCCTGGGAGCTAAGCACGAGGGCCACTTGCAGAGGGGCTGAGCGCCTGCGACAGCATTCAAGGGGTGACTGCCACTTAACGCCAACAAAGTGGGCAGCAGGGGAGGTGGCAGCCCTGTCCAAACCACAGCGGGCTTGTGAAGAGAGTGGAGGCAACAGCTAGACAGTGAGAGGGAGCGAGAGAGAGAGCATCTGCACTGGAAGTGGGGCAGGCGAGAGGGAGACGGTGGGGCAGGAGCAGGGGGCGGGGAGGGGGACAGCAAGGTCCTGCCTGTGGAGGGAGGCGGGAGCAGGACCTGAGAGAGATGGTGTGAGGGCTCTGGAAAGCCATGACTAGGGCCTGCCTGGCCCTCACTCACCTGTCACAGTTCCCACGGAGAGCGGGCCCAGGCGCTGCCCGCCGTGGAGCCCATAGACGAGCATCCTGTATCCACGAGCGGGCTCCAGGCCGGGGATGGTGGCCTCATGCTGGTCTGCGGCCACAGGCACCACCTGGAGCTGCCCATCCCTGTCCTCGTACTGGACCACAAAGGAGTCAAACTGGCCCTCGGGGACTGTCCAGGCAAGGTCCACAGAGCGGGGAGTCACGCCGGTCACAGTCAGCTCCCCCAGGCGCGGCCCCAGGGGCAGCTCGGTGGCTGCAGGAGTGGCTCCCGGTGGTGGAGCTGAGGGAGGGGAGGTGGCTGTTAGAAAAGCCCTCCTCCCCTGGGTGGTGAGCATGTCTATTGTCCTCGTGGTGCCCGCGAGGGGGTCGGACAACAAACTCTGATGGGCCTCGAGCCCTTCCCTCATTCTTCCAGGCCCTGGGGATTTGAGGGGGACTGCCAGCCATCACTGAGACCTGGGGGAGCGGCCTCAGTGGCTCCCGCTGTCCCGGACTGTTTGCTCAGCACACGTGGCCGTCCACACCGAGCCCAGCCCCCCAGCTGCTGCCCCTCGGCCTGCCCACCTCCGCACCGCCAACCCTGCCAGGCCCAGGAGCAAGTCCTGCAGGCACTACCTGGGGAGGCTGCCGCTGCTCACCCACTCTGCTGCCTTCGCCAGGCAGCGCCAGCTCTCACGGACCACCAGACCATCCCCCAAATCGCCTGCCTCACCCTCACCCTCCTCTGCTCCCCACTGTTAGCAGGTGGTCAGAGGCGTCCATCTGATCCAGAGCAAAGCCACGCCCTGACGGTAACCCTGAGGCCTGCATGTCTATCTCGCACCCCCTCAATTCCGGAACATTCCTCGCCAGTCCACAGATGTTGGGGCACCTTCCCTCTGCCCCAAGTGCTGTCTCCAAGGGCCTGGGTGGCATGTACTCTTCCTCCTTCCTCAGTGGGCTCTTCCCACCACCTTCCCATCACTCGCCTACCGGGCTTGGCTGCCTCCCCGTACCATGTCATATGGCACCGCTGATGGGCTTGTGCCCAGGGTGCGGTCTCCCCCGCTAGCATGGGAGCTCAGCAGCAGGAGTCCTGGCTGTGCCCCCACACCAGTGGGTCACCACACGTTGGCTAAGGTAATACGTGGTTGAGCGTCAAACAATGAACCAGGAGGTCAGGGTTCGATCCCCAGTAGAGACGTGTAGGGGACAGCCAATCAATGATTCTCTCTCATCATTGATGTTCTATCTCTCCCTCCCTCTCCCTTCCTCTCTGAAATCAATAAAAATATATTAAAAGTAAAATAAAAACAGGCTGCTGACGAGGCCTCAGGAAGAGATATGAGTCTGAGTGGGGAGGGCAGGGACGCGCTTCATTTCACGGGCCTTGGCTCTGCTCGCTTCTCTCTGTACTTCCTTCCACGAGAAAGGGACTGGGCCTCGCCGCAGGCCTCATTGTTGGTGGTTTGGCTTACCTGGGAAGGTGGGATTATACCCACTGCTGGGTATGGCAGGCCCTAGGCTGCACTTGGCATAATGTTTCCAATTTAGAAATGTTTCTAACTCGCTACATGCCTTTCTCCTGGCGGGCACGGCCTCCACCCTGCTATGTGCAGGACAGTAACTCAGGCTGGCTTTCCCCTCCCTACTCTCAGTGCCGACTAAAGAAAAGAAACCGGAGTGGAAGGTTCTGGAAACTAAGCCAACCACATCATGGTGAGGGTGGGCTCTGTGGACATCAGCCTCCCTCAAACCTCTCAGTTCCTTTGCTGTCAACTCTGTGCTCGTTCCCGATAGTAAAAGTGGTTTTTCAAAACTGTGTATCGTTCCTTCAGCCAACAAGAGGCAAGGGGACGCTCCTCGCTGGGCCCACGCTGGGCAGGTCAGCAGGAGGGTCCCAGAGGCCCCCTGAGGCCCTGGCCTCTGTGCTGCGGCTCAGAGAGGAGGTGCCCAGGCTGGGTCCTGCATGGTGGCCAGGCAGCCAGGCGGGAGGCTTCTCCTGGCTGCAAAGGCGCTCACGGGGGTGAGAGCTTCCGCCCCACCAGTTGGGCCCAGGCCTCACGCACACTGACCAGCTGACCAGCGACGCAGCCAGAGGCAGAGGAGGTTGCAGAAGCCCAGAGGCAGCCGCAGACAGCATGCCCTCCATGTGCCAGGCCTCCTGCAGGCTTTCTGCTGCCAGTGCCCTTGACCCTGTGAGGCGGGCACGGTCCCCGTTTTACAAGCGATGAAACGGGCACCGATGCTTAAAACTGGTCCAAGGCTGTGCAGCTGGTGGCAGTCAGTCCCTATGAACTGCTCCTCCTTGTCTACCCCAAGATGGTAGGGCCACAGGGCACATAGCAAGGACAGCCACCATCACAGAGAGGCTGGGCACCGGTGGGAGGAAATCGAACCCCGCCCCACTCACCGGTCAGGCCCAGGGTGGACGCGGGGCCCACGCGCCGCCCCCCGTGCAGGCCGTACAGGTGCATCTTGTACTTGCGCCCCGGCTCCAGGCCCCGCACGGTGACCTCGCTCTCCTCACCCCCGACACGCACCACCTGGGGCCGCCCGTCCCTGTCCTTGTACTGGACGGTGAAGGCGTCGAAGTGGCCCCGGGGGACGGTCCAGGACAGGCTCAGCGAGTCCGGGGAGGATCCCGTCACCGTCAGCTCCCCCAGCTGGGGCTCCTGGGGGGGCTCTGGGGCCTCCGTGCTGGGTTCTGTGGGGCTGGGGGTCTCCTCCTCTGCAGCTGAGAAGGACAGACACAGGGAGGGTGAGGCAGGCTCCATGGAGATGTCCCAGTCTTCTCCCAAGCCCTGGTCATGACCGGGCCCCGGTCACTGCAGGGAGCCCAGGGGAGGCACCACGGCTCAGCCTCGAGCAGAGGGTCCCCTGCACCCACTCAGCCATCACGAGTGTGACCTCCTGCGGGCTCCCCCTGGGGGCTCCCACCATCCACTCACCTGTCACCCCGGTGGCAGAGGCGGGGCCCTGGCGCTGGCTGTTGTGGAAGCCATACAGGTGCATCTTGTACTTGTGGTCCGGCTCCAAGCCCGAGATGGTGACTCCGTCCTCATGTCCCGGCACCCGGACCGCCTTGGGCCGCCCGTCCCCGTTCTTGTACTGGACCAGGAAGTGGTCAAACTGGCCCTCGGGGACGGTCCAGGAGAGGCTCAGCGAGTCCGGGGAGGACCCCGTCACCGTCAGCTCCCCGAGCAGGGGCTCCTCGGGGGGCTGTGGGGCCTCTGTGCTGGATTCTGTGGGGCTCGGGGTCTCCTCCACTACCTCCCGGGCGGCTGAGAAAACAGATGGGGTACAGGCTTTAAGGGCGACTTGCTTTACTGGTGACGTTAAACGTGGTGATCAGGTACATCTGGCAAATACTCTCTGGAGCTGTAGGCTAGTGGTTTGTGTAGCCTTGTGTGAGCCGCCCAGAGGCTGAGCCCTGAGACAGGCCGAGGTCCCCCAGCTCCTACCCACAGTGCAGACAACTGGGCTGGTGGGGCAGTGGGCTGGGTCCCTTGTGTCTGAGAAAGGAGCTGGTCGGGAAGACGCCCTCGGAGGTCTGTCCCCGAGGTCACTGCCAGTGCTGCCCTCATGCACTAAGGGGCAGTGAGCCTCTCCCACCTGCCATCTCCCTTTCAGCCCCTGCGGCCCCAGCACTGCCCAGGCCCACCCAGGAGCAGGGCAAGAGATGGAAAGTGCCCTGGCTGAGGGCTCCCAGGGTCCCTGCCCTCCCTCCCCTTTGACCCTCAGGAATGAGCTGCTAGGCAGGACTTCAGCCAAAAGTAGGAGAGAGATTTGGAGCTGGGGGTGGGGTTGGGGAACCCCCTGCTCTTCCCTGGTTGTTTAGAATCGCAGGCCCAGGGCACCTATCCATGTCAGCTGCCCTTCGGTCTTTGCTGGGGCTCCATGGACTGGGGAGACTGGACAAGGGCAGCCAGCCCCTCCATGACCCACTCCCAGTCCAGGGGAGCCACTTAGGGGAAGCAGATGGAGGAGGGAGGAGGCAAGAATGGTAACCCAGGTGAGAACAGGGAAGGCAGGGACGAGGAGCAGAAAAGGATACTGGCAAGCCAGAGTGTCAGGTAGACAGAGCAGCTGCCCTGAGACTCGGTCTCAGTTGCCCGGCACTGCTCTGACCACTGTGTGAGCAGTTACCATTAGTATCCCCATTTGACAGATGGAAAAGCTGAGGCACAGACAGGCTCAGTAACCTGCACAAGGTCCCATAGGTCATATGGGAGACCTAGGATCAAAAGCCATGCCCCAACCATGGGGCTCCCAACCACAGAAATGCGCTGGCTGGGGAGACTGGGCACACGGAACCTGCTGGGGGCTGGCGTGACCTTCCCCCGCTCCGCACTGGCCAGGGTCAGGGAGTTGGGGTGGGAGGCGTCCTCCCCTTGCTGGCAGGCAGGGCAGGCGGGGCGGTGCTGTCATCTCTTGGATCTGCCCGCTCTGAACAGAGCAGCAGGGGCATCCGAGTGTGGGCATAAGTGAAAGCTCAGAGACAGGGCCCAAGCAGGTCCAGGAAGGGGAAGACCCAGCACAAACCCTGGGGCAAGAACATAGTGGCTGAGGACCACATGGGCAGGAGGCAGGAGGTGGAATGTGCTCAACTCAGAGAGGGAGCTGTTCTTGCAGGTGGAGAAGCAGGGCCACGCCAGGGGGCAGGCTGGTGGCGGGGCGGGAGGGGCGGGGGGGGGGGGGAGAGGGAGCCCTGGGACATGGGAGAGAAGAGGCAGAGGCGTTGGCAGAACTTGCAGAGGAGAAAACGAAGGTGGAGGGAGGTGTGGAGGGGCCCTGGGCCAGATCCCTGGTTCTGCTCAGAGGACGGGGGCTGGGGGTGGGGTGGGCTGGGGGCTGCAGCCCTGACTCACCCGTGGTGGCCACCACAGACACAGGCCCCACACGCTGCTGGCCGTGGAGGCCGTAGAGGGTCATTTTATACTTCTGGCTGGGTTCCAGGCCGGCGATGGTGACTGCGCTCTCCTCTCCCTTGACAGGCACCGCCCGGGGCTGCCCCTGGGCATCCTTGTACTGGATCACGAAGGAGGCGAAGCGGCCCTGGGCCACGGTCCAGGACAGGCGCAGGGAGTCTGGGGTGGCGCCAGTCACTGTCAGCTCCCCCAGCAGCGGCTGCTTGGGGGGCTCCTCTCTCCTCTCTGGGGCTGTAAATTAGAGACCCAGCCAGGGTTGAAGGGGCAGCCTGGGGTGTGGACGGCTGTCACCCCTGGAGAGTCAGACTGGGTTAGTGGGAGTGCTGACCTCCTGGCGCATCTGGTAAGCCAGGGTTTGACACACCTCCTGGGCCTGGGGAGCAGGGGAGGGTTGGACGGGCCCAGCAGAGCGGGGGAGGCTGGCACCCTCGGCTGGGGAGGGGTCAGGGCCTGGAGCCAGCCTTCTCAGGAAGGCCCAGCCGGTGCCTGGCTGAGGGCAAGTGTGTGGAAGGGGGGCTGGGAGGGGTTGCCTGGGTGTAGGTGCTGCCACTCACCAGTGGTGCCCTCAGCTGAGAGGGGACCGTGCCGCTTCTTGTTGGCAATGCCAAACAGAGTGAATCTGTACTTGTGGTCGGCGTCCAGCGGGGAGACAGTGACTGAGCGCTCCGGCCCTTCTACGGGCACCACCTGGGGCCGTCCATCCCTGTCCCTGTACTGAACCACGAAGGAGTCGAAGTGGCCCTCGGGGACTATCCAGGAGAGGCGCAGCGAGTGTGGGGTGGGCTCTGTCACCCACAGCGTTCCCAGGCGGGGTGGGGCCTCTGGGCTGGGATGGCTCCGAGGCACTGGGAGAGGGAGTACAGAGAATGGGGGACACAGAGGAGAGGCTGTGTAAGGCTGTGCAGGAGGCTCACTGCGCAGGGGGCTTGCTGAGGTGCACTACTGGGCAGGCCCAGCATACTCCGCTTGCCCAGCTGTGTGCCTGCCACGGGCTATGCCCACCTAGAGAAAGGGCACCTTCTTCTGAACTAGGGGCTGGTGTGGCCCCAGCTGGGGAGGGGCCTCAGAGGCGAGGGGCCCAGGAGCCCTTTGCCCATCTCCATGGCCAGGAGGTGCTGCAGGGCTGCCCCCTGCTTCCAGCTTCATTACTATTCACTAGCTGGTTTCTCCGGGGGCGGGGCGGGGGGGGTGAGGTCCCCAGGGCAGTGCTGAGCTCCCTCCAGCTCTCCCCCAGGCAGTGCTGAGCCCCCACCCTCACCCTGCCAGCTCTCCCCAGGGCAGTGCTGAGCCCCCCCCTCCCCCCACACACACCGCCAGCTCTCCCCAGGGCAGTGCTGAGCCTCCCCAGCTCTCCCCAGGGCAGTGCTGAGCTCAAACGGCTAAGTCCTGTGGACACTATAGCTCTGAATCTGACATGTCTGGCCACACCCTCATTTGGACGTCTAGGACATCACTCTCGGGGGCTCTGCCCCTCTTCCAAGTCACCCCTCAGGCTACCCTGTGGGCTCTTCTTTCTCTGTGGGTGCCCGGAGTGTTGGCCATCCCCAGGGTTCTCACAGGCTCCTGTGCGCTGGCACTGATGACCCCCACACTCCCTCTTCAGGTCTCCCATCCACTGCCCACAACCATGAGGGCAGCAGTACAACTGCAGGGCTCTCACTTTCTGCTTGAGTGACCTCTCTGTGTCTCCACTCGGCGTCTATAGCATGTGCACACCTCCCAGGGCTGCTTGAGGATGGGTGCGAGACACCCAGAGCCTCCGGAGCACATGTGACCTTAGCAAATGCTCAGGAGACGCTAAGCGCCCACTGGGCTGTTCCTCGCCTCTGCTGCTCCTTGCCTCGGGGAATGGGACTGTCTGATCCAGAAAAGTCGGGCACTTGAGCCCCTCGCTTTCCTTCACGTCCCACATCCAGACTCACTGCCTGCCCCACCAGGCCACTGCCATTTCTTGCCGGCTCCCACTTCTCCAGGTACCCTCCCCAGAGCCTCCGTGTACTTTGTAAGATAAATAGAATCATGTCTCTCTCCACTGAAAACCCCTCAGAGGCCTCCCAGGGCCCTCAAGTAAGGTCCAAGCTCCTGTCAGACATGAGGCCAGTGCCCTCAGCTGCCCAGGCGCCCTGCTGCCCAGCGAGGAAAACAGACACGGGCCCTCCTACAGAATCTCTCACCCTGCCTTGCTCTCCACAGCTCCCTGTCTGCACTGCCCTCCTCAGCCTCTCTGCCTGACTATTTTCCCTTCAGGATCCCCCTCAGGGACCCCTGCCTCCAGGAAGCCCTCCTGGAGTTTCCAGAGCACTGAGAACCCTGGAGGACACGCAAAAGGAAGAGCAGGTGGGTGAGGTGCACGACCGCTCTCACTTACAGATCTTGGCTTCAGCCACCAGGGGGCCGTGCCTCTTCTTGCCCACAAACCCATACAGGACAAATTTGTACTTGCGGCCCACATCCAAGTTGGTGATGAGGGCCGAGCGCTGGGGCCCCTCCACAGGCACCACCTGGGGCTGGTCCCTGTCTTTGTACTGGATCACGAAGGAGTCGAACTCGCCCTCTGAGACTGTCCAGTGCAGGCGCAGGGAGCTGGAGGTCACATCGGTCGCTGTCAGCTTGCCCAGGCGAGGTGGGGCCAAGGGCTTCCCGGGCTTTTCCCCGTCGCTGTCTAGAGGGAGAGGGGAGTAAGAGCAAAGGGGGCAGACTCAACCACAGCTTCATCCTCATCTCCTTCCCTCCCATCTGCCCACTGGCTCACTCCAGGCTGGACGGCTCCTGCCCTCCCTCGAAGATTCCGCTTCCCCACCCGAGCCCGCTGTGACCAGCCTTCCTGAGAAGGGGCATGTCCCCCTCAAGCTCCCCATCCCCACAGAGGTCCCAGTTTCTCTCCACACCGAGGTTCATGGAGAAGTTTCAGGCCCCCATGCTTCTTCCTGAGAGTTTGGAAATGCCCCTCAGTCCACCTGCATGGCTATCTCCCTGTCTCCTTCTCTGGTGAGCTTGACCTGGAGCTTCGGGGAGAATCAGCTTTCCTGGTCCCATAAGCAGGGAATGTGAGAGCCGGGAACCCTGGCGCTGGCCTTCCCTGGCTCTGCAGACCTCACCCAGCTCTGCAGGCCTGATGGCTACGGTGCTCCCTGCCCTGAGGAACCTCCACCCCCAGGAGAACCTGGCCGGTGGGACCACAGGGACAGTGCCACCATCCTAGCCTGCCCAGTGAGGGGGCAGCAGGGGCTGTGGGGAAGAGCAGGGGAGGAGGGGGTTGAGGGTCATATCATCAGAAGCCTCCCCACCCCCACCAGAGAGATTTATGGGGCAGGGGCAGAGGAGTGACCAGGATGTGGGAGCAGGACTCAGGGCAAAAGAAAGCTGCAGGGAGAACCCTGCCCCACCCTCTGACTTTCCCCTCCCATTTTCTCTTCCCGGGGAACTCCCCTCCAGGCCATGCTGCCACTGTTCTCAGACCTCACCCATCCCTCTTGCCTCAGATTCCTCAACTCCTTTTCTCTGCTCATTTTCTCCCAGTACTCCCACCCAGACACAGCCCTGCCCTTCCACCCCACCCACCGTGAGCCCCATGGCCCAGCCCTCCCCCATCCCCAGGTCTGAGCAGAAGCCAGAATGTACCCATAATGCCTTGGTAGATGAGAGGGGCAGAGGGCTCGCCCTCAGGGGGGACCCCACGAAGTGACAGCTCATAGGGGGCTCCAGGAGGGGGTGAGGGCAGCAGTGCCTGGTGGACATCCCCGGGCAGTAGTTGGTCATGCGACCCTGGACCATTGGGCACCCGGAGGCGCAGCTGGAAGTGGGCAAAGGTGTCAGGCTGGGCCATCCAGGCCACGCGGAGGCGCCCTGTCTTATCTCTGCCCAGCACTCTCAACTCCCCCAACTCCTGGGGGCGCTGCTGCAGGCCGGGCGCCTGGGCTCCTTGAGTGGTTGAAGGGCCTGAGGGAGGAGGCTCATCAGTGGCCCCCAAGAGGCCGGAGGGGGAGGACCCTGGGAAGGGCAGGGCAAGAAAAACAGGAGAGTCCAGTATGAGAGCCAGAAAGGAAGCCCCACCTGCAGGTCTGCCCTCTGGCCTCTAAGAGCCTACACACCTTCCCAGGACACCTCATCCTCCCAGAGGTCGGCCAGTCCCCAGACACTCCTGTCCCCCTCACCTGAGCAGACAGGCCTGCAGGTAATAACTGAATGGAGCAAAGCGTCCCTCCCCCAAGACTCCTGTGACCTCCAGCCCCACATGCCCAAGCCCCTCCCACGGCAGCCCCCCACTGGGTGAGGCTGTGGCTTCCATTAGTGCTGCAGCAGAAGCCTGGAAGAAAGGAGGAAGGTGGTGTGAGGAGGGAGGGTGCCGGAGGAGAATGGGCTGAGTGAGAGGCTTCAGCTCAGTGGCATCTGGGCCCTAAGGGGAGAAAAGGTCCGCCACCCTCCCCCGCAGCCACAGGCGCCTGCGACACGGCTCCTGTGGAGAGACCAGCAGAGGGGAGCCAGGGGCGCTTACGGGTTCCCTCCCCATACATGGCTGCGATGGCTTAAGGCACCCCAGCAGGTCCGATGTGTCCCTTTGAGGTCAAGGCCAAATTGTGGAAAAAAGCAACCACTGACCACAGTCTTCAGACACCCTCACCACGTGAGTCAGAGCTGGGAGCCTCTGTCTCACTCCTGCCCCACCCGCCCTCCATGAGCCTGCAGGCCCTGGCCCACCAACTGCCCTTTCTGTCACCTGGAACAGCAGTCCTGGCGGCCGGGCCTTGAGGACCCCCAAAGACCTTGAGTGTCTGCCAGGACCCTGGGAGTGGAGGTGGTTTTAGGGACACAGGAAGGCTGTGGTTTGCTGTAGGGGACCCCTGGACCTGGGCAGAAGGGTGTGGGGGGTGGCAGCCTGAGCAGTGAGCAGGAGGAACTGAGGGAAGCGGAGTCCAAAGGCAGGCGAGCCTGGGCAGGGGTCCCGCCAGCCCACACTACCTGTGGTGGTGATGAAGGCGTAGGACTTGGAGGTCTGCCCTGCCCGCACCCCGTGGACCTCAACGTGGTAGGTGGTGCCAGGCAGGAGGCGGGGCAGGCTAACGGTGCGCGTGGTGCCTGGCACACTCAGCTCCCCGCGGGGGCCTTCTGCCGGTGGCTGCGGCTGCCAGCGCAGCACCACGCGCTCGAAGTGGCCGCGGAGCCCATCGAGGGACACGAGCAGGGAGCCGTCGGCGGAACTGCCCAGCACCTCGGGCTTGGGGTGGCGCGGCCCAGCCACCCCATCGACGCCTTCAGGCGAGAGGCCGTAGATGCCCAGGTGGGAGTCTCGCTTCCAGGTGCCGGTGTCGGGATGGGGGCGACTGGCCGGCGGTGCGGTGGAGCCGGCGGGCGCCAGTGCCGCCCGACGCCGCTGCAGGTAGTCGTGGATGTGGCGCGCGGCGGACGCGTAGGTCTGGTTGGCCCGCAGCGGGTAGCCGCGCGCCCGCAGGTGGCGCTCCAGGTCCTGCGTGGAGCCGCGGAAGCGGCTCAGCTCGACCGTCAGGTTGCCCCACGGCCGCCGGGAGGGCTGGGGCGGGCCGGGCCCTGGCCGAGGCTCCTTCTGCCTCTCCTCCGTGGGCCGAGGCGGCCGAGTGGGCCGCAGGGGGTGCTGGGGGCGCGGGGGCGAGGCGGGCCGGGGCCGCGGGGGCGGTGCGGGGGGCCGCACCTCCGAGTAACTGTAGTGGCCAGGTGCTGCGGGGGGGCGGGGCGGGGGCAAAAAGGGGAAGCGGGAGAGCGGTCAATGGCAGCCCCCTCCCACCTCTGCACTCCTCCCGCAGGTGCCTCCTTCTGTCCCTCCCTCCCACCGGAGCCGGAGGCCGGATCCTGGGCCCCAGCCCCACCTGGAAAGAGCACTGAGAGAAAGGAGTTAGTGTCCCAGGGCCCTCACCCCTCGCCCTCCAGCGGCCTCTGCGGCGCCCTAGAAAGAAGAGAAGCCCGCGGGCGGGCGGGTCGTGTCTGAAGGAGAGACAGGAGCGGGAGGAGAATGGGAGCCACAGCAAGGTGGTGTCCCTCTGTCAAAGGGAAAGAAAGATCCAGGCATCTGTTAGGAGACCTCTCGGTTAGTGGAAAATTGCTGCCATGAGACCTAACCCCCAACGCGACCCTAAAGCCAACCGGAGTGCTGGTCTCCGCTGCCTAATTCTAGTGCCCACACGGTCTGGCCACTACAGGGGGCTCCCCCATCTCGGAGGGTGGCGGCAGCTCCTGCTCACTGCTGTCTCCAGGGCGGAGCCTCCCCCTGGGCTGCAGGCTGCCTCTAGGACCTGGGGCTGGGGGAGCCTTGGTACCGGGCAGGCCCAGCAGGTGCTGCAGGGCTGCCAGCACCCTGCCAGGTGCATTCAGAGGAGCTGCAAGCCTTAGGGGGGGGGAGGTGCTACAAGGAAGGGGCTCCACACTCAGAAACCAGGCCCGCCCCGAAGCGCGGGGAGCCATACCTGTGTTGGCCCTGACAGAAGCCGGGTAGCTCACGGCCCGGCCCCGCTCCGCAGTGACAGTCACCACATATTCCACGCCTGGCATCAGGTCAGCCAGCAGTGTCCCATCTGCTCCGGCAGGCACTTCCAGCCGCACCCTCTGGTTGCCCGCATTGACATAGGACACCACAAATCTGTCCACCTCAGCCTGGGGGCGTAGCCAGCTGAGCTCCAGTGTGGTTGGAGTGACGGCCACCACCCGGAGGTCCTGGGGGCCATCGATCACTAGCCAGGTTAGAGAGAGGAGGGGTCAGGCGAGGTCTGGTTCCTCAGTCACCAGCTTTCCTGCTCAGAGCATTGTCCCACCTGAGCCCTCCCCTAACCCGTCCAAACCCTCCTGAAGGCAGAGTCCTGGTTGCCCCTCTCATCGCAGCTCTCCACTCAGGACCCACCCACAGCCCCTGCTCTCACTGGTGGTGATGGTCTTGGAGGCAGGAGGGCCCCAGTTGGTCCCTCGAAGAGCGCGGACAGTGACCTGGTATTCCTGACCGGGGGCCAGTCCTCTCTGGTCATAGGCTGAGGCAGAGCTGGGCACCCGCGCAGTGAACGGCGGGCTCACGCCCTCTGGCTGCAGGAGAAAAAGTACCGGGTGGGTCAAGGCTGGCGCTCTGCCCTGCCACTCAGTCCCCCTTCTCCTAACTCCAGCTCCAAGCGGTGTCAGCTGGGACTGTGCAGAACTGGGCCCTGACAGCAGGGAGCCTGGCCGGTGACAGCAACACGCCCAGGACACCTTCTCTAGGCATCTCCTATCCAAGGCCCTGGATGTGCATGAGCTCACTGGACCCCGGGCAGTGGTCTTAGAGGCCCCTCTCCTGGCACCACCTTTCAGCCTGTCCATCAGCTATCTGATGTTTCCCTTCAGGCACTTCCCTCGTCTCCTCACAAATAAGGCCCATCCACTCTGAGTTCCACAAATGTCCCCCAGTTTCACACCTGCACCGTGACACAAAAACAAAAGATGCGGCCCCTGTCCTCAGACAGCTCATGCTCTAGAGGTGAAATGCATGGCTATGTGTTAAAGTTTTATTGGAGTCTAAATAAAATCTCTACGTGTGGTACGTGCCTGTGAGGAATGACCCTCCTCCAAGTGTACACCTGAGATCTTTTATGATCCATGGGGACCCCACAGGAAAGCTGCCGGCCCCTGCTCCAAACAGGGTGTCCTGGAGTGCCAGCCACAGGGGGACAGAAGGAACTGGACGTCTGTGAGCAGCCCAACCGCCCTACACCTTCCGGGCCGCACAGCTTAGACGGCTGAGGAGGATGCTCTGTTCCACTGAGCTGTGTGGGCTGTAATGGGGATGCCGCCAGTCAGCCATGTAGGATTGGAAGTTTCTAAAGGTGCTCTCCTAACCAACAGAGCTGGCGGGGAGCCAGCACAGAAAACAGCAAAGCATCAAACCAGGTGAGAGGCCACTAGAGACTTCTAAGTTGAGGGTGAATAAAGCTTTGTCAGAGTTCTCTTGGCTGGAAAGGTGTCCTGGGCACATAGGACCCCCAACCCTCTCCTGCTCACGCCGCCCTAGGATACCCCAGCCTAGGGCCCTGGGGTTAACCTCAACTGAAGGTCTATGAAATCCTCATCCTTCCCATGACTTAACTCTCTGTCACCCTTTATTCCCCCAACCCACCACACATACATGCTCACACTTACATACTCACACCCTCACACTTACACACCCTCACACACATTCACATACTCTCACACACACATTCACACTCATATACACACCTTCCCACACACACACACACACACCTGCACACTTTCACACTCACATACACACACATTCATACTCATATACACAAATTCACTCATATACACACATACATACACACACACCCTCACACTTACACACCCTCACACACACACTCATACACACACATTCACACTCATTTATACACACAAATTCACACATACACCCTCACACCTTCACACTTACACACCCTCACATACTCTGACACATTCACACTCATATACACGCACCACACCCTCACACTTACACACCCTCACACACACTCACATACTCTCACACACACATTCACACTCATATACACGCACCACACCCTCACACTTACACACCCTCATACACACTCACATACTCTCACACACACATTCACACTCACACGCACTCAGTCTCATACACACACTCACACACACACCTTGGGTGCTCCCTAATGATGTCTATGATGGCTTGTCCTTTCAGCAAGACAGGCCCATCCCAACATCTCCTTCTCCATTCAAATCATCTACACGAACCTTTTTACGCCTCTTAGTCCCTCCCGAGACCCACTTCGGAGCAGTTCCCTGACAGTTCCACCATCAGCACCTCGGGCCAGTCTGAGGCAGGGTCTCTAGCCAGATGCTGGCAGGTGGCTCTGCCCCTTAGTAAAGGCGTGGCTGCTTCACTGATTGTCCTTGGCTAGTTTCTAACCTTATTCTTGAAATCAACCTTGTAGCCTCAGGTGGGGGACTCCACCTTGGCTAGTCTTGGAGCTTACATCCCCCTCCTCCCCCTCTTCAGACCAAACTCAAATACAAACTTTTCTGAGGCTGCAAGTCTGTGTCCCAGTGACAGCTGGCATAGCCCTGGTCCCCAGGCAGCAGAATACACCCAGACAAGGGGTACGTGGACCTCTTCCTGTTCTGGATCACCGCCCTGTTTCCTCGCGTTTTCTCTCACATTCATAGAGGAGCCAGCATTTTTCAAAATAGCAACATTCCTTAAGTTAGTGGTCCTTAGGTTTGGGGTGCATCAGAACCACCTGGAGGGCTTGTTGCAACACAGGTTGTGGGGCTTCACCTGCAGAGCTTCTGAGTCAGTAGATCTGGCACCACTGTCAGATCCAACATTTGGCACGTCTAACCAGCTCCCAGGTGGTGCGAATGCTGCAGATCCAGGGAGCACACTTTGAGAACCACTAAGTCACCAGAACAACGCCACTATACAGAAAGAAGGACTGCTCCTCTCTGGTGTTCTGAAAAGCATCCCAATAGCGAGGCATGTCTTTGGCCAGGATTAGCAGAATCTGAGCTCCGAGAGAGAAGTGTTTCTGAGAACGTAGAGACAGGCAGGCCTCTAGGAAGATGGCAGTGGCTAGAATATATCCTGTGCCAACAGCAATGGACAGAGAGCACTGGCCAAGGCAGGAGGTGCGATTCCAGGGGCCAGCCTCAGAGAGTGCAGAAAGTATGGTGTGAGGGCCAGCAGCACAGGCTCTGGGGAGTCCAATAGGAGCACTTGGGGACCAAGTTTACAGGCGCGTTCCCTCTGAGCCCGGGATGTGACAGAGGACCATACCCAGAGCAAAGCAATGAGCTGGCAGCGTGGCCACGCTGGGCACAGTCACTCAGCGCCACCCAGCCCCGTGGTGAGGGAGGAAGCCAAGGGCTTTGCTGGGAAGCCCCGCCTCTCAAGAACACCCAGAAGTAGGCTGTATCTACTGAGATCGGGGGACTGTGCTGCCCTGCACGCTCCTTCTATCTCAAGTGCTTATTTTAATTCCACTTTCCCTCAAGTCTCTTTGGAAAGTTCCTTTTAAAAGTCCCACCCTCTCAAGATGAGAACTATGTAAATAATATACACAGAGAAGAGAGGGGGAGAAACACTTAAAAATGTTAACAGTGTTATTTTAGTGTTAAGCAGCCAGGAATTATTTGTGTTTTTTTCTAGTTGCCAAATTCTTGTCTTGTGATTAAATTATTTTTATACCAAGTAAAAAATTGCCTAAAACAGAAGGAAAAAATCCAAGCTATCCTGGTTATACAGCAAAGGGTTTCTCAGGGCGTGAGGAGAGACAGAACACGGCGGGGGCTGGCTTAGGGGTAAGAAGAACCAGGCCAGTTGGGGTGGGATGACAGCGGCATCTTGGAGCTTCCCCTTCTGTCCCCGAGCCTTCCTCAGGTTTCGGCCCTGGGAGTTATTTATGCTTCCAGAGTCCTGGCTGGGCAGGGATGAGGGTGACATGGCCTACCCACCACGACATTTGTGGGATGGTGCAGGAAAACATGAGTTGAACAGTAGAAATGTCAGATGATTTGGGGCTGGGAGACCAAACACATCATAAAAGGGCATGAAGGCATGGAAGGAGGTGCCTAATAGAAGAGGCCAAAAGGCATTGTCCTTAGGGTGCCCCCAAATACTTTAAGAGCGAGTTGGAAGGAGACAGATAGAGGTGGTTTGCAAGGCACTCAGGCAGGAACCACTTCATAGACTCAAAGTCATGCAACAGCCTGGGCAGCTTGGCCCAAACCAAAAAAGATAACACTGAACAGAGCCAAGCCCTATATTTAGGCTAAAGAAGTGTATATAGTTCAATGCTGTTTGTTTTTTTTCCTTTCTTCTTTCTTTTCCCCTTATTTATCTACTAGAGGCCCGGTGCATGAGATTCATGCACTGGGTGGGGGGGTCCTTCAGCCCCGGCCTGCACCCTCTTGTAGTCCGGGAGCCCTGGGGGGGGGAGGGGGTAGAGGTGTGGATATCCGACAGTTAGACATCCTTAACACTGCTGCGAAGCTGCTACCACCACCACCACCACCACCACCACCACCACCACCACCACCGCTGTGCAATGACCACCAGGGGGCAGCTCCTGTGTTGAATGTCTGCCCCCTGGTGGTCAGTGCATGTCATAGCGACCGGTCATTCCCTGTTTGGTCAATTTGCATATTAGCCTTTTCTTATATAGGATGTTTTCTAAAGTTCCTACACTAAGTCTATATACGTTTTATAACAAAAAGTTATTTAAAAAAACAAGTATGATCAAAACAGCTGACAGTTTGTGTGACCACAGTTAACATGTCAACTCTGAGAAAAATACCTGGGTCTCCAGAGTTAGCCAGTGAGCGACTGTGCTCTACTCTGCACTCATGTTTCAGAAACAAATGCACAGAGCAAGAGGCACCAGAAGAGGCAACTCAGAGTCCTGGGAACCAGTGGGATTTGGCCGTGAGAACAAAGGGCAACATGATGCCCGAGTCTCCAGGTCCCTGAAAGCCCGTGGCGCGGGTTGCAGGGCAAGTGGAACAGGTCCCTGCCTGCTGGTGAAGGCCACTGGTGGACGTGGGGCCAATTTGGACTCGGCAACAGCAGGGAGACTGCCTAACAGTGATGACCCACGAAGCACTGGACAGCCTCAGAGAACTGAGCTCACGTCGCCAGAGGTGTCCCAGCAGCAGT
Organism: Corynorhinus townsendii; assembly: GCA_026230045.1. Classification (NCBI taxonomy): domain Eukaryota; kingdom Metazoa; phylum Chordata; class Mammalia; order Chiroptera; family Vespertilionidae; genus Corynorhinus; species Corynorhinus townsendii. Next base: position 98,027,723 of record JAPDVU010000004.1, on the reverse strand, counting down.
GGGCCAGCACTGGCGGAGGTGCTGGAAGGCCTCTACGCCCCATGTGGGGCAGGACCAGACTTCACAGCAGCTTCAGGGACCCAGCCGTCTGCACTCGACCACTGATGATCTGGAAGGCCCTGCACAGGTGAGCCCCCTCCGTGGGCCTCCCCTCATCCCCTCCTGGCGTGGCTCTCACCGTGGGGATGAACTGAATCTCATAGGCATCCACCGGGCCCGGAGCCCGGGTCCACTCTGTCCGAACCGTCGTCTCCTCCAGGAGATGCATCCTCATGCCCTCAATGGCTGGCACCTCTGCCCACGAGAATGGGATATAGAAGCTGGTTAGCCCAACACAGCCCACCTGACACCCACCATCACAGGCCACCTACTCAGGGCTGCACTAAGAGATCAGTCCTAGTTCACACTCCCCCCCTGGGGGAAGGGCAATTAGCAGAGGTCAGAAAAGGCCCTGAGTCTAACTTCAGCTTCCCCCAGCGCCAGGAACACAGAATCTCCCTACTAGTAAAAGCAACCCAAGAGGCCCCCAGCCTGCTTATTGGGTATCTGAACGCAGGTCCTGCTGCAGGCATGCACCCTGGCTCCCTGACCTCTGGCTGCCCGCTCCCCGCACATATGACCTTCCTCCACTCTTCCTCCAGCCCCTTGGGCCCCTAGGCCCGGGGTCCCCCTTCCCACTGGCTCAGGTCCCCATCCCTGAGGAGCAAACTGTAAAGGCCTGCTCACCTTCCCCGCAGTCCTCCCCAGCATAGCCCTCCAGGCAGACGCAGCTGCCCTCACGACACTCTCCACGCCCCCGGCAGTCCCCGGGGCACGTCTGGATGGCACAGCCGGGACCTCGGAAGCCCTCCACGCATACACACTGGCCGGCCCGGCACAGCTCCCGGGGCCCACAGCCCCCGGGGCAGGCACCAGCAGGAGGCTCTTCCTGCCCACAGTCCTCGCCACTGTAGCCTGCGTGGCACACGCATGCTCCCTGCACACAGCGCCCATGGCCCCGGCAGTCGTTCGGGCAGGTGCGGGTGGAGCAGGAGGGGCCGGTGTAACCGGAGTCGCACACGCAGCGCCCATCCTCACAGCGGCCACGCCGGTGGCAGTTGGAGGGGCAGGTCCAGAGGCTGCAGTCTTCTCCCGCGAAGCCCTCCCAGCAGGTGCACACACCATCCTGGCACACACCGCGCTGGCTACAGTCTTGCGGGCACCTCTGAGAGCCGCAGTCGTCGCCCAAGTAGCCGACATCGCACACACAGCGTCCGTCTAGGCACTGCCCGCGGCCTCGGCACCCTCCGGGGCAGCTCAGTGCGCCGCAGTCCTCTCCCTCGTAGCCCACGTCACACGCGCACACGCCATCCTCGCAGCGGCCGCGACCGCGGCAGTCCCCGGGGCACCGACGGCTCCCGCAGTCCTCGCCGGTGAAGCCCAGGTTGCACACGCAGCGGCCGTCCACACAGCGCCCTCGCCCACGACAGTCGCCAGGGCAGGCACGTATGCTGCAGTCACGGCCCGTGTACCCGGGCCAACACACACAGCGGCCACTCTCGCAACGACCCCGGCCACGACAGTCCCCAGGACAGCTGCGCACGCCGCAGTCCTCGCCGCTATAGCCCGCATTGCACACGCACACGCCGTTCTCGCAGCGCCCGCGGCCCCGGCAGTCGCGCGGGCAGGCGCGCGCGCCGCAGTCAGGACCCGTGTACCCGGGCCAGCACACGCAGCGGCCGTCCTCACAGCGGCCCCTTTGGTTGCAGTCGCCCGGGCAACTGCGAACGCCGCAGTCGTCCCCGCTGTAGCCCGCGTCGCAGAGGCATTCGCCATCCTCGCAGCGCCCACGGCCCCGGCAGTCGCGCGGGCACGTCCGCGTGCCGCAGTCCTCGCCCGCGTACCCGGGCCAGCACACGCAGCGGCCGTCCACGCAGCGCCCACCTTCGCCACAGTCCCAAGGGCAGGTCCGCGAGCCGCAGTCTTCGCCGGTGTAGCCAGGGTCACAGACGCAGCGCCCATTTTCGCAGCGCCCCCTCTGGCTGCAGCCTCGAGGGCAGGAGCGCTGGCTGCAGTCGGCGCCAGAAAAGCCCGGTCGGCATACGCACACGCCCTGCACGCAGCGCCCGTGGCCCTGGCAGTCCCTGGGGCAGGAGGGCCAGCCACAGCTGGGGCCCGTGTAACCAGAGAAGCACACGCAGCGACCACGGACACAACGCCCCTGATCATTGCAGTCATCTGGGCAGGACCCGGAAGCAGAGGGTGGGGAGGAAGGGGACACTTGGGAGTCTGTAGGGTCGGAGCAGGTGGGCCCGCCCCAGCCAAACTCGCAGGAGCAGGCGCAGCGGTTCAAGTCAAACACGCCATGGCGGCTGCAGAGGCTGCGAACGTCTGTCTGGCCTGGAGTAAGAGCGAGAGGAGGGCCTCAGTCTCTCTGGGCAAGAGGCTCAGCCCATACAGTGCGCCCCCTGAGCCTTCCCCTCCAGCAGGGCCAGCCTCAATTCACAAGGCCATCTTAGCTTGCAGCTGCTCCTTATCAATATGTGGGGGGAGGGGAGCTGACATCTAGCCAGATGGCTCCCCTCTCCAAGCTGTGCCCTGGGCTGCACTTCCCACCCCAAATGGTGAGGAAGAGGTGCCTTTTTCTAATTCATACCCAGGTCTTTTATAGGCTGGCGATACCCACCCAACTTCTCCATCTGCCTCTTTTTCTGTGCCCCCACCTGTGGTCACCTGCTCACCTGTGCCAGCCTGGGCAGCAGCAGGGCAACACCCCCCAGTGCACTGTTCCTTGAGCCCCTTCACCAACTCCTCCAGAATCTCTAGCCGGATCCTCAAGGCCTGCACCTCTGAAGCAGGGACTGGCGGCTCAGTGCCTGGGGGACAGCCACAGACAGCTGAAGGGGGCAGGTTAATGCGGTGGGTAAACACCACCTGCTTTTCCCCTCCTTCTACGGTGTGCTCATAAAGCTGAGAAGAGGGGTTTCCCTCTCTTGGCTCCCCTGTGCGGCCCCCTGGCTGAGGAGGGGGCCGTGGGGCTGGGAGTGTCATATTGGAGGGAGGAGAGAAAGGGCCTGCTCGGACTGTGCCCAACAGCAGCAGGAGGGCCAGGCTGGAGGCGAGGGAACATTGGGCTGGCATCATTCAGGAGGCTGCAGGGAGAGAGGGCAAGTGTGAGAGCAGTTTCACAGAGACAAGATGCCCCCCAACACATACATTAACAACAGTCCCTCCATCCACAACAAATCCACCCAACTCACATGTACTAATAACCCACATCTAACCAACACTAAGGAATACCCTCCTTGCAGATTTGTTTGGTCTCTAACTCGCTTTCTGATGTCATTTGGTTACCCTGCTCCCCATCTCTTTTCACTGTTACACCCATACTAGTCCTTTGTTTGTTCCACAGACACCACAAGTTTGCATTAGCCTAAGGGACTTTGCACTGTCTATTCCCTCTATCTAGGATGCTCTTCACTCAGCTCTTAACGGTGGGCTCTTGCTTGTTCAGATCATAACTCCTGTGTCATTGACACCCAGAGGCCTTCCTTGCTGCCCAGTTGGAGCAGTCTTCCATTACTGTCCACCACAATATCCCACTTGTGCTTTTTGTGGCATTCACTGCTGCCTGAACCATCTGTTGGAGCTCCAGTGTGGGAGCTCCATGAGAAATGCACGGCTGTATGCCTGTGCCTGGCACACAGGAGCTGTCCAAACCATTTATGTTGAATGGATTAGTAGATGAGTGTCTAAGGCCAATCCTCCCACTAGCACCTGGATCCCACCCAGTTCCTCCTATCTTCTCAGGAAATTTCAGGTGTAGACTGTCCTCTCTCTTTTTTATTCAACTTCTCACTCTCAACTAGATCCTTCCATTGGATTTTACATGAGCTCAAATATATCCCGTTTTTAAAAAGCGGGATACTTATATTACCAAGTATCAAAACCTCTTACAAAGATGCAAGGATAGACAGAACAGAATAGGGTCTAGAAACAGACCCATAATATATATGGTCACCTGATTAATGGCAAAGGTGTTACTAAAATTAAGAGGGGACAAATAGTTTTTTTGATAAGTTGTGCTTGGCCAACTGAAATTCCATATGGAAAACACACCTATCTCTACCTTTTGCCCAATATAAAAGTTAATTTGAAATGAATCGAATGGACCTAATAGTGAAAGGTAAAACAATAACTTTCAGAACAGTATTTTACAGAAGGAAATATAGGAGAAAATCTTTATGACCGTGGAGTAAGCAAACATTTCTTAAAAGCTAACAACACAAAATTTAACCATAAAATATATCACACAAAACTTAACCAGAAGGATTAAAAATTGTGGCAGAGTAAGTGGATGCTGCATGGGCATGCTCTCAGGACCAAACTGGAATTACAACTAAAATACAGAAAAATTTCCTGAATAATCAACAGGAGACTCACTGGAGAGAACCCTGGTAACTGAGGCCGGAAAATGGAGATTGCATAGAGACTAGGAGGAGGGGCAGAGGCACGAAAGGGCTGGCTGGGTTCCCACCGACAGCAACTGAAGTTCCAGAGAGATATCTCAGCTGTAGGGGGTTGCCACTGAGAACTCTGGAGTCTAATCCCCAAGACAGGTCCTCCAGCAGAGAGCACCAGAACTGACAAGGGTACCCACATAAAATATGGCTGGGAAAAGCACCAGGGATGCTGTCTGCCAGGGAGAGACAGCTAGAAATTCAGGCACGCTCTTAAAGGGCAATTCACAGAATTCCCTGTGGAGCCACCCACATTGTGTCCTGGCTGGAGCTGTGTGAGCAGAAGCCAGGACTGGGGGCTCTGGGCTTAGAGTTTAGAAAGCAGACACCCTGGTTTCCTGTGCTGAGTCATTCCCTCATGCTGCAGAGGTCATCTTTCTCATGCAGACATTTGCTATACAGGTGGCCTTATTTGTGGAAAAGACAGTTGACCCACCCTATTGGAAAACACCTTGCCCCATGGTGCAGAGTTTCTAGATGGCCATTAAGAGACTGAGAATAACAATGAGCATCCAGGCAGAAGCAACTGCCCCACCCTGTTGGGGGGAAAAGCTATTGCTACACCTGGGGACAATTGCCTGAGGGCAATTCAAGATGGAATTCTATCAGTCTGTAGACAGAGGCAGTCTCTGGAGGCTTTGAGTCTTTGCCTGATCTAATTCATCAGAAACAGTGTTTGACACTGTCTTGCACTACAGCTTGAAAGGCGTAGCAGCTCTACCTACTACAGAATAAAACACAAAAACAGGCAGCCAAAATGAGATACAAAGAAACAACCCAAAATGAAAGAACAAGAGACTTCTCCAAAAGAAGAGACAAAAGAATGGAGATAAGAAATTTATCTGATATAGAGTTCAGAATAATGATGGTAAAGATGCTCAAAAGCATGAGAAAAGATATAGTAACTATGGAAACACAAAGAATGATATAGCACAAATAAAGAAAACATTGGAAGGAATACACAGCAGATTAGGGGAAGCTAAGGATCAAATCAGTGAATTAGAAGACAGGGTTAAAAAAGTCACTCAATCAGAGAATAGCTTAAGGGGTCACATGGTTTTAATTGACACTTATAGAACAATTCACATCCAAAGCTGCAGAATATACATTCTTCTCAAGTGCACATGGGTCATTCACAAAGATAGATCACATGTTACGATAAAAAACAAGTCTCTACAAGTTCAAGAAGACTGAAATCATATCAAGCATCTTCTCAGATCACAGTGGAATGAAATTAAAAATCAACTACAGTAAAAACAACCCAAAACACTCAAACACATGGAGGCTAAATAGCATGTTATTAAACAATGAATGGGTTACCAATAAGATCAAGAAAGAAATAAAAAACTTCCAGGAAACAAGTGAAAATGAACACAGAACACCAGAAATCTCTGGGACACAGCAAATGCAGTCCTGAGACGGAAGTTCATAGCACTACAGGTCTACCTCAAAAAATAAGAAAAATCAGAGGAGAAACCAAGATGGCAGCATAGGTAAACACCAGAAATTGCTGCCTCGCACAACCACTTCAAAACTACAACTAAAAGACAAAATGGACATCATGCAGAACCACAGGAAGGCTGGCTGAGTGGAAATTCTACAACTAGAAGGAAAGGGAAAAGCACACTGAGACTCAGAGGAGGTGTGGAAATAAAGTTCAGAGGTACAGAGGTGTGTGTGTGGAAAGGGCTGGCAACTGAGTACGCGGCTGGCTTTTTCAATCAGGAGGGAGACACAAGTTCCCAACTGCTCTGAACTCCAGTTCTGGGCAAGATTCTGGGGACCCAGACTCATATGGGGAGAAACTGGACTGTCTGGCTTTGGGCAGAACTCGAGGGCGGCTTTCTCTCAGAGGTGCTTGCAGTAATTACCAAAGGACACTGAGACCCAGGGGCTTCTTAGGGCAGGGCTGAGGATCAGCCATAGCTGTTTCCTCCACCCTGTTGATTCCCTGAGACCCCATCCCATCCAAGCTGTGTGCAGAAGCTTTTGCATGTGAATGGCCTGGCCCTTTGCAATCTAAAATTACCTAACAAACTGCAGCTGGGTCAGAGAGCACCAGAAGTTCCAAAAGAAGGCCCAAGGCTCCACAGCAGCTTGCATTGCTTCACAGCTGGGCCTCATCTGGGCACCTCCAAACCCCAAACAGAAGAGGAATCTGCAGATCTCTCCATAGCTCCTGCTGGGTGGCCTCAGGCAGAGGCTAACTTTGCACCTCCTTGAAGACCCAAGAGCCAGTGTACCCAATGGTCAGAGTGCAACCATCCAGATTACTACTCCTCAGATCCATATGGACACACTCAAGGGGCAGACTCAGTGAGCACCGAAGCCCCACTAAAGCAAGGCTTGCACCATAAGGGTGTCTCCAGCACAGAAGTTCTCCCAGTGTAGACACAGCTGATCCTCACAGCCAATTGGCCTGGAGGTCAATTCCTCCCAGTGATACCAACAACAATGAAGGCTTAACTACAACAAGACTGTGCACACAGCCCACAAAGGGGTGCACCAAGAGTGTCCACCTCAGGTAACTGGGGAGGCTGAGCCACTGTGCCCTATAGGACACCTAGCACACAAAGCCACTCTATCAACACAGGGAAGCAGCCAAAATGTGAAGACAAAGAAACAGGTCACAAGTGACAGAAATGGAGGAAAGCAAACGACTGGATATAGAGTTCAAAGCCACGGTTATAAGGTTTTTCAAGAATTTTCTAGAAACCACCGATAAATTTAGTGAGACCCTCGAAGATATGAAAAAGGATTAACTAGAAATTAAGCATACACTGACTGAAATAAAGAATAATATACAGAGATCCAACAGCAGACTAGAGGATCGCAATTATCAAGTCAAAGATTTCAAATACGAAGAAGCAAAAAATTACCCAACCAGAAAATAAAAAGGAATCCAAAAATATGAAGATAGTGTAAGGAGCCTCTGGGACAACTTCAAGCATGCCAACATCTGAATTATGGGGGTGCCAGAAGAAGAGAGAGCAAGATATTGAAAATCTATTTGAAGAAATAATAACAGAAAACTTCCCCTACCTGGTGAAAGAAATAGACTTACAAGTTCAGGAAGCACACAGAACCCCACACAAGAGGAATCCAAAGAGGACCACACCAAGACACATCATAATTAAAATACCAAGAGCAAAAGACAAAGAGAATATTAAAAGCAGCAAGAGAATAACAGTTAGTTACCTACAAGGGAGTACCCACACGACTGTCAGCTGATTTCTCAACAGAAACTATGCAGGCCAGAAGGGAGTGGTAAGAAATATTCAAAGTGATGAATAGCAAGAACCTACAACCAAGATTACTCTACCCAGCAAAGCTATCATTCAGAATTGAAGGGCAGGTAAAGAGCTTCACAGATAAGAAAAAGCTAAAGGAGTTCATCATTGCCAAACCAGTATTATATGAAATGCTGAAAGGTATTCTTTAAGAAGAGGAAGAAGAAAAAAAAGGTCAAGATAAAAAATTATGAACAACAAATACATGTCTATCAACAAGTGAATCTAAAACTAAAGTGAATAAAAACTCTGATGAACAGAATAAACTGGTGAATATAATAGAATCAGGGGCATAGAAAGGGAGTGGACTGACAATTCTCGGAGGGAAAGGGGTGCGGGAAGAGACTGGACAAAAATCATACATCTATGGATGAGGACAGTGTGGGGGGTGGTAAGGGCAGAGGATGGGGTGGGAACCGGGTGGAGGGGAGCTATGGGGGGAAAAAGAGGAACAACTGTCATAATCTGAACAATAAAGATTTATTTAAAAAAATAAGAAAACTCAAACTATTTAACCCTATAACTTTAAGAACTAGAAAGAGAACAACAAGAAAAGCACATAGTAAATAGAAGGAAGAAAATAAAGATTAGAGCAGAAATAAATGACATAGTGACTAAAAATAAATAATAAATTTTTAAAAAATCAATGAAACCAAGAGCTGGTTTTCTTGAAAGGATGAACAACATTTATAAACCATTAGCCAGATTCATCAGAAAACAAACACAGATAAGCCAAATAAATAAAATAAGAAACGAAAGTGGAGAAGTAACCACTGACACCACAGAAATACAAAGGATTGTAAAGAAATTCTATGAACAACTATATGCCAACAAGCTAGACAATGTGGATGAAATCTCCCAGCAAACAAAAGCCCAGGTCTGGGCGGCTTCATAGGGGAGTTTTACCAAACATTCAAAGGAGAACTAACACCTATACTCCTAACTACTCCAAAAATTCCAAGAGGAAGGAACACTTCCAAGCTCTTTTTATGAGGCCATCATTATCCTAATTCCAAAACCAGATAAAGACACCACAAAGATAGAGAATTACAGGCCAATATCCCTAATGAACATAGATGCTAAAATCCTCAACAAAATATTAGCAAATCACATCCAGCAATATATTAAAAAGATCATACACCATGATCAAGTAGGATTTATTCCAGGGATTCAAGGCTGGTAGAATATTTGCAAATCAATAAACATGGATACATCACATAAACAAATTGAAAGACAAAAATCACATGATCATATCGATAGACGCAGAAAGAGCAGTGGACAAAATCCAACACCCATTTTGATAAAATTTCTCAACGAAGTAGGAATAGAGGAAGCATATCTCAAAATGATAAAGGCCATTTATGACAAACCTACAGCGAACATCATACTCAATGGACAAAAACTAAAACAATTTCCCCTAGAAACAGGAACAAGACAGGGATGTCTGTTTTCACCACTCTTATTCAACATGGTACTAGAAGTCCTAGCCACAGTGATCAGAGAAGAAGAAATAAAAGGCATCCAAATTGGAAAGGAAGAAATAAAACTGTCACTATTCGCAGATGACATGATATTATACATAGAAAACCCTAAAGACTCCACCAAAAAACTATTAGATTTAATCAATGAATTTGGCAATGTAGCAGGATACAAAATCAACATCCAAAAATCAATGGCTTTTTTATACACCAATAATGAATTCCCAGAAAGAAAAACTAAACAAACAATCCCATTAACCAATGCAACAACAAAAAATTAATATACTTAAGAATACACTTAACGAAGGTGGCAAAAGACCTGTACTCGGAAAACTACAGGACGTTGAAAAAAAGAGATAGAAGAAGATATAAACAATTGAAAAAATATACTGTGTTCATAGATTGGTAGAATCAACATCATTAAAATGTCCATACTACCCAAGGCAATCGACAGATTCAATGCAATCCCTATTAAAATACCAACAGCATAATTCACAGGTCTAGAAGAAATACTCCAAAAATTTATATGGAATCAAAAAAGACCCCGAATAGCTGCAACAATCTTGAGAAAGAAAAATAAAGTTGGAGGAATCATAATACCAGATTTCAAGTTATACTGCAAAGCCACTGTAATTAAAACAGCCTATTATTGGCATAAAAACAGGCATATAGACCAATGGAACAGAACAGAGACCCTAGAAATTGACCCAAGCCATTATGCTCAATTAATATTTGACAAAGGAGGCAAGAGCATACAATGGAGTCAAGACAGTCTCCTCAATAAATGGTGTTGGGAAAACTGGACAGATACATGCAAAAAAATGAAACTAGACCACCAACTTGCAGCATACACAAGAATAAACTCAAAATGGATAAAAGACTGAAATGTATATCGTGAAACCATAGAAATCCTAGAAGAAACCACAGGCAGCAAAATCTCAGACATCTCTTGTAGTAATATGTTTTTAGATACATCTCCTAGGGCAAAGGATATTAATGAGAAATTAAACAAATGGGACTACATCAAAATAAAAAGCTTCTGCACAGCAAAAGAAACTATCAACAAAATAAAAAGGGAGCCCACTGTATGGGAGAACATATTTGGCAATGATACATCTGATAAAGGGTTAATATCCAAAACATATAAGGAACTCACACAACTTAATAAAAGGAAGACAAATAAACAATCCAATTAAAAAATGGGCAAAGGACCTAAATAGACACTTCTCCCAAGTGGACATACAGATGGCCAAGAAATATATGACAAAATGCTCAAAGTCACTGATCATCAGAGAGATGCAAATTAAAATGACAATGAGGTATCACCTCACACTTCTCAGAATAGCTACCATTAGCAAATGACAAGTGCTGGTGAGGATGTGGAGAAAAGGAACCCCTGTGCACTGCTGATAGGAATGCAGACTGGTGCAGCCATTACGGAAAACAGTATGAAGTTTCCTCAAAAAACTTAAAATGGAACTGCCATTTGACCCAGTGATCCCACTTCTAGGAATATATCCAAAGAAACCCAAAACACCAATCAGAAAGAATGTATGCACCCCTATGTTCATAGCAGCACAACTTACAATAGCTAAGATCTGGAAACAGCCCACGTGCCCATCAGTAGATGAGTGGATAAAAAGCTGTGGTGCATTTACACCATGGGATACTATGCAGCAGTAAAAAAGAAGAATCTCTTACCCTTTGAGACAGCATGGAGGGACCTGGAGAGTATCATGCTAAGTGAAATAAGCCAGTCAGAGAAAGACAAGTATCACATGATCTCACTTATATGTGGAATCTAAAGAACAAAATATACTGATGAACGGAGTGGATCCAGAGACATGGAAGCCTGGAACAGAGTGCGGAATCTCAGAGGGAAGGCTGGGGAGGGTGGGTGGGAGGGGAGGTAATCAATCAGGGGCCCTGTATGCATATATGCATGACCCACAGACAATGGGCAGTGAGAGCCTTGAGAGGGGTAAGGGGGCGGGTGCGGCTGGAGGGGGCAATGGTGAAAAAAAGGGGACATATGTAATACTTTCAACAATAAAGAATTATTAAAACAAAACAAAGCAAAAAAATACTTAACCATAAAAAATGAGATTGATAGATTGGGCCTCATTGAAATTGGTAACTTATGGACCTCAAAAGACACCGTTAACAGAATAAGAAGGTGAGCCGCACACTGGGTGGAGATACCATTGAGCCCTGGACGAAGTGGGTTCACTTAAATAAACAGATTTTTTCAGTTGGCCCGTGCTGCTCAACCCCACATCGTTCAAGGCTCAGCTGGTGTTTGGAAATGTGAGTACACAGAGGGACGATGATGGTTATACTAAGATTTTCAACTAAGCAGGCCGTCGGCACCACTAATCCCCATTGTATGTGATATGTCAGAAAAAAATAGAGGGGGGGTTAAAGTCTAAATTAAAACACTTCCACACTAAGACAACAAATAAAGGGCCAGCAACCCAGTTTTTTCTTAATTGGCAAGAGACTTAAACAGTTACTCCAGATAGGACTAGAGCATATCCAAATGACTAATGAACACGAGAAGGGGTATAACATCACTGGTATTCAGGGAAATGCCCATTAAAACCACAAAGAGATGCCATCAAGTATCCACCAGAATGGCTACCATGAAAGGAGCTGCCATTGCTCAACATTGGCAAGCATGTGAAGCAACTGGAATTCTCATCTGTTGAAAAAAAGGAGCATGAATTAGAGCAACCACTTTAGAAAAACTGGCAGTATGAGCACACAGCCTATAATCTAGCAATTCTACTTCTTGGTAAATATCCAAAAGAAATGACTGCTGCACATCTCCTCCAAAATCATGTACAAGAATGCTCATGAGCCCTAGCCCATTTGGCTCAGTAGATAGAGCATTGGCCTGTGGATGGAGCGGTCCCTGGTTCGATCCTGATCAAGGGCTGAGTTGCGGGCTTGATTCACAGTAGAGGGCATGCAGGAGGCAGCCGATCAATGATTCTCTTTCATCATTCATGTTTCTAGCTCTCCCTTTCCCTTCCTCTCTGAAATCAATAATAATTTTAAAAAATAATGCTCATGAGATTTATTCATATTAGACCAAACTGGAGACAACTCGAGTGTCCATTAATAGTAGAATGGATAAATAAGTGGAGGCACTGTAATACAATGAAATATTATACAGCAATGAAAAACACCCTTGTGTTACATGGGTCAACATGAACAAATTTCACACACATACTAGTAATGCTGAGCAAAAGAAACCACACCCACACCCACACACACACACACACACACACACACACACACACACACACACACACACCATTTTAAATGATGCTATTTATATGAGGTTCTTAGAGCACCAGCCTCTGGACTGAAGGATCCCAGGTTTGATTCCAGTCAGGGGCACATACTTAGGTTGCATGCTCAATCCTGGCCCTGGTTGAGGGGTGTGCAGGAGGCAATCAAACATCTCTTTCACTTCAATGTTTCTCTCTCTCTGTCTGATCCCCTCCCCTCCACTCTCTGAAAATAAATGGAAAATATCCTCTAGTGAGGATTAGAAAAGAGAATAGGATTACTTTCAGGGATAGTATTGACTGGGAGGAGTCACAAGGGGGGAGTTCTGAAAAAGCTTTGCTCCTTGATCTGGATGGTGGTTAAACAGATGTATGCATATCCAAAAATTAACTGAGCTACATGCTTACAATGTGTGCATGTCACTGTGTGAAAGCTGTACCTTAAACTAAAAACACCTTCCCCAATCTCATCCTCCCTCCAGCCACCACTATCTCTAACCCCTACTTCCTGGCCACAGTTGTCAGATTTAACTGCACTGCTTCTGTTTCCCTGTGTCCCGTGCATGCCTCCCTCCACTCTCACCTGCCTGCTCCAGCACACAGCCTCTCCCCGCCTCCCAATGATCTCAGTGTCACAAAATCTAGGAGACATTCATCTTCATCTTACTTGATCTCTCTCAAAATCACTAAACACTATTGATCACATCTTCCACTTTAAAGCCTTCTAGATCTGTGCTGTCCATATGGTAGCCAGGAGGAATGTGTGGCTTGAACATCTGAAATACTGCAAGAATGATGCACTAAGTTTTACTCAGTAGTGGTTTTTTTCTAAATATATTTCATTGATTTTTTACAGAGAGTAAGGGAGAGGGATAGAGTTAGAAACATCGATGAAAGAGAAACATTGATCAGCTGCCTCCTGCACACCCCCTACTGAGGATATGCCCACAACCAAGGTACATGCCCTTGACCGGAATCAAACCTGGGACCCTCCATCACACGCTTGCTGATGTCAGACTCCAGTCCGCAGGCCTATGCTCTATCCACTGAGACAAACCGGTTAGGGCTACTCAGTAGTTTTTAAAAGCTCCCCACGTGGTTGCCGAGACATACTGCTCTCGTCACCACCCCGGGTGCCTTCACCCAGACCCACGGTTTTAATATCCAACACATACACCGATTTATAACACCAGCCTAGTCATCTCTCAACTCTGAGCCATATATCCAACTGCCTATTTGGCATTTCCTCATGGGCACCCTGAAGTCAGGACGTCTGGAATGGAACTCACGATCGTCCCTCCTGTACCCATCCCCCTTCCACTTCTGTAGCTCAGGACCCACCATTCACCCAGCTTCACAAGCCAGAACCTAGCTGCCCATCAACACCAGGACATCTCATCACATTTGCCCATGTTTTCTCATAAACGTCACTTCAGTCTGCTTATTTCTCTCCCTCTCACCAACATGGTAGTCCAACCTCCCATCTACCTTTGGCTTGACAACTGCATTGGCCTCCTAGCTGGTCCCTCTGCTCCCCCTCTTGCCCCTCACAATCTTGAAAAGGCAACTAGGATGTCCCTCTCCCCCTAAAGACTCTCTAGGTGTCTCCCTCCTGAATTTTCTTCGAACACCAACAGACCTCTCCTTGCCTCGTCTCGCACAGCACTCGCTTCCCTCTCTCCACTCCAGGCCCACTGGCCTAGGTAAGTCCCTCACACGCTTGCTGATGTCAGACTTTTGTATATGTGGTTCCCTCTATGTGGCCCACTCTTCCCTTTTCTCTTGGCCTCATCACCCTTCAGGGCTCAGCCCTCATTACTTCCTCAGGAAGCTTTCCTGCCCAGGTCAGGCCCCCTATCATGTGACATCACAGCACCAGGCAACTGTGATTTGTAGTGATTTGTAGCACTTATAACATTTTTTCATCATGTATTTGTGAGATTGATTGATTACTTCTCACTCACATTTGATCTTGCCTGCTAGCCTGCAGGGCCCGTGGTGGCAGCATGCACCATGTTTATTTCATGGCTGCTGTATTCTTGCACCTGTGCTCAATAAATATTTATTGACTGTATGATTGAATGAAAAGTTCAATTTAACCCCAGGGCTAGCTTCAGAGCTGAAACCAAGGACTGGACCAAGGTCAGGGGTGGGACCACAGACAGTAGCTGGGACTGGAAATTGATTAGAAACAGCAACTGGGGCAGAGAGCGGGCCAGGTGTGGAGCCTGGAAGGGCCAGATGGCATGGTATGGCAGAATCTGCCACCTCTATATGCAACCTCTATGACCCCTAGGAACATACCACCAGAGCAGTGCTGCTTGTAATGGCTGCAAACCGGGAACCCTGATGTCTCACATCAGTAGACTGGATTAAATCAAGTGGCTTATTCACACAGCGGAATGAAATAAAGCAATGAGAGCATATGCAATAACATGGATGGGTCTCTCTATATGGGGTTGAGCAAACGCAGCCAGACACGAAAGAGGACATGCTGAAAAATCCTGTTTGTATGAAGTTTGAGGCACAGCAAGGCTACTCTGTAGCGTTCCAAGTTAGAAGGGTGGCACTCTTTGGGGCATGGTGGGAAATCTGGGGTGCTAAGATTGCCCTGTTTTTGGACCCAGGTGCCGGGTGTCTGTGGAATTCACTGAGGCCAGGACTGGGGAGCACAGGGAGAGGAGGTTTAGAGGCGAGCCGGTGGGGTGGGGCGCCTGTGCTGAGCCGGGAGGGGCCCTGGTGAACACAGGGGTGTGCAGGGCAGGGACAAGGGTCAGGAGAGGCGAGGGCTGTGGCTCCTGCAGAGCAGAGGGGCAGCGGAGAAGGGCTGGGAGGGGAAATGCTGCCTGGGGAGGAGAAGGGGCAGTGACTGTGCCTCCCCGCACACACATTTCCTGGCTTCCCACCTTCCACTCCTCCTCTGGGCCTGAGGAAAAGGGGTTTTCAGCCCCCACACATGGCCACCAGCCCACAAAAGATGAGAGGGAGCTGGACAACAGGGATGCAGCTTGCACAGACAGGCCCTGCCCAAGAAAGCCAGGCAGACAGCTGCCCTTCTGGGGCCCTGCAGCCGGCCTCTCGGCTTGGGGTGTAGCCTCGGGTGTAAGGGGGGGTACCTACCCTTAAATCTGTCACCCTGTATCTAAGGCTGTGCAAATCACAGGGTGCTTGCACACATAAATACAGGTACACATACACTTGTGTGTGTTCATCCACAAATACCGATAAAGCATGCTTGTACACATGCACACATCCATCCGAATAAGCCCGCATCTTTGCGCGCGCACACACACACACACACACACACACACACACACACCCCTCCCCTCATGCTTCTCCATGCAGGCATCAGTGCTGCCTGAGCGCTGGTGTCTCCTGGGCTCAGAGGGCAGCGCTGTGACACAAAGGACTTTACCAGGAATGAGGGGCCCAAATGGGAGGCCTTCTCCTGGGGGAATAAGCTCCCAGGGCCTCCTCCCCTGGAGGCCTTTGGGAGTTGGACCCCACAGATCCCCCCTCCGTAGTGGGGAGGGGAGTCTGCAGCAGGAAGAGGCTGGTGGGACCCAGAGGAGGGGTCCCCACAGGCCACTCCCTGACTCCTTCCCAGTCTCTTCTCCTGTCGCCACCACCCTGTCCGCACTTCCACTCTTGGAAGAAGCCCATTCTCTCTGCAGGAGGGAAGCGAGCAACATGGGTGTCCCGTGTCCCCCCTTTGAGCCCCCACTGCACGTCTGGACGCCTCTCTGCAGTGGGGAGGGGGACGCAGCTTCACCCTCTTGGCACCCTCCCCTGGCTGGAGGGCTGGCAGGGGTGGGGCCTCCCCAAGCTGTGACTCAGCGTGCTGGGTATTCTATTCGCGCTGTGGCCAACTCTGACACTTCGCTCATCAGGGACTGTGGGTCCCAAGAGGTGGGGAGAGGGGTGATGCTTTCTGAGAGCTGCCCTCTGCCTCCCTCTGCCACTCATGCCCCACCAAGGGCGAAGGTAGAGGGTTGCAGGCTGTAAGAAGAAGGTGAGGGGGGCCAGATATTGGGTTGGACCCAGATGGCAAAGAGGTGCCAGGCAGGGATGTGTTGGGGGACCAGCTGTCCCACATTCTGGGGAGCTAATGGGCAGTGGGATGGAAACATTAAGAGACAGGATTTCCGAACCCCCAGGTGGGGGTCAGTGAGAGACAGGAAGGCAGGTGTTGGTCCTGCACCGAGTGACCAGGACTCAAGGGCAAGAAAGTTTGAGGAATTTAGAGGCTGAACTGGGAAAAGGGGGCGGAGACTGGACCCCGACAGGCGGCAGCTGCGGGGTTTCCTACTTGCTTCCCAGTAGTTCCTCTCCGTTCACTTCCAGTTGTTTCCAAGCCATGAAATTCTTTCCAGGCAAGATAAGGGGCCCGCCCGCCCCACCCGGGGTGTGTCACGTGTATGGGGGGGGTGTTCAGACGGACAGAAGCAGGGGGAGTCTGGAGGGGGTGGGTGGAAGACGGAGCCCCTAGAGGCATCTCTGTCATCCCAGCCTTCTGAACCGTGAGTCACGGGTGCAGAGCTCTCGGCCAAGAACAAGTTTTAGGATCCTCTCGGCAGGCCTGGGAGCCCTGGCTACTCTCCAGCGTTTCCTACAGGCTCCCTCCCGGGCCCGCCACCCCGATGCTATTACCTGGCAGTGCCCATCTGGATGCCCAGAGAAGCGTCCTCTGGCCGCTTCCCGAGCGCGGCTCCGCTGCTCTGGCCAGAGCACGTGGGCTCCACCAGCCCCGCTTCCCCAGGGCCTCCAGGGCCCGGAGCCTCACCTCAGCGGTGCCACCTGGTGCCACCACCTGGTCCATCCACCCCTTACCCACTGCGCTGGCCACAGGAGTCCAGCACCCGGCGCATGGTCCTGTTTCCTCCGCACCCACAGAAAGGCCCTATGAGCTGACAAAGCATTTGAGGAAGTCTGGGGGGAGAGGGGGGATTCCCGAGAAAGCGGCCCTGCCAACCTTCGCCGGGGCGTAGGGACACTCCCCGCGGCCCCCAGCGCGCTGCCCCTTACCCGGCGGTGAGCGGCGGCAGTCTCCGCACCTGTGCTGCCCCACCTCCGGCGCTCGGCGCAGGGCAGTAGGGGCTCTGTGCGCCGGGCACCCTGCAGCAGGGGCTAGCTGAGCCCTGACTCGGCAGCCAGAACAGTGAGGCGGAGGGAGGCTACGGGGCAGGGGAGGAGAGGGAAGGACCGCGTGAGGGCAGGGAGGGAGCGGAGATAGGGCAGGCCCGCCGCCCCTCCCACCCCGCCCGGCCCTCCCCTCACCACATGCCCCTCCTCTCCCCACTCTCCCCCTGACCCCTCTCTGGCTGGGATGACTGGGTCCCGCAATAACCTCATCTTGCCCTCCCACCTCCCGTGTCCTTTCCCCATTCCATTCCCAGCCTCTCCCCCCGCCTAACTTTGCCCAGCCTGACATCTTCGCGCCTTGTGCTATTCGCGCCCCCACTATTTCTCCACCTGTTACTCCCGCTCTCCTGTTTTCTCCGCTACCAACACCCTTCCCCACCGCCACCCTCTCTCCTCTACGCCTCCCTTCCCAGCTGTCACTGCTCCGCCTGGGGTTCCAGCTCCAAGATCCCCCACCAATTCTCACCTTGGGTGTGGGGCAGGAAACCTCCTTCAAAGCCCAGATCCTTCCCAACGTGAGGGTCCTCGGGACTCCTTGTCCCCCTCTGCCCCCTGCTCCACCCCCCCCCCCCCCCGCCCCAGCTCAGAGCACTGCTCTTCCAGCTTCAATCACTGCCCCTTCCACGCTCCCACCCCAGCAAATTCCTCCAGAAAAGGCAGCTGAGGCTTGGGCACTGGCTGAACACCAGGACACAAAAGCCTTGGGAAGGCAGTTGGGGTGTGGGGAGACAGGGAGGGAAGCCTGAAAGTTAGGTGGACGGCTAGCTGCAGAGAGCCAGAGACAGGAGGTCTGGGTCAAGCTGCGAGGGGCAGTGCACGGTGGGAGTGGGGCTGGAGGTGGAGACGTGAAGACCAGCACTGGAGGGTGGGCATCACACACCCGCCTAGGCTGCTGGCTGCTTCTCTGGCCTCGGTTCCCATGTGCGGCTGCCCTGGTGAGGGGCTGAGCGAGGCCCCACCTGTTTCACACTGAGGACAGTTCTTGCTGTCCTGCTACACCGAGCTGGCCGGCCAGCCGCATGCGAAAGGGAGTGCAGGAGCCTGTCCGTGCCTGACTGCCACTTGGGCTGGGGCACAGGTGTCCTGGGTCAGGGCACGCTGGGCGGCATGAAGCTGGGCCAGGTGCCCAGTGCGCTCCCTGGGGCTGGGGACAGGCTCGCATATGGGCTTTCGTGTGGGTGTCCGTGTCTGGGTGTTTTTTCCTGGCTTTGATGGGGAAGATGAAATCATAATCTTGGATGAAGCCGGGTGCAGCTTCCTTCCGCTGCCTTGGCCCAAAACCCCCACAGCTTCTCAAGATCTCTGGGTGGGGGTCTGAGACACACGACGTGGATTTCAGCACTGGTGTCCCATGGTCATATCCGTTTTCTGGGTCCCCTGCCTTATGATTTTATATGTAGGCAGTATGGCCACCATATGTACAGCTGGCCTGGGAGGAGCCCGAGTTGGAGCGTGGCAGTGGCTGAAGTCCAGGCCAGGGGCTCTGCACACCTTGGGGCTGAGAAGGCCAACGGAGACCTCTCCAGGTTTGAGACACTTGCTATCTGATGCCCCAGGTTGAAGCCCACAGAAGCCTTGTGCCAGCCCCGTGCCAGGCCGCTGGCATCGCATCAGAAAAGCACCAGGCCTCGCCAGAGCAGGTGCCTGATAGTGCTTGTCAATGGGACTGTGAAGGGACCGGCAGGGAAGAGGGGTGTGGGTAGGGAACCCCAGGCCACCTTCACCAAGGTGCTGGATAACAGGCAGAAAAGGGGTGCTGTCGAGAACTGCCTGCACGCTCTGCTGTGCTCTGAACCCTCAGTCGTCTTCAGCTCCAGGCCCCCACCCTCGAATGAACCTCCCAGTCCTTGGCCTGGCCTCGAGGATAAGGGATAAAAGACAGAAAGGGAGGCCAGGGAAAGAGAGAAGGGCAGGGAGGCCAGGAAGAGTCAGGGCAATAAAGGGCAAGGACCTGAAGGGGAAGGAGGGAAGCAGGGCTGTGGTCTAAGCAGATCCTGAGAGGGAGAGGCATTTGGACCGAGCTTCCCAGCACAAAGTGCTTTCCCACAGCGGGGTCTCTGTGAACGCAGGCTAGGAGCCAGCAGTGACTTGGCCAAGGGTCTCCCCGGGTGGGAGTGAGGTGGCCTCAGTGCAGGCTCTCTGGTCCCAAATGTGCCCTCCCTCCCCAGAGTGGAGCCCTGGGAAGATGAAGACTTAGACAGACAGAAGGGAAGGGCCCGGAAGGACTCGTCTGAGGAGGATGTGGATCTGGGTTTCTGAACCTTCTTTCTGCATCAGTGTTTCGTAGACTCAGAAGAAATTGCCAAGTTAAGACGGGGGTCAACATTTCATCAGTGAGAAATGGGGCTGGGAGGTGGAGAGGAAGGGGAACATGGAGAGATGAAGAGACCAAGTCTGAGACGAAGATGGGAGAGAACTAAGAGGCTGGGGGGTAGGGGAGCCACAGGAAGAGTTTGGACCCTCAGAACTTCCTTTGTTTGGAGACATGGGTGTGGGGAGAAGGGAGGAGGGAGGACATTTCTATCTCGTGACAAAAGGAAGTCACACAGTTGTTTTGTTCTCTGCTCTGGGGCGGGTGGGGTGGGCGCCTGTATTTACCAGAGGGACTGAGGTCGCTGTGGCAACCACACATCTGGGCCCCGGAATCCAGATGTGCTGTATCCAGGGCCATAGCAGAACGATGAGGCAAACATTAGGCTCTCCAGTCCTGGACCCCACAGCTGGGGAGAACACAGCAGCTGGAGTGGGACATGAAGGGGGGGGAGGGCTGAACAGGGAGAAGAGGAAGTCATGGAGAGTGACAGGAATGTGGACAAGCAGTGGAAAGGGAGATGGGGACAGGCAGGGTGGTGTGAAAAGGCGGAGGCAGCACAGGTTCAGCAGCAGCAGGAGTGAGAAGAGGAAGAACAAGAAGGAAAGGGAAAGAGTGAAGCAGAGGGGGAGGAAGGGGAAAACACCAAAGAAGCCAGAAACAAAATGATGAACAAAGAATAATGGGTCCAAAGGTGATGGCTCCTGGCAGGCGGAGGGCAAAGAAAGGTAGGAAGGAAACCTAGAGAGAGGAGATGCTGGGCCTGCGGTGGTAAGAACCAGGCAGGATCCCGAAGAAGTAAAGCAACTGACCAGAAAGACAAAGCAAGCCTGGGCCAGGGGGCCCACGGGGTGCGCAGTGATGGGTGGGGGTGAGGGTGGGGGGGGCCGGCTGGGGGGGCGTGGCTGCAGATACGCTTGGACCCGAGGGCAGCAGCCTAGAGACTGCCCGCCTTAGCCCCCATGGCATGTCCACTATGCACCCTCCGACCCTTCCTACCACTCTTCCAGCTAAGGTGCAGCTGGCCCTTGCCACTCAGCCAGGAGCTGCATGCCGCCCCGAACCCGTCAGGATTAAAGCAGACCAGAGCAGAGGACAATGCAAATGGACAAGGAGCAGGGAGGAGGGAAAGGTGTTTACAATGGACCAGACCCCCTGCATGGCATCTCTCTCCCTCACACCAACCCTGAGAAGTAGGCACAGGCATCCCACTTAATAGATAAGGAGACCAAGGCTTAGCATGCCACAGCAAGGACATCACTGAGAAAGCCAGCTCAGGTGGCCCTTGTTCTGGCCGCCTGGATAAGGGGCCCCGGGACAAGAAGTGCTGGCTGAGGAGCAGGGCTGCCCTCGAGGGGGAAGCCTAGTTCCAGGTTGCCACAGTTACTCTGTTTTCTCCCCAAACACAGTAATAGGGGGGCTGCTGGCTGGACACGTGAGGTTCTTCCTCCCCCTTCAGGCCTGGGCTTGTGGCCCAGGTGGCCCCTGTCCAGTCATCTGGGCGTGGAGCCCAGGCCCAGCCCACACCCTCCTGCTGACCCAGGGCACTCCTGCAGGCGGCAGAGGCACGGTGGAAGGAGCCGTGGAAGGAGCCGCTGACAAGGATCCCCACAAGTTGGGTGAACTCGCCCCTCACCCTTTGCCCTGCTCCCCTTCCTCCTAATAGAAAGCACAGCCTTTTCTGCACCCCCGCCCCCAGTCCTTTTCTTTCAACTGGACTCTCATGTCTCAGGCTCCTCCAGCTCAGGGCCAAGACCATGCTCCTCAACATCCCCTCCCTCCTCCCGTCCCAGCCCTTCTCCCCGGGGCCCTCCTTTCTGGGCACAGCCCTGGGCCCCAGCTCAGTTGTTTGTCCTGGAAATTAAGGGGAGGGAGGAGAACCTGCTAGAATGCAGGGGACCCAGGGAAGCGCTCACCCCAAAGGGCGTGGGGCCCTGTCCTTCCTGTTTACTCAGACACATTCCAGGATCTGTGTCCTTTGGGCTGTGACACCACAGGGCATCCCTCGCCCCCCACCCGCCCACAGACAGACCTGCCTGTCATAGGGCAAGGGGATGACACGAGGCCTGTGAGCCCACCCGGCCCACCCAGAGCCAGCTGTGGCCAGCACTTGACTTGGGTACCCTGGCCTGGAGAAGTCTTTCCCCCAAACGCTTGTCACGAGCCAGGAAGGCAGCCACAATTCCTTTAACTCCCTCCAAGTTGTTTATTTAATAATAATAATAATAATTAAAAAAAGATGCACACACATACATAAATCTGATCTTCCTCACCACCCTTCCTTTATACCCAGAAACAAGCTCCTAACGTAAAAATGGCCTTTGTCCCGCCCTCGAACTACAGTCTCACTTTTACCCCCAAAAGAGGAGTGAAAGAGTCAAGAGCCCACTCACCCCAAGCCTCACCCTCACTCAGTCCCCTCAAGAGAGAAGCAGGGGCTGCGGGTTTAGGGAAATGAGAGGAGCCCTGTATTTCAAAAAGGGGTAAGGAGAGGTGAGCCCCCTCACCTCCAAATAAGTGCTTAACCCCACACCCTGTCCTTCCATTACCAACTGCCCAAGCCCAGGGATCAGGAAAATAAGAAACGGTCCCACTTGGTGACTCCTCCCCTGCGCCCCAGTCCTAAGTCAGTGTGAGAGGCAGAGGTCAGGGGTGATTGAGGTAGAGGGGCTGATGGCGGGCCTGGCTGGCTGCAGAAGCTGGCAAGGGGCCACCTGTGGCATTGCCCGGGGTGGAAGGCTGTTTTCGGAGTGAAGGGGGCACCGTGGAGGTCTTGATGTGAATCACCCTGGTGTCCATGACCTCACACTCGATCTGCATCATCTCCTCATAGTCCCCAGGGGCACCCTGCCCCGACAGGGTCTCTGTGAGAAGAGGCATAAGGAAGAGAGGGGGGAGGCAACCAGAGAGGAGGGTGGGAACAGCAGCAGTGAACAGGGAGGAGAGGGACCGGTGGCCAGGCGGGTCCAGCGCAAGAGTTGATGAGTCAGTGCAGGGGAGGGGAGGAGAGGAAAAGAAGGCCGTTGTGAGTGTGAGGTCACAGAGGGAAGGCATCGAAAGAAAACGGAGGTGAGAGGCTGGCAGGTACCCAGCCACCCCTTCTGCCCAGCACCTACCCACGCCCCGTCTTCCTCCCTTCAGTCTCCTGCATCTTGTCCTGCTCTGCACCCATTCTGCTTCTTCTCACCCAGGATCTAGCATGTCTCTGGAACGCCCCACTCCCCTCAGCTCCTCATGCTGGCTATCCCTATCAGAATGTTCCCCTTCCTCAATTCCAGGACCCTCCCCATACCGGGAAGGACTTACCATTGGGGGCCATGGCGGGCATCACCAGGGACATCTTGGGCCGAGAGGTCTTATTGTGGCTGATGGCTGGGAGCAGCAGGTGGTCCTGGGAAACACAGGGGCCAGGCCCGAGGGTGGAGGTGCTGCTCCCCAGCCTCGACTAGAACACACACTGCTGGGACCCCAGGGGGATGGGGATGGGCTGGAAGGAGGTGCTCACCCGCCGGAAGGAGACAACATAAAATGTGTCTTCCCGTCGGTCAATTGCATCCAGGAACTCCGGCTGTGAACGGTCCGGGTGGCGATATAGCTGCAGCTGGCCCACAGAATCCCTAGGCAGGTGGGAAAACAGGATTTGGGAGGCACTGGGGGAAGCGGGGAGAAGATGAGAGAAAGAAAGACAAGAGATCCCAGTAGATGAGGGAGGCATAAGGCCACTGGTGGCAGCGCAGGCCAGCTCTTGGGGGTATAGCTCTTCAGAATGGAACCCCACTTCATAAGGAAGCACACGCCCCAGACTCACCTTTCTGGGGGTCCGGGGGGCTGAGTGGGGACTGCCTTAACTGGAGGCAACTTCTTCCGTCGCTGAGACTTCTAGAAGGAGAAGTGTCTAAGGATTTGAAGAGGATGAAGGGAGCAGGGAGAGAGACACCCCGGAAGCTGGAACCAGCTCACACCCACCCTGCCACTTCCTCAGCACTCCCTCAAAACTCCACAAGGACATGCCCCTCAGAACCCCGGACACGCAGCCCTGCCTACCTGTCGCTCCAGGGCCCTGCGGGGCGCCTTCCGCCGGCCTCTCTGGTGGCGCTGCACCCAGCCGCTCAGCTCGTCAGCAAGCCTGGGAAGCAGAACAGGAAGGAGAGACGGGGCTCCAGAACACACGTTACATGATCGGCAGGGGAGGTGCCCCAGCCCTGGGCCCCCCGCACCTGAGGGACTCGGTTCGGTTGAAGTGCCGGCAATCCGAGGAGAAGAAGAGCTGGTCCAGGTCTGGCAGCAGCAGCTCCCTGGAGCCCCCGGGGAGCGCTGTCAGGTTCCTGGAGCATGGCAGGGAGGAGGCAGTGGCTGCAGATGCCCAGCCCGCCACCAGTGAAGGCCCTGATGGTGGAGCAACTGTGGCTTCCCTCAAAAAGCAAAGGTGAACCTGGGGAAGGAGACACACAGCACCCCTGAAAGAGAAGCCCCTCTCACCTGAAACTCGGCCGGCCCTCGAGGCTGGGCTGGGGCTCCTGATGGCCCTGAGAGGGGTCCTGGAGGGACTGGGCTCCACGGACAGGCAGGTGCGCTGAGAACTCCAGCAGGTGTCTCCGGGGCCGAGGCTCCTCTCCGCTCATGCTCATCCGGGAGACGGGAGCCGGAGGAGGCTCACTGATGCTGTGGGCGGGAAGGACAGGGTGCAGGGAGAAGTCCAGCTTACTGAGGGCAGGTGAGGGCAAGGGCTGTTATACATGACTGATGCCCTTCACCATGAGATGGAATGAGAACAACCCCTACGTCACGGGGCCAGGAAATGAGAGAAAAGGAGCGGCCTAACCTAGAGCCGAGGTCTCGGGAAACACCTGCATCTGTTTTCATCCCCGCAGCCAGCACCACCTGCCCCAGCACTGCCATTCGTCAGATGAATGACGAGCAAAAAGGAAGCGCTGGGCACATCCTGCACCTGGACACCACAGCTGTCTGTGTGAGTGGGGTGATGGGGGCCAGGGCGCCAAAGCAGCAACCAGGTGGCCAAGGGGGAGCTCCACTCGAAGGTTCTGGGGGGCAAGGAGGGTCTCACCTGACAGGCCCGAAGTTGAAGGCAATGAAGAGAAGGAAGACCACGATGCAGACCACCTTCCTGTTCCCAGAACCTAACTTGAGCTCGCTGTTCTGAGGTGCAGAGGAGAGACAGAGAGGGTGGGTGAGTCCTCCCCAGGAGCCTGTATTTCATCCCCCAAGGACAGAAGTCTCACCTCAGCCCACAGGGCCTCCAGCCGCCGCCTGAGGGCAGCGTTCTCCCTGCGCAGCTGCTGGTTGTCTGCCAGCACAGCCTGCAGCCGCGCCTCCAGCCCCTGCAGGTACTCCTTCTTCTTCCTACGGGACTGGCAAGCCGACTCCCGGTTCTTGATCATTCGCTGCTGCCGCTTCAGCAGCTTTGCCTAGGCACCCAGAGGGTCCACAGAAAATGAAAGAGGGGAGAGGGAGGGGAGCCCTGGCTCCCAATCCAGGGGCTGCCCTCCTGACCTGACTTGCAGCACCAGAGGGGAGGGGCTCTCCTCGCTATAAAACACTCCCTGCTCCTGCTCCTCAGAGCGGAGAGAAGTTAGACTTAGGAAGCGTCCTCCACCCGGTCCTTGTGGAAGCTCAGTCCCTCTCCTTGGTGGCTGGTTCTCCTCACAAGTCTCCTTTTTAGGGCCCCAAGTTAACCTTGCTAACTGGTCTCCCCAGGAGGAAGAGCCTGCCTCTTCCAACTACTGCCACAGCCGTAGCAGAATGACCCCTGCCTTTGGTTTACTGAGACACCCCCACTTCTCCACCTGCAGTCTGATAACAAACCTAAGAACCCTAAAACTACATAGAGTTGATACTTATATATAAGCAGGAGTCCACTCTGACCTACAGGATCATCTTAAGGTTCTGCTTCCTCACTTTCTGCTCCCTCCTCATTCCACAG
This sequence comes from Corynorhinus townsendii, assembly GCA_026230045.1. Taxonomy (NCBI): domain Eukaryota; kingdom Metazoa; phylum Chordata; class Mammalia; order Chiroptera; family Vespertilionidae; genus Corynorhinus; species Corynorhinus townsendii. The sequence goes on along the minus strand of JAPDVU010000004.1, from coordinate 98,001,766 downwards.
TTCTCTCCCGTGACAGACCTTCCTCTTCCATTCCCATTAGCAGCCCTGCCCCCGCTCCCCAATACTCACGTCCACTTCAGGTGGACAGGCGTTCCCAGGCATAGGAGCTGGAACAATGCTCTTCCTCTCAGGCCGCGGAGCAGGGGGGGCTGGCCCCTCGGGCTGGACTCGAATGGCACCTTGGATAAGGACAACTGGGGACACTGGTGCAAGTGAGCAGGAGAAAGAGGTCAGAGAGCTGAGTCAGGCGGGGACTGTGCCCACACCTGAGCACCCAAGGGCTCAGTGGCTGTGGCTCCCTCAGGTCAGTCAGCAGATGCAGTACCTGGGGGTGGCTGGGCAAGGGGCTGCAGAAGGACGGTGGTGCTGGGAGGCACAGTGCTGGGCGGCACTGGAACTGTGGTTATCACCACAGGTTTCGGCTGTAGTGGTGGCTTCCGGGCAGGCAGGGCTTTGCCTGAAGGAGGGTGAAAGGAAGGAAGGAATGTCAGGACTGCAGGCCTTTTACCAGGGACCCCAGTGTCAGGAGGCCCCATTACCTGAGGAGCCCTCGGGGGGTGGGCCCATGCTGATCTGGACAGCTCCAAGTGGCAGGCCAGGGACATCCCGTAGGAGACATCCTTGAGGGGCTGGGGACTCTGTCTTCACTTCCAGTGCCTCCTTTCCTATAAAAGCCTATGGGAGCATTCCAGAAAATGTGAGTCAGGAGTGTCAAGGAGAAGGAGCTGAAGAAGAAAAGCTCTCCTCCCTCGGAGATCGAGAAAGAAGGAACTTGCTGCGGTGCCTGGAGGGGAGGCACGTTGATGCTCACCTGTTTGGGGGACTCTGTGGAGAGCAAGGAAGCCTCAAAGTTGACGGAGGAAGGAGAGACAGGTTCTATCTTCGTCTGGACCCCTGTGGGTGGCAGGAGGAGGCAAACAGCTGGACATCAGATAAACACTGAAGAAGAAGAAAGTTAAGATGGGGACTGGGGACAGGGTCATTTCTCTTTATACCCACAGATAAAGCTGCTCTGGCCCTAGGCAGGCAATCGAGGCACAGGTGCCCTGGGGCTGCTGGTTGCATGCGCTCCTCCTGCCTCCACCCAGCACTGCCTCCCCTCTGCGAGGCTCCTTCTTCTTCTCACCGCTGCGGTTTTCCTCAAGGCCATCCTTGCCCTCCTGCTTTCTCTGTCTTCCTCAGGCCCGGTCCATCCATGCAGAGGCCCAAGCAGCAAGAGGCAGCATTCCTACGAACCCACTCTCCTATCTGCCTGGATTTTCCTCTCTCCCTGGCCTAATGCTATCACACATCTCCATGCTGACCACCGCCAAGCCTGAATCTCTGCCCATGATGGCTCCCCGTGCCTGACCTTGACTCCCAAGCTCCTTGCTCATCACTTCCATTCTCATGCCCCACCATTTACCCAAATTCACTGCTTGTCCTTCCGCACAAATTCGCTCCCTACGTCTGGCAGCCTCCCAGACACATCACTAAGCCGCAGTCACTTCTGCGCCTTCGCGGCCTGTTAAATCTGTAAGACATGCTGACTGCCCCCGCAGGTGAACTAAAACCCTTTTGAGGGCCAGATGCAGCCCCAAGGTCACCAGCCTGCTACCACCTCTGGTCCACACCACTCATGGGGAGATTGACTCCAGTAACATTACTGTTTGTAAAGTCATCAACACCATTTTTGCTGTTCGAGGCTTTTCGATCTTTACTTTGCCCTCTTTGTAACTTTTAATAATCTGCTGGATACGATCTGTTTGTTCCTCCAAATCCTCCCTCCATCCTTCCTTGCCCTATGAGTCCCAGGAGGAAACATGAGTGGTTTCCATTATCGGCTCCCTTGTCCTCTTGCTTCTGGTTGGGAGGCAGTGCCAGGAAACCCTGAAGGCACTTTGAAATGAATAATCAGCCTGGCCAACCCTGGATTCCTCTTGTCCCCTGAGCAGAGGGCTCCTGCTCTCACACCCCTATCCAGGGGACAGCACCATCACCTGCTGAACAGCTGCCCCAGCCAGAAGCCCAGGCTTCCTCTTTGACTCCTGCTCAATGCCCAGAAGTCACCGCAGCTCATCCTTCATTCTTTTTGCTTTCTTCTCGGCATCCAAACACCTTACTTGATTAACTGCGTGAGCCTCCTCCTTGGTTCTCTACCTCCTGCCTCTGCAGTCCATTCTCTACTCTGTCACCAGAGCTGCCTTCCTAGTCATACTGCTCTCCTGCTTAATTCCTCAGAGTGTCCCAACTGCCCACAGGGTAAGAACTGAGTCCCTCAGCAGGGTTCCCACCTGGCCCTGCAACCGCTACAGTGCCTTGCCATCCCCACTCCCTGCTCATATCCACTCTAAATACATCGTGCCAGTTCCCTTAGTCTCCTTCTGGCCAATTGCCATGCGTCCTTCAAAACTCAGCCAGGAAAGCCTTCCTCTGCAGCACATCCCTGATGCAGCCGCCGCGGGTTAAGGGCCCAGCACTTTCTGAGAGTGTCCCACAGTGAACACACCTTGCTACTTGTCTTTCGCCCCCACCACTCTACAGGATTCTCCTGTCAGGGTGTTGATCATGTCTTTTTTATCTTTGCATCCCCACACCCTGTCCAGTACCTGGTATGGAGTAGGGGCTCCATAAATGTTTACTGAATAAACACAAAAGGGTACCTAAACTTGGTAACACTTAAAAACAGCACAAATGTTGGTTATAGGATCTAGGAGTTGGGTCTATATTCCAACTTTTCTGTATGTTTAAGATTTTTTATAATAAAATGTTAGAGTGAAAAAATAATATAAATAATTATGCCATAAACTGTCCAAAGTCTTTAAAACATGCAAAGCAACAGGAAGTTAAATCACATAGCAGGATACTAGGAACAAGAAAAAGAAAGGAAATCACACCCATCTCATCAGTGCTGTCCTTGCTATGTTTCCTAAAACTCTCCCTGCCGCTCCTAGCCTTTCTCCGGATTATTTGTCACTTCCCCCCACCACACATACCCGTCCTACCTGGTAAAGCCTGGGGGTGGGGGGGGGGGGCTGTGATTACCTGAGGGATCATCAGAGGTGGGGCCCACATTGATCTGGACAGTTTCAATTGGGGATGTTGGATCATCCCCCAGGAGGCAGAGTGGTGGTGCCAAGGACTCGATCTTCACAACCAGCACCTCCCCTACACCAGGGGCCTGGGTGAAAGTAGAGGTGAAGGGGTGGGGGGGTGCCCAGAAAGAAGAAAACAAACAAAGGGAGATGTTGAGAGTAAGAGCAGAGCAAAAGCTTTACAGCTTACAAACACCAATTATCTGACATTCGGTTTGAATGGCACAGCAGCTCCCTAAGCTGTTTCTGGCCCGGGGTTCTCTCCTCTTTATTCCTGGGAGGGTGATGACATCTCATGATTTCAAACACTGCCTTCCAGTGGGAACCTGGGCAGGAAGCTCCAGAAGCCTCAGCCCCCGCACAGGTGCCATACCTCTATACATTAAAAAGGTTCCCCTTTCACTTCTACAAACCCCAATGGAGATGTAGCAAATAAGGATGTCAAAGAAATGACAGAGGGAGGGAAAGAAGCTCCTCACCCACACACATCCACCCTCAGCACCTAGGGAGCCGGGACTGGAGCAGAGAACTCACCAGAGTCCAAGTGGGAGGGTGTTCTCACCTGGCGGGAGGGCTCTGTGGAAAGACCCGATGATTCGGAGCTGAGAGAGGAGGAAGAGCAGGGAGAAGACGGCTCAGACTTCACCTGAAGATCTAAGGAAAGGGAGTTAGAAAACAACCAGGACGCAGAGCCTGAGAAGAGTCCCAAAAACGTCCACGGACACATGGGTGAGGGCTCCCCACTGGGGCAAGGCGGGAGGAACGCAGATAAGGTGTCAGGTGTGAGGACACGGGGGCTTGCAGCGTTTCTGGGAAACGGGAAAGAGAGGGATCCTGGAAGGATGAAGGAATCACAAATGATCTCTTACCTGGAGAGAGAGGCAGGGGGTCCCATGGAGGCTCGGGAGGGCTGACATCCATCCCCACATCCAGCATACTGCTGCCGAACTGAATAAGGGAGGGTATTAGGTGGCGGGACTGTGAGAAAGAACGGCCGGGGCGGAGTCCGGGCTCTGGGGCCACTGCCACCCGCCAAGGGGGGGACAGGGTGCTGGGAGCAATACCGGGGCATCCTGCTCCGGGCAGCGGAAGAGCTGCGCCTGCTCCTCTGACACCTGGTCCAGGCCGGCGTACAGGGTGCAGTCTGCAAGAGGCGCAACGTCGGCGTCGGCGCGGGCGCGGGCCAGCCGGCGCACAGCCCGCGTCCAGCCCTCATTGGACCTGCCGGCCAGACCCACCGCCCGCCCACCAGAAAAGCGATACCGCCGAACTGCAGCTCCTCCTTCCCGACCCCGGAACAACTCGACGCTCCTGCAGCGAGCAGAGGTCTCTCCAACTCACGCGCCTCGAAGCACTACCGGACCCCTGCTCCGCCCTCTTTCGGAAGGTGGATTCCGTATCGGCCCGGCCTTACCCCTTGGGGCTCGCTTCCTCGCGGCGTGCGCATACCGCCTGCCGCAGCCCTCTCCCGCCCCCAGGCCGCCCTCCACGCACCCCAGTCCTCCGGGCCCAGCAAGTTGTCGGTGAAAAACCGCGTCGGGTCCGAAATCTCGCTGAGGAGCATTAGCTCCGCCATCTTTCCCCCGCCCCCCAACCACGAGCCGGTCCCCGAGGCCCGCCTCTCTCTTCAGCAACTAATGAGTTGACTCTTCAAAAAAAAGGGGGCCGTCCCGGAAGCTATTCCGACCAGTAAGACACCTGGGTGCTGAGCACAGGCCTCCACGGAAGAGGCGGCCCGTGGCCAATGGGAGCTCGGCAGGAGGTGCCGCCCACGCACCGGCCTAGCACTTGCGCATGCGCGGACGGGGACCCAGCGCGAAAGCGCCTGGGAGACGTAGTTCCCAGCGTTTAAAGGTCCGCCAGCTCCCGCAGCCAGTACTAAATTTAGAATTTAGCTTCTACTCTTCTTCGGAAATGGGTAAGCCCCCTAAAACATAGTATACGTGGCCATGACTTTTTAATGGTAAAAAAGGGAAAGAGGTGCACTGAGACCACTGCTACCTCCCTTAGGAAGGCAAAAACTGGGAATGGGATATGGGCTGAAACCCTCCCTCAGGGCCCCACGCCCCCAAATCTCACAGCACAGACCACGATTCACAGGTTTCTGTCTCTTTTAAGGGTTAACTTTAATCAGCCAAACATCTTGCGGAGACCCTGAGCCAGTCCTGCATCTTGTTTCTTCCCCTGAAAGATCACCCTCCCCAGCTCCTCCTGGGCTGCCCGGTTTTTTGGATCTACTGCCAGCACCTTCTTTAGGTCAGCAGTTGCTTTTTCCACGTTTCCAAGGGCAGCCTGAGCAACCCCCCTTCGGTACAAGGCCTTTAAATGTCCAGGCTCCCGCTCCAGCACCCGGTCACAGCTCTCGGCTGCCAAATGGGGCTGTCCCAGTAGCAACTGACAGGCAGCCAGGTTGGCATGAAGGGCAGTTCGTTCTGGAGAGCCAGGTGGAGGTAAAGTCAGCAGAAGCCGAAGAGCCCGTCCATAGCATCGGGCAGCCCCTTCTGGGTTCCCAGCTCGAAATAATTCTGTTCCCCGCGCACGTTCTTGCCTAGCCAGGGCCTCCTTCTCGCTGGCCTCCAGCTCCCAGGAGTCCTGGCCCTGAGTGAAGGAAGCCAGTGTGAGCTTGACAGGGGGTCCAGAGTGCCCAGGGAGCTGAAGCTCTGCCTCCTCACCTTGACACATGGACTCCAAACATTTCTCTGTGAGTTCCCCCCAGGTTCCCTCCCTCCATGAGCCTAAGCCCATAGTTAGCTCTGTCCAGCCCTCTGGCAGCCCTGACCCAAAAGGAAACCCAAAAGCTAGTACGCGGCAGCGGGAGCCCAGCTTGGGTTTGTCCAAGCCATGGCCACGGATTATGATCTTCTTGACAAAGCTCCCATCCGGACAGTCCCAGAGATCGGAAGCGCGGAGGGGCTCTGGCATCTCACTAGCTGATCCATGAGACTCCTCGGCGTCTTCTTCAAGTACAGCAGCCAGTTTTCCAGCCCCTTGAGGAATCTCTAGAATTTGGCTGGCTGGAGCTGGGCTCATTCTCAGCTCAAGAACTTCCGGCTCTTGGGGCTGCTGCCTAGTTTGAGTAGTTGAATTAAGGCTTTTCTTGAGGTTCCTTCCCCATTGTTGTTGCGGTTCAGAGGTGTTTTTCTCTCCCAGTAGATTGATTGGTAGCGTCTCCATTTCGCTGTCTGCTCCCTTCCCCCGTGGGTAAACAGTTTGGGTCGGAAAGGGATGGACCAGGTTCAGGTCAGCACCTGAAAAAAAATCAAAACAATGCTAATGGCACATTCTTATTTAGACTCTTTTCCTGTCCTTCTGGGACCTGGGTCTCAAAGTTCTTGTTTCCTCCAAAAATCCCTGCGGGGCTCCAGCCTGGGTCCCACCCAAAACTAATCTGGAACTATAAAGTCCACAATTCCCTGCGGTCCTGTGGCCACCCCCCACTACGGAAACCCATCGAGTCCAAAAGTCCTTGGGCGGCCGAAGCGTCCAGCCGGGTGCGCTGGCCGGATCACTCGGGTCACCTGTGCTTCCGACGCTACGAGCTTACTGAGTGCTGTCCTCCGAGTCTTGCCGCAGGCGGAGAGGCAGCCCGGGCCCAAGGACCGAGGAAGGACACCTACAGCTAACCCTGGAGCCCGCGAGGCGGCGAGGCCGGTGACGTCGCGCCCAGAAGGCGGGCAACCAGGCTTCTCCCGTCTCCCGATTGGCTGCCAGCAATCGGACCCACCCCCGCTCCCGGGAAGCTCCAGGCCTTAGCAGCCGAACTAGGCCAGTCGAACCCAATTGGGCAAGGCCGGTTGCCGGCCAGAAGTCCCGCAATGGCAGATTGGGACGAATGCGGAGAGAAGTGATGGTGCATGACAGCGGCGGACCAGTCGCCCTTTATTATGGCAACCTCAAGCCCTGTGCTGTTGATTTTATCGCTTTGTTTGGGGCTGCCAGGCAGAGGCCACCTTCTGCTCCTTGGCCCGTTCTGTCCAGGGTGCTCCAAGAGAAATCCTCACGCCCCTTTCTCCTTGTCCGGCCCTACTCCCTTTAGGCTTCCCCTTACCTTTCCCCTCATATTCATCATGGCCTTCAAGCTCTTCTTCCTCAAGAAATATTAGTGCTTTTCAAATTTTGATGTTCATATAAAGCACCCGGGAAACTTTAATTTCAGGTTTTGCTTTAGGAAGTCTGGGATGGGGCCTGCAATTCTGCATTTCTAACAAGCACTAGGGTGCTGCTGCTGCTAGTCCACGGACCACACTTTGTTTTTGTATTTGTTTTGTTTTGTTGTTTCTTAAAATGTATTTGTTATTGATTCAGAGATAAAGGGGGAGGGAGAGAGATAGAAATATTAATGAGAGAGAATCATTGATCAGCTGCCTCCTGCATGCCTCACACTGATAATCAACCCCACCACCTGGACAAGTGCCCTGATGAGGAATCAGACCGTGACCTCCTGGTTCATAGGTGGACGGACATTCAACCATTGAGCCACGCCAGCTGGGCCATGGACCACACTTTGAATAGCATGATTCTAGAATAACCTCACCCCTTTCCCTTCATCCCTTGCTCTGTGCCCCTTTAGTGTGTCCTATATTTTGTACATATAACTAGTATAACCTGCTCCACTGGAGGTATCAGTGGAAAACTGGGCCTCTTCCTCCTAATAGAAGATGTAGGTCCCTTTGTGGTTCAACCTTGCTTGTCCAGCAACCTGCACAGGTTGGGCCACCAGAGCTCTTCAGGAAAGGAGAATTGCACCATACCTCACCTTGGCTCATTTACTTGATTTTTAACACCCTACCATTGTGCCTCTTCTACAAGGACCGTGCCAGGACAGCCAGGAGAGAAAACTTTCATCATTAGCCACAGGTGTGTGTCCAAACAGTCCATTTCCTGTTTTGTGTTGAAACTCACTAACCTAGACTTTTTTTCCAAGTTTTATTCCTGGGTTCTGTGCCAGAGTGACCTTAGTACACTGCCACCTCCTTCCCTCTATGGCTACATACTCTTGATTCTTGGAATCCCTGGGCTCTTGTTGAAAATTAATCTATTTTTTTCTTCCTCCCTCTTCCTCTTTGCATTTCAGAGACTTCTGGGAAAGGCAGGAAGTCTAGAATGAGTCACAAAATGTGTTATTAAACCATAATCCCTGTACAAAGGTTACTAATTTGTAGTATGTGTGCCTTAATTGAGAGGGCCACTCCAATGACCCTTCAAAGATCAGCTTCTTTCAATAAAAAGAAACTATACTCTACTAAAAATGTATTGCTTTGTAATGTTCTCTTATTGGTATATGTGTGTATATGTTTATCAAGCTATATTCCAGGCAACATGCTAAGAACTGGGGATAGATACATAGGTGAATGAGCCAGACACAGTCCTGCTCTCATGGAATTTTAAGTCTGGCCAAGGAGAATAAGCAATGACATTGCTATGAAGAAGCATGAGGTGCTATGAGAGTAAATGAGGGATGAGGGAACATTCCTTGAGGATGAGACATTTTTGCTGGCATCTAAAGAATTAGTTATTTTTCTAAAGCCTGAACAGGGAGAATAAAAATGACAGTGGAGTAAGAGGAGCTACACAGGCACACTCCCAGGACCAAAATAAATTACAACTAAAATACAAAAAGCATCCTGAATAATCAACTGACGGTTAGCTGGAGATTATCCTGATAGCCAAGGATGGAAAGTGGAGACAACATAGAGACTGGTAGGAAGGGTGGAGGCACGAAAGGGCTGGATGGGCTCCCATAGACATAACTGAAGTTCTGGAGAGAGATCTCAGCTGTGGGGGGGTTGCCACTGAGAACTCTGGGGTCTAATCCCCAAGCTGGACCCCCAGGCAAAGAACACCAGAACTGAGAAGGGTACCCACACAACATCTGGCTGTGAAAAGCAGCAGGGTTGCTGTCTGCCAGGGACAGGCAGCTGGAAGATTCAGGCACCCACTTAAAGGGCCAATGCGCACAATTGCATGTAGAGCCACTCACCTTGTGCTCTGGCAGAGGGAGGGCAGAGTGGACTGGAGCTGTGTGAGCAGAAGCCATGGTTGGGAGCTCTGTGGTTAGGGCTCAGAAGGCAGACACCCCAGTTTCCAATGCTGAGTCATTCCCTCATGCTGCAAGGTCATCTTTCTCAGGCAGACATTTGCTATACAGGTGGTTTTGACAGTTGACCCACCCTATTAGAAAACACCTTGCTCTACACTGTGGAGTTTCTGAGACTCATTAAGGACTAAGAATAACCATTAGCCTCCCAGAAAAATCAATTGCCCCACCCTGTTGAAAAATCTCCTGCCACACCTGTGGACCATTGCCTGAGGGCAATTGAAAATGGAATTCTATCAGTCTGTAGACAGAGGTGGTCTCTGGAGACTTTGAGTCTTTGCCAGGTCTAATTAGTCAGAACAGCATTTGACACTGTCCTGAACTAGAGAGTGAGAGGCATAGCAGATCTACTTAATACAGAGTCACGAACCCAAATGGGCAACCAAAGTGAGGAGACAAAAAAACAACCCCCAAATAAAAGAACAAGAGAATTTTCCAGAAGAAGAGGTAAAAGAAATGGAGATAAGAAATTTATCTGATACAGAGTTCAGAATAATGATGGTAAAGATGCTCAACAGCATGAGAAAAGATATTTATATAAATAAAAGCCTAAGTTACTGAACAATTGAATGACCAGTCGACTGGTCCCTATGACACGCACTGACCACCAGGGGACAGATGCTCAATGCACAGGATCAGGTTCCCTCCTGTCTGGATTGGGCCTGTGGGGATTGGGCTGAAACTGGCTATCCGGCATCCCCTGAGGGGTCCCAGATTGCAAGAGGGCGCAGGCCAGGCCTAAGGATCCCACCAGTGCATGAAGCCATGCACCAGGCCCCTAGTAATGACTATAAAAATGGAAATAAAGAATGACATAGCACAAATAAAGGACACATTGGAAGGAATACACAGCAGATTAGGGGAAGCTGATGATCAAGACAGTGAATTAGAAGACAGTGTTGAAAAAATTAATCAGAGAACCGAAAAGAAAAAAAAATTTTAAAAACAATTAAAAAGGAAAGCTTGAGGGAGCTGTGGGACAATATGAAATGTAACAATATTCACACAGTAGCCATGCCAGAAGAGGCAGAAAGGGAGCAAGAAATAGAGAACATGTATGAAGAAATAATGGCAGAAAACATCCCTAACCAGGTGAAGGAAAAAGCCACAAAAGTTCAGGAGGCACAGAGAACCCAAGCAAGAACCCAAACAGGCCCATGCCAAGACACATCATAATTAAAATGCCAAAAATTAAAGACAAATGGAGAATCATAAAGGCAGCAAGAGAAAAGCAAACTGTTACCTACAAAGAAGCTCCCATAAGGCTAAAATACATCAGAAATTCTACAGGACAGAGAGAATGGTATGAAGTACTCAGGTAATGGAAACCAAGGATCTGAAACCAAGATCTATTGAGCAAGGCTTTCATTCAAAATAGATGGTGAAGTAGCTTCCCAGACAAAAATGCTAAAGGAGCTCATCACCACAAATCCAGCACTACAAGAAATGCTAAAGGGACTGCTGAGAAGAAGAAATAGAGAGAGGAACATAGGCATACAGAATCAAAATGGCAATAAATAAGTATCAATAATAACCTTAGATGTAAATGTATTAAATGCTTCTATCAAAAGACATAGGGTACCTGAATAGATACAACAACACGATCCACCTATATGCTGTCTGCAAGAGGCCCACCTCAAAACAAAAGACTCACACAGGGTGAGAGTGAAGGGATGGAAAAAATTTTCCATGGAAATGGAAAAGAAAAAAAAAAAAGTTGGGGTAGCAATAGTTACATCTGACTAAATAGACTTCAAAATGAAGGCCATCACAAGAGACAACAAAGGTAACTACATAATACTAAAAGGATCAATCCAACAAGAAAATATAACCTTGGTAAACATATATGCACCCAATATAGGAACACCTAAGTATATATTTAAAAAAAAACTTTTAGAGGACTTTAAGGGAGAGATCGACAACAATACAGTCATAGTAATGGACTTTAACACCCTGCTGACTTCACTGGATAGATCTTCCAGACAAAAAATTAACAAGGAAACAGTGACACACTGTATCACATGGTTTTAATGGATATTTATAGGACATTTCACCACAAATCTGCAGAATATACATTCTTTTCAAGTGTACATGGCTCATTCACAAAGATAGACCACATGTAGGACACAAAATAAGTCTCTACAAGTTCAAGAAGATTGAAATCATATCAAGTATTTTCTCAGATCATAATGGAATGAAATTAGAAATCAACACCCTAAAATATTTAAACACATGGATGCTGAATAACATATTATTAAACAATAAATGAGTTACCATTGTGATCAAGAAAGATATAAAAAAACTTCCTGGAAACAAATGAAAATGAAGCTACAACAACCCAAAGTCTCTGGGACACAGAAAAAGCAGTCCTGAGAAGGAAATTCATAGCACTACAAGCATACCTCAAAAAACAAGAAAAATTAATAATAAATGATTTAAGCTTATAACTTAAAGAATTAGAAAGAGAACAAGAAAAGCCCAGAATAAGTAGAAGGAAGGAAATAATAAAGATTAAGGCAGAAATAAATGACACAGAAACTTAAAAAATCAATGAAATCAAGATCTGGTTCTTTGAAAGGATAAAACAAAATTAATAAACCATTAGCCAGACTCATCAAGAAACAAAGAGAGGACCCAAATAAAATCAGAAGTGAAAGAAGATAAGTAACCACTGACACCACAGAAACACAAAGGATTGTAAGAAAATACTATGAACAACTATATGCCAACAAGCTGGACGATGTGGATGAAATGGACAAATACCTAGAAAAATACAATCTCCCAAAACTGAATCAGGAAGAATCAGAAAACCTGAATAGGCCAGTAACAACTGAGGAAATAGAAGAAGTAGTAAAAAACAAAAACAAAACAAAACAAGAAAACTGCCAGCAAACAAAAGCTGGGTCTGGACGGCTTCACATAGGAGTTTTACCAAACATTTAAAGAAGAACACCTATACTCCTCAAACTATTGCAAAAAATCCAAGAGGAAGGAACACTCCCAAGCTCTTTTTATGAAGCCATCATTTTCTTAATTCCAAAACCAGATAAAGACACTACAAAGAAAATTACAGGCCAATATCCCTGATGAACATAGATGCTAAAATCCTCAAAAAATATTAGCAAATTGCATCTAGAAATATATTAAAAAGATCATACACCATGACCAGGTGGGAATTCTCCCAGGGATGCAGGGCTGGTACAATATTTACAAATCAATAAATGTGATACATCACATAAACAAATTGAAAGACAAAAAACACATGATCATAGTAATAGAGAAAAAGCATTGGACAAAATCCAACACCCATTTTTTATAAAAACTCTCAGCACAGTGGGAATACAGGGAGCATATCTCAATATGATAAAAGCCATATATGACAAACATACAGCGAACATCATACACAATGGGCAAAAACTAAAACCATTCCCTCTAAGAACAGGAAAAAGACAGGAAAATCTACTTTCACCACTCTTATTCAACATAGTACTGGAAGTCCTACCCACAGTGATCAGACAAAAAGGAGAAATAAAAGGCATCCAAATTGGAAAGAAGGAAGTAAAACTCTCATTTGGAGATCACATGATATTGTACATAGAAAATCTTAAAGACTCCACCAAAAATCTATTAGATTTAAAAAATGAATTTGGCAAAGTTGCAGGATACAAAATTGACACCCAAAAATCAATGGCTTTTTTATATACCAATAATAAATTCCCAGGAAAATAAACTAAATAAACTATTCCATTTACCATTGCAACAACAACAAAAAAATTAAGATACTTAGGAATAAACTGAACCAAAGAGGCAAAAGACCTGTGCTCAGAAAACTATAGGACATTTAAAAAAGAGATAGAAGAAGATATTAACAAGTGGAAGAATCTAATGTGTTCATAGAATTATAGAGTCAACATCAGTAAAATGTCCATACAACCCAAGGCAATCTACAGATTCAATGCAATCCCTATTAAAATACCAACAGCGGAAAAACCAAGATGGCAGCATAGGTAACCACCTAAACTGCTGCCTTGCACAACAATTTCAAAACTACAACTAAAAGACAGCACGGACACCATCCAGAACCACAGGAAAGCTGGCCAAGTGGAAATTCTACAACTAGAAGGAAAGAGAAAAGCTCACGGAGAATTGGAGGAATGGCAAAGGGTTGAGGTATGGCAAAGGGTCTTTGTGCCCGCAGAGAGGAAGGGCGGCTGAGAGCCTGACTGACTTTCTCTGGTGGGAGGGGGAAGGAAGCCCCCGACTGCACTGAACCCCAGTTCCGTGTGAAATCCCGTGGACCCAGGCTCATACAGGGGGAGTCTGGACTGTCAGGTAGAGAGAAAGGCACTCAGAGACCCGGGGGAGAGCCGGGGGAGCCCCAGTGGGCAGGGGTCTGGAGGCGTGCGCACGCGAGTGTGCACAAAGACTGTAGAGGTTGCCACAGGCTTCCCCTAGCAGGAAGGAGTCGGAAGCTCCTGACTGCACTGAACCCCAGTTCTAACTGCACTGAACCCCAGTTCCAGGCAAGCCCCTGGGGACCCATACTCTTGCGGGGGCAATTTGGACTCTTGGGCAGAGGCTCGGGAGGCGGGGAAGGCAGAGGTTTGGAGGTGCACGTGCGCAAAGGCAGGGCTGAGGGGAAGCCAAGACTGTATGCTCCGCCCTGAGACTCCACCCCATCCAAGCTGAACACAGAGGCTTTTGCAATTTGGCAAGTCTAATCCTATAAGGCTGTCTCCAGCACCAAACTTCTCCCAGCGTAGACACAGCTGATCCTCACAGCCATCTGGCCTGGAGGTCAATTCCTCCCAGTGATACCAACAACAATCAAGACTTAACTACAACAAGGCTGTACACACAGTCCACAAAGGGGTGCACCAAGAGTGTCCACCTCAGGTTAACTGGGGAGGCCGACCCACTGGGCCATATAAGAAACCTATCACACAAAGCTACCCTACTAACTCAGGGAAGCAGTAAAAATGTGGCGACAAAGAAACAGATCACAAACAAAAGAAATGGAGGAAAACAAACGACTGGATATAGAATTCAAAACCACAGTTATAAGGCTTTTCAAGAATATCCTAGAAAAGGCCGATAAATATAACGAGACCCTCGAAGATATGAAAAAGGACCAACTAGAAATTAAACATACACTGACTGAAATAAAAAATATCATACAGAGACCCAACAACAGACTAGAGGAACGCAAGAATCAAGCCAAAGAATTGAAATACAAAGAAGCAAAAAACACTCAACCGAAAAAGCAAAAAGCAAAAAAAAATCCAAAAAGTTGAAGATAGTGTAAGAAGCCTCTGGGACAACTTGAAGCGTACCAACATCAGAATTATGGGGGTGCCAGAAGAAGAGAGAGAGCAAGATACTGAAAACCTATTTCAAGAAATAATGACTGAAAACTTCCCCCACCTGGTGAAAGAAATAGACTTACAAGTCCAGGAAGCACAAAGAACCCCAAACAAAAGGAATCCAAAGAGGACCACATGAAGACACGTCATAATTAAAATGCCAAGAGCAAAAGACAAAGAGAGAGTATTAAAAGCAGCAAGAGAAAAACAGTTAATTACCTACAAGGGAGCACCCATACGACTGTCAGCTGATTTCTCAACAGAAACTATGCAGGCCAGATGGGAGTGGCAAGAAATATTCAAAGTGATGAATTGCAAGAACCTACAACCAAGATTACTCTACCCAGCAAAGCTATCATTCAGAATTGAAGGGCAGATAAAGAGCTTCACAGATAAGAAAAAGCTAAAGGAGTTCATCATCACCAAACCAGTATTATATGAAATGCTGAAAGGTGTTCTTTAAGAAGAGGAAGAAGAAAAAAGTAAAGATTATGAACAACAAATACATATCTATCAACAAGTGAACCTAAAAATAAAGTGAATTAAAAGCCTGAGGAACAGAATAAACTGGTGAATATAATAGAATCAGGGGCATAGAAAGGGAGTGGACTGATAATTCTCAGGGGGAAAGGGGTATGGGGGGGTGTAGGAAGAGACTGGACAAAAATCGTACACCTATGGATGAGGACAGTGAGGGGAAGGTAAGGGCAGAAGGTAGGGTAGGAACCGGGTGGAGGGGAGCTATGGGGGGAAAAAGGAGAAACAATTGTTATAATCTAAATAAAGATTTATTTTTAAAAAATACCAACAGCATAATTCACAGGTCTAGAAGAAATACTCCAAAAATTTATTTGGAATCAAAAAAGACCCTCAATAGCTGCAACAATCTTGAGAAAGATAAACAAAAGTTGTAGGATTCACAATACCAGATTTCAAGTTTATACTATAAAGCCACTGTAATCAAAACAGCCTGGTACTGCACAAGAACAGGCATATAGACCAATGGAACAGAACAGAGACCCCAGATATTGACCCAAGCCATTACACTCAATTAATATTTGACAAAGGAGGCAAGAGCATACAATGAAGTTTAGATGGTCTCTTCAACAAATGGTGTTGGGAAAATTGGACAGATACATGCAAAAAAAATGAAAGTAGACCACCAACTTACACCATACACAAGAATAAACTCAAAATGGATAAAAGATTTATATGTAAGTCGGGAAACTATAAATATCATAGGCATTAAAATCTCAGACATCTCAAGTAGCAATATGTTTACTGATATAGCTCAGTAAAAAGAAACTAAGGAGAAAATAAACAAATGGGACTACATCAAAATAAAAGGCTTCTGCACAGCAAAAGAAACCATCAACAAAATGAAAAGGGAGCCCACTGTAAGGCAGAATATATTTAGCAGTGATACATCTGATAAAGGTTAATACCCAAAATATATAAGAAACTCATACAACTTAACAAAAGCAAGACAAACAGTCCAATTAAAAAATTGGTAAAGGACCTAAATAGACACTTCTCCCAAGTGGACATACAAATGGCCAAGAAATATATGACAAAATGCTCAAAGTCACTGATCATCAGAGAGATACAAATTAAAATGACAATGAGGTATCACCTCACACCTCTCAGAATGACTACCATCAACAAATCAACAAATGACAGGTGCTGGCCAGGATGTGGAGAAAAGGGAACCCTAGTACACTGCTAGTGGGAATGTAGACTTATGCAGCCATTATGGAACACAGTATAGAATTTCCTCAAAAAATTAAATATGGAACTACCATTTGAACCAGTGATCCCACTTCTAGGAATATGTCCTAAGAAACCCAAAACACCAATCAGAAAAAATGTATGCTCCCCTATGTTCATAGCAGCACAATTTACAATGACTAAGATCTGGAAACAGCCCAAGGGCCCATCAGTAGATGAGTGGATAAAAAAGCTGTGGTACATTAATGCCATGGAATACTATGCAGCAGTAAAAAAGAAGAATCTCTTACCCTTTGAGACAGCATGGAGGGACCTGGAGAGTATCATGCTAAGTGAAAGAAGTCAGTCAGAGAACAACAAGTATCACATGATCTCACTCATATGTGGAATCTAAATAACAAAATAAACTGATGAATGGAGTGGATGCAAAGACATGGACACATGGAACAGAGTGGGGAATCTCAGAGGGAAGACAGGGGATGGTGGGTGGGTGCATACTAGTATATACATAACCTTGTATGCATATATACATAACCCATGGAAGCAGATAGTGGGGTGGTGAGGGTCTGGGGAGGGCTGGAGAGGGTTGATGCGGCGGGGGGGGGGGGCGCGGGAATGGGGACATATGTAATACTTTCAATAATAAAGATGAAAATAAAAGAACTGAAGTTTCCATGAGCATATCTATAGACCTCCATATTGAGAAACACTAAATTAATGGGTCAACTTTGTCTCTTCAGGTCCTCTCTTATCACCATTGTGACTATAAAACCCAATAAAAATATAGGTGCTGAAACATCTTTCAAAAGTAATGCAAATGATCCCAAATGAATATTTTTTATTTTTTAAATATATTTTTATTGATTTCTGACAGGAAGGGGGGGGAGAGAGAGAGAGAGAGAGAGAGAGAGAGAGACATCAATCATAAGAGAAAACCATTGATTGGCTGCCTCCTGCACACCCCCTACTGGGGATAAAGCCTGCAACCCAGGCATGTGCCCGTGACCATAATCAAACCTGGGACCCTTCAGTCGTAGACCTATGCTCTATCCACTGAGCCAAACCAGCTAGGGCTGACTTTTATTTTTTAAAAGATGACCCATCAAAATGAAAACACAAAATTTAAGTTTTATAAGAGGCCTCAGAAGTTCCCAGAGAGAAATCTATGGATGTGTAGATTCCCCCAAGTCTCAGCTTGAGAAAAACACAGGACCCAGAAGTAGTCGAGGTGTGAAAACTCAGAAAAGGGAAGGAGCAGAGGCATCTCCCAAAGTGTCACTGTGTGAATGTTGACTGACTCAGAAAGAATGTATTGCTCTTTCCCAGCTCCTCCCCGCTTGCTACTGGGGCTCAGCTCTCTGAGAATAGTCACCAGGGAATTGGGAAGAAGACAGGAAATAAGTGAGGAGGATTATATCCCCAGACCTGGCTAAAGAATATGGGCTCTGAAGAAGACACAAAAAAGGGTGACAAATCAAAAATTGCTTACCTTTTTGGGATAGAGGCTTGGACTGGGGAGTGAGGAAGGAGCAATGTCTCTCTCCTCTTTTCCCTAAAGATCCTAATATATAAAAGCCCTGGGTCCATCAGGACCGGAGGCTCAACCAACTGGAAGTCAGTCCTGCAGTCAGTGCTGGGTTGCCATGGTGACCCAGCACTGACTGCTATGGCAGTAGGCTCAGTGACCCAGCACTGAATGCTGAGGGGACTGTGAATCAGGCCCAGAGAGAGACCTGAAGAGAGAAGCAGGGTCTGATCCATAGCCTCTGTGGCAACTGTTGATCAGCACTTGCCTCTATTTCTCTCCAGGGCTGCTGATCAGCCCCGCCTTTCTGATCAGACCCCATTGATAGGCCCAGAGATGCTGACTGGCATAGAAACCTACCAATCAGAACCAAATCTGGGTGAACTGTGAGGAGCCAATGGCTGTCTAGGAGGCAGAGCTTTTGATGCTGACTGGCATAGAAACCGACCAATCAGAACCAAATCGGCTGGCAGAGGAGGGCAGTTGGGGGCAACCAGACCGGCAAGGGAGGGCAGTTGAGGGGGACCAGGCTTGCAGGGGAGGGCAGTTGGGGGCCATCAGGCCAGCAGGGGAGGGCAGTTGGGGGTGAGATCAGGCCGGCAGGGGAGGACAATTGGGGGTGACCAGGCCAGCAGGGGAGGGCAGTTGGGGGCGATTGGGCTGACAGGGGAGCAGTTAGGTGTTAATTAGGCCAGCAGGGGAGCGGTTAGGGCAGTGGTCGGCAAACCGCAGCTCGAAAGCCACATGCGGCTCTTTGGCCCCTTGAGTGTGGCTCTTCCACAAAATACCATGGCCTGGGCGAGTCTATTTTGAAGAAGTGGAATTAGAAGAAGTTTAAGTTTAAAAAATTTGGCTCTCAAAATAAATTTTAATCATTGTACTGTTGATATTTGGCTCTGTTGACTAATGAGTTTGCCAATCACTGGGTTAGGAGGTGATCAGGCTGGCAGGCAGAAGCAATTAGGGGCAACCAGGCAGGCAGGCAGGCTAGCGGTTAGGAGCCAACAGTCCTGGATTGTGAGAGGGATCCCAGATTAGAGAGGTTGCAGGCTGGGCTGAGGGACACCCCTCTCCCCCAGTGGATGAATTTCATGCACTGGACCTCTATTTTGAGAATAAAATGGAAAAGCAGACTTGAGGGGGAGAGATGAAAAGGAAACTTCTTCCCCAAGTGACTGGATTCAATCCCACCCTCTCACTACAAGTGTCCTCTGCTTTCTTTTTTTCTTCAATGGCTCATGGAATAACCTCACAGCATCAAAGTATATGGATGCAACTAAGACATTTCCCCAGTTTCAGGTAAGAAGGACAAGAAGGAGGAACACACAGGAACCTCCCAAAAGAGAGTAAGATTATGGGAGACTCTGGGTTAAGAAAGTCAAAGACTTTTTTCCTCCCTGGCAGCTTGAAGATTGGCCACCATCATGAACAACACAGTAAGTATCTGGACTGCAAAGTTCATGACTAACAAACAATTCAGAGGAAACAAATGCTCACTGACGTGCTTCATCCTGGGAAGGCAACAGCACCTAAGACAGAAATTAGGAAAAACTAGCCAAAACAGACAAGACCACACCAGGTGCCATCTTTGTGTTTGGATTCAGCACCCATCTTGGTGGTGGCAAGCCCACTGGCTCTGGAATGATGTATGACTCCTGACTCACCCAAAGGAAAGGGATTCCAAACAGAGACATGAAAGACATGGCCTGCATGAAATGAAAAAGGCCTCAAGGAAAGAGAAAAGAATGTAAGAACAGAATGAGGAACGTCAGGGGGCTGTATGGCCAGTGCTGGTGCTGCAGTGAGTGAGCTGGAGATGGGACGACAGAGAAGTAAAGATTCCTCAGAGACTCGATCTGTGGTGA
Organism: Corynorhinus townsendii; assembly: GCA_026230045.1. Taxonomy (NCBI): domain Eukaryota; kingdom Metazoa; phylum Chordata; class Mammalia; order Chiroptera; family Vespertilionidae; genus Corynorhinus; species Corynorhinus townsendii. The sequence continues at coordinate 97,982,114 of JAPDVU010000004.1, read as the reverse complement.
CTGCAAATTTTTCATGAGAGGGTTATTTAAGAACTTTACCAAAGAAAGTCAAAGATACATCTGGGAGAAGGGAAGGACTTGAGGGAGGGAGGGGGTCACTCGTTCTGCTAACTGTGATTAAGGAAGATGAACCCCATTCTGGAACAATTCTTCAGCAAGGGGGCCTTGCTGAAGATTGGGCTGGGTGAAAAAGCCATAGCTGACAAGTTTCTGAGGATTTACCTGAAATAACTGTTTTACACTCACCTGGAGTCACTTCTTTCCAAGACCCCTCCTGCCAAGAGGGTCTGAGGGTCTGGCGTATGCTGCCACTCTCTGCATTCTCCCAGAAGGGTTTTTGCCTTCATTAAAGTTCTAACCTGATGGCATAACCCAAGGTGAGGTCCAGGAGCTGGTGGAGGTAATTGTGAGCTGTTGGTTTTGTGTTGTCTCCACACACAGAGCATAGAATACCTGCATTCTCAATGAGTGAAGTAAGGTTCTTTTCTTATTCATTCAATAGCCTTTGCTGTGTACGCAGAATTCACCAAAGAAACATGGAGATAAACACAGAGATCTCCACCAGTAGTTTAATAAGGGTAAAGAGTCATTTAACCAAAGCTCCAGGTGCAAGGGCAAAAGTGGTAAGTGGCAGGGAAGTTATGTCCAACTAGAAGTGATCGGAAAAGGAGTCCAGAGGGTTGAGCCTTGGAAGAGGGCCATAACTTTGACACACCATGGTTGAAGGGGTGCACTGCTGTTGTAGAAAGCAGGCAAGGCAGGAGTCATAAGAAAGGATGTCCCTTTACACCCGGCATTATTCACCTCCAGCTTTGCCCTCCAGCCTTCCCAGAGTACTCCAACACTTGCTCGTGCTGCCCTGTCCCAGGCATCGAGCCAGCTGGAAGTCTTGACAATCTTACATCCCACTGTGTTCCATACTCACCACATGGGACCATATGCTGCACTTGCTTTCTGCCATTTAGCCTCAGCATACGCACACATATTCTAGCTTTCCAAAGGATAAATAAATTCCCTTCTGTTTAGCTTTGGTGGTTTCTAGTTCTGCTGGGATTTATGTCAAAATTGTTCCTCCTGTTCGCTCCCAAAGCATTTGGCTTGTGCTTGTCTTCTAGGTGGGGCTTTGGGGCAGAGTGAGGCAGCTTTACCATGGTGAAATGTTTAGTGATGAGAGCTGCTCTTTACCAAGCCCTGATCACATGGTGACCACAGCAGCGGGCCTTGTGATAAGTTTCATGTAGACCATTTCTTTCCTCCTCACACAACTCCAGGAGCTACCTATCTAGTCACTCAGCAGGCCCTCTTCTGGGCCAGGCACTGCATTGTAAATAAGGCAGCGGGAAAAGCCCCACATCTCTTGTAGCTTATATTCAAGTGAAGATAATATATCTATATCTATATCTATATCTATATCTATATCTATATCTATATCTATATCTATCTATCTATCTATCTATCTATCTATCTATCTATCTATCTATGGCTAATATGCAAAGTGTCCCCTTGGGAGTTCGACTGGAGGCTGGGAGTTTGATCATTCGCTATGACGTGTGCTGACCACAGGGGCAGAATAAAGGAAGGCCCTGGCCGGCAGCTGGAAGAAAGGTCCCAGCTGGTAGCCAGAAGGCCCCAATCAGCCCTGATTGCCAGCCAGGCTAGGGACCCTACCCATACACGAATTTCATGTGCTTGGCTTCTAGTAAATCCACCAGGAAAATGTGATGTCAATTCTGTACAACCAGGTGGTATTAGATAAATGAGCTCAGTGAAACAGGGTGAGGGAATGGCTGGGACATGCTCCCAGGTGTGTGTAAGGCTGCTTTTAATCAAGTGACAAGCAAAGCCCCCTCGTGGTGGCAACATTGGTGCAGACATGAATGAAGGAAGGGAGCACACAGGCAGGCATCTGAAGGAATGTGTCCAGAGAGAGAACACAGGAGTGCCAAGGCCCTGAGGCAGTAAGGAACTGGATTTTTATGCTAAATTCATAGCATCTATATAGAAGAACAGCAAGGGGCCCAGAGTGGGTTGAGCAGAGGGAGGAAGGAAAAAAGTAGGAAGGGATGAAGTCAGAGATGTGGGGAGGAACAAGACTAGGAAGGCTTCACAGGCCAAAGTAAGGGTTTGGAGTTTGCTCTTTTTTTTTTTTTTACTAAATAAAAAAGTTCTTAATGTTTTTACTGTATTTTATTTTATTTTTTTTGAGAGAGAGAAACATTGATTTGTTGTTCCACTTATTTATGCATCATTGGTTGTTTCTTGTATGTGCCCTGACCAGGGATGGAAACCACAACCTTGGCATGTCAGGAGGATGCTCTAACCAATTGAGCTACCAGCCACGGCAGACTTCGTTCTAAGTGGATTGAGAACCATCAGAGGGTTTAAGCAAGGTGAGTGATGTCATCTGGTAATTTGAAAGCTCACCCTGGTTTCTGCATGGAGGAAGGACTGTATCAGGCAAAAAGAGGCAGAAAATCACAGGAGCTAGACTAGGGTAGAGGAGAGGGTTGAGGGTAGCGTCCCAGGACCCTCTGAGACTTAGGAGTCCAGAGGAGCAATAGGAGCTGTCAGGGGAGACAAGAGCAGCAATTTGGAAGGAGGGAAGACTTTCTTTAGGTGGATCCAAAAAGAGTATTTGAAGTGAAGACAGCAGCATTTCAAGGAGGAGGGAGTAATCCACTTTCAAATGCTGCTGGTGGGTCTAGTCCAGAGGTCTCCACCTTGGCATATGTATAGCATATATTACAAAGGAGCGGAACATCCTGCAGCTTAAGAAATAAAGCCTTCCTGCAGTTGTTGGAGCTCCCTCTGTGTCCCTCTCCATCAGAATTCCCCTCCCACCAAGAGGTAACCACTCTTCTGAAAAGCCATGCTTTTACTACTGAGGCCGGTAGCAAGCGAGGTTTTTTTCTTCTTGGAGACAAGTTATATTATTATAGTACTAGAGGTCTGATGCAAGAAATTTGTGCACTCTGGGGGGTACCTCAGACCGGCCTGAGCCCTCTCACAGTCCAGGAGACCTTGGGGGATGTCCAACTCCCACCACCGCCACTACACTCACCAGCCATAAGCCTGGCTCCTGGCTGAGTGGCGCTCCCCCTGTGGAAACGCACTGACCACCAGGGGGCAGCTCCTGCGTTGAGTATCTGCCCCCTGGTGGTCAGTGCGCGTCATAGCGACTGGTCGTTCCGCCATTGGGCTGAAACCAGCTCTCCGACATCTCCCTAGGGGTCCTGGATTTCGAGAGGGCACAGGCCAGGCCAAGGGACCCCACTGGTGCACAATTGGGGCTAGGGAGGGACGTGGGAGGTTGGCCAGCTGGGGAGGGACTGCAGGAGGGCTCCAGGGCATGTCCTGCCTGTCTCACTCAGTCCTGAGCTGCCGGACCCCAGCAGCAAGCTAACCTACTGGTTGGAGCATCTGTCCCCTGGTGGTCAGTGCTTGTCATAGCAAGCGGTTGAGTATCCTTAGCATATCATTAGCATATTATGCTTTGATTGGTTGAACAGCCGACCAGACAATTGGACACTTAGCATATTAGGCTTTTATTATATAGGATGTTTGTATGATGAAGAGAATGTTTCAGTCAAGAGGGGGAAACCCATTATGTGGAAGAGACATGGGATACTTTCAAGAGTCTGTTCCTGAGCAGGTGAAAGGGGAAGTGCCGATGCGGGTGGGGCCAGGTCAGCATCTCTGCAGTAACAAGGGGAAGGAGTGAATATGGTGGAGATACAATGGCCTGGCAGATGTGGGACCATGAGGAAGTTTGAAGTTTCTATTTTCTCACTGAAATAAGAAGGTAGGTTGTCATCTTATGAAATTGTGGTCTCACATTCGGGGAATGTGAACCAACCGGGGTAATGTGGGCTGGCGGCAATGCTGAGGCCCACAGGAAGTGAGGCTAGGCAGTCTGACTGTGTTTTCCCCTGATGATTCAGCTGTCGGGTGCCAGTGTGGAGCAGGCAGAGCTGGATTTAACCAGGAATAAAATGTTGGAGGGAGAGGGGCAAAGTCTGAGAGGTGATTTTTCTGTTGAACCTGGGGACCTACACTTGGTAATGCAGGAAGTGAGAAGTTGAGGGGATCAAACATCAAAGAAGAGTGAGAGAGTCCATGGATGGGAGGTCTGGGTGGGACTGAAGAGTTTTTGGGATGGGCGTTCTGGGCAGAGGAGGGGGTGACAGGAAAGACTGAAGGATTTTGAAAGGGTGGCAGTTTTTGGTGACAACCAAGTGAAAGCTTTGGCCCAGGGAGTGAGTGTCTGATGAGATAGGGGAACATCATTGCAGGTAGTGATCTTCATAAAGGAAGAACAGTGGTGACCCTGAATGGAATCATGGGAGAATCAGAGCTCCAAGTAGAAGCCAGAGCAGTCAGAACCTCTCCAGACCCTGAATGGAATCATGGGAGAATCAGAGCTCCAAGTAGAAGCCAGAGCAGGCAGAATCATCGATGATGGGGTGCAAAGCCAAGGGTGCCATGTTGGGAGGGAGTGGAGGATGGCAGAAGGAGAAGCAAATTGGATAGGCTGAGGGAGGAGTTGCAAGGTCAGATCTGGGGAAGTCATTTTCAATCACTTTTTTCTCAGCCTAATTCCTTTCCATTCAATTGCGTTCAAAGAGGTTTTATCTGATAAGAATCTGAAAACCAGATATCCTTGCAGAAGAATCCAAAACCCAGCAGGACGTTTTGGATTCCTTGAAGGACTTTTTAGAGGCTCCCATGCTCTTGCAAGGCTCCCACCTTTTCCGTAGGTGTTCAGGGCTCCTGCAACCAAGTCTCTGAGGGCCACTGCCCAGCAAGAGGTCTTGCCTCCCTGAGTCTTTATGTCTGGCCCAGACCCAGTAGTTCCTCAGAGAGCAGCTCAAAGCTGGGCCTGCTGGACATGGGAGTTACCTTCTCCATCATCAGTGCTCGCAGGTCACCATCATCACCACCTTCATAACTCCTGTGTGAGGCGACAGGGGAAACTGGCTGGTGAGCATGGGACACTGTGAGAATACAGCTGTTTACAACCCAGAAAGTGGATCTTCACCAGAACCTGACAGTGCCAACACCCTGAAGGTGGACTTCCAGCTTCCAGAACTGTGAGCAAGAGAGAGAGAACTACATAACCAGACACCTGGAGAAGAGAGACCATGAGGAGACAAAGAAACAGCCCGCATATGAAAGAAAAGCAGGCATCACCAGAAAAGGAAGTAAATGAAATGGAGGCAGAGAAAGAATTCAAAGAAATGGTCATCAGGTGGCTGAAAAGAATGGAAGACAAATTCGACAATATGTGTAAGAACCAAGAGGAAATGAAGAAGAACCAAGAAGAAATGAAAAATGACATTGCTGCTGTAAAGAACTCAATAGAAAGCATCAAGAGTAGACTAGAAGAAGCAGAGGACCGCATCAGTGAGCTAGAAGACAAGATGAAAAAAAAATACCCAAGTAGAGCCCCTTCTAGGAAAAAAAATTAAAAAGCAGGAGGAGAGCCTAAGGGAACTTTGGGACAACATGAAACAAAACAACATCCGCATAATAGGGGTTCCAGAAGGAGAGGAAACTGAGCAAGGAATAGAAAACCTGTTTGAAGAAATAATGACAGAAAACTTCCCTGATATAGGGAAGAAAAAACCCACCCAAATCCAAGAAGCTCAGAGAGTCCCAAGCAAAATGAAGCCCAAAAGACTGACACCAAGGCACATTATAATTAAATTGGCAAACACCAATGACAAAGTAAGAATCTTAAAAGCAGCCAGAGAGAGACAGAAAGTTACCTACAAAGGAACCCCCATCAGACTAGCAACTGATTTCTCAAAAGAAACTCATCAAGCCAGAAGGGAATGGAATGAAATATACAAAGTCATGCAAAGGAAGGGTCTGAATCCAAGAATACTGTATTCAGCAAGGTTATCAATCAAAATTGAAGGTGAAATCAGGAGCTTCACAGACAGAAAAGTACTAAGGGAATTTATTACCACCAAACCAGCAATGCAAGAAATGCTAAAGGGTCTGCTGTAAAAAAAAAAGAATAGGAAGCAAAGAAGGAACATAGGGGTAAAGAATAAAAATGGCGACAAATAAGTACCTATCAATAATAACTCTAAATGTAAATGGATTAAATGCACCAATCAAAAGACATAGGGTAACGGATTGGATAAGAAAACACAACCCATATATCTGCTGTCTAAAAGAAACCCACCTCAGAAAAAAAGACGCACACAGACCGAGGGTAAAGGGATGGAAAAAGGTTTTCAGGCGAATGGAAACGAAAAAAAAAAAAAGCTGGGGTAGCAATACTTCTATCTGACAAATTAGATCTCAAAGTGCAGGACATAACAAGAGATAAGGAAAGCCACTTCATAATACTAAAGGGAGCAATCCAACAAGAAGAAATAACTCTGGTAAACATATACACACCCAATGCAGGAGCACCCAAATTCATAAAAAACTCCTGGAGGATATCAAGGGAGAGAATGACAGCAATACAGTCATAGTAGGAGATTTTAATACCCCACTATCACCATTAGACAAATCCTCTAAACAAAAAATCAGCAAAGAAACATCAATCCTAAATGACTCACTAGACCAGATGGAATTGACATCTTCAGAACATTTCACCCCAAAGCCACAGAATATACATTCTTCTCAAGTGTACATGGGTCATTTTCAAAGATAGACCATATGTTGGGTCACAGGCAAAGTCTCTTCAAATTCAAGAAGATAGAAATCATATCAAGCATCTTCTCAGATCACAGTGGCATAAAACTGGAAATCAACTACAATAAAAACAATCCAAAAAAATCAAACACATGGAGACTAAACAGCATGCTATTAAACAATGACGGGGTTACCAGAGAGATCAAAGAAGAAATAAAAAACATCATGGCAACAAATGACAATGAAAACACAACAATCCAAAATCTATGGGACACAGCGAAAGCAGTCTTGAGAGGGAAGTTCATAGCTCTACAAGCCTACTGCAAAAAAACAAGAAACAATGGTAATAAATTACCTAACCCTACAACTCAAAGAGTTAGAAAGAGAGCGACAAGAAAAGCCCAGTGTAAGCAGAATGAAGGAAATAATAAAGATCAGAGCGGAGATAAATGACATTGAGACCAAAAAAAATAATAATAGTACAAAAGATCAACAAAACCAGGAGCTGGTTCTTTGAAAGGATAAACAAGATTGATGCCCTAACCGGTTTGGCTAAGTGGATAGAGCATTGGCCTGCGGACTTAAGGGTCCCAGGTTCGATTCTGATCAGGGGCATGTACCTTGGTTGTGGGCACATCCCCAGTACGGGGTGTGCAGGAGGCAGCTGATTGATGTTTCTCTCTCATCAATGTTTCTAACTCTCTCTCTCTCTCCCTTCCTCTCTGTAAAAAATCAATAAAATATATATATTTTTAAAAAGATTGATGAACCTCTAGCCAGGCTCACCAAGAAGCAAAGAGAAAGGACCCAAATAAACAAAATCAGAAATGAAAGAGGAGAAATAACAACCGATCCCACCGAAATACAAAGGACTGTTAAAAAATAGTATGAACAATTCTGTTCCAACAAACTGGACAACCTGGAGGAAATGGACATATTCCTAGAAAAATACAACCTTCCAAAACTCAATCAGGAAGAATCTAAACATCTCAGTAGGCCAATAACTATGGAAGAAATTGAAGCAGTCATTAAAAAGCTTCTAGCAAACAAAAGCCCAGGGCCAGATGGCTTCACAGGGGAGTTTTACCAAACATTCAAGAAAGAACTAAAACCTATCCTCCTCAGACTATTCCAAAAAATTCAAGAGGAAGGAACACTTCCAAGCTCATTCTATGAAGCTAGCATCACCCTAACACCAAAATCAGATAAAGACAACACAATGAAAGAGGATTACAGGTCAATATTCCTCATGAACATAGATGCCAAAATCCTCAATAAAATCCTTGCAAATCAGATCCAGCAGTATATCAGAAAGATCATACACCATGACCAAGTAGGATTTATCCCAGGAATGCAAGGATGGTACAATATCCACAAATAAATAAACTTGATACATCGCATAAACAAATTGAGAGATAAAAATCACATGGTCATATCAATTGATGCAGAAAAACATTTGACAAAATCCAACACCCTTTCTTGATAAAAACTCTCAGCAAGGTGGGAATAGAAGGATCATACCTCAACATAATAAAAGCCACATATGATAAACCCACAGCTAACATCATACTCAATGGACAAAAACTAAAACCATTTCCCCTAAGAACAGGAACAAGACAGGGATGACAACTCTCACCACTCCTGTTCGACATAGTACTGGAAGTATTAGCCATTGCAATTAGATAAGAAGAAGAAATAAAAGGCATCCAAATTGAAAAAGAAGAAGTAAAGCTGTCCTTATTTGCAGATGACATGATATTGTACATAATCCGAAAGACTCCATCAAAAACCTAATAGACTTAATAAATGAATTCGGCAATGTAGCAGGATACAAAATTAAGGCCAAGAAATCTATGGCATATCTATACACCAATAGTGAACTTACAGAAAGAAAGACTGAAAAAGCAATCCCATTTACCATCGCACCAAAAAAATTAAGATACCTAGGAATAAACTTAACTAAGGAGATAAAAGACTTATACGTGGAAAACTATAGGACACTGAAAAAAGAGATAGAGGAAGGCGTAAACAGATGGAAGAACATACCATGCTCATGGATTGGTAGAATCAACATCATTAAAATGTCCATACTACCCAAAGCAATCTATAGATTCAATGCACTCCCCATTAAAATACCAACGGCACATTTCACTGACCTAGAAAGAACTCTCCAAAAATTCATCTGAAATAAAAAAAGATCCCGAATAGCCACAGCAATCCTGAGAAAGAAGAACAAAGTAGGTGGGATCTCAATACCAGATTTCAAGCTGTACTACAAAGTCACTGTTCTCAAAACAGCCTGGTACTGGCATAAGAATAATCATATAGACCAATGGAATAGAATAGAGAACCCAGGTATCAACCCAAACCACTATGCTCAATTAATATTTGACAAAGGAGGCATGAACATACAATGGAGTCAAGACAGTCTCTTCAATAAATGGTGTTGGGAAAATTGGACAGATACATGCAAAAAAAAAAAAAATGAAACTAGATCACCAACTTACACCATACACAAAAATAAACTCAAAATGGATAAAGGACTTAAACATAAGACGGGAAACCATAAAAATACTAGAGGAATCCACAGGCAGAGAAATCTCAGACATATGCCGAAGCAATTTCTTCACTGATACTGCTCCTAGGGCAATGGAAGATAAAGAGAAAATAAACAAATGGGACTACATCAAATTAAAAAGCTTTTGCACAGCAAAAGAAACAAACCATCAACAAAATAACAAGAAAGCCCACTGTATGGGAGAACATATTTGCAAATGTTATCACTGACAAAGGTTTAATCTCCAACATCTACAGGGAACTTATACAACTTAATAAAAGGAAGATAAATGATCCAATAAAAAAAAATGGGCAACGGACCTAAATAGAATCTTTTGGAAAGAAGACAGAAGGAAGGCCAAGAGACACATGAAAACATGCTCAAAGTCACTAATTATCCGAGAAATGCAAATCAAAATGACAATGTGGTACCATCTCACACCTGTCAGAATGGCAACCATCAACAAATCAACAAACGACAAGTGCTGGTGAGGATGCTGAGAAAAAGGAACCCTTGTGCACTGCTGCTGGCAATGCAGCCTGGTGCAGCCACTGTTCCTCAAAAAAACTAAAAATGGAGCTCCCATTTGACCCAGTAATCCCACTTCTAGGATTATATCCCAAGAAACTAGAAACACCAATTAGAAAGGATGTGTGCACCCCTATGTTCATAGCAGCACAATTCACCATAGCTAAGATTTGGAAACAGCCTAAATGCCCATCAGCAGATGAGTGCATTAGAAAACTATGGTACATCTACACAATGGAATACTACACTGCTATAAAAAAGAAGGCATTCTTACCATTTGCAGCAGCATGGATGGACCTGGAGAGCATTATGTTAAGTGAAATAAGCCAGGTAATGAAAGAAAATACCACATGATCTCACTCATTTATGGAAAATAAAGAACATTATAACCTGATGAATAAAAAGATAGATACAGAGGCAGTAAAGCACCAAACAGACTGTCAAATTACAGCAGGAAGGCTGAGGAGTGTTGGGAGGGGGGGAAATAGATCAACCAAAGGACTTGTATGCATGCACATAAGCACACCAATGGGCACAAGACACTGGGGGGGTGGGATGAGGGCATGCGACAGGGGGTAGAGGAGGCTGGGGGAAGGTCAATGGGGAAAATAAAAGGAGGTATATGTACTAATATATGTAATATTTTAAACAAACAAACAAAAAAAGAATCTGAAAACCAGTGATAAACCAGATGTGGCTCCTGCAGTCACAAGGTAAGGTGAGCACATCAAGCTCTCAGATGGGGAGAGGGGGAAACAGTGCAGATACATTAGTAATGGCCAAGTGTTAGACCTGGCACCTTTCTCCTAGAGAAGGTTACTCTGGTTGAAGTCGCTTTCCTTTTGACCTCTCCCCTCCCTGTGGGTGGTCCCTGAAGTGATTCCCAGCCTTGACTGGCCATGGAAATCACCTGAGGATATCTGAAAAAATATTGACGCCTGAGTACCATCCGCAGAGATTCGGATTTAATTGGTCTAGATGCAACCAGGGCTTTGGGATTTTTAAATGCTCCCCAGATGACTCTAATGTGTAGCCAGGGCTGAGAAGCATTGCTCCAAGGAGAGCCGCAGCTCTGGTTAGAAACCCACTGCTGTAGTCCAACCTGTAAGAGAGAGATTCTGTCTTGCTGAAGTGAAGGGTGCATTGATTTGAGCCTTGAAGAATAGGTGAATTTTGGCCAAGTGGAGAATCAGATGTGAAGTAAACACCTGAGTAATGGCTTACACGTGATCTGAAACACATGTCAAGCAGCAAATGATTTGGTTTATAGCAGGTAGAGATTGGAGAAGGAGGTCTAAGATTCGAGGACAGCTGGTAAAGACCTGGAGGTGGAATGATGAGTAATTCAGTTTGATTAAAGATTAGGTTGAAGAGAAAAGATGGATGATTTTAAATTATGGGAAGGGTTAAAGGCCTGATTAAAGGTTTGTAAGTAATTGAGTGAGCAGTAGCAAATCTTGCAGGCCCTTCAGCCGGGGGTTATCTGTGTGTTTAGGGATAACTTGACAGTAGTGTCAAGGGAGATTTGGAGTGGGGAGATGTAGGAAGTAGGGAGGCCTGTTAGGGGAGCTGCTGCTCCCAATGAGATCTCCCAATGAGATCATTTTTTCCCAACAAAGGCTGGGGAAGTTACAGATTCAAAGATACTGTAATGATAGCACTGACGGCTTCACAGCACAGCGAAAGTAAAGGCAGGAGGGGAACGGAGGTGGCATTGTGAAGGATAGCAAGAAGCTAGGACAATTCCTGGGCAAGTGGAAGGGGAAACTGAGACAAGAAAATGAAACAAGGCCAACCAGTTTGGGCAGCTTGCAGCCAGCTATGAGACACAATCCTTATCCTCCCCAACCAAGGACACTTGAGAGCAAATGGTTTCTACCTCTGCTCCCTAACCAGGCAATACTAGTACAGGAAAGGGTGGGGGAAGAAGGGGGGAGTTTTTGTTTGTTTGTTTGTATGTTTGTATATTTTTTGTTAATCCTCACCTGAGGATATTTTTTCCCATTGATTTTTTTTACAGAGAGTGGAAGGGAGGGGGCGAGACAGAGAGAAACATGGATCTGCGAGAGACATATCAATGGGTTGCCTCCGCATACACCTGGATCGGGGCCAGGGATAGAGCCTGCAACCTTGATCGGAATCAAACCTGAGACTCTTCAATCCTCAGGCTGATGCTCTAACCCAGGGGTCCTCAAACTACGGCCCGTGGGCCACATGTGGCCCACCGAGGACATTTATCAGGCCCGCCGGGTACCGCTGCCTGTCCTGCTCAGCAGCCGACTCATCCCGGGCCTGCAGTGCGCATAGGAATTTGTTCATAGTTTTGGGTTTTTTTTTAAACTATAGTCCGGCCCTCCAACAGTCTGAGGGACAGTGAACTGGCCCCCTGTTTAAAAAGTTTGAGTACCCCTGCTCTAACCACTGAACAAACCAGCTAGGGCAAAAGGGGGAGCTTTATTTCACCCACTGAACAAAGAAGTCAGCAGTCTTCAGACTTGCCCAGATAAAATCGCCAGATGTTATCATAAATTCTGGAAAAAGCCACAACAAAGTAAAAGGGGGACCTTGAAATCTAGTCTGTTGCCTGAGATATCTGGCAGAGGAAACTTTAAACCTATAGACAGAAAAGTATAAAACCCTTATATGTCAAGTGTATTTAAAAAAAACATATTTTTATAGACTTCAGAGAAGTGAGAGAGAGAGAAACATCAATGATGAGAGAGAATCATTGATCAGCTACCTCCTGCATGCCCCACACTGGGGATTGAGCCCTCAACCCAGGCATGTGCCCTGACCAGGAATTGAACTGTGACCCCCTGGTTCATAGGTCGGTACTCAACTAGTGAGCCATGCTGTCCAGGCACCAAGTGTGTTTTTAATAAATTTGCTAGCCTTGCTTCCTTTTAAAAATTATTTATTTATTTTTAAAATTGATTTTAGAGAGGAAGAGAGAGAAACATGGATTTGTTGTTCCATTTATTTATGTATTCATTGATTGATTCTTGTATGTGCCCTGACTGGGAATTGAATCCACAACCTTGGGGTATCCAGATGATGCTCTAACCAACTGAGCTCCCCGGCCAGGGCACCTTGCTTCCTTAATAAATTTGCTTGCTACAACACTGCTGTCTGTCATTTGTCTGGAATATTTCCTATGATATTGACAAGAGCCAAGGATGGGACAGCCCTCCCCCCCCCCCCAAGGGGCTGTCTGCTAACATCTTTCCTGGTGTTATGATGCAGCTTACGACTGGGATCTGATCACTGCCAGTTAACCCTTTCCATGACTTGGGTCACTGCCTGGGTGTCTTTGATTCCTGCCAGCAGATTGCAGGGCATGCATTCCCTTCAGGGGTTCCTTTTTCTGTTTTGCCATCAGGGTTTAGGGGGTTGCAGCCTAATAAAAATTAGCAAGACATGCTGGGCCTGTGCCAGGGACAGGAAACTGACAGTAAAACCATGCCCTAACCAGTTTGGCTCAGTGGATAGAGTGTTGGCCCAAGGACTGAAGAAGAGTTCCAGGTTTGATTCAGGACAAGGGCACGTACCTTGGTTGCGAACACATCCCCAATACGGGCGTGCAGGAGGCAGCTGATCGATGTTTCTCTCTCATCGATGTTTCTAACTCTCTATCCCTCTCCTTCCTCTCTGTAAAAATCAATAAAATATATTAAAAAACAAAAACAAATGAGTGCTTGGGCTCGCCGTACTCCAACAGAAAAAAAAAGAAGCAAGTCCTCCCTCCAGTTCCAGTCTCAGGTGTCCTCACACAAGTAAGGGCATTGTGGAGGTATCTGGGGTTGAACCCTAAGATGTACAGGGGCCTCATAGGGACTTCACTTCACTTGTAATTAACTGACTGGCTCATCTGGGGACATGCACATAAGGGTTGGTTACTCAGTGCTCTGAGCCCTTCCAGTTGAGCCCTTCTAGTGGCTTTAGATGGCTGGGAAAGAAACCAAGACAGGTAAGAGGGAATGAGATGGGCAGGGGGTGCGAGTGGGTAATGGACCCTGGAAGCCCTTCTCACAAGCATTTGGACCCATTCCATGAAATCCTAGATTGTCTGCCTCTGGAGCAAGGCCTGGAGAAAAAGAAGTTTAAATCATCAGTCAGTTGCCAACCTGCTGCATCGCTGTGCCCCGTATGGTTTCTGGTAGCTTTGTATTTGTACTCTTTCTGTAGGGCTTGTAAGAGAGGAACTTGCTGTGTGTGTAGACCAAACAGTATAGCTCTAATTGGGGGCCCCACAAGTTTGTAAGATATTGCCCTAGGACCTAGGGCCAAGGTTGAGGGAGGAGTTCTCTTCCCTTGCTTTTTTATATGAACACTAGGGGCCCAGTGCATGAAATTCGTGCACTCGGAGGGGCATCCCTCAGCCCAGCCTGTGCCCTCTCACAGTCTGGGAGCCCCATGAGGAGTGGCCTAAGCCAGCAGTTGGACATCCTTAGCGCTGCTGAGGAGGCAGGAGAGCCTCTCACCACCACTGCTGCGCTCGTCAGCCATGAGCCCGGCTTCTGGCTGAGCAGTGCTCCCCCTGTGGGAGTGCACTGACCACCAGGGGTCAGCTCCTGCACCAAGCATCTGCCCCCTGACGGTCCGTGTGCATCATAGTGACTGGTCGCTCCGCTGTTTGGCCAAATTGGCTCTCTGACATCTCCCTAGGGGTCCTGGATTGCGAGAGGGCACAGGCCAGGCCAAGGGACCCCACTGGTGCATGATCAGGGCTGGGGAGGGACGCGGGAGGTTGGTCAGCTGTGGAGGGACTGCAGGAGGCCTCCAGGGCATGTCCGGCCCATCTTGCTCAGTCCCAATCAGCCAGGCCCCAGCAGCAAGCTAACCTACTGGTTGGAACATCTGCCCCCTGGTGGTCAGTGCACATCATAGTGAGCGGTTGAGTAGCCTTAGCATATCATTAGCATATTACGCTTTGATTGGTTGAATGGCCGACCAGACAATCCGACACTTTGCATATTAGGCTTTTATTATATAGGATTATAAGGAAAGACACTGGCCAGAAGCTACTAACAGACAAAAATTATTGTTATGTAACCAAGCAAGATGCCCTGGTTAAATAAATTGAAGATTTTAAGGTTATTTGCCAGACTGATCAGGGCTCTTTACTGCACCCCATTAATCAGGGCACTGTTTCTGTGTGCCAGTTGTGGAATAAATGGGATAAGGGACCTTCTTCATACACATACTCTAGGCTCTGGTATCTAACTTTGGGACCCAAAACAATTTGTTAAATATCATGAGAAGGTTGACAGGCACAGCAGGAAATGTTGGCTTTGTCCTACTGAACCTTACTATACTTTAGGGTCTGTCAGTAAATTAGCTGCTTAGATATGGACAAAGGAAGAGTTACCTGCTCTACTCAGGCATCTGTTATGCATGGCCCCCCAGGACTCATGAGACAGGGGTAGGGGGCAGAGCAGGTAGGAATGCAGGTTTTCAAATGCTCAGAAGACTAATGTATTGGATAGCAAACTTTTTTTAGGGAATGAGAATATTGTAAGAACCTAGAAGGGTGCCATCTTTACAGTGGCTGGGAGGATTAGAAATACTGCAGTTCTTTTTCCAGCAGCATCTTTGGCAGGAAAAATGGTTCAGTAACTGGTAGCATTGTTGCCTAGATGGAAGGTACTTGTAGTACAGGGGAGGAGGGATCAGAGGTAAAGGAGGTTTTAAATCAAATGAAAATAGAGATGTACGCAGGGAAGACTCAGGAGACTGTCATGAAGTTGAGTCCCCTGTCTGAGTGGGACATCCTGGTCATTGGTAAGGCCACCTTCAGGGCATGGGATAAGCACATCCATAGGTAACTGAGCCAGAAATGTGGGCTCTACACAGTAAGACTAGTTAATCCTGGAAGCCTGTGCCCGAGAAAGGACGCCTTCTGCAGACGGTAGAAACAACATAGGAGGTGGGACGGAGACACTCATCCTCTCCCATGATCTCCTCTACTTTCTTCCAGATGGGAAACCAACATTTCAATACCACAAGATTCACCTCTGGGAAGCATCCTAAAGAAAGGGAAATGTTGACCCTCAGACCTTAAAAAGAAAAAGATTAATTTTCTTTTGTAATACAGCTTGTCCCAATACAAACTCAGGGACAGGAAACTGTGGCCTGTAAATGGATCTCTAAACAACACTACTCTCCAATTAGATTTGTTTTGCATAAATTAATCAAATGAAATGAAAACTCTTTGATTCAAATGTTTATAGCCCTTTACCAAGATAGGGACTTAAGGAAAACTTGTAGAATGTGTGTTGCCACAAGGACACCTTCCTCACAGCCCCAGCAAGACGCCAGTCTCTGTCTCCAGAGAAGCAAACAAAAGCCAGAGGCAGAGCAGCCTGCATCTCACTCACTCCTCCCAAAGAGCAGCTGCCGCTGGGTAAGGCCTCCTTCGCTGCAAACTGCAGACCATTGTTTGCAGAACTGCCACTACCCGGACCAGAACTCATTTCCCCCAAACCCTAACAATTGCCTCTGATGGAAGTAGCAAATGGGGAGCCTGGTGAAAGAGTTGTTCGGGTACATGTTCCCTTTTTATGTCTGACCTGGAACTTTGCAAAAAAAAAACTTGTTTTTCCCAAAACCCTAGCAAATCACAGAGGGGTTTAATCATTTGGCATTGACTTATGAATTCACTTGAAATAATTTATAAATTGTTCTCTCCCACTGCTGTACTGTGGATGAAAAGCAACACATAGCCCAGCCAGCGTGGCTCAGTGGTTGAGCATCAACCCCTGAACCAGGAGGTCATGGTTTGATTCCTGGTCAAAGCACATTCCCCGGGTTGTGGGCTTGATCCCCAGTCTGAGGAGGAGCATGCAGGAGGCAGCCGATTGATGAACCTCTTTCATCATTGATGTTTCTATTTCTCTCTCCCTTCCTCTAACATCAATAAAAACGTATTTTTTAAAAAAAAACACACCAAAAAAACACATAATAGAAGCTGCAAGGGTTTATGCTAGTGAATTAGCTGGTCGTCACGCTCAACATCACATATACCAACCATATCAGGACCCAAACTGGGTGTGTCAAATGGGAACAAATGAAGGACAAGAGTAAAGGGACCTTCGGACCCATATGGTTACTTGTATTATAGAAGGAATTTTTAAAATGTACTACTAAACCTATTAATTATGACAAAATTTTGAAAGGTTACTCAAAAAAGGACGAAAACCCCGCTCTTTTTCAGGGGCAATTAACACTTTACAAAAATACACACAAAAAATGCCCCAAGTCTGTTGAAGGCTAAGCACTTCAGGGATGCGGTTCACCCAGCAGGCACCCCCAGACTCAGGAAAAAATTACCAAAAACTAACCTTTGAACCCCAGACACCCACTGAACAGCTGGTAAAAAATAACTTGCAGTGTTTTTAACAACTGAGAGGGCGATGAGGAAGAGCAAAAAGCCACCCAAGGAAAATGAAAAGCTCATTCATTAGCCACAGTGTTAAGCCTTAGGTCACCTCAGAGTCACCCAGCTCCGCCTACAATGGACATCAAAGGGGCAATGCTATTTCTACGGACAAGAAGGACACTGGAAAAGGGGGTGCCCTGGGAAGGGGCTTCCTGAGTAACCATGCCCCCTCTGGCGCAAGTTCAGCCGCTGGAAGAGGGACTGCCCTGGGGACCAGAGGGTCCCTGGACCAGAACAGACCTACACAATGGCTTTGAACGGAAGGGGACCTATGCCCCAGTTGACTCCCACTAAAAACATCATCACTGAAGGCACGGAGCCAAGGGCAACCCTTGACTTGACGTGGCAAGTAAGCCACTGCGTTTTTATTAGACACTGGGACTTCTTCCTCCACTCTGACTCACTCATCAGGGTCTCTTTCTTCCAAACCTGTTTGATCACTGGGGTGAATAGGCGCCCTCAATGCTACCACTTCACTCCACCACCACCCCCCCCACACACACCTCACCCCCTCACCTCCCCACCCCTGCTGCAGCCTTGGGAATCTCACTTAATCACCCCTTTCTTGTAGAGCTGGGTCCCCCCCCCCTCCCTTAATAGGGAGGGGCATCTTGCTTAGGCTTCTGGGTAATTAAGATGTAAACAAGGCTAGGGTAATTGAAGGAAAATTTGTAAAAGTGAGTCTTTTCAAACACTCCAAATCCTCCTCCTGGAGGTCCAGGAGTTGCTGCGGTCCTGGGAACAAAGGGGAATTAATATCCTAAAATCCTGTGCAGGCGGGGGAGTAGCAGGGCAGCTGGCCACCTCCATGTGAATTAAAAAGATACTTTTAAACTGAAGCTGCTGGAATGCCCAAGCCAAATATCCCCCCCTGCCTCTTCCCACTGTCCAGGAAAAGGGTGCAGGGATGCTTTCTCTAAAGGTTGATGCAGTAGCTTCCTGTGGTGAATGTCTGACTTTCACTGCTTGTTCTAGTTATTGTCTTTCAATATCTAATAACTACAATATGAATTGTTCTGTTAAGTTCACATTCCCTTATAGTAATGGGCATAATAAGCTGCTGGCTGGTTGGTTTCTGATATGTGGGGAAACAGCATTGCGGGGGCGGGGGTGCCTGTTCCTTAAAATGACTGACCGTCTTTATGCCCCAGAAACATCACAGGGTCCGAACCAAAAGAGACCTTCTCACAACCGTGGCACCAGACTCCAGTGAGGATCTCCATCTGGGAAGCCCTGCTGACTATATTGCTGTGACTATTTTGTTATGCTGGTAATGGTAGGCTCCCCTAGTGTAGAAGTGACCTGGCTGCTTGTAGCAGGTAAAAGCCCTGACTGCCACCTCCAGGGCCAGACAGGATAAATCGAGAGCTGATCCAGGTCAGGGAGGCAGTGCTAGAGATTCGGGCAGCAATAGATTATTTGCTGTTTCGACATAACCATGGTTGTGAGGAATTTAAAGGAATGTGCTGTTTTAATCTTTCTGACAATTCTCAGTTGATAGAAAGCATATCCAAGATCCTGCATTGGTGTACTCCATCCCTGGAAGCTGCTTTCAAGGCAGAAGCAGATGCAGTCCAGCAGGATGAGACTTTTCATCTAAAACTAACCTCACAGATGTGAGATGATAAAAATAGCAGTGGGCAATGTTAGGGGCAAAAATAGAATATTGGGGACTAAGTATGGTGATGGGAAATATTAATCATGTGCTGTTAACCATGATTGCCTTGTGTTGGTTAAAGGAAGGACTTTGTGACTTGGCTGGGAGTTGTGTAACCCTGGGACTGGGAGTCAACCTTGGACCTGGGAGTCAATCTTTCTTTTCTTTTCTTTATCGATTAAAGTGTTACATATGTGTCCTTATCCCCCATTACTGCCCCCCCCCTCATACCCTCACCCCCCTGGTGTCTGTGTCCATTGGTTATGCTTATATGCATGCATATAAGTCCTTTGGTTGATCTCTCTCCTTTACCCCCTCCCTCCCCTACCTTCCCTCTGAGGTTTGACAATCTGATTGATGCTTCTCTGACACTGGATCTGTTTTTGTTCATCAGTTTATGTTGTTCATTATGGTCCACAAATGAGTGAGATCATGTGATATTTATCTTTTTCTGATTGGCTTATTTCGCTTAGCATAATGCTCTCCAGTTCCATCTATGCTGTTGCAAATGGTAAGAATTCCTTCTTTTTTACAGCGGCGTATCTTTTTTCGTTTTTAAAAAATATATTTTTATTGATTTCAGAGAGGAAGAGGGAGAGAGAGAGATGGAAACATCAATGATGAGAGAGAATCATTTATTGGCTGTCTCCTGCACGCCCTACACTGAAGATCGAGCCTGCAACCCAGGCATGTGCCCTTGACTGGAATCGAACCTGGGACCCTTCAGTCCTCAGGCCTATGCCTATCCACTGAGCAAAACCAGGTGGGGCATAGACCTGGGAGTCAATCTTTGAATGTGGTCCATTCTCATTCAAGAACTGACTATCATTGTGGAAAGATTAACAACCTTGTTGCCCAAACAATAGGGCCCACCCAGCCAGCATAGCCTACTTCCCCATGTCTGTAATCCCTACGTCCCCATGCAGTCTTTGTTTTACCCAGTATAAGCATCTGGTTTATGGGGGTTGCAGAGCAGATTTTTGTGAATGCCAGCAGTATTAGAATAAATGCTCATATATGATTCAACCCTGTCTCTGCTTAATTGGCTCAAGTAGTGACAGGCAGCACAGACCCATTGATTGTCCAGTTACAAATAAATTATGTATGTTCTCTTATCTTACACATTAATCTAGGACAGTACAGACAGCATTATAGGTGTATAGAAACAAAATTCTACCTGCCCCCAATAAAGACTACCAACAAGCTAAATCAGGAGGCCAGGGGGAGGCAGGAGGAAACAACTGCCCTGAGTCCCAATTATATCCCAGATGGAAGGGCCACATCAAGTCCTAGTAAGCACCCCAACTATAGTAAAGCTCCCAGGGATACCCAGTGGGGTCCACTTACCTAGTGTAATCTATTTCCTGTGAGTCCCCATAGGAACCTCAACTGGAGACCTACTCTTGTGAACCTACGGAGGACCTCAAGCTCCTCTTCAAGAAACAAAAGCCTGTTACAGATAAGTAATGTCATGACTAGGCTTTAATATAATTGACTTCCCTCCACTAGCCTTCTTGTCAAATTTGTCACTTTCAGAAAACAGCAATTTCATGTCAAGATGATGACACTTCAAGAATTCCAGCCCACCCCTACTTTAGAAGAATCAGCCAATGGCCTCTGTATTCCAGTCTCAGATCCCATTCCCTGGTCTCCCTTAGCTCAGGCAGTGAAAGACTTCCGCATCCGACATAGTCAGGGACTATGGCCATTGTCAGCATGAAACAGTTGCAGAAGAAAAGACCATCCTCCCTCATCAACCCTAAAAGACTTTAGCAATGGAAGTCTCTGAGCAGGGAATGTGGCAAGATAGTAAGAAGCTAGGAAAATTCCTGGACAAGTGGAAGGGGAAACTGAGACAAGAAAATGAAACAAGGCCAACCAGTTTGGGCAGCTTGCAGCTAACTTGTGAGTCACGACTTTATCTTCCCCAACCAAGGACACTTGAGAGCAAATGGTTTATATCTCTCCCCTCTAACCAGAGAATATAGGAAAGGGGGGAGGGGGAAAAGAGGAAGAGTTTTATCTCACCCAATGAACAAAGACGTCAGCAGTCTTGGGACTTGCCCAGATAAAATTGCCAGATGTCATCATAAATTCTAGAAAAAGCCACAACAAAGTAAAAGGAGGACCTTGAAATCCAGTCTGTTGCCCGAGATATCTGGCAGAGGAAACTTTAAAGCTGTAGACAGAAAAGTATAAAACCTCTAAACTTCCACCAGGCAGGGCACTCAGACTAGCTGGGTGCCCACTTATGCTATATGCCAAGTGTATTTTTAATAAATTTGCTTGCTTTGCTACCTTAATAACTCTTCTTGCTTTGCTACAATACTGCTGTTGCTCATCTGAAATCTTATGAGATTGACAAGAGCCAAGGAGGAGACAGCCCTCCCCATCCAACTCAGCGAACTATCCTCTAGTAGCATCAAGTTTTCAGATATGGGGGCTGGGAAAATGGTGCCAATAATAGAGACAGGGAAGCAGGTTTTCAGTAACGTTTCATCTATTTGGTTTGGAACATGCTGAGTTTAGAGGACCAGCAGCATGGTCCATGTGGAGGTGTTTCACAGGCATGGAAGAGTATCTGCATAGAAACATATAGGTGGGATAATGTCTTAACCAACTCGGCTGCTGTAACAAAAGACCATGTACTGGATGGCTTATAAACAACAGACATTTATGTCTCACAGTTCTGGAGGCTGGAAAGTCTAAGATCAAGGCATCACCAGATCCAGTGTCTGCTGAGATACTTCCAATTCATATACAGCTGTCTTCGAACTTTGTCCTTACTTGGTGGAAGGGGCAAGGGAGCTCTCTGTAGTTTCTTGTACTCATCCCATTCATAACAGTCCATCCTCATGACCTAAGCATCCCCCAAAGGTCCCACCAGCACATTGGGGATCAAGTTTCAGCATGAATTTGGGGGGAACACAAACATTCAGTCTATAGCAGAGAAGCATTAGAAATTACTTCTGGGCAGCTCTTCCTCTGGGAAGCACACCCACACCTTTCCCTTCCCCTCTGAGCCCATTTATTCTACGAGTCTATGACTTTCTAAATAAACTTTCTCTTATAATTTGAAAAAAAAAAGAAATAAATGATGTGTGAGTTTGGAGTGGATGAGATTTTCAAGGGAAGGTCCCAAATGGGGGGGGGGGGGAATCCAGAACAGGCACTTAGGGGAAGGGAGGAGGAAAAACAGTGGGAGGAAGATGATTAGAGGTGTGTATGGAGGTAAAGGGAGGAGAGATGACCTGTCCCTGAATCCTGCCTGGGTGAGTGAGGAATCCAAGGTGAAGAAACAAAAGAGAGGATTCAGGAAAATGCCACTGATTTTGGCTCCTGGTAATTTCTGGTCATTGGGTACTATTTCAGAGAGCAGTTTCAGTGGAGTAGGGAGTGGTAGCAGATTTTAAAGGGTTAAGAAACAGTGGGTATGAAAGAAAGACAGAGACACATCTGTGACAACAAAGTTCCCTTTTTCAGGCAGCAAGGGGTAAAAATGAGTAAGTGGTAAGGAAGTGGAGTTGCAAATGTGAATTCTTTTTTCAAGAAGTTTGGTGATGCCCTGACCAGAGTGTCTCAGCTGGCTCAGCTGGTTGAGAGTCCACCGGTGCAGGTGCGCCGAAAGGTCATCAGTGAGATCCCTGGCCAGGGGACATACCCAGGCTGCAGGTTCATGTGCAGGACGCAACCAATTGATGCTTCTCTCTAACATCAATGTTTCTCTCCCTCTCCCTTCCTCTCTCTCTAAAATAATCAATTACAATTTTTTTTTTGAAGTTTGATGAGGAAGGCACATTCAACCTGAAATGTCTAAAACAATGTTTCCCATGCTTTCCACACCCTCCTCCCACGTCTCTTATCCTGGTTGCATGGCTTTCCTTCTAGGTAAACTGCATGAGGTCAGTGTTCTCATTTGCTGTCTCGGCAAATGTCTCACCAGCATCCTGCGTGATATCTGCATGTTGTATGAATGCATGGAGTCAGGGTAGAATCATGTCCTGCCGGTGTCCAACTGAAGAGACCAAGCCCACTGCTTGTGTCCTTTTCTCCTCCCCAAGAGGCCCCTGGCTGACCTCAGGGTAGGCAAGGACCACAAGCCCACTTGGGTTTGAGTGGCTACTGACCTCCTCCCTGGGGCCCTGCTGTAGCCTGAATATGTTCCTTGCGAACTTCATGTTAAAATCCTAATGTGCGGCCCTAGCCAGATTGGCTCAGTGGATAGAGAATCGGCCTGCGGACTCAAGGGTCCCGGATTCGATTCTGGTCAAGGGCATGTACCTTGGTTGTGGACACATCCCCAGTAGGGGGTGTGCAGGAGGCCGCTGAATCGATGTTTCTCTCCCATTGATGTTTCTAACTCTCTATCCTACTCTCCCTTCCTCTCTGTAAAAAATCAATAAAAAAATCCTAATGTGCGGAGAGGGGGCCTTTGGGGGGTGACTAGGTTCTCAGGGTGGAGCCTTCATGAATGGGGCACCCTCGCCCCTTCTGCCACTTGAGCATGCAATGGGAAGTCTGCAAGCCACAGAGGGCCCTCACTTGCTCTTGGGCGCTCTGATCTCAGACTTCCAGCCTCCGGGACCCTGAGAAGTAAATTCTGTTGTTTATGAGCCCACAGGCCTCTGGCATTGAGTGATAGCAGCTGGAATAGACTGAGACAGGTTTCCGCAGCCCTTTCCCTTTGCTTTCCCTGTACTGGTACAACACACCACTTAGGGCTCCAATTCAAATAGTCTGCCACCCTCCAAGGCAGGGACACCTGCGGGCAGTTGGCATCTTTTCTCTGCCTCTGCCACCCTATCTCTGACCAACTTCTTCAGAATGGTCTGCCCTCTCCTTCCCTCCTGACTTTCTGGAGTTCCGGGAATAGAACCTTGGGTCTCCTTGTACATTCTCCTTCTCCAAAGCCTGAAGCCCAGTGGAGTAGGGAGTGGAAAAGATGTGGTGCGGAAGGAAATCCTCCCCGAGAATGGACCCCAAGATCTTTCCTGGCAGGATCCCAGGGACCCTCCCCGCTGCATGTGTGTGTGTCTCTCTCTCTGTTGTTCTGAGACCTGTCAGTCTCCTTCCCCCACTACAACCCCAAGGGGAAATGGGAAGAGATGAAAGGGCGAACCAAAAGAGCAGGGTCTTTGCTAGGCTGTAACCATCGGAATTCCGGGTAATAAATCCACTTAGACTCTTTAATATTGGCTTTCAGAAATTCACACACACACTCACACACATAAGAACAAGGCGGGGACTGCCGGGGAGCGGGAGCAGGCCGGCTCCCCCCCCTTCCCCTCCCTACCCCCCCCCCCCCCCGACATTGGCAGGCCCGCAGCCTGGGTTCCCTTCTGCCTGCTGCTCAGGGAATATTTACAGGGAACGGCACGGAATCTTCATCCCAGCGTGAAAGGTCCTAAACTGGGAGCCTCCCAAATTTCATTCCAAGAAACAAATCCAAACAAAAATAGAAGTTCTGGGATTAGCAAGAACCGCGGTGGAGACGAGAAACTGCTGCCAAAAACGGGAGTGCGCGTGGGCCGTGACTACGCCGAGACTGGGTCCTCACGCCGCAAGTACGGGAGTCTGTCGGTCTGGGGCCAAGCCTGGCGCTCCAAACCCAATCACCGGGCCGAAGCACCCCGCGAGGAAGAGAAGAAGGCGGAGCCTGCCGACCTGGAGGCGGGGTTTTTCAGAGCCGGGGCGGAGCCTATGAAGGAGGCAGGGTGTACGGGACTTGTCTTCGCGAAGGACTCTCTGGCAGCTTCCCTGGGGGCGCTGCTTTTATGGGGGAGGGGAGTCTGGGACAACTGGGGCCTGGTGTTGGGCTGGGATCCAGGGAAGCGGCGTCCTTGGGAGTGTGGGCTTTGGCGCGGTTCCTGAGGAAATGGATTCGGAGCGTGCCCGCACCGCGAGAGCTTCGGTGGAGGCCGAGTTTAGGGTGCATCCAAGTCCGGCAGCCCCGGGGGCGGATGTGCAGGGCGCCCCTGGCATCCACGGCGGGACTGCAGGACGCGCGGAGGTGGAGGGGCGCAGGGAGGCGCCGGGCTGGGGGCGTCCTCACGGATCCCAGTAGTTCTCGTGGTGCTGCGCGGCGATGATGATGACGACGGTGAGGATGGTGCAGAGCACCATGGCCGCGATGCCCACCGCCAGAGAGATGAAGGAGAAGTTCCGCGCCTCGCGCGAGGCGATCTCGGCCGACACCATGTCTCCGCGCGCCAGGGCCGTGCGCACCTGGGGGCGGCGGCGGGGAAGTGGGTCAGAGAACAGCCGCCCACCCGCCCGCAGGCCGCAGCCCCCCTCTAAGTTGCTCCTAGACGCCCGGCTCCTGGGGATAAGAAGCCGAGTGAGCCTCCTCTCCGAACGCCCCATACATACCTGCACCGCCTTGAAAATAGCGATGATGCCCGTGGGCCAGAAGCAGCAGATGGTGGTCAGCACGGCGATGGGCATGTAGTCGTGCGGCGGGCGCCTGGGCTCCAGCAGGGCCAGCCCCGGGCCCTGCGGCGGCGCGGGCAGCGTGGAGGGGACTCCCGCGCCCCCTGGGGTCCCGCCTGCATAGGGCTGTGTATGGAAGGGGGGACGGCGTCATGCGGACCCTCTCTGGGCCCCACAATGTTCGGCTTTTGGAAGAGCGAGTTTTAAAGCACAATTCTTGCACGTTGCTTCCAGAACACCCACATATTCCACCTAGGCCCCTCTCCTCCCTTCATTATTGCCATTAACCCCATATCCTCGGGGTAACCCTATATCCTCGGGGTTCTCCAACTTCCCTCCCCCAAGGTATCGCCCCTCCGGCACTGCCCCCGCCTCACTTCAAACCTTGTTTCTTCTCTCTAGATCCCTACCTAGCCTCCCCACTCACTCAGTCTCAGGTTTCTGCGCCCTCAACTGTTCTGTTCCCCCTCCCAGGCCATGGTCTCTGACCTCACTGACTGCCAGAACCCCTCCCCCCAGGCCTTTCCCTAGCGCTCTCCTTGCCCCGCCTCTCTAGACTTTACACTAGGGTCGCCAGGTCCTCTGGCCGGGTTGCCCTATCCCACCAGCCCCCAGGGTGTCCCCATCGCGTCCTCCCTCCTCCCAGGCCCCTGTCCGCCGCACTCACCGCGCCCACGGGATAGACCGGCACGTAGGCAGTGCAGGGTTGCAGCTGTAAGGGGTACCCGGGGGCCACGTAGCCCCCCAGCGGCAGCGTGCCCACCGCCCCGGGGTGCGTCGGCACCACGAAGCCGGGGGCCTGGGCTGTGTGCGAGGGCGCCGGCGGGGGCGGGGCGGCGGCGGCGGGCGGCGGCGGGGGCAGCGGGCCCTCGAAGCGAGTCTCCTGCAGGTAAGGGTCGGGTGGCATGCGGGGCAAGGTGGCGCAGCCGGGCGGGGACGCCCCGGAGGCCGGGCCAGGCGGGGCATGGTGTGGGGGCCGCGGCAGAGTGGCGGAGAACGAGGGCCCGCGCGCCGCGGAGGCCCCGGATGCCGCCAGGCCGCCCGCCCCAAGGCGCGGGAGGGTGGCGGTGCCCGACTGGTGGTAGTGGTGGTGGTGGTGGTGGTGGTGTGCGGAGGGCGCCGCCTGCGGGGGCGGGGCGGGGGGCTCGGCGGGCGGCTGCGGGGCGTTGTAGGGCGGCGGAGAGGTGTGAGGGACTGAGTCCGGGAGCCCTGGGGCGGCGAGCCGAGGCGAGGGTCCAGGGGCAAATAAGAGCGAGATAGGAAGGGTTAGGGGGAAACATAGAGGGTCCGGGATGGAGGAAGACAGTGGGAGAGACAGAGGAGATAGGTGAGAAGCCATCTCATTTTGGGGGCAGGAGTGGGCTTGTATCTAGGCCATCTGTGCTCCCCCACGTCTGTTTCTCTATCTAGTTTTGAGGCCACAACTCTCTGCTCTTCACAGCACGGTGCCCACAGCGTTCACCAGCGGAGCCCGCGGCTGCTTAGTTGTGGCTGCATCGGGCCTTCCTCTCTGAGCTAGTCCTGCGCCTGTACATGTAGACATGCAACGCTGCTTTAACATGTGTCAGTTCAACACTGTGTAAGCCATGGAGGCTGACACTGTCCACCTCGCCATTCCTTCAGGGGGAGGGGCGCCCCAGCCTCTCTGGGAATCTCAGTGCTTCTTTAGGGTTGACAAAGAAGGATCTGCTGGATTTTACTCCCCTAACAACCCGCATCTGATAGTGTCTCCATACTTCCCCACTGGATGTCCCCATGCCAGACAGTGCCATCTGGCACGCCCAACGATGCTATCCCTGCAGCACCTGGCTGATGCTAAGCCACTCTCCTACTTCCCTCACTGCTTCAGCCTACCCCCTGCTGCCCACGTTGGCAAGGACAGAGGCTGAAACTGGAAGGAGGAAAGGAAGAGAAGGAAGAGGAGGGGGTTTAGGGGTGGCTGAGAGCTGGATAGAACCCGCTAGGAAGAGGTAAGGGAGGGGGTTGGAGTAGAGGGGAGGGGGAGGGGGGTTAGGAGACAGTAGAGGGAGTGGGAGGTTTTGCAGTAGATTCTTACCTGACTTTTCTGATGACATGCTTGCAGTCTCTGTCTCGCTGGGTCAGGGTCTCTGTAGCTGGAGTTGGGGGTCTCCAACTGGAGCTGAAGTCTGGGTGCAGGGATTGCGCAGCCAGCAAAGCAAGGGATGGAGAGAAGACAGCCTCGGAGGGTGGTGGTGGAGGGGGGGCAGAGGGAGAACAGGGCGGGGGGAGAGCTTAAAGGGACCGAGGCGGGGTTGGGGGAGCTCTTCAGACGTACCCCCACTCGTCTCTCCTCCTCTCACCCCAGCATTCAAGCCCCCAGTTTGGGCTCCCTTGGAGTTGTCATGGAAACAGGGAGGCAAGCAAGACCAGGCAAAGTGGGTGGGACTAAGGAAAGGAAGGAGAGAGAGAGAACACTCTAGAGCCTGCCCCTCTGGCTGTAGTGATCAGCTGTGGGAGGAATTGAGTAGGTGCTCCACAGACTCAATACCCAGCTCCCTGCAGATCTGGCTCACTCCAGTGAGGCCTCTCCTTCCCCAGCTTCCCCCAGAGCTCCCGCCAGGTCCCAGAATCTTCTCTCAAATTCTTGCCTCTAGTCTCCTCACTTCAGGAGAGACAACTGTGTATGAGGAAGGTGTATATGCAGAGTTGAGACCTGTGATGGCCTGGAAAGTTCCCAGGGTTATAGCCTCAACCCACCACCCAGGCCTGGGTGAATGGGGAAGTAAAGTGGGAGGCTCGGGCTGTAACAGTTGGGAGAAAGCCCCCCCCCGCCCCGCCCCCATGGGAGGGGGCAGGATGGAGGGGAAGCTTGGGGGGGGTGCACTGATACTTTCTTCCCTGGGTGAAGGAGCTAAAGCACTTTGGGAGAGGGAGAGGTGAAGGGGCTGCTCATTTCTGGCCGCTGGTTTGGGATGATGTACTTGATCCCCTTTTCTCCCTTTGCTTATGGGCTTCTTAAGAGTTCCTGGGCCTGCCAGTGTTCAGATCCATTTCTTAATGCGCCCCCCCTCCCCCCACCCGCCAAGACTACAAAGTCACTCTCCTGGTCTGTGTCCTTCCCCTTCATGTCTGAACAGAGACTACAGAGCTAGCTGTACGGAGACCCTCAGCTGGGCCTCAGGCTGCAGAGATTTAAATCACGGCTCCTCGTTCTGGTTTTTATGGTGTTTGTGTGAGCCCCAACCTGTACCGCCACCTCATCCTCATTCTACACAACTCAGAGCTCAAGTTGATGATTGGGAACTACTTTAGACAGACAAAGATCCTGTGGACGAGGGAGGGGTTCAGACAATCTGGGAAGTTCTTTTCTGAAGGGAAACACCTTTAAATGCTAAGTAAACGCTCTAACTGGGGCTCCTGGTGTCCAAGAAACTCAGTAAGTGTCTGGAGGCTTTGATAGAAATAAATGACAAAGATTTACCCAAGGATCTTAGGGTTGGCAAACTGGTAACACAATTAGGCAATACTTGGGAATGTTCCCGAGAGGAAAGAAAAGCTTATAGGGTACATTTTTCAGAAGAATCAGTTCATTCTTAGCTTCTGGATGGGTAATCCTATAGATCAGTGGTTGGTAAACCGCGGCTCGCGAGCCACATGCGGATCTTTGGCCCCGTTGAGTGTGGCTCTTCCACAAAATACCACGGCCTGGGCAAGTCTATTTTGAAGAAGTGGCGTTAGAAAAAGTTTAAGTTTAAAAAATTTGGCTCTCAAAAGAAATTTCAATCATTGTACTGTTGATATTTGGCTCTGTTGACTAGTGAGTTTGCAGACCACTGCTCTAGATGACCAGCAGTCTTCACACTGGATGTCAGGTGGTCTGGATATCAGAGTAGTTTTTCAGTTGTCTGGAGGTCTGAGGTATATGCAGGCATTGAAGCAGGACTAGAAAGTTCCAAAGTTTAAGTTAAAACAAGAATAGAATCATTTCTTCATACCTCAACGGGCTTACCATTAGTAGCTTAGCAGCTTGGCCATAGTGAGTTCATTTTTTTCATTAACTTCTTCATGGGTATTGGGTAAGGGTCACAGGTGGAGAGGTGGGGATGCCTGGGGCTTGGAAGTCTGGCCTGGTGGGAGGGTCTGGGTGGGGAGCCGCCCCAGGAGCTCCCAGCTAAGGGCCAGATTGTGGGGGTCGTTCTGGTTGAAAGTCTGGTCGAAACCACGCTAGCAAGCATGAGTCAGAGCCGCCTCGGGAGCCCTCCACCCCTTAGGGGTGGATCCTTTATGGGAGCTGTGGAGAGTAGGGCAGGAGAAACTGGGCCAGGTTGCTCTTAGCTCCAGGGGCCAGAAGGACTCTCCGCGTCTCGGGAGACAAGGCAATACACGCACTTCAGAATCAAGAGTTGTAAGAGGCCGACCCGGGCGGGGCTGACAGGGGCGGGGTGGGGCTCGCCTGGACTGGCTCCAGCCCTCAGCAGGCGACGGCGAAGCGCGGAGGAGTGCCTTTCCCCGGGAGAGAACGTCGAGTTCCCTGCGGAGCCGGACCCCAGAACTGGTCACTGGGGCGAAGGCCTTCTCTCTATTCGCAGGACCTCTTTGCTGCTTCTTCCTCTCCTCGCCGTCAAAATGGATAGCTCCGCCTATGTCCTCCCCCGCTCCTAGGGCGCAATGGAAAATTCCATGGTCCCTCCGGTCCCTGGCCTGCGTTGCCTGGGACGCTGGCACGGTTGCCAGGGAAAGCCCCGGAAATGACGGCTGAGCGCGACCCCGAGCAGCTTCCCCGCTCCCCTCGTCACTCTCGGGCGCACGCCGTCCTCCTCCCCCCCCCCCCCCCCGGGCTTCCAGACCCCGGGAGAAGTAAACAGCGGGCGGACGGGCTCTCGGAGCCGGGCCGGTGGGAGTGTGCGCCCTCCCTGGGACCTGCTGCTCAGAGGTCCCTCCTGCAAAAGCCCGGTGGTGCGTGGCGGGGACTACGCTTTAGGGAGGTCTCCACCGGAGCACCCGGTCCCCGCCGAGTTGGGGGCGGGGTTTCGGGTGCGCGTCGCTGCGTCTGCGTGGTAGGGGGTGTGTTTGTGGGGAGAGGACCAGAGTAAGTTAAAAGTTTGCTGTTTTGTGACCAGGACCTGGGGTGGGCCCGGGCGGGAGAGGCTTGATAGCGCGTTGTCTGTTCCGAGGGTAGGGGGCGTTGTCATCGCTCACGAGCCTCATCCCCATTCTCAGGTGAGAGTATGCTGGGGCTCCGGGGGCCTCGGCTGCTCCCTGCGGGGATCCTGCTCTCGTTGCCCTTCCTGCCGCCGCTGCTGCTGCTGCCTGCAGCTCCCGCACCCCATCGCGCTTCCTACAAGCCGGTCATCGTGGTGCACGGGCTCTTTGACAGCTCGTACAGCTTCCGCCACCTGCTGGGCTACATCAACGAGGTCTGGCAGGGAACACCTGGTTGCGGGGCGTTGGAGGCGTCTACGGTGGCTAGGGAGGAAGCGTGCGGAACTGAAAGCCGCCCCTCTGGGCCTGCCCAGTTCCTCGGGAGCTGGTGCTGGACTGGGGAGAGTTGGGTGGGGACGAGACCCCCGGTTCTAGCAGGGCACAGTAGGCATTGGCGCAGCCAGGGTGGAGTGGGGGGCTTCGCAATTCATCCCTAGTTGCAGCATTGCCCCTTCCCACAGACACACCCTGGGACTGTGGTGACCGTGCTTGATCTCTTCGATGGGAGAGAAAGTTTGCGGCCCCTGTGGGAACAGGTGCAAGGGTTCCGAGAGGCTGTGGCCCCCATCATGGCAAAGGCCCCTCAAGGGGTGCATCTCATCTGCTACTCGCAGGGTAGGTGCCCTCCTAATCCTAAGCACTATCTGAAGCTTGATCCTTATCTGAGGGACACTTCCTAGAGTCCCCTTTTCTGAACCACACTGTCCAGCAGGGCCCTGGTGCCTGAGCTCTCCTTTTCTGACTTCCCTCAGCCCCTGGGTCTCACCTCTGTGTATCAGTGGACACAGTGCTACCCCCTCCCTTCCCCATTACTCATGGTTCTCGGACCTAAGAGATAGTGAGAGGGGCAGTAAAAAACACCCTAGAGTTAGAGTCATAAAGCCCCCGAATCGAAGTCTGGCTCTTGGCTCTGTCACTTATGTGATAGGGACCTTTTGCCACAGGACTTGTCTGTGTTGTCTGGACCTCAGTCTTCCTTGTGTACATTGTGGTAGGGGAGGCAGTGTGGCGACTGTTGGCCTGGCTGTCCCTTAAATCCCTGCCCATGTGATGGTCTGCCTACAGGAGGCCTGGTGTGCCGGGCACTGCTCTCCGTGATGGATGAACACAATGTAGATTCTTTCATCTCTCTCTCCTCCCCACAGATGGGACAGTATGGAGGTGAGTGGGAACTGTGGGCTTCATAGCGAGCCCTGAGTTTGGGGGGCACAAAGGTTTGGATCTACTTGGTGCCGCTGTTCTCTTGCCAGACACGGACTACTTGAAGTGGCTGTTCCCTACCTCCATGAGGTCAAACCTCTACCGGATCTGCTATAGCCCCTGGGGGCAAGAGTTCTCCATATGCAACTACTGGCATGGTGAGTAGCGGATGCTAACCTGGACCTCCATGGAGGGGTACCCTGGAGGCTAGGGCCTGCTGCTCCCCCCTCTACCATAGCCAATAGCAATAATAATAGTGATAACTTATATTTATTGAGCACAAAATGCTTTATGTGTATCAGCTATTGTCTCAGAAAGTACCGTGTGGTACAGAGGTCAGCAAACTTTTTCTCTAAAGCATCAGATAGTAAATATTTTTAGTCTTGTAGGCCGTAGAGTCTCTGTCACAACTCCCCTGTTCTGGCACGCCTGTGTGAAAGCAGCCATGTGTCTGTGTTTCAATGAAACTTCCTTTACAGAAACAAGCAGTGGGCTGAGTGCAAAAGCCTAAGGTGCTTTTCAAGCCCATGGATGCTGGTCCAGGCTACTGAAGTTTGAAGTCTGACCCTGCTGGGTGATTTTGAGTGTTCCTTAACCTTCCTGTGACTCAGTTTTCCTCATCTGTAAAAGAATAATATAATACTTACCTCATAGGATGGTTGTAAGCATTAAATAAATTAATGAGTATGAAATACTTTGAATAGTATCTGGCTCATAGTAGGTGCTAGGTAAAGGTGTTTGCTGTCATGTTCACAATTATTATTGTTGCTGCATTACATTACTATTCACCTTGTCTATTACTGAAGCCTCCTGATTGGTTTTCAAGTCTCAGTCCTGCCTCCTTTCCCTGTTTCTCTATCTTTCTAAATGCTATTTGTACCCAGATCCCCACCACGATGACTTGTACCTCAATGCCAGCAGCTTCCTGGCCCTGATCAATGGGGAAAGAGACCATCCCAATGCCACTGGTGAGACCCCAGGCTTCCACTTGGGTATCATTTTCTGCTTTTCTGATCCGCTATGTTCCCCTCTCCAACCTGGCCTGGCCCCAGTGACTGACTCGGGTTCTCTTCTTCCCAACCTGCAGCATGGCGGAAGAACTTCCTTCGCGTGGGCCGCATGGTGCTGATCGGAGGCCCCGATGATGGTGTTATTACCCCTTGGCAGTCCAGGTAACAAGGAACTGCATGGCCTAAAGTTTCACTAAGGATACCCCCTAATCCCCATCAATCTTCATCACATACCTAAAACTGGTCCCACTGTTCAGTTAATGCCTGTCAGCCAAGATCCAAACCTGGGGGTCATCCCCCAACCCCTTGTATCTAGCCAGTCACTACATCCTGCTGATTCTATTTCCTCTCCATCCCTACCACCCCTAGTTTTATAAAAAACTTTTAACTTTGAAATAATTGTAGATTCATAGGAAATTGCTAGATGGTTTAGAGAGGTCCTGTGTACCCTTCCCCAGTTTCCCCAATGGTTGCATCTTATGTAACTATAGCACGGTATCAAAAAACAGGAACTTTACATTGGTACAATGTGTGTAGACATTCCATGCTATTTTAATCCATTTCCTACCATCTCTTTTACTTTCCTGGTCTGCTGTGATTGTCTCCTACTCATCCCTTCTTGTCCTGTTCCTCTGGGAAACCCAGGTCTCCATGGCACTATGTGCGAGCCGCAGTTCCAGATCTCCTGAGTGATCTGAGGTGTCACTGACCTCCGCAGTCACTCATTGATCACTGCGTGCCATGACGCTCTTTTGGGCCTGGGGAATGCAGCTGTCAATGAAGAAGTCTCTGCTGTAATGTAGCTTTCATTCTAGTGGGGGAGACAGATAACAGATGTAACTATCTGTGTCAAGTAGGAGTGAAATAAGGCAGGGGAACGGCTGTCAGGAATGGAGCCTGTTTTAGGGGGTGGCCAGAGAAGCTCTCTGGGAAGAGTTGCCCTTTGCGCTGAGACTAAGGCGGAAGGAAATCAGGGAAGGAGTTGTGCAACAGCGTGGGGGAGTAGGCCAGGGACAAGGACACCTGTATGGACCCTGGGGCTGTGTGAACAAGGGAGCTGGGGAGAGAGTGGGAGAGGAGGTTGAAAGAGGTAGCAGGGATCCATTATGTTGAGCCTTTGTAGGGCAAAGTAAGACCTTTAACTGTTGTTGTTTTTTTAAATATACACGACATAAAACTTGCCATTTTTTATATATGTATTTATTTTTACAGAGAGAGAGAGAGTGGGCGAAACATCAATCTGTTGCCGGGGGGGGGGGGGAGAGAGAGAGAGAGAGAGAGAGAGAGAGAGAGAGATCCATTGCCCTTCTATATGTGCACTGACCAGGGCTCGAATCCTCCCCCAGCCCCCAGCAACCACGACCTTTGACTGTATATTCTGTGTAAAATGGGAAGACATTGGAGGGTTTTGAGTGAAAGAGTAACATCCCTCATAATAATAGTAAGGGATGGGATTTCTTTTCATTTCAGATCTACAACTCTATAAAGATAGTAATAGCTCACAGTTATGTAGCACCTTTAAATAAAACTCATTTAATCCTCAAAAACGACCTTTTAGGAAACTTGGGTGCAAAGAGATGGAATTCCTTGCTTATGTTCATAGAGTTAGTAAGTGGTGAAGTCAGGCTATCTCTCTGTTAGCCACATGTTTTCCTTCCTCGCTGCCAAGGAGGTATTTCTTACATAGGACACGGGAGAAGTAGCATGTACAGCTGCACACAGTGGGGAGTGTGGCAGAGCTGGAGTAGCAAATCCAGGTCCATGTGCCCTGCTGCTCTCCCAGCCAGGTGAAATCCAGCTTCTCCCCATGGCCTCCAGGCCTCCAACCCAGCTCCCGGGACCCAGCTGGGCCTCCCCTCCACGCCTTTGCTCTTGCATTCCATTGGCCTGCAGCAGCCTTCCCTAGTCCAGGGTCATCGTGGGGAAGCCTTTGTTGATGCTCTAAACCAGGAGTGCTCTAAAATGGGCAGGCCAGATAAGGCCCCGGAAATCGTTTGGTCTGGCCTTGTCAAGGCATTAGGGGTGAGTTAATTAAATGTTTGACCAAACACAGCAGGCTAAATTTTAAGTTGATAATTTGGTATGGCCATCGAATTACGTTATAAATATCCAAATGGCCCTCAGAAGAAAAAAGGTTCCCCACCCCTGCTCTGCACTAAGGCAGTGGTTTTTGTCTTTGCTCCTGTGGCCCATTGGACTTAACTCTTATTAGCATTCAGTTATTCATTGCCAGCATCCACTCAATGCTTGTGCCAGTTATATATTCTTAATGAAAAAACAAGTTCAGACCTTTTAAAATTTTTTGAAATATATATTTTTTTACTAGAGGCCCGGTGCACGAAATTTGTACACTGGGGTGGGGGGGTCTCCTCATTCTGGCCTGCACCCTCTCGCAGTCTGGGAGCCCTTGGGGGATGTCCGACTGCCACGGAGGCAGGAGAGGCTCCCACCACTACCACTGCCACTGCCACTGCGCTTGCCAGCTGTGAGCCCAGCTTCTGGCTGAGCGGCGCTCCCCCTGTGGGAGTGCACTGACCACCCGGGGGCAGCTCCTGCATTGTATATCTGCCCCCTGGTGGTCAGTGCATGTCATAGCGTCTGGTCGTCCCACTGCCAGGCCGAATGTGAGAGGGCACAGACCAGGCTAAGGGACCCCACCAGTGCACCATCGGAGCAGGGGAGGGACACTGGAGGTTGGCCAGCTGGAGAGGGACCGCAGGAGGGCTCCAGGTCGTGTCTGGCCCATCTTGTTCAGTCCCAATCCTCCGGAACCCAGCATCCAGCTAACCTATCAGTTGGGGCGCCTGCCCCCTGGTGGTCATTGCACATTATAGCAACTGGTTGACCAGTTGACTGCCCCCTGGTGGTCAGTGCACATCATAGCAAGTGGTTGAGTGGCCTTAGCATATCATTAGCATATTATGCTTTGATTGGTTGAACGGCCTACCGGACACTTAGCATATTAGGCTTTTATTATATAGGATTGACTTCAGAGAGGAAGGGAGAGGGAGAGAGAGAAACATCAATGATGAGAGAGAATCATTGATCTGCTGCCGCTTGCATGCCCCTTAATGGGGATTGAGCTCCCAACCTGGGCATGTGCCCTTAACCAGAATTGAACGCGGGACCTTTCAGTCCACAGGCCAATGCTCTATCCACTGAGCCAAGCCAGCTAGGGCTTAAGATCTTTTTATTTTGAAACAATCTCATACTTAAGAAGTTAGCAAAGTAGTTCAAAGCAATCTCATATACTCGTCACCTAGTGTTTATATATTTCAGAGAGGAAAGGAAAGAGAGAGAGGTAGATGCATCAGTGATGAGAATCGTTGGTCGGCTGCCTCCCACACGCCCCCTCCTGGGTGTGTGTGAGCTGTTTGAGGGTAGGTTGAAGACAATATCTCTTTATCCCTTAAACTTGAGTATGTCAGTGCATATTTCCTATATACAGGGCATTTTTTTTATATGTCTGCAATACAATTATCAAAATCAGGAAATTAACATTGATATGGTACTCTATAGACTATTCAAATTTTTCTAATTATCTTAAAAAATGTTTCTCTTGATATTTTAGAGGAAGGGAGAAGGAGAGTGAGAAACATCGATGAGAGAGAGACATCCACCAGCTGCCTCTTGCACACCCCTTACTGGGGATTGAGCTGGTGACCTCTTGGTTCATGGATTGACACTCAACCACTGAGCCACACTGGCCTGGCCCTAATTGTCTTTTTTTAAAATATATTTTTATTGGTTTCAGAGAGGATGGGAGAGGGAGATAGAAACATCAGTGATGAAGCAAGAATCATTGACCAGCTGCCTCTTGCATGCCCCACATTGTGAACTGAGCTGGGCCCTCACTGGGCTTGAGCATGTGCCCTGATCGGGAATCGAACTGTTATCTCCTGGTTCATAGGTCGACACTCACACCACTGAGCCACGCCAGCTGGGCTGTCTTTTTAGGGGGAAAAAAAAATTCCAGTGCAAGATCAAACCCAGGATCGTGTGTTAGTTTTCATGTCTTTTTTAGTTTCTCTTAATCTTGAATACTACCAAAGTCCTCTTGTCCGGGACACTGATATTTTTGAAGTGTATGGACCATCTATTTTGTAGTATGTCCCTCAGTTTGGGAATTCAGCGAAGTGATGCTGTATCTTCTGTGCATCACCTCATGGGGTGCATGATGTCCAGTTAAGTATTTTGAGTGTTCTCCCTGCTGCCTTGTCTCCCCAACAGGCTGTGAATTCTTAAAGGATCCTACCCCACCTTGATTTTCTCCAACTCTCCTGATAATGGCCCATCCCTATTTCTTTGTAGCTTCTTTGGTTTCTATGACGCAAATGAGACGGTCTTGGAGATGGAGGAACAACTGGTGAGTCCCTGGGGTTTCTTCATGCCCATCCCAGCTGTCTCTAGCCCTCCCTACTGCTGACTCATGAGCTCAGGGGTTCACCTGGGAAGGGGCCTGAGACTCAGCAGGAACTCACGTTGTCTCTCCCTGTGTCTTTCTCCCATGCCCCTTGACCCCTCAAAGGTTTATCTTCGGGATTCTTTTGGGCTGAAGACTCTCTTGGCCCGGGGGGCCATAGTGAGGTGTCCCATGGCTGGGATTGCCCACACGGCCTGGCATTCCAACCACACCCTTTATGAGACCTGCATCGAGCCCTGGCTCTCCTGAGGGCATCCCCAGGGAGCCCAGAGACCAAGTGCTGGCCTTGGAAAACAGCTGCCAGGCTCTGTTGCGCCTGTGACCATGTCATTACTTGCACACTGCCCCACCGGCCAGGGCTCCCAGACCCCTCTGCTCTGTGAATGACAAATCCTGGTCTCCCCCCCCTCATGTCTTCATTTGGGGGTGGCTCCATGCTCTCCCATCCTCCCAAGGCTGAGGTTGGGAAGTGAGAAACCAGGTTTTTAACTTATGGCTGCTCCTCCATCTCTGGCTGTACAGGAGGGGAACCCAGCCTGCCTACCACAGGGGTCTCCTCCCAGGCTGCTCAGGACATTGTTACTCTGTTCCCGCTGAACTCCCCCATTGTCAGCCCTCTCACCCCCAGGAAGGACTACCCATGAGAGCAGGGTCCAAGGCTCCCCTATGGGTACAGTTCCATTCTTGAAGTGTCAATGTTGGGGAATATCTGTGGCCTGTGAGGCCCATCTCAGGTTTGGGGATCCCCCAGTCCCTATGTTCAGTGTTGGGGTACTTCCTGGGAGCCTACTTTCTTTGAGGCCCCAGCCCCTCCTTTAGCTACCCTTGAATGGGCGTTACCTTGTATTTATGGAAATAAAGTTCCATTTCTTCAGTGTGGCTTGGCTCATTTCCAGGTGAGGGGGACCTGGCTCCCCAAAAAGGGTGGGAATGGAGAGCCTGAGGCCTGGGTGCCCGGATGCTGGTCTGGGGTGGGACCCCCTGGTGTTTCCGTTCTCTCAATGGCCATTCTGTGTGGGTTCCTGATTCTCTGTGGGTTCTTTCCTGCTGAGGACAATTCTCTTCCTGTCCCAGGCTGAGACTGGGGGGCAGAGCCCAGGGCCCCAGTATTGTGTGCCCCAGCTTCATGGATAGAATGTCCTTGCCACTCCCAGGCCAGCCCAGGGGGGTAAGGGTCAGGGTAAGCATTTCTTGAGACCCTTTGTAACCTTTGTAGACCAGAGTTGGGTGAGGGGCTGGACAATGAGCCTCCTCTTCCTTGAAAGGAGGAATTTTGATAGAGACAATAGGGCCCTGTCTACTCTTGCAGAGGGGGCGGTGGCTGACTCAACTGTGCCCCCTCCCACCCTCCCAGGCTCTGACAAATGTCATCAAGAAATGGGGTCAGTCTTGCCCCTAGTGCCCTGGGTTGCACCCTGCCCCTCTGTGATGACTTCCCTTCTTTCCTCAACTGATCTGGCCTCTTCTCCCATGACCTGACCCCACTTTGTTCTCTGCCAGCACTTTCCCTGCCCCCCAGTTCTCCCCTGGTCTGTGTTGGGTTTAAGGGGGAGGTTAGGACCAAGGGTACTGGTAGTGTTATATAGCAAGTAGCCTGTGCTGATTTGGGGGGTCCAGAAAGAAGGGGCCTCAGGAAGTTGGGAAGATACTTCTAGGGGGCCCTTTGCTGGGGTGGGGAAAGTGGTGAGACTTGGACCCCACTGAGCACACCAAGCTGGGGCTCTACGGGGAGCCTGTGGGCGGGGGCAGGAATGGGAGGGCTCTGGCCCAGCCCCTCCTCTCTCAGCAGCCCAGCCTGCCCACCAGTCGAGCTGCTGCTGCTGAGGCTGGTGGGCCTGACTCTTCCAGAGAGAAGGAAAGGCAGGTGGGCATAGAATGTCAGTGGGGAAAGTGGGGGTCATTCAGAGCCTTAGAGTGAGTGTGAGTTGGGGTGCTGTCTGGGTGAGGGGTGTATAAGATGGCATGGCGTGGGGGTGTGAGGGTAGTAGGCATGTGTTTACAGTGTGGAGTTTGTGTGTAAGGAGGGAGGGGTGTCGTGAATACCTAAGGTTTTGAAGGTAGGAAGATTAAGGTGGAAGAGGGCATGTTAGAGATCAGAGGGTCATGAAGGGCAGGGAAGTGTGTGTGTAGAGGGGAGGGTGGTGGCAGGTGGGAGCCTGTCTGGTGCTAAAGGAAGGGTGCTGTTAGGTAAACATGCCCCTCGTGCCGCGATCCTGGTGACTGGTGCAAGTGTACACGAATGAATGTGCTGTCACCCTTTGAGGGCATCGCAGGCTGCTTGGGAGAGGCGGGAGCTGGAGATGGTAGCAGGGGCGGGAAGGGCCCTCCTTCACCTCTCCTTCCTGCAGGCGGCAGTCTGGAGTCAGAAGCGTCATGGGGTCCAGGGCTGAGCTGTGCACTCTCCTAAAAGGACTCTCACTCCTCCTACTGATGTCAGGCGAAGGGTCCAAGGGTGGATCCCTCAAAGAGAGGTGACAACGAGGGGGCAGGGGCAGGGTGAGATGTTCAGGAAACCTGGGTGGGGCTTCACAGGGGCCAACAAAGTTTAGAATGGGGGTGAGGCTGTCATCTGAAGGGAGGACTGACTGGGCCTCAGTGAGCCTGGAGGGCGCTAGGACTCCAGGCTCCCCAGGGCCTGGCCCACTCAATGCCTCCCACCTTCCCCCGCATGGGAGCAGTCAGAGGGTCTGCTCCAAGCAGACACTGGTGGTCCCGCTCCGTTACAACGAGTCCTACAGCCAACCCGTGTATAAGCCCTACCTGACCCTGTGCTCGGGAAGGCGCATCTGCAGCACCTACAGGTGAGGGATGGGGAGCTTGGGTCCCAGGGTCTTTCAAGAGGAACCCCATGAACCCCGACCAGGACCCATATGTCGGGGTCCAGAGCCGGGCACTGTGCTCCAGGACCACATACCGCGTGGCATGGCGGGAGGTGAGGAGGGAGGTGCGGCAGACGCACGCCGTTTGCTGCCGGGGATGGAAGAAGCGGCATCCGGGGGCGCTCGCCTGTGATGAAGGTGAGGCTGACTCTTCCTGGGCCTCGGGGAGGTGCACCCGGGGTGGTTAGGGAGCCCGTGGGGCCCGTTCCAAACGGCCCTTCCTGCACTCCCAGCCATCTGCCCTAAACCCTGCCTGAACGGAGGCGCCTGCATTCGGCCGGACCGGTGCGAGTGCGCCCCCGGCTGGGGTGGGAAGCACTGCCACGTGGGTGAGTCGGATCGCCGCCCCCTCCGGAGCGCCGGGCCCACCCGGGCGCCTGCCCCCGCCCCCCCCTCAGCCCCTCCTCTTTCCGTAACTAGACGTGGATGAATGCAGGACTAGCGTCGCCCTCTGCTCGCACAGTTGCCTAAACACGGCAGGCAGCTTCACCTGCGGCTGCCCCCACGGCCTGGCGCTGGGCCTGGACGGGCGCACCTGCCTAGAGGGGTCCCTGGAGCCTCCGACTAGCGCCAGCATCCTCAGCGTGGCGGGTGAGCGGCGGGAGCGTGGGCCGCGGGGAGGCGGGCAGCGGGGCCGAGGTCACGCTCTCCTTTGTGCTAGTTCGGGAAGCCGAACGGGATGAGCGCGCCCTGAGGCGAGAGATTCTTGAGTTGCGAGGGCGCCTCGAGCGGCTGGAGCAGGTGAGTCTGGGCCCTGGGGCCAAGCCCGCGGGGCTGGGCGCGCCCCATCCCAACCACCCGAGGCATCTCTTCCTTTGCAGTGGGCTGGGCAGGCCGGGACCTGGGTCCGAGCGGTGCTGCCTGTGCCACCCGAAGACCTGCGGCCGGAGCAGGTGGCAGAGCTGTGGGGCCGGGGCGACAGGATAGAATCTCTCAGCGACCAGGTGCTGCTGCTGGAGGAGAGGCTAGGCGCCTGTGAGTCCTCTTCCCCCAACCCTCACTCGCCCCACACCTTCCCCACAGGCCGCTTCACCGGCTTCATGGTGGTTGGGTGAGAGTGCCCGTCTCCCAGGACCCACACCCTCTCCTGCGGGGTGGCCCACAGACCACAGGTCTGCCTGTCTCCTGTCATTAACCAGGCTCCTGTGAGGACAATGGCCTGAGCCCAGGCCTCAAGGGGCGGCAATGAGGACCCTCTGCAGAGCCCTGCCCCCTAATTTACACAGAACCTGGACCCACTAATCCTCTGGGACTCGCCAGCTGCACATAAGGTCACCTGCCACTAAGAAGCAACATCTTGGCAGACTCCCTCAGGGTGGGAACTGCTTCTTCAATTTAACAAAGGCAGCTAGTGTCCAGATCTCTCTCAATCTTTATTCTTGGTTCCTTGCTGTTATCCAGATAATAAAAACCAACCATGAAAAATGGAGTCCCACCCTCTCCTTTGCTCCCAGCCCCTCCCTATTGTGGGCACAAGTCTGGGATGGGAGGCAGGGAGGCTAATGCCACAGGGAGGAAATGAAAACTGGCTCAAAGGGGGAAACCTCAAAAGAAAGAGAAATAAATTAAAAGTCCTCCCATCCCCTCCAGCCAGGGCTCAGTGCTTCCCCAGCCCAGGAGCCCGAGTGCAGCCCTAAAGTGCACTTCCCCTAGTCTCTTCAGAGTGTACCCAAGGGCTGAGGGGGATGGGTGGGGCCTGCACAGGAACAGGGGAAGCGGAAATGTGAAGACCAAACTGGCATCCAGGAGTGTGCTAAGTCCTGGGCACCTGGCCATGGGCAGGAATGAGACCTCGGAGTGAGAAGAGTCCAGCCCCCACTGACGGAGGCTCCACCGGAGGGAGGGTGAAGTTGTGAGGAGTGTTCCCAGGAGGAGCCTGGGAGGTGTTCCAGGCATCA
The DNA here is from genome assembly GCA_026230045.1 of Corynorhinus townsendii. Lineage (NCBI taxonomy): Eukaryota > Metazoa > Chordata > Mammalia > Chiroptera > Vespertilionidae > Corynorhinus > Corynorhinus townsendii. Next base: position 97,940,281 of record JAPDVU010000004.1, on the reverse strand, counting down.
GCTTCCAGGCACAGCATGAAGAGTCCTCATTGCAAACAGATGAGTCCACTGAATCCACGGGTGTGGAGGTGGGGGGATTGTTCCACAGGATGGATGAGTCCCCTGGCCAATGTCGGGGGGAGAGGGAAAGACCACAGAGGAAGGAGGTCCACCGGGACAGGATGGAGTGCTCCCACTGTGTGTAGGCTGAGCACTGGAGATGAGGGGGAGGCAACTGTCTCACGGACTCATGGCACAGGAGGTGGGTGGGGGTCAGAGTGGAGACTGCACCGAGGCAAGAGTCCATGGGGGGAACTGGGAAGGGGCAGAGACATTCACTTCAGAAGCTGAAGACTCCAAAGAGGAGACTGAGTAGGGAGAGGGGGAACAAAGAAGAGGGCTTGGTCCCGCTTCAGGACCCACTGGCTGGCAGGTGTGTGTGGGGGGGAAGGTGGAGGGGAACTCAGAGCCGGGCCTCCCCGACTCCAGGTTTCTTCAGATAGTCGCCACCACCCCTGCCATCAGTGGAGATTTCCCGGAAAATGGTGAGCATGGAATGCCGGACTCTGTCCGCCAGAGCTGGGACGTCATCTGGTGTCAGCCCTTCTGTGGGCACTGGGGGCAGCACCCGCACCTGACATCGCCCTGGGAGGGGAGCGGGGAGCAGTCAGGGCCTGTCTACCCAGGCCTTTGCCCTCAGTTGGGCCCAGTTTCTGAGCTCTCCTGCTACCCCTCTCCTCAACCTTTTAGGGCTCTTCTCTCAACCCTGGACAACTGCCCCTCTGCCTGCCAGATGCCGCCTGTTCCTTGAGGCCCTCTTGCACAAAGCCTTCCTCAAACCACAGTCCAGACTCGGCACGCTTCCAGCCCCCACTGTCTGGGTTTAGCACATAATGCCGAGTGCTCCAGCTCTGCACACACAGGCCTTATCTTTCCTGCTTGACAGTAACGACCTCTTATGGTGGGGCTTCATAAATACTTCCTGGCAGGTGATCCTGTGGACATTTCGCAGCTCTGACGCTCATGGTCCTGCCCTGTGGGGACACCACTCTGCCATGACCTTTCCGGTCCCCCCACCCCAGGTCTGCTCAGAGCCTCACCCGATGTGAAGCGGCGTTCCTTTTTGCAGTAGAAGTCTTGATAGGAGGACATGACGATGGGGACAATGGGAACCTGGGGAGGGAAAAGCCATCAGCCCTGACTCCCTTCAGAGGCTCCCGGACACGCTCCACCAGAGAGGAAGGGGTGGTGGGGGCCTGGGCTCAGCAGCAGAGGGAGGCAGTCATCACCTGGGCCTGTACTGCAAGGTGGAAGGCGCCGCGTTTGAAGGGCAGCATGGAGCCATTGTGGTTTCTTGTGCCCTCAGGGAAAACCCAGACCCGCACCTGGGAGGAAAGACGCGTCTAAGGAGGGGTCGCAACATGGTTGTGGCCCCCTGAGCCTCCCTATCAGTTTATTTACAACTCTTCTACTCCATATGCACCACCCTCCTCGTCCCCAGGGTGACTCACGTCCTGGGCAAGCAGGGTCTGGGCGACCTCAGACATGACACTGATGGCATCCCCAGTGCGCTTCCTGTCGATGAAGATGACTCCAGCCAGCCAGCAGGCCAGCCCGGCAGAGCCAGCCCAAAGCAGCTCCCGCTTGGCGATGGGCACACATCGGCCGGGCAGTACCTCCATCATCCCTGGGGCAGGTGAGGGTGGGTGAGCATCAGGGCGGAGGTGGCCCACTTCACCCAGGTCATCACTATGGTACTAAGGCCTGGATATAAAGGAAGAGGGAGACTGGGGGGCAGGGCCAGGGAACACCCAAGTGGAGGGAAGGGTGACTAAAGGCCTACCACCCTGCTTATGAGGGAAAGACAGCCACGGCCCAGCTGAGAGTCAGGTGAGCATGTCCAAGAGAAGATTCTGGGGAAAGTTCCAATAGCAAGAGGAAGGGCATGGCTGGGGGAGGTATGTTCTAGGAGGGTCTCACCAAGCAGGTCGAGGGAGCTCTGGTGGTTGGAGACCACGACGTAGGGCTGTGATGGAGGGAAGTGGTGAGCCCCTCGGACCTCCACTCGGATCCCATACAGGTATTTGATGTGGAGCAGCATCAGACGCAAGATCCTATGGGATGTCATGGCAGGCGGTTCCAGGGCGATCCACTGACGTCCACCTGCATGCCTCAGCTCCTCCCTTTCCCGGCATCTTTGCAATCCTCCCCCTTCCTGTCCCCGAACTCTTTCAGTCTCTCCTGCACACCCATGTCCTCCCCATGCACTGCTCACCTCCGACCCTTAGGTTCCCTCACCACCCAGCACCCCTTGGCCCTCACTTCATGTTCTCAACATTGCGTCCTCGCACGGCACACACGGGGATGGCAAGCACAGCCAGGAAGAGGATCCAGCCATTGTAGAAGGCCATCTTGAAGAAGTACTTGGCACTGGGGCTGCAGAACCACAGGGTGGGCAGCAGGAAGAGCAGCAGCAGGAAGAGCAGCAGCAGCACCGTCCATGCCCCGGGCCACAGGTCCATTCTGGTCACCTGCAGGGATGGGGCAAGGGACAGTGGGCCTGATTCCTGGAGGGGGGCGGGGTGGGTGAGGTGCAGAAGGCAGGAGACAAGATGGGGCCAGGGTTCCCGTAGAAACCCACTTCGGAAGCCTCTAGCACGGGGCAGTGGGAGCTCGGGACTGGTCTCCCACCCCTCTCTCTGAAGGCCCAGATATCTTCAGATGCACAAGGGAGATGAGACATGTGCACCCACAGAGGCAGATGTATGATACAAAAAAAGGACAATAACAGGAGAGCTAACACTAGTGGCTGGTAAGGGTCTTACAAGGGCCTACACCTACGCTGTCCAACCCAGCAGCCACCAGCCACCTATGGCTACTGAGCACATGCAATGTGGCCTAGTCCAGACTGAGACATCCTGGAAATGTAAAGTGCACATCAGATCTTAAAAACTTTGAATGAAAAACAGAATGTAAAATATCCCATTAATAACCTTTTACATTGATTACATTTTGCAATTGCAAACTTTTGTGTTCAATAGAATATATTAAAATTAATTTCATCCTGTTACTTTTTACCTTTTTCAGTGTAGCTACCAAAAAATTAAAAATTACAGCCCTGGCCGGTTGCTCAGTGGTTAGAGCGCTGGCCCATGGACCAAAGGGTCAGGAGTTCGATTTCCAGTCAGGGGCATGTGCCTTGGTTGCAGGCTTGATCTCTGGTTGGAACAGGTGTGCAGGAGGCAACCAATCGATGTGTCTCTCTCACATTGATGTTTCTCTCTCTCCTCCCCCTCCACTCTCTCTAAAAAAATAAATGGAAAAAATATCCTTGGGTGAAGATTAAAAAGAAAAATTAAAGATTACATATGTGGCATGCATTATATTTGTATTAGACAGGGCTGGTTTATATATACTATACATTAAACCACAAAATTTACATTTTATAGGAAACAGGCCAGAAAAGTTGAGTGACTTACCTGAGGTAATATAGCACCCGAGAGGCATTTCCTAGCTTCAACCTAAGCAGCCTTGTGCCCCTCACCACTCAGTTCCCCTGCCATCTGTATGCATATTACCTAGGTGCACACATAGCAGACACAGCGAAAGTCACCCAACACCCACAGACATTCTCAAGGCTGGCTGACAAGAATGAAGGCTCTGTCACGCAGGCAGACACACAAGACGGACGGGCACATGCGTGCACGCGTGCGCGCTCACACACACACATTTATAATCCTATCCAGTGACAGATGAAGGATTGGGAATGCATACCTAGAATATCCCTCTCCACCCACGCAGCCTCCCATTCCAGATAAAGCCATGGAGGTACCAGGAGTCACTATATCCATCAATCCTACCTCCACAGACAGGCAAACGAATCCCACCACTCCTTCCCTCCCTTCCAGCGACACTGCCAGCAGTCTGGCCAGGCATGTACAGAGGGTAAGGCCTCACCAAGTGAAAAAAGAGGGCAGAGTAAAAGGTACATCACGCCACCTTCCCTGGAAGAGGAAGACGGACGGGCGCCCAGAACCTGCCTTCTAGGCTCTTCCTTCTTCCTCCACTCTGCTGTCCCACTGCTGGGGGCAGGGTCCCAATTTGCAAAAAACAGTGTTCAGATAAATACTATCAAGGCCAAAGACATTCCCTTCCAATAACAGGAAGGGCTGTGCTCAAAGGCCAGCCCATCGCCAAGAGCGAAGGTAACAGGCAATGGAGGAAAGGAGACTGCCAGCTCTGAAACGGCAGGCTTCAGAGCCCCCCATCCCACTGCCCCTGCAAGTTTGGACCAGTGTTTCTCATCTGGACTTTTGCAACAGGCTCCTGACTCTTCCTCTTCAATCCCTCTTCCACGTGGCAACCAGAGATTCTTCTGTAACACAAATCTGGGCATTTTCCTGTCTTGCCTAAAGGCCCTTCTTGACAAGTTTTCTGCTTACTTCTTTGGCCACATGCCCACAAATGCCTTTTACTCCAAACTGGTTTACTTCAGTTCCTCAGACACACCAGGACCTCTCAGGCTTCTGTGCCTTGAACATGCTCTTCCTTTTGGCTGGAACGCCCTTCCACCCCTTCACCTGCCTCACTCAGTTCAGTGTCATATTTTGGAGGTCTTTCTGAAGCCTGCTAGGCCTGACTTTTCTTCACACTTTGATCTTAATCACTGGTTCTGAAAGTGTGGAAATGCAACTTCTTGGACTTCACCCCAGATCTCCTGGATCAGAAATTGTGGGTATTGGGACCATTGATCTGTGCTTCAACAGGTCTTCCGGGTGAGTTTGAGAACCACTGATCTTGACACCACTGTGTGTAACTTCTCACTGCATTTCTGTTTCCCTCTCTAGTCTGTAAGCAGCTTGAGGACAGGGACTCTGTCTTATCCCCAATGCCTGGGACAGGAGGAGGCAGAGAAGGCACTCATAAACATTTGCTGAACACACCATAAGGCTGCATACAGACCCACACAACCATAAGCCTGAGCATGAGTAAGCTACCTACCCTCTTGAGGATGTTAGCTATGAAAAGAAGTCACCGAGAAAGCAGTGAGCACACCAAGCCACATGACGCAGGGCCACAATGAAAGCAGAGTGGCAACAATCAAGACGGCACATACCATCACACACACAAGAGAAACATTCAGAATGGGGATTAACATGCCACAGGAAAGATGCTGCTGTCACCAAATGCATGCCAACAGTGCAGAGCGGGGGACAGATAATGTGCACAGCAGGGCTGACCCAGGGCAGACACTGAGCTCCACGGACCCACCGCACACAGTCCCTGGAGAGATCACGTGCAGGAAGAGACACAGGCCAGACAAGTCAGCAAGGTAAGGTACCTAGACATGGTTCTTTGGGGAGATGGAGGCCCCGTTACGCTCTCTAATATGTACTAGTAATATTACGCGATCCTCTCTGGAGCAGAAATATCCAAGAATTTATAAACACAATAGAGCGCCAAATGGGTTAATGAGCACTTGACTCCCAAAACATAATGCCAATAAAATTAAGAAATAATTAATAGTATGTGTAACCATAAGCATGTTGGACATGTTACATCAGCATATCATGTGAAGGAGCACGCATATGTGTAGAGTGAACCCTGACTGGGAAAATATACACAGCAAAGAGGCCAACCGGATTATGAAAGGAGCGTGTGCTAATCAGGTAAGCCATGGATCTCACACGTGAAGACCGCTGCATATGATGGGAACATGGATGGAACATATGGGCCCCAAAAAACAAGGTATAATCTCTACATGCCAAAGTTTATGTGCAAGAAACACGAAGACAATAATAGATGCAATATGTATATGAAAACACACACCTGAACATGTTGAGACTAGACGTGAGACATGGACGTAAGATGAGAATGGGCAATTCTGATGGGAAATAACATCATTTCTTCACAGCCCATGGATAGCATAGGACAACCCAGCTGCACACAAGCCATTATGTCCAAGGTACACAGATTCAACACAGAAAACACCCAAGTGTCCGTGAGGGGAGCAGCGCAGAGGCCACGGGAAAACAAGAGGCCCTGTGCCTAAATGGGCAGACCAGTCTGAGGGCATTCCTAGGAAGTAAATTCTGCTGAGGGAGGGAGGGCCATAACATAGCAGCCTCCTCCCAGCCCCAACCCTCAAAGAATCAAGTGGGGCCAAAGGGCAAGGAAAGGAATTGGGATTGGGGAGTGCAGGAATTCCCTCCCTAGGATTCCCTGTCCACACCCTTTCCACAACTCGCAGGGTCTCCAATTCTCCCTCTGGTCTCTTCCATCCTTCCTCCCCCTAAGGTCCCCTCTCCTTTCCCCAGAAACCCTCTCCCGAGGCGGCTCTCCTCCCTTTTCCCGGCAACCCACTCCCCAGCCCGCCCTCCCAGACCCATCATCTCCCCCACCCTCTCTTCCCAGTGCCTTTCAGCACCCTCCCCCTCCTTCTCCCATCCCTTTCCTTGCCCCCACCTCAGTGGGGAGGAGAGCCTGGGGGGCTGGCCCCCTCCCCGGCCAGGCTGCGGCAGCGGTGGTGGCGGGTGGCTGTGTCTCTGCCTCGTTCGGGATGTCGGTGCCAAGGGGGCGACAGGGCTTGGGGGTATCCTAGCCCCGGCCGATGGAGGGGAGGTGGGAGTGGGAGGCAGGGCCCATGACGGTAGGAATGGTGGGGGTTGTTCCCCCAGCTCCCTCCCACCCTTCCTGCTGTCTCTGAGGGCTGGGCTGCCGCTGCCGCTATCCCCCCCACCCCCCCGACGCCTGCTGGTTTCCGGGGCTGGTCAGGAAGTGGGGGGCGGTGATGGGCGGCCTGTTTTGCCAATCGCCTCTCAGGCACCCAGGCGTCTCCTCCGCGTCGACCAGTCTCCTCTCGCTATTTCGCTCGGGGCCGGGCGGGCTGGGCTGGCCCTGTGCCTGCAGCAGCATCCCTTTCCTCCATAAACTCCCTTTCAGCAGACAGACTTGTGTCCCCGCAGGCTGTGCTCGTTCCTTCTCAGTCGTCACCAGCTCTCCTTTCACTTTTCCTTGGCTTCCTCCTTTCACCTTAACTCCCATGTCTGCAGTGGATTCCCTCCAACTCTTCTCTAAGGCCCCTTTTCTTGTCCCCCATTCAATTCCAAATATTTATGGAGCATCTACTAGATGCCAAGCACCGAGCCCTTCACCTCTGTCCCTCCAGGGCTCCATCCATTTCGCCGCACCTCACCCTCCAGCCCCCTAGCCTGGTCTCTCCCTTTGTCCCCTCACTACCTCCCGGTGCCCCACTCCCTCCTCCACCCACCTCGCTCCTCTTTATGGGAAAAGGGTCCTCTCAGGCCCTCTCCCTGCCCGTCTTTCCAGGCTCTTCCAACTCAGCACTTTTTCTAGTGCCTTCCTATCAGTCTCCTGACCCAAGCCGAGACAACCCCTCTCCCCAGCGTAGAATCTGGGTGCACCTAGTCTTAAAATGGAAATTGGGCATTAGGGCTGCTTTATGTGGGAGGGTGAGGGAGAGGAGGAGAGGAAGAATGCTGATTTCATTTGCGACAGGCATGCCTCCTTAATTTTGAAGTCATGTATCTAGCTCTGTGCCCAGCCCGTGTTCCCCATAATCCCTTTACCAGGATCATTCTATCACTGCTTCTTCCTTGGTCTCCACCGCTTCTTTTCGGCAACCTTTCCCTAACCCTCTACAGAACTCTTGAACCGTCACCTCCCCTGCATTTATCAGATGCCTGCCCCGCCCCGCCTTCGCCGAACACGAGTCTACACGCCCTGAGGACGATGTCAGGGGCACTGGTACTGGAGAGTTACCTAAACCTGCTCCTTGGGCCACAGTGAGGGTCACTGACTGCGGAACAAAGGCCCACGCTCGGAAGCAGCGTGCTCGGCCCCAGGGGTCCAGCCCGGGAGGACCCCAGCTCCCCGGGGCATCTTACACGAAGGGAGGGGCGGGTCTACAGGTCGCCTTAAAAAGGGGCGGGCCTTGCCCCCCGCAGCCACTCGCGAAGTGGTGGGGCTGGGCATTTTCGCTGCGGAGGTTTAAAATGGGGTCGAGATCAACTTTTAGAAAGGGTTTGGCTTTAGTTCGGTTTTGCTCCGTAAGCACCTACAGGGCGGGCCGAGTCCAGCCGCGGGAGGCGGTTAACACCACCGCCGCAGGTCGAGGCTCGCACCATCCCGGCGTCGGGCTAAGGCCAGTTTCCCATTCTTCACTGAGAGGGAGGGGCGGCCCCAAGTTTTATTCCCTACGTCACCGAAGGAGGCCGGAGCCATTTTGAACCCTGCGACCCTAGTTTTGCCCTTTTTCCTGAGCTCTTCGTAGTCTCTTCCGATCTCGGCCAATTAGGGGCTAAGGAAACGGGCCAATCGGGCGAGAGATGCTTCAACCCGAGGACTCCGAGGAGGCTGAGCCGAATCCTTTGAACCCGAACCCAGCCAATTGTAGAGCAGTCACCATGACGACGAGCTAGAGGTGCCGGGTGGGCCCAGAGAAAGCTCAGCGCTCACGGGATTGGTCCACCCCTTCCCGCCGCCTGCTGCGCATGCGCACTGCTTAACCACCAGTTTCCGTCGAGTCCAGCCAGTCAATTGCTTTGGAGTCATACGCTCCGAAGTCCAATAGGAATCCGGACCTTCTGAGAAAGAGGAAGTAAAGGAAAGCAAAGGCAGTCCCGAACCAATTGCTTCTGGCCTTTGGATATGACTGGCAGCTACCCATACGAATAAAGCTTCCCTGGCCCGGCGGCGGGCGAATGGCAGAGCACGCCAGCGACGGCGACTGCATGAGCCAATAGTCATAGTGCAAGGGCAGGGCCGCGCAAACCTCTTCCTCCCGCCTCCGGACCAATCCTTTATGTTGCATCCTGTGTGATTGGCAGGCACTCAGACGAATCGTGATTAAAAAACCTTGAAGCCTCCCCAACATTCGTGAGCGGGAGGCGGTTTCTTGTTTGTTGGGGCTTGTATTTGTGTGTTTGAGGGGACTTAGGGTGCGTGGGGGCGAAACCGAACGGGCCATGGCAGCTGCGGAAGAGGAGGATGGGGGCCCCGCAGGACCAAACTGCGAGCGGGGCGGGGCGGGCGCGACCTTCGAATGTAATATATGTCTGGAGACGGCTCGGGAAGCTGTGATCAGTATGTGTGGCCACCTGTACTGGTGAGAATCGGGAAGCGGGCGAGCGGAGTGGGACTCACCTCCATACGGGGCAGGCTGGGGGCGGGGGATCACAAATCATACGGGTAATTGGAGGGCACATCCCCATAGGTGAGCCCGGAGGAGGGGACGTACGTCTTTCCGGGTATGTGTGGGTTGGAGGGGCTTGTCTGACCTGTGAAAAGCAGAGGCGCAGGAGCTAGGAGCGGGAGCGTATGGTGTGTTTTGGAGAAACCGGGCGAGGGTGAACGGCGCACACCTGTATAGGGGAGACCCGAGCCACCTTACCCCAAATAAGAGAGGGGGTCTTAGCTATACAGCTGGAAACGCATTAGACCCAACGGGTAAGAGAGGCATTAGTTGAGTGGGGGAGACCTAGGGAATATGGGACCACATTCAGGTGAGCTATGTCAGGGGCGGGGTGGTATGTCCTGGGGACAAGGGCACTTGGAGGGACAGCCGTAAGAGGTTGGAGGATTGTGGCAGTAGGGACTTAATGTGCCTGGAAGAGAGGGGACGGAGTCGGGGACGGGTGGTGCTAATTTGGAGGTTTGGTTTGGGAGTGATGGATGTGGGGCAAGGATGGGGCTGGGACTGAAAGAGGAGATCTGGAAAGGGGTGGTTGAAAATTAAGTCAAAAGGAGAAGGGAGAGAATGAGCATGTGTGTGTATGTAGGGGGAAGGGAGAGGGTTAAACATTTTGAGGATGGATGAAACTTTGTGTTGGAAGATTAGAAAAGCAGGAAGGCCAAGTTGGCTGGCATGGTAGAGGTGGCAGACAATATTAAAAGAAACAGCTGGTAATACTTGGGAATTGGGGGTGAGATGGGACTCGGAGGTCGGGTCTGTGTCTCTTTACTGTAGCTAGTTTGACCTTTTTTTTCCCCCCATCCAGTTGGCCCTGTCTTCATCAGGTGCGTACTCAGAAGAGATGAAGAGGGAAATGGGGAGGTCTGAGGAGCTGGAGGACCCTGCTGTATACTAGAAACCACTTCATTTTTCCCCCCAGTGGCTGGAGACACGGCCAGAGCGGCAAGAGTGCCCAGTGTGTAAAGCTGGGATCAGCAGAGAAAAGGTTGTCCCCCTTTATGGGCGAGGGAGCCAGAAGCCCCAGGATCCCAGGTGAGAGAGAGAGAGGAGGGTGCTGAAGGAAGGTGGGAGACTTCCTCCCTGGGAGGGGGTGTGGAAGTGGAGAGACATTTCCTGTTGATGTCCCTCTCTTCTTACTCAGATTGAAAACTCCACCCCGCCCCCAGGGCCAGCGACCAGCTCCAGAGAGCAGAGGGGTGAGTCTGGTCTGATGGTGTTTCTTCCTTGCTAAAGCCTCGTGCAGCCCACCCTGACTTCCCCTGCCTCCGTAGGGCTTCCAGCCATTCGGCGATCCCGGGGCCTTTCACTTCTCTTTCGGTGTGGGTGCCTTTCCCTTTGGATTTTTCACCACTGTCTTCAATGCCCACGAGCCATTCCGCCGGGGTGCAGGTAAGAGCCTTCCCTCAGCCCCTGCCAGGGAGCCCCCTGAATCCCCTCAAACCCCCTGGCCCCAGAGTGGTGTTTCTGCCACAGCTTTCCTTTCTCCTCCAGGTGTGGATCTGGGACAGGGTCACCCGGCCTCCAGCTGGCAGGACTCCCTCTTCCTGTTTCTTGCCATTTTCTTCTTTTTCTGGCTGCTCAGTATTTGAGCCAAGTCTCCTTTCTGCCCACCTCCAGCCAGAGGAGAATCAGTATTGGGGGTCCCTGCTGACCCTTCCTCACTCCTGGGCCCTCGCCCAGCCCCTCCACTTCTGTTTGCCACTCTCCAGGAGGGCATGGGAGGAGTGCATCTGCGCACAGGACCACAGGCAGGACCACAGGACAGGAGAAGCATCCTCTGACCTGCGCTCTCACTCGCACTCCCTCCACAGCAGCGCCCCTCCAGCGCTGGGAGAGGAGGGGACTGAAGAGAAGGTCTGTTTCTCCTCTTTCCTCATCCTATGTATCCCCCCATTTCTTGATTTGATTTTGAAAGGTGAGCAAGGCTCCCTCTGACTCTCCCTGACTTCTCCCTTGATTTAATTTAATTTTCTCTCCCCAGGACCTACTACTGTGGGTTCCGATTAAATGCTTCCTTCTTCTCACTGACTCCTTTATCACACACTCAATAAACAAGTTAAGATGTATTGATGGGAACTCTGTCCACCTTTGCCCTTCCTCCCCTTCCTTCCCAGGCAGAACAACCCCCACTTTGAGTGAGTGTTGGTGTGGTGTGGGGATGTTCTCAGGGCTGTAGGGAGTGAGGATGTCACACACACACACACACACACACACACACACACACACACACACGAGCAAAGGGAGCAAGGTTATGTCAGGTGTTTACTCATCACTGTTTGTGGAAGGCTCTGGTTGTGAAAGGAAGTTAGGCGAGGTGAGTAGAGGTTATACAAGGGAGAAATGGTCTGGGGCCAAAATAGTGTGGGGAAAAGAAAAGGGAGCTGAGGGATGGGGTGGCCAGGGGCCCCTCAAGGCCCTCCTGCACTGCTCTCGGTTGCATCAGGCTCCTGGGACTGATTGAGCTCTGCACGCTCCTCCTCTTCCTCCTCCTGGTTTTCTGGGGCCTTCCTGGGGAGGAGGCGTGAAAGAGTTCTGCACATGGGCCTTGCACTTCCCCCACGCCTCTCCTGCTGCCTGGAAGCCCAAGACCAGGTGTCTAGTTTCCTCCACTCACCTCTCCTCTCCTCGGCGGCGGCGCCTTTGCCACACGATGACCCCAATGAGCAGGGCAGCTGCCCCCAGGCCTCCCAGGATCCCCATGGCCAGGGCTATAGTTCCCAGCCCAGGCCCTGCCATAGAGCCTGTAAGGAAATGGGAGGGTGAGGACCCAGCCCCGCCATTCCTTTCTTGTTGACCAAACCCCCACTCACATTGGGGTCAGTCTTCCTCTCTGACCTGCTCCAGCCCCTCACCTGCAGTAGGCCCCTCCTCGCCTGTTTCTGGAAGACAAAGAGCAAGTCAGAAAGGAAGGCAGCAGGCTGGGAGGGGTCTATCTAGTGGGAGTGTTTCCTTTTTTTTTTTTTAGCTCCGAGTGGGGAGGGGACAGGCTGGGCTGCTCTCTTGGTAGGGTTTAGGGGTGGGTAGCCAAGGCCTGGGTGAGGTGAACTGAGGGTGGAGTGGGGTGGCTCTTGGGGACAGTGCCAGAATGGGGTAGGTAATTGGAGCCTGCACATGCCCCTGGGGTGTGGGAAGAGGTCTCCTCACCGATGATGCTGATGCTGACAGCACGGCTTTCCTGGGGCCCATGGCTGGGGTGGGTAGCCACACAGCTGTAGGTTCCTTGATCTTGAGGCCTTACCTCAGGGAGGAGCAGCACTGGGCTGGGGGGAATGGGCAGGGGCGTGCCCTGGGTGGGGGAGGAGGCAGGAGGCTATTACAACCCAAGTCCATACATCCCATCTCCTGTCTTGGTCCACATCCTCAGGTACCCTGTCTTCCCCAGCTCTTTGCCTGCCTCTCCATGAGCTCCCTGCCCTCCCAGTTGCCAATTATGCCTCTCTCTACCTCCCAGCCCCTCCCCAGGTCACTCACGTCCTTGACCCAGTGGATTTGAGGAGGGGGCTGGGTGGAGGCTTCACAGGTCAGGGTCACAGTGCCACCAGGAGCTACTGCTCCGCCTTCTGGCTCCACCACCAGTTGGACCTCTGGAGGCACAGGCTCCGGGGCTAGGGAGGGCACAAGGCTGAGAGTTACGCTGCTCTGTGGTCCAGTGGCCATACTTTCAGAAGGTACTCACTCACCTCTGGGCTCGCCCTGGACGCTGAGTTGGATGGGGGCTGTGTGCAGGGCTCTGCGCCGGGGACGACCGGGGCTGAAGCTACAGGAGAAGGTGGGGTGGGGCGCTCCCCCCTGCGCTGGGGTCACAGTCAGCTCTGACTGGAGTGTGAAAAGCCCTGTCTCAGGGTGTCTCCTGCTCTCTTCCTTCACAGACACGCCTAAGGTGGAGGGAGAAGGCGAGGTGTCCCACGGTGTGCAGGGGAGGGATCAGGAAAAAGGCAGCTAGGAGGGGAAACTTGGGACTCACCTTTGCCATCAGATATCAGGGGTTTCCCATCTAAGTGCCAGCTAAGAGTCCCTGCAGGGTAGCCCCCCTCAGACATACATGTCCCCACCTGGGGAAAGAATGACCATCACCTTTGAAAGTAAGACACCATACACATGTACCCAGCCACCCGTCCCGTTCTCCTTTCTCCTCTCCTTTTCTCCCACTACCTTATTGGGGACACCAGCCTGGAGTTCAGAGGCGGGATCAACAATTTCTGGCTTCCCAGGGATCTCTGAAGGAGGGAAAATTCCAATCAAAAGCTGGGGCTTTGAAGATTCTCTCACCACCAGGGCCAGCCAAGGAGGAAAGGGCTGGGGTTGAGGGCTCTTCCTGAAAGGATCGATGGGCCTTGGGAAGGCCCTGGAACCCTTACGGTAGACTCGGACTTGGTAGTTGGACTTGATCTCCTTTCCTTTCCGGCTCATTGCCCGGCACCGGAAAATCCCCTCATCCGGGATCCCCACAGCCGGCAGGAGGAGGGAGCCATTGGGGAGGACTCGAGCCACGCTGTCCCAGGGGCTTCCCTGGGGAGACAGGACCTTCCAGGCTTCTGTCCTGCCTGTGTGCTGGGGACAGAGGAGAGGCCTGAATAGCGCAAGCCCTTGGGGAAAGGACTCCTGAGGCATGGAGCTGGGGAGGCTATGCTAGGAGCCCCACTTACCAGTTTCCATTCCAGCTGCTGGGGTGGTTTCCTGGGAGCACCCTTACAGTTGAGCACCAACGGCTTCCCGATCGGGGCTGTGACGTTTTGACAGCCTGCCACTGCCCCTGGGAGACAGCAGCAAGGTGGAGGGGCTGGAGGGAGGCGGGCTGACAAAACTGGCACAAGGTGGGCAAGGGAGCTGGAGGAACGTGAGGGTCCAGGGAAGATCTGGGAGGGGGCCAAGTGCCTTCCACAGGTGGGGGCAGTGGCTCACCCCACAGACTGAGGACCAGCACCCAGGGTCCAGCCATTGCCCCTGCCGCCATCCTGCCTCCTGTCCAGGCTCCTGGCTCTGTCTGCCTCTCACTGCTGTGGCCACTGCCCTAGGTGGGGCTTGTACCCGCTCCCCTGCCCCCATCTCCCCGTCCTGTCCTGGCACAGGGAATGCTAGGAATTCGTGACTCTCGGATAAGAGTCCTTCAGATACTAGAACGGTGATCACCCCACCCCTGGCACTGCCACATCTGTGGGGGTGGGGAGTGCATCTTCTAGGGTCTCTCAAGCCCTTAGGACCCCCAACCTGACCATCAGTCTGCTGAGGGCTACCTGGTGGGCCACTGGAGCCCATCTGCGGACACAAGGTTGCAGGCCAACCGGTTCAGGCCAGGCTGTTTCCCATGGAAGAGGCCCGGCTGAAACATGGGGCCTAGGTGCTGAGGGCAAGGCTGGTGGACTCAGGGAAATCCTTTTGGGCTTTTTTGAAGAGAAAAATGTTTTCTTCCTGGGGTTTCTTATGTTTTTGAAAATAATTCTCAATTAAACCCAGAGGGAAAATTGCTTTATTTAAAACTGCTTTTTTTTTTGCGAAACTATAAGTTTACAATTGAGAACTGCCTGTGCCCGTGCCTCCCGCCCCCACCCATCAGTCCCAACCTGCCCACAGTCTTGCCGGATCTTTGATGGGAGGGGTTCCCCATGGTGACAGTCTGTGAAATCCTGACGATGTTGGAGGGATTCAGGGCCAAGGATGGGGCAGCAGTGACTTTACTTCCCTCTGTACCTGGCTTTTTGCAGCCTTTCTCCTCTCCCCACCCTCATTATTTTGGACTGAGAACAAAGATACCTCATTTCTGGGGAAATTGAGGGAGATACATACACGAGCATCCCAACCCATACTTATTTCACAATAACCCTTCCCCCTTCTCCCCTCCAACCTGCATAGTTAAAAAAAGAGACATGTCACAGGGGAAGGTGGCACTGCCTCCAAATGACTGTGCCCAGCCCTGCCCATGGGTTGAGAGAGGAGGGAGAACAGGCCAGCCATGCAAGCCCCCGCTGCCTCCACACCAAGTGCAGCAGGAGCTGCCCAACTGGCAGAGAACACCTGGGCCTTTAAAGCAAAGGAGGACACCTAAGTGATTTGAGGGGGGTGGGCTTGGTGCCCTGCTAAATGTACTTCTGTGGACGAGCCAGCCAGGCCTCTTCACTGGTTCCACTTGTTCCCTTTTCTCTTATCATGACCCCTTTTGCTATCACCCCTAATATGGGAAAGCCAGTAATTAAGGTAAAAAAGAAATCCACATATAAAACATCTACTTGCCCAAACTCAATTAAAAATTAAGAACCAACAACAACAAAACACCCCCAAAATACAGATGGATACCAGGTATTTTCTCTTCCCTAAAAAAAAGGTCCAACCCCCAAACCCAGTTAACAATTCCCAATTCCCTAAAGTAGCAGAAACTCCCTCCGAGGTAGATATCTGAGTCAGACACTCTCGTTCACCGAGCAATTCTATTGGTTTAAGATGAGCTGCATATGAGGTAATAAAGCCGTCTGGAGGGGGAGGGGGTGGGAGACCCGGGGCGTGGCCAGGTCATCTGTCCAGAAGTTGTGTCCCCATTTTTGGCATCTCTGGTAGGTAGGGCAAGGCTGGCGTCTCCACAGATCCCAGAGCAGATAAGGGGTTGGGGAGGGAGAATGGGTGAACCCAGAGAGAGAGAGAGAGAGAGAGAGAGAGAGAGAGAATAGTTGTGTATGTATCTATGACAGAGAAACAGAAGTCGTATGTGTGTCTGTGAGAGAAACAATTGTTGTGTATGTGTCTATGAGAGGATCTGAAAGATAGAGTTCTGGGTGTGTTTATGTGTAAGAAATGGGGAGAGAAAGATTGAAAAGAAGGAAAAACAGGGGAGACAGATCCCAACTTCCCCTTAGGGGACCCCCTTCTCCTTGCCATGTAGTCAGCAACCCCAGCACTGAATCGGCTGGGGTAGGGCAACCCCATTTGCCCTTCTCCATCTTGTGCTTCTCCTGTGTCTGGGGCTTGTCCTCTGGATGCCTTTGTCCTCACGGTCGTCACCTCGTGAGCCCCCACCCCGTGGCCCTGAGGGGGGAATCAGTTGGAAGTGTCAGAATGAACGCTCCCTGGTCCCTCTGTTGGGGACGTCACTGAGGATGGGGTCACAGCTTCCTGCCAGCCACCGTTTGCCTGGAAAAAAAGACAGTTGGGGTGAGGCTCTGAAACCTAGCGTTGGGGGCAGTGCTGCCGGGGAAGGGCACTGGTCCTGGGAGAGGTGGGATGGCTGCAGGGTTCCACAGCTCCACTCACCCTTATTTCCCGAGGGCTGTACATCTGGCCTCCCCCGAGGTTATCTCCGTAGCCCCCTGGGCCCATCGAGTGTCGGAGTGATTCCACCTACGGCAGTGAAGGAAGGTGTGACAGACACAGTGAGACGCCTCAGAAGAAACCGTCTAGTGTGCTGAAGGGAGGGAAACCAAGTGTGGGAAACCCTGCTCAGGGGAGAGGGCATCTGACCTGGGAAGCAGAGTAGGCGTCTCCGTTGAGCCCGGGCATCCCCAGAAACATGTCCCCGGATCCTGAGAGATTGAAAGAGCCGCCAGAGCCTTGGGGGAGCAGAGAAGGAATTAGGGACGATAATAGCCTGTGTGGCAGACAGGAGACACACCCGTTTCCAACAAGCCCTCTGAACTAGCTCTGTGGGGTGTGCCGCTGCGCACAAACTCCACAGGGCGATGCTGCAGCATCAAGGCTCAGCTCCGGGCCTCCCCTGCCACTGGTGGGAAGAAAGGCAAGACGTAACTTGCTGGAGTGGCCTCTGTCCCCTGACATCCCCACCCCATCTCAGCTTGGTCTCTGTTACCCGCAAAGGCCCCTACCCTATGCCCATGATCCTGCCTAGATAGGAAGTGGGAACAAAAGCAGGAAGTGTGCAAAGCAGCCAGCAAGGCTGGCCAAGGGCTCCACCTGCGGAGGAAGGGGGTGTCGGGGAGCTGGTGCGGCTGTGGCCTCCCTGGGTGACAGACACAGCGGTCTTGACAGCATAGATGTTTGCCTCCTCTTGAAACTTTCCGATATTTTTCTTATAGCGAATCCGCTTGTTGCCAAACCAGTTGGAGACCTGGGGGGTGTTGGGCAGAAAGGAGGGTCAGCTGGAGACCTTCCCTCTGTAGGACCCTGTCAACAGGTCTGGAGCGCTTCCTGCTGAGACTCCTCCCCAGTACCTGAGAGACGGTGATGCCACACTTCTTGGCGAGCTCCTCCTTAGCCTCCTCACTAGGATACGGGTTACTCAGGTGGGAATAGAAATACTCGTTTAGGACCTCGGTGGCCTGTTTGCTGAAGTTCCGGCGTTTCCGTCTACAGAGGAGGGAGAAGGGGCGCTGAGGACTGCTGGGCCAGCAGGGTCTCCATGCTGCAGGCTCCCAGGGGCCCTGGGGGTCCTGTGTGCAGCCCGGGCCCTGGGCCCCACCTGGCGTCCAGGAACCGGGAGCGCAGGATCATGACGGCCTCGCAGGTGCTCTGCTTGAGCTGCATCTGGATGGCGCTGAACTTGCGGTGGATGATGCTCACCATCCGCTCCATCTCCTTGGGTGCCACGGGCCGCGTGCGGCTCTGCTCCCTCAGCAGGTTCATGACATGGGTCGTGAACTCATTACATGCCTGCAGTGGGGGCCAGTGGGCTGTGAGGTGCCCTTTGGCCTTGGGGTCCCCCCGAGGAAGCTCCCGCCACCCACTCCTGCGTCCTCGCCTCACCTGCTCATACTTCTCCAGCTCCGAGTGGTAGATATGGCGGATCTGGGCGAGTTTGCTGCGATAGTCCGAGTGTTCGATGGAGTTGTCGGGGGACACACCGCCCCCGGAAGCTGCTGCGGCTGCAGCTGCTGCCGCTGAGCCCCCCCCTTTCTCAGGCCCAGCCACACCTTCTGCCAGAAGCATGTTGTCCAAGCGCATAAGCTGGGGGTCCACCGGCTCCTCCTCCTGGGAGCTTCGGATGCTGAGGCCTAGCACGAGCAAGTGGACTTAGGGACCCGAGGACCCCCACACCCAGTTCTCTGCCCTCCTGAGACACAAGTGTTTTTGGTTCCCTCCCCAGTAACCCCTGGACACCTCCCTGACCCCCACTCTCCTCAGGGCTCCATGTTGTCAAACTCTTGGCCTGAGTGTATGGTGAACCAGATTCCCCTACATACCGGTCTTCTCCTTGATCTCACACAGGACGCTAAACAGCGCTGGCTTCATTCGGTGGCAGTTTAGGGCGTGTTTCCTTGGGAGGAAACAGGAGAGAAAAGTTTAGCTACAGAAACATGCAGGGGGACACCATGAGGGTGAGAGAGGGAGCCTGGGAACAAGAAGGCAGGTAGAAAGTGGGGCTGGGGGTGAAATGGGGGTGGGGTTCTTGGTGTGAGATCAGCTCCCAGCGAGATGTGGGGAAGCTGCTTGGCACCCGCCAGAGTGAAGGTGGAGGCAGCAGGCTGAAGGCCCCGTGGGCAGCTGTGGGAGACGGTCTAAAAGGGTGCAGAGGAGGAGTTTGGGGGTGACTGCAGATATGAAGGTGACTAGGTCGATTACAAAAGAAGAGAGATGGAGACTGGGGAGAAGAGTCAGAGTTTGAGGTGCTAGAGAGGGGTTAGGGGTGCCGAGCTAGAGCTAAAGTGGAGGGATCAGCGGAGATGTGTGTGGAGGGTCCTGGGCTGAGCAGGGGTGAAGGGGGGTGAGGACACAGGGAGGCTAGGCCATGGTGGAGAGGAGAGGTAGGAACTCTGGGGAGGGTGTGGAGGTCCCCAGGTCTGCAGAGGAGGGGGTGGGCTGAGTGGAGAGTCAGGGGAGGAGCCAGAAGGGGGCTCTGGAGAGGGAAGGGTGGTTCAGGGGACTGGGGGGTCAGTGCGAGGTTAGGAGAGGGGGGTGAGACCACCTGGGGTTCCGCTCTTTAAGGTTTCAGGGCCTGGGGGTGAAGGAGAGGAGTCACTTATCTAGGGGTTCCGGGAGCAAGAAGAGAAGAGAGGTGTGGGATCCTGGAGTTGGGGGTTTCCAGAGACCAAGCTTGTGAATGGGCTTCTGCTGCTCCGTGTGGGGTGGCGGGGTGGGGGCACTCACTTGGCCTGGGCCTCGTCCAGGCTCTGGTCCGTGATGGTCATTATCTGCTGCAGAATGTCCCCGATGTCTTGCTTCCCTCGGCCTCCCGGGACCCCCCCGCCACCCCCCCCGGGGTCTCCGCCACCCGGAGGTTCGCCAGGGCCCCCAGGCTCCCCACCCACCAGCCCCAGGCCCCCCCGGCCCCCGCCTGGAGGGGGCGGCCCCAGCAGCCGCTCGTCCATAGTGGGGGGGGCCCTGAGGCCCCCTCCCTATTCCGTCCCTCCCCCGCCTGGTTACTTCCCCCCAAACTCGGCGGGGCTGCTGCTCCCTCCGCCCCGACCCCCGCCTGTCTCCCCGTCTCCTGGCTCCCCCGGGGGTTCACCCCGGCTCTGAAGGGAGACCTGGGGTACCGGCTGGACCCCCACAGGAGACCCCGGCCCCCGGCGGCGGAGAAAATGGAGCCGGAGAGAGGAGGCCCAGGCGGGGGTGTGTGTGAGCGAGAGGGAGGAGGGAGGAGGGCGAGAGGAGCTGGGGGAGGGGAGGGGGAGGGCGGGGCGCGGGAGGAGCTGGGGGCGGAGACGCGCGACGGCACCGCGGCGGGGAGGGTGGGGGAGGGAGACGGGAGGGGAGGAGGGTGGAGAGACGCGGAGGAGTGGACGGGTCGGGGGCCGGCGTGTCGGGGCGCGCGGCCGCGGGCGGCTGGGTCAGGGTCCGGGGGGGCTTGGACTCTGGCTCCGGAGTGCCTGGGTTCACCGACAGCGCCGTTCATATTTCTTGTCTTAATGACTCCCCTCCCTGTTCTACTTAATTAAAATCCGGAGGGGGCGGGGTAATTAGGGAGGTCTCCAGCCGCTGCTTAATGAGCCAGTAATTAACCAGCCGGGGAGGGGACCTGGCCTCGGGCCAGCCCGGGGAGCGGCCTCCCTCCACCCGCAGCCCAGACACCAGTCCAGTCTGAGGGGAACACCTTTATTCACAAACCAAACTTGGGGCCCGCGGAGCAGGGAGAGGGGCGGGCAGGGCGAGCCTTGCACAGCGGAGGCCGCGTCCTGGCGCGGGGGGGGGGGGGGGAGGGAGAGGGCGCGGAGTGCGTCTCGGCGAGGCCCACCCTCCTTTTCAGGTTGGGAAGGAGGGTGGGACTGTCCCTCGGGTCACGGCCTGAGGGGACGAGACTAGTTTTGTCTGGGGAGTTGTAGGCCTCGAGCCCTCAGATTCTGCCTAGCGGCTTGATGTCTGGGGTTGTCCCCACCGCTCGGGACCAAGACTCCAAGCCACTCCCTGAGATCAGAGTAGGGACGGGTGTCCCTTGGTGCTGGGACCCTCACTGCCTCCGGCTCCGCGCACTCAGGGAGGGTCCTGGATGACCATCCTACCTTGACTATTCCCAGGGTGTGAGGCCTTTCACCCCCTCAGTTCCCAGGAACATGGGCAAGGACGATGGACAGAGATTTCTGCTGGGTGTAGTTTCTGGCGACCATGCCCAGCAGGGTTGAGGGTAGGCAGCGGGCTGCCCCGCTTGGAGCCCCGGGAGTGCGGAGGGGCTGGTGGGGGGCTCAAATCTCAGCAGGTGTGAGTGGGCGGCCGAGACCTTTGTTCCTCCATTCGACCCCCACCCTGAACTCTCAGCAGCAACTCCAGGAGCTCCTGTCCCCCTGGGGGTAGGGGTGGCTCTGACCGCTGGGCTTCCATCCGCTGGCACTGGAGGGATGGAGGGATGGGAAGGTGTTGGGGAGGTTGTAAGAGGAGCAGGCCAGGAAAGGAGCCAGGGCTGGTATGAGGGGCCTATAGGACACCTGTGACTGGGGTGGGGGGCAGATGCCTGGGGAGAAGGAGGGATAGGGCCCCAAAGAGGACAGGGTCAAGAGACCAGGAAACCTGTGTCTGGCCTCCTGGGGGGTGGGATGTCTCACCTGGTGACTGAGGATGGTGCTGTAGAGCTGTTCTCTGTCCTCCTGGGACAGGGGTGGGGCCGGGGCTAGGTTTGGGGGATCCTGGGGGACGTGGAAGGTGGCTCTCTGCTCCTCTAGGCGGCGGGACTGGGCCTCAGCCACTAGGTCCAGAAGGAGCTCAGTCTGCAGGGAGAGCAGGGAGGCCGAGCGGGGTCCTAGGGCTGGGAGAGGGGGGAGGGCTCAGAGAGGTTGGCAGGGTGGGGGACTGGGACAGGGACAGACAGGGTGAGGTGATTAGGGACTGGTGGTCAGAGTTAAGGAGGTACAATGGGGAGTCCAGAGGATGTGGGGAAAGGGCCCATGATGGAGTGGACCCTGGTAATAGGATTAGGAAGGATGCAGGCACCAGGGTCAGGGAACTCCCTGGATGGATGGGGGTACCTGTGTGGCGGGTCCCTGGAGGAGGGGATGGAGGAGCAGATCGCCAAGGTCGAATGGTGGTGTTTACAGGGGGCCAGCCATGCTCATCCTGAGGGGCGCCCTGGTGCCGAGACATCCATTCCAGTCAAGCAGGGGCGGGCTAGGCCAAGCAGCCTGTTTCCTCTCTGTGTCTCTGTTCCTACCCCTGTGCCCAAGCCCTTCCAAGTCCACCTTCCAAGGTCACTAGGTCTCTGCCTCAGGTCCTCTCACCTCCCTTTCTCCCAGGGTCAGCCCCTCCCTCCCCCCCCCAACGGTGCCAGCTCACCTGCTCACCATCCTCTTCTTCCTGGGGTCTCTCAGCCTCCATGCCCTGGAGGGGAGAAACCGATGGGGGAGGGGAGCTAGGATTTGGAGGAGGGCCAGAACCCTGAGTTCCTGAAGGGAGTGGGGGCTGGAAGGGGTGGGGGTGAGCCAGGGGCTGGATGTCTGGGTACTAAGCAGGAAGCTGGGTTCCTGGTCAGCCCCCCATGGGCCCCGCCCATCTCTGTCAACTTCCTCCAGTTCTGTTTTCCCACCCAAACTGCTTGCTCAACCTCTCTCCCCAGGGGAGCAGAGGCTGGGAAAAGCTCCTCCAGCAGTAGAGGAGGGGTTTTAAGGTGGGCAAGAACTCTTGGCCTTCCCCTCTCTAGAGCCTCAGTAGACCCCAACCCCCACCACTCTGTTCCCTCCCCCTCTCCTCCCCTCCAGCTCTGTCAACACAGGAACTAGCTGCACAGGAAGTGGTTTCACTCCTCAGAACCCTTACCCCCAGGTCTCTCCTCTCCCTAAGATGTCCCCTGATGGTAGGATTCAGCCCTTCCCTGCTTCCCAGCTTCCAGCCTCATTGGGATTGGGACAGGCATGGTTCCAGTGGGAAGCAGGACTCAGATCCCAGGATGTTAGGCCCTCATACACATATACCCCCAGCGCTGGGTCCAACACAGCGAGTATCATAGTTAACCCTTCCCTCTAGGTGCTTGGTCTATTCAGTGGACAAGATGTGTACCAAATGTGAAACATGGGTCAGGGAAGGCTTTCCTCTGGTCATGAATGAGGGATAAAGGGAGAGGACCAACTCCCTGGCTTGGTCATTGACCTCTCCACACTGATCACACTGGCGGGCACCAAGCTAGGGCAGACAGACATCTGGAGCCTCGAAATGGAAACCTGTCATAACAGGGGGTTTACAGCTGAGCGACTTCAAACATGAAATGATGAAGAGCTCTGGTTCTGGCACTTAATGCCTTGTCATCTTCACCAGATAAAAATCTGTGCCTGTTTCTAAGAGTAAAATGGACCTAACAGTTTTGGTAGACTTAAAAGTTGGTGTGAGGATTAAATGTGATAAAGTATTTGGTATAGTGAATGCTCAATAAATGGTAGTTATTACAAGGCATACTTCGGAGATATTGCAGGTTGGTTCCGGACCACTACAATAAAGTGATTATCACAATAAAGTGAGTCAGATGTTTTGGCTCCCCCACGTATGTTTACAGCTAAACTGTAGTCTATTAACTGTGCAATAGCATTGTCTTAAAAACAATAAACATACCTTAATTTAAAAATACTTTATTGCTAAGAAATCATCTGAGCCTTCAGGGAGTCAATCTTTTTGTTGGTAGAGAGTCTTTGCTTCAATGTTAATGAAAACACTTATATGCAAAGTGCAACCAAGTGAAGCCCACAAAAATGAGGTATGCTTGTAATCCGCTTTCAAAATGCCCCAAGCCTCCATGTCTCAGGCCCATCATCACCACGAGAGGTGTAACTATGCTGTTGAAAGGTAGATTAATTTGAGATGTTCCCCGTCTTCCTCTACCTAGCTTGAGCTCCTGGGAGTCTCCTATGTGGCTAGAACTAAATGCTCTTGGAAGGTAGGCAACGTGTCTAATGTGTGGCTTCTTTTCAGACTACTAGACTCATTTTCAGATGACACCCTAAATTAGCACAGGACCCCCAAATCTTATTCTTGCTCTTACACTGTCCTGAAAGTCTCCATTCAAATATTGAATTTGGGCCCTAGCCAGTTTGACTCAGTGGAGAGTGTCAGACTGAAGGGTCCCAGGTTCGATTCTGGTCAAGGGCATATGCCTGGGTTGTAGGCTTGGTCCCCAGTAGAGGGCATGCAGGAGGCAGCTGATCCATGATTCTCATCATTGATATTTCTAACTTTCTCCTCTCCCTTCTTCTCTGAAATCAATAAAAATATATATAAAAAATTTTTGAATTTGGGACACAAAATTTTGAAGACAATGCAGCCACTCCCATATTTTCTTCATTGCACTCCTCAAACCTTCCAAAAGAAGGTAACACTTTATACCAGCTTTATTATCTGATGACTGATTTGGGTTTCTTAACTAGAGAAAGTAGTGGCTAGAAGAGTGGCACCTCATCCCTGCAGTGTTGAGAATGCAAGGAGTCATCAGCTGGAGTGGTCCTTGGTGCTCCCCCCACCCAGCACCTGCAATGCCACATAGCAGGTGCTTAACAAATACTTGTCAACTGTTTGTAGTGGGGGATGATATAAACGCTCCCTTCGGGAACCACATCCTGTACAGGAAGAACATCTTACATCCCATCTGTAGTTCTTGGTTCCAGTTCAGGGTACCTAGTCCACTCCATCCCACCCTCCTGTAACTCCTCACCCTTACTTCCTGGGCCCACTTCATCTCAGCACCTAAACCCTTTCCAGGGCTTCATCTTCTCCACGTGGAAGACGATGACGGTTGTGAGTGGGCATACACTCATTTTGGGAGGGACGCTATATTCCCGATCCCCTACTTTTGGGGCTCGAGAACTTTAAAACCTGGACTCCCAGGCGGGCACTTAATGGGTGCTCACTTTTGGAATCCCACCCTGCCATTAGCCTTCTACTTTTGAGCTTCGCTTACTGCATTTGAGGGTATTACTTGGGGGACTGGGGAACCCTGGGCAACGCGAGGAGATCCGCGCTCTGGGGACGGAGTAAGGCAAGGAGGCGGGCTCCGAGTGTTGGGGGCGGGGCCGCAGGCTCCCAGGGACACCCAATCACACAGCCCACCAGCGAAGGTCGCGACCCCGGATCTTCCTGGTATTGCGGAGGGGCCGGGCCTCGGCCCACGCGTGCCTGCGGGGAACATCGGGTCGCGGCGGGGCGGGCCTCCTCCTGCTCCTTTCGCTAGGCTTCGGTACTGAGAGTGGGCCCCGCCCCCGTGCGCGGCCAAGTCCACGGACAAAGTGAGGGTTTGCAGGCCTGCTCCGCGCCCACGCGGGGCGGCTCCCACCGACAGCGTCCGGTTGCGCCTCACGGCCCCACCCCGCCGTCCGCTTCCCGAGGCGGCCCGCGCACGCGCGAAGGCGTCCGCTGGGCCTGGCGGGGCTTTGTGACGCGCGTGAGCGGGCCCCGCCCCCTCCAGCAGCGCCAGCAGATCCCAGTGGTGGCGCTGACGGGCGACATCGGCGGGCGCCAGTCCCGCCTGGTCCCGCAGCACTCGCGCCGCCCCCAGCCCCAGCAGCAGCTGGGCCACCTCCGCCGCTCCTTCGCGGGCGGCCAGGAACAGCGGCGTCTGCTCCTGCGAGGGAGGAAGCCGGAGGCGAGGTCAGGGAAGGCCACACCCCGGGACTGGCCCTTCGTGACTCCACCTACTGGACCGCCGGTCCCTCCCCCTTCTGGCTTTGGGAGTTCCCGCTCTTCCCACTTCTCCGACCCCTTTTTTGTGTGGGGAGCCCTCTGCCCGGCCTAACCCTGCCGTCCTGGGCGTCTTTATCGGCTCCGGCCTGGAGAAGGGAGCGGGCGGCCCGCGCGTTGTTCACAGCGGCGGCCCAGTGCAGAGCGGTTTTTCCTGGTGAACGACGTGGGATGTTGTCACCCTGAGACCGGGGGCCAGGCGCCGGCGTTCCCGTTTCCCAGGGATCCTGGCCTTGGGGGAAGGGCTATTCAGGCCCGTCGAGTCTGGGTCCATCAAAGGCGGAAGCGTTGCCCGGGTGACGGCGGCGGGCAGGAAGCACTGCCGGGGTGACGTCACCGGCGCGCGGAAGGGACAATGGGGCATTGTTCTGGGGTCGGTGGGACCGGGAGGTGCCTCCACCTTCCCACCGACACCCCTCCCCACCCTAGCTTACAGAGGGCTGGGGCATGCGCGTTGTTGAGGATGGGGGAGGACGTGTGCTCCATCCTGCCAACGCCCGCGGACTTATACCCTGGAGAGGCTGCCAGGGAACCCCCAGCCTCCAGTTGTTCCTCTGCTGCCTACTCCCCACTGTTTTTCATTTTTACCTCACATCCCAACTGCTCAACTTCTCTATAGCACATCAACACCCCCAGATCCATACCCCACTTATCTCTGGCCTCCACATCTGCTTGGGCTGCAATCAGTTCTTCAACCAGGTCCTCCACTGCTAGCTTGGCGGCCAGCATCAGGGCCGTGGTCCCATCCACTGTCCTGGCATCCACTGCGGTCTGTTTGTTGCGGAGTAGGAGCTGGGGGGCCAGAGAGGCCAGCCACCCTTGGTATGTCCTGGGCTGCTGGCTCAGGCCCTCACACTTACCCACCTCCCAATCCATATTCAGCCATCTATTCTTTTTCCCTTTCAGGTCCCCAAGCCCACATCACCTTACTCTTTGCCAAACCCTAGATGTTAGGTCGCCGAAGGAGGACTAGAGGATGCTTTGGCCCAGCTTTACTTCCACATTTTCTCCCTGTTCTCTTAGGGACCCCACTGTGCACTGACCTGGCAGACCTCCCAGGCATCAGCAGCCACAGCGGTATGAAGAGGGGTGCGCCCCGCTCTGTCTGGCTGGTTGGGATTGGCTCCAGACTCAAGGAGGCGGCGTGCAGCAGTTGGTCGGGAGAATCGGGCAGCCAGGTGCAGGGGTGTCTCCCCAGTGCCCACACTGTGAGCCTGGGGACAGGCCCCTCCATCTAACAGAGGTTCCCAGGGCTCAGAGCTTTCCAGGAAAGTCCTGTACTCCACTGCCCCACAGCAGACTGCTGACATCAGGGGTGTCACCCCCTCTGTGGGTGGGAGAAAAGGAATGGGAAACAAGTCAATTTAAAGGACATGGGATGGGGCATGGAGGCTCAGGGAGAATCATAGCCCTGAGGTGTCAGGAATCCCAGCTCTGGCTCTTGATTTTGTGTGGCTTTGAGTCAAGTGACCTCTACTTTTCTCCAGGCTTCAGTTTCCTCCTGTTCAAGGAGCCAGCCAGCAGGCCTAATTCTCTAACCTTCTTGGGCAGTGGTTCACAAACTTGAGTCTGGATTACACTCACCTGGAGGGCTTGTTCAAACAGATCCCCAGTAGCTTGAATATCTGAATCAGGAGCTCTGGAGCCCAAGAATTTGTATCTCTACCCATTTCCCCGAGGGCACTGATTCTCCTGTCCCGGAGCCACACTCTGTTGTGAGGCACTAATTCTAACATTTGCTTCTTCAGGGCTGATAGCAAAGGATTTTCTGATTCTAAGGGTCAAAGGGACTTCTCCTGGTCCGGGTTGGCTTGAGTACCAGGCCTATGGGTGTTCACGTCAGGGATGTCCATCTCAGCTTCCTGGGGAGGAGTCAGCAGGGCTGCCTGGGGGAGTTCTCGACAGTCACTACTCAGAGACCAGAGCTGGCACTTGGAGGGTGAGGCCATGTCTTCAGCCTTGGGATCAGAAAAACAATCAGAAGGAAGGTTGGCTTGTCCCTTCCCCCTTCCATCACCTTAGTGCTTTCACCTGGCCTACCTCCTCTCCTTCCTCGGGGCCTGAGCACATCGCCACTCCATCCTCATCAGCTTGGGCCTCTGGTTTCAGGGTCCTGGAAGAGGGTGGGTGGGTAGAGGACCTTCAGGGTCCACAAGGTTTGCAGCAGTCTTCTACCCCTTTCCCTTCCTCTGTCTTCAACTTCTGCAGTGGCATCTCTTGTTGCTTCTGATCATAAATCTTCTGATCATAAATCGTCACAGGCAAGAGTCCCCTCCCTGAGCCCCAGTTCCTCCACATTCTCACTTGAGGCCGATGCTGTCCTCGCCCAGTGGGGGCCGGCGTCGGCGGGGAGCTGGCTGAGTCCGAGGCCTTTGAGCGAACCCAGGGGGCAGCCAGAGGGCCCCATGTTCTCGGCGCCTCCGCCGGATGAGCTGAAGGATGATTAGAGCCCCAAGAGCCAGGAGAAGCACCCCGGCCACTGGCGAGCACAGCACAGGCCAGGGAAGCTGGTTGGCGGGGGGCTCTGGTGGGAGAGACAAAGGAGGCCATTCCAGGTGAGGCTGTAAGACCTGTGGGCCTCAGTTTCCTCATCAGTAAAATGGGAATAACAATAGCACCCGCCTCCATGGGATTGTTGGGAGGATAAAAGGAGTTAGTAGAGCACAGCCGGGCATGCAGTGTGTGTGACGTGAGTTCTTACAGGGCTCTGCACTGTTTGACACAGGAGTGACGATGCACTCGGCCTAGGAGAGAGGATGGGCCGAGACCCGAGGCTTGTGGGAAGCCTAGAGGGAGGCTAGGACAAAGTCCTTAGGAAGATAAGGAAGGAGATTGTAGAGCGAAGGGGCCCTGGGAAGATCCCAGTTAGAGAAAGAGGGTAACAAGGGTAAGTTCCCACAAAGAGCATTTGGGTTCCTGGGCTCCTGTTTCATTTGATCTCCATGCTGGTTGCGGCGTGAAAGCTGGCCTGGGAGCAAGGTCAGGGGAAATGATGGGGTCACCTACCGGTGCCTGCACGAGGGTGGGCAGCCAGCAGGGGTCCCGGCAGTAGGGGCTCCAGGGCCTCCACTGCAGCCATGGCAGCAAGGAAGCGGAGCAGGAACCCAGGGTCCCAGGGACAGCGGGATGCAGGGTAGTCAGGGCCACAGCGGGACAAGTCCACACCCATCACCACCACAAACCTGCGGGCGAGGCACCTCAGGGACCCTGTGTTGGTCCTGGTCCCTGGCTCCCTGCCCTCGCCCCTCGCCCAGCCTTACCCTGTGCTGAGGGTGTCTGTCTCCTTGCCCACAGGCTGTGTTTGAGGGGCTGCTGTTTCTTGATGAGAGGGGTCTGGGATTCCTCCCAGCTCCTCTTCGGCCTGGGCCCCAGGATAGGGGTACACCATGTCCCTGCCATCACTGTCCTTCCTCACCCAGAGCCCCACCCTCAGAGCCAGGGACAGTGACCGGGCCAGGGCAAGCAGCTGCTGGTCCAGGGCTGGGGGGCTAAGCACCACCAGCAGGGCCAGGGAGGGCCCCCACTCTGAGTTCCCATCTCCGGGCCTGCAGTCGCCTCCATCCCAGCCACACTCCGGAGTGTTGCAGCCTTTCTCACAGTGCCCATTGTAGAAGTGATCGCGGCAGAACTGGTCATAGGCTGGACTGGGGGGTGAGGAGAGGGGGCTCAGGACCCCAAAGAAACAGGACTCCCTCCATCCCAGAGAGGATTCCTGATCTCCCACAGCCTCCAGGGCACTCGCTAATGGGGCAGCTCCAGAGAAATGGGCTTAAGCAGGCCCTGGGTGGTAGGTAGCCCAGGCACCCAATGTTGACTGACACCTTGTTTCCTAGGACAGTCCCTTCTTGCCCCTCAAGCTCCCCTCTCCCTGAAGGAGAGCCCGAGACGCATTCCCCTGGGTGCCGGTTGTAGGTGAGAGTCTCTAGGCAACAGCTTGGAGAGAGGCTGGGGCAGAGATGGTGCTCCAGTGTCTTTCCATGTCCTGATAACCTGATGCTGCCCCGCCCCTGGGTGGAGCCTAGGCCTTCTACCCCCACTTGGCAATGCTGACAGTGATGAGGGTGGCAACACCCTGGAGCTTGAGGCTGGGTGACACTATAACTCAGAAGCATCTATGGCCCTTCACCCCAACTCACGTGCAGGCTGGAGGAGTCTCACAGTCATAGCCATCAAACAGGCATTCTGCAGAGTCACACTGCGGGTGGCACTGCCCGTCGTGGAAGAGAAGCCAGCAGCGGGAGTGGGAGGGGCAGCCCTTCCAGGGGTCCAGGACCCCCAGCGAGCAGTCCCCTCCATCCCAGTTTCCTCCCGGGCCACTGCAGCCAGCATCACAGACCCCATCTCCACCTTTGCCCTCACACCCCTTTGCTCTGGGGTTCTGACACCTGGGCCCTGGGGAGCTGGGAGGGCAGGAGCATCGAAAGCTTGGACCCCTCAGCTTGGAGGTCTCTGAGCAGCTGCCGTTGTGGAGGCAAGGAGAAGGAGGGCCACAGCCTTGAACGGCTGGAGTCAGGCAGTCAGGGCCCCTGTAGCCATTGAGGCAGGCACAGTGGGGTGGAAAGCCAGACTTGGGGGAGGGCAGACACAGCCCACCATGGTGGCAGTGATGTGGGCCACAGGAGGGGGCTCTCTGGCTGCAGGTGGGGCCTTCAAAACCCTGCAGAGAGGAGAAGAGAGATTGGCAAGGGACCTTGTGTAATTCTTCCCACTTCCTCTCAAGACACTCCTGGATAAGATAACTCAGAGGGTCCCAGAGTGTCCATCTGGAAGGGGCCTCAGAAAACAAGATCATTTTATAGATGTTGCAACCATGTCCCATGTTTTTTTCACACAATGACAGTACATGGTGGTGACAGCAGATGACCCACAGCTCTGCAGCCAGCTGCATGGACTGTAGCATCGCAGTGCAAGTCCCGGCAGACTAAAGAGTTAATAGAGTGGTGTTAACTGAACTACTGTCCTAATCTTTGGAAGTAGGATTATATACGCTCTCTTCCTCTGGAAGGGGGGCAGGACAGAGGAGGACATAAGTACCTGCAAGTTATTAATGTCATTCTTGGATTTGGTTCATGGGTGTTATATTGTAAGAATAAAATATATAGAAGGCCATGCACAAACCAATGAATGGTGTTAGTCTATCATGAACCAATTTTATGCATTGGGCTCACAGCGTGTGCGCGCGCACACAGTTAAAAGAACTGAGCACTTATCCAAAGTCACCCAGCTTGATTTTGGGGTCCTTCCCTTGTGCATTCGTGCTACTACCTGATCCTGCCTCCTCCACCCCCTTTTTCTGCTGAGAGCCACTTCTGTGAGCAGGGAAGGGCTTTCTCCAGTCCCACTGCAGAGCTCCCAGGCTTCCCTCTAGGCCCCAGCTCAGGCTTCGCCTTGTGTCGGTGCTGGGGGCAATGGAGAAGGCAGCTTGGCAGTCACTCACCGGGGCGCAGCGGCAGGTGAAACCTGGGGGTGGTCCTGCTGTGGCCTCACAAGACCCTCCGTGGGAGCAGGGCTGGCTCTGGCAGGGGTCTATCTCCTCTTCACACCGCTGGCCTGCAGCGGGGGTGGGACTAGATGTCACACTGCTTTGGTTACTGCCTCCTTTTTGCTCATTCCTGGGAGTTGGCTCAGCTAGCTGCCCAGGTACAGGGACCCTGGCCATATTCTCTGGGGACAAGATGACTAGCTGCCTGTGGGAGGGAATTATCTGGGTTTCCATGGCCAGCTCAGCTGTGCCAAAGATGCCTGTGGTCCAACCCCGCCCACGCCTCACCCGTGTGCCCAGGCAGACACTGGCAGTAGAAGGCGTTGGCTAGAGGGTGGCAGGCTGCAGTGCCTCTCGGGTGGCAGGGCTGGTCCAGACACTCGTCCACATCCCCCTCGCAGCGCAGCCCCACAAAGCCTGGGGGGCAGGCGCAGTGGAAGCCTCCAGGTGTGGGGGTGCAGGTCCCCTGATTATGACAGGGCTGGGATTGACAAGCGTTGGGTTCCTCTGAGCAGTTCTGTCCTTCGTAGCCCGGGGCGCACTGCAGGCAAAGCGGGTCAGACGGAACCAGGAAGCGAGCCCACCCCAGCGCTGTAGAGCTCGAAGCTCAGGGTAGTCTGTCAGCTGCCTTCCGGCTCCAGTCACACCAGCCCTCCCGGGTGTAGCTTGCCCCATCTCAATGCACAACACACATTATTCCATAAGGCATGGTGCACACCCCCTCCCGCCCCAAAAAACCTCTAGGACAGCAGTCACCAACCTTTTGGACCTCACGGCCCACCAGCGGTCCATGGCCCACCGGTTGGCGACCGCTGCTCCAAAACACACTGCCACTAAAGAGAGCTCTGTTTTGGGTAGAACCTCTCCAACCACACGCCCCAGGCTGTGCCAGGCTTTAATCTGTAAGCACTGACTAAATGCCCTCTGCGCCAACCACCACTTTAGGAGCAGGAATGCAAAGAAAACCAGACAGTCCCTGCTTCCATGAGGCTCGCAGGCGGCCAGGAGGGTGGCAGCTGGCATGGCTTACGTGACTTACACACGGAACCTCCTAAACTCCTAAGTCCTTTATGTAGCTATTTGGCTCTCACTTCACAGAAATGGGGGCCGAGTCCTGGAAAGACTGACTTGTACAAGCCATACAGCTAGGCGGCAGCTGGGCAGTGCCAGGCTTTGGCTCCATAACCGGCGCCCGTACCCCTGCCTGAGTGTTTCATATTCTGCTGGAGAGAGGATTGTTGCAAGGCCTTTGCCATGTGCTGAGTTCTAGCAAGAGGAAGGCGAGCATGCAAGAATGGAACCAGGAAGGCTTCGGGAAGACGGAGAAAAGGGGCTCACAATGAAGTGGCTAGAGGGCTGAGGAAGCAGGCGAGGGGCTGTTTGGAAACTTCTGAAGGGAGTTTCACGAAAGAGAAAGTAAAGCTGAGCAGCAGGTGCGCGAGGGTTACTGGTCAGTGCGCTGCTTTGGTGTGTGTGTGAAATGCTCACAATATGACGCTATGGAGGGTGGTTGGGGCGTGCATGGTGCCTTTGCCCCTAAGTCCCGGTTCTGAATACAGGGACAAGGCTGCTCAGGCTTGAATTTCAGCTTGGCCTCTAGCTCTGTGACCTGACCACCAAGGAGAGCCCCGGACCCAGCCTGGGGGGCCATTCAGGACATGTTCCTGAGGAAGGCACCTCCTGGGCACCATCCAGTGGGGGAGGGTGGGTAGGGCACCAGAGAGCCGGGATGGGGTATGCAGCGAAGCCAGACGCAGTTGCGTGTTGCTGGAGCGGGGGGCGGGGTGGAGGTTGGGGGGGAAGGGAGACATGAGGCCTGAGAGCCAGGGTGGGTCTCGCAGGGCCATGGTGAAGGAGGCAGCCACTGGAGGGTTCTGATCAGGGGGGTGACAGGTCAGCGCAACAGAGGAAGGGCTGGGCAGGGACCATGGGAGGTTGACGCAGGTGTCCACGTGGAATGCAGCAAAGGCCTGGACTGAGCCAGTGTTCGAAGGCGAAGGGACAAGGACAACACTGAGAAATATTTAGGGATAAAATGGCCGGACGTGGTGGCTGGCTGGATGTGTGGGCCAGGGAAATGGATGGATCACTGCCCCACCGTGACGACTGTTTCCCATGGCCCTGACCCCCGCTCACCTGGCAGAGATACCCCGTGGGCTGGACCACGCAGGTGGCCCCGTGCTGGCAGGGTCTGGACTGGCATGGGTTCACCCTGTCCTGGCACATACTGCCCTGGAATCCAGGGGGACAGTGACAGAAATAGGAGAGGCCACTGTCAACACAGAGACCTCCATTCTGGCACAGGGAAGAGACTTCTGTGCCTGCAGAGAGACAAACAGGATCAATAAAGCTAAGTGGGGTGGAAGGGTGCCCCTGCCCCAGACACTGAGCCGAGAGGCCCGTGGGGCCACCAACATTCCTGGGGGAGGTGGAGGCCTGAGGACCAGTCCTGCCTGACACAGAAGGGGTTAAAGCATCGAATTCCCCTGCTGGCTGTGCTGCCATAACGGAGGGCCATCCTCTTCTTGGGCTGTAGAGTGTAATTCTGCACCCTCCAATGTGCTTACTGCCACCAACCACCCCCGGTCCCACACCTCTCTTTACTGAGGTCTTCTCATATCGAGCTCATCTGCAAAAAGGGCTAGTTTTATTTTTTTTTAGAGACTTTTATTGATTGCAGAGAGGGAGAGAGAGAGCTAGAAACATCAATGACGACAGAGAATCATTGATCAGCTGCCTCCTGCACGCCTCCTAATGGGGATTGAGCCCGCATCCTGGGCATGTGCCCTTGACAGGAATTAAACCCAGGACCCTTCAGTCCACTGAGCCAAACCGGCCAGGGCAAGGGGGTTGGTATGGCATCACATGTGTGGGAAGCGAAATGTGTTGAGTGTAGTTGGGTTAAGTGTGTCCGCTCTAGAGATGATGATAGTGACAGAGTCGAGTTGCTCCACACTGATTAGGTCCCTGCAGGTCGTGTTAAACTGAAGTCTTATTGACTGGGCTGGCTGGTGTTTCCTGAGCTCACTGAGTGTGTGCTGGGAGCTGGGCCGTGTGAAGATGCCCTGGGCACTGAGCGTGGTGCTGGGAGCTGGGCCGTGTGAGGATTCCCTGGGCGCTGATGTGTGTGAGGAGCTGATTGTGTGCTGGGAGCTGGGCCGTGTGAAGATTCCCTGGGCGCTGATGTATGTGAGGAGCTGATTGTGTGCTGGGAGCTGGGCCGTGTGAAGATTCCCTGGGCGCTGATGTATGTGAGGAGCTGAGTGTGTGTGAGGAGCTGGGCCGTGTGAAGATGCCCTGGGCGCTGAGTGTGTGTGAGGATGCCCTGGGCGCTGAGTGTGGTGTGAGGATGCCCTGGGCACTGAGTGTGTGTGTGAGGATGCCCTGGGCACCGAGTGTGGTGTGAGGATGCCCTGGGCGCTGAGTGTGTGTGTGAGGATGCCTTGGGCCCTGAGTGTGGTGTGAGGATGCCCTGGGCCCTGAGTGTGGTGTGAGGATGCCCTGGGCACTGAGTGTGTGAGGATGCCCTGGGCGCTAAGTGTGTGAGGATGCCCTGGGCGCTAAGTGTGTGAGGATGCCCTGGGCGCTGATGTGTGTGAGGAAGCCCTGGGCGCTGATGTGTGTGAGGATGCCCTGGGTGCTAAGTGTGTGAGGATGCCCTGGGCGCTGATGTGTGTGAGGATGCCCTGGGTGCTAAGTATGTGAGGATGCCCTGGGCGCTGATGTGTGTGAGGAAGCCCTGGGCGCTGATGTGTGTGAGGATGCCCTGGGCGCTAAGTGTGTGAGGAAGCCCTGGGCACTGAGTGTGGAATCAGTCACTGTGGTTGGCCTGTGTTGCTTCGACTCTGGGCTGAGTGTTTTGTTGGTCAAATGTGTGATGGCCTCAGGATGGGACAGAGGAGGATACCTTTCTCCCCTCATCGGTTCCCCGTTGGCCCCTGGTTGGTACCTTGGCTCAGGGCAGCCTTCTGGCAGGAGGACAGCGGGACTTCGCAGAGACGCCCGGTCCATCCCTGGAGGCATGGGCACTGGAAGGAGGGCCCAGCCTGGAGGCAGCGGGAGTTGCGGGGGCAGGGCTTCTGGGCGCATAAGTCCATCAGCGTCTGAGGGTTTGGAGGGAGCATGAGGCAGGACAGAGTATCAGGTCCCCAGCCCAGAGATGGTGCTCTGCTGGCTTCAGCTCCTCAACATCCCCTCAGAGCCCCCCGGGTTCCTTTGCTGCCTACGTTCCAGGAGTCCCCGGGCAGGCACCCTGGCAGCCCCTCTCCATGCAGACCTCAGTGCCTAGACTTCCAAACCTCTCCATGTAGGTACTCTGCTGCCACCTTTTCGTACCCGAGACCCTCTCACTCGCACTCCCCAGCCCTTGCCTCCTCAGCACACCTGGCTCAGAGCCTCTCACCTGGCAGCTGCTTCCTGTGTAGCCAGCAGGGCAGAGGCAGTGGGCGCCCTGGGGCCCATCTTGGCAAGTGGCCTTGTTTCTGCAGGGGCTGGACAAGAGACAGGGCATGGTAGGAGGCAGGTCCGGGATATGGGGAGGGCGGTCCCGGGGAGCTGGGAACCGAGGGAGGGCCTCCCTCCGAGAGAAGGATGTGGGATGAGAGGCAGCTGGACCCCAGAGGAGGTGGAGGAGAAGGGCCTTTGCCCCTGCTCACCTGTCTGCGCAGCTGGGATGGACCCTTCCCTCGCACCGTGGGCCCTGGAAGCCAGTGGCACAGAGGCAGGAGGGGGTGCCGGGCCTGTTCACACAGGTACCCCCATTGAGGCACGGGGCTGGAGAGAGGAGGCTGTGAGCCAGGGGTTGGGTTTCTTGCCTATCACCAGGCCTGTGACCTCAGTCACACCACAGACAGGCCATCCCCCCACCCCATCAGAGCACCAGCTCACAGTCCAGGTTTTTGCTATGGCACAAGCACCCTGGCCGCCTGTGCCCAGCCCCAGGACACGGTGGCACTCACCGGAGGCACAGAGGTCGCTGCTGCTCTCGCAGCGGGGCCCAGTGTGGCTTGGAGGACAGGTACAGAGGTGGCCCCCGGGGCGGGGGCTGCAGGAGCCACCATTGAGGCAGGGTCCCGAGTGACAAGCTGTCACCTGCTCAGTGCAGGTGGGCCCTGAGGAAGGGAACCCTCGTCTCTCCTCTCCTCCCCTGCCCTTCTCTCTACCCTCCTCAGCCCTACCCCCTCTCTTCCCTCCCAGCAGCTTTGCTTCTCGCCACCTCCAGCACCTGGCCCCTGCAGCCCATGCCGCGTTCCTGGATGGGGACAGAACCTGAGGCCCTTTGTCATACGTCTCCACTGGCCTTGCCCTTCATCAGAGGGTGGCAGCCCAGGGTGTATATGGTTTAGGGAGCGTCTCACCTGTGTAGCCTGTGGGGCATGTGCAGTTGTAGCCAGAGGGCTGGGGGTGGCAGGTGCCCCCGTGGGCACAGGGCGTGGAGACGCAGCCCCCCAACTCTGCCTCACACTCTGGTCCTGTCCAACCCACGTCACACACGCACAAGGACCTGTCATGGAGAGAGGGGTTTTCTCCCCCCCACTCCCATTGGTCAGTCCCGTGACCTTCTGTGTTTGGCCAGAGACTCCGGCCCTTGCTTCAGGTCTTTGCCCTTAGCAGCGCCCCTGTCCACGGCCTCCTCTGCCCATGCCCGGAGCAGCGCCCCTGTCCACGGCCGCCTTTGCCCACGCCCCGGAGCAGAGCAGGTGCTCAGTAAGCGCTTGTTTGAGGGACTGGCCCTGGGATTCAGTGCTCTTCTCTCGGCTCTCACCACTCGGCCTTTGCTCCCCGTTATTAGTGATTTCTCCCTCCTGGACCACACTCACCGCCCAGCCCTGCCCCCCTGAGGCGGGGACCTCAGAACTCCGCCATCTCCTTGTGGTCCCCACGGGGACCCCCACAGACCTGCCTGCTCTCTTCTCCTGGCATAAGAGGGCGGGGCGAGTGGAGGGCCTGCAGGACGTTACCTCTGGCAGTGCCCGTGCCGGCAGGTGCAGTTGTCCTCCGCTGGGGCACAGCCAGAGCTGCCGCCCGGGCAGAGGCAGCGGGCCTTGTCCTCCTGGCGCTGGCACCTTTGCTCGGGCTGGCACAGGTTGGGGGCACACAGGGGAACATCACAGAGATGACCTGGGGCGGGGAGATGGGAGAGAGACAGGGTCCCTCCATGTCCTCGATGGGGCCAAAGGCCACTTATGTATGACACGCTCGCTGCCCGCGAGTCCTCAGGGGCCCCTGGTGCCAGGACCTGCGCATTTCCTGCCTTCGCCCCATCCCCCTGCGCTCCTGAGGGGGCGTCTGACAAACACCTGCTCCTTCTGGAAGGCCCGCCCAGGCCTGCGCAGCTCTGCGGGGCTGGCGCCCCGTATCCAGGGTCCTGTGCACGCGGCTCTCAGAGCCCCTCCTGGAGCCAGCGAGAGGCTGTGACCTTTCTGCCCTAAACGTAAGGCCCTCTGGAGGCAACTCTCATAGCGGTGTCTGTCCCCGGCAGCACTTAAGTGCCTGCTACCTAAGCGAACCAATGGCTTCCCCTTGAACCCTGCCCCTGCTCCAGTCCCAATCCCGCATTCAAGCCGAGGCCGCAGGTCAACAGCACCGCCCGGCCAGTGCGTGCAGCCGGCAAGCTTCGCGCTGAACGAGGGCTCCCGCCTTCTGCTCTCCATCGCCTTCTGCTCTCCATCGTATACCAAACTCCCCCGTGACCTTGGCCCATCTGAAAGGACTCAGTACCCGCCGGCCCTTGCCAGTGGCTCCCGCTGACCTGTGAAGCCGGAGGGACAGAGGCACAAGAAGCCTCCCGGGAGGTCAAGGCAGCTGGCACCAGGGGGGCACGGGCCACTCAGACACTCGTCCACCTCCACCTGGCAGCGCGGGCCTGCGAAGCCTAGGGCACAGGCACGCTCAGAGGCTGCGGGCGTCCTTCCCAGCCCCCTCTCCCTCGGTGTCTGAGCCCTGTTTACCTGGGAGACATTCACAATGGAAGGACCCAGGCTGGTCCTGGCACTGCCCACCATTGGCACAGGGAGAGCTGTCACACTCGTTGACGTCCTCCTCGCACCGGGAGCCTGTGAACCCTGCGTGGGGGGGGGGGGGGGCGGGGGCAGATGGCAGGGCATCTCTGTTCCTTACATGCATTAGGGAGTCGTTACGAGTGTTTGGCTGAGCTGCGCAGGCACGACTTTATGGGTTCAAAGAAGAAATGAAGTTACGCGGACAGCGAGCCTCTCCTTACACTACAGAAATGACCACGCTGCAGATGAAGGGCGTGGTGCGGGGTCCGGCTAAACGCATCGCTATGTAATGAAAGCTCCAATTGGAGGGCTTCTTAGTGACTTGAGCTTCAGGACATTACAGAGCATACATGGTCACTTTATTCTTCATACAAATAAGGCATCACTGGATATATGTACTAATGCTGAAAATACATTTTATCAAAAGTATAAATTCCAGTCCTGGCCCTTCCCCTGGCCAGGAAGGGTGAACCTGGAGGGCTTCCTGGAGGAGACACCTGGGGGCAGGTGCGGCTGGTGGGGGTAAGCAGTGTGCCCTCCGCAGAGGATTAATAATGGAACCGACCTCGGGCTGCCAGTGAAAGGAGGGACAGGAGAATGCCTGAGACTAGAGCTAGGTGTGTGTTTAGTAAGCCAGCCACCATCACAGACAAGGACCGAGGGTCCTGTGCTGCCAGGAGTCCTGCGCGGCTGTCCCTGCGGTGGGCAGTAGCCCTGACTGTGCAGGGTGCACCAGGGGCTCAGGGGTCTGGAAAGAAGGGCTGTGGGGTGATTTGGCAGGACAGAGATAAGGGTGGGCGGGTAAGCAAGGGAAGGAGGATTTGGGGGACGTGACAGAAGAGAGCTTGGGGAGCAAAGCAGAGGCCTGGAGCCTGGACGGTGGAGGCTCAGAGGCCTGAGGCGAAAACAGGGTGGAAGCAGCACTCACCTGGGGCAGGTGCAGGGGGTCGAGGGGGTGGAAGGGCAGGTGTAGGGGGTCGAGGGGGGGTGGAAGGGCGAGGGGGTCATGCAGGTGCAGGGGCCGAGGGCGGGGGGGGGGCAGGCAGGTGCAGGGGCCGAGGGCGGATGGGGCGCACTCACCGGGCAGGCAGGTGCAGTGGAAGCCGTTGAGCCGATCCTGGCAGTCAGCCTGGTGCAGGCAGGGAGCAGAGGCACACTCATCTGTCTCCAGCTCACAGAGCTGCCCTTCTAAGCCTGAGGACGGGAGCTGCGGTGAGAGCTGCGGTGAGGGCTGCGGCGCCGCCAGGCCTGCTGCCCAGGAGGCCCGGGTTCTAGAACCAGCCTGCCCCCAACCTCAGGCTGCCCTCCCAGGTGCTGTGTGCATGTGGGCTGCAGGGATGAACTTGAGGCCCTGCTGCTGCTGCGAGTGGCCCTGCTCTCTCGGGAGAAAGCCCAGGACAGGTGCCTGCCGGCTGTGGGAGGGCTGCGAGGACGTGCCTTTTGGGGCCTTTCCTCTGTGTCCAGAAGGCAGGCTGAGGAGCCCAGAGGCCCCGAAGGACAAGTGAGACAGGGGCATCTGCTGGGAGGAGCTCCGCTTTTGTTCTTCCTGGGCCGGCTCTGTGCCAGGGAGATCAGTGCCCCAGTGGGATCTCTAGGGCACTGGGGAGGCTCGTTGGGCCAGACGTGTCCTGTTCCTCAGGCAGGCCCCGGTCTCCCGTCTCACCCTGCACCAAGGCTAGGCCAGCCTCGGACCATGCTGCCCCCCACCCCCCTGCCTGGGAGCCTGCTTCTGCAGCTCCTCATGCCCACAGCTTGACCCTTGGATCCTGGACATTTTCTCAGCACGTTCCCAGGAAGCCGCTCAGCTTTGGGGGGGCAGGTAGTGCAGTGGCTGACAGGATCGAAGCCTGGGCCTGAATCCTGGCTCTGCCACTTACAAGCTGGGTGACCTTGGGCAGGTCACTTAGCCTCTCTGAGCTTCAATTCCTGCATTTATAAAGTGGGCACAGCAACGGCGCTGACCTCGTAGGGTTATTGTAAAGCTTAGATGGGCATGTAACCTGCTCAGGTAGCACCTGACACAGGGTAAGCTATTCTCTTTCAGTTTCTTTCCACTCCTGGCACCTGTTCATGATCTCCCGGGAGGCTAGTGGAGCTGGTGCAGCCTGGCAGTATTCCCTTCCTGTTGCACCAAATTCAGGCAACAGGCCCTTCGAGGGCTTTACTGCCAAGCTCTACAGAGGAGCG
This sequence comes from Corynorhinus townsendii, assembly GCA_026230045.1. Taxonomy (NCBI): domain Eukaryota; kingdom Metazoa; phylum Chordata; class Mammalia; order Chiroptera; family Vespertilionidae; genus Corynorhinus; species Corynorhinus townsendii. The sequence continues at coordinate 97,900,398 of JAPDVU010000004.1, read as the reverse complement.
TCTCTGTGTCGGGAGGAGCATTCTGGATTGGCATGATGTTTAGGAACTGCTGTTCTGCTCCCCTGATGGGGCTGAGTATGGGGACCAGGTGGCATACTCCACGAGGACTGGGAAATGCATGCCCCTCCCCGGAGTTGAGCAGTGCACAGCCTTTGCCATCTGTGGCCCCGAGTGTTCATCTGAGGTGGGGGCAGGAGAAGGTTCTCGGGTAGCTGACTCAGCTGGCCTGAGGCTCTCCATGCTCTCAAGGCGAGAGGGCCTGCGGGTTCGGGATTAGCCCTGTCTTCCACCCCAAGCCCCAGCCCGCGGGTACCTGGTGGGCAGAGGCAGTGGAAGCTGGCGAGCAGGTCCAGGCAGGTGCTGCCCGGGCGGCAGGGCTGGGACAGGCACTCATTGTGATCGGCCTCGCAGCGGGAGCCCGTGTAGCCAGGCAGACAGAGGCAGTCGAAGGAGCCAGGGGTGTTGAGGCAGGAGCCGCCGTGTTCACAGGGCCCCAGGCCTTGCTGGGCTGAGAGGAGAGAAGAGCCAGGTCCACAGGGGCCCAGGGTGGACGGCTGGGCAGCCAGCCGCTTGGGGGCCAGGGCTGTGTGTGGCAGAGGAGACCACGTCAGGAAAGGGCAGTGCTTTTAGGAGAGAAAGACTACGTGGGGCGGCTGGGCAAGGGGAGAAGACCACGTGGGGAAGAGATGCCAACCCTGGACAGGTGCAGGGAAAAGAGCTGTTTATATTTTTAATTTGGAAAGTGATTGGCCTGTCTCCAGTGCAGAGGCTGTCCAGAGCTCAGAGAGGGTCCGATGGGAGTGCCTCACCCATCTGGCACTCGTCCAGGTCCTGGTGGCAGGTGAGGCCCGTGTAGCCGGGTTGGCACAGGCAGAGAGTGGCGCCCGTCAGGGGGTTAGTGCTGCACTGGGCTTCCCCGTGGCAGGGCTGGCTCAGGCACCTGTCCTCCAGGTGACACAGGAGGCCTGCGGGCGGGGAAGGCTCTCAGTGGCCCCTGGGGGCTTCTCTGGCAGCCCCCCTCCCAGCCCCGGGCCCCTCCGCCCACACCGGTGCGGCCAGGGGGGCAGAGGCAGGAGAAGGCGCCCACGCGGTCGATGCAGGTGGCTCCAGGGGCGCAGGTGGCCGCGGCGCAGTCGTCCAGGTTCTCCTCGCAGCTCGCGCCGCCCCAGCCGCTGACACACACACAGTGGAAGCCACCAGCCGCGTTCCGGCAGGTGCCGCCGTGGCTGCAGCGAGGGGCACGCTGCGGCTCACACTCATCCACGTCTTCCGAGCAGTCCGGGCCTGCAGGAGGGGGCGGGCCAGGGCTGGGCGGGGCCTGTGGGGGGGCAGGGGCTGGCCACCTGGGCCATTGGTGCCGGGAGCTGGGCTTCAAGGACTCACCTGTCCAGGCCTCTGGGCAGAGGCAGGTGTAGGTGCCCAGCCCATCCTGGCAAGTGCCGCCATTCTGACACCGGTGCCCGGCACAGTCATCTGGATTCACCTCGCAGCGCGGGCCTGTGAGACCTGACAGGGCCCTGGGTCAGCTGAGGGGGGACAACCTCCTGTCCCAGGGGGTGCAGGACGGCTCTGCGAGCACACACCTGGGGGGCAGAGGCAGAGGTGGGAGGTAGAGTCCTCCCCGGGAACCAGCTGGCAGGTGCCCCCGTTGGGACAGCCCGTTGGGGGACAGGGTCCTGCCCAGAGCGTGCAGCGGGGGCCTGTCCGCCCAGCGGGGCAGACACACTGGAAGGATCCCAGGGTGTTATGGCAGGTGATGCCCTCGGGGCAGGGTCCCGGGTCTTGAAAACACTCGTTGACATCGCGTTCGCAGGCGTGGCCCTCGAAGCCCGGTGGGCAGCGACACTGGATCTGGGGGTAGGTGGTCAGGCACACCCCTCCGTTCATGCAGGGGTTGGCTGAGCAGAAGTCCCGAAGCTGACACTGCTCACCTGCGGCCGAGGGCAGAGGACAGAGGGCAGAGGGCAGAGGGCAGAGAGCCAAGGGCTGTCAGCTCCCAGGGCCTGGGAGCAGCTCCCCCGCCTCTCATCTTTCCATTTCTCCCCCGCCCCCGCCCCCGCCCCCGCCACTTGCCCTGCCCCATCGCCCTGCCTCAGTTGGCTTGTTTCTTGGAGGGTTTATCTGGAGCAAGGATATTTCTAAGCTAAAAGTAGGACTCGGGGTTGTTGGCGTGTTGCAGGCCCCCTCGGGGTGACCTGGTGGGAGGTGGAAAGCGGCCCTGCCTGCCTGCCCCCAGGAGACTTAGCACCTCTGGCCCCTCTCATCGGGCCGCCTGATCTTTGCGTGGGTGGAATCTTTGCAGCGACAAGAGACTCCCTGCACAACCTCCACGCCACTAGCAAGGGCACTTGTGCCCGCACGCTGTATGCCAGGGCGGGCTAAGTGAGCGCCTCCTGAGCAGTGTGGGCCTCTCCACACGCCACGTGTCCGCTGTGGGCACAGTCTTGTCAGTGGCAGAGCCGGCCTTGGACCCGGGAAAGGGGCTGCCCAGAACCCCAGCTCCACACACAGGCCTGGCAAGTTGCCAGTGACCGTCCTTGTCACGAGTGCTGGTCCCTGATGCCCAGTCTCAGAATTACCTGGGCAGCTTAAACATCTCCATGCCCTGGGCCACCCAGACCCACTAAATCTCTCTAGGATGGAGCACTGGTATTTTTAAGACACTCCAGGTAATTGCTGTGCCAGGTCGAGGCTGAGAAGCCGCAGCACCCGGAGCCGCCCTGGGCCTCCGCATTCCGGGCCTTTCTCAGCCTCCTGGCCTTGGCGGCCCGGTCCAGCCCTTCCAGCTCCACCTGGTCCTGAGGGTCATTCCTCTCCGCAGCCACAAGCTCTGTCCTCCCACCCCACCATTTCCTCAGGGTGGCACCCCTTCCCACCCCCGTACTGCTGTCTTGCCCCAGAGTTGCACCCTCCCCCTGGGGGGACACCCATTCCTCTTCCTGGTCAGACCCTTTCCACCCCTTCTCACCCAGCACACCTCCCCCAACTGAAGTCTGCCTAGTGACCCCCTGGCACCCAGCAGGCAGAGGCCACTCAGGTGGTCAGACACAGAGCCTGCTGCTAGGCCGACTGACCCTGTGGTTATGGTGGGTGCAGGGGCTGGGAGAGGACTCTGGCTCTACGTTGAGGAGACTGGCAGTAGCTACTTACCGACTGCTTTGGAAATATGTCAAATTGGGGCAATCAGCATAGCTGTGTGGTGAGTGCCAATCGCGGGTGAACGTGTCACCAAGGACCAGCTTGTTGATTCTCAGGGCCACTGTCTCTGGCCCAGCCCAGCCCATGCTCGCCTGCCCGCTCCCACCGCAGCTCACCTGTCCACCCAGGCAAGCAGGAGCACCGTGGGAGTCCTGAGGCCTGGATGTGGCAGCGGCCCATTTTGGAACAGAAGGAAGAACAGGGGTCTTTGAGCTGGGCCTGGCACCTCTTGCCAGTGAAGCCCGAGGGACAGGTGCAGAGGAAGCTGGGGGTTAAGGAAGAGGGGGCGCTTGGGGAGCCCAGGGGGACAGGAAGCAGGGCTTGGCAGCTGCCCCCGTTCTGGCAGAGCTGGGCATTCTGGCAGGGATCGGGAAACTGGCACGTCTCACCCAGGAAGCCAGGAGCACACCTGGTTGGGGGGCGGGGGTCTCACATCACTGTCCCCCCCACTCCCCTCCCCCCTCCCCCTTTTCAGTCTCCCTCCCCCACACTCCCCTTCTGTCCCCCCCACTCCCCTCCTCCCCCTCCCCCTTTTCAGTCTCCCTCCCCCACAGGCACCTCACCGACAGGTGCCTTGGCCCTGAGACAGGATCAGGCAGGTGCCTCCGTTGGCACAGGATTCTGAGAGATTCCCGCAGGGCAGCCCTAGGATGGAGATGAGGATGAGCCGGAGGCTCCGGGGACCTGTTAGCCTCCTACCCCTGTTCCTCGACCCCATGTGGTGCCCGCCCCACCCCCCAGATCCCAGGCCTCTCACTTACTAATCCCCACCCCACTTCCTGTTTTTTCTCTGGCTTCCCAAGTGCAGCCTCGGTCCCTGGTCCCTCGGAAGCAAGACAACAGGGATCAGGAGGGGGGTTGAGGGGACTCCTGGGAGGTGAATGGCTGAGACAGAGAAGGGATTTCCTCCCGGAAGGGCCCAGCATTGAGCCATGGAGGCGGGGGGTTGGGAGGGGGGTGAGGAGGAGAGTGCCTGAACCGGAAAGGGACTTGGTGGACCCTCAACCTTTCCACATCTCCATCTTGTCACATCTCTTTCCCTACCAGGTGGTCAGTCTGTTTCTCTTCCCCCCAAATGAGCCCGCTGTCCCCAAGCTCCAGGTCACTGTGCTCTCCCTGGGGGTGGGCACCCTGTCATCCAACCCCAACAGACCCTGGCACCAGGCCCACAGCCTTGGTCTGCGCAGAGCCGGCAGCAGAGCAGCTCCCACAGGCTGCCCCCTTCCAGGGCGAGGCTCTCCTCCATCCAGTGTCGCCTCAAAGCACGAGGCTCAGCCCCCGCCCCAACCCGCCAAAGGCCTCCTCTGGACGGTGGCCCCCTCTTCCACCCGGCACTGCACCCTGGTCCTCACCTCCGGTCTTCACAGCCCAGGAGCCCAGCAGCCAGAGCAACAGCAGTGAAGGGGGCTGCATTCCAGAGCCCACACAGCCCTCCCAGCCGGAGCCCCTTCCTCGGCCGTCTTGGCCGCTGCAGCCCTCGCAGCTGAGTAGTTTCCTGAGTCGCACAATGTTCTGGACACCCAAGTGATGGGGGGAGGGAGGAGGGACATTGAGGGGATGAGGGAGGGGCCTTCCATCCCTGACAACCCCTGCTGCCCGCCCGCCCCAGGACAGAGTGGCTGGAGGGCAGGTGATGGGAGGGGAGAACTGGCTGGTGGGGCCTGGGGACATCCCAGCCCTTCTGCTGAGGCGGCCTCTCCCTCCCCGAGGTGGGGACTGCAAGGTGGCGCCTGTGCCGGGAGGCAGGGTGTGAGGGGAGCGCTGCTGCTCCTCTGCCAGGGGAGGTGCTTGCTACTGGGGGGGAGGCGCGGGGGGGCACTACAGATGCTTCTCAGAGAACCTGCAACTTGGCCTAACGAGAGGAGACTGCCCGGGCCTCACTTCAGCCCTTGCTAGGGCTTCTCCCCTTTTGGGGAAGGAGGGGGATGTCGGCTGCTTTGGGGGGAAACTTGGCCTTCCTTGGAGGGGAAAGTATAAAACCGCCATCAGTTTTGCAGTCTGGATTATTCACAGCAAACACTGCATTTGGGTCTCACCCCGCCCCCCCATGTCTCCCTCCCTCTCTACTGCAGAGTCCCTGGGAGGCAAGGAATGCTAGTCATTGACTTTATTTATTTATTTATTTTTATTTTTAAAAATATATTTTATTGATTTTTTACAGAGAGGAAGGGAGAGGGAGAGAGAGTTAGGAACATCGATCAGCTGCCTCCTGTACACCCTCAACTGGGGATGAGCCTGCAACCAAGGTACATGCCCCTGACCAGAATCAAACCTGGGACCTTTCAGTCCGCAGGCCAACGCTCTATCCACTGAGCCAAACCAGTTAAGGCAACTTTATTTATTTTTAAAATATGTTTTACTGATTTTTTTTAGAGAGAGAAGAAGGGAGATGTGGGGGGGGGGGGGCGGGGAGAGAAAGGGAAACCACGATGTGAGAGAGAACATCTGTTCCTTGCCTCCTGCATGCCCCCTGACCAGGAACTGAGGAATCAAACAGTGACCTATTCGGTGCATGGGGCAAAGCTCAACCAAATGAGCCATACCAGTCAGGACCAGGCATTGATTTTAAAATTGGACTAAATAACATCACAAAAGAGAATTCGCTGCCCTGACTCACCTTACCTTCCTGAGTAAGCCCTGCCATTGGGCTCACCATCTCCCGCCTTCCTCTGCTGGCACAGAGCTGAGAGTCAGGTGACTGGCACAGGTGTGGCAGCAAGCATCTTCTGCAGCCTGGGGCACCCTGGGGCACCCTGAGCAATTTCCTCCACCGAGGAATGCACCACTTAAAAAAGCTTTTTATTTTTTTTATTTTATTTTTTTATTTTTTATTTTTATTTTTTCTTAATTAAATCTTTATTGTTCAGATTATTACAGGTGTTCCACTTTTTTTCCCCCCATAGCTCCCCTCCACCTGATTCCCCACCCCACCCCATGCCCTTACCCCCCGCCACTGTCTTCATCCATAGGAGTAAGATTTTTGTCCAATCTCTTCCCGCAACCCTCACACTTGCTTCCCCTGAGAATCGTCAGTCCACTCCCTTTCTATGTCCCTGATTCTATTATATTCACCAGTCCATTCTGTTCTTCAGATTTTTTATTCACTTGATTTTTAGATTCACTTGTTGGTAGGTATGTATTTGATGTCATTTTGTTGTTCATAATTTTTATCTTTACCTTTTTCTTCTTCTTCTTCTTCTTAAAGAATACCCTTCAGCATTTCATGTAATCCTGGTTTGGTGGCGATGAACTCCTTTAGCTTTTTCTTGTCTGTGAAGCTCTTTATCTGACCTTCAACTCTGAATGATAGCTTTGCTGGGTAGAGTAATCTTGGTTGTAGGTTCTTGCTGTTCATCACTTTGAATATTTCTTGCCACTCCCTTCTGGCCTGCATAGTTTCTGCCGAGAAATCAGCTGACAGTCGTATGGGTACTCCCTTGTAGGTAATTAACTGTTTTTCTCTTGCTGCTTTTAATATTCTCTCTTTGTCTTTTGCCCTTGGCATTTTAATTATGATGTGTCTTGGTGTGGTCCTCTTTGGGTTCCTCTTGTATGGGGTTCTGTGCGCTTCCTGAACTTGTAAGTCTATTTCTTTCACCAGGTAGGGAAAGTTTTCTGTCATTATTTCTTCTAATAGGTTTTCAATATTTTGCTCTCTCCCTTCTTCTGGCACCCCAAAAATTCGGATGTTGTTTCGCTTAAAGTTGTCCCAGAGGCTCCTTACATTATCTTCATATTTTTGGATTCTTTTTTCTTTTTGTTTTTCTGGTTGGATGTTTTTTGTTTCCACATATTTCAGATCTTTCGTTTGATTCTTGGGGTATGTTGATCTACAGTTGAGTTTCTGTATATTCTTTATTTCAGACAGTGTATGCTTCATTTCTGACTGGTCCTTTTCCATTTTTTTGGCATTCTCATTAAGGTCCTTGAAGGTCTCACTAAGCTCCTCAGAAGTGTCATCAAGTTTCTCGGCAGTTTTTAGAAGATTCTTGAGTAACCTTATAAATGTGATTCTGAACTCTATGTCATCCAGTAGTTTGCTTTCCTCCGTTTCTTTCATTCGTGACATGTTTCTTTGTTTCTGCATTTTGGCTTCTTCCCTGTGTTGATGGAGTGGCTTTGTGTGGTAGGTGACCTATAGGGGGCAGTAGCTCAGCCTCCCCAATCACCTGATGTGGATGCTCTTGGTACACCCCTTTGTGGGCTGAGTGCAAAGTCTTGGTGTAGTTAAGCCTGAATTGCTGTTGGTACGCTGGGAGGAATTGACCTCCAGGCCAATTAGCTGTGAGCACTCCCTGTGTCTATAATGGAAGAAGTGCTGCGCTTATGGGGCAGGACTTGTTTCAGTGGGGCTTTGGTGCTCACTGAGTCTGCCTCTTGAATGTGTCACTTATGGATGTGAGGAGTTGAAATCTGTTGTCTCACACTGACCACTAGGTACACTGGCTTCTGGATCTCCAATGGGGTGCAGGTCAGCTACTGTCTGAGGCCACTCAGCAGGAGCTACAGTGAGAGCTGCAGTTTTCTCCTCTTTGCTTGGGGTTTGGAGGTTTTGGAGCTGTCTGACCCGGGCTGCAAGTTTTCTAGGTTAAGCTGCAATAGGGCAGGCTTTCTTATGCTAATTGAGCTGCTTGGAGCTTGGGTGGGTTTGTAGGTTGTGTGGGGCGGGGTCTCAGGGCATCACTAGGTTAGGGCGTGGCAAACAGCAATGGCTGCTAGTAAGCCGGCTCTGTGTCCCGACCGTGTCCTGGAATCCTGTGCCCCAGTGCCGTAAACAGTTATTCCTGCGCGCAGTTCTGCTAGCAAGCCACTCTCACTGGCAGACAGTCCAGCTTCTCCCCGTAGGAGTTTGGGTCCCCCGCGTCTCCCCAGAGACTGGATTTCAGAGTAGTCGGGGGCTTGTCTCCCTTCGGGTTGAAAAAAGCAACGCACCCAGTCGCCCGCCGCCAGCCCGGATCCCGCGCCTCCGTACCTCAGCTTTTCAGCGCTCGTGCACGTCTCAATGCTCTTTTCTCTTTCCTTCTAGTTGTAGAACTTCCACTCAGCCAGCTTTCCCGTGGTTCTGGGTGATAGACGTTTTATCTTTTAGTTGCAGTTTAAATTGTTGTCGGAGGCAGCAGTTTAGGTGTTTACCTATGCCGCCATCTTGGATTCCCCTCAAAGCTTTTTATTTTTATTTTAAATATATTTTTACTGATTTCAGAGAGGAAGGGAGAGGGAGAGTGAGGTAGAAACATCAATGATGAGAGAGAATCATCGATTGGCTGCCTCCCACTGGGGATCAAGCCTGCAATGTGGGCATGTGCCCCTGACCAGAATCAAACCTGGGACCCTTCAGGCCACAGGCCAACGCTCTATCCACTGAGCCAAACCAGCGAGGGCAGCTTTTTATTTTGAAACTAGTGGCTCGGTGTATGGATTTGTGCACATTGAAAGGAAATTAATTAGAAGGTGGCTGGTGGGGCAGGACTGGGTGAGACAGGTCAGACACACCCTGGAGCCAACCTCCCCCGGTCCCTCCACAGGTGGCAGCACCTGGGGTGGCGCCGGGGCTTGAAGGGCGTCTGCACAGTGAGTGGGATCCCTCCTGCAGGTGGGGTCCCTCGGCCTGGCCTGTGGGGATCAGGCTGAAACTGACAGTCTGACATCCCCAAGGGGTTCTGAAACTGGCAGTCTGACATCCCCAAGGGTTTGCGAGAGGGCACTCTGCAAAGTTGCTGTTGCTCGGCAGCTTCTGCGTTGAGCGTCTGCCCCCTGGTGGTCATTGTGTGTCACAGCTACTGGTCAGACGGTCGCTTTGGCTTTTATATATATAGATTGCCATGCGTGTCATATGTACTGGCTGGTCAGTTGGACAGTCAGATGGTTGGTCACTTAGCCTTTTATATATATAGATAACTTAAAACTCACAGAAAAGGAGCAATGAGCCCTAACTGGTTTGGCTCAGTGGATAGAGTGTCAGCCTGCAGACTGAAGGATCCCAGGTTCAATTCTGGTCAAGGGCATGTACCTGGGTTGCGGGCACATCCCCAGTGGGGAGTGTGCAGGAGGCAGCTGATTGTTGTTTCTCTCTTATCGATGTTTCTAACTCTCTATCCCTCTCCCTTCCTCTCTGTGAAAAATCAATAAAATATATTTTTAAAAAAGGAGCAATGATAGTAAAAATAATTTCGGGATATTCTTCACTCAGATTCACCAGTTGATATCATTTAACCATGTTTGCTTTATCATTATTTCTCTAAATATACGTTAGAATATTTTTCTGAATTATTTGAGAGTAAGGTGCATACAAGATATTCCTCTACTGGTAAACACATTGGTGTGAACTTCTTAAGAATAACATTAGCCCTAGCTGGTTTGGCTCAGTGGATAGAGCGTCAGCCTGCAGAGTTGAAGGGTCCCAGGTTCAATTCTGGTCAAGGGCACATGCTTGGGTTGCAGGCTTGATCCCCAGTAGGGGACATGCAGGAGGCAGTTGATCAATGATTCTCTCTCATCACTGATGTTTATATATCTCTCTCCCTCTCCCTTCCTTTATGAAATCAATAAAAATGTATTAAAAAAAGAATAATGTTACTCTTTTATTTTTAAAAATTTTTTGTTTTTTAACGATACTCTTACATAACTACAGTACAACTATCAAAATCAGGAAACTATTAAACAAAAAATATTAATGTCCATGGCTAAAAGTCTTTTTGTGTTTTATATATACTAATATATCTATATCTATATCTATATCTATATCTATATCTATATCTATATCTATACCTATACCTATATCTATGTATATATATCTCCTCACCTGAGGATATGTTCATTGACTGTAAAGAAAGAAAGGAAGACAGAGAAACATTGATATGAGAGATTTGCTGCCTTCTGTATGGCCCCCAAGACCATACCAGCAACCTAGGTATGTGCCCTGACCTGGAATCAAACCCACAACCTTTTGGTGTACAGGATGATGCTCCAACCAACTGAGTTACCAAGCCAGGATGGAAAGTCTTTTTAAAAGAAAGGGTTTAGCCCTGGCTGGGTAGCTCAGTTGGTCAGAGCATCATGCTGATACACCAAGGTGGTGGGTTCAATCTCCCATCAGGGCACATACAAGAAACAACCAATGAGTGCATAAATAAATGGAACAATAAATCAATGTTTTTCTCTCTCTCTCTCCCAAACCAATGTATTTTTAAGGGTTTATTAGGGCATTGATAACAAACAACACACAAACAACAGATGAGCAAGGCCTGGAGCCCAACCCTCGGCATCATGGTGAGGTGGGAAAGATGACATGTCTGCAGTTCTGAAGTTTTGCTACATCAGGTGGGGGAAGAGAGATGTAAGCCGTTCTGAAAGGATTTACATTAGCTATAGACAAAGGAGGCAGAGAAGGTGAAGCAGGCAGCTCTGGCAGAGGCAGAGTCAGCAAGGGAGAGGCGTCCGCTCCTGTGGATGAGCTTGGAGCAGATGGGGAGGTACATGTCTGAATGAGAAGCAGACTCCTGGGGTGCCTGTGTTAGGGGCAGAAGTAGAATATTGGAAACTAATTATAATGGTAAGAAATATTAATCATGCTCTGTTAACTGACGGCTCTGTTCTGATTAGAAAGCACATTCTCACCCAACTGGGAGCCGCACGCCCTGGGACATGGGAGCTCACATGGGAACGCAGTCCATCCTCCTGTCCCAAGAACTGCTTGTCATACGGAAAGATTAGCAACCTTGGGGCTGAGACAATCTAGTCCCGGAGGCACCTGCTCTTTACAACCACCAGTCCCCATTACCTGTAATCTGGTCCTGGGGTGCCTGGGGTGCCTGCCCTCCGTGACCCCCACCCCCAGCGCACATGACTTGCACCTGTAATGGTTATCCCGTGCCCACTTTCCCACGCCTGTATTTCCTATTTCCCAAATGATCTTTGTCCCTCTACCCTATATATTAGCTGGCTTATGGGGGTGCAGAGCGGATTTCCGTGTCTGACCTGCTGCCGGCAGGATTGGAATAAACCCTCACGTATGATTCGACCTGTCTCTGCTGAATTGGCTCAAGTAGTGACAGGCAGCCCAGACCCTTGGTTGTCCAGTTACATATTCTGGTGACCCAGATGGGCCACAAGAGGGAATTCCTCTGGAGTAAGCACCAGGGATCCCGCTTGCTGCCTGGCCTGGGGGTTCCCAGGCTGAGGCCTGGACTCTTACTTGCAGCGCTGCCAGGAATTGTCCTGTTCTGAGTCCCAGCCGCAGCCTCAGCAATCCTGCTGTCTCACCTGAGACCGAAGTTGAGTTGAGCGTTCTGGGGTCTGTAACGGGGGATGTCAGTTGTTTGTTGCCCCCATCTGGGTTGAGTCTGACCAGCTCTTGGTTGCAGGCGGCCTCTCAGGTCCTTGCCTGGTTATTTTGTCTGGCTGTGCAGGGTAAGGTCTGGCTGTGCAGGGTAAGCCACAAAGGGTTGTCTGTCTGGTGTGCACACTTGTAAATATTCTAGTAAGAGTGGTTTTTGCCTGGTGTAATTTTGCCTATAATCTTGCTTAAATTGTTCAATGATGGGTGCTGGTGGCTCAATCCCAAAAGATATTCCATTGGGACGGATCTTGGCTGGGCTGGACTGTAGGCCTGGGGACACCAAGGGCTGTGAGTTGTCCCACTGGAGCCTCTGTGGCCCAGGTGCCTCTGACACCTTGTGTGCACCTAGAGTCCTGGGCCGCCCACATCTTTGTGCAGGGAGGGTTGTTGTCTGGCAGAAGCAATAGCTGGGTAACCAGGGAAGCTGCTCCTGGTAGAGATGGATGTGGGTGTAGAGTTCTCATTTTAAACCTCCCCGGTCCATTTCTCCTTGGATGTGTGATTCTCTGTTGTCCCCATCCAACCCCAAACTTTCTTACTTTTTTTCACCCAAATGTCCTCCTGAGATACAGTCTTCTGAGGAATAATATGGGCTTCCTCTCGATGGCAGCTCCTCAGCGTGTGTGTGCTGGAGGCTAAGTCCAGTGGGCCACAATAAATGCGAGAAGTCCTCAAAAGGCTGAATGGACTCTTTCAACAGGGCTGAAAATCTGCACAGACAGCTGAAGGCAGTTCCCCCAACCTGATAATCTTATTGTTTACCAAACCTTACCTCTGATATGTATATCTGCTTTGCTAAAGGGCAAAATCCTATACAATAAAGAGATAATATGCAAATTGACCATCATGCCCTCGCACAAGATGGCCGCTCCCATGTGGTCACAAGATGGCCGCCACAAGATGGCCAGCATGGGAGGGCAGTTAGGGGTGACCAGGCCAGCAGGGGAGAGCAGAGGAGGGCAGTTGGGGGTGACTGGGCTGGCAGAGGAGGGCAACCAGGCTAGCAGGGGAGGGCAGTTGGGGGCGATCGGGCCGGCAGGGGAGCAGTTAGACGTCGATCAGGCTGTCAGGGGAGTGGTTAGGGGGTGATCAGGCTGGCAGGCAGAGCAGTTAGGGGCAATCAGGCAGGCAGGCAGGCGAGTGGTTGGGAGCCAGAAGTCCTGGATTGGATAGGGTGCAGAGCTGGCTCACTCCTGAGGGGTCCCAGATTGGAGAGGGTGCAGGCTGGGCTGCAGGACAACCCCCCCCCCCCAGTGCACAAATTTTGTGCACCGGGTCTCTAGTGTGTTAATAAAAAGCTAGGGGTCCAGAGACTCAGGGAACTGAGTTACTAAAGCTAAGCCTCCCTGGCTCCCCCCAAAATGCCTCCCAAATTTATATTTCATATCTAGTTTATTAATTTACTTGCAGCCCCTTCTCCAGATTCCTGAACCCTAGCAGATGCAGGATAACACCCTGGCATCAGATGTGGCCAATGGGAGGCCGCTGCAATGGGAGAGGGAATGGGGTACTTCTCCTTTGTTGCCTCCTCACTCCCTGCCAGTGTCTGGGCTAAGGGAGCTACAATTGTTATCCTGCTGTTCCTCCTCCTCTCGGCCCTTCCTGACTGGGCCTCCCCCAGCCTCAGATCCCTGCTGCTACTCCTCCTCTAGGCCTTTCCTGACCCTGAGGAGGGGGGGCGCCTACTATCTCAGGTCCCCTGCTGTCCTGGTGAGTTCTGCCTCCTGCTGGCAGCTTCACCTCGGGGTGCTCTTCTCACTCAGGACTCTTCTCTGTTGGCAGAATCTGCAGGGCAGAGTCTGGGCACTCTTTCCTGCCCCTCCTCGGCTTAGACTCCAACTGCTCCCTCTGTCTTGAACCTCCGGCCCAGCTCTGTCAGTTCCGAGGTTTTCGCAGAGGCCAGGTTCTCACTCCCATTCTCGGCTTCTAGCCAGCGGGTTTGGTGTCTCCCCAGGGAGTCCAAGCTGGAACCTGAGGCCACTGCTCCAGCAACTCTCCCAGGAGTCCAGCCTCTGCTCCCTTTCTCTCCCTACCCCCCACCCCTCAGGGTATGGTGGCTCTGAGCAGCTGAGGGGTCTGCCTTCCTGCCCAAGGTTGTGTGATTTCTCCACTTCTTCACCTGTCCTGTCAGTGGTCCCCCTTGTGAGGGAGGCTGCTCAGAGCAAGAGCCTTAGCGTTCCCTGTTAGAAGCACCTCTCACAGGGACCAAAGAGGTGTTGTATACGCTGCGAAAAGCCAGTTTATTAAAGCGATTAAAGCATGCTTCTTTATTGAAAAAGCAAAGCCAGCAAACTTATGCATCTGGCTTAGAAGGGCAGCCAGGCGGTCAGCTGAACTGAAGAGCGAGTTGGGTGGGGGCCAGGGGCGTTATACACCCTCCTGTCTATAGGTCTCAAAATTCCTCCCCTGACTATACTGGTGCAGAGTAATTCTCAAGGTAATTCCCTTTTACTTTGTTGTGGCCTTCCCAGAATTCATGAGTAACACCTGGCAACTTTATCCTGACAAACCTGCTGGCTTCTCTGCTTAGGGAGTAAAAACACTCTTTTTTCCTTTCCCCTTCCCCTCCCTTTCCCCATTCTCTCATCAGGGTTTTTAACCATTTGCTCTCCAGGGTCCTTTGCTGGGGAAGATAGTGGTTTGTTAGTTACAAGCTGGCTGTAAATTGCCCACATTGTGTGGCCTTGTTTTAACTTTCCTGTCTCAGTTTCCCTATTCCTCCTGCCCTGGATCCTGTAACATTCCCCGGGTGCAGGGGCCCATGAGCAAGTGTGTAGGGGTTCTGTCCTCTAGCCTTTCAGTAGGGGTGCCTTGAGAGGTGGACGGGGAGGGGCAGGTGGAGGAGAAAATCTTTGTGTTTGGGGGAATGGCAGAGACCAGTGGGCCTTTTTCTTTTTCTTTTTTAAAGTAATACTTTTTTAAAAATATATTTTATTGATTTTTTACAGAGAGGAAGGGAGAGAGATAGAGAGTTAGAAACATCAATGAGAGAGAAACATCGATCAGCTGCTTCCTGCTCGCCCCCTACTGGGGATGTGCCCGCAACCCAGGTACATGCCCTTGACTGGAATCAAACCTGGGACCTTTCAGTCTGCAGGCTGACGCTCTATCCACTGAGCCAAACCGGTTTCAGCAAGGTGTGGGCCTTTTTCAAAGAGAGGGTGCCTGTGTGCATGCATGGGCACGAGTGTGTGTGTGTGTGTGTGTGTGTGTGTGTGTGTGTGTGTGTGTGGTCCATGACAGGAGAGACCCTTGCCCTGTCAGGCCTGGGGCAGCAGTGAGATTGGACAGCAAGGTGGGGCAGACCACTGCGCGGGGACATATTTGCTCAGAGACCCTGACATTGTCCCAGTGTTCCCTGTGGGAGCTCAGTTTTGCTATAAAAAAAAAAAAAAAAGAGTAACAGTTTATTAAAATAAGTAAAAATAAAATTAATAGAACGAGTAACAGTAAAGCATCAGTGAGTGAGTACGTGGTGAGCTCGTCCCACCCCAGGTCACTCCCTGGTGTCCTCTCCTGTCCTGCCTGCCCCTCAGCCTTCCGAGTAATCCTTGCCTGGTTTCTGCCGCTCAGCTTGCTTTGCCCGTGGCCTTCATCTGTCAGGAATCCTGCAGGGCGTCTGTCCATCTCGTTTCCGGCTCCCCTCCAGCTTTCTAAGATCCCTAGGCGGCATCGCCCCGCCCTCCTCCGTGTCCTGTCCGCCACGTGCTGGCCACACGGGGGCAGCAGAGCCTGACGGATCTTGGTGCGACCTGGCAGTGCTGGTCCACTGTTCCCTGGGCTACCGACCCGCAACCCTCACGCCCTTTTATGGGCGCCTCGCAGGCAGGGTATTCCTGCTTCGCCACTTTGAGACCTGCTGCTTTAGGGAAGATTTCTGGAGCAGAGGTCTGGAGTGAGCCAGCTCCAAACTCTTGAGATCTCACATTCCTTCCAGCGACGTGCTGGTGTTGGAGTAGGTATTTAGGTGGATCAAAGACAGAATGAACACACCAGAGACCAGGCTTGAATAAACAAGGGAAATGGGGCGGGATGATGAGCAATCCAGGTCAAAGACAGGAGGGAGGGTGTGCGGTTTAACGACCCCCACCAAAGGGGAAAATCTTACAACACACCTGCAAACAAAACCCAAAGAAGCACATCAGCTAGGATACTAATGGAATAGTAGGATCAAGACCAAACGAGGGAGGGGCAAGAATAAGATAAAAAACCAGGGGCTACCCCAACTGGGGCACTGGACCCTCGCTCAATGAATTTTGCCTCTTGCTGCAATTTCCCGTCTCTCCTCTCGCGTGGAATTCCTTCATCTGCGGCAAGAACTTGACCTTGCAGACCCTCAGCACCGCTGACACTTTGAACATCAGTTAACAATTATGTGCAAACATTACACAGATTATAAAAACAACACCAATAACACATCAAAAGAGACAAGAGTAAGCTTTTATAATAGAAATTCTAACTTTAAAAAATATATTTTTATTGGTTTTAGGGAGGAAGGGAGAGGGAGATAGAAACATTAATGATATGAGAGCGTCATTGATCGGCTGCCTCCTGCACGTGCCCCCCTCCTCGTCCCCCACTGGGATGGAACCTGCAGCCCCGGCCTGTCTTGACCAGAATCAAACTGTGACCTCCTGGTTCAGGTCCACGCTCAACCGCGGAGCCACCCTGCCAGGCCTAACTTTTTTTTTGCCTCCCCTCCTGCCCTTAGACTCCTGGAGTGCTGCTGGGGTTGGTGCCCCCAATCTGGTGGCCCCCACTGAGAGCTCTGAATGGCCCAGCAGGGTGCACCGACCTTTGCTCTCTGCCCGAAGCCTCTGAGACACTAAACTCAAGGCACCCAGGCTCCGGGCTACCCCTGAGCACACCCGGCTACCTTTCCCCAAGGTTGGGTTCCTCCCAGGCCCACTCATACTCGGGATACTTGTAACATCCATAGGGAGCAAAAAAGAACCAGCAAGACAAGAACCAATATTGCTTAGGGTTCACCACCAATCCCTGCCCAACAGAGAGACTTTTCCAGGCCTGAGAGGCAGTAGGGGAATTTTATGAAAAGATAGAGGAAAAAGTTTTTATTGAACACCTACTAACTGCCAGGGACTGGGCCACAAAAATTATATCTGCCTCTCCATTCTTACATGTGCAAACAGAGATCAAGTAACCGTGAATCCAGGAACTCTAAAGAGGGGGGCCCAGAGCTGCAAGGAGACCCCTGCCCACCCCACCCAGCCCTTAAGCCCAGCCCCCAGCTGCACATGACAAGGTGAGGAGAGGCAGAAAGGGACCTTGGACTCAGAAATGCCTCCATGGTAGGCCCAGGAAGCTTATCTCGCCCTGAATCCTGGCCCCAAAGGATCAAAATTGGGGGGAGGCAGGACAGATATCCCAGGAGAACCTGGGAGCACAGAGCCGCAGGCAGGAAGGGCAGCAAGCAGCAGGCCTCATCGCCCCTCCCCGCTGCTCAGGGGCATGGTCCAGCAGGGCCGCAGGGCGGGGGGCTCTGAGCGGCTGAGCTCAGGGGCAGGCACTGAGTGCAGAGGGGGCTCTGCCGGGGCCCCTGGACCTCCTCCAGCTCGGTGCTGAGAGGCGCTGGCTCCCGAAGTCCGGCCTTCTCCGCGGGCACGTTGTTTTTGGGGACACCGTGGTCGAGGGGAGGAAGCGGGGAGCAGTGGGGGGAGAAGGAGGCTGAGAGGAGGTGCGGCCAGGTTGGGAGGTGGCGCTGGGAATGGGGTGGCTCCCGGAGGACCCAAGAACCTCTGGGGGATCCTTGACCCGGAGACAGAGCTCTTCCACGGAGAGCGGGAGTTAGGGTCCCCTGCCAGAGGGTTAACCGGGCCCCTGCTTGGCACCCGAGGGACAGGGCAGTGGGTGGGAGTGAAGGTGACTCAGTGAGCAGCCTGAGCCGGACGGGGTGCCGGTGAGGGAGCCAGTCTCCTCGGGAGGCCCCTGCCTCCCTTCCTGGCGGGGGCGGGTCTGGCCTCTGTCCTGGGGGCAGCGGTGGTAGGCGAACAAGGGAGAGGGAGAGGGGCGCGGCTCGCTCCGTCCCAGGTGCTGAGGGGGGAGGCCCGGCTGTCCGGGCCGGCGGCCTGTGCTGCGGGCGCCGCCGGCGCCAAGGGATGGGAAGGGAAAGAGTGGCTCCCTCCAGCAGCCCTAAAGGTTCCTTAGCTGCACGGAGGCTTTCCAAAGGGCCGGCGGGCCCAGGCTCAGGCCTCTCCCTGCATCCGGTTGTGCACTGTCCCCGCTGAGGCCCAGCTCCCTCTGTGGGCCCTCGCCCGCCTCCCCTCCTCCCCCTCTTCCCCCCCTCCCCGCGCAGAGGAATGGAGGGTCGCCCCAGAAGCTCTGAACTCCACCATCTCTCCTCCCTGGTCCTCCTCATGCAGCTGCTCAATGCGGGTCCACAGGTGAGTGTGCCCTGTTCCTCTTCTTGTATCTCTCCCAGGTGGGCGGGTGGGGCCCAGGTCCCCTGCGGTGCTCCCCTTCAGGAATGGGGGCGGTTGGGGGAAGCCCTCTCTAAGAGGCGATGATGCTCCCACCCACTAGTTGCAGTTAACATTCCGGAACAGTCCCCGAACCATAAAATAAGGATGCGACCTGGGCGATAGGTCACTGAGGAGTGTTCGAGGTTTAAAGTCAGCTTCAGACGTGTGGAATACCTGTCCTCTCTGCCGCTTCAGGCTGTATTGGGACCCTAAGCACCTCTCCTCCGGGGACCATTTCATTCCAAGAACAGGGTGTCGGCCTGTGTCAGCGGTTCTGTGAGCAGAACAGATGGGCTGTCTCTGCAGAGTGCGCATCCGGCACGAGTGTCTAATGCAACTGCCCAGTCCCAGAGGTGGGAGAGGGGCGCGCAGTGGAGCAGGCGGGAGTGGCTGCGGGGAGGTGGGCATGCTCAGTGTGGCCGGAGGTGGCACAGGGCTTGGAGGAGGACTGTGAGTCCGTGAGGATCCCCACAGATGGGAACAGCCGGCGGAGCTGGCACGTGCGGGGTTCAAGGCACAGAGGACACCGTGTGGCTGGAGTGGCGTGGGCTGGAGGAATGGGGGGCGGTCGTGCCTATGGAGCTGCGGCCACTGGGGAAAGTGGGAGTGTCGCAGGGCTCCGGGCGGAGCAGGGTCATGGCAGGTGGAAGGGTCACAGGTGGCAGGGTGGGGAGAGGACAGATGAGCCTCAGCTGAGGCCCCGCCCCACGGGTGAGAGGGCCCCTCGGCTGTCCAGCGGGCGGAGCTGCCGCAGAGCCTGTCATGCCTGTCCACAGGCTCCGGGTGGCTCTGTGGGGCGGCCACCTCCTCTCTCAGCCGGCAGTGCTGGGCTCCTGTGAGCACGGGGTGAGGGCAGGCTTTAACGGAGGTAGCGTTTGCCTCCAGGTTTTAGTCTCCACAGAAGCCGACAGAGGACAAAGGCAGGGCACCTGGAGTGCGGTGGGAGGGGGTCCCTGGGCGAGGCTGAGTGATCGAGAGTTTGGACCTGGCTAGTTTCCAGTCCTGTCCTTGGAGGGGCCAGGTGGGAGCTGTATTTTTTTTGGGGGGGGCCCCGGAGCCTCAGTGTCAGCTTCGGGGACTCGCTAGCAATGCCTGTTCTTAGGCCTACCTACCGAGTCACAGAAGCTGTTTTACAAACCCTGCTGGTGACTCCAATCCCGGAGGGGAGAGCCACAGGCCAGAGCCCTTCACAGAGGGTGTGAGGGCAGGAGCCGAGGGGGAGAAGGGAGTCGTTTGGACATTCCGACCACAACTTTGTGACCAGAAGATCGTGCCCTGACCCGAGTGGCTACCCCTGCGCCCCTGCCTGGGCCTTCCCGCCTGAGGGTCCGTGTGTCTCCATCTTCCTCACTCTTCCTGTGTCTGCAGAGGAGTTCTTGGTCCTCAGCCCCTCCGAGCCCCTGGGGGCAGTGCTGGGCAGGGACGGGCGCTGCCCTGTCGCACGCCCCGGCCAGGAGCACCGAGAACATGCAGCTGTGGTGGTTCCGCTCCGAGTTCTCCGAAGCCGGGCTCATCTACCAGGACGCAGGGGGCAGCCGAGGAGCTGACGGCCCGGAACGCAGGGCGGACCTCACTGGAGATGGAGCTCCTGGGCAGGGGCAGGCTGCCACGCATCCGCCACGCCCAGGCTTCCAAGGATGGGCTGCACTCCTGCTTCTGCAGGGAGGAGGCTTCTATGAGGAGGCCACCGTGGAGCTAAGGGTGGCAGGTGGGTGACTGGCTCTGCACTCTCCTGGGGTGCTGGGGTGGGGAGGGGCCTCCAGGATCGTGCAGTCCAGCCCCTCACTTTATGGAGAGGAAAGGGTGGCTCATTAGCTCATTCATTTATTCACTAAAAATATAGAGAACCCCCACTATGCACCAGGCCTGTGACACACCAGTGAACCAGAGATCCCTGCCTGTGCAGTCATATTCCAGAGAAAGTCACCAGGTAGATACGCGGGTAAGTGGGCTACAGAGATGGCCGGCGGTGGCCATGCTTAGGATGCAAGGCCAAGTAGAACAGGGAAGCAGGCCAGGCTGTGGGGTGGGGTGGAGGGCGGGGGGCGGGCTTCACGGTCACACAGGGCTCACACAGGCTCTTACCAACAATCTGAGCACAAGTTCCAAGGAGGTAGGGATGTAGCAAGTGGCTAGAGGGCCAGGAGGGTGCCAAGCAGAGGGAACCCCCGTAAAGC
This sequence comes from Corynorhinus townsendii, assembly GCA_026230045.1. NCBI lineage: Eukaryota > Metazoa > Chordata > Mammalia > Chiroptera > Vespertilionidae > Corynorhinus > Corynorhinus townsendii. Next base: position 97,880,206 of record JAPDVU010000004.1, on the reverse strand, counting down.
TGGAGCCGGGGTGTGGCTGGCGTGCTCTGGGCACCTGAGGAGGCCACCGCGGCTTGTCCTTGAGACGAGTGAATGGGAGGGTGGTAGGAGCTGACGATACTGGAAAAGATGTTCCTGGCCCAGTGCGGGGTTGATGGACAATCCCAGGAACATTCACAGGGAGTGTGAGCCCGAACAGGTGCTTGAGGTCACCAGCCAAGGTCAAGGTCCCACTGAGCACTTGAGGCTGACGGACTGGGATCGGAGGAGGCAGGTGATTGTGTTTTGAGCAGTTACCAAACGGTCCTTGTGACTGGAGTGTGTGGCCCTGAGGGGCCCAGGTGGGGGGCGGCGGTCAGTGGGGAGAGCAGGTGGAGGGAGGCAGGTGGGGGTCAGGGAGGCTGTGCTGAGGGGGAGCTGGATGCCCTGCTGAGGAAAGAGCACAAGGCGTGCGGGAATGTTCCTTTGGCAGCTGAGAGGACGGATGGAGGGGAGCATGGCTGGGTGAGACATGGTTATGAGGTGGGAGGCAACCACCTGACTTCCCGGAGTGGCACTGGGGCGGGCAGAAGGGATCACACATCATGAGGCTTCCAGAGTAGACCCTCTGGGTGAGTAGGTTTGGGGACAGACAGTTTGCAGGGAGAGTGGGCTGCAGCGCTGTGGCTGGTTGTGAAAGAAAAGCCTTTTCTGAATGAGGGAGCGTTCCAGCCAGCGCAACCCACTCAGGGCAGCCAGCCTGCTGCCAGCCAAGCACCTGCAGCGCCCCGCGGGCAGCGGCCTCTAATCCTCAGGAAGAAAAACTCGGCGTCACAGATAGCTTACCCTAAACTCCCCTGCGAATTGGGTGGCCATCCATGAGCTCATTGGAGAAAAGCGGATGCTCAGCCTTTATGAAGGGAGGGAGGTGGTTTACAGCCGAGCGCGCCCACTGCAGCCCGCCTGCTCCAGCCCGCCCGTGGGAGGCAAGGCCGGTGGTTGACATTTCAGAGGGGCCTCCACCTCCTCCCCAGGCTGGTGTGGGCTCTGCCTCCCCCCCCCCCCCCGAGTGTGCATCACAGGGCCCGGGGAGGACGGATCCGTGTGCAGTGCGTGGCCTCTGGGTGGTTCTGGAAGCCCCAGGAGCAGTGGCGAGGCCGCGGGGAGCACAGTTCGCCCAGGACGCCTGCGGGCTGTTCAGTGTGGAGGCCGTGCTGCTGGTGAGAGACCGCTCTGCGGGCAACGTGACCTGCCCCTTGTGCAACCCCATCCTGGGCCAGGAGAAGGCTGGGGCATTTTCATCCCAGGTCAGAGCGGCTCCTGCTTCCCTCAGCTGGAGGCAGGGCAGGCCTGTGCACGCTGGGGGGCTGTCCCGGGCTGGGCCCTGATGAGGCCTTCTTCCCCCAGGCCCCTCTCTGGAAGTTGGTTTTCTGGGTGAGCCTGGCCGCGCTGGGGCTCCTGCTCCTGGGGGCTGGCTACTGCGCCCACAGAGAACATTCCACGAGACTGCGGGCGCTCAGGGATAGGGAGACTCTGCTCCGAGCTAAGGAGGAAGACTGGCGGGAAAAGGAGGCGGCACTGACCGCCACAGGTGAGACTGGACAGGCCCAAGGCGAAGGGTGTGGCAGCCGTCCTGAGAGGGGCAGGCCCAGGGCTGCGCCAGCACCAGGCACCAGCCCTCCAGGGAGACCAGAGAGGGCACTGCAGGCTTGGGGTCTGCAGTGGGGACCTCCAGGCTAGAGTGGTTCTCTCGGGCATGCTGTCGCTCCTCTCCTTGGGGATGGCAGCTCATGCTTGCCCTCACTCTCTTTCAGGTGAACTGCAGGCCCAGCCTGGTAGGTTCTGCTCCCCCCTGACCTCTCTGCCCCTGTGGGAGACACTCCACGTTGGCTCACCTGTCCTGTGTTTTCTCTCAGAATGGAGGAAGAGAGTGTACCTGGCTGGTGAGTGACTCTCCACTGCCCTCGTGCTCCTGCCCCACCTGGCCCAGTGTCCCTCTCCTGGCTTCTGTCTGGACACACACGTGTGGACCCCTTCCTTGGGGCAGAAGTGGGAGCTGGTGGGAGGCAGACCCCTGCTCCCCCGGCTCCCCTGACCCACCGGGCTGCTGCTCTTCTCCACCCAGTGCTTGGGAACCGGCCGTGATGGTGGCCGGGGGTCTGCCAGGCACCTGGTCTCATTCCACCCCTGACCACCGCTGTATGGCCTTCAATGCGCGTAGCTCGGTCAGCGCCTGGAAAGGAGCCATGTAAATAAATGGGGTCAGGAAGTGTAGGATTGTGAGCTCCTGCCTTCCCCCAAAACACCACCCAGAGAGTCTGTTTTTTCCCATTTTCTGCAGGTGCTGATCAAAAACGATTGGGGGAGCCCTGGCCTGTGTGCTCAGTGGTTAGAACACTGGCTCTCCCACCGAAGGATCGCAGGTTCAAGTACTGATCAAGGGCGCCTACCTAGGTTGCAGAGTTGATCCCTGGCCCCGATTTGGGCGCAAGCTGGAGGCAACTAATCTCCCTCCCTCCCTCCCTCCCTCCCTCCTTCCTTCCCATTTTCTCTAAAAATCAATGGGAAAAACTATCCTACAGTGAGGATTAACAGAAAAGTCACGGGGGGACTGGGGCTGGCCACTCAGGGACTATGCTGGAGGGGCAGCACCCAGAGCAGGGACAGTGCTGGCTTCCTTTAGAAACCATCTATGTGAGGAGGAGCGGCCACTTTACCCCCGATCCCATCTCACATCCCTGTCCTTAACTTAATTCCCTTTTGAGTTATTTTCCAACTATACCTTTGTGAGAAAAAGCTTGGGTATGAAAGTGCTTTCTTAAAATTACAGAATAATTTATATTTATTTCCTAAAATATTTTCACACATAGTGTACCTTTTCATCCTGAATAGGAACGGTGAGTAAGTAGCAAGTGAAACGGGAGTTTTTGAGGTTGTTTTGGTGCAGAGCGGCTAAATGACTGGCCAGAGGCCACACAGCAGCAGCCCACCTGCCACGGGGTTTCCCTCAACCCCTGCCGGGCACCTCCCTGTAGGCAGCCACCCATTCCCGCTGCGCTGGGTATAGTGGCCAAGGTCTCACCAGGTGTGTTCGCTTTCAGCCTAGAGGAAGGCCCAGCTGTAGGCAGGTAAGTGACTCAGTTTCCCACGGCTTCACCTTCCCAGCCTCGACCCCTCTCCCTTCTCTGTCAGTGGACCGCACCCCCGGGTGGGGTGGGAGAGCCTGCGCTCCTGTCACTTTTGTGGCTGCCATCTGAAGGGTGCCAGGACTCCTCCCTGGGAACACACATCTGCCTCCGTTTGGCCCTCCCCCATCGTAGGTCACCCAGGGCTAGCAGTACTGCTGAGCTCACCCTCCTGACAGCGGAAGGGTTGTGAGGAGAGATTGCAGGCCGGGACCACGGTGCAGATCCGCGGTCTCTCTCTAGGTTTCAGAAATCCTGCTTGCCTGCATAGGACTCAGGTCTTCCTAAGGGGCCCTTGGTTTTGGATCCTTCTTGCCCTGAAATCCCTCCCGTTTTTGGATCTAGTTTTGTTTCTGTCTCTTCCTGGTCCTCTGAGAGATTGGTCTTCTCCAGCTTCCTGATGCTCTGAGCTCCGTCTAAGCTGGTTCCTCCCTCTCAGCCTCCTTGGTGCTGAGGAGGTGGTTGCTTTATTTTTTATTTTATTTAAAAAAAAATATTTTATTGACTTTTTTACAGAGAGGAAGGGAGAGAGATAGTTAGAAACATTGATCAGCTGCCTCCTGCACGCCCCCTACTGGGGATGTGCCCGCAGTCCGCAGGCTGATGCTCTATCCACTGAGTCAAACCGGTTTTGGCGGGAGGTGGTTGCTTTAGAACAGGTGTTCTCAGTCTGGGGTCCAGACCCTGCAGGAGGTTTCTGGTACAGTCTGTGACAGAGCTAAAATTCTATGCAAAAGTCCGTAAAATTATACGCAAAATTCTGTATGTGATTCTGAAATTACATTAGAACCAACATTTTCATAATGACAGGTTCATAGTGTGAGGTGGACAAATGTCTGATCTCATCTTAGTCATAAAACTGGGAAACAAAAATGCATTGTGAACAAAAACGCAATTTATAATTGTTCACACCCATGATTTCTCCTTGTGGGAGAACCTGCTTTTGCCCGAGGCTCTTGACCCTGGTTGAGTCTGTTAGGGCCAATGTGTAAAGATTCCCAAAGGAGAAACATACAGGAGTTAAAATTGTTTACTAGAGAAAGGGTGGGGAGCAAGTGAGGGAAGGAAAGATGGGGGGGGGGTGCAGTTGATGAGGGTTGATGAGAGAGGAGGAGGTGAGAAGGAAGTGGAATGCTTGAGATTCACTAGATAGAATCTCAGGCGGTGGGAGGGAGACCACAGGCCACAGCAGTGGTGGTGTGAGTTGGGGAGTCCGCACAGGGTTTGCAAGTGCTTTGGGTGCATGGAATGTAAGTATCTCCTTGGTAAGTTTCAGTAAAGATATTTCTTTTTAAGCCATTTTGAAGTAGCCATGCAATTGAGTTTCCTCTGGTGGTGAGAACATCTCGTCCTTCCATTGGCAGTCAGAGCAGGAGGGTGGCAAGGGGGATCCCAAGGCAATGAAGGGTGGTCCAGAGGACCCTTCAGCATGGGGCAGGTAAGGATCTGTGCCCTCCAAGCCTGGGTAGTGCCCTCCCTGTGCTCCACATGTTTCTGTCTATGGTCAGGGACACAGATTGTGTGTGTGTGTGTGTGTGTGAGGGAGGGAGAGAGAGAGAGAGAGAGAGAGAGAGAGAGAGAGAGAGAGAGAGAGGGAGAGAGAGAGACAGGGGAGGTGAGTCATGGGGTGACGGGGGCATGTGGACTGGATGCGTGAGGAACCCTCCTTAGAGAGTCTTACCGATTCTCCCCAGGATTTATTTCTATAAAGTGGTGATCATCTCCCCCTTACCTGCGGAATTAAAGTGCTTGTGTTTTAATATGTACCTGTATACCTCTTATTTTGTAAGGATAAACCCCATTACATTAGAACCAACATTTTCATATTGACAGGTCCATGGTGTGAGGTGAACAAATGTCTGATCTCATCTTATTCATAAAACTGGGAAAATAATTTCTAACGTAAAGATTTGCTGTAGAAATTTTTAAAAAATTAATCTTCATTGTTCAGATTATTACAGTTGTTCCTCTTTTTCCCCCCATAGCCCCCCTCCACCCGGTTCCCACCCCACCCTCTGCTCTTCCCCCCCATTCCACTGTCCTCATCCATAGGTGTATGATTTTTGTCCAGTCTCTTCCCGCACCCCACACCCCTTTCCCACTGGGAATTGTCAGTCCACTCCCTTTCTATGTCCCTGATTCTATTATATTCACCAGTTTATTCTGTTCATCGGATTTTTTATTCACTTGATTTTTAGATTCACTTGCTGATAGATATGTATTTGTTGTTCATAATTTTTATCTTTACCTTTTGCTTCTTCTTCCTATTCTTAAAGAATACTTTTCAGCATTTCATATAATACTGGTTTGGTGGTGATGAACTCCTTTAGCTTTTTCTTATCTGTGAAGCTCTTTATCTGACCTTCAATTCTGAATGATAGCTTTGCTGGGTAGAGTAATCTTGGTTGTAGGTTCTTGCTATTCATCACTTTGAATATTTCTTGCCACTCCCGTCTGGCCTGCATAGTTTCTGTTGAGAGATCAGCTGACAGTCATATGGGTACTCCCTGTAGGTAATTAACTGTTTTTCTCTTGCTGCTTTTAATACTCTCTCTTTGTCTTTTGCTCTTGGCATTTTAATTATGATGTGTCTTGGTGTGGTCTTCTTTGGATTCCTTGTTTGGGATTTTGTGTGTTTCCTGGACTTGTAAGTCTATTTCTTTCACCAGGTAGGGGAAGTTTTTGGTCATTATTTCTTCAAATAGGTTTTCAATATCTTGCTCTCTCTCTTCTTCTGGCACCCCCATAATTCTGATGTTGGTACACTTGAAGTTGTCCCAGAGGCTCCTTACACTATCTTCAACTTTTTGGATTCTTTTTTCTTTTTTCTTTTCTGGTTGGGTGTTTTTTGCTTCTTCATATTTCAAATCTTTGACTTGTTTCTTGTGATCCTCTAGTCTGCTGTTGGATCTCTGTATATTATTCTTTATTTCAGTCAGTGTAAGCTTAATTTCTAGTTGTTCCTTTTTCATATCTTCGAGGGTCTCACTAAATTTATCGATGGTTTCTAGAAAATTCTTGAAAAACCTTATAACCGTGGTTTTGAACTCTATATCCAGTCGTTTGCTTTCCTCCATTTCTTTCATTTGTGACCTGTTTCTTTTGTTTGGGTTTTGGAGGTGCCCAGATGAGGCCCAGCTGTGAAGCAATGCAAGCTTCTGTGGGGCCTTGGGCCTTCTTTTGGATGTTCTGGGTCTCTCTGACTTAGCTGCAGTTTGTTATGTAATTTTAGATTTCAAAGGACCAGGCCACTCATATGCAAAAGCCTCTGCATACAGTGGGGTGTCAGGGTGGAGCAAACAGCAATGGCTTCCCATCAGCCCTGCCCTAAGAGGCCCCCGAGTCTCAGTGTCCCATGGTAATCACTGCAAGCACCTCTGAGAAGAAGCCGCCCTCGAGTTCCGCCCGATGCCAGACAGTCCAGTTTCTCTCCGTATGAGTCTGGGTCCCCAGAGTCTTGCCCAGAACTGGAGTTCAGAGCAGTCGGGAGCTTGTGTCTCCCCCTGGATTGAAAAAGACAACCGCATACTTAGTTGCCAGCCCTTTCTGCGTGCGCTCTGTACCTCTGCACTTTATTTCCGCACCTCCTCTGAGTCTCAGTGTGCTTTCCTCTTTCCTTCTAGTTGTAGAATTTCCACTCAGCCAGCCTTCCTGTGGTTCTGCATGATGTCCATTTTGTCTTTTAGTTGTAGTTTTGAAGTGGTTGTGCGAGGCAGCAATTTCAGTTGTTTACCTATGCTGCCATCTTGGTTTCTTCCTCTGCTGTAGAAATTAAATGAAGAATGCAGTAAAGTGCATAGCACTCAATGTATTGTAGAGGCTCAAAATCAAATACAAATTCTCCTTTCTTCCCTCCTTTGGTAATCTCCTTTAGTTATGATCTCAAAACTTATCATTGGGTATCGACTCATATCTTGGTGAAGAAGTAAATTAAAATTCATTTTCCTCAAAGGTCACCTGGGTCAGCCCATTTTTTGTGATTTTATTTCCTCCAAGCAAACATCAGAGATAGAAGTGCAGTTTCCCTGAGTCAACCTATATAGGTTTGCTGGTGGCCACCCATCACACTCCAGCTGTGCGAGGAGAGCGCCGTTCACGTACTTCCCGAAGTGCTTTAATCTTGCTCCCAGCATCCATCCTGTTGGAGGCAGCAGCCCCACCGTGGCCGACTTTTCAGGTCTCATGACATACAGGCTTTGCTTTGGTCAGGGAGCTTCCTCTCTTCTCCCCAGTGGGAGTAAGGCGGTTGGAAGAGGTAATGTGGGGAGAGAGGTCCCGTGCTCTCTGGGTAGTCATGCCAGGCGCTCACCCGGGGAGGCTAGCCTGACCTGGTCCTCAGGATCCTTGGCTGGGATCTGCTTAGGAGGGCAGGTGCCTGCCTAGGAGGGGCAGGTGCCATCCAGCTATTGGAGGGAATTTTTGGTCCTCCCTCCTCCCTCCTCCTGACCCCATCTCCATCTGTAACTGTATCTGTAAAGTTCCCCTTTGCCATATCACATGTGCATGTTGGGGGCTTAGGACATGGCATCTTTGGGGGGCCCACCACCGCAGGGATCTCCTGGAAGTGTTCAATCTCTCTGGGCCATTGTAGGGGGAAGCAGATGACAGAGCCAATATTTATGGGTTCTTCTTTATATAGATAAGGGTTATTTTTATAGTGGGGTGATTTTTGCTGTCACTACCGATGAGAAGGGGAAGAAAATTTGTTAGTGTCTGTCCTCTTACTGAATGCATGGCTTTCCTGCTTTGAACCCCTCTCCCTTCCTTAGAAACCCCTTCTCTGCCTCCGACTGGGCAAGATTTCTCTGATCTGTATCCCCAGTTCTCTCCACTCACGGCTGGAGTCACCCTCCGAGTTCAGCCCAGCCAGTTGTATTCTCTCTTCCCGTGGCTGAGGGGCACCTGAGTTCAGCTCAATCTGTTTTTCATTTGTAAATGGACATTTTGATCTCCCCAGCTCTTTAAAGGAAAACCTAGCTTTCAGGATGGCTGTGTGGCTTGGGACTTGAGAAAGCAACTTTGATACTAAGTCTGGGCCTTTCTGCTCAGGTCAGTCTCCAGACTCTCAGTCCTGAGCGTTAAGCTTTCATGGGAAGGTGGTAGCATGATGGCTCCATGTGCATGTGTGTATGCCTATGTGTATGCATGCATTTATGTGTGCATCTGTGTATGTGCGTGTGTGTATGTTTGCATGCATAAAAAAGAAATAAATGCATCAGCTGAATGTTTCCAAAAACAGTTTCCCGTGTATATCTGCATCAGTATGTTTCAGAGAACTAGATGCTGATCCCGATGTGTGCAGTCTCTGTGAATCCCTGACATGTCACGTGTTCTCTTGAAGATTGGCGGCAGGAGAAGTTCCAGGCCTGTGAGAGTGAGTGTGTTCTTTCTGGGTGCTCCTCCTGCTGCCCCATGACTTCTGGCCTCTCCTTCAGTTCTCTGTGGTGGGACAGATAGTGGCCCCATCAGTGGCGTCGGGCTGGGTGGCGGAGGTGATAGCACAGAGCTGGGGCTGGGGGGTGTGACTGATTTGGATGCTGAATAGATATCCCTCACCTGTGGAGTTCAGGCTGGGCCTCAAGGTCCCTGAGACATAACTAAACCCAAGTAAGTCTTGTGATTCCTTCTCCTGCTTGGAGGGCCCTGGGCTTGAGTCACAAGGTTCTAGTCTCAGGAGTCTGGCCCCCACCCCCACTGCAGCTAAGTGTCGGGATGGTGGGGGAGGTGTGCCCTTGTTGGGGTAGGGGAGGCCTTGCATGATTGGCACCTCTCTCTGCAGGGTCTGTCACTCTGGATCCAGGCTCTGCGGATTCCAGCTTTGTTGTCTCTCATGAAAAGAGGACAGTGACCTTGAAGGACACCTGTGAGGACCCAGGGGCAGCGGCACTGTGTTAGGCCTGGAGGGCATCACCACAGGGTGCTGTCACTGGGAGGTGGAGGTCCCGGATGGAGACAGAAGCGAGTGGGTTCTGGGGTTCTTCCGGGAAGATGTGAAAAGGACAGGCTGGTACAGAGAGTCCCCAGAAAAGGGGTTCTGGGCTGTGGGGTGGTTTGAAGACGGACATTGTGCCTGCACTATCGATGTCACTCCTTTAGCTCTGAGGCAGCTTCCCCGCAGGGTGGGGGCTTTCCTGGACCACAGAGAAGGGGACGTCTCCTACAACATGACAGATGGCTCCCACATTTTCTCCTTCCCTCGGCCTTCCTTCTCCGGGACCCTCTTTCCATACTTCAGGTTGAAGTCAGAGTTGGGTCCTTGGCCATCTGCCCCATGGTGTGTGCACCCGAGGGGCTCCCTGTGCCCTTTAACAATTCTTCTTGGGAGGAGCCGGTGAGCCTCCCCGGCTCTAGCGTTGATGGGGCTGAATCCCCATTACTCCCCTGCAATGCGAAGGCCTGCTAGCCACTGTCCCTGACTCCTCGCTGAGGTGCTTCCCAGAGCTGTAGCCTGCTCTGGCAAAACCTTGGAGGGAGACCTGAGTGCAGAGCCCCACCAGCAGTGTGTAGAGCCCCGCCCCCAGTGTGCAGAGCCCCGCCCTGGGGTGCAGGTTCCCAGGTGTGAGGCTGTGAACAGTCAGTTCCTGCCCCTGCTCAGGCAACAGGTTACAGAAGTTGACTGGGCTGGTTGGGATTGGCGCTGTTTTGATGTGGGAAATTGTTTTTCTTTTGGTAATGAAAAATATTTCATGGGCTCGTCATACTGCTTGAATATGCAAGGGGCTGGGGCTGAATTACTCTGCAGCAACAGTGGAGTTTCTTTTATCCAACTCGAGTCTGTGCAGAAGAACCCAGGGGCTGAGGGTGGTCCCAGATCTATTTTATGGGCTCTTCACTCTCTGACCAGGAAAGTTGGCCACCCACAAATCTCCAGGGAAACGAGAGCAGGTGGACTGTTAAGGGGAGAGAACTCTGTAGAGTTCCTGTTCCGGGATGGCTGGAACAGTTGTTCCCCAAGCCGCAGTAAGTTTCTGTTACCTGGGTGTCAACTTAAGGAATCAAGGAGAAGCACCCGGCCCTCTTCAGTGTGCCAGCACCGGGGAAAGAAAGGCACTGCCCCAGGGCTACGATGTGCCCGAATGCGGGGCGAACAGCCGAAAGCTCTGGCTGGGAGCGCGGGTCCAGTCATCAGTGTGTCGCCTTCCAAGTCCAATGGCAAGGTTAATGGAAAACCACAGCAAAGAAAAGGAAGCCGGACCCTGGAGGACTCGGACCTACAGGAATGAAGTTCTCTATGAGATGAGAACTCTGACTTGCTGTGGTTCTCACTGAGGGTGGAAGAGCGGGATGGGAAGTGGAAGAAAGAAGTCAGATGATCAGTTCTCACCTGCAAGCAATGACAAACAAGGAGTGAAGTGACAGTCTTGCATAAGTTCTCTCTTGTGTGTGTGTTATTTGTATACCTGAATCATTTTCCTGATCGCTCTTCTCCTTACCCCTTTGCTTTTTGTCCGTTGCTGGGGTTTATGTTTAGTATGGTCTGTAGGGTTTATGTTTAGTATGGTCTGCTATATTTAAATCCACAGCGGGGCTGTGGATTTAAATATAGCAGTGATTGATACAGTGACTGAGACTTTCTGTCTCCTCATTTTGGGGGAAGGGTAAGACTTCACATGTAACAACAGTAGCTTTGTCTTGTGTGTGAAAAAGTAGAGTTGTATTTTTATATTAAAGTTCAAATTTGGTAAATGGTTCATATTGAAGCTGAGTCGTCAAAGGTGTGGACTGTGTCCATTATCAATTTATTGCCTTTTGGTTCAAAATCCACTTCATATTTGCCCTGTTTTGTGACCTTCCCAACTTCTGTGCCATCCAGCCCAATGCTGTGAGCCTTTGTCAGCCCTTGTGCTGCAGGGGGAGCTATAGGGCACAGCAGGAAAAATGGGCTCTCTTCCCTGCTGGCCCTTTTCTTCTTGCTCCCACGGTGGACTGTCACTGGCCTGCAGAAGGCCCCATGTCGCACCTTTTGGTGAATTTGCCTGGCATTGCAGCAGTCTGTTTTCCAGAGGATAGCTTCCTGGGGGCTAAGCAGAACCCCCGTGGGAGGTTTCCTGCCACCAGCTGTGGCCTGTGGCTTGTCAGTGTACTCCTTCCAGGGGGCCACGGTCCTACCTTGACCAATAAGCTCTGAATATGTCTTGTGGGGGGTCCTCTCCCAAATTTCTTCCTTCCTGTGTGCTCTGTCTTAACTCTAGAGCTAGGGTCTGTTTCTTGTATCTGCTATTTCTGTATTCCTTAGAGTTTTCTTTTACTTGTTTTAGTAGTTAACCACTAAAACTACCTTTGGCTAGTTAATAATATTTTTTAAATACAAAAACTAGAGGACAGGTGCATGAAATTCATGCGTGGGGGCGGGCCGGATTGAGCCTAAACTGGCAGTCGGACATCCCTTTCGCAATCCGGGACCACTGGCTCCTAACTGCTTGCCTGCCTGCCTGCCTGATCACCCCAACCACTCACCTGCCTGCCTGATCACTCCTAACCACCTCTGCCTCCGACCCTGTTGCAGTGGCTTCATCTGGAAGCCACTGGTCTAATTAGCATATTACGCTTTTATTATTATGGATTTCCCTGCTCTAGCCAGTTTGGCTCAGTGGATAGAGCATTGGCCTGCAGACTGAAGGGTCCCAGGTTCAGTTCTGGTCAAGGGCACATGCCTGGGTTGTGGGCTCGATCCCCAGTGAGGGGTGTGCAGGAGGCAGCGGATCAAAGATTCTCTCTTATCATTGATGTTTCTTTCTCTCCCTCTTCCTTCCTCTCTGAAAGCAATAATAATAATAAAAATATATAAAATTTCCCTGTTTAGCCCAACTGGTGTGGCTCAGTGGTTGAGCACTGACCCATGACCAGGAGGTCATGGTTCGATTTTCAGTTAGGGCACATGCCTGGGTTTTGGGCTCGATCTCCAGGACGGGGTGTGCAGGATGCAGCCGATGGATGATTCTCTTTCAACATTGATGTTTTTATTTTTCCATCTCCCTTCCTCTCTCTGAAACCAATTAAAACATATTAAAAAAATTCCCTGTTCAAATTACTGATGTGGCTTCTGTCTCCTGACTGGACACTGAGTCTAAACATCTAAATCACAGTGTAGCTTGGAGGGGGGCAGGGCACTGTTCCCAGTGTGTGGGAAAGGGTAGTTGAGGCATTTGCAAATGCATTGAAATGGATTACCCCAGCAATAAGGTCGTACAAATATATTCTACAGGGTCCTTGTGTGGATATAACTGCTCTGTATGTTCATATTTATATGTCATCTCTATGCCCCTTCCATTTAGCTTGTACCTTTGTGATACTATATTATTTTTGGATGAGCTATGGGCATAGTATTTCATTTGAAACAGAAAAGGAAGGCATGCATGTGACATAAATTATCCACACAAAATAGGAGTATTTAAACAAGTGTACCAGCAGCCCAAGTCATTCCAGAAAAAATGATTAAGGCAATTAATATGAAAGAGTTTTGTCAGAGATGACCAATTTAAAAGTTACCTAGATGTACATTTTGTATTGAATTATCTTGGAAGTTCTGGTGATCAAGCTTGCAAGGTGGTCTTTTGAGCGTTTAATTACTGCTGTTTAGGAAAGTGTTTAATGACAAGGAAGCATTTTTTTGCATCCACACTGCACAGGGTGACCTAAGCGTTCATCTGCATTTGTGTTTGTGCTAGAGGAGCTCCCTTTGCTTTGTCAGCAGCCCTGCGGCCTCTCCAGGCACCTGTGAGTGAGGCTTCTCAGGGCTCATAGGTGGGTGCAAACTGACCTGCAGGCCGCCCACTTCCCTGAGCACACAGAAGGGCTGCCGCCAGCCTCTGTTTCAGCGGTACTACCCACTCTGGATGTTGTTGGAATTTTAATTTTTTATCATCCTTAGTAAGCTTTCAACTATTAGCCATGAAACCTTTTCTTTATATTGTTAAGAAAAACGATTTGAAACCTGGAAATAGGCAAGAAGTGGGATATCATCCTCTCGGTGTTGTCTGGAGGCATGAATAGGCTCATACAAAGGTTATGTAAGTATCTAGGTGAATGTGTCCGTGTTTGACTTTGTTTTTGATGATAAATTAAAGGCTTGTTTTCTGTGGAATTACAGAGAAAAGATAACCCTCAAGGTTACAGTTATTCCTCCCCAGGACATTAGCCACTTTTTCTTCTCTAACTCAGAATATTATTTCAAACTGCCTTTCCTGGTGAATAGTAAATAGCCTGTTCTCAGAATGCTGTTTGAACCTACTTTACATTGTACTAGTCCTGCCACTGACTTATTAATTGAATATATTCTTTAGTTTCTGTATTTGTATGAGTCAGATTTATGACAATTATAAAATATTGTATTATTCTTAGAAATATAGATTTATAAAAGGAACTTTATATATATATTTTAACTTTATTTTTATTGGTGACACTGTTACATTTGTCCTCATGTCCCCTCACCTACCCTTTGCCCATCTCCACCCAGCCTTATCCCCCTTCCCTCTGGCCCTCGCCACACTGTTGTCTGTGTCCATGGGCTGCACATATATGTTCTTTGGCTAATCCCTTCACCTTTGTTCATCCAGTCCTCCCTCCCTTCAGTATCTGGGCCTCGGGGTCTATTTTGTTAGTCAGTTTATTTTGTTCATTAGATCCCACATATAAGTGAGATCATATGGTACTTGTCTTGCTCTCACTGGCTTATTTCATTTAGCTTAATACTCGCCAGGTCCTTCCATGCTGTCGCAAAGGGTACGATTTCCTTCTTTGTGGCTGAAGAGTGTTCCACTTGGTAAATGTATCGCAGCTGCTGCAGCTTTTTGCAGCAGGGGTTCAGGATCTGAAGAAGGGGCTGACGCACTAATGAAAAGGGGACACAAGAAATATGAACTTAGAAGGCATTGGGGGTCAGGGGGCCTCTTTTGTGAAGAGCACACTGGCCTGTCCACTTTTTATTCAGTTTTAGATACACATCCTGCCCTCAGTAAAGCACAGCAAACAGGTAGCAGACAGACCATCTCTAAGGTCATTAAAGACTAGTAAAGATCAGTAAGGTCCAGTAATCATTTACTTGGAGGCTATCAGGTCAGGAAATTGCTTCCAGCCACCACTATCTCAACAGGAACAATTGGTGCTTAGCTTCAGCCTGCTAACGCTACTCTCCAGGTCTCTCCATGCTATGTCAAAGGGTAAGAGTTTTTTTTTACAGCTGCAAAGTATTCCGTGGTGTAACTGTACCATAGCTGTTTTATCCATTCATCTACTGATGGGTGCTTGGGCTGTTGCTATTATAAATAACACTGCAATGAACATAGGGGTGCATACATTCTTTCAAATTAGTGTTTTGGTATTCTTGGGATATATTCCCAGAAGTGGGTTTGCTGAGTCAAATGGGAGTTCCATTTTTAAGTTTTTGAAGAAACTCTGTTTTCCACAGTGGCTGCTCCAATCTGCATTCCCACTAACAGTGCAAAAGGATTCCCTATCCTTTACATCCTCAGGAGCACTTGCTGTGTGTTAAATTGGTTGATGACAGCCATTCTGGTAGTTGCAAGGTGATACCTCATGGTGGTTTTAATTTGCATCTCCCTGATGATGAGTGATGTTCAGCATTTTTCATGTCTCTTGGCCATCTGTATGTCCTCTTTGGAGAAGTGTCTATTCAAGTCCTTTACCCATTTTTTAATTGGATTGTTTGTCTTCTGGTGTTGAATTGTAGAAGTTCCTTACTAGTATATATTTTAGGAATTAACCCTTTATCTATCTGATGTATCCTTGGCAAATATGTTCTCCCATACAGTGGGTTTCCTTTTCATTTTGTTGATGGTTTATTTTGCTGTGCAAAAGGTTTTTAGTTTGATGTAGTCCCATTTGTCTATTTTTTCCCTTGTTTCCATGCCCTAGGAGGCATATCAGCAAAAATATTCCTGTGAGAGATATCTGAGATATTTTTAAAATCCTCACCTGCGGAGTGAGGATATTTTTTCCATTGATTTTTAGGGAAAAGGGAGTGGCGATGGGAGAGAAACACTGACGTGAGAGAGACACATTGGTTGTCTCTGCTTTGTGCCCTGACTAAGGCCAGCAACTGAGGTATGCGCCCTTGACTGGGAATTGACCCCCTGACCCTTTGGTCCAAGGGCCGACGCTCTAACCACTGAGAAAACTGGCCAGGGCAAGAGATGTCTGAGATTTTGCTGCCTATGTTTTCTTCTAGGATTTTTATGGTTTTTCAACTTAACATGTAAGTCTTTTATCCATTTTAACTTTATTCTTGAGTATAGTGTAAGTTGGTGGTCTAGTTTCATTCATTTTGTAAGTACCTGTTCAGTTTTCCTTTCACCATTGATTAAAGAGGGACTGTCTTTACCCCATTGTGTGCTTTTGCCTCCTTTGTCAAAATATTAATTGACTATAAATATGTGGTTTGCTTTCTGGGCTCTCTGTTCTGTTCCATTGATCTATATGCCTGTTCTTGTGCTAGTGACAGGCTGTTTGGGTATAGTGCTTTGTAGTATAACTTGATATCTGCTTTTGTAATTCCTCCAACATTGTTCTTCTTTCTCAAGATTGCTGAGGCTATTCAGGGTCTTTTTTGGTTCCCTATCAACTTTTGCAATATTTGTTCCAGATGTGTGAAAAGCCATTGGTATTTTAATAGGAATTGCATTGACTCTATAGATTTGCTTTGGGTAGTATGTACATTTTAATGATGCTAATTATTTCAGTCCATGAACATGGTATATGCTTCCACTTTAGACTTCCTTAGTGTAGTGAACAATCCTTTCCTCCAGGGGCATACAGATACTCCTCCTCCAACCCCAAAGGATTGTCTGGGTGCCATTGCATGTGGTGCTCAGTCCCATGGGTGTTGCCAGCATGAACATGGTGACCTTCCATTTTCTTGATGCCAAAGCATTTGTCTGGTTACTTTTTACCAAGGTTTTTGGAGCTGCCACTTGTCTTCTCAGATGCATATCTGATGGTAAGAGCTGCTGCCTGTGGGGGCCTCAGCAGGTCCATAACAGCTATGTGCATCCTCAGTGCCAGCACCCCCTATGCCATGTTTGCAGCACACTTGCTTCTGGTCCTGGTGGAGTCTTTAGGATTTTCTGTGTACGATATCATGTCATCTGCTAATAATAACGGTTTTAGAGGAAAAGCTTTTTTTCACCATTGAGTTTAATATTGGCTGAGGGTTTGTGATATATGGCCTTTATTATGTTGGGGTACTTTCCTTCTATTTCTGTTTTACTGAATTTTAAAATCATAAATGGATGTTGTATCTTATCAACAGATGCAAGTTGTATCTTGCATCTGTTGATTAGATCATATGATTTTGATCTTTCTCTTGTTAACGTGGTGTTTTACATTGATTGATTTGCATATGTTGAGCCATCCTTGTGTCCCTGGAATGAACCCTAGTTGATCATGATGTACTATTGTTTTAAACTTGCTAGCATTTTGTTTTGGATTTTTGCATCTGTATGCATCAGAGATATTGGTGTGTAGTTTTCTTTTTTTGTATTATTGTTGCCAGGGTTTGGTATCAGGGTTATATTGGCCTAACAGAATGTGTTAGGAAGTATTACATCTTCTTCAATTTTTTGGAAGAGTTTGAAAAGGGTATAAGTTTTAATTCTCCTTTGAATGTTTGGTAGAATTCACTGGTGAAGCTATCTGGTCCTGGACTTTTTTTTTTAAATGTAATAAATCTTTGTTGTTCAGATTATTGCAATTGTTCCTCTTTTTTCCCCCCATAGCTCCCCTCCACCCGGTTCCGACCCCACCCTCTGCCCTTACCTCCCCCCCCCCACTCTCCTCATCTATAGGTGTACGATTTTTGTCCAGTCTCTTCCCGCACCTTCCACACCCCTTTCCCCCCCGAGAATTGTCAGTCCACTCCCTTTCTATGCCCCTGATTCATTATATTCACCAGTTTATTCTGTTAATCAGATTTTTTATTCACTTGATTTTTAGATTCACTTGTTGATAGACATGTATTTGTTGTTCATAATTTTTATCTTTATCTTTTTCTTCTTCTTCCTCTTCTTAAAGAATACCTTTTAGCATTTCATATAATATTGGTTTGGTGGTGATGAACTCCTTCAGCTTTTTCTTATCTGTGAAGCTCTTTATCTGACCTTCAATTCTGAATGATAGCTTTGCTGGGTAGAGTAATCTTGGTTGTGGTTTCTTGCTATTCATCACTTTGAATATTTCTTGCCACTCCTGTCTGGCCTGCATAGTTTCTGTTGAGAAATCAGCTGACAGTCGTATGGGTGCTCCCTTGTAGGTAATTAACTGTTTTTCTCTTGCTGCTTTTAATATTCTCTCTTAGTCTTTTTTTTTTTTTTTTGTGAATGGTTCCAAGTGAGTCTCACATCATTGAGACTCACTTGGAACAGACAGAAGTTTATTGAAAGTTTAGCACTCTAAATTCACTTTGATTTGTATATAACAATAATAAAGCCAGCTGTGCATATTGTTGTCAATACCAAATACTTTTGTAAGATACAACAAAAATTAACAAGCCTCCTAGCAGTGGTCGGCAAACTCATTAGTCAACAGAGCCAAATATCAACAGTACAATGATTGAAATTTCTTTTGAGAGCCAAATTTTTTAAACTTAAACTTCTTCTAATGCCACTTCTTCAAAACAGACTCACCCAGGCCGTGGTTCTCTTTGTCTTTTGCTCTTGGCATTTTAATTATGATGTGTCTTGGTGTGATCCTCTTTGGATTCCTTTTGTTTGGGGTTCTGTGCGCTTCCTGGACTTGTAAGTCTATTTCTTTCACCAGGTAGGGGAAGTTTTCAGTCATTATTTCTTGAAATAGGTTTTCAGTATCTTGCTCTCTCTCTTCTTCTGGCACCCCCATAATTTGGATGTTGGTATGGTTGAGGTTGTCCCAGAGGCTCCTTACACTATCTTCAAATTTTTGGAATCTTTTTTCTTTTTGCTTTTCCAGCTGAGTGTTTTTTGCTTCTTTGTACTTCAACTCTTAGACCTGATTCTTGTGGTCCGCTAGTCTGCTGTTAGGTCTCTGTATAATATTTTTTATTTCAGTCAATGTATGTTTAATTTCTAGTTGGTCCTTTTTCATATCCTCGGGGGTCTCATTGAATTTATCGGCCTTTTCTAGAAAATTCTTGAAGAACCTTATAACCGTGGTTTTGAACTCTATATCCAGTCATTTGTTTTCCTCCATTTCTTTCATTTGTGATCTGTTTCTTTGTCTCCACATTTTCGCTGCTTCCCTGAGTTGGTAGAGTAGCTTTGTGTGCTAGGTATCCTGTAGAGCACAGTGGCTCAGCCTCCACAGTTACCTGAGGTGGACACTCTTGGTGCACCCCTTTGTGGACTGTGTGCTCAGCCTTGTAGTAGTTAAGTCTTGATTGTTGTTGGTATCACTGGGAGGAATTGACCTCCAGGCCAATTGGCTGTGAGGATCAGCTGTGTCTATGCTGGGAGAACTTCTGTGCTGGAGACACCCTTATGAGACAAGACTTGCAAAATTGCAAAAGCCTCTGTGCTCAGCTTGGATGGGGCGGAGTCTCAGGGTGGAGCAGACAGCCTTGGTTTCCTGCCAGCCCTGCCCTATGAGGCCCGTGGGTCTCAGTGTCCCTTGGTAATCGGTAATCACTGCAAGCACCTGTGAGAGAAAGCCACCCTCGAGTTTTGCATGCTGCCAGACAGTCCAGTTTCTCCCTGAATGAGTTGGGGTTCCCAGAAACTTGCCTGAAACTGGAATTCAGTGCAGTCGGGAGCTTCTGTCTCCCTCCCGCTTTAGAAAGCCAGCCACACACTCAGCCTCCCGTGCATTCAGCAGTCAGTCCTCTCTGTGCGCGCACCTCCTGACCTCTACCTTCCGCAGCTCCTGAGTCTCAGTGTGCTTTCTCTTTTCCTGACAGTCCAGATGCCCCCTGAATGAGTCTGGTTTCCCAGTGTCTCACCCAGGACACTGGGAAACCAGTGCAGTCGGGAACTTCCTTCTCCCTCCTGCTTTAGAAAGCCAGCTGCGCACTCAGCCGCCATGCACACAGCCGCCCGACCTCTCCACGTGCGAGTCTCCGTACCTTAGCCTTTTGCAGCTCCTCTGAGTCTCCATGTGCTTTCCTCTTTTCTTCTAGTTGTAGAATTTCCACTCAGCCAGCTTTCCTGTGGTTCTGGATGGTGTCTGTTTTGTCTTTTAGTTGTAGTTTTTTTTTTTTTTTAATATTTTATTTTATTTATTTATTTAATTTATATTTTTACAGAGAGGAAGGGAGAGGGATAGAGAGTTAGAAACATTGATGAGAGAGAAACATCGATCAGCTGCCTCTTGCACACCCCCCACTAGAGATGTGCCCGCAACCAAGGTATATGCCCTTGACTGGAATCGAACCTGGGACCCTTCAGTCCGCAGGCTGACGCTCTATCCACTGAGCCAAACAAGTCAGGGCTTAGTTGTAGTTTTGATATTGTTGTGCGAGGCAGCAGTTTAGGTGTTTACCTATGCTGCCATCTTGTTTTCTCCTGGACTTTTGTTTTTTGATGGTTATTTCAATTTCCTCACTGCTGATTGGTCTATTTAGATTTTCCAGGTCCTCATGATTTAGTCTAGGAAGGTTATGTATTTCTAGGAACTTATCCATTTCTTCTAGGTTATTGAATTTGGTGGCATAAAGTCTTTCACAATATTCTAGCAAGATCCTTTGTATATCTGTGATGTTTGTGGTGACTTCTCTCTCACTTATGATTTTTTTATATGAGTCTTTTTCCTTAGTGAGTCTAGCTAGAAGTTTGTCAATTTTATTAATCTTCTTAAAGAACCAACTCTCTGTTGTATTTTTTATATAATCTTTATGTTCTCTATTTCATTCAGTTCTGCTCTAATTTTTACTATTTCCTTTCTTCTTCTGACTTTGGGTTGCTCTTGTTCTTCTTTTTCTAGTACTGTAAGATGTGATGTTAGGTTGTTTACTTGGGATTTCTCTTGTTCCTTGAGATAGCTCTGTAATAATATAAACGGTGCTCTTATTATTGCTTTTGCTGCATCCCAGAGGTTTTGATATGTTGTGTTATCATTCTTATTTATCTCTATATATCTTTTTTTAAAAATAAATCTTTATTGTTCAGATTATTACAGGTGTTCCTCTTTTATTTTTCCCCATAGCTCCCCTCCACCTGATTCCCCACCCCACCTAACCCTTACCCCCCACCACTGTCTTCATCCATAGGAGTAAGATTTTTGTCCAATCTCTTCCCGCACCCCTCACACCTGCTTCCCCTGAGAATCGTCAGTCCACTCCCTTTCTATGTCCCTGATTCTATTATATTCACCAGTCCATTCTGTTCTTCAGATTTTTCATTCACTTGATTTTTAGATTCACTTGTTGGTAGGTATGTATTTGATGTCATTTTGTTGTTCATAATTTTTATCTTTACATTTTTCTTCTTCTTCCTCTTCTTAAAGGATACCCTTCAGCATTTCGTGTAATCCTGGTTTGGTGGTGATGAACTCCTTTAGCTTTTTCTTGTCTGTGAAGCTCTTTATCTGACCTTCAACTCTGAATGATAGCTTTGCTGGGTAGAGTAATCTTGGTTGTAGGTTCTTGCTATTCATCACTTTGAATATTTCTTGCCACTCCCTTCTGGCCTGCATAGTTTCTGCCGAGAAATCAGCTGACAGTCGTATGGGTACTCCCTTGTAGGTAATTAACTGTTTTTCTCTTGCTGCTTTTAATATTCTCTCTTTGTCTTTTGCCCTTGGCATTTTAATTATGATGTGTCTTGGTGTGGTCCTTTTTGGATTCCTCTTGTATGGGGTTCTGTGCGCTTCCTGAACTTGTAAGTCTATTTCTTTCACCAGGTAGGGAAAGTTTTCTGTCATTATTTCTTCTAATAGGTTTTCAATATTTTGCTCTCTCCCTTCTTCTGGCACCCCAAAAATTCGGATGTTGGTTCGCTTGAAGTTGTCCCAGAGGTTCCTTACACTATCTTCATATTTTTGGATTCTTTTTTCTTTTTGTTTTTCTGGTTGGATGTTTTTTGTTTCCACATATTTCAGATCTTTGGTTTGATTCTTGGGGTACGTTGATCTACATTTGAGTTTCTGCATATTCTTTATTTCAGACAGTGTATGCTTCATTTCTGACTGATCCTTTTCCATTTTTTTGGCATTCTCATTAAGCTCCTTGAAGGTCTCATCAAGTTTCTCAGCGGTTTTAAGAAGATTCTTGAGTAACCTTATACATGTGGTTCTGAACTCTATGTCATCCAGTAGTTTGCTTTCCTCCGTTTCTTTCATTCGTGACATGTTTCTTTGTCTCCACATTTTGGCTGCTTCCCTGTGTTGATGGAGTAGCTTTGTGTGGTAGGTGATCTATAGGGGGTAGTAGCTCAGCCTCCTCAATCACATGAGGTGGATGCTCTTGGTACACCCCTTTGTGGGCTGAGTGCAAAGTCTTCGTGTAGTTAAGCCTGAATTTCTGTTGGTACACTGGGAGGAATTGACCTCCAGGCCAATTAGCTGTGAGCACTCCCTGTGTCTATAATGGAAGAACTGCTGCGCTGAAGACACGCTTATGGGGCAGGACTTGTTTCAGTGGGGCTTTGGTGCTCACTGAGTCTGCCTCTTGAATGTGTCACTTATGGATGTGAGGAGTTGAAATCTGGTGTCTCACACTGACCACTAGGTACACTGGCTTCTGGATCTCCAATGGGGTGCAGGTCAGCTACTGTCTGAGGCCACTCAGCAGGAGCTACAGTGAGAGCTACAGTTTTCTCCTCTTTGCTTGGGGTTTGGAGGTTTTGGAGCTGTCTGACCCAGGCTGCAAGTTTGCTAGGTTAAGCTGCGATAGGGCAGGGCTTTCTTATGCTAAAGCCGCTGCTTGGAGCTTGGGTGGGTTTGTAGGTTGTGCAGGGCAGGGCCTCAGGGTGTCACTAGGTTAGGGCGTGGGAAACAGCAATGGCTGCTAGTTAGCTGGCTCTGAGTCTCCAACGGCATCCGCGAGTCCCATGCCCCAGTGCAGTAAACAATTATTCCTGCGCGCAGCTCTGCAAGCAAGCCACCCTCACTGGCAGACAGTCCAGCTTCTCTCTGTAGGAGTTTGGGTCCCCCGAGTCTCCCCAGAGACTGGATTTCAGAGTAATCGGGGGCTTGTCTCCGTTCGGGTTGAAAAAAGCAACGCACCCAATCGCCCGCAGCCAGCCCAGATCCCGCGCCTCCGTACCTCAGCTTTTCAGCACTTGTGCATGTCTCAATGCTCTTTTCTCTTTCCTTCTAGTTGTAGAACTTCCACTCAGCCAGCTTTCCTGGCGTTCTGGGTGATAGACATTTTGTCTTTTAGTTGCAGTTTAAATTGTTGTGGGAGGCAGCAGTTTAGGTGTTTACCTACGCCGCCATCTTGGATTCTTTTTCTCTCTAAATATCTTTTGATCTCACCTTTTATTTCTTATTTGACCCAGTCATTTTTTTAGTAATGTGTTGTTTAATCTCCATGTGTTTGTAGATTTTTTTACTTCCTTTTTGCAGTTGATTTCTAATTTCAAAGCATTGTGGTCAGAGAATATGTTTGGTATAATTTCAATCTTCTTGAATTTGTGGATGCTAGTCTGTGACCCAACATATGGTCTATCTTTGAGAATGTTTCATGTGCATTGGAGAAGAATGTGTAATCTGATGTTCTATGATGAAATATTCTGTAAATGTCAATTGTGTCCACTTGGTTTAGTGTTTCATTTAATTCTGGTAATTCTTTATTGATTTTCTGTTTAGTTGATCTTCCTAGAGCTGTCAATGGAGTATTAAGATCTCCAACTATGATTGTGTTTTTATCTGTTTCTCCCTTTAGTCTGTGAGTAGCTGTTTAATATATTTCTGTGCTCCCTGATTTGGTGCATATATATTAAGAAGTGTTATGCTTTCTTGATGTAATGCTCTGTTAATCATTATAAAGTGTCCATCTTTGTTTCTTGTTATCTTGAGGTCTATTTTATCAGATGTACATATGGCTACACCTGCTTCTTTTGTGGGTGTTACTTGCTTAGAGAATCATTTTCTACCCGTTTACTTTGAATCTACCTTTGTTTTTGCTGCTTAGATGTGTCTCTGGTAGGCAGCATATGGTTGGATTTTGTTTTTTGATCCACTCTGCTACTCTGTGTCTCTTTACTGGTGAATTCAAACCATCTATATTTAGGGTAATTATTGATGTATAAGGATTTCCTGTAGCCATTTTATCTTTTGTTTTCTGGTAGCTCTGTGCTTCCATTGGTTCTTTTCCTTAATGCTTCTGTCTGTTGTTTTTGTTTGGTGGTATTCCACACCTCTGTTTCCTTAGCTTTTAAGCTATATGTCCCATTTTGGGGATTTTTGTGTGTGGTTGCCATTAGGTTTATAAAGAATGAAGTTATATATATATATATATATATATATATATATATATATATATATATACACACACACACACACACACACACACACACACACACACACACACCGTATTTTCCCCCATTTTGAGTGCATCTGATCTTCATCCTTTTTTGCCAGTTCAGACCTTTCCCCTTTCCCCTTATATGCTTTTGTTGTCACAAATTATCCCTGTTTATGCTGTAAGTTTTTTGGTATCTTACTTTTCGTGTTGTGACCTTATGTTCTTGGTTTCAGGTAGAATAACTCCCTTGAGTATTTCCTGCAGTGGAAGTTTTCTGGTGATAAAACCCCTCACCTTCTATATTCTGGAAATGTCCTTATTTCTATGTCAGATTTAAAGGATAATTTTGGTGGATATATTATTCATGGCTTGTAATTTCTCTTTTTCAGATATTTGAATATTTGGCTCCACCCTCTTCTGACTTGTAGAGTTTCTGCTGAGAAGTTGGGTGAAATTCTGATGGATTTTCCTTTGTAGGTCACTTCCTTCTTTTCCCTGACTGCTTTGAGAATTTTTCTTTGTCATTAATTTTTGACAGCTTTAATACCAAGTGCTTTGGAGATGGCCTCTTTGGATTGAGGTAACTAGGTGTTCTGTTTGCCTCTTGGATTCGAGGATCTAGTTCTTTCTATAGTTTTGGGAAGTTCTCATGCACTATTTGTTTGAATAGACTCTCTGTCCCATGCTCCCTCTCCTCTTCCTCTGGAATGCCTATAATTCTAATTGATAGAACCTCCCTTCCCCCAACTGATGGACGGAGAATGACGTAAACTCCACCTGCAGCCCGAACATTCCTGAACTCCTAACCAGACACCTTATATGGACTGTACATTGAACCACCAATCAGCACCTGCCAAATACCCTAAGCCCCCGATTCCTAAGTCCCTAATTATGTGCCTTATATGAAACCACCAATCAGCATGTGCCCAGTACCCTAAGCCCCATCCCTTCCCTTTCCTCCCCTCAAAAGGTGCCTTCACCCCTGCACATGTGCTCTTTCCCCATTTGGCAGGGGTCTTCTCCTCTAATAAAGCCTGTGTCCTGGTCTCCGGCCCTCTGTCTCATCTTTCATCTGGTGCCGAAAACCTGGGTGAGCGTGGACGATCCTCGGACCTAGCCCCGAGCTTCTGACTCCTGCTCTGGCTCTGCTCGGTGGCATGGTTCTGAGTTGATTGGCCTGCTCAGAACACTTCTGGAACCCTGCCGTATCAGGACACGTGGGAATCTCGTCTCTTCCTTCTAACCGGTAGGCTTCAGGGACTTTCCCGCCGCCCCCCCCCCCCCCGCCCCCTTCCCTTGACCTGGAAGGGCCTCAGAGTTTTCCGTCTACTCGGCTACACGTTCTACGTTCTACGAAAGCCCAGGTACCTGGCCGGGAAAACTCTGCTCATCTCTATGGGAAAGGTCTCGGGGTGACGACCTTGGAACCTTCTCTCGTCTCTCTCTTTCTCTCCAGGTTGGCTGAGGGAAAAGAAGGACTCTTTTTGTTCCTTCCCCAACTTCTCGGTGGCCCTTCCCTCTGGTCATGGGAACCTCTCTATCCAGCCCCCTTCGAAACACACCTTTAGGGTGTCTTCTCACCAATCTCTTGACCCTTGGTCTTTCTGGCTACATCAAACCAAAGAAGCTCATTTTTTTGTGTAACACTGCCTGGCCACAATATAAACTTGATAATGGCTCTTTGTGGCCTGAAAATGGCACTTTTGATTCCAATATCCTCCGAGATCTAGATAATTTTTGCCACCGGACGGGGAAAGCTTTCGAGATTCCCTATGTACAGGCTTTCTTTTTCCTCTGCTCTCACCCCTCACTTTACTCCTCATGTTCCACCCATCAGATCCTCCTCGCAAAGTCCTCTTTACTTCTCAAACCTGTCCTCAGCCCCTTTCTCTGTCTTCTGACTGCTCTTTCGACCCAGCGGATCATTCATCTCCACCTCGCCTGCTCCCACCGCCCCTTACAACCCTGCTGCAGAATCCGCACCCCGCGCTCTACCTCTGAGAATCCTAACCGCCTGCCTTCCCCTGTGCTCTCCGCCTAATCTCTGCCCCCGTGACCGCCAGCAACCGAACTCACAGGTGGCTGGCCATTCCCTTCTCACTTTCTGATCTTCCTGAGAGCCCAAATCCTGAGAACGTGAGCTCCAAAACAGCCTTTTCCATTTAACACTCATTCTCAGGCCACCCAAAGACTGCCTTCTGCAACAGCTTCTTCTATTCCCGCATCCATTCTACCCCTGAGGGAGGCAGCAGGAACTGAGGGAAGAGTCTGAGTCCACGTCCCATTCTCTATGTCCAGCCTCACAGGTTGAGAGGCATCTCAGGTTTCTTTTTCCACTGACCTGGCCACCTTTACTCCCCGACATACACTGCAGACTTAAAAAAAAAAAATAGATACAGGTCCACAAACCCCTCAAAAAGACCTCGATAACCTGACCTTTAAGGTCTTTAATAATAGAGACAAGGAGACACAAATCCAAAATCAAAGGTGAGATCAGGCCAAGGCTGAGGCCCAGTAGGAGGCCTTCCAGCTCCTAGCCACCGCTTTCAAACCCCAAACGAAGTGCCAGTCCTCCAACCGTGGGTAATTCAGGGGCTAAGCCTTCTCCGGGCCCATGCTTCAGATGCAGCAAGGAAGGACACTGAGCCAAGTCCTGCTCAAACCGGAGACCCCTGCCTGGACCCTGCGCAAGGTGCGGAAGGGAAGGCCACTGGAAATCAGACTGTAGTCTGGCTCCTCCGGGTCTGGCCTCAGCCAGTCCAGCATGGCCACCCTCTGGATCTGGTTTGGAGCTCCCAGACCTCCGGGGACTGGCCACCGAAGAAGCTGCCCAGGCCCTGACAGGGCCCCACAGACTTACATCACCAGGACAGAGCCTCAGGTAACGACGGTGGCAGGTAAGCCGATCTCTTTTTTAATTAACACTAGGACCACTTATTCTGCCCTCCAAATTCGCTGGGACCCTTGTCCACTCCTCAGTCTCTATTATGGGGGTTGACGGATTAGTCTCACAGCCATTAGCCACCTCACGTCTACAGTGCATCTTACTAAATTCCCCCATTCACTCTTTTCTCATTCTACCTCGGTGCCCGGCCAGGGCTACCATGCATCCCCTCATAAAACCCAGTTGTCCCAAACCACAGTCACCTACCTCAGTTTCACTCTCTTACTCCACAAGGCAGAGCCATTCCTTGGACTGTAAACGCCTTATCTCCTTATCTCCTCTATGATCATTAACTCTAGGAAAAATGCGGCGGTTTGGGATCCAGGCGGCTAGAGGCCTGGAAACAGGCTGAGGGGCCTACTCTGTCCTCCCTCTGCCTTTTCTCCAGCCTCATCTTCCACTGCTCCTTTCCTTCCCTTTCTCTTTTCCCTTGGATAACAGCCCATTCTAATATTCCTTCCCACTTTCACTGCAACACAATCTCAATCACTATCAATAAGTCACCCCTTATTGGTAGCACCATGGTGACTACCCTCTCAGCTTGGAGTGTGGAACTAGAAAAAGGAATCTCATATCCTTTAGTCCACCTCTTCTCCTTACACCTATCAGCTTGTCTCCATGATCAGGGATTTTTCTTTCTCTGTGGGAAAACACATACATCTGTCTCCCCATCAGCTGGACAGGAACCTGTACTCTCATCTATCTCTCACCCAATGTAGATGCAGCCCCAATAATCAGTCTTTACCTGTCCCCATAACCCATGATATCTGACACAAAAGTGGAGTCCAGATAATCCCTCTCCTCATAACACTCGGCATCACAGCAGGGGTTGGAACTGCCAGAGGGAGTTTAACCACTGCTCTACCTATTTTGAAACCCTGTCTCAGGACCTATAAGAAACATGTGGATGCCCAGCAAAGGGAAAAACTGGGAAAACAAGAACCTTACCCCCAGGGTAACCTATTCTCCCCTTTTATATCACTAGTGAGGCAACTGAGACCCCTACACTTTCCCCCCCCTAAAAATAACATCTAGGTCTCAGTTGTATTTCAGCTCCAGGCCCAGAAAAGCATCAAAACCAGACAAGTGACACTATGGCAGCCTCAGGACCAGCTTTTACCTCCCAAGTGACTCAAAAGGATCACTCTCCAGACTTCACCAACCAGTCTCTTGGGGAAATCATCCTGCTGCACCCCTTGTCCAGCACGGAAAACACTACCTGTTTTTCGCTCACTTACCCCATGGCTCCACTTATACTCTTAATTTTGCTCTTTGGCCCCTGTCTCATGTGCTGTTTCACTGGTTTCTTGCAGAACAGAATGCAGGCGTTCGCCAACCAGAAGGTGGGAGAGATCTATCTGGCATTGAATTCAGAACCTAACACCAGAATCCTTGAGACCCCGGGTAGACGCCCCTGACGACACCCCCTCTCAGCTGGAAGTAGCTACGGAAGATGGGCCTTCACCCCCTGACCTTGCCCTTGGACTCTCAATTTTTTTTAATATTACCAGAAGCCTGGAATGATAGATCCTCCCTTCCCCCAACTGATGGACGGAGAATGACGTAAACTCCACCTGCAGCCCGAACATTCCTGAATACCTAACCAGGCACCTTATATGGACTGTACATTGAACCACCAATCAGCACCTGCCAAATACCCTAACCCCCAATTTCTAAGTCCCTAATTATGTGTCTTATATGAAACCACCAATCAGCGTGTGCTAGAGTACCCTAAGCCCCATCCCTTCCCTTTCCTCCCCTCAAAAGGCGCCTTCACCCCTGCACATATGCTCTTTCTCCATTTGGAAGGTATCCCGGCAGGAGTCTTCTCCTCTAATAAAGCCTGTGTCCTGGTCTCCGGCCCTGTCTCATCTTTCACTAATATTTCTCTTTCTGATGGTGTCAGATAAGTCTCAGAAAGGTCCCTCATTTTTCTTTATGCTCAGATCTCTCTCTTCTACCCTCTGTGTAATTTCTTGATTCCTATCTTCAATGTCACTAGTTCTTTCCTCTAACTGGCTGGTTCTGTTTTCTATGCTCAGTAGTTCACTCTTAATTTCCTTAATTGCCGGCTTCATTTCCAGGAGTTCTGATAGATTCATTTCTAAAGTTTAACTTTCCTTGGTGAAATACTTTTGTTCATGGATTTTTTGTCTGAGTGCACTGGATTACCTGTCGGTGTTCTCGCACCTTGGTGAGTATTTTCACACCTGCAATTGTGAAGTCTCTGTCACTTTTATCACACAATCCCACGTGTTGCAGCCTGCTTTCTGGGGATTTTTCATTTTCTTTCTGGTCGTTGTGGTTACTGTGGTTCCTCATGGTATTTGCTGCCCTCCATTGTTTTTCTGTTTATCTCTGAGGCGGTCTTTCTACTATGTTCCAGTAGATGGCGCTGGATCACAAGCCTTTTCCTCCACGCTCTCGCAGGTTTGAGCCTCTGTGGCTTCAGAGGCTTCCCTAAGGACTGTGCCACCTTGCTGCTTCGGGGTGAGTGCTTGGGTGAGGTTCCTTTTACCTTCACCATAATGGCGACCCCTGAAGTGGGCACAGGGGAGATGGGTGCAGCCCAAGCAGCCCTTCTGTGGGTTAGTTACAGAGGGAAACAGCGACTCGACTGCATCTTGGTTTACAGACCATGTGCTCCTGGAGCCAACGCCAGGGGCTACAGGAGGCGAGTGTTGGGAAGCTAAGCAACGGCAGGGCTCTGTGATTTCCTCTTTTTGTCCAAGCACCTCTGCCAGGCGCAGCAGCGGGGAGCCTCCTCCAGGCGCGGTGCTCTGACCGGCGGGCATCTGCGGACTCAGCCAGGGTAGCTCTTGCAGCTCGTGTGTGTGCAACTCGGACCCTATTCACACGCGCCCTCGGTTCAGATGCGGTTCTCTCGCCATCACGCGCGACCAGCATGCTCCTCTCCGGCTGCTGGCAGCTGGCTGCTCCAGCGTGTGTCTGCACCTTCCTCCCTCTCCTCTCCCTGTTTAATTCCCGGTCGCGCACTTCAGGTGTTTCAGTGTGCGGGTCTCTCAGGCGTGCATCTGTGTCTAGCAGGGACTTCTTTGTTTACTGATAGATGGCTAACTTGTTGAAATGTCAGGGGAAGAGGAAAAGGCGCGCCCTTATGCCGCTGTTCCTCTGCTGTCAGCACCCAGGGGTCTTAAACTGACACTAGCCCCTCATACAAGCGCATGCCCAGATGGCAGCTGGCCCCAGATGGCAGCCTGCAGTCATAAACAAATGCAAGTGCTGGATGTGCCTTCCCCAACAGTCGTCCCTGACTCCCACGGCCTATATGCCTACGTGCCAAAGCGCTCTACCTGCGGACCCTAACTAGGCCCTGTCTCTGTCTCTGTGTTACCAGAGAGGCCAGTATCTTCATCGCTTGTGGGAGTGAGGCCCTTGGGGTCCCGCTGAAATCAGCATTTTCAGAAGCCCCCGCAGGAGAATGCGATGTGGTAAAAGGCATTATTTGTCTGGAGTTACATTCCTCGGCCCCTTAAGCCGATCCTGAAAGAGGTGCCCAGTCCTGAAAGAGGTGCGCTGGGGTTCCAGCAGAGCCTAAGGTGTGTCCAGAGTTTCCATCCATGTTGCAGCCGGGTCTAGTCCAGCACCAGGCTGATTAAAGTCCATCAGTCCACGTGTGGATCCCACAGGGCTCTGAGCCACGTGGGCACAGGGGAGTGCATCCCTGGAGCAGGAGTCCCAAGAGGACCAGAGGCTGAAGGCCTAGAGAGCTGCTCTTTGTCTGGAGGTTAAACATTCAGGTTTCCTGCCCAGAATAGGCGTGGCCACTGACTTGCTTCCAGGTGTGATGAACAGACAGGTAAGCACCTTCCCATGTCACCCGGACCTTGCTGGCATACTCCAGACCGCCTTGTCCCTTCCCTTTCCCCGTCCATCAGCAGGGAACAGGATTGGAGAGTGTTAAATCGGCAAAGCTGTGTAAATGGCATGCCTAATGCTCTAGTCTTCCCTCCACTACTTTGCTGGTAAATAATAACCACATTACTATGAGGCGTCATCTGCATTCTGCCTTCACTTCCCCACATGGGTCCTCAAGGCAGTCTGTGGCCTCCTCCAGGGCCCTTGAGTAATCTGCGCCACCATCCAGCTCATCCTCCTGGATGCACTTACCAAGTGTTAATTTAACAGTTATAGCAGCACCACTCCTGTTCTTTGTGGTTTGGCCTCACCCAGGAGACAACCCCCACCAATCAGCCTGGCCAGGAGTCTGTGGGCCTCTGTGGACTCCTTCCCTCTGCAGGCAGCTGCGGTGCTTGTGAGCTTGCTCTGAGCCCAGACAGAGGGCCATCTTGTCTGTTAGCTCTAGCTGCGTCCCATTTTCCCCAGGGCGTTGGGCTGTGGTGGACCCCACCAAGGCCCACTGGCTCCACTGAGGTCAGTCTTCTGGGGATCCCAGTGTGGAGAGTGGTGTGCCGGTCATTTGAACTCACTCCTTCCCTGGGAGGAGCTGGGGGAGAGGGGTTCTCTTTCTGATCCCAAGGCTCTGCAACAGTGTAACCGGACAATGAATGGGTCTGTGCTGCCTGTCACTACCTGAGCCAGTTAAGTAGAGACAGGGTTGAATTAAAGCTTTTAAACTAAAAGCAGTTTATGGCAGCTAGTCATAAACTGTCTTAGGCTAGAATCTTCCTTGACAAAGGTTAATTTTCACCTTAATCAAGCCTGCCTATTGTCTTTTTGCATCTATGATAACATACCTTTGGAATGTCAAAGTAAGTTCCTTCCCTCCCCTCAAAGCACAGGCACCACTGCGCTCTGCTCTGCACTGGGGACCACAAATCCCCTCATTGTTATCCTGTTAATTGTCGGCTGTTGACTATGCTTTACCCACCTTGTAAAAGAAGCATGTGTCTATCATTTTGCTTTTTATCCAACCCCAGAGGTCCACCCCCTTTGCTTTCTCCTGCTCCTTAATCCATCACCAATGGATTCCGTGTAACCCGCTTACATCTTCTCTTTTGATTGCAATGTGTAAAATAAGGTGCAGAGCTTCCATTCTCTGGACCATTTTCTCAATCCCATAAGATTTTGCTTCCAGGCGATTGTTGACAGTTTGGCTCAAATAAACTCCCAGAAACCCTCTCCAGGTTCGGATGTTTCTTATGTGGCCTTGGATTTGCCGATGCCTGGCGCAGGAGCTTTTCACTTCGTTTTGGATTTCTCACAAAGGGAACTGGTGCTGGGTGGTGGTGGGAGGGAGGCCCACGCTTCCTACTCTGCTGTCTTGCTTATGGCAGCCCTGAGCCATGACTTAAGTCAAGAGTAATGTTTTGGGGAAAACCTGTCTCATGGGTGTGCAGAAGGAGATTGTAAGGTTTGAGGTGCAGGAAACGGGAGTCAGAAACCAAGATACATTAAAAGGGAGGTTTATTCCTTACCTGGGTTGAGGGAGGGGAGGGGGGTGGTGGTGAGAAGAAGAAGGGGCCCAGCCGGACTGCTCCCTGCAGAAGGGAAATACAGTACACGTGCGTGGGTGGAGTGTCATTTTTAAGGGAAGGAACAGGAAGGAATTGGGCCCGGGGTGGAATGGGAAGGGGTGGGCCCCAGGGCACTCAGCGTGCACTGATTGGTGGTTCAATGTCCCAGGATATCATAACTCCGCCCACCAGTTGGGGGGAGGGAGGATCTCACATTCCAGGTTTTTTGTGATATTATATAAAAAAATTGAGAGTCCGGGCAAGGTCAGGGGCAGGGACTGAAGGTCCATCTTCCATAGCTGCTTCCTGCTAGGAGGGGGCATCATTAGGGGCGTCTACCCGGAGTGTCAAGGATTCTGATGTTAGGTTCTGAGTTCAGGGCCAGATAGATCTCTCCCAACTTCTGGTTGGTGAACGCCTGCATTCTGTTCTGCAAAAGACTAGTGAAACCATGCATGAGAAAGGGGGTAAAAAGCAAATTAAAGAAATAGAGAGAATCCAAGATGGCGGCGTAGGTAAACACCTAAACTGCTGCCTCCCACAACAATTTCAAAACTAAAACTAAAAGACAAAACGTCTATCACCCAGAACCATGGGAAAGCTGGCTGAGTGGAAGTTCTACAACTAGAAGGAAAGAGAAAAGAGCATTGAGACATGCACGAGCGCTGAAAAGCTGAAGTACGGAGGCACATGATCCGGGCTGGCTGCGGGCGACTGGGTGCGTTGCTTTTTTCAACCCGAACGGAGACAAGCCCCCGATTACTCTGAAATCCAGTCTCTGGGGAGACATGGGGGACCCAAACTCCTACGGGGAGAAGCTGGACTGTCTGCCAGTGAGGGTGGCTTGCTTGCAGAGCTGCACGCAGGAATAATTGTTTACTGCACTGGGGCACAGGACTCGGGGACGCTGTCGGGGACACAGAGCTTGCTAACTAGCAGCCATTGCTGTTTGCCACGCCCTAACCTAGTGACGCCCTGAGACCCCGCCCCACACAACCTACAAACCCACCCAAGCTCCAAGCAGCTCAATTAGCATAAGAAAGTCTGCCCTATCGCAGCTTAACCTAGAAAACTTGCAGCCCGGGTCAGACAGCTCCAAAACCTCCAAACCCCAAGCAAAGAGGAGAAAACTGCAGCTCTCACTGTAGCTCCTGCTGAGTGGCCTCAGACAGTAGCTGACCTGCACCCCATTGGAGATCCAGAAGCCAGTGTACCTAGTGGTCAGTGTGAGACACCAGATTTCAACTCCTCACATCCATAAGTGACACATTCAAGAGGCAGACTCAGTGAGCACCAAAGCCCCCCTGAAACAAGTCCTGCCCCATAAGCGTGTCTTCAGTGCAGCACTTCTTCCATTATAGACACAGGGAGTGCTCACACCTAATTGGCCTGGAGGTCAATTCCTCCCAGTGTACCAACAGAAATTCAGGCTTAACTACACGAAGACTTTGCACTCAGCCCACAAAGGGGTGTACCAAGAGTGTCCACCTCAGGTGATTGGGGAGGCTGAGCTACTGCCCCCTATAGGTCACCTACCACACAAAGCCACTCCGTCAACACAGGGAAGCAGCCAAAATGCAGAAACAAAGAAACATGTCACGAATGAAAGAAACGGAGGAAAGCAAACTACTGGATGACATAGAGTTCAGAACCACATGTATAAGGTTACTCAAGAATCTTCTAAAAACCACTGAGAAACTTGATGACACTTCTGAGGAGCTTAGTGAGACCTTCAAGGACCTTAATGAGAATGCCAAAAAAAATGGAAAAGGACCAGTCAGAAATGAAGCATACACTGTCTGAAATAAAGAATATACAGAAACTCAATTGTAGATCAACGTACCCCAAGAATCAAACCAAAGATCTGAAATATGTGGAAACAAAAAACATCCAACCAGAAAAACAAAAAGAAAAAAGAATCCAAAAATATGAAGATAGTGTAAGGAGCCTCTGGGACAACTTTAAGCGAACCAACATCCGAATTTTTGGGGTGCCAGAAGAAGGGAGAGAGCAAAATATTGAAAACCTATTAGAAGAAATAATGACAGAAAACTTTCCCTACCTGGTGAAAGAAATAGACTTACAAGTTCAGGAAGCACACAGAACCCCATACAAGAGGAATCCAAAGAGGACCACACCAAGACACATCATAATTAAAATGCCAAGGGCAAAAGACAAAGAGAGAATATTAAAAGCAGCAAGAGAAAAACAGTTAATTACCTACAAGGGAGTACCCATACGACTGTCAGCTGATTTCTCAACAGAAACTATGCAGGCCAGAAGGGAGTGGCAAGAAATATTCAAAGTGATGAACAGCAAGAACCTACAACCAAGATTACTCTACCCAGCAAAGCTATCATTCAGAGTTGAAGGTCAGATAAAGAGCTTCACAGACAAGAAAAAGCTAAAGGAGTTCATCACCACCAAACCAGGATTACACGAAATGCTGAAGGGTATCCTTTAAGAAGAGGAAGAAGAAGAAAAAGGTAAAGATAAAAATTATGAACAACAAAATGACATCAAATACATACCTACCAACAAGTGAATCTAAAAATCAAGTGAATGAAAAATCTGAAGAACAGAATGGACTGGTGAATATGATAGAATCAGGGACATAGAAAGGGAGTGGACTGATGATTCTCAGGGGAAGCAGTTGTGAGGGGTGCGGGAAGAGATTGGACAAAAATCTTACTCCTATAGATGAAGACAGTGGCGGGGGGTAAGAGCATGGGGTGGGGTGGGGAATCAGGTGGAGGGGAGCTATGGGGAAAAATAAAAGAGGAACACCTGTAATAATCTGAACAATAAAGATTTATTTAAAAAAAAAAAAGAAATAGACACCAGTTGGCCTAATGATGGGAGGCTGGAGAGGAGTGCAGCAACATAATTTCCCAAGGGACTGGTTGGTGAAGTCTCGAGAGCAATCCTGTTGAGTCACTTGGGAGGTAAAGGCTGGTCCTGAGGCTGCCACAGGGTCACTTGTCTGGTTTTGCTGCTTTTCTGAGCCTGGAGCTGAAATACAACCTGGGGGGTAAAGTTCTTGAGGAGGAATGAGTCCCCCAGCTGGAGGGCTGGTCCTCGGGAGTCTTGGTCGGCTGGTCCAAGCCTGGGCAGAAACCTGTCAGCGTGTTCCTGGAACAGTTGCCTGAGTAAGGGCAGGTAAAAAGGTGGGGTTCCTTGGTGTAGCCCGGATTCTGGTCAGGGCTATGGGCAGGAGGTGTGGCCAGGAGCTGCAAATTTCTAGAGAGAGTTTAGTTAGATGGTCTTTAAGGAGGCTGTTGATCCTCTCAATCTTACCCATTGATTGTGGGTGGTAGGGTATGTGCAGTTTCCAGGAGATGCCAAGAGAGGTGCTAACCTGCTGAAGGACCCTTGATATAAAAGCTGGGCCGTTGTCTGATTGTTTGGAGGTGGGAAGGCCAAGCCTTGGGATTATGTGTTATTAGTGTCTCAGCCACAACCTCAGCAGTTTCCTTGTGGGTGGGGAAGGCCTCTACCCACCCTGTCAGGGTGTCTACCATGGTAAGTGGATATTTGGTCTTCTTGTGGGGAGGCATATGGGTGAAGTCTACCTGCCAGTCCTGCCCGGGGAGGTGTCCCCTCATTTGATGGGTAGGAGAGTTGGGGTGCATTCCTCCCTGGGGTGAGACAGCCGCACACATGGAGCAGGAGGAGCAGGCACTCATGACTGCCTCTCGCAGTGTGGGTGAGGTGAAGAGGGGTTCGAGGAACCTCCAAAGTGCCAGCGGTCCAATGTGCAATGACCAGTGGACCTGTTGGGCAATGGCCCCTACCTGAGCCTTGGGAAGGGCGATCTTGTTATTTATGAAGGCCGCCTCCAGGGTCCACTTGAGTGTTACTACCGCATAGGAGGCTTTCCGATGTCCCTGGGGGTCTAGGCACGAGCTTCCATCCACAAACAGAGTTAAGTCAGGATTAGAGAGAGGAAGATCTGAGAGTCCTGCCCGAGGTTGAGTGAGGGCCTCAACGACCTCAGGGCAGGAGTGCGTTGCCGCAGGTTGGGTGGAGGCAGTGGGAAGGAGAGTGGCCGGGTTCAGGGCTGGGGACTGAGTTAGGGAGATGTCAGGATTCTCGAGGGAGAGGATATGGAGTTCCTGAATGTGGGAGGGGGCAGGGAGAGATAAGGATCGGTGGGACAGAAGATCCTGTAATCTATGGGTGGAGAAGACCTGTAAGGGTTGCTGGAGGCAAATCCTCTGGGCCTCCTTGTTGAGAACAGCAGCTGCAGGGCTGCCATCCCCAAACTGTGGGATCAAACTGTCTGGACAGGTAGGCTACAGGGGTGAAAGCTGGCCCTAGGGGCTGGGTGAGGACCCCCATAGCTATTCCCTGTTTCTCATCAGTAAATAGTTGGAAAGGGGGGGGGGGGGAGAGAGATGCCAGATGGGTATCCTGGAGCTTAGAGAAAAAAAATCCCAAAAAACAAAAACCTGGCGAATGAGGGAGGGTGAGGAGAGGGGTCCTGGTATAGTGGCTCTTTCTACAGTTCTTGTCAACAGTTAACTATAGAACTTCTTTCTTTCAACATACCTTCCATTAAATATTTCTAAACATGTCTAGCAATTAAAATATTTAGAAAAGGCAGGGGGAGGAGGGAACAGGCCTCTAGCTGCTTGAATTCAAAACTGAGTTTCTGATAAGCCTGTGCCAGCAAGAAAGTTGTTCTCTAGGGAGGGTGGAGTCGGGGAGAGGGCGGGGTGAGAAGGCGCTGAGGCCAGAGCAGTGTTCAGAGCATTAAAAGGTGATTTTCCATCAGTACCCATGACTGAGATCGTGGAAGGGAAGAGTGGCCTGGAAAAAGGAGGAGAGGGCAGAGAAGGTAGCCCCTGTGTCGACCAGAAAGGAGACCTGCTTACCCGCTACCTTGAGCATTACTCTGGGCTCAGCCAGGGTGATGGGGGTCGTTGAGTCCTGGCATCTCCAGTTTTCAGCCAGTTTCAGCATGGCCAGAAGCAGGTCATTACCTGGAAGGGCAGCCTCTCTACGCTGAGGTGCAGAGGGCCGTCACTTTTCCAGGGGCAGTTTCAACCGCACGCCAGGCAGGGCTTGGTTGGAGCCTTGGGCTGGGGGCACTGCTTTGCCCAGTGGTCCTCATTCCCGCATTTGAAGCATCTTCCAGGCGGTGTTCGTCCTTTTGTTGCACCCCCACCATGCACAGTCCCCTTTGGACCATGCGTGGCTGCCGTCAGCCTCAGGGTAGCAAGGCTTGGGTTTGAAGACTCACCTCCTGTCGAAGGCGGGCTTACTCTGCCTGCTCCTCACAGGCATTAAAACCTTAAATGCTGTGTTCACTGGATCTCGGACCTGGGTCTGAGAAGGCATTAGGGGAGGGGGGTGGCGGAGCAGGAGGCGGGCTGTGGGCCGGAGGAGGAAGAGCGCGGTGGAGGGTGGCCACACCAGGCCAGGCCTACAGGGGTGGGACTTTGTGGTTCAAAATGGCGGCCCCCGCGGCAGACCATGTGGTCAGAGAGGGGCGGGACTAGTCATTTCAAGATGGCAGCTCCCCATGGGAACCGCAGACCACGCGGCCACATGGTGGCTGGCTGCCCACAATATACAAGGGAAGAGCAACCCAAAACAGAAATCTCACTTAGCTGCTTGGAGAGGCTAGCGGGATGGTGGATGGGTGACATTGCACTGAGCGGCAGCCTCTGGTCGGCTCGAGGCCTGAGGCGGTGACGGTGGTTCCCGCTGCGGCAGCGGCGGCAGCTGTGGGGAAGAAGGAGGAGGAAGAGAGGGAGCAGAAAGCGTGCGGTGGGAACGAGAGGGATGGAAATAAGGGAGCGGCTGGGTCCAAAGAGAGACAGAAGGGGTCAGAGACTGGCTGAGGACCAGTTTGAGGGGGTTTCTCGTGAGCTAGGAGAACCTGGGCTGTGGAACAGAAGGACAGAGAGAGGGATGGGAGAGCAGATAGAAAAAAAGCCTGGCCATATGGAACCTCACGCCACTTCCTGGCTTTCCAGCAGAAATTACTGAGGTTATGTTAGTCCTGCTTTCAGGGTCATCTGGACCCACTGAGTAGCCAGATTGGGGAGGAGACACCCTAGAGGTATCTTTGGTGAGCGCCCATTCCAATTCCTGGGGTCGAGTAGCAAAAGGTCAAGGACCAGTGTCCCAATCCCTGAGCCAATGCTATGATGGGGAACCCAAGGGACAGTAGAGGACGTCTCCTCTACTTCCTGGGATCTGGATGGAGGCGAGAGGCCGGGAACCGAGGGGGGCAGGAACGTCTTCACTGACTCCCCAGGTTCGGAACCTCTCCTGGAGAGGCCCGGAAGGCAATCTCTGACGCGGGCCACGATTTACGGACAGAGATGCTGGAAAAACTGCCAGGAATTAGCACGGGTTGGGATTTACCGCCGACGTTGCCTAGCCAAGGGAAGAAGGCTGAGTATCCTGAGCCACGAAGAAAGAAGAAGGGGGGGGGAGTGGAGGGGCCCCTGGACCATGAAAGGTCAAACTGGGAGCATGCCCCCACCCAGGTTCGGCACCAGATGTAAGGTTTGAGGAGCAGGAAACGGAAGTCAGAAACCAAGATACATTAAAAGGGAGGTTTATTCCTTATGCAGGTGGTGAGGGGGAGGGAGAAGAAGAAGGGGCCCAGCTGGACTGCTCCCTGCAGAAGGGAAATATAGTACACGTGCATGGGTGGAGTGTCATTTTTAAGGGAAGGAACAGGAAGGGGTGGGCCCCAGGGCACTCGGCGTGCACTGATTGGTGGTTCAATGTCCCAGTGGTTCAATATCCCGGGATGTCATAACTCCGCCCACCAGTTGGGGGGAGGGAGGATCTCACAGAGACTAAGGGAGGCTTGCAGGTGTAACGCCTGCACAGATTTTAGTCAGTTCACTATTTTCAGATTTACTCTCCCCCCAGATTTCCTTGGCTTGTTGTGTCTAGAGATCAGAGTTTCACCTGAAAAGCAACCTTTCTTTGGATTTCCCTGGATGCACACACTTTCATCAGTTGCATTGTCACCAATTTTTCAGGGAAGTTACAGTCCTTGCTGTTACCTGTTATCGTTGTGCCTTCCTGGTCATCCTGTCAGTGGCCTTACCAGTGTTTGGGGAGAAAATGGCCATAACTGCCTGCACCCACAGGCATAAACCTCTGTTCCCACAGCCTGTCAGCACAGTGAGGGGACAGGAGGGAGGCGGTGAGGAGGCTGGGAGGCAGCTATGCAGGTGGGAGGAGGAGGGGGTGCTTGGAGCCCTAGGGGACTGTGAGCCAGGGAAGGGGGAGCTAGGCCTGATCAAATAATTGAATGACACCCCCTCCCCTGGGAACTGACTTTAGACCAAACACTTCACAACCCACGACTCCTTTCATTTAGACCGCATTCCACTTGCTGAGACCGTTATTTCCCCTTCAGGCTTCCCCAGGATTGGGCCTGCCCAGAGTCCCGTCCTCCCACCCCTTGGCAAAAGCCCCCCTAGACTTGAGTACTTTAAAACCTCTGCC
Organism: Corynorhinus townsendii; assembly: GCA_026230045.1. Classification (NCBI taxonomy): domain Eukaryota; kingdom Metazoa; phylum Chordata; class Mammalia; order Chiroptera; family Vespertilionidae; genus Corynorhinus; species Corynorhinus townsendii. The sequence continues at coordinate 97,840,810 of JAPDVU010000004.1, read as the reverse complement.
CCTAGTCCCTGGGTGCTGGCGCCATTTTGGGGCTCAGCCCATCTGGGGTTCCAGATGACCTAATAAATTTGTATTTCTTTACCACTTTCTGCCCCGTGCTTCCTAGCTGGGGGAGCCTACCAGTAGCCAGAGGGGAGGGGGAACGGAGAGGAGGAGAGGGGAGAGTGGATGAGAGCGAGGCTGGGTGTGAGTGCAAGAGGGCGGGGAGCGGAGGGAGAGAGGTGGGGGCGATGGAGTTGGTAGAGAAGTGTGAGGAGGCGGGGCAGGCGGGGCGAGGGGAGAAATGTGGAGGGAATGGAGGGGCTGGGGGAGATTTGAGGCCGGAATCTCCCCCAGGTGAGGGGGTCGGTGTTAGAGGGAAGGCCTGTAAGGAGGAAACTGAGGAATGGGGGGCACGTGGGCTGGGAGGGGAGCAGCGCAGGGGCCGGCCAGGGCCCCCAGCGTCGGCCGCTCTGCTCCCCGTCCCCACGTGGGGGGTCCTGTCCCCACCTGGCAGGTGGGAGGACGCCCAGGGACCTCGGCCTTCGAGCCGCCGCAGCAGAGCGGTTCCGGGAGGAGAGGCGTTGCCAGGCCGCCTCCGGGGAGCGCAGGCGCCTGCCCTCCGCGCCCCTCCTCGCGGCAGCGGCTCTGCGGTTCGGTTCGGCTGAAACCTGGACGCGGGCAGCGCCTGAGCCTCTGCTTCCCCTGAACCGCAGGGACAAGGGGATCCCTTTCGGAGGCTCCCTCCCTCCTCCTCCCCGCCCTCCTTCCTTCCTGAAAAACTTTCACTTTGAATGGATTTAAGGCTCACAAGAAGTTGCAAAAATAGTGCCGCCTAAAAAGAGAAAGAGAAGCCTACCCTTCCCCCACCCCCTCCCCAATGATAGCATCAAACTATCACACACCTTGAAAACAGGAAATTGGCACAGGTAATTAAACGGCAGCCCTACTCGGATGTCACGTTTTTACATACTTTCTCTTTGGGCCTCGAGCTATGAACTTGGGTCACACGTTTGTGGACTGACCACTGCTGTCACCACCACAAGGAACATCCTCAGTCAGACCCTCCCGCCGCCCCGGCCCCTGACCACCAGGATCTACCCTCCACCACCACAGTCTGTCCTTTCAGGAGTGTGATAGGAGTAAGACCACGCGGGGTGTCACCTCTTGAGATGGACTTTCAAACTCAAAATATCCTTGAGGTCCATCCAAGCTATTCTGTGAATCAGTCGATTTGTTCCTTTCTGTGGCTCCTGGCATTCCATCAGGCGGATGTGCCACAGTTTGTTATCTATTACCCAGCCGAGGGCATTTGGATTATTTCGGAGTTTAGGCCGTTACAAACGAAGTGCTATGAACATGGCTTTTGTGTGGGTGTGGTTTGGGTAAATATGCGGCTGGATCACACGGTAAGTGCACGTTTTATAAGAAACGGACACTGTTTCCCACAGTTGCCGCGCATTGTGCGTTCCGAATCAGTGTCTAAGAACTCAGCCGCTCCATCCTTGCAACGCTAGATATTATCAGTACATTTTACTCTAACAGCTTGTAGATCTCTAGTGCTTCCTCGTCATTTTTAAATTTCCATGTCTCTAATGTCTAATGATGTTGACTATCTTCTCACCTGTCTCGACCACTTCCCTTCTCTTAAATAAGCGTAATCCTGCAGTTTGGCTGAAGCCTGGACAGTTTACTAGTTTTCCTTTTATGGATTGTGCGTATCGTGTTATATATAAGTCATGATATTTTTCTCCTATGTTTTCTTTTAAAAGTTTTACAGTTTATATTTAGATTTATGATCAATTTTATCTTTATTTTATTTTAAAAAATAAAGTATGAGATTAAGGTTGAGGGTAATTTTCCTTTGTTCAGTGGAAGTCCAGTTATTTCACTCATACCTTTTATCAAAAATGCCATTTTCTATGAGTTCCCCGCCCCCCACCCCCCAAAAAAGCCATTGAATTGCTCTTGCACCTTTGTCAAAAATCATTTGGGGATACATGTGTGGGTCTCCATCTGTACTATCACCTTCTATTGATACCTGGGCCTATTCCTCTTCTAGAACTAGCCTGTCTTGACACTGTAGTTATATAGTACTTCTTTTTTTAGTTTTTTTTTATTTTCACAGTTAATTTTATTTATTTATTTATTTATTTATTTATTTATTTATTTATTTATTTATAAATCTTTATTCAGATTATTACAATTGTTTCTCCTCCCCCCCCCCCATAGCTCCCCTCCACCCGGTTCCCACCCCACCTTCTGCCCTTACCTCCCTCCCACTGTCCTCATCCATAGGTGTATGATTTTTGTCTAGTCTCTTCCTGCACCCCCCCATATCCCTTTCCCCCAGAGAATTATCAGTCCACTGCCTTTCTATGCCCCAGATTCTATTATATTCACCAGATTATTCTGTTCCTCAGGTTTTAAATTCACTTGATTTTTAGGTTCACTTGTTGATATGTATTTGTTGTTCATAATTTTTATCTTTACCTTTTTACTTCTTTCTCTTCTTAAAGAATACCTTTCAGCATTTCATATAATACTGGTTTGGTGGTGATGAACTCCTTTAGCTTTTTCTTATCTGTGAAGCTCTTTATCTGACCTTCAATTCTGAATGATAGCTTTGCTGGGTAGAGTAATCTTGGTTGTGGTTTCTTGGTATTCATCACTTTGAATATTTCTTGCCACTCCTGTCTGGCCTGCATAGTTTCTGTTGAGAAATCAGCTGACAATCGTATGGGTGCTCCCTTGTAGGTAATTAACTGTTTTTCTCTTGCTGCTTTTAATATTGTCTCTTTGTCTTTTGCTCTTGGCATTTTAATTATGATGTGTCTTGGTGTGATCCTCTTTGGATTCCTTTTGTTTGGGATTCTGTGCACTTCCTGGACTTGTACGTCTATTTCTTTCACCAGGTGGGGAAGTTTTCGGTCATTATTTCTTCAAATAGGTTTTCAGTATCTTGCTCTCTCTCTTCTTCTGGCACCCCCATAATTCTGATGTTGGGACGCTTGAAGTTGTCTCAGAGGCTTCTTACACTATCTTCAACTTTTTGGATTTTTTTTTTTCTTTTTGCTTTTTTGGCTGAGTGTTTTTTGCTTCTTTGTATTTCAACTCTTTGACTTGATTTTGCGGTCCTATAGTCTGCTGTTAGGTCTCTGTATAATATTTTTTATTTCAGTCAATGTATGTTTAATTTCTAGTTGGTCCTTTTTCATATCTTTGAGGGTCTCATTATATTTATCGGCCTTTTCTAGGATATTCTTGAAAAGCCTTATAACCGTGGTTTTGAATTCTATATCCAGTCATTTGTTTTCCTTCATTTCTTTCGTTTGTGATCTGTTTCTTTGTCGCCGCATTTTCACTGCTTCCCTGAGTTGGTAGGGTAGCTTTATGTGCTAGGTTTCCTATATGGCCCAGTGGGTCGGCCTCCCCAGTTAACCTGAGGTGGACATTCTTGGTGCACCCCTTTGTGGACTGTGTGCTCAGCCTTGTTGTAGTTAAGTCTTGATTGTTGCTGTTATCACTGGGAGGAATTGGCCTCCAGGCCAGTTGGCTGTGAGGATCAGCTGTGTCTACGCTGGGAGAAGTTCGGTGCTGGAGACAGCCTTATAGGATTAGACTTGCAAAATTGCAAAAGCCTCTGTGCTCAGGTTGGATGGGGTGGAGTCTCAGGGCGGAGCAGACAGCCTTGGCTTTCCACCAGCCCTGCCCTATGAGGCCCCTGGGTCTCAGTGTCCTTCAGTAATGGGTAATTGGTAATCGCTGCAAGCACCTCTGAGAGAAGCCACCCTCGAGTTTCGCCTGCTGCCAGACAGTCCAGTTTCTCCCCAAATGTGTCTGGGTTCCCAGATTCTCCCCTGGAACTGGAGTTCAGTGCAGTTGGGAGCTTCCGTCTCCCTCCCACTTGCAAAAGCCAGCGGCGCACTTAGCAGTCAGACCTCTGGTGCATGCATCTCTGTACCTCAGCCTTTTGCAGCTCCTTTGAGTCTCCGTGTGCTTTTCTATTCCCTTCTTGTTGTGGAATTTCCACTCAGCCAGCTTTCCTGTGGTTCTGGATGATGTCCGTTTTGTCTTTTAGTTGTAGTTTTGAAATTGTTGTGCAAGGTAGCAGTTTAAGTATTTACCTATGCCGCCATCTTGGTTTCTCTGACTCTTGCCTTTTTATGGCTGTATCACTACAATAGTTTTCTAACGGATCTCTCAGCCTCCTTTTGCTTTTCTACACCACCTGATTACTCTTTCTGAAAGACAGCCCACCTTACATCTATTGCTTACAAAATAAATGAAATCAAAGCTCAACTCTCCCCAGAACCCCTTTTTACTTCAACCTTATTTTTTCTAGTACCATCAGCGTTTGCCAAATTTCAGTCATTCAGATACCACTATTTGTCATAATTTTTGCCACACCAAAATATAACGTGTATTTTTTACTTAATAATTTTCTTTAAATTGGCTCACCTTTTTACTTATTCTTATTATAACCTAGAATAGCTCTGAAAATGGGCTTGATACACCCCCCATCCCATAATTCACACAAATAAATATTAAATTTCACTATTAAAATATTTCTTTGGGTATCACTTGAAATCACCTCACCCATTGGTGGCTGTCTGGTGACTACACTTTAGAAACTCTGCTGCACATACATTCCCTACTCTACTCTGCTTTCAGAATACATTTCTCAGGTTCTAGCCTTTTCTTTTTCCTTCCTTCCTTCCTTTCTTCCTCCCTTCCTCCCTCCCTCCCTTCCTTCCTTCCTTCCTTCCTTCCTTCCTTCCTTCCTTCCTTCCTTCCTTCCTTCCTTCCTCCCTCCCTCCCTCCCTCCCTCACTTTCTACCTCAGTCAGTTAAATTTAGTAAATATTGCCTTTGGTAGGCAATGAGGATGGTAAGAAACAGATCTTCCTTCAAAGAGTTTATAGTACAGTAGAGGAATTAAAAACTCACAGCCTCAAACAATGTACAAACCTTACCTGTCTTTTTCTGATGCCCAGCTCAAATTCTACTGCCTATAAAAGTCCTTCATGGATTATCCCTATCTAAAGAGATTTTCACCTTTGAATTTTTCTCATTGTATTTACTGCTCTCTATAATTTTTTGATGTTCATATTTTTAACAGTTTTAGTGTTCTCATTTATATTTATCTCCTTGATGAAAATATTTTACATTCGTCTTTGGATATAGCACGTAGGGACTGAAAATACTTGTTTGGTTAAACAGGGATATGCCATACTTCTTTGAGAAAAAGAACTCCACATTGCTATAATCAGAGTTTTATTTCAGAAAAATTGTATTTCCTGACAAGACACATCACGAACATACATTTTGAAAAACACATTTGGAAGCTGAAATTTGAGACTAAGAGATCTAAAAAGGTGAAATTTCTGAAGGGTATCTTGCCAGATTGCAAGCAAAGAAATAGAAACTTTGTGACTAAAGAGGATGTAAAGAGTCTATCAATTTAACTATACCACAAAGACTGGGAGCTGATTTTGAAGTTGATGTATTGGAGTAAAATTATTCAATTCTATTTTGTTTGTAAAATCTGTTGCTGTTTTTCTTTAATGTTACCTTTTTTAATGTTCTTTTTCTTCCCAGAAACTCCACTTTGGTCTATGTCCTTCTTACCCACCTTTACTTTATCATTTTCCCCCATAGAATCTGCTTTTGTGTCCTTGCCCTTCTTTTTGTCCTCATCTCCCTTTGTGTCCTTGTCCCCTGTCTTGTCCTCATCTCCCTTTGTGTCCTTGTCCCCTGTCTTGTCCTTGTCCCCTGTCTTGTCCTCATCTCCCTTCTTGTCCTTGTCCTCTCTCTTGTCTTCATCTCCCTTCTTGTCCTTGTCCCCTGTCTTGTCCTCATCTCCCTTCTTGTCCTTGTCCTCTCTCTTGTCTTCATCTCCCTTCTTGTCCTTGTCCCCTATCTTGTCCTCATCTCCCTTCTTGTCCTTGTCCTCTGTCTTGTCTTCATCTCCCTTCTTGTCCTTGTCTCCTGTCTTGTCCTCATATCCCTTTGTGTCCTTGTCCTCTGTCTTGTCTTCATCTCCCTTCTTGCATTTTCCCTCATTCTCATCTTTATTCTTCTCCTCTTCTCCCCCTTTTGTCATGTTCACCCTTTCTTCTCTTTTTTCACCATCATTTTCACCATCTTCTTTCTTTGATTGGCCCTTTTCTGTTTCCTTTCCTATGTCCATGTCATTCTCAACATCTTTCATTTTGTTTTTTTTCTCTCTCTTCTCTTTTTTAATCTGAGTTTTCTCAGGAAGCTCTTCAACTTTCAATTCAGTTTTCTGTTTTTGTTCCTTTTCAAAGATTTCCTTAGGGCTGCTTAGTTCTTCCTTGTGTGGGTATTTAGGACCATTTTGGTTATTTTGTGATGGGATTGCCTGAATTTCCAAATGATTATACTGTTTCTGTGTAGTTTTCCTTTCTTCTATAGAGGCATTTTTTGCCCCTGTCTTTGAACCTTCTTTCAAATTATCTAAAAATATAACAAAGCATATGATGAAAGTACAGAAATCATATCTTAATTTTTTTCTGTTGTAATTCTTTATCAGACATTTTTACTTTGCATTGTTTGAGGCAATACATTTGTTTTCCCAATAATATAAAATTTGTGAAGCTGTACTAGTATACATACAAAGGATTAGATAAAAGGTCCTTGAAATACAGAGTTTTCAGAAATTAAACTTAGAAAAGGGAAAATACAATACATAGGAATTGGTAATTGCTCAGTAGGAAATAGCTAGAGTATATGATTAAAATTAACAGAGATATGGACTGAAAAGAACTTTTTTTCTGAGAAAATTATTAAAAGATAAATTGATCTTGAGTGTTTGCTTCTATCATGTTTTAGTGCCCCTTTCCTTATTTAATCAAGAGCAAATAACACCAGGAGTTACTGAAGTTGGAGAGAAATAGAATTTAAACATGTAATGGGAGTGGTAAAAAGTTTCATGAGAGCTCATGTTGGGCACCATAGTGGTACCCCTTGATAAGAGTCCCAGAACCCCACTCTGTACGCTCAGATTTATTCAATTGGTTCTGCACAGCTGTGGATAAAAATCACTCTCTAATTGGCTCTTGCCTTTGGCTGGAGTCTAGATGGGTCTTTTGTGTTGGGGTGTTGGGTTATCTGTACTGGGCACCCTTATCCACATTTCTCCCATTTGTAGTATATTCTCAAAGAAAAGATAACATTTTTTTTGGGGGGGGGGTGGAGGGCTGGAACACACCACAGCTTGAAAATTGTGGTAATAAGCATAAAGCAATTAATAATTTGTGAAACTGGACTGGTGATATTTGGGGATAGAGAGATGGGGGAAGGTCTCTATAGAGATCCTCAACAAGGTTTTCAGCTTGGAATGTGAGCATTATGAAATAGTCTTGTTTTTTGTTTTCAGAGGGTCTGTTAGACTGAATTCAGGATTGTGGAGAGAAAATTGGATAAGAAGTGAAAATATTTGAGTTCTGTCACTTATTATATGGCCTTTGCCAATGACCCTTAATTTTTAATATATGTAGGGAAGTTAATAATACTGACCATGTTTACCTCATAGAGTTATGCAAGGACAAAATGAGATAAAGTACATTAATGGGCTTTTAAAAATTAACAAAATAGTATATGACAGATACATTTGAGGTTAACAATTTGCAGCACAAGGGGAAATTCTATTGTAAAATGTAATTACTACGGCCGTCTTTTAATTTTAAAATACTTCATGGTTCTGTGCCAATAACATTAATTGATATGATCATTTAAATGTTTGTCTACTATTCCATTTAAATATTCTTATAAATTTTTAAATCAACTTCCTATTGATTAGTATTATTCTCAAATTTTAATTATTATCAATAATGCTTTGATAAACCACCTAATACATATGCCTTTGAAAAGCTGACATTTTTTTTTTCTTGGAAAGCATTTCTAGAAGCATAATTTCTTAGTCTAAGGATGTGCACATTTTGTATTTTGAAACATATTGCCAAATGCAACCTGAATTAGAAATATGGCCAAACTCTAAAAACATAAATTCTGTGAATCTTTCCAATCTTTTGCAAACTGATAGATTAGAAGTTCTTCTTTATCTGGCTTTCTTTGATTAATATTTTTGGATCTTTATTTCTCTCCTCTGCAAAGGGATTGATATATATTGGAAATACAACATTTTTGTCTCTATAGTTTCACCTTCCAAATTTCCATTTGCTTTTCAAATTTGTCTATGGTAATTTTCTTTCCCACATAGAAGTAAAAAGAAAAAAAGTCGAATTAATCAAACTTTTACATTACAGCTTCTGTCCCAGCCAGCATGGCTCAGAGGTTGAGCACTGACCTGTGAACAAGGAGGTCACAGTTCGATTCCCTGTCAGGGCACATGCCCAGGTTGTGGGCTCAATCCCCAGTGTGGGGTGTGCAGGAGGCAGCCAACCAAAGATTCTCCCTCATCACTGATGTTTCAGTCTCCTTCTCCCTCTCCCTTCCTCTCTGAAATCAATAAAAATATATAAAAAAATAAATTACAGCTTCTGTATTTTACATCATTCTTTGAAAATAATCTTTTTTTGTAAAGAGAGCACTGTCGGAGGTTAGTTTACAAAGTAAAAATTATTTTTAATGCACATAAATAATGTAGTAATCATTTTAAAATAAGCCTAGTCTTGATAGAAGACACCTTAATAATAGAGCCTATTGAGCAATATTAAAGTCTTTCCAAAACATCCAAAATTTGGACTTGCATTTCCTAGAAAGCAGGCTAGTATCAAAGAAAGAAAACAAATATGAAGTCAAAAGAGTGAAAAATGGCAGTGGAGTAAGTGGAAGATACACTGACACTCTCCCAGGACCAAACTGTAATAACAACTAAAATAAAGAAAAAACATTCTGAATAATCAACTGAGGACAAGCTGAAGAGAACTCTGATAACCAAGGACAGAAAGTGAAGACCACATAGAGACTAGTAGGCAGTGTGGAGGTGAGAGAGGGCTGGCAAGGCTCCCATAGGCAGCAGCTGAAGGGAGGGATGTCTCAGCTGTGTGTGTGTGTGTGTATGTGTGTGTGTGTGTGTGTCGGGGGGAGGGGTGTTCCCATTGAGAACTCTGAGGTCTAAACCCCAAGCTGGGCTCCCCAGCCTAGAGCACCAGAATTGAGAAAGGTGCCCACATAACATCTGGTAGTAAAAAGCAATGGGGTTGCTGTCTGCCAGGGGGACAGCTGGATAATACAGTTACCCTCTTAAAGGGCCAACACACAAAATTTCGTGCCTGGCTTTCTAAAGTGGGAGGGAGACAGAAGCTCCCGACTGCATTGAACTCCAGTTCTGGGCAAGTTTTTGGGAACCCTGACTCATTCGGGGAGAAACTGGACTGTCTGGCAGTGGGCAAAACTCGAGGGCAGCTTTCTCTCAGAGGTGCTTGCAGCGATTACCAGGGGACACTGAGACCCAGGGGCCTCATAAGGCAGGGCTGATGGGAAACCAAGGCTATCTGCTCTGCCCTGAAACTCCGCCCCATCCAACCTGAGCACAGAGGCTTTTGCAATTTTGCAAGTCTTGTCTCATACGAGTGTCTCTAGCACAGAAGTTCTCCCAGCATAGACACAGCTGATCCTCACAGCCAATTGGCCTGGAGGTCAATTCCTCCCAGTGATACCAACAACAATCAAGACTTAACTACAATAAGACTGAGCACACAGTCCACAAAGGGGTGCACCAAGAGTGTCCACCTCAGGTAACTGTGGAGGTTGAGCCACTGGGCCTTGTAGGACTCCTAGCACACAAAGCTACTCTACCAACTCAGGGAAGCAGCGAAAATGTGGAGTCCAAGAAACAGATCACAAATGAAAGAAAAAGAAATGGAGGAAAGCAAACAACTGGATATAGAGTTCAAAACCACGGTTATAAGGTTTTTCAAGAATTTCCTAGAAAAAGGCCAATAAATTTAGCGAGACCCTTGAGGATATGAAAAAGGACCAACTAGAAATTAAACATACACTGACTGAAATAAAAAATATTATACAGAGACCTAATAGCAGACTAGAGGACCGCAAGAATCAAGTTAAAGAGTTGAAATACAAAGAAGCAAAAAACTCAGCCGAAAAAGCAAAAAGAAAAAAGAATCCAAAAATTTGAAGATAGTGTAAGGAGCCTCTGGGACAACCTCATGCATACCAACATCCGAATTATGGGGGTGCCAGAAGAAGTGAGAGAGCAAGATACTGAAAACCTATTTGAAAAAATAATGACCAAAAACTTCCCCCACCTGATGAAGGAAATAGACTTACAAGTCTAGGAAACACACAAAACCCCAAACAAAAGGAATCCAAAGAGGACCACACCAAGACACATCATAATTAAAATGCCAAGAGCAAAAGACATAGAGAGAATATTAAAAGCAGCAAGAGAAAAACAGTTAATTACCTACAAGGGAGCACCCATACGACTGTCAGCTGATTTCTCAACAGAAACTATGCAGGCCAGATGGGGTGGCAAGAAATATTCAAAGAACGTACAACCAAGATTACTCTACCAGCAAAGCTATCATTCAGAATTGAAGGTCAGATAAAGAGCTTCACAGATAAGAAAAAGCTAAAGGAGTTCATCACCACCAAACCAGTATTATATGAAATGCTGAAAGGTATTCTTTAAGAATAGGAAGAAGAAAAAGGTAAAGATAAAAATTATGAACAACAAATATATATCTATCAACAAGTGAATCTGAAAATCAAGTGAATAAAAAATCTGATTAACAGAATAAACTGGTGAATATAATAGAATCAGGGGCATAGAAAGGGAGTGGACTGACAATTTTTGTGGGGAAAAGGGTGTTGGGGGTGCGGGAAGAGACTGGACAACGGTCATACACCTTTGGATGAGGATGGGGGGGTAAGGGCAGAGGGTGGGGTGGGAACCGGGTGGAGGGGAGCTATGGGGGAAAAAAAGAGGAACAATTGTAATAATCTGAACAATAAAGATTTATTAAAAATTAGAAAAACATTAAATAAAAGAAGAAGAAGAAGAAAAAAGGAACAGCACCTGAAAAGGAATAGCACCTGAAATTGTCCTGAACCACAGACTGGGAGTTGTAGCAGATCTTCCTAATACATAGACACAAACCCAAACAGGGAACCAAAATTCAGAAACAAAAACTTAGCCCGAAATGAAAGAGCAAGAGAATTATCCAGAAGAAGAATTAAGTGAAATGGAGGTGATAAATTTATCAGATATAGAGTTCAGAATAATGATTACAAGGATGCTCAACAGCATAAGAAAAGGTATAATAACTATGAAAAAAAGAACAGTCGGAAATGAAGAATGGCATAACACTAATAAAGAACACATTGGAAGGAACACACAACAGATTAGGGGAAGCTGAGAATTGGATCAGTGAATTAAGACAGGGTAGAAAAAAATCACTCAATCAAGAAACCAAAAATAAAAAATCCTTTAAAAAATAGGACAGCTTAAGGGAGCTGTGGGACAACCTAAAAGGTAACAATATTAGCATAATAGGGGTACCAGAAGGAGAAGAAAAATGAGCAAGGGATAGAGAACATGTTTAAAGAAATAATGGCAAAAAACTTTTCTAACTTGGTGAAGGAAAAGTCATACAAGTACAGAAGGCACAGAGTCCAAAGCAAGAAGAAGCCAAAGAGGCCCACACACTGTCACATCATACTTAAAAAACCCCACAAACTTTATTGTTGAAATTATTAGCGATCCCTCCCTCCCCCACTGGTTTCCTCCCTGCCCCTGGTCTTCACCACTCTATTGTTTGTGTCCACAGGTAATGCATGCATGCACCTAAGTTCTTCGGTTAATCTGTTCCCACTCCTCCCCTCTTCCCTCTGAGATTTGTCAGTCTGTTCCATGTTTCCATGACTCTGGTTCTATTTTATTCATCAGTTTATTTTGTTCATTAGATTTCTTGTTTATTTATTTTGATTTTTAGATTCAATTCTTGATAGATATGTATTTATTGCCGTTTTATTATTCATATTTTTTATCTTTTTCTTCCTTTTCTTGTCTGTGAAGCTCTTTATCTGATATTCAATTCTAAATAATAGCTTTGCTGGGCAGAGGGTTGGAGGTCCCTGCTATTCATCACTTTGAATATTTCTTGCCACTCCCTTCTGGCCTGCAAAATTTCTGTTAAGAAACCAGCTGACAATTGTATGGAAGCTTTTCTCTTGCTGCTTTTAAGATTCTCTTTTTGTCTTTAATCTTTGGCATTTCAATAATGATGTGTCTTGCTGTGGGTCACTTTGGGTTCCTCTTGTTTGGGACTCTCTGCACTTCCTGGACTTGTAAGTAAGTCTATTTCTTTCACCAGGTAGGGGAAGTTTTCTGTAATTTTTTTGTTCAAATAGTATTTCAGTATCTCGTTCTCTCTATTTTCCTCTGGCAGTCCTATAATGCGAATGTTGGTATGCTTGGAGTTGGCTCAGAGACTCCTTACACTATCTTCATATTTTTGGATTTTTTTTCTAGATAAAAATAATCTTTATTTCTAAGAAACATATAAACTCATGTTGAAACAGGAGATCAAAGTGAAGGCGGCTTAACAAGCACACCCTTCAGATACATCAACACCAAGTATCACAAAAATCCAGTCGTTTCAAAGCATTGCCTTTGATGGCTGAAGACACATCACCCGTAGGCTTCAGAGGGCACGCCTCCAAGGAAAATGGTCGCTGGGTGTCACAGTCAACAGAAGAACATGGCTCGGCTTAGGAAGTCGTGGGAAGCCACCCCCTTTCCCCTTTCCAAAAGGGGTGGGAAACAGTCATGTCAGGCTGCCTCTCAATGCAAGTGTAGGGTTGATTTCTAGGAGGCATCTAGGCTGTCTTCCTTTAGAGGTGAGTCCCTCCAGGCGCTCCCTCTAGTGGTACCACCAGGTGCAGCACCCACTCACCTGGAGCTCCTGCAGACCCAGTTTAAGTGGCTTAGCATCTCCGCCACGACATTCTCTAAACACAAGGGGAGAGAGACCTGCCTCCCTGCGTTTATAGGGCGTGCACAGGGTTGCGGGGGTGGGGGGTGGGGGGGGGACGGGGAAGGGAGCTCGAACCCCCACAAAGTAAAGAGAACAATCTCATCAATTCTTTGGGCCCGTGTCATTGTGTAGTTTGAGTGACAAGGGTAGAAAACCAAAGTGTTATTAAATATGAAAGACAACCCCACACATTGACTCTGCATCTGTCGGTGAAAAATGGAAGCAGTTGTTGGCCTGAGGCTGGGAGAGAGAAGGCCGTCGGCATACAGAGGGAATCTGACTTGAGAAATGAATGAATGGCTCCAAAATGAGCAACACAGCCCGGCTGGCGTGACTCAGTGGTTGAGCATCAACCCATGAACCAGGAGGTCATGGTTCGATTCAGGTCAGGACACATGCCTGGGTTGCGTGTTCCATCCCCAGAAGGGGGCGTGCAGGAGGCAGCTGATCCATGGTTCTCTCTCATCATTGATGTTTCCATCTCTCCCTCTCTGAAATTAATAAAAATATATTATTTAAAAAATAAAGGAACAGATTCACATTGCTCCCTGCTCTGGGGCTGTCCAAATTGTCCAAGGCGAGGAGCAGAGGCCTAGAAGTTCCTAGGGTGGTCGCCGTGTGCCCTCTTGGGCCACTCCTTGTCCACCCACCTGCGCAGTACGTGGTGGTAGAGCTGGCCTACCGGCTGCTGGCTGTTCCGGAGCAGGAACTCCAGGGTGGGGCTCTGGGGCCGCTGCTCCAGGAAGACAGCTAGTTGTAGTGCATGCCCCACCTGCTGGCAAAATTCCTCCAGTTCTTGAAGGTGGTGTGGCAGGGGTCCAGCTTGATCCTGATCACGGCGAGCAACCCCTGATCGTTGAGCAGGTCGCTGATGGTGGGGGCCCAGAGCGAGCAGGTGGAGCAGGTGCAGTCGTCCCCGCAGGACTTGGCCTTGCTGACGACCTTGCTTACATCTGCGAGGGGATCTCCGGGACTCTCTGGAAAGCCATTTTCTTCTCCCTGATGATGCATGTCAGAATTTGTTGGGCCGTTCAAAGGAACTGGATCACATTCTTCAGCACGTGGAAGGACAGAGTGCTGGGATCCGTTTCTTCCATGGGTTCCTCGGCCATGCAAGCTGCGCGCAGAGGGTCCTCCTGCGAAGCCATGGGGCAGGCAGGTGGGGAGATGGAGCCTGAGCGAGCGGGCCCCGCAGCCTCCGGACGGGAGGGAGCGCACGGCGGGGACCTGGATTTTTTTTTTTTTTTTTGTTCTACTGATTATGTGTTTTTTGCTTCCTCATATTCCAAATCCCTGTTTTGATTCTCAGCATTCTCTACTGTTGATTCCCTGTAAATTATCCTTCATTTCAGTTAATGTACCCTTCATTTCTGACTGATCCTTTTCCATATTTTTGATATTCTCACTAATTTCCTTGAAATTCTCACTAAGTCCCTTGGAGTTCTCATTAAGATCCTTGAGCATCCTTATAACCATTGTTTTGAATTCTGTATGTAGTGTTTGCTTGCTTCCATTTCATTTAGTTCTTTTTCCTAAGATTTCGTCTGTTCTTTCATTTGTGACATGTTTCTTTGTCTCTGCATTTTGGCTGCTTCCCTGTATTTGTTCCTATATATTAGGTAGAGCTGCTCTGTCTCCTGAAATTGGTAGAGTGGCCTTGTGTAGTAGGTGTTCTGTAGGGCCCAGTGGCTCAGCTTCCGTAATCACCTGAGCAGGGCACTCTAAGTGTGCACACTATCTTGTTGTAGTTGAGCCTTGATTGCTATTGGCATCACAGTGCGAATTGACCCCCAGGCCAATTGGCTGTGAGGACCAGCTGCAACTACAATGGAAGAGCTGCTATGCAGGAGACACTCCTATAGAGCAGGACTTGCTTCAGTGGGGCTTTGGTGCTCAGTGAGTCTGCCCCTTGAGGGTGTCACTCATGGATGTGTAGAGTTGTAATCTGGTATGGTCTGAAGCTGTCCACTGGGTACACTATCTCTGGGGCCCCCTTGGAGTTCAAAGTCAGCCACTACCTGTGCCCAACCTGGGGCCACCTGTCAGGAGCTACAGAGTGATCTGCAGATGGCTGCTAGTTGTGTTGGGCTTGAAAATGCCCAGGACAGGCCAAGCTGTGAAGGAAGGCATGTCTGGGCCTCTTATTAAGTGGTATGGGGCATGCTGAGTCCAGCTGCCACTTATTTGACAGATTTTAGGAAGGTCTGAAGCATGAGCTAGTATAGGCCATTCATATGGAAAATTTGCTGCCAGTATCTTGGCTGGGACTGCTAATTGGGTGCCACAGGGTCTCAGGGAATCATCAGGGTGGAGTGAACAGTGTAGGCCAGGTTGATGGAGACCGAGATATGGCACCTGACAGTCAGGTGACGGGAGGTCTCAGCATAGGAGCAATGCTCTCTGTGAGCACCCCGCTCTAGAAGAAAGCCACACAATTCACTTCCTCCCCATATGTCTCTGTATCCCCCCTAAGGTACTGCCCCAGCATTGGAGCTAAGAGAGGCATTCTGAGTAAGTCCATGCACCAGCCCTTGAAGAGGAACTGCTGGAACTACAGTAGCTCCCTGTCACTCAGCTACAATCCCCACTGTTTTTTAATAGCCTGAAGTTATGGGAGGTTCTTTTAATAGGACTGGAACCCTGGGCTGGGCATCTGGTGTGGGGCTGGGACCCCTTGCTCCTCACAGAAGGCCTCCTCAGCCTAGATATCCCTCCTGATTAAAAACACACTACAATTGGGGGTTGAGCCAGCTCATTCCATACATCTGCCCATCCTACTAGTCTCAATGTGCTTTCTTCTTTACTTCTCTAATTGTAAGAATTCTACTCAGCCACATTTTAGATGGCTGAATGATGGTTGTATTTTAGTTGTAATTTTGATGTGATTGTGGGAGGCAGTAAGTACTGTGTTTACTTATGCTGCCATCTTGGTTCTTGACACATCATAATTAAAGTGCCAAAAATTAAAGGCAAGGGTGAATCTTAAAGGAAGCAAGAGAAAAGCAATTTGTTACCTACAAAGGAGCTTCTATAAGGCTGTCTGCTGATTTTTCATCAGAAACTCTATAGGCCAAAATGGAATGACATGAAGTATTCAAGATAAAGAAGAGCAAGGGTCTGAAACCAAAACCAATCCTGCAAGGCTATCATTCAAAATCCATGGTGAAATAAATAGCTTTCAGATAAAAAAGACTACAGGAATTTATTACCACCAAAGCAGCATTGCAAGGAATGCTAAAGGGACTGCTGTAATAATAATAAGAAATAGGGGGCAGTGGGAAGAGAAACATAGGCATAAAGAATTAAAATGGCAATAAATAGGTACCTTTAATTTAAATTGATTAAATGCTCCAATCAAAAGACATAGGGTGCCTGAGTGGATATGAAAACATTACCCAAATATATGCTATCTTCCATTTGTGACAACATGGATGTAATGGGAGGGCATTATGCTAAGTGAAATAAGCCAAGTAGAGAAAGATAAATACTATATTGTATCAGTTATATGTGGAATCTAAAAAACAAAAATGCAGATTGTATAGAAATAGAGAATAGAATGGTGGTTGCCAGGGGCTGGATGGAGAAAATGTGGAGATGTAGGTCAAAGGTCACAAACTATCAGTTATAAGAATAAATTCTAAAGATGGTAACTGTAGTTAATATATTTGAAAGTTTCTGAGAGTAGTTCTTAAACTTCCTCATCACACACAGAATCAACTATGTGAGATGATGGATGTGTTAATTATTTTGAACTTGGTAGTCATTTCATAATGCATATGCATATCAGATCATTGGATTGTACTCTTAAATAAATACAATTGTTTTATCAATTATTCCTTAATAAAGTTGAGAAAAAAATGAAACTCTGTGTGCTTTTTATAACTATTTTTTTATAAACCTAGGACTAGCACCATGGCCTATTATGTACTTCTTAATTACATGTACCCTGCATACTTGTTTGTCCCATCCACTCCAGCCCCACAATGGAACCAGAAGAGGATTAAATTCTAAGGCTACTGTCAGTCTTTTTGTTTATAAACTCTTTTTGAATATATTTTCTTTTTGAGTTAAGCTAGGAAATTGGTATTGACTAACCCATTATCTTTAAAATCTGATGTGTTTCTGGCCAAATGGCCATTTCCTAATCTTTTATTCTTTTAAATTGCATATCACTCACTCCAGGGCTCATAGCTTCTTAAAGCGTTAACAATTTTTTTATGTTAATGCTATGAAATTTTTAAGTCTGTCTTCCTAAAGATCACATAGTTGAGATAATTTTTAGCTATTTCCTCTTCACTTATTACTATATCTAAGTTAATGTAATCCTTTACCAAGATTTTAATTACTTCCTCTCATTAATATAACCTTTTGTTTGTATAAATTAGGTTGAGAGTAGTACTCCTATTTGCTTTTTGTATCCATAATAAGGTGAATAAAGTCAGTTTGATTTTAACTTTGTCATTTTCTTTTTCTTAACCCATGTACTTTTATTTTCTACTGTTCTCCAGTCTCATTTAAAAATATTATCTTTTAGTGATATCTTATGAATTTTGATATCCTGAGAGAAATATAGGTATGACCAATTATTTTTGTAATAAATAATATTATATTGTTGGTATAAAATATTATATTAGTTTCAGGTGTACAACATAGTGATTAGACATTTATATACCTTTTGAAGTGATCACCCTGATAAATCTAGTACCTTTCTGACACCATACATAGTTATTGACATAATATAATATTATTGATTATATTCCCTATGCACCCCTATATTCCCTACTTTACATCCCCATGACTATTTTCATAACTGGCAATTTGTACTTCTTATTCCTTTCACCTTTTTCACCCAACCCCTGACCTCCTTCTCATTTGACAGCCAATTCTTTTATTCACTCAAAAATAGAGCTACCATATGGTCCAACTTGGGCTTCTGACTTACTGTGGGGAACTAGGTACAAGGACATTTATAAATGTCCTTTATGACTTTCTCATATTATCAACCATTAATTTTATTTCTCTATTTTCTCGCTTCAACTCATTTCCTTTAGTCCAATTCATTTAAATTCTTTGAATGTTTCATCATCCATCTTCCAAGAACATTATTTAATGTTTTCGGAAGTCAGCTGACTTGATACAATGGCAAAATTCGCTGCTTATTCTTTTTATAAGTCTGTGAGGTTTAACTTCAAGGCAATGATCAATAACTAAATAAAATTATTTATTTGTGCTCAAGCGACAATGACAACCTTTAAAGTTAGTAGGAGTCCAATGCACTATAATAGTCATCAAGTAGTAGAGTTACAAATAAAATAATATACTTACCAATTGGTGATACAACTTTTGTTGAAACATAAACACAAACAAATGATTACTTGTTAAACTATTATAGAACACATTTTCATCTTTTGAATCTTCCAATGAGAATCTTATAAAATGACACCCAAACAGCACAATCACCTTCTGCATTGATTATTTTACTGCTATCACTCCAGGCCAAATGGTTCTTTATGGGGTATGTGCCATACTCAATGCCAAGATTGGAGAGAACCATGGAGAGGTTTTTATCTCATCACCTGCTTGCTGTGCAAGCCCTTTTATAATATCCCTATGAAAGGAGAAGCTTATGGCCAGAACTCTTCTTTGGAGGGAACCCATTAATTTCCCTAGTCACTTTTATCTTCTAACAACTCCTATTCATTCTCTCTTCCTATCTTCTCAGGTGTTCCTTCTCTTTTCTCTCAAATGTTGACTCACCTTTATAGATTCCAGTCTACATTATTTTTTTTTGAAAGTGGGTTTTATTGTTTTGAGGAATATATTCTCTTAGTTATTCAGTACATTTAAGCTTTTCAGCAAATTCCCAGTAATCTCTAAAATTCCTCCCTAATAGGGGTGTATATCACAATGAGAAATACCAATAAAACATTTTCAAATTTGGGTATGCTACTTGCCAGAGGATAAAAAAATCTTCATGCTCTTATTTCTCCAGAAACCACTTATATTGAAAAACAGAAAGGAGCTTAAGGATGGGTCTCTCAGTAGTTCCTAAACAGCAAACACATGAGGGCATGCAGTTTAACTGGTAGATAGCACTAGTCTGCTTCTTTGAGTTATCTCAATATCTAATTTTCTTAGAGCACCAAAACTTTCATAGCAGTTATTAAGGCCCATTAAGGAATCACATATTGCTTTACTTCTTGATTACAGTTTAA
The DNA here is from genome assembly GCA_026230045.1 of Corynorhinus townsendii. Lineage (NCBI taxonomy): Eukaryota > Metazoa > Chordata > Mammalia > Chiroptera > Vespertilionidae > Corynorhinus > Corynorhinus townsendii. The sequence continues at coordinate 97,821,628 of JAPDVU010000004.1, read as the reverse complement.
AATAAAAATTTCCTACTAATGAGAGAGATTTTGAGTATGGAAGGGGAAAGGCAATCAGAGATATAATAACATTAATTTTAGCAATGTTGAACATAGAAGCGACTGGAGTCAGCAAGAATACACACAGCTAAAGAATGAAATGACCTTGGAGTGGAGACAGAAAAAGAACTTACGTCTGGCTCTCCCACCTCTTTCTATAATAAAAGAGAAATAAATAAAGACTAAGTTCTTGAATATAACATTTTCTTGAATACTAAATAATTGCAACAGCTAGTGATACTGATTTATTAACATCTTCCCAGGCATTGTTCCAAGTAACTATTTTAATCCCCACAAAAGTCTTATGAGGTAGCTACTATTGCTATCTTCATTTCACCAATGAAAGAACTGGATAGAGACAGGTTAACTAAACTGCCCATGATTAGACATCACTTAATGGTGGAGTCTGGCTTTGTACCTAAACATTAAAGTGCCAGAGCACATACTTCTATGGTCTTTTATTTGTGTACTATAGGCCCGGTGCATGAAAATTTATGCACTGGAGGGGGGTCCCTCAGCCTGGCCTGCCCCCTTTCACAGTCCAGAAGCCCTTAGGGGTGGGAGGCGACCCAGCGATCAGGGGAAGGCAATGCCCCATCACACCTCTGCTGCTGCCACTGTCGGCAGCGCAAGCCTCGGCTGGCCCTGGTTACCTGAGCCTCAGGCGGCCCTGGGTGGCTGGGCAGCCAACATCTGAGGCTTGCTTGTGCCTCGGGCATCAGCTAGGGAGTTGCCATTCGAGGCTTGCCTGTGCCTAGGACTGGCCCTGGGTGGCTGGGGGGGTGAAGGAACTGGGGGACTCTGGAGGCAGGCGCACGGAGTGGCCAGGCCCACCTGGGGGCAGGCCCAGCTGTGCTGTGCACCTGCTGTTCCAGTGGGGCTGAGGGGACTGGGAGCTGCTATCTTGTGGCTGTGAGTGCCACCATCTTTGAGGGTGGGGCAGTCAATTAGCATATTCCCTCCTTATTGGTTGCGGCGCCGCCATCTTTGTGATGGCATGAGGGTCAATTAGCATATTCCCTTTTTATTAGATAGGATCATCCTGAGACTTTATAGTTCCATGTTGGCTCTGTTGACACTGTAATCCAAGATAGCAAAATATCTTTTAACATGAATTCCTTGCCTTTTTCATACATGATCTCCTATTCTTTATTTTCCGTTAACTGTCTTTAATATTCTTTGAGGCAGAGAAGATTATTAAATTATTTCCTGTCACTAAGTGGTAGATCTGGTATTGGAATCTATGTTAAATAACTTCCCATTACACCTTTCATATGCCTGTAAGTTTCTTTTTCAGTTACAATAGAAGTGTTCAATAAGTGTCTATTGTTTTTAGACATCATACAAGGCACCTTCCTTAAAGACAGAGTAAGTCTAGTGGAGGAACTGGTCATGTTAACCAGTAAATGCATAAAGTGGGAAGAACTCACTAAGGGACTACAGAATATTGAGGAGGAAGTGTCACCCTTTCTTCTTCTCTCTCTCAGACTCTCTAAGGAATTCAAACCCTTTAGGAAGTGTGAGCTCTTCCTGTATAAAAAAAAGTCTGCTGTGGTGGGAAGATCTGTCTTTATAGGGTGAGCCTGGAACAGTGGGAAAGAGCATGGACAGATGAATTATAGACCTCAGTGTGAGGGTAATGAGAGAAAATGACAGAACATCTTCAAGATCTTGTGTGTGGGAAAGGATGTCTTTGACCCTCCAAAGCAAAACCACAATGTGAAAAACTGCCATATCTGAGCACATCTAAATTATTTGTTTTCAGCAGGAACATCATGACAAAGTTCAGACATATTTAACAGATTTGGAGAAGACAGTTTCAAAGTGTAAAAGTAGGAGAATCCAAGATGGTGGCATAAGTAAACACCTAAATTGCTGCCTTGCACAACAATTTCAAAACTACAACTAAAAGACAAAACGTCTATCACTCAGAACCATGGGAAAGTTGGCTGAGTGGAAGTTCTACAACTAGAAGGAAAGAGGAAAGAGCATTGAAATGTGCACAAGTGCTGAAAAGCTGAGGTACGGAGGCGCGTGAATCGGGCTGGTGGCAAGTGTTGCTTTCTGCAACCCAAAGGGAGACGAGCCCCCAATTACTCTGAAATCCAGTTTCTGGGGAGATGCGGGGGACCCAAACTCCTACTGGGAGAAGCTGGACTGTCTGCCATCAGGTTGGAAAGTAAGGGGGGCTTGCTTGCAGAGCTGCGCGCAAGAATAATTGTTTACTGTGCTGGGGCGCAGAAGGCGGGGAAGCAGTCGGAGAGACACAGAGCCGGCTAACTAACAGCCATTGCTGTTTGCCACGCCTTAGCCTAGTGACGCCTTGAGACCCCGCCCCACACAACCTACAAACCCACCCAAGCTCCAAGCAGCAGCTTTAGCATAAGAAAGCCTGCCCTATCACAGCTTAACCTAGCAAACTTGCAGCCTGGGTCAGACAGCTCCAAAACCTCCAAACCCCAAGCAAAGAGGAGAAAATTGTAGCTCTCACTGTAGGTCCTGCTGGGTGGCCTCAGACAGTAGCTGACCTGCACCCCATTGGAGATCCAGAAGCCAGTGTACCTAGTGGTCAGTGTGAGACACCAGATTTCAACTCCTCACATCCATAAGTGACACATTCAAGAGGCAGACTCAATGAGCACCAAAGCCCCACTGAAACAAGTCCTGCACCATAAGTGTGTCTCCAGCACAGCAGTTCTTCCATTATAGACACAGCGGGTCCTCACAGCCAATTGGCCTGGAGGTCAATTCCTCCCAGTGTACCAACAGCAATCAAGGCTTAACTACACCAAGACTTTGCACTCAGCCCACAAGGGGGTGTACCAAGAGCGTCCACCTCAGGTGATTGGGGAGGCTGAGCTACTGCCCCCTATAGGTCACCTACTACACAAAGCCACTCCATCAACACAGGGAAGCAGCCAAAATGCAGAGACAAAGAAACATGTCATGAATGAAAGAAATGGAGGAAAGCAAATTAATGGATGACATAGAGTTCAGAGCCACATTTATAAGGTTACTCAAGAATCTTCTAAAAACTGCTGAGAAACTTGATGAGACCTTTAAGGATCTTAATGAGAATGCCAAAAATAATGGAAAAGGACCAGTCAGAAATGAAGCATACACTGTCTAAAATAAAGAATATACAGAAACTCAACTGTAGATCAATGTACCCCAAGAATCAAACCAAAGACCTGAAATATGAGGAAACAAAAAACACCCAACCAGAAAAACAAAAAGAAAAAAGAATCCAAAAATATGAAGATAGTGTAAGGAACCTCTGGGACAACTTTAAGCGTACCAATATCCAAATTTTTGGCGTGCCAGAAGAAGAGAGAGCAAAATATTGAAAACCTATTAGAAGAAATAATGACAGAAAAGTTTCCCTACCTGGTAAAAGAAATAGACTTACAAGTTCAGGAAACACACAGAACCCCATACAAGAGGAATCCAAAGAGGACCACACCAAGACACATCACAGTTAAAATGCCAAGGGCAAAAGACAAAGAGACAATATTAAAAACAGCAAGAGAAAAACAGTTAGTTACCTACAAGGGAGTACCCATACGACTGTCAGCTGATTTCTCAGCAGAAACTATGCAGGCCAGAAGGGAGTGGCAAGAAATATTTAAAGTGATGAACAGCAAGAAACTACAACCAAGACTACTCTACCCAGCAAAGCTATCATTCAGAGTTGAAGGTCAGATAAAGAGCTTCACAGACAAGAAAAAGCTAAAGAAGTTCATCACCACCAAACCAGGATTACATGAAATGCTGAAGGGTATTCTTTAAGAAGAGGAAGAAGAAGAAAAAGGTAAAGATAAAATTATGAACAACAAAATGACATCAAATACATACCTACCAACAAGTGAATCTAAAAATCAAGTGAATAAAAAATCTGAAGAACAGAATGGACTGGTGAATATAATAGAATCAGGGACATAGAAAGGGAGTGGACTGACTATTCTCAGGGGGAAGCGGGTGTGAGGGGTGCAGGAAGAGATTGGACAAAAATCTTACTCCCATGGATGAAGACAGTGGCGGAGGGTAAGGGCATGGGGTGGGGAGGGGAATCAGGTGGAGGGGAGCTATGGGGGGGGGGGAAGAGGAACACCTGTAATAATCTGAACAATAAAGATTTATTAAAAAGAACAAAGCCTAAAAGTAAAAAAAAAATTAATATTAGAATGTAGATAATGATATGGGCTGAATGTTTGTGTTTCCCCAAATATGTATGTTGAAGCCCAAGCCCCTAGTGTGATTGTGTTAGGAGATGGAGACATAATTAGGTTTAGATGAAATCATGAGGGCAGAGCTCTCATGATAGGTTTAGTGCCCTAATAAGAAGAGACCCCAGAGAGCTTGCTCTCTCTCCTCCAGTGAAGGACACAGCAAAAAGGTTGCATATAAACCAGGATGGACCCTCACCAAGGACCTGACCCTGCTGGCACCATGATCTCAGATTTCCTGAGAAATAAATGTTGTTTAAGCTAGGCAGTCTATGGTATTCTGTTATACAGTTGAGCCCACAAAGACAGAAGGGATGATTGTAAAACAACAGGAAAGATACAAAACCTATTGGAGGCACTAGCCGGTTTGGCTCGGTGGAGGGTCCCAGGTTCAATTCTGATCAAGGGCACATGCCCAGGTTTCGGGCTTGATCCCCAGTGGGGGGCATGCAGGAGGCAGCCAATCAATGATTCTCTCCTTTGATGTTTCTATTTCTCTCTCCCTCTTCTTTCCTCTCTGAAATAAATAAAAATATATTTAAACAAAAACTATTGGAGAAGAACAAAGAGCATGTGAATAGGCAGCTTATGTAATGGCTGGTCATTATATAAAGAAACATGTGATCACCATAGCCACTTTTGCTCAGTGGTCTGGGTACCAAAGGGTCCCAGGTTCAATTCTGGTCAAGGGCACGTATCTTGGTTGCAGGCTCCTCCCCAGCCCGGGCCCTGGTCAGGGTGCGTGTAGAAAGCAACCAATCAATGTGCTTCTCTCACATTAATGTTTTTCTCTGTCTTTCCCTCTCTCTTCCTCTCTAAAAGATCAATGGAAAAATATCCTCAAGTGAGGGGCCTATTAGGGCAGGGCTGCAGGGGAGGGCAGTTGGAGGGGACCAGGCCAGCAGGGCAGGGCAGTTAGGGGTGACTAGGCTAGCAGGGGAGGACAGTTAGGGGCAATCAGGCAGGCAGGGGAGCAGTTAGGCATCAATCAAGCTGGCAGGGTAATGGTTAGGAGTGATCAGGCTGGCAGGCAGAAGCGGTTAGGGTCAGTCAGTCAGGCAGGCAGGCAGGCGAGTGGTTGGGAACCAGCAGTCCTGGATTGTGAGAAGGCAGTCAGACATCCCTCGAAGGGTCCCAGATTGGAGAGTGTGCAGGCTTGGCTGAGGGACACCCTCACCCCCCTGTGCACAAATTTCGTGTACTGGGCCTCTAGTTGGTTAATAAGATAATATAGGTTTCAATGTACATGAAACCAGCACAATGTGTATATTGCATTCTTCATTTCAGATATTATATTCTTCATTTCTGACTGATTCTTTTTTATGGTTTCTATGTCTTTTTGCATGCTGTTTTAGTGCTCACTAAGTTCTTTATAACCATTTTTTTGAATTCGATGTCTGATAAATTGCTTGCCTTCATTTCATTTAGCTCCTTTTCTTGAGATTTCTCCTGTTCTTTCATTTGAGGCATGTTTGTCTCCCCATATTGGTTCCCTCTCTGTGTTTGTTTCTGTGTATTAGTAGATCTTCTATGTCTTCCAGTCTTAGTAGGGTGGCCTTTGTAGTAGACTTTCTATGGGACCCAATGGCACAGTCTCCTTGATCACCTGAGCTGGGTGCTCCAGGAATGCCCCTTGTGTGGTTTTGTGGACCCTCCTGTTGTAATTGAGACTTGATTGTTATTGGCGAGTTTGTGCATGGGGTTGACCCTCAGGCTGGCTGACTGTGAGGATCAACTTCAACCATAGTGTATGAGCTGCTATGCAGGGTGCTGATCACATGAAGCAAAATTTGCTTCAGAAAGGTCTGGTGCCTGCCAAAATCTTCATTTGGATGTGCACTTGTGAAGCTAAATGGATCCTGCTCTGATATTGTCTGAAGCTAGTCACTGAGTGTTGGTTCTGGGCCTATGGGAGAGACTCTGGGTACAAGCCAGTAGTCAGATGCTGCCTGTGATGGCCCTGGGCAATGTTTTGTGAGGAACAAAACAATCCACAGTTTTTGGCTGCCTCTGCTGGGCCTGGGTGCTCATGGGAAGGATCAAGCTGCATACCAAGTCTGGCTTTTACCAGCACCAGGTCTGGTTGCAAGTCAGCTAAAATCCCAAGGCACCTTGGGATCCATCTCTGCCTGTCTTCATCTGCTGGCTGCTTGTTACACTCAATCACTAAAAGAGCCTCTGGTGGTACTCAGGTTGCATGAGATAGGTTTTCAGTGAGTTACCAGGTAGGGATGCGTGGTATTCACCAGATTGATACAGGTTCAAACTTGATACCAGTTGTGGGTCTGAGGCCACTCAGCAAATGTCCCAGGGTATACCAAGTTTAGCTGCCACATGCTGGGTGCTTGCACACCTTTGTAGTGGTGCAGGCTTTTAGGAGGTGTCAGGTTGAGGTCAGCAGAGTTTATCAAGCCCAAACAGACAAAGATGTTTCTGGTTGAAGGGGGAACTCTGCACTGGTTTGGCATGGGAGGAAAATGGCCCCCGTCTGGAGCCACACAACTCAGTCTGTGTCAGATTCTGCCAGAAGTTGGATCTCAGTGGGGTTGCCAGGAGTCAGGAGGATGAGGCTAGTGGATCTCTCATGAGGAGGAGGTGCTGATGAGGCTCGGGGGAAGTTGATTAGAATGTCCTTCACCCCAGAACTACACAACTCAGTCACTGACACCACCTGAGTCCTTCCAGACTTCTACACCCCAGCCCGCCAGCTGACTCCTCAATATGGTAAAAGCTCTGCAGGTTGGGATGACTGGGAGTCTAAAGGGGGGGCTATTGCTTTCCCCTGGCTGACATCATATGGAGGGGAGCGATCCACCCAAAACAGATGGCATCTGTAGTGTGGGAGAGTGACTCAGAGCAGGGATCCTGGCTGCTGTCCCTTGAGCCCTCTCACCCAGCCTCTCCTCATATGACTCTAGTCCACTCCACCCTCCTCTGCTGGAGCTCAGGTTGAGTGTCTGTGAAGGAGGTTTTGTGCATTGGTCTTTCAAGAGTGCGTCTGTGTCTCTAGCATCTCTCCTTGGTGGACAGAATCTCCACTGATTTTCACAGCCACAGGGTATGAGGATACCTCTTCCTGGCTCTGGTGTTCTGGGCTGGGGAGCCCGGCTTTGGGTTGAGACCCCACGTTTGTCAGGGGGAACCTTTACAACTGAGATATCTCTGGTATCTCAGCTGCTGCTTGTGGGAGTGGGGCCAGGCCTTTTTGTATCACTGCCCTTCCTACCAGTGTTGATGTGGGTTCTTCTGTATATCCTTGGTTTTAAGGCTTCTCTTCAGCTAGTCTTCAGTTAGTTATTCAGGTTTCTTGCTCTATTTTAGTTGTAATTCTAGTTTGGTCCCAGGAGGAGTTGAGTCATAATGCTTCCACCTACTCCTTCGCTATATTTTTTTGTTTGTTTTTAATCTTCACCTGAGGATATTTTTTCCATTGATTTTTACAGAGAGTGGAAGGGAGGGAGGAAGGAGGGAAAGAGAGAGAGAGAGAAAGAGAGAGAGAGAGAGAGAGAGAGAGAGAGAGAGAGAGAGAGAGAGAGAGAGAGAGAGAAACATCAAGGTGAGAGAGACAAGCATATAGATTGGTTGTCTCCTGTAGGCACCTCAACCAGGGAACCAGGGATTGAACCTGCAACCCAGGCACGTGCCCTTGACCGGGAGTTGAAACTGTGAGCCTTCAGTGAATGGGCTGGTGCTCTAACCACTGCTCAGGGCCACCTGTTTTTTTTCTGTCCAGTGTTCTTAAGTGCTTCTTTTTTACTTAATGGATTGTAATTTTTCATAGCTATGGTAGTCTTGTTTTTTATTTTTTAACCCTCACTCAAGGACATGTTTATTGATTTTAGAGAGAGGAAAGGGGGCGGGGAGAGAAAGAAAAACATCTATGTGAGAGGGAAACATCAATCTGTTGCCTCCCGTATGTGCCCTGACCAGAAATCAAATCCACAACCTTTTGGTGCATGGGGAAGATGCTCCAACCAACTGAGCTACTTGGCCAGGGCTCTTCTTGATTTTCAATAGGAACTTTTGAATTTGGCTTTCCTAAAATTTAGTCTAGAATATCTGACAATTTTAGATATTTATCCTCAGCACAAAATCTAAGCTCCTGTGACCTATTACTTTTTAAAAGTATTGTTTCTTATTGGCACTATTCTTTTTGTTAGCATGAATTGGATGTGGGAACTGCACCAGAGAAGCCTGATAGTCAAGGCCAATTAAAGCAAAGAGGCCTTGTTGTCAATACACTGGACTGTCCAAGGCCACTTTGTGTCTAGGCTAATATACCAAACACAGCTGCATGGCCACAGCGATCTCACGGTACACTGTGCCCTTCTGTAACCCATATAAGTGACGTTACTATTGGTGCAAGGCCTTCTATGTCTAAGGGGTATAATACATGTTATTTGATCAGCTGAGAGAAAGGAGAGCTGAGATGAAGCTGGAGAGATGGAGCTGAGAGCTGGAGCTCATAGAGAGCTCAGATATAGCTACCATGTTAACCAGCCAGTGTGCTGAGAGAGAAGCTTAGAGGTAGTTACTATCTGAGGCTTCAGAGACCAGCCAGTGAGCTGGGCCAGGGAGACAGGAGAAGCTATGGAGCCAGGGAAGCTGGAGAAGCTGCTGAGGTTGTAGACCAGCCAGTGAGCTGGGCCTGGGAGGTAGGAGAAGCTACAGAGCCTGGGAGGCTGGAAAAGCTGCCGAGGTTGTAGCTCTAAGGGAGAGCCCAGATGCTGCTACTATGTAAGGCGGTGAGTTTACCAGTAAAGGCAGGGTGTGGCTGCTCAGATAATAACTGTGGTACAGAGATTAATGCTGCTTTGTAGGAAAGATATGTATTTACCAGCCGGTGTACGACTGCCTGATTGGGACACTGTTAAGAAGGACTGTCTTGTCTAATGACTTATGGCCACTGGCTTCTACTATAAAGACTCATTCTTACATACCCACAACTTCTCATGACTTCTCCGGCTAAGATCTGGAGTCCAAGGAGGTCCAGCCCGTAGGCAGAGGGGCTCGGACCCAACATCTGTAACTAGTGAGCAGAGGATAAAGGAGGAACTTGGACTAAGTTCCCAACAATTAGTGCAGTGGCAGGGTTCGAGAAGGAACCTGCCCTGGTGTAGTTGGGAAGAATTCAGAAGAATACATGGACTCCACACCACTCAAAGCAGCAGTGCTGAGCAAGGCTCTGGCATTGGAGCAGTGGTAATTGTACTTATTTCTTCTAAATAAGATACAACATAATCAGTTTGGTTCTTTTTCATTTTGCTGTTTCTCCTGTTTTTATCTTTTACTTTTTAGGGATTTCTCTTTCCATTCTATGTAATATTAATCATAACTGATTATATTCTATAAATTTTGATATCTTAGAAGAAATGTAGGGATAGTCCATTCTTTTATTCTCTTTAATTGTTCAGACGTCCAACTAAGTTTTTGGATTCTATGTATATGATTTATAAGATTCATCAAGATTTTAAAAAATTATACTTCTTCTTTGTATTTTTCGATTTTTCTTTCTCACACTTAATTTGTTTTTTCCACAGTAAGAACATTCTTCTTTGTTACTGGCTAGTCTGTTGACTTGATTGAATGATAGTGTATTCATATGGGTTTTTTTTTTCTATAAGTCATTTGGGTTTAGTTTCAAGATAATCATTAATAACATTCCACTGAAAAATAACAACCATAGAACTTAATATTCCTGGGCATGCAGTACAATTATAATTAAAGCACTATACTTACGAGGAAACTTTGAGACTTTTGCTAAAAGAAAAACACAAACAATATTATTATTTTTTAGTTATTAAGCATACAACATATTTCCCTTGAGGAATCATAAAATAACACTCAAAAAGCACAAACACTTCTGTATCAGTTAGTTTGATGCTTTTATTCCTAGCAAGGTGGTCCTTTATGAGACATGTAAGATATACATGCAGTCTCAGGACTGGAGAGAATCTTAGTCATGGGGATATAATGTACAAAACAGAGACTACAGTTAATAGATGGATGTTAACTAGACTTATTGTGGTGATCATTTGGCAGTATACACAAATACTGAATCATTATGTTAAACACCTGAAACTAATATAATGTTATATATCAATTATATCTGAATTAAAAAACTATAGGCATAACTTTCATACGATTATTTATGTATTTGTTAATTTTTATTGAATTTATTGGGTGATATTGGTTAATAAAATTATGAGTTTCAAGTGTACAATTCTATAATACATCATCTGTATATTGTATTGTGTGTTCACCCACAGTCAAGTCTCCTTCTGTCACTATTTATTCACCCTTTACTCTCTTCTATCTCCCCCAACCTCCCCTTCCCTTTGGTAATCACCATAGTGTTGTTTGTATCTATGAGTTTTTTTCCTTTTTCTTAATCCCTTCACTGTCTTCACCCAGCCTTCCAATCCCCCTCCCCTCTTACAGCTGTTAGTGAGACTATTATTTAAACTAAAATATATAATTGTTGAGAAAAAGAAAAAAAACCTTACCAATTGGTTTAGCAAATCCTGATTCAGAGGAAAAAACAATTGTCAGTTCTAATTATGATGCTATATATTATCATATTAACAACCAGTTCTTCTGTGGTTGGGTATCTGGACTCTCTTCTAGATTTTAGCCATTATATTTATTTAGCTGTAAAGATATTTCTAGAAATTGTTTTCTTTTCTTTTTGTATTCTTAGTGACCCCCAAATTGGAAGTATGGGCTTACACACATAAATAATTATTTGAAGAGTTATTACTTACCTTTAAATCTAGAGATAACTAAATCTAGAAATACATATGAGCAATTTTTTTTTTTTTTTTTTTTTTTTTACTAAAGCATCACTGATTTTGTTTGTGCTTGTGTAATACATATTAAGAAATACATCGTGGTAGCTAAAATTGGAATTCATTTAGTGAGTATTGAGACTTAATACTTTTTCAAGTGTTTACTGTTTGTTGGGTGAGTTAACTATACATGTTCTTCAACCATTTGTCAATAGGAAAGTTTTGACCTATAAAAATGACACATATTTCTGGTCAGTAAAACTTGCACTAGCATCTGTCCTGTCATTTCCACTCTTGCTTTGAAGGAATTGGTATTACACAGTTGGTGTGGTTGATGTCCCTGTTGCGTTCTAAGAGCAGACCTGAATGGTTGAGGCTAGAGCTCCCTTAATCTGGTGGAAGAGCAAAGCAAATCTTCCTGCAACCCATTAGGTTATTACGTTCTTGTCCACTGCAATAGGTTTTTACCATTTTTGGACCTGTCACGAAGTCATACCACCTAATCTCTCTTTTTCGTGTTATACTTTTATTAACTTCCTCATCTCTTTGCTTGTGCTTATGAATATTACATTGGGTTTAGTATCAAAGACTGGTTTGATAATAGTATTTCTTATAATGGGTATAATCTATTTGATAATAGTATTTCTTATAATGGGTATAATCTATTAACTGTGATTCTTCTTCAATATCATAAATTATGTCACACAGAGTACTAATATAGAGAAATACTAGCACTGAGGTTTTAGACCATTTGATACTATAATAGCAACAGGGAGTGAAACTGACTTACATTCTATGGATTTTAGGATTTGAGAAGGAACTTACTGATGGTTGATGCAGGTTCTTTAAAACAGAAAGAAAAATAAGGACATGAGCAATGTGCAGTATATGAAAATATATCCAATAAGGAAATGTCTCTAGGTTTGTGACTTAGAACAAAATTGTCACTCATGCAGTTTTCAGAGGTTGCCTCCAAAAAATCAAGGGTATTTCATAGCAGCTGAGACCATTTGTGTTTAATGAAAGATTGTTTTGATATTTGCTCAATCCCAAAAGTTTTAGTGTTCTGTCTGAAGAACCTCTGTTGAGGTAGGCTAGTCTTTGTATACTTTATCTCCTTATCCAGGGCAGAGAAATATTCAAACCTTTTGGGATGGCAGTATAATGTTGCAGCAAAGTTTTACTCATCACTCTTTACTTTTCTTTCAAAACTGTCCTCTTGTCTTCTACATATATTCCTTCTACCTTTTGTTTTAAGAGGGATTTTATTTGTTTTGTGGTATTTAGTCTTATAATAAGGCTTATAAGCTTTATTGCAAATTGTCAGTAATGTCTAAAGAAGGCTCACTAATGTGAGGGGAGCATATAAAGTAAAATAACAAAAGTGAGATTTGCAAAGTTGATTATGGCATAGCTGGACTTATCTATCAAAAGATCTTCATGCATATAGTTCTCCAGACACTGCTCAAAGAACAGTATTTATTGGAAAGTGTCTCAAGAGTTTCTGACAAAAATAAATAAGGGAGAGGGGCCTGACCTTAAGCCTATGCAAAAGACTTCTTTGCTTTGTCTTAATATCTAGCTTCCAAACCAGCAACAAGTACCTTTTATTTTGGAAGTCCTGGCAGAATGATTGGTATATGAATCATTCTTGTGTTCACTTCCTCTTCAATTTTCTATCTATTAATGACACTGAGTGTACTCTATATTAAATTTAGATATGTCTTGTTTTAGTTCCTTCTTTCTTCCCCCTCCTTTAATTCTATGACTAATTTCCTTTCCTGCTTCCATCACATCTCATTTAAAATGTTGATATTTGTCCTTATATGGACATTTAAATTTTTAAAAATAGACAAATCAGTTCCCTTGATATAAAAATGTATTTCTCAGTTTATTCATCCTATAAACCAGTGGTGTCCAATTATAAGTTAATCACCAATACCTCTAAATTAACTTTTGGTCTTTTGAAAATGAAAAAGCTATTACTAAAATCTTATGCACTCTCTCTAGTATATACTAGGGTTACAAATAAGATGAACTTACTGGTAGGTGGTACAGGTTTACCTGAAATACAGAAAAATAAACATTAGCCTATTTTATTTGCATATTATTGGACCAAAACAGCTAATCTTCCCCTGGGGAATTTTTTGAAATTATATGCAAGGAACACCAAAACTACAGTTCTTTTGTTATCGTAAACCTAGGCAAGGAAGCTCTTTATTAAGAGTATAAAATGTGCCATAATGGGATGGAAAATAATTTTAGAGGTATCTAAGCGTAACTATCCAAAATATATGTAACTACTTCTACACACACACACACACACACACACACACACACACGCACACACAATGATTCAGTTTTTCTTCCCAGCCTTAGAAACTATTAGAAGGTTGGTTGTTTATTATTTTTCTGTTTTCCTCTTCTTTTTTCCTTCTCTCTTGCTCATTTTTTTCTTTGTCTTTGTTCCAGGTGGTATCCATAAGGAAATCAAACTAACACCAAAATTCTTTTAGTTTGTGTTTCATCTCTCTTTGGACTTGACTGGATGAAAGAAGGGGGATTAGCCACAGAATATAAAAACAGCCCATGGACACAGACAAGTGTGGTGAGGGCCAGAGGCGGGTGGGAGCTGGGTGGAGGTGGGCAAAGGGGGGTGCTGAGGGACATATGTAATAGTGTCAACAATAAATTAAAAATAAAATAAAAATTAATAGATTTTTCCCTGTTAGGAAAAATTCAGTGGGAGATGTTTGGAAGTTGGAATGAAAGCCAATGAGAATTAGGTCAGAGTCTGCATAATAGAACAGAAAAACACAGCACCATAGAAATCAGTTCTAGACTCTTAGATTGAAGGACTCAGTAATTAACAACAACAACAAAAAGGCAAATAAGTGACTAACTGGCTGAGTCAGCAAATCTTAATTTATAGAAAAACAATTGTCATCCATTATTAAAATACAAGACTTTATTTCATTAACAGACTAGCTTAAATGAGCTATTTGGGATTTCCCAAAATTGTGGTTAAAACATTGAACTCAGTTGCACATAGTTTGCTAACATTTCTTTTTGTGTGTGTTATTTTCTTTGGCCATGTCTAATGTGTAGCATACTGGTTAATCATTCTAAAGTGTTGCTTGCCACTTATATAAAGAAAAACGTATTTGTTTCTTTACTACTCCTGCACATTTTTAGTCTCACTCACTTAATAAGCAATACATTAGAAATTAGTGAAGTTATAATTTGCAATTACTTGAGGATTAATGTTTAGTCTTGAAATTTTCTCTTGTGTGATTTGTGTTCATGTTCTTTAAGTAAATCTGCTTGTTGATCTATAATGACAACACAGATATTTGAGATTTCAAATGAACCAAATCCCACTTATCTTAGTAACCATTCCTTTTTCTTCAGAATTTGATGATTTAATGTTCTTTTGTGGAAATTCTTTTGTGTGAATTTTCTCTCTGGGGACTATTTAATTTATACTCCTCATCTTTCACAATGTGTAAGAACCATGTAGGAACCCAGGAACACCCCTCGTCCTTTCAAATCCGTCCTCCACATTTCACTTTTATTCACATGACTTGCAGATGTATATGATTAGCACTTTGAATTCAGGATTAAATTGTTTGATACGGACACAAAATTTGTTGATTCATATCATCTAGTAATCAGTGTGCTTAATTCAGAAAATGAACAGACTTATGGGTGGGTGTTCAAGACTTTTTCAGATACAAAGACAAGACAAGGAAAAAATGAGATGTGTCTAGGACATGGATGACATCAGAGATACTGCAGTAGTTTTCCTGGATTAACAGAAAAGTTACTATTTTTGTACTTCCTAGAGGATGCCTTGGAAGACAGAAGCTGAGACTCGAATGAAAGCTCATTTTACAACTGAGCCATGTTGTAGAGTTTAGTTTTCTTTGTTGGTGGGCATCTGCTGAAGCCTCTGTACAGGTGGGTAAAGTCCTTTGGGTGCCTTTATGTTCCCATCTAGTGCAGGCAGAGGTAGAAAAGCTTTTAGAAAAGTGGGAAATTACTTAAGCATTTCAACTTAATAAGACACACAACTCTTTCCTTCGCTCTCAAATTGTACTTTCCTTCATAGAGAATCTAGCCTATAGTGAGGCGAGTTTTTATTTTTATTTTTCATATATGTGTGTTCCTTTTGATTAACCAGTGTGTTAAAACTCTCCTGCAAACTGTAACAATATAAAAAGTTCTGAATAATGAATAGGGAATCTAGAATGGGAAATAAGAATTTTATGATTTGCAAAGTGATATATATATTTTTTAAATTTTATTTTATTATTTAAAGTATTACTAATAGTAGTACATATGTCTCCTTTTTTCCCCATTGACGTTCCGCCGGCCTCCCCTACCTCCCAGCACATGCCCTCAGTGTCTTGCGTCCATTGGTTATGCTTGTATGCATGCATACAAGTCCTTCGGTTGATCTCTCCCCATCAATCCTCCCCAGCCTTCCCACTGTAGTTTGACAGTCTGTTCAATGCTTCTCTGTCTCTGTGTCTATTTTTGTTCATCAATTTATAATGTTCTTTATTATCCATAAATGAGTGAGATCATGTGGTATTTTTCTTTCACTGACTGGCTTATTTCACTTAGCAAAATGCTCTCCAGTTCCACCCATGCTGTTGCAAATGGTAAGAATTCCTTCTTTTTTACAGCAGTGTAGTATTCCATTGTGTAGCTGCACCACACTTTTCTAATCCTTTCATCTACTGATGGGCATTTAGGCTGTTTCCATATCTTAGCTATTGTAAATTGTGCTGCTATGAACATAGGGGTGCATATATCCTTTCTGATTGGTGTTTCTAGTTTCTTGGGAAATAGTCCTAGAAGTGGGATTACTGGGTCAAATGGGAGTTCTATTTTTAATTTTTTGAGGAAATGCCATACTGTTCTCCACAGTTGCTGCACCAGTCTGCATTCCCACCAGCAGTGCACGAGGGTTCCTTTTTCCCGCATCCTCTCCAGCACTTGTCGTTTATTGATTTGTTGATGATAGCCATTGCAAAGTGATATTATAATGATTGTTGTGCATTTGTGTCTCCTAAAACATTCAGATTAAAATACAAGAAAATAACTTACTGGTAGGTTTCTTGAAGGTTTCTAAAATACAAAAACAAATAGGTGAGTGTGGTTGGTGTGTAGGAGACCAGTGGTCTCTCCACTGTGTTTTTTTAAAGCTGAGCTTTAATATCTAATTCCTTAGTGCCCCCACAGTTTCCATTCCTGCTGCTGTGGCCAAGTAGCGAAAGAAATATTGCCTTAACATCTGGCTGTGTTTATTACTTTTAGTCATGGTTAAAACTTCTCACTAATTAAAAAAATCTTAGTATGAGGGAAAATGCAGAAAGAGAAATAAAACATGGGTATTTATAAAGCTGGGCATAGAAACCAGTATTTATAAATACTGGCATAGAAACCAGTATTAGCAAAAACAAACCCATATAACTAAGTTAATGCCACTTTTTTTTTTTTTTTTTTTAGCTCTTTCTAAATTTAGATAGAAATACATGGCTGGAAGGAGACAAAATGTTGATAACATTGATGTTTAACAAATACAGTGTTTATTCATAATACTTAATATTATGGATTACTCACTACTTGCTAAGTGTTATTCTAAAGCAGTAGCCAATTTGACCTACATGACAATCCTCTTACTCTCCTCATTTCACTGACAGAAACGGGAGCCAGGCAAGCAAAGTAAGTTGCCCGAAGTAAGTCACACGGCTGTTACTTTGGGCGAAAGCAGCCGGCCTCGAAGAGCCTGTCTTCCCGCATGCTGGGCTGCCTCCGGGGTGCCGTGTCAGTGGCATGGTTTCTTTAATACAGCTGCTCTAAGTCTTCCTCTCTTAAAGAAGTTGATTTTCTAGATGTTTAAAGGGCATGCGTGGGGAGGGGTTTGAGAGGGATGTGGGGATGAGGACAAATATGTGATACCTTAATCAATAAAGATATTAAAAAAAACCAAAAGTCCCACTTTTCCCGTATTTTTAAAACACGTTTTCTGCCCTTCCGTGAGGCCAGGGAATTTTTAAGTTAAACCCAGTCCATATTAGTAAGAACCCAGTCAAGGGCCTAATCCATGCCAGACCCGGGGCTGGAATCCAGGCTTGTGTGTCTCTATTTCCCCCAGGGTGCTGTCTCCTTCCAAGCTTTCTAGAAGTGGGGAAGCAAGCTTCCTCCATTTAACAAATATTTGTTAAGTGTCTGCAAGTTCCAGGCATCATCCCAAAGAGAGAGGAGAGGACGCTGAGCTTGCCCTGAGGGACTTGATAGTGTCATACAGTTGAAATTAGCAGCTGTGTTAACAAATAATTACAGCAGCGAGGTAGGAACTCTGTTACAGAGGTGAGCAAGGTCCTAGAGGAGACTGAAGAGGAACCCTTAAGATGTAAGGTCATGCAGGAAAGAGCCGGGTCCAGCAGAAAGATGCTTTTTTGCAGCATGGTGCAGTGGGAGGAACACGGATGCGTGGTTTAAAGACATGACTGTGAAAGGTGAAACCGAAGCAAAGGGAACAAAATGTGGAACCTCTTTAGGGTCTTGAAACTTTCTTAAAATCCTTCAAAGCAGAAGCAGTATTATGAAAAACTGATTTATCTGACCTCAGGATTTTTGTGCAATAAAATATGCCTTAAGCAAAGTTCAGGGACACATGATTGAATAGGAAAAGATATTTTCAATGTGTTCAAATCTCACAGAACTAATAACTGGATTGCATAAAGGATGCCTGAAAACCAATAAGAGAGGGGCCAGAAATGTAATAAGAAAACAGCCAAAGGATGTGATGGGAAGGCTTGAATGGCTACCAGGAGTAGGAAGAGAAGTGCTGAACCTCAGCAAACTCAGGGAAACGAAGACTGAAACAGTCAGGCAGGAGGAAGTGCCACCGAATGGCAGAAGTTAGCGAAGGTGTGTTTCTGCACCTGCTCTTTCCCCTCCTGACAAGAGTCCTGTACGTCAACCTGCTGCACACACGAAGTATTGCCAAAGACATTTGTTTTCTGAATTAAATACCCTATTTTCACTCCAGGGAGATCATTACGCAGGGGACACTTACAGAGCACCCGATCCTCTCATGCAGAAGAATGCCATCTGCTGGAAGGCCAGCACTCACATGATTCTAAGGCAACCCATTCCCAAGCAGCCCCACCCATCGGTGCCTCTGCAGGAAGTATAGGGTGTCTGGGGGCTTGTTCTGTGCTGCTTTTGTTCTCCTGAATGCCCATAGGCCAAAGCTTTGGGCACATAGTGTGTTTCAACCTGATAATTCCTTCTTAGTCTCTGTTGGCCTCCTCGTCAACTCTCCACTCTCCTCTAGCTTGAGAGTTTGGTCATCCACAGTGCTTTTTTTTCCTATGCTTTTTCCTGGGTAAATCTTACCTGGTAATTTACAGATGCACACGACTTCCAATTTTATTTCCGTTCCTGGCCACACCACTAACAGTAAGTGCTTTTTTGACATTTCCACTTGGACATTTATTAGGCATGTGGAAAGTCACACATACAAAGACAGAACCATAACTTCCCATCTCCTCAAAACTGCTGAATGAGGTTGAGTGAATGGATACGTCTATCTGTTCTTATATCCAACCCATTCGGAAGCCCTGTGGGTTCTCCCTCCAAAATGTATCTGGAACTCATTCACTTTTGTTCATCTCTCCTGTTACTGCTTTGGTAAAATCAACCATCATCTGTTGCTAGAATTGTCTCAATACCCTCTAATCTGGGAGAGGATGGCTCCAGACCCAATGCCTGCTCTTTGAGGCTCAACCATAGGCAACAACAAAGGCTTTGCTTAGCAAGCTTCCTGGGGGGAAGCCGCCCCCAGTCTAAGCTGCACCAGTCTTAGTGCACAGCCCTGTGCACTCTCTGCAGGGCGTTCAAGGAGGCTCAGGCCCCACCGCTGCGTCCCACCATGCTCACACACATCTGCATTCCTAGCCCAGGCACAGGTATTTGGATACCACTTGCCTCCTTAGAGTGGCAAGTGGTTTTTTGGGCTGATACAGTTTCCAGGCCCCTCTGAGACCTTCTTATCAGAGGCCTTGATTAAAATACTCTTCCTCGCCCTGACTCAGTACTTTCCCACTGTTACCCTCAGCCTCCTTGCTGCCTGGTCGGTAAAACAGCAGCAGCGTTTTGTTCAGTGTTCTTCAGTACTGAGACGATTTCCCCAGCCTGGGTTGCAAGCCATGGGCCCTGGCCTGCTGCTGCCCCCAGAGAAAGATGGAGGGGCATGTGGCAGGGAGAGCCAGCGCTGTTCTTTGCCTCTTGTCTGCATCGTTAGTATAAAGTGAATAAAGTCTTGATTGTTACTCTCAGTTTGGCTCCTTGTTCTAATTGCCCATCTCACCCCTGACCCACTTCTGCTCTTGCTCTTTTGGAATACTTACCCCACAACTGCCTCAGTGACCTCAAAATGTAACCGGACAACCAAGCGGCCCTGCCCTGCTGCTCTCCCACGCTGCAGGCAGGATTGGAGTAAACGCTCATACATGATTCAACCTTGTCTCTGCTTAATTGGCTCAAGTAGTGACAGGCAGCACGGACCCCTTGGTTTTCCGGTTACAAAAACAGGAACTAGGACTTGTAACTCCCCGTTTGATACTTTCTAATGAATTCTGGAATAAAATCGCTGGAATAAAATCCCAATTTATTTCCATGACTTACAAGGTCCTTGCTTCTCTGACCTCTTCTCCACTCTCCTCTCTGTGTCCGAGGCTCTGAGTACACCAGCTTTGGTCCATTTTTCAGGCTCATTCCCACCCCACGGCCTTTGGACTTGCTGCTTCTCCCTGGAATACTTTCTCTCTAGATGTTTACGTGATTGGCTCTTGTTCAGTTCTCAGGTCAAATGTCACCTCTTCACACCTTCTCAATCAAGATAAATCACCTCTCCTTTATCGGTCTCCATAACATGGTCTCTCTTCGAAATTATCTTTCACATTCATCTGTTTCCTTGTTTGTCTCCTCAGTTCAATGTAAATTCTGTGTGAACAAAAACCTTACCTGACATCTTTACCTTTGGGTCCATAGCACATAGGATACCACCTGGCACCTATACATGCTTTTATTTTTTATTTAGTTTTCTTTTTCCCCCATTAGACCATTAGACTATAAGTCACTTGAGGACAGGAACCTGGTTTAATTTATCTTTGCAACCCTGCTACTTAATACAGAGAAGGAATTCTAAGAACCGTTTGTTGGGTGAATTAAAAGAGCAAGTGAAGATAGTTTCCACTCGTACTCTTTTATTTGGGCGGTGAGGTCAGGACAATCAAGCACCGTTCTTCATGGGCAGTGAGATATGGAGGAAGAATAGCTGCCGGTACTCTGTTCCAGGAGCCACAGGAGCCTTATGCCTTTGGTGCCCGCCTCCTATGTGTAAGAGAGGTAGGTAGGTGCAGCACTCATTTCCCTTTCTGGCACAGTGCACAGCGTGGGAGAAACTGTTTTGAAATGAATTTCTGCATTAGTAATTTTTCTTTCTTCTTTAATTCACTTGCTGTCTTCTTCAGTGTTTGTACATTATTCTTGTAAATTTTGAGTCTCATTGTTATTACTGATCAAGATTATGTTCTTCTTTATCTATAATATGATTAGACTGTCTCCAGAATCGTTAATAACATGTGCTAAGGTAAGGAAGGAGGGGTTTTATCAATATGAACATAGCTGGGAATGAAAACTGCCAGAGTGAGGAACCCCTCCCAGCCACTGTGGAAACCTAAAGGAAACCAGAGTTGGAACTTGAAAGTAACTTTTTGGTACTCCAGCTGTTCCTAAATGTAATAGAAAAGCAACAAACTATGTTCCTCCCTGAGACTGGAGGATGCATTCCTTTCAATGGAAGACATTGTATCCCTTCTTTGGGGATCCGATAACTAAATTGTAAATCAAGCCCTCCATTATTTGGGAAAGCAGTGAGTCCCCTTTTCTGAGTAGCAGGAGCTAGAGTTCTCTTAGTTACACCACTTCTGACTAATATTTACCCTTCTTTTGTCATTCTATCTGCATTCTTATACCTTCCTTCTTATTAGTGTAACCACTTAGGCTGAAAATTCATACTTTTTCTTAAGTCATTATAACTAATATCAGGAGATTTTAATCCTGAACTTTTTCTGTGTCATAACCAATGGCATTTCATTTTTTTCATATTTATCAGCAGTCACAGCAATAACATGGAAGTAAAGGAGCTCAAAAATTCCAGAAACATGTTATTAAAATCCTGCCTATTTAGCAGTAAAAAGACCTATTTTAGGATTTTAAAGGAATCTCTGTATTCTTTAAGAAATCAAAAGACACTCAACTTGACAAATGACCAAGGATATTTCTATGTATACTGGTGTTACTGACAAAAATAAATCATTTTCTGGATCAAGAACACCTTAATCACACTCCATTGTCCTTCTGGACTCGAGTCTTGCCAAGAGGATCTGCATTGCACCCTCTTACCTTTAATATTTTATGGGCCTGTTTCATTTTCTGGGAGGACAATAGTTGGTAGCTTTGGCAATGTGTTCCCTGGGAAGATCGAGGCCCACAGATTTTAGATGCTGACCAGGAAGTTACTGACGGACCTTTCACAAAGCTCACTCACAAATCAATGAATGAGACCGGGATTTCACTTTCCTGTTTGAAGTAACATTCTGGAGGCTGGTAAATTGATTTATATACTTTTATTTCTCATCCAGGGCACAGAGAAGATGGAAAGTATTAGGCCTTAATGGACATTTGCTTCCCACCACAAGAGAACAAAGACCAGGAAAAACTCCCTGGACACCAGGAGGCAGACCACACAAGGACTGGAAACTGTCCTGAAGGCACCTGCATGCACACCTGCATTCCATCCGCATCCAGGCCCAGCTCAGCCCCAGACCCACTGACAGTTTCCCGCCAGGGACTGCGTATGAGGATGACACTCCAGCTCCTGGGCACTGCCAGCATCGTCCCCAAGTCCCCCTGGCTGGGTGCTGTGCAGCCCTTCCCTTTGACAACCCCACCCCCCAGCTCCTTCTTTTAAACAGATTCCATTTTTCTTTATCCAGTGTCTGAGGTGGCTATTTAGCATGCCCACATTCACCATCCATCCATCATGTTCACCTTTCAGAAAGCATTTAGGAAAATACAAGCTAATATAGTATTTAATTTTTTTTGGATTCTTGTCCTTTACCTTCCTCCTATCTTTCAATTTAGATATTTTCTCTAGATTAACTCTAATCTTGTTTTTCCTAAAAAAACACGTGTTATTTGTTGTATGATATTCATTCTTTTACCTAATCAGTCCCTCCAACTTTCTTGTCAATAGCTTTCAAGAAATTCTTATTAGGAGAGTAAATATGAATGAGAAATAAGAATATTACGATTTTCAAAGCTGAATTCTTCATTCCCTTAGGCATTTATAAACCACTCAAATTGAGAAACAGAAATTGAACTTACTGGTAGGTTTTGCGGCAGTCCCTAAAATAAAGAAACAAACGGCGTGACTTGACTGGTAAGAGATCAAGACTAAAATAACCATTCTATGAATTATTTCAATATGTAATTTTCTAAGATCCCCAAAGTGTCCATACCTAATACTACAGATAAGCAGAGAAAAGATAACAGGGTTTCAATGTTTGTCTGTATTTATTTATTTTTTATTTGCCAGTGATTTTTAAAATTCCCTACTAATTTATAGGATTGTGAGTATGGGAGAGAGGGTGTCCCTGTGAAGAGTGGGTACCAGCGCACCAGCATCACTCCTTTCTTACCTACTGCAGCACTTGCTGTCTACCACCCCTCTCTCCCAGCATTCCCTCCCTTGGCTCTGGGACCCCACTCTCCTCCCTTGCTGGCTTCTTCTCCTAGTTTCCTTTGCTATTTGTTCTTTGAGTTCTTTTTCTAAATGCCGGAACACCTCAGGGCCCAGTCCTCTTCTCTAGCTATGCTAGTCTCCTGGATGTTCTCATCTTGGTCTCAGGCTTTAAATGCCATTTGCATGTTGACAGATTCCCAAATTATATCTTTAGCTCAGATGTCCTCCTTGAATTAAAGAACAGAAAAATGAACTTACCTGTAGATTTTACTTTTCCTAAAATAAAATACAGGGAAATGAGTGTGGCAGGGAGACTAAAGATCTTGACATTGTCTTTGCTGGGCTCTAACGCACTTACAACACCCGAACCTCCAACACTCACCCCAGCATTTGGTAATCATAGTGATTATGGGGTAGATGTTGTCCCAACCACCTCTGGTCATTCAGCAGATTTAACCCTATGGTTCTGGAATCTTTATTACCCCAGTTTTATAAAGCAAGGAACTAGTCTCTGAGAGATGACGTAGCTTAATCTCCAACACAGTCTCTCGGAGTCTCTCCCGGTTTCGCACAGCAGATAAATGGTAGTGTGGTGAAGTGACCCAGGCAGACATGCACTGGAGGTCATCTTAACCTCAAGTATCACAGAACAAATGTTGGCTATTTGACATGTGTCCCCGTATTAACCTAAGTTTCCTTCTATAAACTTAACTTCATTGGCTGCTTTTCATATACTAGTTTACATTTATTTATTTATTTATTTATTTATTTAGTAAACTTTTCTCTGAGTCAAAGGAAAGTTTTAATTTGGTCACAGTCCCAGAGTTTATAAGTGGAGATCTGGGACTGGCATAAAAAATTTTTTTTGGACATTGTGGCTTTAAAAAATTTTTTTTTAAATCAGTCTATTTTCCCCTAGATATATAAAAAAGGTGAGCCCAGCTGGCATGGCCCAGTGGTTGAACGTTCGATTCCCAGTTAGGGCACATGCCCAGGTTTTGGGTTTGATCCCCTATGGGGGGCGTGCTGGAGGCAGCCAATTAATGATTCTCTTTCATCATTGATGTTTCTTTCTCTCCCTCTCTGAAATCAATAAAAACATATTAAAAAAAGGTGAGATGAATATAACAAATGTTTGTTAATAACACATGAAATGCTGGGGTTGGAAGGATAATAAGAAGAACACTGTGCCAGTCTTAGACAGATTTAACTGTTTAGGTACAGAGTTGGGCATATAAACTGCAATTGCATGGATGCAAAACTAATAGAGGTAAGTTCACAGTGCAAATGAGCACCTAGGACACACTGCCCCACGTATCTTCATAGGAGACTGTACAGTTTGGTGAAAAGGGCCTGATTTTTGTGAATAAAGTGTTAAAAGTGAAAAGTAAAATTATAAATGTGATGGAAGAGAAGGAGAGACAAACTAGTATGTTTAGCAAAGTGTTTGTGGTGCTTGGGAGAAGGAGGTAACTAAGGAGAAAAGTGGATGGGTACGGTGACACACTATGGGATAAAGTAACACACTAGGTGTATAAAATACATAGAGACGTTCAAAATATACGCAAGTCTTAAAAAGATATTCTTAAACAAGAACGTAAGAAATAGAATATGGTCTAGAGCAAAAAATAAAGATGTAAATTAAAGACACATCCTATATAATAAAAGCCTAATATGCTAAGTGTCTGGCCGCCTGGTCAGCCATTCAACCAATCAAAGTGTAATATGCGAATGATATGCTAAGGCCGCTCAACTGCTCGCTATGACGTGCACTGACCACCAGGAGACAGATGTTCCGACCGGTAGGTCAGTTTGCCGCTGGGGTCCAGCTGATTGGGACTGAGTGAGATGGGCCGGACATACCCTGGAGCCCTCCCACTGTTCCTCCCCTGCTGGCCAACCTCCCATGTCCCTCCCCGGCCCCAATCATGCACTGGTGGAGTCCCTCGGCCTGGCCTGTGCTCTCTTGCAATCTGGGACCCCTCAAGGGATGTTGGAGAGCCGGTTTCGGCCCAATCCCAGAGGCCAGGCCGAGGGACCCCACTGGTGCACAAATTCATACACCAGGCCTCTAGTACAACATAAGACTAGATATTTTAAAAGGACAGATGCATACCCAAGATTGTATTTTGTATACTTTAGAGTGTGTGCCAATCGTGGAGAGGGGATTGGGAGTGGAGGAAGGGACAAAAGAGAAAAATAACATTAAAAAAGAGACTGACAGCATACACTTTGAATTTATTTTGTCCTGAGTTTCAAGCTGTTTGCTTGCTGTCCATAATTTATTTTACTCTACACAGTGCCTGGTTCATATAATAAATCAGAGATTTAATTAAAAAAATCTGTGAAGTGTCCAGCATTAAGAGATGCTCAGTTAATGTAAGTTTCCATTTTCACCTCAGACTTTCTTTTCTGACCCACATCACCTCTGTTGTTGAGCTTTTACATTATTTCAACACTGCTACCTAGATTTTCACTTAACCTCACTTATTTCCACATTCACTTTCACAAAACCTTTTTGGTTGGTAGACCACAATGACCATGCCCAGAAGACAGCTGCGATAAACCCCTCACTCCCCTCTGGAACATCTCAGGCCCTCCCCTGCAGCTCAGTGGACGTCTGCTTTCTAACGACACAGATTGGTATACACAAGTCTCAAAGTTTTACAAATAGAAATAAAAAACAGTGTAGGAAAGGGTCCGGGACATTTCTGAGGACACTAGAATTAAGATGAAAAATACCAGGGGAGGGAGAAGTCATGCCTAAAAGTAACACCATGAAATAACTTAGATAAAAATAACCCAGGTTAGTACTCAATTCCTAGTCATTTTTTTCCTGAAGAAACATTATAAATGACTCATTAAGATGGAGCCAAAGCTCCTGTCACATATTTTGGGTGAATATGCTGGGGTTTCAGCATCCTCCACTTTACTACAAGAGCACCTCTAGCTCTTTGGCAGCCAATCAATGATTCTCTCTCATCATTGATGTTTCTATCCCTCTCTCCCTCTCCCTTCCTCTCTGAAATCAATAAAAACATATAAAAATAGTATGTCCATTCTTCTTACAATCCGCTCTGTTCATCTTTCTTTTGTCATTTTCTCAGCTACATCCTCATTCTCATTTCTGTCACTGAATAGTTTTGGTATAAGATGTCAATTTTTGTTGTTTAGAAGATATTCTCAGGACATTTCCTCCTCTATATTAATGTTTGTTCTGCCCAATAGAATCGCACACATCTTGTAAAATGGCATCATTAATTCAGTAAGAAAGAGGGAGAATATGGCTTTAATCCTTTGCACAAATGTCTGTTTGGCCTCTCATACAGGGTTTAAGACCAAATCATTTCACAGTAAGTCAACTGAAAAGAGAATTGGTTGAAGTAATTATAGTTATTTTTAAGATAAAAATGCATATGTTTTTTATTTTTTTGGTCTGGTATTTGATGACCAGCTCCTATTGATAATCTTTTTATCTCATTTATTTATTATTTTAAATTATAGTTTCCATTCAATATTATTTGTGTCAGTTTCAGGCATACAGCAGAGTGGTTAGTTTACAAACTATTCCTCACAATATTTCCAGTACTTGCCTGGCACCATATATAGTTATTACACTATTATTGACTTTATTTTCTATGTTGTACTTTACATCCCTGTGACTATTTTGTAGCTACCAATTTGTACTTCTTAATCCCTTCACCTTTTTCACCCAGCCCCCAAACCCTTACCCTCCGTGTCTATGAGTCTGTTTCAATTTTGTTTATTTTGGTTTTTTTTAGATTCCATATAGAAATTAAATCATATATATTTGCCTTCCTCTGACTTACTTCACTTAGCATAATACCATCTAGGTCAGTCCATCCTGCTGCAAATGGCAACATTTTAATCTTCTTTATGGCTGAGTAATATTCCATAGTATATATGTACCACAGCTTTTCATCACTTGTCTATTGATGCGTGCCTGGGCTGCTTCCATATCTTGGCTATCCTATATAATAAAAGCCTAATATGCAAATTGTTCGACTGTGAGTTTGACCACTTGCTATGATGTGCGCTGACCACCAGGGGATAGCACGAAACATGGTGGGTGTCAGTGATGTGGCGCTGGCAGCAGGTGGCAGTGGAGGTGCTGCCAGCACTGATGGGCCCTGATGAGAGTGGGACTGCGGTGGGATGGTGAAGCAGGTGAGCGGGCGATGCCAGCCCAAGGCAGGTGCAAGCAGGGGCCTCATTGCCCCGCTGATCACCTCGCAGATGGCGACTAGTGGCGGAGGTGGGGGCAGGGCTGCTGCCTGGCTCCCAGGCACTGAGGGAGCTGGGTAGGGGGCCTAGCCCCAACCAATCACCCCCAGACAGCAAACAGCGACCTGCAGGCCAGGCCCCGGGCTGGGGTGAGGAACTGGGGCTAGGTGGTGGCAACCAACCTCCTGTGGTGCCTGGTAAGGGGGCTGCGAGCTCTCCCCAGCTACCTGGGGGCAGGGGTGATGGGGACGGAGGTATGGTGAGAATGTGGGGTGTCTGTTGAGCTTACTCTCACTCCCCCTGCTACCTTCCCCTGGGACACCAGGGCTCACACACCAGGGAAGCCCCTGTGCTCAGGTGCCGGGTGCCTGTGAGGAGCCCACCCCGCACCCTCGTGGCCTCTTCTGGGTGAGTTGGGCCTTAGACACCTGGACCGCAGGGGCCGGTCCGGCTCCCTGACGGTTTGCGCAGGAGCTGGTCTGTGAGGCTGTCAGGGAGAGAGTGTGCTGCCTGTCCAGCTTCTGCGTGGTGCTGCTGGGCAGCCCAGAGGCTTATGCTGTACCCTGGGCTGCGACATCCGGCCGTGCTCACCACATCTCCATGTGGGGACTCGGGAGCCGTGACTCAGGCAGAGGGGGGCACATGGGGGCCTGGAAACCCAGGTGCTGCCCAGGGCCCAGAGGTCAGCTGGGACCTGCCCTTCCATGCCAGATGCTCGTGCTTCAGTTGCCAGCCAGGCTTAGGAACTGCACCTGTGCAGGAATTTTGTGCACCAGGCCTCTAGTTGTAAAGTTGCAGTGAACATAGGAGTACATATATTCTTTGAATTAGTGTTTTGGGTTTCTTTAGCTATGTACTCAGAAGTGGAATTGCTGGGTCATAAGGCAGTTTCATTTTAAATTTTTTGAGCAGTCTACATACTGTTTTCCAGAGTGGTTGCAACAATCTGTGCTGGGAATTTTTTTATTACTACTTTGATTTCACTGGTAGTAATCAGCTTGTTCAGATTTCTTGTTTCTTCCCGATTCAGTTCTGGAAAATTGTATGTTTCTAGGAATTTATCAATTTCTTTTAGCTTGTCCAATTTTCTGGCATATAGTTGTCCATAATATTTTCTTGTAATCCTTTGTATTTCTGTGGTACCAGATGTTACTTCTCTTCTTTCATTTCTGATTTTATTTATTTGAGTCCTTTCTTTTTCTTGATGAGTTTGGTTAAAATTTTTTCAATTGTGTTTATCGTTTTAAGGAACCAGTTCTGGTTTCATTCATCTTTTGTATTTTTTTAACTTTATTTCATTTATTCCTGCTCTGATATATATTGCTAGTGGCCTGGTGCACGAATTCGTGCATATTGAAAGGAAATTAATTAGAGAAGTATTTTAATATCACTATTTGCCCTTTCTCTATAATACAAGTGTCAACCAAATTCATGATTGACAATGACAGATGGAAAAACACATGTGCGATTGGCACCAGCGAGAGGTTTATATGCATTGCACATGTGTGAGTCAACTTAGCCTTTTATAGATAGATATAGAATAAACTTGCTTAATTAGACCTGCTTCCTGATGTAGCTAAACTTTTTCCACCCCAGTGAAGCACCCCAACTTCTCTTTCAGATAATTGTCAGCAACACAGCAGTAAATATTAACATGAAGCAGATTATTATTGTAGGTCATGCAGGGAGAACAAAGGGTAAAATATTTAACTGCAGCAGTGTTTGACTACATTCTGCGCAGTGAGAAAACCTGAAGTAATTTTCAAGGTCCACCATTTCTTACTTCTTTTTAGTTGGGTCAAGTTTCTAAGCTTTCTAAATCTCCATTTACCGGCTAATGAAAAGAAAATAGGATTCCACCGAGTCTCCTATCTACCTACTCCAGGACTTCTGTGAGGATCAAATGACATGAGGCACAGGAAAACACTTCACAGACATTTGGTTACAGTGTAAAATGCTTGCACCTGGGTGTTCCTGTGCTGAAGAAACTGCAAGGAGGCTAGTAGTCGCTAGGGAGAGGAAGCCGGGCATTGCTACATGATGTCATTACCCGGCGCCCACAACGACTGTTTTGGGACTGGCCCTGGGTTCTCGGCAGCATTGGCTGCAGTTTGGTGGGCTGTTGCTCCAGGGTGGTGGCGGGGCCTGTGTCCCACGTGGGGGAAGCCAAGTGTTGCTTTTTGGGCACCAGGTCCTCAGAGCTATTTCTCTGTGCATGTCACGGCAGATCCAGGATTGAATGTCTGCCCCCTGGTGGTCAGTGCATGTCATAGCGACTGGTCAGAAGGTGGGAAGGACACTTTGTATATTAGCCATTAGCCTTTTATATAGATAGAATTTTCTTCCTCATACTCACTTTGGGCTTTGTTTGTTCTTTTTTCCCCTCTAGTTTCTTTAGGTGTAAGGTTAGATTGTTTATTTGTGATTTTTCTTGTTTCTTGAAGTAGGACTGTAATGCTATGAATTTCCCTCCTAGGACTGCTTTTGCTATGTAGTATAGATTTTGGATTGTTGTGTTCTGATTTTCATTTGTTCCAAGGCATCTTTTGATTTTTCCCCTTGGTCTCATTAGCAATCCATCTATTGTTAATAACGTGTTATTTAGCCTCCATGTGTTTATCAGTTTTTTTTCTTGTAATTGAATTCCAATTTCATACCATTGTGGTTGGCAAGATGCTTGATATAATTTAATATTTCTTAATTTATTGAGACATATTTTGTGGCCTAGCATGTGGTCTATCCTGGAAAATGTTCCATGTGCACTTGAAAAGAATGTATATTCTGCTGCTTTGGGGTGAAATGCTCTGAAAATGTAAATTAAATCCATCTTGTCTAGTGTATTATTTAAGGCTGTTTCCTGTTGGTTTTCTGTCTGGAAGATCTATCCATTGGAGCATTAAAATCCCCTACTATGACTATATTGCTGTTGATCATCTTATATTCATCAATATTTGCTTTATATATTTAGGTGCTCCTATGTTGGCTGCATAATTGTTTACAAAGGATATATCCTTTTGTTGGATCTATCCTTTATCATTATGTGATGTCTTTGAATCTTTTTAAGTCTTTGTTTTAAAGTATATTTTGTCTGATATAAGTATTACTTTTTTTTCATTTCCACTTGCATGAAATATTTTCCCCCCATCCCTTTAGTTTCAGTCTCTCTCTTTTTTTTCTCTCTGACTTGGGTCTCTTGTAGACAGCGTATATATGGGTCTTGTTTCTTTATCCATACAGCTAACCTATGTCTTTTGATTGGAGCATTTATTCCATATGCATTTAAGTGATTATTATTTTTTAAAATTTAATAAATCTTTATTGTTCAGATTATTACAATTGTTCCTCTTTTTTCCCCCCATAGGTCCCCTCCACCCAGTTCCCACCCCACGCTCTGCCTTTACCTCCCCCTCACTGTCCTCCAGTCTCTTCCTGCACCTCCCACACCCTTTTCCCCCCGAGAATTGTCAGTCCACTCCCTTTCTATGTCCCTGATTCTATTATATTCACCAGTTTATTCTGTTCATCAGATTTTTAAAATAAATCTTTATTGTTCAGATTATTACAGGTGTTCCTCTTTCTTTTTCCCATAGCTCCCCTCCACCTGATTCCCCACCCCATCACATGCCCTTACCCCCCGCCACTGTC
Organism: Corynorhinus townsendii; assembly: GCA_026230045.1. NCBI lineage: Eukaryota > Metazoa > Chordata > Mammalia > Chiroptera > Vespertilionidae > Corynorhinus > Corynorhinus townsendii. The sequence continues at coordinate 97,790,855 of JAPDVU010000004.1, read as the reverse complement.
TTCATCCATAGAAGTAAGATTTTTGTCCAATCTCTTCCCGCACCCCTCACACCCGCTTCCCCCTGAGAATTGTCAGTCCACTCCCTTTCTATGTCCCTGATTCTATTATATTCACCAGTCCATTCTGTTCTTCAGATTTTTTATTCATTTGATTTATAGATTCACTTGTTGATAGACATGCATTTGTTTTTCATAATTTTTATCTTTACCTTTTTCTTCTTCTTCCTCTTCTTAAAGAATACCTTTCAGCATTTCATATAATACTGGTTTGGTGGTGATGAACTCCTTTAGCTTTTTCTTATCTGTGAAGCTCTTTATCTGACCTTCAATTCTGAATGATAGCTTTGCTGGTAGAGTAATCTTGGTTGTACGTTCTTTGAATATTTCTTGCCACTCCCTTCTGGCCTGCAGTTTCTGTTGTGAAATCAGCTGACAATCATATGGGTGCTCCCTTGTAGGTAATTAACTGTTTTTCTCTTGCTGCTTTTAATATTATCTTTTTGTCTTTTGCTCTTGGCATTTTAATTATGATGTGTCTTGGTGTGGTCCTCTTTGGATTCCTTTTGTTTGGGGTTCTGTGTGCTTCTTGGACTTGTAAGTCTATTTCTTTCACCAGGTGGGGGAAGTTTTCTGTCATTATTTCTTCAAATAGGTTTTCAGTATCTTGCTCTCTCTCTTCTTCTGGCACCCCCATTATTTGCATGTTGGTACACTTGAGGTTGTCCCAGAGGCTCCTTACACTATCTTCAACTTTTTGGATTCTTTTTTCTTTTTGCTTTTCTGGCTGAGTGTTTTTTGTTTCTTTGTATTTCAACTCCTTGTCTTGATTCCTGCAGTCCTCTAGTCTGCTGTTTGATCTCTGTATGATATTTTTTATTTCAGTCAATGTATGTTTAATTTCTAGTTGGTCCTTTTTCATATCCTCGAGGGTCTCGCTAAATTTATTGGCCTTTTTCTAGGAAATTCTTGAAAAACCTTATAACTGTGATTTTGAATTCTATATCCAATTGTTTGTTTTCCTCCATTTCTTTCATTTGTGATCTGTTTCTTTGTCTCTGCATTTTTGCTGCCTTTCTGAGTTGGTAGAGTAGCTTTGTGTGGTAGGTGTCCTCTAGGGTCCAGTGGCTCAGCCTCCCCAGTTACCTGAGGTGGACACTCTTGGTGCTCCCCTTTGTGGACTGTGTGCTCAGCCTTGTAGTAGTTAAGTCTTGATTGTTGTTGGTATCACTGAGAGGAATTGACCTCCAGGCCAATTGGCTGTGAGGACCCACTGTATCTATGCTGGGAGAACTTCTGTGCTGGAGACACCCTTATGAGACAAGACTTGCAAAATTGCAAAAGCCTCTGTGCTCAGCTTGGATGGGGCAGAGTTTCAGGGCACAGCAGACAGCCTTGGTTTCCCATCAGCCCTGCCCTATGAGGCCCCTGGGTCTCAGTGTTCCTCAGCAATCGCTGCAAGCACTTCTGAGAGAAAGCTGCCCTCGAGTTTTGCCTGCTGCCAGACAGTCCAGTTTCTCCATGAATGAGTCAGGGTTCCCAGAAACTTGCCCAGAACTGGAGTTCAATGCAGTCGGGAGCTTCCGTCTCCCTCCTGCTTTAGAAAGTCAGCTGCACACTCAGCCTCCCGTGCATTCAGCAGTCAGTCCTCCATGCACACTCATGCTTCCAGACCTCTGCCTTCCACAGCTCCCGAGTCTCAGTGTGCTTTCTTTTTCCTGACAGTCCAGATTCCCCCCGAATGAGTCTGGTTTCCCAGCGTCTCACCGGGGACTGGAGTTCAGTGCAGTCGGGAGTTTTCTTCTCTCTCCTGCTTTAGAAAGCCAGCTGTGCACTCAGCCGCCCGTGCACATAGCCACCCATCCTCTATTCATGCGAGTCTCCATATCTCATCCTTTTGTAGCTCCTCTGAGTCTCAATGTGCTTTCCTCTTTTCTTCTAATTGTAGAATTTCCACTCAGCCAGCTTTCCTGTGGTTCTGGATGGTGTCCGTTTTGTCTTTTAGTTGTAGTTTTGATATTGTTGTGCAAGGCAGCAGTTTAGGTGTTTACCTATGCTGCCATCTTGGTTTCTCCCATTTAAAGTGATTATTGATAGGGATGTATTATTGTTATTTTTTTTCTTCTGAGTAAGTTTCTCTCTTTTTCTTCTTCTCTTTCTCCTTGTCCTTTTCCTTCTCCTCCTTTTTAAATAAGTCTCTTTAACATTTCTAGTAATACTGATTTGGTGGTAATGAACTCCTTTAGCTTTTTCTTATCTGGGAAGTTCTTTATATCACTCCAATTTTTATTTATTTATTAAATTTTATTTATTTTAACTCTTTATTGTTAAAAGTATTACATATGTCCTCCCCGCCCCCCCCCCCATTAACCTCTTCTAATGTGCCTCCGCCCTCTACCCTAGGCCTTCACCACCCTATTGTCTCTGTCCATGGGTTATGCATATAAGTTCTTTGGTTGATCTTTTCTCACCCACCCAACCTTCCCTGCCTTCCCTGAGATTGCAAAGTCTGTTCCATGTTTCTATAATTCAGGATCTATTTTGTTCATTAGTTTATTTTGTTCACTAGACTCCACATATGAGTGAGATCATGCAATACTTGTTTTTCTCTGACTAGCTAATTTTGCTTAGCATCATGCTATCCAGGTCCATCCATGCTGTTGCAAATGTTCTTTCTTTTTTATAGCTGTATAGTATTCCATTGTGTAAATGTACCACAGTTATTTAATGTACTCACCTACTGATGGGCATTTGGGCTGTTTCCAGATCTTAGCTTTTGTAAATTGTGCTGCTATGAACATAGGAGTGCATATATCCTTTCTGATTGGTGTTTTGGTTCTTTTAGGCTATATACCTAGAAGTGGAATCACTGGGTCAAATAGGAGTTCTATTATTAATTTTTTGAGGAAACTCCATACTCTTTTCCACAGTGGCTGTACCAGTCTGCATTCCCACCAGCAATGTACTGGGGTTCCCTTTTCACCACATCCTTGCCAACACTTGTCATTTGTTGATTTGTTGATGGTTGCCATTCTGACTGTTGTGAAGTGATACCTCATGGTTGGTTTGATCTGCATTTCTCAGATAATTAGTGACTGAACATTTTTTCATATGTCTCTTAACTTTCTGTATGTCCACTTTGGAGAAGTGTCTATTTAGGTCCTTTGTCCATTTTTTAATTGGATTGTTTGTCTTCCTTTTGTTAAGTTGTATGAATTCCCTATATATTTTGGAGATAACCCCTCATCAGATATATCATTGGCAAATATGTTCTCCCATATAGTGGGTTCTCTTGTTATTTTGTTGATGGTTTCTTTTGCCGTGAAGAAGCTTTTTATTTTAATGTAGTCCCATTTGTTTATTTCTCCCTTAGTTTCCATTGTCCTAGGAGATGTATCTGTAAACATATTGCTATGAGAGATGTCTGAGGTTTTGGTGCCTATGGTTTCCCGACTTACATTTAAGTCTTTTATCCATTTTGAGTTTATTGTTGTGTATGGTGTAAGTTGTTGGTCTAGTTTTAATTTTTGCATGTACCTGTCCAATTTTACCAACACCATTTATTGAAGAGACTGTCTTGACTCCATTGTATGTTCATGCCTCCTTTGTCAAATATTATTTGAGTGTAATGGCTTGGGTAGATTTCTGGGTTCTCTGTTCTCTTCCATTGTTCAATGAGCAGGTTCTTTTGCCAGTACCAGGCTGTTTTGATTACAGTAGCTTTGTAATATAATTTGATACTTGGTATTGTGATCCCTCCAAATTTGTTTTTCTTTCTTAGGATTGCTGCAGCTATTCAGGGTCTTTTTTGGTTCAACATAAATTTTTGGAGTATTCTAAATCTGTGAATTATGCCATTTGTATTTTACTAGGAATTGCATTGAATCTGTAGATTGCTTTGGGCAGTATGGACATTTTAATGATGTTAATTCTACCAATCCATGAGCATGGTATATTCTTCCACTTGTTTATATCTTCCTCTATCTCTTTCTTCAGCATCTTGTAGTTTTCTGAGTAAAGGCCTTTTACATCCTTGGTTGTTTTTTGGTGGAGTCTTTAGGATTTTCCATGTACAATACCATGTCATCTTTAAATAATTACATTTTTATTTCCTTCTTTCCAATTTGGATGCCTTTTATTTCTTCTTATCTGATATCTGTGGCTAGAACTTCCAGTATTCTGTTAAATAAGAATGGTGAAAGCAGACACCCTGGTCTTGTTCCTGTTCTTAGGGGAAATGGTTTTAGATTTTATCCACTGAGTATGATGTTTGCTGTAGTTTTGTCATATATGACATTTATTATATTGAGATATGATCCCTCTATTCCCACTTTGCTGAGAGTTTTTATCAAAAATGGGTGTTGGATTTTGTTGATGCTTTTCCTGCAGCTATTGATATGATCATGTGATTTCTGTCTTCCAATTTGTTTATGTGACATATCAAGTTCATTGATTTGCAGATATTTCCCTAGGCTTGCATCCCTGGAATAAATCCCACTCGGTCACTGTTTTTGCTATGTGCCAGAGATTTGGAGTTGTTGTTTGTTCATATTCATTTGTTTTCAGGAAGCTTTTGATTTCTTTCTTGATCTCATTGGTAATCCATTCATTGTTCAATAACATGCTATTTAGTCTTCATGTGTTTGAAGGTTTTTTAGTGTTTTTACTTTAGTTGATTTCTAATTTCATTCCATTGTGATCTGAGAAGATGCTTGATATGATTTCAATCTTCTTAAACTTGTAGAGACTTATTTTGTGTCCTAACATGTGGTCTACATGTGGTCTATATTTGAGAATAACCCATGTGTCCTTGAGAAGAATGTATATTCTGCAGCTTTGGGATGAAATGTTCTATAAATGTCAGTTAAATCTATCTGATCCAGTGTGTCATTTAGAGTCACTGTTTCCTTGTTAATTTTTTGTCTGGAAGATCTCTCCAGGGAAGTCCCCTACTATGACTGTATTGTTGTCGATCTCTCCTTTAAAGTCCTCTATGAGTTGTTTTAATATATATATTTATGTGCTCCTGTATTGAGTGCATATATAATTACCAGGGCTATATCTTCTTGTTGGATCCATCTCTTTAGTATTATGTAGGGACCTTTATTGTCCCTTGTGATGGCCTTCACTTGGAAGTCTATTTTGTCATATACCAGTATTGCTACCCCAGCTTTTTTTTTCCATTTCCATTTGCATGGAAAATTATTTTCTATCTATTCACTCTCATCCTGTGTCAGTCTTTTGTTTTGAGGTGGGTCTCTTGTAGATAGCGTATATATGGGACATGTTTTTGTATCCATTCAGCTACCCTATGTCTTTTGATTGGAGCATTTAATCAATTTACATTTAAGGTTTTATTGTAGGTACTTATTTATTGCCATTTGAATTTTTTATGCCTGTATGCCGGAAGCCGATCATTGTTTCACTAGTGGAGAGGTATGGATGGGGAATCTGGAAGGCTGGTCAACCTTAATTGCTCTGAAAGGTCAGGGCTAATCACTCAGTGTTTGATTGAGACATTGGTAGTTGAAGCAGCCTCCACCTGTTAGTCTTATGATTGGCTATTATTGGAATTTCCTGCCTGAGGGATATGGGTGTATCCCATAATCTTAATAAAAGGGATGGCGAAGCCAGAGCGAGGAGTAGTCCTCTCTTGGGCTTCTGCCTGGCTCCCATTTCCCAAATTAATGCTTTTCTAGTCTCTTTTCATTTGTGTGCGGCCTTCTCCAGAACCCAAACCCTGAACTGGAACCCTGAACCACGCGGGACATGAAAGGGGTTTCCACACCTATATTTCTCTCTCTATTTCTTCTCATTACTGTAGTCCCTTTATCATTTCTTGGGGTGCTGGTTTCTGGTGATAAACTCCTTTAGCCTTTTTTTTTTCTCCTTGAAAGCTCTTTATTTCACCATCTATTTTGAATGATATTCTTGCTGGATATAATAGTCTTGGTTTCAGATCTATGCTTTTCATTACCCTGAATACATCATGCCATTCCCTTCTGACCTATAGAGTTTCTGGTGAAAAATCAGCTGACAGCCTTTTGGGAACTTCTTTGTGGGTGACAGTTTACTTTTCTCTTGCAGCCTTTAAGATTTTCTCGTTGTCTTTAATTTTTAGCACTTTAATTATGATATGTCTGGGTGTGGGCCTGTTTGAGTTCTTTTTGCTTGGGATTGATTCTCTTTGCATCCTGGACTTGTGTGACCTTTTCCTTCAATAGGTTAGGGAAGTTTTCTGCATTATTTCTTCAAACATGTTCTCTATTCCTGCTCACTTTCTTCCCGTTTTGGCATACTAGTTATGTGAATATTGTTACGTTTTTCAGTTTGTCACACAGCTCCCTTAAGCTGTCCTCCCGTTTTTTTAATTTCTTTTTGATTCTCTGTTTGATTGATTTTTTTTCTATCCTGTCTTCTAATTCACTGATCTGATTCTTGGCTTCCTCTAATCTGCTGTGTATTTCTTCCACTGTATTATCAGTGCGGTCATTTTCAAAGTTATTCGAGTCCTCGGGTTACATCAGACTCTACATATGTCATTTCGTGGTTATGTTGTCATCTCCCATTTATTTATATATAAAAAAAGTTCTGTCATTTTGACGTATGTACATATGTACTTTATATTTTTTTATTATTTACTGTATTTACCACAAGTAAAGGTAAGGAATTGTTACCTTTCTTTCTTTTAAAAATTTTTTACTGTTTTACTTCATTGCTGCTGTGTATGTGCTCTATGTGAGTGATGTGGGTGCTTATGTAAGTGGGTTCCAACTTACAGGGAAAATCGTGTTACAATATGCCGTAGGAGCAGATCTCCGACATAACCCGAGGACCTACTATATCTTTTTTCATGATGTTGAGAATCTTTTCCATCATTATTCTGAACTATAGAGTTCAGATAAATTTCTTATCTCCATTTCATTTATCCCTTTATCTGGAAAATTCTCTTGTTATTTCATTTTGGACTTGTTCTTTTGTCTCCCCAATTTGGCTGCTTGCTTGTGTTTGTGTCTGTGTATTAGGTAGATGTGCTTCAAGTCCCAATCTCTAGTGCAAGACAACGTCAGATGCTGTTTGTAACTTACCCTGAGTACCTTGTTTGGAGCTATTTGTAATCCACAGCTTGTGGATCTCTCTGCTGGGGCTGGGTGCCTCTGATGTACACTAGGGTCTGCTTTTCCTAGCCTTGGGCCAAGAAGAAAATCAGGTAAAGACTCAAAGCCTCCAGAGATCTGCCTCTGCCTCTAGTCTGATTATTGTCAGCCTTGACTAGTCCCAGGCTATTGACCACAGGATGGTATGAGATGTTTTCCAATAGGGTGTTGCAGCTGCCTTTCCCCCATGCAGAAATGCCTGGGTAGCAAAGATTCACTGAAGAAAGATGTCCTGTGAAGTATGAGGGAATGACTCAGCACAGGAAATTGGGGTGGCTGCCTGGGGTCCAAGTCACCCTGAGATCCTCCTCTGCCTGAATGATGCCTGTGAGGCTCAGTCACTAAAAGAACCTCTAGTGGTACATGAGTTGTATGAGGTAAGTTCTCAGTGAGTCACCAGGTAGGGGTGAGTAGTTCATCTTGATAGACATTCAAACTCAGTCTGAGGCCACTCAGTAAAAGTCTCAGGGTACATGAAGGCCAACCACCACCCACCTGGGGCCTGCAGACCTTTGTGGTGGGGCAGGTTCTCAGGAAGTCATCAGAGTGAAACCATTAGAGTTCGTCAGGCTAAAACAGATTAAGATTTGGCCATTTGGAGGGAGAGCTGTGCACACAAGATGGACCTCCTTGAGAGTCTTCCAAGAGAGTCTATATTATGGGCCCAGGTTGGCCACAGCCAGCTGACTTCTCTGCAGGGCACTGAGCTATCAGGGTGGGGCCACAGGGAATCCAGAGGGGAGAGCTAGTGCTTTTCCCCTGCTGATGTGGCATTGTGGAGAGCGCTGACTTAGGAAAGATTGTGTCTGTGGGCAGTGTGGGAGAGAGTCTCAGCATAGGGACCCTGGCAGCTGTCTCTCTAACCCTCTTTTCAAAGCCATACAACCCAATTTCTTCCTGTATGACTCCTGTCTGCTCTGAGCTGCTGTCCCAGGGTGCGGGCCTGTGAACCAGATTTTATGTGTTGGCCCTTTAAGAAGGCAGACTCAGTTTGTCCTGTTGGACAGAATCCCTGCTGATTTTCAAAGCCAGATGTTATTTGGGATCTAGATGTTATTCAGGCTCCAGATGTTATTTGGTACTAGTGTTCTGGGCTGGATAGCCTACATGTGGTTGAGACCCATGGAAGATCTTTGCAGCTGAGATAGCCCTCCAGATTCTCAAGAGCTGCAAAGACCCTCCCAGCCCTTTCTGTGTCTCTGTCCTTCCTACCAGTGAGAAGGCAACTATCTGCAAGCCAGGAGGAGAGTCCTCACCAGAACTCCACTATGCTGGCACCCTGATATCAAATTCCCAGTCTCTAGAACTGTGAGAAAATAAGTCCTTATTGTGTAATCACCTAGTCCTGTGGTCGGCAAACTGTGGCTCATGAGCCACATGTGGCTCTTTGGCACCTTGAGTGTGGCTCTTCCACAAAATACCACAGCCTAGGCGAGTCTATTTTGAAGAAGTGGCATTAGAAGAAGTTTAAGTTTAAAAAATTTGGCTCTCAAAAGAAATTTCAATCGTTGTACTGTTGATATTTGGCTCTGTTGACTAATGAGTTTGCTGACCACTGACCTAGGCCATGGTATTTTGTTATGGCAGTTCTAGCTGACCAAGATTGGACCATTTGGTAAATTGAACTTATTCTGTCTTTCAATTTGTTCTCTATTTATAGGGAAACCTTTCTAGGGCAGATAGAATTATCTTATCTAATAAAAGAGTAATATGCAAATTAACCACTACTCCACTACACCCACAAGCCACGCCCATCAGCTAATTAGGAGCCAGTATGCAAATTAACCCAGCCAAGATGGCTGCGGCCACCGAGAGAGCAGGAGGGAGGCTTGGGTTTCCCCGGTGATGGAGGAAGCCAAGCTTTCTGCACACTCTGGCTGGCCCAGCCTCTGCTTAAGGCTACAAAGTTTCAATTATAGAAGATACATAAATCCCAACAGAAATGGCTGCCCCACAGAGCGAGCAGAAGGTTTGGCTCCACTCCAGGCTACAAAGTTTCAATTGTAGAAGATAAATAAATCCCAGATCCCAGGGCCTCTGCTTGGGTTGCTGGGGGGGGGGCGTGGCTGGCCTGCAAACCACCACGGGCCCCTCGCCCAGGCCACCCCACACCCCAAGGGAACCCCCACCCTAATCCAGGACACCCTTCAGGGCAAACCAGCCCGCCCCCACCCCTGCATCAGGCCTCTATCTTATCTAATAAAAGAGTAATATGCAGATTGACCATCACTCCAACACACAAGATGGCTGCCCCCATGTGGACACAAGATAGCCATCACAAGATGGCCAGCAGGGGAGTGAAGTCGGGAGGGACCAGGCCTGTAAGGGAGGGCAGTGGTGGGCGATCAAGCCAGCAGGGGAGGGCAGTCGGGAGGGACCAGGCCTGTAAGGGAGGGCAGTTGGGGGCGATCAGGCCAGCAGGGGAGGGCAGTTTGGAGGGACCAGGCCTGTAAGGGAGGGCAGTGGTGGGCGATCAGGCCAGCAGGGGAGGGCAGTCGGGAGGGACCAGGCCTGTAAGGGAGGGCAGTTGGGGGCGATCAGGCCAGCAGGGGAGGGCAGTTTGGAGGGACCAGGCCTGTAAGGGAGGGCAGTGGTGGGCGATCAGGCCAGCAGGGGAGGGCAGTCGGGAGGGACCAGGCCTGTAAGGGAGGGCAGTTGGGGGTGATCAGGCCAGCAGGGGAGGGCAGTTTGGAGGGACCAGACCTGTAAGGGAGGGCAGTTGGGGGTGATCAGGCGAGCAGGGGAGGGCAGTTGGGAGGGACCAGGCCTGCAAGGGAGGGCAGTTGGGGGCGATCAAGCCTGCAGGGGAGGGCGGTTAGGGGTGACCAGGCCTGCAGGGGAGGGCAGTTAGGGGCAAACAGGCTGGCAGGGGATCAGTTAGACATCAATCAGGCTGGCAGGCAGAAGTGGTTAGGGGGCAATCAGGAAGGCAGGCAGGAGAGCAGTTGGGAGCCAGCAGTCCTGGATTGTGAGAGGGATGTCCCAGATTGGAGAGGGTGCAGGCTGGGCTGAGGGACACCCTTCCCCCCATGCACGAATTTCATGCACAGGGCCTCTAGTCAATGTATAAAATTCCCTTTCTTTATATTTATTCCATTCATTTTCTTGAATTCTCCTTCATCCCGTCTTCATCCTTTCTATTTCTAATGTTTCGAAAATGAAGATGTTTTAAATATCTCTAGAATTTCCATGTTAAATTGCAATGTTGAATAAACTTTTCAGGATGGAAAGTCTTGTTTACTATTAACATAGAAGTTTTCAGTAACTTTTATATTAATAAAAGGACACAATCTCCCATATTTTCCCCTCCCCTCCTTAGCTGCTATAGCAAGGTGAGCAGTTTTTCCCCCCATAAATGCCATTCAAAGGAAAGTATTTTCCTTTTCACATTTTATATTGGAAAATAAAATACACATTCTGAAGAGTGCATAAAATGTAAATGCACAGGTTAACAAGTATGAAATAAAATACATATATCACCAAGGTTAAGAAATATAATATTGCCATTATCTCCTCTTCCCTCTTACAACTCATGCTGCTGTGCACATTTTAATGTGTTTTCCTGCACCTGTAGATACATTTCTCTACAGCATTTTCTAAGTGGGATTGCTGGGTTGTAAAATATGTGCATATTCTACTAGATGGTTACAAACTGTTCTCAAAATGGTTATACCAATTACTTCAACCATTAGCAGTGAGAGTCCCAAGGCGCCACTTCCTTGCCAGCAGTTTTTTAAAAATAAATCTTTATTGTTCAGATTATTACAGGTGTTCCTCTCCCCGCCCCCATAGCTCCCCTCCACCTGATTCCCCACCCCACCCCATGCCCTTACACCCGCCACTGTCTTCATCCATAGGAGTAAGATTTTTGTCCAATCTCTTCCCGAACCCCTCACACCCGCTTCCCCCTGAGAATTGTCAGTCCACTCCCTTTCTATGTCCCTTATTCTAATATATTCACCAGTCCATTCTGTTCTTCAGATTTTTTATTCACTTGATTTTTAGATTCACTTGTTGGTAGGTATGTATTTGATGTCATTTTGTTGTTCATAATTTTTATCTTTACCTTTTTCTTCTTCTTCCTCTTCTTAAAGAATGCCCTTCAGCATTTCATGTAATCCTGATTTGGTGGTGATGAACTCCTTTAGCTTTTTCTTGTCTGTGAAACTCTCAGCTCTGAATGATAGCTTTGCTGGGTAGAGTAATCTTGGTTGTAGTTTCTTGCTGTTCATCACTTTGAATATTTCTTGCCACTCCCTTCTGGCCTGCATAGTTTCTGCCAAGAAATCAGCTGACAGTAGTATGGGTACTCCCTTGTAGGTAACTAAACGTTTTTCTCTTGCTGCTTTCAAGATTCCCTCTTTGTCTTTTGCCCTTGGCATTTTAATTATGATGTGTCTTGGTGTGGTCCTCTTTGGATTCCTCTTGTATGGGGTTCTGTGTGCTTCCTGAACTTGTAAGTCTATTTCTTTCACCAGGTAGGGAAAGTTTTCTGTCATTATTTCTTCTAATAGGTTTTCAATATTTTGCTCTCTCTCTTCTTCTGGCACCCCAAAAATCTGGACGTTGGTACGCTTGAAGTTGTCCCAGAGGCTCCCTACACTATCTTCATATTTTTGGATTCTTTTATCTTTTTGTTTTTCTGGTTGGGTGTTTTTTGTTTCCTCCTGTTTCTGATCTTTGGTTTGATTCTTGGGGTACGTTGATCTACAGTTGAGTTTCTGTATATTCTTTATTTCAGACAGTGTATGCTTCATTTCTGACTGGTCCTTTTCCATTTTTTTTGGCATTCTCATTAAGATCCTTAAAGGTCTCATCAAGTTTCTCAGCGGTTTTTAGAAGATTCTTGAGTAACCTTATAAATGTGGCTCTGAACTCTATGTCATCCATTAATTTGCTTTCCTCCGTTTCTTTCATTCATGACATGTTTCTTTGTCTCTGCATTTTGGCTGCTTCCCTGTGTTGATGGAGTGGCTTTGTGTGGTAGGTGACCTATAGGGGGCAGTAGCTCAGCCTCCCCAATCACCTGAGGTGGACGCTCTTGGTACACCCCCTTGTGGGCTGAGTGCAAAGTCTTGGTGTAGTTAAGCCTTGATTGCTGTTGGTACACTGGGAGGAATTGACCTCCAGGCCAATTGGCTGTGAGGACCCGTTGTGTCTATAATGGAAGAACTGCTGCGCTGGAGACACATTATGGTGCAGGACTTGTTTCAGTGGGGCTTTGGTGCTCACTGAGTCTGCCTCTTGAATGTGTCACTTATGGATGTGAGGAGTTGAAATCTGGTGTCTCACACTGACCACTAGGTACCCTGGCTTCTGGATCTCCAATGGGGTGCAGGTCAGCTACTGTCTGAGGCCACCCAGCAGGAGCTACAGCGAGAGCTACAGTTTTCTCCTCTTTGCTTGGGGTTTGGAGGTTTTGGAGCTGTCTGACCTGGGCTGCAAGTTTGCTAGATTAAGCTGTGATAGGGCAGGCCTTTCTTATGCTAAAGCCGCTGCTTGGAGCTTGGGTGGGTTTGTAGGTTGTGTGGGGCAGGGTCTCAGGATGTCACTAGGCTAGGGCGTGGCAAACAGTGATGGCTGCTAGTTAGCAGGCTCTGCGTCTCCGACTGTGTCCCTGCCTCCGGGGCCCCAGTGCAGTAAACAATTATTCTTGCGCGCTGCTCTGCAAGCAAGCCCCCCTCACTTTCCGACCCAATGGCAGACAGTCCAGCTTCTCCCTGTAGGAGTTTGCGTCTCCCGTGTCTCCCCAGAAACTGGATTTCAGAGTAATCGGGGGCTTGTCTCCTTTCAGGTTGAAAAAAGCAACACCTGCCGCCAGCCTGGATCATGGGCGCTTCCGTACCTCAGCTTTTCAGCGCTTGTGCACATCGCAATGCTGTTCTCAAAATGGTTATACCAATTACTTTAACCATTAGCAGTGAGAGTCCCAAGGTGCCACTTCCTTGCCAGCAGTTTTGCCATACTAAATTTTTTTTTGTCAATCTGGTGAGTATATACTGGCAATTTATTATTATTTTTATTTTTAAAATTTATTTTTAATCCTCACCTGAAGATATGTTTAATGATTTTAGAGAGAGGAGGGGGAGAGAGAGAGAGAGAGAGAGAGAGAGAGAGAGAGAGAGAGAGAGAAACATCAATTAGTTGTTTCCTGTAAGCACCCTCGATCAGGGATGGAACCCTCAACCTAGGTATGTGCGCTGACTGAGAATTGAACCCTCAACCTTTTGGTGCATGGGACGATGCTCCAGCCAACTGAGCCAATGGTCAGTGCTATTATAATTTAAAAAAAATATATTTTTACTGATTTCAGAGAGAAAGGGAGAAGGAGAGAGAGATAGAAATGATGAGAGATAATCATTGATCAGCTGCCTCCTGCATGCCCCCACACTGGGGATTGAGTCTGCAACCTGGACATGTGCCCTTGATTGGAATTGAACCTAGGACCCTTCAGTCTGAAGTCCGATGCTCCAACTGCTGAGCCAAAGGCATAATTTTAATTGTCATTTCATAGATTACTAATGAGGTTAAAGAGATTTTAACCAGTTTATTAGCCCTCTTTACAATAAAAACAGTGCATATTTTATTATTTTTATAAAGTAAGTAGTATACATTACTTATGTTAATATAATTTGTTGAACACACACACACACACACACACATTTTTAAACATAGAGTCAGCTGTGACCCATTTGCCACAATGCCACTGGTCTGGACCAATTAAGATTCCTACCAGAAATGCATAAGTATTTGAATTTTTGATATCACTGCAAACAACAGACATTTTCCAGTGCTTTGTTTCTTTCTCACTGTGTGATGTTTTCTTAAATTTACTATTTTGAAATAATTTTTGATTTAAATAAGAGTTTCAAATAGTACAGAGATTGTATGCCTGTTATAGATTTTTTTTTCTTTTTGGTTGTCTAGTGATCTATAGTTGGTTTTAGGACTCTATATATCTTGATGCCAGTGTTTGTTGCCTTCATAATTTATTGTTCAATTTTTCAACAACTGTGTACAAGATACATTTTTTCTTCTCATAGTTTCCTCTTTTAAAAATGATTTTAATTTTTTAAATATATATTTTTTATTAGTTTCAGAGAATAAGGGGGAGGGAAAGAAATAGAAACATCAATGATGAGAGAGAATCATTGATTGACTACCTCCTGCACACCCCACACTGAGGATCAAGCCTGCAACCTGGGCATGTGCCCTGACTTGGAATTGAACTGTGACCTCCTGGTTCATAGATCGACGTTCAACCACTGAGCCACGCTGACTGGGCATAGTTTCCTTTTTAAAAAATTTATTTCCCTTTACCTGTGTCTGGATCTTGACTCCACCCTGTTTCTTTAGGTACTTCTTAGTAAAAACATTCTAACTTATTGAAAAACGAATTGATGTAATTCTCAATCTATTTTTTTTGTAGGTGGCAGGCTTACTAAGCAAGGGAACTTACATATGTAATACTTTCAACAATAAAGTGCTAAAAAATAAAATTGTCTACTTCTTGTTCTGGTCTTTGGTCATCAGTGGAATTATTTAAGAATAAGTATATTGTCAATATATTCTTTCTGTAAATAAGAGCAGTTAAATATCAAAAACATTTTTAGCAATTCATTAAAATGCTTAGTTTCTGTGCAGTTATAAATCGCCAGAGTGAGTAAAATTAGAGATCTTATACTTGAAAAGTTTAACTTAAGAGAGTTTGCAAAAGTTAGGTAAAGGGCATTAGTTAACGAATGCAAAGCTTACCTCTGGTTGCTGAATGCATTTCTAAAAGAAAACATAAGCAAGTGAATATGGTGCAGTTCGCTAAAATGCTTACAGGAACTTTCTATAGGCTTGATTACCATGGAGCACTAACTAATACCAGATCATTTAGATTGATAAATTACCATGTGCAAGCACTAGTCTAAGAGCTTTATGTGATTCATATTACTGACTCCTCACAACCCCATCGTTAAGTTCTGAGCACAGAGATTACTCAAGGTCACACAGCTAATAATTGGCAGAGCCAGCATCTGCCCCAAGCACTTAGGATCTAGTCTTGCTTTAAAAAAGTACTTATCCATCAATTTGGCTCCATCATCTCAGTATTCATCTGAGGCTCTTTGACTTTGTTTTTTGTAATGTCATACTGTCATTTTCTTTAAATGGTAGACCTGAAACTGGAATCCAGGTTTGTTATACACTAGAATCTTCGTGTAATTCAACCTTTTTCCAATCTTTTTTTTTTTTCAGAAAAGAGAGAGGAGAATGATCTACTTTCCACAGATGTGCATTGAGCATCTATATGTTCCAGACACTATACTAGGTATTGGCAATATAATTCAAGATGGAACACTGAGCTGACTGAAGAATTCAGTAGTCTACAAAAGGAATCAGCCACATTATCAAATGATTGCATCAATGTAGTAGTCACTGTAAAAGAAGTGTGAACAAGGTGCTTTAGGAATACAAAGGAAGAAGTACCACTCTTATTCCCTTTTCTCTCAGCTTCTCTAAGAAGTTGATACAATTTGGAGGACAACCCGATTGTATTGGAAAGCTGTTTCTTTACTGGAGGACAGATAGAGGATAGAGGATAGTACAGTGGGAAGGGAGGGTACTGATAGATGCATTAAAGAAAAAAGGTAAAGGTAAAGGTAATATAAAAGTAATGGAAGAAAGGTTGGGTAAGAACTCTAACCTCCCTCAGCCAAACTACAATGTGAAAAACTGGTATTTTTGAGTAAATAAAATTTTAGGGTTTCTGCTCAATGACACACACAATAGACAGATTTTAGAGGTAAATGACAAACTGTGAGAATTTATTTGCAATATCTAAAGGCTGGAAAACAATTGAGATGTATGAGTAGTATCTGAAAATCAATAAGAAAACGACAAAAATAAATCCACTAGAAGGGTGGTAACTGACGGATTCAAGCTCACCCACAGGAAAACTGAATGGTTAACAAGTATGTTAACCCGTTGGGACCAGAGAAGAGGAATGTAAAGCAACATTGATATACCCTTCTTACATCCGAATGGCATGATGCAAGTTGTTGGTAGGAATGTGGGTTGACAGCCATGTGTTGCAGGTGGGAATGTAAATTGCACAGCAGTTGTGGAAATTATCTGGCATATGCTGTATGAGCTAGACATACACTTGCTTGAACATACATGTCAAGGAATTATTTTAGAAGGTATTTTTCTTTTTCAAGGAATTTTAACTTGGGTCGATAAGGACACATATCAAAATGTTCAGTTACAATGTATCTGTGACATTAGTGTGTTTACTACCAGGAGAATGGAAATGCGAGGAATGCATTCTCCATTATACTCTACAGAGCTGGAAGCAACATATGGGATGTACATATAGCAACATAGATAGATCTTTAGAGATATTAAATGCAAAAAGAAAAGAATGAGATATAGTTGATGAAATTAAACACACTCACACAAGTAAATGCTTCAGGTTATTTAGGGATAAAGAATAGTTCAGGACAAACATTAATAAGAGTAGTTGCATATACTTGTGAAAGAAATGGGCTTTGGATGAAAGTGAAGAATAAAAAAATGTAGAAGAGAGTGGAATTTTAATTTTTTATTTATTGGAAGAACATACCATGTTCATGGATTGGTAGAATCAACATCATTAAAATGTCCATACTACCCAAAGCAATCTATAGATTCAATACACTCCCCATTAAAATACCGACAGCATATTTCACAGATCTAGAAAGAACTTGCCAAAATTCATCTGGAATAAAAAAAGACCCGGAATAGCTGCAGCAATCCTGAGAAAGAAGAACAAAGTAGGTGGGATCTCAATACCAGATATCAAGATGTATTACAAAGCCACTGTTCTCAAAACAGCCTGGTACTGGCACAAGAATAGACATATAGACCAATGGAATAGAATAGAGAACCCAGAAATCTACCCAAACCACTATGTTCAATTAATATTTGACAAAGGAGGCAAGAACGTACAATGGAGTCAAGACAGTCTCTTCAATAAATGGTGCTGGGAAATTTGGTCAGACACATGCAAAAAAATGAAACTAGATCACCAACTTACACCATACACAAAAATAAACTCAAAATGGATACGGGACTTAAACATAAGATGGAATCCATAAAAATATTAGAGGAATCCACAGGCAGAGAAATCTCAGACATATGCCGAAGCAATTTCTTCACCGATACTGCTCCTAGGGCAATGGAAACTAAAGAGAAAATAAACAAATGGGAATACATCAAAATAAAAAGCTTCTGCACAGCAAAAGAAACAATCAACAAAACAATAAGAAAGCCCACTGCATGGGAGAACATATTTGCCAACGATATCTCTGATAAGGGTTTAATCTTCAACATTTACAGGAACTCATGCAGCTTAACAAAAGGAAGATAAACAACCCAATCAAAAAATGGGCAACAGACCTAAATAGATACTTTTTAAAAGAGGACATGCAGAAGGCCAAGAGACATGAAAACATGCTCAAAGCCACTAATCATCTGAGAGATGCAAATCAAAACGATACTGCGGTACCATCTTACACCTGTCAGAATGGCAATCATCAGCAAATCAACAAATGACAAGTGCTGGCGAGGATGCAGAGAAAGAGGAACCCTCCTGCACTGCTGGTGGGAATGCAGACTGGTGCAGCCACTGTGGAGAACAGTATGGAGTTTCCGCAAAAGACTAAAAATGGAACTCCCATTTGACCCAGTGATCCCACTTTTAGGAATATATCCCAAGAAACTAGAAACACCGATCAGAAAGGATATATGCACCCCTATGTTCATAGCTGCACAATTCACCATAGCTAAGATTTGGAATCAGCCTAAGTGCCTATCAGCATGTGAGTGGATTAAAAAACTGTGGTACATCTACACAACGGAAACTATGCTGCTGTAGAAAGGAAGGAACTCCTACCATTTACAACAGCATGGATGGAGCTGGAGAACATTATGCTAAGTGAAGTAAGTCAGTCAGAGAAAAAGAAATATCACATGATCTCACTCATTTGTGGATTATAATGAACAACATAAGCCGATGAACAAAAACAGATCTAGAGACAGAAGCATCGATCAGATGCTCAAACCTCAGAGGGAAGGTAGGGGAGGGTGGGGGTACGGGGGAGAGATCAACCAAAGGACTTGTAAGCATGCATATAAGCATAAGCGATGAACGCAGACAACAGGGGGGCGGGGAGGGTGAGGGCAGGACTGGGGGTGGGGTGGGGGGACAATGGGGGAATAAGGACACATTTGTAATACCTTAATCAATAAGGAAAAAAAAAGTGAAAAAAAAGAGAGTGAAAATTTATTTATTTATTTACTTATTTATTTTGTTATTGAAGAGAGTAAATTTTAAATTCACTTTTATCTGATTTTAACCCTGGCTTTGTTTAATAGCTGTATGGATATTAATATGGTGTTTAATCTCAATATACATGTTTTCTTCACTCAAAAATGGGGCAAATGATATAATTATTTGGAGTTTAGGGAAATAGTATATGAGAATTTCTCTTTTCTTATTTATTAGGTGGTCAATTCACATTCTTTCCTTTCCTTCTCTCTCTTCATTCCTCTCTTTCCAGAGACACCACCTCTGTGACCCTGCTTTTATTCAGACATCACGACATTAACTTTTATCTAACCTTTATATATATGACCTTCTGTCTCCCCCCGCCCTTCATCTTATTCTGTTCTTTTCTGTTTTTTCTCTCGACTCCCATTGTCCCTCATCCACACGTATATATTTATTGTTTTGGATATAAGCCACTATACTTCACTATGAAACATACCATGCATATAGAAGAAGTTTGTTACTTTCTGTTTTATATATCATACATGTTTAGATATGTTTATGCATATTATGAAGAGTAATATTTATCTACCCAACATCCAGCTGCCTCTAGCTGTGTGTCCTCCTTGACTGTATCTTGCTTTCCCATTGCATCTCTCAAATTCTTTCCTTTGAAATTTTATATTATTTTTGTTAAATTTATTGAGATAACATCTATAATAATAAAGCATAATATGCTAATTAGACCAGATGTCCTTCCGGACGAAGCCCAGGCTGCAAGGGAAGCCCGGGTCCCGGGTGCTGGAGGGAAGTCTGGGTCCTGGGTGCCAAAGGGAAGCCGGTACTGGCATCTAGGGGAAGGAAGGCCTACGCTTGCATGAATTTTGTGCATCGGGCCTCTAATCTATAATAATAAAAGCATAATATGCTAATTAGACCAGACATCCTTTTGAACGTCCTCCCGGACGACCTTCCAGATGAAGCCGGGGCTGCGAGGGAAGCCTGGGTCCCAGGTGCCTGCTGGAGGCTGGAGGGAAGCCTGGGTCCTGGGTGCTGGAGGGAAGCCTGGGTCCCAGGTGCCAGAGGGAAGCCGGTATCAGCAGCTGGGGGAAGGAAGGCCTACTCTTGCATTGGGCCTCTAGTTTATCTATATAAAACCCTAATATGCAAATTGACCGAATGCTGGAATGACCTGTAGCCATGATGTGCACTGACCACCAGGGGGGCAGATGCTCAACCCAGAAGCTGCCCCCAGCCCACAGGCCCCAACCAGTGGTGGTGGCAGGAGGCGGGGCCGGTGATCGGGCGGTGCCAGGACAGTCAAGGCGGGTGTGAGATGGAGCCCCAATCACCCCGCTGGTAGCCCCACAGATCAGCCCTGATGGCCAGCCAGGCCAAGGGACCCTACCCGTGCACGAATTTCGTGCATTGGGTCTCTAGTTGGTTAATAAGATTATATAATTTCAAGTGTACAATATTATAACATTAGAGGCCCAATGCATGAAATTCATGCATGGGTACGGTCCCTAGGCCTGGCCAGCTATCAAAGCGTGAGCATCTGGTGTGGAAAGGCAGGTCCCAGCTGACCTCTGGGCCCTGGGCAGCACCTGGGGCCCCTGTGCGCCCTCCTTCACCTAGTCACCATGCCCCCGCCCAGCTCCCTCAGTACCTGGGAGCTGGGCAGCAGCCCCATCCCCCGCCACTGCCACTGGTCACACTCCCCCTTGGCTTGGCGCCACTGCTCACCCGCTCCACCATCCCACCGCGATCCACTCTCATCAGGGCCCATTGGGGCCAGCAGTGCCTCCACTGCTGCCCGCTGCCAGCGCTGTGTCACCTATGCCCACCATATTCCATGCTGCCCCCTGGTGGTCAGTGCACATTATAGAGAGCAGTTGAACTCCCAGTTGAGGGGACAATTTGCATATTAGGCTTTTATTATATAGGATATCATCTGTATATTGCATTGTGTGCTCATCACCCAAAGTTTAGTTTCCTTCCCTCACCATATATTAGACCCCTTTACCCTCTTCTACCCTCCCTCCCTCAGGTAACCACAATACTGCTGTTTGTGTCAATGCATGTTTTTGGTTGGTTTCCTTTGTTTGTTACTTTCTGTTTTATATATCATACTAGAGGCCCGGTGCATGAAAATTCGTGCACTCAGGATGGGGGGTCCCTCAGCCTGGCCTGCATCCTCTTGCAGTCTGGGAGCCCTGGGGGATGTCCACCTGCCAGTTTAGGCCCACTCCCCAGGGGATCAGGCCTAAGCTGGCAGTCAGACATTCCTCTGGCAGCCCAGGAGCCCTTAGGGGATGTCCAACTGTGGCTTAGGCCTGCTCCCCGCTGCAGTTGGACATCCTTAGCGCTGCTGAGGAGGCAGGAGAGGCTCCTGCCACTGCCGCTGCACTCGCAGCCCTCATCCAGGCTTGTAGCTGAGCTCCCTGTGGGAGCACACTGACCACCAGGGGGCAGCTCCTGTGTTGAGCATCTACCTCCTGGTGGTCAGTGCGCATCATAGTGACCGGTCATTCCACCATAAGGGTCAATTTGCATATTACTCTTTTACTATATAGGATATGAGTGAAATCATATGATTCTTGTCCTTTTCTGTCTGACTTACTTTGCTCAGCATGATACTCTTAAGATCCATTCATGTTGTCACAAGTGGCAGTATTTCATTTTTTTCTTATGGCTGAGTAGTATTCCATTGTCTATATATACCACATCTTCTTTATCCAGACCTCTATTTCTGGCCACTTTGGTTGTCTCCATGTATTGACTACTGTAAATAATGCTGTAATAAACATATATCTTTATAAATACAGGTTTTCAATTTTTTCGGGTGGATACCCAGAAGATGGATTGCTGGGCCATATGGTAACTCTATTTTCAATTTTTTGAGGAGCCTCTATAGTGTTTTCCATAGTGGATGTACCAGTTTGCATTCCCACCAGCAGTGAATGAGGGTTCTTTTTTCTCCACAACCTCTCCAACACTTGTTATTACTTGTCTTATTGATAACAGCCATTCTAAGAGTGTAAGGTGGTGTCTCATTGTAGTTTTGATTTTTCTTTAATAGCTAATGAAGTTGAACATTTTTTCATATCTGTTGAATAAGAATGGTGAGAGTGGGCATCCTTGTCTTGTTCCTGATCTTGGAGGAAAAGCTTTCAGTTTTTCACCATTGAGTATATTCATTGAAGGTTTGTTATATATGGCCTTTATTACATTGAAGTACTTTCCTTCAATACCCATTTTTTGAGGGCTTTAATCATAAATGGATGTTGCACTTGTTGCATGCTTTTTTTGCATCTATTGATATATCATGAATTTTATGCTTTATTTTGTCAATGTGATTTATCACATTGGTCAATTTGTGTATGTTGAATCATCTTTGTGCTCCTGGAATGAACTCCACTTGATAGTTATGTATTACCTCTTTAATGCATTGTTGTATTCAATTTGCTAGTCTTTAGGATTTTTGCATCTGTATTCATCACAGAAATTGGTTTGATATTCTCTTCCCTCTCCTTCCCCTTTTCCTCTGAGATTTGTCAGTCTGTTCCATGTTCTATTCTATTCACCATTTTATTTTGTTCATTAGACTTTTTTGTTCGCTTATTTTAATTTTTAGATTCAATTGTTGATAGATATGCATTTATTGGTATTTTATTGTTCATATTTTTATCTCTTCTCTTTTTCTCCCTCCTCTTCCCCCTTCTCCTTTTCCTCCTCCTCCAAGAATACCCTTCAACATTTCATGTAATACTGGTTTAGTGGTGATGAACTCCTTTAGCTTTTTCTTATCTGTGAAGCTCTTTATCTGACCTTCAATTCTAAATGAGAGCTTTGTTGGGTAGAGTAATCTTGGTTGTAGGTCCTTGCTATTCATTACTTTGAATATTTCTTGCCACTTCCTTCTGGCCTGCAAAGTTTCTGTTGAGAAATCAGCTGACAGTTGTATGGGCACTTCTTTGTAGGTAACTAACAACTTTTCTCTTGCTACTTTTAAGATTATCTCTCTGTCTTTAACCCTTGGCATTTTAATTGTGATGTGTCTTGGTGTGGGCCTCTTTGGATTCCTCTTATTTGGGACTCTCTGTGCTTCCTGGACTTGTAAGTTTATTTCTTTCACCAGATAGAGGAAGTTTTCTGTCATTATTTCTTGAAGTAGGTTTTCAATATATTGCTCTCTTCTCCTTCTGGCACCCCTATAATGTGAATGTTGGTACTCTTGGAGTTGTCCCAGAGGTTCCTTATACTATCTTCATAATTTTGTATTATTTTTTCTTTTTGCTCTTCTGATTGGTGTTTTTTTACTTTGTCATATTCCAAATTGTTGATTTGATTCTCAGATTCCTCATCTCTACTGTTGAATCCCTGTAAATTATTCTTTATTTCAGTTGGTGTATGCTTAATTTCTGACTGGTCTTTTTTCATGTCTTTGACATTCTCACTAAGATCCTTGAAAGTCTCACTAAGTCCCTTGAAGCTCTTATGAATATCTTTGAGTAACTTTATAACTGTGGTTTTGAACTCTGTATTCAGCAGTTTGCTTGTTTAATTTCTTTTATTTGTGACATGTTTCTTTGTCTCTGCATTTTGGCTGTTTCCCTGTGTTTGTTTCTATGTGTTGGTAGAGCTTCTATGTCTCCTGGAATTGGTCGAGTGGCCTTGTGTAGTAGATGTCCTATAAGGCCCAGTGGCTCAGCCTCCCCAATCACCTGAGCTGGGCAATCTAGGTGTGGCCTTGTGTGGGCTGTGTGCATAGCTTTGTAGTTGAGTCTTGATTGCTTTTGGCATCTGTGGGAGGAATTGAGCTCCAGACCACTTGGCTGTGAGGACTCACTGCAACTACAGTGGGAGAACTACTATACAGAAGACCCCATAGGGAGCACAACTTGCTGCTCACTGAGTGTGCCTCTTGAGTGTGTCACTTGTGATGTGTAGAGTTATAATATGCTATGGTCTGAAACTATCCACCAGGTCCATTGGCTCTGGGGCCTCCAGGGATGTGCAAAGTCAGCTACTGCCTGAGGCCACTGGGCAGGAGCTACAGAGAAATATGCAGATGGCTGCTATTTGTATTGGGCTTGGAGGTGCCCAGGCGAGGCCCAGCTCTGAAGAAAAGCAGGCTGGTGCTAGTGCTGAGTCTTTGTCCTTTTATTGATAGGTTTGGGGCATGATGACTGCAGTTGCAACTTGTTTGAGAGATTTTAGCAAAGTCTGGAGCCTGAGCAAGGACCAGTCATTCATACAGAAAGCCACTGCAAATAGCTTGGGTGGGACTGAAAGCTGGATGGGGCAAAGTCTCAGGGATTCACCAGGGCAGAGCAAACAGTGTGCTCCACGCTGATGGAGACTCAGATACGGCTGCCAGTCAGCTCTGTGACAGGGGACTTCCCAACACAAGAACAATAATCCCTAAGAGCAACCTCATCTGGGAGAAAGCCACCCATGAGTTGGTACCCTGATTCCAGACAATCCAGTTCCTCTCTGTATGTGTCTGTGTCCCCCAAAGCCACCTGGTGCTGGAGCTCAGAGGGATTGAGTCTGAGTAAGTTCTTCACCAGCCCTTTAAAAGATACACCTGGATCTCTAGCAGACTCAAGTCCCTCAGCTCCAAACACCAGTGGCTTTTACAACCTGTAGTTACAGGATATCAATACCTGGCGAAGATAACACACAGAAAAGAAAACTACAGACCAATAACTCTGATGAATACAGTTGCAAAGTTCCTAAACAAAATACTAGCAAATTGAAAACAACCATACATCAAAAAAAAAAAATGATCAAAAGAGTTTATTCCAGGGGCACAAGGATGGTTCAACATATGCAAATGAATCAATGTAAAACATCACATTAACAAAAGAAAGTATACAGAATAGAACTACCATGGGATCCAGCAATCCCTCTCTGGGGTATATACCTGAAAACTTCAAAATCATGTATTTGCAAAAATATATCACCCCTATGTTCAATGCAACATTATTCACAGTGGCCAAAACATGGAAACAACCATGGAAACAACCTGTGATAGAGGACTGGATAAAGAAGATGTGATACATATACACAGTGGAATACTATTCAGCCATAAGAAAGGATGAAATAGCACCATTTGCAACAACATGGATGGACCTTCAGGACATTACACTAAATGAAATAAGTCAGTCAGAAAAAGCTAAGAACCATATGATTTCACTTATACGTGGGATATACAACTGGATGGTGTCCATTTTGTCTTTTAGTTGTTGTTTTGAAATCGTTGTGTGAGGCAGCAGTTTAGGTGTTTACCTATGCCGCCATCTTGGTTTCTTATATTTGTTTTCTTGAAACCTATTTTGTCAGATATAAGTATAGCTACAGCGGCTTTTGTGTGGATGTTATTTGCTTGGAGAATCATTTTCCACCCTTTTACTTTGCATCAACATTTGTCTTTGCAATTTAGATGTGTCTCTGGTAGGCAGCCTATAGTTTTTTTTTTTTTTTTTTGTTTTGTTTGTTTTTTAATACACTCTGCTACTTTGTGCATCTTTATTGGTGAATTCGGGCCATTTACATTTAGGGTAATTTTGATGTATAAGGATTTCCTACAGCCATTTTATCTTTTGTTTTCTGGTATCTCTGTGCCTCCATTGGTTCTTTTCCTTTGTGTTTCTATCTGTTGTTTTTGTTTGGTGGTATTCCATACTTCTTTTCTTAGTTTCCTCTGTTTTTAGGCTACGTGTTCAGGTTTGGGGATTTTTGTGTGTGGTTTCCATTAGGTTTATAGAAAATAAAGTTGTATATATACTGTAGTTTCCTTTTCTCTTGAGTGCATTGGATCTTCATTCTCCTTTGCCATTTCAAACCTTTATCCCCTCCCCTTTTTATGGTTTTCTTATCACAAACTATTCCTGTTTATGCTTTCAGCTTTTTGGTCATCTTACTCATAGTGTTCTTTGTTTCAGGTTGAATAACTTCCTTGAGTATTTTCTGCAATGGAGGTTTACTGGTGCTAAAAGCCCTCAGCTTCTGTATGTTTGGAAATGTCTTTATTTCTCCTTTATATTTAAAGGATAATTTTGGTGGATATATTATTCATGGCTGGTAATTTCTTTCTTTCAGATATTTGAATATTCGTTTCCACTCTGTTCTGACTTGTAGAATTTCTGCTGAGAAGTTTGATGAAATTCTGATGGGTTTTCCTTTGTAGGTCACTTCCTTCTTTTCCTTGGCTGCTTTGAGAATTTTTCTTTGTCATTAATTTTTTTTTAATTAAATCTTTATTGTTCAGATTATTACAGGTGTTCCACTTTTTTTTCCCCCATAGCTCCCCTCCACCTGATTCCCCACCCCACCCCATGCCCTTACCCCCCGCCACTGTCTTCATCTTTAGGAGTAAGATTTTTGTCCAATCTCTTCCCGCACCCCTCACACCTGCTTCCCCTGAGAATCGTCAGTCCACTCCCTTTCTATGTCCCTGATTCTATTATATTCACCAGTCCATTCTGTTCTTCAGATTTTTTATTCACTTGGTTTTTAGATTCACTTGTTGGTAGGTATGTATTTGATGTCATTTTGTTGTTCATAATTTTTATCTTTACCTTTTTCATCTTCTTAAAGAATATCCTTCAGCATTTCATGTAATCCTGGTTTGGTGGCGATGAACTCCTTTAGCTTTTTCTTGTCTGTGAAGCTCTTTATCTGACCTTCAACTCTGAATGATAGTTTTGCTGGGTAGAGTAATCTTGGTTGTAGTTTCTTGCTGTTCATCACTTTGAATATTTCTTGCCACTCCCTTCTGGCCTGCATAGTTTCTGCCGAGAAATCAGCTGACAGTCGTATGGGTACTCCCTTGTAGGTAATTAACTGTTTTTCTCTTGCTGCTTTTAATATTCTCTCTTTGTCTTTTGCCCTTGGCATTTTAATTATGATGTGTCTTGGTGTGGTCCTCTTTGGGTTCCTCTTGTATGGGGTTCTGTGCGCTTCCTGAACTTGTAAGTCTATTTCTTTCACCAGGTAGGGAAAGTTTTCTGTCATTATTTCTTCTAATAGGTTTTCAATATTTTGCTCTCTCCCTTCTTCTGGCACCCCAAAAATTCGGATGTTGTTTCGCTTAAAGTTGTCCCAGAGGCTCCTTACACTATCTTCATATTTTTAGATTCTTTTTTCTTTTTGTTTTTCTGGTTGGATGTTTTTTGTTTCCACATATTTCAGATCTTTGGTTTGATTCTTGGGGTATGTTGATCTACAGTTGAGTTTCTGTATATTCTTTATTTCAGACAGTGTATGCTTCATTTCTGACTGGTCCTTTTCCATTTTTTTGGCATTCTCATTAAGGTCCTTGAAGGTCTCACTAAGCTCCTCAGAAGTGTCATCAAGTTTCTCGGCGGTTTTTAGAAGATTCTTGAGTAACCTTATAAATGTGGTTCTGAACTCTATGTCATCCAGTAGTTTGCTTTCCTCCGTTTCTTTCATTTGTGATATGTTTCTTTGTCTCTGAATTTTGGCTGCTATCCTGTGTTGATGGAGTGGCTTTGTGTGGTAGGTGACCTATAGGGGGCAGTAGCTCAGCCTCCCCAATCACCTGATGTGGATGCTCTTGGTACACCCCTTTGTGGGCTGAGTGCAAAGTCTTGGTGTAGTTAAGCCTGAATTGCTGTTGGTACGCTGGGAGAAATTGACCTCCAGGCCAATTAGCTGTGAGCACTCCCTGTGTCTATAATGGAAGAAGTGCGCTGAAGACACGTTTATGGGGCAGGACTTGTTTCAGTGGGGCTTTGGTGCTCACTGAGTCTGCCTCTTGAATGTGTTACTTATGGATGTGAGGAGTTGAAATCTGGTGTCTCACACTGACCACTAGGTACACTGGCTTCTGGATCTCCAATGGGGTGCAGGTCAGCTACTGTCTGAGGCCACTCAGCAGGAGCTACAGTGAGAGCTGCAGTTTTCTCCTCTTTGCTTGGGGTTTGGAGGTTTTGGAGCTGTCTGACCCAGGCTGCAAGTTTTCTAGGTTAAGCTGCGATAGGGCAGGCTTTCTTATGCTAATTGAGCTGCTTGGAGCTTGGGTGGGTTTGTAGGTTGTGTGGGGCGGGGTCTCAGGGCGTCACTAGGTTAGGGCGTGCCAAACAGCAATGGCTGCTAGTAAGCCGGCTCTGTGTCCCTGACCGCGTCCTGGAGTCCTGTGCCCCAGTGCTGTAAACAAGTATTCCTGCGCGCAGCTCTGCAAGCAAGCCACTCTCACTGGCAGACAGTCCAGCTTCTCCCCGTAGGAGTTTGGGTCCCCTGCGTCTCCCCAGAGACTGGATTTCAGAGTAATCAGGGGCTTGTCTCCGTTCAGGTTGAACAAAGCAATGCACCCAGTCGCCCGTCGCTAGCCCGGATCACGCGCCTCCATACCTCAGCTTTTCAGCGCTCGTGCACGTCTCAATGCTCTTTTCTCTTTCCTTCTAGTTGTAGAACTTCCACTCAGCCAGCTTTCCCGTGGTTCTGGGTGATAGACGTTTTGTCTTTTAGTTGCAGTTTAAATTGTTGTGGGAGGCAGCAGTTTAGGTGTTTACCTACGCCGCCATCTTGGATTCCTTGTCATTAATTTTTGACAGCTTTAATACCAAGTGCTTTGGAGAAGGCTTCTTTGGATTGAGGTAATTAGGTGTTCTGTTTGCTTCTTGAATTCCAGGATCTAGTCTTTCCAGTTTTGGGAAGTTCTCATGCACTATTTGTTTGAATAGACTCTCTGTTCCATGCTCCTTCTCCTCCTCTTCCAGAATGCCTATAATTCTAATATTGTTTTTTCATACAGCTCCTTCATTTTTCTTTATGCTCAGATCTCTCTCTTCTCCCCTCTGTGTTATTTCTAGATTCCTATCTTTGACATCACTAATTCTTTCCTCCATCTGCTTTCTAAGCTCCGTAGTTCACTCTTAATATCCTTAATTACTTGCTTCATTTCCAGGATTTCTCATTAGTTCTTTTTTAAATTTTAATATTTTTGGTAAAATAATCATTTTGTTCATTCATTTGTTTTCTGAGTGCACTGAATTGCCTGTAAGTATTTTCTTACACCTCACTGAGTATTTTCAAAGCTGCAATTTGGAAATCTGTCATTTTTATGACATATTTCCATGTGTTCCAACTTGATTTCTCATAATTTTTCATTTTTTCCTGATCATCCTCATTACCATGGTTATTCATGGTATTTTCTATTCTTCTTTACCCACACATTTATATCAATCTATATTTTAAGAAAATGGCTTTCTACTATTTTTTAGTAGATGGCATTGAATTGCAATATATTTTTTTAACCTCTGTGATCTCCCAGTCTTGACCTCCATGGTTTCTGTAAGACAGTACAACCCCACTGCTTGGGCGTGAGGTTTATTTTGCCCTCACTGTTATGGTGACCCCTGACCTCCATGGGGTCCTGCCCCAGGGACCCCTCCTTGGGGATCAGTTACAGAGGGAAACAGTGGTTCTATTGCAATAGCTCTTGGTTTATAGATAATATGCTCTTGGACTTGCCTCCAAGGGCAACGGGAGGCAATTTTTGGTAGTCCAAGTGGTGGCATGGCTCTGGTTCTGTTTCTTTGTCTGAAATACCACCACCTGGCCAACAGTGTGGAGAGACACATGACAGAACCTTATGCTCTATCAGGCATCTGCTGACTCAGACACTGCTCCCTTGCCGCTCACCCTGGTGGGATGCTCCCACTCCCCCCTCCATTTCTCTGTTCCTCCTTGCTGAAAGAAGCACCTGCTACTACTGCTGGCTTCCAACCTCTCCTGGCTGGGCCATAGCTACCAGCTGCAGGGCTGCGTCTGTGGGCCATCTGCACTTTCCTCCTGTTTATTCGCGGTTGCCCACCTTTAGATGTTTCAATGTGTGGGTCTCTCAGGCACGTGTCTGTGTTGAGCAGGGATTTTTTTGTTGAATTATAGTTGGTTAATTTGTTGACATTTCAGGGGGAGAGGACAAGGTGTGCTCTCATGCCGCCATTCCTCTGCCTCTGTTAACTTTTTAAAAGTATTTTATGGTTTCAGTTTTAGATTTTTGTGTGTTTACCATTAGGTTTATGCAAAAAATTTTTTATATATACAGTGGTCCTTCCCCCCCCCCCAACTTATCTCCATTCACTTGTACAAGTTCAGTCCTTTACACCCTCCCTTTTTATGTTTTGTTGTCACAAATTATCCCTTTTATGCTATGTGAGTTTATTTCCAAATGATAACAGATGTCTTTTTCTTTTAAAAAATGGTTTTGTTTTTTTTTACCTCCTTTAACTTTTATGTTATATTTCAGTGTTTGATATCCTATTCTGAGAAAGGGTTGCAATCTCCTGCTTCTTTCTACCTGTTAGTCATCTGGCTCATAATTTTGTTTCTTTTTGTTTCAGATAGAACAACACCCTTCAGTATTTTCTGTAATACAACTGCTAGAGTTGTAAATTACTTCAGCTTTTCTATAATTGGAAAAGTATTTCTCCTTCATATTTGCAGGATAATTTTGCTGGATATATTTTTCTTGGGCTGCGTTCTCTCTCTTTCAATAATTTCAATTTTTGATTCCACTCCCTCCTAGCTTGTAGGGTTTCTGCTGTTAAATCTGATGATAATCTAATGGGATTTCCTTTAGATTACTGTATTCTTTTCCCTGGCTGCCTTGAGAACTTTTTCTTTTTTAATAATTTTTGACAGTTTTAATGTAATGTGCCTTGGGAAAGGCCTTTTTGGATTGAGACAATTAGGTGTTTTGTTACTTTCCTGTATCCGAGGATCTAGTTCTTTCCAAAGGGTTGGAAAGTTTTCATCAATTATTTCTTTGAATAGGTTCTCTATCCTTTTCTCCCACTCTGCCTTCAGGTATATTCATTTTTTCTTATATTACTCTTTCTAATGGAGCCAAATAGCTCTCATAGAGTTCTTTTATTTTCCTTACCATTGATTCTGTCTCTTCTTTCATGTGAGTCATTTCTAGATTTCTATTCTGCTCTATTTCTTAACCTTGCTTGTTCATTCTTTGTCTCTTAGTGAGTCTTTCACCTCCAGAATTTCTGTTTCTTTTTTATAGTTTCCATATCTTTGGTGAAATACTCCTTTTGTTCATTGATTTTATTTCTGAGTTTATTGAGTTTCCTTTCTGAGTTTTCTTGAATCACATTGAGGTTTTCAAATCTGTAATCTTGAATTCTCGGTCACTTAAATAACAAATTTCCATGTCTTTAAGTTCATTTTCTGGAGATTTTTCATTTTCTGATTTCTCAGTTTATTTTGATTATACATTGTGCTTGATGAATTATTTCTTGGCTTGGAAATGAAAGGTGCATTAAAAAAAAGAATTTTAGGTTTTCCTTTTGTTTTCCACTAGGTGGCAACGAGGCACACATTTTTATTTCTCTTACCTGCATTGTTGGGGCTTCTGGGATCTCTGTGGGCAGTGTCGTCACCTTGGCTGTGGAAAATGCTTCCTCTTCCCCAGGAGGTGGGCATTCCTTTTATGACTTGGTTTGTCTTGGTCTTAGGGATCACTCCCATGGGTCGGAAAGAATGGGCTATGTGTCTCCTGTGTATCCCTGGCACTGTTGTGCCCTAGCCAGACGCCACATAGGGTTGGTCTGAATCCACCCAGCTGCCTTTACCAAACTCTGCCAGATGGGTGGGCATGGAGGGTGGGGTGCATATAGGAGAGGAGGAGAAAGGGTGTTAGTGGGTAGTGGTTCTGCACTCCTCCTGGGTTTAGCCACAACGAATATAGGCCACTTAGGTTGGAAAGGTTTTCCTTTTAGCCCTTTTGCAATGTGCCTAGAGGATTTGCTGCCTGGTGGGCCCCAGGGGAGTAGAGTGGGTGGATTTCTGGTTCTTTGGAATTTTTTGTTCAGGGTGGGCTTTGGAGGGCTGCAGTTTTTTTGCACCATTTCTCTCTACCCCTGATCTTAGGCCCAAATTCAATGTGTTCCAGTCACTTGGGCCGAATAGCTGTCTTTGCCCCTCTAGTCTGTTCTGCCCCATGGGGCTGCACTTAGCCCATCACTGCTATTGCGTCCAGAGGGGCTGTGGTGAGGACAGGGCTGGGTGTACCTTCTCTCTGTCGTCCCCCTCCTTGATCTCCTGTTCACTCAGATATGCCCACCTTCAGATGTCTTGGGGGATGTCTTAGACAAATGTGTTGAGCAGGAAATCCTTTGTTGAATTGTAGCTGGCCCACTTGTAACTTCAAGGGGAGAGATTTGGAGGTTCTCTCAGGCTTATGTACTTCTGATGTATTCCCTAGGTTCTTGCTTGAATTAACCATGGTCCTGAATTTTTGTGTTAATTCTTCCTGATGTACTCTTTATTCCTTTTTATTAATACATTCTTTAATTAATACATTCTTTAAGCATTTCTAAATAAGCTAATGAGATACTCTCTATGTGAAATTAAAAGAGGTGAACAGATTGATAGTTGTCAGAGAGGAGGGGGTTTCGAGGGTTGGGTGGGTGAAAAGGTGAAGGGATCAAGCAGCATAAATTGGTAGTTACAGAGATGTAGATTAGAGCATAGGGAATCTAGTCAATAGTATCATGATACATATGTATGAGGCCAGGTAGGAACTTGAAGTAGAGGGGGACCCCTTTGCAGAGTACATGTTTTTCTAACTCCTTTGCTGTACAACTGAAACTAATACAAAATATTGAATGTAAATTGTCATTGAAAAAATAAATTTAAAAAGAGGTGGAGACAACCGAGTCTGAATTTGAATCTATCCAGAAGTGAAAATAGAAAATGCAAAAAATTGTTCAGAAGGCCCTGAGAAATCCATA
The DNA here is from genome assembly GCA_026230045.1 of Corynorhinus townsendii. Taxonomy (NCBI): domain Eukaryota; kingdom Metazoa; phylum Chordata; class Mammalia; order Chiroptera; family Vespertilionidae; genus Corynorhinus; species Corynorhinus townsendii. The sequence goes on along the minus strand of JAPDVU010000004.1, from coordinate 97,758,624 downwards.
TCTCTCTATATAAAAGCCTAAGTGACCAGCCAACTGGTAGCTATGACACACACTGACCACCAGGGGGCAGACGCTCAATGCAGGAGCTTCTGAGCTGCGGTGACTTGGCAGCTACAGGTCTCAGGTGATGCACTCAGAACCAGAGAGCAGGGAGCCTGATTCCAGGGTGGGGCACCCGAGAACCACCCTCTTACAATCCGGGACCCCTCGGGGGATGTTAGAGAGCTGGTTTTGGCCCGCTCCCTGCTGGCCAGGCCAAGGGACCCCACCAGTGCACGAATCCGTGCACCGGGCCTCTAGTTTAAGAATAAAAAGACTTACCAAGAGATGATGAAGATATGCCTAAAAGCAAGCCAAATAAATAAATAAGGTTAGGTTTTCTGGATTAGTACCCAAGTCTTAGGTAATCTTAGAATCTGAAAGTTGTGCTCTTTTAGGGAGTGCCTCACCATAAATGTTGCTTAGTTGTAATAACATGTACTGAATGCAGCATCTCGGAGTTTAATGTATGAATAACTCTAGTTCTTTGGTTTCTATGAAGATACAGTTTAGTAGACCTTGAGGGGTGCCGGTCTGGCTATAGCTTCTTTCAGTTTTTCACCTCATTTCTCAATTCACAGTTAAAAAACCTTACAGCTCATCAGTTTATTTTGTTCATTAGATTCCACACATGAGTGAGATCATGTGATGTGGTCTTTCTCTGACTGACTTATTTCACTTAGCATAATGCTCTCCAGGTTCCTCTATGCTGTCTCAAAGGGTAAGAGAGCCTTCTTTTTATTGCTGCATAGTATTCCATGGTGTATATGCATCACAGCTTCTTTATCTACTCATCTACTGATGGGCACTTGGGCTGTTTCCAGATCTTAGATATTGTAAATTGGGCTGCTGTGAACATAGGGGTACATAGATCCAGAGACATAGAAGCCTGGAACAGACTGGAATCCCAGAGGGAAGGTGGGGGTGGGTGGGAAGAGATCAACCAAAGAACTTGTGTGCATATATGCATAACCCACGGCCACAGACAATAGTGTGGTGAAGGCCTGGGGCTGGGAGGAGGGTGAGTGTGGGCTAGAAGGGGTCAATGGGGAAAAAAGGGGACATCTGTAATGCTTTCAATAATAAAGATTTAAAAAACAATACAAAATGAAAACTTAAGTAAACCAAACTAAAAACATTTAATATATCCCTACTTCTCACTATTTTGGCGATCATAATTGCTTCCTTCCCCTCCTCCCCTCATCTCTCCATTCTTATTTCTGCCACAGAATACAGAAATGTATGAAATGCTAACTTTTGTTGTTTAGGAACTACTTTTTTTAGTATTATCTGGGCATTACTCTCTCTATGTCCATCAGAACTGGTTTTACTTTCTAAACGTGTCAATAACTGCCAGGAGAGAGAGGAGATTTGTAGTCTAAGCATTTTAAGTTTGATAATGTTGGTCTTTCACACATGTTCAGAGCACTCTACAGTAACTAAATAGAAAAAATGAACAAACAAAGCTCCAAATCAGTAGAAGGAAGTAAATAATAAAAATTAGAACAGAATGAAATGAAACAGAGAAGAGAAAAATAACAGAAAAATTTAATACAACAAAGAGCCGGTTTTTGAAAAGATAAGTAAAATGGACAAACTTCTGGCTAGACTCACTAAGGAAAAGAGAGAAGACAAACAACATCACAAATGAGACAAGAGGAAGTAAAATAGACACCACAACATTACAAAGGAATATATAACAAGAACATTGTGAAAGGCTATATGCCACCAAATTTGATGACCTAGCAGAAATGGACACATTCTTGGCCTTATGTAACCTTCCCAGACTGAATTATGAAGAACTGGAAAATCTAAATAGACCCATTAACAGTAACAACATTGAAACAGTCATGAAAAACCTCCCCAAAAGTAGAAGTCCAGAATCAGATGGCTTCACTAGTATATTCTACCAAACATTCCAAGATTTAATACCTATTCTTCTCAAACTCTTCCAAAAAAATTGAACTGGGGAGATACTTCTTAACTCATTGTATGAGGCCAACATTAATTACCCTGATACAAAAACCTGGCAAAGACAACTCAAAATTACAGAGCAATATGGATAATGTACAGAGGCTTCCTAACACGGGCAATTAGGCTTAGCCTCTTTTCTATCCTTCCCCAATTCACTTTCATACCTATCTTTTAACAAACTCAAATTACATTTTTGGGGTAAATCACTATAAATCAATGATTAAATCAGTATATTGGTAAAATTGGTAAATTGATTACAATATTGTGTTAAAAATATAATGACTATGTAAATAATGTTCACAGTTGAGTCAGAATATCCCAGCTTTCATGTTGCAAAATTTTATTTTCTGATGAGGTAATTTTTCTTTCTTAGTGTTTTTTGTAGATTTTTGTCTTTTGTTGTTCTTTCTCAGTCATTTTAGTGAGTTTTTGGAGGGAAGAGAAGGTTGTGCTCTTATTCAGTTACCTTAACATGGTTCTGATAGCATCTTCATTGATGATTATACAATTAGAAGTGGTCATATTCAGAAATCTCAAATGACTCCCAATTTCCATAAAAAATTATCTCAAGATTAGAAATAGGGTGGGTAGTTATGAAAACTATAAATAAAAACATAAGTATGAAGAATATTTCTCTCTCAAATTCTAGGTTAGAGTGATTAAGAAGTGTCTGAAGTTGCAACTTCAATAACTAAAAAATCTTACTTCCAACAAGCAGAATGAGCAGATTTGAAAAATTCAAAATGAACTTACTGATGGATTCTGGAACCCGACCTAAAACAAAAACAAAACAAACACAAAATTATCATTTGCTTATGAAAAGGAAACTAGTTTTCTCTTATTGTCTTTTTGATTTAGTCAAATGTAAAATGGAAATACTTAGATGTATTATTAAAGTTCATTTGTTTGATTAAAGTAACATATTTTCTAATTTTAAAAAATCAACTCATGGTATAGGTCTATAGCAAAAATTATTAGTTTCCTACCAAATATATTCAAAATAAAATTTTATCTCCCAAAAGACAATCACTGAAATTTACATGTAGTCTTTTTCCTTTCTGGAATTCATTATAGTATTTCAAAATAGCATTCTCAAAATGCAATTTCTTGTATTTCAGTTTTATATAGTATACACTGACTTCTTACTCTCAGGATTAGGTTTTCCTGTTCCTCTACACAACATCTCACCTCTTTTATGTTACTGTGATAGAAATGCTTTAAGATAACCCTAATGAGTTGCCCTCTTGTGTAATGCACTTCCCTTGAGTGAGGGCAGACACTCTGACTTGTTTTTAGTCCTTAGCATTTGGCTAAGGTGGTAAGATAGCGACTTTCATGATAATTTTACATTACCGATGCCTGTGTGCTAGGGAATTGAAGTGATGGATTCCGCTGATTTTGAAGATGTGAGCTTCCATGTTGTGAGTGCCTGTGAAAGGGCAATGTGCATAGGAGCCTCAGGAGTCTCTCTCTAGTATATTACAGTGGCCCCAGGTGGCAACCAGTCCAAAAATGGATACCCCAGAAAAGAGTATAGGAGACATAAGAAAGAGAAAAATAGACTAATAAACATGAAACAGTAGTTACAGAAATAGGAGGTAGATAGAATTGGGCAGTTATTAAAGGGAATAAAAGAAAAAAATTCCTAATTGAAGCATAAAAATGTAGGCAAAGGACATATATGCATAATCTAATAGACACAGACAACAGTGTGGTGATGGAGGCGAGAGGCGAGTGAATGCAGGGAAGGAGATGGGCAAAGGGGGAAATGAAGACATCTGCAACAGTGTAAAATTAAAGTTAAAAAAATTTCTTCTTTGTGCATGTGTGAAATACTTTTTCACAATCAGTAATGATCACACCTAAGGATTTTAATGATTCTGTAATATCATATATTACCCAACCCATATTCAAATTTCTTTCACCACCTCAACAATATTTGTTTTACAGTTGGTTTATTCAAACCAGGAAAACAGGTATGTTAGAATGTTATAGTATTACCTTTTTATAGGAAATAAAGAGAAATATTACAAAAATTTAGGAAGAAATTAGGATATACAAAGTAAGCATGAGCAAATATTATTTACTTAACAATAATAAGGCATTGTTATTCAAATAAAGGCAGATTTAAGTACATGATAACACAAAATGAAGGATAAAAATTATATGATTATCGCAATAGATGCAGAAAAACCATTTGACAAAAGTTAACATTCATTTATGACAATAACTCTCAACAAAGTGGTTATAGAGTGAACATATTCCAATATAATTAAGACTTACATGAGAAGACCACACTACATCACACTCAATGATCTCAACTCTAAGATCAGGATCAAGAAAAGGATGCCTGAGGAGACTCATGTAATACTTTCAACAATAAGGAATTTAAATTAAAAAAAAGAAAAGAATGCCTATTCTTGCCACTTTTACTCAACATAGTATTGGAAGGCCTAGCCAGACATAAAAGAAACAAAAGATATTCAAAATGGAAGGGAAGTAGTTAAACTATTACTATTTTCAGATGAATATATATATATATATATATATATATATATATATATATATATATCCCTATAGACTCCATCAAAAAACTGTTAGACTAATAAATGAATTCATCAAAGGTGAAGTTTACAATGTTAATATACAAATATCTGTTGTGTTTTTATACACTAATAATAAACTATAAGAAAATAATCTCACTTACAATTGAACAAAAATAATCAAATACCTAGGAATAAGTTTAACCAAAAAGGTGAAAGACTTATACACTGAAAAATATGACTTGTACACTGAAAAGTATGACATTGATTTGACTCTAATAGCAAAGGCAACTAAAAACAAAAATAAATAAATGGTTTTATATCATATGGAAAAACTTCTGCACAGAGAAGGAAATGATCAACAACTGAAGAAGCAATCTACTGGATGGGAGAAGATATTTGCAAATCATATATTTGATAAGGGATCAATATTCAAAATACATGAAGAACTCATACAACTCAATATCAAAAGTTCAAACCATGATTAAACATGGGTGGAGGGTCCAGCCAATGTGGCTTAGTGGTTGAGCGCTGACCCATGAACCTGGATGTCATGGTTCGATTCCTGGTTGGGGCACATGCCCAGGTTGCAGGCTCGATCCCCTGTGAGGGGTATGTTGGAGGCAGCCGATTGATAGATGGTTCTCTCTTATCATTGAAGTTTCTATCTGTCTCTCCCTCTCCCTTCCTCTCTCTGAAATCAATTAAAAAAAACCAGGATGTGAATAGACATTTTCCCAAGGAAGACATACAGGTGGCCAATAGATACATGAAAAGATGGTCAACATCACTAATCATCAGGGAAATGCAAATCAAAACCCAAAAGAAATATTACCTCACACCACTTAGAATGGCTGTTATAAAAAAAGACAAGATATAACAAGTGTTGGTGAGAATGTGGCAAAAGGAATGCTTGTGCACTGTTGGTTGGAATGTAAAGTGATGTAGCAAATATGGAAAACAGTATGGCAGTTCCTAAAAAAAATTGAACTACCATATCATCTAGCAATTCCACTTCTGGGTAATTTATCTAAATAAAACAAAAACACTAATTCAGAAGGATATATGTACCCTCATCTTCACTGCAGCATTATTTATAATAGCTAAGATATGGAAACAACCTAAGTGTTTATTAATGGATGAAACAATAAGAAGATGTCTCACACACACACACACACACACACACACACACACACACACACACACACGAATGTTATTCAGCCATAAAAAGAATGAAATCTTGTCATTTGCAACAAGATGGATGGATCTGAGGACATTATGCTGAGTGTAATTAGTTATATAGAGAAAGATAAATACCATATGATTTTACTTATATGTGGAATTTAAATGACAATAACTCGCATGCTCTGAGATGCAGAAACAGATTGGTGGTGGCCAGAGGTGGGGGGGTGGGAAAAATGTGTGAAGGGGATCAAAAGCTATAAACTTCTAATCCTATATAATAAAGAGCTAACACGCTAATTAGACCAAACAGCAGAACGACTGTCTGGACGACTTTCCGGATGAAGCTGGGGCTGTGAGGGCTGGCCAGGACTGCTAGGACCAAGCCCCTGAACGAATTTCGTGCATCGGGCCTCTAGTTATAAAACAATTAAGTTCTGAGGATGTAATGTACAGCATGGGAACTATAGCTAAAAATTTGAAAGTTGCTAAGAGAATACGTATTAATACTTCAATCACAAGAATTTTTTTTGGTAAAAATGTATGGTGATAGATATTCTTTAGACTAATTGTGGTGAGTGTTTTGCAAAATATACAAAAATCAAATCAATTATGTTGTATACCTGAAACATATACACTATAGATATTATCTGTTAATTATAACTCAATAAAAAATAAAAAAAATACATGGTAACAGTAGCTTAAAAAACAGAGGTAGAAGTGGTGTTCTAAAACTGTTAAATTACCTAGGAAATATTAAAATAGCAATTTTTATAAGATTTTAAAAACAAGCATAAGTATTGTAATATCCAAAGTAACCACTAAGAGATAGTAAGTTATATCTAACATGATAAGAGGAAGAAAATGGAATTATTAAAAAAAGTTACCCAAAAAAGCAAAAAATAAAAGGAGACATACAGATGGAGCAATTAGGTAACATCTAGTTAGGTGGTGTTTTTATTTTTTATTTCAATTATTTTTAAATAATTGAAATATTTTTATTGATTTCAGAGAGGAAGGAAGAGGGAAAGGGAGAGAGAGATAGAAACATTAATAATGAGAGAGAATCATTGATTGGCTGCCTCCTGCACACCCCCCACTGGGGATCGAGCCTGCAACCTGGGCATGTGCCCTTGACCGGAATGAAACCTGGGACCCTTCAGTCCACAGGCCGACCCTCCAGGTGGTGTTTTTAACCCAAATGTATTTAATATAAATGAATTAAATGCTTTAATTAAAATATAAAACTGAATATCAAAGATAGAAACAATAAAATAAAATATATATATGTTGCTTGGAGATACACTTTAAATATAAAGACATCAAGAGATTGAATGTTAGGATGATAAATACTGTATATATCATGCTGGAATGCTAAACTAAAAGAAGTCTCTCAGGGAAGTAGAATTTAAGAGCTAAAGAGGGACATTTAATTAGTATGTAAGGGTAAGGCAACAAGACATAAAATACTAAGTTTGCCTGTGTCTCCTTTTTTATTTTTTCCTTACCTTCTCTCTCTCTCTCTCTCCCTCTCTCTCTTTCCATCTCCATCTCCCTCCCCATAGAACAGAAAAGAAATAAAAAATTGAATGGGGTAGGAGCAGGTGGAGAAGGTCAATGGGGGTAAAAAAGGGGACATCTATGATACTTTTAACAATAAGAATAAATTAAAAAATAGAGTGAAATAATTTAATATGATTAAAAAATCAACTTATAGATGAAGCAGACAAAGGTCAATGAGATAGAAAAGATTGGATAAAACGATTAACACATTTGACCTAACTGGCTATTCAAGAATAATACACTCTAAATTATGTATATATTTTAATTCTATAAGGTTATTTACCCAAATTGACCATATGCTAAACCAGAAAGTTAGTTTTAACTAATTTCAAATGATTAATGAGGAGTGATATATCAAGATGACAGACTAGGAGGTCCTTGCACATATATTCTTACAAAAACAATCCAACAATTACCTAGGGATGAAAATAGTTCTGGGAGAGCACCACAGTACAATTAAAAGCTGCAAAACCCAATGGAGCACAAAAAAACAAGGATGGTTACATAGGAAAATTTAACAGGTATCCTATTGTCCCATCCCCCAGGAAGGCACACTTCAACACTAAGAAAATCTTTTCAGCTCTAACTTCCCCTTGCAGCAGAAAAGAAGAGCAAGAGAAACCCCAAAGCCTTCACTGCTGAAGACCTTCATGGTTTTCACCAACACAGACCCCAGCTACTGGAGCAGCCCCGAGCCCACACTACTATGCTTCTCTGAAGCTGGAGCTGCTGTTAAACCCCCTCTGGAATGGAAGGCACCAATTATTCCCTTTAGCCTTGGTTCTCTCACGTACTCACTTGTGCCCCTGACTTGGTGCATCTTGGGCCTGAAAATGGAGTTTTATGAATTGCTTGACAATGGTTTCAACATAATTGTGTTAAAGAATCTCAGCAAGCTACAAGGGATCATATGTAGATGGCTTAAAATAAATAAGAAAACAATAGCAAAACAAAATGAGAAGTCCAACAAAGGAATACAAATCACAAAACAGAATTAAACAAAAACTCTGGAATTGAAGAATATAAATTCTGAACTGAAAAATTCAATAGAGAGCTTCAGCAGCTGACTCCAGCAAGCAGAAGAAAGAATCAGCTAACTCTAAAAGAAATAATTTAAAATTATCTACTCAGTGGATAAAAAAAAAAAAGTCAAGAAAGCCTATGGGACTTATAGGATTACTATTAAGTAGAGAAATACATGCATTATGGGAGTCCTAGAAGAAGCAGAGAAAGGGGAAGAAAGTTTATTTAAAGAAAATTTGCCAGAAAACTTCATGTATCTAAGGAGGGAAATAAACTTCCAGATCTGTGAAGCCCAAAGAACCTGAAATATATTAAGCATAAAGAGATTTTCACAAAGACACATTATAATCAAACTGTCAAAAGTCAAAGAAAGAATTTTGAAAACATCAAGAGAAAAGCAACTTGTTCCATAGAAAGGAAGTCCCATAAGATCATCAGTGGATTTCTCATCAGAAACTTTTAAAGCCAGGATAGAGTGAGAGGATAAATTCGAAAAACATAAAGAAAATATAATTGCCAATCAACAATATTATTTCCAGCAAAACCATCCTTTAAAAATGAAAGAGAGAAAAAGTCTTTCTTCTAAAAACAAAAGTGGAGGGAATTCACTACTCCTAGGCCTTCCTTACCAGAAATGGTTAAGGGAATTCTTCAAATAGAAAGAAACCATGCTAATTGGCAAAGGTAAAATGTATGACTGCATAAATCTCCCTAGTAAAGGTAAATATATAGACAAATACAGAATACTATTTACGGTGATGAGTAAATTATTTTTAGCTCTGATACAAAAGTTAAAAGACAAAAATTTGTTAATAAATGTACATTATAAAAAGAAGTAAACTCTGATTACAAGAACACGAGTGTGTGTGGAGGTAAAAATGTAGTGTTTCTATATGCAATTAAAATTATGAACTCAACGTTCATAATTACAATGGATTTGTGCAAGCCTTAAAATAACCACAACCCCCCTGTAATATATACACAAAAAACAAAGATAAAAAGCATAAAATCAAATCAGTACCAAAAAATAATAAAATAAAGAAATACAATGAGAGAGTAAGAGAGGTACAAAACAACTGGAAATCAGACAGAAAAGAGTTAATTAAATGGTAAAAGGACTCACTTATCAACAATTACTTTAAATATAAATGGATTAAACTCCCCAATCAAAAGGCATAGAGTGGCTGAAGGGATAAAAATGAAGTTTTATAGCGAGTAATGTAATTAAGATGATGACATAGGTCATTCCCAACATTAGTCTCTTTCACAAGAATACCAACTAGCAACTCTCCATAGACAAGACACCATCGTGAAATCCTAGAACCTGAAACATCCCCCTGGGCAATAGAGATGGAATAATGAACACATTAGAAGGGTAAGATTGCACTGCCACTGGCTGGTACAGCACCACACCAAGAGGACCCCTGTAGAACCATGGTTTCTCTAATGGAGAGAGAACCCAAGTTGATTATCCAGTTTTCCAACCATGTGAGACACTTCCTTGGAGGTGTACTGGGGGAAATTGTGAAGATCAATTATTGAAGAATAGATAGGGATGGGTAAGACAGTCAGGGCTTACTGCAACCAATGCTCAGATCATGATGGACTGTTATCCTGCTTGCAGTGGCTTCTGAGCATAGATCTCAGACAGTTGCTCTGCTCATTTGCAGAGCCACACTGGTGGCCCCCTCTGGCTCGATTGGCAATTCGGCCTGATTTGCACCCCCAGTCAATGTTTTGTTATGGCTATGGAGCCCATTTTATGACCCTGTCTGGGCAAGGAGCAAATTCAATCTTAATTGCTGAGCACAGCCTCCAGGCCTAATACTTTGGAAAGCATGGAGTTGAGTATAACCTCACCCAGCAGTGAAGCCTAGAAGATGGCGCTGCCCAATTGCTGAACACAGCCTGAGGCTTTACCCAGGCAAGGAGTCCAGCCAGTTGCTCTCCTAAATTATAGAGCATAGCCTGAGGCCCCACTCAACCAGGGAGCCTGGGCAGTGATTTCATCCAACCACCAAGCATGAAAATCTCCCAGTATGCCCCCTCACCCAACTTCTGGGTACAGCTGGAGGTCCCACCCAATGAGAGCCCATCCAGTGACAGTGGAGCAAGGGCAATGTGCTATCTGATTGTGAAACCCAGCTGGTAGCTCTACCTAACATTGGGGCACAGCCTGGGCCATGCCTAACTGCTGAACACAGCCTGAAGCCCTGTCCAATCATGAAGTTTAGTCCGTGGTCCTGCCTGAACATGGAGTTCAGCCAGTGGCACAATCTGGTCAAGGAAGACAGTCTGAGGCCCCACCCAGCCAGGAGCAACAGTAGATCACAACCACAGCCCCGCCCAGTAGGAGATTTCAACCAGTGGTATGCACCACCATGGCACACATCTTACAACCATGCCCAACCACAGGCAATTACAGCGTCCTGCTAGTGGTCCCATTGAACCACAGGACACAGCTGCCAGCCCCTCCTGACCAGGGAGTCTATCAGGCAGCCCTGTTTGAAAGCAGAGCCCAGTCACTCAGCCTATCCAACTACAGAGCCCAGCCAGTACATTCCCCCACTCAACTTTAGAACACAGGTGGGATAATACATATTTTTTTAAATATATTTTTTTATTGATTTCAGAGAGGAAGGGAGAGGGAGAAACATCAGTGATGAGAGAGAAACATTGATCAGCTGCCTCCTGCCTGCCCCACATTGGGGATTGAGCCTGTAACCCAGACATAGGCCCTGACCAGGAATTGAACTGTGACCTCCTGATTCATAGGCTGACGCTCAACTACTGAGCCATGCTGGCTGGGCATGGGCAGAATAATCTTAAAGAATTCAGGGAACTACAATAAAATGAAAAAACAAAGTTAGGGCAACATTATATGAACAAAATGAGAATTCCAACAAGGAAATAGAAACCATAAAAAACAAAATAGAAATCCTAAATTGAAAAATATGACTAAATCAAAGAATTATGGAGCTTTACAGCAGACTTGATCAGACACCATCAGGGAAAACCACTTGGATATTATGGCTATCTCAGAAGGAGATGACAAACAGAGTTATGGATAGTCAATTTAACCAATAATGGCTGAAATTGCCTAAAAATGGGGAGCAAAATGGACATGCAGGTTTACAAGGCCCAAAGTACCTCAGATAGTTTGAACCTAAAAAGGCATACAGAGACACATTATATTTACATTTTGAAAAGTCAAATGCAAAGAGATTTTGAAAGCAGCAAGAAAAAGCAATTCATCATATACAAGGTTCCCCCGACCCCCATAAGACTCCAAGCAAATTTTGCAACACAAAATTAGCTGCTCAGGATGTCTGAGGAATGGTGGTATGAGAGATACATTGGTTTCTCCCCCTGAAACTTTTCCAACTTGATCGACTATAACTTAACAACAGATTCCCTGCCCCATATAGAAGCATGCCTGAGATATCCACACATTGAAGCATCTAAAGTGGGCAAGTGGGAACAAACAGGGAGGTGAGAAGGGAGGAGAGCTAGACAGGGCCCTGCAGCCAGGAGCTCACAGACGGCTCAGCCTAGAGAGGGGAGGAAGCCGACAGTAGCAGCATTTCCTTCAGCTTGAGGAAGAGAACATCAGTGGGCTCTCCAGCAAGGTGAGCAGGGTGAACAGTGGCAGAGCCAGGAAGATGCCTGGGCAAGGACACAGTGCGGCGGTTCTTCCATGGCTGTCCACTGTCAGGCAGTTGGTGTTTCAGACAAAGAAATGGAGCCACAGAGCCCTGCCACCCCTCAGACTCTCCAAACTCACCTCCTGTCGCCCTTGTTGTTGGGTCGAGGAGCATATTATTTGCAAACAAAGAGCAATTGCGGCTGAATTGCTATTTCCCTCTGTGACTGATCCTCAGTTAGGGTGCAGGAGGGGAGCACCCCAGGGAGATCTGGGGTTATGATTATTGAGAGGGCAAAACAAACCCCACCCCAAAGCAGTGCAGCTGTACTGTCTCATGCAGAGGTCAGCTTTGGGGTTTCACAGAGGTAAAAAAATCTTGTGATATAGTGCCACCTACTGGAATCAATGGAGGCACAAAGCTACCAGAAAATAAAGGGTAAAATGGCTGTGGGAAATCCTCATACATAAAAATTATCTTAAATATAAATGGACTGAATTCATGAATAAAGAGACGCAGAGTAGCAGATTGGATAAAAAAAACACAAAACACAACCATATGCTGCCTTCAAAAAATACATCTAAACTGCAAAGGCAAAGGTAGAATCAAAGTGAAAGGGTGGAAAATTATTGTCCAAGCAAATAACATTATCAGAAAATCATACTTATACCTGGAAAAATAGATTTCAAGATAACAAAAATAACAAAAGACAAAGATGGGACACTTTATAATGATAAAGGGGACACTACATCAAGAAAACATAACACTTCTTAATATATATACACCCAACCAGGGAGCACCAAAATATATAAAGCATGTATGCATGGAACTAAAGGGAGAAACAGATAATAACTCAATCATAGTTGGGACCTTAATACTCCATTGACAGTTCTACACAGATCAACCAAAAAGAAAATCAATAAGAAATATTGGCCTTTAAAGGTCTACTTTAAACAGTAGACCTTTAATGATACAAATGGACATAATTGATAATTACAGAACCTTTAATCCCAGAAGATCAGATAATACATTCTTCCTCAATGCCCATGGAATATTTTCAAAGACAGACCATATGTTGGGTCACAAAACTAGCCTCAACAAATTCAAGAAGATTGAAATTATACCAAGCACATTCTCTCATCATAATGCCCTGAAATTTGAAATCACCTGTAAAAAGGAAGTAAAGAAATCCACAAATCTGTGGAGATTAAATTACATACCAATAAAAAATGACTGGGTCAAAGAAGAAATAAAAGGTGAGATCAAAAGATATAGAGAGATAAATGAGAATGAAAATACGACATATCAAAACCTCTGGGATGCAGCAAAAGCAATAATAAGAGCACAGTTTATATTATTACAGAGCTATCTCAAGAAATAAGAGAAATTCCAAATAAACAACCTAACATCACATCTTACAGTACTAGAAAAAGAAGAACAAGAGCAACCCAAAGTCAGCAGAAAAAAGGAAATAGTAAATATTAGAGCAGAATTGAATGAAATAGAGAACAACAACAACAAAAATAACACAACAAAGAACTGGTTCTTTGAAAAGATTAATAAAATTGACAACCCCCTGGCTAGACTCACTAAGGAAAAAAGAGAAAAGACCCATATAAAGAAAATCAGAAATGAAAGAGGAGATGTCACCACAGACATAGCAGATATAAAAAGAATCATACTAGAATACTATGAAAGACTATATACCACCAAATTCAATAACCTAGAAGAAATGGATAAGTTCCTAGAAATATAAATCTGCATAGACTAAATCATGAAGAATTGGGAAATCTAGAGACCAATCAGCAGTGAGGAAATTGAAACAACTATCAAAAACTTCCCAAAAAATAAAAGTCCAGGTTCAGATGGCTTCACCAGTGAATTCTATCAAACATTCAAAGAAGATTTAAAACTATCCTCTCAAATGCTTCCAAAAAATTGAAGAAGAGGCAATACTTCCTAACACATTTATGAGGCCAACATAACCCTGATACCAAAACCTGGCAAGATAAAAAAAGAAAAGTATAGGCCAGTGTTCGGCAAACTCATTAGTCAACAGAGCCAAATTGCAACAGTACAATAATTGAAGTTTCTTTTGAGAGCCGAAAACCTACTTCTGCGCATGGGCCATGAAGTTTCAGTCACACTGTATGTGCACGCTTGCACATAGTATTTTGTGGAAGAGCCACACTCAAGGGGTCAAAGAGCCGCATGTGGCTGGCGAGCTGCAGTTTGCCAACCACTGCTATAGGCCAATATCTCTGATGAATACAGATATAAAAATCCTAAACAAAATACTAGCAAATCCAATACAACCATATAGCAAAAAAATAATACATCATGATCAAGTGAGGTTCATTGCAGGGGCACAAGATGGTTCAACATATGCAAATCAACCAATATAATAAACCACATTAACGAAAGAAAGGATAAAAATCATATGATCTTATCAATAGATACAGAAAAGGCATTTGATAAGATATAATATCCACTTATGATTTAAAAACTCAATAAAATCATATATAATAAGAGGCTAATATACAAATTGACTGAACAGAGGAATGACCGGTCACTATGACATGCACTGACCACCAGGGGGCAGATGCTCAATGCAGGAGCTGCCCCCTGGTGGTCAGTGTCTGGGATGCTGTCATGTAACTACCATTCAGCAGGCTGCGCCCCCACCCACTGCTCAGGCAGCTGTGAGGCCCAGGGTAGGTAGGATAGGATACAATAGGAGGAGATAAGAAAGGAGAAGGAGAGGAAGACAGGCCTGCATGCAGACAGGCGGAGAGGAGAAACAGAAATACAGAAAGGGAACAAGAAAAAGATGCAGGAATGGAAAAGGGAAGGAAATGTGGGGCTTCCTGTGAGAGGGGGTGGAGACCATGGTGGGGCGGAGCATTTGCACCTGGTGAAGGGTGGGGTGTAGGCAGCACAGAGCGGGGAGCCCCACCCAGGTGCGGAAGGAGGGCGGTGGCCCCTTCCACGGTTCCTTGGGATGGAGGGGTGGGTGGTCCAAGGCCTTATGGGTGGAGGCACTCCTGCTCTGTGGCAGCAGCGCCTGGGCTGCATGGGCCTCCGCCACCCTTGCTGGGCTGGATGCCTCGTGCTGGGAGGGGAGGCACAGCTTAGCTGGGGCAGAGTTGGACACTAAGGAGAGTACTGCTTTCATCCCTGAGGGCTGGATCCTAAAACACTGGCCAGGGTTAGGTTGGTGGTGCATTAAGTGTACTTTGTTGACTAGAAGTTGGGGCGTCCTGGGAAGGGAATGGAAGGAGGACAGTGGTGGGGAGGCTGGGGAAGGGGGGATGGTGAAGGCCTGGCTGGGGTTGGGCCCTGGGCTGGGGGTTAAGGCCCCCCCCCCAACAGTAGCTTCAATATCAAAGTGTGCTCAGGAGGGGCTGGAAGCAGGTCCCAGAGAGGAAAGGGGAAGGTTTAAAAGAGAAACCAGTGAACATGGTGGGGGCGGGGGAGTAATAATAGGGATGGAGGGTGGGAGGCAGGGTTCAGGCTCATAAGGGAAAGGTGAATGGGGGGGGGAGGGTGGGAGGAGTAAGAAGGAGACAGACACAGGGAATGAAGGGAGAGAAGGGAGGAGGGAGGGAGGGAGAGGGGCCACTGGAGGTTCAAAGGGAGGGAAGGAAAGAAAGCAGGAAAGAGAAGGATGCTAAAATGGGGTGAGGCCAGGAAAACAGTTAAATAAAAAGAAGAAACAGAATGTGAGAGTGAGGGGAGTTTAAAAGGAGGAGTTAGTAAGAAAAGTAAGTACAGGGTGATTTTTTAAAAATGTAGTCAGACATCCTCTGAGGTCTCCTGGACTGTAAAAGGGCACAAGCTTGGTTGAGGCATCCTCCCCCCCACCCCATGCACAAATTTCATGCACCGGGCCTCTAGTAAATCAATAATCAACAAGTGCTGGCAAGCATGCGGAGAAAAGGAAACCTTTATGCACTGTTGGTGTGAATGCACACTGGTGCAGCCACTGTGGGAAACAGTAAGGAGTTTCCTCAAAAAATAAAAAATGGAATTGCTTTATGACCCAGAGATTCCAAATCTGGAAATATATTCAGAGAAACCCAAAACACTAATTAGAAAGAATATATGCATCCCTATGTTCATTGCAGCATTATTTATATATGCATCCCTATGTTCATTGCAACCAATAGACATAGACACCAGGGGGGTGAGGGCATGAGTGGGGGATGGGGTGGGGGGCAATGGGGAGGGATAAGGACACATATGTAATACCTTAATCAATAATGAAAAAAAATTAAAAAAAGAAAAAGAAAAAGGATCTCTTATCCTTTAGGACAATATGGATGGACCTGGAGAGTATTATGCTAAGTGAAATAAGCCAGTCAGAGAAAAAAAGATAAGTACTATATGATTTCACTTGTATGTAGAATCTAATGAATAAAATAAACAAACAAAATAGAAACAGACTCATAGATACAGAGAACAGACTAACAGTTGTCAGAGGGAAAGGGGTTTGGGGAATTGAGTAAAAAAGTTGAAAGGAGTAATCAAAAATAACCCACCCCAAACTCATAGACACAAACGACAGGATGGTGATTACTAGAAGGAAAGTGTGGGGGAAGAAGACAAGGTTAAAGAGGGATAAATGGTGATGGAAGGAGAGTTGACTTTGGGCTGTGAGCACACAATTAAAAGTACAGATGATGTACCATAAAATTGTACACTTGAAACCCATATAGTCTTATTAACCAATGTTACCTCAATAAATATTCAATAAGAAATATAAAATATAATAAATGAAATAAAACAAAGTAAAATCCAAAGTTAACAAAACTTTATCTAGACTAAGAAGAAAAGAGAGCACTCAAATCAGTAAAATCATAAATGAAATTGGAGACATTACAACAGATATCACAGAAATACAATGAGTCAGAAGAAGTCATGTGAACATTAATATGCAACAAATGGGAAAACCTAGAAGAAATAGGTAAGTTCTTGAAATATACAACCTACCAAAACTTATCATGAAGAAAATCTCAACAGGCCAATCCTAAGGAAAGACACTGAATCAATAATCAAAAACATCGCGAGGCAGAAAATCATAGGACCAGATGGTTTCACTGGTGAATTCTACCACACATTTTAGGAAGTATTAATGCCAACTCTTGCAAAAAATTAAAGAGGAGAAAACACTTTAAAACTTATTTTATGAAGCCAGGATTACTGTGATACTTAGATCAGATAAGGATGCCCTGGCCAGTGTGACTCTGTTGGTTGGAGTGTTGTCCTATACATCGGAAGGTTATGGGTTCAATTCCTGGTCAGGGCACATATCTAAGTTGTGGGTTCATTCCCCAATTGGAGGCAATTGATCAATGTATCTCTCTCACATCAATGTTTCTCTTTCTTTTCTCTCTCTCTTCTTCCCTCTCTAAAATTAAAAAAAGAATAAATTAGATAAGGACAGTACAAGAAAAGAAAATGATAGGCAAACATCCCTGATGACTATAGGTACAAAATATTTAAACAAAAATGACCAAAAAATTCTAATCAATAACACATTAAAATGATCATGCACTATGATCAAGTGGGATAAATCCCTGGATTGCAAGGATGATTCAACATACACAAATCAATAAATATGGTATTTGTTAATAGAATAAAAGATACTATCAAATAATGATCCCAATAAATGCACACACAAAAAAAACTATTGGCAATATTCAACACCCTTTTATATTAAAAACTCTTGACAAATTGGGTTTAACATACATACAACATACACATAATAAAGACTATATATGATAACCCCACAGTTAGCATCATCTTTAATGGGGAAAGGTTGAAATCATTTCCTTTGAGATCAGAAACCAGACAAAGGTTCTGACTCTCACCACTGTTATTCAACATAGTACTGGAAGTCCTAGCCATAGAAATTATACAATACAAAGAAATAAAGTGCATTCAAATAAAAAATAAATAAAATTGTCTCTTTATATATTACACTAGAGGCCTGATGCATGAAATTTATTAAGAGTAAGCCTTCCTTCCCCTGGCTGCCAGCACCGGCTTCCCTCTGGCACCTGGCACCTGGGCTTCCCTCAGCTCCGGCTTTGACCAGAAGGTCATCTGGAAGGATATCCAGTCTAATTAGCATATTATGCTTTTATTGTTATAGAAGATTATTTTAAATATAGAAAGTTCTAAAGACTCCACCCCAAAACTGTTAGAATTAATAAACAAATTCAGTAAAGTTGGAGAATACAAAATCAACAAACAAAAATCTTTTGCACTTCTGTACACTAACAATGAGCTATCTAAAAAGGAAACAAAACAATCTCAGTCACAAGAGCAAGAACAACAATAAAATACTTAGGAATAAATTTAACCAAGGAGATGAAAGATCTGTACACTGAAAACTATGACTTTGACAGAAGACATGAACAAATGGAAAGGTATCTTGTGTTCATAGATTGGAAGAATTAATGTTATTAAAATGTCCATACTACCAAAGCAATCTATAAATTCAATTCAATCCCTATAAAAATTACAATAAATTTTCCCCCCGTAGGAATAGAACAATCCAAAATTCTTTTTAAAAATATATTTTTATTGATTTTAGAGAGAGGAAAGGAGAGAGGTAGAGAGATAGAAACATTGATGAGAGGGAAACATTGATAGACTACCTCCTGCACGCTCCCCACTGGGGATTGAGCCTGAAACCCAGGCATGAGACTTGACCGGGAATCAAACTATGACCTCCTGGTTCATGGGCTGATGCTCAACCACTGAGCAACACTGGCCATGGAAAACTATTTTTTTGTAATCCTACCTGAGGATTTTTTCCCCATTTATTTTCAGACAGAGTGGAAGAGAGGGAGGAAGGGGGGAGAGAGAGACACATGGTTGGTTGCCTCCCAAATGTGCCCCAGTGGGGGCCTGGGATCAAACCCAAAACCAAGGTAAGTGTCCTTAACCTGAAATCGAATCTGACACCCTTTGGACCTTGGGACAATTCTCTAAGCACTGAACCAAATTGGCCAGGAATCTTAAATTCTTATGGAACCACAGAATCCCTGAATTAGCCACAGCAATTTTGAGAAAGGAAAACAGAGCTGGGAGCATCACACTTCTTGATTTCAAAGTATGTTACAAAGCTATAGTAATCAAAACAGTATGCCATTGGCATAAAAACAGACACATAGACCAGCAGAACAGAATCAAGAATTCAGAAAACCTCCTACTATGCATGTATAGAATATAAAATTTAAGTAGGTTGTTAAGAACTATCAAGGGGGGAAAGAATAGTCTATTCAACAAGTGGTATTGGGACTACTGGATAGCCACATACAGAAAAGTAAAATTGGACCTCTATCTTACACCAATCACAAAAATTAACTAAAAATGAATTAAAGAAGCTATACTAATAAAAGAGAAATATGTAAATTGACTGTCACTTTGTGACACCCACCAGCCAATCAGGAGTGAGTATGCAAATTAGTGGGACAAAGATGGTGGCGGCCACAGAGCCAGCCAGGGCGGGCGGGAGGCTTGGGTCACCCCTGGTGATGGAGGAAGCCAAGCTTCCTGCCCACCTGGGCGTGCTGCCAAAGGAGGGGCCTGTGGGCGGTGGCCACGGAGCTGTACTGGGCGTGCAGGAGGCTTGGGTCACCAGGGCTGGCCGCCGAGGGAGGGACATACAAACGACCCTCAGCCCCTTACCCTGGCTGGCCATGCCCCCCCAGAGGGGACCCTCACCCCATGGGGGTGTGACTGGCCTGCAAACCACCACAGGCCTCTTGCTCAGGCCACCCCGCCCCCTAAGGTAACCCCCACCCTAATCCGGGACACCCTTCAGGGCAAACCAGCTGGCCCCCACCTGTGCACCAGGTCTCTATCTATACTAATGAAAGGGTAACATGCTAATTAGACTGGGAGACCTTCCAAGAGACCTTCTGGACGTTTCTTCTGGACAAAGCATGGTGGGGGGCGGAGGTAGAGGCAGTTAGGGGCCAAGAGGGAAGGGCAATTGTGGGTGAGCAGGCTGGTGAGGGGGGGCCATTGTGGGTGAGTAGGCCAGCAGGGGGGGGCCAGTTGGGGGGCGAGCAGGCCATCAGTGGGGGTCAGTTGTGGGTGATCAGGCTGGTGGAGGGGCAGTTAGGGGTGAGCAGGCCAGAAGGGGGTGGCAGATGGCGGTGAGAAGGCCAGCAGAGGGGGCAGTTGGGGGCGAGCAGGCCGGCATGGGGGGCAGTTGGGGGTGATCAGGCTGGCAGGCAGCATGGTTAGGCGCAATCAGGCATGCAGGCAGGTGAGTGGTTAGGAGCCAGCAGTCCCAGATTGTGAGAGAAATGTCCAACTCCTGGGATCGGGCCTAAACTGGCAGTTGGACATCCCCTGAGAAGTCCCAGATTGGAGATGGTGTAGGCAGGGCTGAGGGACCCCCCCGCCCCACACACACAATGCACAAATTTTGTGCACCAGGCCACTAGTCCTATATAATAAAAGGCTAATATGCAAATCAACCAAACAGCGGAATGACTGGTTGCTGTGATGCGCACTGATCACCAGGGACCAGATGCTCAATGCAGGAGCTGCCCCCTGGTGGTCAGTGCGCTCCCATAGGGGGAGCACCATTCAGCCAGAAGCCAGACTCATGGCTGGCGAGCACAGTGGGAGCTTCTCCTGCCTCCCCGGCAGTGCTAAGGATGTCCGACTGCTGGCTCTGTCAGTGGAACATCCCCCAAGGGCTCCTGGACTGCGAGAGGGCACAGGCCGAGCTGAGGGACCCCTCCCCGCGTGTATGAATATCATGCACCGAGCCTCTAGTTTCAATATAAAAATATACACAATGGAATATTATCCTCAGAAAAGAGAGACATGCTGTTGGTGACGATATAGATGAACCTGGAGAATGTTATGTAAAGATAAATAAACTAGTCACAAAAGGATAAATACTTATATGGGGAATCTAAGTAAAACTCATAGAAGCAGAAAGTAGAATAACGATGGAAAGTGAGGAAATGTTGGTCAAATTGTTGTTTCAGTTAGTGAGATGGATATGTTCTGGAGATTTATGTACAGCAATGTGGTGCAGTTATCAATACCCCATTGTATATTTACAATTTGCTAAGATAGTAAATCTTAAGAGTTCTAATCAGAAAAAAGGTATTATCTGAGGTAATGGCTATATTAATTAGCTTGATTGTGCTGATTATTTCAGAACTAGAGGCCCGGTGCACAAAATTCGTGCATGGGGGTGTGTCTCTCTCAGCCTGGTCTGCATTCTCTCCAATCTGGGACCCCTTAATTGCCCTTTTAGGCCTGATCCAACCAGGATCAGGCCTAAACGGGCAGTCAGACATCCCTCTCACAATCCAGGACTGCTGGCTCCCAACTGCTCTCCTGCCTGCTTTCCTGATTGCCCCTAACCACTTCTGTCTGCCAGCCTGATCACCCCCTAACCACTCCCCCTGCCAGCTTGATTGATGCTTAACTGCTCCCCTGCCAGCCTGATTGCCCCTAACTTCCCTCCTCTGTAGGCATGGTCACCCCTAACTGCCTTCCCCTGCAGGCCTAGTCCCCCCCCCCCCCCCCCCCCCCCCCCCCGCCCAACTGCCCTTCCCTGCAGGCCCGGTTGTCCCCAACTTCCCTCCTCTGCTGGCCTGGTCACCCCTAATTGCCCTCCCCTGCTGGCCTGATTGCCCACAACTGCCCTCCCTTGCAGGCCTGGTCCCTCCCAACTTCCCTCCCCTGCTGGCCTGATCACCCACAACTGCCCTCCCTTGCAGGCCTGGTCCCTCCCAACTGCCCTCCCCGGCTGGCCATCTTGTGGCATCCATCTTGTGTCCACATGGGGGCAGCCATCTTGTGTGTTGGAGTGATGGTCAGTTTGCATATTACTCTTTTATTAGATAGGATAGAGGCCTGGTGCACCGGTGGGGGCCAGCTGGTTTGCCCTGAAGGGTGTTCCAGATCAGGGTGGGGGTTCCTTTGGGGCGTGGGGTGGCCTGGGTGAGGGGCCTGTGGTGGTTTTCAGGCCAGCCATGCCCCCCCCCGGTGACCCAAGCAGAGGCCCTGGGATCTGGGATTTATTTATCTTCTATAATTGAAACTTTGTAGCCTTGAGCGGAGCCAAGCCTCCTGCTTGCTCGGTGGCCACAGCCATTTTTGTTAGGATTTATTTATCTTCTAAAATTGAAACTTTGTAGACTTGAGCAGAGGCCAAGGCAGGCCAGGGCTGTGGAAAGCTTGGTTTCCTCCATCACCGGGGGCAACTCAAGCCTCCTGCTCTCTTCAGTTCCGTGGCTGCAGCCATTTTTGTTGGGATTTATTTATCTTCTATAATTGAAACTTTGTAGTCTTGAGTGGAGGCCTTGACCGGCCAGGGTGTGTGAAAAGCTTGGCTTCCTCCATTGCTGGGGAAACCCAAGCCTCTGCTCACTCCGTGGCCACAGCCATCTTGGTTGGGTTAATTTGCATACTCACTCCTGATTGGCTGGTGGGCATAGCTGAGTAATGGTTAATTTACATATTGCTCTTTTATTAGATAGGATATATACGTATATTAAAATATCAAGTTACATACCTTAAGTATATAAAAATTTTGTTAGTAATACCTTAATAAATCTGAAACAATTTCAAATGACTAAAATCTTTAGAATGTATATTCAACACATAAATAAATCTAGAATTAATAATGAAAAGATTAGTAGAAAAATCCCTAAATTTTTTAAATTAAGCAATAAATTCTAAATAACTCATATCATAGAATAAATTAACAGACATATTAATATAGTATATTTTAAAACATCTGAAAGTATAAATTCATACTTAAAACTTTGGGATGGAGTTAAATACTTGTTGAGGGGTAATTTTGTAGCTTTAAATGCATAGTTTAGATAAGAAAGTCTGAGAAATCAATTATCAGTGTAATCATCAGAAAATGTTATAAAAATAAACAGAAAATTACACCTCCAACAGGTAGAAGAAATGTGATAAGCTTAGAAATTTTTGAAATAAAAATTAATAACATTACAGCTAATTTAAAAAAACTGTTTTTTTAATGAAAGACTAAAAAAAAAGAAAAGACAAATTTACCAATGCCAGGAGTGAAAATCGGAACATCATAAGTCCTACATGAGATGCAGCTCTTATATGAACCCATTGTACCATGCACTTCACTTTTTTTTTAATGTTTGGTATCACAATTTTTATAAAAAATGTAATCCTATGTAATCAAGAGGGAATATGCAAATTGACCATCACACCATCACAAAAATGGGGGCACCCATAGCCACAAGATGGTGGTGCCCAGTCCCCTCAGCCCAGCCAGGGGGCAGGGGTAGCAGGCGCACAATGCAGCTGGACCTGCCCTCAGCCCCCCAGCTGCCCAGGGCTGGCCTGAGGTGCAGGCAAGCCTCAGATGGCTCCTGCCTAGCCTCCCAGGTAACCAGGGCTGGCTGAGGCTTGCACTGCTGGCAGTGGCAGCAGTAGAGGTGTGATGGGGGCGTCACCTTCCCCTGATTGCCAGGTCACCTCCCATCCCTGAGGGCTCCTGGACTGTGAGAGGGGGCAGGCCAGGCTGAGGGACCCCCTCCAGTGCATGTATTTTCATGCACCGGGCCTCTAGTGTTTACATAATTGTGACAAGTGCAGTCAGAGTGTAGCTATGATTTTGTTTCTTTTAAATTCTTTTATTTTACTTAGAAGTTATAAATGTCTTCATTCTTCATTTTATTAATTTTCTTTACCATCATCACTAATGCACCTCCTCAATTGACACCTCAAATGTATAATCTTTTGGTTTGTGGAAACATATCTAAGCATCAATATCATTTTTTTCCCCCCTTTTCAGAGACCTCTTTCATGGAACTCTCAGTGTTTTAGCTGGGCTAGCTGATCTTCAGAACAGTAGTCACTTTGGGATTTTATCACCAGCAGATTGGGAAGACATGGTTTGAGCTTTGTACTAAAATGACATGTTTGTGGGATTTCTTGAATTCTGCTTCCTTGGTTTACATCTTTGTTTTATGGAGCATATTCTCCAGTTACTTTTGAAAGAAGACTGCATGAGAAATGAAAATCTTACTTTAGGAAAAAAACTGTCATCAGACCTTAACTTTGCTAGATAGGATTTTAAGAGTTACAGATTTCTCCATTGGAAATCTTTAATCAGAATTTTAGAGTAGTTTTTCATTCCCCCCCTCATTTCCTCTGTTGCTTTTGATAAATCTGATGCTATTAGGATTTCTTATTTCCTCTTTGTCAACTCTCATTAGCTGTAGTGTTCTGAATACATGTGATGCTATGCCTTGATGCGTGTCTTTTCTTTTTTTCTTTATTGATTAAGGTATTACATGTGTCCATTTTCACCTCAGCACCCCAGCAAAACTCTTATAATGATGGGATTTAAACTATTATTACAATCACTCTCTTATCCTCCCATTGGCCCCACTCCCACCCCACTCCCATTCATGCCCTCAACCTCCTGTGTCCATTGGTTATGCTTATATGCATGCATACAAGTCCTTAGGTTGTTCTCTTCCCCTTACCCTCTCCCTCCCCTACCTTTCTTCTGAGGTTTGAGCATCTGATCGATGTTTCTCTGTCTCTGGATCTGTTTTTGTTCATCAGTTTATGTTGTTCATTATAATCCACAAGTGAGTGAGATCATTTGGTGTCTTTTCCTTTCATTGTGCTGCGTACTTGGTAGACTCAATTTTAATACTCATTATGCTGAAACCTGGAACACTGTCTCATCTGTCTCTCCCTGTCTCCCCTTTTCCCTTCCCAGCACATTAAAAAAATCTTATATCCTCTTCAATGAAAGTGGAACAGATCTTTTGGAGCGGTTCCTTTGTTTTATTACCTACCATTTTCTGTCTTATTTCATTTTATTCATTTGACTCTCTAAAAGTTTACATCATCTTCCAACCATTTTAAGGATTATTGATATGTCACTTCTACATATTTATCCTCTCTTTCTTTTTTCCTCGAATGTGCCTTCCAAATGTCAACACACTCTTGATTTATAAGTGCAACATCTTATCTCTGATACAACTTAAGTACATTTTTAAAGTTTACATTTTCTGTTTCCCCAATTATTTATTGATTGCATGATGATTTATTTTTTTGGTTTTTGGGCTTAGAGCCTGTCCTACTATGTCTTGTGATCCTTGGAGGAAGTCCATTATATTAAAAAGTGAAACTTTAAATACCTGATCTTATGTGCAATGGTATAAATTGCCATCTGGGCCAGTCAGATTTCTCTGGATGACCCTTGATGTAAGAATCAGCAGTCCTTCCCTCTGAAGTTGTTTATTTCTCTAAATATAAGTCTTATACTTTATGAAGTTTATGAGTCCATGGAAAAATGTAGGATTTAGACTCTAACTTTGTTCCTTTGTTGTCAGATGTTACCCTGATTTCACCTGTATCCAGGGTTCCTTTGATCCACCCTCTCTTGAGCATAAGCCATTTTCCTTTTACTCAGTCGCAGTGTGGGACCAAAGCAGAAGTTTGACTGAGAGGAATGGAAGAGATGATTTTTACAGTTTCTTTGAACAAACTGTTAGCTACTCATCCTGTTTCATTTCCACCTTTACACGCTTGACTAATAGTTACCTGGTCCCCGGAAATCCTGAGACCTCTGGCTCTCCTGTTTAGGATTAGCCTTCCTGAATTTGCTTAGGATTAATTGATTAGGTAAATTGTTACTCATCCATATGCTTTTCAGCTTTAATCGTTTTGTTTCAAAATTTTATCTTCTTATTCCTATTATTTCTTATCCATATAGTTTTGCCCTAAAAAATCTTTTCTCTCAAGTTGGTGTTTCTAAGAGCACATGGAGGAAAATTAAGTGTCCATTTTCACCTCAGCACCCCAGCAAAACTCTTATAATGATGGGATTTAAACTATTATTACAATCACTAAAGGAGCAAAATCTTTTTCAGTTCCTCAGATAGATACCAATGTCTACTAGCAATAATAAGATAGAAAAGGAACTTACTTCTCTTTCCTGATGTAGTCCCTACAGAAATAAGCACAAACATGTAAGGAACTTAAAAATGTTATTATTATTTCCCCAATTCTCTCAACTGATTTAAAAAATTAGAAATGATCTCAGAAGTGATGATGACCAAAGTATGCAAGAGTTCCTTCTAGGTGATTATGAAAGCGTGGAATATTTGAGATTCAAAAGAGGAACTTACTGTCAGGTTTTGAAGGAACAGCTGATATAGGGGAAAAAAAGCATTGATTGTCTATCAAAAGATTTATTTTCCTTAATATATCTCTAAAATAAATTTATATAATACAAAGTTTACATGAGTTATTTAGGTTTAATTTTTTATAACAAAGTACATATACTTATTTTAAAATTCATTTAATGTAAATAAAACCACCAGTTTTCTGATCCATCTCTTGATACCTCCTGTTTCCCTTTTTAAAAAAATATATTTTTATTGATTTCAGAGAGGGAGAAGGAAAGAGATAGAAACATCAATGATGAGAGAAATGATTGGTTGGCTGCCTCTTGCATGCCCCCTACTGGGGATTGCGGAATTGAACTTGGGTCCCTTCAGTCCCCAGGCGGACACTCTATGTACTGAGCCAAACTGGCTAGGGCTATTTACACTCTTTGAAGGTGGTTCTAGAATTAATATTTAATTATAGAATATCTGTATAATATTTCATTATTGCCCAAATTTAGTTAATGTACATTGGCTTTCTATGTGAGCCACAAGGATTTACTTTTTATACCTTTCCCTAATTCACTTTCTGTCTTCCTATTTTCCAACAACCCAACTCACATTTTTATGATAAATCAATATGCTGTTAGCAATGCCATGACCATATAAATAATGTTTATTGTGGAATCATGTATTGTTCCAGCTTTCCTATTAAAATTATTTTATTTCTTACTGATTCTTGACTTTTGGAGGTTTCCTTTGAACATTTTTCCAGGCTGCCTTTTATTATCCTTTCTTAGTCATCTTAGTGCATTAGCAGACGGAATCACCTCCACATCAGGGACTGCTCAGGAGATTGCTTCTTTGTGAGGGAAGCCTCAGCTCTGCTCTTAAGGCCTTTCAAGTAACCGAATTAGGTCCACTCAGATCATAGGGTAACCTGGATGTTATGTGGGCTGTGAGTCTCTGGTGCTCCGGGCTGTGCACCCATCCTGGGTTCTGGGCCTCTATCCTCTGAGGGACAGACCCTCCTGTAGCCCAGCGCTCCCTCCTGTCTCGGCCCCGCCAGCCTGCCACCCCCAGGAGCTGGGTCAGCTCTTCTTGTGACCTCGTTCCCTTCTACTGGTCTCCAGGTGTCCTCTGTCCTTCCTTGACATGGCTTCGCCTCAGCTGGTAATTCCAGGAGAATGTTCTCCAACTTAGTTTATTTCCAGTCTGGCCCTGGGAGGAGGTGACGACAGGTTTGCCTCTTCACCGTCATTTCTCCTCCCTCTGAAGTGTTTTTAGATCCTTCTTATTTTATGGATGTTTCTTATCTTCTTTCTTCTCTTATTTGTGGATATTTATTATAAATTAAAAAGTTTTTTCCTGCTCCTTGCCTTTTCTCTAAGTCTTCAGAGTTCTGTCTACCTTCCTTTTATTAGTCTTTTATGGGGTATTGCCTCAAATGTCAGAAACCAGTGACTTGCCATTTGAAGTTAATAATGTAGAATAACAATGTTCATTGGAAGTATACATTGAGAGAGATGGACATTATTGGTGGCATTATTGTAAGCTGAATTGGTGGGCAAGGTTTTTTTTTGTTTTGTTTTGCTTATTTGGTTTGTGTCTCCATTTAAAATATTTTAAGTATGCATGCTTTTTCTTTGGGGAATTCCCTCCCCCCTGCCCCCATAACATTTCTTCCCTAGTATGCAAGTATATGCCTGCTTGCCATTGTACCAAGAGCTATGTAGAAGGATTCTGGGATCTTTTGTGTTTATTATAGATCCTTTTATTTAATTGCTGAATTTCAGTACCACTCCCTCTGCTCTCAACTGCAGATCATGTCCAGAAGTTTTAACCTTCTGTTTTAACCTCCACTAAGCCATTAGGCTTCTTGCCGGCTGTCAGGGATGAAGTGAAGTACCCAGGGTTCTGATGAAGACTTCTAATTGGCCATCTTCTAATTGCACTTTGGTCTTTAATTCTTGAGCTTTCCCAGAGTTATATATTTTCAGTTAATATTCTCCTTGCCTTTTTCTATTGCTCACACTCAGGTTTCTCCTGTCTCCTAAGTCAGTTACTTATCTGCTTTCAAAATGTTCTCAGCACTTATAAATTCCTCTCATTTCCTTCTCCCATTTTTTCCCCTTTGTGTGTATTTTTTTTTCTATTTTTGTATTTTTATTACAGTGGTATTTTAGCAGGGAGTTGAAATAATTGCCTTATTAAACTAGAACTAACCTCTCCCACCCACCCTGAACTCATTTTGGGGTTCATATTTAAACATGATGGACATGAAAGTGCTAACAGTCAGAGGAGTAAAAAATCTTTCACACCATTAATACTAAATCAATCACAAATAAGAAACAAACAAACAAACAGGAACTTACTGCTGGGTTCTGATGCCTTTTATGAAACATAAGCACAAATAAGTATATAAGTATCATTTGCTTAAGGGAAGAAGACTATTTGTCTTTAATATTATTTTGACGTATGACTTGCAGGACTGAATACTAAATCACAAATAAGAAAGAAAGAAACAAATAAACAGGAACTTACTTTTGGGTTCTGGTGCCTTTTCTGAAATATAAACACAAGTAAGTATATAAGTATCATTTGCTTAAGGGAAGAAGACTATTTTCCTTTAATATTATTTTGGCATATGACTTGCAGGACTGATAACATTAGTAAATAGAGATAATTAATAAACTAAAGTCCAGCAGAGTTAAGGACCAGTTCAGGGACTTGCTGAAGTTTCACAGTCTTTCACGGAATGCAGACTTAAGAGAAGGAGCCCAATGCCACAGCTTTCTCTGATACTCCATTTGAGGGGATCTAATTTAAAGTTAGACTGTTTTGAAACCTTGAGTCATCTCCATCTGCTGTTCTTAGACCCTATATTGGAAATGTCATATGTTTGGGAAATCTGTGTATCCATTGTTTTCCCTTTCCTCTCTTTTTACTTCAAGGGCTATTGAGATTTCTATAAAGTTGCTAAGAAATAGAAAAGTAACTTCTATTTTTGTTTAGAAAGTTCTGCCATAAAAGTACCAAGTGGTTTTCTTTTTATTTTATTTGTTTTTTAAAAAATAAATCTTTATTCAGATTATTACAATTGTTTCTCCTCCCCCCCCCCCCAATAGCTCCCCTCCACTCGGTTCCCACCCCACCTTCTGCCCTTACCTCCCCTCTACTGTCCTCATCCACAGGTGTACGATTTTTATCCAGTCTCTTTCTGCACCCCCAAATCCCCTTTCCCCCTGAGAATTATCAGTCCACTCTCTTTCTATGCCCCTGATTCTATTATATTCACCAGTTTATTCTGTTCCTCAGGTTTTTAATTCACTTGATCTTTAGATTCACTTGTTGATAGATATGTATTTGTTGTTCATAATTTTTATCTTTACCTTTTGCTTCTTCTTCCTATTCTTAAAAAATACCTTTCAGCATTTCATATAATACTGGTTTGGTGGTGATGAACTCCTTTAGCTTTTTCTTATCTGTGAAGCTCTTTATCTGCCCTTCAATTCTGAATGATAGCTTTGCTGGGTAGAGTAATCTTGGTTGTAGGTTCTTGCTATTCATCACTTTGAATATTTCTTGCCACTCCCATCTGGCTTGCATAGTTTCTGTTGAGAAATCAGCTGACAATCGTATGGGTGCTCCCTTGTAGGTAATTAGCTGTTTTTCTCTTGCTGCTTTTATTTTTTAAGGCTTTCCAAGTTTTATTTTTATTTATTTTTTAAAAATAAATCTTTATTGTTCAGATTGTTACAGGTGTTCCTCTTTTCCCCCCCCCATAGCTCCCCTCCACCTGATTCCCCACCCCACCCCATGCCCTTACCCCCCACATCTGTCTTCATCTATAGGAGTAAGATTTTTGTCCAATCTCTTCCCGCACCCCTCACACCTGCTTCCCCTGAGAATCATCAGTCCACTCCCTTTCTATGTCCCTGATTCTATTATATTCACCAGTCCATTCTGTTCTTCAGATTTTTTATTCACTTGATTTTTAGATTCACTTGTTGGTAGGTATGTATTTGATGTCATTTTGATGTTCATAATTTTTATCTTTACCTTTTTCTTCTTCTTCCTCTTCTTAAAGAATACCCTTCAGCATTTCATGTAATCCTGATTTGGTGGTGATGAACTCCTTTAGCTTTTTCTTGTCTGTGAAGCTCTTTATCTGACCTTCAACTCTGAATGATAGCTTTGCTGGGTAGAGTAATCTTGGTTGTAGGTTCTTGCTGTTCATCACTTTGAATATTTCTTGCCACTCCCTTCTGGCCTGCATAGTTTCTGTTGAGAAATCAGCTGACAGTCGTATGGGTACTCCCTTGTAGGTAATTAACTGTTTTTCTCTTGCTGCTTTTAATATTCTCTCTTTGTCTTTTGCCCTTGGCACTTTAATTATGATGTGTCTTGGTGTGGTACTCTTTGGATTACTCTTGTATGGGGTTCTGTGCACTTCCTGAACTTGTAAGTCTATTTCTTTCACCAGGTAGGGAAAGTTTTCTGTCATTATTTCTTCTAATAGGTTTTCAATATTTTGCTCTCTCCCTTCTTCTGGCACCCCAAAAATTAGGATGTTGGTTCGCTTAAAGTTGTCCCAGAGGCTCCTTTCACTATCTTCATATTTTTTGATTCCTTTTTCTTTTTGTTTTTCTGGTTGGATGTTTTTTCTTTCTACATATTTCAGATCTTTGGTTTGATTCTTGGGGTACGTTGATCTACAGTTGAGTTTCTGTATATTCTTTATTTCAGACAGTGTATGCTTCATTTATGACTGATCCTTTTCCACTTTTTTGGCATTCTCATTAATATCCTTAAAGGTCTCATCAAGTTTCTCAGCAGTTTTAGGAAGATTCTTGAGTAACCTTATAAATGTGGTTCTGAACTCTATGTCATCCAGTAGTTTGCTTTCCTCTGTTTCTTTCATTCATGACATGTTTCTTTGTCTCCACATTTTGGCTGCTTCCCTGTGTTGATGGAGTAGCTTTGTGTGGTAGGTGATGTATAGGGGGCAGTAGCTCAGCCTCCTCAATCACATGAGGTGGATGCTCTTGGTACACCCCTTTGTGGGCTGAGTGCAAAGTCTTGTTGTAGTTAAGCCTTAATTGCTGTTGGTACACTGGGAGGAATTGACCTCCAGGCCAGTTAGCTGTGAGCACTCGCTGTGTCTATAATGGAAGAACTGCTGTGCTGAAGACACGCTTATGGGGCAGGACTTGTTTCAGTGGGGCTTTGGTGCTCACTGAGTCTGCCTCTTGAATGTGTCACTTATGGATGTGAGGAGTTGAAATCTGGTGTCTCACACTGACCACTAGGTACACTGGCTTCTGGATCTCCAATGGGGTGCAGGTCAGCTACTGTCTGAGGCCACCCAGCAGGAGCTACAGCGAGAGCTACAGTTTTCTCCTCCTTGCTTGGGGTTTGGAGGTTTTGGAGCTGTCTGGCCTGGGCTGCAACTTTGCTAGGTTAAGCTGCAATAGGGCAGGCCTTTCTTATGCTAAAGCCGCTGCTTGGAGCTTGGGTGGGTTTGTAGGTTGTGCAGGGCAGGGTCTCAGGGTGTCGCTAGGCTAGGGCTTGGCAAACAGCAATGGCTGCTAGTTAGCCGGCTCTGCATCCCCGAAGGCGTCCCCGAGTCCCATGCCCCAGTGCCATAAACAATTAATCCTGCGCGCAGCTCTGCAAGCAAGCCACCCTCACTGGCAGACAGTCCAGCTTCTCCCCGTAGGAGTTTGGGTTCCCCATGTCTCCCCAGAAACTGTATTTCAGAGTAATCGGGGACTTGTCTCCCTTTGGGTTGAAAAAAGCAACGCCCGCCGCCAGCCCAGATCACGCGCCTCCATACCTCAGCTTTTCAGTGCTCGTGCACGTCTTAATGTTCTTTTCTCTTTCCTTCTAGTTGTAGAACTTCCACTCAGCCAGCTTTCCCGTGGTTCTGGGTGATAGACGTTTTTGTCTTTTAGTTGTATTTTTGAAATTGTTGCGCGAGGCAGCAGTTTAGGTGTTTACCTACGCCGCCATCTTGGATTCTCCCTCTCTTGCTGCTTTTAATATTCTCTCTTTGTCTTTTGCTCTTGGCATTTTAATTATGATGTGTCTTGGTGTGGTCCTCTTTGGATTCCTTTTGTTTGGGGTTTTGCGTGCTTCCTGGACTTGTAAGTCTATTTCTTTCACCAGGTGGGGGAAGTTTTCAGTCATTATTTCTTCGAATAGGTTTTCAGTATCTTGCTCTCTCTCTTCTTCTGGTACCCCCATAATTCTGATGTTGGTACGCTTGAAGTTGTTCCAGAGGCTTCTTACACTATATTCAACTTTTTGGATTTTTTTTTCATTTTGCTTTTTCAGTTGAGTGTTTTTTGCTTCTTTGTATTTCAATTCTTTGACTTGATTCTTGCATTCTTCTAGTCTGTTGTTGGGTCTCTGTATAATATTTTTTATTTCAGTCAGTGTATGCTTAATTTCTAGTTGGTCCTTTTTCATATCTTTGAGGGTCTCGTTATATTTATTGGCCTTTTCTAGGATATTCTTGAAAAGCCTTCTAACCGTGGTTTTGAATTCTATATCCAGTCGTTTGTTTTCCTCCATTTCTTTCATTTGTGATCTGTTTCTTTGTCGCCCCATTTTCACTGCTTCCCTGAGTTGGTAGGGTAGCTTTGTGTGCTAGGTTTCCTATACGGCCCAGTGGGTCGGCCTCCCCAGTTACCTGAGGTGGACACTCTTGGTGCACCCCTTTGTGGACTGTGTGTACAGCCTTGTTGTAGGTAAGTCTTGATTGTTGTTGGTATCACTGGGAGGAATTGACCTCCAGGCCAGTTGGCTGTGAGGATCAGCTGTGTCTACGCTGGGAGAAGTTCGGTGCTGGAGATAGCCTTATAGGATTAGACTTGCCAAATTGCAAAAGCCTCTGTGCTCAGCTTGGATGGGGTGGAGTCTCAGGGCAGAGCAGACAGTCTTGGCTTTCTGTCAGCCCTGCCTTTGAGTGCACGCACCTCCAGACTTCTGCCTTCCCCGGCTCCTGAGCCTCTACCCGAGAGTCCAGATCCCCCCCGCAAGAGTGTGGGTCTCCAGGGGTCGCCTGGAACTGGGGTTCTGTGCAGTCAGAACTAGGGCTCAGTGTAGTCAGGAGCTTCCAACTCCCTTCTGCTAGGGAAAGCCTGTGGCAACCTCGCAGTCTGTGCGTACTCGCGCGTGCCTCCAGACCCCTGCCCGCTGGGGCTCCCCCGGGTCTCCCCTGGGTCTCCGAGTCTCCGAGTGCCTTTCTCTCTACCTGACAGTCCAGACTCTCCCTGTATGAGGCTGGGTCCAAGGGGTTTTGTCCGGAACTGGGGTTCAGTGCAGTTGGAACTGGGGTTCAGTGCAGTCTGGGGCTTCCTTCCCCCTCCTGCCAGAGAAAGTCAGCCAGGATCTCAGCCTCCCTTCCTCTCTGTGCACACAAAGACCCTTTGTGCCTCAACTTTTTGCCGTTCCTCCAATTCTCCATGAGCTTTTCTCTTTCCTTCTAGTTGTAGAATTTCCACTCAGCCAGCTTTCCCGTGGTTCTGGATGGTGTCCGTTCTTTTAGTTGTAGTTTTGAAATTGTTGTGCGAGGCAGCAGTTTAGGTGCTTACCTTTGCCGTCATCTTGGTTTCTCCCATTTTCCCCAAATGGTTTTCTTTGTTGATGTTTTTAATTAAGGAAAGGCTTCTCTTTATATTTTTCCAGTGGGGAATATCAGACAATGAACCAATAGTATTGCATGGGATAAGTCAGCTTAAGTGGATTTAATCAGCTTGTGGGTTCCTGTTGTGATTTAAGAACAAGTGCTAATGTGTTGGTTTAAGGCATTAGAACATATAAATCTTGCTGTATTCATGGCCTAGTCATATTTTAACCTTTCCCCTATTTGTTAGGCAGCCCACATAAGAACATCTCAACCAAATATGGATGGTAGAAAAGTAGATTTTGTTAATTACTGTACTTATATGCTTCTGCCAATTGTTAGTAAGCAAGTGATATGCTAACTATTGGGCAAGAGAAAACAGGGAATTAGATATAGGAACAGCAAGATTTTGATAATATCCAGTTATTAATACTAACTTCTGTCCCTATCATGGACAAAGAAACTAGATATATAAAATAGGTAAAGATTTTCTAATAGTTTTTTGCACTGATTTCCCCCTTTCCCTAATGCCTACCAAAATAAAGAAATGACTGAGGTTTGCTTTGAATAAGAAGTTATGATTTCTTCTTGTCTATGATTTATTCAAGCCCATAATTCTCTTTAATAGCTAACTAGGATTTGAATTCAGCCCCTGAGATGTTCAAGCACTACACTATATTGTATTTCCATTTCCATTTCCTTCTGTTTTATCTTATTTTGCTTCTTATACTCTCACTACCTACACACATCACCCCTATCCTCACCCTACAAAGACAGAACATTTGTTGTTAAAAGGCAGTATAAGTAATCGTAAGAGGTTTAATTCTTATGACTTAAAAACCATGTATGATTTTATATAAAGGGTAGGGCAAAAGTAGGTTTATAGTTGTTCGTATGGAAAAAGACATGCAGGTGACGATTATTACAATAGCTTTATTAATTCTGTTTTGCATACTTACAATTGTGTATCTACTTTTGCCCCATCCTATATATACACTATATGCGTGCATAAGCAGGATGCTTGCATATATGTAAGCATGCATACTATTCCCATTTCAGAAAAGATTTAGGGCAGCTTCATTTTTTTTTCTTTTAAAATATGTTTTAAAAAAACATTTTTATTGATTTTAGAGAGAGAAGGAGAGGGAGGGAGAGAGAGAGAGAAACATAAATGATGAGAGAGAATCATTGATTTGGTTGCCTCCTGCATGCTCCCTACTGGGGATTGAGCCCACAACCCTGACCGGAGATCAAACTGTGACCTCCTGGTTCATGGGTCAACACTCAACCACTGAACCACACCAGGCAGGCAAGGGCAACTTCTCTTGCTGTTTATTTTTTGTTATAGTATCAAAAAAAGAAAAACTAACACTTTTTATTGGTTATGGAACAGTTCCCACTCATTTAGTATGACATTTGATGTGGGATTGTCAGTAACACCACATAATCCTATATAATAAAGAGCTAATATGCAAATGATCATCATGCCCTCATGCCACCACACCAAAACGGCTCAGGCACTCAACACTGGCGAAACCAGCCAGACACAAATGAGCTCGCGAGAGAGGAATGGGGACCAGTCTGGCTGTGGCCTGGGAGAGGGACAAACCACATGCCCTGTGGTCCTGGGCACCAGCGGCTGTGCCTGCACCTGCAGCCCAGAAGAGGGATAAGCCACCCACCCCACGGTCCTGGGTGACTGCGGCTGCGCCCCGGGAGAAGCTGCCAGCCCATGGTCCCCTGTGGCTGTGGCTGGTCCAGGCAAAGCTGGCCCAGGTCCTGGGTGCTTGCAGCTGGCCAGAAGGAGGAGCCTGGGTCCCGGGTGCCTGTGACTGGCCAGAGGAGGGAATCCTGGGTCCTGAGTGTGGGGCAAGGCAGAGGCGGTTAGGGGTGATCGGGCCAGAAGGGGAGCAGTCAGGGGTGATCAGGCAGGCAGGCAGAGGGGTTAGGGGTGACCAGGCAGGCAGGCAGGCAGGCGAATGGTTAGGAGCCAGTGGTCCTGGATTGCAAGAGGCAGTTGGACATCCCCCGAGAGGTCCTGGATTGGAGAGGGTGCAGGCCGGGCTGAGGGACCCCCCGCCCTGTGCACAAATTTCATGCACCGGTCCTCTAGTCCTAGTATATTGAGTCAAGCATGGTGGAATAACTAGAGACCATAGTTAATATTTATGAGAATATTGCCCAGCCAGTGTGGCTCAGTGGTTGAGCATCAACCTATGAACCAGGAGGTCAGGGTTTGATTCCCAATCAGGGTTGTGGGCTCATATATATATTTATGAGAATCTTAATTTTGGTTATAAAATCCTTAATTTGGGGTATTTGGTAGTTTCCTTCAGACTTGAACCCATTTCAAATTGTTACCATGGAGCTATTGGCATTATATCTTGCATCATTATTACAGTGATAAATAATTTGGATTCTTAATTTGTAGAGAATTCATTTCTTTGAATTATGTGATGGTTGAATGCTATATGTGCTTTGTAAAGAAAAGGGAGAGTCTCTTTTTAATAGACACAATGAATAAAGTCTGTTTAATACTAGAATGTAATCAAATTGTTCTCCATAGGTTATTTGATTTAATAAAACTATGATAAATTAGATTATTAGTTGATTAATTTGTAGTTAAATTTGTAGTTATGTGTATATTTTTCTTCAAATTACTTCTGAGTTCCTTAAAGGCAGGACAATGTTAACTTGGTGTCAGTGTATCTTGTACTAGGTGTACCAGTTAATAATGCGTATTTTTTTCAAGAGATGGAGTTACACATATGTTGATTAAATGCTATTTGATATGTATGCTGTTTTGTTGTATTGACAGCAATCTTCAAACTTCATATATCAAATTTGCTGAAGGTGTTAACATCATATTTTTATGCTTAAAAATGTCAAATTTCGTGCCAAAAAAGTCATCAGTAAAATGTTGCTTCAATGGCACTAAAGAAAGTATTTTTTTTGCATCGAATTGTGACTGGCGATGAAAAGTGGATTTATTTTGAGAATTCCAAATGCACAAAATCATGGGTTGATCCAGGTCAACCATCAGCATCGACTGCAAGGCCAAATTGCTTCAGAAAGAAGACAATGCTCTGCATTTGGTGGGATCAGGAAGGTATGGTGTATTATGTGTTTCTAAAACCAGGTGAACTTGTTAATACTGATCACTACCAACAACAAATAATCAATTTGAAGCACACTTTGATTGTGAAATGACCAGAATGTGCCAGAAGACACGACAAAGTAATTTTGCTTCATGATAATGCACCACCACACACTTCAAACCCAGTTAAAGACACGTTAAAAGATCTTGCCTGGGAAGTATTAACCCACCCGCCGTATTCACCAGACCTTGCTCCTTCAGATTACCACTTGTTCCGATCGATGGCACATTCACTTTCTGAGCAGCACTTCAAAACATACGAAGTGGAAAATTGGGTCTCTGAATGGTTTGCCTCAAAACAAGAAAAATTCTATTGGGACGGTATCCACAAATTACCTGAAATATAGATGGACATTGCTTTGAATAAAGCACTTTTGATGTTTCTCTTGAAATTATCGTGTTTTCCTTGATTACAAAATCTGAATTATTAACCGGTACACCTAGTATATAGTAGATATTCATTAATATTTGTTGAATATACATTGGAAAATTATACTTTAAAATAAGCCCTGTTTCCAAAATCCTTTCTCTGTAGAAAATGCAAAAGTAGAGTTTCCTAGTCTATCAAAATTATTGCTAATTTCTAATTAAGAAAATTCAGACATATAGTTTTATTAAAACTGCAGAAATGAAAAAAATGTTAGTTTATCAAGGCACTGTATATGTTTTCTGTTTTTAAGGAATATATAATAAGGTAGATAGCATGCTTTTTAACATGTATTTTTATATCTGAAGCTAAAGCAAAATGTCCTGTGCAATGGGTGAAAAGGGCCAGCTTTAATGTGTACACTGAGTGCAGTGAAAAATACTGTAATTATAACTTCAGACTTTGGAATTTGAATAGGTGCCAGTGTTCCTGCCTTTCTTCATATGGGAAATGAAAATCCCTTTGAAAATAATTTGAAGCTAGGACAAAAATTCCATAGCTGTATTCTGAGGCTCACTCAGGCGTCTTCATTATCCAGATAACACAGGTGAAGCTTCAATTCAACCTTTTAGAGAAGACACTCCAGCTCTCATGATCTCATCGACCAGGAGAATGTTGGTGGCAATCACAGTGCAGGCCTGAAGAAGCGGTTTCTTTATAGAATATTACCCCAATGCCTACTTCTGCTGCTACCACTGGCTCATCTGTGTTCAAGTCCACCCCCACAAGTTGACCTGATTCTGAATTTTTGCTTGAACTTTAACTAGTGTTCCCTGGAGGTCAAAACCAGAATTCTGAGCTAGAACCTTGGGAATAATGAGCAAATGAGAACCAGCAAATGCTTGAACTCCAAGTTGGGCTATCTATCTATCTATCTATCTATCTATCTATAATTTTTTTTGTTAATCCTTACCTAAGGATATTTTTCCATTGATTTTTAGAGACAGTGGAAAGGAGGGGGAGAGACAGAGAGAAACATCAATGTGAGAGAGACACATAGATTGGTGTCTCTAACACGAGCCTGCAGCCCAGGTATGTTCCCTTGACTGGAATCAAACCTGGGACCCAAACTGGCTAGGGCGAGCCCTGCTCTTTACAATGGGCTAGTATTTAATTAGGGCTTCTGCCATTGCCACTTCCACTGTACCAGCACCTGGAACTACACATCCATCAATAGCATCTTTAACAGCCCGCAAGCCTCTTGTATTGCACCTTTGACTTCAGTGAGTGTGTGCTCATTTGGCCCTTTGACCATTAATGTGACAGACTGAGGATTGCTACATTTCTCAATAAAGGTGAACTTTCCTTTTCCCAATGTATGCTCATAGACAAGCCCTGTATGCCCCAACCAATCAGGACTTAAGTCATCAAAAGAATTTAGAGCTACCCCACTGCAAGCAAGAGTCAGCCTTTCCATATTTCTCTGTTTAGTTCTGTGTACAGTTAGCATGCCTCCTTTTGCAAGAGCATTTAAAGAAAATGAATCAATTCCCTGTTGATTAATAACAACAAATCCTTTATCTGAGTCACCACAGACTTTCTTAGTTCTATTATTTTTAACTCCATCTTCAATGAATTTTCTTTTAGCTTTTACTAGTTTCCCTCTTTCCTGAACTCTTGTAAAAAAGCTAGAATTTACTTAAATTTTACATATTTTAATGATAGTAGGAGCTTGGTGCATGAAATTTGTGCACTGGGGGGTGGGGGTCCCTCAGGCCAGCCTGCACTCTCCTGCAGTCCAGGACCCCTCGCTCCTTACTGCCTGCCTGCTTGCTGCTCCTCACCACTCACTCGGCTTGCTGCTCCTCAGTGCTGCCATGGAGATGGGAGAGGCTCCCCCCACCACCCTTGTGCTCGCCAGCCATGAGCCTGGCTTCTGGGTGAGCAGTGCCCCCCCCCCCCCCCGCTGCGGGAGTGCACTGACCACCAGGGGGCAGCTCCTACATTGAGTGTCTGCCCCCTGGTGGTCAGTGCATATCATAGCAACCGGTCATTCTGGTTGTTCCGCCATAATGGTTGCTTAGGCTTTTATTATATAGATAATTCATGTGAGGATGTATGTATCTTCTACTTTTTTTTCTTCATAGCAGGATGCTGATGGCACTGTACCTTTTCTAAGTGTCTGCTTACTGGTTCACCACTGTAAACTTGTGTAAGAAGGGGCTATCATACTCCAGTAGAGAACCAAATCAAGAAGTTTTAACGCTTGCATTGTAAATTGTGTTCACTCTTATGCTTTGTCTCTGTAGTAATATTGAGGAATAATCTCCTTTGTGTATCCAGATTGCTTATGCTCTGGGGAGGCTGCTGGCTTATTTTCCCTTTCTTGTTTTGTTACTATTTAGTTGCTCATGTCAGACCTGTTTGTCACCGAGAAAGAGCTTCCTTTGTGAATGAGAGTATAGACACCTTTCCTTGCATGGGCTCTGCCCCTCCTCTTCCTCTGTTACCACTCAGCCATGTTGGCTTCAGGTTGCCACAATAACCTCTGATCGGTTAGCAATTTCACTCTCTTCTGGTATATTAAAGACCAAACCTTCTACCCTTTGTTCCATGCACAGATAATGACATCTTCTACTTACAAAGGGAATTCTATTATTTTTAAAAAATCCTATTTTCTGAGAAAAATAATAAAGTATAAACAGGTAGAGTTGTAGAGTGTAAGCACTGATTATTTTCTAATACAGGCCACTTTTTAAAAAAAATTTAAATTTATTATTGACACTATTACAGATGTCCTTATTTTTTTAAATTATATTTATTGGGGTGACATTGGTTAATGAAATTATATAGGATTCAAGGGTATGATTCTATGATACATCATCTTTATTTTGCACTTGTGACACCTTTATTTTACATCTTAGAGATTTTAAAGAGTAGAGAATTAAGGCTCAGAGAGCTTAACTGACATTCCTAAATAATTAATCGAAGAGGAGTAAAAAATCAGACAAGAAACACATTCCTCAATTTTAAATTCAGTTCTTTCCACAACATCACATCATGTCACTTGCTTATGGGTATTTTATGTGGGTCCTCAGACTGCCACAGAGCCTCCGGTCCCTATGTCTCACTCTTTTGATTGCCCATCATTCAAAACACTACTTTATCCAAAAGGAAGTCCATTCCTTCCTACTTGTTGAGCCTGCTTCTTACCTAAAAGAAGGGAGGCATAGGAGCTCTTATCTGAGGAACAGGAGCTCTAGGAAAATTTAAGACTGCCAATTATCTATTTCTTCAGCTAGAAAAATGAAATGAATTGCTTGGGAGTCTGGGTGTGGGTTGTTCCCTAGGCCTGATATCCAGAGGACGAAGGGACTAGATGTGCTGGATTGTGGTTAGTGAGCTCTGTTCTGTTGCTCTCCAGCACTTTTAGCAAATGCTTATTGTATTTGAGTATAAAGGACAGTGACATGCAGCAAGTACTTCATGGTTCCCGTCCTTTCCTCTGCAGCTGGTGGTTCTAGAGAGATCTTTAGGGAGAAACAGTAGGAACACCATTCTCCGTAAGGCTATGGTAAACTAGAGGTGAGGATTTCTTCCCTCTTGAAGCCTGGGGAAATCATCAGAATTTCCTGGTTCTTTGAGGGAGCTCAGCATGTGAAAACTGTAAACTCCCTTGGGAAAGGCTATTCTTTTCTATTCATTTGCATTCCTGGGAGAGTATTCTTGTTCCTGCCTATCTTGCTGGGCCAAATTTCTCTCACTTCTTACAGTTAGGAAAAAACTGGTTGTGGGGGAGACCCAGAAGCAAGGATCCTCTCTTATCATGTCTCAGTATAAGAACAAGGATTTTCCATTTTGTATACAAATAGCAAATATGAGCCAGCGCTGACAAGAATTCCATGCGATAGTGATTGTCAATGACTGAGAAATCCTTGAGTTTAATAGTTAATCTGATGACTTAAGGCAAATTATACTGAACAAGCAAAGAAAGAAAGATATTTCACTCAAAAACCAGATGGAGGAAAACCAAGTTGAATGTCTAAAATATGTTTTCTAGTAAAGTAGAACTGATGAAAATCTTAGATAAGAATTTTTTTTAAAAGGGAGTCAAAATAAATCTAACAAAATATTTGAATTTAGCATGAGTTTGGTGATGACATTTTAGATGTAACACACCAAAGATAGGATTCATGAAAGAAATAATTGATAAACTGAACTTTATTAAAATTAAAAAAACCTTTTGTTTTGTGAAAAACAACAAAAAATGAGAAGAGACACTACATAGTGGGAAAAGACAAATCTGATAAGAACCTGCTACTAAAAATATACAAATAATTTTTTAAACAACAATAAGAAAAGGAACAACCCAATTAAAAATGGACAAAAAAATCTTGACACCTCACCAAAGAAGATAAATAAATGGCAAATAAACATACGAATGGATATGCCACATCAAATATCATCAGAGAAATGTCCATTAAAACAACAATAAAATATCACTAATACTTTTTAGCATGGCCCAAAACGCTGACATCAAGTGCAAGGACGTAGAGCAACAGGAACTCTCATTCATTGCTGGTAGAAATGTAAATGGTACAGCAACTTTGGAAGAGAGACTGTTAGTTTCCTACAAAACTAAACATGCTCTTCCCATGTGGTCCAGCAATCAAGCTCCTTGGTATTTACCCAAAGGAGTTAAAAACATTTCCACACAAAAACCTGCACGTGGATGTTTAGAGCAGCGTTATTCAGAGTTGCCAAAACTTGGAAACAACCAAGGTGTCCTTCAGAGGTGAATGGATAAATAAACTGGGACATCCAGGCAATGAAATATTATACAGCACTAAAAGAATATGAGCTATGATTTCAATTCTCAAGAATAAAAAGAAGAACAAACTGAGCTCAGAGTTAGCAGAAGAAAGAAAATAATAAAGATTAGAGCAGAACTAAATTGAATAGAAAACAGGAAAATAATAGAAAAGATTAACAAACTAAGAGTTGGTTCTTTGAAAATCTACAAATCTTTAGCTAGATTACCCAAGGAAAAAAAGAAAGAGGATGCAAATCAACAAAATTATAAATGAAAGAGGAAACATTACATCTAATACCACAGAAATACAAAGGATCATAAGAAGCCCCTATGAACAACTGTGCACCAACAAACTGGAAAGCCTAGAAGAAATGGAAAAACATACATTTTACTAAGACTCAGAGTATTAAGAATAGAACTGCCATGTGATTCAGCAATTCTACTTCTGGGAATATATCCAAAGGAAATGGAAATGACAATGTATCTACACCCCCGTGTTCATACCAACACCATCTGTTCACAGCCAACAGATGGAGACAGCCTCTATGTCCCTCAATAGCTGAACGGATAAAGAAGAATTCACACACACTATCAAATATTATTCAATACTACAAAGGAAATCTTGTCATTTGTGACAACATGGTTGGACATTGAGGGCATTATGCTAAGAGAAATAAGTCAGACAAAGACAAATACTATATAATCTCTATATGTGGAATCTAAAAAACCCCAAATTCATAGAGAAAGAGATTAGATTTGTGGTTAGGGGGTGGGGAAATTGAATGATGGTGGTCAAAAGTTACAAACTTCCAGTAATAAAATAAATGAATACTGGGTATGTAATATACATGATGACTATAGTTAATACTGCTGTATGGCATTTAAAAGTTGTTTCAAAAGTAGATCCCAAGATTTCCTATTGCAGGAAAAAAATTTCTTTTTCTTTTTGCATCTTTTTGAGATGAAGGTTGTGAACTAAACTTACTAAGGTAACCACTTCACAATATATGCAAATCAAATCATTATGCTTCAAACCTTAAAGATACATGTGCTGTACATCAATTTTATCTAAATAAAACTAGAAAAAAGAGCTATCAAGTAATGAAAAGACAAGGGGGAAATGTAAGTGCATATTACTGCATAAAAGAAGTCAATTTGAAAAGACTCCACACTATATGATTTCAAGTATATGATATTCTGTAAAGGCAAACTTTGGAGACATTAAAACTATCAGTGGTTATCAGAGGTCGTGGGGAGGGAAGGATGAATAGGTAAAGCACAGAGTTTTTCTAGGGCAACAAAACTATTTTGTGTGATACTGTACTGTAATGGTGAATACATGTTATACGTTTGTCAAAATCCATAGAATGTACACCACCAAGAGTGAACCTTAATGTAAAACTATGGGTTTTGGGAGCTATTGATAAGTCAATGTAGGTTAATTGATTGTAACAAATGTACCACTCTGGTGCAGAATGTCGATCAGGGGGAAGCTATGCAAGTGTGGAAGCAGAGGATATACTGACACTCTGTACTACCCATTCAATTTTTCTGTGAACCTAAAATAAATAAATAAATTTAAAAATAAAAATATTCAATCAGAAAATTGAAAATAATAATGGTTATTACTGAATAATGAATTAATAAC
This sequence comes from Corynorhinus townsendii, assembly GCA_026230045.1. Lineage (NCBI taxonomy): Eukaryota > Metazoa > Chordata > Mammalia > Chiroptera > Vespertilionidae > Corynorhinus > Corynorhinus townsendii. The sequence goes on along the minus strand of JAPDVU010000004.1, from coordinate 97,714,870 downwards.
TTGGGAAATTGAGTGGAAGAAAGCTCTCAAAAAGGTAAAACACTAAGAATAGAAACACAAAGGAAAATAAACTTTGAGGTTAGATCTAGTTGATCCAATAAGAGAATACTAGGATGGACACGGACAACAGTGTGGTGACTGCCAGGTGGGGTGGAATAGGGGAAGTGAAGTAGGGTATGGTGGGGGAAATAAATGGTGATGGATGGAGACTTGACTCGGAGTGGTGAATGCACAATACAGTGTACAAAAGATGTGTACCTGAAACCTGTATAATTTTGTTAAGCAGTGTCATCCCACTAAATTAAATAAAAAGCAATTTTTGTGATGAAAAAGAGAATACTGGGAAACCCCGAAGGGTATAAAGAACAGATGAAATAATAAATTAACATTTCCTAAACTGAAGAAAGACCCAAGATTATAGATTGAAAGGGCTGACTGAGTGCCAGTCATACCTTGGTAAAATTCTTCAATTCCAAAGATAAAGGTATAATTTTAAAGGCTTCTAGTCAAAACCAATAGTCTATGTGTGATGGAGAGTATAAGAATCATCTGATTTCTTATCAGCAACACTTGAAGTATTAAGGTGCTAGAATAACATTTATATTGGTAATTGAAAAAATAGCCTTAACATCCAATAAACCTATACCCAGCCAAGGTTAAAATTCATTAGTCAGATAGAATAAAAAAATCAGGCACACTTTCAAAGTGCACACCATTCTTATGTGCTGTTTCAGGAAAATATTGGAAACGGACAATTTTAATAAGGTTTTCATGATAGGAGAAGAGGAAATGGTGCAGATCAATGAACTGGATACTCTCTTCATCAACCTTCATTTAATGAAAGTGCTGAATTTCCATCCATTGGTGTAAAGTTCTAACTGATGCTCATGAGACTAATAGGCTACTCTATACTTGGTCCATTAATTTCAATTCTCATCACTTCAATCATATGTTTCATGAGAATCATGTTTGTTCTCAAAATATTTTGTGCTAGTTGTCCTTGTTTTGAAATTATGCAATTTAGCAAACCAATGTATTATATTGGAAAAAGAAGTTAGTTCTATAAGAATGAATTTGGAAAATAATTACTCAACAAGAATTCTATGTATAGTAACAATATTCTACAAAATGGAGGTAAAATATATTTTCAGATTGAGAAAAAATAAGGAGAACAATAGTTATACACTAAGGGAAATGTAGAAAGGTATTCTTCAGGCATAAAGAAAATTATTATTATACTAGAGGCCCAGTGCATGAAATTTGCGCACAGGTAGGGTACCTAAGCCTGGCCGGTGATCAGGGCCAATCAGGGCATTCTGGCTGCTGGCTGGGCCTTCCTTCCCCAGCTGCAGGCCACTGGCTGGGGCCTTCCTTCATTTTGTGCCACCCCCTGGTGGTCAGTGCATGTCACAGTGAGCAATTGAACTCCGGGTCTCCCAGCTGAACTCCTGAGGGGGCACTTTGCATATTAGCCTTTTATATATATAGATATAGATGCTAGTGATACAGGGAAGAATGGAGAGCAGTGGAAAAGAAAATATCTGGGTAAGTCTTATGAGAGTTAAAGTTTATATAGAATTAAAATACATATTTAAAGTAGTATTTAATCTGGAAGTAATGAAGTTAAAAGGCTCTGATGTCTTTGCATTGGGTAGAAAAGGTATAAATTCTAAGTTTTATAAAACTTGGTTTAAATCAAGAATATATCACATATCTTTTAGGTGATCCTTAGAAGAATGGCAAAGTAATGTGTAACTAACAAACTAATAGAGGAAAAATAGAATAATAAAAATTATCCATTCAAAGAAAGTTGAAAAAGATGTGTAGAGCAGAAATAGAAAACAAATAGTATGATATATATTTAATTCCAAGTATATCTGTGATGACACTGAATTAAATAGAGATTTAATGTTTCATTTAAAATATGAAGATTATTACATTAGATTAAACACTTACATTACAAGGAACACATCTGAAGTATGAAGATACAGAAAAGTTGTAAGTAAAATAATAAAAAAGAAACATACTACAAACATCATTCTCAAAAGAGTTGGAATAACTATTAATTTCATACAAAGTAAACTTTAAGGCCAAAAGTATTACTAGATACAAAAAGGTCCTTCCAAAATGATAAAATAATTAGTTCATAACAAGTTTAAATTTGTATAAAGGTCACATTGCATTAAAATATATAAAGCATAACTTGACTGACATAAAATTTACAAAGAGAATAAATGATTATATCCCAGTAACATATAGATGAAGCAGAGAAAATATTAGTTTCATATAAATGACGTGAATTAACTTTTTGGACATGCATAAAATATTACACCCAGCAAGAAGAGAATAGACATTTTTATCAAGAATACAACATATGATCATCTAGAAAGCAAGTCACAATAATATTTGAAGGTTAACATCAGAGTGTGTCTTCTGCTCACAGTGGAATTAGGCTAGGATTTCATAAAAAAAGAAAGACAATTAGCAAATTCCTATATATTTGCAAATTAAGAATTACATCTTAATTTGAAACAGCATGGATGGACCTGGAGAATATTATGCTAAGTGAAATAAGCCAGTCAGAGAAAGACAAGTACCACATGATCTCACTCATATGTGGAATCTAATGAAAAAAATAAACTGCTGAACAAAATAGATCCAGAGACATAGAAGCATGGAACAGACCGATGAATTTCAGAGGGAAGGCGAGGGTTGGTGGGGAGTGATTAACTGGAGAATTTATATGCATCTATGCATAGCTCAAGCACAGTCAATAGAGTGGTGAAGGCCTGGGAGGGGCGGGTGTGGGGTGGAGGGGGTCAATGGGACAAACAAACAAATGAAAGAACAAACAGGACATCTGTAATGCATGTAATAATAAAGATAAATTTTAAAAAAGAATTACATCTTTAAATAATCTATAGGTTAAATAAGAAACTATTTTAAAGGGGTAATAAAAATTCTGTATTTAAAAAGTTGTGGGATCCAGTTAAAGCCTTAATTAGAAGAAAATTTAGAACTATAAATGCAAATATTAAAAAATAAAATTGGTTGAAAATCAATGATATTAACATTCAACACAAGATATTAGAAAAATTGCAAATTAAACCAAAGGAAATAGTGAGAAAGGAATAGTAAAGATAAAATTAAAAATTAATTATATGGAAAACTAACATACAATAGGGAAGATGATAAAGATAAAAAGAAGGCATAAGAAGAAATGCAAAATCTGATTAGTCCTATAAGATTTAAAGCAAATGAATCTCAATTAAAAATCTTATCATTCTTAACATCTAGATGGCCTCACTAGTGAATATACCAAATATTTAAGATAGAACCATTCCAAATATTAGAAAAGAATAATTCCCTATCCATTCTATGAAGCAAGCATAACCTTGAAACAAAATCTAATAAAAATATTTTTAAAAGGACAGTTATAGGTTATCTTTCTTAAGAAAATAAATGCAAAAATATCTAACAAATTACTAGTAAACTGAATACAGCCCTCCTCTTTACATATACACTGAGTGGCCAGATTATTATGATCTCTGAATGCATAATAATCTGGCCACTCAGTGTATATCCTATATAATAAAAGGCTAATATGCAAATTGTCCCCTTGACCAGGAGTTCGACCAGCAGGCAGGCCGGCCAATCACCCATGTCCCCTTCCCCTGACCAGGCTGGCCAGATCCCACCCATGCATGAATTCATGCACCAGGCCTCTAATATAAATATATATGTACACAGAGTGGCCAGGCCAGATTATTATGCATTCAGAGATCATAATAATCTGGCCACTGAGTATATGTCATCATGACCAAGTTTGGTTTATTCCAGGAATGCAAAATTAATTTAACATTCAGAAGGCACAATCACTGTAGTTGACACTAATAATGGACTAAGAATAACAAGCACACACACACACACACACACACCCCGAATAACAAGCATGGGATCATCTCAATAGATACAGAAAAAAGCATTTGATAAATATAAAATATATTCATGATTAAAAAGTAAAGTAGAAATAGAAAAGAAGGCCAAAGCACAAACAGCAAATACCGTACATATGACTGAAATGTTGACAGTTTCCCCTCTGCATTTAATAACAAGACAATGATGCTTGCCACTGCAACTTTTATTCAGAGCTCCTAGCAAATGCAAGAAGACAAAAAGAAATAAAATGCTACACATGGCAATTGCAGTTGCAAAAGAAGAAATAAAACTCTCAGTGTTTGCAGATGACCTGGGTGTAAAAGTAGAAAATTAAAAATAATGTGTATGCAAATTATTCAAATAATAGATGAAATTATCAAAGTTGCAGTGTATAAAATCAGTATATAAATTTTATGTTAAAAACAAAAAAAATGAATTTTAAAAGGATATAATTTACAACAATGTCAACATTTATTAACTTACTAGGATAAATATAATAAAAGTGCAAGACCTCAACAGAAGAAACTATAAAACCTTACTAAGAAAAATTAAAGAAGGAACCACGATGGTGGTGTAGGTGAACACCTGTACTCACAGCCCCCACAATTACATTAAAATTACAACTAAAATTCAGAACAGCCATCATCCAGAACCGCCTGAAATCTAGCTGAATGGAAGTCCTGTAACTAGAGAAGTAAGGAAGAAAGCACACCGAGACTGGTAGGAGGGGCTGAGGCTCAGATCGGGCTAGACCAGCACCCATGTGGGCTGCTTTTTTAATCAAGAGGGAGATTGTCTCTGTAGAGGCCGCCTGGAGGAGCAAGGGCTCCCAATCCCACACCAGACCCCCAGCCCAGGGTTCCAGAACTGGGAAAAGAAGTCCCATAACTACGGGCGGTAAAAACCAGTGTGGGTTGAGGCTCAGTGACACGAAGGCTGCTGGAGACCCAGCTAATCCTCTCAAAGGGCGGGCACAGGAACTGAACTTCCTCTGAGCTCCAGCACCAGGGTGAGGCTCTGGGGAACACAGAAGCTTACGAGGAGGGACTGGATTGTCTGGCATTGGGGCAGGAACTCAGGGATGGCTTTCTCCCAGATGGAGGTACTCCCAGAGGGTCACTGTTCCTGTCCTGGGACCTCCCCAGTTGCAGGGCTGATTGGCAGCCATTTCTGTTTGCTCCGCCCTCGTGAATCCCTGGGGCCCCACCCTTTCCAATTTGCAGCTCCACCCAACCTGCGTGCTGCAGCTTTTCCAAATGAATTGCCTGTCCTGGATCAGGCTTCAGACTCTGCTATAATCTCCTAAATAAGCTGCAGCTGGGTCAGGGAGCCCCAAACCTATCAATAAAAGTCCCAAGACCCAGCACTAACACCAGCCTGCCTTGCTTCACAGCTGAGCGTCGCCTCAGCACTTCCAAACCCAATACAAATAGGAGGAATCTCCAGATCTCGCTGTAGCTCCGGCTAGGTGACCCCAGGCGGTGGCTGACTTTACACTTCCCAGGAGACCCAAGAGCCAGGGTACCTAGCAGTCAGTGTCTAACCACTGTAAAGAAAAAGTATTTACCATTAAAAAAAAAAAAAAAACACAAGAAAAATTAAAGAAGAAAAATACATGAAAAGAAAAAAATCTTACTAATGAGTTGGAAGACTCACTATTATAAAGATGTAAATTATTACCAAATTAACTGCAGATTCTATGCAAGTCCAAACAAAATGATTGCAAATTCTTTTTTCTTTTCTTTTCTCTTCTTTTCTTTCCTTTTGAAGGAAATGTGTGTGTGTGTGTATGTGACTTAAAAAATTAATTCTAAAATTTATATGGAAATTTAAAGGCCAAGAATGGTCAAGACTATTAAAGAGAAACAAAAATGTAAAAGCACTCTCTCTATTAGTTACCAAGACATTATATTACAGTAATTATTATTGTGTGATATTGGTGCAAAGATTAAAAAAAAGATCAATGGAACAGAAAAGAATGACAGAAATAGACTTACAGTTGATTTACAACAAATGCTACAATACAAAACTATTGGCTAGAACAGTCTTTTCAAATGATCTTGATTTAGCTGAATATATGTGAGAAAAAATAATTTCCAATTGGATTATAGATCTGAATGTATTGAAGATAAAACAATAAAACTCCTAGAATATAGCATAAGAGAATATTTTCATGCCTTGATGGTAGGAAATAATTTCCAAAATAGAACATAAAAACATTAATAATCAGAGAAACACATGATTGGGGTCACACTATAATTAAGAACTTGTACTCATCAAAAGCTCAAGTGTCCATCAGTAGATAAGTGGGTAAAACAGCTGTGATATTACTCAGCTGTAAAAGAAAAAGAAGGAAATATTACATTTTGCGACAGCATGGAGAGACCCTGAGGGTATTATACTAAGTGAAATAAGCCAGTCAGAGAAAGACAAATACCATATGATTTCACTTATATGTGGGATTCCAGAGAACAAAATAAACTAATGAACAAAATAGAAATAGAGGCATGAATACATGGAACAGACTGACAGAGGTCAGAGGGGAGGGTAATGGGGGGCTGGGTGAAAAGGTAAAATGATTAAACAAAAAAAACCACCCCAAATATACAGACACAGACAACAGTATGATGATTACCAGAGGGAAAGGGGATTGAGGGAGTTAGAAGAAGGTTAAGGGGAGATAAATTGTGACAGAAGATTTGACTTTGGGTGCTGAACACACAATAAAATTACAGATGACACATTATAGAATTGTATACTAGTACTTGAAACCTATATAATTTTATTAACCAATGCCACTCCAATAAGGTCAATATAAACTTTAAAAAGTTGAATGAAAATATAAGCCAGAGGTTGGAGAAAACACATACATCACATAGAGGTGATTTAATTAGCTATAAAAAGAAAACCCACAATCAATAAAGAAAAGATAGACAACCCATTAACAATGGTCAAGATGCTTAACTGGTACTTTAAAAAAAGTTAATTTAATTTAGTATTTTCCATCACCTTTTATCCCCTCTAGGACCTTGAACTGGTACTTTTAAAAAGAGGCTGTCTAAATAGCTATCAAGCATATAAAAAAATGTAGCAATCATAGAAATGCATAATGAAAGATTTCTGCTTTTAGCCATGATGGGGTAAGAGAATGGATTTTCATTCCCACAGTAAACAGCTAGTAAAACTGAACAAAATAGATACAAAAACTGTTTTCAGACATTGAAAATTAGGCAGATAGAGCTGTGATTTCTGAGAGTCGTGAAACAAAGAAAGACTTGGGATTCCAAATTTTACTACTGAAGGCACACTGTTGACTATAAAGCAAGGAAAGGAGGTATCAAGTAAAGCATGGAAGTCTTGCTGAGTTGAAATCAGGGTTTGGGGAGACTTCCTGAGCTGGAAGTTGCAGGATAAAGTTCCAGAGGGAAGAGATCTATGCAAAAACAGAGCTCCAAAAATATGCATGGAAGTCCCTTGAATCTTAGCTAAATACTGAGACATGTATAGGGCAAAACTCCATGAGGCTAAAAGTGACTGGGGAATTATGAGTGGAATGGTTCCTAGAGTCACACTAGAACAGGAAGATTTGAGTTCCATTTGCCAGAACAGAGAGTTCTCAATCTCCCAGAGCATTCTGTAGAGACCCAGAATGATATTGTTAGTAGTGAGGTTAAACTATCAGGATCAAACTCAGCTGTACCATACCACTTGCAAAAACAAAGCCTACTTTCTTTAAAAGAACAAACAAAATCCAGGCAATAATGGAAGACATATATTGCTCAACATTCAATCAATATTTACTAGACAAAATACAGAAAATATGACCCACAACCAGGAGAAAAATCAGTAGGAACAGACTCAGAAATTATAGAGATTCAATTACTGAAAAAGATGTTAAAACACCAATTACAGTTATGTTCAAACATTTAGAGAAAAATGGGAACATTGTGAGAAAATTGAACTAATGTAGAATGGAACTAATGTAAATAATAGTGACAAATATATATGAAATGAAAAACTGAATAGGGTTAACAGCAATTAGTCACAGCAGAACAAAAGATCAGTGAACTTAAAGACATCACAATAGTTATTAGGCAAATAAAGCACAAAGAGAAAAAAGAACAGTTGGACAGCATTGAACAGATGTACAGCTCTAGAATTTTAATTCCAGAGTTACAGAAATGAGAGGGAATGGAGATGGAGACAGAAAAAATCCTGTATAATAAAAGGGTAATATGCAAATCGACCAAATGGCAGAACGACTGGTCACTATGATGTGCACTGACCACCAGGGGGCAGATGCTCAAAGCAGGAGCTGTCCCTTGGTGGTCGGTGTGCTCCCGTGCTCCCACAGGGGGAGCAACACTCAGCCACAAGCCGGGCAAAGGGCTGGTGAGCACAGTGGCCCACCTCTGTGGCAGTGTTAAGGATGTCGGACATTCCTGGAGGGCTCCTGGACTGTGAAAGGACACAGGGCGGGCTGAGGGACCCCACCCCCCAGTGCACGAATGTTGTGCACTGGGCCTCTAGTACTTAAAGAAATAGTAGCCAAGATTTTTTCCCGTGGGTGAAACTAGGAAGAAACTTGAAGCTGCCAAGGCTTCCCTGTGCCCGTCCCCGCTTCTCCCGGGCTCCATGGTCCTGGCTATGGGGCTGTGTGGGCCATGGGCGGTGTGAGCGAGGGCCCGGGGTGCCCCCGCCAGCCAGGGATCAGGGCACCATGAACATAGACGTGGAGTTCCAGATTCTTCACAACCACCCATGGAGCAAGTTGCTGGCCAACGTGAGGCAGAGTCTTGGATATTCACAGAGGGAATATGAAAAGCAGGTTGTCCTGTACAGCAACCACAGTCAGTTATGATATAGAAATAACTTAGTTAAACATGTCAATAAAGATGAACGCAGAAGCTATGAGGACCAACTAAAGTATAGTCAAGAGCATCTTATGCGTACCCTTACCATTTATCAGATATGGGTAAGGGCCTGAGGACAACACCATTTTCATGTTATACTGGGGTTATGGAGGACATTACGAACAGTGAGAAAAGTTCTGATTCTCTGCCGAGTTTTACTGCTGCCGACTGTCTAAGGCTTCTTGGCATAGGAAGAAACCAGTACATCGATCTGATGAATCGGTGTAGACCAAACATGTCAAACTCGCGGCCCACAACGAATTATTTTTGCGGCCCAGCCAATATATGTATGTAAGAAAGGTTTTAATAAAAATTTTATAACTTAATTTTTACAATATCCTGTTATACATAATTATTAATAACGAACTACAATATTCGCTAATGACTGATGACTATAATCGTGTTGCATTCATTTCCCTTACGCGCCTTACGCGCAGGCACACCATTTGTCTCCACTAATACTAGCAGCGAATATTTTAGCAGCCAATTGCCACGTCATTATTCTTGTGCTGACTTGTTTAGTGTGCGCAACAGGAAATATTTTACTTCTGACAACAAGAAAAATAGGTTTATTTATGTTACGCTTATTAATTTGTGCAGTTATTCGGTGTCTGGTAAGTTAATGTTCAAGAAAAAATATTAATTTTTATTAAAATGTTCTATTATTTTATATTAACAATCACTCGCTTATTTCAGCCCTTTGTATTCAGCATGTCCCTATTAAAATAAATCTACGTTTCTATGAATATTGAAGCTTTTGTGTTTTTGTGGCCCACATAGACTTACACCTTGTTTATTTGGCCCTTGTTAGCCTTTTAGTCTGACATGCTTGGTGTAGAACATCAAAAAAATTTTTCAGAAGGAAAACAGCCCGTAATCTTCTACCAGTAAAGCTGGTGGAAATTGCCACAGAGGCATGGTGGGTGATGCAGGCTGGATATATCTCGGAAGAGGACATAAAGATATGCACTTTGCCTGAGAAATGCGCTATTGATAAGATCATCAATGCAGGCCCTCAGCTCTCTGGATCACTAGATTACAGTGTAGTACATAGTTTATGTAACAAAGGATTTATTTATCTGGATGTACCAATATCTGATGACAGTTGTATAGCAGATCCTCCTCTTGAAGGTTTTATTTGAAACTCTGCTCTATAAGGTATTTGTTTCAATAGATGAGCATTCTAATGATGCAGAGCTTGCAAATGTCCTTGAGAGAGACTTATCACGGGTTAAGAATGCTCTTTCAATGTATTGCCGATTGGGCTTTGCCCATAGAAGGGACAAGTAATACATTTGGATCAACTTCATTCATCGTGGAGAAATGTTCCTTCTATAAACAGATTAAAGGGTACTTTAGATCTGCAGAAGGTGCTCCTGTCCTGGGACAGCGGGGAGAGCAGGAGTCCTGTACAGGAAGCGCCATCGGCTACCGACACTGATACAGTCAAGAGGATCCAGCCAAAGCAGCCAGTGTAAGCAGTTTAAGTTTATATATGAAGCATTTCTGTTTGACTCAACTCTCACTGCCTTTTTAATGATGGGAAATATTTCACCAAACTTGAAAAGCCATGCAGTCACATGTTCGAAGTTGGCACTCTCAGATTAGTCTCTGGACAGCTTTCTTCCAGAACTGGGAACAGTTCGGAGCACTGGCGAAGGAGAAGCACAGAGATATTTGACCATGCACTCACTCTGAGAAACACGGTACTGTTTCTTCATCACAATAAAGACCTATTTGCAGAAACTGCACAGCCAGCCCAGCCCAATTATGGTTTTCCTCTGGATCTCTTACGCTGTGAAAACCTCCTGGGTTTGGACCCTGCCACTTGCAGCAGAGTTCTAAACAAAAATCACACCTTGTTTCCGTGGCTCCTCTCACCAATGAAATTCGGCCTGTCAGCAGCTGCCCTCCTCAGCATATTGGACCATCTATCCCAGAAGTCAGCTCTGCCTGGTTTAAACTGTACATTTGCCATGTCGCTGAGCAGGGACCACCATCTCTTTTGCTGTCCAAAGGTACAAGACTTGGAAAGCTGCCAGATATTTTCCAGGGTTCTGATCGGTTATTAATAGCATTTGGGCCTGGGTCATGATCCCGGGGTAAATGTGCTCACAATGTTGACTGATGCTTTAACACCTTCAGGTTTTGATTCAGGGACATGGTTTCCACAGGACAGGAGAAACTGTCCACATACCACTTCCATTTGATGAGACAGAGCTACAAGGAGAGTTACTCATGTCCATATGGGTGTTCATAAAGCACTGGAAATATTAAGGAACAAGGCAGACTTGCAGCATTTTTGTGGATATAGCACCATGTTGAATGCTTTGAACCATCTTGCAAGCAGAAAACTCAGTGACGCTCCTGGTGAGAGAGGTGCGCCTGATTTGGCCCCTGGCTCAGATGTAAATAAAGTACAGTCATTTGAAATGGTCATTGAGGAGGCAACTGCAGATTTAGCAACTAAGCAAAACTCCATTGCCACACAGAAGCAGATGGGGTTCCTCTCGAGCTGTGCTGTGGAATTCCACTGTTTCGTTCTGAATGACACCGGAAAGTTTGTAGAAAAATTGCTACCCACGGCCTTTGCAGGGAAGAGAGCCATCAAAACCTCTTACGTTCCAGGAGAAACCTTCCTCCACAAGCCCTAACGTTGTTCACTCATTCCAGGAAGGCCTCCAGCACTGGATACGCACACAGAGGCCCGCCTTTCATCTGCTCTCCCGGTCACCCCATGCAGATCTGGGAGTCCCACTTCCCACAAAGAACGTAATATGTACAGATGGCATCTTACCAGAATGGAGTGGACAGTCAACTTCCTCATTGCATATTGCTACTCTCCACGTGCAATGATTTGGTTACACCATTTGTTGCTCACACTTTCTGCCTTTTTTCTTTCTTAAGGTTAGTGCCAGCCACTAGAAAAGCCGCCGTGCGATTCATGCTTACCTGGTGTTCAAAGTTTGGGGAACACGTTCACGGTTTCTGAAGTTCTCCTCATTGCACCTCCTCATGCAACCAAGAGCTTTTTGGCAGCCTGCACTGTATTTTTACATTGAGACAATCTGCGTTTCTTTTGTAAAACATGATCTGCTTTAGGGGCTTTATGATGACTGTATGTTTATAAGCAGTCACTACGAATACTGCAGTGTAATTTTATATGTTGGTCTATCAAACACAAATCTTGTTTAGTTTTGTATTTTGTTACCTGCTCTTTAGGGGATCATGGGAAGAGTAGAACTCTTCTCCTGCAAAGGCTTCTTGGTACTTCAAGTAGCAAAACTATGAAACATAGACACCCGGGACTGAGAGACGCTGTGACGGGGCATTAAGAATTCCCGTGGCTGTCTGTAAGTTATGTGTATCAGTTGAACATGGTTGAAAGTTTGTAAAGCAGCATAGTTCTGTATAACTTACCCTTACTTTATAAGGTCTTAACTCTGACTCTGACTCTACATTAACATCTCATGAGAAAGAAGCTTTGGAAAGAATTCTATTTTTATTTTATTTATTTTATTGTTTAAAGTATTACAAATAATAGTACATATGCCTCCTTTTTCCCCCATTGACCTCCCCCCGACCTCTCTCACCCCCACCCCCCGCATATGCCCTCAACCCCCTAGTGTCTGTGTCCATTGGTTATGCTTATACTAGAAGCCTGATGCACGAAATTAGTGCAAGGGGCTCGGCCCTCGCAGCCGTGGTGGCTGCCCTCGGCCCTCGGAAGGTCGTTCGGCTGTCTGGTCTAATTAGCATACTATGCTTTTATTATTATATATGCATGCATACAAGTCATTTGGTTGATCACTTACCCCCACCCCCACCCTCTCCTGCCTAACTGCTGAGGTTGGACAGTTTGTTCAATGCTTCTTTGTCTCTGTATCTATTTTTGTTCATCAGTTTATGATGTTCATTATATTCTACAAATGAGTGAGATCATGTGATATTTATCTCTCTCTGGCTGGCTTATTTTGCTTAGCATAATGCTCCCAGTTCATCCATGCTGTTGCAAATGGTAAGAGTTCCTTCTTTATTTTTTTACAGCAGTGTAGTATTCTATTGTGTAGATGTACCACAGTTTTCTAATCCATTCATCTGCTGATGGGCACTTAGGCTGTTTCTAAATCTTAGCTATGATGAATTGTGCCACTATGAACATAGGAGTGCATATATCCTTCCTAAATGGTGTTTCTGTTTTCTTGGGATATATTTCTAGAAGTGGGATCACTGGGTCAAATGGAAGTTTCATTTTTAATTCTTTGAGGAAACACCATACTGTTCTCCTCAGTGGCTGCCCCAGTCTGCATTCCCACCAGCAGCGCATGAGGGTTCCTTTTTCTCCGCATCCTGGCCAGTACTTCTCATTTGTTGATTTGTTGATGATAGCCATTCTGACAGGTGTGAGATGGTACCGCATTGTCATTTTGATTCGCATCTCTTGGATGATTAGTGACTTTGAGCATGTTTTCATATGTCTCTTGGCCTTCTGTAAGCATTCTATTTTTTTATTGTTTAAAGTATTACAAATAGTAGAACATATGTCTCCTTTTTTCCCTATTGACCTCCCCCCAATTCCCCTCCTCTCTCCTCCCCGGCACATGCCCTCATCCCCCTAGTTTCTGTGTCCATTAGTTATGTAAGCTTTCTATTTTAAAACAACATTTATATGTGGACTTCTGTTGTCACTCACTTTGGGCTTTATATTTTCATAGAGTCTTTCTGGAAAAAAATTTATTTTCTGTTCTCGTAGCTGTGGCTGCTGCACATTCCACCATGACTTATTTTTTGTTTGTAGCTTTACCAATTAATTGTTATAAAATTGAATTTGATGTTCTCAAACTAAGGGTTGTGATTTTAGGTTAGAATTATATAATAGAAGCATTAAAGCTATGTCTTCTGATCAAAATGCTTTAGTGAAAAGCCTACTTTGAAGACATATTCTTAGGTAGTTTGGATCTTAAGTTTATGTGAATAGTTTGGGGAGGAAATGGTAAAGGAAAATTGAGTAATTTCAAAATGTTTCTTGAGTCATTGATTCTTTTAGTGTCTCCAATGTTAATTAGAATAATTGGAATCACTTCTTAGATTTTTCAGGTTACCTTGGGAAGTTTGTGCAGTGTTATAGTTTAGTTTAGCTCTTCTCCTAGGATAATGGTTTGCTAGTTTAAAACTGTAACCAAATGAACTGGTCAAAGAACACTGTATCTAAAACACTTAAGGCATTAGAAAATTTGGGAATGCTAAAACCTAAACATTTTTGCTAATAATTTTTGTTATTTATAGAACTGATACTTGTGGATTTTAACATACTTCTGGAAATATATGCCTTTTTAAAAATTGTTAACATAGTCATGCATTCAGCCCCATGGCCTACCCACAGAATTGAATCTTTTGGAGCAGGTTACTTGTGGCAAGTCAGTGCTGTGTTTAGGTAAATGCAGCTAACTTTTAGTTTCCTACTTTCTCTTACATGAGGTAGAAATCAGTGTATCTTATAAATGTTTGTCTGTAAAAGGAACAATACATACTAATATTAAAATAATTTCTTATGACTGTGAATCACTCATTCCCCCACCCCCAATAATTGATATTGGACATTCCTAGTGCTATTCGGTATGTATGTAACTTTTACAGTTTTTCAGCTGAAAATTGTAAGTATTTCATTTGATCAGGGCTCTTTAATCTCATTTGCTTTGTTTGAATTAATTGTAGTTATTTTATTTATTGCTGTATTACCAATATAAGCCTATTATGGTGACATGTACACTATTAAAGAATCAAATATTTGTAAAATAAATAAACAAATAAAAAAAGAAATAGTAGCCAAGAAATTTTTGAAGTTGAGAAAAATTATAACCCACAGATCCAAGAAGCTCCATAAATCCCAAGCAGAAGGAATATGAAGGAAGCCATACCAATACACACCAAATTGTTGAAATCCAGCAATAAACAGAAAATCTTTAAAGCAACCAGAAGAAAAAGTCAAATTTCATACAGAAGAAGAAAGTAAGTATTGTCATAGACATCTTATCAGTAACTCTTTAAGCCAGAAGGCAATGGAACAGCATCTTTAAAGTGTTGAGAAAAAGTCCACCTAGAATTCTATTTTCAGAAAAAATATCTTTCAAAACTGAAGGTGAAATGGTTTATTTTTTTTCTGAGATAAAAGCTCAGGGGATTTGTCTCTAGCAGCCTTTCATATAGAAAATATTAAAATAAATTATAAAGCCAGAAAAAATCACACCAGATGTAAATTGGGCTCACATAGGAGAAAGAGAGCTCCAGAAATGGTGAATATATGTGTACATAAAATGTCTTTCGTTTTCTCATTAAAATAATTGACTATTAAAATTTTTTTAAACTATTTTTGTGTTTTACACTATTATATATGTCCCTGTTTCCCCCCAATATCCTTTGACCTTCTCCACTCATTTCTTGCCACTTCCCCTCCCCCCCCCCCCCGACTCTGGCCATCACCACACTGTTGTCTGTGTCCATGGGTTATGCATATATGTTCTTTGGCTAATCTTTTCACCTTCTTTCATCCAGTGCCTCCTCCCCGTCCCTGCTGCCAGCTGCCAGTCTGTTCCATGTATCCATGCCTCTGATTCTATTTTGTCCATTAGTTAGTTTATTTTGTTCATTTGATTACACAAATAAATGAGATCATATGGTATTTGCCTTTCACTGACTGGCTCATTTCACTTAGCACAATATTCTCTAGGTCCATACATTCTGTAGATAAGGTAAGATTTCCTTCTTTTTTATGGCCACATAATATTCCATTGTGTAAATGTACCACAGCTTTTTTATCCATTCATCTACTGATGAGCACTTGGGCTGTTTCCAAATCTTGGCTATTGTAAATAATCTTGCTATGAACATAGGGGTGCATATATTCTTTCTGATTGATGTTTTGGGATTCCTAGGATATATTCCCAGAAATGGGATTGCTGGATCAGAAGGAAGTTCCATTTATTTATTTATTTTTAAGAAATTTCTTTGCTGATTAAGGTGTTACATATGTGTCCTTATTCCCCCACTTCTCCCCCCCATTCATGTCCTCACCCCCCTGTTGTCTATGTCCATTGGTTCCATTTTTAATATTTTTAGGAAACTCCATACTGTTTTCCGCAGTGGCTGCACCAGTCTATGTTCCCACCAACCATGCACAAGGGTTCATTTTCTCCACATCCTCGCCAGCACTTGTGGTTTGTTCACTTATTGATGGTAGCCATCTGGCAGGTGGGTACTGATATCTATTGTGGTTTGAATTTGCATCTCTCTGATGATTAGTGATGATGGCATCTCTTCATATGCCTATTGGCCATCTGAATGCCCTCTTTGGAGAAGTGTCTATTCAGATCCTGTGCCCATTTTTAAATTGGATTGTCTTCCTGGTGTTGAGTTGTATTATATATTTTGGAGATTAACCCCTTATCAGATGTATCATTGGCGAATATGTTCTACCATACAGTGGGTTCCATTTTCATTTTGCTGCTGGTTTCCTTTGCTGTACACAAGCTTTTCAGTTTGATGTAGTCCCATTTGTTTATTTTTTCTTTTGTTTCCATTGGCCTATGAGATATATTGGCAAAAATTCTGCTACATGAGATGTCTGAGATTTTACTGCCTATTTTTCTTCCAGGTTTCTATGGTTTCATGATCAACATTTAAGTCTTTTATCCATTTTGAGTTTATTCTTGTGTATGGTGTAAGTTGGTGGTCTAACTTCATTTTTTTTTTTTTTTGCATGTAGCTATCCAATTTCCCAACACCATTTATTGAGGAGACTGTCTTTACTCCATTGTATGCACTTGCTGCCTTTGTCAAGTATGTTTTGTTCCGTTGATCTATATCCCTATTCTTATGCCAGTACCAGACAATTTTCATTAAAATGGCTGTGTAGTGTACTTTGATAGCAGGTATTGTGATCCCTCCAACTTTGTTCTTCTTTCTCAAGATTGCTGAGGCTATTTGGGGTTGTTTTGGGTTCCATATAAATTTTTGGAATATTTGTACCAGATCCATAAAATATGCCATTGGTATTTAATAGGAATTGTATTGAACCTATAGATTGCTTTGGGTAGTATGACCATTTTAAGGATGTTAATTATTTCAATCTATAAACATGCTATATGCTTCCACTTATTTGTATCTTTCTTAGTTTCTTTCTTTAATGTCCTGTAGTGTTCTGAATACAAGTCTTTTACCTCCTTGGCTAAATGTATTCCTAGGTATCTACATTTTGGTTGTTGCAATAGTAAATGGAATTGTTTGCTTTGTTTCTCTTCTGATAGTTCATTATTGGTGTATAAAAATGCCACTGATTTCTGAATATTAATTTTATATCCTATTACTTTGCTGAATTCATTTATTAGATCTAATAGTTTTTTTGGTGGAGTCTTTAGAATTTTCTATATACAACTAGAGGCCCGGTGCACAAAATTCATGCACAGGGGTGTGTGTCCCTCAGCCCAGCCTGCACCCTCTCTAATCTGGGACCCCTTGAGGTCCTACTGGGGTCAAGCCTAAACGGGCATTCGGACATCCCTCTCACAATCCAGGGCTGCTGGCTCCCAACTGCTCGCCTGCCTGCCTTCCTGATTGCCCCTAACTGCTTCTGCCTGCCAGCCTGATCACCCCCAACCACTCCCCTGCCAGCTGTTTGCCCCTAACTGCCCTCCCCTGTCAAGCCTGTTTGCCCCTAACTCTTCCCCTGCAGGCCTGGTCACCCCTAACTACCCTCCCCTGCAGGCCTGGTCACCCCTAACTGCCCTCCCCTGTAGGCCTGATCCCCTCCAACTGCCCTCTCCTGCTGGCCATCTTGTGGTGGCCATCTTGTGTCCACATGGAGGCAGCCATCTTGTGTGTTGGAATGATGGTCAATTTGCATATTACTCTTTATTAGATAGGATATCATGTCATCTGTGAATAATGACAGTTTTACTTCTTCCTTTCCAATTTGGGTGCCTTTTATTTCTTTTTCTTTTCGGATTGCTGTGGCTAGGACTTCCAGTACTGTGCTGAATAAGAGTGGTAAAAGTGGACATCCCTGTGTTGTTTCTGATCTTAAGGGAAACCCTTGTAGCTTTTGTCCATTGAGTATGATGTAGGTTTTTTATATATGGGCTTTATTATGTTGAAATATGATTTCTCTATTTCCACTTTGTTGAGAGTTTTTATCAAAAATGGGTGCTGGATTCTATCAGATGCTTTTTCTGCATCTATTGATATGATCATGTGATTTTTAACTTTCATTTTGTTTTTGTGATGTATTGCGTTTATTGATTTGTGAATATTGTACCATCTTGCATCCCCAGGATAAATCCCACTTGACCATAGTGTATGATCTTTTTAATGTATTGCTGGATCACTTTTCTAATATTTTTTGAGGATTTCAGCATCTATGTTCATCAGAATATTGGCCTATAATTTTCTTCCTTTGTAGAGTTTTTATCTGGTTTTGAAATTAAGATAATGATGGACTCTTAAAAAGAGCTTGGAAGTGTTCCTCTCTTGAATTTTTTGGAATAGTTTGAGAAGGATAGGTGTTAGTTCTTTGAATGTTTGGTAAAATTTGCCTGAGAAGCCATTCAGTCTGGGACTTCTGTTTGCTAGGAGCCTTTTGATTACTGCTTGAATTTCATTAGTTGTAACAGGTCTTTTCAGGATTTCTGATTCTTTCTGATTAAGTTTGGAAGATTGTATGTTCCTAGATATTTATCCATTTTGCCCAGGTTGTCTATTTGCTTAGCATATAGGTGTTCATAGTACTTTTTTCTTTTTACAATCCTTTGTATTTCTGTGACGTCAGTGGGTACATCTCCTCTTTCATTTCTGATTTTATTTATTTGGGTCTTCTTTTTCTTGATGAGTCTGGTTAACGGTTTGTGAATCTTGCTTAACTTTTCAAAGAATCAGCTATTGATTTCATCAATCTTTTGTATTGCTTTTTAGACTCTATTTTGTTTATTTCCACGTTGATCCTTATTATTTCCCTTCTACTTTGGGCTTTGTTTTCTTTTCTTGTTTTCATTGTAGGATTAGATTTTTTGAGATTTTTCTTGTTTCTTGAGGTAGGCCTATAATGCAATGCACTTCCCCCTCAGAATTGCTTTTGTTGTGTCTCATAGATTTTGGATTGCTGTGTGTTCATTTTCATTTGTTTCCAGAAATTTTTTATTTCTTTCTTGATTTCACTGTTAACTAATTAATTGTTTAATAACATACTATTTAGCCTCCATGTGTTTGAATGTTTTTGAGTGCTTTTATTGTAGTTGATTTCTAGTTTCATGCCATTATTATCTGAGAAGATGCTTGATATGATTTCAATTTTCTTGAATTTGTTAAGACTTATTTTGTGTCCTAACATGTGTTCTATCTTTGGGAATGTTCCATGTGCATTAGAGAAGAATGTATATTGTGCTGCTTTGGTATAAAAGTTTTGTAGATATTAAGTCCATCTGATTTAATGTGTCACTTAAGGTTACTGTTTTTTTTTTTATTTTATTATTATTTTTTAATTTTGTTTGGAAGATCTATCCTTTGATGACAGTGAGGTGTTAAAATGTTCTCCTATGACTGTATTGCTGTTAATCTCTCTCTTAAAGCTCACCAAGATTTTCTTTATAAATTTAGGTGCTTCTTTATTGGGTGCATATATGTTTACAAGGGTCATATCTTCTTGTTGATTTTTAGTATTATGTAGTGCCCTTTTTTGTCTCTTGTTATGACTTTTATTTTGAAGTCTATTTTGTCAGTATAAGTTTGCCACCCAGCTTTTTTCCCCATTTGCATGGAATATTTTTTTCTATCACTTCACTTTCAGCCTGTGTGAGTCTTTTCTTCCCACGTGGGTCTCTTATAGACAGCATATATATGGGTCAAGTTTTCTTATCTGTTCAGCTACTCTATGTCTTTTGATGGGAGCATTTAATCCATTTACATTTAAGGTTATTATTGAAAGGTACTTATTTATTGCCATTTTTTCTTTATGTTCCTCTATTTCTTCTTAAAGCAGTCCATTTTTGCATTATTGGTGCTAACTGACTAACACAAAACAGTAGTAATGTATGATAGGATTTAAAACATATGTAGAGTGAAATATGCAATAAAAATATCACAAAGGATAGGAGTAGGAAACAGAAATGTACCTTAAGATTCTCACATTATATATGAAGTGGTATATTATTATTTGAAGGTAGACCATATTAAGTTAGACACACACACACACATATATACACACACACACACTAAATTCTTTAAAAACACCAAGAAAAAGAGATAACTAGTAAACCAATAGTTGAGATACAATGTAAACATCAAAGTACCTAATTAATCTGAAAGGAAGCAGAAAAAAAAAAAAAAGGAAAGAGTCTAAAAACAAATGGGGTAAATAGAAAGCAAATAGTAAAATAGTAGACATAAATCCAGCCATGTTAATAATCACATCATATACAGATGGCATAAACACTTTGGTTGAAACAGGCTTAAGACTGGGTTAGAAAAAAGCAAGACCAACTATATACTCCCTAAAAATTAAAAAAAAATTTTAGTGTTAGTCCTAACCTGAGGATATTTTTCCCACTGATGTTTTTTTTTTAGAGAGAGTAGAAGGGAGAGGGGAGTCAGAGAGAGAGAGAAATATTGATGTGAGAGAGACACATTGATTTGTTGCCTCCCACAGGTGCCCTGACTGGGGCCGGGGATCATGCTTGCAACTGAAGTATGTGCCCTTGCCTGGCATTGAACCTGGGACCTTTCAGTCTTTGGGCTGATGCTCTCTATTCACTAGCTAAATCAGGACAGGCCCTAAAAATTAATTTTAAAGATACAGATTAGAAGGATTAGATTAGATTAGATTAAAAGGTACACCATTCAAAAATGAATCATAAGGAAGCTAGAGTGACACTATTTATATCAGACAAAGTGACATCGAAACAAGGAATATTTACCTGCATTAAACAGGGGCATTTAAGAGTGGTAAAATATGAAGAAGACATAATCTCAGATGTTTATGTACTAGTAACTAATTATAAAACATACATCACAAACTAACAAAACTGAAAGAAGAAATAAACAAATTAAAAATTAAGATGGGAGATTTCAATACTCCTTTATCACTAATTGATAGAACAAATAAGCAGAAAATCAGTAAGTATACAGAAGATAAAAACAGCCTTATCAATCAACTGAACCACAATTCATATTTATGGCAAAGCTACCTAACAACAGAAGAATACAGATTCCTTTGAAGTACATTTGGAAAATTGGCTAAGATTGGCTATATTTTTGGCCATAAAACATGTCTCAGTAAATTAAAAAGATTGAAATTATACAAGTTCTGTAACAACAGAATTAAATTACTAATAAACAACAGAAACATGTCTGAGAAAAAAGTCCAAAATATTTGGAACCCATGAATCTTTAATTCTTAAAGAAATTATAGAGATATTAGAAATTATTTAAAACTAAATAGAAATGAAAACATAGCATATCAGAATTTGTGACATGCAGCTAAAACAGTGTCAAGAAGGACATTTACAACCTTAAATTTTATATTATCAAAGAATGAGGTAAAAACTAATAATTAAATTTTCCAACACAGGAAGCTAGCAAATATGCCCAAAACAAACAGAAAGGAAGGCTTAACAAATGAGCAGAGATTAATGAAAAAAAAAGCAATGTAATCAAAAGCTATTAATGAAATTGATAAACCTCTAGAGTTAGATTATTAAGAAAAGAGAAGATGACATAAGTTACCAATATCAAGAATGAAAAAAGAGGTAATCACTACAGATACTACAGAAAGAGGGATATTATGAGCAACTTTTGGTCAATAAACCTGACAACTGAAGTGAAATTCACATATTCCTTGAAAGATGCAAATTATTAAACTGGGTCAATCAATATATAGAGCTAATTGAGTACCTCTATAGTCCTGATTCAATTACATTTGCAACTGGCAACATTCCTACAAAGAAAACTCCAGGCCTACATGGATTCACTGTGAATTCTATTACACATTTGAAGAAGAAATAATACCAATTCTACAGAAACTGAATAGAAAAATAGAGGAAGAGTGAAAACTTCCTTACTTAACCAAAACCAAACAAAGGTTTATTACAGGAAGAAAAAAACTATAGACCAATATCCCTCATGAATGTGGATGCAAGAATCCTTAGTAAAAATTAGCATTTCTGAATCCAGCAATATATGAAAAGTTTAATATACTGTGACTTAGGAATGTAAAGTTGGTGCAGCAGTTAAGAATCAATCAATGTAATTCTCAATACTAAAAGGAGAAAAATTATACAGTACTCTAAATAGATGTAGAAACAGCATTTGACAGAATTGTTGACAGTAAACTAGAATTAGAAGGAATGCTTAGTACTTTAGGGCTGTAAGAGTACAGAGCATGGTTTACAAACTCTAATCGGTGGGTTAAATGCAGTTCACCAGAGGCAAAATTCAGGCATGTCCAATGGTTTGTGTATTGCCTATGAGTATGTTTGCACTATAATAATAGAGTTGAATTGTTACAATGTATGGCATGACAATGTATGGCAAGAGAATGTATGGCATGCAAAACTGAAAATATTTGTTTCCTGGCACTTTACAGAAAAAGTTTGCTTATCCTACTATAGAGCAATTATCAAGAAACCCTAAAGTGATTAACAAAAGAATAAAAACTATTAAAATCCCAACAAGAAACTAGAAGGATCAAACAGAACTTCTGGAAGTGAGAAGTATTAATAATGGACTAAAAACTCAATAGGCTAATCAGAACATTGAACACTGAAGAGAAAATAACTAAACTGAGAAAACTACCTATAAAATATTGCAGAGAGATTTAAAAAAATGTGAAAGCAAGGTTAACAGCAATAGAGACTAGAATGAGAAAGTTCAAGATCAATTTAATATGAATTCCAGAAGAATATAGAAAACGTGAAGAGCAAAATTCAAACAGATAATATCTATGAATTTTTCAAAGTCAATGAAAAACATGATTCTGAAGGTTTAAGATGCAAAATTCCCAGTTCTAATAGAAATCAAATACATCAGTAATTATCACAAATGTAGATGACTAAAACTATAAAAGACATATGTTCTACTGGGAAAATAATCCAGTTATTTTCTACTCCCATGATAAATTAGAATCTGAAAAGTGAAATAATAGAAAAAGACATAGTAAGGGAAAATAGTAACCAGAATAAAACTATGAATTAAAGTAGAATTTAAATCAGAAAGCATTATTAGGATAATATTTCATTCAATATTAATAAAATAAATGGTTCTTCAAGAAAAATCTGGAGCTTATATACACCTAACAGCACATGTTCAAAATGTATAAATGTAAGGTGTGTAAAGCAGAATTTTCTGTATTTACAGAAATATATTAGAAAACCTCCTAATGGTTAAAAATGATTCATATTAATATAAAAGTCTGGTAAGGCATATGAATCAAGATAAATATGTAAAGTTAATATCTTTTCTCTACACTGCTTACTACTAAATAGAAAGAAAATTTAAGAAATCACATCCACAGTTATAACAAAACTGAGTACCCAGGAATAAATATAAAAAGAACTAACAAGATGATAACTATAAAGTGTTGTGAAAGGACCAAAATCAAGACTGAAACCGATGAAGATTCATATATTTTTAGGTGGTGACTTAAATAATAAATAATAATAAAATAATATAAAATGTCTCTAATACTTATATAAATTAAACTCATGTTCAGTCAGAATGTTACATTTATTTGGAGGGAGTCAGGTAAACTATTTTGTAGTTCACATGGCAGGATATATGTCCAAAAGAGGCAAGAAAACAATGAAAAAAGAGGAGTAGAATAGGACACTTCTACTAGATAGTCAAACTTTCTATAAAGCCTGTTTAATCAAAGCAGCACAATATTGGAAATTTTTTTATTATCACCTCTCTAAGGATATTTTTATCTTCATTTCTCTAATAAAATTTTAATACCACAAATACAATATATCTGCTTATGTACTTTATGAATATTTGTGATTTATAGATAGAGAATATGATTTCTTTATCCTCAAGAACTGATTTTTGCCTGTTGGAATGCAACATCGCTCCCATTGAGAATGTGTGATATAATGGAAAAAGGATGGCTTATTATACAAATGCTGATGCTGATAAATTTGATCTCTATCTGCAAGAAAATAAGAGGAAGCCCCTACTTCACTCCATATGGATTAAATAAGGATGAAAGAGAAAAGTTTTAGAGAAAAAAACTCAATATATGTATCACAGTAATAGTGGAGACACTTTGGAAAGCCCAGACGTTATCAAGGATATGGCAGACATATCTGACTAAATGCAACACTTTTTTATATAGTAACAGGTACCTTTACTTTATTTCACAAATTTTTGTTGAGCATCTCCTACGAGTGAGACCCTTTCTAAGCTCTGGAGCCTCAGCAGAGATCACAGGCCCCTTAGAGCTTACATTCTGGTGGGTCACCAAGTCAATAAATAATCCAATAGGTAGGTAATGGGAAGTGGTGATAAATGCTGGGAAGAACATAAATCAGGACAAAGGGATAGAGAATGGGTATGCTATTTTAGTTAGGGTGGTCATATTTTAGCCGACATGTTAAAGAATTGTGGGAATGAGTTGTGTGACTATTTGAGGGAGAGGGTTCCAGGCCCATTCTGAATTAGGATTGTGGTTGGCAGCTGTGAGGAATGAGGTGACCATCGTGAGAGGGACAGAGAGGGAGGGAAGAGGGGGAGGCCAGGTGGAGGGGAACCAGAGCTGGGGCCTGTAAGGCCTCCAAGCCCATAAGAACTTTGGATTTTTACACTGAGGACTGGAAAGCCTTTGGAGGGTCTTGAGAGAAGTAACATGATCTGACATTTTAAAGGTATGATTCTGACTGTAGGAGAGAGTGCATCAAGGAGCTCAGTTTGTGCCTTTATAATTATTCAAAGTGTGTATACATTTTGGGGGAACAACCTGTGTATCTGCCAGGTAACTTTTTAAAGTGGATTTACTGGGCCAAAGAATAGTCCCTTTAAAATTTCTAGAGCTATTGATAATTAATATCCATAAAAGCTGCATCAATTTACACCCTCACAAGCAGAGTATGAGGTTCTGCTTTGCTACAGTCTATCACAGGTTGTCAGGAAAGTATTTGATGTGTGCAATAAAAAGCCTCATATTTATTTGGATGAAAACATTTTGGAAATAGTACATGTCTCTCTATCTTGTTAAGCTGAAGGACGCTCTCTGTAATTTAACCTATCCTTAATGATTCAAGTTCTTTATTAAAAACAAAAAAGTTCAGTTTGGAGGCTACCACAGCAGTACAGGTGGGATATGGTGGTGGCTTGGATGACCTGATGAAGGAGGTAAGTCAGATTCAAGATAAAACTGTAGGGGAAATGAATGAACTGATACAGAGAAAAAAACTAGCAGATTGGGAAAACATTTTTCAACAAAAATGGAGATAAGACATTAATGTAAAAAATAAAGCACCTATAAACAATAAGAAAAGGACAAACTACCAGTTAAAAAATGAGTAATTCACAGAAGAGGTAGTCCATAATAAAGCCTATGAAAAAATGCTCATTCTCACTGGTAGTCAGGAAAGCAATTAAACCAAGAGTTAGATGCCATTTTTTCTCATTAAAAAGATAAAAAATTAAAATAGCTACTGTTTACAGTGTCAGTGAGGTAGTGTGGAAAGTCAAACTCATACTTTCTGGTTAGAATGTGAATTTTCAGAAATTTTTGGGAAAGTGATTGGTTAATACCCATTAACATTGAAAATACACATCTCCTTTGGCAACTCCGCTTTTGGAAATCCACCCTAGAGAAATAAAATTCTTATCATGTACAAAGGTGTTTATTACAGCACCATCCGGCAATTGTACCATGTGCTGAAGGCAAAATCCTGGAGACAACTCAAATGTCCATCTTTGAGGAAACGAATAAGCAGTAATTCATCCACACTAATGGGTGCTGTGCCTTGACAATGATGCTTTAGAGTGCCGTCTGCTGACTTGTAGCGATTTACAGGATGTACTGTTACCCGAAGAAATCAACTTGCAGAATAATGTCTGTAGTTTGACCCCATTTGCATATGTGTTTATGTAGCATGGATTTAAGATAGGATTCATAGGAAGTTAACATTGATAAGTGACATTGTGAATTTTTAATTTTTGAAGAGTAATTTAATAAAGATTTAAACAAATATTTTTGAGACCTGGGTTACAGACTGTATAATCTATAGTGTGGAATCCTTAGGTTTGACTTCCCAGTCTTGGCAGATGCTCAGGTTTCTGGATGATGATGAATAAAAGTATCTTTATTCCTTAAACACTAGGAAAATAGGCTTATATTTCTTGGGTGGTGGTAAGGGGGAGAGATCAACCAAAGGACTTGTAGGCATGCATATAAGCTTAACCAATGGACACAGACACCACGGGGATGAGGACATGAGTTGGGGTGCAGGGTGGGGAGGCAATGGGGTGATAAGGACACATATGTAATACCTTAATCAATAATAATTTAAAAATCCTTCCAGGTACAGAGTAGGGACATTGGTTGTTCTTTCTATTCTTAACTGTTTTTAAGAGGGAGAGTAATGGAATTTCATTAAATATAAAACTGAATAGTCTAATCAACTTTTCAGTTTATCCTTTTATCTCTTTGAATCCTGTTTTTAAATTCTATCCTTTTTCCTTTTTACCATCTCCCTGCATTTACTTCTTAGGTACATCAGTTATAACCTGGGGTGAGAGATTTTTTTGAGGCAATGAAGGATCACATTTTTAATGTAATTTTAGACTAGGAAATCTATTTTCCATTTAAAAACATTTTTAAATTAATAGCAGTCACACTGATTTGATATAAATTGCTGATTTCCTAATATCTTTGCATTTCTTATTCATCTTTTAACTCACTTTCCTGCTTTTATTTCCTTATGCTGTTCTCCTAAACATAAAGTAACTAATGGTGAGGCTTCCACTCATTCTTTTTTTCTTTCCATCTTTGCTATATAATTGACAGAAATATAAATATATATTATTTCCATCTTTGCTATATAATTGACAGAAATATAAATATATATTATTTAAGGTGTAAGACTTGATTTTGCCCTTCTCCAGGCTTATTGATATAACTGACATATAACAGTGTATAAGTTTAAGGTGCAAAAATATAATGATATATAGGGTGTCCCAAAAAATGTATACATACTTTTACAGCTGATAGCTCAATTTTGAAAATGAAATATATTTTAATTAACACTGCCTTTATAATTATTCAAAGTGAGTGTATACATTTTTGAGACACCCTATATGTGCATATGGTGAAATGATTATCACAAGTTTAGTTAGCATTCATCACCTCCCATAGTTACGAATTTTCTTTTTTTTCCCTTGTAATGAGATTTTTTAAGGTCTACTTTCTTAGCAACCAACTTGAAGTTTTTGATGTATATTTCTGTTTGTTTTGTGAACAGGGTGCTTGACATTTGTATTAGTTTATCTGTAAATTAAAATTTTTTGTCAGTTTTCTGTTAAGTTCTACATTTCTACCTTTATATCTAAACTGTGTTGAAAGTACATATACTTATTTTCTTAATATTTGCATCTTTTGCTAAACATGGTGTAATTTTGATAGTTCACCCTTATTCTTTCATTTTTCTGGAGGCCTTTTATATTTCCATTCTTGAATCTTTGGTTTTGGTGGCCATTAAATGGTTCACACAGTCCTCACAGTTGGAATTCCTATTCCATGACTTAACTTGCCTTCAATGACCTAATGGGAATGGAGATATTTTCACTGCAATTTAGACATTATAGAGGTGATACAGAGAGATGTCTAATTCATCTCTTTTGAATCCTTGGTTCAGTGGGATATGCATTCAGACATGGAGTCACCTGAGCTGGACTATTGTTTTTTGGTAGTTGCTTTTGACAGGGTCCCTGCTTCTTAACAGAAATCTGAGAGAAGCTGAATTTCTCATAGCCTTCTGAAACCTACTAGCTAGCTGGCAGGTGAACCAGAAAGAGCTATGTAAAAGTGACCTACGGGTCATGAAAACCTGAATCTTTTTAACTATATGAAAAGCCTTCTTGTCACATTTCCCCCTGATAATAGCATAATATATAGGAAAGATAAGTCAGCTAAGGCTGGTGAAGTCTCTAAGTGTGAATGATCCAGAGTTGTGGAAGTAATTTACAATATAAAAATGCCATGTTCCATATTTTTATCCTGCCCCCCTTATTTGCAATGCAGTCTTGCTAAATCTATGTGGTTCACTTGTGATCTCTAAAATGAACTTAGGCTTCCCCTGTGGCTGGGCTGTGAGCACGTGGTAGGGATCCACATAATGGTTTGAATTGTTCTAGAAGCTGTGGAGCTGCTCTCTTCAGCTTGTAGTTACTTAGAATGAGCCATTTATGAAACATTTTATCCGCTGGACAGGGACTAAAGTATGGGCTCTCTTGCCAAACCTCTCTAAAGAATTCTAGCATATTAGATTAGTTTGAAAAGGTTCCTTGGAGGACATCTGGTGAGTCCAAAATAATTTTATACTCTAAATTATAGACTCATAAAATAATCTATTCCAACCACTCAGCTGATTCCTAAGAATCTCTTCCGTAACACATCCACCAAAGATCATGCAGTCTCTTATTGATTTAGGGAGAGAGGAAGAGCGAGAGGAAGAGAGAGATAGAAACATCAATGAGAGACATCGACCAGCTGCCTCCTGCATGACCCCTACTAGAGATCGAGCCCGAAACCCGGGCATGTGCGATGACTGTGAATTGAACCTGGGACTTCTTGGTTCTTAGGTCTACGCTCAAACACTGAGCCATGCAGTCTCAATCTCTTCCAGTCTTAAACACCTCCCTTATGTTGAGACAGAAAGCTGTTACCTTGAACCTTTCATTCATTGGTGTTATTTCCTTGGAGCCATACAAAATATTCTAATCCTTGATGGACATTCAGATATTTGAAAATAATTCTTATTGTCTCCTTGTATGTTTTTCTCCCCCAGGTGAAACTGTGGAACTTCCCACTCTCTTGAAATGATTTGGGTCCCCTTACCATCATAATCTGTCATCTGAAGGTAGTCTCGTTTATCCATATCCCATGACAAAAATGAATATAATATTCAGAGTAAGGACTAACCAGCACAGAGTGAATAGTATAAAAATGAAATTCCTAAAATCCTCCGCACTACCTGTCTTTGGAAAGTGCTCTTTACAACTTTGTCAGCTCTCTACAAATAGCCCCTGCAATGGTGTCTTTCAGTGCTTATTCTCCTTGAAGTCTCGGCTATCCTATAACCATCCTTTCTTTTTGCAACTCATTCATTGTGCAGGGTTTTCCCTATATCTTCCTGTCTTAGTCAGTTTTCTCCTCTAACCTACTACATATCACAGGTGTACTTCTTGCACCTGCACTAGCTTTACTTCTGCTAGCTCTGTCCTTGCTCCTTTGGGGAGCTCCTACTCTTAGGCCTTCAATTGTTACCTCCTTTGAACTGACTCCAGATCTCTCTTGAATGTTAAATATTATTGCTTGCCTCTTCAAACTCAATTTGTTGTTCCCTCCCTGTCCTACAAACTAGCTCCTAGTTTGTTATTGGTTTTCTGTCATCCAGTTTCAAAAGTTATGGAGTGATAAAATTTCCCCACTTAACTCATATGTATTCAGTCATCATGAAGTAGTGATTCTTCACTGAAGAAATATCTCACATCTCATCCTTCTGTTTATTCTTTTTCCACCACTTACTATTCCAAGCCTCTCTTAACTAGATTTACTGCCTATGTTTTTCCTTTTCACTCTATTTTGCACAATCACAAAATTATCATTTTAGCAATGCAACCTTATTCATTCGACTCTCCTTCACAAATACCTCAGAAAGCTTCCATTTGCCTGATGAGTATAATACAAATTCCAAGCTTGTGTTGCAAATCCTTTCAACATCTTCTTTTAACCCTCCTTTTCAAAATTATACGCCAAAATACTTCCCATAAACCTGCTGCAACAATTCCGTTGCCTTCTTCCCCTGGAACAGAGCCAGCAGTCTTTAATCCCTTTGCCTAGTTTTTTGCTCTTTTTACATCATCAGCATAGCAACATCTTATCCATCTTTTGAGACATGTCATATACCATCATTCCCTTCCCCACAAAGATAATCTCTTTACCTTCTTATACCAAGAAGTTGATAACTTTTATTATATTGTCCATCTAAACTTCATTCTGACACTTCAGTCTATTTTTTTTATTTATTTATAAAATTTTTATTGTCTGAAGTATTACAAATAGTAGTACATGTCTCTTTTTTTCCCCCCATTGACCTCCCCCCAGCCTCCCCTACCCCCAGCACTTCAGTCTATTTTTTAAAAAAATTGTCATATTATGTCACTATATATGTTACAAGCAATTTAATTGCAGGGACTCTGACATTTTTTCCATATATCCCTTATTGCTAGAACAGTGCCTTGCAAACATTAGGCCCACCAGGAAAATTTTTGGTTGGTTGGTTAGGTGATCACAAATATAATATTTGTCAAAAAATATTATACATGTATTTAATAAAAATGTTTTATTTCAGAAAGTATCCAGGCTTTCTTGACTAAGTAATATAAGTATCAATTTATAAAAAGGTTGGAAACAGGTTTGTGGCTGAGAGTTCTAAAAATGGTGAAACTTTTAAAGAGTAGAAACTCTGTAGATGTAAGCATTCTATAACTATAATCCATTTAAGCAATGGCTGGGATATGACTTGGATCTGGGCAATAGGATCCATAATCATCAGTTGTCTTATGGGTTTTCCTTTCATTTATCTTCACTCTCCCTGCTTTTATTGTACTTCCTTCATTTAATTGCCTGTCTCCTTTTTTGCTTCTGCTTTTTTACGCTTGACTTGTGGTTCTTTCTTTCCTTTAACTTGGTCCTTTCCTTCACTTTTCTTGTTTTTTGGCATCAGTTTCTTTTGTATCTTTAGTCTTTCCTGAATCATCCTTTTCTTTGACCTGGTTTCCTTTAGCTTCAGAACTCTGTTTTTTCTTGAGATTTTTGTCCTTGTGGTGTCCCACCCTCACTCTTCTTTACTTTCGCTTTTGGTCCTTTTGGTGTTTTGGCCTCACGCTCCTTTACTTGGGATGCTTGTCCTTGAGGTATTCCGGCCTCTCTCTCCTTCACTTGGGCTTTCTCTCTTTTTGGCATTCCCATGTCACTCTCCTTTACCTCGGCCTCCATGTCTATCTTCCCTGTGTCCAAATCAGTGTCTTTTGCTTTTCTTTCTGACTCTGTTTCGTGCACCAAGGACTCATCAGAATCTGGTAATGAGATTTCCTTCTTTAGTGCTTCCCTGTTTTCTTCTTTGCTGCTCTTAGACTTTTCAGTGCCTCCACTTTTTAGAATCGAGGCTCTGGGGTCTGATTTTTTTGCAAGTTCTCCATCCATGTAACCTGGAAATATAACTGAGCACACAACCAAAGTGCACAATTCAGGTAAGTATTTTCTCTCTATTCCTACTTTCCCCCCTGATACTGGTTTCTTTTCTTTCTTTCTTTTTTGTGTGTGTCTTAAAACTGGCAGACTGGAGATAACTTGAGTTTTTCCTGAAAATAGAAAATGGTGGAATGCTACACATGAAATGATATTAAGTGTTGATAACATTCCAGACTCTTTTGATAAATTGGAAGATTAATGAAAGATAAAGTAAAATGTAGTATAAGCGAGCTGACATTTGTTCAGTATGTTCTAGCAAATGAATAATGCTGAATAATAGCTAAAGAAGGATGCATTCTGAAAAGAAATATTATTTAATTATATTAATTGTTTCTAAAGAAATAATTGTGGAAAGAAGCAATATTGTTTCTTAAAATAGAAAAAGGAAATTCAAAATATACTTTCCATATTAAATAAAAGCTCATCTCACTGTGCAAAAGTAATAATAGTGCTAGCTGATATTAATTAAGTGCTCACCACATACCAGGCACTCACTGTTCTGAGCACTTTATACACATTAACTTATGCAATCCTCACAATGACCATTTAGGGTAAGTACTATTATTACTCCCATTTTACAGGTAAAGAAACTGAGGCACAGAAAGTTTAAATAAATGTGAATATGGTCACAAAATTAGCAGGTGGTGGAGCTAGGATTTGAACTGAGTAGTTAGACTCCAGAATTCAGTTTTTAACCACTACGAACTACTAGACTGTTTCTTGCAATATTGGCTAAATCACTTTGCAAAAATAAAAGGTCCCTTTTATTATGTGCAGGCAAATCAGCTCTGCTATGTCTTATTTATATGTTATCTAAAATGATTGAATTTGTTAGCTAGCTTTTAAAATTTTATTATTATTTTTTAGCAACTTGATTGTCTGAATTAAGAAAAACAAAATCTGTGCTACCAAGGAGAATTGTGTGGATTCATACTATGGAGCAGAGGTGTGTCTTGCTTTGAGAAAAACTAACATTTAATATTAATATAGTAGAAAGAATACTGAATTTAAAAGCTGAGTCAGAACACCTGGGTTTAGTATTCCTGCCAGCAGGGTTTACTTAGGTAAGTCAGTTAACCCCCACAGACTGACACCTCATATTTACTGTGTTTGCTCTGCCCACTTTGTAGAGTTAAGTTTTCTAGATGGATAGTTTAAGGAGGATGACTTTTAGAGTCAGACTAGTTCAAACCTTGGCTCCATATCTAACTATCTGGGTGACCTTTTGCAAACTTTACTTTCTTATCTGTAAAATGGGAGCAATAGTAGTAACTACTTCATAAAAGTGTTGTGAGGATTAAATAATATCATCTAAGTAAAGCACTCAGGACAGTGCATGGAACATAGTAAGTAGTCAATAAATATCGGCTATTACTACAATCAAATGAGACAGTACAGGCAAAAACCTTCTCTGAACTATTAAGACGAGTTATTCTTAGCTCCCACCAAATAATTTAGAGGAATGATATATTACATTACAGGAAGACTTCTTGCATAAAAACTAATTATTTGACTTTTTAAATATTAAAAGCTTTTTGGTACATTTAGAGTTTGTTGTTTGAAAAATTGACACACACTGAGTGGCCAGATTATTATGATCTCTCAATGCATAATAATCTGGCCACTCAGTGTATATCCTATATAATAAAAGGCTAATATGCAAATTGTCCCCTCGACCAGGAGTTCAACCAGCAGGCAGGCCGGCCAACCGCCCGTGTCCCCTCCCCCTGGCCAGGCAGGCTGGACCCCACCCATGCACAAATTCATGCACTGGGCCTCTAATACACACACACACACACACACACACACACACACACACACACACACACACACTGAGTGGCCAGATTATGATCTCTGAATGCATAATAATCTGGCCACTCAGTGTGTGTGTGTGTGTGTATATATATGTGCTCTTTATTGAGCCATGCAGTCTCAATCTCTTCCAGTCTTAAACACCTCCCTTATGTTGAGACAGAAAGCTGTTACCTTGAACCTTTCATTCATATGCCCCCTCATATATATATGAGGTCTGGTGCATTAATTTGTGTATGGGTGGGGTCCGGCCAGCCTGGCCAGGGGGAGGGGGCATGGGCGGTTGGTTGGTCTGCCTGCTGGTCAAACTCCTGGTTGAGGGGACAATTGGTATATTAGCCTTTTATTATACAGGATATACACTGAGTGGCCAGATTATTATGCGTTCAGAGATCATAATAATCTGGCCACTCAGTGTATATAGAACTGTATTTTATTAGTAGTAAAAAGTGAGACACATCTGTATTAGGTAAGGAGGTAACTATGAATCAAATGGATGCCATAGTTCAGTCTTTTCTGTTTGACATTTTAAACTTTTGACACCAAAATAAAAATTATATTTGAAACTCTGCATTAATGCTTTCTGAACTTTTTTTGGTGTATTTTCCTCACTAGTTTTTTTTTTTTAAATAAATCTTTATTGTTCAGATTATTACAGGTGTTCCACTTTTTTTTCCCCCCATAGCTCCCCTCCACCTGATTCCCCACCCCACCCCATGCCCTTACCCCCCACCACTGTCTTCATCCATAGGAGTAAGATTTTTGTCCAATCTCTTCCCGCACCCCTCACACTTGCTTCCCCTGAGAATCGCCAGTCCGCTCCCTTTCTATGTCCCTGATTCTATTATATTCACCAGTCCATTCTGTTCTTCAGATTTTTTATTCACTTGATTTTTAGATTCACTTGTTGGTAGGTATGTATTTGATGTCATTTTGTTGTTCATAATTTTTATCTTTACTTTTTTCTTCTTCTTCCTCTTCTTAAAGAATACCCTTCAGCATTTCATGTAATCCTGGTTTGGTGGCGATGAACTCCTTTAGCTTTTTCTTGTCTGTGAAGCTCTTTATCTGACCTTCAACTCTGAATGATAGCTTTGCTGGGTAGAGTAATCTTGGTTGTAGGTTCTTGCTGTTCATCACTTTGAATATTTCTTGCCACTCCCTTCTGGCCTGCATAGTTTCTGTTGAGAAATCAGCTGACAGTCGTATGGGTACTCCCTTGTAGGTAATTAACTGTTTTTCTCTTGCTGCTTTTTAATATTCTCTCTTTGTCTTTTGCCCTTGGCATTTTCATTATGATGTGTCTCGGTGTGGTCCTCTTTGGATTCCTCTTGTATGGGGTTCTGTGCACTTCCTGAACTTGTAAGTCTATTTCTTTCACCAGTAGGGAAAGTTTTCTATCATTATTTCTTCTAATAGGTTTTCAATATTTTGCTCTCTCCCTTCTTCTGGCACCCCAAAAATTCGAATGTTGGTTCGCTTAAAGTTGTCCCAGAGGCTCCTTACACTATCTTCATATTTTTGGATTCTTTTTTCTTTTTGTTTTTCTGGTTGGATGTTTTTTGTTTCTACATATTTCAGATCTTTGGTTTGATTCTTGGGGTATGTTGACCTACAGTTGAGTTTCTGTATATTCTTTATTTCAGACAGTGTATGCTTCATTTCTGACTGGTCCTTTACCATTTTTTTTGGCATTCTCATTAAGCTCCTTGAAGGTCTCATCAAGTTTCTCAGCGGTTTTAAGAAGATTCTTGAGTAACCTTATAAATGTGGTTCTGAACTCTATGTCATCCAGTAGTTTGCTTTCCTCCGTTTCTTTCATTCGTGACATGTTTCTTTGTTTCTGCATTTTGGCTGCTTCCCTGTGTTGATGGAGTGGCTTTGTGTGGTAGGTGACCTATAGGGGGGCAGTAGCTCAGCCTCCCCAATCACCTGATGTGGATGCTCTTGGTACACCCCTTTGTGGGCTGAGTGAAAAGTCTTGGTGTAGTTAAGCCTGAATTGCTGTTGGTACGCTGGGAGGAATTGACCTCCAGGCCAATTAGCTGTGAGCACTCCCTGTGTCTATAATGGAAGAACTGCTGCGCTGAAGACACGCTTATGGGGCAGGACTTGTTTCAGTGGGGCTTTGGTGCTCACTGAGTCTGCCTCTTGAATGTGTCACTTATGGATGTGAGGAGTTGAAATCTGGTGTCTCACACTGACCACTAGGTACACTGGCTTCTGGATCTCCAATGGGGTGCAGGTCAGCTACTGTCTGAGGCCACTCAGCAGGAGCTACAGTGAGAGCTGCAGTTTTCTCCTCTTTGCTTGGGGTTTGGAGGTTTTGGAGCTGTCTGACCCGGGCTGTAAGTTTTCTAGGTTAAGCTGCAATAGGGCAGGCTTTTCTTATGCTAACTCGGCTGCTTGGAGCTTGGGTGGGTTTGTAGGTTGTGTGGGGCGGGGTCTCAGGGCGTCACTAGGTTAGGGCGTGGCAAACAGCAATGGCTGCTAGTTAGCCGGCTCTGAGTCCCAGATGGCGTCCTGGAGTCTTGTGCCCCAGTGCCGTAAACAATTATTCCTGCGCGCAGCTCTGCAAGCAAGCCACTCTCACTGGCAGACAGTCCAGCTTCTCCCCGTAGGAGTTTGGGTCCCCCGTGTCTCCCCAGAGACTAGATTTCAGAGTAATCGGGGGCTTGTCTCCGTTCAGGTTGAAAAAAGCAACGCACCCAGTCGCCCGCCGCCAGCCCAGATCACGCGCCTCCGTACTTCAGCTTTTCAGCGCTCGTGCATGTCTCAATGCTCTTTTCTCTTTCCTTCTAGTTGTAGAACTTCTACTCAGCCAGCTTTCCCGTGGTTCTGGGTGATAGACGTTTTGTCTTTTAGTTGCAGTTTAAATTGTTGTGGGAGGCAGCAGTTTAGGTGTTTACCTATGCCGCCATCTTGGATTCTCTCCCTCCCTCACTAGTTCTTGTTCATTAAGATATGGAAACTAGAAATTTTATTTTAGACAAACTCATTTCCAATTTTCCAATGGAAGTCAGTGGTACTATATCCCTAGTCCTTCTGTACTGAGAAAAACAGCCCAGGATATCTTGCTATCTGTCAGTATCACCAGTGGACACATTGTTTGGGTGTGGTGTGGAGTGGAGAGAGTGTATTTTTCCACCAAAGCTTCTAACTTTACGAATTCGATGGAGGGTACTTTGAAACAAACTGACTTTTCTTAGTTTATGAATAATTTTTAGTTTTACCATCTCTTGGGGGTAATTTGTTTCTTGTTTACTGTCATTTATACTGCTGCATTACCCATTTTTAACCTAAGTTTACCTCCTAAATAATATAGATTCTGTCAATCAAAACTAAGTATTCTAGGATTTAATGAAACAATCAGTGTCTATTTTAGCTATAATTTTGTAGAATTTATAAAATGTTTATTTTCCCATTACAAAATACCTATAGTTACCTCTAATAGGATCTTCATACCCTTGAATGTTTTAATATTTTTTGCCACATGTTTTCGATCTCAAACTAAATGAACAGAAATTAGATTTGCTGGGGATTTATTTTTTAGGAATCTAGCTATCCCATAAAGTGAGGTTCATTTTATTTCAACTTTATATTACAGAAGGAAGGCACAAATCATCATTCCACCAAATCCTAAATTCCTCTCTCCCTTCCTCCAGATTTCTAAACGGTGCATCAACCTTTCCTTCCCCTTGGTCCTCATAAGCTCCATAACGCAAATCTTTGAAAATGCTGACTAAGTGTCCATTCATAGCAGGTGGCAGCTTATACAACAAAATTCTAATAAAATTAAAAGATTTAATCATTGTAATGTATTCAGGCTGATTAAAAAGTTTAAATTGAAAAAATATTTTAATTGGATAAGTTTTGTTAAAGCTGAACGATATCAAGAAATAACTATCACATTTTATAATTCTAATTGTATGATTCTTTTTTTTTTAATAAAAAAATTGTATTTACTTAGAAGCATTCAGAATGTCAATAAAACAGCTGCAACTTTTTTTGCAATTACAGAGTGGTATTCAGTTAACAGAACAACAATTATTTCGTATAAGCTGCGTCAGAGACAAGTGAAGATGAAAAAACTACCATCCCCATATAGAACTAATTTGTGCTGTGCACCAACAAGAACCTGCTTTACATTTCCATGCCAGTTTACAGCCCCCATACTGTACCAGGCAAGGTTAGTGGCTATTGAAAATACCACCAGGACAGGGCTATCCAAAGACACATTCGGTAGTGTGTTAACTATACAAAAAAAGACACTGTACAGTTTAAAAACAAATCTTACACAGCCTTACATTTCAATTTTTTCTTTAAAAGGAGTGAGTTGTGTACAGGGGGGTTAAATGCTTTATAGACAAGAAAAAAAAACTGCACTAGAACCAACTTATTCATCATCATCATCTTCTTCTTCATCATCTTCTTCTTCATCTTCCTCTTCTTCCTCCTCCTCATCATCTTCCTCGTCTTCTTCCTCTTCCTCCTTTTTCTTTCTTTTTTCAGCCTTGACAACTCCCTTTTTGGCAGCATCAGGCTTTCCTTTAGCTCAGTATGCAGCAATATCCTTTTCATATTTCTCCTTCAGCTTAGCAGCCTTCTTTTCATAAGGCTGCTTGTCGTCTGCAGCAGTGTTATTCCACATCTCTCCCAGCTTCTTTGCAACGTCACCAATGGATAGACCAGGATGTTCTCCTTTGATTTTGGGGCGATACTCAGAACAAAACAAGAAAAAGGCCGAAGGAGGCCTCTTGGGTGCATTGGGATCCTTGAATTTCTTTTTTGTTTCTCCTTTAGGAGGAATATAAGTTTTCATTTCTCTCTCATAACGAGCCTTGTCCGCCTTTGCCATGTCTTCAAATTTTCCTTTCTCCTTAGCAGACATGGTCTTCCACCTCTCTGAGCACTGCTTAGAAAACTCTGAGAAGTTAACGGAAGCATCTGGGTGCTTCTTCTTGTGTTCCTCCCGGCAAGTTTGCACAAAGAAAGCATACGATGACATTTTGCCTCTCGGCTTCTTAGGATCTCCTTTGCCCATGTTTAATTACTTTCCCTCAGCGAGCACACAGTCACCCAGTGCCCGGCCGGCTCGCACTTGCCCTGGCGCTGTCTCTATGGAGCTCAATGTACTGCAATGGCTGTCTAATTGTATGATTCTTAAATAATGTAGAAAATAGACCAGGGGCTTCATTAGGAAACTAACATGATCTGGTTCTTAATCCAGTGCCTGCCAGGAGAGCACAACCAGATCGGGACTGTAGGAGATTTGAGAGATGAGTCACCCTAGTTCCCAGGCCACGAACCAACATTTAACAAGGTCACATACTTATTAGCTGAATACAGAGGAGAGAAAATAAGGGGCTCAACTCAAGAGATGATGAAGTCTGATTTGCCATAAACCTGTCTTTAAATAAAGGAATCAAACCTTAACCCTCTTTTACTAAAAATATTAACTGGGAAGAACATGTTTGAAATACTGTCAACAATATATCTTTTAAAGTAAAGAAACGGAAAAGTTAAAATGATTGTATTTCTGGCAATTAAAAAACATTTACTAAGAACTAATTAATTTCTAGGGAGGGACTTGGCCTGTGATCCTTTCTCATCGCCCTCTTCCTTTTAAGGGACATGCACAGTCTTATCACCTTCCCCATGTGGGGAGGACACTTGAGGGAGCAGGGGCCTCATGACTGCTCTGAATGCCCATCTCTCCCAACTTCACGGCCTCTCCCCCAACCACAAGCTAACCCTCATTCCGGTGGAAACTGAGGAAGAAGAGTGAGGTTTAAATAAGGAACATGTTTTGTGTTTGTCAGTGGTTAGAATGTTTGAGATGCTCGAGTGTATCTCACTACATTTCAGTCTTGCTTCTTATGATATGTTTACAGAGTTTTAAAAATTACTTTTCTCTTTCATTTCATATGATTGATTTCCTTGAAGAGCTGAGCCTACATTAAATAATCCTGACATAGAGAAATTTGAATTTAGAAAACAGTTAAAAGCCAAGCATCAATTTACATTGATGTCTTTTATTTTTAATCTTTTGTGTTACATTTAACTTACAGCTTCTCTAGTAGATGCATATTTGTATTTACAAATATTTGCTTTATAGATAAGGTTTCAGGAGTAATCACAACAGAGGCATTTGTGGTTCCATATAAGATGCAATATGTAGAGGTAGAAGGTGTGTTCACTTTGGGACAGGAAGCCCTATGTTTGCATCCTGCTTTTTACCAACTCTTTAACCTCAGGTGAATGTCTGAGCCAGTTTCCTGATCTGTAATGTGGGGGATAATAATAGCTACCAAGCAGGGCTGTGGTAAGAATAAGAGATACTTACGGGGTTTGAAAATGCCTAGCACAGTTCACAGTATATAGTAGGTGTTCAATACCTATTATCCCTCAAAGTAAAGTTACTTAGAGGCAATAGAAAATAGGTAAGATATTGTCCTGAACTATTTTTTTCTATTAAGATGATACAATAGGCCTTTACTTACAGCTGAAAAAGTTTTAAATTACCAGTGAGGAACTAATGGAATTCAGAACCAATCTTTCTTTCATTGTGTTTTGCTGGGAGTCAGTGAGGAGACTCTTCCAGAGCCAGGAAGATGGCCAGAGATCATGCCACTCTTTTGTATGAACTTCATCTTCTCTATAGCAATCTCTCCAAAAATAATTATTTAAAGTATTGCTTCATTTTGGAGAATGGGGACATTTAAAATGGCCTTAGAAGCACAAGTATGTATTTTGGGAGCAGAAGCAGCCAGGCCAGAAAATAACTATAAACAATGTAAAATGTCACAAGAATAGATAAGGAACTTACCCACAGGAGATAATGCTAAAAATAAAACACACAAGAAAGATTAGTGGGAATTTTCTAACTCAAGGAGAACCCAGTTCTGATGATCCCCTTTGTAGGTAAATGTTCTGCAGGACCAGAAGGGGATGTGGAATCCTCCAGGAATTTCAGCCCCAGCAGTGCTGCTGGCCCACGCTCCACATCCTCCTCCACAGCGAAGGTGGTGTTTAGGGTGTCATTTAGTTAGTGTGTGGGACTGAATCCTTGATAAGCAATATCTGTTTACTAATTTCCTACCTTCCCATTGTAATTTCCTGCTTTCATTGTTTTTCACAAGTCAGTTTTTTTCACCCCATTCTCCTTCAGATCAATTTGAAATGTGTGTTGTTGGGCAATTATCAAAATTGTGTCTTGTCCTGCCACCTATCCTTTTTTACAGCCATAGCGAATTTATATCTTTTATTAATCTTTATTGTTAGTGTTACACATGTCCCCTTCTGTCCCCATTGACTCCTTCTGGACTGCACCTGCTACCTGCTGCACCCCCTCCAAGGCCTTTAGCACCCTATCGTCTGTGTCCATATATGCATACAAGTTCTTTGGTTAATATCTGCCCCCCCCCCCCATTCCTTCTGTGATTTGACAGTCTGTTCTATGCTTCTATGTCTTGGAATCTATTTTGTTCATCAGTTTTTGTTCATTAGATTCTACATATAAGTGAGATCACATGATACTTCTGTTTCTTTGACTGGCTTATTTCACTTAACATATTCTCCAGATCCCTCCATGCTGAAAGGGTCTTATTTATGACTCACTGCTAGGTCTTATTTATGACTCACTGCAAGCCTGTACTTTTGAGCAACATCTGTCCTATCTCACGTGTCTTTTTATGCAGTGTTTTTACTGCTGCATAGTATTCCATTGTGTAAATGTATCACTAGAAATATGTCCTAAGAAACCTGAAAACCAATCAGAAAGAATATAGGCACCCCTATGTTCATAGCAGCACAATTTACAATAGCTAAGTCTGGAAACAGCCTATGTGCCCATCAGTAGATGACCGACACCTATTCTTTTTTTAAAAAAATGTATTTTATTGATTTTTTTACAGAGAGAAAGGGAGAGGGATAGAGAGAAACATCAATGAGAGAGAAACTTCGATCAGCTGCCTCCTGCACACCCCCTACTGGGGATGTGCCCGCAACCAAGGTACATGCCCTTGACCGGAATCGAACTTGGGACCCTTCAGTCCGCAGGATGACACTCTATCCACTGAGCCAAACCAGTTAGGGCCTGACACCTATTCTTTATATCAGTTTTAGAGGATTTTCTTTTTTAGTACAAATTATTGATTGCCAGATTATAGCACAAGGAAAACAGGCTGTCTTGTGGTAGACTTGATGGGAATATATACCAACAATCTTCTTTGGTAGTAAATAATCCAAATCAAATACAAGACCATTCTATTTTGTTATAAAATAAACACAGATAAGAGAGAATCAAAGTATGGGAAAATCATTTAAGAAATATAGACTAAGTTAGAAGAATGTGGAATACAAAAAAATTTGGAAACAAAATCTCAAAGGTCCTGGATACAGAAATAGGTAAGGTAAGGAAATGATCCAAACTTACTGATTTTTCCAGATTCGTCAACTGAAAGAGATAAAGACAAACACATCAGTAGATACTGGGCTTTCCTATATTTTCCATCCCATAAGCCTCTGCACTGGGTAGAATCTGTGTCATGCATCTAAGTTCTATTTATTTAAATGTGGGAAAATTCCACTGCTCTTGTTCTGTTGTAGTTTAAAAAGAATTTGTAATTAGCTGCTTTCTTTAAACAATTTTTATTGAAATATATTTGCACATTTAAGGTGTACAGCACATTAACTTGACACATTTATATATTGTAATATGATTGCCAGTGTAGGGATCATGTTACATAACGATCCTTTCTTTTTGGTGGTTGGAATCATATGTTTTAGTCTCTTAGCAAGTTTGATGATTATAATACAATATTGTTGTCTACACTTCCTATACTGTGCATTAAACTTCTAGGTTTTATTTATGACTCACTGCAAGCCTGTACTTTGGAACAACATCTGTCCTATCTCACATCCCCTA
Organism: Corynorhinus townsendii; assembly: GCA_026230045.1. Taxonomy (NCBI): domain Eukaryota; kingdom Metazoa; phylum Chordata; class Mammalia; order Chiroptera; family Vespertilionidae; genus Corynorhinus; species Corynorhinus townsendii. Next base: position 97,672,758 of record JAPDVU010000004.1, on the reverse strand, counting down.
ATCTCTGGAACTTTCTGTTTTTATAAGTTTGACTTTATTAGATTTCACATGTAAATGATCATACAGTACTTGTCTTCCTCTGTCTGTCTTGTTCATCTATACATATAAAAGCCTAAGCAACTGGCTGAGTGTTTGACTGTTTGACTGTTCAACCAGTAGCCATGATGTGCACTGACCACCAGGGGGAGACACTCAATGCATAGGCAGGGAAACATGGAACAGATTGATGAAACTCAGAGGGAAGCGGGGAGAGGGGAGGGCGGGAAGAAGAGATTAAACAAAGATCTTATATGCATACTAGAGGCCTGGAGCACAGATTTGTGCACAGGTGGGGTCCCTCGATCTGGCCTGGAGGGATGGGGCTGAAACTGGCAATCTGACATCCCACAAGGGGTCCTGGATTGTGAGAGGGCACAGGCCAGGCTGAGGGACCCCACTGGTGCACAATCCATGCACCGGGCCTCTAGTCCCATATAATAAAGTGGCAATATGCAAATTGACCCTCACACCTTCGCACAAGATGGTCACCCCCATGTGGTCAAAGATGTCCACCAAAAGATGGCCAGCAAGGAAGGGTAGTTAGGGGCGACCAGGCCGGCAGGGGAGGGCAGTTGGGGGCGACCAGGGCGGCAGGGGAGGACAGTTAGGGGTGACCAAGCCAGCAGGGGAGGGTAGTTGGGGGCAATCGGGCAAGCATGGGAGCAGTTAGGCATCAATCAGGCTGGCAGGGCAGTGGTTAGGGGGTGATCAGGCTGGCAGGCAGGCGAGCAGTTGGGAGCCAGCAGTCCCAGATTGTGAGAGGGATGTCCAACTGCTGGTTTAGGGATCAGGATTGGGCCTAAACTGGCAGTCAGACATCCCCTGAGGGGTTCCAGATTGAAGAGGGTACAGGCTGGTCTGAGGGACACACACCTCCCCACCCCCCAGTGCATGAATTTTGTGCACCAGGCCTCTAGTTTAACATAATATGCTCAAGGTTCATTTATGTTGTTACAAATTGCAGATGTCCTCCTTTCGCGTGGCTGAAAAATATTCCAGTGTGTATATATGGCACATCTAATTGATCCATTCATCAGTTGATATAGACATTTAGGTTGTCTCCATATATTGGCTATTATGAATAAATTTATAATAAGCAAAGGAGTGCATACACCTCTTTAATATCCCATTTTCATTTCCTTTTTAAAAAAATCTAACTTTATTGTTGAAAGCTTTACAAATGTTCTCCCTCCCTGCCCCCCAATAACTCCTTTCTTCCCAACTTCTGGTCCCTCCCCAAGGCCTTTCTTTGGTGTACACTGGAAATTGCTGTACCATTTGGAGAACCTATTTTCTGGTGTTTTTTGTTTGTTTGTTTGTTTTGTTGTTGTAGTTTTATAACTTTGTTCAACAATCAACATTAACTATAGATTTTTGAAAGTGAGAGCCAACATATAGACCTTGATTAGTGAATCTTCATCCTCATTACATGTTCTGGACTACCACATCCAGATATATAAGGGACATTTCTTATTCCTTTGGCTGGGATAGCCTTGTTGAGCTTGGATGTCAATGCACACATCTGGAGTTCCCCAGCTCCTTCATGGCAAATTTCCATATCTCTCTGAGTTCCTGAGGGGCATGCTTCTTGAAACCCACTCCATGGATGAGCTTGTGAGTGTTGATAGTGTGTTCTCTGGTCACTACCTTGTTGATGCCGAAAAGCCCTTCTTCTCACCCCCCTTCTTGGTGGGAGCCATTTTGCTGGGTCCAGGTTGTGAAGATTCTGGTAGTTCTATTTTTAATTATTGAGGAGGCTCAATATTGTTTTCCTTAGTGGCTGAACTAGTTTACATTTCCACCAACAGTGTATAAGAGTTCCCTTTTCTGCACATCTCTTCAACACTTATCTCTGTGTTCTTGACAATAGCCATTCTAACCCATGTGAAGTGGTAATTCATTATGGTTGGATTTGCATTTCCCTGATGATTAGTGATGCTGAAATCTTTTCATGTACCTGTTGTCCACTTGGATATCTTTGGCAAAATTTCTCTTCAGTTCCTCTTTCCATTTTTAAATTGGATTGTTTTTTGATATTGAGTTGAATTCTATTCTATTCTATTCTATTCTATTCTATTCTATTCTATTCTATTCTATTCTATTCTATTCTATTCTATTCTATTGTGCTCTGTTCTGTTCTGTTCTGTTCTATTCTATTCTATCCCTGTCCTGTTCTATTCTATTCCTGTTCTGTTCTATTAATTTTTTCTATCACCATTTATCCCCTCTATTATCTCATCCACCTCCCCTGCCCCTTCTGTCCCCCCACAATCACCACACTTTTGTCCATGTCCATGAGTTCTCTCTTTCTTTTTTGCTCAATTCCTCCACCCTCCACCCCAACACCACCACCCCTCCACCAGAGGTGTCTGTTTATTCTTTATCTATGATTCTGTCTCTATTTTTCTTTGTAGTTCAATTTGTTCATTAAATTCTACATATGAGTAAAATCAATATTAACCCTTTATCTGAAATTAGTTTGTAAAAAATTTCTCCTATTCTGAAGGTTGCCTTTTATTTTGTTATTTCTTTTGCTATGCAGAAGCTCTTAAGTTTGATGTAGTCCCACTTATCTGTGTTTGCTTTTATTGTTTGTGCTTTTTTTTAGATGATAGGCCTCTTCACAGGTTTAGTGAATCAATTCAAAGAAAACGAAAATAAAATTTATGTATATATTTAGAATATGGACCTGGCATACAGTAGCACTCAATAAATATTTTCTACCATCCCCAAATTTGTCCTCCCAAATCTTGAGTTTATTCTTGGTGCTTTGGTAGGTTTTTTAATTGTTGCCACTGATTAATTGTCTGTCTTTCCCACTAGACTCTAAATTCCAAGCAAGTAGGAATTATGCCTATTTAATTCACCTTTTAGCCAAGGTGTCTATTCTGGCTGGCAAATAAACACTAATAGAGTGCATGTTTCCTAAAAACCAAAACCAAAATAATAATAATAAAAAAAACCCCTTCCTTTTAGTAACAACAATACAATGATAACCACAAGAAACTTGCTGGAGTTTTAGCTTTTGATATGGATCCAACTTCAAAAGGCCTCTAATCTTATGCAATAGAATTCAGAAAACAGGCTTGTAGTCCAATAATAGAAGACCCTGGGCTCTTAAGAGAGATAAAGGAAAATACATGCTAATTTACATGGGGCATAAAGATTAGAAGGAAAGATTTTATCCAACTGATTCTACTTATGAAAAAATTATGGCAAATACTGGATGGAAAAATTCCTTTGTGGTCTTCTAGATACTGTTGGTAGGCTCAATAAATACTGAGGGGGGCCATTTCAAGATAGTTTTGCAAAATGTGCTGGGCATACTGGATGGTACACAAGATGATTTTATCTAGTGCATGGATACATTTGTTTCAATATTCTTTGATGTCATATCCAGAAAATCAATGCCAAGATCTACATTTCTTCTAGAAGTTTTTTGGTATCAGGTTTTATTTTAAAATCTTTGATCTAGTTGGAATTAACTTTCGTGAGTGGTTTAAGATAGGGGTTCAACTTCATTGTTCTGAATGTATTTATCCAGTTTCCCCAGCACCTCTTGTTGAAGAGAGTATCCTTTCCCCTTGGGTGGTTTTGCTCCCTTCTCCAATATTTGTTGACCATATATGTGGAGGGTTAATTCTGGGGGCACTATTCTGTTCCAAGGGTCGGCGTGTCTGTTTTTAATGCCAGCACCATACTGTTTTGATAACTATGGCCTTGTAGTATAGTTTGCTATTAGGTAGCTTTATTGCTCCACCTTTGTTCTTCCTTCTCAAGATGGCTGTTGCTATTTGGGGTCTTTTGTGGTTCCATAAACATTTTTAGAGTATTTGTTCTAGTTCTGTGAAACACGTCATTGGTATCTTGATGGGAATTGCATTGAATCTGTAGATTGCTTTGGATAGTATAGACATTTTAACAACGTTAATTCTTCCTTTCAAGGAACATGGTATATGCTTCCACTTATTTGTATCTTCTTCAATTTCCTCCTTCAGTGTCTTAAAATTTTCTAGGTACAGGTCTTTTTCATCCTTGGTTGAATTTATTCCTATGTATTATATTCTTTCTGAGGTAGTTGTGAATGGCATTGTTTTCTTAGTTTCCATTTCTGATAGCTTATTATCTTACCTAATAATAGACAAACATGTAAGTTGACCATACCTCCGCTATGCCACCAGCCAATCAGGATTGATATGCAAATTAACCCAACAAAGATGGCAGTTAATTTGTATACACAGGCGCTGAGTGATGGGGGCAGGACGCTTGTGTCATTGCCATGGCGATGACACATGCGTTCTGCCCCACCCCCAGTCTCTCAGGGCCTGTGGGCAGCACAGGAAGGCGGGGCCAGAGCAGAAAGAGGTGACTCAGGGGCCTGAGCGGAAAGGGGCTGGGCTGGAGTGGAAAGGCGGTGCTGGGAGCCAGGGAAAGGAAAGCCCATTCTAGCACGAATCTTCGTGCATCAGGCTTCTAGTTGGTGTATAAAAATGCAACTGATTTCTGAATATTTATTTAATATCCTGCTACTTTACTGAATTCATCTATCAGTTCTATTAGTTTTTTCTGGTGGAATCTTTAGGATTCTCTATATACAGTATCATGTCATCTGCATGACATGTAGTTACTTCTTCCTTTCTTATTTGGGTGCCTTTTATTTCTTCTTTCTGTCTAATTACTGTGGCTAGGACCTCCAATCCTATATTGAATACAAGTGGTGAAAGCAAACAAAAATTTTTTTGTTTCCATTCTTAAGGGGAACACTTGTAATTTTTGCTCATTGAATATAATGTTGGCTGTGCATTTGTCATATATGACCTTTATTTATTTTTTAAAAATTATTTTTAAATTATAGTTTACATTCAACATTATGTTGTACTAGTTTCATGTTTACAGCACAGTCATCAGACAATCATGTATTTTACAAAGTGACTCCGCTGATATTTCAAGTACCCATCCAGCACCATACAGTTATTGTAATACTAGAGGCCCAGTGCATGAAATTCATGCACTGGGGGGGGGGGGGGGGGCGGAGGTGGGCGGGTGTCCCTTAGCCCAATCTGTACCCTCTCCAATCTGGGACCCGTTGGGGGATGTCCGGCTTTCTGTTTAGGCCCAATCCCAGGCAGTCAGACATCCCTTTCACAATCCGGGACTGCTGGCTCCCAACTGCTTGACTGCCTGCCTGATTGCCCTTAACTGCTTCTGCCTGCCAGCCTGATCACCCCCTAACCACTCCCCTGCCAGCCTGATCGACACCTAACTGCTCCCCTGCCAGCCCGATCGTCCCCAACTGCCCTCCCCTGACAACCCGGTCACCCCCAAATGCCCTCCCCTGCATATTCCCTCTTTATTAGATAGGGTTTTTTATTTAACATACTGGACAGACCTAACTGGTTTGGCTCAGTGGATGGAGCATCGGCCTTCAGACTCAAGGGTCCCAGGTTCGATTTCATGGGCATGTACCTTGGTTGGGGGCACATACCCAGTGGGGAGTGTGCAGGAGGCAGCTGATCAATGTTTCTCTTTCATAGATGTTTCTAGCTTTTATCCCTTTCCCTTCCTCTGTGTAAAAAAATCAATAAAATATATATATATTTAAAAAGAAACATTTAAGATTCCTCTATATCTGCCTGGCTGGTGTGACTCAGTGGTTGAGACCCCAGGCTGCCGCCGCTGGACGGGGATCACGCTGTGGGGGTGTGCGCCCCTCCAAGGCTGAGCCCCCAGCCCAGGCTGCCGCAGTTGGGAGGAGATCGCACTGTGGGGAGTGAATTTGTTTTTGTTTTTTATTAAGGGTCAGGAGGGCCTCTGGGCAGCATTCCACCAGGCCGCTTACTCTGCCGGCTCTCAGCGGCAGCCCTCCCTGATACTGGGGGACTCTGGCGGGGCTGAGAGGACTGGATGCTGCCATCTTGTGGCTATGGGTGCTGCCATTTTTGTCATGGAGTGACGGTTAATTTGCACATTACTCTTTTATTAGATAGGATTATTGACTATACTAGAGGCCTGGTACATGAAATTTATGCACGGGGGGGATGTTTCCCTCAGCCCAGCCTGCACCCTCTCCAATCTGGGATCCCTCGAGGGATGTCTGACTGCCCGTTTAGGCCTGATACCAGTGGGATTGGGCCTAAATGGGCAATTGGACATCCCTCTCACAATCCAGGACTGCTGGCTCCCAACTGCTTGCCTGCCTGCCTGCCTGATTGCCCCTAACCACTTCTGCCTGCCAGTCTGATCACCCCCTAACCACTCCCCTGACAGCCTGATTGATGCCTAACTGCTCCCCTGCCAACCTGATTGCCCCTAACCGCTTCTGCCTACCAGCCTGATCACCCCCTAACCATCCCCTGCCAACCTAATCAACTCCTAACTGCTCCCCTGCCGGCCTGTTTGCCCCTAACTGCCCTCCCCTGCAGGCCTGGTCCCCCTCAACTGCCCATCCCTGCTGGCCCAGTAGCCCTTAACTGCCCATCCCTGCTGGCCCAGTTGCCCTTAACTGCCCTTCCCTGCAGGCCTGATCCCCCCAACTGCCCTCCCCTGTAGGCCTGGTTGCCCCCAACTGCCCTCCCCTGCCAGCCCTGTCACCCCTAACTGTCCTCCCCTGCAGGCCCAGTCACCCTAAACTGCCCTCCCCTGCAGGCCTGATCACCCCAACTGCCCTCCCTTGCAGGTCTGATCCCTCCCAACTGCCCTCCCCTGCTGGCCATCTTGTGGCAGCCCTCTTGTGTCCACATGGGGACAGCCATCTTTGACCACATGGGGGTAGCTATCTTGTGTGTTGGGAGTGATGGTCAATTTGCATATTACCCTTTTATTATATAGGATTCCCTATGCTATAATTTACATCTCTGTGACTATTTTGTAACTGCCAATTTGTAGTTCTTTTTTTAAACCTTTATTGTTGAAATTATTACTTATGTCCCCTTCCCCCTACTCCCATTGACCCCTTCTAATCTACCCCTGCCCATGCCTTCACCACACTACTGTCTGTGTCCATGGGTTATGGTTGATTTCTTCCCATCCACCCACCTATCCCCACCTTCCCTCTGAGATTAGACAGTCTGTTTTATGCTTCTATGTCTCTGAACCAATTTGTTCATAGTTTATTTTGTTCTTTAGATTCCACATATGAATGAGATCATGTGATACTTGTCTTTCTCTGACTTATTTTGCTTAGTATAATACTCTCCAGGTTCCTCCATGCTGTCCCAAAGGGTAAGAGATACTTCCTTTTTATTAATGCCTAGTATCCCATGGTGTAGATGTACCACAGCTTTTTTTACCCACTCATTTACTAATGAGCACTTGGGCAGTTTCCAGATCTTAGCTATTGTAAATAGCACTGCTATGCACATAGGAGCGCATATGTTCTTTATGACTGGTGTTTCAGTCTTCTTAAGATATATTCCTAGAATTGGTATCATAGGGTCAAATGGCAGTTCCATTTTTAATTTTTTGAGGAAACTCCACACTGATTTCCATAGTGGCTGTACCAGTCTGATTCCCACCAGCAGTGTATTAAGGTTCTTTTTTCTCCACATTCTTGCCAGCACTTGTTGTTTATTGATTTATTGATGGCAGTCATTCTGATAGGTATAAGGTGATACCTCATTGTCATTTTAATTTGCATCTCTCTGATGATTAGTGATGTTAACCATTTTTCCATATGTCTCTTGGCCTTCTATATGTCCACTTTGTAGAAGTGTCTATTTAGGTCTTCTGCCCATTTTTTTTTTAAATTGGGTTATTTGTTTTCTTTTTGTTGGTTTGTATGAGTACTCTATATATTTTAGATATTAACCCCTTATCAGGTGTATTATTAGAAAATATGTTCTCCCACACAGTGGTTTCCCTTTTAATTTTGACACTGATTTCTTTCGCTGTGCAGAAGCTTCTTATTTGGATGTACTCCTATTTGTTTATTTTTTTCCCTTTGTTTCTCTTGCACTGGACATTGTGTCAGTGAAAATTTTGCTACATTTGATGTCTGATATATTGCTGACTGTGTTTTCTTCAAGGAGTTTTATGGTTTCACGACTTACATTTAAATCTTTTATCCATTTTTAGTTTATTCTTGTGTATGATGTAAGTTGATGGTCTAGTTTCATTTTTTCACATGTAGCTGTCCAATTATCCCAGCACCATTTATTAAAGAGACGGTCTTTATTCTATTGTATGCTCTTGCCTCCTTTATCAAAAATTAATTGAGCATAATGGCTTGGGTTGATATCTGTGTTCTCTGTTTTGTTCCATTGACCTATTTGTCTGTTTCTGTGCCAGTACCAGGCTGTTTCATTATAGTGGCTTTGTAATACAGCTTAATATCTGGTCTTATGATCCCTCCAACTTCGTTCTTCTTTCTTAGGATTGCTGCAGCTATTCATGGTCTTTTTCTGGTTCCATATAAATTTTTGGAGTGTTTGTTCTAGATCTGTGAAGTATGAGTTTAGTATTTTAATAGGGATTGCATTGAATCTATATTGCTTTGGGTAGTATGGACATTTAAATGATGTAAATTCTACCAATCTATGAACACGGTATATTCTTCCACTTCTTTATATCCTCTTCTACCACTTTTGTCAATGTTCTGTATTTTTCTGAGTACAGGTCTTTTACCTCCCTGGTTAAGTTTATTCTAAGTATCTTAAATTTTTAAAAAATTTTAATGGTAAATGGGATTATTTTTCTAGTTTCTCTTTCTGCGTGTTCCTTATTGGTGTATAAAAATGCCAACAATTTCTGGGTGTTAATTTTGTACCCTGCTACATTGCCAAAATCCTTTATTAAATTTGGCAGTTTTTTGGTGGAGTCTTTTGGGTTTTCTATGTACAATATCATGTCATCTGAAAATAATGGCAGTTTTATAACTTCCTTTCTAATTTGGATGCTTTTTATTTTTTCTTCTTGTCTGATCACTGAGGCTAGTACTACCAGTACTGTGTTGAATACAAATGGTGAAAGTGGACAACCTTGTCTTGCTCCAGTTCTTAGGGGAAATGGCTTTAGTTTTTGCCCATTGAGTATGTAGGTTTGTCATATATGGCCTTTAATAGGTTGAGATATGATCCCTCTATTACCACTTTGTTGAGAGCTTTTAAAAAAATAAAAAAATGGGTTTTGGATTTTATTAAATGCCTTTTTTTGCATCTATTGATATGATCATGTGATTTTTTAATGTAATGTATCACATTTATTAGTTTGTGGATATTGTACCAGCCTTGCATCCCCAAAATAAGTCCCAGTTGGTCATGTTATATGATCTTTTTACTATATTCTTGGATCCATTTGCTAATATTTTGTTGAGGATTTCAGAATCTATGTTCATCACGTATCTTGGCCTATAATTCTCTTTCTTTGTAGTGTCTTTATCTGATTTTGGAATTAAGATAATGTTAGCTTTGTGAAATGAGCTTTGGAGTCTTTCCATCTCTTGAATATTTTGGCAGAGTTTGAGAAGGGTAGGTGTTTATTTCTTCTCTGAATATTTGGTAAAATTCACCTGCTAAGCCATCCAGTCCAGGACTATTGTTTTTTGGGAGTTTTTTGATTACTGCTTAAATTTTACTAATTGTAATCTGTCTATTCAGATTCTCTGATTCTTCCTGAATCAGTTTTGAAAGATTATATGTTTCTAGGAATTTATCCATTTTGTCCAGATTGTTCAATTTGTTGTTGTATAGTTGTTCATAATATTTTATTACAATCCTTGAATTTCTTTTGTCAGTTTTACTTCTTAGCTTTCATTTCTGATTTTATTTATTTGAGTCCTCTCTGTTTTTCTTAATAAGCTGGTTAAAGGTTTGCTTTTGCTTTCATTGATCTTTGTTATTGTTTTGTTAGACTCTTTTTTGTTTATTTCTGCTCTGATATTATTTCCTGCTTTGTATTCACTTTGGACTTTGTTGTTCTTTTACAAGTTCTTTAAGTATAAAGTTAGATTTTTTGGGGAAGCTTTTTCTTGTTGTTGTTTTTTTGAGATATGCCTGGAATGCTATGAATTTCCCTCTTAGAACTGCTTTCTTTGTGTCCCATGGATTTTTGGTTGTTGTGTTCTCATTTTCATTTGTTTAAGGTAGTCTTTAACTTCTTCCTTGATTTCATTGTTAACCCATTTAGTTTTTAGTACTCTATTATTTAGCCTGCAGGTCTTTGTGTGTTTTCCAGTTTTCTTCTTGCAATTTATTTCTAGTTTCATATGATTATGGTCAGAGATGCTTGATATGATTTCAGTCTTCTTACATTGATTTATATTTATTTAATTTGACAGGAGAGAGAGAGAGAGAGAGAGAGAGAGAGAGGAGGAGAGAAACATCAATGTGAGAGAGAAACATTGATCAATTGCATCCGGAAGCACCCTGACTGAGGACTGAATCGAACTTGCAACCATGGTCTTTGGCCTGACTGGAAATTGAACCCCCCACCTTTTGGTGCACTGGATGATCCAACCAATTGAGCCACACTGGCCAGGCTATTTATTTATTTTTTAATCTTCATCTGAGGTTATGTTCACTAATCTTAGAGGGAGGGGAAGGGAGAGAAATTTTGATGTCTGAAACATTGATAGATTGCCTCCCATATGCATCCTGAAGAGGATTAGAACCCACAGGTATGTACCCTGACTGGGAATTGAACCTACATCCTTTTAGTGTGTGGGACGATGCTCCAATAAACTGAGTTACACCAGACAAGGCTCTTCTTACATTTATTGAGACTTGTTTTGTGTCCCAACATGTGGTCTATCCTAGAAAATGTTCCAGGTGCACATGAAGAGAATGTATATTCTGCTGCTTTTGGGTGAAATGCTATAAATATATCAATTAAATCTATTGAATCTGGTGTGTCATGTAAGGACCCTGTCTCCTTGTTGATTTCTGTCTGGAAGATCTATCCATTGATGTCAATGGGGTGTTGAAATCCCCTACTATGACTGTATTACTGTCAACTTCTCCCTTTTCATCCACAAAGATTTGCTTTACATGTTTAGGTGCTCCTATGTTAGGTGCATACATGTTTACAAGGATTATATTCTCTTGTTGATTGCTCCCTTTATCATTATGTAGTGTTCTTCTTTGTCTTTTACTATAGCCTTGGCTTTAAAGTCTATTTTGTCAGATATAATTAGTATTGTCACCCAGCTTTTAAAAAAAATACCATTTGCATGAAATACCTTTCCCATCTCCTCTGAGGTGGGTCTCTTGCAGACAGCATATATAAGGGAGTTGTTTTCTTATCCATTCAGCTACCCTATGCCATTTGATTGGAGTACTTAAGCCAGTTACATTTAAAGTGCTTATTGATACATAAGTATTTATTGCCATTTTATTTTTCCTCCCCCTCCTCCTCCTCCTCCTTCTCCTCTTCCTCCTCCCCCTTCCTCTCCTCCTCCTCCTCCTCCTTCTTCTTCTTCTCCTTCTTCTTCTCCTCCTTCTCCTCCTGTTCCTTCTCCTCTTTACAAGCCCTTTGACATTTTTTATAATACTGGTTTGGTGGTAACAAACTCCTTTAGCTTTGTTTTGTCTGGGAAGCTCTTTATTTCTCCTTCAATATCAAATGATAGACTTGCTGGGTAAAGTAGCCTTTTTTGTAGGTCTTTGCTTTTCATTTGTTTCAATATTTAATGCCAGTCCCTTCTGGCCTGAAATGTTTCTGTTGAGAAATCAACTGACAGCTTTATGGGAGCTGCCCTGTAGGTAACTAACTGTCTTTCTCTTGTGACTTAAGATTTTATCTTTGTCTTTAAACTTTGCCATTTTAATTATGATGTGTCTTGGTATGGGCCTCTTTGGGCCCATCTTGTTTGGGACTCTCTATACTTCTTGGACCTGTGTGTCTTTTTCCTTCACCTGGTTAAATTGGTTCTTGATCCCTTGCTCGCGCTCTTCTTATTCTGGTACACCTCTGATATGGATATTGTTGCACTTCATGTTATCCCCAAGGCCCCTTAAACTATCTTCATTTTATTTTTTGCTGCTCTGATTGGTGTTTTTTCTACCCTGTATTCCAAATAGTTGATTTGATCCTCTGCTTCATCCAACCTGTTTATTCGTTCCAGTGTATTCTTGATTTCAAATATTTCATTCTTCATTTCTATTGTCCCTCTTTTATGGTTTATATATCCTTTAAAAAATTATTGAGCCTCCTTATAATCATTAATTTGATAAATTGCTTGCCTCCACTTAATTTAGCTCTTTTCTTCTGGAGATTTCTCCTGTTCTGTCATTTGGGCCTCTTTCTTTTTCTCTCCCCTTTGGCTGCATCTTTGTGTTTGTTTTTATGTATTAGGTAGATCTGCTAAGACTCCCAGTCTTGCTAGGGTGGTCTTATGTAATAAGGTGTCTTTTGGCACAGTATCCCTGATCACCTGTGGTGGGTGCTTTAGGAGTGTTCCGTGTATGGGTTATGTTGGCCCTCCTTTTGTAATTGAGTCTTGATTGCTATTTTGTGCATGGGATTGACTCTAAAGCTGGCTGACTGTGAAGCTCAACCTGCAACATGGCATGCAAGCTGCTGTGCAGGTGCTGAGCATATAAAGCAGAATTCACCTCAGCAGGCTTTGGTGCCTGTTGAGATCTCCCTTTGGATGTGCTGCTTGGATCCTGCTCTGTTGTCTGAAGCTGGCCAGAGTTTATTGGTCTGGGCCTCTCGGGGGTGACTCTGAAACAGGCTAATGGAAGGTGCTGTCTGTGACTAGCTCTGGCAACCTTTTGGAACTATCAGTGATCCACATATTGTGACCACCTCTGCTGGGCCTGGTGCATGTGTCAAGAACCAAGCTGTGCACCAAGGCTGGCTTTTACTAGCACTGGGCCTGGGGGCAGGTCCCCAAATTCTCAAAGCACCTGGAGATCCACCTCCTCCTTCCCCTGCAAGTTGCCTGTTAGGCTCAGTGAAAGAGCAAGTATAAGCTTCACAGGGTGGGGCAAGAGGGATCCCAGAGGGCTGGACTATTGCCCTCTCCCCACCTCCAGCTGATGCCACATGGAGGCTTGTGCTCTGCCTGAGAAAGATGGCTTCTTCCTATGTTTTTATGTTGCTGATTAGTGTCTTTTTATTTGAGCTTGAAGAATTCCTCTCACCATTTCTTGTAAGGCAGATCTAGTGTTGGTAAATTTCCTTAGATCTTGTTTTTCTGGGAAAGATTTTATTTTTTCATTCATATTTGAAAGATAACTGCTGGAAAGTATTCTAGGCTGGCAACTTTTATCTTTCAAGTCTTTGAATATGCATTTCACTTTCTCCTGGTTTATAGAGTTTCTGTTGAGAAATCTGCTGCTAGCTTAATGGTGGTTACTTTGTAGGTTACTTCTTTTTTTCTTTGCTGTTTGTGAGAGATTATTTCTTTATCATTGGCTTTTGATGGTTTTATTGCAAGGTGTCTTGGAAAGTCTTTTTGCATTGAAGTAATAGGATGTCCTATTAGCTTCATGGATTTGTATGTCTAATTCCTTCCCAGGGTTTGGGAAGTTCTCAGCTATTATTTCTTTAAACTCTCTGTCCCCATCTCCCTATCTTCTTCTGGCACACCAATTATTCTTATATTGGCATTTTTGACAGAATCTGATGGCTTTTGTGGAATTTCTTCACTTAAAAAGATCTGTTTGCTATCCCTTTGTAACTGAATTATTTTTATATTCCTATCCTCCAAGTCATTTATTCTTTCTTCCATTTGGCTTGCCTTGCCATATACTAGTATACACTCAATTGCTTCCTTCATCTTATTTATGACTTTTTCAGGCCTAGAATTTATTCGGTTCTTCTTTATAATTTCAGTTTCTTAGATAAATAACTTCATCTGTTCATTGATTTCATTCCTGAGTTCATGGAATTGGTTTTCTGAATTTTCTTCTAGCTCATTAAATTTCTTTATAACAGAATTTTAAATTCTTTATGAGGTAGAATGTAATATTTTGTGCCTCAGAGTTTGGTTGCTGAAAAATTATTATTCTCTTTTTTTGTTATACTTATTTATTATTCTCTTTTTTTGTGTGATACTTATTTATTTTACATAGTGTTTAATGATATGTGCTTCTGCTTTTGCATCTGAAGTAGCAAACACATCCTAGTTAAGAATTTATATTTACTTTGTTTCTTACAATTTAGGCTGGCAATTAGAAACTTTTTTTTTTTTTTTTTTTGCCTGTGGCAGGGGCAGGCTAGAAAGGGTTAATGGGAAAAATGAAGACATATGTAATACTTTCAAAAATAAAGATTAAAAAAAAAAGAAACTTTTTTTTTTTTTTATTCTAGAAGGTGATGTTATAACTAATTTGTGGTATTTCCTCCAAACCTGGCTCTGGGGGCTGCACTTGGGAACACATAGGAGCTTTTAGCAGAGTTGGGGGAGATATGGCTTAACACCTCTCTGGCTTTGGAGAGTGTCCGTAGGCTGGCAGGAGGTCCTTGATTGGGGCACTCCCAGAGGTCTGTAGCCCAGCAGCCACCTCTTACACTTCCTGTCTGACCAGGTCACTCCCCTGCTTAAGACCCACCAGTGACTGGCCATACCTTGCTTGACCATTCCAAGTCATTACAGCAACTTTCGAAGGAACGCTGTCCCCCATAACTCTCTCTCTTTTTTTAATGTAAAAGAAATTTTTTATTTATAAATGGATAACATGCTCAAGGGAAAATAAATAAAAACATGACAGGTCAAAATCCCCTATAACTCTGATAGCTTCTCTTCACCTTATTTTTCATTCTGCTCCAGCCTCACTTGCTTCCCCTCAAACAGTCTGAAAATATTTCTACACCAGAGTGGTTTACTTATTGTCCTCTTTGCTTGAAATATTCTCTCCTCAGATATCTGCATGGCTAATTAATTCACCTCTTTCATGATCTACCAATTGCCGAGAATAGGATGTTGAGTTCACCAGCTTTAATTTTGAGTTTTTCTATTTCTCTCTTCAGTTTTATCAGTTTTCTCTTCAATGAATTTTGAAACTCTGTTGTTTGGGATATACACATTTGGGATTTCTGTGTCTACTTGGTGTGTTGATTGTTCTTTGAATAATTATGCAATGTCCCTGGTAAATTTTTGCTCTGAGGTGTACTTTATGTGATATTAATATAATTGACAGTCAGCAGAGGACATTTGGGTGATTTCTGAGACTTTGTCATAGTTGATGGCTTTAAATCCTGCCTTTTGCATTCCCTCTAAAAGACAAGTGAAGAAATGAGCCATCCTCTTCTTATATGGGTGGGAGGAGGGTGGTAGGGGGAGCTCCTGATAGTCCCAGCTTGGCTTGGCAGTTGGAATTGCATTTGTGCCTTGCATTCCCCTAAATTCGTCTGGATTTTCAGTGAATACTTTGTCGCGTGAGCCGTAGCAGCTCCCCAGATGCGATCCTTTTCCTTGGGAGTGGTTGTGGAAGTGAGAACAATATAGACAGCTTGAGAAGTCAGACCATAGTTTGAGTTAAGTATTTACTAGACAAGGCGCTTTGACCAGCTAAGCCACAGGGCCCCCCTTTTTTGAGTTAAGTATTTAAGTTCTTTTGTAAATTTGGTTGGGTCATCCGAGAAGGAGCCTAATCTCTTTTCTATTTGTGCGAGATCTGAGAAGGAAAATGGGATATGGACCCTCATGATGCCCTGTTGTCCTGCAACCTCCCGTAGGGGATACAGACCGGAGGGAAAGGGAGCTTTGGTCTCAGGGGGAGGGGACCCCAAGACCGAGTATGGGAGTGGGGGGATATGGCCTGGAGGTTTGAGTGGAAGTGACAGGCTCTGTTGGTGCAGGGTCCTTAGAGGGCACAGGAGGATAGAGGATGGGTTGAGATGGGGGCTTAACAAGAAGTGGAGAAGTGAAGGGGGCAGAGGGTGAGGTTGAGGAAGGAGAAGAAGGCGAAGAGGGGCTTACATATAGAAGTAGAGTAGTCCACAGGGTCAGAGGAAGTAACATTATTGGGGCGGGGGGACATCGGCTGGTGTGTATTAATTACCGGAGGGGATTGAATTTTAGGGGGCTTTTCCTTTAGAAGTAGGAACTGGAGAGAGGTGATGGACTGACAGAGGGAAGGAAGAGATCAAAGTGTCCAGAAAGCCTGGACATGTGGGACCGCAGACCACTTGCTATTATGCCGAATGAAATTGTCCAGATCAGTTAGGATTTGGAAATCAAAAGGCCGTTTTCCAGCCAATGGCTCTGGTTATCTAAGGATGTTGTGGCCAGGCACATTGGGAAAAAAAGACATCATGACAATTTTGAGTCTTCCTATCCATTAGCATGAAATATCTTTTAATTTATTTAGTTCTGTTTTGATTTTGTGTTTTATTAATTTTTGGTTTTTCATTGGTACATTTAGACCAACAGTATTTTTTAAAATGAAAGCACAAAGGTTTGTTGTTTGCCTGAGCATTATTAAAGGCAAGTACCAACTCAATTTATTCAGTGAGAAGAAGTCAGAAAAGGCTTTCTAAGTGCTGCTCCTAGCCCTTACTCTGAGCAACAGTGAAGGTCCAGGTTGACATCTGATAAACTTTACCGAGAGGGCAAAGGCCAATCTCTTTTGTCTTCCACTCTATTTTAGTGTTTCCCTTGTTTACATTGTGCAGTCTGTCCCTTCTTATACTCATATCTTCTCATTTTATTTTCTCACCTTTTATGTTTTAGAATTTTATTTTGTGACCATGTAGCTTCAGATTGAAATGTAAATTTCTTAGTGTGTTATTTCCTTGGTCTTTCCTGTCTTCTGACCCCCACTATTTACCAGCATTGTGTCCTTTTGTTTCTCTTCCATAGCCTAATTCTCTAAACAAATTAACAACTTTTTTTTTTCTCTGTTCTTGACACATTGATTCCTGTTCCTACGGGACTCTGACTTACCAAAACCAAAAGTAAAAAGAAACCAACCTCCCACCCCCCAAATCCCAAACAACTGTAACTTGAAGTATGAGAAAACATGGAGGAAAAGAGATGGAAAGGAACCTGACTCTCTGGGTTCAGTGTTGTTAGATGTCAAAGTGTCAGTGCAAACAAAGGAACCCACATGTAATAGGACCAGAGGAAACCGAGACGGACAATGAACTTACCAGCTGCTACTGGAGCCAGTGCTGAAAAAGAAAACAAAACAAGTTGTTATCTTTCCAAACTATGCAGTCAGTTCTCATTGATTAGCAATGCACCGGCCCTTTCGGCCCTTTCACTTTGTGTGTGTGAGCTCCTGGTTCACAGGTCTACGCTCAATCACTGAGCCACACAGGCCAGGCTTTTTCCCCAACCAATTGACATCATGAAAATTGCTTTATTCCATATTTAAATTGTTCCTAAGGGCACATCTCTGGAATGGAATTATAAATTTAAAGGATACTATATTCTATGTACTTTGCAACATACTGCAAATTTCCTTTCTGAAAGGGTTAGATTAATTTAAGCAGCATCAGTGATGTACGAATGTATAAGTTTTAGCAAAGCATTGCTTATTATATTTAAATTTTTCTCTTCACTAGGTAAAAAAATATTACGTCAGGGTCTTAATTTTCTGTTTTTTATTCAAATTTTTTGTTGCCACTCACTGGCCATATTATAGTTTCTGAATTCTTTAGTAACTTAAGTGTACTATATAATAAGTGCAATACATAATAGTAAGTGTACTATATAATATAATTGTCCAGGAGCTGGACAATGTGAGCGGGAAATCTTCTCCATCAGGGAAAATGTCTAAAGGACACTGGGATTAGGAAATAGACGAATAACAATTTACCAATAGGTATTGTTGTAACTGGCAGAACAACATGAAATTAAAACATATTAGCAGAGCTTTTGGATAAAAGATTTATATATAAGTCCCTTTCTTATTCTTTCCAAGACACTAACAGAAAGAGCTTTGGAGGACACCAGACCTCCCCCGGGAAGACGTCCAGGGTGGAACCAGAGTGGTTAGCATTGGCTTTGTGGTGAAGCAAGAGCCGCAGTACTTCCGTGTACTTCCGTGTGGAGAAAGGCACAGAGAGCTAGTGCGCATGTGCTCAGGCCATTCTCCTTCCGCCTTACCTACTATGGAGGGTTTCCATTTTTAAACCATTACAGATTTGAATGCTAATTGCAGGTGACCTCTTTCCTTTTCCCACCCCACACATATCTTCCTCTATTCCTTGTTGGCATCTTCACATTTGTTATATCCCACCCCATATATCTTTCTTTTTTGCAGAATGAAAAGCTTGTTATTAAGAGCTATTTGACATTTTTTTAGAAAACAAAGTATTTCTTTTAAACTTAGTCTTTTAATCAGATGTTTATTATTTCTATTGAATAATTAATAACTCATCAAGTTGCCACGTAAGAGGGACAGGAAATATTTATAAGTAAAAACAATTAATGGAATTGGTCAGAATTAGAAAAAAGTTTCTCCACTTTTTTGGGATTCCCAGTTTGTACCAGATTTAAGAAAGAAAAAGGAACTTACTGATAGGAACTGCCGCATGTGCTAGAATCTAAACAAATTGTTAGTATGGGTTGACACTGATAACAGAATTGACATTAATAATAGAATTCTTACTGATACTATTTCCAGGAAGGAATTTCTGGAATGAAAAGGATGAGCAAACTCCAAAGCCTTTTACCTGAGCTATTTAGTCTCTCTTTTTAGCAGGACATTCACTTTGAAAAGGTGGGAGGGGAGGTATGTTATTTCCCTTTTATCATCCATCTTCTTTCGGAAATTGAAATACCACAGAGTTGGAAAAACCTCATTTCCTTTAAATTTTGCTTCTATTTTCATTCTACTCCCTTTTCTCATTGTTAACTTTCACAGGTTTTTCCTTGTCATCTCTAGCTTATATTTTGTTAAAAAGTTAATAGGACCAGTCCTAGGAGATTTTCATCCCACCCATAATTATTTCTGTTCATCAGTTCCTATTTTTCAGGTGCTAGTTAGTAATCTGAGAGGGGAGAAGTGGTCGACGTGTGTGCCAGGTGAATGAAGGCCAGCAGTGCCAGCACAGCCGGAAGTGAGTGGAGCTTCACTCTTCCTGCTCTTCCTGGGTCATCTCTACTCTGTTCTTAACCACGAGCGCTTTTAAACCTGTAAAATCTTGTTTGTTTTTAGTGGGACATTTTAACTTACTAGGAAAAAAATCAATCATTCCCCCCCCCCCCCCCCGCCCCCCAATAATCTTTGTGGTCTATGCTTTATATAAATTAATAAATATTCTAGCAGAATTTTGGGGAAGGGATATAAGAAATAAAAATGTCAATCTTTCCTTTGAAACAAAAACAGCCAGGTTTAGGAAAAAGCCCATAGTGGGTGCATAACAGAAATATCAGATAGAAAGTGAATTTCTTAGGCATCATTAAAGTGGACACAGCGAACGTGGCTTTCATTGATAGCATTCAGGGAGTGAAGACAGACATATTCTCAAGTACTACCAAACATATTTTTCAGATGCAACAGATCCATTTTTAGAAGTGGGATAGAGGAACTACTTTTTCTTCCTATTCTCCTCAACTTCTGTGGATGAGAAACATGTCAGAAATGTTTAAATTCACATGTAAGCTCTGAGAGTGTCTTCTGTTTTGGTCTTTGCTGTATTCCCAGTGCCTGGCACATGGTAGGCCCTCAGCAAATGTATTTAAAAAAAATACAATATCAATTACTAATTTAACTTTGCCAATTTAATTCTATTTCTGTTGTCTCCTACATTTCTATTTCCTACCAAAAGCACTTATAAATTCAAATAACATAAATATTAACAGCTACCATATTTTTTCATAGATGGCAATTTACAAAAAAAATGTTCAAAGCATTATTTCTAATTTCAGGTCACCTTTAGTCATCTCATTATTTTATTTCCCATTAGTGTGATTTTTACTTTCTAAAATATTCACCAGTAACTTTAGAGGAAGTTATTAAATATAAAAACAAAAAAGATTGAAAAAATTGAATGTCAAAATCTTGCAAGTTCAGAAAAGGATACAATCAGTACAGCAATCAACCCCAGAATTGATGAATATCTATAGAACTTACGTGGCTGCTCTTGTTTTACTGTGAAAAACAAATGAAATAAATACATGAATGAGAGATTTCTGGATAAGGAACAGGATTACTTATCAAATGTTTTATACTAGAAGTCTTAGAAAGAGGACTTTGAGAGACCAACAAACTGTATTTAGAATCAGTTATAGTGGGGGAATAAATGTCTTCAGCTACTCTACTCAAGCTATTCCTTCCTTTTGACTTCTGTCTGCTAACTCAAACTTTCAAAAATCATTGACAGGAGAGTAGTATAATCAGTGAAATAAGTCAGTCAGAGAAAGACAAGTACCATGTGAATTCACTCAGATCTAGAATCTAATGAACAATACAAACTAACAAAACAGATAAACGTCATTGACTGGCAAGACTTTATTGTCTTTTTCTTATAATTCTTCCTTTTTTATTACTTATTTGGAGTTATTGTGCTGGTTTATTATGATCATTATGATTCTTGTTTGCTAATTACTGCTCTTTATGTTAATTTTAGAAATGTTTTTCTTTTTCCTGCAAGCATAAATATTTGAGGGCTGGTTGGCCATATTTCTCACCATCTGACTGGGACAGAGGCACTGCTTGGATTTAGACTCAGGTGAATAGACCTGAATCTGAATCCCAGCCTCTGCTCTCATAATTGTGGGATCATGGGCAAGTTACCAGTCTCACTATTTCCTTCTCTGTATAATAAGAATAACAATCCTTATCTGCTATAATGCATATTTATGTATAAAGCTCTGAGCACAGTGCCTGGTACATTGTAATACATATTATTTATTATTTTAGTACCACAACTAGTACCAATTAATTTCAATATAGCCTCCAAATGACATTGATAGCTGAAATGGAGACAGCTACTAAAAATAGGAATAGGGAAATAAGAGGCTAGAAGGAGAGGAATGCTGAAGAATATTAATAAGCCATAGAGTCAGAAATATAAATCTTGTCTTGGTACATTCACACTAAAAACAGGGCGCAAAGGGGCTTCTAGGAACCACCAAAACCAAAGATAGCAATAGAATTGAGAGCAACATGGGACTTACCTTTAGATATCCCAGGTCTTGCTTCAAATAAGAAAGGCAAACAAATTAGTGTGGTTGTCTGATGAAACAGAAACACATTTCCACTGATGTCTTTTCAGGGTGAGCATCACACACTGTACAACAGTGGGCGGAAGGGGACTACGTAACGCTGCCTCGGGACTTGCCGAAGGAAGGTGCACAGCGAGTGATGGAGCGCCTCTTACCTTTCCCATCCAGGTCTCTGAATCGGTCATGTCAGGAAGTATGTCACCTCTCCCACCTGTTTCAGTGGAGCTACTTTCTTGTCCCTCCTTTGCCTTTTTCTCTTCTAATCTCCACCAACGTTTTAGATTTGCCCACGTTGTCACTCCCTTGTCCGAGAGCAGGCTCTCTATTCTCTATTAATCGCACACTTAGCATGGTCTCTGAGACCCGGCACTTAAGTGTGTGCTCAATCAGTGAAGGAATTCTCCAACCGTGGCCGCAGCAGAGCACTCTTCCTCTCCCTCTGTGCTCCCCAGGCACCACTGGTCAGGAAGATTTTGGGTTTACAGGGTAACAGGGAGGGGCATCTGCAAACAGGAAGTGATCCCTGCCACGCCCTGCACGACTGAACAAAAGAGACTGCTGGGGAGGGGTGATCACATGGCATTTTGTTCCTAAGCACTGACAGAATTTTAGCTGTAAGGTTTTGAAAACTTGATGAGGCTAGGAATAATAATTTCAAAGTTATAAAGAATTTCCTGCTTGTAAGAGGAGAAATAATGAATAAATATTTGGGGCAGCTTATTGTTTTGTTCCGGGAAATCCTGGGAAGGGCCAGATACGAAAAAGCAAAGCAGGGATAATATGGAAAGTAAGATTTGAAAGGAAATAATTGATACACTATAGCTCCGGGTAATCAAACTGCTCCATGTAAGAATGAGAAACCTACCCAGAAGGAAACCATTGTAAGAATGAATTTGGGTTGGACTAAGGTTAAAAAATGTTCATTCAGTGTGTGTGTGTGTGTGTGCCCTTGTTCAAATACCATTAGGAAGCAACTTTATTGATATATGCGATGGAACTGAACTCAAGCTGTGCTTTTTGGGGCTGTGTGGAGAAGGAAGTCCTCATTCCTCTTGGATCAGTGGCTTTTTCAGCATCAGAAGCTGCACAGAAGTAAGAGGGGTTCCTTCAAATAGCCTCATGGACAGTGATTAGAATAAAGGAAACCAGAGAAGGCTTGCTCTGATAGACTAAGGCAGTGGTCAGCAAACTGCGGCTCGCGAGCCACATGCGGCTCTTTGGCCCCTTGAGTGTGGCTCTTCCACAAAATACCACAGCCTGGGCGAGTCTATTTTGAAGAAGTGGCATCAGAAGAAGTTTAAGTTTAAAAAATTTGGCTCTCAAAAGAAATGTCAATCGTTGTGCTGTTGATATTTGGCTCTGTTGACTAATGAGTTTGCCGACCACTGGCCTAGGGTGAGGATGTGTGCTCGCTGCCTTAGAGATCCCCAGGGCTTGAAGGGACAGATGCATTGTAAGAGGGGCTGGGTCTTTTCTGCCATGACAACCTTCTTCCTTAGGTCAGTATATTTGTTTTATTTGCTTTGTTTTCATTTTGAGAGATTAAAAACACTCACATAACAACATCTCAGGAATCAATAGTCATACTATCTGTAATGTAACATTGGTCATATTTGTTCCCAGTTTCTTCTAAGAAAAAAGATATTATTGAGATGGCTAAAATCCCTTCGAATTGCCAATACCAGGTTCATTTCCTTCCCGTTGCTCTTTGGAGGCAACTACTATTATGGGTTCAATGTGTACCCAAGAACTTTTAAAAGCAATTTAATAAATGTGTGGATTCCTAAGCAATATTGTAGGTTTAAATATATTTTTTCTTTAATTTGCATGTGTCATCTTTAATATTATTTTATATCTGGAAATACAGGATGGGGCAAAGTAAGTTTCCAGCAGTGAGTATGCAAAATAGACTTTATTCTTTTATTATTATTATTGTATTATTATTCTTGTATTATTTTCCTTATGAACAACTGTACACCTACTTTTGCCCCACCCTGTATTTTGCATCTGGCTTGTTTCATTCAACATTATATTTTGAGAAGTTTCTTTTATTATACACATAGACACACAAAGTTATTATTCATTTAAAATGTCTGTATAGGTCTCTTTTATGGGTGTACATTAATTTATTTTTTATTTTTTCTTGCTAAAATGTCACAAAAACACCTACATGTCTTCTTATGATCATAGTTAAAACTTTTCTCTAGTGTTTATAATGAGAAGTAGAATTCATGGGTAAGTGCATATTTAGTTTAGATACTGACAAATTGCTTTTCAGAGAATGAGAGTTCTACTTTACCACACATCGCAATAAATAATTGATTTTATCAGGCTTTAAAGTTTTGGCCAACATATTTTGAGAAAAGCAGTATCTCATTTCTACATTGTATTTTTATCATTAAATGTTTCTTATGTTTATTAGACATCAATCTTCCCTATTTTGTGAAGTTTATTTTTATCCCACTTTATTTTTTCTTACCGATTGTGAGATTTTATATATATTTTTAATGCTGATAACATTGATAATTATTCATACTGCAAAAATTT
Source organism: Corynorhinus townsendii (assembly GCA_026230045.1). Lineage (NCBI taxonomy): Eukaryota > Metazoa > Chordata > Mammalia > Chiroptera > Vespertilionidae > Corynorhinus > Corynorhinus townsendii. Next base: position 97,649,108 of record JAPDVU010000004.1, on the reverse strand, counting down.
CTCAGTCTGACTGCCTCTTGTCTTTTTTGTTGTTGTTGTTAATCCTCACCCAAGAATATTTTCCCATTGATTTTTAGAGAAAATGGAAGTGGGGAGAGACAGAGAGAAACATTGATGTGAGAGAAACACATCAGTTGCTTGTCTCCTGAACAAGCCCTGACCAGGGCCTGGGCTGGGAGGAGTCTGCAACCAAGGTATGTGCTCTGAGCAGAACAGAACCTGGGAGCCCTCAGTCCATGGGCTGACACTCTCCACTGAGCCAAACCAGCTAGGGCTAATATGTTTTTTTCCTAGGAAATGTGTGAGGTAGGACATATTTTTTGTTGTTTTTGTTGTTCCATAATGATACTCAATTGACCTACGGTTATTTATTGAATCCTCCAACTGTTTTGAGTTAATTTTGTCATATTACAAGGCTCTGTCTTTGGGAAATGGATTTTGCCCCATTCCTCTGGCAACCATCAGTCTGGTTTCTGTATCTATGAATCTGTTTGTACTTTGTTCATTTAGTTTGCTCTTTAGGTTCCACATATAAATGAAACAATAATATGTCTGATTTATTTCACTCAGTGCAATATCCTCTCAGTCCATCCAGGCAGTTACAAATGGTAAGATTTTATTCTTTTTATGGCCAAGTAATATTCCATTGTATACATGTACCACAACTTTTTTATCTGCTCATCTATTGTTGGGCACTGGGTTGCTTATTTTACTGGCCAATTCATTTTGTTCATTAGATTCCACAAATAAGTGAAATCATGTGATATTTGTCTTTCACAGATTGGCTTATTTCACTTAGCATAATATTCTCCATGCTGTCCCAAAGGGTAAAAGAGATCCCTGTATTTTGCAGCTGCATGATATTTTGTTGTGTAAATGTCCCACAGCTTTTTTATCCATCGATCTACTGATGAGCACTTGGGCTGTTTCCAAATCTTAGCTATTGTAAATAAAGTTGCTATGAACATAGGGGTGCATATATTCTTTCTGATTGGTCTAGTTTTTAATATTAGTCTAACTCATTACTGTATTTATTGTATTGTGTTAAAGAACATTTAAACTGTTCTCTGCTACCTCACTTAAACATTTTTTTTCTATCTTATTTTTCCCTTTCATTCTTTTGGATTAATAAAGTTTTCTGTATTCCTTTTATTTCTTCCCTATGGTTTTTTTTAAATAAATCTTTATTTATATTATTACAATTGTTTCTCCTTTTTCCCCCCATAGCTCCCCTCCACCCGGTTCCCACCCCACTCTTTACCCTTACCTCCCCCCCCCCCCCCCACTGTCCTCATCCATAGGTGTACGATTTTTGTCCAGTCTCTTCCTGCACCACCCCCGTACCCCTTTCCCCCTGAGAATTATCAGTCCATGCCCTTTCTATGCCCCTGGTTCTATTATATTCACCAGTTTATTCTGTTCCCCAGATTTTTAATTCACTTGATTTTTAAGTTCACTTGTTGATAGATATGTATTTGTTGTTTATAATTTTTATCTTTACTTTTTTCTTCTTCCTCTTTTTAAAGAATACCCTTCAGCATTTCATATAATAATGGTTTGGTGGTGGTGAACTCCTTTAGCTTTTTCTTATCTGTGAAATCTTTATCTGCCCTTCAATTTTGAATAATAGCTTTGCTTGGTAGAGTAATCTTGGTTGTAGGTTCTTGCTGTTCATCACTTTGAATATTTCTTGCCACTCCCGTCTGGCCTGCATAGTTTCTGTTGAGAAATTCGCTGACAGTCGAATGGGTGCTCCCTTGTAGGTAATTAACTGTTTTTCTCTTGCTGCTTTTAATATTCTCTCTTTGTCTTTTGCTCTTGGCATTTTAATTATGCTGTGTCTTGGTGTTGTCCTCTTTGGATTCCTTTTGTTTGGGGTTCTGTGCACTTCCTGGACTTGTAAGTCTATTTCTTTCACCAGGTGGGGGAAGTTTTCTGTCATTATTTCTTCGAAAAGGTTTTCAGTATCTTGCTCTCTTCTTCTTGCACCCCCATAATTCTGATGTTGGTATGCTTGAAGTTGTCCCAGAGGCTCCTTACACTATCTTCAACTTTTTGGATTCTTTTTTCTTTTTGCTTTTCTGGTTGAGTGTTTTTTGCTTCTTTGTATTTCAATTCTTTGACTTGATTCTTGTGATCCTCTAGTCTGTTGTTGGGTCTCTGTATAATATTTTTTATTTCAGTCAGTGTATGTTTAATTTCTAGTTGGTCCTTTTTCATATTTTCGAGGGTCTTGTTATATTTATCGGTCTTTTCTAGGATATTTTTGAAAAGCCTTATAACTGTGGTTTTGAATTCTATATCTAGTCATTTGTTTTCCTCCATTTCTTTCGTTTGTGATCTGTTTCTTTGTCACCGCATTTTCACTGCTTCCCTGAGTTGGTAGGGTAGCTTTGTGTGCTGGGTTTCTATATGGTCCAGTGGGTCGGCCTCTCCAGTTACCTGAGGTGGACACTCTTGGTGCACCCCTTTGTGGACTGTGTGTACAGCCTTGTTGTAGTTAAGTCTTGATTGTTGTTGGTATCACTGGGAGGAATTGACCTCCCGGTCAGTTGGCTGTGAGGATCAGTCAGTTGGCTGTGTCTATGCTGGGAGAAGTTCAGTGCTGGAGACAGCCTTATAGGATTAGACTTGTCAAATTGCAAAAGCCTCTGTGCTCAGCTTGGATGGGGTGGAATCTCAGGGCAGAGCAGACAGTCTTGGCTTCCCGTTAGCACTGCCCTTGCACGCGCGCCTTCAGACCTCTGCCTTCCACGGTTCCCGAGTTTCCGCCTGACAGTCCAGATTCCCCCCGCAAGAGTGTGGGCCCCCAGGGGCTCGCCTGGAACTGGTGATCAGTGCAGTCAGAACTGGGGTTCAGTGCAGTCAGGAGCTTCTGACTTCCTTCTGCTAGGGAAATCCTGTGGTAACCTCCACAGTCTTTGTGCGCATTCGCGTGTGCGCCTCCAGACCCCTGCCCTCCGTGGCTCCCCCTCCCAGTGCCTTTCTCTCTACCTGACAGTCCAGACTCCCCCTGTATGAGCCTGGTTCCATGGGGTTTCACCCAGAGCTGGGGTTCAGTGCAGTCGGGGGCTTCCTTCCCCCTCCCGCCAAAGAAAGTCAGCCAGGCTCTGAGCTGCCCTTCCTCTCTGCATGCGTGTCTCCGTACCTCAATCTGTTGCTGTTCCTCCAATTCTCCGTGAGCTTTTCTCTTTCCTTCTAGTTGTAGAATTTCCATTCAGCCAGCTTTCCTGTGGTTCTGGATAGTCTTTTAGTTGTAGTTTTGAAATTGTTGTGCGAGGCAGCAGTTTAGGTGCTTACCTATGCCACCATCTTGGTTTCTCCTCTTCCCTATGGGTTTAGAATATATCTGTTTCATTTCTATTATATTAACAGCTAACTTTTATTTTTTAGTGTACATAGACACTGGTGCATACATTTTTTTTAACAAAGTGTAAAATTAAGTACTTCTGTCCTTCTGTCAAATTGTCTTCATCCATAGTCACCAACCTTGTGTCTAAGTTATTTTTCTAATGCTTTAGGTCTATTGATTTTAAAACACACTAATACATTTCTTCTTCCTTCACTTTCTTCTCCTTCCCCCTTTCCTCCTGCTTCTTTTCCTTCTTTTCTCCTCTTTATATTCATGTTATAAATGGAACATCATGTTTTGCCAATTTAATCTTGAGTTCTTATTTTCACTGAAATAATTCTTTCATTGAGAATCAGCTGTTAGTAACTTCTAAGTTCTTGAATATATGGAAAATAGCTTCATTTCCCTTCATTCATAAATTATAATTTGGCTGGTTGACTCATATAGATTTATATTAATTTTCCATCCATTCTTTGATGATATTGTTCTATTGAAATTCTGTAACATTATTATTACCAATGAATAGTCGAGTATTTAACATGATTCTTTTAATAAATCTGCTTCTCTGGTGGTCTTTATGATTTTCTTTTTATCTCTGTCAGTGCAATATTTGTCTTGGCCGGCATGTATACCTCTGTGTGTGTATTTTAAAGTTACCAAATTCTAGGCCTTGCTTTTGATCATTTGAAGAGCTAAGTCTCTTTTTTTTTCCTGGAACATTTTCAATTATTATCTCTTAAACGATTACTTGGCATGTTATCTGAATTCTCCCTTCTGGAATTCCTATTTCACTTGACCTTCTCATTTTGTTCAACCATGGCTTTACTCTGTTTCATATTTTTCAGCTCTTCATGTCTGTGTTCAATTCTGAGATATTTCCTCAGTTCTATCTTCCAATTCACTCATTTTAACTATGATTAGTATAATACTTAAGTATTACTTATATATCGTATTTCCACCATTTTAATATATTATGTAATTATCTGTTGTTTCAATTGCAGTAACTATTTTTTATTTCTAAGATTCAGCTTTGTGAGAACCAATAAACACTTGTACTTTTACCTTCTACAACTACATCAAAATTACAACTAAAATACAGAACAACCATCATCCAGAATGGTCTGAAAGCTGGCTGAATGGGAGTCCTACAACTAAAGAAATAAAAAAGAAAGCACACTGAGACTGGTAGAAGGGGCAGAGGCACTGAATGGGCTGTACTGGCACCCACATGTACCACTTTTTTAATTGAGAAGAAGATCCTCTCTGCAGAGGTCCCCTGGAGGAACAAGGGGTCCCAACCCCGCACCAGATCCCCCCAACTCAGGCTCCCAGATCTGGGAAAAGAGATTCCCCATAACTACAGGCTGTAAAAATCAGCAGGGATTGGAGCTGCTAGAGACCCACCTGATCTTCTTAAAGGACTGGCACATGAATTGAAATTACAAGGCCCCACTTCCTCTGAGCTCCAGCACCAGGGCAAGGCTATGGGAAACCCAGACACATACAGGAGAAACTGGATTGTCTGGCATCAGGGCATGAATTTGGAGTGGCTTTCTCCTAGATGGAGATGCTCGCAAGGATCATTGTTCCTATGCTGGGACCTCTTCCATCGCAGGGCTGACCAGCAGCCATTTCTGTTTGCACTGCCCTAGTGATTCCCTGAGACCCCACCCCATCCAATTTGCAACCCCACCCAACCTGTGTGTAGCAGCTTTTGCATAGGAATGGCCTGTCCTTGCTCAGGCTTCAGACTTTGCTAAAATCTCCCAAACAAGCTGCAGCTGGGTCAGGGAGCCCCAAACCTATCAATAAAAGGCCCAAGACCCTGCACTAGCACTAGCCTGCCTTGCTTCATAGCTGGGCCTCATCTGGGCACTTACAAATATGAGGAATCTGCAGATCTCTCTGTACCCCTAGGCAGTGGCTGACTTTGCACCTACCTGGAGACCCTAGAGCAAGTGCACCCGTGGACAGCTTCAGACCATAGCAGATTATAGCACTACACATTCATAAGCGACACACTTAAGGGTCAGACTCAGTGTGCACCAAAGCCCCATTGAAGCAACACTGAAGCAAGTCCTGCTCCATAGGGGTGTCTCCTGCACAGCAGCTCTCCCACTGTAGTCTCAGTTGGCCCTCACAGCCAATTATCCTGGAGGTCAACTCCTCCTAATGATACCAACAGCAATCAAGTCTCAACTACAACAAGACAGTGCTCACAGCCCACAAAGGGGCACACCTAGAGTATCTAGCTCAGGTAACTGGGGAGGCTGAGCCACTGGGCCCTATAGGATACCTACGACACAAGGCCACTCTACCAACTCAAGGAGACATAGCAGCTCTACCCAATACATAGAAACAAACATAGGGAAGCAGCCAAATGAGGATATAAAGAATCATGTCACAAATGAAAGAAATCAAACTACTAGATGTAGAGTTCAAAACCACAGTTATAAGGTTATTCAAGAATCTTCATGAGATCTCCAAAGGCCTTAGTAAAACTTTCAAGGATCTTAGTGAGAATTAAAAAAAAAAAAAAAAAAAAAGGAAAAAGGACCAGTCATAACTTAAATATACACTAACTGAAATAAAGAATAATTTGCAGGGATTCAACAGTAGAGTTGAGTATTCTGAGAATCAAATCAAGGATTTGGAATATAAGGGAGCAAAAAACAACCAATCAGAAGAGCAAAACAAAAAGAATCCAAATCATGAAGACAGTATAAGGAGCCTCTGGGACAACTTCAAGCATACCAACATTTGCATCATGGGGATGGCAGAAGAAAAGAGAGAGAGAGAGAAAGAGAGAGCGAGCAATATATTGAAAACCTATTTGAAGAAATAATGACAGAAAACTTCCCCCACCTGGTGAAAGAAATAGACTTACAAGTCCAGGAAGCACAGAGAATCCCAACCAAGAGGAACCCAAAGAGGCCCACACCAAGACACATCATAATTAAAATGCCAAGGACTAAAGACAAAGAGAGAATCTTAAAAGCAGTAAGAGAAAAGCAGTTAGTTACCTACAAGGGAGCACACATACAACTGTCAGCTGATTTCTCAACAGGAAATATGCAGGCCAGAAGGGATTTGCAAGAAATTGTCAAAGTGATGAACAGCAAGGACCCACAACTAAGATTATTCTACCCAGCAAAGCTATCATTTAGAATTGAAAGTCAGATAAAGAGCTTCACAGACAAGAAAAAGGTAAAGGAGTTCATCACCACCAAACCAGGATTACATGAAATGCTGAAGGGTATTCTAGAAGAAGAGGAAGAGGAAGAAGAAGAAGAAGAAGAAGAAGAAGAAGAAGAAGAAGAAGAAGAAGAAGAAGAAGCAGCGGCAGCGGCAGCGGCGGCGGCAATAAATACATATCTATCAACAATTGAATCTAAAAATCAAAATAAATGAATAAGAAATCTAATGGGCAGAATAAATTGATGAGTAAAATAGAATCAAAGGTATGGAAATGGAACAGACTGGTGATTCTCAGAGGGTAGGAAGGTAGGAGGGTGTGGGAAGAGATTAAACAAAGGTCTTATATGCATTACCTATGAACACAGACAATGGGGTGGTGAAGGCCTAGGGTGGGGCTGGAACTGGGTGGAGGAGGGTAATGAGGGGAAGAAGAGGGCCATTGTAATACTCTCAAGAATAAAGATTTATAAAAACCCAAAACAAACAAACAAACAAACAAACAAACAGATTTAGCTTTGTTCTTTTTTTATATCTGCCTATACTACCATGAATATTTGACAGTCTGATCAATGTCTCCATGTCTCTGGGTCTATTTTGTTCATTAGTTTATGTTGTTCATTAGATTCCACATATGAGTGAGATCATGTGATATTTATTTTTCTCTGACTGGCTTATTTTGCTTAGCATAATGCTCTCTAGTTCCATTCATGCTGTTGGAAATGGTAAGAGTTCTTTCTTTTTTACAGCTGCATAGTATTCCATTGTATAGATGTACCACAGATTTTTTATCTACTCATCTACTGATGGGCACTTGGGCTGTTTCCAGATCTTGGTTATTGTCAATCACACTGTTATGAACATAGAAGTGCATATATTCTTTCTGATTGGTGTTTCGGGATTGTTAGGATATATTCTCAGAAGTGGAAAGGCTGAGTTAAAAGGCAGTTCCATTTTTAATTTTTAAAAATCTCCATACTGCTTTCTACAGTGGGTGCATCATTTTGCATTCCTACCAACATTGCACTAGGGATCTCTTTTCTCTGCATCTTTACCATCACATGTTGCTTGTTGACTTATTGATAGTAGCCATTCTGGCAGGTATGAGGTGATACCTCAATGTAGTTTTAATTTGCATCTCTCTGGTGATTAGTGATGTTGATCATTTTATCATATGCCTATTGGCCATCTGTGTGGTTTCATTAGAGAAGTGTCTACCCAGATCCTTTGCCAATTATTTATTTATTTATATTTTTAAAATATATTTTATTGATTTTTTTACAGAGAGGAAGGAAGAGGGATAGAGAGTTAGAAACATCGATGAGAAAGAAACATCGATCAGCTGCCTCCTGCACACTCCCTACTGGGGATATGCCCGCAACCAAGGTACATGCCCTTGACCAGAATCGAACCTGGGACCCTTTAATCCGCAGGCTGACAGACGCTCTATCCACTGAGCCAAACCGGCCAGGGCCTTTGCCCATTTTTTAATTGGATTGCTTGTCTTCCTGGTGTTGAGTTGTATATGTTCTTTATATATTTTGAAAATTAACCCCTTATCATTAACAAATATGTTCTCCCATACAGTGGGTTCCCTTTTTATTTTGTTGATGTTTTCATTTGCTGTGCAGAAACTTTCTAGTTTGATGTAGTTCCATTTGTTTATTTTTCCCTTTCCCTAGCAGATATATTGGTAAAAATATTGCTACACAAAATGTCTGAGATTATATTGCCTATGTTTTCTTCTAGAATTTTTATGACTTACATTTAAGTTTTTAATCCATTATGAGTTTATTCTTGTGTATAGTGTAAATTGGTGGTCTAATTTCATTTTTTTGCATGTACCTGTCCAGTTTTCTCAACACTATTTATTAAAAAGACTTTTACTCCATTGTATACTCCTGCTTCCTTTGTTGAATATTAATTGACCATAAAGACATGGGTTTGTTTCTGGGCTCTCTCTTCTGTTCCATTGATGTATATGCCTGTTCTGTGCCTGTACCAGGCTGTTTTAATTACAATGGATTTGTAGTGTAGTTTGATGTCAGTATTGTTATACCTCCAACTTTGTTCTTCTTTCTCAAGATTGCTGAAGCTATTCAAGACATTTTTTGGTTCCATATACATTTTGGGAATATTTGTTCTAGATCTGTGAAATATGCCATTGATATTTTAATAGGAATTGTATTGAATCTATAGATTGCTTTGGGTAGTATGGACATTTTAATGATGTTAATTTTCCCAATCCATGAACATGGTATATGCTTCCACTTGTTTGTATCTTTCTCTATCTCTTTCTTCAGTGTCCTATAATTTTCCAAGTATAGGTCTTTTATCTCCTTGGTTAAGTTTATTACCAGGTACCTTATTTTCAGTTGCAATAGTAAGTGGGATTGTTTTCTTTCTCTTTCTGAGAGTTCATTATTAGTTTATAGTAAGCCACCAATTTCTGGATATTAATTTTGTATCTGACTAATTTGCAGAATTCATTTATAAGATCTAGTAGGTGTTTTTTTTTTTTGGTGGAGTTTTTAGGGTTTTCTATGTAAAATATCATGTCATCTGTGAATAAAGAGTTTTACTTTCTCCTTTCCAATTTTGATGTCTTTTATTTCTTCTTGTTGTCTGATTCCTGTGGCTAGGACTTCACATACTATGTAGAATAAGAGTGATAAAAGTGGACATCCCTGTCTTGTTCTTGATCTTAAGAGAATTGGTTTTAATTTTTGCCCATTGAGTATGATTTGGCTGTAGGTTTGACAGATATGGGCCTTTATTATGTTGAGGTATGATCTCCCTATTCCCACTTTGATGAGAGTTTTTATCATAAATGGGTGTTGGATTTTGTCAAATGCTTTTTCTGCATCTATTGCTCTGATCATGTAATTTTTACTTTTCATTTTGTTTATGTAATATGTCATACTTATTGATTTGTGAATATTATACCAATCTTGCATCTCTGGAATAAACCCCACTTGGTCATGGTGTATGATCTTTTTAATATATTTCTGGATCTGATTTGCTAATATTGGGTTGAGGACTTTAGCATCTATTTTCATCAAGGATATTGGCCCATAATTTTATTTCTTTGTAGTGTCTTTATCTGGTTTTGGAATTAAGATAATACTGGCCTAGTAAAAAGAGCTTGGGAATCTTCTCTTCTCTTGAATTTTTTAGAATTTGCCTGTGAAACTATCTGGTCCAGAACTTTTGTTTGCTGGGTTTTTTTTTTTTAATGACCTTTTTAATTTCATTAGTTATAATCAGTCTATTCAAAATTCCTTATTGAATTTTGGAAGATTGTATGTTTCTAGGAATTAGTCCATTTTGCCCAGGTTTTCTAATTTGTTGGCATATAGTTTTTATAGTATTTTATTACTGCACTCGTCAGTGGCCTACTTGGTGAGGGCCCCTCAGCAGTAGGTGAGGCTATGAGGTATACTGTGGGGAGGGAGTTGAGGGCTCTGGGATAGGCCAGACTCAGTCAATCCTCCCCCATCAGGAATCAATGCAGTGGAGCCCTCAGAATTGGCCAAGTTCTTGCAGATTCCTTCCAAGAACTCAAGCATGTGTTCTACAAGGCATTTGGGTGCCTGCTCTTGATGATGTGGAAACAGTCATCTCATATCCTAGAGAAAAGCACCTACATGCTAAATTAAGTAAAATCCATTCCTCAGCCTCAGCTCAGTGGGATCAATAGCCACAGGAGGGTGGGCAGGATGGAGAAGCAGTTTCTACTTCCTTTCTATTCTGATCAGTGGTTGCCTTATTTTTATTAATTTAAAGTGACTAGATAATTATGGGTTGCACCTAAGATATTACAGAATGGAAAAAGAACATGTCAGAGAACATGCTTATAACCTACTACTAAGTGCAGACTATTTAATAAAGTAGTCATGGATGGCCAAGGCATCTCAGACTTAACAGATGCTAAACTTAACTCAAGACTGCTTCCTCTAAACCTGCTTTTTCCCCTGTCTTACCTAGTTTAGTAAATAAACCCATTCTTTCAGTTGTTTAGGTCCCAAACCTAGGGATAACTTGTGGGTCTTTTTCTGTTAAACCCACATTCAATCCAACAGCAGGCCCTGTGACCTCCTCTATGATGACTCTACTTTTGACCACACTCACCTGTAACTGGTATTTTTAGAATTCCAGTCCTCCTAACTGGTGTTCCTGCCTCTTCTCTTGAGCCTCCTTCTCTTGTCACTCCCACCCCAGTTAATCTTCCGTATAGTAGCCAGAGAGGTCTTCTAAACTTGTAAAGCAGACTTTATGACTCCCCATTGAAACCCTGCAATGGGCTCTCATCACACACCTTGCATTTTTACCAAGTACTTCAAGGGCCACATAACCTGGCACCTGTCTCTCTGACTTCATGATCTATGGCTCTACCTCTGCATTCCAGCCAGGTTGGAATGTGCTCCTCACAGCAGGCTCCAGGGACTTGCACCTTTTGTCTGGAGTTCTCTTTATCCCCTCTCTGTCCCACCTTTCTCTGTCTAGTCAGTTACCCAATTTACATTTCTTCATGGCATTTATCTACCTGACATCTAGTATGTATTGGTTTGCTATTATTTGCCTGGTTTCATTTCAAAATGCCACCTCCTTTCATGCAGGGGCTTTGTCTTTTTCCCTGCTGCATTCTCAGTGCCCAGATAATGCCTGGCCTGGAACAATATATATCTAGTAAATGCATTAATATGTTTGAAGGTTTCAGGTTTCTCACTTTAATGCTCTTCAGATTGCTACAGCTGCGTTCCTCTGGATTGGAATCCTCCAGTTTGTTGGGCATTGTGATGTGTCAGTCATAAGGTGCTGGATTGCCTCATACATTTAATAATTTTTTGGAAGTCTCTTATTCCTTGCGAGTTATCTTTGTGGGATGTTTTATCATATTAATCTGGGTTGTGGGGCATTTCATGGTTGCTACTGCCCCGGCTATTGACACTCACCATCACCAAACCAGAGCTCACCCATGGATTCCCACACTGCATGGATAGCACACTCCCAGCAGGGCTTTGCTCCTGGTCAGAATTAGGTCTTTAACCATGCAGCTGGCCTTGCTTCCAAGGCTGGGGCAGATGGGTGGAGATATTTTGGTTCCTCTCCCTGGACAGGCAGTGTATTTTCTGCTCCTCGCTTCACTCAGGGATGCTCAGTTCCAGCTCTCACTCTGTTGAGTCCTGAGAATTTGGTGCTGTCTTGTCAAATGTTGAAATTCTAACTCTGTCTCTGGGGTGCAGTTGTTCCCTCTGCTGTCATTGCTCACGATTCTTGCTAAGGGGATTAACTTCAGCTTCTCCTCACAATGTATTACTATTCAGTTTATGTCCCTTGGAAGTCATTCTAATTTCCCCTTTTATGCTTAAGCTTGCCTGTGTATCCTATATAATAAAAGACTAATATGCAAATCGACTGAATGGCAGAACAACTGGTTGCTATGATGCGTACTAACCACCAGGGGGAAGACACTCAATGCAGGAGCTGCACCCTGGTTGTCAATGCACTCCCACAGGGGGAGCAATGCTCAGCCAGAAGCTGGGCTCACAGCTGGTGAGCGCAGCGGTGGTGGGGGCTCACAGCTGGTGAGCGCAGCGGTGGTGGCGGGAGCCTCTCCCGCCTCCACGGCAGTCAGAAATCCCCCGAGGGCTCCAGGCCGGGCTGAGGGACCCCCCTAGTGTATGAATTTTATGCACCAGGCCTCTAGTTTTTAATTAAAAAATTAACAGCCAAGTCAGGTGGCATATTTCCTACTTCCCTTGGCATACCCTTTTCCTCCTCCTAATCCTTTGGGTCTTAGATTTTTACATCTCCTTGCCTGCCCATCCTTTCTGATGCCTCCACTGAAAAGAACACTATTTATTCACTTTAGATTCTGGATTATGATTTTTATCTGCAGGATCAATAATCCTGATGCTGACATCAAGTAGGCCTTGGTCTCTGTTCCCAGTTATGGGGCATATGCCTAAAGGTGATGTCTGAGGTTTTCAAACACACCTTTGGGTTTGCATTGTTGACTCTGTAGACTAAGCATTTTCATCTGTGTAGGGAATATTTGACTAATCAACTTGTTAGCTTAAGATTCAGAAAGAATGTGTAGATGGGGACTTCAGAAGGATACTAGATCATTTTGAGTTAACAGTTCCAATTCTCCCTTTTCAAATACCAACCCCTGTGTCCTAACGTTATTGAAATTATTAAAAAGATAATATTAGAACATATATTAGGCATGTTTATAGATGGAAGTATGGGGTGAATGTATATGAATATGTTTGTAATCTGTCAGCGTGATCAAGATGGCCATCATGTCTTAAACACTGGGAAATTTTACCTAAAGTCAGGATTAAGAGAGATGTTGTGGCAACTCTAGATCTGCATTCTTGCATAGAGAGATTGACTGGAGCTGAGTGGCAGCTGCCCTTTAGACTGATCTGCACAGTTCCTAGGGGATGTGACTCATCTCACTCATTTCCGTTACCTGCCTGGGCTCTGTTGATGCTGAAATCTTAACCTGGATAGGAACTTAGTGTTTTAATATTAATGTGATTTAATTTCAATCTGGGAAACCCCAGGGAATAGTGGGATTGCACAAAAATAATTTGTAACATACATATGAGATTTGAATTATGGAAAGTTAGTGCATAGTGTGAAAGTGACTTCTTGAGTTCTGTATTCAATATCACCCGGTCAGTGCTTGATCTGGTTTAAATATTGTCATTTTTGGTGTCTGTTACCTGGGAAACTGAGTTAAGAACTGAAATAATGGTAAATCCTATAGTTATGAATCAAAGAGATTGTCTTGCAATTCTAATCTAGAGGCCTTTGGGTAAGGTAGATGTGAACAAATATGAGAAACATGAGTCTCGCTCTCTTGTGTACTTAGACATAGAAACATCAAAGCTCAGAAAAAGTCCCACATATGACAAGCTAATAAGTAAAGAACTTACTTGATGTTCTCTGTGAAATCACTAAAAAATAAGCAAAAGAAATCCATGTAATTTTTCTTAAACAGAAAAAACAGTATGTCTAATATAGTCTACTGGCATCTGTGAGGGGAGGACTTGTGTAGGCATAAGAAGAAAGTGTCCCAAAGTGTTCAATGCAAACTTAGGTATACAATTAAGCAGTGATGATGTCATGAAGAAGCCAACAGGGTTTCCTTAAAAGGCCTCTTTATTTATTGGACCTGGGCAACTTTGGGTAGAGTCTCAAGTGAAGACCACTGGATCTTTCTGTTTCCTTTGAATAGCACTGTAACACTCAAAGGCCTCTCTTCATTTAAATATCATTTTTGGACTTCTTGTCTCCCTCTCAAACATTTCATCTACTCTATGATCCTATATAATAAAGAGGTAATATGCAAATGGTCGCTACACCATGACACATAATGACCAATCACCAGGACGGCAGGGCAGTGAGCTACGTGCAGCTGAAAGCTACAGCGGCGGTGGGTGGGGTGGCCAGCTGAGGCAAGGGGCAGTGAGCTACTCTAGCACATGGATTCATGTGCAGAGCCACTAGTTTTCAAAATATTCTTCAGTTTTTTTTTGTTGACCAATGTTAGCTTAGTCCTTCTTTTAATCAGTATTCTCTTAAATTATCTGCAACGTAGGGGAAGCTGGGTCATAAGGAAGCAAGAGAGCAATGAGAAACTCATATCACTTTAACAGAACTAAGTCCCTCCAACTGTGACGGCCAAAGAGAATCAAAGTAGAGAAGCAGATGTAGTACTTACTTATGGGTGCTGGGGGTAGACCTGAAAAAACAAATTAGATATTGTAAGATCCTTGATGGAAAGAAACAAGTGTAACAGGATTATTTGTATAGGGCAGTGGTCAGCAAACTGCGGCTCATGAGCCACATGCGGCTCTTTGGCCCCTTGAGTGTGGCTCTTCCACAAAATACCATGGCCTGGGCAAGTCTATTTTGAAGAAGTGGCGTTAGAAGAAGTTTAAGTTTAAAAAATTTGGCTTTCAAAAGAAATTTCAATCGTTGTATTGTTGATATTTGGCTCTGTTGACTAATGAATTTGCTGATCACTGGTCTAGGGGAGCAGCTTGATAGTGACACAGCTCTCTTGTTCAGATTATGCTTCTGTGACTATGTAGGCAGGCACGTAGCCTCAGTTTCTTAGCCCTTACAAAGAGGTCAGTGGAGTTACTCTAAAGATTAAATAGACCCATCACATTTCTATCTTGTGCTAACATTCTAAATAGGTTTCATGGATTGGAAGTGCTGTATGATTGAGTCATGCTTTTCAGGCTGTTCAATTAGTTGTTCATTGAAGAGGACGATGCTAATTCCAGCAGGAAGTAATGGAATGTAAAAAGCGTATATAAAAATGTTGAATAAAGCCATTCAGCCAATTCTTCCCCCTTGCCCCCCACTACCCCCACCCCAAAAAAAGATTAAATAGACAGCTGTCAGTGGAGTAGTAGGGGGAGAGAATGAGCACAAAAAAAAAAAAAAGGAGAAAGAAACTCATGGACATGGATAACTGTGTGATTGCTGGGAAGGGGTGGGGGAGGGTGGAAGGAGGTGGAGGATGGTATAAGGGGGATAAATGGTGATGGACAGAGACTTCACTTTGGGTGGTGAACACACAATACAGTGTACAGATGATGTGTTGTGGGATTGTATACCTGGAACCTGTATAATTTTGTTAACCAATGTCATCCTAACAAATTCAATAAAGAGGGAAAGGAGATGAAATGGGATAACGTAATTAAAGCACCTATGACACATAGGACATGTAAATATATATTAAGTAAATGTAAGTTTACTTCACAAAAGAGAAAGTTGGATGAGCAGCAGGCAAAGGAAACGGAGCTGTGGGTCTCAGGTTGCTGCACAAGCGTTAGCAATGAGCAGGCCAGGTGCTTGGCCTTGTAGAGAACCAAAGAAGAACAGAAAACAGGGGGAAAGCAGGCTGCACTTACCACCGGGCATTGAAGGTGGAGCAGCTGAAACATCTTTATAACCCTTTTCTTTCTCACTGTTTTTCCTTCTATTTGCAGAATTCTCTCAGTAGGTCATTATAACCACAGGGAAACTGTTCCTTTTGGTTTTATTTACTTTTAATGTAAGCCAGCAGCTTTTGAAATTTCCAAAAAATAATTAGTAATGTGGAATTTTGATAATGGGAAGCTAGGTGCTTAAGGAAGTGTGTATCTCATGCCCAGAAACCCCAGCGCTGGCCTGCAAAGCCCAGGTTACAGGAGCCACAGTGGAGGAACCCGGGAAAGACGTACCCATGGCATGTGGAGTTGATTCATCTGTAAAACACAACAGAGAAAATTATCTCCTTTTCCTTCCATCCCTGTTCAATTTGTTTTTCAGTGTGTGAAGTCCCTTGTAACAGGTCATTCTAAACTGCTGGGAAACCTTCTCCTCTGTTCTTTTTAAAATATATATATATTTTATTGATTTTTTACAGAGAGGAAGGGAGAGGGATA
Organism: Corynorhinus townsendii; assembly: GCA_026230045.1. NCBI lineage: Eukaryota > Metazoa > Chordata > Mammalia > Chiroptera > Vespertilionidae > Corynorhinus > Corynorhinus townsendii. The sequence goes on along the minus strand of JAPDVU010000004.1, from coordinate 97,633,103 downwards.
GAGAATTAGAAACATCGATGAGAGAGAAACATCCATCAGCTGCCTCCTGCACACCCCCTACTGGGGATGTGCCCGCAACCAAGGTACATGCCTTTGACCGGAATCGAACCTGGGACCTTTCAGTCCACAGGGCAACGCTCTATCCACTGAGCCAAACTGGCTAGGGCCCCCTCTGTTCTTGATTTTTTATGTAAACTATGGAGTTTGATCTTTTTCATGAGATTATGAAGAAGCTGAGAGAATTATTGGTACTATGAAAGCAAGATATCGAAATGTTCCCTAAAACCCCTATATACTCAGGGAAATTTTTCTCAGACATCTTAGAATCCAAATGTGGAAGAACAGACCTGGTAAGGCAGGAAGTTCAAAGGAAGAACTGTTTTAGAAACTTTTTATCTTCTCCTTTCTCTCCTATCATTTATTTCTCTTTTCTGTAAACACTCTGTTATTGATGGTCTTTATGACTAAGCACATTTCTCCCTCTCATATTTATCTAAACCAATAGTGTTAGAACTTTCAAATACATCATTAATAACCCAGAGGGATTTTGACAATGAGATAGCAAGAAGCCAAGATGGACTCCACTCCCTCCCCATCTCAATATGGTCAGAGACTCTTGGCCCCGCCGGAGACCAACAGAGCCCTGCAGCAGAGAATCAAATAAACACACAGACTTACGGGTTTTGTGAGGAGTTGCTCCCGCTGAAACACAAGCAGAGAGATTTCTTATTACCCCCTCTTATTTATTGGACTATTCTTTTTTTTTCCTATTAGTACATTTCTTAGTGATATAACTGCTTGAAAAGTTTTTCTGATTACAGGCATTTGAACTTTAATCAGCTGGGGACATGCTGGTTAATGGGGTATCAAAAGGCTAAGAAAATAGGAGTTTCAAGTTTCTGGCTGGAATCAAGTTCCAATAGACGTCGCTGGACTTTGACTAGGGTCCCGCAGAGAAGCAAATGGACAATTTACGAATCACTTGTGTAGGTGACTCAGCTGGAAAGCAGAAATATTATCTATATCTCTTACTTTCATTCATTTGTTTTCCTTCTGTATGAAAGTCACTAATTGAGAATCCTTAGAACCATAGAGAAAGATTCTCTGCTTTTTAATTTGTATGTGAGTCAATGAATATTCTAGAAACTTCTTAGTAACCTAATGGAATTCTGAGTAATGGAAACATAAGGGGTTGAGGAAATAAGAGCTTAAAACTACTACAGTTCCCAATATGGATAGGCGAACTTTGGTTCAAGGTCTGTCAGATACTGCTGGATTGAGACAGATGAGTTCCGTCACGGAGAGAGAGTCACACTTACAGGAGGATTCTGTAGCTGAAAACAAAGAGAGAAATCAGTATGGAAAGGCTGCTGAATGAGGAGCCAGTTTCCCTGCTATTCTGGGAGGGAGGTCAGAAATGGCTGTGGGGGGAGCAGCAAATCCCTGCAGGTGCTGCAGCGCAGGGGCTGGGAAGGCGGCTGCCATCAGGCCATGGTGGGGTCTGCCTCCTGCCTAGTCTGAGAGGCTGCAGGACAGCGAGATGATGTATCTCTTCCCTGTGTGAAAGACTGACTGGTAATTAAAAAAACCCTATATGCTATTGGTAAGTTAAACTCTGTCGCCTTCATCTCTCCCTAATTCTGCTATTCCATGCCAGCTTTCATTCAGTAATGCAAATATCCTCCCTCTCTTGTTGAAAAGCCACAAGAAACTTTGGATATATACCCCCAATTTATTCATTCTTTAGTGGGGGCAGCTAGAGAACGGAAGAGGAAACATGAATTTCTACATCCTTAAGACACGAAGTATTCCAGACCCTGTAGGAAGCTGAATAGAACTATCATATAAGAATAGGCATGGAACTTACTGGTTATATCTGAAGTTTCAGCTGATATGAAAACAGAAGGAAAAAATAAGGGAGAAATTAGTGTGTGTAGAACCAAGAGTTGTCAGTTCTCCCGCGATGGGTTTAGAAAGGGTAACTGCAGAGTGGATGCAGTGAGCTTTAAAACCCGCCCGCAGCTCCCGTGTCTGGGCGTAAGCACCCACCCTCATGCCTGGCATCCTCAGGGTTGTTCCTTCTGGTCTGCGGCAGGAGAATGGCCATGAGGCCCATCCCATTACTCTAATGTACTTCTGTCACTATCATTTCCACTCACCTCAGTTTCCTACCTAAGCTTTTAACTCATCGAACATGTTATTCTTTCTCCTCTATAGAGTCCCATTTGGAGCACTCATTTTTGTTAATCAAGAAAAACCAATGCATTTTGCACTTTCTTCAAACGCCTTGTGATTTAGGGGGAAGCCAGGAAGAAACAAATGTAGCAGTATATTTTCATGTTTACAGTATTTATTTTGGAAGTGTTTACACATAGAGGAGAAGGAGTGAAGCAAGGAAGAAAAGTAGGAAGAGGGAACCCACATACCCATATAGTTTTTCTGGCACATGGTGATTATTAGGGAACTTTGGGCCAGAAGAGACCCCCACTTTAGCTACAGTGAGACCCTCTGAGGTGAGCTGGCTTACGTAATCTCCCTATAGGAATTATGAGGCCTTCCAAGGCTGTCGGCTTGGTGATCATCAGGAGACTGAAAGAGGCAGCCTCAATGGAGGGGACTAGTCGGTGACTGATGGCTCTTATCACTGACAACAAGCAGGGTATTTAGGACCAGCATTTAGGGAGCACCATCAGCTTTGGTGTCAGAGCGTGATTGTATTGGAGACTGCTTGCCCTCTCCACACTTTGAGTTCATGTTTCTAAAACCTCTCGTAGGACTGTACACTCATTGGCACCAGAGGTTAATTGCACCTTTCTCTCTCTAATTCATGACTTTATGCCCAGTGCCTGGCACAGTTTCTGATTCACAGGAGGCGCTCAGCTAGTGAAGAAATGTTTGCACACCTCTGACTTGCTTTCTTATAATTTCCTCCTGTTTAGCTTAAACTTTGGAATTTTGTCCCTGTCACTTAATGTCCAGACTCAGAATTTCCTAGGACTTGGGGGTTGGTTTTGACACTAGATTTTGGCACTGTCTTTGCCCGGCTAGTCACAGAGTGAACGTCCTCTTCATCTGTTCCACTCCTGTTTTGTAGTTGCCTGATGCTTCTGCCAAATCCTGTAACTGCAGCCTCCTGTCATAGCCTGTTTTCTGATGCTGTGTGTGTGTGTGTGTGTGTGTGTGTGTACGCGCATGTTTGGGGTGAGAGGAGAGGGCAGGCTAGGACATGAGGAAAAAGGAAGGCCTTGGGTAACTCAGGATAGACTAAGCCCTGAGTAGTATTTACTGGTAGACTTCTCCCGAGAAACTGGGAAGAATATTTAAATGGATTGTCTTTTCCCTCTTTTATATTTATTTTTTAAATTTGCCTTCATTTTCTCTATATTATCTCCATTTTCTTTGAGTAGGTCCTTAATAAGCTATAAAGCACTTCAGAACTGAAAAGCTACCATTATTATTATTATTATTATTATTATTAATTTTTATTTATTCAGAGTGGAAGGGAAGGGGAGAGAGAGATAGAAACATCAATGGTAGAGAGAATCATTGATTTGGCTGCCTCCTACATGCCCCACACTGGGGATCAAGCCCACAACCCAGGCATGTGTCCTGACCAGAAATCGAACCTTGACCTCCTGGTTCATAGGTCGATGTTCAGCCTCTGAGCCACGCCGGCCAGGCTTACCCTTATTATTTTAGAGAGTTCTATATTGTTGTAGAAGCTATCATCACCATTACTAGGGCAATTTTATTACTTTTTTTCTTAAAAAAAATAACCCTGAAGAATTTTCATCAGGTGGAAACTTGGAAGAATGAAAACATTTTTAATACCAGTGTTCTTATGGCCATAGATATGTTTAGGACAGGAAACAGGCCCTCTAGACACTGAAGAAGATCAATGAACACCAGAAGAAAAAATAGACAGGGACTTACCACTGGATCCAGCGTATTGCACTGAAAATAGAAACAAACATATTGTGGTTGTTGAACATGAAAAACACATGCACCACTGATGTTTTCAATAAGAGAGTAGTGAGAACAGTTTCCTGGGAATTACTAAATCCCAGTTTCTGGATTAAATGTTTAATTCTGCTGTACTAGCCTTTCCATAAGAGTCGGACTTTCTTCTAGGACCGTGGTCAGCAAACTGCGGCTCGCGAGCCACATGTGGCTCTTTGGCGCCTTGAGTGTGGCTCTTCCAGAAAATACCATGGCCTGGGCAAGTCTATTTTGAAGAAGTGGCGTTAGAAGAAGTTTAAGTTTAAAAAATTTGGCTCTCAAAAGAAATTTCAATCGTTGTGCTGTTGATATTTGGCTCTGTTGACTAATGAGTTTGACGACCACTGCTCTAGGAGACTCGAGGAAAACCACTTCATTCTTGGCTTTCATTAGAAGTGTCTGAGCAGAAATCTTCGTTGTATTCCTTTCCCTCCATCTTCTTCACTATTTTTTCTTCATGTCACTTTTGTTTCACTCTCAGCCATCTTTCTTTTGTCTTCTTGTTCATTTCTTACACCCTCTCCCAGATTCTCTCTATTGCATCTTTGTTTTGGAAGGTTCTTGTTATGCTTGTTGACAAAGCACTATAATCCCTATTAGGAAAACGTTATGCTATCTATTAGGAATTTGAGTGATACATATGAGCTGACATATACACAGGTGACTTACCAATAGGTCCTGGAGATTGCACTGAAAAAGAAATTGAAATTGGCATATTTAGTATGGGTGTTAGGATGAAGAATACATTTTTCATTAGTTTTATTCTAGGGTGGGGCTTTGGCAGGTAGAGTAGGGGAGAGGAAGTGGTATCTGTAATGAGAACTAATCCAGCTATGTTAAGTATAGACCAAAAGGGGCACTTAGCATATTCTGCAATATTTCAGCCTGAAGTGAGGGTTTCTCTAGCATCTTGTCAACCTAGAAGACATTAGGGAAAATTGAGGCTCTACACTTTTAGTTCCTGTCAATAAGGACTGCCCTTGCACTAAAATTTTTATTTCTCACCAACTAATACGTTCCAGGATAGGCATTCAGGTAGAAGGGAAGCTCTTCTTACAGCTTCCATCTGACTGTTGCTTTGCTTAGCTTTAGTGTCTGTGGGCAGAGAGTCAATAAAACCTCAGTTTTTTATGAGAATTTGGCCTTCAGTTGATTTTCCAGCACTGATCCCCTGGTGACCTGATAGAGATTGTAAGTCTACTGTGTTATTTGCCAACATCGCTTTTACTTAAGAATGATTCTTGGTTGGGAAATTGCACATGAACTGGGAGAACTATTAATTCCTGTTAGAAAGCCATACCTTTGGCTTCCCTGAATGTAGTGACCATGTATTTGGGTATGTTTCTGAGATCCCTGCAGGTTATGTAAATGGAGTTTTTACAGGAAATTTGGCTCCTGGAGCTTCTAAGCCAGGGCAGCTCCAGTCCTGAGCCAATGGAGGCCAAAGAGAACAGTTCCTGGCTGGCTCTGTGGACACTTGCAGAGACCACTGGGAGGACTACTCCCACCCAGAGGTATGGCTGGTGCCGCCCTGCTGGCAAGTGTGCCTGGGTCCTACGAGTAGTCTGGTGCCAGGTGAGGGCTATGATGATCTTTTGAGTCTGCATGGTTAGTTGAATTTAAAACCACCCCTCCTCCAAGTGGGCATTGCAGCATATTTATTCTCCACAGCTCCTCAATGCATGGCACTCATCATGGGAAATATTCTGGTTCTGACCCACAAACCATTCCCCCCAAAACTAGAAGACAGCTTACCAGTTCTGAATATCCTGGGCTCTTAGCTGTAGTTAACTAGAAATTTAGGTATTTTGACAAAGTAATTTGATATTTGCTTTGACTGTCTCTATAAAAAAGTGCCCGTGATCCTGGACTAGAACTTCTAGGATTCCTGCCCTTTGGTGTGAGCCACTAAATCTTTGGACAGATAATCATTTCAAATTTTATTTTGTGTCTTTGGTTGCTCTCTATATTTTATTCCCCTTTTCCACTCTTAATTTGTGACTCTTTGTATCCTCCTTTCCTCTTTTTCTCAGCTTTATTTACATTCATTTACTCTCCTTTTTTCTCACATCTGCCAATTTACTTAATCTTGCCTTCCAGTTTTTTCACTTGATGTTTTCCTTAACTCATACTTTCATTCTCTTTTATACTTTGTATTGCACTTTCTCTGACTTCCTTTAGCCATTTTGTCCCTTGAATTCTAACATTTTTATTCTTTGCTAATAAACCTTTATAACACCCAAAATGGAAGTGGAAGGAACTCAACTATGAGTCAGGGAAACTTCAATTCTAGCTTTGTTCTTAACTAGCCACCCCTCTCCTTATTGTTTTGAGAAATGATTCTTGAGCCTCAGTTTCTTCATTTCTAAAGATGAGTATATAACTCCTTCTCCCACTACCTGTGGAACATTTGTAGTTCTAATAATTGGAGAGATAGAAAAACTGTAAGACATTATAGAAGTCACTCAAAGAATATAGTAGGTATAAATACAGGACTCATATTCACTCTGTCAGATGACTATAGGGGGACCTCAAATCATATTTCTTTACTTTTATAATTTAAAAATTGTTAATTTTTTTTAGGAATACTATAATTGAATGTGTGAAGCTGTAATTGTTTGCTGTCACTTCATAAACATGTAATTATGGTCAATCTCATCTTGGAACCTAACCATTACTTGTAATGTTTCCATGGAAAAATGCATTAGGGCAAGTTGCTGGGAGTTGGTGAAGATAGATTCTAACTGTCTTAGAGAGAAATTGTCAGAGCAATTAGAAATAAAAAGTAACTTAAAGTTTTCATTTTTTAACAAAATGAAGATAATCTAATAATAACAATTATTTGCACAGAAAGCAAGAAGTTTATGTGCCGTATTCTAAATCTTTATTATATACTAGAGGCCCAATGCACGAAGATTCATGCAAGAATGGGCCTTCCTTCCCCTGGCTGCCAGTACCACCTTCACTCTGGCTGGAGCCACCTTTCCGCTCTGGCCCAGAGCCTGCCTTTCCACCTTCCCACGCTGCCCAGAGGCCCTGAGCAGGTGAGGTGGTGTGGGACACTTGCATCGTCACCATGGCGCTCAGTGCCTGCGTGTGCAAATTATCTCGCCATCTTTGTTGGGTTGATTTGCATACTCACTCCTGATTGTCAGGTGGGTGTCATGAAGGTATGGTCAATTAGCATGTTACTCTTTTATTAGTGTAAATTGGCTCTAAAGAGCTAGATTAAATACTTAAATGGTAATGGCTCAGAAAGGACCATCCCCTGGGGGTCTTTTTTACAGTTTGTATTTCAGCTTCAGAGTGAATATTTTTTTAAATGTGGAACTTGGGAAAATCCAAGCTATCAGAATTCTGGGTAGGAGAATGAGGCAGTGGAACCACTTGATACTGGAGTCTGTGGGCATGAATCATTGAAATAAAAATAGAATGACATTCTAAGCATTGTAAAGGATCAACAGGCATAGCTGAGACTTAGGGGACTTACCAATGGTTTTCTGAGTGAGCTCTAAAATAAACAAATAGAAGAGAAGAGAAACGAAGTAAAACAAATCAGTAGGTGCTTTAAGGTTCTGGGGTATGCTGCATTTGGGTAGTGGGGGTGTTGACTCTTACTGGGATACTCAGGCAATCTCATACATATAAGGGCCTCCTCTTCTGATGGGCCACTAAGAGGATAGGTAGCAAAGGGAGAGGGCATACATTTAGTCCATTTAACCCTTGTAGAGGATTGAAAAAGAACCCCTCTCCATTTAAACTTAATTTTCTTCCTTTCTCTCATTATTTCACTTATGTCTATCTCACTCTGTTTTTAAAAGCCCTTTGCATAATATTGATAAAGCACTGGAAACCTTCTACAAGGCTCATCTTCCACTCTACAGTTTATGTTTAGCAATGGGTATACATTCACAGGCTCATTAATGACTTACTGAAATGCTAGGTAGAAAGATACCAAAAAGCCAAGAAAATGTGGACCTCAAAGCCTGGAAATCCCAACATGAAATCAGGGAAGGATCCCTACAACACTGCTGGAAATTAAAATGTCCCACAGTAGAGAATCAGTGAACTTACTTATAGGTCCTGTTGCTCCAGCTGGGGAACCAGAGAGGGAGAGGGAGGGAGATAGACAGGTCAATATGCTTCACCACTGTGAAGAAAATACCCACCCCTAACACTCACTCTGGAGGGGATGTCAAAATGGAAATCTGAGGGAGACTGAGGGTTGCTTGTACTGCAGTCCTCGGACAGGCGCCATGGTGCACAGTGTAGGGGACCTACAGGAATAGAGGCCTCCTCTGTTTTTCAATGATGGTAAAACATTTAAGAGGAGTGAGAAAGATTCATTCCACACTAATTTGTAATACCTCTTCTTTTCTTACATTTTTTTTCTTCCTGTGCCTCCCCTCCCACGCCCCCATTCCATTAGGGACTTGTTATTTGAAAAGTGGACCCTCCTTGCTGAGAGAGCATTATGAGTGCTAGGAGGGTCCTCTTCTTTCTATTTTCTTAGGTTGGCCCATGGGCTTTGCCTTCTGTCTACACAATGCAGAGATCCCGTTAAACTGTGTCATAGGAAAGCCAAGGGAATTGAGAAATGTGGTACAAAAAAATAGATAGGTCACTCCTTAAGACCTTGCAGATCAGAAATCAAAGGAACCAGCAGGGGGAAAAATTGATACTTACGAATAGGAGCTGAAAATTGCACTGAAATACAAGAGGAGAAAAATCAATGCGATTTTATATTAACAGAATTCTCATGCCACCAATATTCTCTTTAAAGAATCTGTGAAACAACTGAAGCAGAGGAGAACTATTACTGCAGCACCTGTAGTGTGAAAACCATAACCCTCCCACCAGGTCACGTCACTCACTGTTCACAGTAAGTGAGGAATCAGACTGAAGGTTGTCAGCTCTTCTTCACTTCCATCCCTCCTCTCTTCCCTGTCCACCCCGCAGCTGTCTCAGAGGGTAGAGATTTTTTAGGGTGGGGTAACATGTCAGTTTATCTCTTTTTTCATCACCACTGCCTCCTTTGTCTTTATTATGTTTTATTCTTTTGCCTTTTCCTAGAATGACCTGTTCTTGACCTTCCCCCAGCTTAGAAAAAGCCAAGAAATAGCTGTTTTGATTATCTTGGTAATTATTTTAAATAAAATTATTTGGCTCTCCCTTGTCTTAAGCTCAGTGACAATTCAAGGCTTTTTTCTTTTTTTCTGATGATTTGGGCAACAGGAGGTTTTAGGAGATTCAACTGTAACCAAAAGGCATGAATGGAAAAGCCTACAGCTATAGAAAAGGAAACATCTAGAATGAGGAGATGGCTCCATATCCCACAGAAGACCCAAGTGTGTCAGAATTAAGAAACAATAAAGGAACTCACTTATGGGTCCAATAGCTCCAGCTAAAACAGGACAAAAACAAGACAATTAGAATGGTTCTTTGGCATAGGAGAATACAGTATGCATTGCAATGATTTTTGGGAAAACATCAGAAATGTAGGCAACAGGAGCAAAATTTCCATTCCATTCGAGGAGCAAATAAGGTTTCTTCTTTCATCCTCACTTTGGGGGACCACAGTGGCTACTGTGATCTGACGGGAGCTGCGGGGTGCAGCGGGTGGCGGTCGTTCCCTGGTGGGAGGGTGTCTGTTTGCGACTCTGCAGATTACACAGGCTGCTGCCTTTCTCCCAGCTGGGCTCATTGGAACATGCTTATCAAGACTCGATAGCCTCTTCTGAAGCAGGCAGTGGGAATTTCTGTCTCCTAAGGGTGGGTGATCTTGGCTCCCTTATTCAACACAGTGACTTGGCCTGAGTGTCTTAGTATAAGAGGGCATGGAAACTGCTAGATGGACTCCAGACATTCGTAGGGTTGGTTAGTGGGTGAAGGGATGGAGGCACTAGACCCACATGGATCTTGTTAACATGCAGATTCTGGTTCAGTAGCTCTGAGCATGGCTGCTAGGCTGAGATTCTGCATTTCTAACAAACTCCAAGGTGATGCCCATGCCGATTTTGGGCCTACTGTAAGCAGCAAGGCCACAGAGGCCTGGTAACATTTCAGAGCACATATACATTTCCATGTTCCACTGGCTTTCTTTTCTAGATCCACTGCCTCTCACTCATCCATCACTCTTTTTTTTCTTTTAATTTTATTTATATTGTTGACACTATTACAGATGTCCCTGATTTTCCCCCTTTGCCCACCTCTATCCAGCCCCCACCCCCTCCCTCTGGACCTCACCACATTGCTGTCTGTGCCCACTGGCTATTCTCTTCATCTTCTTGCATCTAGGCCGTCCCACCTACCTCCCCTATATTTCCTCCCAGGGCTTCTGCCAGAGATGTTGGTTGTGATATCAGTTAAAATGCTGCCAGGATAGGTCTTCCAGACTTACTCATTCACAGCAGGGCACGTGCATTCCACACACCCATCCCTGACAGCTGGGGATCCTCAGTCAGGGGGTGGGGCTTACTGCCCTCTTCCTCTGAGTGTTGCTGGAATTTTCAGCAGGAAGCCTTCTGACCTTTCTAACACTTATTCTTAGCACTTACTTTTGCTGTTCAATCTCAAGATGTTGAGAAAATTAAAAGCATAGTACTTCCTCACAGAGGCCCCAGCTACTAAGGTAACAATGGGAATAAAGAAGGGGAAGGGAGCTGAGTGTTTGTGCAGGGAAATAAAAACATCTGGGAATACAACTCTCACATTCCGACGGGTAGCGGGTAGCGGAGCAGAGCACGTGCGAATGAAAGCGCAGGAAAGTACTTACTTATGGCTCCTGCAGTGCTGGCTGCAACACAAACACAAACAGGTAAGTCAGAGCGAGCAGATGGAGGGTGTGCGCACACATCAAACATTCACACCTACTAGAATGGCAGAGGGGCAGTGAGAGGTGTGAGGCATGTTCTCTCCTTCCCCTGCGCTCCGTACTGTTCCGTTACCCCTGCGTGGGGCTCTCGCCCTCCCTGCGGCTTTCCTATGATTCTCATTTCAGGTTTTGCAAGACATGACTAATGGGTTCCAATTTCCAGACCCACCTGCCCCTGGTCTGGCAGGCTACTCTGAACTTACTAGGAGGTACAAATATCCTGCTCTCCCTATTCTTGCTTGCTGACACCACACCCTGGTCTCAGCCAGCTGAGAAAGAATGTAATACAATTTCTTAAACTCTCACAGTGGCTCCGGGTGCTGCAGACATAATATGTTGGTGCTGAAACCAGCGATACGCGGAGGGAGCCCCTGGGGACGCCCACTCCCAGCGCAGGCTTCTCCAGACCCACTGCCATTCGAATTTCTGGTAAGAGTCACTTCCTTGACCCTCTGATTTGTGGGCTTTTGCCTCATAAAAGTCTCCATGCACGGGGCCCGCGGGTCCACTCTTCCCCGCCAGGTCCCTGGCTACCTGGTGTTAGTGGGACGCCCTATCATAGCAGTCAGCCTTCCTCTTCTCTCTGGTGCTTGTCCGATGGTTGGGCCGCCTTCCCTTGGGACCTCTCACCTCCAGGATGGGCTTCTCACTCACCTCTCTCCTCCCCACCACACCAACCCATTATGGGGAACCAGCACCCCTTTGGGTTGCCTCTTACGGAATCTTATCCGCCTCAACCTCACAGCAAACATCAGACCCAGATGGCTCATCTTCAACTGCAACACGGCTTGGCCCCAATATAAACTGAACAATGAGTCTGTCTGATATAAAAACGACACTTTCAATTTCAATACCTCAGTGACTTAGACAACTGTTACCAGGGCACCGGGAAGTGCTGGGAGATTCCCTATAACCAGGCTGCCTTCCTTCTCCACAGTCGCCCTTCTCTCTGTCAGGACAGACAGCTCACCAAATTCTCCTTTTTCACTCTGAACCTTCCTCCGTGTGGAACTCTCTTTGACTGAGCTGATCATTTGGTTCCAAGACCTACTGCTCCTCTCTTACTGACCACTCTCTCCTGCAGTCTCCTCTCCTCTCTTCTCTTCTCTTTCAAATAGAAAACCACAATATTTGTCTTTTGAATACTTAGGAAAACCTACCCTCAAACTTTTTAAAAAGACAAATTGATTTTCTTTTGTAATACAGCTTAGCCCCAATACCATTAATTCTGGCCTATAAATGAATCTCTAAATTGTAGCACTGCTCTCCAATTAAATTTGTTTTGCAAATGTTTATAGCCCCTTTACCAAGATAGGGATTTAAGGAAAACTTTCCTCACAGTCCTGGCAAACTGCTTGCCTCTCACGAAGGCAGGACAGCCTGCTTTCCTCCCCGCTTCCCCCTTTTCCAGGGAGCAGCAGCTACAAGACGGCAGACACTTGTTTGCAGAACTGCAGGCACTTGCCTAATAGTCCCACCACTACCAGGAGTGGAGCTCATTATCACCCAAACCTTAGCATGCCTCCTCTAAGGAAAGGTATACATGGAAAGCATGATAAGGAAATGATTTGGGTCTGTTAAGGGCCAAGAAATTTTGGGTTACATTTTATCCAATAGACAGTCTCAGGCCTTAGGAAAAAGTTACCAAAACTAGCCTTAGGACCCCAGATTCCCACTGAGCAACTGATAGAAATAACTTCCAGTGTTTTTAATACCAGAGAAAGAGCAAGAAAGCCATCCCATAGAAACAAATGGCTCAATTTGAAGCCATGTGTCACCTCAAGGGTGTTGCTTTCTCTGCCACAAGTTTAGCCACTGGAAGAGGGACTGTCCCAGGGGCTGGAAGGTCTCCAGGACCAGAGCCTACCCACACAATGACCTTGAAATGATGGAGCCCAGCACTCCTGTCAGCCCCCACTAAGGGCATCACCAATGAAGGGATGGAGCCAAGGCTGGCCCTCAATGTGACAGGTAAGACAATTAATTTTTTTTTTAGATGTAGGGGCTGCTTACTCTCTCACCAAGGCCTCTTTCTTCCAAAACCTGTGTGATCTCTGGGGTGAATGGGCATCTTCAACGCTGCACTTTCACTCTACCCCTCAACTGCAGCCATGCCTTTCAGAAGCTGCAGGGAGGAATACAGCCCCTCCCCTTGTAAGGAAAGAATGTGGTGATTTTGAATCCAAGTGGCTGGCAAGCCAGTGGGGCCTGCTCCCTCCTCCTCCCTGCCTCTCATAATAAAGGCTGCCCATAAGGCAGTCAACTATGGCAAACTTAATGAGATCACTCAGGGCCCTGACGAAAACCCAGCTCTCTTCCTTTCCTGCCTCAAGGAGGTCTTACAGGAATTTACCACCTTAGACCCCACCTCCCCTGAGGGAGCCCTTCTTCTGAACACCCATTTTACATCCCAATCAGCCCCTGGTATATGCTGCAAACTCCGAAAAGTAGACACAGGTCCACAAACCCCTCAGAAAGACCTCGTTAACCTGGCCTTCAAGGTCTTTAGTAATAAAAATGAGGAGACCCAAATCCAAAAACAAAGGAGAGATCAGTCCAAGGCTGAGGCCCAGAAGAAGGCATTTCAGCTCCCAGCCACTGTTCCCACAAACCCTATACAGAGTGCCTGTCCTCCAACCAAGGGTAAGTCAGGGGCTAAGCCTCTTCCGGGTCGATGCTTCAAATGCAACAAGGAAGGACACTGGGCCAAGTCCTGCCCAAACCTGAGAGCCCCATCTGAGGTGCAGAAGGGAAAGCCACTGTAAATCAGACTGTAGTCTGGCCCCTCTAGGTCGGACCTTGGCCAGTCCAGCAAGACTGCCCTCTAGATCCAGTTAAGAGCTCCCAGACCTCCCGGGACTGGCCACCAAAGACTTATACTGTCCAGGCCCTGACAAGGCCCCACAGACTTCCAACACCAGAACAGAGCCTCAGGTAATGATTGTGGTGACAGGTCAGCTGATCTCCTTTTTAATTGACACTGGGACCACTTATTCTACCCTCCCTGAATTCACTGGGACCCTTGTCCCCTCCTTAGTCTCTATTATGGGGGTTGACAGATTAGACTCACAGCCATTAGCTGCCTCACTTCTACACTGCATCTTACTAAACACTCCCTTTATCCACTCTTTTCTCATCCTACCTTGGTGCCTGACCCCTATCCTAGGGAGGGATATTCTCTCCAAATTTATTGCCTCTTTTCACCCTAAGTTCCCTTGAAACTTCTTCCCACTTGTCAGCCTCAGCCTCCTCCTGACACCCACCCCCAGCCCTAAAGCTGCCCCCTTAGACCTCTTACTGGTGGACCTTGTCATATGGGACTTCTTGACCAACACCTATGAAATTTTACTCTTGAACTACGCAGTGGAATACTATGCTGCGGTAAAAAAGAAGGAGTTCTTATCAACCCTCTTTCAAGTGCTGGGCAAGCTATACAGTTACCCAAACAGCCCACTTCTCAAAACCTGTTCTTCTCAGGCTGGCCTACCATATCAGCAACCTTCCCAACAACTGACAACTCCCAGTTCTGTTAAGGTCAACCTCTTTCCTGTGCTAGCTATTTCCCATGGCAGAGTTGCAACTCACAGTTACAATCTAACTGCCATCAACTCCCCTCCCATAGCCTCATACATTCTAAATTTTGGGTAAAGACTCCCAAAACCTATTTCTTTCACATGGACAGATCCCAACACCAATATATCACAGCAGCTAATCTGGACTGTCTTGCCACAAGGATTTAGGGACAGTCCTCACGTATTTGGTTAGGCCCCTAGCCTCAGATCTCCAACACCTCAACTTAATTCCCAGCACCCTCCTTCAATATGTCGATGATCTTCTGGTATGCAGTCCTTCTCTAACTCCCTCCCAACTACACATCCATGCCCTTCTCAATTTCCTAGGTAATGGAAGGGGCCAATAAATCAGCTTATAGGACCATAAAAGTCCAACAACAACTTTCAGAATCCTGGGGCACCTGGCTACAGAATCTGAACTGGGACTTCTGGCTTCTACCTCTATCAGACCCTTCTAAAGCTCTTCCTGGCACTCATCTTTGGCCCGTGCATCCTAAGAGCCCTTTCTTCCTTCCTCCAAAACCACATTCAGGCAATTGCCAATAGATCCATAGGGGAAATGATGCTATTCCAGACCTACGCTAGATACCATCCTCTCCCTCAATCACCAACTTATTAAGGACATCTCTACATCCCACATAAGCATGAAGAAGTTACAGAAGAATGAGATTGGCCTCCCTCATCAACCCCAGCTTAGAAAAGCCCCAGTTTACATGAACCCCAGCTTATAAAAAAAAGAAAAAGAGTCTGGAATTTAGGCATATTCTCTACCTTTCCCCTGCACTCAGTACTTTTCCATTATCCCCTGCTTGGGACTCTCAACCTCCCCGTGGTGTTCCTATTTTTCTCATTTCAGGTTTTGCAAGACTTGACTAACAGATTCCAGTTTCCAATCTTAGCCTGCTGTGAGAGAATGTAATAAAATTTCTTAAACTCTCACATCTTTTGGCCTGACTCCTGTTGGCATGGACCTAACAAAAGATAAGTCTGCATTGCTCCCCTTTTTCTTTAGGAGACTGATGAGATCAGAGAGCCTGCAATTAGTTTTTTGGTTTTCAATTTTTACTATATTCTTGCTATCAAATCCTTCTTAGTTTCTGTTTGTTTTTGGTAAACAACTCCATCCAACCTCAGGATTTTTCTCTTACCCTGTAATTAATTAATTAATTAATAATTATTTTTATTAACAGAGTTCCCACTTTGCTAAATAAGAAAATCATCAGTTACTTAGGGAATACTAGAATCAGCCTCAATTTCCTACACTGGTAAGTGAAAGGAGAACAGTAAAATAGTGAGTGTGGTCCTCCTTTCTTCAATCTTTATGAGCCTCCTTAACCCCTTCCCCAGCACCCCAATAGTTGGTACTCTGTAGAAGATTAAAAAGAACTGGGTTGAGAAACAGGGGAAACTTACAAAAAAGTCTTGGAGTTGCTTTTAAGCTTTTTATATCACCTATAATGAAAATTGACAAGAACTGAGAAAAATAAATGTTTGATACTTAAACCAAAAAGGAAAGAAAAGGAAGTTGACAAATATGAGTTTGATTTAAATTTTCAGAGGGCATGGAGTGTATGCAATCCCATTCCCCTCTCTCAGGTCACAAATCCTCTTGATGTTGGAGACCTGAGTCTTAGCGTTGCTCCTCTCTAGCTCTATGACTGGGTAAGTTTCTAAACCTATAAAATATTATTTTTCTAATCCTTAAAATGGAAATGGTATCTCCTGTTTGGCTTATACTGCAGGGCTGCAGTGAAAAATGAAGACGAATGGGCAGGAAAACTGAGAAGTTCTATGAGAAATGGTATGGGGAGAAATAGTCAGTGGCTACACAGGATTTATAAAACTTCTGCAACGTAGTTAGTGTTCACGGCATTGGAGGCATTCTGCTTCATTTAACTTTTCTCCTACCATCTCTGTTTCTTTCTTTTATTCCTTATTAGAGGCCTGGTGCACGAAATTCGTGAATGGGGGTGTGTGTCCCTCAGCCCAGCCTGCAAGACCCTCTCCAATCTGGGACCCCTCGAGAGATGTCTGACTGCCCATTTAGGTGGGATCGGGCCTAAACGGGCAGTCGGACATCCCTCTCACAATCCAGGACTGCTGGCTCCCAACTGCTTGCCTGCCTGCCAGCCTGATCACCCCCTAACCACTCCCCTGCTAGCCCAATTGCCTCTAACTGCCCTCCCCTGCCAATCTGGTCACCCCTAACTGTCCTCCCCTGCTGGCCCAGTCACCCCTAACTGCCCTCCTCTGCAGGCCTGGTCACCCCTAACTGTCCTCCCCTGCAGTCCTGGTAACCCCCAACTGCCCTCCCCTGCTGGCTTGGTCACCCCTAACTTCCCTCCTCTGCTGACCTGATCACCCCCAACTGCCCTCCCTGCAAGCCTGGTCCCTCCCAACTGCCCTCCCCTGCTGGCCTGATTGCCCACAACTGCCCTCCCCTGCTGGCCATCTTGTGGCAGCCAACTTGTGTCCACATGGGGGCAGCCATCTTTGATCACATGGGGGCAGCCATCTTGTGTGTTGGAGTGATGGTCAATTTGCATATTACCTCTTTATTATTTAGGATTGTCATTTGGAAAGTTCTGAATGCTGCATTTCATGAAAAAAATTTCTTTTTGGTTTGTTAATCTGTGTGATTTTACTCTTTAAAAAAACTTTGTGTGTGTGTGTGTGTGTGTGTGTGTGTGTGTATTCCTTAGTCACCTTGAGACTTTATTATGCCCTTTGAAATTCCAGTGACTTTGTCAGTGGTCTGTTGTTTCTGCCTCAATAATAACTAATCTTAACTCCAAAACCTCTGTATTGAAGAAAGTTTATTTATGAAATGAATTAATTTTTCTATGGAATTTCAAAGGTTTTGCATGTGTGTGAAATTATGACTGGTACTCTTAGAACCTATTTTGGTCTTTCATTTTTCTGTTCTGAAGATTTTCACTGAAATTCTTTCTCCTTTCTCCTTTCCTCACCACTTTTTTCTCTTTTACCTCCTCAAGTCTTTGTTCTTTATGTGCTTTTAGTTCTCTTTGTTGAAATTTCTGTAAGTGCTGAAGCATTATTTAAAAAAATCATATCAAGTAGGAAAGCTTTGTGTGAGTTAAAAACTTGGCAATTGATGTCTCTTAAAATAATTACATGCAGTTGTTACCTGTGTATTTATGGCTCTTTTAATTTTTATTTTGTGTTTTGAGGGAAATTGTAGCTTTTTATAGAAGTGATAAGATCTACCTTAGTACTTAAAATGAGATGTCAGTTTTCCTATGTGGTATAAACAGAAGTAATATACAGCATTCCTACAATCCACTAGAGATAATGTAGAAAAGACGGCTCTCATATATTTAAGGTTTTTATGATTTAGTAATATTAACCTATATTAGAAATGGCAAATATATATGAGTTATGTGCTACTTGTGTTGAATTAGTAGCAGGTCCTAGGAGATGAGAAGAATATTAGATGCCTGTGGGCTAAACAGGAAAGAGAACTATTATCAATTGCTGAAGTCTGCCATGGGGAAAGGCCTGGGCATAGGTGGACCACATCATGTTTTTAGTATTTCCGGCCTAAAGCAATACAGAATAATGAGGACAAAGGAAATTTTTGAACTGAGAGTTTTGTGGCCTTGCTCAGCTGAAGACAAATAAGCAGGATGGTCAAAGGTATCCACTTATTGATTTTCTGAGTGGATAAGCAGGTAAAAAACTTAAAGACTTGAATATCTTGCCAAAATTCTATTGTGTATTTTTGGATATTCTGTCTATGAAGATATCAGAAGCAGTTCTCTTAGAGAGTACCATAGTTTCCATACTGTACAGAAATACTGGTTGTCTTTGTGGGGGTCCAGCAGGTCTCATGACTTGGGAATTTGTCTGTTATAAGGGGGGATTTATCAATATAGTGGGGATATTAGCCATTTGAAAAGTTGCCCACTCCGTATCTAGAAGCATTCAAATTCAAAATTTTAAATAATGCAAATGGTAAGATTTCATTCTTTTTGTGGCTGAATAATATTCCATTGTATGTATGTACCACATCTTCATTATCCAGTTGTCTATTGATGGGCCTTGAGGGTATTATGCTAGGTGAAAAAGTCAGCCAGAGAAAGACAAAGACCATATGATTTCACTTATAGGTGGAATCTAAAGAACTGTATAAGTGGACAAATAAAACAGAAACAGACTCTTAGGTACAAAGAACTAACTAGAAAGATGGGTGGGGGCTGGGTGAAAAGGGTGAAGGGAGTAAGAAGTACAATTGGCAGTTACAAAATAGTCCTGGGGATGTAAAGTAAAGCATAGATAATAGAGTCAATAATATTGTAATAACTATGTATGGTGCCAGGTGTGTTCTATATTTATGGGAAATCACTTTTGTAAATTATATAAATGTCTAATCACTATGCTGTACACCTGAAACTACTTTAAAATAATAATGAAGGGGAAAAAAGAAAAAAAAACGATGAAGGATTCTGAGATGGGCCACTTGCTCCCAACCCCAAACTGGATTTACCATTAAACTATGGAGCAATAAACCTGGAAAACCAATTGAAGGCTAGATGATCTGAAATACAACCAAGGAGTACAGAAGAAGCCACATAGAGACTGGTAAGAAGGATGAGGACACGGAAAGGGATAGCCCCCTCACGCAGGTGCAGCAGAGGCAGTGGATGTCATGGCTGTGGAACTCTCTCCTCCTAGGAGTGTGGTTTGCAACCCCATGTGGGAATCCCAAACCCAGAGCAACAGAGACGGGAAGAGGAGTCTGCATAGCATCTGGTGATGAGAATCAGTGGGGATTCAGTTCACCTGTGAGACTGCGACTGCACCCTGTCAGGTATGAACACTCTTATTGTTACAGCCTGGGGAGTTCACGATCTGGACTCCAACTGCTGGTGAGACCATGCTGCTGTACTTGGGTCCTGCAGATGGAACTGTTGGTTACACCAGCAGTGACTTTAAGGGGCCCTCTATTTTCTGGAAGGGCTTTTGGTGGAGACCCAGACAGTGACTAAACTGTGTGATGTGGGAAAGAGGACTTGTTTCTCCCACCTCGAGTGCATAGCCAGCGCTCCTTCCCCCATTGGTTGAGCAGCTTGGCCTTCCCCACTCTGCTGGGTTTGACGGCTCAGAGGAGCTGTGCAGGGCTGGGGCTTTCAACCAGTCCTGCTGGGTTCAGAGCCCATGCAGAGCTGGGATGTTTGGCTGTGCTCTGCTGAGACCAACCTCATAAGGGACCAGAGTGCCATGCAAGGCTGAATTTCAACCCTGACCTGCTTGGTTTGGTGGCGGGGGGTAGTGGGGTGGGGAGCCATGCAGAACTGTGATTTTCAAACTGTCTTCTAGGGAGGCTTCTGTTCAGAAGCCAGATGGGTGAGTGCTGGGCTGTTGGGTCACATTTTGGGGAGGCATAGCCAAGCTTCCCTGCAAATTCAGCCAGCACTACCTGGGGAAGGAGAAGAAGTGCCCACCCCTCCCCTACAGGGTTGTGGGCATCCCCCAAATGGGATACAGTTTAGATCAGCCCTGTCAAGAACCACTGGGTGCAGTTCTATGTGGGGAAGAGAGAGTGGCTTGGAGTGGGGACATTCAAAGTGTGAGAATCTCAGAGACTATTGTCTGAGATCGGGTTGAAGTGCTTAGACCCCTCCTGCAGGCTGGGCAGCATCATCCCCAAAGGAAGACTCTTTTGATCTATCCCCCTGAGCCGAGGGTCTCTGAGCTTGCTTCTGAAGAGGGATGGCTTGCTGTACCCAACCTGAACCTTCAGCAAGCTCCTCTAGGGGGAAATAGAGTTGGAGACTCTGGCAGAGACTGAAGTGTTTGGTTTTAAAGGAGGGGCTACTGTCCCCTCATTGAGTGCCTGACTGCGTGATCCCCAAGTAGAGAACCCCTAGCCCTATCTTGGTTAGCTTAGCTCAACCTACAGCTTCTCTTTGAAAGGCTCTGGAGGAAGACCAGGCAACCTCACGGGGAGGCAGAGTAGCTGACAAGTGGAGGCAGACTCCAGGGAGCCTTGGTCCTTTTACAGATCTGCCGCCCCCAGCTTTAAGCTGAAAAAAAGCTGACCTGTTTGCACAGGTTGACCCCTCCCATGCACATTAATGTCCAATAGCTGCAGACCTGAACAGTGAACAGATTGGCAGCTATAGGCAGGTAGTCCAAGGCCAGCTACACACAAAATCAACCTGAGTCCCCTCAGACCATACCAGAATTCGACCCAACTAGCCACACAAACAGCACATCCAAAGCGGGATTCCATCAGGCATAAGACCCTGTTTGGAACAACCCAACTTCATGGATCTTCCCAGAATAGTGTCTCCAGGTTTAACTTTATAGTCACCCAGCCTGAAAGGTTAACTCCACCCACAAAAAGGCCAACAGCATTCCAGACTCAACTACAACAGGGGGTACACAGAACCCACAAGAAATATTCCTGGAGCACAGGTCATCTGGAAGGTTGTGCTACTGAGCCCAACAAGACACCTTCATCATAAAACCATCATAACAAGAATAGGAGTCACAGCAGATTTACCAAATACACAGAAAAAAGAGGGGAGACAAAGAGAAGTACTCCAAATAAAAGAACAGGAGAAATCCCCAGAAAGAGAATTAAATGAAATTGATGAAATGAAAGCAACCAAAATAACAGATGCAGAGTTTAAAACAATGATTATAAGGATGCTCAAGGATCTTATGGGAAGAATGGATGATCTCAGTGAGAACTTAAACACAGAGCTAGTACGTATTAAAAAGGACATAGAAACCATAAAAAGGAACCAGTCAGAAATGATAAATACAACATCTAAAATGAAGAGTACACTAGGAGAAATTAACATTATTAAGATGAAGCAGAGGACTGAATCAGTGAATTAGAAGACAAGATAACAGTAAGCATCCAAGCAGAGCGTGAAAAAGAAAAGAGAATGAAAAGAAATGAGGAAAGTCTAAGGGACCTTTGGGACAACATCAAGCATAACAATAGCCGCATGTTAGGGGTACCAGCAGAAGAGAGTGGGCAATGGATAGAGGACCTGTTTGCTGAAATAAGAATAGAAAAGTTCCCTTACCTGGTAAAGGAAAAAGTCACACAAGCTCAGGAAGCATACACTCTCAATCAAGATGAACCCAAAGATGTGTCCACACTAAGACACATCATAATTAAAATGGCAAAAATTAAAGACAAAGAGAGAATCTTAAATGCAGCAAGAGAGACGCACTTTGTTACCTACAAGGGAGTTCTCATAAAGCTGTCAGCTGATTTTTCAACAGAAACACTTAATACCAGAGGGATTGGCATGAAGTATTCAAAGTGATGAAAAATAGATACAATACCCAGCAATGTTATCATTTAAAATTGAAGGGGAAGTAAAGAATATTTTAGACAAAAAAGACTAAAGGAGTTAATTTCTACCAAACCAGTATTGCAAGCAATGTTAAGGGGACTGCTTTTTAAAAAAGATAAATAAAGCCCTGTCAGTGTAACTCAGTGGTTGAGTGTCGACCTGTGAATCAGGAGGTCACAGTTCAATTCCCGGTCAGGGTACATGCCCAGATTGTGGGTTTGAACTCCAGTGGGGGCTGTGCAGTAAGCAGCCAATCAATGATTCTCTCTTATAATTGATGTTTCTATCTCCCTCTCCCTCTCTCTTCTCTGAAATAAAAAAATATATATAAAAAAGAATAAATATATATAGAGAGGAACATGGTTATAAAGAAAAAATGGCAGTAAATACTTTAAATGTAACTGGATTAAATACTCCAATCAAAAGACATAGTGGAGCTGAATGAATAAGAAAACAAGAGACATTCAAAAGACAGAACAAAAGATATACACAGACTGAAAGTGAAGTTATGGCAAAAAAATATTCCATGCAAATGGAAACAAACAAAAAAGTCAGAGTAGCAATACTTATATATGACAAAAATAGACCTCAAAGTGAAGGCCATAACACGAGGCAAATAAGGTCTCTACATAATACTAAAGGGATTGGTCCAAGAAGAGGATATAACACTTGTAAACATATATGCACCCAATATAGAAGCACCTATACATATAAAGAAAATCTTGGTGGGCTTTAAGGGAGAGATCAACAGTAATACAGTCATAGCATGGGATTTTAAAAACCTACAGTCAACAATGGAAAGATCTTCTAGACAAAGAATCCACAAGGACACAACGACCTTAAATGACACATAGATTGTGTAAATTTAATTGATATTTACAAAACATTTCATCCCAAAGCAGCAGCGTATACATTCTTCTTAAGTACACATTGAACATTCTCAAAGACAGACACATGTAAGGCCACAAAACAGTTACTAACAAGTTCAAGAGGATTTAAATCATACCAAGCATCTTCTCAAATCTCAATGACATGAAACTATAAATCAACTACAATAAATAAATTCAAAACATTCAAACACATAATAAGCTAAATAGTATGTTATTAAACAATGAATGGGTTAACAACAAGATCAAGGAAGAAATTAAAAACTTCCTGGAAACAAACACATAACAACCCAAAATCTATGGGACACAGAAAAAGCAAGTTTGAGAGGGAAGTTCATAGCATTACATAATTTCTTGAAGGAGTTCAAGAAACAAGAAAAATCTCTAATAAACTATCTAACCCAATGACTAAAACAATTAGAAAGAAAACAACAAGGAACCCCAGAGCACAGAGAAGGAAATAACAAGATCAGAAGGAAAATAAGTGACAAAGAGACTAAAAACAAATATACCACAATACAAAAGCTCACTTAAACTAGGAGCTTTGAAAAGATAAACAAAATTGATGAACTTTTAGCCAGACTCATCAAGAAGCAAAGAGAGAAGACCCAAATAAAATAAAATCAGAAGTGAAAGAGTTGAAGTAACAATTAACAGAAATACAAAGGGTTGTAAGAAAATACTATGAACAACCATATGCCAACAAATTGGAAAACCTGGGCAAAATGGACAAATTCCTAGAAACATACAATCTGAATAGACTGCTAACAACTAATGATATTAGAGCAGTAATAAAAAAAATCTCCTGACAAATAAAAGTCCTGAGCAGGACAGCTTCACAGGCAAATTTTAAGACATTCAAAGAAGAACTAACACCTATATTCCTCAAACTATTCCAAAAAATTCAGGAGGAGGCAACACTTCCACCCCTCCCCCCCTTTTTTACAACTCCATCATTATTCTAATTCCAAAAGCAGATAAGGACACTTCAAAGAAAGAAAATTATAGGCTAAAATCCCTGAGGAACATAAATGCTAAAATCCTCAACAAAATATCAGCAAACCAGATACAGCAATACATTAAAGATTACATACCATTGTCAGGTGGATTTTATCTTAGAGATACAAGGTTGGTACAATATTCACAAATCAATAAATGTGATACATCAAAATAAATGTGATAAACAAAATGATAGATAAAAATTACATGGTCATAACAATTGATGCAGAAGAAAATATTTGATAAAATCTGGCACCCATTTATGTTAAACACTCTCAATAAAGTAAGAATAGAGGGATCATACCTCAACATAATAAAGGCCACATATAAAAAACCTATAGCTAGTATCATACTCAATGGACAAACACTAAAAGTATTTCCTTAAGATTAAGAACAAGACAGCAAAGTCGCTTTCACCACTGTTATTCAACATAGTACTGGAAATACTAGCCACAGTGATCAGACAAGAAGAAATAAAAGGCATTGAAATTGAAAAGGAGGAAGTAAAACTGTCATTATTCACAGATGTCATGATATATTGTACATAAGAAATCCTACAGACTCCCTCAAAAAGTGACTAGAGCTAATACATGGATTTGGCAAAGTAGCAGGATACAAAATTAATACCCAGAAATCAGTAGCATTTTTATACACCAATAATAAAGTATAAGAAAAAAAGAACTAAGAAAATTCATTTAGTATTGCAACAAAAAATAAGGTACTTAGGAATAAATTTAATCAAGGAGGTAAAACACCTGTACTCAGAAAACTATAAGACATTGAGGAAAGAAACTGAGGAAGATACAAATAAGTGGAAACATATTCCGTGTTCATGGATTAGAAGAATTAACATCATTAAAATGCCCATACTACCCTGTGCAATCTGTAGATTCAATATAATTCCTGTTAAAATACCAATGGCATGTTTCACATATCTATAACAAGTATTCCAAAAATGTATATGGAACCAAAAAAGACTTCAAATAACCTCAGCAATCTTGAGAAAGAAGAACAAAGTTGGAGTTTCACAATAACTGATATCAATCTATTCTACAAAGCCATTGTGATCAAAACAGTCTAGTACTGGCATAAGAACAGGCATATAGATTTAGGATAGAACAGAGAGCCTAGAAATCAACCCACACCTACAAGGTCAATTAATATTTGACAAGGGAGCCAAGAACATATAATGGGGTAAAGACAGTCTCTTTAATAAATAGTATTGGGAAAATTGGACAGATACAAGCAAAAATATGAAACTAGACCACCGACTTATACCATACACAAAATAAACTCAAAATGGATAAAATACTTAAAAGTTGTGAAACCTTAAGAAACCTAGAAGAAAACATAGGCAGTAAAATCTTAGACATGTCTCATAGCAACATTTTTGGTGATATGTGCCCTACAGCAATGAAAATAAAGCAAAAACTAAATAAATGGGACTACATCAAATGATCAAGATTCTGTATAGCAAAAGAAACCATCAACAAAATGAAAAAAGGAACTCACTGTATAGAGAACATATTTTCCAATGATACATCTGATAAGGGGTTAACTCCAAATATATAAAGAACTTAATTCAACACCAGGAAGACAAATAACCCAATTAAAAAATGGACAAAGGAACTGAATAGACACTTCTCCAAAGAAGATATGCAGATGGCCAAAGACATGAAAAATGTTCAACATCACTAATCATCAGAGAGATGCAAATTGAAACTACAATGCGATTATCACCTCCCACTTTCCAGAATGTCTACCATCAATAAATTAACCAACAACAAGTGTGGAGAAAAGGGAATCCTAATGCACTGTTGGTGGGAATGCTGACTGTTGCAGCCACTATGGGAAACAGTTTGGGATTTCCTGAAAATATTAAAAACGGAACTATCTCACTGACTCAGTCTTCTCACTTTTGAGAATATTTTCTAAGAATCCCAAAACATCAATCAAAAAGAATATATGTATTCCTATATTCATAGCAGCATTACTTACAGTAGCTAAAATCTGGTAACAGCCTAAGTGCTCCTCAGTAGATGGGTATATAAAAAAGCTGTGATACATTTATGCAATGGAATACTATGTGGCCATAAAAAAGAAAGAAATCTTACCTTTCTGTAACAGCATGGATGGACCCAGAGATTACTATGCTATGTGGAATAAGCCAGTCGGTAAAAGACAAATACCATATGACCTCACTTACAGGTGGAATCTAATGAACAAGAAACAGAGGCATGGATACATGGAACAGACTGACGGATCTCAGACGGGATGGGGGAGGGTGGACAGGATGAAAGAAGGTGAAGGAATTAGCCAAAGACCATATATGCATAACCTATAGACACATACAATAGTATGGTGATGACCAGAGGGAAGGGGGCTTGAGGGAGGGTGAGAGGTAGGCCAAGGGTGGGTGATGGGGACATCTTTAATAGTATAAACAATAAAAATAAAGTTTAAAAAAGTTTAAAAATTGTGCTGTTCTAGCCAAAGTGCTTGTACAGGTGGCATTGGGTAAGAGGCTTGCTAATCTGGGAGCTCTGCTTTGAGGAAGGCTAGGGTCTAAGTGAGCACCCTGCATACTGGAACTACAGGGCAGTGAGACTGGCATCACACAAGCTGTGGCCTGCATTGGGGTTGGCCAAATGAATCACATATTTTCATTAATGTAAGGATAAGTGTCTTGTTGGATCACATTTAATTAAAGCTTAAGATTCACAAACATGTGTAGGTTGGGAAGCACCTTTAAGTGGTGGTATTTTTTTTTAGAGAAAATAATGAAATAGTGATATACATAATTCCATCTTTGAACAAGAAGCACTTTTGCTAGTTGAAAATATGACCAAACTATAGTATTCAATGTGAAAAATTTTACTACACTCACATAACTCAGAAGGAAAAAAAAGGTGCCCAACCAGGACTATTTGTTTCTGAAATTTTGTTATATTTTGGGGTCATTTTATTTTATTTCCTCACTTTTCTGTCCCTCATTTCTCAATCTTCTCTTCCTTTAGAAATTGTGTGCATTTTTCTTTGACAATAAATGGAAATTGATTCTAGGACACTGATTTAAGGTTTATCACATTGATTTTCCCCTTCTCCATTTATTTCTTCTAATTTCCCTCATTACTCTGGCCAGTTCTCTAATTTTTCAACTGGTTATTGAAGTTAGTTATGTAACTGATTTAATACCTAAATGAGAGTTCAAATAACTTGTCTAAATTCAAAGAATCAGTAGGGAGGGAGCTGGATGCAGCTCAGGGCAGCTTGGCTGCAGCGATGCGTGCGTCACTGCTAGGCAACAGTCCCTCTGTGTACCTGAAACACTTCAATTAACAAACATGTTACAAGTGGCTTTCAGGAGGTTTTACCCTCCTATTCTTAGTTCTGGGAGAAATAATGCATGATTCCCATAACAAGGGTGAAAGACAACTTTTTACCAAGCCCACAGCCAAAGTGGACAGCATAACGTCCTCCTTTGTGGGTGGAATATAGGTAGAGACATAGAGTCAAGGGAAGTCTCTTTGGGGTGGAAGAAAATCAGATCTCTGTACTTCAAGGAGGAGTTAATGGATGAAGAAAATGTAGATATAAGGGAGAAGCTATGACTGCTGAAGAGGTAAGTGGGATGGGGAGATGAGGTCAAAAGCATGAGTGGAGGCATTTGAAAATAACATCGGTGCTTAATTGTTCTAGAGAAAAAAGTGAGACAGGTGATCATGATATAGGTAAGGTAAGTAATGAAGGAGAAGGTCAAGAACATGAGCCTCAAGCCCTGTCACTCTGACATGCAGGGAGCAGGTTGGATAGGGAGGTGTCTTCTGTCTAGTGCAGGAGCCCTACAATACCAGACTTTGCAACAAGAAAAAAAACTTACTCACAGATCCTTGCAGTAATGCTAAGGAACAATAAGAAATATTTAAATCAGTCTAGAGTTAATGCTTTCAATAACCCACTCATGTCCCAAGAGTCTTTCCAGAAATGTGCCCCAGGATGCATTAGGCTCTCCACTGCCCAGCGGGCACATAGGTTAGCACACCTACTGATGTGGAGTCCTCTTCCCCCTTGGACTTTAGCCAGGAGTGAAAGTTTGCTGCAGAGTATTCAGGTTTACTATACTTCCAATATCCCAATTTCATCCATTTCCCATATTTTCCATTCCCTCCTCTCTTTCTTTTCTCTTCATTTTGAAAGTCTCCTCTCCATAATGGGATTGCTTCAAGAATCAGAGAAAAGAAATATTAGAAAGGTTCAAATTTACCAGTATAAAAGAAACCGAGGCTGAGAGGGGAGAAGCCCTAGGCCTGTGGATGCTAAAATCATACAATATTCCCCCCTCATTCATGTTTTCACTGTCCATGGTTTCAGTTACCTGCAGTCAACTGCAGTTATAAATACCAAATGGAAACTTCCAGAAAAAAAACAATATAGATGTTTTAAATTGCATGCTGTTCTGTGTAGTGTGATGAAATCTTGCCCTGTGCCCCTGGGATGTGCATCATCCCTTTGTCTAATGTATCATGCTGTAGACACTTCCTGCCTGTCAGTCACTTAGTAGCTGGCTGGGTTATCAGATTGACAGTGGAGGTATCACAGTGCTCATGTTCAAAGTAACTCTCATTTTACTTCATAATGACCACCAAGTGCAAGAGCAGTATGCTGGCAATTTGGCTAAGCCAAAGAGAAGCTGTAAGCTTATTCTAGGCATGTAGAGCAAGAGAACAGTCTTCACAAGGTTCGGTACTATCTGCAGTTTCAGGCATCCGCTGGGGGTCTTGGAACGTGTCCCCCGTGGAGAAGGCAGGACACTGCTGTAGGCAGTTTTAGCCTCCAACATTCTGAGTCTACGCTCAGTGTACTTTTCTTCTATACCCCAAGCAATTTCCCCTCTTTCTATTCTTTCTGAAATACCCCTTTAAATAGTAATTTACTTTTTCCTACATATTGGTTCTCCTAATTTTACTGTTCTTTTCATTAATTTCTGTAGTGCTCCTCTTGGAAAATGATGTAAATTATAGGGAAGACCTGGGAGTTTTAATGATATTAATCATGAGAAATAATAGTAATATGCAAACTACTATGAAATGCGCCCTCAGTATTCAGCGGAGAAGGTTGAGCATTTTCTTAATTGCCTTGTGTTGGTGTTAAGTTGCTAGTGAAGTTTGATAATTTCCACCATCTTTTGGGACCTTATTTAACTAATCTCTAAAATGACAAGTTTAACAATACTCTTTTCAGCTCAACTTTTAATGATTGACTTAGTCTAAATTCACAAACTGAAGTCCTATATTTCTGGGCCTTTCAGCCTTATCTGATAAAATCTAGGATCGTGGGGGAGCCAAAGGGCTGCCATTCTAAACTGAGGGCCTGCCTAGAAGAGAGCAGACAGGCAGAACAAGGTTCCCAGACACCCAGGTTGATGGTAGAAGAACAGCCAGGCATTGCTCAGTCCCCTTGTGGGCTGTGCTAAATGGACACACAGATACATTCATGAGGGCTGCTGCTAAAAAGCACTCAAGTTAATCCCCCTTTGAAGAGAGACATCAGAAAGAAGCCCTTACGCTCCCCTCCAGGGAGCTCCAAATCCTTGATGCCACCTGTGGCATGATTTGGTCACTGATGTTTAAGGATCCTGTGCTTTGGCTGTGCAAATGGCCCAGAGAGACAGAGGACTGGTGATGATCATGGAGGCCATTTCCTCTTGGTTTCAGCCTTTGTGAAGTTGAAGCTTTTATGGGAACTTGGATGACTTAGACTAGCTTAAACTTTCTTTAGTCGCCCTATGTACTCCTTTCTTTTTACCCATTTACTCCTTTCTATTTCCTAAATTGAGAAATAGGAAAGAAACTTAAATATGGAGGAGAAAAATGGTGGCGGAATAGACAGACGTGTTCCGAGCCTTGTCCTGGAGCAGAAAAAAAGAACAGCTGAGGGTCACAGGAGGAGTGTTTGTTGGCAAGTTAAGGGACAGCTAAACTCCAGGAGAAGGTGGGGGACTGCTAGATGGGGTTCCCCTGACTGGGCAGTCCCCACTGCGGCTGGGTCCCCTCCTGGAGCCATGGGCTCGGACGTGGAGACTGTGCCATCTTGATAGGGAAAGTGGAGCTTATCGGAAGCCTGAAAATCCCCAACTGCAGCAACCACCGAACAGCTGCGAGCCCCAGAACATCGGTCCCCAATTGGCACAAACACGCGGATTCAAAGGAGCTCTTCATTCCACCACAGAAAGGTCAGATTTCGCCTGGGATAAGGTGAGGTCTCTGGTCCTGGCGGGAGAGAGAAACGCCCATTTTGCGGGAGCTGGAGGACCAGGGAAGTCTGTGCCTAGAAAAATCCGTGGCTGTTGGGGCTGGTGTGATCCATGAATGTGGAGGGGGTCCTCAGAGCTGCTAACAGAAGGAATCTCTAAAAAGCAAACCATTTTGATCTGATGTGCAGGGACAGCCTAAGAATTTCAAAGGTGTGCCTGCTGCTTAGACTTGTGCATAGACCCATTGTTCGCACACTTGGGCTTTTTCCTCTTCAAATCCTTGCTTCTGATTACTAAGCCCAATACATAGAATCACCCAGTTGGGGACACCCTGGGAGACTGCAGGGGAAAGTTGTTTTTCTGGAACCTGGGGATCGAAGCGGGGAGTGACCATCGGAGAACCAGCTCTGAGGCAGCCCACTTCCACAAACCGGTATTGAGTGCCACAGGGAAAGAAGGATCTAAATACAGCTAGAGAGGCCAAATGATCTAGAAGTCAATCCAGAAACACTGCCACCCAGGGGCTGAATCACAAATTGACTCTTGTGTAATCAAAAATAAAGGAATACGAGAAATTAAGACACCGCCTGCTTAAAAATCAGGACTGGCTTACAACACTGAGGAACAGTGGAACGCAGGGAACTGCAATACTGTCCGGACTGAGAAACAGGCATGCCAAACAGAACAATAGAGGAAGTGAATGACCTTCACTACTGCACATTATATATATATATATATATATATATATATATATATATATATATATATATATATATTTTATTTTCATTTTTTGCATCTTTTACTTAAGAAACTAATTTTTTTCTTTTTTCCTCACTTGTTTTTACCTTTTTAATTATTACATTTTTATTTTCAATCAGTATTATTACTACTACTATTTTACCTTTTTTTTTTTTTAAAGTGTCATTTTATTTTCTCTTTATTTTACTTTGGATTAGTGTTCTACATTCTATTTTCATCTTTCCTTTAGCATCGTTTTAGTCTATCTCAACTCTACCTTTATGCCATCACTCTCTTCCTAACCTTTCCCCTTTTGGTGTCCTGTTTATCTTATCCCTTTCCAGCTTTAGATTTTCCCTATTCTTTCTGTTTACCACCTGTTAAAATTTCACCCTACTTATATATCTAATTTCCAATCCCCTGCTCCAAGTCCATACACACCTCTCTCTTTGCTGTCTTAACTATACAAAAAATTGTTTTTCTCTCTGTCCTATTGTTGTTGTTTGCTTGAATGTTGATTATATCGAATTTTTATGCTTTTTTTGTGAGATTGTTTTGCTTATTCCTTTGTTTGTTTTTGCTTCTGTTTTCCCTTGCATCGCTTGATATTAGTTGGTGTTGTAGTTTGTATTAATCCCCAGGTACTGGTTGCTGGCATTTGCTGGGATTAGTGGTTGTTCTATTGGAGTTTTCTCCCCATATATATAGTTTGTTCCCCTTTTCTCTCTTAGTCTCTTTCTTGTCTCTCTTATTATTATTTTTTTTCTTTTCTCAATTTCACTTTGACACTCCTTTTTTTTCTTTCTTTTTCCTCTTCTTCTGTTTCTCCTATCCCCTAATTTGCCTTTCTTTGGTGGTCACCTTTATTGGAGGTTATTAATATCGTGAATACATTTCTGTTCAGTGCCTTGTGTGTTGTACCTGATTGTGTTGTATTTTGTGCTTTTAAGTCAATGCAGGAGAGAGAGAACTACATAACCAGATATCCAGAGAAGAGAGAACATGGGGAGACAAAGAAACAGCCCACATATGAAAGAAAAGCAGGCATCACCAGAAAAGGAAGTAAATGAAATAGAGGCAAGCAATCTGCTAGAGAAAGAATTCAGAGAAATGGTCATAAGTTGGCTGAAAAGAATGGAAGACAAATTCGACAATATGAGTAAGAACCAAGAGGAAATGAAGAACCAAGAAGACATGAAAAATGACATTGCTGCTGTAAAGAACTCAATAGAAAGCATCAAGAGTAGACTAGAAGAAGCAGAGGACTGCATCAGTGAGCTAGAAGACAAGATGAAAAAAAAATACCCAAGTAGAGCCCCTTCTCGAAAAAAAAATTAAAAAGCAGGAGGAGAGCCTAAGGGAACTTTGGGACAACACGAAACAAAACAACATTCGCATAATAGGGGTTCCAGAAGGAGAGGAAACTGAGCAAGGAATAGAAAACCTGTTTGAAGAAATAATGACAGAAAACTTCCCTGATATAGGGAAGAAAAAACCCATCCAAATCCAAGAAGCTCAGAGAGTCCCAAGCAAAATGAACCCCAAAAGATCAACACCAAGGCACATTATAAGTAAAATGGCAAACACCAATGACAAAGTAAGACTCTTAAAAGCGGCCAGAGAGAGACAGAAGGTTACCTACAAAGGAACCCCAATCAGACTAGCAACTGATTTCTCAACAGAAACGCATCAGCCAGAAGGGAATGGAATGAAATATACAAAGTCATGCAAAGGAAGGGTCTGAATCCAAGAATACTGTATCCAGCAAGGCTATCAATCAAAATTGAAGGTGAAGTCAGGAGCTTCACAGACAAAAAAGGATTAAGGGAATTTATTATCACCAAACCAGCAATGCAAGAAATGCTAAAGGGTCTGCTGTAAAAAGAAAGAAAGAAAGAAAGAAAGAAAGAAAGAAAGAAAGAAAGAAAGAAAGAAAGAAAGAAAGAAAGAGAAACTTAAATATGATTCCTGGAGTTAACACTGAAGAATAAAAATTAAAATCCATCAAAGTCTGGATTAATTGTTTTAAAAAGCATACGGTTCTCACTGAACTCTTTTTAGAAAGGGGACTCTAATTCTCATTAAGTAATGTGAGTGACCAGATGTTAGAATGCTTGGATTTGAATCTCAGTTTCTCTACTTACTAGCTGTGTGAGCCTGCACAATTCCTTAACTTTTTGGTCCCTAAGTTTGTTTATTTTACATGGAGGATTTATGTCTACTTCATTAGAGTTCTATGAAGATGTAGAGGGCCTGGGACAGCATGGCACATATACCAAATATATTTATTAATTATTATATTATTGTTTTAAATTGCAGTCTTATCTATGTGTCCCTTAGGAGGGATGGACCACAGCTTCCTCTGCCTCAGGCACTCTGCTGGCTTGAGATTTTCAAAGAAATAATAGGATTAAGCACTTGGAGCTCCTGGTTTGGGAGCCGCTTTCCCAACTTACCATAGTCCAGTGAGCTGCTGGTGAGATTGATCTCACAAGAGGGCTGCCTTCATTTGGCAGGACTACACATCCTATTGAACTTCAGGAGTAAATAGCTCCCTGGTGGCCCCTTGCAACTTTCAGCTAAACACTCTACCTTCTTCATCATCAGAGGGTGGTTCTCATTTTAGTCTCATAATGATTGGTATAACTCTTACTCTGGTTTTCTTTCCATCCCTCCTTACTCTAAACATACCATGCTGTTCTCTTCCCCATCTTTTTAAAAATAAGCCCAACTGTCCTTTGAAATACTGTCTCTTGCAGCCTTCTGAACAATGGTTAATTTTTGATCCCATATCCATATACAACAGAGCCTGGCAATAGTGCAGGAGAAATTAAAGATGTGCGTTTATTGTTTAACTTTGTTTCTATAGTAAATTATCCTTTTGATGATTTAATTGGATGAAAACAAAGCAAAACTGAATAAAACCTGTTTTGATTATAAAAGTAGTAAAATATTGAGCTTGATATTTTCCAAGGGCACCCTTTATGATATATATAAAATAAAACATAAAACAACCTTATTTGTAGGATTGGGTTATGTCACAGTATTGGACTAGCAAAATAATTTTGAAATTTAGTTAATTTACACTTTTTAATTTTGAAATTACATTTTAAAAATGGAATATATTTTTACATATGCATAATATCCCAAATTCCTTGAAATCTTTTATTTCAAAAAGGTACTTTGAATTGAAAATTCAATATATTTCATGGTGTCCTGGGGATAGTTGGATAAACACAGGATTTGGTATCCAAAGACTGAATTTAGAACCTCAGTTTTACCTTTTAAAACTTTACCTTATTAGCTAAGTCCCCTAGGTCAGTGGTCGGCAAACTGCGGCTCATGAGCCACATGCGGCTCTTTGGCCCCTTGAGTTTTTAGCAAAGGCCAGCTTAGGAGTACCCTAATTAAGTTAATAACAATGTACCTACCTATATAGTTTAAGTTTAAAAAATTTGGCTCTCAAAAGAAATTTCAATCGTTGTACTGTTGATATTTGGCTCTGTTGACTAATGAGTTTGCCGACCACTGCCCTAGGGCAAGTTAAATAATGTCCTTCAACTTCAATTTTCTCATCTGTAATTCCTTTAAATATGGATTCAATAAACATGGCCTTTTTAAATTCTCCCCCTGTCTTTTACTTCCATTTCCTGCCCTCTTCACAACCCTCTTTCTTCTTTTGTTTTATCTCTCAAGGTATAATTATTTTTCTGGGACCATCATGACGAGCTAAAACCATTTTAATCCTCTCTTTATCCTTTTTATTTTTAAAGTTTTTAATCCTCACCTGAGCATATGTTTTTATTGAGTTTAGAGAGAGAGGGAGGAGAGGACAGGAGAGGAGAGGGAGAGGGAGAGGGAGAGAGAAACATCAGTGTGAGACAGAAATATCAATTGGTTGCCTCCCGTATGTGCTCTGATGGGGGAGCAAACCTGCAACATGGGTATGTACCCTGACGAGGACTGAACCCTCAACCTTTTGGTGAATGGGACAAAGCTCCAGCCAAATGAGCCACACTGGCCAGGGCCTCTCTTTGTTCTTAATAAGTAGGTTTTTCAGTTTCTAAAATTTTCATTAATTTC
The DNA here is from genome assembly GCA_026230045.1 of Corynorhinus townsendii. Taxonomy (NCBI): domain Eukaryota; kingdom Metazoa; phylum Chordata; class Mammalia; order Chiroptera; family Vespertilionidae; genus Corynorhinus; species Corynorhinus townsendii. The sequence goes on along the minus strand of JAPDVU010000004.1, from coordinate 97,598,358 downwards.
AAATAAATGTTCAATGATGGGGAAGGAAGAGGATGAGGGACAATAGCTGGGCAGGTAGGGTACCATCCCAGCCCTGTGACACACAAAACAGAATAGAAATTGGGACTAGAAAAGGACCTCAGCCCATTATTCTCTTAAAAAGAGACACAAATCTAAAAGTTTATGTGGTTGTCCGGCTCAAAAGCTACACGTTGGTTTGTTTTGGGAGTATCAGTTTAGGGAAACCTGGGAGCACCAATCCCCAGTATGGTTCCAGCACAAGGAGGTAGGAATCAGACGTCTGGCACCAGCCAGACGTGGGGACACCTCCAGGGAAGCTTCCCGCACCACTCCGCCACACAAAGCTTCGGAATTCTCAGGAGGCAGATAAGACCACTTCTCTCAGACAGTATCACATCCCTTGTCTCATCTTTCTCACTAGCTCCTTGCTCTCTTCCTTCTTCCCTGGTTCCCCAGCATTACAAGATTGGGAATGCTTCCCATTTCCTGCTGACATGTCCTCATGGTCAGCCACTAGAAAGTTTCATTACTTCCTGTACATCTGGTTAATTACTGAGGTGTCTGGGTTATTTAGAAAAAAGAAATTAAAGAAATGTAAAGTTAAGGCTTTGGCTGTGCCTCAGTGAAGAAGTCTGGGCCATTTAGGAAAATGTCCACGGGACTAAATGGGGCTAAGTGTCAGTACAATTGATGGAAAAGTAAGGCACTTACCAACACTTGCTCCAGACGGTGCTGCAAGGAAACAAACTGAGAATGAGATCTGAGTTTCCAGGGAGAATTTCGGTTGCAGCGACTGTATTAGGAAGAGGGTGTGGAGAGGGCAGCAAGGGTCACATTCATTTTCTAGTGTCAGTTGCAATGCAATGTGGCAAGCAGATGGACAGCCACTTATGGGTTGCTTTTGGGGTATACACTTCAAATGTTGTACATTTTCTCAGTAATACTCCGGTGGTAGGGTAGAATTGTAAGATCTGTGCAACCCATCTTTTAATTTCTTTCAGTAAGAGGCTAACAATGTTTTGGGTATCACTAATTTCTCAGTCCAGAAACTTTTTTGCCTCTATCTTTCTTCTACTTCTGATCCTGCCTCTTCCTCTTTCTCCTCCTCTCTCTTCTCAATTTTCTTTCTCCCTTTTCCTCTTTATTTGAAAAATCCTTATTTGCGCAAACTATTACTACATAACTGCTTTAGCAGGGGGTTTCCAATTTGTATAAAGTGAAGCCGAATTAGCTAGTAAACATATGAGAAGATGCTCAATTTCAGGAGTGAGCAGGAAAATGAAAATGAAAACATTTTATGCTCATCAAAGTGGCAATAATGTGAAAGGATGACAAAACCTAGGGTTGTTATAGATGCCAGGTAACGGGAAACTTCCACACATTTTAGTGTGCCTCCTGTGTAACTACCAAGGAGCTCAATTAGACAATAGCTAGTAAGTTAAAATATGCCTAAATTACATAAATGTTCAGGCACAATGACACTCATGAATCCCACTTCAGGGTGTATACCTCAGATAAGCTGTTTCCCACTTACTTAAGGACATTTTTGCAGCATTATTTATGATAGCAGAAATTGGAAACATTGAGAATGCAGCAGTAGGGAAAAGAATAAAATAAATATTGTATATTCATAAGTTGGAAAAATTTTCAACAATTAAGATGCATAACCTGCATTTCTATATATCTCAATATTACAATGGTGTTTTTTTTTGGGGGGGGGGATCAAGTTGCAATGATACTTTCAGAATGATGCCATTTTAGTGAAATTTTTAAAAGAATACATACAAAACAATACTATATATTATTCAGTGATACATAGAGATTATATAAACATATGAAAATGAGCTTAAAAGAATTTAATACATTCATAAGTCTTTGGAAGAGTAGATTGGATCTAGGTTTGTGGACAAAAATTTCTACTTTTTTTGAGAAATATGACAAAATATCATTTATCAAATCTAGAGTGTGAATTTATGTGTTAATTATTTTTGTACTTTATATCTATAGCTTCTTTAAGAGAAAGAAAAACAAATACAGAAACAACAGGACTTGCAAACCAGATGACAGTAGAATTGAAAGAAAAGCACAAAAACTTACCTGAGGAGTTGGCTGATGGTGCTACACACACACACACACACAGAAACATTAAGTGAATTATCAGAATCTGGATGGCTAACCTTAGTGTATCAGCTTCAATCATTGTAAACTCCTTTCAGAAAACGAGCCTCAGGGGGAGACCCACTGACCGGGTGGAGGGTACTGGAGGTCACCCCCACCAGCTATCGCTCATCTGTTCAGTCTCTATAAAGGGTTTCATCTTTTAGTTGACAGATGCTATTCCTGTGAAACTTCATGGCTTACATTTTTCTCTGTCCTCATCCTTTCCCTTTTCCTTCTTGTCCCTTTTTCTCTTCTTCCCCCTAATCCCTATCACTTCTCCTTTTCACTCATTATTTTCCCTATTTTTTCCCTTTACTCTCAATCAATTTGGAAACTTGTTTGTTACTGATAGACCATCCTAAACTAGTGCGGCCAGGAAACTTTATCTCTCTTAGTATTTACATGAACTGATAGGGTTTCTTTTTCCTCAAAGCATTTAAAATCTAAAGAAATTTTACTAATGGGAAGCACATTTTTGTTGAGAAACAAGAGAATGCTTACTACAACCTCCTCTGGAACCCTCTAAACCATAAAAACAAAAATCAGTTTGGATTTTCTATTTCTGTAGTTAATTCTAAATTATAGTTTACATTCAATATTAGTTTGTATCAGTTCCAGGTATACAGCATATTGGTTAGATAATCATATACTTTACAAAGTGATCCCACTGTTATTTCAACTACGCACCTGGCACCATACTTAGTTATTATAATATTATTGACTATATTCCCTATGCTGTACTTTACAACTTGTGACTATTCTGTAACTGCCAATTTATACTTCTTAACCCCTCACTTCTTTCACCCAGGACCCCAACCCATCTCCCCTCTGGCAGCCATCAATCTATTGTTCTCTGTACCTATGAGTCCATTTTTATCTATAGGGTGTCCCCAAAACGTATACACACATTTTGTATAAATTTAAGGCCATGTTTATTAAAATACATTTCATTTTCAAAATTGAGCTGTCAGTTGCTAAAGTGTATATATATTTTTGGGACACCCTGTATTCCTGTAGTTTTGATATTATTACAGAGGATTACAATCAACAACCTCAAATATCCAAATAGGTAAGAAACTGGAGGCACAATTTCCTTAGGGCTTAATTTATGAGTCAAATGACATGAAAAAGCAGCAAAGGTTAACTAAGGTAAACGAGTAATGAGAAGAAATGGTAACCTATATATGGAAGCACTGCAACAGAAGAGTATCCTATATAATAAAAGCCTAATATGCTAAGTGTCCAGTCATCTGGTCATACATTCAACCAAGCAAAGAGTAATATGCTAATGATATGCTATGGCTGCTCAACCACTCGCTATGACATGCACTGGCTACCAGGGGGCAGAAGCTCTGACTGGTAGGTTAGCTTGCTGCTGGGATCCAGCTGATCGGGACTGAATGAGATGGGCTGGACATGCCCTGGACCCCTCCCGCAGATTCTCTGCAGCTGGCCAACCTCCTGCGTCCCTCCCCAACCCTGACTGTGCACCATTGGGGTCCCTCAGCCTGGCCTGTGCCCTCTCACAATCTGGGAGCCCTCAGGGGATGTTGGAGAGCCGGTTTTGGCCCGATACTGCTCAATGCATGAGCTGCTCCCTGGTGGTCAGTGCACTCCCACAGGGGGAGCACCACTCAGTCAGAAGCCAAGCTCATGGTTGGGGAGCACAGTGGTGGTGGTGGGAGCCTCTCTGTCTCCGTAGCAGTGCTAAGGATGTCCGACTGATGGCCCACCCATTCCTCGAGGGCTCCCGGACTGTGAGAGGGCACAGGCCAGACTGAGGGACCCCCCACTCCAAATGCACGAATTTCATGCACCAGGCCTCTAGTGTTAGTTATAACATAAATTGAGGCCATGTAGGAGAAAGAGGGCAAAATATTTACTTAGCTGATTGAGAATTTAAGTTCAATGAAGGTACGGCAAATTATAATGAATACATATGCATATATTTATGGTGATTGCCTGAATGTCCTGTGACCTAAAATTTATTTCTTAGTGATGTCATGGAAACAGACTTTCTAAAAGATCTGAGGACAAAGCAAATTCTAGAAAACCAGTCATATATTCATTAAAGTGTAAAAATAAATAAAAACTTCTGGAAGTGACTTGAGTTATGTTATACGATGATAGCATTTATGCAAATATAAGTAGCTAAACTCTATCTAGAAATGTAAAGACAAGGTATATTTTTTTTCTCAGCTTATTTTTGGAAAAAGTGTTTTTCTTCCATACTTGGTTGCCATTGTGATGGGAATTAAGTGCAGAACACATAAAATCTGTGTTTTACATTAATGTTACTTATTTCTCATGGTTCTGTTGGTATTTTAAAAATACTAAATACTTAAAAAAGTAAATATTAAGAAATGAATACTTTCATGTGCTGTACTTATGGTTGCTATAAAAATTAATATTAAAAATAAATTCAGTGCATTTAAAAAGTTTTGAATTACCTTAGCAACTTTAATATATGTGTCGTGTTTAAATTAAACTAAGTTCACTAAGATTTAAGTACTAAATTTAATGTGCCTAAACTAATATAATGATCTGACCTAATATTTCCCTGTCAGAGAATTCCATCATCTCAAGTTGATGAGCAAATTTATATTTCTATGTCAAGAAATGGTGTCTGAAAGACTAGCAGAGATTGGCAACTGAGAGATTTAGGATGGCTGAGATTTAGAGGTGACTGGAAAGTCAGAGAAATAAATTGTAATTTGGTTTTATGAATTTTAAATTATGGCTTATTCAGACAACTATAAAATGTTTACCAATGCACTTTTTTGCTAAGAATGCAAGGGTAGCCTGGAATGGAAAGGAGCTAAGATTGCAGACTGTAAACTGAAGAGCTGTAACCAGGAAATTAATAATTGTTACTAAATTGTGTAAGAATAAACTAATGACATGAAATTTGAAGTCAGACAATTCTATGTTCATACCCAGGTTGAGTCACTTGGAAATGACTCAACCTGGCCCTATGGCATTGGGCCAGTCACTAACATTTTTCATGCATGTGCTTCTCTTGTATAAATTAGGGATAACAATCTATGGAGAATTAATTGATTATTTAAGAACTGCTCATTAAGGTTCACCCTGACTGGTGAGAAGAATAGGTAGTAAGAAGGCAAGAGTAGAAACATGGAAACCAGTTAGCAGGCAGTTGTAGTTCAGGCGAGAGATGTTGGGGTTTCAGTTAAGATTGTCATCATGCCCAAAAGTGTTCTAATTTGGGCTGTGATTCAAAAGTATCAAGGATGGCATTTGCTGGTGGATTAGATGAGAAGAGTGAGGGATGATTCCAAGGTCGATGGCCCGAGCCATTGGGTGGATATAGGTGCCAGTACCTGTGTGTAGTAGAAATCAGGACTTGGATTTTGGACATGGTAAGACTGAAATGCCTCTCATACATCTTCAAGACTATTGTATAATGATTGTATAGGTTGTTCGCTGCACAAAGGGGTATGGGCACTGAAATCCCTACCGGCGTCCCTAGTGTGGGGATGCATCTATCTGGTGGAAGAACTCCTCTCTAATTCACACCAAAGTAACGGATAAGCTAGTAGAAACTTTGGGTAACCACAGGGGACTTTTTGGGTTCTTCATACTTGTATGGTTGGCAGGGCTAGGGCTGTTTATAGATATAAAAAAAATAAAATTTAAAATGCCCACCAGAGTAACTAGCACATGGTAGGTACCAAGTGCATGCTAATTTTCTTCCTTCCCCAGTGTGCAGAGTTTTATTTAACTTATCTGCACATCCTACAGTTCCTCACATTCGGGTTGCTTCTTGGTTAAATATGATGTTCCAATGATGAGGTTATTTCTCAAGAAACATGAGATATAAGTGACAACAGTAGAAAATACCAGCATTTCTTTGTGCCCTTAGAATTTCAATGCGTATGTTATACCCTATGTAATATTTTCAGGGATTTATTCCTCCACTTCTTAACATTTGTATTAAGAAAGGCATGCCAAATTATTAGCATTTTTGAACTCTGGAACATTGAATTACATTTGAGTACTCAGATTTCTTTTGTTAACTGATTAGGGGGTGGATAGGAGAGGAACTTGGTAGATCTGGGGAAAAGTTGCCTCAATTGTATGAAAATGGATGTTTCTCAACACTTCTCAGAATTTCTGTACTGTTCTTGGTTTCTTGTGTTTTATCTGGGCAGGTTTTACTTCCCCTCATGTTATCACAGGAAAACATTAATTTTCCTTGAATTTCACGATAATCTCTAAATATACTTACGTAGATCATCATATGAAGTGTCTAGAGGATTGAGGAAAAACATAAGATTCTTAATTTCTCATAAACAGATTCCTTTATTAATTTCTTAACAATGTGGTATCTAGCTTATTTACCACTTTCTGTCGAATATGAATGTCGGAGTCCTAAAAGACAAGATGGAAAAAATGAGACCTACCTTGACCACTATGTCTACATTATATCTACATTATATTCTCATTAGGTGTAAATGTTTACCTCTTCCTCCTTCAGATCTCTTACAGGAAAAAAATCTTTGTGGGAAAAATACTAGATTAAGTTTACTACAGCGTATCAAGAAATGTTTCATCATTAGTCTAAAGCTAACTGCGAAGAGATTTTTCTACTTTCTCAGATGTTCTCATTTTCTTTGGCATCCATTTCAGAAAAAAAAGAGGGGATGCCATTGTTCTTTGCTCCTCATTCTGATTTGTCAGGACAGTTGAATCAGAGGTAAGAAGATTAATGGATCAAGAGACCATGTGTGAGGTATGGACAGCAAACAGAGTACACAAGCTGCCTCTGTTCTTTTCTCTGGTAGATACGAGTCTCTATGCTCGGCGTGTGTGTGTGTGTGTGTGTGTGTGTGTGTGTGTGTGTGTGTGTCCCTACAAAAAAGTAGAGTGTGCCTTGGAATCTCCTTAGAACCATCAGATTTCTAGATGTCTTATTTAACATAATCTTTATCATTATTCTCTACTCGTTCCAGACCACATGTCCTGATTTGAGGGTGACAGTATAACTCTATTGTTAAGAAGAAATACTGAAATACAGTATACTTTTATTCAGTATACAAATTTTTGTCTTAAATCAAGTGGGTATAGTATGGTGTAAGAATATGAGTATTGGACTCAGGTCCACAAACCTGGGTTCCCTAGACAACTCCTTCCTTTTCCATGAATTTGGCTAAACCTCTTAACCTCTGAGCATCAGTTGTATCTTCTAAAATGGAGATAAGAATGTAAGTTGTGCTCATCTCTTATATTGTACTTTATAGCTTACAAAGTATCTTTTCATGTATGCTATTCAATCTTCATGACAATTCATGAATTATGTAGTTTATTCCTATTTTACACAACCAGGAATTGTTTTGGAGAGGCTCCTTAACCTTTCAAGATCTTGAAAGAGGAGCTGGAAAGAATTATATTTTTATTTTTATGTTTTTTGGTTAATTCTCACCCGAAGATATTTTTCCATCCATTTAGAGAGAGGGAAAGACAGAGGGAAACATTGATGTGAGAAAGACAGATGGATTGGTTGCCTCCTGCACATGCCCTGTCCAGGGCCCAGGCAACAGAGGTACATGCCCTTGACTAGAATTGAACCCAGAAACCCTCAGTCTGCAGGCCGACGCTCTATCCAGTGAGCCAAAGCAGCTAGGACTGGAAAGAATTCTTTCAATGCTCTTAACAAGGGGACATATTTGCATTTTCTGAAGAAATGCATAAATCTTTCATACGTATATAGAGAAATTGATTGGCTGTTGGATATTCTAACACCACAAGATGTGCTGACCTAAAAAACCATCTCAAAGAGAGATGCCTTTACTTTGTTCTCTAATGAACATATTCCTTCATCAATTCTTTAGTGGTTTCTAATCTACTTACCTCTACCATCCTCATAGTCCAGAAGACTGGCACCTGGAGAACAAAGGAGAAAGAGTTTCATGATTTTGCTTCTTGAAAATTATTGGACCTTTAAGAGTCTGAGAGCTAAGGTAGACATAAACTCCTGGTAGTGAATAATGATGGAAATTAATTCACTGTGTAGGAACTAGAGATTGCATAAGTAGCAGGAGTAGATGATGACAAGTGACTATTATTTAGCTAGGCTAAATAATAATCAGAAGGGGCTTCAAAGTTGCTTTTCCTTCTTGGCACACCAGCACCTAGCTCCTCTTTTCCTTGTCTTACTATTTCTGGCTTATCTTTGTGCAACTTGGGCATCTACTGGACAGTGCCATGAAAATCCTGCTTCACCTCTTGAACTTGGTGCTCCTTATCAATCATAATGACCTTAGTTGTGCTCACTCTTATTATTTCTAGATACATTAGATTCTTCTCCCAGCCACATTGCCGAGGCCCTCGTAGCTATCAAACTTAGACTTTCTGCCTCATTGGCTGAGGAGTCAGCTATTTCCATAGCTTGATGTCTCTGTTGCCGCTCTCAGACCACAGGCATCTGAAGAGAGCATCAGAATTATGCAGACCTCCACTACTAACTCATTCTGTCCAAACCAGTTGCTGTATAGAAGTCTCTGATGGGTTTCTCCCAGTAACTTAGAGCTGCCAATACAATTAAACAAGACAGATTTGGTCACTGACTTATGAAAATTCCATAAATGCTTACTATCTTTCTTTTTCTCATTGGCATAAGTACTTACTTTGTTCTGAATTGTGTCTTGAGATATCCATTTCTGTGGAAGAATTAAGCAAAAATAGATCTGTTGACTACTTGTAAGAGAGGTTATTTCTCCTGTCCCAACTCTCCTCACTCTAAACTTCATTTCTCTCAAGGTAGCCTTTTGATCTGATGCATTACCTCCTTTCATTGTCTCTAACCAGCCCTGTGCTTCCTATCCTTCCACACCACTTAGTCTCCGAGGGACCATGGGACTGAGGATGAGAACTAGAGAGGGATGCAGCTGACTAGAAGGAAGTAGGAAAGATATTAAGAAAAACGCTGGAGAGAAATCATGGCCTAGAAATAGGTCATTGCCTTTATGAGCCCCACCTCTGTTTCCTTGACAAGTGCTATTCTATATTTGTCTGTTCTTTTAATCTCCCCAACTTTAAATAACTAAAATACTAGCTAGTGATGTCTACTAGCACAGTGTCTTCTCTCCCATTTTTCTCCTCAGGTAATTTCCCTTGGAGCTCAGATCATTTTCTTTTAGAGTATTCTTTTTATTAATATTGTTAAACTCAATTTGATGTTTTTAGTTGACATTATTGTTAATGTGAGCCTTGGGAGTTAAAAAAGGTGGGTATATCACTAATAGGTCAGAGATTTGTTGATTCGTGTATTGAAATTAATTTCCAGAATATTGGCAAAGTCTCTAGCTATCTGATAAGTAGAAATGAACTCAGACTACATCTTGGCATCCCTCCTTTTATGACTTTCACAGGGAATCTCCATTTTGACTCATTGTTACTCACCGTTTTGCTTGTGTCGTGTCCATCTTGTTAACAAAATAGCCAGAATAGCAAGTCCCAGTAGAGTCAGGATGACAGCCAAAGTTATTTCTGAAACAAAAACTCACCTGTATTTAGGCTCGTTCACTATCAGAGACTTCTGGTCACCTCTTACTGTTGTCACCAGATAGACACCCTCCATCTGTTACCTCACCTCCTTTTTTCCTTTATCTTTCTCATCTTACCCTCCTCACATTTATTCACCTGGCCATTTCTTAGCCTTTATGAAGGTTCTTTTGCTGAGATACTGAGAACCTTGGATGCTGTGTAACCTTAGTTTAGAGTATGAAATATTTCCTCCACAACTGAGCTCCTTACTCTTGCAAGCGGGAGAAGGTTAGAGAGAATTATAGGTATGCAAAGCAATCCTCTGGAGTATGCAAAAACATAGTTTTTATTTTTATGCAATTTTAGATTTATTAGCTATAAAATTTTTATATTTTCCATTTTAAAGCATATATTAGTACACTAGTTATATGTATAACATTTACAAATATACATATAGAAGAACTACATGCTAAAATAGAGAGAAAGGAAGTGAAGAAGGAAGGGAGGAGTGAGTGAGTGAATGAGTGAATGAACAAATGAACCAACAATAAATATACCTGTGACAGCAAAAATTGCTGAAAAAAACTGAACTCTGAAAGGTAAGAAAATTAGTTATACCAAGTTTAGGCTACTGCAGAAAATCAGTAGGTGAATTCACCTCAAGATGTAATGACACACCTCCAATTGAGGCAGATTAGGCAAATGTCTACTGAATCTTTTAGGTGTTAGGTCTTGTGAGAAAAATCTCCTGCCAAATCAACCTTTAAAAATATGCTCATCATGGACCACCAGATGAACAGCAAATAATCAATTTGGCCTTTATCATGCAAGACATAATTTTGTAACTGATGTGGAATGATACTTAGGGAAAGAAGAGATAACCAGGTGGTATACTCAGATCAAACCTCTGGAAAGTAGTACTCCCTCTGACTGATGGGTGAGATGCTCTAGCTATAGAAATAATCTCCATTTATGTGGAAAATAAGAAGACGAATTGAGCAGATTATAAAGTGGGCAATATTATAGGAAATGAGATAATGGGCTAAGGAATTTTTCTGTTGCTCTGAAGGATGGTTATTTTCTTTGAGCAGCTCAAACTTCATAAACCGAAAGAGAAATCAAGCTGAGTTGAGTCAGGCTCCCAGAAGAATCAATAAGAGTGAAAGAAGAGAACTTGAAAGAGAGCAGGCAAGAAAGGTAAAACAGTTGTGTTATGGTCCCCAAAGAGAAAACTCCTGAACCAATAGTGTTGAGGAGGCCGCAGGGAGTCAGTCCATACCCAAGACTGCCATTTTCCAGGTATTGTCTTCGATGGGTTCTGTGTCATCTGGATTTCTTTGTCAGAGGGAGGTCAAGATAAAACTAATACCCCAAGCTCACTGTTTCTGAGCAGTATGAACTTGGATGTGGGGAAAGCCCTTGTAGACGGGTGCAGAGAGTCACAGAGGAATTGTATGCCTCAGGTTGATCAGACCTGAGCAGGCTATAGAAGTGTGGCCTATGAAGGTTCCAGAATTTGTGTCATAACAAAGAATTAGAACTTCAAAGAAGCAAGAGGAAAGTAAGAGGAGGTCCACGACTCTGGGAAGATTTCAGAATACTTTGGAGGACCTTAAATTTACTCTATCTGGGCTCTGGAATAATTTTTAATTTTCCAGAGATTGTGAGGGCAGAGCTTGTGTTTCATTCAGCTTTGTAATGCTTGTGTCTGAGAATTTCTATAGAACAGGCACTTAATAAATGTTTGATGATTAAAAATGAGACAAATTTCTATATTTATATTAAGAATAAACAGTAAATGAAGGGTAAACCGAGTTGTTGGGGTTAGATAGTAAGGGAAAGTCAGAGGTTTGTGGTGATAGGAAGAATGAGCCAGTGGACGGGGGTTTCATAGCCAGTGTGGAGAACAGGGGAGTAATAACTTTTCCTTTTTATTGAGTGTCTGTAAGCTATCAGGCTCTGTAATAGGTACTTTATAAGTCCAAACTCATTTAATTCTGAGTAACTTTCACAATGAAAACCTTCAAGACTGAGCCACCTGAACTCACCCAGCCAACAAATGTCAGTTTCTGACTCTAAATCCCACAGTATTCACAAAGCCACACTTCATTTCAGTCTTGGAGGCTGACTGTCCATGATGGCATTTTTCAGGCTAAGTAGTCAGCCTCGTGGAGACAGTGATGTCCTCCAATTTCAGGATGCATCACCTTCCAGGTCTGGGCAGCTTGGGACTACCTTAATTTCTAAAATCAACTTTGATAGTTGAAATCCTTATTTAGTCTATTTTATGCTCTAGGTTGATGATGGAGGAGTCATTTAAATTTTTTACACATATAAATTTAAATTACTAGTATTTCAACAATCACCCCACAATTTATTTCAGTGAAGACTCATCGATTGACATAGTTTCATTCTTATTATACTACAAAGTGATTAGAACCATCATAAGTCCAATAGTCAATTATAATGATTAATTATATAATTTTGAGTAATAGTACATCATAATAGAATCACTAGGACTTAATTACATAACATTTTATAAAACAGACTAGTACCTCAGCCTGGTTTCTGAATTGTAACTCTCCAATTATAGAATAAATGTAAACTGACAGCAAAATTTGAATGGAAGAAACATGGTAATTCTATGATAGTATACTCTTAGCTACTACTATCATCATAAAATCTGAACCCAAATTCAAAATAAACCAACAAAACTAACTGCCCTTGTGATGGTTAGTTTTATGTGTCAACTTGGCTAGGCTGTAACACCTGTCTAGATGTTTCTGTAAAAGATTTTTTTTTAATGTGATAAGCATTTACCATCACAAGACTTTAAGTACAGCAGGCTACTTTCCATAATCTGTGTGGGGCTCCTTTAATCAGTTGTAAGTCTCAAGAGCAAAGACTGAGATTTTTCAAGGAAAAAATAATATTCCTTAAAACTGTATCAAAGAAACTCTGCCTTAGTTTCTGGCCACCTTGGCCTGCCTTGTGGATTTTGAACGCGAGACTGTAGTAATATCAACTCTTACATGAATTTGCTGGCCCACCCTACAGATTTCAGAATTGCCAGATGTCCACAGTATGTGAGCCAATTCCCTTAAATAAATCTATTTAATTTGTTATCTTATATATACCTTAAAATTCTATTTCTCTGGAGTATCCTGACTAATACATCCTTTTGCTAAAAATATCTAATTGTCCACAATATGATATAGTGTATGTGTTAGCAAAACTATGTATGGACCCTCTCTACATTTCCAGTAGGGGCGGAGGACATTTTAGAAAACTGATCATGCACAACAGGAATTCTAAACTGTGAGTAAGGAAAAAGAAATAACGTGAAAGAGTTCAGATATGTAACTTTCAATTGATTTGACTTGATTGAGGTTACAGTTTAAGAATTGTAGAGTAATGAATAGCAAGCATCCCCTTTGTTTGCCTCTGACTATAATCAAGGCTTACAGATTAAAGGCATTCTTGTCCTTTCATTTAGGCATTTGGATAAGAAGAGGAAATGTAATGTTAATATTACTAACCAGTATCTAAAGTACATATATTATGTATTGTTGATTGATGTGAGGTCTATATAATTTAAATACCCTTCATATACAGCCATATAGCAACTTTTTGGGCAAGGGCAAGACTCTTATTTTATTTTTAAAAGCGGAAAATTTCTCTACTCCATTGGGATAGGCTAGGAAACCTTATGTTTTAGACCATGCTTTTTTTTTTTAACCCTTGCCTGAGGATGTTTTTTTCATTGACTCTAGAGAGAGTAAGGAAGAAGGAGAGAGAGAGAGAGAGAGAGAGAGAGAGAGAGAGAGAGAGAGAGAGAGAGAGAGAAACATTGGTCAGTGCATGGGATGACACTCTAACCACTGAGCCCACCATCCAAGCAGGAGCCATACATTTAAAAAAAAAACCTTTGTATTTGCTCAAATTCTTAAAGCTGTTATCACTTGAGATTAGAGAATTCTGCACTATAACATGTGGATAAGATGACTGAGCCAGAACATTGCCATGTTGTTAAGTATAGTGCAATAATAGAAACTGTGAGGTATACTAACACCAACAGATCTGAAGAAGATTGTCATCAAAGGACAGGGTGTTACCATTCCCAAGAAGGAAGGGCACGCCATCTACCGGGGACCCCGTGGGGAAGCACCTGAGTTGGTCAGGAGGAAGAGGGAGAGGGAGAAACTGTGGGCAGGAGGTTTTATTGTGGTTTCTATGGAAAGAATTGGGAGTGGCAGGGTAAACAGGCGTAGGATTGGCTGATTTGAACAATTTCAATGGGCTCTGGGACATGGGGACTATCCCAGTTTTTCGGGTACCTGGCCTTATGTGGTTAGGGCAGGTGGATAGTACCCTAGAATGTGAGACCCTGACAAAAGGGTGGCTGGGAGTGTGGGTTCTGGACTGATTGGTTTGTATTGGAAAAGCACATGTGTGGATGAATTGTTTACTATCTCTAGGACTTGGCTAACTTGCAAGGAGCAATCCTTCTAGGGTCAGCAAGGCCCTGAGTATCAAAGCATCAGAAATACAGGATATAAAAGATATGGTTGATATGTGAGGTAAAATCACTACCTCTGTTTCTAGTATAGGATAACTGAAATGTGACACTTTTTAAATGTTCTGCTTTGAGTAACATAGAATCATGGTGTGTATTTTAGGCTGTGGTCAGAAAGCGGCATCTTTGGAAGAGGTTAAAAAGGGATTATTAATAAGTGATTATATATCTAAATATGTTACACAACCAAGAAAACATATTTTATAGATTTTTTTAAGGACATGGGAAAAGCACATGGTATGATTTTACATGAAAAAAGAAGTTCAAATAAGTTGACGTATAAATTAATCTAAAACCATAAAATACATTAGAATAGTAATAATAGTTATCTCTCATTGTGATATTATGTACAACTTACTTCTTTTTTATATTTAAATTTTCCAATGTTTTCCATGTTTTCAGTGTATTTGCTTTGTCTTTTTGAATCATAAACATAGTAGATAGATAGGTAAGTAAAGATATGGAGATATGACAGAGGGATATTTATATAGTCTTTTTTCCCTCTTGTCATTATGTTTTGCCTACATAGGCCAACGTTGCCTGGAGAGTTGCAAGAAAGTCTTGCTGGGAAATGAGGATGCCCTGAGATGAGAGCTGCCTTTGGAAAGTTTCCATTCATACTGGATCACCAGGCTACAACAGTTAATATTTTGTTAGATTATACTACTACATCTATCCTATATAATAAAGAGGTGATATGCAAATTAACCCTCACACAGGCTGGCAGGGGGTTAGTGAGGGACGACCAAATAACTGAACAAGCAGGCTGTGTTGGGCGACCAGGCTGGCAGGAGGGATGACCAAATGACTGAACAGCAGGCTGCATGGGGGGAACCAGGCCAAGGGGGGACCATGAGGCGCAACCAGGCCAGCAGCGGAAGGTAGTTTGGGGTGACCAGACCAACAGGGGGGGCAGTTGGGGTGACCAGGCCAGTAGGGGGGAGCAGTTAGGAGAGACCAGCCTGGCAAGGAGGAGGCAGTTGGGGGTGACCTGGCCAGCAGCGGGGAGCAGTTTAGCAGCAACCAGGCTGGCAGGGGGGACAGTTAGGGGTGATCGGGCTGACATGCAGAGGCAGTGAGGGGTGATTAGGCTGGCAGGGGCACAGTTAGGGGTGACCAGGCAGGCAAGCAGGTGAGCGATTAGGAGCCAGCGGTCCCAGATTGGAGAGGGTGCAGGCTAGGCTGAAGGGGACCCCCGCCCCCTCCGTGCATGAATTTTGTGCACTGGGCCTCCAATATATATATAAAAGCCTAAGTGACTGTTACAACTGAATGACTGGAACAACTGGAACAACTGGTTGACCAGTCACTATGATGTGCACTGACCACCAAGGGGAAGATGCTCAGTGCAGGAGCTGCCTCTGGTGGTCAGTGCACTCCCACTGGGGGAGCGTAGGTCAGTGAGAAGCTGGGCTTATGATGGGTGAGCACAACTGTGGTGGTGGGAGCCTCTCCTGACTCCGCAGCAGTGCTACCAAGCAGTGGCAGCAGGTGCAGGGAGCCAGGATGAGTGCGAGCAGTGTGGTGCCTGGCCCTGGCTCATGTTCCTCCCTGGCCACCTGATGCTTGGTGCACTGCTACATCCCCAGAGGGGTCCTGGATTGTGAGAGGGCACAGGCCAGGCTGAGGGACTCCCCTTCCCCTGTGGACAAATCTGTGCACTGGGCCTCTAGTATTATGCATAATGTCCATGAACCCACAGATTACTTTAACCTTCATATTGTTCATTAAACAAATATTCAGTATCTATTACATATAATGTTCTATAGGTCAAGTAACATCTATTTAAAATGACAGAAAAGAACATATTTTAAACTATAAATAAAATTCTTAAAAATGTAACCCTGATGGAGAACAAAGATGGCTGTGTAGGTAAACACCAGTATTCACTGTCTCTCACAACAACATCAAAATTACAACTAAAATACAGAACAACCATCATTCAGAGCTGCCTGAAATCTGGATGAATGGAAGTCCTACCACTGGAGAAGTAAAGAAGAAAACACATTGAGAATGGTAGGAGGGATGGAGGTGCAGAACAGACTGGTCTAACACCCACATTTGGTGGTTTTTTTTTTAAATCAGGTGAAATATCATGTCTGTGAAGGCCTCCTGGGAGGAGGAAAGGGTTCCATCCCCACACCAGATCCCCAGCCGAGCGTTCCAAAGCTGGGAAGAGAAGTCCCTGTAACTCCAGGCTGTAAAAACCTACTAGGTATAGAATTCAAAACAATGATTTAAGCTTGCTCAAGAATCTTAATGAGAGTGTCAAGGGATTTAGTGAGAATTTCAAGGACCTTAGTGAGAACATCAAAGACATGAAAAAGGACCAGTCAGAAATTAAGCATACACTAACTGAAATAAAAATAAATTACATGGAATCAACAGTAAAGCAGAGGATTCCAAGAATCAAATCAGTGATCTGGAATATGAGAAAGGAAAAAACAACCAATCAGAAGAGCAGAAAGAATCCAAAAATATGAAGATAGTGTAAGGAGCCTCTGAGACAACTTCAAGCATACCAACATTCGCATTATTGGAATGCCAGAAGGAGAAGAGAGAGACAAAGACATTGAAAACCTATTTGAAGAAATAATGACAGAAAACTTGCCCTATCTGGTGAAAGAAATAAACTTGCAAGTCCAGAAAGCACAGAGAGTCCCAAACAAGGGGAACCCAAAGAGGCCCATACCAAGACACATCATAATTAAAATGCCAAAGGTAAAAGACAAAATGATAATCTTAAAAGCATCAAGAGAAAAGCAGTTAGTTACCTACAAGGGAGTGCCCATATGATTGTCAGCTGATTTCTCAACAGAAACTTTGCAGGCCAGAAGGGAGTGACAAGAAATATTCAAAGTGATGAATAGCACTTGCTACATATTCTTAATTTTTTTTCTACCTTCCAGATGGTGACTACCATTTCATTTAAAGACTGGTGAGATGAACAGGATAAGGTTAAGAAATTGTGCTTGTTTTCATTTAAGATATCTTCTAGAAAACTTGCTTTAACTTGGGCACTCCAGCAGGTCCCCAGGACAGGCATGTCCATTACTGTGCACACAATAATATCCTAATTCTTAAGAGAAGGGATGGGTCCTGAAATTTTCTGATTTATTTTTTCTTCTATTGGACTTTTGGACACTCACATAAACATCCTGTAGTCAAGTTTAGTCTTGAGACCTATTATTCTACTTCACTTGACCATCTTCTCACCTGCAGTAAGCTTGGAAGTTAATTGAAGGGCAAGAACATTGTGAACACAGGCACCAGCAACCTGACCCTGTATTGCTTAGAGGAACTTTATTTCAATATCCCCTTCCCCAGTGTTTGTGGCCACTTTATCCAGTGTAACACCACAATAATGGGATTGACCCATATATTTAAAAGTAGTCAATGATCACACTAAAGCTAACAAACTAAATATCAGGAATATAAATTTTCAGATAGATCAAGAATATATTCACAATTAACTGCCAAAAATAATATTTTTAACTGCATGTTATTTCAGTAAATTAATTCCATTTTCCTCCTTTTTATTACTGTGAAATGTCTCTGGACAATATAGTGAGCTCTGACCCCCCATTGTGTGTGTGTGTGGTGGGGGGTGGGGTTTGTGTGAGGGTATGTGTGCATGTCTGTGCATGGCAGAGTGTGTGCATGTGTGTTTGTTTCTTTGTGCATGCATGTGTATGTGCATGTATGTGGCCTTCTGTGTACATATGTTTGTGTGCATGTGTGTGCTTTCATCTGAAACCTGGTAATTTTAATATTAAACATTAATTTATTAGTAAATTTGAATTCTGTTTGTGATTCTTTCCCAAGAACTTGACTTTAATCATTTTTTGTTTCTTTCAGAGGAATTTTGGAAAAAATTAGGTTACATTTCTGAAATCCCTTACTACTGATCACCTTGAAAACATCTGACTTCCTTATCTCTTTCACAATTCCTGCCTTCTTATCTCTATGCTTTCCCATGGACTATCCTCATGTCTGCTCCTACCACCCTCACTTTAGGACTAGACTTCTATTTTGATTTCTGGCTTTGGAGCTCCGGTATGTTGTGGGCCAACCAAGTGCAGCCCTCAGGCATTAGGCAGCCAAGTTACGCACCCACAAAGTGCCATCACTTCTTCTAAAACAGTCTCCTACAGTTCAATATTTGAACCCAATATACTATCCAAGCCTCATCTTCCCATTTTATGGTAAATATCCTATTGGTTTTATGTACTTAAGAGAGAGGAAGTCTCCTTATAAATTGGCAGGCCTAAAGCAAAAGCCTACACCCTCCAAAGATAGTTTTCCTTGGAACTCCTATCAAAACCACTCATCCTTCAAGGCTTGCTTTTTGGGCGAACAGGATTCTAACAAGGAGAAATAAAGTTCCACCTCCAGAACATACTTCTCTTTCTCTGTTTTGTCATAGAAAACCCCTAATTTATGTCCTATCACAAATGCTGTTCACAGTTCTACAGTAATCTGTTGGGATAGAAAGATCTGGACTATATACTAATGACAAAGTAACTGTGTGTTCATACTGAACACCAAACCATATGCAATGCATCCTGGGGCTGGCATCACGGGCACTATGACACAGTCTCATTGTTTGCACGTTGGAGAGCCACAGGTTCATTTTAGTGCAGTGTTAGCCTGATCCACATCTCCCAAATGATGTGAGAGTCCAATGAACTATAAATATCTCCTCATTGCTTACTTTGGTACAAGGGACCTGGGTTCAGATCACAGGGCACTTTAAAAGACTCAGCCTTGCCCTGGCCAGTGCGGCTCAGTTGATTGGAGCATTGTCCGATGCACCCAAAGGTGGTAGGTTTAATTCATGTCAGGGCACATACCCGGGTTCTGGGTTCAATCCTCAGTTGGGGTTGAGGAGCAATGAGGTTGGGGGAGCAGCCAATCAATGTTTCTCACTCACATAGATGTTTTTTCTCTTTCTCTCTACCAAGAAAAAAAAAGGAAATTAAGTCTAAAGCAGTGGTTGCCAACCTTTTTTTAGAAATAATATATATTTCTTTATTGATTTCAGAGAGGAAGGGAGAGGGAGAGAGAGATAGAAACATCAATGATGAGAGAGAATCATTGATCGGCTGCCTCCTGCATGCCCCCTACTGGGGTTCAAGCCCACAAACTGGGCATGTGGCCTTGGCCAGAATTAAACCTAGAACCCTTCAGTCCACATGCCAATGCTCTATCCACTGAGCCAAATCAGCTAGGGCTCCCAGACTTTTTTTGGCCATGCCCCACCTAAGCATCTCTAAAATCCTGATTACCCCCCACCCCCTGACATATAATTCTTATTCAAAAAGTGAACTCCTATTCATGTGGAGAAAACTTAAAAGGCCACTAACTTGGTCTAAACAAGTTTCCAAAGAACATGGCATCTATGAAAGAGAAAAATAAAAGAATGAAGGGACAGTTGAAGTACTGAGGAAGAAATCACTAAGAAATTGTTTTAAAAAATAATAAAATGAAGTGATATGAAAAATTGCAAATAAAGTTTAAAAATATATAATAGAGGACTGAAATGCATAAATATGTCACAATATATATTTATATACTACATATGAGGCCCTTAGAACAATAAGACATGCAAAAATTCACTGTTAATAACTTATTCTCAAATCGCCCCCCTTAAAAATCAAACTACTCCTCTGTGGGCAGGGCGGGGGGGTGCCCCACATTGGGAACCACTGGTCTAGAGGAATCATTGACTGTGAGGCAATGTGGAGAGAGGGGGAATTAGAAAATTTTATAAATTGCATTTAGCCCTCCCCCCAGCATTTATGATTTTGTTTTTAGAAAGTGACACCAACCTGTCATGAAATTGAAGTGTTTGCATTCCATTTCTATCACTTGATCTCCCTTTAAAGCCTCCTGCTCTAAAATTGTTAATATTCCCAGGATACTGATAACTCAATAAATCTGGAGCATTCTGCCTCTGACACATCCCTAATGTTTCTCTGGTCTTTTTACAAGAATACAGTGTTCTTTTTAATCATTTCTAAAACTGAAAATAAAAATCTCCAAGCCCATAATCACACTATCAACAATAAAAATATGTTGTTTAATCCCTGTTGACTAAATCTTAAAGGCTACTGATTATATAATCCAGACATCTTTGTTCAGTAACCTTTTATGGTTAATTTATTCCTACAATTTTAAAAATATTAAGCAAGGGTGCATTTGTGGCATTTTTATAACATATTGATGATGAGTGCAAAAGTGAAAAGAATAATGGAGAAATTTATTATTTGCCCACTATACAAAAATAGTCATAAAGCAGGTGGAGGCAAGACATTCAGGAATTGGCAACAGCATCTAATGGTGTTAATTTGTAAGAGGAATCATCATATTTAATCTGAACATTCTAAAAATTAGTGGAAGTACTGAAACCTAACAGACTCCTGTGAATACGGAGTGGACATATATCAATGAATGTGGCACAGGATCCAAGCATCTTTTCTCAGTTCTCAGTGTTTGAATGATGCAGGTGGACTGGAAACCTTTTATAGAAATGGTAAGATCATAGATAGTTGGATATATAGTTTGGAACATAAAGTGATATATAGATAGAAGTAAGCAAATTACCACCCACCTACAAGATGTCCATGTGCTAATTCCCAGAATCTATGAGTATGTTAGGTTACATGGCAAAGGAGAATTAAAGTAGCAGGTTATTAATGTTGCTATCCATCTTACCTCTCTTGCCATAAGTAGCCCCCTGAGAAAGACCACATGGCAAGGAATTGAGGCTTTCTGCAAACAACCTATGAGTAAGACAATTTGGCAGCACATCTTTAGCACCAGAGAAACCTTCAAATGTCTACAACCATGGTCAACAGGTTGACTCCAATCTCGAGAAAGACCTTAAACTAGATCCACCTGGCTAAGCCACTCCTAAATTCCTTTCTTCAGACACTGTGTGGGTTAATAAATGTTTGTTGTCTTGAGCTGCTAAATTTGGGTTATTTATAACTTAAATTATTGTTATGCATCAATAGATACAGTAATATAGTTAAGGTTGGCAATTAAATAAATTAATGATGAATGAACTCAATCATCTTTAACTCCATGCCCTCTAAGCACTACCTTGTAAACAAACAATTGAGGTATATTTAGAATGTAAATGCAACAAGAACTCCTATAGACTGCCTGTAGGGTGCAAATTATTATAGCCACTTTTGAAAACTGTTCAATAATATCTACTAAAACTAAACACAGTCTAGCTAAAACACATCAAATTCACTACCAGATTAACACACAACAAAAGCTGGTGCATATGCTTACAAAAGATACACACATGAATATTCACAGCACTTTATTGATAAGAACATAACAATGGATATAACTCCAATGCTCATGCACAGTAACACTGACAAATAATTGTAGAATATTTATACGATGGAATACTGTGTAGCAGTAAGAAAGAGACACAGGCCCTGTGAACCCCAGTGCCTGAGCCCTCCAGGGATTCTTGGAGAGCATGACCCTCCTGCCAAGCCCACAACTGCAGCCACAGGCCCCACATGACTCAGAGCCTAGACCCTTTGGTGAGAGCAAAAATGGGGAGACCAAGAAACAACCCCCAAAGAAGGAAAAGGAGGAGTCACCAGAAAAGAAACTAAATGAAATGGAGGGATGCAATATGTCAGAAAAAGAATTCAGATTAAGGGTCATACATTTTCTAAACTGGCTGGATGGGAAAATCATCAACATATGTAAGAAGAAAGGGGAAATAAAAAATGATATACTGACAATAAAAACACAATGGAAGGTTTCAACAGTAGACTAGAAGAAGTGAAGGACTGAATTAGTGAATTAGAAGACAGGGTAGTAAAACACACCCAATCTGAATAGCAATTTTAGACAAAAACTTAGAAAGCAGGAGAGACTAAGGGAGTTTTGGGAAAACATGAAATGAAGTAACATACATATAACAGGGGTGCCAGAATGACAAGAAGAGGCACAAGGATTAGAAAACTTATTTGAAGAATAATGACAGAAAACTTCCCTGATTCGGGGAAGAAAAAAGTCACACAAGCACAAAGAGTACCAAACAAGATGAACCCAAAGAGATCCACACCAAGACATATTGTAATTACAATTGCAAACATTAATGACAAAGTCTGCAAAAGAGATACAGAGAGTTACCTACAAGGGAGTCTTCCATTAGATTATCAAATGATTTCTCAACAGACACACATCAGGCCAGACGGGAATGGAATGAAGTATACACAGTGATGCAAAAAAAAGGGACTCAATCCATGAATACTCTATCCTGCAAGGCTATCATTCAAAATTGAAGGGGGAATCAGGAGCTTCACAAATAAAAAAAAGCTAATAGAGTTTATTACTACCAAGCCAACAATGCAAGAAATGCTAAAGGGTCTGTTGTAAAAAGAAGAAATAGAACAGGATGAAGGAACACAGGCAAAAGGAATAAAAATGGCTACAAGAAAGTAGCTATCAATAATGACCTTAAATGTAAATGGATTAAGTGTTCCAATCAAAAGACATAGAGAGGCTGAATGGATAAGAAAACATAAACCACACATATGCTGTCTACAAGAGACCCATCTCAGAACAAGGGACTTACACAGACAGAAAGTGAAGGGATAGAAAAATAACTTTCAGGCAAATGGAAATGAAAAGAAGCTGGGGTAGCAATACTTACATCTGACAAAATAAATCTCAAAGTAAAGGCCAAAACAAGAGATAAGGAAAGCCACCTCATATTACTAATGGGATTGTTACAACAAGAGGATATAATTCTGGCAAACATATAGGCACCCAATATAGGAACACCCAAACACATAAAAAAACTTCTGGAAGATATCAAGGGAGAGATTGACAGCAATACAATCATAGTAGGGGACTTTAATACCCCATTGACATCACTGGATAAACCCTTTAGACAAAATGTCAACAAAGAAACATCAATCCTAAATGACTCACTAGATCAGATGGACTTAATTGACATCTTCAGAACATTTCACCCCAAAGCTACTGAATGTACATTCAAGTGCACATGGGACATTGTCAAAGATAGACCACATATTGGGACACAGGCAAAGTCTCTCCAAATTCAAGAAGATTGAAATCATATCAAGCATCTTCTCGGATTACAATGGCATAATCCTATAAAATAAAGAGGTAATATGCAAATTGACCATCATGTCCTCGCACAAGATGGCCACGCCCATGTGGTCACAAGATGGCCACCCCAATGTGGTCACAAGATGGCCACCACAAGATAGCCAGCAGGGGAGGGCAGTTTTGGGCGATCAGGCCAGCAGGGGAGGGCAGTTAGGGGTGACCAGGCTGGCAGAGGAGGTCAGTTGGGGGCAACCGGGCCTGCAGGGGAGGGCAATTAAGGGTGACCGGGCTAGCAAGGGAGGGCAGTTGTGGGCGACCAGGCCTGCAGGGGAGACAGTTAAGGGCAATTGGGCCAGCAGGGTAACAGTTAGGCGTCGATCAGGCTGGCAGGGGAGTGCATAGGGGGTGATCAGGCTGGCAGGCAGAAGTGGTTAGGGGCAATCAGACAGGCCGGCAGGCGAGTGGTTAGGAGCCAGCAGACCTGGATTGTGGGAGGGATGTCTGACTGCCCGTTTAGGCCTGATTCCACTGGGATCGGGCCTAAACGGGCAGCCGGACATCCCTCGAGGGATCCCTGATTGGAGAGGGTGCAGACTGTACTGAGGGAAACCCCCCTCCCCTGTGCATGAATTTCATGCACCAGGCCTCTAGTACTTAAATAATATATATAAATACATCATTTTTAAAAACAAAAATTCTGAATGAACTCTGGACTCTTGGTTACCAATAAGGTATCAATATTAGTTCATTACTTGTGACAAATAAAGCACACTACTGTAAGATATGAATAATGAGAAAGCAGTGAAGGATATAAGGAAACTCTGTTTACTATCTTTTCCATTCTTCTGTAAATCTAAAACTTTTCTATAAAATAAAGTTTATAATAACAAAAGTATAAATCACAATGAATTCTCCTAGGAGCATTATACTTTATGTGCTCTTGATTTGTATCTCATTTTTAATTGAACATTAAGGGAACACCATATTTTAATTGTAATTTTATGAATATCTTTATCCAGAGGTCTATTGCTATTTTTGTTCTTTATGAAATTTTGTCACCAAGAAAGGCAGGATTACATTTACTTTGAGATCGAGTTGGTGTAGTGTATTTTTGGTTATCAAAATAGTCAGCTTTGGGACTTTGAAATGATAGAGGATTCTGAAGATGGCAACTGGCTGGAATGTAGGGAGGAAGAGTGTGAGAGAGTGAGGGAGCAATAGAGGAGTGTGTGGATGAGTGTGTTGTGTGTGTGTATGAGCTAGGGACAGTTAGATCCTGAAGGTCTTCCGAGGGCTGCCAAACTGGGCAGGCTTAGACAGCAGAGCCCCGTTGCCACCACAAACACTCTGGGGGTAGCCAGCACAGGCACAGAGATGACACTATCTTGAAAAACAGAGCTGCTTGAGACTAGGATCCTGGCCTGAGCACCACCCAGTCTGGTCTCAGATGCAAACTGGGACTCATCAGCCACTGGGGACAGATACCTGCGACCACAGTTGCAGACCCACAGACACCAAGAATCCAAACATCCTGGCCACAGCTTTCTGTGAGTCACAGAGCCCATCCCCCTCCCCGCAGGCTTGCAGCAGCACCATAGGAACTGCTAGATCTGCCCCTCGCACAGGGCCACAGCACTGCTACAGGAATTTGAGCCTGGGAGCATGTGGACACTGGGAATCTGTACCCCACAACACAATCAGGTGACCAAACCACATGCCCATGTAGAGTGGCAGTGCCACCGGACTTCGATTCTGGGCAAGTGCACATGGAAGTCTGTTTTCCATAGCGCAGGAATGGACCTCCTGCCGACACAGTGCTACTGTGCAACCTGGTCCCCCAAGCTGACTGGGACCCTGATTCTCTGGGCAAAAGGCAGCACTAAGCACCAGTGACTTGATTCTGTTTCTCATCATGTGAGCTTGGGATCCCTGAATCCCAGTGCATTCACACTAAGAGCCAGTGACTCCAATTCTTGGTGCATGCAAACAGGGACACTGATTCTCAGTGAGAAGCTGCACCAAGCAACACAGACTCTGATACTTGATTCTTGGTGCGGGCACAGGGGAACTCTGACTCCTGGAACACACTAGGGGAATCTGATTTTTGGTACATGCCAGTGGGGTCTCTGTTTCAGTGTGGCACAGGCGGGGTCCCTGATTCTAGGTGTGCACATGAGACTGTACTGAGCGCCGTGACTCTCATCCTGGGTAAGCATGGCTCCCACCAACCCACGGCAGCCACATGTCTTGGTGTTGGAGCTTTTCAGTGACACTCGGGTGGTGTGAAACTCCCACTGCACATGGCCCAGGACCATGCAACTTGACGTTTGAACCTTCTGGTGATAGTCAGAATGGGAAGATGACACAATTCCCAGAGGAAAGAAAATGAGGAGTCACCAAGAAAGAAAATTAATGAAACAGAAGCATGCAACATGACAGAAAAAGAATTCAGAGTAATGATCGTACAGTTCATACACCAGTGGATGACAAAATGAACAACCTATGCAAAAATCAGGAAGAAATAAAAAATGATATAGCTACAATAAAAAATACCATGAAAGGCTTCAACAGTAGACTAGAAGAAGCAGAGGATCAAATAAGTGAGTTAGAAGATAAGGTGGAGAAACAAGTTCAATCTGAACAGCAATTGAAGAAAAAAATTAAAAAGCAGGAGGATAGCTTAAGGGAGCTTTGGGACAACACGAAACAAAGTAACATACGTATAATAGGGCTGCCAGAAGGACAAGAAGAACAGCAAGAATTAGAAAATTTATTTGAAGAAATAATGACAGAAAACTTCCTGGATATGGGAAAGAAAAAAGTTACACAAGTACAGACAGTCCCAAGCAAGATGAATCCCAAAAGACTCACACAAAGACATGCTATAATTACAATGGCAAATGTTAACGACAAAGAGAGAATCTTAAAGGCTGCAAGGGAGAGAGAGACAGAGAGTTACCTACAAAGGATCCCCCATCAGATTATCAAAGGATTTCTCAACAGAAACACATCAAGCTAGAAGGGAATGGAAGGAGGTATACAACTTAATGCAAAGCAAAGGACTGAATCCAATAATACGCTATCCAGCAAGACTATCAATGAAAACTGAAGGGGAAATCAGGAGTTTTGCAGACAAAAAAAGGCTAAGGGAGTTTATCACTACCAAGCCAGCAATGCAAGAAATGCTAAAGGGTCCCTCCTGGAGCCACCAGCTCAGAGGGGGAGACTGCGCCATCTTGAAGAGGAAAGTGGATGTTATCAGAAGCCTGAAAAATCTACAACTGTGGCACCCACCCAACAGCTGCGAACCCCAGAGCACCAGTTCCCAAGTGACACAAACACGCAGATACAGAGGAGCTCTACACTCCAACATGGTAAGGTCAGATTTCGCCTGGGTTAGGAGAGAGAGAACTACATAACCAGACATCCAAAGAAGAGAGACCATGGGGAGACAAAGAAACAGCCTGCATATAAGAGAAAAGCAGGCATCATCAGAAAAGGAAGTAAACGAAATAGGGCAAGCAACCTGTCAGAGAAAGAATTCAGAGAAATGGTCATAAGGTGGCTGAAAAGAATGAAAGACAAATGTGACAATATGAATGAGAACCAAGAGGAAATGAAGAAGAACCAAGAAGAAATGAAAAATGACATCGCTGCTGTAAAGAACTCAATAGAAAGCATCAAGAGTAGACTAGAAGAAGCAGAGGACCACATCAGTGAGCTAGAGGACAAGGTGGGAAAAAATACCCAAGTAGAACAGCTTCTAGAAAAAAAAATTAAAAAGCAGGAGGAGAGCCTAAGAGAACTTTTGGACAACACGAAACAAAACAACATCCACTTAATAGGGGTTCCAGAAGGAGAGGAAACTGAGCAAGGAATAGAAAACCTGTTTGAAGAAATAATGACAGAAAACTTCCCTGATATAGGGAAGAAAAAACCCACAGAAATCCAAGAAGCTCAGAGAGTCCCAAGCAAAATGAACTCCAAAATATCAACACCAAGGCACATTATAATTAAATTGGCAAACACCAATGACAAAGTAAGAATCTTAAAAGCAGCCAGAGAGAGACAGAAAGTTACCTACAAAGGAACCCCCATCAGACTAGCAACTGATTTCTCAACAGAAACTCATCAGGCCAGAAGGAAATAGAATGAAATATACAAAGTCATGCAAAGGAAGGGTCTGAATCCAAGAATACCGTACCCAGCAAGGCTATCAATCAAAATTGAAGGTGAAGTCAGGAGCTTCACAGAGAAAAAAGGACTAAGGGAATTTATTACCACCAAACCAGCAATGCAAGAAATGCTAAAGGGTCTGCTGTAAAAAAAAAAAAAAAAAAAAAAAAAAAGGAAGCGAAGAAGGAACACAGGGATAAAGAATAAAAATGGCAATAAATAAGTACCTATCAATAATAACTCTAAATGTAAATGGATTAAGTGCCCCAATCAAAAGACATAGGGTAATGGATTGTATAAGAAAAACACGACCCATATATCTGCTGTCTACAAGAAACCCACCTCAGAAAAAAAAGATGCACACAGACTGAGGGTGAAGGGATGGAAAAAGGTTTTTAAGGTGAATGGAAATCAATAAAAAGCTGGGGTAGCAATACTTATATCTAACAAATTAGATCTCAAAGTGAAGGACATAACAAGAGATAAGGAAGGCCACTTCATAATACTAAAGGGAGCAATCCAACAAGAAGAAATAACTCTGGTAAACATATACGCACCCAATACAGGAGCACCCAAATACATAAAAAAAACTCCTGGAGGATATCAAGGGAGAGATCGACAGCAGTACAATCATAGTAGGAGACTTTAATACCCCACTATCACCATTGGACAAATCCTCTAAACCAAAAATCAGCAAAGAAAGATCAATCCTAAATGACTCACAAGACTAGATGGAATTAATTGACATCTTCAGAACAAAGCCACAGAATATACATTCTTCTCAAGTGCACATGGGTCATTTTCAAAGACAGACCATATGTGGGGTCATAGGCAAAGTCTCTTCAAATTTAAGAAGATAGAAATCATATCAAGCATCTTCTCAGATCACAGTGGCATAAAACTGGAAATCAACTACAATAAAAAACAATCCAAAAAAAATCCAACACATGGAGACTAAACAGCATGCTATTAAACAATGACTTGGTTACCAGAGAGATCAAGGAAGAAATAATAAACATCATGGCAACAAATGACAATGAAAACACAACAATCCAAAATCTATGGGACACAGTGAAAGCAGTCTTGAGAGAGAAATTCATAGCTCTACAAGCCTACTGCAAAAAACAAGAAACAATGGTAATAAATTACCTAACCCTACGATTCAAACAGTTAGAAAGAGAGTAAGAAGAAAAGCCCAGTGTAAGCAGAAGGAAGGAAATAATAAAGATCAGAGCAGAGATGAACGACATAGAGACCAAAGAAACAATACAAAAGATCAACAAAACCAAGAGCTGGATCTTTGAAAGGATAAACAAGATTGATGAACCTCTAGCCAGGCTCACCAAGAAGCAAAGAGAGAGGACCCAAATAAACAAAATCAGAAATGAAAGAGGTGAAATAACAACAGACCCCACCGAAATACAAAGGATTGTTAAAAAATACTATGAACAACTTTATTCCAACAAATTGGACAACCTGGAGGAAATGGACATATTCCTAGAAAAATATAACCTTCCAAAACTCAATCAGGAAGAATCTAAACATCTCAATAGGCCAATAACTATGGAAGAAATTGAAGCAGTCATCAAAAAGCTTCTGGCAAACAAAAGCCCGGGGCCAGACGGCTTCACAGGGGAGTTTTATCAAGCATTCAAGGAAGAACTAAAACCTATCCTCCTCAGACTATTCCAAAAAATTCAAGAGGAAGGAATACTTCCAAGCTCATTCTATGAAGCCAGCATTGCCCTAATACCAGAACCAGATAAAGACAACACAATGAAAGAGAATTACAGGCCAATATCCCTCATGAACATAGATGTTAAAATCCTCAACAAAATTCTAGCAAATCGGATCCAGCAGCACATCAGAAAGATCATACACCATGACCAAGTGGGATTTATCCTGGGAATGCAAGGATGGTACAATATCTGCAAATCAATAAACGTGATACATCACATAAACAAATTGAGAGATAAAAATCACATAGTCATATCAATTGATGCAGAAAAAGCATTTGACAAAATCCAACACCCTTTCTTGATAAAAACTCTCAACAAGGTGGGAATAGAAGGATCATACCTCAACATAATAAAAGCTATATATGATAAACCCACAGCTAACATCATACTCAATGGGCAAAAACTAAAACCATTTCCCCTAAGAACAGGAACAAGACAGGGATGCCCACTCTCACCACTCCTGTTCGACATAGTACTGGAAGTATTAGCCATGCAAGTAGACAAGAAGAAGAAATAAAAGGCATCCAACTTGGAAAAGAAGAAGTAAAGCTGTCCTTATTTGCAGAAGACATGATATTGTACATAAAAAATCGAAAGATTCCATCAAAAAACTAATAGACTTAATAAATGAATTCGGCAATATAGCAGGATACAAAATTAACACCAAGAAATCTATGGCATTTCTATACACCAATAGTGAACTTACAGAAAGAGAGACTAAAAAAGCAATCCCATTTACCATCGCACCAAAAAAATTAAGATACCTAGGAATAAACTTAACTAAGGAGGTAAAAGACCTATAGGCAGAAAACTACAGGACACTAAAAAAAGAGATAGAAGAAGACATAAATAGATGGAAGAACATACCATGTTCATGGATTAGGAGAATCAACATCATTAAAATGTCCATACTACCCAAAGCAATCTATAGATTCAATGCACTCCCCATTAAAATACCAATGGCACATTTCACAGACCTAGAAAGAACTCTCCAAAAATTCATCTGGAATAAAGAAAGACCCCAAATAGCCACAGTAGTCCTGAGAAAGAAGAAAGTAGGAGGGATCTCAATACCAGATTTCAAGCTGTATTACAAAGCCACTGTTCTCAAAACAGCCTGGTACTGGCACAAGAACAGACATATAGACCAATGGAATAGAATAGAGAATCCAGATATCGACCCAAACCACTATGCTCAATTAATATTTGACAAAGGATGCATGAACATACAATGGAGTCAAGACAGTCTCTTCAATAAATGGTGTTGGGAAAATTGGACAGATACATGCAAAAAAAAATTGAAACTAGATCACCACCCTACACCGTATACAAAAATAAACTCAAAATGGATACAGGACTTAAACATATGACGAGAAACCATAAAAATACTAGAGGAATCCACAGCCAGAAATATCTCCGACATATGCCGAAGCAATTTCTTCACTGATACTGCTCCTAGGGCAATGGAAACAAAAGAGAAAATAAAGAAATGGAACTACATCAAAATAAAAAGCTTTTGCACAGGAAAGGAAACCATCAATAAAACAACAAGAAAGCCCACTGCATGGGAGAACATATTTGCCAACGATATCAACGATAAGTGTTTAATCTCCAACATTTACAGGGAACACATGCAGCTTAACAAAAAGAAGATGAACAACCCAATCAAAAAATGGGCAACAGATCTAAATAGACACTTTTCAAAATAAGGCAGAAGGAAAGCCAAGAGACATTACAAAACCTGCTCAAAGTCACTGATCATCAGAGAGATGAAAATCAAAACAACAATGCGGTACCATCTCACACCTGTCAGAATGGTTATTAACAACAAATCAACAAATGACAAGTGCTGGGGAAAATGCGGAGAAAAAGGAACCCTCGTGCACTGCTGGTGGGAATGCAGACTGGTGCAGCCACTATGGAGAACAGTATGGAGTTTCCTCAAAAAACTAAAAATGGAATTCCCATTTGACCCAGTAATCCCACTTCTAGGAATATATCCCAAGAAACTAGAAACACGAATCAGAAAGGATATTTGCACTCGTATGTTCATAGCAGCACAATGTACAATAGCTAAGATTTGGAAACAGCCTAAGTGCCCATCAGCAGATGAATGGATTAAAAAACTGTGGTACATCTACACAATGGAATACTACGATGCGTTAAAAAAGAAGGAGTTCTTACCATTTGCAACAACATGGATGGAACTGGAGAGCATTATGCTAAGTGAAATAAGCCAGGCAGAGAAAGATAAATATCACATGATCTCACTCATTTGTGGAATATAATGAACAACATTAACTGATGAACAAAAATAGATCCAGAGACAGAGAAACATCAATCAAAATGTCAAACCTCAGGGAAGGTAGGGGAAGGTGGGGGTAAGCGGGAGAGAGCAACCAAAGGACTTATATACATGCATATAAGCCTTATCAATGGACACAGACAACAGGGGGGTGGGGTCATGAATGGGATTTGGGGGGTAAAGGGGGAATAAGGACACATATGTAATACCTTAATCAATAAAGAAATTTAAAAAAAGAAATGCTAAAGGGAATGCTGTAAAAAGAAGAAATAGAAAGGGAGGAAGGAACACAGGGATAAAGTACAGAAATGGCTACAGACAAGTACCTATCAATAATAGCATTAAACGTAAATAGATTAAATGCTCCAATCAAAAGACATCGAGTGAGTGAATAGATAAGAAAACATGACCCATATATATGCTGTCTACAGGAGACCCACCTCAGAACAAGGGGCCCACACAGACTGAAAGTGAAGGGTAGAAAAATATCTTTCATGCAAATGGAACTGAAAAAAAATCTGGGTTAGCAATACTTATACCTGATAAAAGAGACCTCAAAGTGAAGACCATAACAAGAGACAATAAAGGCCACTTCATAATTCTAAAGAGATCAATACAGCAAGAGGCTATAATTCTGGTAAATATATAAACACCCAATACAGGAGCACCCAGATACATAAAAGAACTTCTGGAAGATATCAGGGGAGAGATTGACAGCAATACCATCATAGTAGGAGACTTTTATACCCCATTAACATCACTGGATAAACCCTCTAGACAAATATTAGCAAAGAAACATAAATCTTAAATGACTCACTAGATCAGATGGACTTAATTGACATCTTTAGAACATTCCACCTCAAAACTACAGAATATGCATTCTTCTCAAGCACACATGGGACATTTTCAAAGATAGACCACATATTCAGACATAGGCAAAGTCTCTCTAAATTCAAGAGGATTGAAATCATATCAAGCATCTTCTCAAATCACAATGGCATAAAAATTAGAAATTAATTACAGTAAAAACAATCACAAAAATTCAAACACGTGGAGGCACACTATTAAACAATGAGTCAGTTACCAAAGAGATCAAAGAAGAAATAAAACACATCCTGGAAACAAACGACAATGAAAACAAACAATCCAAAAACTTGGGGACACAGTGAAAGCAGTCCTGAGAGGGAAGTTCATAGCATTACAGGCCTACCTCAAAAAACAAGAAAAACTGGTAATAAACCATCTAACTCTTCAACTTGAAGAATTAGGAAGAGAGCAACAAGAAAAGCCCAGTGTGATCAGAAGGAAGGAGATAATAAAGATCAAAGCAGAAATAATGACACAGAAACCAAAAAAAATTTAAAAGATCAATTAAACCAAGAGCTTTTTCTTTGAAAGGATAAACAAGATTGATGAACCTCTAGCCAGGCTAACCAAGAAGCAAAGAGAGAGGACCCAAATAAACAAAATCAGAAACGAAAGAGTTGAAATAACAACAGACCCCACAGAAATACAAAGAATCATAAAAAAAAAACACTATGAGCAACTCTACTCCAACAACTGAAGAAATGGACATATTCCTAAAAAAAAATGATCTTCCAAAACTTAACCAGGATGAATTTAAAAATCTGAATAGGCCAATAGCTATGGAGGAAATTGAAGCAGTAATAAAAAAAAACTTCCAACAAACCAAAGCCCTGGGCCAGATGGCTTCACAGGGGAGTTTTATCAAACACTCAAAGAAGAAATAAAACCTATCTTCCTCAGACTATTCAAAAAAATTTAAGAGGAAGGAACACTTGCAAGCTCTTTCTATGAAGGCAGCATTAAAGAAAGAGAATTACAGGCCAATATCCCTCATGAACATAGAATGCTAAAATCCTCAACAAAATTCTAGCAAATTGAATCCAGCATTACATTATAAAGATCATACACCATGACCAAGTGGGATTTATCCCGGGGATGCAAGGATGGTACAACATCCACAAATTAATAAATGTGACACACCACATAAACAAACTGAGATATAAAAACCATATAATCATATCCATTGATGCAGAAAAAGCATTTGACAAAATCTAACACCCTTTCTTGATAAAAACTCTCAGCAAGGTGGGAATAGAAGAATCATACCTCAACATAATAAAAGCCATATATAACAAACCTACAGCCAACATCATACTCAATGGGCAAAAACTAAAACCATTTCCCCTAAGAACAGGAGCAAGACAGGGATGCCCACTCACACCACTCCTCTTCAACATAGTACTAGAAGTACTAGCCAAGGTGATTAGACAAGAAGAAGAAATAAAAGGCATCCAAATTGGAAAAGAAGTAAAGCTGTCCTTATATGCAGATGACATGATATTGTACATAGAAAATCCCAAAGACTCCATCAAAAAACTAATAGACTTAATAAATGAATTTGGCAATGTAGCAGGATACAAAATTAACACCCAGAAGTCTATGACTTTTCTACACCAATAATGAACTCACAGAAAGAGAAATTTTAAAAGTAATTCCATTTACCATCGCAACAAAGAAATTAAGATACCTAGGGAAAAACTTAACCAAGGAGACAAAGGACCTATACTCAGAAAATTTCAGGACTCTAAAAAAAGAGATAGAGGAAGACATGAACAAAAGGAAGAATATACCATGTTCATGGATTGGTAGAATCAACATCATTAAAATGTCCATACTACCCAAAGCAATCTATAGATTCAACGCAATCCCCATTAAAATACCAATGGCATACTTCAAAGATCTAGAGCAAATTCTCCAAAAATTCATCTGGAATAAAAAAAGACCCCGAAAAGCTGCAGCAATCTTGAGAAAGAAGAGCAATGTTGGAGGGATCACAATACCAGATATCAAGCTATACTACAGAGACACTGTTCTCAAAACTGCCTGGGACTGGCATAAGAACAGACATATAGATGAGTGGAACAGAACAGAGAACCCAGAGATCGACACAAGCCAGTATGCTCAATTAATGTTTGACAAAGGAGGCAAGAGCATACAATGGAGGCAAGACAGTCTCTTTAATAAATAGTGTTGGGAAAATTGGACAGATATTTGCAAAAACAGAAGAAAAAACTAGACCACCAAATTATACCATACACAAAATAAACTCAAAATGGATAAAGGACTTAAACATAAGAATGGAAAATCTTAGAAGAATCCATAGGCAGCAAAATAGCAGGCATTTGTCATAGCAATATCTTTACTGATACAGCTCCTAGGGCAAAGGAAACTAAAGAGAAAATAAAGAAATGGGACTACATCAAAATAAAAAGCTTCTGCACAGCAAAGGAAACCATCAACAAAACAACAAGAAAGCCCACTGCATGGGAGAACATATTTGCAAATGTTATCACTGATAAAGGTTTAATCTCCAACATCTACAGGGAACTTATACAACTTAATAAAAGGAAGATAAATGATCCAATAAGAAAATGAGCAATGGATCTAAATAGACACTTTTTGAAAGAGGACATTCAGAAAGCCAAGAGACATATGAAAACATGCTCAAAGTCACTAATCATCTGAGAGATGCAAATCAAAACAACAATGAGGTATCATCTCACACCTGTCAGAATGGCTATCATCAACAAATCAACAAATGACAAGTACTGGAGAGGATGCAGAGAAAAAGGAACCCTCATGCACTGCTGGTGGGAATGCAGACTGGTGCAGACACTGTGGAAAATAGTATGGCGTTTCCTCAAAAAATTAAAAATGGAACTGCCATTTGACCCAGTAAATACCACTTCTAGGAATATATCCCAAGAAAACAGAAATACCAATCAGAAAGGATATATGCACCTCTATGTTCATAGCAGCACAATTTACAATAGCTAAGATTTGGAAACAGCCTAAATGCCCATCAGCAGATGAATGGATTAGAAAACTGATACATCCACACAATGGAATGCTATGCTGCTGTAAAAAATAAGGAATTCTTACCATTTGCAACAGCATGGATGGATCTGGAGATCATTATGCTAAGTAAAATAAGCCACTCAGGAAAGATAAATACCACATGATATCACTCATTTATGGATAATAAAGAACATTACAAACTGTTGAACAAAAATAGACAGAGGCAAAGAAGCATCGAACAGACTGTGAAACTACAGTGAGATGGTAGGGGAGGGTTGCGGGGGTAAAGCTCAACCGAAGGACTTGTATGCATGCATATAAGCACAACCAATAGACTCAAGACACTGAGGCAGGGGTATGAGGACAAATGGCAGGTATGGGAGGCCCGGGGGAGGTCCGTGGTGGGGGGGAGGGGAAAGAGACATATGTACTACTATTTGTAATACCTTAAACAATAAAATTTAAAAAATAAAAAAAGAAATGGTAGATATTCATGATGTGTGAGAAAGCAAGATACATAACTGTACCATCTTAATTACATAAGAATGGGAGCTTAGTTGTATAGATACACAGAGAATTTAGAAGGATATGTCAGACTGTAAGCTGCTTGTGATTATGGATGGTTTTGTTCTTTGCTTTTTATGTTTTTCAGTTTCCTATTATATGCACATGTTAACTTGTAAAAAACAAATGTCACTTTAAAAGCCAAAAAACAAAAACAAAACAAAAAACCCCACACGAAATACTATGTATTCATTACTGCCTAAAATTAGAGAGACTGTTGTTAATACCAAGTATTGGAAAGGAGAAGACTACCATACATTGCTGAAGGGATTGAAAATGGCAAGACTACTTTTGAAGATCGTTTGGCAGTCTCAGTGTCTTACAAAGTTAAACCCATACCTACCATGTAGCCCAGCAATACCTTTCCCAAGTTCTCACCCAAGATAAATGAAAACATACATATATATAAGGTTAAGTTGACTCACACATGCCTGATATGTATAAAGTTCTTGCTGGCACCAATTGCACGCATGTGTTTCAATCTGTCATTGTTGATTGTGAATTGGTTGACACTTCTATTATAGAGAAAGGGCGAATAGTGATATTAAAATATTTCTTCTAATTAATTCCCTTTCCATGTTCATGAATCTGTGCACCAGGACACTAGTGTTAAATAAAACCCCAAGACTAAGTCACTGATTATATAATTTTTTAAAATCATTTTCTCTTGTTTCTTTATTCTCTACTTTTGGGGAGAAACTCAACTTATCTTTTATGTGTTCAGTTGGGTTATTATATTTATTGCCATTTTAAAAGTTTCACATTTATGTGGTTGATCTCTTTTCATAATACCTTGTTCTTGCTTAGTGAATGTAATAACTTTTAGATCACTGTGATATTCATAAATAGAGGCCTGGTGCACAAAATTCATGCACGGAGGTGTGTGCCCCTCAGCCCAGCCTGCACCCTCTCCAATCTGGGACCCCTCAAGGGATGTCCGACTGCCCATTTAGGCCTGATCCCAGTAGGATGGGGCCTAAATGGGCAGTCAGACATCCCTCTCACAATCCAGGACTGCTAGCTCCCAATTGCTTGCCTGCCTGTCTTCCTGATTTCCCCTAACCACTTCTGCCTGTCAACCTGATCACTCCCTAACCACTCCCCTGCCAGCCTGATTGATGCCTAACTGCTTCCCTGCCAGCCTGTTTTCCTAACTGCCTTCCCTTGCAGGCCTGGTCCCTCCCAACTGCCCTCCCCTGCTGGCCATCTTGTGGTGGCCATCTTGTGTTCACATGGGGGAAGCCATCTTTGACCACATGGGGGCAACCATCTTCTGTGTTGGAGTGATGGTCAATTTGCATATTACTCTTTTATTAGATAGGATAGAGGCCTGGTGCACTGGTGGGGGCCAGCTGGTTTGCCCTGAAGGATATACCAGATCAGGGTGGGGGTTCCCTTGGGGCATGGGGTGGCCTGGGTAAGGGGCCTGTGGTGGTTTGCAGGCTGGCCACGCTCCCCGGCAACCTAAGTGGAGGCCCTGGTATCTGGGATTTATTTATCTTCTAGAATTGAAACTTTGTTTCAATTCTAGAAGATAAATTAACTTCTATAAATGAAACCTTCTGCTTGCTGCATAGCTGCAGCCATTTTTGTTGGGATTTATTTATCTTCTATAATTGAAACTTTGTAGCCTTGATTGGAGGCTTGGGCTGGCCAGGGTGTGCGGAAAGCTTGGCTTCCTCCATTGCCGGGGAAACCCAAGCCTCCTGCTCACTCCATGGCCGCAGCCATCTTGGTTGGGTTAATTTGCATACTTGCTCCTGATTGGCTGGTGGGCGTGGCTTGTGGGTGCAGTGGAGTGATGGTTGATTTGCATATTACTCTTTTATTAGATAGGATAGCTCCTTTAATACTTTCCTATGATGTCTGTAAATCACTTGGGTTTCTGACCATGATTGAAAGCACAGAGCTTCTGCTAATTAAAAATCTGAGTACATAGGTGGGTTTTCTTGACACTGACCTTCACTGTAGTGTGATCTTGATAAGTCATTTGTTGGATATCTTTTTTGGTCACTTTGTATCTTTTTTTAAATAAAATATTTATATTTCAATTACAGTTGACATACAATATATTAATTTCAGGTGTACAACCTAGTGATTAGACAATGTATAACTTACTAAGACTTAGTAACTAAGTGATCACCAGGTAAATCTAGTACCCATTTGACACCATACATAGTAATTGCAATATTATTGACTATATTCCTTATGCTGTACTTTAAATCCACATGACTATTCATAACTACCAATTTGTACTTTTTAATCCTTTCATATTTTTCATCCAGACCCTCAACTCCCCGTCCCAATCTAGCAACCATGAAATGTTCTCTGATTCTATGAGTCTGTTCCTGTTCTACTTGTTCATTTATTTTGTGTATTTTTTAATCTATTATGTCTGGTGTAAGTATTGCTACCCCAGCTTTTGTTTGTTTGTTTCCATTTTTATGAAATATCTTTTCCCATCCCTTTACTTTTGGTCTATGTGTGTCTTTCTATTGGAAGTGAGTCTCTTACAGGCACCATTCATAAGGGTCTTGTTTTGTTACTCATTCAGCTTCCAAATGTCTTTTGATTGAAGAATTTAATCCATTTGCTTTTTTATGTGTGTTTTTTTTTTTCATTGATTTCAGAGATAGAAAGGGAGAGGGAAGATATTAACATCAATGATAAAGGAGAATCATTGATCGGCTGCCTCCTGCATGCCCCCTACTGGGGATCAAGCCTGCAACCTGGGTCTGCACCCTGACTAGGAATTGACCTTCTGGTTCATAGGTCAATGTTCAATCACTGAGCCACATCAGTTGTTGATAGATATGTATTTATTGCCATTTTATTATTCAAATTATTATTACTTGATCTTTTTTTCTCCTTCTTAAAGAAGACACTTAAAAAAAAGAAGACCCTGTTCTTGCTGGTTTGGCTCAGTAGATAGAGCATCGGTGCTCAGAGTGAAGGGTCCCGAGTTCGATTCCTGATTAGAGTACATGCCCAGGTTGCAGGCTCTATCCCCAGCAGGAGATGTGCAGGAGGCAGCTGATCAATGATTCTCTCTCATCGTTGATGTTTCTGTCTCTCTCCTTTTCCTTTTCTCTCTGAAATCAATAAAAATTTTTTAAAATAGCCTTTAACATTTCTCATAATACTGGTTTGATTGTAATGAACTCCCTGGGGTTTTTTCTTGTCTGGGAAGCTCTTTTTCTGCCCTTTGAGTTTAAGTGGTAGCTTTGCTGGGTAAAGTTAATCTTGGTTATAGGTCTTTGCTTTTCATTACTTTGAATATTCTTGTCAATCTCTTCTGGCCAGAAATGTTTCTGTTGAGAATGCAGCTGATAATCTAATGGGATCTCCCTTGTAGATAACTGCTTTTCTCTTGTTGCATTTAAGATTCTCTTTTTGGCTTTAATCTTTGGCATATTAATTATGATGTTTCTTGGTATGGGCATCTTTGGATTCATCTTGTTTGGGACTCTCTGTGCTTCTTGACTTGTATGCTTATTTTTTCACCAGATTAGGGAAGTTTTCTATTATTTTTTTTTTCACATAGATTTTCAATTCATGATTCTCTGTCTTTTCCTCTGGAACTTCCACGATGCAAATGTTGGTATGCTTGAAGTTGTCACAGAGGATCTTTATACTATGCTCATTTTTTTAAAATTCTTTTTGTCCTTTTTGCTGTTCCCATTGTTTTCTGCTTCCTTATCTTCCAAGTCTCTGATTTTATCTTTTGCTTCATCTACTCCAAAGTTATCCCCTGTAATGTATTCTTCATTTCAGTTAGTGTGTTATTCTTTATGAGTGGTTCTTTTTTATGTTTTCTATCTTTGTTTTTATGTTTCCTATCTCTTTGTTGATGTTCTCATTGTGTTTAGTGAGAAGTCTTCCCCTAAGTTCATTGAGCACTCTTATAACAGTGTTTTGAACTCTGCGTCTAGTAGATGGCTTGTCTCCATTTTGTTTAGGTTTCTTTTCCTGGAATTTTACTCTGTTCTTTCCTTTAAGAAACTTTTCTTTGTCTCCTTTAAGAAACTTTTCTTTGTCTCCTCCTCCAAGCTCACTAGTAATTTATTTTAGCCTTATTTTGGCTACCTCCATATGTTTGTTTCTATGTATTAGGTAGAGCTGCTATGTCTCCTGGGCTTGGTAGAGTGGCCTTTTCCAATAACTATGCTAGCACAGCCTCCCCTGTCACCCAGGTGTGCCCCCATGTGCACTGTGTACACTGCTGTTGTAGTTAAGTCTTTATTGCTGTTGTCACATAGATGGTAGGGATTTACCCCCAGACCAATTGGCTACAAAGACTAACTGAGACCATTGTGAAGGATCAGCTGTGCAGGGGCTGACCCCACAGAGTGGAACTTAGTTCAGTGGGGCTTTGGTGCCTGCTGAGTCTTCCCCTTGAGTGTGTCTTTTTTGGAGGAGGTTGGGTGATGCTTTAATATGGTCTGAAGCTGCCCACTGGGTGTGCTAGCTATGGGGTCTCTCAGGAGGTGCAGATCAAGGTCAGCAGTCATATGTGCTTGGAGCCACCTGGCATGAGCTACAGAGCGATCTGCAGATGGCTGCTATTTGTGCTGGTGTTGGAGGTGCCTAGGAGAAGCCAAGCTGCAAACCAAGGCCAGATACCACTAGTCTCAGGCCTGGGGCCATTTAGCAAGAATGCTTGCAGGTGGAGGCCAGAAGCTACCAGTTTGAGATTTTAGGAAAGTCTGCAGTGTGAGCCAAGGCAGGCCAGTTGTATGGAAAAGCGAGCAGAAAGAGCTTGGGTCGGGCTGAAAATTGGGTGTGGCAGGGACTCAGGGAATCACCACGGTGAGGTGAACAGTGTGAGCCAGGTTGATGGAGACCCAGATGTCACCTGCCTGCTGGCTCTGTGGAATAAGGGCTCAGAAAAGGAACAATTGCCTCTGCCAGCACTTCTATCTGGGAGAAGGTTCCCCTCCAGCTCTCACCCCAATGCCAGACAATCCAGTTCCTCCTTGTATGCCCTGGCACTTTTTTGAGCTGCTACCCCAGGACTGGAACTCAGAGTGAGTGAGTCTAAGTCTGTGCATGGGCCCTTTAAGAGGAACACCTGGGACTCCAGCAGCCTTATATCTCACTCAGCCACAATTCCTGCTGGTTTTTAAAGGCTGAAGTTATGGAGACTTCTCTTCCTGGCATTGGAACCCTGGGCTTGGGGGCCTGGTTGGGTGCTGGGACCCCTCACACCTCAGGGGTAACTTTCCCAGCTGAGATATGCCTCCTGTTTTTATGCACCACACATTAGGTGTGGGATCAGCCATTCTACTTCTCTGCCCCTCCTACCAGTCTTGATGTGGCTTCTTCTGTATATCCTTAGTTGTAAAGTTTATATTCCACTACATTTCAGGTGGTTCTGTAATTTATTTGTAATTTTGAATGCCACATTTACCTATGCCACTATCTTGCCCGGAACTCTCCCCACCCTTTGGATATATTTATAGTAGCTCAAATAAACTAAGACAGCATTTTGGATCTGACATTTATAATGATCACATTTAGAATATATTTTTAGCTCTATTTTCTCAAAACTTTAAAAAAATATCTTCAAGGACTCCAATTACTTTTGTATTAGGTCCTTTAAATTTTTCCCACAGCTCACCAATACTCTTCATTTTCTTAAAAATGTATATTGAATTTTATTAGGGTAATATTAGGTAATAAAATTAGATAGGTTCCACGGGTACAGTTCTATAACACATCATCTGTATGCTTTATTGTGGCTTCACCACCCACAGCCAAGTCTTCTTCCGTCACAATTTATCTCCCCTTTACCCTCTTCTACCTCCCCACACCCCTGTTTCCCTCTGGTGATCACAATACT
This sequence comes from Corynorhinus townsendii, assembly GCA_026230045.1. Taxonomy (NCBI): domain Eukaryota; kingdom Metazoa; phylum Chordata; class Mammalia; order Chiroptera; family Vespertilionidae; genus Corynorhinus; species Corynorhinus townsendii. The sequence goes on along the minus strand of JAPDVU010000004.1, from coordinate 97,556,491 downwards.
GTTGTTAGTGTCTATGAGTTTTTTTAAAAAATAATTTTTCTCTGTGTGTTAAATTTGGGATGGTTTCTATATCTTCAAGCTCACTAGTAATTTATATTTGCAATGGCTTATCTGCTGTTAATCCAATCCAATGTAATTTTCAACTCACACATTGTAGTTTCTCTCTTCAGAAGCTCAATTTGGGTCATATAGTAGGTAGTGTGTCTGTAGGGAGAAGAAGCACCTTTCTTTATCTCTGCTGGTGGTCACACTGAGAATTCCCAAGAGTATAAAGTGGTAATTTCCTTGTTAGTATCTTAGGCAAAGTCCTTTCTCTTTCCTTCAACAAGATAAATGCCTCTGACTTCACTCTGGCCTCCAGCCTCCATCATGTTGCCATTATCACATTTGTTAGGATTAGATTGTGCCTGGTGTTTAGTTTTCTTTTCTCAAATTATCCTTGCATTTAAGATATAGATCAGCTTGTTATAAAATTGTAGTTTCACTTTTCTCCTTTAACATTAGAAAACACAGTCTGTCATTTTTATGCAGTATTGGTATTGAGAAATGTGAGGAGGTTTATCTAAATTTTTATTCCTTTGAATATTGTGTTAGCAAAGCTACACAACATGTGGGCCGCAGACAAGTGCCTCCATATAAACTTTCTTACCAGTTGTTTCTGAGATAAATATAGACAGAGAGTATATTATAACACTTTTAGAGCAAATTGACAGAATAATTTTAGATATATTGAATCTAATAATAATTACCACTTGTAATCGTGTGTCTATTTTTTTATTCACTTTATTTTGCATTAATTCATTTTAGAAAATCATCAATCTGTGATACATTATATATAGATCAAGAAACAACATTTATAGCAATAAACAAAAAAATTATACTTCTCTGGAGGTTAAGAAGCACTGCTTGATATGGCCAGACACTCTGGTCATGCAGAGTTATAGGGCCTTAGGCCAAGAGGCTTCAAAATCAGTGGCTCGGGGCCACCCATCAGGACTGGAATCCTAGCAGCATTACAGAGAATGGGCTACTGTCTTCATGGTATAGGGTTTTTCCTCTAAGTCATTTAATATTGAGCAGAAGGGGAAAGCTCTATGGATTCCAATTTGAAGTAAGGACACAGTGACCCAGAGAAGCTGGGCTGGGTGAAGGAAAAGATGTGGGTACCATCAGTCATGTTGTAGAAAGAAATGTCACCGTCCTCATAATCCAAGAAAATCATAATCTTTTGTGGACAATTTTCTATCAGGAGATGCTCTGCTAGAGAAATTTCTTGGAGACAACAGGTGAGAGCCCTGCAGTCACATCCCCTCTTCTCTAAGACTCTGAATTGTAATCCACCGCTGTCTGTGGGCTCCTCAAAAATGCCTAGGGTCTACTCATCAGTGTCCTCAATGTCCACCTCCCAGTAATATCTCCCTGAAGTGAAGTCTTCCATATTACTAGTAAGTGTGATGAGGTTGCCGTTTCCTTGCTTGTCACTAAGAGAGAGGTCCTGTGTTTCTGCTCTCAAGGACTCTTTTCTCTCTGCGTCAGAATTGTTCTGGAGAAAACTTTTAAGATTTAGAGTCACAGGAGCTAAAAGAAAATAAAGGAAGGACAACACTGTAAATTTCAGACACCTGCTATACTGGGAACCATAAACCAGCAAATGTGGGCCGCATGGTGAAAGACCGCTCCTCTGACTGTGTGTTTGGGGAGGTAGGACTGGGGGGGTTAGCTGTGCTCTCCCAGGATGCGATGCTACCCATCTGGTCTTATCTCATCCATGCTACTGTCAGTGTTCTGGAAGAATGTCAAGGTGATCCAGGGACTTGTGGTGTTCACTTGAGAATAATGCTCTTTCCATGTTTTCTGCAAATCAGACCTACAGTCCTTAATGAGTAACCGGCTCCATGAGGGCTGACCTCTTTAAAGAGAGCAGCTGAGTTACTCTTGCCATTTTGAGTACTTTTTTACTGGTTGGGGGTTTCCTTGCGGAAGGGCTGCGCTAATTTCTGTTTCAGAACCAAGTGGACTCCACAGAGGAGAAAACTGGGCCAGCAGACAAAGGCAGAAGCACAACCGGAGTAGCCAAAAAGATAAATAAAGAACCTCTCACCAAGGTCGAACTGTTCCTTCCTCCAGTCTGAAAAAGAGCAATACAAATAGAGATCAAGATGGACACATAGTCAGGGAATAAAAAGGAGGCAGATGCTTCCTCCCACGGCTCATTGCTAATTTTTCTGGACTCTCCTCACTCCCTCCTCTAAGCCCCTCACTCTGGTAGTGTCCAGAAACTACAGGACACACGTACCCTTTCTGTGCCCTGTCTCAGGTTAGGAACCATCACCTAGTTCATCCAGATGCTGCGGGAATAAGCTTTCCCAGCTGTGCCAGGTTAGGGGACACCTGCAGAGGGTCTGGTGTTCCAGGCGCCTATGCTCTTAAGACTTCTATGGCCCTCCCTGGTGAGGACCAGACCTATCAAATGTCCTTCGTTTTATTTTATTTTGGGGGTTTTCCCTGCCTGTGACCTCCTCAAGTGTGAGCTTAAGCTTGTGACTGAGGTTTTTAAACTGACCCCTGTAATCAGTTTTAATGTTATTTTCCAGAGACAGATTACTACATCTGTTTCTGCTCATGGCCACTCCTCTTATAAGACCTGTGATTTTATTTAAAAGTTGGATATTATCATAGAGTCTTAGGATGACAGGCAAATAAAGACATGGCCATGATTCTCAACAGAAGCAGTGTTATGGTCTCTCACTGAATTTCCCTCCTGGAACAAGTATAACCCCGATGTAGAGAATCTGTGAATACAGGGGTCCCGAGAAACAGTTGAAATCATGCATTCCAAACTCTTTGCCTTAGAGGTAAGGAGACTGCAGCCAAGACAGAGAATGACCCTACTCCTCAGCTGAAACTGTTAAGAGTTAGAGCTAAAATTCCTGTTCTCATCCTTAGTACTTGCTGTCTCCTCTAGACTTACTGGAACATTTTTAAGCATCTCGTAACAGAAAACTCTACAGAAACTGCTTAATTAACTTTAATTCTTGTGAGGGGCTCCTCTGACCTCCTTCTATCAAAGCACTTTTCAGGCTGTGTGCAGTTGCTAGCTTACTTTTCCAGTGGATTTAAGTTCCATAGGGTCAGAGATGGTGATTCATGCCACCAACACCCAGCACAATGTCTGGCATATAAAATGGCACACACATACGTCCAAAGAATGACCTGATATATTTTCAAGGTCCAACTCTACTGCACACACATACACACACACACACACACACACACACACACACTTAAAACCCACACAATACATAGAAGGTATAACAACAATCAATCCCTTCTACCACCAGATAAACATATTTTTAAAATTTTTAAAAATTATATTGAGATATTTTCAAACTTTTCAGACAAAAATCCATCCCTGTATATTGAACTTTACTTTGTTTCAAATAGGTAAAATAAGTAAAATCATAGTTAATATATTTTCCCAAATTTAAAATATAATACATTATCTGCACTTTTAAACCTTAATTTCAGTATAGAAATGCTCCTATAATGGGGTAATTTTTATTCTTCCCAAATCTCATCAAAATTGCTCTGAGTTCTGTGCCTTCCTTCTCCATGGTGGATAAGCTAACAATTCATGTTGAATCATACCCAATGCATGTTGTAAAATTCCCCAGTTAGCAGCTATTTCTTTTCTATCCTTAGTTTTGGAAAACAATTGATTACTATAGCCTCCAAATACAAAATACTACAGATCGAAACTGAATACATTTTCACAACTTGTAAGTGTGTGTGTGGTGTGTTTTTGTCTCTGCTTATTGTGCTCAGAGTACCAGAAGCACTTGGCAAGATCTGAGGCCAAAGAGTTACTTACCAGGATATAGCAGGGCCTTCTTCCAATCTAAACAGAACAAATCCAGGTAAAACATGTAAGGCATTCATCTGGGGCTTCACATTCCTCTCCCTTCCCCTTATTTTTCTTCCACTGGTTATTTTTGAATCTTTAGCCTTTCCCCCTGAGGAGAAGGAGCTGAGGAAGTGCTGGGCATCAGGACATCAGGTGGCATGGGAAACCCAGGGTGTCTTACCTGCAGTGTATAATCTCCTTTGCCTTTCTGGAAGAAACAGCACTCAGTGAGAAACCCAGAACAGGTGTGAAAGGTGAGCAAGTTTCCCAGGGTAGGAGAAGAAGCAAGACTCACCCAGCTCTGCTTCGAGATTCACTGAAAGAGAAGATATAAACTCCATCAAAGTGGGTTTCACCTGCTCCTGCGTTAGGTAAGTAGCTAAATGAATTAAATTTGGCTTCCCTTGGGGGCACCATAGTAAAATAGGCAAGAAAATTAGCAGACTTACACATCAAGTCTAACATGGCAAGAGCTAAGAGAAGTTACTTGGGAAGTGTCACAGAGGCCACAGAAGAAAGCATGCCCATGCTTCATGGGTTTAAGATTTCTTTGTTATTTCTGAAGCTTGTTCTTGAAGGAGGAATAGGAAGAGAAGATGGTGGAAGACAGTTCCACAGTTGGAGCAGCAGCATAGGCTGGGGCACAGAGGCATGGAAGCACGTGGCATGGTTTGAGCCACATGAGGAGGCTCATGACCACTCCCACAGACCCCCTAGCTTCCCACATGGTTTTCTCCTTCCCTGGGGCTCCTGTGGAATTCTTGGTACCCTGTGCTTTCCTTGGGGTCCTTTGACAACTGTTTATTTCCCCATTCTCGCTGCACAATGTATCCTCAGCTATTTTATAAACCTCTGGTTTGCCCTGTTGCCCCAATTTACCTTTGGCATTAAGTGCCTTTTCCTTTTCACTCTTCATCTGATCTCTTTCATGAGATTCATCCTCCCTCTTCTTTGTTTCTCTCTCTTTGGCCAGATGTTCTCTCCAGCCAGTGTAGCTGACCTCGATGAGGAGGAGCACCAGCACAGGGAGTGTCCCAGCCAAGGCTGCCTTCCATGGAGACATCCTAGGGAAGAAGGGCTCTCACAGGGGTAGATGCAGTGAGGACCACCTGAGGGAAGCTCTACCCTCCTCCCCTCTCCCTACCACACTCCCAACTGTACCTTGGGGATTGTGCCTCGCTGACCCGGGAGGAAGGTGGTTGACACCTTCTCCTGCCCGGAGACGGTTCTGGACAGAGCAGGTCACATTGTCTAGAGAGCTGTCCGTGACTACAAGTGATGCCTCCAGTGGAAGAGCCCATCTCCATCTTGGGTCTGAGACTCAGATGCGACAGGAGCTTCACTCCCGCCTTGTCACTCCACTGCACCCTGGGGTTTGGTAACCAGCCACCTCGGAGCACAGCACGCGAGTCCCACCATCCTCAGGCCCCGTCATGTGAATGTGAGGGACAGAGCCCAAGCCTGGGGAGAGAAGGCATGTGTCTGAGACACGTGGTCTTTGGTGCTCAGGAGTCTCTGAGGCTAAAGGCCAAACTGCCCTTCACTAAGCAGATGGGTAAATTGAAGCTCAGAGGTCAAGAAACCGCTCACAGCCAGCATTAGGATGAACAGCGATTCGGTTTCAAAATCAACATAATGCCAGTGCACTATACTTGGACTGAGAGAGCATTGAGATCATATCAAGGGGAGAAAAGAACAGGAAAAATGAAAGTTAGAAAAAGGAGTTTAATTATATTAGTTATCTTTCTCTCTTCATTGTATAAAACTAATGTTTGGGTACTAGTCAAATAAGTATCTGGGATCTTTTGGGGTATCAAAACATCAGAAATATTGCCTTCATTAGTGTTCAAAAGTGAATAGAGTATGTAGTCTTATCCTCACTGTGAGTTTAGGAAACTGACATTCTGCAAAGTAGGCTGGGTTTCCAAAATGATGGCAGATTAAGTAGAAGCTACAGTGATACTCTCCCAAGACCAAAGTGAAATTACAACTAAAATACAGAAAAAACATCCTATATAATAAAAGGCTAATATGCAAATCGACCGAAAGGCTGAACTACAGGTCACTATGACGCACACTGATCACCAGGGGGCAGATGCTCAATGCAGGAGCTGCCCCTGGTGATCAGTGCACTCCCACAGGGGGAGTGCCGCTCAGCCAGAAGCTGGCTCATGGCTGGCAAGCACAGTGGCGGTGGTGGGAGTGCACTGATCACCATCACTGTTATTTGAGTTGGGGTAAGGTGGGAAGTAAGAGATTTGGCAGATGTTACCTACTGAATTGAAGCACCTGGGAATGGAGGAGTCACCTGCTGATTTGATCTGTTTTCTTCTTTTTCCTGTAGCCCCTTCGAATAGAGTTGTTGTCTCCAGGGACACTGTGTGGCTTTCCTGTGGTGGTGACAGACTTTGGTATTTATTTTCATAGGCGGGCCTAGGAAAGGTCTGACACTGAGCAAGGTAGAGGAAGGGGTTAGATAAGTGTCACACTGAGTCATTCTACTAACCCATCTTAACTCCCTAACGTGGACGTGTATTAATCCAAATTAAGAGAAATTGTTGAATCTTACCAAGTCATAAAATAAAAGATTTGATATCGCATAGTTGTTATTTATTTAAAACCTCTATCACTTCACTTATATGTTCTGTAATAGTCTGTTCATTTCTGATTAATTATGGTTATACATTTCTTTTTGAGGTCTCAACTTCATTTGCATTTTTAAATTCTGCTATATTTTGTTAGCACCATGCAACCTAAAAAGTTATGTGTTCTTAGCAAATGTCTCTATTTGAAAGAGCAATCTTGTTTCTTTGAGTGATTTCTATCTGAATGTTTTTATTTCCAAATTATTATTGCCATTTCACCAATTTTGTTAGGCTACGTCTGGTGTGTATTTGTTTTTCTGTGTTTCTTATAAATCATATACAGATGTTCAATCTTATATCCAGAATTTTTTAAATCTATCTTTTTAAATTCTTTCAGGATCTAACTCAGAATTGTTCTGTCTTTCTAAACAAGAAAAACAATTATTCTAGAATTCATAGAACCTGGAGGACTTTTAAAATTAAAATGAACTGTGAAGACAGATGACAGCAATGTCACCCTTACCTCTCATTGTTACAGCAGGGAAGGAAGATAAAAGGTTACAGAAAATCATCTTCAGAATGTTATGCTCTTTTCCTTTCATCCTGGTCGAGATGGAGATCATACCAGAAAAGAAAATTTCTAAGTCTGAGAGAAAGAGAGTCAGAAAGTATAAATGTATTTTCAATTCCCTGTCTAAAGAATGAGGAGCCTAACTAACAGATGTTATGTGTCAATTATATCTCAATAAAACTGGAAAAATAAACTAGAAAAAATAGGATAGCAGATATATTGAAGTGAATGAAGCAAGACATTAAAATAAAAATTGCTAACAACTTACAGAATTTAAAAGTTACTGACAGTCTTCTAAGTGCTTTACATGTATGAATTCATGTAATTGTCACGTGAAACTTAGGGTAGGTACTATCATTATACCCATCGTCAGATAATGAAAGTGAGGCACAGAGAGGTTGTAGAACTTGCTTAAAATCATCCGCTTGCAAATAGCCTCACCAGGATTTTAAGCCAGGCAAGCAAGTTCTAATATCATTGCTATTAACTTGGGAAATATACCTCTCAGAAAGAAAGAAAGCATTTGTTCCTTATTCTCTCTATAGCTCATAAGTATGTAATTGTTCGATAGATTTATTACCATGCCAGGTTAAAGTTCTCTTTCCTTATCTTGTTTTACTTTTAGTTTTCAGTATGTCAGGTGCCCAAAGAGAAGCACACTGCTGAGAAGCAGCCATTCAGGGGTATCTGCCTTCCAGTTTTCTCAAACCCTTTTAAAGACCACCCAAGGCCTCCTCCCTGGCCACAAGTTTTCCAAGGACTGATATCCCCTTGGCTTCTTGGAGCAAGTCTCAGAGGAGAGACCTGTGGCAGCCAAGAGCGGTAACCGGGCAGAATGGCAGAGTATTCATTTCAGTGCCTGTGGTAGTGAGGGTGAGGAGTTCCCAGATGCCTTCATTCTCTGTAAGAATTTTTTAAGTAATTAAGGTATTTTTATATTTTTTATTAAATTTATCAGGGTGACATTGGTTAGTAAAATTATGTAGGTTTCAGGTGAACAATTCTATAATAAATCTTCTCTATATTGTATGTAAGAATTTTAAAATTGTGAGGGTTGCATTTTGTGGGTGGGCAAGAGGGAGGGAAGAGAGCGAGTCTGAGGAAGGATCCTGGGGGTTGACAGAGGGCAGGCCAGGTGACGTCTGCGGGATGTGTGGGGACAGAATTTGTTGAGGCCAGAGGAACGTTTGCCCTAGCGCCGTCTCTCTCAGCGACTGCTCTTCACCTCCTGTCTGGCCCGTCCATTGAACAGAATGTTTTTGAATGAGAATTTAGAGACCGTGGACAGATGTGTTACTGCAGAACATGACTGTTGGTGGACCCAGACTGTTTCCTTGGAAAAGGAGATGAAAGACCTCTTTAGTGAGTGCGAAAGGCTTCCCTGGAGTCCCAAGCGAGACACCACACTTGCTTGAAGCTGGAGGAGGCCGTTTCTGAACCTCCTGGTGAGACCTTTTTCTGGGGGGTCCCCCTTTGTCGCTCCTCCAGCTATTTTCAGGGCCTCCTCTGTGGCCCACTGTCCTCCGCTCTGGGGAAGATGGTGGGTTCCCTGGACTTCTCTCCGCCCAGGGACCTCTTCTCGATCCTGCTTCTCCAGGTGTCCATGTGAATTTTTAAAGCTCCTTATCCCTGAATTCTCTTGTTCTCTGAATACAAGGGTTCAATCACGTCTCATATATACCTGGGTTAATTCTAAATCCTTCATTTTGATATAATGATTTATTTGCCCATACACAAGGGCAAATAAGTTATCATACAGTTATTTTGGAGAGAAGGACCAGGCTGAATTACCTCACTAATGCTTTCTAATTCGTGCAGGTCTCAGCTTCATGGGGAATGCATTTTCTGATGCCCAAGCCCTGATGAAAAACTCACTTCATGATTTCCCAGCCCTCTTTCCTCCCTCTCCCCATGGAATTTACTACCAATGCAATTTAAAGAATCACTTATTCACCATGAGATTACCAGGTTGCTTGTAAGCTCCCGAGGCGTAGACTCCCGCTCTGTCTTTGCTCCCCCACCTTCAGCCTGGGTGTGTGCAGCAGACCGCAGCCACGGGTGATGGAGCGTCTATGGGTCTCCACAGGCTGTGACGACGCTGTGTCAGAAAACGCCTGGGTCCTGTGTTATTCTGGTCACTTTTGGTCTGTCCCACAGATTCATTCAGGTCCTCTGTCCCTCGGAGCCCATCGTGGCCCTGCTGGGCGCGGACACGGTGCTGCCCTGCCGGAGCCCCTGCCACGCACGCTGAGGACGTGGAGCTGCGGTGGTTCCGCGGGCGGTTCGCAGATGCTGTGTACACGTATGAGGACGGGGCGGAGCAGACGGAGCAGCAGCTGGCGGACTTCCGAGGGAGGGCCGAGCTGGTGAAAGATCACATCACAGAGGGAAGAGTGGCTGTGAGAAGCCACAATGTTCGGTCTCGGACAATGGAATGTACACGTGTTTTTGTGTGTGTGTTTTTTTTAAAAGGAAGTGATTTTGAAGAAGCGATTTTGGAGCTAACGGTGTTAGGTGAGTAATTGTCTGAGAGCACAGACCACTCTAAGAGAAATGTAAGTGTTCCACATTTGATATGGGGGAAGGATGGTGAACAGGACAGAGACACAAAGGCAAGTAAGCTGCAAGCTGGTCGACATCCTAGACGAGGCTTAGCCCCACACCTTCTTTTCCATTTATTTATACATTGCTCTGTACTTTAAAATTAAACTACTTCCCTAAATATCCTATTAATAAAAGCCTATGTGGTTGTCATGCCCTCATGCCGTGACACCCTCACACTGCAACAAGTGATCACCAGAAGGCTGCGTGCACAGCAGGTGCGTGGGGTGCGTGTGTGCGAGTGGGCGGGGGTTTGACCCTGCATGTGAGGTGCAGAGGCGGGTCCCATGGCTCTGTGCCGTGAGGCCTGTGGGTCCCGCAGCTCCACGTGGTGTGGAGGCAAGAACCCCTGGCTCCCGCCTATCTCTTTGGGGCAATCCATCAAGGTGCCCCGATAGGTGGGCGGGGCCTATCTCTTTGGGGCAATTAATCGTGGGGCTCCCGCACCATGAGAGGGCACAGGCCAGGCTGGGGGGACCCACCTCTCCCCCCGAGTGCACAAATTTTGTGCACCAGGTCTCTAGTCTATATATATAAAAGCCAAACGACCAAATAGCAGAATGACCAGAACCACAGTTTGCTATGATAGGCACTACAGTGGCCAACTGGCCCAATCTGGGCACCTATTGGCCCTCCGAACCTCCTGCGGCCCCTCCTCACAGTGGCCCCCAATCAGGCCTTCCCACCCCAATTGGGGGTGGGGCTGGCTGGCCAACCTCCCAGGGTCCCTTCCCCCAGCCACTGGCTCTCCAATAGGCCTCAATCACCAGCCAGGCTGAGGGACTCCACCCATGCATGAATTTGTGCACTGGGCCTCCACTCTACCATAAAAATATGCCTCTTGTGTTCCTCCTACACATGGGCAGGAGAGTGCCATCATTACCAAACGTACCATTACTCTCAGACCAGAATCCCAGGTGGCTGCTGTGAGGGACGGGCCCAGGCAGGACGGCTAGTGGTTGGGTCTTGAATGCATCACTTGGAGGAAGTGACTTGAGGGTTGTGAAAGGGTGGATTGATATTGCAGGAAAAAACTTATCCTTAGAGAACTGAGGTCAGAAAATAATAAACATTCAATAACTAAGTGAAACAGTAGTCAAAACCATGAACTTAGTGGTTTGGGGGGGAAATAAAAAGGCCCTGAGGAGTGGACCAGTGGGAAAGCCTACTGTGGAATGAGGCTTGGTCACAACTGAATTGACCACCATGAATTTTATCATCATTGATGCTATTTCATTTAATTACAATAATATTGTAAGCTCATTGTATCAAACTCAATTCAGAAAGGTATAAAATATAAATTGATAATCTTCCCTTTCTCTATAATATTCCCTTTTTTCTTCCAAAGTAATTATTAATACTAAATTATTCTATGCCCTTCCAGTTATCTTTCTTTATATATTTATATATGTAATTTAAATATACTTACATATAATTAAAATAATTAATAATTGTATAGTATAATAATCTCTATTATGAAAGCCTAAGCGACCATTGCAACCAAATGGATGACCAAACAGGCTGCATGGGGCAACCAGGCCAGCAGGGGGGCAGTTGGGGGCAACCAGGCTGGCGGGGGCAGTGAGGGGTGACCAGACCAGCGGGGGGTGGGCAGTTGGGGGCGACTAGGCTGGAAGGGGGGGTAGTTGGGGGTGACCAGGCCAGTAGGGGGCGCAGCTAGGGGCGATCAGGCAGGTAGGCAAGTGAGCATTTAGAAGCCAGTGGTCCTGGATTGTGAGAGGGATGTCCCCCGAGGGGTGCCAGGTTGGAGAGGGTGCAGGCTGGGCTGAGGGGACCCCCTCCCCCCCGCGCACAAATTTCATGCACTGGGCCTCTAGTCTATACTAATAAAAGGGCAATATGCTAATTAGACCAGACATCTTCCAGATGTCCTTCCAGACAAAGTCACAGTGGCTGCAAGGGCCGAGGGCTGGCAACCACGCTGGCTGTGAGGGCCAAGGGCCGGTCCAGCACTACAGTCCCTTTTGCAGAGGCCATAGGAGAAGGCGCCATGGGAGAAGGCAGAAGGGAGAAGGCCAGTACCATGGGAGAAGGGAGAAGGGAGAAGGCCTGTGCCACGGAAGAAAGGAGAAGGTGGCAGTTAGGCAGTTAGGGGAATCAGGCTGGCAGGGGAGAGCAGTTAGGGGGATCAGGCCAGCAGGGGAGAGCAGTTAGGCAGTTAGGGGAATCAGGCCGGCAGGGGAGGGCAGTTGGGAGTGACCAGGCCTACAGGGGAGGGCATTTAGGGGCAATCAGGCTGGCAGGGAGTAGTTGGGCGTTGATCAGGCTGGCAGGCAGAGTGGTTAGGGGCCATTAGGCAGGCAGACAAGCAAGTGGTTGGGAGCCAGCAGTCCCGGATTGTTAGAGGGATTGGGCCTAAATGGGCAGTCAGACATCCCTCGAGGGGTCCCAGATTGGAGAGGGTGCAGGCTGGGCTGAGGGACACACCCCCCTCCCCGTGCACAAATTTCATACCCTGGGCCTCTAGTAGAAAAAATAATTGATATAGAAATAATAATTTCATAATATAGAAATTTCATAATTTATGTGAATATTTACTTTTTAATGAACACTATCTTCAATTTCATGTCATTGCAAAAATAGCAAAATACACATATTTGCACATAAGTCTCTGTGCAGTGATATAAGTTGGTTCTCACCAGATAAATTTCTCAAATGATTAAGTTTATACCCTATAATTTAACAGTGCCAGTTTCAAGATAATTATAAAATTTCTTAAATATGTGAACAGTCTAATAGTTGTTTTAATTTACACTTCTAACAGCAATGTGTGAGAATAAACATTTCTTTAAGTTTGATGACACTGGATATTAAATTTCTTCTGTTTTTATTTTTACCAATTTGATAGGAAAAAAATTATATATCACACAATAAAAATAAAGTAAAAACTGATGTCTCACAAAAATTTACATTGGATATTTTTTCATATTTTTTTTACCTTCAAATTTTTTTATTCATGTTCCTTAATTAACTGAGTTTTTTTGGGAGGCATCTTTTTAAAAAAATTTTTTGATTGAGTTTTAGTTACTCTTTTACTCCTAAATATTGAAAGACTTTTTCCTCATCTGTATTTATCTTGTAATTTTTATGGTAACTTTCATTTATTGAAGTTTAAAGGTATGCTGTCAGAACTGTCAACATTATCTTTTATGTCTTATTTTTATGATGCTCTTAGATGTACTCTTATATAATAACATTACAAAAATATTTTACCTCCTTTATCCTGATACTTTTTCTGTAAGATATATTGTAATTTAACATGCATAGCGAATTTAGTACTGACTTTAAATATATCACTCAATGATTATTCACAAAGCAAGTACACCTTCAGAAACCAGCACCCAAATCAGGAAATGGAACATTATTAGGACATAGGAAAATCTGCTTTTTCCTTTCAGCTCACCATTTCGTCAAGGGTAATCACTAAACTGACTTCTAACTTGGCCAGGTTAATTTGGTCTGGTTTTGAATTTCACATACACAAACTCTTTTATGTCTGGCTTTTCTTGCTCACCATTATGTTTGTGAGATTTTTCTATACAGTTAACTGCCTGTAGTTGTAATTCACTTCTATCTCTTTTTATTGTTTTCCTTTTTACATTTAGATCATTAATCCTTCAAAATTGTTTTAGCATAAATGTTTATGGAATTCTCAAAATATTTTTTCTAGACATATTCACTCATCACTATAACATTCGTGAATAATGTAGGAAATAAATACATGGTTTCCCATAAACTTCTCATAGATACTGGGTAAATTCTAAATTCTCTGTATGGTTATAATGATTTATCTGTCCATTTCTTTGACAATACCCTAGAGTTCCCATTTCTAAAGCTTTGTATTCTCTGCCAAGACAAACATATTTTTTAAAAAATTATAATGTTTTCCTTCTTTTTTTAATATTAGACCTCTTAAATTAATACTTCTCATTTAATTATATCTGATAAGATATCTATGGGCTTATTTTATCTATTTTATTTATCTGTAACTTTAATGGGAAGAAGCCAAATCCATTAGGTCTTGAAGGAAAGAGTGACAAATTCTTCTGAGCCATGTCACCGTGACCTCCCAGTAGGAGGTCAAAGATTCTTAAATTCTCAGAAATAAGCTGATGGAAGTCACAGTATTTTTTAGTACCTTTCCCATATCAGTTCTTTGAATGACCTATATGTACGTATAAAGACAAGTCCAATGTTCAGAAGCAATTAATTGATTATACATTTATACTATCTTCCATCTAGTTGACCTTTGTCTAGTACAGCCGCTTCTATGCTCAGAAATGGACATCCCTTCCTGCTCCTTTCCCAACACCAGTGTGGTTTTTGTTTGCTTATTTCAACTTGGCACTTCAATGGTTACATTCTTCCAGGGGATACAAGGTCTGTTTGGTCTATTAGTATTTGCTCCCTTTGATCTGCTTCATTTTGCTTTGAACCAGTCTCACCTGTGTACATTCATTTTCCTTCTCCAAGAGATTTAGAAGCCCCCTCAGGCAGTTCTAAGGATTGTCTTGCAGATTGATTTCTGTTTTCTAGAAGTATGTCCCTCCCAGGCAGGCCAGGGTCTGGTAGTAACAATTACTAGCTATATCATAATTTTCAGGAGAGAGAGAGAGAGAGAGAGAGAGAGAGAGAGAGAGAGAGAGAGAGAGAGAGAGAGAGGTGATGTAGCTGAAGTTCCTAATATATTTTATACATCTGAGGAATTGAAGGAGGACTGAGCCAGACATAAGAGGATTCATAACAATACAAAATAATATATAGTTTTAGAAGTCAAGACAGTCATTATCCTCAAAGAGACAGTGGATTCTTCCAGCGTTCTATAATGTGATGTTTTGATACAGGTGCTGGGGACATGGACCCACACAAATGAACCCAGCCTGTGCTGAGTTGAAGAGGAGAGTTGGTAAAGGGAAAAGAAATGGATGAGAGTAAAAATAAAATACATCTTGACTCCTTAATGGACTCAATCCACCTGACTACCTTCATCTTGTATATAATCCCTACTCAGAACAAGAAAGAAAATTTGGAAAAAGATAGAGATTGTTTAAGGAAGTGACTATAAGAAGTCTCAATTTAAGCACAAAAAGTTAGTTTTCCTGAGACTCCAATAAATGGAATAGATATAGGTGATAGATATATAGATACAGATATAGATATAAATATAGAGTTAGAGATAGAGATAGAGATATATAGATAGAGATATCCTATCTAATAAAGAGGGAATATGCTAATTGACCCTCACACCATCGCAAAGATGGTGGCGCCCACAGCCAATAAGGAGGGAATATGCTAATTGACTGCCCCACCCTCAAAGATGGCAGCACCCACAGTCACAAGATGGCAGCACCCAGTCCCCTCAGCTCTACCAGGGTGGCAGGCACGTGCACCTGCCTCCAGAGTCCCCCAGTCCCCTCAGCCCGCCAGCCGCCCAGGGCTTGCCCAAGGTGCAGGCAAGCCTCAGATGGTGGCTGCCCAACAACCCAGGGCTGGCTCAAGGCACAGGCAAGCCTTGGTTGGCAGCTGCCGAGCCGCCCAGGGCTGGCCCAAGGTGCAGGCAAGCCTCAGATGGTGGCTGCCCAGCTGCCCAGGGCCACCCGAGGCTCAGGTAACCAGGGCTGGCCTGAGGCTCAGGTAACCAGCAGTGGCAGCAGCAGAAGTGTGATGGGGTGTCACCTTCCCCTGATCACTGGGTCGCCTCCCACCCCTGTGGGCTTCCAGACTGTGAGAGGGGGCAGGCTGGGCTGAGGGAGCCCCCCGCCCCCAGTGCATGAATTTTCATGCACTGGGACTCTAGTCTATATATATATAAAAGGCTAAGTGACTGACCATCCATCCGACCATCCGATCGACTGGCCAGTACAGATGATGTGCACTGGCAATTTAAAAATAAATGTTGATTTGTGCACTTCTATTATAGAGAAAGGGCGAATAGCGATATTAAAATATTTTGTATGTATTATATATACTATTTTGACATGTAATTTTTTGCAATAATGTAATTACCTCACAAATCTTTCTTCTAATTAATTTCCTTTCAATGCGCACAAATCCATGTACCAGGCCACTAGTAGATTAGATGTAATATAGATAGACATAGATATAGACATAGATATAGATATAGATGATATAGATATATTGTTGTTTTCTGAAAGAATTCAACATTGGCAAATTTTACTATGCTCCTTCTATAATCCTTCTATGACCAATTGCAGATATCTCTGGGTAGAGAAGATTTGACAGGTATCAGTATAAGTCTCAGTATCAACTTCAAGTCTCTTGTGAATTTGAACTACATATACCCATTTATCTCATGGGAGAAGGTAAGATGCCTTGTCCTTCCACCAAGAACTATGGTACTTTGTCCATCTCCCCACACAGGTGTTACTGTGCAACGCTAGGGACCTCTGGACAAAACGTATCCAGGTCTCAGATGAATGACTTTCCTCTCCAGGTCTGGGCTCTGGTCCTCATATTTTCATGGTGGGTCCAGAAGATGAAGGAGTAATACTGATGTGCACAGGCAAGAGATGTTTCCCCCAGTCTGAGGTACAATGGAAAGATGTCATGGGAGAGAAGATACCTTCTCTCTCTGAGGACAGGACCTAAGATGATGATGGGTTGTTTCAAATCGAGGCATCCCTCGTTGTGAGAGACAGCTCAAAGAGAGAGGTGTCCTGCATCATGAAGAACCCCTTCTTCGGACAAGAGCAGGTGGAAACCATTTTTATCGCAGGTCAGCACTGCTCATTTTGGGGACAAGACAGGAGTAAGGAGGAGATGTCTGGGAACTGGGGTGGGATAGGCTTGCTCAGTGTATGTTTTGATCAGGTTTTGGGGACCCTGTATCAGAGCCCTTTTTCCCTAGGACCTCTCCTTGGAAAGTAGCATTCACAGTGACTTTCCTCGTACTTGGGAATTTCATCAGTGCTGTTGTATTTTTGACCTGGAAAGAGAGCAACAGGAAAGGAAGAGACTATAGGAAGCCAAGGAGGAAAAAGAAAAAGAAAGCCAAGCCAAGGTAAAACTGAAGGAGACTTGGGACATCTGTAAATTTTTGAGTTTGTTAGCATGGCTGTGTATATGGATGGCATCTACACAGAGACACGTGTAAGACTTAGTTAGAGTCCCAAGACCTTCAAGAAGACATGGAGCCCAGGACCTCCATGAGAAAAATATGATTATGGAGTCCAATGGAGAGAAGAAACTCACTGGTGTAAACATGGAGTCAAGACCAACCGAAGGACTTGTACGCATGCATATAAGCACAACCAATGGATATAAGACACTGGGGCGGGGGCGGGGGGGGGAGGTCAGGCAGGTGAAGGCATGTACTGGGGGGTAGGGGAGGTTGGGGGGAGATCAATGGGGGAAAAAAAGGAGGCATATGTACTACTATTTGTAATACTTAAAACAATAAAAAAATGGTAAAAAAATGAATGTTCACAGTAATTCTCAATTAAGGCAAATTTCTTGATCTAGGTATATGGAAGCAGCATTTAGGATCTGGGCTTAGTAACAGTCTAGAATGTAAACCTTGGACTATTTTTCTGTAAAATCTGATTTGTTATTTTCTTGCCTTTTTAGAATCTTTCAAGAAAGAGCTTGGTAAGTTCTTTTTTCTTTTTTATTTTCTAGTCATTACTTTATTCTGTACACTTGGCATCTCACAGACTGTTATTGCTTTTCAGGAATTATATAATCAAGGTGAGTTATACTGATGTTGTTGGGTCAACCATCTCATCTGTCCCCCTTTTCTCACCTCCTCCTACTGACCTTGTTGGTGAAGAGGAATACCCCACCCAAAAAAGAGTAAGGGGTCACCCAACACTGGGCAGATGAGATTGACAGCAGTTTGTTAATCACACATACTCACATCCTGGGGGAGGGCACCACACACCATGCAGGACACATGGAGGTTGTACTTGGGGGCAGAGTCACCCAGCAGGGCTGTGGGAAGTAGGATTGTAATAATAGGAGGATGAGGTACTCCTGTCTTCTGTAGAAGTATATGATCGGCATGTTTGAATAATTTTGCCAGCTGACAGGGAGGTGAAGCCCACTATTGGGCTGTGGACAGGTGGGAGTCAGCTGCTTTGGCTGGTAGGGGAATTAGCTGGGTGGGAGCTTTTCCTGCTGGGTAGAGAGCATATCTAGTGAGAACAGGGACACTCACAGTTGGGCATTTGGATTCCTGTGAGGCTCAAAGATGTCAAGGCAGCAATGAAATTTCAGGATTTACAACACAGTTTTACAATTATAGCCCATCCTCTTCTTCTCCCAAAAGAACCAGACCCTCATATTTTATCACAGATGTGTTGGTGGATGTGGAAAGTGTGAAGAGAGAGCACAGGAAATATAAAAGAAGACAAATATACCATAATTTTCATTGAGATGATGAACACAGAAATATAGCACTATCATAAGCCTTCAGATTTCGTGCGGCTGCAGCAATTTCAGTCTGAAGCACATGTCTTTTGAATGGGAATATCTAACTTCTTTGTTTTATCTCAGACTGGAGAAAAGTAGGGTTATATGCTGGTCAGTAACTGATATTGTCTTGGAGCTTCAGGTGCCCCAGGATTTTATGAGCCATTTCCAGGGAATTTTTAGAAAGGTGCCATCTTCTGGAGATTTTATTTTGAAACTGAGAGTCCAGAAAAATATAGCAGCTAAGTGAATAAGCATCCCATTAGTTCAGAGGACATGTTCTTGCCGTATTTTAACATGATTTTTTTTCTTTTTAGACTGGAGAAAGGAACATTTCAAAGCAGGTGAGTGGTCCTATTATTTTGTCCTACATAATCTCTTTTATACAAACCACAAATTCTTGCATTTATATAAACACCCAATAATATCTATGTGGTTAGGCATTTCATGGCTTTCACTTCAGTCTCAATTTCATGCTGAAACATTAACAGATTTCTTACTATTCTGATACCATTCGTTCAGCTAAATCTATACAACTATTTATTCATCGTCAAATAAATACAGCAGGGCTGGTCTCTGACTCCATGGGAATGTGCACATACAAATTGTGATGAATGTTATGAAGGAAAAAGCAATTGCTGTGAGGGGAAGGAATGGCAGATTAAAGAAACTGCCATGAAGAAATGATGTCCAATCTGAGACTTCAGTGACAGGGTAGATTTATTCATGTGAACAACATTGAAAGAGTAGTTGAGCTGAAAGGAAGTCTGCTATGTAACCATCCTGAGACAGAGCACAGCTTGTTGCTACACAGTGCAAGTGCACAATGGCCCTGGCCTCAGAGTCTTTCCAGAGTTAGAACTGATTGTCAATGTCTAGAGCATGCTGCTTTACTCTGCATATCCCCACATCCACACCCATTTTCTAGTTAACATAATCCTCCAAACACATAATATCCCACATAAATTCTTAGAGAAACTTTAATTATTGAAAATGCTGGGTTTGACAAGAAGCAGGTTCTTACTACTAGTACTAGTGCTACTGCTACTCTTAATGTCCAGTATTAGTGTTACTAGAACTACTGGAAGCTAACATTTACCAAGGGCTCATCATGGGCAAAACAGTATTAAACTCTACACATTATCTCATTTCTTGCTCACCATAGTCCTATGCTGAGGGATCAAAATTACATTCATTGTCATGAGGTCAAAGTGAAGCTGAGAGAAGCAAAGTAGTTTCACCAACTTCCAAGCTCCTACGGATGGAGTGATTGTCACAATTTGGGGCTTTCTAACTAAAGAGCCTGGGATTTCAATCATTAGAAATATAATAAGTGTGTGTGAGAAGGATAACTGAGTTATTACATAAGCCAACAGAAAGAGGATGCCAAAGAAGCTTAAATGCAAACAGGTACAGTGTGACTGAAATATAGCAGGACTTAATTATTAAGAGCCAACAGCCAGCATCTGAAGGAAATTGGAGAGACTCCATCCTGCAATACCCAATCCTAGGCTTTCAGCTGAGACAGCCCTCTTCCCAAACAGCGTCTGCCTGTGGGGAACAGGTAGCCACCTTCTATGATCTACACACCATGTGTCTCCTATGAATAGATATGGATAAACATAATGGTTTACCCACTACTCCATTTCTCCCTCTTCTTTTCTGACATGCCCCTTTTCCTGTATTTGAATCTTTCCTAAAACCAACCAGTTTTGATTGTGGAATGACTTTTTTTTCCCTCATACCTGCAGTGGCTGTTACTCTAGATTCAGACACAGCTCATACCAAATTCATCTTATCTGAGAGTAGAACACATGTTTCTTCAATAGAAAATGTTTCTCAGAACAATGATGGCCCCACACAGCAGGAGCAAGAGGACACCTTCAGTGTTCTGGGCCAGAGTTGCTTTACCACAGGGAGACATTACTGGGAGGCAGAAGTAAATGTGGGAACAGAAGGTGGACCTGGAACCAGATGGGCACGGGGTGTCTGCTCAGATACAGTGAAGAGAGAGGGGTGGTTTGTAGAAAGTCCAGAAAAGAATTTCTGGGTGGTGGCATATAAAGAAGGGGAAATCAGGGTTCTCACTTCCCAGCTGGAGTCTCTGTCGCTGAGGCAGTGCCCCCACATGATAGGAGTGTTCCTGGACTTGGAGGCTGGGGATGTGTCCTTTTATAACATGGTTGATGGATCTTACATCTATTCCTTCACTAGAGTCAAATTCTGTAGGATCCTCCATCCTTACTTTAACCTTCAGGGTCCTGGCACATCTGTGGCCATCTGCTTAGCTTCATATCACACTGAAAATTGTCCTGATTCTTCTCCAAAGACCTCTGTGACTCACTCAAGGAGTTCTGATATGGGTGTCCCCCAAGAATCTAACTCTGTTACCTTGATAAGAAATGAAGTGTCAGTCCCTTAGGTATCTCTGAGCTGCCTCCACTCAAAGCTCTTATGGGTGAGAAAGCTGTTGCTGTGTGGAGAGTAGCCCATTTTCAGTAGGTTAACATTTCAGCCCTTTCAAAGAGGGGGAGGCAGAAAGAGGAATGGGGCAACTGGAAAATGGTTGGGAGAATTTCCTCCAGTGTTACCTTTGGGGCAATGTAGTCTCTTTATGAGCAGTAACCATTTGTCACAGAAAACTGAAAACAAATGCATGGTATCTCTTCTGTTCTGTTGCTCAGTGTGTGTTGAAACAAATACCATACAATGGAATACTATAATGCAGCTATAAAAAAAGAAAAACGCATAACACCTGCAATAGCATGGACAGACCTAGAGAGCATTATGCTAAGCAAAATAAGCCAGTCAGAGAAAGACAAGTATCACATGATCTCACTCATATGTGGAATCTAATGAACAACATAAACTGATGAACAAAAATAGACTCAGAGACATAGAAACATCAAACAAACTCTCAAACCTCAGTTGGAAGGCACGGGAGGTTGGAGAGGGGAAGAGATCAACCAATGAACTCCTACACGTATGTGTATAACCCCTAGACACAGACAGTGGGTGGTGAAGGCTTAGTGGGGAGGGAGTTGGGAGAGGGCAATGGGGGGAAAAAAGGACATATGTAATATTTTCAACAATAAATGTTTATTTTAAAATATTTTTAAAACTACATTTACAGAGAAATTTTCTATTCTTATTGTTTGTGTTATCAAATGTGGAGGAGAGGTGGTGTCTAAAAGGAAGGGTCAACAATTGAGTGAATTCTCAGTACATTTGCTGTTGTTGGAAATACACAGAAATCGTTCAAATCTTTTGAAAGTTAATGGCTCAACTTGTCCTTGCCTCCGTGACCATGGACTTGTAAACCTGGAGTCTTCCTTGAGGTGGAGAGGATGGTAAAACCTTTCCAGTGGAGACCAAGCCTTCTTGAGGCAAGCCTTTTATTTGCTAACTAGAGGCCTAGTGCACGGATTCATGCACAGGTGGTATCCCTCAGCCTGGCCGGTGCCCTCTCTCAATCCAGGACCCCTCAGGAGATGTTGGACTGCTGTTTTCAGCTGGAACCCTGGAGGCCCGAAACCGGCAGTCCAACATCTCCCAAGGGATGTAGTAGTGCATGAAGCAGCAGGTGGCCAGGGAGGAGCCCGAGCCTGGGCCAGGCACTGCTCCCACTCCTCCTGGCCCCGCTGAACCTGCTGCCACTGCTGCTTGATAGCACACTGTGGAGGCAGGAGAAGCTCGCATTGCTGCACCTGCATTTGCCAGCCATGAGCCCGGCATCTGGCACCCGTCAGTCAGCTGAGTGGCGCTCCCACTGTGGGAGTACACTGACCACCGGGGGGCAGCTCCTGCATTGAGCATCTGTCCCCTGGTGGTCAGTGCACATCATAGCGACCGGTAGACCCGTTGTTTGGTCATTCGGCTGCTTAGGCTTTTATATATATATATAGACAAGTTCTCACTGGTCAGCAAGTCCAGACTTCTGTCCTCTGGGAATATGTGAATGAGAAAGGAATTAATGTTGCAGTTTTATGTTTTCAGAGTAAAACATAAAACTAGTCAAATAGTTATGAAGAAACATCTGCAGCCTTCATGGAGAAGAGTTGACAACACTGCCTATTTTCCTCACTGACCATGTCATTCCCACTGTTGAGGTTTCCTTTGCTTTAATGCAGCTAAGTCTTCTCTAACATCACCAAGTTTGTGTCTTCGAGGATATAAAGTACGAGCTTCTCCTTTTAAGTGAGCTTTCTCTTCCTGGTGACAGAAGAGATCCACTTAGCTTTTTCTACACTGTTAATGGTTCTTTAAACCAAAAATCTCTTTAAAAAACTCTCTTGGAAGATTTCAGCCCTTTCAAAGAGGCTCTTGTATGTTTTCTTTAATCCTTCACCACCCCTCCTCAGGTTCACCAATGGCCATGCTGGACGTGGTTCACTAGGTGGCAAAGCCAGTATTTGAACCCAAGAAGAATATTCCCATATATGAGAACCCTACACATGGGATCACAACAAAACAGAAGAAAAATGAGATTGGAACTATGATATAGAGCAGGAAGGATAATGGATTCAGTTTAGGATATTTTTCTTTTGTTCTAAATTTAGGATATTCAGCATGAAGTTCTCAAATGAGTTTTTAGTGTCTCTCCCACTGGAACTAAATGCATACTTTGTTTTACAACAGGACTCTTCCACCTTTCACTTCTCCACTCATTTTAAAGAGCTTTTGTCCTTTAAGCTTAGAGATTGGGCAGCATAGGTTGGAGGTGGGCAATGAAAGAAAATGTGAGGATTGATGTTCTTTAGAATCAGTTGTATAAATGTCAGGGATGACATAACCCACAACATCCACATCTCTAGTGTGGGCAAAAACAAGCAGCGAAGGGTCGCCAAGTAGCCTATAGTTTCTGGCAAAGTAATGAGCTTCAATTCAGTCTTACTCCATCAATTTAATTCTTTATTGCTAAACTACTCTGGAAATCCCATTCTGAGTAGATTTATAAAGGTATGATAAGACGTTGGAAAGACAAAGAAGCTTCAATAGAATAAAAAAATGTAGGGCAGAAATTATATCTTATTAAGCATTTTATCTCTAGGGCCTAGCAGAGTGCATTCTACAAATAAGGACTCAATAAATATCTTACTTATAAATTTATTCATTCTTCCCACAAATGCTTATTGATCAACCAATTGATGGTACTTTTCTAGGTTGTGAGGACACATAAAAAAGAAAAATATTTCTGCCATAATGGAACTTATAGTTTACTGACAAATAAGGAGAAAGTCCTTCAGGGAGGTTAACAAATTTAGTTTCTCTGTTTCCTCCAGCCCTCTCCTTGAAACTAAGATTCATCCAATCTCTACATCTATTCTGAGAGTTGCCATTCTTTATATGACTACAACCATCTATGCATCAAAATCCTTGAGTGACTCACCAATGCGGCATTTTACCCAAGCCACTAATCATTCTCCTTTCCTATGGGTTTTTTAATTGGAACTGGAAGTGAGATTGTAAATTAATCCCTAATTTGGGGAGCTAATGAAAAAATATGTTCTTTAGCTAGTAAAATTTTGACTGATAAAAAAATATATTTTCATGAAATTGTCTTAAGGAATAGATGTATTTATAGGATCTGCACAAGGACACAGGACTAACAAGCAAAGAGCTAGTTTGATTAGGAAAGGCTACAGTAAAAAAATAAAGAAGACAGTTAACCTCAAGATATTAAATAAAAAATTTTCAGTTACATTAAATCAAAATAGAGTAATGTCAAAAATATTTTAAGGCAAAGCTAACCTATTTACTACTAAATTTGTTTACTACTAAATGTATCACTAAATTTATATTAAAAATTTAAAGGGCATAGAGGGGCATATTAATGTATCAAAAATGTGTAAATAATTTGTAAAGCTCCATGGAACATACAACACTAAAAGTGAACCCCAATGTAAACTGTGGGTTCTAGTTGAAAATAATGCATCAATATTCATTCATCTATTGTAACAAATGTACCACAACAATGCAAGACATTAATAATAAAGGAAGCTATGGGGGGAGAGAGGAGGAATGTGGAAATACTCTGGATTTTCCACTCAATTGTGCTGTGAACCTCAAACAACTCTAAAAAAGAATGAAGTACTGTTACATGCTACAACATGGACAAACTTTGAAAACATTATACTGAGTATAAAAAGCCAGACACAAAAATACCCATATGTCTCATTTATATAAAATATTGAGAATAGATAAATACATCAGGACCAAGTAGATTAGCAGTGGCCTGGGGCTGAGGAAAGGGAAAAATGTGTAGTGCCTGCTTAATGGGTATGGAGTTTCCTTTTGGAATATTGAAAATATTCTGGACCTAGATAATGATGATGGTTGCATGATATTATGAAAGTATAAATATCACTGAATTGTGTACTTTAAAATGGTCAAAGTGATAAACTTTATGGTATGTGTATTTTACCTCAATTAAAAATGTTTTAAAACTAAATAAAATAAATGTGTCCATAACTGTGGAAGAATTAACATAGTTTCAAACACAAAGTTATGAAACAGAAAAAGAATATCATGACTGGAAAGAACCTCCAGAATGCTGTAGATGAATGACCTTCATAGAACAGCAAAACTCTATGATGATTGCCAACCTGGGAAGCAGCAGTGTTGTTTGCAGATATTCCCCATTCTCACCTCAGAAGATGTTAAGACTTTTCCAAGACATTCTTTTTTTCACATTTCTTCTTCCTCATGTAACTTCTCTTCTTTAATTTATTATGACTTTAAAATATTTTTACTGTGTTACATTTATTGCTTATGTTTATCCTATCTAATAAAAGGGTAGTATGTAAATTGACCATCACTCCAACACACAAGTTGGCCGCCCCCATGTGGTCAAAGAAGTCTGTCCCCATGTGGACACAAGATGGCCCCCACAAGATGGCCAGCAGGGGAGGAAAGTTGGGAGGGACCAGGCCTGCAGGGTTGGACAGTTGGGGGCAACCAGGCCTGCAGGAGAGGGCAGTTGGGGGGGGACTAGGCCTGCAGGAAAGGGCAGTTGGGGGGGGGACCAGGCCTGTAGGAGAGGGCAGTTGGGAGGGACCAGGCCTTCAAGGGAGGGCAGTTAGGGGCAAGCAGGCCTGCAGGGGAGGGCAGTTGGGAGAACCAGGCAAGCATGGGAGAGCAGTTTGGGAGGCGGGGGGGCGGGGACCAGGCCAGCAGGGCAGGGCAGTTGGGGGCAACCAGGCCTCCAGGGGAGGGCAGTTTGGGGGGACCAGGTCTCCAGAGGAGGGCAGTTGGGGGTGACTAGGCCTGCAGGGGAGGGCAGTTGGGGGGGGTGGCCAGGCCTGCAGGGGAGAGCAGTTGGGCATGATCAGGCCAGCAGGGGAGGGCAGTTGGGGAGGCCAGGCCTCCAGGGGAGGGTAGTTGGTTGTGACCAGGATGGCAGGGGAGGGCAGTTAGGGGCAACTGGGCCATCAGGGGAGCAGTTGGGTGTGGATCAGGCTGGCAGGGGAGTGGTTAGGGAGTGATCAGCCTGGCAGGCAGAAGCAGTTAGTGGCAATCAGGCAGGCAGACAGGCAAGTGGTTGGGAGCCAGCAGTCCTGGATTGTGAGAGGGATGTCTGACTGTGAGAGGTCAGTCAGGCATCCCTTGAAGGGTCCCAGATTGCAGAGGGTGCAGGGTGGGCTGAGGGACACAGCCCCCACCCCCACCCCCATGCACGAATTTTGTGTGCCAGACCTCTAGTTTATTTTATAATTATTGATTTTTTAACATATGTTTTATTTTTCTCTAAAAACAAAATAGACATTTTCATATACATGATACATAATTAAATTTTCTCTTGGACTAGAATTTCTGAAAATTGTCTCCACTCCACATTTTCTATTAACTTTCTGAGAAAGTGTGGGATTCCACACTTGGTATGATTTTCTAGATTATATCTTAGTGATAGCTTTTTCTCTGTATATTCAGTTGTATTTTCTTTTACTCTTTTTAAACTGTATTTATAATTTTCTCAGCCCTACTTGGATAATTAATTGTCACCTTATTAAAGAAACCAATCAAATACATGACCATGTCTTGCATGTCCTGCTCTGGGCTAAATTGCATTCCCCATTGGATTTTCTAAGGGTCTTTGGTCATTAGATATCAGATTGTGATCAGTAGGCAGGTATCAGAGGATTTGGGATGGTTATGTCTCTGAAGGGATCAGTTACCAGGTCAGATTTGAAGCCAGAGATTACAGCACTTTAGATCTGGTACTTGATGGTCTCGTGAGTCCCACTTGAAGGTAAAAAAAGAAACAAGCTGGTGCTTGGAATCTAATTTTGGTTTCCAGAGTCCAAGGGAACAGTGTCAGGAGAAAAGGGGTCAAAGAATGGAGAGGAGGCATGAGAGAGGGCATTGCCCAGGACTCGTGTCCATAGCACCCACTGCCTGAACTCGTTCTCAGGTGACACAGAGATGACTCCCTCCACATTGTCCTTGGCAATAGCTAGGACCCATCCCATCCTGCCCTCAGCGTTTGCCTCCCAGTACCACCTCCCTGACATGAGCCCCTCCTGGCCCGGAGCACGGAGTATGCTGTCAAGTCTCTGTGGGATGTCTGGTTGCATGACTGTCCATGGGTCCCATGATTCCTTCCCTCTGAAGGGGTCAGTTCTGGGTGAGCTGTATTTGGATCCAGTGTCTCATTCACTGTAGAGGAAGAAATTCCAATCTGACAGTAAGTAATATTATGAAAGTACTAAAAATATTAATTTTGTGAAATTAACATCCAAACAGGCAAGCAAATGTTACAATGACATAAGAAATTTAAAGTGGAAGAACTTTCTAGGGCACATAGAATAGCCTCTCAATACATGAGAAGTCTTTCATCAGCAATAAGCAAGTCACCACATTGTGAAAGACTCAGTGAGATGTTCCTGCTGATGGAACTGTGTCTCAGCTCACAGCCCGAAAGCCAGGCTGGCCTTGCCACCTCTTTTCTTCCTCTCCCCTAACGAGAGTGCTTGGGAATGTCCATA
Source organism: Corynorhinus townsendii (assembly GCA_026230045.1). Lineage (NCBI taxonomy): Eukaryota > Metazoa > Chordata > Mammalia > Chiroptera > Vespertilionidae > Corynorhinus > Corynorhinus townsendii. The sequence continues at coordinate 97,529,395 of JAPDVU010000004.1, read as the reverse complement.
GCCACAGATGATTGTCTTTACATCCTTTTGCTTCTATATCACTGTGAACTCTGACTTCACTCAGCACCAATTCGAGTGCATGAACGTAAGTCACGGACTCTCGTGTTTCATCAGTTACTGACTGTTCGGTGAATGACTGCCATAGGCGCCTCCTGAAGAGAGAAGGTTCTTGCTGCTGAGTGTGCCCACAGTCTGTTTGCCTCACATACCTTTACTACAGCTCTTCATCTGGATCAGGCCGACAACCACCACAACAGGCAGTCCCAGGAGAAACAGTATCTTCCATGAAAAAGTCATCCTGCAGTCTAAAATTAAACCAAGAATCCTATCTATCTATCTATATAAAACCCTAATATGCAAATACCGAACAGTAGAACAACCGAACAATCAAACAACTGGTCACTGTGACGTGTGCTGACCACCAGAGGGTGTGTGCAGAACATGGCAGTCATCAGCAGCAGGCGGCAGAGTGCAGAATATGGTGGGCGTCGGCCATGGCAGGATGGAGGAGCAGATGAGCGGGGGCACCAGACCAAGTCAGGGTGCTGGTGGCTGTCTTTGGGGAGAGCCTTTGGTGGTTGCTGAAACTTCTTTGCTCTTGCATGCCACAGTCCCGCTGGATGCTCGCACCTGCTGCTGGAGCCAGCCCCACTCGCACTCACTGACGGCGCCTGGCGCCAACCCCGATCGCTCGGCGCAGACAGTGGGTGTGAGCAGAAGCTGCCGGCCTCAATTGCCCCTGAGGACTTCACCTCCCCCTGCTCCTGAGGGGCAATCAGGGCAGCAGCAGCTGCTCGCACCTGCTGATGGCACAGAGTGATTGGGGCAGGCGCCATCAGCGGGTATGAGTGGGGCTGGTGCCATCAGTGCATGGGAGGGATGGCGGAGGGAGAGGGCTGCCCACAGACAGGGGACCGGGGGCCAAGGCAGGAGGGGCCGAGTGGGGCATGGAGGATGGGCCGAGACCGGCCCCTGTTTTCACCGCAGCCTCAAGGCCCACAGTTCCTTTCAAGATGCACAAATTCATGCACTGGGTCCCTAGTTAAATCATAAAACTGGGCAAATGTCAAGATCACTCACTGTATCTGACCAACCCCTGAGCTGGAGAGGAGGTGGGACTGGGCCTCAGGGAGGAAGTCGGGTGCTCCTCCCCGCGTGCAGAAGCTGAGGAGAGATGTGAAGTTTAGGCTGCTTTATTGTTTGCTTCTCACAGACAGACAGTCACACACACACACTCACACAGTCACACACATACACACATCTCATACACACACACATACTCACACAAACATACACACTCACCCATACACATACAAACACTCACACACACCACACATACACATACATTCACTCACACACACATTTCTCCCCTCTCTTTTCCGGCTACATCACCACGATCTGTGGACAGCGAGGGGGAAAGTGAGGGGGAGGATAAAGAGGCCAGCCCACAGCCAGGAAGGGGCGTTAAGGAAAATTAGTTTCTAATACAGAACAAAACCTACCGTGAGCAAAACAAAACGTCTGCGTTGGCCTCATACTTATTCCCAAGGCTGCGAGGATCACCTGGAATCACCCAGCAGGTCACGTTCCCAGCGGAGCTGTCTGTGACCTGAAGGAACGCCTCCACGTGGAACAGCCCATCGCTGCCCTGCGCCAGCACCTGGGAAAACGAGGGCACCTTCTTCCCTTCCGAGCCCCTCCACTGCACCGGGGCCGTGGGAGCCACCCTTCGGAGCACGTGAGGCGCACTTCTCCGTCCGCCAGTCCCTCCTCGGTGACCCTCGGGAAGAGCCCGGCCCTGGGAGTAGGATCAGGACACAAAACCTCAGTCTCGGCAAGTGGAGACAGGAGCAGTGAGAGCACCGAGAGGACAGAGATGGAGAGGAGAGGGCAAAGCCTACGGGGCTTACACTCCGCTGAGGGGTGAGACTGGCTGGAGTGGTTTGCTTTCGTTTTACTTTGTTGGCTTATTTATTTTTTTGTACTTCTAAAATTATCCTAGGACTTATTAAAGGATACAATAAATTTCAAATCCAATATTTTTCTTCTCTACCTGAGAACAAAATTGTTTTGACCAGGGCATGACCAAGAAGTGAGTCAATAAGCAAAAGAATATAGTTTCCAAGATCAAAATCTTATAAATACAGAGTGTCCCAAAAAAAGGTATACACACACTTTGAAGACTTATAAAAGCAGTGTTTATTAAAACACAATTCATTTTCAAAATTGAGCTATCACCTGTTCAGGTGTGTGCACATCTGGGGGGGGACACCCTGCATGTATGTCCAATGGCAGAAAGTGATGGAGTCCATTCAACTTCTCCACAAGTGCTCCTGTGGATATTCCCTAAATGTGCTTATTAATTTAGACACAAATCAATGAAAGAACCACGTACAGTATCCAAGATGTTCGCCTGTGTCTTCAATGGCATTTGCTAGCCTTGGAAAATCCGTTTTCATTCACAAATATAGACAGTGGCAAATCATGAGGCAGGCAACAATTTTGTCTTTCCTCCTCCAGCCTGCCAATTCTGTCAATATTTACTATTTTTGTCTATATGTGGATCTAGTTTAATCTTCGAATCATTACACTTCCTAGTAACACCACATTTCACAGAATTTTGATAACATTCTGTGAAATAGTGAGTCCTGTGTAAAATTATGGTGAAAAATTCTCACATTTCACTAAATGGATGGTCACTTTATGGAGATCCTAAGAAGGGTACAAATTCTGTAGCCAAAGAATTAAATTTGGTCCATTTGAGTTTGTGAACATTAAGTATCTATGGCAGTTACTGCACATCAGAGGGCTCAATATTAATTTGATGAGTGAATGGACATTAAGAAAATTTCGGATGTCTGGGAAATTTCCCAGAACTACCATGTTAAAGCAGTAAGAACCAAACATCTATTTAGAACCTTTACCTACTATCTTCACATCCAAGGTGTTCTCCTGGTAGACACTGTCTTTTTCAAAAAGGCACCGGTACTGCCCATCATCTGAAGTCCTGGCATCGTGTATCTGCAGGGTCAGCCTCCCCTCACTGATGGCGTCAGTCACAGCACTGTCCTCCCTCTATATTCTGCCATCTGCTCTGCAGACACAAGGTCCCCATCCATATACACATAAACAGCAGGATAACGGTGGGCTCGGACCCACCTCACCTCCATGCTCTGTGTATTAGCCTCAGGGGACAGGCAACAGGTTAACTGTATGTCTTCTCCCACTCTGACAAGAAGGGGCTGGGAAGGTCCAATCACTTTTAAGGAAGCTATTAAATACTACAGAAAAACAACAAAACACCCCACAATGAAAGACTCAAAATGGAGCAAAAATAAATGTCATCGGCAAGAATATCTCAGCTGGGATTTAGGACCCACCAGCACCCCAGGGGAGCTCAAAGCTCAAGGTCACCCATTGGAGAGGAGGGTGTTTGCTGTGATCAGACAGAGGTCATCCTGCTCAAGGCCAAACCATCCCATCATGTGTGTCAGCCTAAAAAATTCACTAGCGAAGCCCTCACCTGCCCCTAACTATAATTGTATTTGAGTTACAGCCCAATAAGATAATTTTGCAATTAAAACTTCTAGAATACAATTAATACTTTATCCTTTCAAATCTGTATGACCTTAACAACTCTTAATTGGTGTATGCCTTAGTTTCTTAAACTAAAAAACAAATATATCCCTACAAAATCATGAGGTTGTTCTGGAGTCAACAAAATAATTGGTGCAAAGCTCTTGGATGATCATCAGTGTGAGTGGAGGCATGCAGACTGAGGCCTGAGGGCACTGTAGCAAACCCTACCCTCCGCCTTGACAAGGAGGGTGGGGGGAGGTGATGAAAGTTAGTTTCAGGTGGATCATAGTAATGAAATGTGAAGATGTGAAGAAACCTTCTCCTTGTTTGCTTTCATTAAACCTTATAAGTCAGTTCCAGCCAACATATTTCAGTTGCCCAAGGTGCACATGTGTGGGGCTCTAAACACACACCAAGTTCAATGTCCCCAGATGATTTTGAGAAAAATAAGATTAAGAATTGGGGAATTTGGAAAAATACAGAATGCAACAGGAAGATGAAGCCACAGGTGAAGTCTGATCTTGGAGAATGGAGGCTTCCCCTGATGGCTCCCCTGGATCTGAGCTGTTACACCCCCAGCTCCCCGGCCGTTGGCCACGCCAGCTTTGCTCTATTCTAAATCGAGAGTCATCCTCTCCTATCAAATGGTTGGAAAGCTTCCACATATGTTATGATCATTTATATTAGAAAGACAGGTATAGATTTGCATATCATCTGAATGGGGCTCCATAACCAAAGGCAAAAATATCCTCATTATGTAATTATTCAAAATCTGCTAGGTACTTCTCTAGCGAGAAAACTCACGGTCAACACAATTCTAATTTTCAGATTATTTCCTTCTATTATAGCTAAAATTAGACTCCCACTTATTTCAAGTATTTTGTTTGGTTGGCCCTTCAATTTTACCTAAAACAGTATGTATCTGTTGAAAGATAAAACATGTATCCATTCCATGTGTATCATTAAAGGCTGAAAACAAATGTAAGAGTCAAAAAAGTGAACAAATAATTACTAGAATTAGTGGGATGATCACAAGTGTAAGGTATAAAAATGTTGAATCACTATACTGTACACTGGAAACTAATATAACCAGGATAAGATTGTATACCAACTATGCTTTCAATTTTTATAATGAAAAAAATGACGTAGGGATTAGCTTGCTGCTATTTCTCCACCCGTGTGTCTGACAGTAAATTACTCAGTAAAACCAACCATTTCCTCATCTCTGCTACCATCTGAGGATTTCCCCAGTGCATGGCCTGTGGTGCATGTCAAACTGGATTACCCTGCCAAGCACCGGTTAATTAAGAGCTAAAACGGATTTTAATGGAAAATGAAGGAAGCAAAATATAAGTTTGGAGGTTGAATCAGGTGTGTTATAGATACATGAAACTTCTGTTCTTCCAGAATCCAAGTGAAAATCGAGTTTAAAGTCCTGCGGAGCCCTTCAGGCCTGTCAGGAACTGATGCTCCACCAGGGAAAGAGCTTGAGGGCAGCTCTACACAACCTTCCCATACCACTGTGTGCACAGTTCCCCCATACCGCTGTTTGCACAGTCCCCCGCCCCCCGCCCCCAGTCTGTGCTCACACTTCTGTTTTGTTTCAGTTTTGAGAATTGGATGCATACTCCTGAAATGCCTTTGGAATATCCACTAAAAAATTAAAACCTTTCTGGAGTGTGAAGCCCACCGACTTACACACTGATTCCCTGAAACCTGACCATCTCATGGTCATATCATACAATCTTCATTCAGTCAGCATATCCAATTAAGGAGCTATCTCATTCCCTGATATGCTCAATTATATTATACTACTAGAAGCCGAATGCACAAAATTCATGCACTGGGGGAGGGGGGGCTCAGCACAGCCTGCACCCTCTCCAATCTGGGACCCCTTGAGGGCAGTCGGACATCCCTCTCACAATCCAGGACTGCTGGCTCCCAACCACTTGCCTGCTTGCCTGCCTGATTGCCCCTACCCGCTTCTGCCTGCCAGCCTGATCACCCCCTAACCACTTCCCTGCCAGCCTGATCAATGCCTAACTGTTTCCCTGCTGGCCCAATTGCCCCTAACTGCCCTCCCCTGCTGGCCCGGTCACCCCCAACTGCCCTCCCTTGTAGGCCTGGTCACCCCTAACTGCCCTCCCCTGCTGGCCTGGTAATCTCTAACTGTCCTCCCCTACAGTCCTGGTCACCCTCAACTGCCCTCCCCTGCTGGCCCGGTCACCCCCAACTGCCCTCCCCTGCAGGCCTGGTCACCCCTAACTGCCCTCCCCTGCTGGCCTGGTCACTCCAAACTGCCCTCCCCTGCAGGCCTAGTCTCCCCCAACTGCCCTCCCCTGCTGGCCTGATTGCCCACAACTGCCCTCCCCTGCTGGCCATCTTGTGGTGGCCATCTTGTGTCCACATGGGAGTGGCCATCTTTGACCACATGTGGGCGGCCATCTTGTGTGTTGAAGTGATGGTCAATTTGCATATAACCTTTTTATTATATAGGATACTATATATGTTTTGTTTCGTTTTATTCCTCACCTGAGGATATTTTTCCCATTGATTTTCAGAGCATGAAAGGGAGGGAAAAAGAATGGGGGGGGGAGGGGAGAAAGAGAGAGACATCGATGTGAGATATCAACTGGTTGCCTCCTACACAGGCCCTAACCAGGGGTGGGTAGCAACTCTGCAACCGAGTTACATGCTCTTGACCAGGAATCGAATATACCTCAGGCTGATGCTCTCACCACTGAGAACACCAGGCAGGGCTATACTACATATGTTATCATATCATATCAACACTCTTATAAGCTGACACATTAAAGATTAAATTCAATACGTTCATTTTAAAGTTGAGAAAAATAGGGGCCAACACTTTAGTTAAATCACACATAAATGATTAAGAACTTGCACCCATAGGTCAGACATAGATTAGAAAGCAAACATCACAATTTTTTGGTGGCTTTTAGCAAACCACATATGTTTCTAAGATTATTTCCCAACTGTAAAATGCGGATAAATCTATTAAACTTCATAATTAACATGAGGAAAAAATTCCTGTAAAGCACTTAGCATAGTGCCCAGCATATAATTAATATTTTGAAGAACTAGTCACTATTTTTATAAACCAACAACATTATTAGCCAGAGTGGGAGCTGGGGTTTCTATCTCCAGACTTCCAGAGAGAGCTCAGTCTGCCAGCCGCCCTTTGCCTCGGAGCCCTAATTCCTGAGGATAACAGGAGGCGGCTTGACGCTCCTGCCTCCTCAGTCAGCAGCTCACCCTGGGCACTGGAGGGCCCCTCCTGCACCCGCCAGGGAGCCTGGGGCAGCTGTGCTCTCTTCTGGTTTCAGGGCCAGCACAACTCAGGAACCACACAGCCTCGGGCTATACTCTGTGCTGCGATGCCAGTGAGCATGTCCATTGGTCCCCATAACTCAGAGGATGACACTTCACCTAACACCTTCCTGAGGACAGAGACAAGTGCCAACCTGCCCAACACCGGCTTGGCTTTCTGATCTGTAACTGGCAAGCACTGCTGGGGAGGGTTCCGTCTGATCGTGAGCAGATGCTGCCCCAGACAGAAAGGGGTCCAACTGGAAGGTGAGGCGCACAGGTGTGCAGCTCTCCTCAGATTATGGAGTTACCTTTGAACTTCCTGAGGCCCTTTCCTCTATCTCTATGGCCCACTGGGGTCCAAAGTGTCACACTAAACTCTGGGAAATATTGGGGAGTGTTTGCCACCCTGATATTCCTCAGAAACTCCTACATGGGCACAGAAGTGTGCTTACGCTCACCTGATGTGCACACAGGTGCGTGCATGCACACACACACACTCACACACACACTCCTGTAGCGGGTGATGGGAGAGCAGGGTGTGGATGGAAGAGAAGATGAGTGACACAAGTTCATATGCATTTGGGCAGGTGCAGGCTGTGGTCATAGGCTGGGAGAAGAGGTCACAAAAAGGAGGAAGACAAAAACGAGGTAAAGGAGAAACTGAAATACATTCAAATACCAATTGGCTATTTTTTAAAACACTTATCTTAGGCACAGTAAAATACCTGCAGTCCAACTATTAAGTGAGAAAGAAAAACACAAAACAGACAGAAATGGAGAATTATCAGCCCAGGCAGCACAGGGTCCCAGGCTGCATCTGGGAAAGCAACTCCCGTGGCGATGAGGTTAGGAGTGCCGGGGCAAGGGGCAGGTGCAAACTGTGGCATAGGGGAGCCAGGGGGCGAGGTCCGCCTGGGGATCACATGGTGTCTGGGGTCTGCTAGGCTAGGCCCGGGGCGCCCGGCTCCCTCCAAGCAGTGCCAGGCCTTGTTCACACCCAAGGGTGTGCGTCCACTTACCCAGCTCAGTTTGGAGTTTCTCTGGAAAAAAGAACAAGAAGATGTTAAGTAAGCAATTTGTTCCAAGGAAAAGGAGTTAAAATATCTCACAAAAATAAAAGCAAGTCCTACATTTTATTGGAAATCCAGATTCATAAAAAAGAAATTAACTGTAGAAAAATATTGATTCTTTCCTCAGGGTTCAGCTGCTTCTCCTTTTCTCTGAACAACAAAAACGCTCTCAAATTCTACCGCCTCATAATACATATCCTTTTTATAAATGCATGGAAAGTATAAAGTATATGGACAGACAATTATCACCTATAATTCAAAACTGAGATATAAAACATAGTATATCTCATTTTAACATATAGCATTTACTTCAATTTTTTTCTATATTCATTTATAATAAGAATAACGATGTCCTTATATCCTTATATCTAAATACATATGGCATCCCAAAAATCTTTACAGGTTTGGAGATGCCTATTTATAGATAGATATATAATAGATAGATGTAATCTTTACCATTAAACAGTCCATAATGAAGAATTTTTTCAACCATTAAAATTTTTTTGAAATATTACTTTTCATTGATGCTATAATGTAATTTCATTGGGCTGTTGTTTTTACTGCTATTTACCAGTGAGGCTATAATTAGGATGCTATTGTATAAATAATTGTCTCCATCTTTGATTATCTGCATATGACAAGTTCCTAGAAGTAACCAGCACAATATCACATAAGAAAACATTTCAGCGGAAAAATTTAATTTTTTTCCCTTTACAATGTCATGCATACTTGTGAATAATAAAATCTTGAACTTGGAAATAATTGCAACACCATTAACAATAGCTATTCAATCAAAATATAGTGTATATATTTTAGTCATACATGTTTTGTAGCTTTCAATACAAATTATTAAATGCTAGATAATTTTCATGATTAAAATAATATCCGGAACCTCGAGCGTGGCTTCCACATGGAACAAGCCCTCTTCATCTGGGATGTGATGCAGAGGAAGTCAGCAGCTTTTCTCCCCTGGAGTCTTCCCAGGGAACCCGGGCTCTGGGATCCAGCCTCCCGCAGTGCACACGACCTGGATCTCCCCTTCCACAGATCCCTCCATGTGGATGTGCGGGGCGGACCCCAGGCCTGTGGAGAGGGGACATGGCCCTGCATTCAGTCTCTAATCATAGAGACTGAGATCCCGGCGACACTGGAAGGAGAGAGTAGTCGTCTAGGGGTCTGGGGAGCAAAAACCATTCCCAAGTCCTCTATCCGTCCCAATGGAGTTCCCACCCACTGTGCTTGCTCCCCAGGCAGGATCTGTAAATTTCTTGCAGATAAGCAATACTTCTCTTAGCATCTAGACAGGAGGACAAGAGAAAAGGGGATGTGGCATTCGGCTTATGTCTCTAGCACTATAAACAGAGATGTGTATAACTTATTCATGAACTTGCCCTAGCCAGAACCTCCCCCTTTTTTACCTTAATATTATTGTGTTCAAGGTGATTCAATATGGATGAAAGAATCCATGTGTTTCTGAGATGTGGAGTGCAGGGGGTGGGGCATGGGCACATACCAAGGCCTCTCTATCAAGGACACTTGAAAATAAGAATATAATGTTATGTCCTTTACAATGGTACCACTTTGTCTGACATGTTGGATGATAACTTGACTCCAATTTAAACAGACTATTTAATAAAAAGTCTGAAATCACCTCCCTGGGGACCTTCCGCATTTGTTCTGTTGGTGGCTGTGATCTTGGGACCCTCTGAGGCAGCTGGGTGTGTAAAATGGGAAGCTCCATGAGGAGTTCCCACATCTACGTAAATATTCCATTCAATGGGAAAATGTTTTTGTGAAATCCTACTTTTACACAATGCTGAAATTCTTTCTCTATTCAACACAACTCTCAAACCCGAACAAAGGGGACTATATTTTTCCAACATGGTAACTGTCTCTGTCACTCGCTGGGTGACCGAGACCCACTCCTTCAAATGTGTGGAAAACCTAGGAAAATATGTGGCTTATTTTCAAATGTCCCTGGCTGTGAAATACCTTAGTAATGTGCACCCCTCCACATCTCAGGAACACACAGATCTTGCATCCATCCTGAACCACCTCACACATTATGAGTGTTTAAGAAAAAGAAGGGGCGAGTGTTAGGAAACAGCCAGATACTGCTTCGTCCAAAGAACTATTTTGCTGATAGGGTAAATGGATTTGCCCGATGTTCTCTTCAGCATGTGGAGGAGTTATTCCTGACAGCAAACCATCTGACAGTTTAATTTGCAGATATTTGTTCTCCCTAAAGACAGATCCTTTCTTCGCGATCCTCTTCTTCTGGACTCCTTCCTGCTTTGCTTTACAGAAGAATCATGCAGACAGAACCTGCCATTCACAGTGAACACAGGGAACACAGTGTATGATAATCTCCACGAAGGCACAAAGTTCTTAACCGCTGTGGCCCCATCACTAGCCTTCTAACTGGAGGCATTACAAAGAGAGGTGTTCACATCTCAGTTCCTGCATATTGGTGGTGGGTAGAGACCAACCAGTTCCACTGAGGTATGGATGCTAAGCAGTCAGCTAGACTCACTCACTCAGAGGTGAACTTGCCCTTGCACATCAGCCTGTGTGGCACAAGTCATCCTCAGCAAAACTGCGAATGACCACATGCCAGGGATTTAAAATAACTGTCAAGAATAGTCAAAACCAGGCCAGTTAATTTGGGGAATATCCCCACGTGGCCTGCTTCGGAGACCTCAGGACCACTTGCCCTCAGATGGACCAGGGTGGAAGACTGGGCATTGGAAGTGCCTCGAAGATTAAAGGGAGCTTTTTAACTGGCCATGAACTTCCCATAAATCAACAGACTCCTCCCTCCGAGACCCGGGGTCTTTCCCCAGATAGTCACCTGCCACTTGGAACAGCAGGCTGGTCTCTCCACAGTAGTGCCCCTCTTGGAAACAGCACCAGTATTGCCTGTTTCCAAGAGGGTCGGATATTGTTCATCTTCAGAGCCACGCTTCCCTCGGCCAGGTCGTCCTCTACCCACTCCACTCGGCCCCGGTACTCCTCCGTCTGCATCTCGCTCACCTCAGCTCCGTCCTGGTGTGCAAACAGCACATGCGTGCCGGGCTCTGAGCAGTACCACCTCACCTCCATGTGCTCCATGCTCCTCTTGGGGAAGAACTGACAAGTGAGGAGGGCACCTTCCCCGACCCTGGCCAGGATGCGATGAGCAGGACCAATCACTCTGAAGTGCTCTACAAAAGAGTGTAGACGAGGAACCAGGGAATGCCAACTGGGAGCTAACTTGCTTGCTTTGGGAGACCCTGCTACCCGAATGGAGGCCTGGAGGAGGCGGGCTTCCATTTCAGTGTTTGGAGAAGCCCAGCCTGGCGATTTGCACATGTGACTATTACAGGGACAATTCGTGCACTGAAAATAACACACGGCTCACAAATGTGAGTCAGTGCCAAATCTGTTGCTAGCTGTGTGGTTTGGGGGCAAATCCATTATTTTCAGTGAGATTTGAGATTTGGAATCTCAATTTCTTCACCTTTAAAATAGTGCCTTCACCTCTGGGGTGTTTTCATTCTCAAATAAGTTAATGTGTAAATCCATTTTTAATTGGGAACCGTATTACTGAATTATTTTATATTTTACTAGAGGCCCGGTGCACGAAATTTGTGCATGGGGGGGTGGTGTCCCTCAGCCCAGCCTGTACCCTCTCCAATCTGGGACATCCCTCTCACAATCCAGGACTGCTGGCTCCCAACCGCTCACCTGCCTGCCAGCCTGATCACCCGCTAACCTGCCAGCCTGATTGACATCTAACTGCTCCCCTGCTGGCCCAATTGCCCCAAACTGCCCTTCCCTGCTGGCCTGGTCATCCTTAACTTCCCTCCCCTGCTGGCCTGGTCACCCTTAACTTCCCTCCCCTGCTGGCCCGGTCGCCCCTAACTGCCCGCCCCTAACTGTCCTCCCCTGCAGGCCTGGTTGTCCCCAACTGCCTGCCCCTGCAGGCCTGGTCGCCCCCAACTGCCCTCCCCTGCAGTCCTGGTCACCCTAACTACCCTCCCTTGCAGGCCTAGTCCCACCAAGTACCCTCCCCTGTAGGCCTGGTCCTTCCCAACTGCCCCTCCCCTGCTGCCTTATCACTCACAACTGCCTTCCCCTGATGGCCATCTTGTGGTGGCCATCTTGTGTGTTGGAGTGATCATCAATTTGCATATTACCTCTTTATTATATAGGATAGTGATTTATAGTTCATGATTTCACTTTATATTGTAAGTGACTGACATTGTAATCACTTTTCTTAAAAATTTAGGTAATACATTCATTCAATAGATTTTGCAACTTTTCAGAGTTGTTGTCCTGGGTCAAACACTGAGGTTTTGGTTATTGCTGCTGTTGTTGTTGTGTGTGTGTGTGTGTGTGTGCGCGTGCCTGTGTGTGTGTGTGTGTGCGTGCCTGTATGTGTGTGTGTGTGTGTGTGCGTGCATGCCTGTATGTGTGTGTGTGTGCGTGCATGCCTGTGTGTGTGTGTGCGCGCGTGCCTGTATGTGTGTGTGTGTGTGCGAGCCTGTATGTGTGTGTGTGTGTGCGCGTGCCTGTATGTGTGTGTGTGTGTGTGTGCGTGCATGCCTGTGTGTGTGTGTGTGTGCGCGCGCGTGCCTGTATGTGTGTGTGTGTGTGTGCGTGCATGCCTGTGTGTGTGTGTGTGCGCGCGTGCCTGTATGTGTGTGTGTGTGCGCGCGCGTGCCTGTATGTGTGTGTGTGTGCGTGCATGCCTGTGTGTGTGTGTGTGTGTGTGCGCGCGCGCCTGTGTGTGTGTGTGTGCGCGTGCATGCCTCTGTGTGTGTGTGTGTGTGTGTGTGTGTGTGCGCTTTCTCTTTTGCTCTGGAGCAGGCAGGACTCCCATCCCTGGGGCTGTTGTAGAGGCAGTTTGCACAAGGACATTTGTGGTGGATTAAGGGCAGTGATTTGTCTGCAGGAGTCCTCAAACTACGGCCCGCGGGCCACATGCAGCCCGCCAAGGACATTTATCCGGCCCGCCGGGTGTTTTTGCCGCTGCTGTCTGTCCTGCTTAGCAGCCGACTCGTCTCAGGCCCATGCAGTGTGCATGTGTGGAATGTGCGCCGCACTCTCTGACTCCCCTCCTTCTCTGTCTCGCGACTCCTCCTCTCAGTCTCGGGTGTGATCAGACGAGTCACGAGCTTGCCTGTGCAGAGCCTGCTGCTGCCTGAGGACCGAGGTAAGAACAAGTTAGGATTTTTTTTTTAAGTTAGGAGGTCTATTTTTAATTTTATTTTGCAGTTAGTAGGGCCTTTTTTTGTGGTTAAGGGGGGCCTTTTTTTTTTCCTGAAGTTAAGAGGTCTTTGTTTGCAGATAGAGGGCGCCTTTTTTTTAAATTAGGAGAGCCTTTTTTTAAAAAAAAGTTGGTTGGTTGGGGGTGGTTTCTAGGGGAGTTGCATCACAGTGATAACGCAAATAGCGCTCAGTGCTAATGCAAATAGTCAGTGCTCAATGGTAATGATAATTGTAAGTGCTCAGTGTTAATGCAAATGGTCAGCACTCAGTATTAATGCAATTGTCAGCGGTCAGCGTTATCGCAAATGGTCAGTGCTCAGTGTTAATGCAAATGGTCAGTGCTCAGTGTTAATGCAAATGGTCAGTGCTCAGTGTTATCTCATGGGGGCCCCAAACTGGTAATCTGCCTAGGGCCCCATGGGAACTCTATCTGGCTCTACAGACAGCCGAGGAGTAGGAAACCCAATTTAATTGACAAATAAGTGCATTTATATTTTGATTGCTATTCAGTTGTGTATGATGTGTATGTTGTGTGCTGTGTAAGTCCCGGTTCACAATGTTGCGATCTCTGAGCAGTGCGAGTTCAGCCATATGCTTGTATGGCTGAACTCACATTAGATTTGGAAGAAAAAAGGCATACGTGCCTTCTTTTTTCCTGCAGTGGAATCTGATCGCATGGGTCTTCTCACCCATGCGATCAGATTTCTGTGCGAGTTCACAGATCGCAGTGCGATTCGCACAGGGTAGTGTGAACTGGAAAGGTGGTGGAGGAACCGGCTCTGTAATCGTGCGGGTTCCAGCACCGCACCAGTGTGAGCCTGAGGTAAAAGCGGAGTTCCACCAATATGGGCACTGGTGAGGCTGAAATGATGTGGACTGGCAAGGCTGCATTGATGGGCACTGATCAGACTGCATTGATGGGCAGTGCAGTCTATATGTCTCTGTGTGGGCAAAGTTATTGCTGGTATATTGTTTTTGTAGCGCTGTATATATATATTGGTATTTTACTAATAGCAATTTGGAATCCCTAGGAAACAATGATATCAAGAAAGAGAAAAATTGATTCGGTGTGTAGGATATTCAAAGAACAGTGGACTTATGATTACTTTTTCATGCAGTACAAGGAAAGAGCTGTGTTTGATATGCCAGAATATAGTGTCTGTGTTCAAAGAATACAATTTGCATCGACACTATCAAACTCAACATAAAGATAAATATGATTGTTTGGTCAGAGAAGTGAGAAAAGATAAAATATAAAAACTGAAAAATACATTGACAACTCAGCAAAATACTTTTGTGAAGCAGAAGCAGCTAAATATTTCATCACTGTGAGCAAGTTTTCAAGTTGCCAAGCTAATAGCGTGCACTGGCAGACCATTCGTGGAGGGAGAATTTGTTAAAGAATGCCCTTTCTGTTGCCAAAGAGATGTGTCCAGAGAAGGCCGATTTATTTAGTACAGTGAGTCTTTCAGGACCTACAATTACATGAAGGATTGAAGAAATGGGAGACAATTTGCATCAGCATTTGCAAAACTCCGCAAAAAAAACTTTCCTATTTTTTTTCCTTGGCACTGGACGAAAGTAATGATGTTCGTGATTCTGCACAACTTCTAATTTTTATTCGTGGGAGGAATGACTATTTCGAAGTCACAGAAGAGCTTGCTGCACTGCAAAGCATCAAAGGAACAACTACAGGAGATGATATCTATGAAAAGGTTTGCCAAACTGTGAATGGTTTGGAGCTGGACTGGGCTAACCTAGCCAGTGTGACAACTGATGGTGCTCCTAGCATGGTGGGGTCTAAGACAGGAGTAATTGCTCGCATTAACCAAGAGATGGACAAACATAACCATTCTCATCCAACAGCCATACACTGCCTCATCCACCAACAAGCACTGTGTAGTAAATCACTGAAGTGGGACTCTGTTATGAAAATTGTGGTATCTTGTGTTAACTTCATTAGAGCTAATGCACTAAACCACAGACAATTTCAGGAATTTCTGTCTGAGCTAAATGTTGCCTATGAAGATGTTCTGTACCACACAGAAGTCCGTTGGCTGAGTCGAGGGAGAGTTTTGAAACATTTCTATGACTTACTTCCACAGATTACAGCTTTTCTGCTTTCAAAAAACAAAGAAGTACCAGAGCTCAATGATGCCGAATGGAAGTGGCACCTTGCCTTTCTGACAGATGTAACAGAGCTACTCAACAGTTTCAATGTGCAACTTCAAGGAAAGGGGAAGCTCATCTGTGATATGCAATCACATGTGAAAGCATTTGAAGTAAAATTAGGCCTCCTCATCAAACAAGTGAAGGAGGAAAATTCCTGCCATCTCCCCACAACTCAAAATCTGTTAATGGAAAAACCATTGGTTGCATTCCCAAACAAAACATGTGTGGATTCACTGGAAAAGTTGCAAAAGGAGTTCCAATTTAGATTTAAAGAGCTTCATCTCCATGAACAGGACATACAGCCTTTCCGTAACCCATTTTCTATTGACATTGAAAATGTGGATACAATTTACCAAATGGAACTGGCTGAACTGCAGAATTGTGACTCTCTGAAAGACGCATTCAAGTCAATAGCCTTCCTAATTTCTATGCATCTCTCCCCTCTGAGACATACCCTAATCTCAGGAACCATGCACTCGAAATGGCAACCCTCTTTGGCAGCACTTATGTCTGTGAACAGACTTTTTCCAGAATGAGACATCTGAAATCTCCAACCAGATCTAGACTAACTGATGCACACTTGCATCACTTGTTACGACTAGCAGTGACAAACATGGAACCGGACATTGACCATCTCATTAGCCAAAAGCAGGCCCATCGTTCCCACTGAAATACTGGCAACTTTGTTGATGTAACTTTACTTGTTCTTCATTTCAAATATTGTATTTGTTCCCGTTTTGTTTTTTTACTTCAAAATAAGATATGTGCAGTGTGCATAGGAATTTGTTCCATAGTTTTTTTTAAAAAAACTATAGTCCGGCCCTCCAACGGTCTGAGGGACAGTGAACTGGCCCCCTGTTTAAAAAGTTTGAGGACTCCTGGTCTAGAGTTTGAACCTTCCAATCAAATGTTGAGTCACGTTTGACTCCTTCATTGTTATCTGCAAATTGAGGAGGTTAATAGTTCCATGTGTTAGTCGGCGTGCTTAATCATGTCCTCTGCCACGTGTGCTGTCTTTTTCAGCCTCTGTGCTGTGGGACTTCGTGCAGTTCCCACCCCCTTAGCAGGAGCCCGGCCTTGCGTAGTGGCTCTGTGTCATGTAGAGGCTCTTCACGGGGTGCTGCATGACCCACGGGGTCACCTGCGTGCTTGTTGATGGAACCCACTGGAGCCAGAGCTGCCATCCCACCTGGTGGCTGCTTCCCCGTGAGGGACCTGCCTTGCCCAGAGCGCAGGGCGGCTCACCCCGCATAGTCCCCGCAGCCCCGGGCAGCCCCGCCTTCCAACGCCTTGGCCGGTGCTTTTCCTACTTTGCCCGCTGCGTTTCCCTGGGGCTCGCACATTACCCACTGACACTGCATTTTCATAATCCTTTTCCAAAGCGCAATATTTTGACAAAATCCAGCTACTAAGCTTTCCAAGCCCGTTTACTGGAAGTCTCTCCTTCTAGTTGTTTATTTCCAGGTATTTTCATGCTACTTGATTTTTGCTACAAAGCGTTTTCCTAGTCCCAAGTGCCATTCGTAGAGGAGTGGGAGGAGGAGGAGCGCTCGCCCGCTCCGGGCCTGACTTGGTGCTCCGGGGGCCTCCTTTCTCAGCGCCTGTAAAGCTGAGGAAACGGAGGCGGGAGGTGTCCAAGGCAGCGCGGCGGGAGGTGGAGGCCCTTTTGGAACCCAGGTGTTTGGTCCCGGGACCCCACGCTCCCCAGTGTCCTAGCCTTCAAGCTGTGGACTCTGCACCGGGTGCGCAGGAGGGCGAGGGCGGCCTACCTGACTGCTTCATAGTGAGCAGCACGAAGAGGAAGGAGGCGGCCACGCCCGGCAGGCTGTACCCCGGGAAGTCCACCATCCTCCCTGGAGCACACAGGAGAGAGCGCGGCCGCGCCTGAGTGAGGCTGCCTCACCGACCCGCACCGCGCTCGGCTCCCAGGGTTCCGTGGCTCCCAGGGTTCCGTGGCTCCCAGGGTTCCCTGGTTCCCGGCGGTTCGGTTCCATGGTCCTGTGAGGAGTCACCATCAACGCCTCCACGAGCAAACAGGGAACCGGCCTGGGCTCCCTTCTCGGTTATTGCCCAACCCGCCCCCTCCCAGTGTGCTGTCCTCTGAGCTGTGCTCAGGCCTGAAGGGAGATTCCTGATGGGAATGAAACGCTTTCCTGGGCTAACGGGGCAGTCACATTACTTTGAGAAATCGCCTTAGTCCCGTCTATCGGAGCATGCAGAAATCCTAGAGCAGGAGGCAAATGTTTTCCCAGGCCTCCTGCAAAGGCCTTCATCGCGGGGCCCGCGTGGAGGAAGGAGCGAGGCGCTGGCGCCCGGGGGAGCCCGGCAGGCCGCCTTGGAAAGTGGGGAGAGTCTGGAAATGGTGCCCACACCGCCATGACCTAGGGAACAGCCCAGACGGCCTTGCCGGGTGGCGTGAAGACACGGGAACGACTAAAGGGAGGAGCCACGGCAGAGGCTGGTCAACCCACGGCCACGGTGCCAGCCACGCCCGGGGCCTCCCCGCCACGCCCGGGGCCTCCCCGCCATTGGAAAGCTCTCGGGACCCGCAGAGCCCAGCTTCCGTTTTGAAGACTGGGAACGTGAGAATGAAAGGAATATAAGACCTGCTCTACCTGGTATGTCAAGCGTCTTATTGAAAGGAAGACCCGCTTCACTCCAAGCCGAAGAGCCTGCTCGGGGCTGCAAGCCAGAAGCTGATGTCGGGAGACTGCAGGGCGGGCATCAGCAGCCACCTGAGCCGGCCGGAGCCTGCGACCCACGCCCTTGGGAGTTACTCTTACTCTCACTCTGCGTGGGTTTAAAGCGATGCCCACTTTCACCAAAGCCTCTCAGGGCACTGCTGTGCGCCCAGTCCCAGTGCCGGAGAGAGCGCTGCAACATTTACAGGAGCACGAGGCTGGGCGCTTTGGAAGCACCAGGGCCGCCCTGGGAGGAAGGAACTCGCAGGGCCTCCTGGACGCCCCGAGAGAAGCAGAAACCTCTGTTCCCGAAGGCCACGCCCAGCACCCTCGCTGGTCCTGACTGAGGAGGAAGGACCCACACTTGCTACAAACCAGCTCGTGGTCTGTGTCCCTTTAGGTCGTTTATGTGAACCTGGGGGCGGGGGCAGCAGCCGCACTCCAGCAAAAGCTGTCCAAGTCAACCAAGCTTGGACGGAGGCTGTGAAGTGCGCCTGCCCTCCCTGGTGCCGTGCCGGAGAGCTCTGTGCCCCGGGAGAACCGGAGCAACTGCCGGCCCGGCTCCCGGTGGGGAGGGGCCGCTTTGAGCGGCGAGGACGCTTGGCAATGTCTGCTGGCATGCTGGCAGTCACAGGGGGAGGAGGCATGCGGGCCGGCAGCTGGGGTGCTGCCGGCACCCCGCAGAGCACAGGACGCCCCGCACCCGCGGCCAGTGCGCCGGAGGGGCCCCGCCTGGCCCCTCTGCCACCGCGAGCGGGAGTCGTGGGCACACTTTCCGTAAGTAACCGGATTTAAATTGTGACTTGAAATCATAACATTTTAGCGGTAAGCCTTTTGACACCTCCATTTTACGTGTGAATGTAGGCCAGGAATCCACGAAGCTGCCCTGGATGTGGACTATGGCGAGCCCTGGGATTGTCTGTGTCAGCGGCTCGCGAAGAGCGCGGTTCACTCGCCTCCGGGCTGAAGCACGAGTGGTGGGGGCAGGGAGGAGTGGTCCGTGCTTAGACGCCTCGGAGCCCCCGGGCCTGCGCACACAGTGGTAACGTCACGCCGCGGAGCAGTACAAACCGCCACGCCGGCCGTCGGGAGAGGTTTTCTCGCTAAAAATACCTCAAAACTTAAATTCTCAAAATGCCAAGGAACCGCAGTAACTGACTAGTGAGAACCAAGTGCGTGAGGTTCATACGTCTCTGCACTTAAAATAGCATGTTTACAGAGGAAGCGAGGTCCTCCGCCGCGGTCCGCTTTCCTCCTGCGAGCCGAGGCCCGCGCGGCGCTCCTTCCTCTCTGATGGAGACGATTGTCCCTGCGATGCTCCGCTGCATCGCCACGTGGCAGGCAAGGCCGCCGAGGCTCAACACCCAAGCACCCGGTGTGAAAGGGCGCAGGTGCCCCGGCTTCCGGGTGCTGACCTGCGCCCCTCCCGCACCCGCCTGGCCGCGCAGCCGCAGCCGCAGCCGCACTGGGAGGCCGGCCGCGCAGCCCTCTGGGAGTGTGAAGGTGAACCCAGGTGGGAGGGGCTCCGACAGGCGGCAGTGTCCCCCGATGCCAACTGCCCATACCCGCTCCTTTGTCTCTTAGCCCCCACCCTGCCCCGGTCCTGCGCTGGGTCCGCACACTGACCTGTGTGCCCGCTCCGGACCGGCTGCTGGGCCCCTCTCACTGGGGTCGGTGCTCCCTCCGTCCACGCAGCAGGTGACCAAGGCTGGAGCCACAGCCGTGGGCGGCCGGGCGGGGAGCGGCCTGGTCCCGGCTTGGGAGGGGGGTGAATGCCGCCTCGCCCACCCCTCTGGAGAGCCACGCCCAAGTCAGATTCCAGTGGAGAGGCGTGTCCCTCCCTCGGCCGCAATGCTTCCAAAACTGAAACTCGGACCCGTGGACTTTGCCTGGGTGTAGTTACGGATTCGTTCCTCCTGCAGACTGAGTGGTGGCATTCGCTGGGCTCACCCGTCCCCGAAAGCCAGGGCAGGGCGCGGCCGGTGACACGGGGTCAGGCCCCACCAGCAGCTGCCACCGGGTCTGCCTCCACCCCTCCCTCTGCCTCTCAGAGGTCAGGGACCCCCAGCCCAGGCCAAGGTCTCAGGCACTCACCGGGTGAGAGCTGGAAGCAGGGCTGAGCCTGGGCTACCCCACCCTCGTCTTACTGAGCAGAGCGCGGAGGCGGGAGAAAGGAATGGCCTTCCCCAGCTGCACAGCCCAGGCAAGGCCCCTGCCTGCCTCACTGCCCCCTGGTTCTCCACCCCCTTTGCTGGGGAATAAAGAGCTTAACGACCTCCGATGGCGACCAAAGAAACTGCATAGGCTTCTCAGCGCCGTGTTTGGGCACAAAATTACAGCGATCGAGCTTGTAGGCCCATTTCATGTATGTGGGTTGTTCAGGTTGAATTTCCCCTGAAGTCAGGTTTTCTTGAACCACTGTGGAGGTAGCCCTGGGTCAGCAGGTGTACTCTCGGGGATTCAAGAGTCCCCAGGACAACCTCATTTTCGGGGTTCATTCGGCGTAAAACCCAAGCATATGTGGCATGAGGACAAGGTTTAAACTGGCCTTTTCCCTGAAGGTCTCCCCTCGCCTGCTGTGATCGGCCCACACTTGGCGATCTAACGTGAGGTGGCCTCTTTTCTCAATGACAGTTGACAGGCAGCATTATTTTATAATAGCTTCAGGGGTGCGGCAGGGTGGCTAGACATGCATGTCATTCACAAAGCGAGCCCCCTGGTACTTCAGTGCCCACCTGACACCATGTTAGTTATTACAATATTATTGGCTCTATTCCCTACGCTGTACTTCACACCCCGTGACTGTATTTATCTCCAACCTGTACTCTCAATCCCTTCACCTTTTTCTCTCAGCCCCAACCCCCGCCCCTCTGGCGACCACCAGTCTGTTCTCTGTATCTGAGTCTGTTTGTCTCTTATCCCTTAGATTCCACATAGACGTGAAGTCATGTGGCATTTGCCTTTCCCTGTCAGACTTATTTCACGTAGCTTAATACCCTCTAGGTCCATCCAAAAGGTAAGATTTTGTTCCGGAGGTTGCTATTCTTAATGTGAGCATGTTCCCTCCACCTTTCAGTGTGATAAAGACCCTTCCCACTGTGGAGGGTGAGGGGTGTGAAGAGAAGAGAAAAAAGTAAACTTTGGTGTCTCTTTTCCGAGTCTGTCTCCATTCACCAGAGCGGACAGCGCCCCCTTCCCTCTGTTTCAGGGATGACAGTGGTGCCCACAGCCTTTCCTCCCCACAAGGCTGCAGGGCAGCAGCAAAGGGAAGGCAACAACTGCCACCCCCTCCACCTCCTCCTCCACCCCCACCCTCACCCCTCCACCCCTCACCTCTCACCCTTCACCCCCCACAGCCCCCTCCCACACACACCCGGTAAGAAGAGGTGGCCCGGGAAGGCTCAGGGACTGGAATGGAAGTTTGCTGCCTAAAATGCTGGCATGGAGTGATACAGCAGGGGAGAGGGATGGTGGGGACATGACGGTCATCACCAAGGCAGTGACCACCAGGGACACGAAGTGGCCATGACAGGAAGTGGGTGTCAAGGCCGGAAATATGAGGGGAGCCTTCCGCAGTCACCCTGCACCTCTACTCAGGACTTAGAAACAAACCTGGGGGGAGCTGAGTTTAAATTATTCACTCTTGTGAAAGCCACTGAGTGTTTCTGGAAATTGCTGGATTAACTCCTCTGCTGTAAGACATTACAGTGCTTGACTTAAACATTAGGATCTGTTATAGGACAATGCAGAATTTTTTCAACCCAGATTTGTGGAAAGGAGGAGGAGGATTAAGGAAAAGCACCCCGCTGCACATATTCCCTATCTCCTTGAAGACCGACAGAGTGTTGGAACCCGGGAGTCTGCATTCTGTTTATGGTCAGTCACCAGGAGACCCATGCATCTACATGGCCACCAGAGGGCAGCAGAGGCACACTCACGGTCTGGCCTTCAAGGACTTTTCTTCCAAAGGTGATTCACTCACAGATGTTTCCTCCTCCAAATGCTATTGTCATGTGTGACCCACATGAAGACTCCTTCAGCCAGTAAATGACAAAAGAAGCCCTGAGCTTAGGATGTCTGAGATTTTAATTCTACTTTTGCTATAAATTTGGACATGATTTATTTGGATAAGTCTGTTTATTTCTGGGGCTTCAATGTTCTTAGCTTTAAAATAACGATATTACTCAGCCATAAAAAGGAAGGAAATTTACCCTTTGGGACAGCATGGATGGACATGGAGAGTATTGTGCTAAGTGAAATAAGCCAGTCAGAGAAAAGCAAGTACCATATGATTCCACTCATATATGGAATATGAGTGGAGACAGACTTAGGGTTACAGAGAATAGACTGGCAGCTGTCAGAGGGGAGCGGGTGGGTGAGAAGAGTGAAAGGATTAAGTAAAAATAAAAAAATGAAAGACTCATGAACACAGACAACAGTATGGTGATTTCCAGAAGGAGGGGGGTGGGGGGAAGTAGAAGAGGGTAAAGGGAGGATAAATGGTGATGGAAGGAGACGACTTGGGATGGTGAACACACAGTGTAATATGCAGATGATGCATTGCAGAATCATATACCTAAAACCTGTATAATTTTATTAGCCAATGTCACTCCAATAAATTAAACAAAAATAAAATAGTGGTAATATGTACGTAACTCACATTAAATATTCTTAAAAGGGTAGTGGGAGAATATAATCATGACACAAAATCCCAGCCTAGTTATACGATTTTGCTATTGGGAGTGAAAGCCATGGAAAGAAGGTGGGCTGAGACAACAGAGAAGGTAAGTAAAATAAGAAAAGAAGATGAATGTAAGAGGAATCAGGGTTCTCACTGTGGATCAGAGAAACTCGGGTGATGCCCTCAGCTCAGTGCTTGGGGACCTGAAATGCACTCACAGAGATCGCCTGGCAGGTCGCATACTGGAGGTAAGAGAACCTTTCGAATGTAGGGAGGAGGAGGATTAAGGAAAAGCACCCCAGCGCCCCAAGCCTCCTGCATTCGCCCCGCACACCCTGCCACGCTCCTTGGCTCACACACAGTCCCTGGCTCTCTTGATGCCACGCCAAGGACTGTTGCAGTCCCGCATCTGACCACCAGATGGCGTGCCTGTCCACGAACCTGCACCAGGTGTCCACGAGGCACACGGACTTCACCCTCAGCCTGGAAGGACTGAGAGTTGTGTCCCCAAACGTCCCAGATCTTAACTTCCCATCTCACCCTTCCAAATTTGTGCGGAATGGGAGCAGGAATAGTGGGAAACTGCTGCTGCGGAATATGCTTCATTCATTTATGAGAAACCATTTTTAAAATGTACCTTAAAGTTTTAAGCAAGCAGGCCTTATACCTCAAAATGATACTTTAAATGGGCCAAGCAGATCACACCATTCCCGCCTCCTTTGGGCAAAGAATAAACATGGCAGCCTGGAAAACATTTTTATGTTTACACAGAAAACCCTAAGAAAGTTACTAAAATGTCTAGGAGGTGTGAATTTAACATGGCAGTTTACAAAAACAAAGGTAATCCTATACACTAGCAGCAGAATACTGCATATAAAAAAGTGATTTTATTACAATAGCAAAAAAATACTTAGAGATGAATTTAACCAAACTATGCGTGGTGTCTCTACAGTGTAAACTACAAAACACTGATGAGAGGCACTAATGAAATCCCTAATACCTGGAGAGACATAGTGTTGGTTTCTGTTTATGGTCAGTCACCAGCTGACATTGTTCAAATGCCAATTCTCTTTGACACAATCTGAGTGACACCCCCAATTGTTTTGTGTTGTGTTTTTTAGAAAGAGACAATATAAAATGTATATGAAAATGCAAAGTATCTAGAAGAGCCAAAACTACTTTGAAAATGAACAAAAGGAAGATTGAAAACCTGGTTTCAAGTCACCTTATAGAGTGACGGGCAACATGTCAGTTCCATGATGTGAGCTAGAGAGGCCTAACAAAAAGTCATACTGGGTTGTGGGCATGGAGGAGAGAGTCCCCAGGGAATAAAGACGCATAGGAAACAAGTGTGAGCCCTGCGCCCCGGGCGGATGGAGGTTGGGAAGATGAGGGGCCTTGGCCCAGGAGACGGAGACGTGGACGTCCGTCTGGTGTAACGAGAATCCCGAGAGAGAGATGCTTAGGGACACATGGAGACGGTGTGTTGGTCATGCAGTCGGCAATAACTGTGAACTCTTCCACTACGATAGCAAAGACTATGCCTTAGAAGTGACCGTTGGCTTTGGCAGCACTGAACAAGCTGATACAATGACAGGAGGGTTTCAGAGGAAGGTGTGGGCTGCAGTCCGATTTTCGTGGGTTCAAGGAAAAATGGGGCAGAATGGAAATGACAAGTGCAGCCAACACTGGAAGGACTTTTCTGTGAATTAGGAGTAAAGGGCCTTGGCACAGCTGGGATGGGGGACAGGAGATGCCAGAGCAAGTCTGTGTGCTGGGTGGAATCATTCACTACGGCGGAAAGTTTAGCATGCTGGGTGAAGATAGTTGCAACGTATGAAACCCTAGAAGGACTGGTATCAGTTTATATGAATGCCTCCTACAAATCAGTTCGTAAAGGAGTATATTTAGCTGGGGCGGGGGCGGGGGGCAATAAAGGCAGGAAGAAACATTGTACAGTAAAGATCCATAAATAACACTTATATGCATAACATGTTGCTCAACCTCTCATTACCAAGAGGACACTGGAAAAGTAATTAAAGAGTCAAAACATAGCAATTGTGGGCAAGGATGTAGAAGAATGTTTCTACCAATACACTGCTGAGGGGAAGTAAATGGTTACAATCATTGTGGAAAACAAGTCACATAACACAGTGACACTGAAAACAGATGACTTAAAAGACTGTGTTCTGCTCTTGAATACACACCTAGAGCAGCGGTTCTCAACCTGTGGGTCGCGACCCCTTTGGGGGTCGAACGACCCTTCCACAGGGTTTGCCTAAGACCATCAGAAAACACAG
Organism: Corynorhinus townsendii; assembly: GCA_026230045.1. Lineage (NCBI taxonomy): Eukaryota > Metazoa > Chordata > Mammalia > Chiroptera > Vespertilionidae > Corynorhinus > Corynorhinus townsendii. Next base: position 97,504,329 of record JAPDVU010000004.1, on the reverse strand, counting down.
ATATTTACATTACGATACATAACAGTAGCAAAATTACAGTTATGAAGTAGCAACGAAAATAGTGTTATGGTTGGGGGTCACCACGACATGAGGAACTGTATTAAAGGGTCGCGGCATTAGGAAGGTTGGGAACCACTGCCCTAGAGGAACTGTTGGAAACTCATAACAACTCTACAGCAAGACACTGAAAATGACTTAGTATCTTAAATACCAACAGCAGTTGAGTGGAAAGTAACTTCATGTATGTGCACAGACATTATAGCTAATTCTCAAGCTTAAGTAGCGTGTCAGGGCTGTCCGCCACCTAGTTTCCTGGGAGGTGCCTGTTTCCGCGTTGGCGCTCTCCTCCTGGCTGGACGCAGGCCAGCAGGGCCACACTCGTACAGTAACCAGTACTTTCTGATGACGCTCTGTGCTGCCCAGGCTGTGTGAGCAGGTAGCAATCGCTGTCACCTTGTGGAGGTGCCACGCCCACACCTGCCTGGAGTCAACAGTCCCGGAGCCTCACGCCTCGCCCAGACATCTGCTCCTTGGAAGTTAATTCCTGGTCCGTGATGACTGGTGTGTGGTCCATGTAGTCAGGAGGCCGAAAAACAGGCACCGAGGAGGGCATGTCCTCACGGGAGGAGACCGTCCGTGTCTGCTCTGATGGACAGATTGCTCTCTGGTCCAGGTAAGTAAGGGTGTGAACAATTCTGAGGGTTTTATCAAGAAGAGACATCTTAGTGAGCAGGGGTAACAGGGAGGGGACCCAGGAAAGGTGGCTGGAGTTGGGCAGCTCTCCCCGGAAAGTCACGCTGTCCCTTTCTGGAGCCAGCCCAGCTTCCCCCTCCAGTGGCGGCTTCAGCTGCCCCGGGTGTCAGTAGCCACAGATCCTGTTCTAGGCCCCTCTGCTTCTCCTCCCTCCCGCGTCCTCGCTTCGAGCAGCGCCCTGCCTGCGCTGGGGTGCACTCTATTGTTCCGTCAGTCACTCCTTGAGGACACCTGCCCTGCCCCAGTCTTTTCCTCTCGCACATAACTTTGTGATGAATAGCCCAGGTGCCCCCAGGGTGACTTCCCGATGGCGGACTGGGGAGCAGCCAGGCACTGCACATGGCCCCTCCCTGAACCCCTGCGCTTACACCCTCTCTGGGCAGGAGCAGCATGAAGCAGAAGCTCCTGCCCTTCAGTGTCAGGGCCTGATCCTCACTGCCGGCCTTCCCTCCCGTCTCCAGGCGTACCTGCAAGGCTCGCATACGCAGGAATGGGTCTCAGCTGTGACCGTGGCCCTCGGTTGCTTTGCTGTCTCGTCCGTGGCAAAGAGCCTGCACTGCAGCTGGGTCCGAGGAGCTGTTAGCCCACCCCTGACGTGGCTTCCCAGGAGCCTGGAGAGAGTCACCAACTGCAGCAGGCGCGCCATTGAACCAGCCCGGGGGGCACGGGGGGAGGGGGGAGACGACATAAATTATAGCTAATTCTCAGAGCCGCTCAGCGCCTGGCTGCTTCATGATGCACAGCGAGTGCCCTGGTGCAGCACCTACGTGTGGGCACGGTCAGGACCACCCCAGGGTTATGAGAGCTCCTGTCCAGGGCAAGGACAGTGCTTGCCCCAGTGCCAAGGACCCTCACCCTCATCTCGCTTTTCCATAGGAGACTCCCTGCTCATCCGCCTCTTTCCCCAGAATCCAGGGGTAGCTGCAGGGCCCGGGGAGGATCAGCCCTGCCGGATGGAGGGCCCTGTTGCCCACGCCTTGCTGGGTGAGGACCAGGGGTGCCTTAGCTCCTGGCTCTCTTCTGGGGGAGAGGGGGCAGCAGCCGCACACCCTGCCTTGGAGTGTCAAGACAGCCTCCAGAATGCCCTGGAGGAGCAGGGCCACGCATGTTTCAGAGTGGAGATGACCTGTGTTCCCCAGCCACGTACATCAGCCTCAGTTACCCATTCAGGTGGGAGCAAAGCAGTTCATCCCAAGGGCAGCAGTGAGAGCCAGCAAAGGTGAATGTCCAGGCAAGTCTGAGGAGAGCAGCAGCACCTTAAGGACACTCAGGGGCTGATTCTAAAAACTGTGTTTGTGCATGTGTGTGCATGTGAGTGTGCGTGTGTGTGTGTGTGTGTGTGTGTGTGTGAGATGGGGGCTGGGAGGGGTGTCTCCAGGTCTGCATGTGGACCCCTCCTCTGAAGGGCAGCGCGGGTCTGTCTTCTGCCATGGGCCTTGGGTACTACCAGCTGCCCTTCCCAGCGCTTGCAGGGGTCACCTTCGTTGGCTGAAATTGCTGGAGGGTGGCCCATGAGCAAGAGTTAATTCCCCGCCAGAGTCATGTCCTTCTGGCGGATGACCCTCTGGGCTCTGGGGCCACAGCCCCGAGTGCGGCCCTGCCACATGTTGGCGCCCGGCGCGGCCACCTGTCTGGGGGCTGAGAACGGTCCCTGTGCCTCAGTCTGGAAACAAACACTGAAGAAAGGCATCTGGTCGGGGGGGGGGGGGGGGGGAGGGGAGTGGCGAGGACCCTGACAGAGGCCGGCTTTAGAGGCAGCAAATGGGTTTGGAATAGCCTTTAGGACACCAGCTGTTTTCACTCTAGAATATGAGTGTGATAACGCCATGTTGGGGCCCCTCCATTTTCTCTTCGATCAGGAACCCTGCACTTCTTTAAGATGAGCACTGCTTCTGCCCACCCAGCCAAGGCTTCCTGTCTGTCCACAGCACGCCTCCCCTCCTCTCCCCTCTCCCGTCCCTGCGGTTCAGGCCAGCGGAGGGCTGGCTGCCCCCTGCAGCGGTCTGAGCTCTGCCCCTCAGTGTGCACTGTCCTCTGATGGCCGAGTCGTGCCCCAGTGGCCAGGAGAAGAGTGGGGAGAAGACTGTGGAGACCCCCCCCCGGTGTGACCTGACTCTGATTCGGTTCCCCAGCTGTCCAGGTGGTCAGTGCTCAGGGTGTCCAGCTGTCTGGGTGGTGGGTGCTCAGGGTCCCCTGCTGTCGGGGTGGTAGGTGCTCAGGGTCCCCTGCTGTCCGGGTGGTGGGTGCTCAGGGTCCCCTGCTGTCCAGGTGGTGGGTGCTCAGGGTCAGTGCCTCCCTGGGCTGCTGGCATGAGCTCACGAGAGGAGCCACTGCTGGATCTGGGCCTGGCCTGGGAAGTGACCTGTAAGCTCTTCTGTCCTTTGCATGAGGACAAACTGTAACCTGTAGGGTTGAGGTCTGACTAGAGTTTCTGAAAACTTTATCCTGTAAGGTCCTCACAGCACTTTCCATCTGATATTTACTCACAGGCAGTGACTGGGAGTGAGGGAGGTTTTAGGAAGAGCCGACCTGCTCTTTTACTAAGGTCACTGCCCTCTCAAGGGAAACATTCACCCTTTCTTAAACACACACACACACACACACACACACACACACACACACTCGCACGTGTTTTTATTAATTTTAGAGAGAGGAGAAAGAGAGAAGGGAGAGAGAAACATCTATGTGAGAGAGAAACATTGATTGGTTGCCTTCCATATTCATCCTGATGGGGGATAAACCCAAAACCTGGGTGTGTGTCTGACCGGGAATCGGACCTGAACCTTTTGGTGAATGGAGGACGCTCCAGCCACTGAGCAGAGGGTCAGGGCGTTTCCTGTTTGTAGCACGTTATTCCCGAGCTAAGCTGGGCTTCCCCCTCCCTCCTACACCGGATTGTGCGGGATCTCTGCTCCCTCGCGTGTCTGCTCATCACCTCCGTGCCCCGCCCTCCTGTGAACCTGGACCGGGCCTTTAATGAAAGGTGAAGCAGGCACAGGAAAGAATGTACAGAATGAAAGAAAGCGGGGGAAGGGGCAGGTGACAATGTATGATTTCCCCGGCGTTACACATTCCCGCTCTTTATGGAGGAGGAGGCATTGGGAGGTGGTACCTTCCACATCTGAACATGGGTTTTCAGTTGGTCTTGAAATCCAGACTACACACCCCATTTTATTACCATAGTAGAAGCCCAGCTCACACAAAATCATGCGTGAGTAGCTCGCTTCCACGTGCCTCAGCTGGCTGCCCTGCCCAGCGCCACTCGTAGCTCTCTGCTGCTATAGCTTGCGCCCTGCCCTGCCCGACACAAGAGCCACTGCTCATTTGGCTGTGACAGCATTACAGTGTTATGGCCACAGGCCTTTAATTAATATAGACTAGAGGCCTGGTGGACAAAATTCGTGCATGGCTGTGTGTGTGTCTCTCAGCCCAGCCTGCACCCTCTCCAACCTGGGACATCCCTCTCACAATTCAGGCCTGCTGGCTCACAATTGCTTACCTGCCTGCCTGCCTGATTACCCTAATCACTCCCTTGCCAGCCTGATCAACACCTAACTGATCCCCTGCCAGCCCAATTGCCCCTAACTGCCCTCCCCTGCTGGCCTGGTCTCCCCCAACTGCCCTCCCCTGCAGGCCTGGTCTCCCCCAACTGCCCTCCCCTGCAGGCCTGGTCACCCCCAACTGCCCTCCCCTGCTTGCCATCTTGCGGTGGCCATCTTGTGTCCACATGGGAGTGACAATCTTTGACCACATGGGGGTGGCCATCTTGTGTGTTAGAGTGATGGTCAATTTTCATATTACCTCTTTATTAGATAGGATGTGAGAGTTAATAAAGCTAACGTGATTTTCCCAAAACTTCATTTACTGTCCTTGCCAACAAGCTTTGGCTCACATAATTTTCAGTTTGAGGAGTCCTCGGCGATAATCTTTAATGGTCCATCTGTCTGCACGAGAAGGGGCATGGGGGACGACACCGGAAATACCTCTGGATTCCAGTTACTTTCCCACATGTTGTGAAGAGACTGACGAGGTGGGTGTCACTGACAAGCAGCACGACAAACCGAGAGTGGGGAAATAGTCCAACAGAAAGGGTGCTGGGAAAGCCTCTCTGGCAGGTGAAAAAGGGAGCTGGCGAATAAAACAGGAAAGACGAGGCTGGAGCATGGGAATGTTTGTGGCAGCTCTGTTCAAATGGGAGGACCTTTGGAAAAGATGCTTAATTTTCTGGCGATGCCCATGAACCAGGAACAGGCAGCACTAAGGGAGGCAGTTATTCCATTTTTAGAAGCAAATCCATGGCCTCAGCTTTCTTACGTGCCTGGTTTTCTCTTCTTTAGAACAGTCATCCAGGTGGAAACCCGGCTAGGTGCCGGGGGCAGAAGAGCCAGGTGGACAGGCATGAGGGCCCGGTGTACATGGAGGTTGAGTTTCCTCTGCTCCCCTAGAGCTGCTGGGTCAGGCACAGGCAGCCTGGAAAGCACTTGGGCGGGTTGTGGGGAGGGCAAGTCTCCAGCTAACCCTGTGGAGGTCAAACACACCTTTATATCCAAAATCATCCAGGTGAGTAACCAGCCCCAACTTATCCACTGTCTACTTCACTCCCTTGAATAAGAGCAGCAAGATACTGGCCAAGACCAGGTGGGACAGGTCATGTCTGCAAATGGCTTCCTAACCCGCAAAGGCCAGAAAACGTGAAGGCAAAGCAGAGGGCGCTTCCCGGGTCCCGGCTGCAGGGAGAGGGGCGTAGAGCTGTTCGTCACAGGAGGAGGAAGCTGAGGTTCAAGGGGAAGCCCAACAGGAAGCTGCGGCAGCTCCAGGTGACTCTTGAGACTTGTGTTCCTTTTCATGTGGCTCAGTTCCCGTTGCACAAAAACACATGTATCCTCTGGGCATGTCCATGTCCAGGGGCCGGAGGGACACATTTTAAATTCATGGCTCACAGAAAAGGAGGGACCCCTTCGGACAAAAATGGACTTCCCGTACAAACCTGAACGTCTAGTGTGAAGGATGAGCTAGAAATAGACAACCCCTCACAGGGACTGAAGGTCACGTTTTAACTGATTCGATCTTGATTGGAGTCCATTGGTTTGAGGCCAGCAGTGCCTCGCTGCCCAAAGGAAGCAAACCTAAACAACCTCTAGAGAAATATGACCTCATCTGGAGTCTCTAAGCATTTCTCATATTTTCCTTTTACAAAGGCCTCAATTTTTTTAAAAAAAGGGCATATCGGTAGACAAAACAGGACCCAAAATAAACAGAGAATATCGGAAAATAAGCGTAAACTAATGGGACTCTGACATCCGTGTGGGGAATAGTCAGATTAGACCAATGCTCCCAGTACAACCGTTAGAAAAAGGAAAAATCCCACGACATTCGTACTTGGAAGGGAAGGAGAGCTGTGCACGAACCATGGACTGGATGAAATAATATTCCATCCTTTCGAGTGAGCTACAGTCTCCAGCTGTCCCCACCATCCATGGGGTATTTGCGATTCCTCCCTCAGGCTAAGGAGACGTCTTGGACCTGATAGAGGAACGTCTGCTGCAATCAGGTTAGATGTTGGCAGTGACACAGGGGTGGAGCGAGAAAGCAGCACTAAGGGGGCTCAGATTCACTCCCCCACAGGTGTTTTCTTGAGCTGGTGGGCACAGGGCTGAGCTCCAGGCCCGAGGCTGCAGAGGCAGACGCTGTCTCCACCCATTGTCCGTGCTCAGGACCCTCTCAGGCCCGACGTGGGAGCTCCCTGCGTACAAGCCAGATCTTGAAGCTCCCTGGGGAGGGAGGCTGGGAAGGGCCAGCACACTCCTCTCTCCTCTCTCCTCTCTCCTTCTCTCTCTCTGACATTTGAAGGGACAGAGACCCACCCAGGTCATAAAGGCTCCGGGAGGGTAGTTCTGGCCTCCAGTATTGGTGAGGTAACTTGTAATGAAATAACCCTCTTGCTGGTAACAATGATATGTCCTGATCCCCCTTTTCTCCAGTTAATTTTATTTTTCATTAATGTGATAATACACAACATGAGATGTACCCTCTTAAGCAACTTTCAGTGTGCCTCACAGTGTTGTGCTCTGTAGCCGTGACTCTGCACAGCAGGTCTCTGTAACTTTATCTTGCAGAACTGAAACTCTGTGCCCACTGAACAGCAACTCCCATTCCCGCCCCATCCCCTGGAGACCACCCTCCTGCTCTCTGTCTCTATCGGTTCCACTATTTTAGATCCTCATGTAGGTGGGACCATGCAGCATTTGTCCTTCCTTAACTTACTTCACTTAGCATGTCCTACGAGTTCATGCGTGTTGTCATATGCAGCAGGGCTTCTTGAAGGCTGAATGGTGACCATTGTATGAGTACACCACAGTTTTACCACTCACCTGACGGTGGAGATTTGTTTCTCTGCCTGAGTCTCATCGGCAGTTCTGGGCCCCTGTGGTCTCGTGGTGGCAGTACAACCAGGGCCCCAGTCTCTTGTTCAACCCTGAACAGCTCAGGTTGGTTTAGAGGGCACTACCCGGAGGTCTTGGGGAGCTGCCCTTCTCCCCTTTCCGTCGCCAGGGCTACTGCTCACGGCTCCAGTCATGTCACAGCTCAAAGTCCTCTCAGTTAATGTGATGTAACTGATCAATATTCTCTCTCCCCACCCCCCTCACAAATGTGGGCTGCATGGTAAGTAGATCTCAGTTATTCTTCCTGAGCTTGGCCAACCTCTCTCAGCGTCTCCTCAATGGTGGTGGTGACACGATCTGACAACGCCGGGGGCTTCCTTGCCTCCACCTGTCGTGCCCACTGTGCTGGGTCTCACTGGGAACCTGGGAGGCTGCAGGTGCTTTTCTGAGCAGCTAGCCTGCCTCCCCAGCGTCACTTCGGGGCTCCCAGCTTTCTGTCAGGTGACAAGACTGAGCACTCGTGCTGTGGCTGTTTTAAGCTATTGCTCCCGAATTCTTCCACAGGTGGTATCAATATCCATCTCCCTTTCGTTTGGCATTTTCTGACAAATAGGAAAGAGTGGAAGTGACACGGTACTAGTCTCTGAGGCCTTCCCTTAGGAAACGAAGCTTCCACTTTGGTTTCTTAGGTGTGCCCATGCTTGGAGCCAGCCACCACGGGGGAGGAAGCCAGGCAGCCACATAGAGGCCGTTGTGTTTACAGCCAAACCCAGGAAGGTCCTGTCAGTAACCAGCATCAACCACAGTAGTGAGCGAGTAGGCAAGCCTCTAGCTGACCCCAGCCTCTAGCTGACCCCAGCCTCCAGCTGACCCCAGCCTCCAGCTGTGGGGTCACAGCCTTGAGCCACCTCGCAGATGCTGAATCCTCCACACTGAGCCCTGCCCAGATTGATTCATGCACAAAATAGCTGTTTTAAGCCACTCATTTGGGGGTAGTTTATTACACATCAATAGATCATTAAAACAATACAATTGTCAATACTGAACTTGGTTACAGGAACCTTGCTAAATTTGCTTATTAATCCTAAAAGTTTTCCTGAAAAGATTTTCTTGTAAAACTATCGTATCATTTAATAAAAATGACAATTTAATTTATCCCTTTCAAGTGCTTCTTTTGTTTAAAAACCATTTCGTTCATTCTAATAGTTGAAGAACATTTCCTCGGTGTATAGAAGTCTAGGGTAGCAGTTTTTATTTATTTTTTTGCTAGTTTACTAATCTTCTCTTCAACTCTGTTTAATCTTCCTATGAGCTCTTTATTTGAGATGTGTTTTTTTTTTAATTTTCAAAGTATCAATTTGATGGGTTTTTAATTACAATTATGTTTTGAAACTCTATTTTATTTTCTCAAATTTCTTTTTTATTTGAACATATTAATCATAATCATTTAAGTCCTTTTTATGCTAATTCCAATAAAAGAATTGTGGGGGGGATTCTGTAATAAATCAACCTCAAAGTAACCACACAGGGTGATCTGATCATAAATTCCTAGCTGGGCAGGTCAGGTGGGCAGTCACACCCCAGGCCTGTGGTTTCTTTAAAAAGATTTATCTGTCCATAGCTTTGTGCATCTAGGTGAGCACACCTGTGAATAATGACCACCCTCAAGAGAGCACATGATCTTGTTAACTGTACAGAAATCCGGTTCCCGCTTGTCTTCTCCCACCTTCAAGTAACTTCCTTATGTTCCCTCCTTAATTCCAAAGGCATAAAAGAAGCTGCAAACTGTCATTCTCCAGAGCATGTGACATCTTGCTTTCTGGCAATGTTGTCGGTTTGGCTCAAATAAACTCATAAAAATTCTCTAAGGTTTGGACATTTCTGATGTCAACAGTGATGCCTTTAAAAATGGGATTTTAAAATGTAATTATTGTTTTTGTAGTTGTTACTAGTGGGAGAATTATCCTGCTATGACCTAAGGCATTCTATACTGACATGGAAAACAAGAATACAATTCCTAGTGGTGCTCACTAACTCCAGAGGCTAAAATCTGATCAATAACATTTAAGCCCTGGCCGGCTTGGCTCGGTGGATAGAGCGTCGGCCTGCGGACTGAAGGGTCCTGGGTTCGATTCCGTCCAGGGGCACAAGCTTGAGTTGCGGGATCGGTCCCTGGGAGGGGAAGGGGGAGGGCACGTGCAGGAGGCAGCCAATCGAAGAGATGATTCTCTCTCATCATTGAGTTTCTATTTCTCTCCCTCCCTCTTCCTTCTTCTCTAAAATCAATAAAATATATTAAAAATATTTTTTAAAAAATAACATTTAAGATCTGCTATATCAGATGTTAAACCAAGTGTAATTAACATAAAAGCATTAATGTTTCTATTAAATACAAAATAGTTGGTGTAAGAATGTCCAAACCTATAGAAAATGTTAGGAGTTTGTTAGAGTTTATTTGAGCCTAACTGAGGGCAGACCCAGAAACAATATCTCAACAGGCTGAGAAAAGGCTCCGAGAACGGGCGTTTGCAGCTCTTTTTATGCATTTGGAATAAAGGAGGGGATGTAAATGAATTTTATTACATGAAATCCATCGATGGTAGATTAAGGAGGTGAGAGAAAGCAAGGGTGGAAAATGTCTATGATTAAAGAGTAAAATGGATCAATGCATACTTCTTTTATATTGGTGGGTACAGGAGAGTTAACAGTTAACATTGTCCTCCCTCCCTAGCCTTCCCCGCCAGCGAGCGGACGCGGCAGCGCCTCGGTCTCGCTTTTTATTTTCCTCCCCTTCCCCTTCCTTTTTTTTCCTCCTTTTTTTCCCCTTCCTCCCTTTCACCATTTCCCCTTGGAGGCGCTTCCCCCGGGCAGGGGCAGAGCCGGTCTCCCTTCCCGCCTCTCCCCGGCCCCCGCCGCCCTGTGGAGAGAGGGAGCCCCCTCCCCACCCGGGCACTAGCGGTGGCCGTCGGAGGAGCAAGACCGGCGCTGGCGGCCTCAGGTCCAGGGTCGTCATGGAACTGATTCGCTGACCGACCCACCGGCTGCAGCCGTGCGTCCTGCTCGAGTACCAGGTCCCCCGTCCCGCGGCCGGGTTCCCCCTCTTCTCCCTCCTCAGTCGGCCCGGCCCTGGTCCCGCGCGCCCCGCCGCTGCGCGCCGAGGAAAATGAGGTGGTAGCGGGACCCCGGATGACCCAGCGTCACCATTGCGAGGCGAATAGCTCTGCCCGGGAGGAGGAAGAGGAGGAGAAGGTAGCTGCATCAAGCTGGGAGCCAGGCAGAACCAAAGGATATCATGAAGTTTCCAGGGCCTTTGGAAAATCAGAGATTGTCTTTCCTTTTGGAAAAGGCAGTCTCTAGGGAAGCTCAGATGTGGAAGGTAAATGTGCCGAAAATGCCTACAAACCAGAATGTTTCTTCATCCCAGAGAGATGAAGTGATTCAGTGGCTGGCCAAACTCAAGCACCAATTCAACCTTTACCCAGAAACATTTGCTCTGGCTAGCAGTCTTTTGGACAGGTTTTTAGCTACTGTAAAGGCCCATCCAAAATACTTGAGTTGCATTGCAATCAGCTGTTTTTTCCTAGATGCCAAGACTGTTGAGGAAGATGAGAGAATTCCAGTACTGAAGGTGTTGGCAGGAGACAGTTTCTGTGGATGTTCTTCATCTGAAATTCTGAGGATGGAGAGAATTATTCTGGATAAGTTGAATTGGGACCTTCACACAGCCACACCATTGGATTTTCTTCATATTTTCCATGCCATTGCAGTGTCAGCTAGGCCTCAGTTACTTTTCAGTTTGCCTAAACTGAGCCCATCTCAACATTTGGCAATCCTAACCAAGCAACTACTTCACTGTATGGCCTGCAACCAACTTCTGCAATTCAAAGGATCCATGCTTGCTCTGGCCATGGTTAGTTTGGAAATGGAGAAACTCATTCCTGATTGGCTTCCCCTTACAACTGAACTGCTTCAAAAAGCACAGATGGATAGCTCCCAGTTGATCCACTGTCGGGAGCTTGTGGCACATCACCTTTCAACTCTGCAGTCTTCCTTGCCTCTAAATTCTGTTTATGTCTACCGTCCCCTCAAGCACACCCTGGTGACCTGTGACAAAGGAGTGTTCAGATTACATCCCTCCTCTGTCCCAGGCCCAGATTTCTCCAAGGACAACAGCAAACCGGGAGTGCCAGTCAGAGGTACAGCAGCCTTCTATCATCATCTCCCAGCTGTCAGTGGGTGCAAGCATACCTCTGCCAAATGCAAGTAGAGGAAATGGAAGTGGATGACTTCTATGATGGAATCAAACGTCTCTATAATGAAGATAATGCTTCAGAAAATGTGGGGTCTGTGTGTGGCACCGATTTATCAAAGCAGGAGGGGCGTGCTTCCCATTGTCCTCCTCTGCAGCCTGTGTCTGTCATGTAGCTTCAAGTGTTACCTTTAAGTGCAAGCTGAGGTCTACTACTCTGGGAGCAGGAACATGGAAGACCAAGGAAGGTATATACCGAATCAGGCTGATTTGATGTGAGCCAGAAAAGAAACAAAACCATTTATTAGTGTGGCCAATTATAATTTAACATTAAACATTATTTAAGCACTTAAAGACAAAAAAAAGTATAAAATTCAAAAGATCCAACAATTTTAAGTAAAAAATTTCTTTCTAGTATTTGTCAGTTCTATCATTTACTCTGCTAAAATGTAATGTAGGTTTCCCCATGTCAAAAGTTCACATTCAGTGTTGTTGGTTTTTTTTTTTAAGTTCCAAAATTTCATAGCTAACCCAATCCCATGTCCTGATTTAATTTTCCTCTTGCTTTAGCTTGCTTTTTTATTGAATACTTAATGAATTTTATGCATGTTGATGTATAGCCTGACTTCCACTGATTAGGAAACCCTCAAAATTACTTTTTTAGCAATTCGGTGAACAGATTATTTCAGATTGACAGCCATATTTAATCCATGATTCAAGTTCAAATTAATCTGAAAAGGATACTTCAAAATTGCCCCAAAGGAATCAGAGATGATCATAGAAAAATGACTCACATTGCCACATTGATTTTTGTGTTTGTCTCATTTGTTTCTAGGATTTGGGAAAAAAATTATTTTTATTTTTGATGATCTTAAACTGAAACTTAAAAGTGTCATATAATTAGGATACTCTTAGATTTGCTAAAGCATTTATGACCTTTGGATAAGAAATTTGTGATAAATATGTCGAGGTCCTTATCAAAGAAACATAACAACTAAAATTTAGATTTTATTTTTTTGTAATTTATCAGCTCCTTTTCACTCTGTAATCAGTAGGAGAGATTGTCGTGATGTTGGGACAGCTCTATGATTAGGTCTGTGACATACAATAACTGAATTTAGTTCCCTAGTTTTATGTTAAGCTATTAGGATTTTCTGGATAAAAGTTATTCTCTGCCTTCCAAGCTACCTATATTTCTCTTAATGACTCCTGTAAGCTGAGCTCCCTGTGCAGTCTGAAGAAGGTATTGCAGCCAGAACCAGTCATGTACTGATGATGATAAAAGCCTCTGGTAGCAATAAACGTTGTCCTTAAAAAAACAAACAAACAAAAAAACAACAGTTAACATTTACAGTAAATAGAAATGGTATTAAAGGTAACAAGATCATGTAATCCCTTGGGGGTGGTTATGCCTCTGAGGAACCTGGAAAAGAGCTTTCTCTGCTGTGGGACATTTACACAATGGAATACTATGCAGGTGTGAAAAAGGAAGGACTCTTACCTTTGGAGATAGCATGGATCGACCTCGATAGAACGGAGATTAGACTGCTAAGTGAAATAAGTCAGACAGAGAAAGACAAACACCATATGATCTCACTTATATGTGGAATCTAGTGAACAAAATAAACTGACAACAAAATAGCACCAGAAGCATGGATGCATGGAACAAACTGGCAGGGGGTCAGCGGGGAGGGGGGACTGGGTGAAAGAAGGTGAAGAGATGGCTAAAGAACATATATGCATAGCCCACAGACACACAGACAACAGTGTGGTGAGGACCAGGGGAGGAGTAGGCTGGGGTTGGGGGGAGATTAGCAAAGGGGGGCAGGGAATGGGGGACATCTGTAATTGTGTCAAAAATAAATTAAAAATAAAAAGGTGTGTTAACCACAATGCAATGGACAGGGCTGCTCATGGTAAAGATAAGCCTCAGGCCTGACTCCCCACCAGGACCTGCCCAGTTAGGAATTCATGATCATTATCACCCTGTGAGGCTACTTTAGGTCTGAGCTTTTCAGATTTATTACATAGTCCCTTTTTCATTCACAAAACTAATCAAAGTAATTAAAATAATTAAAAATCCATTAAATATATGGACAACACAAAAAAATAAAATTTGTGAGAAAGAATTAGAAAAGGGTAATATATTTGTGAGTAATTATTCAAAACATTGTGAACTGAAGATACTGTCCTTTGTCACTGCATGAGTTTCCCTCGTGTCTGTGCTCTTCTGCATCCCACGGGGCTGGAGTCTGGATGCTGCTGTTTCTGAGTCCCTGCAACCAGAGGCGTTCACTTCAGATCAGGAAGCAGGTGCAAACAGCAGCCGATTTGCTCCAGAATGTGGGCTTGCGTACCTTGGCGGGACCAGCAGTAACCTCCGGCCGTGCGTTTCATTTGCTCTGTGGCTACCTGGAAAGTTTCCTCATGTGAGGAAACTTTGGGGTGACTCTTAGGGTGTAGGGTACAAGTTGCTCCAAAAAGCACAGAAAACATTTCATTATGAAAGGAGAAAGGAGAAATACAAGCAGAGGTATAAGAAGCCCTTGTTGTCCAGCCTTTAACTAGGTTTTCTATTTACATGGCATTAGCCAAGAAAATATTTGAAATTGTTCAGGGTCGTTAGCTATATTTTGGTGGAGTTGCAAATGTTAGGAGAATGCTGAGGTCAGGGTGGCAGGCCCAGCAGGTGTGTTGTGGGAGGGCATGAACTGATAAGGCTATGTAAACATTAGTGGCATTTGTGTGTAACCAAGGGGGAGAAGTGGCTGTAGTGTGGTCATGGTCAGAGGCGTATGGTGAGAGGTAGTGATGAAAAACTGCAGGCAGTTAGCAGGAGAAGGTAGAGGGGAGTGCGTGGCCCTCTTTCTAAGGGGCAGGGCGGGACATTGACTGATAGGAGGCAGGTGCCCCCTGGGGAAATCAACATTCTCCATTTTAGAAAGTCACAGGTTAAGCCAGCAGAGGAAGAGAAACATAATGGACTCTCTAGTTCCAAAGCCGGAAAAGCAAAATTGTCCTTTGTCTGACTTTGCCTTAAGAGAGGCAGTTGGTGGGCATTGTTAGAGCAAAGGTTTGCATGTCTGGGGTGAAGTTATCTCCATGGCAATGGGTCTTGGACTTGCCGATCTGCCCTGAGGTGATGTCATCCCCAGGAGTGTGTTGTGGAGCCAGGGTGATATAGTCTGGGAGTGGGGCTTGGGGTATTTTTTTAACGTGCATACACACTTGAGATGATGTGGGGCATGTGCCATGTTTGTTGAAACAATGACTTATTTGGAGGGTCTGGGCTCTGGATTGTAAACCACCAAACCAGTAATAGGATCAACTATCACAAACAGCTGCACTTGCCAGGTTTTTGGGTTTGGGTGGAAGTTTGGACTTAAATGGCCCCTCAATCTGATGAGCAGTCACCTGGCCAGGGAACAGGCTATGGCTGATGGGTCCCAGGGCAGCCCGCATCCTCAGTCTGGCCTCCAGCCCCCATGGTTGAGGCAAGATCAACAATTTATAAAGATAGGCAAGACCCAGACTCATTTAGGGATGTATTTGTTGGTCTAGAACTTGAAAGGGAGTTGCCTGAGCAGACCATTACGTATCTCAATTAAACTGGCTACCTGGGGCCTCTCAGGGACATGAATGGTCCATTGAATGCCTTTCCCAAGAGCCCAGGATTATGTATTTTGGAAAATGGCATGAGTGTCTTAGTTACTGCCAGTTACTCTGAAGGGAATGAGGAGTGTTTTGGTAAGGCCTCAGGTTGTGGTCTTAGTATATGTGGAGAGATGTGTGATTTTGATTTATATTTTGGGTATCTGTGAAACAAGAGATTATCAGAGTTCTTCCTAATTTTCAGACAAGGACCCAATGGTTTGTAATAAATGTGAAGATGGTGCCATTTGATGGCCAGGGTATCCAGTGCCAATATGATTGCCTAAACTCTGGCCAAGAGCGATGTTCTCTGGGTCCCATCCTTTATTAAGGATATCCTGGCTAAGGGATGGAAATCAGCCATATTCCCGGGAGCTCCGTCGTGTCTGATGGTTAGCAGTGCCATTCATATAGTTCATGAATGCGCACTGCTATTCACTCAGTTAAAGGACTTCCCAGGTGGCCAAGGGCCTGGGATGGGGCGACCTCTGGCATCATGACATCTGGCAAGGGTCTGAGGACAGAGTAAGCCACCCTTTCCTGTAGGTGGGATACACCTGAGGGCCCAGCTCTGGCTCAATCCTGTCTTAAGAAGGACGTGGTGGCTGGACCAAACGTGTAGCTTCCATGAACATAAGGGGCAGCTGAGGACAGAGGGTCACAGACCCAGGGTCGATAAAAGCCAGTATTTTCCAGGGAGTCTGGTATACAGCCGGCTGCCTGTTGTTTCAATGATGTATATGGGGAGGCCAACGAGCGCCTCTTGCACCGGAAGCCCTCGGGCAGCTTGAGAAGAGGTTGCCGTTGTCCTTCAGCGCAGGAGTCTCTGCGGCACTGACAGGAGCTGACTTACACCCGGAAGTCAAGTCTGCGAATGAAGAAAATGTCCTCACCAGAACCCAGATAATGGAAAAGACGCTGGATGTTGTGCCCTGTGACAGTGTCAAGTGAGTTTTTGGAGGAGAATGTTATGTAACGTCACACCTGTGCTCTGGGGAAAAGTGGATGCAGTTAAGATCTTGTTGCAAAGACCATGCGTCATGGTGAAGCTGCCCAGGTGCCCACCCACCTGCAGCCTGGAGGGGGTGTGCTGTGTCCCTTCCAAGGGAGCCCAACTTGCAGCTGGGAGGCTATTGAAACAGGCACTGGAAAGAACACGTTAGCCAAGTTTATTCAGCAAAATGCTGCTGGTTGTTAACTGAGTGTTAACATTCAGGTCCGGGGCTGAGGCCTCAATGGGGGAACTCCAGCATTAAGGCTGCAGTCATCCACTGGGAGGCACACTTTATTTTTTCTAAGTTTATGAACAAGTAAAATTGTCTATCAAAGGAGAGGCAGTGGGGCTAATCATTCCTTTTATTAATTAGGTTTGATATAATAAGTGTAATCCTAGAAGGCTCTGTTTTAATTCACAGAGGACTCTATTACTACTAGTATCCCCGTGCACGGATGCGTGCATATTAAAAAGAAATTAATTAGAAGAAATATTTTAATATTGATATTCGTCCTTTCTCTATAATAGAAGTGTCAACCAAATTCACAATGGACAAGGACAGATTGAAACACATGCTTGTGATTGGTGCCAGCGAGAGCTTTATATATATCGTACATGTGTGAGTCAGCCTTTTATAGATAGATATAGAATAAACTTGTTTAATTAGGCCTGCTTTCTGATGTAGCTAAACTTTTTCCACCCCAGGGAAGCACCCCAACTTCTCTTTCAGGTAATTGTCAGCAACACAGCAGTAAATATCAACTCGAAACAGATTATTATTGTAGATCATGCAGGGAGAACAAAGGGTAAGATATTTAACTGTATCAGTGTTTGACTATATTCTGCACAGTGAGAAAACCTAAAGTTGTTTTCAAGGTTCATCATTTCTTACTTCTTTTCAGTTGGGTCAAGTTTCCAAACTTTCTAAATCTTTGTTTTCCTGCTAATGAAAAGAAAATAGGATTCCATCAAGTCCCCTATCTACCTATTCCAGGACTTTTGTGAGGATCAAATGAGATGAGGCACTGGAAAGTGCTTCACAGACATTTGATTAAAGTGCAAAATATTTGCACCTAGCTATAAAACAAGTCGTGTTCCTGGGCTGAAGAAACTGCAAGGAGGCTAGTTGCTAGGGAGAGGAAGCCGGGTGTTGCTATGTGATGTCATTACCTGGCATCCACAGTGACCGTTTCTGGGCTGGGCTGGGCTGTGGGCCGCATTTTGCCCCATGGGGTCTTGTCAGCATTGGCTGTGATTTGGTGGGGTGTTGCTCCAGGGTAGTGGTGGGGCCTATGTCCCACTTGGGGGAAGTTGAGTGTTGGTTTGTCAGCACCAGGTTCTTGGTGCTATTTATTTATTTATTTAAATCTATTTTATTGATTTTTTACAGAGAGGAAGGAAGAGGGATAGAGAGTCAGAAACACTGATGAGAGAGAAACATCGATCAGCTGCCTCCTGCACACCCCCCACTGGGGATGTGCCCGCAACCCAGGTACATGCCCTTGACTGGAATCGAACCCGGGACCCTTCAGTCCACAGGCTGATGCTCTATCCATTGAGCCAAACCGGTTTCGGCAGTGTTATTTTTTTTAAATTAATTTGGGAATATTGGGGGCCAGGCGGGAGCCCACCTCTAGTGGGAGGACTGCCACCGGCTCTGGCTTTGCTATCCCTTTTATTAAGGTTATGGGATACACTCATTGCCCTTAGGCAGGTAATTCCAGTAACAGGCAGATTATCTTATTTAGTAAGGACTTACATGATTATTTGGTGAGGAAGTTGCTTCAGCTACCATTGTCTCAATTAGATAGGGAGTGGTTGGCTCTGACCTTTCAGAGCTTCAAGGTTGACCAGCCTTCCGGGTTGCTTGTCTACACCTTTCTAATTAGTGAGACAATGATCGGTTTCTGGCATCTCCCCTGTTTCTTTTCTTTAAAAAATCTTGCATCTGCAAACTAGAAATAAACATATAAGAACAAAAAATGAGACAAGCAATAATGGTTATGCTGAGAGGCAAATGAATCAGTCTGTAGTAAGTCTCTTTCTGGGCAGTTTTTTTGAGTCCCAATTTCAATGTCCAATAGTTTTTGAGTCCCAGTTTCAATGTCAGCAGTTCCTTATGTGTACATGTCAGCAATGATATTTCAGTTCTGGATGGTGGACAAATGGTGGTAATGCAGGTCCGACCCTCTCTGGTTTGGTCCTGGGCAACCTGCAGCGACGCACAGCTGCTGACTGCTAGTATGGCAAGGCGTCGTCAGTGTCTTCCATCTCTGGACTGTTTCTCCTCTTGTCTTCAGGGCTGGAGCAATTCCTCTCTGTTGCAGGAATCCACATGTTCTTGTTTTAGATCGCGACTCTGCAGTTAGTCCGTGGGCTTTGCGTGCGGTGAACCTCCCTCACCTTTTTCTCAGTGAATTTTCTACACCTTTTCTCGCTGTAATTTTTTCCTTCCTTTGCTCTTAGGCGAAAAATATCTTCTCCAGATGTCCTGCGGTCAGGCGCCAGATGTGGGAAACCCTTTCACATCCCGCATGGTTCAGGGTTCCAGTTCAGGGTTCGGGTTCTGGAGAAGGCCGCACACAAATGAAAAGAGACTAGGAAAGTATTAATTTGGGAATATTGGGGGCCAGGCGGGAGCCCACCTCTAGTGGGAGGACTCAGCAGTGCTATTTATTTTTAAATGGCCAAGTGCATGTCATGGCAGTTCCTGTGTTGAGCATCTGCCCCCTGGTGGTCAGTGTGCATCATCGCTACTGGTCAGATGGACACTTAGGCTTTTATATATATAGATGGTTCCATATATATAAATTGGTCCATGTAATTATTACCTGGAGTTTATGAGATCCCATTTTATCAAGCTAATTTGTAAGTGCAGAAAATACAATTTATTATTTCTTATGTTAGAGCATCTATGTTCAATTAGAGATATTTTAGGGCCATGGGTACTAGGACTATGGGAAACATAGGCAAGACTACAATTAAAGGGAGGCATACCATTTTTTTCTCTATTTTATATTTAATTATCTTCCAAACAATAGAGAGGGTACAGTGTTGAAATTGAGTGAAATCCCACTGTATAATTATACTTTGAGCCCTAGTATTGATTTAGTCTATGGAGTTCTGTCAATTGGTGCATTTTAGCAAATGTTAAAATTAATTTATGTTCCTGTACAGCAATGAAAGTCATCAACAAAATGAAGAAGCCACTTTAAATGGGAGAAAATATTTTCAAATCACAGAACTGATAAGATGTTAATATCAAAATATATAAAGGACTCACACAACTTTAGCAAAAAAATAAATTGAAAAATCAAACATTGTGATTTTTTTTAATGGGCAGAGAATCTGAATTGACATTTTTCCAAAACAGAGATACATATGCTCAATAAGTACATTAAAAGATGCTCAAGATCACTAATCATCAAAGAAATGCAGACCAAAAACACGATATCATCCTAGCTGGTTTGCTCAGTGGTTAGAGCATCAGCCTGCAGAGCAAAGGGTCTCACTTTCGATTCCCAGTCAAGGGCACATACCTTGATTTCAGGTTCAATCCCCTGCCCAGGCAGGAGTCAACCAATCAATGTTTCTCTCTCACATCAATGCCTCTCTCTCTCTCTCTCTCTCTCTCTCTCTCTCTTCCCCTCCCCCTCCTTTCCACTCTCTTTGGAGATCAATGGAAAAAATATCCTCACTCCTCAGGTGAGGATTAAAAAAAATAATAATAAAAAGATTTATGCAACCTATGTTTATTGCAGCATTATTTATAATAATCCAGATATAGAAGCAACCTGAATGCCAATCAATGAATGAATGGATAAAAAAAATGTGTTGCATATATACAATGGAATACTATACAGTACTAACAAAGAATGAAATCTTACCATTTACAACAACATGCATGAAATTTGAGGACACTGTAGTAAGTAAAATAAGTCAGACAGAGAAAGACAAACATCATATGATTTCATTTATATGTAAAATCTAACTCTCCACCTGCCAAAAAAAAAAAAAACAACAACAAACCACACACAACAAAGCTCAAAGAGAACAGGTTGGTGGTTATCAGAGGCAGGGGGTGGGAGTGGGAAAAATGGGTGAAGGGGGCCAAAAGGTACATACTTCTAGTTATAAAATAAGTCATGGTTATATAATACAGCATGATGACTATGGCTAAGAGCACTGTATTGCATATTTGAAAGAGTAAATCGCAAAAATCCTTACCACAGGAAAAAAATTTGTAATGATGTATGGGGATGGATGTTAGTTAGACTTAATGTGGTGATCATTTCACAATATCTATATGTATAAAAGGCTAATATGCTAAGTGTTCATCTGGGTAATGACATCACGCAGCAACACCCAGCTTCCTTTCCCTAGCAAATAGCCTCCTTGGAGTTTCTTCAGCCCAGGAACAAGACTTGCTTTATAGCCAGGTGCAAACATTTTACACTTTAACCAGATGTCTGTGAAGTGTTTTCCCATGCCTCATCTCATTTGATCTTCACAGAAGTCCTGGAGTAGGGAGATAGACTTGGTGGAATACTATTTTCTTTTCATTAGCTGGAAAATGGAGATTTAGAAAGCTTAGAAACTTGACCCGACTGAAAAGGAGTAAGAAATGGTGGACCTTGAAAATGACTTCAGGTTTTCTCACTGTGAAGAATATAGTCAAACACTGCTACAGTTAAATATTTTACCCTTTGTTCTCTCTGCATGATCTACAATAATAATCTGTTCCGTGTTGATATTTACTGCTGTGTTGCTGACAATTACCTGAAAGAGAAGTTGGCATGCTTCACTGGGCTGGAAAAAGTTTAGTTACATCAGAAAGCAGGTCTAATTAAGCAAGTTTATTCTATCCTATATAATAAAAGGCTAATATGCAAGTCAACTGAACCATTAAAAACCGGTCACTATGACGCATACTGATCACCAAGGGGCAGATGCTCAATGCAGGAGCTGTCCCCTGGTGGTCAGTGCACTCCCACTGGGGGAGCACTGCTCAGCCAGAAGCCAGGCTCACAGCTGGCGAGTGCAGTGGTGGTGGTGGGAGCCTCTCCCGAGGGCTCCTGCACTATGAGAGGGTGCAGACCAGGCTGAGGGACCCCCTCCAAGTGCACTAATTTCATGCACTGGGCCTCTAATCTATATATATAAAAGCCTAAGCACCGTTACAATGACTGGTTGCTATGATGCGCACTGACCACCAGGGGGCAGCTCCTGCATTGAGTGTCTGTCCCCTGGTGGTCAATGTGTTCCTGCAGCCAACCTCCCAGGGCTGGCCAACCTTCCACGGTCCCTCCCCTCGGCTGGCCAGCCCCAATCGGCCCTGATCACTGCACAGGCCGAGGGACCCCACCTGTGCACGAATTCGTGTACTGGGCCTCTAATATATACATGTAAAACACTAAGTTGACTCAGGCATGCATGATGCATATAAAGCTCTCGCTGGTGCCAATTGCACACGTGTGTTTCCATCTGTCATTGTCGATCGTGAATTTGGTTGACACATATTATAGAGAAAGGGTGAATAGCAATATTAAAATATTTCTTCTAATTAATTTCTTTTCAATGTGTATGTATTCATACACTGGGCTACTAGTATATAAATAACAAATCATGTTGTACACCTGAAACTAATATAATGTTACATGTCAATTATACCTCAATTGAAAATGGCCTGTATGTTGTACAGGCACAAAAGCCAATGAGGGCCCTTCTTTATCTTTTTGTTATGGGAAATCTTTAGTATATAAATTTGTGCATAAATTTTCAATTGTATTAAATGATGGAACTTTATCATATGTAAGAATATATGTAATTTATTTACCTTTGATTTGCTCCTCGTGTATCTTGTTTTATTTTGTTTTTTTCTGTTTAGGGTTTTCCCCTGACGTGCAGGTCTTAGGCTCTGGCTGATACAAGGAAAAGAGGAAGAGGGACCTGGTGCTCTAGGCATCTGTCTGCATCATAATCACTCTCCCCGCCTCCTTTTTTCTCTTAAACAAAATCTTTTAGAATGGCTCATATCTCTAGACAGTTAACCTTCTTCCTCTTCTTTTTCTTTCTCTCCCGTCTGTCCATGATTATTTGGGGTCTTTTTTGTGTGTGTATTTTTGTTTGTTCATTTATTTTATTTTTCCTTTGAATGCTTACCTGACAAATTCCTGGTGGTCTTGAATGGCCTTTGCTATGATCAGTGACCTTCTGTCCTAGGGTGTTCCAAACTCCTCAGGGAACTGGGGTCTACATTTAGGAGAGCAATAGTTACCTCAGCTTTTTATCGTTAAAAGTCTTTGTTTGTGACAATTTGATTTTACAGTGGAGACTCTTAGCATGTCAGTAGGCAGTGGCACTAAGAAAGCCCAGGCACCTGGACCTGGTGGTCTGCAATTTATAATAATAAAAGCATAATATGCTAATTAGACTGGACAGCCAGATAAACTTCCAGACAACCTTCCGGATGAAGCTGGGCTGCGAGAGCCGAGGCAAGCCACCCTGGCTGCGAGCGCCAAGCCCCCTGCATGAATTTCGTGCATCGGGCCTCTAGTCTCAAATAAGCTGAGAAGCTCCTCAGGGGTCCTGGGGTCATGGATCAAAGTGGTTCTTTCTCTTCTCAGGCAGCTGCTGTAACAAAATATCATGGACTGGGGGGCGTAAACAACACATTTATTTCCCACAGTTCTGAAGGCTGGGAAGCCCAGACTAAGGCGCCAGCCTGTGGGGGTCTTGGTGAGAGCCCACTGCTCACTCAGACGGCCACCTTCCAGCTGTGCCTCCCCTGGGGGAGAGTGTGAGCTCTAGTGTGGACTCATCTTCTTACCAGGGCACTGCTCCCATCACCAGAGCCACACCTTCATGATCTCTGTCACGCTGAGTCACCCTGCTCACTGCGCAAATTATTCCACTTGTACCTGCGGGACTTTAACCTGCGGAGGTGATTGAGGGGCCTACCCGGAGAGGTGAATGCCATACTTCCCCTTCCGGAGAGAAGGGCCCACGCACCACACACAGCCTCAGAGGAAGCAGGAGGAGGCTTTGGTCAGGGCAGGAGCAGGCCTGTGGGAAGAGCCCAGGCCAGTCTTTAGGGGGTTTCCACAGGGTGCAAGGGAGGGCAGAGGAAGCGGCTCAGGAGTGGCTAGTTTGAATAATCCCAGTGGGTTGAGGCGTGGAGGCTGTGGCTGGTGCCTGGGACCTGGCTCTGGGGGCAGGAGAGGGCCTGGTGTGTGAGAGTCAGATAGAGGGTGACTGGCCTAGGTGAGCAAGCTCTGGGGTGACAAACTCATAGCTTAGCATTATACTCAACAGTGAAAAGCTGAAATCTTTTTCTTTAAGATCAGAAAAAAAAAAAGACAAGAATGTCCATTTTCACCACTTTTATTCAACATACTATTTAAAGTACTAGCCATACTAAGCAGACAAGGAAAAAAGGTCATTCAAATTGGAAAGAAGTGTAACTGTAATTATTTACAGATAACATAATACTATATGAAAATCACACTAAGGCCCTAACCGATTTGGCTTAGTGGATAGAGCGTCAGCCCTCAGACTGAAGGCTCCCGAGTTTGATTCCAGTCAAGGGCATGTACCCCAGTAGGGGGCGTGCAGGAGGCCACTGATCAATGATTCGCTCTCATCATTGATGTTTCTAACTCTCTATCCCTCTCCCTTCCTCTCTGTAAAAAAAAAAAAAAAAAAAAAAAATCAATAAAATATATATTTTAAAAAAATCATCCTAAGATTTCAGCAAAAAACTGTTAGAAGTGATAAATTAATTTAGTGAAATAGCATGATACAAAACTAATATTCAGAAATCAGTTATATTTTAATGTACCAATAATAAACTATTAGAAAGAGAAATTGAAAAAAATAACTTTACTTAATGTGCATCAAAAAAATAAAAGACAAAGAAATAAATTTAACCAAAGAAGTATAAGACCTGTACTCAGACAACTATCCTATATAATAAAAGACTAATATGCAAATAGACCAAACGGCAGAACAACTGAACAACCAAACAACTGGTCACTATGACGTGCGCTGACCACCAGGGGGCACGCATGGAACATGGCAGGCATCGGCTGTGGCAGGATGGTGGAGCGGGTGAGTGAGGGTGCCAGACCAAGGCGTGGCTCTGGTCGCTGTCATTGGGGCGAGCCTCTGGTGGTTACTGAAAATTCTTTGCTCCCGTGCGCCGCGGTCATGCCTGGTGCTCACACCCGCTGCTGGCTCCCAGTGCCAGCCCCTGTCACCAGCCCCAATTGCTCAGCACCATTAGCAGGTGCGAGTGGCGGCTGCCAACCGTGATCACCCCTCAGGGCTTCTCTACCTCCCCCTGAGGGATGATCGGGGCCAGCAGCCCCCTCTCACACCCGCTGCTGGTGCCAGCCCCAATTGCTCCATGCTGATTGGGAGCAATGGTGGTGGGAGCGGGGCTGCTGGCAGATGGGACCAGGGGCTGTGGTGGCAGGGACTGGGAGAGGGCTCACAGGATGGGCTGAGACCTGCCACTGTGTCCACTGCAGCCTCGCTACCCACAGTTTCTTTCAAGGTGCACAGATTCGTGCACTGGGCCCCTAGTGAGCTATAGAAGAAAAAAAAAGGATACAGTGCCATCCCTAACAACACACCAATGGCATTTTTCCACAAGACTACAAATAATCCTAAAATTTATATGGAACCCTAAATAGCCAAAACAATCTTGAAGAAAAAAATAACATAGTTGGAGGTATCATGCTACCTGATATAGAACTTTACTGCCAGGCAATCAAAACAGTGTGGTACTGGCATAAAAACAGACATGTAGATCAATGGAACAGAATAGAAAGCGCAGAAATAGTCCTATGCCTATATGGTTAATTAATCTATGACAGTGGAGGCAAGAATATACAATGGAATAAAGATAGGCTATTCAATAAATGGTGTTGGGAAAAAATGGATAGATATATGCATAAAAAGAAACTAAAGTATGTTCTTACACCATACACAAAAGTAAACTCACAATGGAATAAAGACTTTAATTTGAGACCTGGAACCATAAACCTCCTAGAAGAAAACATAGGCAGTAAACCTTAGCAATATTTTTTTGGCTATGTCTCTCCAGGCAAGGGAAACAAAAGAAAAATGAGATTACATCAAACTGAAAATATTGTGCACAGCAAATGAAACCATCTTCAAAAGGAAAAGACAACCTATTGAATGGAAAAGAAATCCACCAATGATACATTTGATAAGGAGTTAATGTTCAAAATATATAAGAAATTCATACAATTTAACACCGAAAGATAAATAATGTAATTTAAAAATTACCATAGGACCTGAACAGACATTTCTCCAAAGAGGACATACAGATGGCCAACAGACATATGAAAAGATGCTCAATATCACTAATCATCAAGTAAATGCAAGTAAAAACCACATTGAGACATCACCTCACGCCCAGCAGAATGGCTGTTATTAATAAATCAACAAACAATTGTGGGTAAGAATGTGGAGTAAAGGGAACCCTTGTGCACTCTTGGTGGGGTTGTAAATTGGTGCAGCCACTATGGAAAACAGTATGGAGGTTCCTCAAAAAATTAAAAGTAGAACCACCATATAACCCAGCAATTTCACTTCTGGGTATTTATCCAAATAAATTCAAACACTACTTCAAAAATATATATGCACCCCTATATTCACTGAAGCATTATATTTACAATAGCAACGATATGGAAGCAACCAAAGTGTCCACCAATAGATGAATAGATAAGGATGATGTGGTAGTTATACACAATGGAACATTACTCAGCCATAAAAAATGAAATCTTGACATTCGTAACAACATGGATAAACCCAAAGGGTATTATGCTAAGTTAGAAAAGTCAGAGAAAGACAAATGCCATATGATTTCACTTACATGTGGAATATAAACAACATAATGTATTGACAAAGAAAACAGAAATAAAGTCATAGACACAGAGAACAAATTGGTGGTTACCAGATGGGAGGGGGTGGGGAGCTGGGTGAATATGGTGAAGGGATTAAGAAGTACAAATTGGCAGTTACAAAAATACTCACAAGGATGTAGAGTACAACATAGGGAATATAGTCAACACACTGTAATAACTATGTATGGTGTCAGGTGACTACCAGACTGTCAGGGCCATCACTTCATGAGATATATAAATGTCTAATCATTATAGTGTACACCTGAAGCTAATATAATACTGTATGTCAATTGTAACTGAAAAAATAAAACTAGAAATAAATACATAGTAAAAGAATTCAATCCTATTGACCAGAAGAGGGAAGCCTAGTCCCACTTTTACTATGTGTTAGAAAAAACAGGAAAGAGATGGCTCCTGAGAGCCTTTGAAATGTTTGCCTATAAGCACATTTAATAAGACCACAGTCAGCCCTGCCTGAGGCTGATTTGTGATTGAAGGGCTTTTAGTGTTTGGAATGGACTCATTCTTGGACTCCACCTGTAACTGCCACAGAGTTAGAAACTAGGTTTAGAATACCACTGTTTCCACTTTCAACCCCTGATCAAAGGACTAGATTTCTTTTAAATTCAGGTTGCTCAGAATAAGGAAATGCAATTATTATCTAGCAAATTAAATAGTAAGATTTAATGTGATACCTGTTATTAGCAGTATTTTTAATTGGTGAGGGAGAAAGAATGCACCAAAAACAAGAATTTCAGTAAAAGTAATTATAATCCCCTGGCCTATTTCTCACCTTTATTTCCACCTTAAAAGTTTCAAAGTTCAAAAGTCACCTCAGAAATCCCAAATACGTTGTTATTCTCCGTCATCACTCTTGGTTTTCCTGAAACATCTTATTGTCTTGACCACTCCTCATGCATTACCCTATCTGCTCTCTAGATGGCGTTCCTCCACTCGTGCTCCCCGCTCTGCTGTAACCATGCCAACAAACTTCCCTCTCACCCCTGCTCGGGCCATGCTGTGAGTCAGTGCTACAAGAGGGCCTGACCTCTGTGTCTTTGTAAACTTCTTCACTCAGGACATGCAGACTTAAAACTTTAACTATATAAGTGCTTTTTAATTTATTTTCTACTACTTTCCTCATCCTAAGCCAGTCAGCTAGTGGGTCTAGTGATTTATCCTTCACATTTCTTCTCACCTGCATGCTTGTCTTCTTAGCTTCTCTACTACGTGTGGTTTGTATGTTTAGCACCCAGCTCCTTAGCCCTGATTACTAACCAAATAAATTAAATAAAC
The DNA here is from genome assembly GCA_026230045.1 of Corynorhinus townsendii. Lineage (NCBI taxonomy): Eukaryota > Metazoa > Chordata > Mammalia > Chiroptera > Vespertilionidae > Corynorhinus > Corynorhinus townsendii. The sequence goes on along the minus strand of JAPDVU010000004.1, from coordinate 97,477,068 downwards.
CATCTTCAAGTTTTCAGTTTCTTGCCCTCAATTATACCCACTAGTACAGAGTAAATGTAAAAGAGGGCTGTATAGACATTTTTAATAATCTTCGGAAATGAGCAGAGCTCTCGCTGAATGGATAAACATTTCAGTAATGCTGCATAGGCCCAGAGAGTGCTGGCAGGAACCACCGCACTCGGGTTGGGGCACAGTCAGCTCTTCAGACTCCAGCCCCTAAAGTCCTCCTGACTAAAGGAAAGGTCTGCCCAGCCAGTGTTGCTCAGTGGTTTAACGTCGATCCATGAACCAGGAGATCATGGTTCCAATCTTAGTCAGGGCACATGTCTGGTTGCAGGCTCAATCCCTTGTATGAGGCAGGCAGGAGGCAGAGGATCTATGATTCTCTCTCATTATTAATGTTTCTCTCTCCCTCTCCCTTCCTCTCTCTGAAATTAATGGAAACATACTTTTTTAAAGCCTACTACTTTCCTCTGAAAGAATGATCTTCAACACTGTGCCGTTTTATGTGGCACCTTCCCCACACGAGTAGATAGTGACTTGGAAGTTTGTCACTGTAATGCTGAACGCTTTGAAAGAACACAATAGATTGATGCCTTGAATACCAATTTTACTCTTGGAACAAAGCACAGGTAGCTTTAAAATGGTTTGAAAGAAAGTCAGATCTATTCCTAACGAAGACCCCTGTGTAACGCTTACTCTAAGAAAACCAAGTTATAGCCCATTCCCGTCCAGTGCTGGCCAGTCCGGGATCCCGGCCGCACTTCAGCCAATCGGCATTCTGACTCCATTCCCTCGGCATGTTTTTGGCTCAGAGGAGACTCTGCTCCCTTGGCAGTAGAGCTAAATTCCTGAAGACGATTTACTCTTCAAAAATCTCCAGACTCTCCACTTCTGCTATTTTATGTTTCGGAGAATCCAAGATGGCGGCGTAGGTAAACACCTAAACTGCTGCCTCGCGCAACAATTTCAAAAATTCAACTAAAAGACAAAACGTCTATCACCCAGAACCACAGGAAAGCTGGCTGAGTGGAAGTTCTACAACTAGAAGGAAAGAGAAAAGAGCATCTAGACGTGCACGAGCGCTGAAAAGCTGAGGGAAGCAGCCAAAATGAGGAGACAAAGAAACATGTCACGAATGAAAGAAACGGAGGAAAGCAAACTACTGGATGACATAGAGTTCAGAACCACATTTATAAGGTTACTCAAGAATCTTCTTAAAACCGCTGAGAAACTTGATGAGACCTTCAAGGAGCTTAATGAGAATGCCAAAAAAATGGAAAAGGATCAGTCAGAAATGAAGCATACACTGTCTGAAATAAAGAATATACAGAAACTCAACTGTAGATCAATGTACCCCAAGAATCAAACCAAAGATCTGAAATATGTGGAAACAAAAAACATCCAACCAGAAAAACAAAAAGAAAAAAGAATCCAAAAATATGAAGATAGTGTAAGGAGCCTCTGGGACAACTTTAAGCGAACCAACATCCGAATTTTTGGGGTGCCAGAAGAAGGGAGAGCACAAAATATTGAAAACCTATTAGAAGAAATAATGACAGAAAACTTTCCCTGCCTGGTGAAAGAAATAGATGTACAAGTCCAGGAAGCGCACAGAACCCCATACAAGAGGAATCCAAAGAGGACCACACCAAGACACATTATAATTAAAATGCCAAGGGCAAAAGACAAAGAGAGAATATTAAAAGCAGCAAGAGAAAAACAGTTAATTACCTACAAGGGAGTACCCATACGACTCTCAGCTGATTTCTCAACAGAAACTATGCAGGCCAGAAGGGAGTGGCAAGAAATATTCAAAGTGATGAACAGCAAGAACCTACAGCCAAGATTACTCTACCCAGCAAAGCTATCATTCAGAGTTGAAGGTCAGATAAAGAGCTTCACAGACAAGAAAAAGCTAAAGGAGTTCATCACCACCAAACCAGGATTACATGAAATGCTGAAGGGTATTCTTTAAGGAGAGGAAGAAGAAGAAAAAGGTAAAGATAAAAATTATGAACAACAAAATGACATCAAATACATACCCACCAACAAGTGAATCTAAAAATCAAGTGAATGAAAAATCTGAAGAACAGAATGGACTGGTGAATATAATAGAATCAGGGACATAGAAAGGGAGTGAACTGACGATTCTCAGGGGAAGCAGGTGTGAGGGGTGCGAGAAGAGATTGGACAAAAATCTTACTCCTATGGATGAAGACAGTGGCGGGGGGTAAGGGCATGGGGTGGGGTGGGGAATCAGGTGGAGGGGAGCTATGGGGGGAAAAAAAGAGGAACACCTGTAATAATCTGAACAAAAAAGATTTAATAAAAATAAATAAATAAATAAAAAATAAAGCAAAAAAAAAAAAAAAAAAAAAAAAAAAAGAAAACCAAGTTATAGCTTAATCCTTGGAGGAAACTGAATTAAGAAACAGCTTAAGTGCTAGCTCTATTTTCATTCTTTCAATGTAATATACTGTGACTTATACTTCTTAATATGGAATGTTTGTCTAATGTGTATCTTCTTTCCTCAGTTTCACCTAAGGGGCCATTAATACAGATACATCTATGGGCTTAATGTCTTTTGCAGAATTTACAAATGGGAAAAAGTTCATTATTCTCTCTCCACTGACTAAAGGGTGTTCAGAAGGTGTAGGAGGGCAGGCTTGCGATATCTTTGGATAGATCTGCTCTTTACTTTTAATTCTGCCTCTACCCCCAACGCATGTGGGAAAGAGACTAACTTACTTGCCTGGAACTTAGTGACATTGTTTCTAGAGCACCACGAGTTTGCTTTAGCTGCCATAGAGTCTGGTGGTTGCAAACCATGAACTTTGCTCCTGATGCCCACCAGGAGACCTAGAGGCAGGGTGGCAGATGCTGGAAAGGGTAGGTGTGCTGGAATGCTCTACACACCTACAGTTTGTGGGCACAAACGATGTTTCAGCGTTTCCTACACCCCGGGTTTAGGCCCCGAGGGAATCAGAAGAGCCTACAAAAGCTCACACAAGAGCAAAGCTCTGCTTTGGGCACCAGCGGGCCTGGAGCATACACACATTTTATTCCCATGGACATCGCCTGCCTCTTCTCCTCCCTCCCTCTCTCTGCACCCACCCCAGCTGGAACATGTGGAAGAAGGAACACCCAACTCATTCCTGCCTCCAAAACTCTCCAGCAAGGGGGAAAAATTATTTATCTTCAATTAAACTGGGACTTTTGTTACACAGTACTAAATAACCTAGTTGCTGAATTAAGATATATTTGTGCAAGTGAATTAGAGGATATTCTGTTAATTAAAATGGAGCACACTCCCCATGGTATGCTACAATTCCTGTTAATGACAGGGAAATAGCTCCCCAATGAGAATCGGGAAGGGGGCAATAGCAGACACACGAATTTCAGCTCATCAAAAATTCCATTAAGTGCTTATCCAACCCACCAGTGACATTCGTATGCTTCAGGTTTTCTAAAATACAACAAAATAATACCTTAAAAATAGAGTGTGATCAAATAGCATTTAATTTAGAAATTGATGAGTAAACAAAAATTATATAATGTGATTGGTTGAAATAGACTTTTCCAGTTCTCCTTCTTCGAGTACCATACACACATAGGTGTACTTACGAAACCCATCTGTATTCCACAAAAGCATTCTGACCAGGATGAGACCCTGCAGCCTAGGCCTCGTGATAAAGCGCCACATTTAAGGGTGCGGTTTCTGGACTGTGTCTTCCACAGACAGTTGCTAAAGTCATTCCCTAGTCGTGGGAGAGTGAAAGGAAGACTCACTGGTGAGCGCAGGCACGTTTTCAAAAGATAAAAGCAGTTTTGCATGGCATGGCCTCTGTTCCTCTGTGCGTGCTGGCTTCTGAGTGGCACGATGACAAAGGAAGTTGCAAGTAGCTCTCAAGTTGTCGAATGTGGAAAGAACAGGAGGAGGTGCTGAGCGAGAGAGTGACTCAGACTGTTGATTGGCCATGGGGGAGGCTATTGAAGGCAGCAGCTCTTAGGCTCCTTCTGTGATTTTTCAAATTAATCTTTCCCTTCACAGTCTCTGGGTCAGTAAGCTAAGCTTGTGCCCTTGGTGCCCAGGTTGTAGTGATGGAACCTGTGATGGGCTGGTAGACAGGTACTCTGAGATATGGATTCAAAGTTTCCAAACCCTCACGTGCGTGCACACACACAGCAAACATAAGAGTGTGTGTTTGTGTTTGTATATATAAAAATCCTATATAATAAAGAGGCACTATGCAAATTGACCATCACACCCTCCAACAAGATGGCCGCCCCCATGTGGTCAAAAGATGGCTGCCCCCATGTCGACACAAGATGGCCACCACAAGATGGCCAGCCAGGGAGGGCAGTTGTGGGCTATCAGGCCAGCAGGGGAGGACAGTTGGGGGGGACCAGGCCTGCAGGGGAGGGCATTTGGGGGGACCAGGTCTGTAGGGGAGGGCAGTTGGGGGCGATCGGTCCAACAGGGGAGCAATTAGGCATCAATCAGGCTGGCAGGAGAGTGGTTAGGGGGTGATCAGACTGGCAGGCAGAAGCAGTTAGGGGCAATCAGACAGGCAGGCAGGCAAGTGGTTGGGAGCCTGCAGTCCCAGATTGTGAGAGGGATGTCTGACTGCTGGTTTAGGTGCAATCCCACAGGGATCCCAGAGGGGTCCCAGATTGGAGAGGGTGCAGGCTGGGCTGAGGGACACTCCCCCCCCCCTGCCCCAGTGCACAAATTTTGTGCACCAGGCCTCTAGTATGTAAATATATGTATATATGTATATGTACAAAAACTACCCAAGCAAAGAAGGCCAATTTTAACCCCTGGGGCCTGTGCAGAGGGAACTCAGGCCTTCAAAGTGCTGGGTTTCAGGTGGCGGTGAAGAGAAGATGAATCAGACTTTCAAGCTGTCATCCTTGCAGCTGGAGGTGAGCCCAAACATCACGTGGCCCTTATCCAGACAGGACACATTAGGAAGGCCCAATAACCCTCCACCCCAGCACATTTGTTGAAATCTGCTAGAGACTCATTTCAGCCGACTAGCTTCTGCCTCCTGTCAGGATCGGAGGAGAAAAGATACAGAACAAGGGAAGTCCTACATGGGGATTTGGGAAAGAAAAACCCGTATCAAACTCCGCAGCTCCTCTGGATGCCTTGGCAGGAGAAGCAGCAAGGTTCTTAGTGCTGGAGTGGGAAGGGCAGGGCAGGGAGCAAACAGAAGGGGCTGGAGGCTCTCAGAATGCCAACCACACAAACACAAAGACTTGACCTGGTCCTGTGTGAAAGTTCTCATTTCCCAGGCCTGACCTGTAACCCACACAATATTTTCTTGGGTCTAGGTTTAGTGCTGTGGGGGAGCCAGAGTGAGCTATGGTGGATATAGTATTTGCATTTAGGTTTTTTTGGGTTTTTTAAAATTCTCATTCCCCTCTATGGTCTTGCCCGTGCTATGGGAAACAGATTTAGGACTCGGTATTTCTTGGGCCCTCCTTGCCCCAGGTTTCAGTGGACACGCTGCTGTGAGGTTTGGGGGTGGCAGCTGGGCCAAGGCCCTCTCATGCGTGGACACAAAGGCTTCCCAGACAGGAGTCTTGGCAAGTTGCCGGGTTCCAGGAACATTCCTTCCCTTGGGGCTATCGAGGAGCTAGATGTCCGCAGTGGCTCCCACAGGCCTCTGACCTCTGACCTCTCAGCGTGGGGGCGGGGGGGGGTGGTCTGTGCTGACTGTGCTCCTCCGGAACGCCTAGCAGTGTTCAGGTAAACTTCCTGAAATAGGACAGAACTGCAGTAAACGTCCTGGGGGGTGTCTATTTCCTGACTGAACTCTGAGTACAGGGGCTCCTCACCATCCATGTACCAAGAAGACCCCAGGAGCCTCAGAAACTTCCTCAATCACAGCAAAGGGGACAGGGAACCCTGAGTGGTGTCCAGCCAGGAACTTCTCCACCATCGCAGAGAGAGGGAACCGAAAGTCTTTTGCAAAATCTCCCAGATTTAGTAATCTTAGGAGGAGAACCAATCAGAACTTTAGATCAAGCAGTATCATAAGTTGCTGAGCAGAACCTTGGGTTGAAGGTGCTATTCTGACATGTAAAAAGTTTTTCTGTAAGATGTCTCTGAGATGACCATATACTAGTATTTATTGAGCTACTTATAAGAATGAGGCATGAGGGCAGCAAAGGGCAGACACAGAAAAATCACAGTTGGTTTTCCCTCCAAAAGAGGAGATGGCAAAGCCTGAATCACAGGATCAGCTCTCAGCAGACAGACACTGTACAGCTCTCCTTGGGCCCATTCCCCACCTCCAGGAAATGTAGTCCTTAACAGTCACAGGACAGAGCTATGCTGTGTGTCTCCTCCAAGTGACCTAGAAGTCAGTGTCATGTCCAAAGCTCTTGGATATGATCAGACCATCTGTGTGTATGGGGTGGGTGCCCCCATGATTTGTGAGGCAGCTGCAGGGCAGGGTGAGGCCTCAGCACAGCAGTGGGAAAGTCCATCTTGAGCATATGTATCATAACTGATATTAAACAGTGAGCTCACCATCTGATGGGCTGCCTCATCTACAGGTCTCTCTTCATTGAAGGTCTCTGGATTCCAGCCCTTTCTATGTGTAGTTTCATTTTCTTTTGTATTGCACTATGTTTTTAAAAACATGAAGGTAATGTGCCTTGACTTTCAGTATTCTTAATAGAAAACATCAAAATTAAGTCTTTGGATCTGAACTTCCATAACCTTATGACATGAGGAAGTAATGGCAAACCTCCTGCAGCTCATGCCCATCACTCCCAGTAAAATTAGCTCTGCCCAATCTACTTCAGCCTACTCACCAACCCAAGTCCTCGAGTGAGGTGTGTCTCCAACAGCCTACTCCATCTCTGGTCATATGAAAGATGATAGGCATTGGTAAAATGCAGCCTCTTAACAGTTCACTGTTTTCAGCAACCACTACCCATTTCCACCCCCTCCATTTTGGGGAGTGTTGAAACTCAGTTTCTCCTTCAGAGTTCCCTAAGGATAGTACAGTGCCAAGAATGCTAACTCTTGAGGAGCTGGCCATCTTGGAGTCTAGGACACTGAAGGAGAAGCCTGAAGCAATAAGAAGCTCCTTAAACCCTAGCCAGTTTGGCTCAGTGGATAGAGTGTTGACCGGCAGACCAAAGGGCCTCGGTTTCAGTTCTGGTCAAGGGCACATACCTTGGCTGCAGGCTCCTCCCTGGACCAGGCCCTGGTTGGGGCTTTTGCAGGAGACAACCAGTCAATGTGTTTCTCTCACATCGATGTTTCTCTCTGTCTTTCCCTCTCTTCCACTCTCTCTAAAAATCAATGAGAAAATATCCTCCAGTAAGGATTAACAAACAAAAAAGAAGAAGAAGAAGCTCCTTAAGTAAAGTTGTCCTCCAATATTGTAAGATTTGGGGATTCTTCTTTGCCTGATAATTTACCTTGTTTTTAGATGATTTGTTGTCTCTTAAAATACTAAGAAACTAGTAAGCTCCCCAGCTGTCACAGCACAGCTGCGTGATCTGCCACTAACTCTCACTTTAGGTTTTTTATTGATTATATTCTCACTATGTGCTTCCGGTGTATCCCTTTCTAGAACTTGGATTGGGATGGAAAGTGTGAGTGATTGCCTAACATTCTCAAAAACTTATTTTTTGTTGTTTTGTGTTCATTTGTTTAAGAACTTCATCTTTTATCTACCTCCTTTCCCAGACCCTTTCCAAAAGTCTTGTCCTTAGCAACAGATGTGTCCTCTTAAAACACTGTGCTGATTGGCTGCAGCTCAACTGATTTGAATTTTAATCAATCCGACACTATTTCACACTACATTCCCCTATTTTACTCCTATCTGTTCAACTCCGCTCTTGAGTTCTGCTGACCCTCATCAAAGCACCCAAGAAGAAAATGGCCATAATTGGAGACCCAGTGTTAGGATTTTTCATCACAGTTGTCCTGGTGTGCCTTCAGGAATCATGGGCTATCAAAGGTAAGTGCTGAGAGAATCATAACTGGAAAGAACAAGCTCTGAGAGCATTGTGAATTGTGGAAAGACGCTATTTGAAGTGAAAGAAACATTTTATAGGTATTCTGTGGGTCTAAATCTGAAAGTATAGTATGTTGAAGACGGAAGAGTTCTCTTCTCACCACAATTTGAAGTAAGTCAAATTTAGCTTAGAAGAGCAAAACTGAGTCGTATATTTCTTTGAGGTAAGGCAAACTTGAGGAAGAAATCTTATCTGGAAGGCATTAGCAAGCTGCCTCTCTAGGCTTTAATTTATCTTTCTAGAAAATTAGTAAAATTGAAAACCTCACACAATACTGTGAGGACTAAATGAGAAAATGTGAGAGGTTTTAGCTGGACACCTGGTAGTTGCTTTTTGGCATGTGAATCCTGTCAGAATATTTTGAGCAATGACATTTTGTGGAAGATCACTAGAAAGGAAAGTCACCGAAAGGTAACAGTCTTCCCAAGGGAGGGGGAGGACAGGTGTGCCGCTATGAGCTGCATTTAACTTACTGCCCCTGGGACAGTGACGGGCCCTCCTTAGTGGATCATACAATGATCTTTGATCACTGCTACTTAGCGATTTTCCCAAGGGAGTAGAAAAATGAGTAAGGAGGTGAAGAGCCAATGTTCTCTGCCGTCTCCTGAGCAGACATTGTGCTGTTGTGAAGATGTATTGAGAAGAAATACCTTTCACCCAGGCGACCACTACAGAGGGTGGCAGGCACACTGGAATAAAGGAATATACCAGCTGCAATATCCATGATGGCAACTGTAGGTTTCTATTGCCCAGAAAGAGCCATACATAGGGATATATATCTGGAAAGAGAGAGGCTCTTCCCTTAGGTTGGGAAGGGGCAACTAGAATGAGTGTGTGTGTGTGTGTGTGTGTGTGTGTGTGTACATGTGAATACATAGCTGCAAATGGTAAATAAATCTCTGGCTTTACCTATACACAGTCAGACTTTAAAATCCCCCTCTCCTCTACATACACCATGAAGGCTGCATACTCTCCAATTTTAACTTTCTTATTTCAAATTGATTATGCCCTTGGTATAAATTAGGCTCACTATCAACCATATGAATAGACCCCATAATGACAGTCTCAATATAAGGATCTTTGAGACATAAGGGTTCATTGCCAAACGTAATTCTTCCCTCAGAGTAGCCATGGTATGGGTGTAGATCCAGGAAAGTGGGTGCTCTACAAGGTCTCAATCTTAATTTCCCAGGTACCTCAGGCCCCAGTGTTATTTTCCATGGGTCTAGTCCCTAAATACAAACCAGTTTCTAACCCTAAAGTGCTTGTTATAGGCCTGATGATTTATTAAGAAATTACACTGAGTGGCCAGATTATTATGATCTCTGAACGCATAATAATATGGCCACTCAGTGTATATCCTATATAATAAAAGGCTAATATGCAAATTGTCCCCTCTACCAGGAGTTTGACCAGCAGGCAGGCCGACCTACCGCCCATGTCCCCTCCCCTTGGACAGGCTGGCCAGACCCCACCCATGCACGAATTCATGCACCAGGCCTCTAATATATATATATATTCTGAGTGGCCATATTATTATGCATTCAGAGATCATAATAATCTGGCCATTCAGTGTACTTAACTTGTCTGATTTAAATTAAAAACAAACCCATGGAAGAAACAAAACCATAAAAGAAAATAATTTAAAAATTTACATGTAAGGAGGTGAAATAATCTGCTTAAGATCACTAGGTAAGTAAATAGCTGAATAAGTGTGGGAACCCCTTTCACATCCCTCGTGGTTCAGGGTTCCAGTTCAGGGTTCAGGTTCTGGAGAAGGCCGCACACAAATCAAAGAGACTAGAAAAATATTAATTTGGGAAATGAGGGCCAGGCGGAAGCCCAACTCTAGTGGGAGGACTATGCCTTGCTTTGGCCTTGCCATGCCTTTTATTCAGGTTTGGGATACACCCATTGCCCTTGACAGGTAATTCCAGTAACAGGCAGATTATCTTATCAGTAAGGATTTACATGATTATTTGGTGGAGAAGCTGCCTCAGTTACCATTGTCTCAATTAGATAGGAAGTGGTTGGCTCTGACCTTTCAGAGTTTCAAGGTTGACCAGCCTTCCAGGTTCCTTGTCCACACCTTTCTAATTAGTGAGACAATGATCAGTTTCTGGCAAATACTAACTCAAAATTTAATTTGATTTCAGAGTTCAGAACCCAACCTTTTAGAAGCTGCTGCTGGATTTCTAAAGTGGGGATCATTCCTCAGCTAGTGACCTGGAGGCAACGCACAGCTTCACAAGACTCAGGCTTTTCAGTCCATTTCCTTCAGTCCACCCTCTCTAACATGCCCCTAACTTCTCCCTCCAATCTCTGTTCAACACCAATATGCTTCAACCAGCCTCATCTTCCCACTCATCCTACTCTCCACCACTCCTTCACTCCTCTTGGCCTACCCCTTGCATCGCCCCTGCCCACATGTGTGTCTCACAACCTGGGTTCCTCGTCTCTCTTGGCTTGTTCCAACCCTAACTCCCTTTTTACCTTTTCAGAGGATCATGTGATCATCCAGGCTGAGTTCTTCATGGTCCCTGACTCATCAGGCGAGTTCATGTTTGACTTTGATGGTGATGAGATCTTCCACGTGGATATGCAAAAAAAGGAGACGGTCTGGCGGCTTAAAGAATTTGGCAATTTTGCCAGCTTTGAGGCTCAGGGTGCACTGGCCAATATCGCTGTGGACAAAGCCAACCTGGACACTATGATAAAGCGCTCCAATCACACCCCGAACACCAATGGTACTTTTCCCTGCTGCACTCCTAGGTTGGGGATCGTAGCTTTAAAATAGATGCTTCAGCTCTTTTTGTTGTATTACTGTGAATGACTTCCCCTTCCAGGGGCCCAACCTTGCCATATCAAGCCCTAAATGCTCATGCTACAGGCCCAACAACTTCATGGGGCTTTTCATTTCTTGATGATCTCACATCTTGTCTCTATCATCCACTGTCATTCAAAAAGTTATTGCCCTGAATCTATGCTTGGGGAGCCAGGAATGAAGTCCTTGGATACCTTATACCTCAATAGTGGTTACAGTTTATGGGTGAATGTGTCAGAGATAGGTATCTGAGTCTGTGGCATAGATTCTCAGGGCACAATGTCAACTTCTTTTCAGTTTTAGAGAGAGAGAGGGAGGCGCCAAGCCTAAGCAAGGAAGGCTAATTTCTGTCACGTGTCCCCCAGTACCTCCAGAGATGACTGTGTTCCCGAACAAACCTGTGGAACTGGGAGAGCCCAATATCCTCATCTGTTTCATTGACAAGTTCTCCCCACCTGTGGTCAACGTCACGTGGCTTCAAAATGGGAAACCTGTCACAACCGGAGTGTCAGAGACAGTCTTCCTGCCCAGGCAGGACCACCTTTTCCGCAAGTTCTACTATCTCCCCTTCCTGCCCTCAAATGAGGACGTCTATGACTGCAAGGTGGAGCACTGGGGTCTGGAGGAGCCTCTTATCAAGCACTGGGGTATGGACCACCCTTCAACCTCCTTTTTTTGTGTGTTTCCTTCTGTGATGCATGTGCCTGGTCCTTTGGGACTCAGAGTCACCGTACTACTTCATAACAACTGCTATAATTCCTGGTCTTGTCTTCCGTTATCCAGCTTTCCTCACTCTCTAACTTGTAATTCCATAAGGCATCATTGTATCTTCCTTTTCTTTGGTTGATTAATAACTGTTGTTTTTACTTAGTACCACATTCATTACCTCTGTACTTTGTTTTATATTTCCCCAGAGTTTGAAGCACAAACCCCCCTCCCAGAGACAACAGAGAATGTGGTGTGTGGCCTGGGCCTGGTTGTGGGTCTGGTTGGCATCATTGTTGGGACCGTCCTCATCATCAAGGGCGTGCGCAAGGGCCATGCCGCTGAACGCCGAGGGCCGCTGTGAGGCACTTGCAGGTGGGCTTGGTGCGTTCAGAGGATGACACGGATGGGGTTATCAAGAAAAGGAAACAGAGTGGGGAAGAGGACATGTGATGCCTTTAAGGGAAAAGGATGGGGAAAGTCATAGCTCTTGACTTACCTTTGCTAGGACAGAATCCGACATAGGCATTGTCTGATATCCCAAAGCTTCAAGGTTGGCCATTGGATATTTATAACATCATCCGCAGGCCATACAAAATTATCCACTTAAAAATTAGCCTGCTATATTTGGTCAAACATTTAATTAACTCACCCCTAATGCCTTGGCAGGGCCAGACCAAGTGATTTTGTGGACCTTGTACAGCCCACGGGCCAGACGGTCCCTACCCCTGACCTAGACATTCAGTCTTGGGAATTATCTCCAGACCTAAGACTACTGTTTAACATTAGAATACGAGGCCCAGTGGTGTAGGAAAGTTAGCTTCAAGATTTGGACACTTCCTGGCTTACATTTTCTGAGGCAGGCCATCAGGGAAAAAGCATTTCCACAGCTTGACTCTTTTGGGGTCAGAGTGGACTTACTGTATGAATACTAATGTCTGTGTTTGCTCCGCCTATCTGAAAAGTGGTATCAGGGTTCTAAGAGGAGGTAAAGCATGGTTTGCTCATTCATGCCGTTCATGTTGGAAAAGTTGGATTTACTAGAGGTCAGTTGAATATTAAGAGACTTTTTCATAGTGAAAGGATTAAGGGAGAAAGGGAAGGAATCTGAAGGTAAGTGCTCAAATATTCATCTTAAACTCTTTAAAAACTATGTGTGTCCTCCTACAGGGAATGGACTTTCTTTGGGAGAAGATCAATGAAGAGATTTCTGCTTTAATATCTTCACAAACCTGGCACTTCTCCAGATGTTCACCTCAGTGAGGACAACCATTCTTCAGCACTTTCAGCCCCTAAGTCAGCCTAAGAGGGGTGCTGCTGCCTCAATCTCTCCACATTCCAGGATCAAGTTGGGCTGCCCTGTCCATTGCCCCTTTCTATATCTGTTTCCCTCCATTTCCCATTATCTTTTTTACTATCAGCATGCAATGCCCCTGCAATAGGCCATAAGATCCTTTCTTTGCTATGAAAACATCTCCTATATATTTCTTGCTTAGGATTTCAAAATGTGATTGTGGTTTTTCTAAATACAATAAACTATTGGATGAGTCTAGGTGGAGTTTGTGGTGTCTGAGTCAGTTCTTCACAGGGGCTGGGGAATATATGTGATCCCTTCATCCTCTGTAATTAATACCCAGGTTCTTTAGAATGTGGTCTCATTCAGAGGTTCTGTAAGCAATCCAGTTGCTGGGGTCCAGTCCTCATCGGAAAACTCTAGAGGAAGATTTGTTGGGCGATCTCTACTGAGCAACCAGTTCAGAATTTGGTTTTGGTTCTTGAGCCTCCAAGTCAATGAGACATCTGGATCTTCAGTAGAGTGGGTCTCAACCCCTAGGGTCTGGCGTCTGATAATAGAGGTGAGAAAGTATGAGAAGATGGGGTGGAGTAGAGAGATAATCTTCTCACTTAGCAATATGTATTTAAGATTTCTCCGTGTTTTTTCATAGCTTAAAACTTATTCCTTTTTATCACTACCTAATACTTAATTGCATGAATGTACCACAGCTTATGTATCCATTCATCTATTGAATGACATTTTTGTTACTTCAAGACTTGGTCATTGTAAATAAAGCTGCTATAAACATTTATGTGCAGGGTTTTGTGGGGACAAAGTTTTCAACTCATTTGAGTGAATCCCTGAGACTGACGCTGGATCAATGGTAAGGCTCTGCTCAGCTTCATAAGAAGCCACCAGTGTCTTGCAAAGTGACTGTACCACTTTGCATTTCCAGCACAAATGAATGAGTCCCTTGCTAATATTTGGTATTTTGAGAGTTCTGAATTTTAGCTAGAAAACTAATTTTTAAAAACTTTTTATTTGAATTAATTATAGATTCACAGGAAGTTGAAAAGACAGTATACATAGAGATGCTGTGTACCCTTTCACTATTTCCCCAAATGGTTATATTTTAAGAAACTATAGCACAGTATCAAAACCAGGAAACTGATATTGGAACATTGTGTGCATACAGTTCTATTGCTTTGTTTTATCACATTTTAGATTTGTGTAACCACCGCCACAATCAGGCACAGAACCGTTCCGTTACCACAGAGCTCTCCCTCACACCTCCCTTCAGAGTTACACCACTTCCTCCAGACACCATCCCCTGACATCTGACTTCCGCTGACCTGCTCTCCATTGCTATAATTTTGTGAGTTTGAGAGTGACAGGTAAATGGAATCAGACAGTATGTGACTTTCTGAGTCTGGCTTATCTCACTCTGCATAACGCCCTCCAGAGCCATCCAAGTTGTTGCGAGCATCGACAGTTGGATCCCTTTTACTGCTGAGTAGTGTCCCACAGTATGGCTGCACCACAGCGTGCCTGTCCACCTACTACAGGGCGCCGCTGCTATTTCTCCTCTGGGGCTGTTAGAAATAAAGCTTCTCTGACCATTCGTGTAACGTTACTGTGTGAACATGAGTTTCCATGTCTCTGGCATTAATGTACTGAAGTGTGATTACTGGGTCATGTGGGAAGTGTACGTTTCGTTTTTTAAGAAACTGACAAAATCTTTTTCCAGAGGAGTTGCACGGTTCTACATTCCCACCCTCAGTCATGAAGATTCTGTTTCTCACCAGCGTTGTGCACTGTCAGCACTCTATGTTTTGGCTGTTTTCACAGTGGTGCATCATCATCCTGTTCTCATTCTGCATTTCTCTCAAGGCCGCTGCTGTTGACATCATTCTGTGTGTGCTCATCTGCCGTCTGGGTATCCTCTGCTGGGATGTCTCTTCGTGTCTTACGCCCATTTTGACATTGGGTGTTTTTAGTGTGCAGTTAGGAGAGGCCTTTATATATTCTAGATGCATGCCCTTTGTAATATTTGGGGAGTGCAAATATTTTTCTCTGCCTATAGGTTATCTTTTCATCCTCTTAACAGAATTTTTGCAGAACATTTTTAATTTTGGTAAAGCCCCATTTACTGATGGTTTCCTTTTATGGATTATGCTTTAGTGTCACGTCTAAAAAGTCCTTACCAAGCCCTAGGTCCCAAAGGTTTCCTATGTTTTCTTCTAAAATTTTTATATTTTACATTTCAATTTTTTTAAAATACATTTTATTGATTTTTTTCAGAGAGGAAAGGATAGGGAGAGAGAGTTAGAAACATTGATGAGAGAGAAACATCAGTCAGCTGCCTCCTGCACACCTTCTACTGGGGATGTGCCCGCAACCAAGGTACATGCCCCTGACCGGCATCGAACCTGGGACCCTTGAGTTTGCAGGCCGACGCTCTATCCTCTGAGCCAAATCAGTTAGGGCTTACGTTTAAATTTTTGACCTAGCCCTGGTCGAGTGGCTCAGTTGGTTGTGATACCATTGTAATTAGCTAATTATTAAAAGAGGAAAGGAGCAAAGGAAAGGCCAAAAAGCAATGAGACTTCGGAAACCATGGGATATAACTCCATGGAATAAAGCTTTCTACTATATCTCATGCTCCCCTGGGGGCCTCCGGAAATGCTTTATTCCAGGAGTACCCCAAGAACCCCACTTTCATCGATAACAGTTGGAGCATCATCCCACACACCAAAAAAGTTTGGGTTCAATCCCCAGTTGGGGCAGGGAGGTTGTTGGGGAGGCAACTGATGGATGTTTCTCTCTCACATCGATATTCCTCTCAGTCTCTCCATTCCACTCTCTGAAATCAATATGTCCTCAGGTGAGGATAAAAAAATTATTTTTGATCCCATTTGAGTGAATTTTTTAAAATGTGTGAGAATTTATCTCATTTCTTTTTCTTTCTTCTGTTTTTCCTCTTTTTTTTTTAGTTTAAAGTGAAAGAGAGTTTATCAGTGAAGGAATGGGACAGAGAGAAAGAAAGGTACTCCATAGGGAGAGCAGCCTCCTTTCCTGCCCGACTCTCTCCCCCACCCTCCCCTCCCATGGATATTCACTTCCTCCAGCACCATTGTTTGAAAAGACCATCCATCCTCCATTTAATTGCTTTGTACCTTTATCAAAAATGACTTGGCATTCCCTACCAGTTGCCCAGTGGTTAGAGCATCGGCCCATGGACTGAAGGGTCTCAGTTTTGATTCCAGTCAGGAGCACATACCTCGGTTGCAGGCTTGATACCCAGCCCCCATGAGATGTGTGTGGGAAGCAACCAATCGATGTGTCTCTCTCACATTAGCTTTCTGTCTCTCTCTGTGTCTCTCCCCCTCCCTTCCACTCTCTCTAAAATATCAATGGGAAAAAATATTGTTTGGTGAGGGTTAACAAAAAAACAGATGACTCGGCATGGGTCTCTTTCTGGATTCTCTATTCTGCTCCATCAGTCTTTGTCCATTCCTCCACAATACCCATCAGTCTTGATTAGTGTAGCTATACAAAGGTCTTAAATTTGGTTAGAGAGTGATCTGTCAACTTTATTTATCAAATGTGTTTTATTTATTCTGATTCCTTGACTTTTTCATATAAATTTTAGAGTAACTTTGTCTACAGCTATTAAAATTATCGCTGGGATTTGGATTAAAATTGCATTAAAGTAGGGTAAGTGACATCAGGAGATAGGTAACAACTTTACTATTTTCCAGCTGATGAATATGGTAAGTCTCTCCATTTATTTAGATTTTGGATTACTTTTATCAGCATTTCAGGATACAAGTCCTATACATGTTCTGATAGAATTATATCTGCGTTTCCTTTTTATTTTTAGTGATTATAAATGGTATTGTATTTTTAATTTTTGATTTATGTCTTCATTGCCATATGCAGAAACACAAATAGAATTTTTTTGTGGATCTTGGATTCTGCAACCTTGATAAACTCCCTTATTAGCTTAAGTCTAAAAGATGAACAAGATTTCTATACTGAAAACTAGATGACAGCATTGGGATAAATTAATGCACCTACAAAAATGACACAATTTGGAGAGTATAAGAGTAAATACTTTAAAGTTGTCAGTTCTCTCTAAATTAATCTATATTCAGTAAGAATATCATGGCAATAATTTTTGTTTGCTTATTTTATTTCTTCTTGTTTCTTCTGGTTTGTTTGGGGTTTTTGTGTTTATTTTTTTGTGGGCGGGGGGACTTTCAAGCTAAATTTAAAATTCATAGTCATATGTAAATACTGAAGTCCTAAATTAGCCAAGAAAATTTTGAAAAATAAGAACAAAACTGGAAGAAATTTAGTATAAGGTAACAAAATGTTAATGTTAATTAACATTATTGGTATTGGTCATATTAGTTAGCATCTTGTGGTATACTAGTTAACATAGGTGGAGTTGGCTCAAAGTAGACAAACTAGACAACAGAACAAAATTCTGGAAACAGATCCCTTCCAAATACAGTGTTGTGGTTGAGGGTGGCACTTCGATGCAATGGGAGGAATGTGATCCTTGCAATCAATGTTGCTAAGTCACTGGAATGTGCTCTTGAGAAAACTTACTGTGCTATCTACTCAAATCATAAAAAAAAAAAATTCAAGGTAGGGTGAAAAGATCTAGTAATTCAACACTGAAGCAAAGGGTGCCTCGAATTCCCATTGAAGGATGTTTTTATTAATAGTTACAATTTCTTTATCAGATGTAAGACTATAAGATTGTCTATTTTTGAGTCAGTTTTGGTAAATTGTGTGAGATAGATTAAAGAGGGGTGTAAATGATTTGCCATTCATCTCATGGAAGGGTAGATTGTATCCTCCCCTGCACGCCCATTCATTCTGACCACTAGAGGTGGTGGAAATGATGCCTCATGGATCTGAGGCTGGGTCTAAAGGAGTCTTGCAGCCTGGCCGATGTGGCTCAGTGGTTGAGCATCAACCTATGAGACTGGAGGTCATGGTTTGATTCCTGATCAGGGCACAAGGAGTCTTGCAGCTTTACTTTTCTCTCTTGAAAGTCTCCAGCCATAACTAATATAAATTTAACTAGAGGCCCGGTGCACGAAATTTGTGCACTTGGTGGGGGGGGAGGGGGTGGTCCTCAGTCCACCCTGCCCCCTCTCACAATCTGGGAGCCCTCAGGGGATGTCCTACTGACGGCTTAGGCCCACTCCCTGCAGGCCTAAGCCTTCAGTAGGCCTCCCTCTGCAGGAGGCAATCTGGCTGATCAGGGGAAGACACTGCCCCCATCACCCCGCTGCTGCTGCCACTGCTGGCCACCACAGCCACCAAGATGTTTTCATCAACACGGACTCCAGTCCCTTCACCATGAAAAAATGACAACTTTCTTTAGGTATTTTCAAGATATCTCTTTCATAGGATATGACCTTCCTTCCTTCCTTCCTTCCTTCCTTCCTTCCTTCCTTCCTTCCTTCCTTCCTTCCTTCCTTTCTTTTCCTCACCTGAGGATATTTTTCCATTGATTTTTAGAGAGCGTGGAAGAGAGAGGGAAAAACAGAGAGAAACCTCAATGTGAGAGGGACACTTTGGTTGCTTCCTGCATGAGCCCTGACCTGGGCCCCGGCCAGGGGGGATCCTGCAACCTAGGTACATGCCCTTGACCAGAATCGAACCTGGACCCTGTGGTCAGCAGGCTAAGGCTCTATCCACTGAGCAAAACCAGCTAGGGCAGGATATGACATTTCTTAGCCCCTCCGGCAGCAGACCTTTGTTTTTTCCTCCAGGAGTGAGGTGGAAAAACCCTAGATCATCTTCTTGGATTCTTATTAGGCAAGTTACCAAGAACACTGTGAGTAGCATACAGGGAGCTTAGCCAATGAGCGGTCAGAAAAGGTGTTTCCTCTGCAGCTCACACACAGAGGCAGGACTGCTGGAGAGGGCCTGCCCTTGGCTGTGAGTGGGCCCTCTCCCTCTCCCTCTCCCTGTCCCTCTCCCTCAAGTCCACTCTCTCTAAAAAGCAGTAAAAAGAATATCCTCTGGTGAGTATTAAAAAACAAACCAAAACAAAACACAGAATAACGGGCCTCCTCCTTGGTGATACCGAATATGTAGGCCTGAAAGAGAGAATTATTTGCTCTGTGAAGATCCCTACATGAATTTTAGTAACAATATTTGAAAAATTAGCCTAAGCCACACCAATGATTCAAATTTGGGCTTTTCTGTGTTCCAGGGAAGAATCAAATGATCTTTTGTTTTATTGTGTCAAAACAAAATTTTGCATGTGTTAAATACATAATTCTTATTCAAATACATAATAGCAGATGCAAAAGTTCTGTTTAACTCAGTGAAGGGACTGGCAGGGTGATAATGCTGTTCCAAATGTGATTTCCAAAGATGAAAGCCTGAAGTAAAATTGCTAAATTAGATACAATCTGGCTAATGCCTTATAGGACAATAAAACCATCTCTTTTTGAATTGGTGTGTCTTCTAGACAGAAATTAGTTACATCTTTAAAAGCCTAAAAATTCTTTTCATCTTCTCACTTTGCTGATCATTATATGTAACTTTCCAGGGCTACAAAATGTCAAAATATATGGAACTTAGTTAATTGTAAATAGTGTCAGAGTTATGTGTTTCATAGAAAAAGAAATGATCATTCTGTGGGCCTCTAATGCCCCAGTTACACTGAAAGGACTTGCTGTCAACGTTTTTTTCCAGGCCTGTGCCAGGCCGCTGCCTGTGCTCGCCTCCTTGGACGGCGATGGTCCTGGAAAGCTGCGGGCTTGGCGCCCAGGCCTCTTTGGCGCTGCCCCATCCCTGGCCGCTTGGCGCCTGCATATGCAAATTAACCCACCATATTTGTTGGGTTAATTTGCATACTCACTCGTGATTGGCTGGTGGGTGCCACGGAGGTATGGTCAATTTGCATCTTTCTCTTTTATTAGTGTAGATATTATAATATTCCCTTCGTTGCTGATAGAACCACAGAGGCCACATTAGAGCACTGACCTGCATATAGAGGGAGAGAATGTCTCAGTGTCCCCAGTGAGGACCCAGCCCCAGCTATCAGGTGACTCTAACCACATGATGGACAGCAAGTAAGAACCACCCACTGAGCTCAGTCAACTCCCAGAACTGTGAAACACCATTAAATGGCTGAAAATGAAAATAAATTTTAAAAATCATTACATTTTAAGCCACTAATTTTGTAGATAACTTATTACACAGGAATAGATAATGAAATAGTATTTTTCAAGGAATTTCTACTAAAATATCAAATCTACTTACGCAAAATCTTTACAATACTCTTTTAGCATCTTTTGATGTCTGTAGGATCTGTAGGAATGTCATCTTTTTCACTCCAGATGTTAATAATTTGTGATTTGGATTTTTTTTCTTTCTTATCAACCTTGTAGGTGGTTTTTCAAAAAAAAGGAAAAAGAAAAGCAAAAACCCTTCTGGCCCTGTTGACTTTTATACATCTATATTCAATTGTATTAATTTCCTCTCTTACCTTTATTACTTCCTTTCTTCTATTTTTTGTTAAATTTACTTTTCATAAATTTTTAATTTAAAAATTTAGATGTATGATTTTTATATATTACTCCATTTATGTTATAAGCATTTAAATCTATAAATTTCTAATAACTAACTGCTTTGATTAAATATCTCAAATTTTGAAAATCTGTTGGAATATTTTCTTATTTTAAAATATTTACTTTCTCATCTGATTGCTCTTTGATAAACCATGGATTATTTAGAAGCATATTATTTCACTTACAAAAAGTTGGCAGTCTCAATCTTATTGATTTGTAATTTAATATGATTGTTGTCAAATAATGCCTTCTGTGTAATTTTAATCCTGTGAAATTTATCGAGACTTGTTTTATGACCATAATAGATGGTCTATTTCATGGATATTCTTTGTGAAATTTAAAGACATATTTATCCTGTAGTTATTGGGTATAGTCAATGTAGATGCCAATTTTAAATATTAATTAGGTCAAGATGATTGAAAGTACTGTTTGTATCTTTGACTTCCTTACAGATGCTGGTTTGCATAAAACTATAGAGAGCTTTTCTGTCTTCTATCCACCTCCCACGTTCTCAGACCACCATGGAGTCAATGAAAGTTCTGGGAGGAAAATTAGTTGGCAGGGAAAGTTGCATATATTATACTAGAGGCCCGGTGCACAGATTTGTACACAGGTGGGGTTTTGTGCATCAGTGGGTTTCCTCGGCCTGGCCTGCAGGGATTGGGCCCAAACCGGCAGTCCTACATCCCCTGAGGGGTCCCAGATTGTGAGAGGTTGCAGGGCAGGCTGAGGAACCCCACCTGTGTACAAATCTGTGCACTGGGCCTCTAGTATAATATATGCAACTTTCCCTGCCAGCTAAAGGTTGTTTTGAGGTATGACATATACCACAAAACTCATTCTTTTTAAAAAGTTGTTGACAATATTACATTTGTCTCCCATTTTCTCTCTTTTTGGCCCCTCCAACCAGCCCCTACCTCACCCCAGGCCTTCCCCATACTATTGTCTATGTATACATGCCTATATGTTCATCTCTTCCTGTATCCTGCCACCCCCACCTCCCATCGAGATCTGTTATTGAGAAGGCTAAAAGGACTAATTCCAATGTAACCCTGATATTTGGAGGCTAGTGATCTGAATCCAAGCCAGCAAACTCAGTGTACATTCCTGATGACCTATAATTAAGTCACTACCTCTTTCCCAGATACTGGTCTTGCAGAACTGGTTACAGAGGCCATTGGGCTTCGGACACTGCACTGCCCAGAGGGAGGGTTATTAATACTGACGCCAGGCCAGACCATCAGATATGGCCTGGAGACCCCCAACACCTGGGGGCCTTCTTGCAAGGCCCGTGAAAAGGATCGGAAGCATAATCCATGTTTGTGGGACAAAGATCACAGGGAGGGAGATACAAGGGAGGGCCCCATGCATGTTCCTTCACTCAGATTTGGAAGGCTGCTCCCTGAGTCCGCTGGCGTATTAAACAGTGTCCCTCCTTTTTTCTCAGAAGCGTCCTTGGTTTTCTTTGGTCTTCTGCAATATTATTATGTTCCATGCATCCATACCTCTGGAGATATTTTGTTCATCAGTTTATTTTGTTCATTAGGTTCCACATATAAGTGAGATCATGTGATATTTGTCCTTCTCTAACTGGCTTATTTCGTTTCTCATAATTATTTCCAGGTCCAACCATGCTGTCTCAAAAGTAAGAGCTCCTTCTCTCTCCCTCCCTCCCTTCCTTCCTTCCTTCCTCCCTCCCTCCCTCCCTCCCTTCCTTCCTTCCTTCCTTCCTTCCTTCCTTCCTTCCTTCCCTCCCTCCTTCCTTCCTTCCTTCCTTCCTTCCTTCCTTCCTTCCTTCCTTCCTTCCTTCCTTCCTTCCTTCCTTTTTGTTTTGTTATGAGGATTAAATGAGTTTATATAAGTAATGTATATGGAACAATACCTGGCATACATTTATACAATTTACTTATTTTTTAAATTTATCTTTATTGTTGAAAGTATTACAGATACCCACCTTTTCCCCCATTTACCCCCTATACCCCAAACCCCCCAGGCTTTCACCACACTATTGTCTTTGTTATGTGTTATGCATATATGCATACAAGTTCTCTGGTTAATCTCTTCCAACCCCCTAACCCCCTCTTTCCCTCTGAGATTCTGCAGTTTGTTCTATGCTTCTATGTCTCTGGATCTATTTTGTTCATCAGTTTATTTTGCTCATTAGATTCCACATATGAGTGAGATCATGTGATACTTGTCTTTCTCTGACTGGCTTATTTCACTTAGCATAATACTCTCCAGGTCCCTTCATGTTTCAAAGAGTAAGAAATCCTTCTTTTTTTCTTTTTCTGTTCTTTTGTTAATCCTCACTGGAGGATATTCTTCCATTGATTTTAAGAGAGAGTAGCCGAAACCGGTTTGGCTCAGTGGATGGAGCGTCAGCCTATGGACTGAAAGGTCCCAGGTTTGATTCCAGTCAAGGGCATGTACCTGGGTTGCCGGCACATCTCCAGTAGGGGGCGTGCAGGAGGCAGCTGATCGATGTTTCTCTCTCATCAATGTTTCTAACTCTCTATCTCTCTCCCTTCCTCTCTGTAAAATATCAAATATATTTTTTTAAAAAAGAGAGAGAGTAGAAGGGAGTGGGAGAGACAGAGAGAAAAATATGGATGTTAGAGGGACACATTGATTGGCTGTCTCACACACATGAGCCTGCAACTAAAGTACGTGCCCTTGACGGAAATCAAACCCAGGACCCTTCAGTACCAGGCCTACACTCTATCCACCGAGCCATAGTATTCCATTGTGTAGATGTACCACAATATTTGTCCACTCATCTACTGATGGGCATGTGGAGTGTTTCTAAATCTTGGCTATTGTAAATTGTGCTGCTATGAACATAGGGGTGCATATATTCCTTCTGATTGGTGTTTTCAGGATTCTCTGATTGGTGTTTCAGGATTCTTAAAATATATTCCCAAAAGTGGGATCTGTGGGACAAATGGACATTTCAGTTCCAATTTTATGAGAAAACTCCATACTATTTTTCACAGAGACTTCACCAGTATGCATTCCCACCAGCAGTATCCTAGGGTTCCCTTTTCTCTACATCCTTACCAGCACTTTTATTTTCTTCATTTATTGATGGTAGCCATTCTGGCAGGTGTGAGGTGACACCTCATTGTAGTTTGAATTTGCAAATCTACAATGATTAGTGATATTGAGCATTTTCTCATATGTCTCTTGGCCACCTGTAGTCCTCATTGCAGAAGTCTTTATTGGGGTCCTTTGCCCATTTTTTAATTGGATTGTTTATTCTTTCTGGATTGTTGAATTGAATTGTTGAGTTGTATGAATTCTTTGTATATTTTGTAAATTAACCCCTTACCGGAAGTGCTATTGGTGAATATGTTCTCTCATGCAGTGGGTTCCCTTTTCATTTTGTTGGTAGTTTCTTTTGCTATGCAGAAGACTTTTAGTTTGATGAAGTCCCATTTGTTTATTTTTTTCCTTTATTTCCCTTGTCCTAGGCAACATATCAATGAAAATACTGCTACGTGAGATCTTACTATGTTTTCAGCTAGAAGTTTTATGGTTTCATGACTTACATTTAGGTATTTTATCCATTTTGAGTTTAGTCTTGTGTATGGTGTATGATGGTGGTCTAGTTTCATTTTTGTGCATGTACCTGTCCAATTTTCCAAAACCATTTATTAAAGAGACTGTCTTGACTACATTGTATTTCCTTACCTCGTTTGTCAAATATTAATTGACCTTATTGGAGTGGGTTAATCTCTGAGGTCTCTGTTCTGTTCCATTGGTCTATATGCCTTTTTTTATGTGTGCCAGTACCAGGCTGTTGTGATTACAATGGCTCTGTAGTAGAGTTTGGTACTGTGATCCTTCCAACTTTGTTCTTCTTTCTCAAGATTGCTGAGGCTATTTGGGGTCTATTTTTGGTTCTGTATAAATTTTTGGAGTGTTTTTTCTAGATCTGTGAAATATGCCATTGGTATTTTATAGAGATTGAAATAAATCTGTATATTGATTTTGGTAGTATGGACATTTTAATGATATTAATTCTACTAATGTATGAACACAGTATATTCTTCCTCTTGTTTATATCTTCCTCTATCTCAGTGGTTCTCAACCTTCCTAATGCCACGACCCTTTAATACAGTTCCTCATGTTGTGGTGACCCCCAACCATAAAATTATTCTCGTTGCTACTTCATAACTGTAATTTTGCTACTGTTATGAATCGTAATGTAAATATTTGTGTTTTCCGATGGTGTTAGGCGATCCCTGTGAAAGGGTCGTTCGACCCCCAAAGGGATCACGACCCACAGGTTGAGAACCACTGCTCTATTTCTTTGCTTAACATCGTATAGTTTTCCAAGTACAAGTCCTTTACCTCCTTGGTTAACTTTGTTCCTAAGTATAATTTTTTTGTTGAAATGGTAAATGGGATTGTTTGTTTAGTTTTCCTTTCTAAAAATTCATTATAAAAATGCTGTCAATTTCTGGGTATTAATTTTGTATCCTGCTGCATTGCCAAATTCATTTAATAAACCTAGTAGCTTTTTGGTAGAGTCTTTAGGGTTTTCTATGTACAATATCATGTCATCAGCAAATAATGAGAGTTTGACTTCCTCCTTTCCAATTTGGATGCCTTTCATTTCTTCTTATATCATCACTATGGCTAGGACTTCCAGTACTATGGTAAATAAGAGAAGTGAGAGTGGACATCTCAGTTTTTGATCTTAAGGGGAGTGTTTTTCATTTTTAACCATTGAGTATGATGTTGGCTACAAGTTTGTCATGTATAGCCTTTATTAAGTTGAGGTATGATACCTCTATTCCCACTTTGCTGAGAGTTTTTATCATAAATGGTTGCTGGGTTTTGTCAAGTGCTTTTTTGACATGTATTGATATGATCATATGGTATTTATTCTTCATTTTGTTTATGTGGTGTATCATGTTTATTGATTTGCAAATATTGAACCATCCTTGCATCCCTGGAATAAATCCCACTTGGTCATGGTGTATGATCTTTTTAATGTATTGCTCCGTCTGACTTGGCTGCACGTGGAAAGGGCCAAACTGCCCTCTCAGGCCAGTTTGCTAACAGCATGGGGCCCAGGGATAGGTCAGCAAACTTCCCCAGGGTCTGCTTCCACCAGCCTTCACGTGCACTCGCCATCCAGCTCCAGTCTCAGTCTGAAAAGGCTGTTTCTGAAAGGGCTTCAGGCAGAATCAGGAGTATAAGGCCTCTGGGTCTCCCACGAGGGTCAGGTGGCGTTCAGATTTCTGCAGAGTGGTGAGTGTGTTTCCTCATCCCAGCGCTCCTCCTCTGAGAGAGTCCCAGAATATCGCCTGTCTCCGCTGGCCTGGGCAGAAAACCTAAGTGCAGTCCAGTGGAATCTGCTGGAAACCAGGAGTTTCCGTCAGCTCTCCCGTGAGGAGAGCCGTCCCAGTCAAGTTCCTGGGAGAGCGGGGCTGCTGGCCCTACACCCAGGCAGTCACTGGCACTCCCTGATCCTACTCTAACCAGTAGCCTTAGGCTTTGGTGCTGTGTCCTCTGCAGGGGTGGAAATGCAGGGTGTGGCAAGCAGGTTTCCTGAGGGTGAGGCTGGCTGTATCCCCTAGGGCAGGCTATTTGCCTTTTCCTGAGCTGTGGCTTCAGGGAGGGTTCTGCGCCTTTCAAGAAAAATGGCAGTTCAGAGATTTTTTTTTTGAGGGGGGATATAATGGCAGGTCTCATGCCCAATGCTTCCTACCCCATCATCTCCTCAGGCAACTCCAGTCTGTACCGCCCTCCCTCCACCAAAGCCTCGGGCGAGTAGCTGCAAAAGAAAATCTTGTGCTCTGGACTAAAAAAGCAAAACAAAAAAACCTGTGGCTTTATCTCCAGCTGGCTCTAGTCTCCCCAGCAGCAGGAAGCCCCACCACAGCCTTTCACAGCAGATGTTACGTGGGCTGCTGTTCTTGGCTCTGGTGCTCTGGACTGGATCCCAGCCTGGGGTTCCAGCTTCAACCCTCTCAGGGAAACCCACACACACATCCCAGATTCCTTCTCATTCTCTACCTGCTACCAAAAACTCACTCTTTTTCATTATATTTACAAATAAGTGAGATCCTGTGATATTTATCTTTCTCTGACTGGCTTATTTCACTTAGCGTAATGCTCTCCAAGTCCACCAAAATTGTTGCAAATGGTAAGAGTTCCTTTTTTTTATTTTACAGCAACATAGTATTCCATTGTGTAGATGTACCACCATTTTTCCACTCATCTGCTGTTGGGCACTTAGGCTGTTTCCAAATCTTAGCTATGGTAAGTTGTGCTGCTATGAACATAGGGGTGCATATATCCTTTCTGATTGGTGTTTCTGGTTTCTTGGGATATAGTCCTAGAAGTGGGATTACTGGGTCAAATGGGAGTTCCATTTTTAATTTTTTGAGGAAACTTTATACTGTTTTCCACAGTGACTGCACCAGTCTGCATTCCCACCAGCAGTGCATGAGAGTTCCCTTTTTCTCCGCATCCTCGCCAGCATTTGTCATTTGTTGATTTGCTGATGATAGCGGTTCTGACAGGTGTGAAGTGATGTAACCAGACAACCAAAGGGTCTGAGGCCACCTGTCACTACTTGAGCCAAATTAAGCAGAGACAGGGTTGAATCATATATGAGCATTTATTCCACTAATGCTGGCAGTAAGGGAGAGAAGTTGGTCATCCACAAAGATCTGCTCTGACCCCCCTTGCCAGTTGGCTGATTATATACACACGAGGAAGAAGATAGATATGTGCACTGTGAGCCACAAATCTAACCTGGACAGGGGAGGGTAGAGTCTGCAGCCTTCAGAAGCTCAAAGTCTGATAACAAGGTGGTTCATCTTCTATGATGTTACAAATAGCTCAGCCCATTCCTGAGACCGGAGAGTGGTCAGCATTCCTGAGGAAAACTCCCAGAAGGGGTCAAGGTCAGGGTTCAGGCGCAACAAACAAATCAAAACATGTCATGGGTCTGCTCTCAAAATGTTTTTCTTTTCTTTGAGTCATGGGCCCAGCTGGGCTCCGAGGAGTGTGGGCTCCGAGGTGTCTGTCTTTTACAGGCCTGTTTCCTCCTCTAGTTTCCAGGGTCTGTAAGAAAACTTCTCATCTATCATTAGTAAGGTGAATAATCATCAGACAACTGTGGTTATATTCTTATTACATGCCCTCCCCCCATTCCAGTGGTACCGCATAGTGGTTCTTATTTGTGTCTCTCGGATGATTAGTGACTTTGAGCATTTTTTCATATGCCTCTTAGCCATCTGTATGTCCACTTTGGAAAAGTGTCTATTTAGGTCCTTTGCCCATTTTTAGATTGGATTGTTTATCTTCTTTTTGTTAAGTTGTATGAGTTCCCTGTAAATTTTGGAGATTGTATCAATCAGTGATAACATTGGTAAATATGTTTTCCCATGCAGTGGGCTCTCTTGTTTTGTTGATGGTTTCTTTTTATTTTGATGTAGTCCCATTTGTGCAGAAGCTTTTTATTTTGATGTAGTCCCATTTGTTTATTTTCTCCTTAGTTTTCATTGTCCTAGGAGATGTATTGGTAAAGATATTGCTATGAGATATGTCTGATATTTTGCTGCCTATGCTTCTTCTCAGATTTTTTTGGTTTCTTGTCTTACATTTTAAGTCATTTATCCATTTTGGGTATTTTCTTGTGTATGGTGTAAGTTGATGGTCAAGTTTCATTTTTTTGCATGTATCTGTCCAATTTTCCCAACACCATTTATTGCAGACACTGTCTTGACTCCATTGTACTCTCTTGCCTCCTTTTTCAAATGTTAATTGAGCATAATGACTTGGGTTGATTTCTGGGTTCTCTGTTCTGTTCCATTAGTCTTGTGACAGTACCAGGCAGTTTTGAGAACAGTGGCTTTGTAAATAGCTTGATATCTGGTATTGTGATTCATTCAAATTTGTGGCTATTCGGGGTCTTTTTTTATTCCATACTAGGGGCCCGATGCATGAAATTAGTGCACTGGGGGGGGGGGTGTCCCTCAGCCCAGCCTGTACCCTCTCCAATCTGGGACCTATGGGGGGTGTCCAACTGCTGGTTTAGTCCCTCTCACAATCCGGGACTGCTGGCTCCCAAACGCTCGCCTGCCTGCCAGCCTGATCATCCCCTAACCACTCCCCTGCCAGCCTGATCAATGCCTAAATGCTACCCTGCCGGCCTGATTGCCCCCAACTACCTTCATCTGCCAGCCCGATCACCCCCACCTGCACTCCCCTGATGGCCTGGTTGAGGGCAATTTCCTTCCCCTGCTGAACCATTTGCCGCTAACTGGTCCGGTCACTGCTAACTGCCCTCCCCTGCTGGCCCGGTCACCCCTAACTGCCCTCCTGTGCAGTCCTGCTCACCCCCAACTATCTGCCCCCACAGGCCTGGTGGTCTCCAACTGCCCTCCCCTGCCGGCCTGGTCGCCCCATGCAGCCTGCTGGTCAGTCGCTTGGTCGTCCCTCGCTAACCCCACTGCCTGCCTGGTCGCCCCACACAGCCTGCTGGTCAGTCTTTTGGTCATCCCTCGCTAACTCCCCTGCCAGACTTGTCACCCCATGCAGCCTGCTGTTCGATTGTTACTGTGAGAGTGTTGTGACCAATTTGCATATTACCCTTTCATTAGTATAGATTAGTATAGATAGTAGATTTTTTTCATCCATTCACCAACTAATGGATATTTGGATTCTTTCCAGTTTAGGGCTATTAGGACTAAGGCTGCTATGAACATTTGCACACATATATTTGTGCGTATATATGCTTTCATTTCTCTTGGGTAGATGCCAAGAAAAGGAGTTGCTGGGTCATATGGTAAATGTGTGTTTAACTTCTTAAGAAATTGCCCAAGTATTTTCTGATGTAGTTATATAATATTATACACTCCCATCAGTTTTTATTCTCAAACATAATTATAACAATGATGATTATAGTAATGGGAACAATCGCCCTTATTTTATTAATATTTTACTTTCTTTTTATGTTTTGATTTTTATTCATCAGGGATTCATTCTGTTGAAAGGACTGAGTTTGAAATTCATCTTATCAAAAACTTGAACCTCTCTTACCTTAAACTAAACCTCTGGGAACTAATTCAGGCCTCTGTTTTACTGGTGGATTTAACTAATAATTATTCAATGCAAAAAGTTCTTACCAAAAAAATGTAGAACAGGTTTTAGCATCTTGTAAACCTAGTCATTATTTATGTATCTTTTTTCCAAAATTTTCCATGGAAATTATATTTTTTCTCATAAAATTAAGTGTCAGCCTAATAAGTTCTAAAAACACATTAATCCTCTTACTTGTTCATATGTTTGTTTTTCATAATTAGGTATCTGGCTGAGATTTTAGTTCTGTGTTTTTTAAAAAAACTCATAACCTTGAATTGATGATGGCCATTAAGAATCTATCATCATTTCTGAGGAAATAATTTAAACTGCAAGCAATCTGATAGTATAGCAGCTATAGCTTCTGTACCATTCCTCCCTACCTCATATACCATTTCTTTCTAAAAAATACGGTTTTGCTCCTTTTCTTCCCATGCCCACAAAGGGTGAGTCTATGGCTGTAATTCCAGGTCCTCCTCATGTGTGGGAAGTAGGTGCACAGGGAGGGGGGACTCTGGGAAAGTTTAGTTGCTCCTTTTAAAAACACATAAGAGAAACCGCTCTGTTTTCCAGCCTTTGGAAGTTGTCTTGAGAGAGTACGAGGCCTAAAGCTGCTTCAGGCATCCTGCCCTCTTGGGGGAGCTGACGTGCAATAGAGGGTGAGATGCCAAGTCCAGGTTCACTGGCAAAGCCATTGACCTCATGAACTGACCAACTCTGCAGGTGCCTCACCCTGGCTCTACCTTCCATGTACAATAATACGTGTAAGAAAAATAAAGCAAATGAGCTCAGATTTTCTACTAGCAGCAGAAAGCATCTTCATCAAAATATACTTCCGCTCCACCTTACAATTTCACACCACAGGTCTAAAATAAAATGAGACAACTCACTTCATCTGAGATCAAAGCGAAAGTAAAGTTGAACCCTGGGTTTAAATAGAACTTATCTCAACTGCACGTATTGCAGATGTTACTAGCAGCTTGTTAAACTCCAGCACGATGATAACCCATTTCACACAACTAATCCACAATGTAATTAAAATAGGCATAATCCTTAAATTTGCTTGAAAATGAAATAACTGTCTCTGACAGTGGAGAAGTTGAATATACATCTCAGTCAGTTATTACTCTTTAGATTTAGATTCACGTTGAAACTGACTATTCAGGTGAAACACAAGAGCAGAATCCATCATCTTCTGGCCACATCAGGTGCCTTTCCCTGAAACCTGTCCAACTCCTTTATGTTATTAAAGTTGATGGAATGTAGAACTACCTACTGGTTTACAGTTGTAGTTTCACATATGCAAGGATCAAAAAGCTTTGATTTTTTAATTGTATATTTTTGTCAAGTTTATTTCAATTGTTAGTTTGCTTACCGTTTTTATGTATTGTCTTTGAAAACTTTCGATTTAAACTTTTTATTGTATGTAATTATTTTAGTGTTTCTCAAGATAAAATTATTAAATATGTTAACAAAAGTATAGCTTTTTTCCCTGTCTGCATCAGCCCTCATTTGCCCCAAAGGCAATCACTTCTTAAAATTCTCTGTTGTTTCTAGTTATAAATATAAAGAGAGAGGATAGGTATGGCTCTATATTCCTATTCTTCTCTATTTTATTTAAGACGTATGTGTGTACTGTGCAAGCTCTGCTGCTCCTTGCTCACACGCATTTGGAGGCCACCCCACAGGAGGTCTCTCACGTTCCCTCCAGTGCAGAGGATTGCATGCTGGTGGCACATCAGGGATCCACACGCTCCCCTGGGTGCCCAGCAGCGGCCCTGGTTGATGCTCAGATAAGGTCCCCACGGGGTTTCCTGTGACAGACAGGGAGTTTGCCACACAAGCTGAAGGCCTCAGAAGCGCATCTTTCCCACTAGAGTTGCAGCTCTGTCCTGATGGCCTCTGGGACCGGCTCATGGGGAAGGTGCACCTCAAGGCAGCGTCAGCACAGCACGCATTTTATCCGAGACACAAAGAGACTGAGGTATAGAAGCCATCAAGAGACTAATACCGTAAAAGGGGACTTCAAGAGGTACCGGGTTTAGGTACCTTCTTTTAAAAAATCAGAGAAAAGAACAGGATTATAGAAACTGTGTCACAGCTGGTGTTGCTCAGTGGTTGGCATTGACCTATGGACAGGTTCAATTCCCTGTCAGGGCCCATGCCTATGGGGTGGGCTCGATCCCCAGTGGGGGGTATGCAGGAGGCAGCCAATCAATGATTCTCTCTCATCATTGATTATTTCTCTCTCTCTCTCCCTCTCACTTTCTCTTTGAAATCAATACAAGTTGTGTGTGTGTTTTTAAGAAACTGTAAAGGCATGGCATTCTTTCAAGTGTCCTGAATTTCTTATACTTGCTGTCCCCTCTCTGTATCCCCTGGGGAAAGGAACCTGTTTGCTTGTTTTTGAGAAACAGGGATGTAGGAGACCACCGTGTTCAGGTCCATTGCAGGCTCTCTCCTGGCTCAGGAAGCCAGGCCGATTACAGGATGGAAAACTCATGAAAAAGCAGGACAGGAAAAAGGAAACCTTCCAGATGCCCACATGACCAGAATTCAGGAAAATAAGTGAAAATTATTGTTGTGTTGTGATGAGATCCTCTCTTTCTCATTTCTTTCTTCTTCCTGTCCTTGAAGCCATGCGAGACAGATGATTTCACTCCATATTTAATTGAGGAAAATTTTACAAAGAAATGTGGGCAGAGGTGAGCTAAGGTGCACAGCAGACAGCGAGGGATGAACACAAAGGGACAGGGAGGGATGGAGCTAAGGCTCTGCAGGCAACACTGGGGCCTCCAGGTCCAGGGCGGGGAGGAACCAGCAGGGAGGAGCTGCTGCGGGGTCAGGAGCCAGGACCCAGCCAGAACCCCAGGCGGTTCTCCTTGTGGAGTAAGAGCCCAGCAGGGAACCTCTTCAGGCTGCGAAGTGGCCAGACAGAAGGTTCTCTCCTGCTTGTGTCGCCATGGTCACCTCAGCTCAGGAGCCCTGCAGACAGAGGACAGTGCAGTTCCCAGGCCCAGCCAGCAGGGGCGCTGCCCTCCCAGCCTCCTGCTGTGGCTCCCAAGTGAGAAGAAACGCTCTGAAGCCACAGGAGCCAGAGCTGCTTTAGAGCTGCCTCTCACCAGACAGGAGGAGACGCTGCAGTGTTGGCGGGGCCAGAGCTACACCAGGCTCCCCCTCTCTGTCCCCTGTCTCGCCCCTGCACCTTCTGTTCTAGGGAAAGCGAATGCGTCCCTAAGAGAGGATTAAAGAGCGTTACCTGCTGGCTGAAGTCCAGAGTGTCCTGGGAAGAGAAGGAAGATGCTACTTAAAAAATATGAAGGTAAGTGTGTCCCCAAACACGGGGTCCCCCACCCAGGCCACTTGAGGTTCTCTAACAGCACCCCCACCTGCTGACACCTGAGCAGAGCCGAGAGCAGAAGCTGAGAGCAGTGGCCCCGAAGCCGTCACATCCAGTGTCATTTTAGTGACCGCAGGGCCTGCTCCTCCATGTGCCCCAGGATCTGCACCCAATTCCCGTGCGTGTTAACCCGTCTCTAACCCACAGCCATGACTCCTCATGTCTCCACCCTAAGGACCTGGAGCTAGTGATTCTGCATTTCCAGGACACGTGAGACCGACAGGGAAAGAGAGGCCTCTGCAGCGCTGCCATCCCCAGAGCTCACCCAGCAAAGCCCCCGTTCCCCCCACAGTCTCGGGGCCTCGCTGCCAGCATGCTCCTTACCTTTCTGCGCCCTGAAGGAGATGAGCAGCCCCGCCCCAAGGAAGAGCAGCCCCAGCACGAAGCCCCCGGCTCCACTCAGCACCTTGCTCTGTGCGGATCCAGACTGGGCCCCTGGGAGGAGAGGCTGGTTTCAGTGGGTTTAGCCCAAAGCAACTTCTCTAATGGAGACCCTGGGATGGAGAGCTAGGCTGCCCTAGAGGAAGCGGAACAGTAGCCATTTCCAGGAAAGAGACAGGTCACACTGAGCAGGTACAAGGTCCAGGACCTGGCCTCAGGTGCCCTCACTCCAGACCCAAGGCCACTGCTTCAGCCTCTGATGGCTGCGGAGCCCAGGGCTCGGTGACCCTCGTACTTGGTCGGGTGACAGAGCTGCAGACGCAGAGCAGAGGGGCTTTCCCGCGGCAGGAAGGTCCCCACGCTGTGGAGGATGCACCTCTTCCCACATCACAGTGGGCAGCTCAGCGCAGGCAGAAGCACCCGCCCAGCCGACAGGGGACGGTGCCCAGGGCCAAGGGGCACCATGACGGGGAGAGGGGCGGAAACTGAAAGCAGGGCAGGAATGCGGCCTCCCAGGGCTATGGGTGTCCACAGAAGCGATCGCAGGGCTGCCCTGTGGCCTGTGCTGAAGGAGAGACACGAGCAAAACGGGGTGTGGGGAGAGGGGGCCCTGGCCCTCAGGGACAAGCAAAGGCCCCTGTGGGGTGGGGGGAGGCATGTGGGGTCAGAAAGCGTCTCACTCCATTCCACGGTGACGGGGCTGGTGCTGCTGGGGTGCTGCACTTGGCAGGTGTAGACCTCCCCGCTCCGGGGCACTGTTTCCAGCATCACCAGGGTCTGGAAGGTCCAGTCCCCATTCCGGATCAGGCCCGTGGACACCACCCCGGCCTCCTCTTCCCGGCCATCCCGCAGCCAGCGGACCTCAATGTTGCCCGGATAGAAGCCGTTCACGGAGCAGACCAGGAGGTTGTGGTGCTGCAGGCGCTGGGTCTTGGCAGGGTACACGGTCACTGTGGGCTCAGCTGGGACAGAGAAGGCGGAGGGAGACGTGAGAAGACAGGCAGGCCCCTGGTTGCTCCCTTTCGGCCTCCTCTCAGGTCCCAGGCTCCAGGCCTGGGCAGGCCCCCCTCAAACCCAGCCTGTGGCCCCGCAGGAGGTAGTGCCATGGGCCTTGAATCTCCGCCTACAGCCCGGGCCACTGGATTTGAGAGACGTTGAGAAAACTTGGGGGATTTTTCACTTGAAACAGTTACTCATTGTTGAATTGAAGTGTTTGTAGATCTTTGCAAGGCACAGAGTGTGTGAGTAAAGTGTGATTTCTGGAGCTGGACTGCCTGGGTCACATCCGGGCTGTGCCTCTTACTGGTGACCCTGGGAGAACCTCTCTGCTCAGCTTCTCACCTGCAAAGGGGTGATAATACTACCTTACCACTTAAGGACACATGAGGATCAATGGGCCTAAAATATGTACAACAGCAGCTGGAATGGAGCCATCACTATATGTCATCTCCTTATTGTATACTAGAGGCCCAATGCATGAAATTGTGTGTGGGAAGGGTCCCTAGGCCTAGCTTGCGATGAGGGCCATCTTCTGCCCGCTTGCCAGTCCCAAGTCCTGCTCTACCACCACCTACCCAGGTTTGCCATGGTTCCCCATTCACCATGCTGTGATTGGAGCCTGTAGGTCAGGGGGGCAGGGGAGGGGGGGTAGGGGATCAAGAGGTTGGTCGTTCTGCCTGCTTGTCAGTGCCCACTACCACCCCACCGCCACCCACCCTGGTTCCCCATGGTTCCCTGTTCACCATGCTGCAATTGGAGCCTGCGGGCCAGGGGGGAGGGACCGAGAGGTGGTCAATGCACTCCACAGCAACTGGTCGAGTGGTCATTCCGGTCATTATGCTTATGGTATCTGGGCTTTTATTATATAGGATGGAGAGAGAATGTAAGGAAGGCAGAGGGAGAAACTGGGAAACAGCTTGGGGAAGATGGGACTCAGGGTGTGAAGTCCTGGGAGTGCGATCACACCTGGAACACAGAGATGGTTCCCCTGGAAGCAGGAAAGAGGGTGATTCCCTAGCTCCGGGGCTGAGTCCTGAGGGAGAGGGAGGAGCGGGGCAGCACCCATTATACCACTTATAGTGACGCTCACTGAGAAACCCACTCCTTCTCACAGAAGACGACCTGTTAATGGGATTCCTGTCATTTTATAATTGTTTCTCTCTCCAATCTGACATTGGAGCTCATGCAGGGGCTGGGAATCAATAATGTATGTACTTCCTGCCTGAGGCCATGCTTAATAAATACAGTTTTGGAGGAGGTGGAGGAGGATGAAGAGTAGGAAGAAGAGGAGGAGGCAGAGGAGAAGAAGGAACTTGGGGAAAACACTTTTACTGTACCCCAAAAGGATAGTTTTAAGATTGTTGGTAAATCATTGCTAACCACTCTGCAGTACATTTCATTACCTTAAAGATGTTTAAACATGGAAAGTAATAAAGCAGAATCAAAACACCAGGCAGGAGCTGGAGAAAATGCTGAATCCATGTCAGCAAAGTGTCCATCTTGCTCCCTAGAGAACCCGGAAAATCGCTGAGAAAAGGCCCGGACCCCAGAGATGACGGGCAATAGGCCATTCTTAGAGCAGGAACAGCCATTAGCCAACACGTATGTGAAAAATGTTCAAGAACCTTCGAAATCAAAGAAGGATAAATTAAAAATAAAAAACATTTTCAACTGAGTATTTGGCAGTAATATAAAAAGATTTAACAAAATAGAATGTAAGGTAAACTGCCACAATTCTAGAAAGTTAACATGTAATTACTTAAATACCATGAGCACTGCATACATGTAACATCGGTGTGTTAAGTAACAAAATTACAATGTGAAACCTGGCTCACCATCATCCCCCGATGTAAACACGGGTGCACTAAGGGGAACAAGACACTCAGACCTAAAGGAGCTCAGAAAGGCCAGAGGTGCTTCGGAGCCGGCCGCTCACACCCAGCCTGACCCTCCGCCCAGGGAAAGGCTTGAGCACCAAGCACCCCTATTCCAGGGCTCAGGGTCAGGGGGCTTGGCCGAGACAGACCCACCCCCGCCTCAGGCCTCCCACCTCCCTCCCTCCCCTCTGCTCCCCAAACCTTCCCCGGACTGGGCAGGACTGGGCACCCCCGGAAACGCCCCTACACTGGACAGAACCGCAGGGTCCCCACAGCCGCCCTCAGGTCCCTCAGGGGTGCTCCTCACAGCCCTGTGTGCGCACCCCCCCACACACCACCACTCCCCCACGCCACCCCGCCCCACACTCACTTTGCCGATGCACCAGGAAGCCATCGAACACCCCGTAGTTGTGTCTGCACACCGTGTCCACCTCGGCCCGCTTCTGCTCCAGGAAGTCCTTCTGGCTGTTGAGGTACTTCGCGACCGGCCGCCCCAGCTCGGTCACCGCGCGGTACTCCCCCACGTCGCTGTCGAAGCGCACGAACTCCTGCCCGTTGTAGAAGTATCTGTCCAGGAACCGCACCCGCTCCGTCCCGTTGTAGAAATGACACTCGGGCTTAAAGTGATACAGGAAATGTGCTGCGGGGACAGGAAGGACCCGTCACGCTGGTCAGAGAAGATGGCGACGCCGCCCAGTGCGGGGCGCCCAGGCGGTGGGGACACAGGACCCCGGCACCCCACTGCCAGCACCCGCCCCCCCTCCATCCGGGGCTGGGAGGCCGCGGGGCAGGGAGGCCCTGGGACCCTCAGCCACTGGGGACCCACTGGGCTTCCCCGCGGGGCTCCGGGCTCCGGGCTGGGCGAGGACTTGTGCCATCACCGCCTCCTCCTAGACGACCGCCCCCCCTCCTTTCCCGTTTCCCACACCCGCCTCCTCCTGTCACCACCTGGGCAGGGGACCTCGGGCCAGGCCCAGCTGCCTCGGGTCCAGGCAGGAAACCGGGCACCGCCCTCCGCCCTGGAGCTTAGAATTCCCCAAAGTGCGGGGCACAGCCAACCACAGGCGCATTCACACAGGAGGGAGATGTCAGGAGGGGCCTCTGGAGCAGGGACCACAGGATCCAAGTTCCATCAGGGCGGGCCCAGTGGCCTCTGGGTGACAGGATGTGGCCTGAAGGTTGCGTGTGTTGGGGGAGGGAGGCACATTTCAGGGGGAGGTACTGCCACCTGCAAAGCCTGAGGGAACCTATGCGCCTCCTGGAAACCGGAGAACCGGCTCTGAGCCCAGACAGCGAGAGGGAGGGGACAGGAGCCTGGAGGAGTCAGGGGTGCTGAGAGCCTGGGGGTGAGTGAGGGGGCCTTCTGCTCCACGTAAGGGAAAGTGCTGATGAGTTCAGGGGGTTACACCCTAATCCCAATAGGGCGCCAGCGCTTTCCTGCATGTCCAAACCCAGGCGGCGCAGAGAACCAGAACACACCTGTGGTGATGAATGGAAGCTCTGACACCATCGCTGGTGTGGAGAGAGTCACTGCAGAAATGTGAGGCACTTCCTGAGAACAGGGGCTCACCACCATGCATGACTCATAAGGAGAGACGTGGACCGTCAGCAGAGACGCAGTGACAGAACTCATGACATTCTGACAAACATCGCATAAGGCAAAATAAAAAGGTTTTCAACTTCAAGTGACTGAATGGATTCAACAAGAAAGTGGTGAATTTGTGTAACTCTCTGGTTTTTTCTTCTTAATAAACAGTGAAGAGCTGCATTAGAAGGTGTGTGTGTATAAAGCGTGAGTCTAGAATTTTCAGAAACAGCCGGTGTCCGGCAGTGTTCTCCACCTCAACACTATTGACGTTTGGACCAGATAATTCTGTGTGGTTGGGGCGGGTGTTCTGTACACAGTGGGCTGCACACGGCATCCCACCAGCTGTCAGAGAAACACCCTCGCTCCCCCCGCCCCCCGCCCCGCACCCGTGTGACAGCCAAACATGGCTTTAAATATCGCAGATGTCCCAGGGGTGAGGAGGGAGAGAAGGGGCGGTGAACCTTCTGAAAAATCTGGAGTGAAAAAAAACACTATTGATTACGCAGCAGCTGAGAATTACATAGGAAGTTCTACCAATGTATCTGTTGAAAATCTTGCACTATATGAAATGTATATATTTTAAAAATCTGATTCCAGTGCAGAGTAATTTTTTTAGCAAAATGAATTTGTTCAGAACCAAGATACCTGTTTCTTTGCCTTGCTAACCAATCATCAAGTCACCATGTATCCTCCACATCATCTTCTTTCTTACTCTCCCGGCCACTGGCCCACTGCTTGTCTACAGTAGAAGCTACAGCCGCAGACATTTGGTTCCCATTCATCGTCCCAACCAATTCGTGTTCTAACTGCCTCCTGCTCCCAATAATACCAGGAGGCAGCAGGTTACCAGCCTTGGCCGGAGGTGGACTCTCATTTCTATAGGCAGGTCCCTCAGAAGGGGAGAAGCTCAGATGACACCCTCACATAGACAGATTACAGAAAGGAGCAGGTCCCAGACTTTAGATGGAGACCTTCACGTAGAAATGATGGCAGAGGGGAGGGCACTCTGGTCAGACTGGGTCTGTCTAACTTTTCACCAATTCTCTAGCGCCTTCCTGACACATGAAAAGGTTGGAAATAAACATGTGTGAGTTGTTCACTGTAGCCTGTGTGGTTAGCACTATCCGGCCATGCTCATGGGACCGCTGAAAGGCCACCAGATAAAGGAAATACAAATACACAATTCCCAGCACATCTGGATTTCAGATAAATAATTGCTTTTTCTCTGAAATTCAGCTTTAATCGGGCATCCACTATTTCTTTTGGCAACACAAGCCCACCTGCTGGTACAATATGAGACAGAGGAGTGGACTTAAACTTCTTGTGTTTCTCATGTTCCCACTACAGTCTGCACATAGTGTGAGCCCATATGGAACTTTTCAAGTTGTAAATGCAAAATGGATGTAAATTCCTCCTGTATATTGGAACCAGCAGCCCTTGCCCCTGCTGCCCTCAAGCCTAAGACACACACTGGCACTTGGGAACATCAGAAATCTCAGCAGCAAGTCAGACCCAGCCAAGCCACTGTTCACCAGTGGGAGTAGAAGCCCAGGCTCTAGAATTAAGAATCTAAATTAGAGCATTAGCTCTTTTGATTGGGTCAGATTGTAACATGGCCTTTTTCTTTATCTCTAAAATAGATTTAATGATACTGTATTCCTCACAGGATATTGTAAGTGTGGAATTGCATAGTGATTCTTCCTAGTGCTGATCATATAAACACTCAATAAATAGCCTGCTATTTTTAATTTTATAATCCCTAGGAATGCAATTTTCTATCCCTTAACTTCATAGATAAAATAATAACTCCATCACCATTTGGCAGTTGTCTTTTATTAATTTTATCATGAAATATCATTTTGAATACAAGGACAGAAACATTGGTCTCTGTATATAATGGGATGTATATGCACCTAATATGAAAGGACTATGCTGACGTAGAAGAGAGGAACTTTCTAGATTCTGAGATCTAGACTATGTCACTTGGTTCTACAACTAACCTTGTGACTCTGGGTAAGTTGCTTAAACTCTGAATCAGATTCCATGGGTCATTACATCTGTAATTGCTGCAGGCAAGACAGGATGGTTATGAGAGTCACACACTCACATATAGGCCTGGTGCATGTTACAGAGTAGAAATTTTTGAGCATGCTTCTTCCTAGTCGACTTAGTCTTGAATCCCAGCTGCACCTCACAAAATAGCCTTGCAAGATAGAACACTGTCAGCTTTCTGAAGAACAGGATAATAATATGGTCATCAATAACATGACCCTGACATTACTTAAGAAAAACTGTTTTGTCTTGGGTTGCTTGCTCTGCGAAAATAAGATATGGTAAATGTGCTTAAAAGCGGTCCTGCACAAAGGGTTGGGTCTGCTCTCTGGACTCTCTGTGTGGAGAAAGGCAGAGCAGTTGCTGGCCGGCTAATAAAGGCTCCCTATATTTTAATTTGGTCTGGACTCCAGTTGTCGTTCACTCCCGTTCGCTCCATAACAGTGCATAGTAACTGCCCAATGTGACGGTGCTCAGGGACCAGATTTGTCTTGTTGATGACTCCACCCTCATCACCAGGTGGTGACTGTCTGCTCTGGGTCACTAATAAACAGTGGCTGTGGAATTAGTTGCTTTGCATAATCAGTCACCTCTGCCTTCAAGGTCACTCCAGTGGCTCCTTGCTGATGACTGAGCATCTCTGTTTCTTCCGTCCCCCAGCTTCCCTTCAGGTGCTTTTGTTCTTATGCTTTATGTTCACTGACTCCCTGAGCCCAGCGCACAGTCTCCCTGAGGTCACTGCTCAGAGTCACTGTAATCATCCCTCAAGTCTTCAGCTCCTGTCCTCTCTTCAAATGGTCCAATCAGGTTCTGTCTCATACACTCCACTGACTGCAAACATCACATCCACCAAACCCAGTGCTCACTGCTCTGCGTGTTCACACTTCCCTGCCTCCTAGCAGTTCTCACCACACCTGGCCACTCCCTTCTGGAAAAATCTACTTCCCCTCACTGCCCTGCATTACCTTATCTTGGTTTTCCTCAACACACTGCACCCCTCCTCAGTCCCCTTTGCTGACTCATTGGCCTTTGGTCCTCTGGGTTCGGCCCTTGACTTCTTTTTCCCCCTTTTCCTCTTCTTCTTCTTCTTCTTCTTCTTCTTCTTCTTCTTCTTCTTCTTCTTCTTCTTCCTCTTTCTCTCTCCCTCTCTCGCTCTCTCTCTCTCTCTGATATCCTCCACTTCCCTGGAGTTTAACACAGCACATGTGTCAATGACACCAACACAAACACCCCCTGCCCTGGCCGGCCCCAAACTCGAGGCTCCTGTGTTCAGCTGACCTCTTGACAGCTCCACACAAATGTCAAGAAATCATTTCAAACTTACACAGAACCTTTCTTCCTCACCACCCCCTTCAAACTACTTCTTACACAGTCCTTCCCATCTCAGTAAACAGCTTCAAGTTTATTCAAATTATCCTATCTAATAAAGAGGGACTATGCTAATTGACCATCACTCCATCACAAAGATGGCTACACCCACAGCTGAGGCCAGCTTCCCATTAGGATCCTTAATGAGCAATCAGCAGGGACCTGAGACTATGCCCTCCCCTGCCCCCATGGGGCTTGACAGGGTACCTCAGGCTGTGTCCCCCACCCTGCAGAGCTTGACAGGGGACCTCAAGGTGTGCTTCCCATCTTGGTGCTGGGCTAGGGGCCCTCAGGCGGCTCCCACCTGCCCCAGTGCCAGGCCAGGGGACCTCAAGCCATGCCCTCCACCAGGTGGGGCTTGACAGGGGACTTCAGGCTGTGCCCCCACCCAAGCACCAGGCTGGGGAACCTCAGAATGCACCCCCTGCCCAGCGGAGCTTGACAGGGGACCTCAGGCCGCACCCCTCGCCCCAGCACTGGGCCAGGGGACCTGAGGCTGCACCCTCCCCGCCTGGCTGGGCTTGACAGGAGTCCTCAGGCCATGCCCCCCACCCAGCGGGGCTCGACGGGGGACCTCA
This sequence comes from Corynorhinus townsendii, assembly GCA_026230045.1. NCBI lineage: Eukaryota > Metazoa > Chordata > Mammalia > Chiroptera > Vespertilionidae > Corynorhinus > Corynorhinus townsendii. Next base: position 97,435,262 of record JAPDVU010000004.1, on the reverse strand, counting down.
AGGCATGCCCCCCACCCTGATCTGGGCTGGGGGACCTCAAGCCATGCCCCCCTATCCTGGCACTGGGCCTGGGGACTTGAGGCTATGCTCCCTGCCCAGCAGGGCTTGACAAGGGTGAGACTGGCCAGGTCTGGATCTAGCCCAATTGGGGGGGGGGGGGGGCGCGGTTGGGTTTGGGTCTCACGCGATTTTGAGGTACATGTGGGTGGGCAGGGACTTGACTCTGGGTCCTGTGGTGGGCCCCAGACTCTGACAGGAGGAAGGTTTTCATATACATTTTACTAATTTTCTTTCATCTCTGACACTTCTATTATAGAGAAAGGGCAAATAGCAATATTAAATTATTTCCTCCAATTAATCCCCTTTTAATGTGCATGAATTTCATGCACTGGGTCACTAGTTGAATATAAAATCCTTAGGAATTTTGACTCCTCCCCTATTTAATCCATAACAAGTCTTGGAAATATCTACTCCAGGTCTGCTCACTTCCCCTTTCCAGCTGCCTTTGCCACACACACTAACTGAAGCCCGAGCATGTCACCTGGGCCATGCTCCTCAATGGCCCCCTGACTCCTCCTGTGAACCCTGCAATCCAATCTCCACCTGGTAGCTGGGATTGTTGTTTTTAAATAAATATTTGTGAACTCCTCTTGTAACCCTCCAGCAGCTCACATGTCTCTTCAGGTAAAATTCAAACTTTTTACCCCACATCAGGGCCCAATATGATTTGTTTCCCATCTTCTCCAGCCTCTTCCTATGTCAATGTCACTCCCCAACTTGCTCGTGTGCTGCAGCCACGCTAGCCTTCTTCCTGACCCTTAAACACGGCAAACACGTTCCCACACTGTGGCTTTTCCCTGTTCCTCTCCCTGGGACACTTGACCCCTAGATCTTCACAGGGTGGCTTCTCTTACCATCCAGGTCTCAAATGTCTCTACATGTCACTTCCTTAGGGTGAGCTCCCTAACTACTTGAAGTGACGTCAGGTAAATCTATTCTATTCTGTAACCATGGTATTGTGTGTGTGTTTTTCAGAGCAATTATTGCTCTCTGAATTTTCTTTCTTAAATGTTATAGGTTACTGTCTTTCTAACATTAGCTAAGTTTCATGGAAAAGGGGACTTTCTATCATATTCAAATAGGCTTCTTCGAATCTAGAACAGAGCCTGGTATGTAGTAGTCACTCGGGTAAATATCTGTAATGATGAACCCAAGTTCTGGGCCTTGATCATTGTGGGGACCCTGGAAAGCAGCAGGGGCACAAGCTCCTACACCCTTCTATTCAGACAACACATTATGTTCCCTCTGCTTCCTGTAGGAAATTCAGAGACTCTTCCTGTTTCTCCTCCTACTAATTGGAAGAAACATCACAGGTAAGGAAAGGGAAAATATCACTACATGTTATCTTGTCCATGGATCTGTTCCAGGGCTGAGGGTCTGTGTGAACTTTGGGATCTCGGGAATGGTGATGACATAGCTGGGGAAAGAATAGGGAGGACCTGGAAGTAGAGGCAACCAAACACGGCTAATTAAGGGAAACAGAGGGCACGATGAATGGGCCTGTGGCATTGGGGCCAAGGCTCTAGGAGGCCACTTGAGTTCCCTTGACTTGATTATTGACTTTCAGCCCAATGGGATGCTTACACACTCTCTCTACTCCTGCTTAAGGTGTATAATTTGAACATGTGAAATTGCTAACATTTGACTATTTTTAACTTAAAAACACAGAATTTCAATCAATTTATCTCTACTAGTTGAATCCAGACCTTTGGGCTCAGGCCAGAGAAGGACGGATGTATGAGAAACTGATAGAGTAGAAAGTTTCAACATAGATCCATAATGAGCACTACCCTGGCCAGGTGTTCAGAAGATGCCTTAAGTTCTTTAAGATGTCAAAGACAACCCCATAGATGCCCCTCATCTGTAGGATCAATCCCTGTTTCAGCTCTCAGGAACTTTACACAGGAGGAAGAGAGAGCACTAACCCCACTTCTGTTGGAGAACCTCCATTACATGGACACAGGCCTTATAAACCTTGGGGCTCAGGGAGAAAGGAAAAGAGATGGTGGGGAAGCCCCTTGATACATCTCACATAGTAGGGAGAAGCGACAACATCACAGATTCTGCTGAGGCTATAACACAGGATCTTCAAAGAGAGACCCTCTAATTCCTTTTGGCTCCCATAAAATGTCAGAAAAACTTTCCTTTGGGGATAACTCAATACAATAAATGGAGCACTGGGTGGGAATAAGTCTGAAATCATTACTTCTCAGTCTTCTCAAGACCCCGATGGAATGGGGCACCAGGCTGGGGAGGGTTTACTGGAGACGAGATAAGAACGGCGGAGATACATGGAGCCCCTTGCACATCTCGTAGTGGCGAGCACCCCGCCCCCTTTTGTGGTGGAAAGAATCGGGATCCATGTGCTAAAGGTAGGTGGCCACTGAAGAAATGCCACCATTTTCTAATGGCCATGGCCTGGACACGGTGAGAAAGCTAATTTCCTTTCTTCCTCACCCCTCAACAGCTCACCCCCAAGGTGCACTTACCTGGTGTGTCCCTGGCCTGAGCCAGGGGAGGGCTCAGTGCCATCAGCATCACCGTCAGAGCGGCCATCCAGGAGCCTCCAGGGAACTGCAGGCACACCATGCTGGAGTTCAGAGAGGACAGGGGCAGGGAGCAAGCTGGTCTCACTCAGTGAGGGCTGTGACCCTTCTCCACCTACATCCCCAATAATACCAACTAGGGAACTCATTTCTTTGTTTTTTGATTGGGTAATCTCAGTACTGAGAACCAATCAGCATCAGAGATGAATAGCATCACCAGTTGCTGGTCAGAGATTCATTATGAAGGTCCTCTTCTGAAACTTAGAATTTCCTGCATTAAACAAACTGTTTTAACTTAGTGCTTTAAAGGTTTGATCCTGTGCAGCAGAAACACTGTGCTGGGCCCTATTGTGAGGCAGCTCTGCGCTGGTCAGTGATGAGCACACAAGTTGGAGCCTTTGGGGGCATTAGTCTCTCTCACTGCAGACAGAGCTGTTTAGACAATTGGATGAGTGAGTGTGCTGGGAGCTGAGGGTGAGGGAGGTGACTGCAAGTTAGGAGGCCTTCAATTTTGTCCTTTTGCATCACAACATTGTCTTGCAGATTTGGGAAAATGACTTAACCTCTCACAGTTAAAGCCATTGTGATCTTTCAGATGTTTCAATACTGGGAAAGGCTGTGATTCTGCGGACACTTCAAGGAGCAGCTTTCCCTAGTAACTGATGACCTGACAGGCTTGTAGCTGTTGATTGGAGAGTACAATCGGTAACTCTTTACAAGGGCAAGCATTCCAACAGATATAGAGCTGAAAACTATGGTTATAAGAATGCTCAAGGAACCTAGAGGAAGAATGGATAAACACAGTGAGAGCTTAAATGAAAAGATAGTAGGCATAAGAAGAGGACAAAGAAACCATAAAATAGAGTCATAAATGAAGAATACAATATCTGAAATTAAGAACATACTAGAAGGAATCAATAGTAAGTTAAATGAAGCCGAGGTTTGAATCAGTGATTTCAAAGACAAGGCAACAGAAAACAACCAATTAGATAGGCAAAAATTTTTTTTCTAAGTGAGGAGTATAGGGACCTCTGGGAAGGATGAAGTATAAAAACATCTGCATCATAGGTGTACTTAAAAGGAGATGAGAGAAAGCAATGGATTAAGAACCTATTTGAAGAAATAATGACAGAACACTTGCCTAATTTGATGAAGGAAAAAGACACACAAATCCAGGAAGCACAGAGTCCCAAGTAAGATGAACCCAAAGAGGCCTATACTAAAACACATCATAATTAAAATGCCAAAAGTTAAAAGTGGAAAGAAAAAGACAGTTACCTACAAGGAAGCTCCAATAAGACTGTCAATTGATTTCTTAACAGAAACATTTCAGATCAAAAGGGATTGGCATGAAATATTCAAAGTGAGTAAAAGCAAGAGCTTACAACCAAAACAGTTCTACTTAGGAAGGCTAATCGTTTAAAATTGAAGAAGAAATATACAGTGCCCCAGTCAAGAAAAAGCCAAAGAAGTTCATTAAAGCCACCAGGATTACAGGAAATATTAGGACTTCTTTTTAAGATGAAAGAAAAAAAAGGAACATAGGTATAAAAAATAAAGTGGAAATAAATATGTACCTATCAGTAATCACTTTAAATGTAAATATTTGGCTTAAATGATCTAGTCAAAAGACATATGGTAGCTTAATAGATAAGAAAACAAGACTCACACATGTTATCTACAACAGACCCACCTCAAAATGAAAGACACACACAGACTGAAAGTAAAGGAATGAAAAAAGAGATTTCAAGCAAATGTAAAGGAAAAAAAGCTGGGGTAGGAATACTTATATCATATAAAATAGTCTTTAAATCAAATCTATAGTAATAAAAGGGTAATATGCTAATTAGACTGGACGTCCTTCCAGACAAGCCAGGGCTGGAGCAAAGCCGCCTGGGTCCCGGGTGCCTAATGGCGGCTGGAGTGAAGCCCAGATCCCAGGTGCCAGAGGGAAGCTGGTACCGGCAGCCAGGGGAAGGAAGGCCTACTCTTGCACAAATTTTCATGCATCGGGCTTCAAGTGCTATAATAAGAGATAAAAAAGGACATTATGTAATTATAAAGAGATCAATCCAACCAGAGGATATAACCTTTGTAAACACTTATGCACCCAACAACAGAAGCACCCAAATATATGAAGCAAATCTTGATGAATATAAAGGGAGAGATCAACAATAAGACAATCATAGTAGGGAATTTTAACACACCATTGACATTAATGGAGAGATCTTCCAGGCAGAAAATCAACAAAGAAACAGAGGCCTAAAGTGACATAGTAGAACAGATAGTTTTAATTGTTTTTTTCAGAACATTCCACATCAAAGAAGCAGAATACACATTCTTTTCAGGTGCACATGGAACATTTTCTAGGATAGACAACATGTTAGGACACAAAACAAGTCTCAAAACTTTTTCAAAAATTTAAATCACATCAAACATATTCTCTGGCCATAATGGAATGAAACAAGAAATTATTTACAAGAAAAAGAAAGGAAACCACACAAACTCATGAAGGCTAAATAATATGTTTTCTAAGCAATGAATGGGTTAACATTGAGATCCAGGAAGAAATCAAAAGGTTTGATACAAATGAAAATGAAAACACAACAACCTAAAGAAACTATAAAAAGAACAACGAAGTCCAAATTGAGTAGAAAGAAGGAAGTAACAAAAATCAGAGTGGAAATAAACAAAATAAAATCTAAAAAAATACAAACATTCAATGAAGACATAAACAAGATTGATAAACCTTTGTCAGACTCATCAAGAAAGAGAGAGGACCCCAGTGGAAAAAAATCAGAAATAAAAGAGCAGTAACAACTAACATTATAGAAATACAAAAGATGGTAAGAAAATATTATAAATAAATATATGCCAACAAATTGGACAATCAAGAAAATAATTGACTGGTGGTTGCCAGAAGAAAGGGAAGTTGAGGGACTGGGTAAAAAAGGTGAAGGGTTTGTACAGATTGTAGTTACAAAATAGTTATATGGATGTAAAGTATAGCATAGGAAATATAGTCAACTAGGGGCCCAGTGCATGAATTTGTGCACCTTGAAAGGAACTGTGGGCCATGAGGCTGTGATGGGCACAGAGGTGGGTCTTGGCCCATCCTCCACGCCCCCACCCAGACCCTCCCACCATGGCCCCTGGTCCCGTCTGCCGGAAGCTCTGCTCCCACTACTGCTGCTCCCATGTGCTGATGGAACCAGCCCCAATCGCATCTGCTGATGGCGTGGAGTGATTGGGGCCAGTGCCAGCAGGGGCTACGAGCGGGGCAGGTGCTGTCAGTGGGTGCGAGCGGTGGCTGCTGCCCCAATCACCCCTCAGGAGCAGGGGTAAGTGGAGAAGCCCTCAGGAGTGATCAGGGCCAGTAGCTGGCACTCACACCCACTGATGGCACTAAGCAATCGGGACCAGCGCTTAGTGCCAGCAGTGGATATGACTGGCAGCTCCAGCGCTGGCAGTGGGTGTGAACATTGTGGGTGCCAGCAGCAGGTGTGAGTGTCTGGTAGGGGCAAAAAATTTTCAGGAACCACCAGAGGCTTGCCCCAATGACAACGACTGGAGCCCTGCCTTGGTCTGGCACCCTGCTCACCTGCTCCACCATCTCGCCATGGCCGATGCCCACCATGTTCCACACTTTGCTGACTGCTGCCAACGTCCACCATGTTCTGCGTTGCACCCTCCCCACCTCCCAGTGGTCACTGCATCTCATAGCAACCGGTTGTTCAGTTGTTCAGTTGTTGGGTTGTTACACCATTTGGTCTTTTTGCATATTAGAGTTATATATATATATATCACATTAATGACTGCATATAGTGGGGTGGCATCAGCTGGTGGCCACACCAGGCCGGGCCTGTGGGGGCAGGACTTTGTGGTTCAAAATGGCGACCCCCACGGCAGACCAAGTGGTCAGAGAGGGGCAGGACTAGTCATTTCAAGATGGCAGCCCCCATGGAAACCACAGACCATGTAGTCAGAGAGGGGTGGGACTAGTCATTTCAAGATGGTGGAACAGCAACCCACATGGCCAACATGGTGGCTGGCTGCCCACAATCCACAAGGGAGAGCAACCCAAAACAGAAATCTCACTTAGCTGTTTGGAGCAGCTGGCGGGATGGTGGGCGGGTGGCTCTTGTGCTGCGCGACAGCCTCTGGTCAGCTCGAGGCCTGAGGTGGTGACGGTGGTTCCTGCAGCAGCCGCGGGGAAGAGGTGGCCAGGAAAGCGGCAGCCATGGCAAAGGAGGAGGAGGAAGAGAGTGAGCAGAAAGCAGGCGGCGGTAATGAGAGGGGTGGAAATAAGAGAGCGGCTGGGTCCAAAGAGTCAGAGACAGAGGGGGTCAGAGACTGGCTAAGGACCAGTTTGAGGGGGTTTCTCATGAGCTAGGAGAACCTGGGCTGTGGAACAGAAGGAGCAGAGGGAGGGACAGGAGAGCAGATAGAAAAAAAGCCTGGCCGTATGGAACCTCGCACCACTTCCCGGCTTTCTGGCAGAAATTACTGAGGTCATGTTAGTCCTGCTTTCAGGGTCATCTGGATCCACTGAGGCCATGCCATGTTACAGAAGTAGCCAGATTGGTGAGGAGACACCCTAGAGATGTCTTTGGTGAGCGCCCATTCCAATGCCTGGGGTCGGGTAGCAAAAGGTCAAGAACTAGCGTCCCAATCCTTGAGTCAATGCTATGACGGAAAAACCAAGGGACAGAGGACATCTCCTCTACTTCCTGGGGTCCGGATGGAGGCCAAAAGGCTGGGGAACCGAGTGGTGCAGGAACATCTTCGCTGCCTCCACAGGTTCAGAACCAATCCATGCACCAGGCCTCTAGTCCTATATAATAAAGTGGTAATATGCAAATTGACCCTCACATCTTCACACAAGATGGTCGCCCCATGTAGTCAAAGATGTCCACCACAAGATGGCCAGCAGGGAAGGGTAGTTAGGGGCGACCAGGCCAGCAGGGGAGGGCAGTTGGGGGCGATCAGGCAAGCAGGGGAGCAGTTAGGCATCAATAAGGCTGGCAGAGGAGTGGTGAGGGGGTGATCAGGCTGGCAGGCAGAAGCAGTTAGGGGCAGTCAGGAAGGCAGGCAGGTGAGCAGTTGGGAGCCAGCAGTCCTGGATTGTGAGAGGGATGTCCTACTGGGATCGGGCCTAAACGGGCAGTTGGACATCCCTCGAGCGGTTCCAGATTGGAGAGGGTGCAGGTTGGGCTGAGGGACACACACACACACACACACACACACACACACACACACACACCCTGTGCACGAATTTTGTGCACCGGGCCTCTAGTGTGTGTGTGTGTGTGTGTGTGTATAAAAGCCTAAGCAACAGGTATGACTGAACAACCGGAACAACTGGTTGACCAGTCACTCAGTCACTTAATGTGCGCTGACCACCAGGGGCAGATGCTCAATTCAGGAGCTGCCCCCTGGTGATCAGCACAATGCCACAGCCAACCTCCCATGGCTAGCCAACTGCCCACAGTCCCTCCCCTGGCTGGCAGGCCCCCATTGGTCCCTGGTGCTAAAACATTCATAGACAACTGACCTGCTTCTGGGTCAGGGATTTGTATGTAGTAGAGCAACTCCCTCACTGGGATCTATTGAAAGTAAGCCCTTGACACAAAGGTTTGTCTCGCTCCTGTCCTCTCCCTTCCCCAGGAGCTGCCTGCCCGCAATGGTGGCAGCGCTGTGGCAAGGGAAGGAGGAGTGGGGGGAGGTGGGGAACCGTGTGGTGGTGGGGTGGCATCAGCGTCCAGCCTCCATTCCTTCCACGCTCAGCCCTCCTCTTCTAACCCTACTGGGTCCTTCAGGCCCCAGGTTGGGACAGGGAACTGGGGGTGGGTGGTGGTGGATGTGGCCCCTTTCCCAGGGGGGCCAAAGGCCAGCTTCCTCCTTGGAGCTGCTGGCCAACCTCCTGTGGTCCCCCAGCCATGCACAAGTTTGTGCACCAGGCCTCTAGTATATCAATAATCACCCTAAATGTAAATGGAATAAATTCACCAATCAAAAGGCAAAATGTAAAGGGATGGATTAAAAAAACAAAAACAAAACAAGACCTAACTATATGTTGCATTCAGGAGACCCATTTTCACTATAAATACAAATATAGACTCAAGTAGAGAAGTGGAAGATGATTCTCTAAGAAAATGGCACCCAGAAAAAAGCAGAGGTAGTCATACTTATATCAAGCAAAATAGATTTCAAGATAAAAAATGGTAACAAGAAACAAAGATGGGTATTTTATAATAACAAGAAGGATAATTTATCAAGAAGACATAATATAAATACATATGCACCCAATGTGTGAGCACCACATACACATAGCAATTACTAACAGGCCTAAAGGGAGAAACTGACAAAAATACAATTACAGTATGGAACCTGGATATGCCACTGACAGCAACGTATAGGTCATTCAAACAGAATGTCAATTAGGAAATATCGGCCTTAAATGACACATTAAATCAAAGAAATATATATATATATATAACTTTCCATTTTAAAACATTGTAATACATTTTTCTCAAGCCCATATGGGACATTTTTAAGGACAGACTATATGTTGGGGCATGAAAATAGTCCCAATACATTTAAGAAGATTGAAATGATACTGAGCACATTTTTTTACCAAGACAATATGAAACTGGAAATTAACTACAGGAAGAAAGATGGAAAAAAACATGAATATGTGGAGATTAAATAACATTCTACTGAAAAACAATTGGGTCAAAGAAGAAATAAAAGAAGTGATCAAAAGATACATAGACAAATGAAAATGAAAATGTGACATATCAAAATTTGGGGGACACACACCAAAAAAACACAATAAAAAGAGGAAAGTTTATAGAATTACAGGTCTACCTTAAGAAATAAGAAAGATTTCAGATAAACAATCTACCACACCTTAAAGAACTAGAAAAAGAAAAACAAACAATGCCCAAAGTCACTAAAAGAAAGGAAATAATAAAAGTTATAGCAAAAAGAATAAAATAGACCAAAAAAAAAACCCAGTTAAAAATGTAATGAAACAAAGAGCTAGTTCTTTGAAAAGATTAATAACTTGACAAACCTCTGGCTAGACTCACTGAGAAAAAAAAAGAAAGGATTCAAATAAATAAAATCAGAAATGAAAGAGAGGCTACAATGAACACCACAGAAATGGAAAGGATTGTACAAGAACACTATATAAAAGGCTAGTTAAGCCACCAAATTCAACAACCTAGAAGACATGGAAAAATTCTTAGGAATATATAAACTTCCTAGACTGAATCATGAAGAACTGGAAAACCTAAATAGAATGATCATTAGTCAGGAAATTGAAACAATAATCAAAAACCTCCTCAAACCCTAGCCAGTTTATCTCAGTGGATAGAGTGTTGGCCTGTGGACTGAAGGGTCCCAAGTTCTGTTCTGGTCAAGGGCATGTACCTCAGTTGCAGGCTCCTTCCCAGGCTGGGCCCTGGTCAGAGTGCATGCAGGAAGGCAACCAATCATGTTTCTCTCTCATTGATGTTTCTCTCTGTCTTTCCCTTTCTCTTTCACTCTCTCTAAAAACCAATGGAAAAATATCCTTGCATGAGGATTAAAACAAAACAAAACAAAACACCTCCTCAAAAAAAGGAACTTCCAGGACCATATGGCTTCACTGGTGAATTCTACCAAACATTCAAAGAAGAGTATTACTTAATCTCAAAGACTTATGAAAAATCGAAGAGGAGGGAATACTTCCTAACTCATATTATGAGTCCAATGTTACTTTGATACCAAAACCAAGCAAAAGCAATGCAGAAAAACAACAACAACCAAAAACAACAACCAAGAACATAGGTGCAAAAACTCTAAGCAAAATACTAGTGAATCCAATATAATACACTAAGAGAATTTCATATTAGCAACAAAACAAACAGAAAACCTCTTAAAAATATTTATTTTTAAGAAAATGGGGGGGAAAGGATCTCATATTATGAACAAGTGGGATTCATCATGACCAAGGATGTTTCAACATATGCAAATCAATCAATGTGATACAACACAGTAATAAAATAAAAGATAAAAATTATATAATTACTAGAGGCCCAGTGCACAAAATTCATGCATGGGGTGTGGGGTCCCCTCAGCCCAGCCTGCACCCTCTCCAATCTGGGACCCCTTGGGGAATGTCTGACTGCCGGTTTAGGCCCTATACCAGGGATCAGGCCTAAACCGTCAAGCGGACATCCCTCTCACAATCTGGGACCGCTGGCTCCTAACTGCTCACCTGCCTGCCTTCCTGATCGCCCCTAACTGCCCCCCCCCACCCTGCTAACCTGATATCCCTAACCACCTCTGCCTGCTGGCCTGCCCCCCTCCCCGTCAGCCTCATTTCCCCCAACTGCCCCCTCTGCCAGCCTGGTCACCCCTCACTATCCCCCCTGACAGCCTGGTCGCTGCTGTTCAGTCGTTTGGTCATCCCTCACTGCACCCCTGCCAGCCTGGTTGCCCCACACAGCCTGTTTTTGGGTTTTTTTTTTTTTATAAATCTTTATTCAGATTATTACAATTGTTTCTCCTTTTTCCCTCCCATAGCTCCCCTCCACCCTTACCTCCCCCACCACTGACCTCATCCATAGGGGTATGATTTTTGTCCAGTCTCTCCCTACACCCCCCCCCCACTCCTTTCCCCCTGAGAATTATCAGTCCACTCCCTTTCTATGCCCCTGATTCTATTATATTCACCAGTTTATTCTGTTCCTCAGGTTTTTAATTCACTTGATTTTTAGGTTCACTTGTTGATAGATATGTATTTGTTGTTCATAATTTTTATCTTTACTTTTTTCTTCTTCCTCTTCTTAAAGAATACCTTTCAGCATTTCATATAATACTGGTTTGGTGGTGATGAACTCCTTTAGGTTTTTCTTGTCTGTGAAGCTCTTTATCTGCCCTTCAATTCTGAATGATAGCTTTGCTGGGTAGAGTAGTCTTGGTTGTAGTTTCTTGCTGTTTATCACTTTGAAAATTTCTTGCCACTCCCTTCTGGCCTGCATCATTTCTCTTGAGAAATCAGCTGACAGTCGTATGGCTGCTCCCTTGTAGGTAATTAACTGTTTTTCTCTTGCTGCTTTTAATATTTTCTCGTTGTCTTTTGCTCTTGGCATTTTAATTATGATGTGTCTTGGTCTGGTCCTCTTTGGATTCCTTTTGTTTGGGGTTCTGTGCACTTCCTGGACTTGTAAGTCTATTTCTTTCACCAGGTGGGGGAAGTTTTCAGGCATTATTTCTTCAAATAGGTTTTCAGTATCTTTCTCTCTCTCTTCTTCTGGCACCCCCATAATTCTGATGTTGGTACGCTAGAAGTTGTTCCAGAGGCTTCTTACACTATCTTCAACTTTTTGGATTTTTTTTTGCTTTTTGCTTTTTCGGTTGAGTTTGTTTGTTTGTTTGTTTGTTTTTATTTTTTTGCTTCTTTGTATTTCAATTCTTTGACTTGATTCTTGTGTTCCTCTAGTCTGTTGTTGGGTCTCTGTATAATATTTTTTATTTCAGTCAGTGTATGTTTAATTTCTAGTTGGTCCTTTTTCATATCTTCGAGGGTCTCATTATATTTATCGGCCTTTTCTAGGATATTCTTGAAAAGCCTTATAACTGTGGTTTTGAATTCTATATCCAGTTTTTTGTTTTCCTCCATTTCTTTCGTTTGTGATCTGTTTCTTTGTCGCCACATTTTCACTGCTTCCCTGAGTTGGTAGGGTAGCTTTCTGTGCTAAGTTTCCTATATGGCCCAGTGGGTCGGCCTCCCAGTTACCTGAGGTGAACACTCTTGGTGCACCCCTTTGTGGACTGTGTGTACAGCCCTGTTGTAGTTAAGTCTTGATTGTTGCTGTTATCACTGGGAGGAATTGACCTCCAGGCCAGTTGGCTGTGAGGATCAGCTGTGTCTATGCTGAGAGAAGTTCGGTGCTGGAGACAGCCTTATAGGATTAGACCTGCCAAATTGCTAAAGCCTCTGTGTTCAGCTTGGATGGGGTGGAATGTCAGGGAGGAGCAGACAGTCTTGGCTTCCCATCAGCCCTGCCCTTGTGCACGGGCAGCCTTTCCCGGCTCCGGAGCCTCCTCCCAAGAGTCCAGATTCCCCCCACAAGAGCGTGGGTCCCCAGGGGCTCGCCTGGAACTGGGGTTCAGTGCAGTCAGAACTGGGGTTCAGTGCAGTCAGGAGCTTCCGAGTCCCTTCTGGGGAAAGCCTATGGTAACCTTGCAGTCTTTGTGTACACTTGCACGCGCGCCTCCAGCCCCCTGCCCGCCAGGGCTCCCCCGGCTCTCCCCCGGGTCTCCGAGTCTCCGAGTGCCTTTCTCTCTACCTGACAGTCCAGACTCCCCCTGTATGAGCCTGGGCCCACGGGATTTCACCTGGAACTGGGGTTCTGTGCAGTCGGAACTGGGGTTCAGTGCAGTTGGGGGCTTCCTTCCCCCTCCCGCCAGAGAAAGTCAGCCAGGCTCTCAGTTGCCCTTCCTCTCTGCGCGCACAAAGACCCTTTGCCATACCTTGACCCTTTGCCGTTCCTCCAATTCTCTGTGAGCTTTTCTCTTTCCTTCTAGTTGTAGAATTTCCACTCAGCCAGCTTTCCCGTGGTTCTGGATGGTGTCCGTTCTGTCTTCTAGTTGTAGTTTTGAAAATGTTGTGCGAGGCAGCAGTTTAGGTGTTTACCTATGCCGCCATCTTGGTTTCTCCACACAGCCTGTTGTTCAGTCATTTGGTCATCCCTCACTGCCCCCTCTGCCAACCTGGTCACCCCTCACTATCCCCCCTGCTAGCCTGGTCACCCCACGCAGCCTGCTCTTCGGTCATCCGTCCAGTTGTTTCAGTTATTACGGCCCCTGGCTTTTTATATATATGGTTAAGAAAAGATGAAGAAAAAGCCTTTGGCAGGCCAAAACACTCATTATGGTTAGAACACTCCATAATATGGTTATAGAAGGAAAGTACCTCAACATAATAAAGCCCATATGTGACAAACTCTGAGCTAATATCATACTCAATAGAATATCAAGAATATCAAAGATTTTCTTCTAGAATCAGGAACAAGACAAGGATGCCCACTCTCACCACTGTTGTTCAACAAACTACTGGAAGTCCTAGCCAGAGCAATTAGGCAAGAGAAAAAATAAAAGGCATCCTAATGAGGAATAAATAAGCAAAACTCTCACTAATTGTAGACAGCATTTTTCTACATATAGAATAACCTAAAGACTCCATCAAAAGACTATTAGAAATAATAAACAAGTACAGTAAAGTTTCAGAATACAAAATCAATGTACCAGAATCCATTGTATTTCTATATATTAACAATGAAATGTCAGAAAGAGCAATGAAGGAAACAACATCCTGTTTAGAATTGTAACAGAAAGGATAAAATACCTAGGCATAAACTTAAGTGAAGGACCTAACCCATGGATACAGGCAATAGTGTGGGAGGCCTGGAGGGGGTAGTGTGGAGGAGGTAAAAAATGAATGAATGGGAAGGGGGAGTGGACACCTGTAATACTTTCAAAATAAAGATAATTTTTTTTAAAAAGTGAAGAAACTGCACTGAAAAGTATAAGACACTGGTAAAAGAAATTGAAGACACAAAGAAACAGAAAGATATTTTATGTTCATCGATTAGAATTAACATTGTTAAAATGGCCATATTACGTAAAGCAACATGCAGATTTAATGCGATCTTCATCAAAATCCCAGTGGCATTTTTCACAGAAATAGAATTTTAAAATCTCAAATTTGTATGGACCCAACAAAAGACTCCGAATAGCCAAAACAATAGTGTGTGTTGGGACGGGGGGCGGGGGGCGGGAGTGGAGGTAAGCCAGAGGTATCACATTATCTGACTTCAAAATACTACAAAGCTATAATAATCAATACAGTTTTGGCAGGAAAAAAGACACACAAACCAATGGAACAGAAGTGAGAGCCCAGAAATAAACCTACATATATATCAGCAAATAATTTTTGACAAAGGAGACAAAAACATACAATGGAGAAAATAAAGCTTCTTCAATAAATGGTGCTGGGGAAATTGGAAAGCCACATGCAAATGAGTGAAACTAGACTGTTCTTTGTCACCATAAATAAAAATGAACTCAAAATGAATCAAAGACCTGAATGTAAGACCTGAAATAACATAGGAGAGAGCATAGGTGCTGAACTTGCAGACCTTGGTCTAAGAGAGAAATTTATGAATTTTACCTCAAAGGCAAGGGAAGTAAAAGCCAAAAAAGAACGAATGGAATTATATCAAACTAAAAACCTTCTGCACAGCCGAAGAACCATCAACAAAACAAAAAGACAACTAACTAAATGGAGAGATATTTACAAACAATGTTTTCAATAAGGGATTAATACCCAAAATATATAAAGAACTCATACAACTCAGCAATAGCAAAACAAACAATCCAATTAAAAAATGGGCAGGGGACCTAAAAAGACACTTCTCCCAAGAAGACATACAAATGGCCAACAGATACATGAAAAGATGCCTAACTTCACTAGCTATCAGGGAAATAAAAATTAAAAATTTTAACACCTGTTAGAATGGCTATTCTCAATAAGATGAGAAGTAAGTGTTGGAGAGGATGTGAAGAAAAGGGAATCCCCATACACTGCTGGTGGGAATGTTAATTGGTGCAACCAGTATGGAAAACATTATGAAGGTTCCTCAAAAAATTAAGAACAGAGCTACCATATGACCCAGCAATCCCTCATCTGCACTCTACCTGAAAATATCCTATATATTAAAAGGGTAATATGCAAATTGACCCTAATGGCAGAACAACCAGAATGACCGCTCAACCAGTCATTATGAGGTGCACTGACCACCTCTCGGTCCCTTCCCCCAGCCAGCAGGCTCCCATCCCCTGATGGCAAATGGGGAACTGGGTGGTAGGGGATGTGGGCAGCACCAGGCCACGCCCCCCCCCACCGGTTGCCCCACTCACAGAGGATGACCTGTGGTGGGGGCAGGGCCAGCGAGCGGGCGGGAATGACTGACCTCTCCATCCCTCCCCCTGGCCAGCAGGCTCCGATCACCCAATGGCGAATGAGGACTGGGGATGGATGGTGGCAGAGGGGCAGGGCTGGCTGCCGGCAGCAGTGTAAGATGGCCCTGATCACAGGCCAGGCCTACCAACCATACCCGTGCATGAATTTCATGTGCTGGGCCTCTAGCTTATTCATAATATGTTCATTGCAATATAATTTCCAACAGCCAATACATGAAACAATTTAAGTGTCCTTTAAGTGATGACTGGATAAAGACGGTATGGTACATATGTACAATGGAATACTACTCAGCCATAAAAACAGATAAAATGTTGCCATTTGTGACAACATGGATAGATCTTGAGCACTTCATGCTAAGTGAAGTAAGTCATATGGAAAAGGAGAAGAACCATCTGATTCCATTCATTTGTGTTATATAAAACAAAAGTCAACAAACAATACAAATAAACTCACAGACACCGACACTAGAATGGTGGTCTAGAGGGGCAGGGGAATTGGGGGAGGCTGAAGAGGATAAAGGGGGTCAAATATACATGAAGAAAGGAGATTAGACTTCAGATATTGAGCACACAATAAGGTATACAGAAGTTGTATATAAAGTTGTGCACCTAAAATTTACGTAATGCTACTAACCAATGTTACCCCAATAAATTTTAAAAAATGCATTAAACAACAAAAATGCAGAGAGTGGTAAATATGTGGGCCACTCTAAAGTATATCAACTAATAAAATGATACTAAGATTATCTTATGGGGTTTAAAAGTAATGTATAATGAAATACCCAAAAACAATAATATATAAATCTGAGAGAGAGTATAGGTGTTAGATCATTCAAGATCCTTATATTATCCAAGAGCTGGGTAGACATTTTAATTCACTTTAGACTTAGGGTTGTATATTGTCATTTCTAGAGTGATCACCAAATAACAGAAACAGTATAGAATTCTCAAATTCGCAGATAAAAAAATGATAAATATTTACATCAATCAGCTATAGTATTTTCTGTCCACATTCTTTTTATTTTTTATTTGAGAGAGAGGAAGGGAGAGGGTGGGAGAGATAGGAATATCAATGATGAGAGAATCATCGATCCGCTGCCTCCTGCACGCCCCCTATTGGGGATGGAGCCCACAGCCTGGGCGTGTGGCCTGACCGGGAATGGAACCGTGACCTCCTGGTTTATGGGTTGACACCCACCACTGAGCAATACCAGCTGGGCTCTGTCCATATTCTACATCTGTGTAGACCACTCCCTAATGCTGGACATTGCCAGTGAAAAAGATCAAATGACTTTAACCAATCGAATACCAGTCATATTAGAAGCTTATACACATAACATTGCCTTTATTATTTAAGTCTTTTACTTTTACCTAATGGTCTCTACTCAAAAAGTGGTGAGTAAATATGCATCTTTCAAGCCTAATAACCCTATTTATCATTGATATAATTTGCTCTTTGGAGAATAAAATGGTAGAGGGTTACATAACAAACTATAAAAGTATCAAAATTTTATTTTATAATTGTGACTGATCATTTCAATACAAAAAACGTTTAAAACTCATTACTCTTTTAAATTCTTATGGAGGAATAAGGTAACTTTTCTTTTGTGGTTCCATCTACTTCCTCAAGTAATCTGACTTGCCAAACTAGAAATCAGTTCAGAAATATTTTTTTTCTCCTTGTTTGCAAGCGATACTTTAAAATTTTCAGCTAACAAACAAGTTGATAAAATTAATTTTCTTCCTTCATGTAACTAAGAGAACAGCCCATCAACGTGCCCGTGGCATGTGGAAGCCCGAGGCTTGTCTAGCTGCCTGGAGCTGGAGGTCACAGAGCACGGGCAGGGCCTGACCCCGCAGCTGACCGCCGGGCACCACCCTGTCCAGCGGCCTTACAGGGGGGTCGCCGTGGCTCCTGGGACATCTGATTGTCTTTCAAAGAAAGTGTCGTCTTGTTTCTCCTCCCGCGTGCCCCCTTGTCTGGCTTCTGAGGAGTTTTAGAAAGTCAGGTTTCCGGACTTGGCAACAGAAAAGGAGAGACACAGAGGCATGCTGTGCCTGGAACTCCAGAGGCCGCCGGGAGCGTTCAGCCCAGGGACGTCATAGAGAGGCCGTGGGGACAGAGCGCAGAGTCCTGCGGGGATACTGGGAAATGAATCGTATACACACTACAGGGGAAGGAAAGGGGTAACATGGAAAGTGGATCAGTATCGTGAATTAGATGTTTTGTTCGTATTTTGAGAGAGGCAAGCTAAAGATCTAAATTATTTTTTAAACTACTTCTGTGGCTGGTTTATTTCACTTAGCATAACGCTCTCCAGGTCCAGCCATGCTGTCGCAAACGGTAAGATTTCCTGCTATTTTACCGCCAAGTAGTATTCCATTGTGTAAATGCACCGGGCCTCTAGTTTGAATATAAAATGAAATGTAGAATAATGCAGTATCTATGACATAGTGTTCCTGCAAGCAGGAAGATAAGCCGCCCCCCGCAAGTTTTCACAAAATATAATATTAAACAACAGCAAACACCTTAATACATTATACAACAGAATGTATACATGTTCTTTGATCCTGATTTTTAAATGTACTGAGAATGTTGATAACAGAATTTATATGAGAAAAAAAATTCCCCAAAATTTGACTAGTGAATAATTAAATCGACAGCCTTACATAAAATTATGTTTTACATTTAAAATGTGTTTTCTCATTTCACCAAAGGTTTAATATAAACTCATAGTTTTAAATTAACTGATTTTAAAAAAAAATTAAGGTGAAAATAGTAAACTAATCATTCATCTCTTAAAATTAATAAAATAAATAAATAAAAATAAAATTGGGAAGATTTGAATATTGAAGTTATAATGAAACAAATTGTGAACATTAAAAATATAAGATCATATAAAATTTTTTGTTTAAAAAGTAATATGGCAGATACATAGAAGATCTCAAAGAATATGAGAAAAACAGATAAAATATTACACACAAAAAAGAAATCTTAAAGTAATTTGAATGCTTGTGATGAGATTAAGACTGCTGAATATAATGGAACAGAAAAATAGCAAAGCTAGATTATTCTAAATAGACTATAACCAACAATTATGTATTTTTTTAATTTAAATTATCTCTAATAAGTTGGTCAGGCTCATTTCCTATCATTTTCTTTTCTCACAATAGAAATAATTCTCATACCTTATCAGCTACCAGGTCCTCCAGAATAGAACAGATTGACTTTATCTATACTAATAAAAGGGTAATATGCTAATTAGTTGGGGTCAACCAGCCATCTTCCAGATATCTGACTTCCTTCTGGACAAAGCCACAGTGGTGGGGGCTAAGGCAAAGATTAGGGGCAATCAGGCCAGTGGGGGAGGACAGTTGGGGGCCATCAGTTCAGCAGGAGAAGGCAGTTGGGGGCCATCAGGCTGGCAGGCAGGCAAGCAGTTAGGAGCCAGCAGTCCCAGATTACGAGAGGATGTCCAACTGCCAGTTCAGGGCCCATCCCTGTGGGGCCTAAACCAGCAATCAGACATCCCCCGAGGGGTCCTGGATTGTCGAGGATGCAGGCCGGGCTGAGGGACTCCCCTGCCCCCCCACCCCCCGCCACCCCCAGTGCACAAATTTCATGCACCGGGCCTCTAGTTTGTTACATAAAACTTGAAAAATACTAACACCAAATCACACTTAACAATGTAGGCACAGGCTACATTGCTGCCGCTCTCTCCCTCTCTCTAGTGAGTAATTAATATATCACGTGAATTTCTGGAGTCGGTCTCATTAAAACCATGAAACAAGAATGTATGCAAACTACTCCCAACAGCGTTGGTCTAGCCAATGAGAGATACTTGGAGCAAAAGAGCAAGCAAATACCAAGAAGTCATAGGCTTCCCTTTACATCTGGGTAACCTGCTGAAAGCATAATAAACATTCAACAATGTTAATAGAAATTCACAAATTATATGAAGAAATTCTACTTCATTAAACAAACATGTATATAATTCCAAACTAGGAAATGAAAACAGGAACTCCCAGGCCAATTCTTCTGGAAATCACTTTATCAATATATATCAAATTCTTTTTAAAAACATTTTTGTCCAAGATGGTGCCCAGGAAATCTCACACTGGAGTTTTCCTTCTCCTAAGATTTAATTTTAATACCAAGAATCCATGAAAAAGGCAATTTAATAAAGTCATCTAAAGAAAGAGTATCATCTGTGGTGTGGTTGTGGGGAGAGTGGATACAGGGCTCATCATCCATGAAAATTTCAAAAGTTATTAAAAAGCAAGAGTGCAAGGAAACTCTCAGATGTTCTAGACCAGTAGTTCTCAATCTTCCTAATGCTGCGACCCTTTAATACAGTTCCTCATGTTGTGGTGATCCCCAACCATAAAATTATTTTCATTGATACTTCATAACTGTAATTTTGCTACTGTTATGAATCAGAATGTAAATATCTGATATGCAGGCTGTGAAAGGGTCATTCGACCCCCAAAGGGGTCACGACCCACAGGTTGAGAACCGCTGTTCTAGATGGACAGCCCAGGTGAGAGGTACTGAAGGCGGAAATGAAGGCTTGGGATTCAAAGTTGGGTGTTGGCTGAACACGTGTCTGCTGAGCAGCCGGGGTGACCGCTCTCCTCTCACTGCTCCAGGTGAATGACCATCATCATCATCGGAGGCTGGGGAGCGGCAGCAACCAGGCATTTATTCCCCAGTGTGTATAACTAAATGTATAGATACCTAAAAATTCATAACACATAAAACAGCACTTTTTATGAAAAGCCTCAGGAGAACTGGGGATATTTTATGGGCATTGGGGCAGATGAAAGAAGGTACGTGTAGAAAAGAGAGATGGGCAGCAGATGGGGGTAAATGTTGAGGAAAAGGAGTGGGACCTGGGGGAAGCTGAGCACTGTGTTCTGTGACAGAGACCGTGCTTCACCGAATGTAGCACATGTCAATCTCAGAAGGATAATTAGATACGGGAATGGACCACCACCTGTGCACTGGGCCCCGGTTACCAAGGTCTAGTCAAAACACAACATAATACCTCAGCAGCAGCAGCGAATGGGGATAATGAATAATGTGAAAATAATGAGAAAATATTGGGGCAAAGTAATGGATTCCCATAGGAAAGCTCTTGACCAGGGCCCCCAAATAAGCACAGGGCTGATGCTAGGCTGTTTTCTCTGGATGGACTCCAGCACTTGGTGTGGGTGATGAGGAATGAGAGATGGAGCTTTAGAGTCTAAAATAGATAATCCTATGAAATACAGGATCCAGTTTTTATGAGGATGTGGGTATATTGAGGAGTGAGGAAAGAAAGCACATGCAGAGCATCCAAAAATCCTTTGTGACTGCTAATCTATACTGATAAAAGCATAATATGTTAATTAGACCAGACAGCCAAACGACCTTCCAGACATTATTCCGGACATCCTTCCGGACAAAGCTGCGGTGGCAGAGGCCGAGGCAGAGGTGGTCAGGGGCGATCAGGCCGGCAGGGGAGCAATTAGGGGGTGATCAGGTCAGCAGGGGAGCAGTTAGGGGCAATCAGGCCGCAGGCAGAGGGGTTAGGGGTGATTAGGCAGGCAGGCAGGTGAGCAATTAGGAGCCCGCAGTCCTGGTCTGTGAGGGGATATCCGACTGCAGGTATAGGGGGGGATGTTCTAAACCAGCAGTCGGACATCCCCCAAGGGGTCCTGGATTGGAGAGGGTGCAGGCTGGGCTGAGGAACCCTCCTCCCCATGCATGATTCATGCACCTGGCCTCTAGTCTATATATATAAAAGCCTAAGCGACCATTAGGACTGAATGACCAGAATGACTGGAACGACCGGTCGACCAGTCACTATGATGCACACTGACCACCAGGGGGCAGATGCTCAATGCAGTAGCTGTCCCCTGGTGGTCAGTGCACTCCAAAAGGGGGAGCATGGCTCAGCCAGAAGCCAGGCTCACGGCTGGCGAGTGCAGTTGCAGCAGTGAGAGCCTCTCCCAACTCTGTAGCAGCGCTTCTGAGCAGCCGCAGCAGGCTAGGGGGCCGGGATGAGCATGAGCAGAGTGGCGCTTGGCCCCAGCTCGGGCTCCTCCCTGGCCACCTGCCACTTGGGGCACTGCTACATCCCTCGGGGGGTGTCCAACTGCTGGTTCAGGCCCAATCCCCACAGGACAGGGGGATATTCCCAAAGGGGCCCTGGATTGTGAATCCATACACCGGGCCTCTAGTTGAATTATAAAATGTGGAGCATCAGGTATCAGAGACATGACAGGTTAATCCTTGGTCATTAGTCAGCTTATCCTCCCATTTTCCAGAAGGAAATATTTAACTGTTTCTGCATAGTAGAAATTGTTGGAGCCACTTAGCAGGAAGCAATAATTTGGTGGGAAAAAAAAAGAATTTTGTGGGAAGGATTGTCCCCCTTTACATATTTACAAATCTAATATCCTCATAGTCAAAAAACATTATTAATTCTGTCCCTCTTAAACTTTCGCTGCAATGATGTTATCTATTCACCATTTGGTAAATTTTAGCTGAAAACCTGCTACACATATATGTCCATACATATACAATCTAGTTAACTATACTCAATTCATCAAACATTTATTGAGTGCTTCCTATGTGCACAGAATTCTTTAATGCTGGGGATGCAACCATATATGTGATTTAGATCCTACTTTTAGAGAAACTAAAACCCACAGTGAAGATAGACATTTAAAATTAATATAAAACAAGGTGACAAGATCTATAATAGAAGCACCTATAAAAAAGCAGTAAAAGAACACATTGGTGACATTAATTTTTAAGGTAAAAAAAAATGGTTAAAATGAAGTACAAACATGTTATGTATAACAAAAAGGAAGCATGTGGCCCTTAGTTTGGCTCAGTGGATAGAGTGTCAGCCTGTGGACTGAAAAGGTCCCAGGTTTGATTCCAGTCAAGGGCACATGCCCAGGTTGCAGGCTCAATCCCCAGTGGGGGGCAGGCAGGAGGCAGCCAATCAATGATTCTCTCAACATTGATGTTTCTATCTCTCTCCCTCTCCTTTCCTCTCTGAAATCAATTTAAAAAAAATTTTTTAAAAAGGGAAGCATGTGTATAGATGTGAGTTCTAGAGGAAAAGAGACTTAGAACAGAGGGAGGGTTATGCTTTGGGTTGGTTAGGGACTAGCTGGGGAGCCGAAAAATAGTACAAAGCATGTTGGGGTGGCGGGGAGGAGGAGAGGTCAGGAGATGGTAGATAGACAGGAATCTTGTTTGACAGGAAATGAAATTTTTCCTTAAAGAAATCCAGGAGATCAGAGTGGGTGTATAAGGTTGAACTAAGAAAAGCAAATTTAAAAAATTTTAAAAATCGGTTAAGAAATGACATCTTTTAGAAAGATGGGAATGGGAGAAGAAAATAACTTTTACTAGGGAAATCTTCAGCCATCAAAGGTGGGTCTGAGGGATTGGCATAGAGATTAGTGTGATGACAACAGGAACAGACCTATAGGAATGTATGATAAGAATGCCCTGTGTCTTTTGGGTTCTCAGACATGCATTAAAAACTGGGTTTTGATGAATAAAGGTAACACCAAACGAGCAATCTTCATATCATTCTAGGTGTGGCTCTTTCCTTCTGGTTGAAACTCTGGAGAAAAAGGGGAGGAGAGAAAGAGGAAGGAGAGAGATTTACTGGAAATCCATATCCATTCTCAGATATAGTTTGTTCTCTACAACCAATGAGGATAAAGAGTGAGACAGCATCACTAGTCTCCAGCAGATAGCTCTGAGCAGAGGTCTTATTTAAAGTCTTGGGTAGAAGCCAGGGAAGACAGCATGGCTAAGCTAGATGTTGATATGAAGGACCGAGCTTTTCCTTTAGTGGAATGAATTAGGAGGTGGTTAGTAAAGAAGGACTATTTGCAGAATAAAGCGAAACATGGAGAATGACAGAGACATGATGCCTGATATTTTTTACCCACGTAGGAAGTCCTGGCTATGATTAAAAGGCAAATACAAAGCTGTGAACACTGGCAGCACCCTGCTCTCCTGCCATAGAACAGATGGAGACTGTGAATGAGACATTAGCCTAACTCCGGCCGTCATGGGTTTATGCACAGACAAATGAAGGATAAGTCACAAATGTCATCGTTTCTTTTCTACCAGGCAGTCTGTACTTCCCGTCTACTTCATTCACTTCTTATCAGAGCCATGCAGCGGGTGGAGCATCACACCATGCTTTCAGTTAACCGCTGCATTCCAGCTCCTGGAAAAATGTGATCACTTAGCAGTCCTGAATAAAGATTGATTACTAGGATCTGGTCAAGATACTAAATATTCTACATTTATAACACTTTATAGTGAGATGGAACACACATAGAAAAACACATAAAGCATAAAAGTACAATTTAGCCAGGCCAGCATGGCTCAGTGGTTGAGCATTGACCTATGAACCAGGAGGTCACAGATCGGTTCCCAGTCAGGGCACATGCCCAAGCTGTGGGCTCAATCCCCATAGCTGATCAATGATGTTTTATCATCATTGATGTTTCTATCTCTCTCTCCCTCTCCCTTCCTCTCTGAAATCAATAAAAATATTTTAAAGTACAAATTAATTGGTTATTATAATGTCAACATCCACAGAACCACCACCCAGATCAAGAAAGGGAACACTAGGCCAACACCCCATCAGCCCATACATGCCTCTTCCCATGCACACTCCCACGTCTCCACCAAGATAACTCACTGTCCCAACTCCTACACCATCACCTCCTTGCTTTTCCGTGTACCTTCGCAAGCTGACATTTGCCTCTCAGCACGCTTAGTAGAATTATGTACACTGAACCACACAGTGTGCTCTCTTCTGTGATCTGTTGTTTCCAGTTGAGCAGCCCGGGAAATATGGTCTTGTCAGCTAATGCCGCTGGATCGGGTGGATATTCTTACTGAGAAAGTAAGTGAATGTGACACCCATCTCACACCATTCACAGAATTAATTCCAGTAACGTTGTGTTTTTGTATGTAAAAAGCAGTGCAACAAAGCCTTTAGGAGATAATATTAGAGAATATCTTTATGACCTTTAAGGAGAAAAATATATTTTTAGAGGACAAAGTTCACTAGTCATAAAGCAAAGTCAAGAGTAAAACATTTTAATAGGGACAGTAGGAAACTGTTGGGCATAACCATGAGTGCCCTGGGATGTACTGGGAAAGCGCCTAAGGACCTTCAAGGAGCACATCACGCAGCTGCTGGGAGCCTCTCAGGAGCTGGGCTCGTTGCTGCTCAGGAAAGAGGAACACGGATGACAGAGGGCACACCCTCAGATGCTCTGGAAATGACTGAAGGGAAAGGGGTGGTTACCTCTGGAACAAGGTGAGAGCAAAAGAAGGT
Organism: Corynorhinus townsendii; assembly: GCA_026230045.1. Taxonomy (NCBI): domain Eukaryota; kingdom Metazoa; phylum Chordata; class Mammalia; order Chiroptera; family Vespertilionidae; genus Corynorhinus; species Corynorhinus townsendii. The sequence continues at coordinate 97,410,244 of JAPDVU010000004.1, read as the reverse complement.
ACAAATGCCAAGAGGGGAGTGGAGAGTGGCCTGCAGAGATGACCTCCCTGCTCATCACTTCAAAGTCAGAGAGGAAGCTCTTCCTTAATTTCCTCTTCATGCAATGACGTCAGTTAAACAATATTCACTGATCACCTGCGAGTGGCACGCGTTATGTTATGCTAAGTGCCCTGTGAGCCCCGAAGCATGGAATATAACTGGTGAAATTCAAAGAGCACACACTTGTTGATCACTGCCTATGTTCAAGAGTGTGCTAGGGCTGGGAATACCAAGACGAGGATCTGAGGAGGATCAATATCTACCAGGAAAGGAAGAAACACACGCAGAGCACACGCTCCCTGGTCAGGACCATGTTCTCTGTGCACCACCCTCCTCTGTCCCTGGAGAAACTCCTGGCTCAGAGCAGATGATCATTATAGCAGTTGAATTAACAAACAATATATTAAGGGTGAATATAGGCATTATAAATTAGAATGAAAATACACACGTGTATCATTTAAAAGTAACATGGTTTTAAAGTAGTAGAAACAGGACATATTCACGTAGGTTGGAATATTTATAGGAAACTTAAAGACGCACTTCATGTGCAGAAGTGAGACTTGAAGCAGAGAAAGACGATGATTCAGAGCAGTACCAGGTGGGGTGGATTAATGTAAGAGAAGCTCTGATTGGCTGGAGTAAGAACAGCAGGGGATGAGGGCAGGTACGCAGGGAAGACCAGTTGTAGGGAAGGCCGTGGAGGCCGGGCAGGTACTGCTTTAGGAAGGTGAATAGCTGAAATGTACAACAACAACAACACTGGTTGGTAAGCCAGGCATCTGTTTCGGTAGCAGTGAACCTAGAGAGCTGTATTCCTGACTGTCCTGTCTTCACAAACGTGCACTATTGGGTGAGCAGGGAAAGAAAATGTAAGCCTATCTCTTTCCTCTTTTCAGGAGTAGCATCCAAAGATTCAGTCCTTGAATCCCAGATTGCTTCCCCTAGAGTCTTGTTTTAGGATAAAGCAGGCCAATTTGCTGGACAGAGGCCCATAACTTATCAACCGATGGGTGAAGTAACATCACTTGTGTCCACCACATAATGCCACTGCAATAGTCCTAGCAGGAGTCTGCTTTCAAGATCCTGTGAGGAAGTGAAGTAGGGGTGGGTTATGAGTTATGTGGGGAGAGGAAGGTCTAAGATCTGGAGTTTGTGGGAAGAAGCGGGATATGGCTACATGGATTGCCAGGAACTCAGCACCCTCCTCCCGCCCCCCCCCCCCCGCCCCCCGGCCACCCCCTTTGCTTTTCAAGCATGACTTAAATGGGTGTAGAGCAGCACTGTAGTCAGGGTGCCTGTTCCTCTTCAGGCATTGTTGGAAAGCCCCTGGCCAGGATTAAATGGAAAGGAAGTTGCCATGATGCTAGCATGTCACTGCTGGTAGAAAAGTAATCCCTGGGTTGGGGGGAGGATCCAGAAGACCTGGATGGGGGAGAGACAGACAGACAGACAGAGATAAAGGGCCATCTCTCCACCTGCTGGTTATCATGAGAAGGTGCAGGAATAATGATGGAAAATGAATTCAAAATTAATAATTCTAGGTCCTGATAAGGCATTTTTTCAATTATCTCATTTAATCTTTATAACAACTCTGAAAATAACATTTCACACCATTTAGGAAGTGATAGTAGGGATGTGGGGATGATATCTTGATTCCAAAAAGAAAAAAAATATTTTCTTTGGGAATATAAACTTAGTAAGAATGTATTAGTGCTACAATTGTGCAAAGCATTCTTCAAAATGCTGGCATTGCTCAGATGAATGGGACCTGTAGGTCTTGTTTCCTGCGAGTTCAGAGCCTATGTGACTTGCTGAAATGCACTGTAGCAAGAGCTTCGGTACATTTGTTAGTATCAGACAGTGAGAGCATACATTGGTGGAGCCACTAGTTTTCAAAAGTCGGCCAAATTGTTAAAATGTTTTACAAGTTTCTAAGGACCTTAAAAATCAAAGACTTCAGTTCCCTGTTTATGTAAGATAGTAAGACTCATAAACAGAAGAAAGGGGATGTAATTCAGGTTAATTAAAGGAGCAGAAGGAGTAAAAAAAATATAATACAGTGATAAGTAAGGAGAACCAAGGATGAAGATGCAGGCAGGGAGAAGAGTCCTGGCTACTATGAGAGAAAAGTCTTTCATGAGGAATGGGAACAGATAGAAAGAGTGGAACTACCCCAACAAGGCAAAGGAATTGTACAACTGCAGATAGAAAGAGAAATGGACCACTAAGTCATTTTGATAACCTGGTGTATTTAGAAGGCTAGGAAGTGACAGATCTGAGGGTTTGGATTTACTGAGCACTAATAGTCTCATAACTGTGCTAGGAAATATCATCGGTTGAAGAGGGAAGAGAAGTCCTTCAGAGAAATGTACCTTCTCTCTTTTCACAGACTCAACCCTCAACCCAGAATCTGCCTCACCAGTTAATTGGGGCTCAGGGTAATTCCCTGTGGGAAGGCATTCCAGCTTTTTGCACTGAGGCATTTAAGAAAGAAGAGCATCCCTGGAAATCCCCCTCCTTTCAGCTACGTTTCTCTTAACCAATAGGAATGGAAAGTAAAGCAGCATCACTGGTCACCAGCAGATGTATCTACTAAGGAGGTCCGATCTGACCTCAGGTCGGGGGAGAAGGTGGAAGAGGGCCAGGATGACCAGTATGTGGTGAGTGAAACAGCTGACAACCTAATTTCATGGAAAGAAATAACATGTCACGTGGAGAGCTAAAACAGCACATTTTATAGTGTAAAGCAGAGTAGAGAGTGAGGATCCAAGTACTTAGAGGTGGGCGGGGCGGGAGGATACCTGATACTTTTTGTGCATCTGAGGGAAGTCCCTGCTTAGTTTGAAGAGAAGGAAATGGCTCTGATGCTGGCTCTCCCTGCTAGTGATGCGTGAGTTCCTGCTGTGGATGAGATGGAAATTGTGGAGAAGGCCAGGATCCCACCTGCTGACTGTCACAGGACAGTTTGAGGCGACAGATTATCACACACGGATGAGTTTGCTCTAGTGAAGCAGTGCGTCTAGGTGTATTATCTCTCAGTTAATCATCATGACAGACCTGCATTTCTGTTAGCACTCAGTAAATACCTGATCAATTTGTTAATAAGTGAGTAGGATAGATACTAGAATTGGTGACTTTAAGACATAAGAGAATGTAATTATTAGAATTCAAATCCAGTTCTAAGCCCAGAATCCAGGAACCAAATGTATTAGTTTTTCTGAGATCAGAAGAGAATCTGGAATAAAAATTGACTGCACCTTCATTTTATAGATTTCACACGCCTCACCTTACTATTTTCTCTTCCAATATAAATTCTCTGGAGCTCAGTTAGTGAATATATATTGTATGGAAGAAAAGCACTGTGTTCATTGACCTGAAATCAGAATTTTGGCAGCTAATCTCCATGTTGATCAGTGATATACTCCTTTGACTTTCTACTTCATTAAAATTACGGGCTTGAATTACATAATTTCCCAGGTTAAGATCTAACTGGTTCCTGGAATTTGATAAATATTTATAAATATTTAATTTTTTATTCCACGGTCATGGATTATTTCAGTAACTGAAATTAGTTACAGGAAGGAGAAGGAAATGGCCTGAAAATCGACTTCAACAAAAATCAGAATAACATTTTTAATTATCCAGAGAAAAGTAATTTCTCAATATGGCCAAACAATGTACTAATAAAAATATTAGTCCTTTTGGAATTCTTCAAGCATCCCTTACAGGTAAGGACAGGACATTATTTGTGAAACTATTCTTGGGGTAACTGTGCTCATTGTAATTCAGAAGTTAGCCAATACACTGCTAGTGTTCTTTGCTACTTACCATAGAATTATGGAATAAGACCTTCACTCTTTCACATTAGACAAAAAACATTTGTAGCTTTACAAGATATACCAGAGGAAGTTCCTTGGGTGAAAGCAAGAACTGGAGACGATAATTTGAAATCATACAAAGAGCACTACTACAGGTAAGTATGTAATTATAAAAGCATATTTTTCTCAATTCTCCTCTTAACCGATTTGAAAAGCAAGCATATAAAATAAATACATATAATGTTCTACGGAGTCTATAATATAGAGAAATGTATGTATAATATATTTGCCAATAACAACACAAAGAAAATGGGTGGAAGCAACGCTACAACGGGCTAAGGGAATGATGATAGGTGATAAAGTAATCATTACAAAAATATATTGTGTTTGTAATATTAATACATGCAGTACATATAACAACAATACCACTTACAGAGGGGAAAGGAAATAGAGCTTTATAGGAAGAACATGTTTATATATTACTAGAATTAAGCTAGCATAATACTGAAACTGATTATTTGAAGTTAATATATATGGTAAAACCTAGACCAATCATATATTTTTTAATTAAAATGTTACACTAGAAACTATTTACTCAATGTAAAAGTATAGTGAAGGTGCAATAGAGGAACAAAACATCTGAGACATAGAAAACAAAAAAAGTAAATGCAGATGTAAATCCAACTATATAAAAAATAACATTTTTTGTTGTTGTATGGCTCTTAAATCTTTTTTATAATTGTTACAGTAATACAGATATCCCCCATTCCTCTCCATCTTTGCCCCCCCCCCACCTGACCTCTGACCCATGCCAGGCCTTCATCATACTATTGTCTGTGTCCATGGGCTTTGCATCTATGCGTATATATATATATATTTTTAAAATTTTTTTTTATGAATCTCTTCCCGTCCCCAGCTCCCACCACATCACTTCCCTCTAAGATCTGTCAGTCTGTTCCATGCATCCATGTCTCTGAACCTATTTTGTTCATCAGTTTACTTTGTTCATTAGATCCCACATATATGTGAGATTATGTGATATTTGTCTTTCTCTGACTGCTTATTTTGCTTAGCATAGTAATTTTAAATATGGATGGATTACATAATCAATCAAAGGCAGAGATGATCAGCCTGAACAAAGAAAAAGACCCAACTGTATGTTGTTTATAGGAGAACACTTTATATTCAAAGTTGCAAATAGATTAAAAGTAAAAGGATGAACAAGAGGTATATCACACAAGCAACAGCCACAGGAAAGTTAGAAGGCCATACTAATAAACAAATTTACTTTAAAAGGGAAAATCTTACTAAGTCAAAGAAGAACATTTTTATAATACCTTCCTGATGTCATAAATTCAGGAAGATATAACAATTACAAGCATATATGCACCTAATAACAAAACACCAAAAATTGGACAAGCAGTGGTAGTTGAAGACTTCCCTACTCCATTTTCAATAGTGGATGGAACAACTAGACCCATGGTTAACCAAGAAGTAGGTGATTTAGATAGCACTGTGAACAAACAGATCTAACCAACGTCTGCAGAACATTTCACCCAACACAACAAAATACACACCCTTCCCAAGTGCACATGGAGCTTTCTTCAGGCTGGACCGTGTGGTAGGCAGTAAAACAAATGTCAACACATTTAAAAACAGAAATATTGCAAAACATGTGCTTTCTAAACCCAATGGAATTAAATTGTAAATTAAACAGGGGGAAATGTGGAATAACACATTCCTAAATAACCAATAACTCATGTAAGAAATAAAAAAGGAAATCAGAAAATACTTTGGGTGAATAAAAATATTAACTTAAATACAATTAAATATTTAATGAAACAAATAAATATTAAATTAGATACAACTAAAACAGTTCTTAGAGGAAATTTTATAGCTGTAGATAGCTATACTAAGAAACAAGTAACATTTTAAAAAATCAGTAATTTAACCTTGTTCCTTAAGACCCTGAGAGGGGTAACATCATTAAAATGGAAGGCAAGGCCCTGGCCAGTGGGCTCATCGGTTGGAGGTTGTGGGTTCAATTCCCAGTTAGGGCACATACATAGGCTGTGGGTTCAATCCCTGGTTGGGGTGTGTACAGGAGGCAACAACCTATCCATGTTTCTCACATCATTGTTTCTCTCTCTCCCTTTTTCTCTTTCTGAAAATCAGTAAGCATCTCCTCAGGTAAGGATTTAAAAAAAAAGATGGAAGGAGAGGAGGTACCAATTCATGTTTCTCCCACAAAAACAATAATAAATAACTGCAGACAAATGAAAATAGCTCAGAGAAAGTTCTGGAATACAATTTTTTTTAAAAGGCAGCAAAAATCTGAGGAATTAAAAAACCAAGGATGGCCACATAGGAAACTGTAGGAAGCATTCTACTCATGTCACTCAGTTCCCCTGCTTGGTGCCAGGAGGGATCGCTCAGAGGAATCGTACTCCATGTGGAAAGGAGAGCAGGAGAGCCCAACTTGGCCTCATCACTGTGGACATCTGCAGCCTCCACTGCAGAGGTCTCCCACAGTCTTCAGCAGAACGAATCCTTATCCTGTCTGACTGTGCGACCTGGAGTCCCTCTGCCCCATTTCTCCCCAGGGCTGGAGCTGTCACTAAAGCGAGACCTGCCTTCAGGGACCTCGTCCCTGCAGTGTCCCACTCTCTGGGATCAGGACAGCACTGCACCTTGCCATACACAGGACCAGAGCTGCCACAGCTCTGCAGCCCACCCAGGCCCGGGTCATGGCTTTGTCCCATTATTGGGGAAGCCTACTCTGCCCTGAGTACCACTCACTGTGCTAGGCGGCCTCTCTGTACCATCATAGTAGGCAGCACTGCTGTGCCCTAAGCCCCCACCCCACCTGTCCTGACATAGGGCTTCAGGGGGCACCACCTCGTGTTGCTTCTGTCCTGTGAGTCCCTCCATGGCCAGCGTTAGGAGTGTGACCAACCCCCAGGCTGTGCTGATCCTGCACCCTGCCTGCCCTCCAGATTCAAATGACTGTTGTAGTTGTTATCCCAGAACCCATGTGGCTGCTGTTACCCACCCATCCCCACCCCTGAGCTGCCAGAGTCACTGCAGAAAGCCCTGAGACCCAGATCCCAATTTCTAGGAGATTCACACACATCCACGCCTTAGACACCAGTGCCCTGCCTCAAAATGCACACCTGTTCCCAGGACCCAGCAACCACGGTGGTTCTTTATCCACCTGTTCCAGGACCCTGACTCAGTTACAGAACAACATAGAAGATGTTCACAGGGATCCCTAGGCTGGAACTTCCACCCACGGACCAAAACAGAGAATAGGAAGAGCCCAGTAGCACTTGCCTCTGAGAATTCCAATAGTCCTACCTGCCACCGCCACCCACAGACCTCTGAAGTCTTGGCCACAGACAACCACCACAGGATGGCTGACGTAGAACTAGGCTGACAGACCTGCATGGGGACTTCCCACTGTGCTCCCACAGAACCCAGATGCTGCAGCCCACTCACCTGGCACCACACAGCCACCTTTCCATGAAAGCCTTTCCCCACTGAAGCCGGTCTGAAAAGCTGGCTGTGCCCTTAGATGTGCAGACATCAATACAAAACCATCAGAAATGCAAAAAAGCAAGAAACATGATCACCAAAGAACACAATAATTTTCTAGTAACTCACACCAAAGATACAGAGACCTGCAAATTACCTGAAAATGATTTCAAAATAATTATTTTAAGGAAGCTCCGTGAGAGTCTGAAGAACACAAATATATAATCAAATTAATTCAGCTAAACAACACAAAACAAAGTAAAAAGTTCAGTAAAGATATGGAAATCATTTTTTTAAAGCAGTAAATAAAAACTCTGAAGCTAAAAAATACAATGAATGAAATGGGGGGTGGAGGAGAGAATGCAATAGAAAGCCTCAATATCAGGCTCAACCTAGCAGGAGAAAGAATCTGTAAACATAAAGACAGGTCTAATATAATCAGAGGAGAATAAAGAAATTTAAATAAATAACAGCAAAGAAAGTCTATTATGGCCCTAGCCTGTTTTGCTCAATGGATAGACCAGCAGTCCTTGGACTGAAAAGTCCCAGGTACAATTCCAGTCAAGGGCATGTACCTTGGTTTCAGTCTCAATCCCCAGGGACATCCCAGCTGGAGCTCATGTGGGAAGCAACCAATTAATGTCTCTCTCTCACATTAATGTTTCTTTCTCTCTGTCTCCTCCCCTCTTTCTCCACTCTCTCTAAAATAAACAATGGAAAAACATCCTCGGGTGAGGATAAAAAAAAAGTCTAACATGGTTATGGGGTACCATCAAAAGAAGCAATATCAGCATTATGGAAGTTCAAGAAGAATGAGAGAGAAAGAGACAGAAAACTTATTTAAAGAAATCGTATCGAGGGAGAAACCAAGATGGCAGCATAGGTAAGCACCTAAACTGCTGCCTCGCACAACAATTTCAAAACTACAACTAGAAGACAGAACGGACACCATCCAGAACCACAGGAAAGCTGGCTGAGTGGAAATTCTACAACTAGAAGGAAAGAGAAAAAGCTCATGGAGAATTGGAGGAATGGCAAAAGGTTGAGGTACAGCAAAGGATCTTTGTGCGCGCATAGAGGATGGGCAGCTGAGAGCCTGGCTGACTTTCTCTGGCGGGAGGGGGAAGGAAGCCCCTGACTGCACTGAACCCCAGTTCTGACTGCACTGAACCCCAGTTCCGGGCGAAACCCCATGGACCCAGGCTCATACAGGGGGAGTCTGGACTGTCAGGTGGAGAGAAAGGCACTCAGAGACTCAGAGACTCAGAGACCCGGGGGAGACCCAGGGGAGCCCCGGCGGGCAGGGGTCTGCAGGCGTGCTCCAATGTGTACAAAGACTGAGGAGGTTGCCACAGGCTTTCCCTAGCAGAAGGGAGTCAGGAGCTCCTGACTGCACCGAACCCCAGTTCTGACTGCACTGAACCCCAGTTCCAGGTGAGCCCCTGGGGACCCACACTCTTGTGGGGGGGATCTGGACTCTTGGGTGGAGGCTTGGGAGCCGGGAAGGCAGAGGTCTGTAGGCGTGCACACGCAGGGGCAGGGCTGACCGGTAGCCAAGACTGTCTGCTCCGCCCTGAGACTCCACCCTATCCAAGCTGAACACAGAGGCTTTTGCAATTTGGCAAGTCTAATCCTATAAGGCTGTCTCCAGCACCCAACTTCTCCCAGCATAGACACAGCTGATCCTCACAGCCAACTGGCCTGGAGGTCAATTCCTCCCAGTGATACCAACAACAATCAAGACTTAACTACAACAAGGCTGTACACACAGTCCACAAACGGGTGCACCAAGAGTGTCCACCTCAGGTAACTGGGAGGCCGACCCACTGGGCCATATAGCAAACCTAGCACACAAAGCTACCCTACCAACTCAGGGAAGCAGTGAAAATGTGGTGACAAAGAAACAGATCACAAACGAAAGAAATGGAGGAAAACAAACAACTGGATATAGAATTCTAAACCATGGTTATAAGGCTTTTCAAGAATATCCTAGAAAAGGCTGATAAATATAATGAGACCCTCGAAGATATGAAAAAGGACCAACTAGAAATTAAACATACACTGACTGAAATAAAAAATATTATACAGAGACCCAGCAACAGACTAGAGGAACACAAGAATCAAGTCAAAGAATTAAAATACAAAGAAGAAGAAGAAAAAAAAAACTCAACCAAAAAAGCAAAAAGAATCCAAAAAGCTGAAGATAGTGTAAGGAGCCTCTGGGACAACTTCAAGCGTACCAATATCAGAATTATGGGGGTGCCAGAAGAAGAGAGAGAGAAAGATATTGAAAACCTATTTGAAGAAATAATAACAGAAAACTTCTCCCACCTGGTGAAAGAAATAGACTTACAAGTTCAGGAAGCACACAGAACCCCATACAAGAGGAATCCAAAGAGGACCACACCAAGACACATCATAATTAAAATGCCAAGAGCAAAAGACAACGAGAGAATATTAAAATCAGCAAGAGAAAAACAGTTAATTACCTACAAGGGAGCACCCATACAATTGTCAGCTGATTTCTCAACAGAAACTATGCAGGCCAGACGGGAGTGGCAAGAAATCCACAAAGTGATGAATAGCAGGAACCTACAACCAAGATTACTCTGCCCAGAAAAGCTATCATTCAAAATTGAAGGGCAGATAAAGAGCTTCACAGATAAGAAAAAGCTAAAGGAGTTCATCACCATCAAACCAGTATTATATGAAATGCTGAAAGGTATTCTTTAAGAAGAGGAAGAAGAAAAAAGTAAAGATAAAAATCATGAACAACAAATACCTATCTATCAACAAGTGATCCTAAAAATCAAGTGAATAAAAAACCTGAGGAACAGAATAATCTGGTGAATATAATAGAATCAGGGGCATAGAAAGGGAGTTTGGGGGCGTGCAGGAAGAGACTGGACAAAAATCATACAGCTATGGATGAGGACAGTTGCGGGGGAGGTAAGGGCAGAAGGTGGGGTGGGAACTGGTGGAGGGGAGCTATGGGGGGGGGGGAGGAGAAACAATTGTAATAATCTGAATAAAGATTTATTTAAAAATAAAAGAAAGAAAGAAAGAAATAGTATCTAAAACCATTTCCATTCCCGATCAAGGTGGACTGGAATTATGTGAGGACAGACTGAGTTGTGTGGCTTCAGGGAGAGAGCTGAGGGGACAGCCACCAGGATACCTGTGCTGAGTCCCTCTCCTGCACCACCCACAGAATCCATCTTTCCTGGGTGGAGCAAGCCCCTCTGTACTGCATTAGCCTGGACGAATGCACTAGCCCTACCCCCCGACTCCCTACCACTTCACCCTGCCAAGCTCACACCCTGCAGAGGAGTCTGCTGCTCAGCTTGGGGTGTAGATTTTCTTAAAGGCCTCTAGAGAGTGAACTCAGGGGGAGTCAGAGACAGAGTTGTGAAGTTCTGGGGCAGGAGCCATTTCCCTTCCCCCTGCCATGCACCAAAGCAAAGGTGGCTGAAGCCCTGCCAACAAGAGCAGCAGCACCCACCGCAGTATCCAGAGAAGTGGCAAGTGGCACTTTGCCACCTCCTCCCAAACCCTTAACCTCCCCCCTACCCCCCCGCCCCCACCATGAGCCTGAGCTGCAGTGCCCTGCTCCCCGTGCGTGTGGGAAAACCCAGTAGACCCAACATAGGGGGACCACTAGCTCCACCTTCCCAACTCCTGATGTCTCTGCCCCGCTGAGCTGTCGCTCTGCAATATTTTGAGCTGGCTGTGGCCAGCCTGGTCCCACAATGCAGAATTTTTTGGAGGACTCTCAAGGAGGTCCAGGCAGACTCTGGGAAAGACTGAGTTGTGTGGCTCCAGAGCCTTTCGTCACACAGACAGATTCTGGTCTGCTTGGGCTTGTTGAACTCTGGCCTCACCCTGATGATTCCCTGAGATCCCGCCTCAGCACAAAGGTCTGAGGACACCCAGAGGCTGGCAGCTGGCCTTGGTGTCCCCGGAGACTGTTGCTGAGTGGCCCAGACACAGCAGTGACACTGAGTTTGAATCTGCATTAATCTGGTGAACACCTCTTACCCCAACCTGGTGACTCATTGAGAACCTACCTCACACAACTCTCCTGCTGCCAGAGGCTCTTTCAGTGACTGAACCTAACAGGCAGCTAACACACAACGGAGGGTTACAGGAAGCCTTGGACCTTTGGCTGACCGGCCCCTGGGCTTGGCACTGGCGGAAGTGGGCGTTGGTGTGCAGCTTGGTTCCTCCCATGCACACCCATGCCCAGTAGAGGCAACCAACAAACTATGCATCCCAATGTGACTCCAAAAAGGTAGCCCAGGACCATCACAGGGAGCACCTAATATTGACTGGCTGCATAACTGAAACACCAGGTTGGGGAACTCAGACCACAATCGAGCTCCACAAGTGGCACAACCAAAGTGAGATCTCAGCTGGCACCAGACCCTCCTGGGCAAATTTCCCTTGGTGGGGTCAGCCCCACACAGTAGCTCACATAGAGTGTCACTTCTCCATGCAACACATACACTGATGGGCAATAGACCTATGAAAGGTTGCTTAACATCATAAACAAAATGCAAATCAAAACTACCTCATACTTGTCAGAATGGTTATCATCAATAAATCAAGAAACAACAAGTGCTGGTGAGGATGTGGAGAAAAGTGAACCCTCATGCACTGTTGGTGGAATGCAGACTGGTGTAGCCACTGTGGAAAGCAGGATGGAGTTTCCTCAAAAAATAAAAAATGGAACTGCCTTATGACCCAGTGATTCCACTTCTGAAGAATTTATCAAAAGAAACCTGAAAGAATATCTGTACCCCTGATTCAAAATGCACCCCTCTGTTCATTGCAGCACTATTTACAACAGCTAAGATTTGGAAGCAGCCCAAGTGTCCATCAGTAGATGAGTGAATAAAATAGCTGTGGTACATTTACACAGTGGAATACTAGTCCTAGTCATAAAATAAAAAGAAGGAAATCTTACCTTTTGCAACAGCCTGGATAGATCTGGAGAGTATTATGCTAAGTGAAATAAGCCAGTATGAGAAAGACAAATACCATATGATTTCATTCATATGTGGAATCTAATGAACAAACTAAACTAAATCAAAATAGAGACAGTCTCATAGATAGAGAGCCAGGCTGGGAGGTCTGGGGAGTGGGGACGGGGTTGGGGGCTGGAGGGTGGAGGGATTGAACAAAATAGAAAAAAGGACTCATGGACATAGACAGAAATGTGGTGATTATGGAGTGGGAGGGGGATTGAGGTGGAAAAAATGCAAATCAAAGCCACCATAAGATACCATCTCACATCTATCAAAACGGCTATCATCAATAAATCAAAAACAAGTGTCAAAGAACTTATAGTATACTTATATGCATAGTCCATGAGCACAGGCAATAGGGTAGTAAAGACCTGTGGGGGTCGGGGGGGGGGGTTAGGCTGGGGAGGAGGGGGGTAAAGAGGCAAGAGATATCTGTAATACTATCAACAACAAAAAATAAATAAATTTTAAAAACAAGTGTTGGTGAGAATGTGGAAGAAAAGGAACCCTATTACACTGCTGGTGGGAATGCCGATTGGTGCAACCACTAGGGAAAACAGTGTGAAGGCTTCTCAAACATATTAAAAATAAAATTGCCTGTGGCCCAGCAATCTCACTTCTGGAAATATATCCTGTGAATCCTGAAACAGCAATCAGAAAGAATAAATGCACCCTATGTTCATTTCAGTGTTATTTACAATAGCCAAGGTATGGAAACAACCCAAGTGCCCATCAATAGTTGAGTGAATACAAAAGCTGAGGTACACAGGAATATTACTTGGCCATAAAAAAAAAAGTATCTTTCTTACCATTGCAACAGCATGGATGGACCTAGAGGGTGCTATGCTAAGTGAAATACATCAGCTAGAGAAAGATAGATACCATGTAATTTCACTTATATGTGGAATCTAATAAACCAACAAAATAGAAACAAACTTATGATAGAGAACAGACTGGCAGTTGTCAGAGGAGATGGAGTTCAGGCGGCTGGGTGAAAAGGGTGAAGGGATTAAGCTACGGAACAGCCACAAGATGTAGATTGCAGCATAGGAGATACAGTCAATAATATTGTATGGGGCCAAGTGGGTACTTGAAGTAGCAGGGGGACCACTCTGAAAAGTACATTATTTTCTAACAACTTTGCTGTGTATCTTAAACTAATACAGAATAACATTGAATGTAAAAAGTAATTAAAAAATAGAAAGTAACTATAGCTACAGTATCTTTAATAAATACACAAATAAAAAGGTGTAAATTGAGACATCACACAGCATAAATGAGGGGGCAAGAAAATAGACAGAATTTTTTGTTGTTAATTATTACCTGAGGATATTTTTCCCATTGAGTTATAGAGAATGTGGAAGGGAAGGGGAGAGACGGAGATAGAGGAACATCAATGTGAGAGGGACACATCAATTGGTTGCCTCCCGCACGCACCCTGTCTGGGCGGGAGATTGAGCCTGCAAATGCAGTATATGTGCCCTTGACCAGAATCAAACCCACAACCCTTCATTTCCAGGGCCTACGTTCCAACCATTGAGCCAAACCAGCTAGGTCAGGTAGAACTTTTTATGCAACTGAATATAAGTTATCAGCTTAAAATAGACTGTTATAACCATAAGATGTATTATAAAAGTTTTATGGTAACCACAGAGCAAAAACCTGAAATAGATACACAAATGACAAAGAGAAAGGATTCAACACATAATACTACAAAAAATTATCAACTGACAAAGTTATCAACTCAAAAAGGAACTACAAAAGAATAAAAAAAGCAGTTAAAATGGTAGTAAATCCTACCTATTACTAATTATAAGTAGATGGTTTAAAATGAAAGACACAGAGTGGTATATATGTGAATTCACATATAAAAAATCCTGCCAATTGGAGCAACATGGATGTAAGTGGAGGGCATTATTCTAAGTGAAATAAACAAGACAGAGAAAGATAAATACTGTGTAGTATCACTTACATGTGGAATTTTTTTTTAAAGGCAGCTTTCATAGAAACAAAAGCCAGAGTGGTGGTTGACAGGGGTTGGAGGAAGTGGAAATGGGATTATATAGGTCAAAGGGTACACATTTTCAGTTACAATAAGTTCTAAGAAACTAAAATGTAACATTGCACATAGTTAATAATAAACTAGTATTTAATTGAATGTTGCTGAAAGTAGACTTTAAGCATTCATTAATACCCAGAGATAACTATGTGAGGTTATGCAAGTGTTAATCACCTTCATTTTGTTAGCCTTCCTACAATGTATATGTATAACAAATCATCATGTTGCAAACTTTATATAAATTATATTTGCCAATTATTCCTTAGAAGCAAATTTAACAAAAATAATGCAAAACTTATCCTTGGAAAACTACAAAATATTGTTGAAAGAAATTATAGAAGATACAAATAAATGGAAAAACATCCCATGTTCATGGATTGGAAAACTTAACATTGTTAAAATGGCAAGACTCACAAAAAATGATTTACAGATTCAACACAATCTCTATTAGAATTTCAGCTGAATTTTTTGTAGCTGTTAAAAAGCTAATTCTAAAATTTATATGGAATTGCAAAGTACCAGAATAGCCAAAAAAATCCTGAAAAAGAACATTAAAATAGAGGTCTCATACTTTCTGATTTCAAAACTTACTACAAAGCATTAGCCATCCAGACAGGGATAGACAAGTAGATCATGAAAATAGAATTGAAAGTGCAGAAACAAAACCGTACCTCTATGGATAGTTGATGATTTATGTGTGGCGAGACCTTAATTGCGTGTTAAGCAAATGGCACTGGGACAACCGGTTAGCCACATGTAAAAATATTAATTGGACCATTACTTCATGCCATATATAAAAATTTACTAAAAATTGTTCAAAAACTAAATGTAAGAGCAATATTTATAAATATTTAGAAGAAAACATGGGAGTAAATCTTCATGAAGTTGAATTTGCCAATGAAATCTTAAATATAACACCAACACAATTAACAACAGAAATAATAAGTAAATTAGACCTCATCAAAACTAAACACTTTTGTGCTTCAAAGGACACCATCAAAATTTAGGTGGCAGGAGGTGAACCAACCAAGAAAAATGGGGAGAAAATTTTTACTAATCATATATTCATAAAACACCTGTATGAATAATACATAAAGAGCTTATACCACTCAGTAATAAAAGACAAGTAACACAACTAAATAATGAGAAATTTTTTTGAATAGACATTTCTCAAAAAAAAGTAGACATAAACACATGAAAAGAAGCTCAACAAGTCACCAAGGAAATGTAAATAAAAACCACAGCAAGATACGACTTCATATACATTAGAATGGCTAAATCAAAAAGTCAGATAGTAACAAGGATGTGGAAATTTTTGAAATTTTTATGGTCACTCTGAACTTTCGATTTTTGAACATTATTTTCATTAAGACTGTATTTGTAGAGCAGTTCTATGTTCACAGCAAAATTGAACAAATCATAACAGAGATTCCCATATATGAGCATATGTGTTTTATTGGACACTAGAGGCCTGGTGCATGAAATTCCTACACGGGAAGGGTCCCTAGGCAGGCCAGCAATCAGGGCCAACCTGTGGGGTGACCAGTGGGTTATCAGGGGGCCCCCGCTGGCACCCACTTTGGCTGGCCTGGCACTTCCCACTCGCCAGACCCACCCGCCACCACTGCTGCTGGTCCTCTCCCTCTGCCGGAGGAGACTGGTGGGGCAATCAGGGGGGCGGTGCTGGCCCACTCTCTAGCTGGCCCCACCCCCCAGTCACCCCGCCGCCACCCACAGGCCCCGCCCTCGCCGCTGCTGCTGGTCTCCTTCCTCTGAGGGCCGCCCAGCGAAATGATTGGGGGGCCCCCACTGGTACCTGCGTTGGCTGGCCTGGGGCCTGTGGGCTGGGGGCAGCTCCTACATTGAGCATCTGCCCCGGTGGTCAGCGCACATCATAGCGACTCGTTGCTCCACCGTTTGGTCGATTTGCATATTAGGCTTTTATTATATAGGATTACTGCAGAGCACAGATAAATTGAAGTTTTGCACCACCCTGTGTATGGCAAGTCAATCAATGCCATTTGTCCAACATCATTGCTCACTTTGTGTCTCTGTGTTACATTTTGGTAATTCTCATTCATATTTCAAATGTTTTCATTATTGTTATATTTTATGGTAATCTGTGTTCCAGAAAACAGTAATTATAATTACTATTATAATTGTTTTTCAGAACCACAAACCATGCCCACGTAAGATGACAAGCTTCATTAATAAGTGTTGTGTGTGTTCTGACTGCTCTACTGACCAACCATTTCACAGGCTCTTTCGGGTTTTCAGGCCTCCCCAGTCTCTGAGAAACAACAATTTTGAAATTAGGTCAATTAATAACCCTACAATGGCCTCTGAGGGTTGAAGTAAAAGAAATATTTGTGCATCTCTCATTTTAAATAGAAAGCTAGAAATGATTAAGCTGAGTGGGAAGGCATGCTAATAACCAAGCCAGGCCCAAAGCCAGGCCAATTGTGCAAATGATTAGCCAAGTTGAAAATGCAAAGAAAAAGTTGTTGAAGGAAATTAGAAGTGCTACTCCTGTGCACACAAGTGATAAGAAAGCGAGAAGAGTCTTATTGTTGATATGAAGAAGTTTTAACGGTCTGGACAGAAGATCATGCCAGCCACAACATTTAATTAAGCCGAAACCTAATCCAGAGCAAGGCCCCAACTCATCAATTTTATGAAGGCACAGAGAGGTGAGGAAACTGCAGAAAAAGTTTGAAGCTGGCCAAGGTTGGTTCATGAGATTTAAGGGAAGAAGCCGTCTCCATAATATAGAAGTTCGTGGGGATGTAGAAGCTGCAGCAAGTCATTCAGAAGATCTAGCTCAGATAATTAATGAAGGCCACCATACTGAACAATAGAGTCTTTTAAATTTATTTTTTGTTGTTGACAGTATTACAGATGTTCCCCCATTTTCCCTGCCTTTGCCGCCCTCCATCCTGCCCTGCCCCACCCCAGGCCTTCACCACACTATTGTCTGTGTCCATGGGCTATGCATATAAGCTTATAAGTTATTTGGTTAATCTCTTTCTGCCCACCCCCTCTCCTCTTCCCCCTGAGATCTGTCACTCTGTTTCATGATTCCATGTCTCTGTACCTATTTTGTTCATCAGTTTATTTTATTCATTAGATTCCACAATAAGGGAGATCATGTGATATTTGTCTTTCTCTGACTGACTTATTTCACTTAGTATAATAATCTCCAGGTCCCTCCAAGCTACCTCAAAAGGTAAGAGATCCTTCTTTTTTACAGCTGCATAGTATTCCATGGTGTAAATGTATCACAGCTTTTTTTATCTGCTCTTCTACTGATGGGCACTTGGGCTGTTTCCAAATCTTAGCTATTGTAAATAATGCTGCTATGAACATAGGGGTGCATACATTCTTTCTGATTGGTGTTTCAGGATTCTTAGGATATATTCCCAGAAGTGAAATTGCCAGGTAAAACAGCAGTTCCATTTTTACTTTATTTGAGAAAACTCCATACTGTTTTCCACAGTGACTGCACCAGTCTGCATTCCCATTAGCAGTGCGCTAGGGTTCCCTTTTCTCCACAACTTCTCCAGCACTTGTTGTTTGTTGATTTATAGATGGTAACCGTTCTGACAGGTGTGAGGTAATACCTCATTGCAGTTTTCATCTGCATCTCTCTGATGATTAGTGACATTGAGCGCTTTATCATATGACTCTTGGCCATCTCTATGTTCTCTTTGGAGAAGTGTCTATTCAGGTCCTTAGCCCATTTTTAAAAATATGTTTTCATTGATCTTATAGAGAGAGGAAGGGAGAAGGAGAGAGAGAGATAGAAATATCAATGAGAGAGAATTATCAACTGGCTGCCTCCTGGAGAAAATTCCCTGACTGGAAATCAAATTGGTTTCTTCCTGGTGCCTGGGATGACGCTCAACCAACTGAGCCACACTAGCCAAGCCCTTTGCTCATTTTTAAATTCGATTGTCTTCCTTTTGGTGTGTTGTATGAGTTCCTTATATATTTTGGAAATTAACTCATTAGATGTATCTTTGGAAAATATGATTTCATATACAGTGGGTTCCCTTTTCATTTTGATGACAGATTTTTAATGTAGATGAAACACCCTTATATTGGAAGAATTTGTCATCCAAGACTTTCATAGCCAGAGAGAAGTTAATGCCTGGCTTCAAAGGACAGGCTGACTCTCTTGTTAGGAGCTAATGCAGCTGGTGACTTTAACTTGAAGCCAATGCTCATTTATCATTCTGAAAATTTTAGGGCCCTTAAGAATTGTACTAAATCTACTCTACCTGGGCATCCTAAGGAGTGGTATCTCATTATTACTTCAATTTGTATTTCTGCTGACAAATGATGTTAATCATGTTTTTATATGCTTATTTGCCATCTGTATATCTTCCTTGGTGAGTTGTCTTTAAAGGCATTTGAGCCATTTTCAACTGGTGTTTTTTTTGTTTTCTGTACTCTTATTACTGGATTTTAAGAATCTTTTATGTATTTTGGACAATAGTCCTTTATCAGATGTGTCTCTTGCAAATATTTTCTCCCAATCGGTGGTTTATCTTCTTACTCATTTTACTTTTGCAGAGTAAAAGTTTTTAAATTTAATGAAGTCTAGTTTATCAATTATTTTTTCATAGATATTTCGCATAAGTATATGAAAAGATGTTCAACTTCACCAAATATCAAGGAAATGCAAATCAAACCACAGGCGGATATCATCTCATCCTATTAGGATGGGTATTACATGTAAAAAAAAAAAAGAAAAGAAAAGATAACAAGTACTGGTGAAAATGTGGGAAAGGGGGAACCTATAAACACTATTGGTAGGAATATAAATTGATACAACCATTTTGGAAAACAATATGAAAATTCCTCAAAATAAAAATAAAAATAACTACCATATGATTATCCACAGGAAATGAAATCCGGATCTTAAAGAGATATCTGTACCTCCATGATCATTGCAGCATTATTCAACATAACCAAGATATGGAATAAGCTAAATCTCCATCAACTGAACAGTAGATAAAGAAAATATATATATAAAGAAAATGAATAAATATCTAAGAATTCAGCTTTTTAGACTTCACATATAAGTGAGATCATGCACTATTTGTCTTTCTGTGTCTGGCTCATTTTACTTAGAATAATGTTCTCCAGATTCTTCCATGTTTTTTTTTTTTGTTGTTGTCTTTTTTAAAAATATATTTTATTGATTTTTTACAGAGAGGAAGGAAGAGGGATAGAGAGCTAGAAACATCAATGAGAGAGAATCATCGATCAGCTGCCTCCTGCACACCCCCTACTGGGGATGTGCCCGCAACCAAGGTACATGCCCTTGACTGGAATTGAACCTGGGACCCTTCAGTCTGCAGGCCGACGGTCTATCCACTGAGCCAAACCAGTTTGGGCAGATTCCTCCATGTTGTAGAAAATGATGTGAACTCCTTCTTTAAAAAAAAAAAAAGAAGAAGAAGTGGAATCTATTAAGTTGAAGCCATAGCAGCAGAGGCTAGACACTAGGGCTTGGGGAAATAGGGAAATGTTGGTCAGATGCTACACAGTTTCAGCTATACCAGATGAATAACTTCTAGAGATCTAATGTAAAGCATGGGGACTATCTATATCTATATATATAAAAGCCCAGTGACCGAACAGTGGAACGACTGGAACAACCGGTCACTATGATGTGCACTGCGGGGGCCAACAGGCCTGATCTGGGCCCGATTGGCCCCCTCAACCTTCCTCGGCCCCTCCCCCTGGCCAGCCCTGCCCTGATTGGCTCCCCGACCCCGATTGAGGGCGGAGCCAGCCGGCCAACCCCCTGTGTCCCCTTGCCCCCTGCCAGCCCCACCCCAGATTGGCCCCCATGGGGGTGGGCCGGCTGGACCCCACCTATGTATAAATTCATGTACTAGGCCTCTAGTAGTTAATAACACTGTATTGTACACTTAAACTTTATTAAGAGAGTAAGTGTCCTTACATGTTCTCACCACAAAAACAGAACTGGCATCTATGTTAAGTGATGGATATGTTAACTAACTTGATTGTGGTTATCACTTTGAAATGTATAAATATATTCAAATGTCAATTTGAATATACAATTTGATTTGTCTATTATGCCTCAACTAGAGACCCAGTGCACAAAATTCTTGCATGGATGGGGGGGCTGTCCCTCAGCCTGGCCTGCACCCTCTCGAGATCCGGGACCCTAGGCCTAGCCGACGATCAAGGCCTACTGGGGCTTTCCTTCCCCCGGCTGGTCCCATCCCCACCACTGCCACTGCTTGTCATCTGTGTGGCGCTACCCCCCATCTCCCCCACCACTGGTTACCTCCCTCTGTGGGCGACAGGTGTGGGGTGAGATCACTTGGCTGGCCTGGGCCTCCCTCTTTCAGTCGATTGATTGGGGCACTCTGCGATCCATGGCTCTGCAGAGGGAGGCCCGGCCTACACGCAGCACAACTGGCTGGGTAGCTTGGGCCTCCCTCTTTGGGGTGATTGATCCCGGAGCTCCACTATCTATAGCTCAACAGAGGGAGGCCCTGCCCACCCAACCCAGCCGGGCTCCAAGATCAATTGCTGCACAGAGGGTGGCCTAGGCCTCCCTCTTTGGGGCAATTGTGGAGCCCCCAATCCCTGATCGATCACCCCACCGGCTGGTGGCCTAGGCCTCCCTCTGCGGGGCAATCATGGGGCGATGGTGGGCCCTCCCACTCCCCCACCAATAGCATCGCACCCACTTTGGCTGTCCTGGCGCCAGTGCATGGTCATCTGGAAGGTTGTCTGGACAGTTGTTCTGCTGTTTGGTCATTTGTTCAATTTGCATATTATACTTTTATTATTATAGATAAAGCTGGAAATTTTTTTCAAAAGACTAACCATGTTATACACACAAAGAAACTCTTAGGTAAGATTCTTCTTAGGTAGTTATCAGTCATTATCAAACTTGAGTAAATAAGGGAATGGTATTTGGTGCAGGGATAGTTACACAGACAAAGTAAAACAAAGGGCCTAGAACCAACCCTTTATATATGGGAATGTTATATATTTTAGAGTTGGCATTGGAATGCACATTGGAAACAGTGCAGGGTTTTAAAAAATTATCCTAAGACAATGCAGAGGGAAGACTTAACATTGGATCCATAAATATAACATCCACATAAAATCAATTCCAAGCAGAAAAATGCTTAAATGTGAACAGGAAAATTTTTTACTTTTAAGGAGAAAATTTTGATTATCTTTATGAACTTAAGTAGGAAAGCATTTCTTACCAGGGATACAATAGCAAAAACAATTTTTAAATATTGATAAATTTACTTTATTACATATTTCTTAAAATTATATCAATATTAAGATAGTTAAAAGTGTTATAAATTAGGGAAAATAATTTTAATACAAATAACTGGTATAGGAAATTTATATTGTAAACACCAAAACCTAAATCCTATAAACTTATTTCTAGCTATCCATTTGTATATTTTTATATTTATAAAATTAATAAGGAACTTACTGTCACTGGATGTTCTAAAACTAGACTATGGGAAAAAAAATTAGCAGACCAATACACCTGGGAAGATTCCCAAACTTATTAGTAACCAGGAAAATGCAGTTTAAAACCACCAGGAGGTAACATTTAACACCCAACAGATTAATATGTCTGAATACCAAGGATTGGCAAGAGAGTGTATTATTGGGGATAATTATACATGGATAGTGGGGGTGTAAGTTCATACAATCAGTTATATCTGGTTACCTGTAAACACACATGCAATGCACAGAAATTCCAGTCTTAAGCATTTGCTCCAAAGGAACATTCCACATGTGTCCCAGGAGGCACGCAAAGGGCATTCAGAGAGGCATGGATCACAACAGCAGACAAAGAAAAGCTCAGTCACGGGGAGGTCTTCAGAAACACTCTCAGGATACCTTCACATTCACCAGGGATGTAGTCTCAGCGGGAGGAAGGCCCTCAGGTCAAAGTGCTCAGGGTGGAGGAAGACATCGGTGCCTTCACTGAATTGCTTAGCACAGCGCAGTTCATCTCCCACGACAAAGCCAGTCACTGTCTTCATTTTCCCCAAGGGGTAGAGTGAGAACTCCCATGGGAAGGAGCCATCAAAAACTAGCAGAGAAATTTTTCCATCACCAGGGCGGTCTTGTGGCCTGCAGACTCACAGTTGATGGGAAGATTGGTAAGTAAAGAAGGTACTAGAGATGCTGCCTTTCAGTGTTCAACTGTCAGAAAGGATTCCTAGTCCTAAATGAAAATTTAGATACAGAAAATGCTCTGGAAGAAAAAGGTACAAGCTTGCTGGATGATGCCTCAGCAAGACTGAGAAAGATACAATAAGCTGTAAGAGAAAATGCAAGAGAGCTGAATTTGAGCATTTTATGGTACTAATGCTATCTCATAAAAGCATAATATGCAAGTTGACTGTACCTCCGCTACACCCACAATCCACGCCCACCAGCCAATCAGGAGTGAGTATGCAAGTTAACCCAACCAAGATGGCTGCGGCCACAGAGATAGCAGGAGGCTTGGGTTGCCCCTGGCACTGAAGGAAGCCAAGCTTTCCACACACGCTGGCTGGCCCAGGCCTCCACTCAAGGCTACAAAGTTTCAATTATAGAACATAAATAAATCCCAGATACCAGGGCCTCCGCTTGGGTTGTGGCCAGCCTGCAAACCACCACAGGCCCCTTGCCCAGGCCACTCCATGCCCCAAGGGAACCCCCTCCCTGATCCAGGACACCCTTCAGGGCAAACCAGCCTGCCCCCACCCGTGCACCAGGCCTCCATCCTATCTAATCCTATCTAATAAAAGAGTAACATGCAAATTGACCATCACTCCAACACACAAGATGACTGCTCCCATGTGGTCAAAGATGACTGCCTCCATGTAGACACAAGATGGCCGCCACAAGATGGCCAGCAGGGAAGGACAGTGGGAGGGACCAGGTCTGCAAGGGAGGGCAGTTGTGGGCAATCAGGCCAGCAGGGGAGGGCAGTTAAGGGTGACCAGGCCAGCAGAGGAGGGAAGTTGGGGGGAACCAAGGCCTGCAAGGGAGAGCAGTTGGGGAGAACCAGGTCTGCAGGGGAGGGCAGTTGGGGGCAAACAGGCTGGCAGGGGAGTGGTTAGGGGGTGATCAGGCTGGCAGGCAGAAGCATTTAGGGGCAATCAGGAAGGCAGGCAGGCAAGCAGTTGGGAGCCAGCAGTCCTGGAGTGTGAGAGGGATGTCCGACTGCCCGTTTAGGCCCGATCCTACCTGGGTCCCAGATTGGAGAGGGTGCAGGCTGGGCTGAGAGACACCCTCTCCCCCCCCCCCCCCCCCCCGTGCATGAATTTCATGCACTGGGTCTCTAGTCTCCTTAAAAATTCCTTAAATTTTGTGTATATCTTGATTCAGCACTAGGAAAGAGCAAGTATGTGAATGGGCAGTGGGACACATTATCTGTCACTGGTACATTTACATTGAAATGTATAATCCTTTTCTGACACTCAAGTTACCTTTTGAGTCAATAGCAGTATTAACCTCAAATTATCAGCCAGCACATTCAGCCAATTCTGTCATACAAAGCAAATTAGCGCTGACATCAGATTTACCCCTGGGCAGGCTGAAGGGAGCAGAGGGCCCTGGCTCCTCCAGCCCAGGCCCTGAGGGCTCACTGCCCTTACTGAGGGCCCACACAGCACAGGACTTGAGGCTGGCCTCCAGCAGGGGCTCTCTTATGGCCTCGACCCTCGCTGACAGTCAGCATGGCTCCAATCTCTGTTCAGGTGTGAACTCCACAGATCCAGCCCCTGGTCAATGTCGTCCTCACCATTTAAGCCCAGCGTTTTTCAAATATTGAGACCGTGGCCCTTATTCTGTCTTCCTGGCCCACAGCTGGACACCATCCTCACTACAGACAATTTCAGGTCCTTCTCACTACAATGTGTTTCCCAAATGCTTATTAATTACTTACTAATATGTTAGATTCAGATACCCAGACAGTGTCCTGTAAAATATAGTGTCTTATTAAAAATTGCCTCTGGGTTGGGGGTATTAACCTACACTCCTCTGCTATCCTTATCTATAATTGTTCTCTCTTTTATTCTTCACATTTTGTCTGTGATGATTGTTCGAGGTCGAGCCAAGACTATCTTGCTCATTTAAACTGATATTGAAAGAAACTAGTAGCACATGTGATGCTGGTGGGACGGAAAGAGCTACGTGGGCAAGGGAAGTAGTTACTAAATCATGGTTGTGTTTGAAGAGGAAGGATGATGGCAAAAACCTCTGCTTAAACCACAATTACATGAAACCGTGATATATCCTGAACTACTTTCCCTTCAGCCAATAAGGCAACAGGGGGAAGGCAGCATCACTTGTCTCCGGCAGACTCACCCATCAGGAAGGCTACCCAACATCGTGGGGGTGGGCAGGGCTGGGCGCCGGAGAAATCCTGTCAACCACTCAGTTCAGTGAAATTTGTAGATGACCGTTTGTGTGTGATGTGCTGGGTAGAGTTTCTGAAGTGGCCTGCCCATGCTGTCCCCAGTGTCTATTCCCTGCCTTCCTCCCCTTCCCCGGATGAGGGTCACAACGTTTCCAAATCTGAGTTGAGTTCTCAAGCCTACTTTTCTTCCATCCTTTTACATATCCTTAGTCATCTCCACTTCTCATTTCCTGGAATCCAAAGTGTTCTTTTTATAACCTCTCCCTTCATGGAGCTAAAGTAATGATTACGTTGTATCTCACAGATAGAGAGGAGAGGAAAGACATGAAGTCTCCCCAAATCTGACGTGCCTTGCATTCTGACCCCAGGAACCCTGTGGCACTCGAGTGAGCAGAGGGAGAAGAGCAGCACCGAGGCCCACTCTCTCCCCGTGAAAGGGACTTCCAGGAGAAATGTCCAGTCTGCAGGCGAGGCCAGCAGCGCTGGGGTGGGATGCTTGGGTTGGAGCAGGCCGGCTCTTCAGCCCCCCTCCACAATGGCCTCAGCTCAGGAACATTCTTTGTTTTTTGATGAAGCTGGAAAGTTCTGTTATCCTCAAAGTAATGGAGCTTGTAAAGATTTCTAAGTCTGACTGAATAAAAGTTCAGTCTTCAGCTGATCATGAGACTCCAAAGTGTATCATCTCCTCAGTCATCCAGGTAAGTTATCTGGGACCTGACGGAGATTGATCACCCGTACACGGATGCGTGTGCACATGGATCAAATGTGTCAGGTAGGGCCTGGCTCGTGTGGCTCAGTTGGTTGAACATCGTCCTGTACACTGAAGGGTCGCCAGTTCAATTCCCAGTCAGGGCACATACCCCAGTTGCAGTTCGATCCCCAGTAGGAATGCAACTGATTGATGTTTCTCTCCCCCTCCCTCTCTCTTCCTTTCTCTGTAAAATCAATGCAAATATGTATTTTTAAAAATGTTGTCAGGCAGGAGAAATGGAGAGTGAGGAAGAGTTCCTTCATCCATGAGTCCCAGACGAAGGCTCAGTAGGCTGCAGAAATGCAACTTTCCACCTCAGAGCTCGCCCTCCGGAAACTGCCAGGGGAAGTCAGCCGAAGCCACTGGCTGGTTCCCTTGCAATGACTTCTGAGAAGGACTCAGTGGGGGCCAGGGGCCCAGTGCCTGTTAGAGGAACTTGCACCAGCTTCCCTCCGCCTCAGTGCAGCGCAGACCCCTCTGACACACCTTAGGGGATGCTGCCTGGGTTTGAATTCCAGCTCCACTGCTTCCCAACGGTGTAGCCTTGGGCGAGGATCCCCTCCTCCGAACAGTTCTCTGACTGGTAAAGCAGGGAGGGGAAGTAACAATAATAAACCGGCCTCAGGGTATTGCCATAAAGATTAAGTCCCTTAATATAGTAAAAGCACTCAGAACACTGTCTAGCAGTAAGCACTCAAGAAATAGCCAGCTCTATTATTATCTTTATTATCAATTGTCTTTATCATTATGGCTGGTGGGTGACCTAGCAGTGTCTCCATTCTCTCATCGCCTGGCTGATAAGGACCCAATATATCTGGGGAGAAAGTCTAAAAAAACAAAAACAAAGAAGCCTGGCTTTCCTTATATCGAGTGGGAATTGGGGAAGGAATCTGTGAGGAACAGCCACTTTTTGCTTTAGGCTCTGACGCTGTTCCAGAAACTAACCAGCTCCCCAACTCCTGGGGAAACAGCGGGGTCCCTCCCCTCATCTCGTCCTGATTTCCTTCTACCATTTACACATCCCAGCATTTTTCGGTTGTCTCTAAAATCACAAAAGTCAGGTTCACACCTGTCGTTCAAACTCATAGTTGACTTACGGGTTTAGTAACCAGAGCCTAGGCCACGACATATCTGAAACTCACATGGGACTGTGTGGACATAGAGAAATGAAGCATCCCCTGCATTTCCAGAACTGGAAACACTTAAGATGTTATCAATTGTTGTCATCTCCCTTCAGACCTGTGGGTGTGGTTTCACCCTGGGTTTAAGTTCCAACATTGATTGTGACTGAGATCACATAAGGGTAATACATGCTCCCTCATCTGACTACCGAGCCCCCCACTTCTCTGTGCATGTGGAACATTTTTCTACCCCGAGAAGCAGAGCACCCATTTCCTCACCCCAGACCCCAACTCCACAGCCCAGTCCTCTGTCGCCAGGCCTGGGAGACAAATGGCCTTTGTGGAAGCTGAGCTAACATGAAACCAAAAGAAGATATTGGATACTTCCTCTCAGGCAATTAAAACGAGGCAGCATCATTTGTCTCTGGCAGACTAAGCCATGAAGGACTATGAGAAAAAAAATACTTAATTATAGGAAAAAAGTATCTACTAACAAGGGAAAATTTATCCTATCTAATAAAAGAGTAATATGCAAATTGACCATACCTCTGCTACACCCACAAGCCACGCCCACAAGCCAATCAGGAGCAAATATACAAATAAACCCAACCAAGATGGATGCAGCCATGGAGAGTAGGAGGGAGGCTTGGGTTTCCCCAGCAATGGAGGAAGCCAAGCTGTCTGTCTGCCCTTGGTGGCTCAGGCCTCCACTCAAGGCTACAAAGTTTCAATGATAGAATATAAATAAATCCCAACAAAAATGGCAGCAGCCACAGAGCTGGAGAGAGCAGGAGGTTTGAGTTGCCCCCGGAGATGGAGGAAGCCAAGCTTTCTGCCTGCCCTGGCCGGCCCAGGCCTCCACTCCAGGCTACGAAGTTTCAATTATAGAAGATAAATAGATCCCAGAAACCAGGGCCTCCACTTGGGTCACCGGGGGGCGTGGCTGGCCTGCAAACTACCCCATGCCCCAAGAAAACCCCCACCCTGATCCCAGACACCCTTCAGGGCAAACCAGCTGGTCCCCATCCAGGCCTCTATCCTATCTAATAAAAGAGTAATATGCAGATTGACCATCACTCCAACATACAAGATGGCTGCCCCCATGTGGACACAAGATGGCCACCACAAGATGGCCAGCAGGGGAGGGCAGTTGGGGGGGACCCAGGCCTGCAGGGGGAGCAGTTGGAGGGTACCAGGCCTGCAGGGGAGGGCAGTTAGGGGCAAACAGGCTGGCAGGGGAGTGTTTAGGGGGTGATCAGGCTGGCAGGGTGAAGTGGTTAGGGGCAATCAGAAAGGCAGGCAGGCGAGCAGTTGGGAGCCAGCAGTCCTGGATTGTGAGAGGAATCACAGATTGAAGAGGGTGCAGGCTGGGCTGAGTGACACCCCCCCACCACCCCCATGCACGAATTTCGTGCACGGGGCCTCTAGTCTATATATATAATGGAGGAATATGCAAATTTGCCCTCACGGTAATGACCAGCTGGAGCATAACGACAAGCTGGAGCCGGTGGGTGTGGCTGCATGCTGCATGAGCCCGGAGACGTGAGGCAGCATCAAATAAAATAAAATGCGTTCACATGCCCTAAAAAGCACAAACATCCCAGCAGATAACACAGGTTATTGAGTAATCACAATGATTACACAATTGATTACACAATAAACTTATTTTCACCGAAAAAAAAAAATCTTCACTTAAAGATGCCCCAGTAAGGCTGCTGAGGCTTTCATCTGTCCCTTTCTACACCGAAGACGACAGGGTTCAAGGAGGAGGGCTCCAGTTTCGTTTTCTTAGCACCCAGCTAGGAGGCCTCCCTGGACGGCTCTCCTCTCCGAGCCCTACGCAGGACGGGTGCTCAGCTCCAGCCCGGGAACTCTGAAGGGAGGCGGAGCAAAGTGCTTTCCCTCCAGGACCCGCTCTCCCTGGGAACCCAGAAATCCGCCTCCCGGGGCGACTGCGCAGCAGCCAGGCCTGGTGAGCTGTGGGAGGGCGACGTACGCATGCGGATGTGTACGCGGATGTGTACGCGGATGTGTACGCGGATGTGTACGCGGATGTGTACGCGGATGTGTACGCGGATGTGTACGCGGATGTGTACGCTGCCAGAGGTGTGTACGCTGCCAGAGGTGTGTGCGCTGCCGGAGGCCACGCAGCTGCCTTAGTTGAAGTCATCCTCGGTGGGGAACCGGGGTGTGGGAATCAGCGCGGGCCATGTCGTCAATGGAACCCAGACTCGCCGGAATGACGTACAGCACACGGACCCCAGTCTCTTCCTGAGCAGCAGTCAGCCCAGACGAGGACCAAACCCGAAACCTAAGTAGGTGTCCGGACAGAATGGAACCCAAACCTTTGCTGTGGCAGAGGAGCTCCTGCCCACAGCAGGAGCCAGGGCACGCCAGAGGGGTTTTGTTGAGAGGCCCTGACAGGCAGCACCAGCGCAGTGGTTAGAACCTCCTCCTGATACAGCAAGGTTTCGGGTTGGATCCCTGGTCAGGGCACAGACAAGAAGCAACCAAAGAAAGCATATTAAGTGGAACAACACACTGGTGTTTCTCTCGCTCTCTTCCTCTCTCTAAAATAATCAGTCAGTAAAAATTAAAATAAAAAATAAACCCTCTGGCTTGCAGAGTTGCTAAGTCCCATCCCTTCCCGTTCATTCAACAAATACTTCAATAATCACACTGGGGATGGGTGTTTGTTTGTTTTGCTTCATCCTCACCTGAGGACATTTTTGCATTGATTTTTTTTTTTTTTTTTACGGAGAGTGGAAGGGAGGGAGAAAGACGGAAACTAATGTGAGAGACATCAATTGGTTGCCTTTTGCTGAATCCCTGACCAGGGCCCAGGATTGAGCCTGCAACCCAGGTACGTGCCCTTGATCGGAATCCAACCTGGTACCCTTCAGTCCGCCTGCAGAAGCATTATCCACTGAACCAAACCAGCATTTTTTTTCTTTTTAAGTCCTCCTCTAAGGATATGTTTTTTTCATTGATCCTAGAGAGAGTGGAAGGGAGAGGGGAAGAGAAAGAGAAACATCGATCAGTTGCCCAAGCAACCAGACAGGAATGGAACCCACAACCTGTGTATGTGCTCTCACCTGGAATCAAACCCATGACCCTTTGGTTCGTGGGAGGACACTCTAACTACTGATCCACACCGACCAGGGCCTGGAGGTACAATAAATTTTTTTTTTCAGATCTGCCCTGGCTAGGTGCCTCAATTGGTTGGAGTCTGTCTCAACCTGTATACCAAAGGGTTTCCTGTTGGATTCTAGGTTGGGGCACATGCCTATGTTTAGGTTCGATCCCGCTGGGTCAGCAGGTGCAGAGGCAGCCTACTGGTATTTCTCTGTCACATGGAAGTTTCTCTCTCAAAATCAATTTTAAAAACATCCTCAGGTGAGAATTAAATATATATAAAATATATGTTAAAAAATTTCAGAACTAAAATTTTATTTGGTTCTTTTTTAAATTTTATTTTTCATTTACAGTCACATTCAATATCCTATCCTATATAATAAAACCCTAATATGCAAATCAATTGAACGGTGGAATGACTGGTTGCTATGAACTGACAACTAGGGGGCAGACGCTAAACATAGGAAGCTGGGTTCATGGATGGTGAGTGCAGTGGCAGTGGCGGGAGCCTTCGCGGCAGCACAGAGGAGCAGCAAGGAGCAAGGAGTCCCGGACTGTTAGAGAGCACAGGCCGGGCTGAGGCGCCCCCCCCTTACCCCCCCCAGTACATGAATTTCATGCACCGGGCCTCTAGTATACATATAATAGTGTTATACATTTAACAAAGAATAGAAAGAATCATCTGAGAAAATATTACAAAACTTTTCTGAAACTGCAAAAGATAAAAAAGTGGAGCAAAATACAATATTCCCAGAGAGACTATAACATACAGATGTGATGCAGTTTCAATCAACATCTACATGGGATTCTAAAAATTGATATTGTGTTTCCAAAAGCCAAAAAGAAAAGTAACTATATGTACAAGACTGTCGCATGTATTGAGCAATTTTTTAAAATTATTAGCTTTCTTCTTCACTATATTGCTTAAATGTGCTGTTTCTTTTTTGTATGCTTTTGTTTTTATGTGGAGATGATTTATTCCACATTCATTGATGACAATGTTAATAATTATAGTTTTGGTGTAAAGAGCTAAATTCTAGACACCAAGGAGGAAAAACAGGTGCCTCTAGCATGGTTCCTTAGCTGCCTTTCTCTGCTCAACACCAACCCCACCTCCAACCTCATGCCCACAAAGAGCATGAGCTAACCTAGAATTCCCCAACAAAGAGCGTTTGCAGTTGTGTGTAAGTGGAAGGGTAACCCGGCATTGAACATATTCTTTGCAGCCAATCAAGACCAGATGCAGGGCAGCATCACTTGTCTCTGGAAAGCTAAGCCAAAATTCACAGGCAAAGAGCTACTGTGTGTAGAAATACCAACAAAACAATACCTAACAACCTGGCTAATTTATTTAATGTAACATGAAAACCTGATACCTCGTGAAATTCTGAAATTAACAATGTGATTCTAAAAGCCAGTAGGAGCCCCTTCCAGCCCTCTCAGTGCTTTACCAACAAATCACTGGTGCCTCAAAAGAAGGGAGATCATGTGGGAAAAGATGCTGGGGGCTGCTCTGCTCTAATCACTTTAGTTAAACAGCCCAGAAGTTGGCCAGGGAGCCTTTGACTTGGAGATGGGTTCCCTGCGGTCCTTTTCTTCTTATAAATAACAGTGATTTGGCCCTGGCCAGTGGTGCTCGCTCAGTGGTTAGCGAGTCAGCCCACACACCAAAATGTTAGGGGTTTGATTCCCCATTGAGGGTACATACCTGGGTGGCAAGTTCACTCCCCATCCCTAGTTGAGCGCATGCAGAAGGCAGCCAGTCTCTCTCTCTCTCTCTCTCTCTCTCTCTCTCTCTCTCTCTCTCTCTCTCTCTCTCTCTCCCCTCTCTCTCTCTTCCTCCCTCCCTCCCTCCCTCCTTCCGTCCCTCTCCCATCCCCTTCCACTCTCTCAGAAAAGCAATGAGGGCAAAAGTATCCTCTGTTGAGGATTAACAAAAAAAATTTTTAAATAAAATCAAAGTCAGTAGGAATGATGAAGTAGCAAAGACTAATGAGAAACACTTTTCTCTTTTGCTGAGGTTACTGTAGGGAAACACAAGCATAGGTAGTGCCCTGGCCCTATGCTCCCCACCAATAGGAACGAAGACAGGCAGGATTTCATGCTTCTGCATTCTTCATGGACGTGACCTGGACACTTGAGTGACAAGTCTCATGTCAGCTCTGGTTGTAAACCTACAATCCCTTGTCACCTCACAGCCAGCCAGTCATGTCAGTCATGTGTGTTGAGGTATTTGAGAAGTATGAGGCTGCCTAACAGCCTTCTCAAAGCCTGTGAGTGACTCGGCGCGCTCATAGCCTGATGTGGACCCTGAAAAACACCCCTCTCTCCACAGCAAAGGCTTGCTGCCATCTCCAAAAACTCGTGTCATTAGTCTCTCCAACTCCGAGAACTGCGCTCCACCAGGCTCATGCCAGCCTGTCCCAAAGGGCTAAGATGCCCCCTTTCCACCCCCAACTCTGGCAGCTCTAAGGAAAATGGAGCTCATTACATTTGTTATACTCATCCATGGGATGAATAGGAAATAAGTTTGCACATTATAGCCACAGTAATAGCAAGACCATCTTTTCCATGTGGTTTAGGCAGTGAAGACCCAGGGAGACTAGAGAGCAGAGGGTCTCACTTGAGGGCAATCTCCCTGGCCCCTCGCCCACAGAGGGCATTTGGAGACATTCCTAGTGTTCACTGCGTCTAGTGACATCTTTCCATGCACAGGACACCCTGCTACAAAGGGATCCTGCCCCAAATATGAGCCGTGTGTGGCTGAGAAGCCTGCTCCAGAGCCTTGCACTCGAAGTGCCACCTGCAGCCTCCGGAGTGGTGAATGCCGACCGCCAGGACCCACCCACACCCACTGAATCCTAGAATCTGCCTTGTAACAAACAAGACCCCAGATGACCTGGGTGCACAGCCCGGTTCTGGAACCCTGCTTCAGAACAGCGGCCTCGCCCAGAGTGTACACAGGCCCCCAGGCCGGCCCTCCTTCCTAGCCAATCAAATGAGAATATCTGAGAGAACAGCTCCGGCATGTTTTAAAGTCTCCTCCAGGTTATCCTGCCCGCAGGTCAGAGGACCACTGCACTGACGCCATGAAAATGGGTACAGCGTGTAGCTGCACAGTCAGTCAGAGGGGAGGAAAGACCCTGACCTGCAGGCGTGGGGACTCCAGCCAACACATCAGCAGACACCGGGGCAGTTTCCCGTGTTAGTGCAGGTGCAGTCACGGCCAAACTGCAGCGGGGGATGGGAGGGGCAGGGTCCTGACCCCAGGCTGGGGAAGCCTGCCTCCTAAAAGGCTAAAACAACGCTTCAACGAATCCTCTCCCTAATGTCACTTCCATAGGCTCAGGGAGTTGGAAGGACAATACCAGCTACATGAGGCCTAGAATGATGTAGAAAAGAGTAAAGAAGAAAAAGCAGAAGAATTAGAAAAACATATTCTTATTTTCCTTCATGGCCAGAAATAAATGAGCGCTCGCGCTCTCTCTCTCTCTCTCTCTCTCTCTCTCTCTCTCTCTCTCTCTCTCTCTCTATACACACACACACACACACACACACACACACACACATATATATATAATGCTAATTAAACTGAATAGCCGAACAGCAGAACAATCATCGAGACGACCTTCCAGACGACCTTCCAGACGAAGCCAGGGCTGTGAGGACAGAGCCCCTTGCATGAATTTCATGCATCAGGCCTCTAGTGTGTGTGTGTGTGTGTGTGTGTGTGTGTGTGTGTGTGTGTGTGTATTTTTTTTACAAGTACAGTACTAATAACTTTTATTTTCATGAACCCATTTGGGAATAAGTTGCTAACCCAGTGCTTCATTACCCTTGAGTACCTTAGTGTGTATTTCCTACAAACACGTACTTTCTCTACATAGTGACAATACAGCCATCAAAATCAAGAAATTGACACATAACTACAGTATAATTTTCAGATCCCATCAATTAACCCAATCACTGCCTTTATAGCACAGAATCAAATTCAAAATCATGTTGCCTTTAGTTGTCAGCTACTCTAGTCTTCTTTAACACAGAACTGGTGTTCCCAGTTCCAAATATCAATCTTCAAGTTCTGGGAACAAAGCATTAGAATTCCTGAGAATTAGTAGGAATTTCCAAAATCATAGTGTTCTGTTTTTTTATACTTCTTCATTCAGTGTTTTAAAATAATAATAAACAGGGAAACAGAAATCATTTGTCTATAACAGGGTTATTCTAATGTTTCAGAGGTTTTCTGTAGAAAAGTAGTATAACAAGAAATCTGTGACTTATTATAAAATAATACATTATGATAATACATATATTTCAAAAACCGTGTCAAATGATATTTATCTGATATAAATATTTGCTAATAGAAAGCATTAAAAGTAGAGAACATTAATGGAATATAAATTCCCAATAAAAACACTTAAAATTGAAAACTAATACTATAAATACATAATAGGTAAAAGTTAGCATTCTTATAATATTGAAATTTTAACTGTCCCATCAGATATTCTTACTCTTTCTTTCATTTCAGTTTTTTCAAACAGAAACATTTCTTTTATTCTGTGTTGATATTTGTCAAATTATTAAGACTACATCCAAAAATCATCGTCATTTTGGACTTTAGGGCACATGGTGACTCAGATAAACTCATTTCCTTTATTAATTATGAAAATAACTAGAGGCCCAGTGCACGACTAGTCGGCCAGTCGCTTGGGGTTATAGATAGATAGATAGATAGATAGATAGATAGATAGATAGATAGATAGATAGATAGATTTGTCTGCTTTACAAATGACTGCATATTGCAGTGAATATTTAATACTCAGCAAGGGCAAGGCCAGCCAACATTGCTGCGTAGCATTCAAATAACATAACACTTGGATCTCCTAAGCAAGGTTAACAAACACTACACATAATCATGTGACAAAATTGCCAAGTTAAGGGCTTATTTTGCTTCTAAAGCTTGTTGTTTCTTGGGACAGCACTCATAGGATCTGCATAAAGAATACTATGCACATAACCCCATTACTATTTGTTTTATTTGTAAGAATGACTCACCATTAGCAGCGGAGACATTGGATATACATGTGTAACATGCAAGGCTGACTGAATCACGACTTTCTCTTCCTTATAAGCTCCCAGCCCCTCCTGGGAATGTCGGCCTTGACTCTGTGTCAGTGTTTTCAGTTCCTGTCTAAACTTGACATAAGTAGATTTCTTCAAACAAGTAACATTTCTATGTTGATTGCTAATTCTCTTTCATTTTCCCAACTTCTCAACTGACTTTGGGGGGTTCAAAATTTGGAAAAACATAAGCTTCCTGAGAAGTGTCAGGAAGGAATACCCACATGGCATATCACTAAAATAGAACTTCATTATTCTCTTGATGTTCATAATCTTGACACACTTGAAGGCTGTATGTCACTTGTTTACAAAATAATCTCTCATTTTAGTTTGTCTGATGTTTCTTCGTGAGTAGATTCAGGTTATACACCTTCGACAGGAGTCTCAGGGGAGTGACATCGTGTTCCTCCTCTTCATCCTGTCAGGCACATGCTTTCTGTCCGTCCATTAAACCTGTTTGACTACTTGATAAAAGCAGTATCCTCCAGTCCTCTCCACCGTTAATGCATTTGTCTCTTGATAATACTTAATATTTTGTGACAAGGGTCTTTAAAACTAAGTAAATGTACATTTCTTACAAAACATTCTATTTATTCATTCATTTATGTGTATATAGACTCATATTTTTCTATTTTATTCAGTGGACTTTAATCCATTGCTATCATTATTTTCATATTCTAATTTTGCAAAATTTGGTCAACCTGTCTTCTTCATCTTCTGACATGTCCCCATCATGTTTTGAGGATTCCCTAATTTCTGTCACAAAAGATTTTCCAGACTTCTTTGTACTTTTCATGCTTCATCCCTGGAATCAGTCATTTCTTCAAGTGTCCCTGGGTCTTTTAAGTTGGGATGGTATTTAGAAGGCAGATGTACATGTTAGGTGTGGTCATTGCTCTTGGAGTGTTGTTGCTCTCAAGCTTTCTCAGTGCATGTAGTTAGGGAATACCAACACACACATTTTCATACATATTTTATATCATCTATCTATATATTTAAAAGCCTAAGTGACCATTAGGACCAGCAGACCAGTCACTATGATACGCACTGACCACCAGGGGGCAGATGCTCAATGCAGGAGCTGCCCTCTAGTGGCCAGTGCCCTCCTACAGCAGGAGCACCACTCAGCCAGAAGCAAGGCTCACTGCTGGTGAGCGCAGCTGCAGCTGTGGGAGCCTCTCCTGCCTCTGTGGCAGCGATACCACAGCAGTGGCGGCAGGAGCAGCGGGGCCTAGATGAGCAGAAGTGGTGTGGCACCCAGCCCCGGCTCAGGCTCCTCCCCGGCCACCTGCTGCTTCACGCACTGCTATATCCCTTGGAGGATGTTGGACTGCTGGTTTCAGCCCAGGCCTGGCCTGCTGGGATCAGGCTGAAACCGGCAGTCCAACACCCCCCAAAGGGTCCCGGATTGCAAGAGGGTGCAGGCCAGGCTGAGGGACCCCATGGGTGCACGAATCTGTGCACTGGGCCTCTAGTACAAATATAAAAAATGTGCATGTATGTTTAAAAACAAAAGTTCTTAGGTCTCTGATTCTAACACACCATGACAGAAATCTATCTAGTTTCTTTCCCTTCCTATAAAGGCATACATCAGAGATATGGCGAGTTTGGTTTCAGACCATTGCAAAAAAGTGAGTCATATAAAATGCTATCACATGATTGATAGCATTTACCTACAGTAGAATTCTTCAAAATTGGAGTCAATCTTCTTAACCCTACCACTGACTTTTTAACTAAGTTTATGTAACATTCTAAATCCTTTGTTGTCATTTCTACATCTTTACCAGAAACAGATTCTATCTCAAGAAACCACTTTCTTTGCTCATCCATGGGAAGCAACTCCTCACCCATTAAAGTTTTATCATGAGATGCAGCAGTTCAATCACATCTTCAGGCTCCACTTGTAATTCTAGTTCTCTTGCTATTTCCACCACATCTACAGTTACTTCCTCCACTGAAGCCTTGAACCCCTCAAAGTCATCCATGAGGGTTGGAATTAACTTCTTTCAAACTTTTATTAAGGTTGATATTTTGACCTTTTCCCATGAATCACAAATACTTTAATGGCGGCTAGATGGCAAATTCTTTCCAGAAGGTTTTCATAATAAGAATTGCTCTCTATGATAGCTATAGCCTTACAAAATATATTTCTTTTTTTAATATACATATATATTTTATTGATTTCAGAGAAGAAGGGAGCAGGAGAGAGAGATAGAAACATCAATGATGAGAGAGAATCATTGATCAGCTGCCTCCTGCATGCCTCCTACAGGGGATCAATCCCACAACCCAGGCATGTGCTCTTGATCAAAATTGAACCTGGGACACTTCAGTCCACAGACCAACTCTCTATTCACTGAGCCAAACCGGCTAAGGCCAAATA
The DNA here is from genome assembly GCA_026230045.1 of Corynorhinus townsendii. NCBI lineage: Eukaryota > Metazoa > Chordata > Mammalia > Chiroptera > Vespertilionidae > Corynorhinus > Corynorhinus townsendii. The sequence goes on along the minus strand of JAPDVU010000004.1, from coordinate 97,372,821 downwards.
TTTCTTAAATGATGCTTGAAAGTCAACATTACTCTTTGATCCATGGACTGCAAAATGGATGTTGTGTTAGCAGGCATGAAAATAATATTAATGTTATTGTATATCTCTATCAGAACTGTTGGGTGACCACATGTGTTGTCAAAGAGGAATCTTTTTTCCTCAGTACTAGGTCTCAACAGTGGGCTTAAAATACTCAGTAAATCAGGTTGTAAACAGATGTGCTATCATCCAGGCTTTGTTGTGCCATTTTTAGAGCAGAGGGAGAGGAGATTTAAGGGCCCTAGGATTTTCAGAATGGTAATGAACATTGGCTTCAACTTAAACTCAGCAGTGGCATTAGCCTCTAACAAGTGAGTCACCCTGTCCTTTGTTTAGTGTAGTCGCTGTCATTAATTATCTGAGCTAGTTTTCTGGATGACTTGCTGCAGCTTCTACATCACCACTTATTTCTACACCTTGTACTTTTATATAATGGAGATGGCTTCTTTTCTTGAACCTGATGAACCAACCTCTGCCAGCTTCAAACTTCTGTTCTGCAGCTTCCTCTCCTCTCTGTGCCTTCATGGAATTGATGAGTTAGGACCTTGCTCTGATTAGGCTTTGGCTTGAAGGAATGTTGTGGCTGTTATGATCTTCCATCCAGATCACTAAAACTTTCTCCATTTCAGCAATAAGATCATGCTCACTTTCTTGTAATTTGTGTGTGCACTGCAGTAGCACTTTAATTTCCTTTAACAACTTTTTCTTTGCATTTTCAACTTGCCTAACTATTCACACAATAGGCCTGGTCTTAGGCATGGCTTGGTTATCAGCATGCCTTCCTCACTCAGCTTAATAATTTCTAGCTTTCTATTTAAAGTGAGAGATGCACAAATATCTCTTTTATTGAACCCTCGGAGGCCATTGTACGGTTACTAATTGGTCTAAGTTCAATATTGTTGTGTTGCAGGAATAGGAGAGGGGAAGAGATGGTGAAACAGCTGGTTGGCGGAGCAATCAGAACACACATTTATTGATAAAGTTTGTCATCTTATATCACCATGGTTCACGGTGCCCCAAAACAATTAGAGTAGTAACACCAAAAATCACCGATCACAGGCTTAACCGGTTTGGCTCTGTGGATAGAGTGTCAGCCTGCGGATCAAAGGGCCCCAGGTTTGATTCAGGTCAAGGGCACATACCATGGTTGCAGGCTTCTCTCCGGCCCAGGCCCTGCTCGGGGCTTGTGCAAGCGGCAACCAGTCGATGTGTTTCTCTCACATAGATGTTTCTCTCTGTCTTTCCCTCTCTCTTCCACTAGCTCTCTATAAATCAATGGGAAAATATCCTCAGGTGAAAATCACTAATCACAGGTCACCATAACAAATATTATAATGAAAATGTTTGAAATATTGCAAGAATTACTCAAGTATGATACGGAGACATGAAGTGAGCAAATGCTATTGAAACAATGGTGCCCATAGACTTGCCTGTCACAGAGTTCAATAACGCTTAATTTATAAAAAATGCAATACCTGCAAAGCACAATAAAGTGAAGTGCAATGACATGAAGTATGCCTACATGTCCTCCTTCACTGACAATGAGAAATCTGGATCCAATTATTCTTGTTTTACTTTCTTGAACGGTCCCCAGTATATAACCAATCTCCCATCTCCTCCCCAAACCCCTCCCCTGCACAATGCTCTTCTCACGCTGAGCCTGTGCCACCATCTCATGTAGATCCCTTCACCCCGCGCAGGCTCTGACGTCCACAGCAGGCCCCACCTCCAGACGCCATGCTCCAAGTGCTCAAGCTCTAATACCCCAAGGCTGACCACCCTTCCGAGTAGGTGCCCTTCTCTCCTCACCTGGGCTCTGGCTCCCTAAGGTGGGCCACCTATCTGCACAGATGCTCTCTTCAAATTGTTTGGCTCTGACAACCCTCTCTGCACACATGTCTTCCCCCACTTCAATACAGGAGACCACGGAATCTACCCCCACCCTCCAATGGCTTCAGGACTGAATTGTTCAGGTAGAAAAGCCATAAAGAAAAGAACAGTGCTGCTTCCCTTAAAAGGAAAGTTTCCTCTTCCATTCATGTCCTGGCCAATACAGCACTGAAGCCAATAATCCAGTCAGTGGAAGGGCATGAGCAAATTCTCTTAGCCTTTAAAGAAAGTTTCTATCAAGAGACCAATGTGGCATTGATGACCAGGGGAGGAAAATGAGAGCTCACTTTTCAAGAAAAATAATATGCCATCCCCCTTGTTTTAATATTATCTCTTGTGTAGGAAAATTAAGTCCCACATTTTTTATCAATTATTAGGTTTCCTTTCCTCACCCTCCACACACCTTCTTCTGCTATATGGTTAGAGAAGTCTCCAAGACAGAGAGCCTATACACAGCACTGGATTTTTCACTTCCATTTTGGGGTTTCTATATTTCTAACTTAGGAAATTTTGGAATCAGAATAAAAACCCTAATATGTCACTCTGAGAGCCTGAGTTTACTCCCTTGGATTCATGCGCTGAGTATCAATGTTTCTACTATAACCTGATTCGTTATATGAAATATTAAAGCCAAAGTGATGTGTAGGAGGTATCAAACTATTTCTCTATTATGACTCCATCTAAAGCAAGAAAGGATCCAACTGCACCTTTGGGAGAGCAAGTGAGTAAAAGGAAGAGGAAGATGAGAAAAAATTTCCTTGGGAGGCATGGCCACTCAATGCCCAGAGGCCACTTCCCAAACACCTACCTTGAAGGGGGAAAAGTGCATTTTTCAGTCGGTGAAGTGATTTCCATGTCTTGGAATTCAGTCAGAATGAAAAAAATACTCCTGCCCTGGGACAAGGGAAGGAAGGTCCGTGCTTGAACGAATCCCAGCTCATCCGTGCCATCAAAGAACTACATAGGAAGCAGGGGTACCTAAAGAAGAGTTTATAGTGTACTAATACATGGTTGCTTCAGTTGTTTCCTTATCTTGTACATCATCTGTGTGTAAGGGAACTGCCTCTCACGCCATGACGCAGGGACAGAGATACCTACCTGCAGAGTGGGTCATCCTTTGCATCAGCTGGATCCAGTAACCATGCTGAGTCAGGGCTGTGCCCTAAATCGGTATTGGCTCCTCTCCATTCCAGCAGTCTGTCTCTGGATGAGCCAGCATAGAAACCTTTGGGGAGGAGCCATGAGCAAGTTGTGGTGCCATGGACTCTGTGTTAGCCTGGGTGACGATTAATGCAGACAGCAATGTGGGGAGCAGCAGTCTGAGGAAAGGTGAGTGGAAACATTAGGAAGGTTGGCAAGTTTCTCCATGGGGAATGGGTCCTCCCTGTGGAAGGCAGCATGTTCCATAGGGTTCTAGCATTTCTTGCGTTCAAGTCTAGAGATCCTGGGCTTGTTATTAAAGGTTTGGGTGTTAATCACATCTTGACACAGTTCCTCAAGGTCTGTAAGAAAATCCCTTATGTATAGTTAGTCAGGTGAATAATTATTAAACAACTGATTCTATTCCTATTATGTGCCCTTCCCCTATGAGCACCACAATCAAGACATAGAAGAGTTTTAGGTTCCAGTACAGCATGGCATGGCAACATAGGAGGATCCTGAATTCACCTCCTGCCACAGATACATGGAATCTAGTTACATATTGAACAATTTTCTCTAAAAGAAACCCCAAAACTAGGTGAGCAATCCCTACACATTGGGCAAACAAGAAAAAAACCTTTGAAATAAGTAGAAAAGGCCCTGGCTGGTGTGGCTCAGTGGTTGAGCAGCATCCCATGCACCCAGAGGTCACCAGTTCAATTCCCAGTCAGGGCACATGCCTGGGTTGTGTGCTCGATCTTTGGTAGGCAGTGTGCAGGAGACAGCCGATTAATGTTTCTTTCTTTCCCTCTCCCTTCCTCTCTCTCTAAAAATCAATAAAAACATATTTTTAAAAAATAAGTAGAAGAGCTGAGACACAATTGTTAGGGGCAGAAATAGAATATTGGAAACTAGCTACAATTATAATTACAAATATTAATCATGCTCTGTTAACTGTGATGGTTCTGTTCACATCTAACTTGGCTGGAATGGGACATAGGAGCTGGGACATAGGAGCTCACATCAGAATGCAGTCCATCCTCTTTTCCCAAGAATTGCCTATCATTATGGAAAGATTTACAACCTCAGGGCTGAAACAATCTAGTCCCAGAGACACCTGTCCTTTGCAACCCCCAGCCCTTATTCCCTGTAATCTGGTCCTGGGGCACCTGCAACCCACCCCTCCACCCTCACAGCCCGCATTACTTATAACCTGTAATGATAATCCTGCGCCTGCTTTCCCATGCCTGTAATTCCTACTTTCCCACCTGATCTTTGTCCTTCTACACAGTATAAGCAGCTGGCTTATGGGGAGGGCAGAGCAGATTTCTGTGGATGACCTGCTGCTCTCCTGTGCTGCCGGCAGGATTAGCATAAACGCTCATATACGATTCAACCCTGTCTCTGCTTTACTGGCTGAAGGCAGCCCAAACCCCTTGGTTGTCTGGTTACATAATTTCAAAATAAGTCCACACCTGGTGCAGCAGCCCACAGTCAGGAGGGAACTTACAACCTTGAGTTTCTCCCAGAGGAGAGGAGAGAGTGAACTTCACATCTAGCACCCCAACTTTTAAGACCTGCATCTGACAGACATGACCCTAAAACATCTAAGTTTGAATGTCAATGGGCGTCTGTCCACGAGACCCACAGGCTACAGCAAACTGAAAAACAGTTCACAAAGAGCTAATGGGTCCTGGCCAGTGTGGCTCAGTGGTTGAGCATCGACCTATGAATCAGGAGGTCATGAGTTCGATTTTCAGTCAGAGTACATGCCTGGGTTGGTGGCTCCATCTGAAACCAGACAACCAATTGTGGACGAAAGGGGCCACATGCTAACCTGACAAGATCAAGGAAGGCCTTCATGGCAATTTTGCAAACTCAAAGACCTAAAGTAAACATAAAAGATTATCTGAAATTAAACTTTCACTAAAGCAGTTATGGTGGGTAGTCACCTCTTATGGCTGGTATCTTCCCTGACAAGGTCAGTCTTTACCTTAACTGAGCTAATTGTCTTTTTTTGCATCTGTGATAACATATCATTGAAATGTCAGGGTAATGGGTAACTTCCTTTTTTTCTGGACTCCTTGGGGCACAACCAAATGCCTTGGGAGCCAGGACAGATACCACAAATTCCTTCATTGTTATTGTTATCATGTTGTTAACTGTTAATGTGTCTATCATTTTACTCTTTATCCAATCTTAGAGGTCCACCCCCCACCCCCCCACCCCCACCCCCACCCTGCTTTGCTTTCTCTCGCCTCTCTAAACTATCACCAGTGGATTTCATGTAAGCTACCTACATCTCCTTTGATTGCAATGTATAAAACTGGAGAGCATTATGCTAAGTGAAATAAGCCAGGCAGAGAAAGATAAATATCACATGATCTTACTCATTTATGGAATATAATGAACAACATAAACTGATGAACAAAAACAGATCCAGAGACAGAGAAGCATCAATCAGGCCATCAAAACTCAGAGGGAAGGTAGGGGGAGGGTAAGGGGGAGAGATCAACCAAAGGACTTGTATGCATGCATATAAGCCTAACCAATGGACATTAGACAACAGAGGGGTGAGGGCATGGGGGGGGGAGGGGACTAATGGGGGAATAAGGACACATATGTAACACCGTAATCAACAAAGAAATTTTTTTAAAAAAGAAAAAATAGATGAAAAACTGCCATTCTCTGGAGCACTACCTCAATCCGTTGAGATTCTGCTTCTCGGCAATTGTTGACAGTTTGGCTCAAATAAACTCACAAAAATTCTTTATAGGTTTGAATGTTTTTATGTTAACACAATGGTATAGGGCTGCCTGTCACTACTTGAGCCAATTAAGCAGAGAGAGGCCTTTGTGGCAGTCTTGCAAACTCAGAGACCTAAAGTAGCCACAAAGGACCGTCTGAAATTAAAAAAGCAGTTTATGGTAGGTAGTCACATGCTAGGCCAGTATCTTCCCTGACAAAGGTCAATCTTTATCTTAACTGAGCTATTATCTTTTTGCATCTATGATAGCATATCATTGGAATGTCAAAATAATTTTCCTTTTCTCTGGACCCCTCAAAGCACAGGCACCACTCTGTGGAGACCACAAGTCCCCTCATCATTACTGAGTTAATTGTTGACTGTTAATGATAACTGGAATGGTGAGCTAAATTCCTCCTCCCACCCCCCAGGTTGTGTTTCATGATGCTGAATGAGCTCCATGGACCAGAAGATTCATGCAAAAACGTGGAAAGTTTATTACAAGCAGATTCAGACTCCCACACAGGGACGGGGCCCCAAAACGGGTTTCCCATGAAGCCTTGTAGTCTAGGGGTATATATTTGCTACAACTGTGCTCTATATCTATCCATGTCCTCACCTGATTGGTTCCCCCATTGTTCTTGCCCAGCAATGGGACCTGAATTTTCCCTGCTCTTATGAGTCAGTACGCCTTGTTTCTGCAGGCCCTCCCTTAGTTTCACAAGCCTCCCGCTCTGTGTCCAAAAACATTCTGTTATTCCTGCGTGGTTGGTTCCTGTGATTGACTGCTCAAACTGCTGTGTCTGCCCGGCCTATGTTCCACCTGCCTTTGTTTCCCACTGGACCCCTGCCCTGTCTGCCTGTGTTTCAAGCTAACTTCTCTCATTAACTATCTGCACTCACCTAAGTAAAAGAAGTATGTGTCTATCATTTTATTTTTTATCCAATTCCAGAGGTTTCCCTGCCTTGCTTTCTCCCACCTCCCTAATCTATTACCAATGAAGTTCATGCAACCCACTTACATCTCCTCTTTTGATTGTAATGTAAAAAACAAAGTTAAAAAAACCCACCATTCTCCAGGGCACTATCTCAATACATTGAGAGTCTGCTTTCCGGCAATTGTTGACATTTTAGCTCAAATAAATTCACAAAAATTCTTTACAGGTTTGAATGTTGTTTTTTACATTAGCAAGAGCATGATTAATATCTTATAATTATTTCTTATAACTAATATCTAGTCCCCAATATTCTATATCTTTCCCTAAGAGATCCCCAGTAGGGAGCATGCAGGAGGCAGCTGATCAATGATTCTCTCTCATCATTGATGTTTCTATCTCTCACTCTCACTTCCTCTCTGAAATCAATAAAAATATATTTTTTTAAGAAGAAAGAGCGCATGGGGACTTACCACCCAGGGCCCAGCCCAAGGCATTCAGCAGAAAAGCACCCAGACTTTCTGTGAAAGAGGCTTATTTGCTCTTGTTATAGCATCGGCCTGAGGGACAGGCATATAACTTAGCACAATCTAAACATCTACTGAAATGTTTCCAAAAATGGAGGCATCCTTGCATCCTCCCTCTGCCAGGCCCCTGGTTACCAGTGTTGATTTCAGAATTTGCATACTTCCAGCCAATGTTGTTCAGTGATTGGGTATCAACCTATGAACCAAAAGGTCACAGTTCGATTCCTGATTCCTGGTCTGGGCATACGCTTGGGTTCCAGGCTCCATCCCCAGTGGGGGGTGTGCAGGAGGCAGCCAATTGAGATTCTTTCTCATTAATGTTTCTATCCTTCTCTGAAATCAATAAAAATACATATATACACTGAGTGGCCAGATTATCATGATCTCTGAACACATAATAATCTGGCCACTCAGTGTATATCCTCCTATATAATAAAAGTGTATATCCTCCTATATAATATGCAAATTGTCCCCTCAACCAGGAGTTCGACCAGCAGGAGGCAGGCTGGCCAACTGCCCGTGTCCCCTCCCTCTGGCCAGGCTGGCCGGACCCCACCTATGCACGAATTCATGCACCGGGCCTCTAATATATATATATATATATATATATATATATATATATATATATATATATATATATATATTTACATTGAGCAGCCAGATTATTATGCATTCAGAGATCATAATAATCTGACCACTCAATGTATATTTAAAAAGAACTTTCAAACCTGTAAAGAATTTTTATAAAACTTTATTTGAACCAAACACAGGATACATCTATAATCAAGATCTGAACAGACTGAGATAAATGCTCCAGAGAATAATAGTTTTCAGTTTCTTTTATACATTTGAGATTAAGGAGGGAACATAATGAAGATTACATGAAGGTGGGAGAAAGAAAGGGGGGCACCAGATTGCAGGATAGTTAACAAGATTGCATGCTCTTTTGGGGGTGGTCAAGGCTTATTTCAAAGGTGTGTTAACCCAGATGCACAGAAACAATGGACAGGGCTTGCTTAAGCCAAAGGTAAACCTTTTACTAAAAAGTTACATGCCTGGGGTTTGACTACTCACTGTGACCTGCCCAGATAGGAATTTATGACCAGATCACCTGTGAGGTTACTTTTATAGAACCCCTTTTTATCATTCACAGTCCATATCCAGTATCTCCCAGAGGGAGTTCTGTGAACTTGATACCAAAGCCAGGTTCAGCTGCCTGCCTGTTTCTCAAGAGCCAATAATAGACAGGGGCTGATGGAAGTGATAACCAGAATGGTGATCTGAGGTTTTGTCACTGGGGTCATGTCTCAGGACACCGAAGAATGAGCTCTTTGGACCAGGAGATTTATGTAAAAACGTGGAAAATTTATTACAAACAGATTCAGACTCCCAAAAAGGGAGGGGCCCCAAAAGTGGGTTTCCAGTGAAGCTATTTAATCTAGGGTTATATATGTGCTACAAGCCTGCTCGAGGTCTACCTGTGTCACCACCTGATTGATTCCCTCATTGTTCTTGCCCAGCAAAGGACCTGAGCTTTCCCTGCTCCTATGTGTCAGCACACCTTGTTGCTACAGGCCCTACCTGCCTCCCACTCTATGTCCAAAAACATGCCATTATTGTAGAACTAGAGGGTCCCTAGGCCTGGCCTGTGATCAGAGTTGATCGGGCCTTCCTCCCCCGGCTGCTGGCTGCTGGCTGCTGGCTGGGGCCTTCCTTCATTCCGTGCCCTCCCCTAGTGATCAGTGCACATCGTAGCAAATGGTGGAACTCATGGTCGGTTGAATTCCTGTGGGGACAATTTGCGTATTAGCCTTTTATTATATAGGAAGGTTGATTTCTATGATTAGGCTTGCTCAAACTGCCATGTCTGCCCTGCTTATGTGCCACCTGCCTTTGTTTTCCACTGGAGCCCTGCCCCTGCGTGTCAAGCTAACCTCTCCCAGAAGGAAAAATGGTTTATTCCAAAGCCAGCAGCTTGAGAAGATGGGGGGCTCTCATCACAAAGACCATCTAAACATCTCAGTGCAGGCAGGGGGTTTATGATGTGGTAGGGGAAGGCAGACAAAGGAAACCGAGGGGATTGTGGGCTCTGTTGAGGTGCCAGTCAGCACTATCTGCTCAGATAACCATCCCCAAGCAGGTCAAGGGTCTGGCTTTTGTCAGTCCAAGATGAGCAAAGCTCCTGGAGCTAAAATGCCTGAAGGCAGAGTCTGCTTCCTTTGAGGTTAGCTCCTAGAGTCCTTTAAGCAAACAGGCTGTTGATCCACAGCTGCACGTGAGTTTACAAGTCATCATTTACAGAAACAATGTGATCAAACATCTAGCCCCCTTGGTTACATCTGGGGTCTTGGTTTTTGTGGCTGTTGCCTAGGGAATGCCCCATGATTACCTGGCTCTTGTAGGGCTTGCATTTATGAGTCCCATGTAACTGCAACTGAGAGACAGTTGTTGGCTGGCCAACACCCTCAGGGCACAGCACAGACAGCAGACTGAGACACACTTGGAGTCTGTCTTGAAAGAGGCCCATTTGTTTGTCTCATCTCAGAAATTCTGCCTGAGGGGCTTGCTTCTGGTTTGGCACACATCTAGGGGCTCCAGTCAGAGGCCAGCATGCATCTCTTTGTGCTTGCCCTCTGCCTCGCTCCCAGTCACCAGTACTTCCAGTGGGCAGAGAGGGGCTTGCGTACTCATCTGGAGCCCCAATTTTGCATCTGCCACCCAAGGAACACCTCTTGATTACCTGTCTCTGGTGCCCACAGTGTTTGTGTAACATGGGATTCGGCGAGCAGATTCTCCTTGTAGGTTCTTGTCTCACGAAATTTGAAGAATAAAATTCATAGAATAAAATGTCTTGTGACATTTCTCTATCCTCTGTAGAAGTAAGATAAGCATTCTGGCATCTTGGAACTATCTCTGCCCTTCACACACACATCCCTCTCCCACAGATCCCCCTTTTCCCTAACACTGCCTGTCCTGTCTCTACACTTCCTTGCACTTGCACTCGGTCCTGTGGAACTGTAAGAGATGGAGGGGCAGGTCCTAGCCTACTATACCCCGTGCACAGCAGAGAAGCAACAGACTGATATTCCTAGTGTTTCTGTGAAAGAGGCCTGTTAGCGTATCTAGAGAGCTGTGGCCAGAGGGGCGGGCTTCTAATTCAACACACATCCAAGGGCTGACTGTACCCTTTCCAGAGACCCTGGAGGGCAGGGCTACCTTTGTGGTCTCCTCTGCCATGCTCCAGAATGCCAGTGTCTCCTAAGGAAGCTTAAGCATGCGTCTGGTACAAGTTGTATGTCTGATGCCCTGCACCCTCTCCAATCTGGGAGCCCTCAGGGGAGCCCTCTCCAATCTGGGAGTTTCTGTCTGACTTTGCAATCATATGAGCGAATTGTCTGAGACCCCAACCCAGTTTGTTCTGGTGCACACAGAATAACAGAGGCTTTTTTTTTTCTTTGCTTCATGGGTGGAGATTTCCTGGAAGTTTTAGGATATCTTCCCTTTAATTTTTCCTAGACACTGATTTTACTTATGTCTCGCACCTTTGCTTTCCCTCCACCTCCCACTGCAACAGTAACTTTCTCCAGGCTCACTTTGCTCTAGTGTCTAGGAGATCCATCTGCCACCAAAACTATGATTCCCAGCATTCCTGGTGCTCCCCATGCTCTGGGCTTCTGCTTCCGGTCCTGGGGCTGCCACCAGAACTACTATTCCCAGAATTCCTGATGCTCCCCTTGTTCTTGGTTTTCCCTTCCTGCTCTCTGTCCCGCCTCCGCTCTGCAAGTCCTGCAAGCCGCCAGCTCTCCCTCTCTGCTCTCTGCCTGGCACCTGTGTATACAAATTAACTCGCCATCTTTGTTGGGTTAATTTGCATACTCACTCCTGATTGGCTGGTGAGTGTAACAGAGGTACAGTCAATTTACATGTTTCTCTTTTATTATAAAGGATTGTACAGTAACTTTAAAAAAATAAATAAATGTTTTAATAAATTAAGTAAAACTTAAGAGGGGAAATTAAAGCGCAAGGAAGGAAAAATAAGTGTTCAAGTGCCCAGTTACCAAAATCAGTCAGAGATCTCTAAAACAAAGGAAACTCCAGAGTGGGGTGGCCTGGCTTCTCCTCCAGTTGAGTTGCTAGTTTTTATTGAGACAGCTACCTTTGAAGTGACTCATGGGCACTCAAAAGCATTGTGCCAGGCACTTGCAATACAATAAGAAAAAAAGCAACTGTCAAGGATATACACCACATGCAGGAATAAAACAAGTCATGGAGATGTGATGGACAGCATGGTGACTAGAGTTAATAATACTGGGCTGTGTATTTGAAGGTTACTAACACCCTAGCCTGTTTGGCTCAGTGGATAGAGTGTCGACCTGTGGACTCCAGGTTCAATACCGGTCAAGGGCACATGCCCAGATTGTGGGCTTGATCTCCAGTGGGGCGCATACAGGAGGCAGCCAATCAATGATTCTTTCTCATCATTTAATGTTTCTATCTCTCTCTCTCTCCCTCTTCGTTCCTCTCTGAAATCAATAAAAATACATTTTTTTTAAAAAAAGAAAGTGACTAAGAAAGTAGATCTTAAAAATGCTCATCACAGGAAAAACATAACTATGTGAGGTGATAGATGTCAACTAGATTTATTGTGGTTATTATTTCATAGTATTTAAAATCAAATCATTATGTTGTACACCTGAAACTAATATAACATTATATGTCAATTATATCTCAATTTAAAAATCTTTTTTAAGTCAGATAGGTAGGCACATATTATTTGTAATCAAGCAAAACTAATTTTCAGTAAAATGAATCATATAGGTTATTTGCAATGGGTGTAGGAAGAGATTGAGTACAAAGGGGCAGAGGTAAATTCCAGGATGAGGGAAATTCTAAATCTTATCAGGAAGGTGTTTACACAGGTGTTTATATTTGTCAAATAATATTGAAATATACACATAAAATGTGTATCTTTTCCTCTATGTGATGTGTATATCAATAAAGTAGATTTGTAAAAATAACATAATGTATAATATATGCCAGGCAAATAAAAATAAATTAGGGGTTATTGTCACAGCATTCAGAACAGAACATATTAAGCATGATTAAGATGGACATTTTATGATGCTTAAAGTCATAATTCACAAAAGAGCACATAACATTTGTTGATATCTATGCATCAAATAGAAAAGCAGCAACCTAAAGACAAATTTAAAAAGAGAAGATTGTTACACATCTCAAGCATTCAAAAACAATAGACACAATAATAAGAATTTAGGAAATTAAAAGACCATAATCAGTAATGTAAAGTTTATACATATATTTTTTTAAGTTTTTTTTTTTGGGGGGGTGTTAATAACAAAGTTGTTAAGTTTTATTTATTTTTATTTTTTATTGATTTTTAGAGAAAGAAGAAGGGAGATGGATAGTGAGATAGAAACATGGATGAGAGAGAAACATCATCGGTAGTCTGCCTCCTGCACACTCCCTGTTGGGGGTCAAGCCTGCAACCCCAGCCTGTGCCTGACCAGGAATTGAACTGGCGACCTCTTGGTTCCTGGGTTGTTGCTCAACCACTGGGCCACACCACCTGGGCTATGTACACCTATAATAGAGAAAATATATTCTTCACAAATGCTCATGAGGTATTTATGAAAACTAACTATACATTACATCACAAAGAAAGCCATGATGAATTTCATAAAGTAGAAATAGCACATGGTATTCTGTGTATACATAGTAGAAATTAGAAATTAATAACAAGCAAACAAAAAAAGCCTAGTGTTCTTTTGCTTAGAAATGTAAGAGCTTCTAAAAAATAACTCTTGGTTCAAAGGCAGATACAAATTAAAAAATTTTATTTCTGCAGAAAATTATTATAAAAACATGACATACACGGTGGTATTTAAAGCAGTGCTTAGTCTAAAATTAATGATATTCTTACAGACATAAAGCAATAATCAAATTTCCAACTCAAAGGCTACAAAATGAATAACACTGTGAGCTGAAAGACAGAGAGTAAGAAATTAATACGAAGCAGACGCCATCTCACCACCCCCTCCACGTTTCCTCGGTCTGGCCTCCGTGTCTGCCACGAAGCTCTCCCTCAGCAGATCCCGGGCTAATGAAGGGTAACATAGCCATCCTTTGCCAGGGGCTCTGGTATTATTTTGAGCTCCTTTACTTGGATCTGGAATCGGAGAAAATTGCTTCTCTTACACCCAGCCCCTTAGCCCAGGAAGAGTTTTACAATTCCAGAGCAGCGCCCCACTTACTAGGAAACTGTCTCCTCTAGCGCGAGTGGGTCAGCTCCACCTGCTCTGCACTAAAGAGGGTCCGTAGGTTTCTGCAAAGTTGTTTTCCCAAAGATGGAGAGGAGAGGACAGGTGAGAAAGAGAACTAAGGTAAGAACTAATGCCTGGCTCTCAGGCCTGGGTATGGGCGCATTCCCTGCCTCCACCTCTGTTCAGTGCACATTCTGCCTCTCTCAAGCTCTGCCATCTCTCAGGTGAGACATCGTCCCTGCCCACATAGGGCTACAGATTTTTTAATGGCTAGTTTTAGATATATTCACTACAAGAATAACTTATAGTCAACTTCCATTTTAAACACAATTTTATAAGATCATTCTTTTGTTTGAAGTATTTTTCAAAATTTCCAAACTTTACATATATGTGGATTATTTGTCTTTGCTATACTAGTAGGCAATAATTAAAACATTAGAATTCTAAGTGTTATCGTTTTTATTTTTAAATTTCTGGTTAAATCACAATTAAATTTTTTGGTAAAATGCTCTAAGTATATATGTTGCCATTTGTTTAAAATGTTTAATTTATTTTAAATTGCTTTTATAAAATTTCTATTATTTTTTTAGTTGCTTTACTGACTAATGCTAAGTAGATATTTCTGTACAATGACTGCTCACATTAAGTACATCAGGATTGGAGAGTTCCTGGGAAGAGACCCAATCACCACTGGACATAAGGAACGTCATCTGTCTCCAGGCAGGCAGTTCTGTAGCTGGTTCAGATGAAGCAAGAGCTTCAGTTCAGCTCACAAGCCTCTGTTGGTTTTACGCCATATTCTCAGCACAAAGTCCTCATCAAATAACCTGCTCAGTTTAGCTGAAGGTTCCCTTGGGCTAAGGTGAAAGCAGACCTGTATATAAAGGTAATTTTGAATAACTTTTCATTGAAAAATCATTAGGGAACACTTTATTTCAGAGTCATTTAAAGTCTCTAGTTCATACACATAGGAGCTGCTGGTAACAAAGAACTGGTGGAAATGATATTCTTTTTAAATATATTTATTGACTTCAGAGAAGAAGGCAGAGGGAGAGAGAGACAGAAACATCAATGATGAGACAAAATCATTAATTGCTGCTTCCTGCATGTCCCCACTGGGGATCAAGCCTAAAACCTGGACACATGCCCTGACTGGGAATCAAACCATGACCTCCTGATTCACAGGTCGCCGCTCAAGCACTGAGCCATGCTGGCCGGGTTGGTGGGAATGATCCTATATAATAAAAGCCTAATATGCTAAGTGTTTGGTTGTCCATTCAACCAATCAAAGTATAATATGCTAATGATCTGCTAAGACCACTCAATCACTCACTATGACATGCACTGACCACTAGGGAGCAGATGCTCCAACTGGTAGGTTAGCTTGCTGCTGGGATCTGGCCAATCAGGACTGAGCAAGATGGACCAGACATGCCCTGAAGCCCTCCCGCAGTCCCTCCCTGGCTGGCCAAACTCCCTTGACCCTCCCAGGCCTGGATCATGCA
Organism: Corynorhinus townsendii; assembly: GCA_026230045.1. NCBI lineage: Eukaryota > Metazoa > Chordata > Mammalia > Chiroptera > Vespertilionidae > Corynorhinus > Corynorhinus townsendii. Next base: position 97,357,758 of record JAPDVU010000004.1, on the reverse strand, counting down.
CCGGTGGGGTCCCTCAGCCTGGCCTGTGCCCTCTCGCAATCTGGGACCCTCGAGGGATGTCGGAGAGCCAGTTTCAGCCCCATCCTGCAGGCCAGGCCGAGGGACCCCACTGGTGCACAAATTCATGCACCAGGCCTCTAATATTTAATGAAAAGCAGAATCACTGTCTTTGCAAGGTCCATCTGCTTCCTTAACTTGATCCTTGGGAGAGGCCATGTGACCGGACATCAGTGCACAGGCCTTTGCACCACAAGGTAGCAAATGACCTACAGTTCTCCCAGCTTCTGTATTTGCAGCTGGAAGACCATGGAAGACCTTTGTGTGAGAGTACGTTGTGCACACTGGAGCTCAGCAGACCTGAGTTGAGCTTCCTTGAGAAAGCTGTGCTGTGCTTTTCATGGGGATAAAGTGAAATGAAAACAGAAAGGCGAGTAAGATCCATGCCAAATACGGAGGCACTCTGACTCTCACACACCAAACCCATTTACATCCTTCAAAAACCAGAGAACCCTGTGCGAATTGCGAAAACAGCCACGAATACTTTGCAGTCTATTAAGCACCTTCTGATCTGAGCTGGTGCGGGACTTGCTTTGACTAACAGGAGGGAGTGGAAGCGATGCTGTGGGTTCTAGGTTAGGCTTAAGAGGCCCTGCACCAGGGAGCCTTCCAGCACCTTCTGAATGAGCCTCAGTCAGCCTGGTGGATAGCAAACCCACCTCAGGGAGGCCTGGCAGCCCCCGCCCAACCACTTGAGGCTGCAGACCTGTGAGGGAGCCCACCTGAGGGGACCTGAGCCTGGCCCAGAGCATGAAGACTGCCCGAGTGGGCCCAGCACACTTCACACTTACAGAACCATGATAAAATCACTAAGTTCTGGAGTAGGTTGTTACATGGAAAAATCCACCTGATACCACCTTCTTCAAAGAAACCCTATTCCGGGTGATTCCCAGGGCTTCTGTGGCCCACAGGCATGACTGCCACAGGGAGGAGGCCTAAAGCATGAGGGAGAACTTATGGGCTGTCATTGGCCTAGGCATGATGTTCTCAGTACCATTACCTTTGGAGGTATTTGTTATTACATAGTAGCTCTCATCCGGGAAACTTGCCATATGCCAGGCACTGTGCTGTATGTATTCAAACCTTATAATTTGTAAATATTATAATTTCATGTCATCATAGTAACTATCATGCATAGTTTTCACCCTGTTTCTAGGAAAGAACCCTAATGCCCCTGTATTTTGAGGATTTGCCCAGGCTGACGCAGTGGATGAAATCAGAAGCAGTCTGAGTACTTGGTTATTTGATTACAAAGCCCAGTTTCCCTGTACTTTGCCACTGTGGGCTCTGCTTATTGTGAAGCATCTTTAACGACTGCGATGGTAGAGGTCTTGGCCATTGAGTAGAAGCTCCAATGCTTCATAAGCAGGGCTGTATCGGGGCAAAGTAGCTGGAAGTCAGAACTTAAAGAATTTGAAAATATACAGGTTTTTAGAGGCTGTTATAAATGTTAATTGGAAGTAACATTAGTACTGTCTAAATAATTTCTTAAAGGGCTCTCTAATGATGTAAATTATAACTGCACAATTTATATTGACAATTTTAATCTACACTAATAAAAGAGAAACATGCAAATTGACTGTACTTCCTCTATGTCCACAAGCCACGCCCACCAGCCAATCAGGAGCGAGTATGCTAATTAACCCAACCAAGATGGCTATGGCCACGGAGCGAGTAGGACACTTGGGTTTCCCCGGCAATGTAGGAAGCCAAGCTTCCTGCCCGCTCTGGCTGGCCCTGGCCTCCGCTCAAGGCTACAAAGTTTCAATTATAGAAGATAAATAAATCCCAGATACCAGGGCTTCCGTTTGGGTTGCCAGGGGGCATGGCCAGCCTGCAAACCACCACAGGCCCCTCATCCAGGCTGCCCCATGCCCCAAGGGAACTCCCACCCTGATCTGGGACACCCTTCAGGGCAAACCAGTGGGCCCCCACCTGTGCACCAGACCTCTATCCTATCTAATAAAAGAGTAACATGCAAATTGACCATCACTCCAACACATAAGATGGCTGCCCCCATGTGGTCAAAGATGACTGCCCCCATATGGACACAAGATGGCCAGCAGGGGAGGGCAGTTGGGGGTGACCAGGCTGGCAGAGGAGGGCAGTTGGGGGTGACTGGACCTGCAGGGGAGGAAGTTAGGGGTGACCAGGCCTGCAGGGGAGGGCAGTTAGGGGCAATCAGGCTGGCAGGGGAGTGGTTAGGGAGTGATCAGGCTGGCAGGCAGAAGCAGTTAGGGGCAATCAGGAAGGCGGGCAGGTGAGCAGTTGGGAGCCAGCAGTCCTGGATTGTGAGAGGGGTGCCCAACCACCTGTTTAGGCCCCATCCCAGTAGGACCTAAACGGGCAGTTGGACATCCCTCGAGGGGTCCCAGATTGGAGAGGGTGTAGGCTGGGCTGAGGACACACAGCCCAGTGCATGAGTTTTGTGCACCGGGCCTCTAGTGATTAAATCAGTACTTTTAAAGAAAATTGTTTGGTAAAGTAATATTTTACCCTCTAAATTTTATTTCCACCATTGATTTATACAAGGGCCTTTAATCTTCTTATTAGACAAAGGTAACAAATTAGTTTTTTGTTCAAATGGTACACCATTTCTCTACCTGAATCTAATCCACTAATAATTTTACTTTATGTTAAAACTATGATCTGAAAACAAAAGAACTGGAACAGTTTCTTGTGACACCTGGAGAAGCAGGAGGAGAGACACAGAGTTGGGTTGGGAACACAGCTCCTCTGCCATCTCTTAGTTCCTCACAGTACATTCTTGGACTTTCACTCGATCCACAGGATGTGACATCTGAAGCTGAACCTTCAACTCCTCATTCAAGATACAATTTTGATCCTGCATATTTAACACTCTAACTTCCTAATTTAAGAAAAAAAAAAAAAACACCTGTTATATTAATAGGTGAAATTTTTGAGCACCATGAAGAAAGGTTTTATTCATTTGCCAAGATCTTGAACAGTTTCTGCAAGGTACAAGACAGGTAAATCTGGGTCTGGGAAAAAGCATAGGAACATGTGATTTACTACAAGAAAGGAGGTACTACCTGGTAAATGGGGCACCTCTCAAGTGGAAGCACTTTCTTTCTTTGTTAATATATTTTTATTGATTTCAGAGGGGAAGGGAGAGAGAGATAGAAACATCAAAGATGAGAGAATCATTGATTGACTGCATCCTGCACACCCCACAACCCAGACACGTGTCCTGACTGGGAATTGAACTGTGACCTCCTGGTTCATAGGTCGCTATTCAACCACTGAGCCATGCCAGCCAAGCTCAAGTACAAACTCTTGATTCACAGCAGCAGACCCCTAAAAAAATGATAAGGCCATCTTCAGGTTCAAATATCTACCCTAATTATTTCAGTGCACTGGACTCTGAATCCACCCAGAAGGAGACCCCTCCCCAGCAAGGCCTCATGGCTTGCCTTGTGACATTTTATCTCTGCCACTGACCAGCTGTGTGAGCCTGGGCACCTCACCTCTCTGCTGCAGGGTCCTCCTGATAAAATAGGATAAAAGCATGACAGGTACATTTAAGGAGTCCTAGGAATTCATTTCAAGTACAGTATGTGTATATTCTCACAACAACCTAACCAGGTGCTATCAGTGCCCCCAGCCAAAGGCCACAGGCAGCACACCTGTGTGTGAGCAAGCTGATGTTATGTCATCGCAGTGAGGAAGACAACTCACTTTGGGGAATTGTGAGGCATCTCAATCAGAGGGTGTTGGAATCAAAGAAGCAGAACCAGGAGGAGACGTCTATTTATAGACTTATTGCAGGACCATTTTACACAGCTGTGGGCAAGTCCAAGACCCACAGGGGAGACCACTGTCAGGAGGGCAGCTGGAACTCGGGGCACAGCCCAAGCTGCAGCCGGAGCAGAATCCACTCCCTCCGGGAAGCCTCATCTGCGCCTGGAACTCTTCAGCTGATGGATTGGCTCAGTCACATTATCCAGCATGACCTCTATCACTCAGTCAATGGATTGTGGGCCTTAGTCACATCTACAAAATATCAACATTTGATTGACTATCTGGGAACTATAACCTAGCTGACACATAAAGCTGATCATTAACCTCAGGGTTTGGGCTTGTAGGTGATCTTGGGAAGGATTTGAGAAATAGAGACTTTGTTCTTAACAGGAAGTGGTGCTGGGGTAGGTAGATCTACGTATAATTGGGCATCTTAATACATTTTACCTGCAAGGAAGGAAGACAATACTGAAGGTAAAGCTCTAATTGGTAGACTCAGCAGTCAGCTCTGGCTGGGTAGCCTCCTCAGGACATTCCAAGGTTGCGGGTTCAATCTGCAGTCACATACAAGTAAGAAGGCTAACCCCTATTTTGTAAAACTACTGTTTGGAATTCTCTGTTGTTGTTTTTTTAGATAGACTCTTATTCTAAAAAAATAACTTTGCTTTCTAGCCTGCTTGAATAATGAGGAAGATAAACTTAGCTGTCTGACCTTGTAGGCCAGAGACTAGATATGCCCATAATTTCAATGCCATGCCAGGCGCATTTTTTTAATTGGATAGAACTGTGCTGTTTTCAAGGCCAGCAGCAAGATAACCACTAAGTGCACATAGGGTTGGCTCTTAAATAAAAAGGGAAGTTCTGCTTGTAGCTTTGCTTAGAATTTGAAGGTGAATAAAGTGTGACTCCAAACTCTCCAAGGATTGTTTGATTAGTCCGGTTCTCTGTAACACAAGAAGCAACCAATGAATATATAAATACATGGAACAACAAATCAATGTCTCTCTCTCTCTCTTTCTCAAATCAATCAATTAAAAAAAGAAAAAGGAGCAGCAGTCATTCACGTTATCTGGGAGAGAGGTGTGCTTGGCCGTTTTTCTGGCTCAGACAATGTTTATGTTCTGGTTATTTGGGTCTGTGAGAACCAGTGATATGTTTGGACTGGAACCCGGATTCTTTGTCCACCGGAATCGAAGAATGAATCCACGGACAGAAAAGCGGTATAGCAAAGATGGAGATTTATTAAAGAACAAGTACAGACTCCCACATAGGAAGTGGGAGAAGGGTCCCTGAACAGACTCCCACTTAGGGAGGGGGAAGAGTCCCACTGGGTTCCCTTTCCCTATGGCTTATAAAGGCTGCAGATCCTGGTGCCTTGATATCCCCTCTGATTGGTCACTATTCCCTTAGACTGGTTACTATAGTAACTCCTGGGCTCAAAGGTTGAATCTCACATGGAACATGTGAGATTCCCCCCACCCCTCCAACCCCCACCCCCGCCCCTTCTTCCTTCTGAATGAAGGGCTTCCTTCTCTTTATTTTGTAAATGTGACCTTTCTGGCTACTTCCAGTTCCCTTGTCTTATGTAAATATACCTATTGCTGCCTCCTTGTCTTATGGAGATGTAACACCTGGCTTCCTTGTGTTAATGGAAATGTACCTTCTCCCAGTCTGCAGCCCCACGTTTTTCCACGAACCCCAATTCTAAAAAACCCCTAAGCCTGCTTATGTCCCCTTAAAATTCCTGCTTCACCAGCAGGCACACACAGGAGAGGAGATTCTGATTTCATACCTTCCCTCCCTTCATGGAGAATTCCCTCAGGTCCACTCTGAGCAGAGGCTGCATCAGAACCTTAGAACCCAGGGATTTCCCAGTCCCTGCCAGGCCCTCTAGTACACATTCTTCAACCAGCAACTGAGGTGTCATCACAGGGGCGATTTCTGATTGGCTAGAACCTGACCTGCAGGGTTTGGTTTGGGTGTTTTTAGATTTCTTTCTCAGCTTGGTCCTCACCATTGCTCTACAACTCGGAGCAGCAACTGCTGAGACCACCTTGAAAAGAAGATGACACTAAACAGAGCCCTGTTTTGGGGGGCCCTCGCCCTGACCACAGTGCTGAGTCACTGTGGAGGTGAAGATGAAAGAAGAAAGCAGAACTGACTATCTCCCATCTTGCAGAGCTAGATCCTCAGCTGACCCTCCCCACTGGGGGTCACCACAGGAATGTCAGAATTGTCCTAACTCCCCCAACCGCTGCCTGAGTAGACCAGTGAAGCTCCAGGAATGTAGCTAAGGTCCTAATAAGGCTATCAAGAAGCAAAGGTAGGGGGATGGCTCAGACCTTGGAATGTATTGGCCACCTCCTGACCTTTGTGCCATAAAACCCTGCAGAAAAACCCTGACCAAAGTGACCACTCTCTGTAACCCACGTCACTCACCTAAGCCCACCCAAATGACTAGCCCTATATAACCTTTGTTCCCCTGGGGCTCGCTCTCTCGTCTCGCCGCTGCGTCGGTAAAGAGGCTGGGAGCCAAGCCCGGGCTTGAATAAAGACTTTTGTTTTTTTACATCGGAAGTGGCTCCCTGGTGGTTGAATTTGGGGACCCCGAAATCTGGGCATAACATTTGGGGGCTCGTCTGGGATCCCCAAAGCCCACGAGGGACCCTGATCCGTAGAGTCTGACTAACCGCGGTAGGTGTCTGTGTTGTTGTGTGTTCTGTTCTGTGCGAGCACATCTCTGAAATCTGTAGTGCCTGAAACGGTCTAGGTGGACGCACTGGAGGACCAGGGGAATTTGGAGGACGCTCCAATTCTCATTCAGGAGGGACATGGAAACCCCTCACGGGGGGATTGGATTCCCCTGGAAACTCTGGGACGAGGCGGGTCGCTCCCGCTGGTTGGCGCACGGCCATCGTCCAGCTTTCGGTTTTGCTTCCACGGGGTCGGAAGGCTGTTCTTGGGTGTGTTTGTTTTTCTGTTATCTGTGTTGTTCTGTCTATTTTTGTGGACTCACTGGACGGACGTCATGGGACAGACTCAGACCACTCCTTTAACTATTATGGTTGATCATTTTAAGGAGGTTAAGGGAAGGGCTAACAACCTTAGTGCAGAGGTGCGAAAGGGCCGTTGGCAAACTTTCTGTTCCAGCGAGTGGCCGGCTCTTAATGTCGGATGGCCACCAGAGGGGACTCTCGATCTCCCCACCATTCGCTGGGTCAGGGAAGTTGTTTCCCAGCCGAAGGGGGGCCACCCCGATCAACTCCCTTACATTATTACTTGGCAGGACCTCATGGAGGACCCGCCCTCCTGGCTTAAGCCCTTTCTAGCCCCGCGCCCCCAGGAGCAGGAACCCATTCTTGCCTTGCAGAAAGTGGAGAAGAAGAAGGAGGAGAAGAAAGCCACCATGCCGTCAGCTCCGGCTCCCCTCTACCCGGTTTTGCAGGGGGGACCCGGAGAAGAATTAATTTTTCCTCCCCCGTATCAGCTCCCTAGGACACCAGAGAGAATGGATCCTTCCCCGCCGCGAGAAGCGGAGTTCTGGGAGCATCTGGGGGCGGAGTTCCGGGAGCAGCTGGGGGTGGAGTTCCGGGAGCAGCTGCAGTTCCGGTTCCAGTGGGAAGCCCGCCTCTTACTAGACAAAGGGCCCAGAGGGAGCTGTCTGTCACAGCCCCTGACTCCACTGTTAAGACTCTGCCTTTGAGAGCCGCGGGCCCCCCAGATGCGGATGGCAATCAGCCCCATCACTATTGGCCTTTCGCCACTAGTGACCTCTACAACTGGAAGGCTCAGAATCCTAAATTCTCTGAGAAGCCAGCAGGACTCATTGATTTGTTAGATTCTGTTCTTTTCACTCATCAGCCTACATGGGATGACTGTCAGCAACTATTACAAGTCCTCTTCACCACCGAGGAGAGGGAGAGGATCCTTAGTGAGGCCCGGAAGCTAGTTCCAGGCGTGGACGGGAACCCAACCACCAACCAGGCCCAGATAGATGTTTCTTTTCCCTTAACCAGGCCTGAATGGGATTTCAACACGGCAGAAGGTAAGGAGAGGCTCCGGGTCTACCTCCAGACTCTAATGGGGGGTCTCCGAATGGCTGCTAGGAAGCCTACCAATTTGGCCAAGGTAGGGAATGTGCAGCAGGAAAGGGATGAGTCCCCAGCTGCCTTTTTAGAACGGATCATGGAGGCATACCGCACCTACACCCCCAAGGATCCGGAAGCTCCTGGGAGTAAAGCAGCTGTGATCATGAGTTTTGTAAACCAATCGGCTGCGGACATTAGAAAGAAGCTGCAGAGAGTAGATAGATTAGGAGAGAAAAGTCTGCAGGACTTGCTGGAAGTAGCTGAAAAGGTGTACAACAACCGAGAGCCTCCTAAAGACAGGCGGGCCCTCGCCATGGTGGCTGCCAGCAGTAAGCAAACCCGAGACCTGGCCAGGATTCTGCTGGCCACCACTGCGGACTCTCCTGGGGAACGGAACCGGCTTCTCCGGCAGCTGGCAGGCGACCAGGAAAAAGGTAAGAAGGCTGCCAGGGGAGGGAGGCAGAGACTGCAGAAGGACCAGTGTGCTTACTGCAAGGAAATAGGGCACTGGGCCTGAGAATGCCCAAGGAAGGTCGACGGGAAGGGAGGCAAGACTGACCGAGCAAAAGTCTTAGAGCTGGGAGAACTAAGTGATTAGGGGAGTCGGGGTTCGGATCCCCTCCCCAAGCCCAGGGTAACTCTTAGAGTGGAGGGGACCCCAGTCAATTTCCTCGTCGACACAGGAGCACAACATTCAGTTCTCCGCACACCTCAGGGGAAGCTAGCCAATAAAAAGTCCTGGGTACAAGGGGCAACTGGCATGAGCCAGTATTCATGGACTACCCGAAGAACGGTCGACCTAGGAATGGGCCGGGTATCCCACTCCTTCATGGTAATACCGGAATGCCCCTACCCCCTACTAGGACGGGACTTGCTAACTAAGATTGGAGCCCAGATAACTTTCAGGCAAGGGGGGCCCCAGGTCACTGATGGCAAAGGCCACCCCATCCAAGTCCTGACCCTGAGACTGGATGATGAGTATCGCCTCCACCAGGGGGCGCCCCCAGTAGAAAGCAACATGGACAGATGGCTGCAAGAATTCCCCATAGCCTGGGCAGAAACAGGGGGAGTAGGACTAGCCGCCCACAGGGCCCCAACCCTGGTAGAGCTGAGACCAGGAGAAGGCCCGGTAAGAGTCAAGCAGTACCCTATGTCTCAGGAGGCCCGGAAAGGGATCCAGCCTCACATTCGGAGGCTGCGAAGTCTAGGGGTACTAGTCCCATGCCAATCTGCCTGGAACACCCCCCTCCTGCCAGTCAGGAAGCCTCACACAAATGACTACCGACCAGTACAGGATCTCCAGGAAGTAAATAAGAGAGTCATGGATATACAACTGACTGTTCCCAACCCATATACTCTTTTAAGCTCTTTGGCGCCCTCTAGAGTCTGGTATACCGTGTTGGACTTGAAGGATGCCTTTTTCAGCCTGCCATTGGTGCCTCAAAGCCAACCCTTGTTTGCTTTCGAATGGCACGACCCGGAGGAGGGCTACAGTGGACAATTAACCTGGACGCGATTGCCCCAAGGGTTCAAGAATTCGCCCACCATCTTCGACGAGGCACTGCATGAGGATCTGGGTGAGTACAGGAGAGAGCACCCCGGTCTCACCCTCCTCCAGTATGTAGATGACATCCTGATTGCTGCCGACAATGCCAAGGACTGTGAGCAGGGGACCAGAGATCTGTTGGCCACCCTGGGGACCTTAGGGTACCAGGCATCTGCAAAGAAAGCTCAGATATGCAGAGAGAGGGTGAGTTACCTGGGATACATCTTAGAGGGCGGACAGCGGCGGTTGTCTGATGCCAGAGAAGAGACAGTCCTGAAAATCCCTACTCCCACCTCCCGGAGGGAAGTAAGGGAATTCCTAGGATCGGCTGGCTATTGCCACCTCTGGATACCGAGTTTTGCTGAGATTGCCAAACCCCTATATGAAGCGACCAAGGAGGGGAAGGCGTTTGAATGGCCTGAGAAAGAAGAGACTGCCTTTAATCAGATAAAGAAAGCCCTTTTAGCTGCTCCAGCCTTGGGCCTGCCGGACATTACAAAGCCCTTTCGCCTCTTTGTAGATGAGCGCAAGGGAATAGCGAAAGGGGTTTTGACTCAGGCTTTAGGCCCCTGGAGCCGCCCGGTAGCGTACTTGTCTAAGAAGCTGGATCCAGTAGCCGCCGGCTGGCCACCGTGCCTGAGAATCATTGCAGCAACCACGCTCTTAGTCAAGGACGCCAACAAATTGACTCTGGGACAGGAAATCTGGATCACAACCCCGCATGCCATTGAGGGGGTCCTAAAACAGCCTCCTGATAGATGGATGAGCAATGCACGTATGACCCACTATCAGAGCTTGCTGCTCAACCCTCCTAGAGTACGGTTCCATCCCAGTGCGGCCCTCAACCCCGCTACCCTGCTGCCTGACCCTGACTTAGATGCCCCACTACATGACTGTGCGGGAATCCTAGAGCAGGTACATGTACTTCGGAAGGACTTGACCCATTGGCCCCTTCCTGATGCAGAGGCCACCTGGTTCACGGACGGAAGCAGCTTCGTGCGGGACGGGTGCAGGTACGCGGGAGCAGCAGTGGTCACTGAAACGGACACCGTGTGGGCAGAGGCCCTGCCCCCCGGGACGTCAGCTCAGCGAGCTGAACTCGTTGCACTCACTAGGGCGCTAACACTGGGGGCTGGGAAACGGCTTAACATTTACACAGACAGCCATTATGCATTTGCTACGGCTCATGTACATGGGGCAATCTATCAGGAGAGGGGGCTATTGACAGCAGAGGGACGGACGATAAAGAATAAGCAGGAAATTCTCGACCTGCTTGAGGCCTTGTGGCTCCCTGCTAAGCTAGCCATTATCCACTGCCAAGGGCACCAAAAGGCAGATGGCCCAGTGGCAAGAGGTAACCAAAAGGCTGATCAGGCAGCCAAAGCAGCGGCCTTCACTTCGGTCCCCACCATGGCCCTACAACTACCAGACCCCGGGGACCCAGTTTTATCAGACCAGCCCGGGTACTCCCAGGAAGAGCTGCAGCAGATCAGGAAGCTTCCCCTCGCCCAGGAGGTGAAGGGATGGTGGTACACACTGGATAAGGAACTCATACTACCAGACTGGCTTGGGGTCACAGTGTTAGAACGCATGCACCGGTCCACCCACCTGGGGGCCCGGAAATTAAAGGACTTACTCCAGCATGCCAGGATCAAGATTCACCAACAAGACTCCAAAATAAACCAAATTGTAACCTCCTGTAAGACCTGCCAGCTTACAAATGCAAGAGTTGGGTCAGGTGGAGAAGGAACCAGGCTCAGGGGCACCAAACCAGGAGCACAATGGGAGGTCGACTTCACCGAAATTAAACCAGGGAAGTATGGTTATAAATATCTTTTAGTGTTCATAGACACCTTCTCCGGCTGGGTAGAGGCATACCCAACCAAGCATGAAACAGCTCAGACGGTGGCCAAGAAACTACTGGAAGACATCTTACCCAGGTATGGTTTTCCTGCTATGATAGGGTCAGACAACGGACCAGCCTTCATTTCACAGGTAACACAGGCAATAGCCAAGGCTATAGGGGCAGATTGGAAATTACATTGTGCCTATAGGCCCCAGAGTTCAGGGCAAGTAGAAAGAATGAATACTCTAAAAGAGACCCTTACCAAAGTAACCATGGAGACTGGCAGGGACTGGGTGGCTCTCCTTCTGTATGCCCTTTACCGGGTGAGGAACTCCCCTTACACCCTGGGTCTTACCCCCTATGAGATCATGTTTGGCAGACCCCCTCCTATCATTCCTAACCTCAAAGCTGAACTCCTTGCTGAGTTTGAAAATCAAGAAATATCTTCTCTCTTAAGAGGACTGCAGAGAGCACACGAGGACATTTGGCCGCGCCTCCGCGCCATTTACGAGGCCAGCCCCACCCCAACCAGCCAGGAGAGTGGGTGTTCGTCAAGAGGCACCGCCGCGAGACCCTCGAACCACGTTGGAAAGGCCCCTACGTCGTCGTGCTGACTACACCCACCGCTCTCAAGGTAGACGGCATCATGACCTGGATCCACCACACCCACGTTCGCCCAGCCAGCCCCTCAGCAATCCAGAAGGACTTCATTGCGCAATGGAACATCGACCAAGACCAACGCAACCCGCTCAAGCTCAAGCTGCAACGTTCTCAACCTGCCTAATTCTGGTAACCCTGCTTGTGGCCACTCCCACCGCCGGGAGTCCTCACACCCCCTACAATCTTACCTGGCAAATCATAGATACCAATTCGGGGACCGTGCTTAAACAGATTTCCCAGTTGCACCCTAAAGACACTTGGTACCCGGACCTCTACATAGACCTCCTTACCCTTTTTCCCGACAATAGTCATGGCCAGCCTCTGTACATGGGACCCAAGGACCTCAGATCATTCCATTTCTATGTTTGCCCCGGGCACGCACAGGGTCGCACCCAGAACCCATGTGGAGGAGCAGAGGACTACTTCTGCGCTTCCTGGTCATGTGTCTCGACCGGGCACATCTGGTGGGCTTCCCCGAGAACCGGTGACCTGATAACCGTAACTCGGGTGGAGGCGCCGCCTTGTCCAGGTTATCGGGGGGACCTCTGCAACCCTGTACAGATATCCTTCACGGAACAAGGGAAAAAAGCGACAGGATGGGACACTGGCAAAATCTGGGGGATCAGAATATATGACAAGGTACGGACGGGAGTCCGAGAGAAGGGGATGCTATTTACTCGCCGAGTACAGGCGGCGCCCCTTTCCCAGCAAGCTCGTACAGGGGTGGGACCCAACCGAATATTGGCTCTCCGACCCACCACCCCCCGAGTGTCAGTGCCTGGGAGCATCCAGACTCCGGCTTCACAGCCCTCTGCGTCCCCAGTCCCTATTAGGACATCGCCTGCATCTCCTACCCTGACTCGCGGCCTTCTGCCTGATGCGGACCCCTTGTGGAGCACGGTTGTCGGGGCATACTATGTTCTAAATGCTTCAAGGCCTGACCTGACTGAGTCCTGTTGGCTCTGTCTAGATATCCAGCTACCATACTATGAAGGTATTGCCCTTAGTGGCAAGTACACCACAGCCATTAATTCCAGCTCCTGCAGATGGCAGCAGTCTGCTGCAAGACTAACCCTCCAGACAGTGACAGGGCAGGGCGCTTGCATAGGCCACATGCCCCCCGAACAGTCGCATCTCTGCAATAAGGCCCTTACTATTCCCAAAAAGACAGTATATCTACTTCCCCCTGAGAATGCATGGTGGGCCTGTTCCAGTGGCCTCGCTCCTTGTGTTCACTCCTTAGTCCTTAATTCCCAAAGGGAGGGCTTCTGTGTACTTGTGCAGTTAATCCCCAAGTTAATATACCATTCAGGAGAAGAAGTAGTTAACAAAATAGGCGCCATTAACCCCCGAAGTAAAAGGGAGCCTATTACTGCCCTGACTATGGCAGCCATCTTGGGACTAGGACTAGCAGGAGCAGGAACTGGAATATCCTCGCTTGTCATACAAGACAAGAACTATGGAGCCCTAAGAGCAGCCATTGACTTAGACATAGAGAGAATTGAAAAATCCATCACCCATTTACAAGAATCCCTCACCTCCTTGTCTGAAGTAGTACTCCAGAACAGAAGAGGATTGGACTTACTATTCATGCAGCAAGGGGGTTTATGCGTAGCCTTAGGGGAGGAATGTTGTTTTTACGTTGACCATTCAGGAGTTGTCAAAGAATCCATGGCCCTCATAAGGGAAGGACTGCAGAAGCGAAAGCTAGAGAGAGAGCAATCTCAGTCTTGGTATGAGTCCTTGTTTAACTGGTCCCCATGGCTAACCACTCTTGTTTCTGCCCTCGTCGGACCCCTTGTAATCCTCCTACTGTTGTTGACTTTTGGCCCTTGTATTATTAATAGACTAGTCCAATTTATCAAAGAACACATAGGGGTAGTTCAGTTAATGGTCTTACAAGCCCAATACCGGCCTCTGGCAGTAGAGGACGAGGTGAAGATGCAGTCCGTCTCATGATTGAGCCATAGGTTCCAAGGCAAGGGAGGAATGAAAGAAGAAAGCAGAACTGACTATCTCCCATCTTGCAGAGCTAGATCCTCAGCTGACCCTCCCCACTGGGGGTCACCACAGGAATGTCAGAATTGTCCTAACTCCCCCAACCGCTGCCTGAGTAGACCAGTGAAGCTCCAGGAATGTAGCTAAGGTCCTAATAAGGCTATCAAGAAGCAAAGGTAGGGGGATGGCTCAGACCTTGGAATGTATTGGCCACCTCCTGACCTTTGTGCCATAAAACCCTGCAGAAAAACCCTGACCAAAGTGACCACTCTCTGTAACCCACGTCACTCACCTAAGCCCACCCAAATGACTAGCCCTATATAACCTTTGTTCCCCTGGGGCTCGCTCTCTCGTCTCGCCGCTGCGTCGGTAAAGAGGCTGGGAGCCAAGCCCGGGCTTGAATAAAGACTCTTTTGTTTTTTTACATCGGAAGTGGCTCCCTGGTGGTTGAATTTGGGGACCCCGAAATCTGGGCATAACAAAGACATTGTGGGTGAGTGCTCCACTGAGCCACGTGGGGACTGGACTGGGGAAACAGAATTGGAGGGTAAAAAAGATAGAGATTGCATAGAAACAGCAGCGATTCCTCAAAGGCACCTTCAATATTAAGCAGATCCAAAAATTATGGTCTTTCCTCCTGTGGGAAACCGGGGTCCCCATCCAGTCTCTGCTACCGGAGCCTTTGCACACTTCACCAAGGCCATCATCCTGGTTCTAATGTTGGATCCATGAATATAGCCCAGAGGCTCTACGGCATTCATGTGTGATTGCCTCAAAGACTAGGGATGTTTTCACAAATAGATGTTTTGTTACTAAAATTCATGAACTATTGCTCCCAAATTTTTCTGAACAATTTTTGGAGCTTTTTATATTTCTCCTGTAGTTTATGTTGCAGTAAAGAGTTTCATAAATTATGTGTACATGAAGATATGAAGCAGGGTTCTTTGCTTTGTCTCAGATTCACATACATTTCCAAGCTGAAAACTGGCAACTGTGGGGAGTGGGTAAGTAGCCCAGTGAAGGCCTTCAGATAAGTCATTTTATCACGTGGTTTTCACTTAATCTCAGTTACATCTTATGTGTCACTTACAGAAAATCAAGTGAAATAGGTAGTAGGTATGCTTCCAAAGTAAGGAAGACCAATAAATGTCAATGATATTTTAAAATTACTACTATTGCAGGTATAGCTGTATAATTTTTCATTAATAAAATTTTTCATTAATAAAGCAGGGAATATCTTTACTTTTATTTTAAATTTGAGAAATTTATGATGAACACTTGGTGAATTAAATTATTTTAGTCTCGAGAGAATCCAAAATGGCGGTGTAGGTAAACACCTAAACTGCTGCCTCCCACAACAATTTAAACTGCAACTAAAAGACAAAATGTCTATCACCCAGAACCACGGGAAAGCCGGCTGAGTGGAAGTTCTACAACTAGAAGGAAAGAGAAAAGAGCATTGAGACGTGCACGAGCGCTGAAAAGCTGAGGTACGGAGGCGCGTGATCTGGGCTGGCTGCGGGCGACTGGGTGCATTGCTTTTTTCAACCCGAACGGAGACAAGCCCCCGATTACTCTGAAATCCAGTCTCTGGGGAGACACGAGGGACCCAAACTCCTACGGAGAGAAGCTGGACTGTCTGCCAGTGAGGGTGGCTTGCTTGCAGAGCTGCGCGCAGTAATAATTGTTTACTGCACTGGGGCATGCGACTCGCGGATGCCGTTGGAGACTCAGAGCCAGCTAACTAGCAGCCATTGCTGTTTGCCACGCCCTAGCCTAGTGACACCCTGAGGCCCCGCCCTGCACAACCTACAAACCCACCCAAGCTCCAAGCAGCTGAGTTAGCATAAGAAAGGCCTGCCCTATCACAGCTTAACCTAGCAAACTTGCAGCCCAGCTCAGACAGCTCCAAAACCTCCAAACCCCAAGCAAAAAGGAGAAAACTGCAGCTCTCACTGTAGCTCCTGCTGAGTGGCCTCAGACAGTAGCTGACCTGCACCCCATTGGAGATCCAGAAGCCAGTGTACCTAGTGGTCAGTGTGAGACACCAGATTTCAACTCCTCACATCCATAAGTGACACATTCAAGAGGCAGACTCAGTGAGCACCAAAGCCCCACTGAAACAAGTTCTGCCCCATAAGCGTGTCTTCAGCGCAGCAGTTCTTCCATTATAGACACAGGGAGTGCTCACAGCTAATTGGCCTGGAGGTCAATTCCTCCCAGTGTACCAACAGAAATTAAGGCTTAACTACACCAAGACTTTGCACTCAGCCCACAAAGGGGTGTACCAAGAGCGTCCACCTCATGTGATTGAGGAGGCTGAGCTACTGCCCCCTATAGATCACCTACCACACAAAGCTACTCCATCAACACAGGGAAGCAGCCAAAATGTGGAGACAAAGAAACATGTCACGAATGAAAGAAACGGAGGAAAGCAAACTACTGGATGACATAGAGTTCGGAACCACATTTATAAGGTTACTCAAGAATCTTCTTAAAACCGCTGAGAAACTTGATGAGACCTTCAAGGGGCTTAATGAGAATGCCAAAAAAATGGAAAAGGATCAGTCAGAAATGAAGCATACACTGTCTGAAATAAAGAATATACAGAAACTCAACTGTAGATCAACGTACCCCAAGAATCAAACCAAAGATCTGAAATATGTGGAAACAAAAAACATCCAACCAGAAAAACAAAAAGAAAAAAGAATCCAAAAATATGAAGATAGTGTAAGGAGCCTCTGGGACAACTTCAAGCGAACCAACATCCGAATTTTTGGGGTGCCAGAAGAAGGGAGAGAGCAAAATATTGAAAACCTATTAGAAGAAATAATGACAGAAAACTTTCCCTACCTGGTGAAAGAAATAGACTTACAAGTTCAGGAGGCACACAGAACCCCATACAAGAGGAATCCAAAGAGGACCACACCAAGACACATCATAATTAAAATGCCAAGGGCAAAAGACAAAGAGAGAATATTAAAAGCAGCAAGAGAAAAACAGTTAATTACCTACAAGGGAGTACCCATACGACTGTCAGCTGATTTCTCAACAGAAACTATGCAGGCCAGAAGGGAGTGGCAAGAAATATTCAAAGTGATGAACAGCAAGAGCCTACAACCAAGATTACTCTACCCAGCAAAGCTATCATTCAGAGTTGAAGGTCAGATA
Source organism: Corynorhinus townsendii (assembly GCA_026230045.1). NCBI lineage: Eukaryota > Metazoa > Chordata > Mammalia > Chiroptera > Vespertilionidae > Corynorhinus > Corynorhinus townsendii. The sequence continues at coordinate 97,340,630 of JAPDVU010000004.1, read as the reverse complement.
AAGAGCTTCACAGACAAGAAAAAGATAAAGGAGTTCATTACCACCAAACCAGGATTACACGAAATGCTGAAGGGTATTCTTTAAGAAGAGGAAGAAGAAGAAAAAGGTAAAGATAAAAATTATGAACAACAAAATGACATCAAATACATACCTACCAACAAGTGAATCTAAAAATCAAGTGAATGAAAAATCTGAAGAACAGAATGGACTGGTGAATATAATAGAATCAGGGACATAGAAAGGGAGTGGACTGATGATTCTCAGGGGAAGCAGGTGTGAAGGGTGCAGGAAGAGATTGGACAAAAATCTTACTCCTATGGATGAAGACAGTGGCGGGGGGTAAGGGCATGGGGTGGGGTGGGGAATCAGGTGGAGGGGTGCTATGGGGAAAAATAAAAGAGGAACACCTGTAATAATCTGAACAATAAAGATTTATTTTTTTAAAAAAATTATTTTAGTCTCAAACTGTTAGCCCAAACGACCTGTCCTTCACCGCATCTAAGGAGGCTCTGGAAGACTAGGGTTGGGCATCCAATCATGGTTTAGTGCCCTGGGCCCCTCCACCTCTGTTGCTCACCTTTCCATCCTCTCTTCCTCGTTCCCATACCCTCCTTTCTTTCCAGGATCTATCCCTGGCTCTTTTTCCTGTTGTTTTATTGGCATGAAGAGTGCGTTTGTAAAAGCAAAGTAGGAAAACCAAGCACTGTAGTTCAAAGGGGAAGTGAACTGGAGGTTACCCTGATCTTCAAGGACGTTATTAACCATGGCTGCCCCAGGCTTTCTTGGTTTGGTAGAAAAGTGTTGCCTGCTTCTCCAGAGCACATTCAAGTCCCCTTTTCTCAATGTCACTCCAGAGTGCCCTGGTCCAGCGCAAAGTACCCCCCAGTGGGCACAAGGCCAAGGGCCTGCGATGCCTGTAGGGCCCCATGACAATGTTTTATTTTCTTTTAAAATTAGAAGGAAAAAAGAACTTTTAGGGTAGAAGAAACTATTTTAATTTAGCCTGGATTATATTTGCCTTTATACCAATGCGGTCATAAAATATTATTTTTAAAATATTTTTATGGAAAAATAAAGCACCTAACAACAGTGCTTAGGGCTCATGAGCCATAATGCAGCCCGGTCACCGCTGAGTCTAACTTTCACAGGATGCTGCTGCCTTTGTGTCTGTCAGTCTTCCCTAGATCTCTGTCATCCTGGAAAATGGCGCGGACATTTGCTACACAGTTTGAGCACCAGGAGCTCAGTGCTGGGACTCAGATGAGGAGCCGTGCTGTCTGCCCCTGGAGGGAGCTCAGATTAGCGATAGGACAACACGGTGCCCAGAGCAGGGCCACTCTGCGCAGGACAATGGACCCAGTGAGGCTGAAACTGAGAGTGAGTAGTTCCAGCTGGCACAGTGAGGCCCCTCAGCAGCAGCGTGCAGCCAGGACACGTGCAGATGAAAAGGATAATCACATATATTCATGTTTGTAATGGAGTCAAGAAGGTTCATTACAAGGACAAGGAGGTTTTGATGGAGGGCCTTTTAAGTGGCCAGCCAAGGGGGTCATACTGGGTGGAGATGAGGAATAGATAAATTTGCAAAGATGACATTTGCATGGAGGGGCTGGAGGTCATAATGTGGTCAAAACTATGCTTCATGAGGGGACTTAGCTAAGAAGTTGGTAACTAAGCAGAAACTTCAAGAATGAACCGGAGGTGTCCAGGAAATCCTGGAAGATAACATGAGGGAGGAAAACAGACCCTTGTAAAGACCAAGGAGCATGAAAGGGTGACATTTGGTTTGATTGGCAGGTGAGTTATTTGTGGAGGACTCAGCACAGTACACCTATTGGCTCCTTACTCATCTGTGACTTTCCTATACATTAAGCTCCTCGCTGGAGGCATTTTACTCCTCGCTCTTGGCAATGTCTGAAACCTGGTTGATGGTCAGGAAATAGGAAGGGAGGGAAGAGGAAATGGTAAAAAGCTCAGACAAGTTGTCCATCAGGGTCCCCTGGGTGGAGTCAGCTGTGCTGGCGCCATCTGTTTTGTAGTCACAGAGAAGTACACTGTCCATTCGAGGGAAGGGCCAGAGTTTTCCTTGAGTCCTCAAAAAGGTGTCAGAAAAAGGAGAGGTTTAGTAACATCCTTCAAGAAAAAGAAGAGGGGTGGGAAATAACAAATCCAAAATCTAATGAAGTTTCCAGTTTCATTTCAGAGGAAACCGGGTGCTCTCCTCTAAGGACCTCCACTGTTACAGAGGCAGAGACCTTAGCCCTGGCTGGTGCTCAGTGGTTAGAGCATTGCCCTGCACACAGAAAGGTCATAGGTTTGATTCCTGGTCAAGGGCAGGTACCTGGGTTCCAGGTTCAATCCCTAGAGCCACCTGTAAGAGGCAACAAATTGATCTGAGAGGTTTCTTTCTCTCTCTCTCTTTCTCCCCCCTCTCCCTCCGTCACACTCTGTCTTAAAAAAAAATATCAATGGAAAAAATATCCTCAGGTGAGGATTAACAAAAAATAAAAAACAACCAAAAAAAAAACCCAAAAAACAGAAACCTTAGAAGCATTGTTTACCTTTTATGTGTTTTGTGATATTCTCACTGCCATTATCCTACTCTTTCTTATTCCCTAAAATAGAGGCAATTCTTTAAAAATGATATCAGATGTGCTTCTCCTTGTTAAAAATAAATAAATAAAAGGAGGAAGGAAACCTTGTATAGCACATGTTCTGTCTGAGCCAGTCCTGAGGGGAGAGGACCCACAATGAATGTGTTATTAACCGATGAAGAAATTGAGAGAGAAAACTTATGAAGCAGAGGGAGGTAATCTGAATCTCTAGGAAAGAAAGCTAAGGCCATGGTCCTTCATTCATTCCTTGTTCCGCCCATTTCAGTATTTATCCGTGCTTGGTGCTGAGTTGGTGGGCAGGGAAAAGCAGTGAACAGGCCTGAGGAATTCTGTTCCTGTGACAGGAGGAATGTGGCAGTGGAGAGAAACCTGGATTCTAACAGGACAGCCAGGGGAGGGAGCAGGCGCTGAGGATTATCTGCAGGCTGTGCCAAAGGTATAGCACACAATGTTTGCATGTCCATTTCTTGTCACTTTGTTTAACGAGATCCTTTCTCTCCTGTGTTATGCACCTCTCTGCTCCCAACTGACTCATCAGCTGACCATGTTGGGGCCTATGGCATAAATGTCTACCACTCCTACGGTCCCTCGGGCCAGTTCACCCATGAATTTGATGGAGACGAGGAGTTCTACGTGGACCTGGACAAGAGGGAGACTGTCTGGCAGCTGCCTATGTTTAGCGAATTTACAAGTTTTGACCCTCAGGGTGCACTAAGAAACATAGCGACTTCAAAACACAACCTGGACATCATGATCAAACGCTCCAACTCTACTGCTGCTCCCAATAGTATGTGTCCACCAGACTGTCTCTTTACTGAATCTACCCTTCATACCAGGCCTCACTTCCTTCTTGCCTTGGATAGATTCCCTTCACTCTATAAAATGCTCTCCTTTTACGAAGTCCCAGATCTTCTCATGGTATTTGCTGAACTCTCAGCCTCTCCCTTCTTACAAATCACATATTTCCATGAAATACAGATTCTTGCTCCCCTATGCAATCCTTCCAGGACGGGTCCCGTAGACGTCCCACCCTAACAAGGGGCCCACAGAGAGAAGGGCGTGGGGATGACCTGCGGGCAGTGTACAGCGGCTCACAAACAGAGGGAACAAGAGCATCTCTGCTCTCTGATTGGGAAACGTTGGTGGGAGAGTCCCTCCAGGATTCAGGGACCCTCAGGGCAGAGCTGCCCACGATTTAAACCCAGTGCTGCTTCTTCACCGTAGAGGTTCCTGAGGTGACAGTGTTTCCCAAGTCTCCCGTGGAGTTGGGCCAGCCCAACACCCTCATCTGTGCCGTGGACAGCATCTTCCCTCCTGTGATCAACATCTCATGGCTGAGCAACAGGCACTCAGTCACACAGGGTGTTTCCGAAACCAGCTTCCTGTCCAAGAAGGATCATTCCTTCCTCAAGATCAGTTACCTCACCTTCCTCCCTTCTGCTGACGATGTCTATGACTGCAAGGTGGAGCACTGGGGGCTGGACCAGCCACTCCTGAAGCACTGGGGTGTGTATGAGCCCCACGCCTTTGGTGCCTTCTTTTCTCTGTCAAGTCAGACACTCTGCCTTTTAGCTCCTAAATCTCATGGCCCAAAGCCTCTTTTCTACACTTCAAGGATTTCTAATGATAGGCTTTATTATTCTCCCTCATCCTGGAGCCAAGTCTTTGTAGAACCAACACCACCCCTCCCACTCCATCTTATACACATGCTGTGAGCCAACCTTCCACATTCTGACCTCCATCACCTCACTCCCACAGAGCCCGAGATTCCAGCCCCCATGTCAGAACTGACGGAGACAGTGGTCTGTGCCCTGGGGCTGGCCGTGGGTCTCGTGGGCATCGTCACAGGTACCATCTTCATTATCCAGGGCCTGCGCCCAGGTGGTGCCTCCAGACAGCAAGGGCCCTTGTGAGTCACACACCAGAAGGAAGGTAAAGAATCCCATGTGTTAGAGCTGGGACAGGGAGACATAGCACAGGAGGAAGGAGAGTGGGAAGAGATTGTGGACATAACTGGTTGAAAGTCATAGTAGAACTGGGAAACAGCATGAGGATAGCACAGGAGCCCCTGAGACCTACTAATCTCATGTCTGTCCTGTTACTGCAGGTGCGTTGCCAATCTTAAGAGCAGAAGAGTGGGCATGCTGGGTGACCTGGCACTATTCGCTGACCAAGTCCATCATATGCCTTCTCTCCTCCAATACCCCTCTTGCCATCTCTTCTCTGCAACTTAAGGTGCTGTGTCCTCTCAGAGTTCACAAACCCTTGGAATTCTCCCCCTCACTCCTGACATTTTTTCTTTTCTCAGCCGTTACCTACTATGGAGATCCCTGGGATATGCCTCATTCCTTGTGGCCCTGATCTGATATCTCCATGGAAGCAATAAATTCCCTTTAGAAGGCCTTTTATTGAATTTTCCCCTCTTTTTTATATCACTGCTGACTACGACATGGCTAAGAATGGCAAACCCTTATGCTTCAAGCCCCTTCCATTTTATTTTACAGATATTTCATGCCCACTTACAAAAGAGCAAACAAATATACCCTGATAATATTTCGATATCTTAGATGAGGTTAAGATTTCTCTCTTCATTTGGGTCCCACCTTTGGCCACTTCCCCCCTCCCAACCCCCCTTTCCGCTCTGCCCCAATTCAGGCATCGGTGAAGATGCTACATACCCTCTGCCCTTGGTGCAGTTGTGTTACTGCAATATAGTTTTTTAAATTTACGATAGAGAAGTTAAGGAAAGAAAATATACTTTTGGAATTTCAAAAGCACCAAAAGTAAATTTTTTTCTCAAAACATTAAATTTGTAAAATTAATTGTGATATTAGAAACTTCCTCTCTTCCTCACCCTTGAGGAGATAGGAATTCTCTAGGCAGGAGAAAAATGGAAGTCAGTCAGGAGGGCATTAGAATGGGGCGATAATTCGGTTCTGAGAAGGGCCAAATGCTTTGTCCTTACTTAGGTTAGTAACAAGTGGGAAAGGGGTGGGAGTAGAAACCACAGGCACATGGGGTCACTAGATACAGCTGTAGCTTGCCTCACCTCCTGGATGAGTCCTGCTGGCTAACCTGTGGATTTTCCTGTGCCACCCTGGCATGCGAGGGGCATGGGGTGAGTGTGGCTGCAGGGTGTCCAGGCAGGTAAGCCCAATCAGCATCACCAGATCCTTGTGCACCTGGGAGCAGCAGAACAGCCCACTACACCTGCCCCGCCCTCCGCTCCTGGCTAAGGGGCTGGAGCCTGTGAGGGAGAAAGTGCCCCGGTCCACAGGGATGAGATAATGCAGCATGGTGGGTGCTGGCCTGCTCTGGATTCACTGTCCCCCAGTGGAAACCCTGGCAGGGAGATGGACCCACAGAGGGAAGCTCTGGCTCTCCGGTGTGTCCAACATTTCAGTCCTGAGTGTGTGCGCGACCAGACGTGGAGCCATCGCCCTTTGCAACGTGTGTTCCCCACGTTGCCTGTCTTTCTGCCCCGCATGACTGTGTCCACATATTGCACCTAGGATGACGTGATGAAACAGCCACAAGGTGTATGAGGCTGTCCCTGTCCATGCCATCTGCCTGGGGAGCTTAAAATATAACTGGGAGAGACAGATGCTAACAGAATAACTGATGCAGCATAGTTCAGTACAAAGAAAGCTAAATCCAGGACTTGGTACCTTATAGCTAGTATTTTGAACTGTATAACACTAGGGTTAAGGATCTGACATTCTGAGCCATGTTTTTCTCAGCCACAATGTGGGAATAATACTTTACAGAAGTATTGACAGAATTTGAATAATCTTGATATACAGGCAGTGCCTTACAATAGTGTACAAATACCTTGCTAGTGCTCCCTTCAGCAGCACATATACCAAAATCGGAACAACACCGAGGTTAGCATGGCCCCTGCACAAGCATGACACACAAATTAGGGAAGCATTCCATGATCTTTTACATAGATGCCTAACCACTGTGCTGTACACCTGAAACTAATATAAAACAATATTGACTGTCAACTGTAATTAAAAATAAAAATTTTGCTAGTTATAAGCGTAATTCACTTATTAAAAACAATGGATCACATTATATGAAAGGCACTTTTGCTTTTTGAGCCTTTTAATGATTTAGGACAGTGGATCTCAACCTGTGGATCGCGACCCCTTTGGGAGTTGAATAACCCTTTCACAGGGGTCGCCTAAGACCATCAGAAAACATATTATAATTCATAACAGTAGCAAAATTACAGTTATGAAGTAGCAATGAAAATTTTATGGTTGGGGGTCACCACAACATGAGGAACTGTATTAAAGGGTCGTGGCATTAGGAAGGTTGAGAACCACTAATATTTAAAAGTGAAGCTCTGGATGAATTTCTTTTCATACATTAATTGGAGGGAACAGATAAGGTATAGTAGTGACATTGGTGCAGGAGTTGCTAAGAAAACTAGAGCAAAAAGTTTTAATATATGGCTTTCATTTTTACTCTCTAATAAAAGATATCTCCCTTCCATATGGCCGATAAACTTTTAGTCAAGGAATATTATATGCAATATATTATTACTAGAGGCCCAGTGCACAAAATTCATGCACTTGGGGGGGGGGCGGGGGGGAAGTGTCCCTCAGCCCAGCCTGAACTCTCCAATCTGGGACCCCTTGGCAGATGTCCAACTACTGGCAGTCGGACATCCTTCTCACAATCCAGGACTGCTGGCTCCCAACTGCTCACCTGCCTGCCTGCCTGCTTGATCACCCCCTAACCACTCCCCTGCCAGCCTGATCAATATTTAACTGATCTCCTGCTGGCAAGATTTCCCCCAACTGCCCTCCCCTGCCAGCCTGGTCACCCCCAAATGCCCTCCCCTGTCAGCCTGGTCACCCCCAAATGCCCTCCCCTGCAGGCCTGGTCCCCCCCCCCCAACTGCCCTCCCCTGCTGGCCTGGTCACCCTTAACTGCCCTTCCCTGATGGCCTGATCATCCACAACTGCCCTCTCCTGCCAGCCATCTTGTGGTAGCCATCATGTGACCACATGGAGGTGGCCATCTTGTGACCACATGGGGCAGCCAGCTTGTGTGAGGGTGTGACTGTCAATTTGCATATTACCTCTTTATTATATAGGATGTATGCCAACTTTCAGGAGAAGGTGGGAAAGATTCAAGAGAAAAAAAGCTACCTGGATAGAAGTAAGAGAATAATTAAAAATTATTTAGGGGGAGAAAACAAACTGACAAAAGGCAAAAAGTGAAACTGCCAGATACTTCTATTATTAAGATAAAGAGAAAAGCCTGAAGTTCTACAGGAAAACTATTTTCTATTAATAAATGTATACCTTTTTGAAATCATAATCAAACATGAAGTAAGAATAAAATAATGTTAGACATGAAAAGATATAAGATCTACCTGCTCATCAAATTATTGCAATTTGATTAAGAATATGACTTCTAAAGTGAGGTTGTTAATCAGGAAATGGGAATGCATTTGGGGAGTGACATCAGAAACAGCTGAAAAAGAGGTCTCTTGTTCATATTTCCTCTTGAGAACAAATTGCACCCATCCACAAACAAAAGTGCTTTTTGGGGAGCTATGGGATCCAGTACCATATGCCAAGGGACCTAGGAGGAGTCTTACCCACTCATGAATCATGTAATAGGCTTACAGACCTCATTTCCCCCAGACTCTACAGTGGCCTGTGAACTCCAGCCTCTCGGCTGTGGCCTTGGGGCCTCTGGAGAACAGTCTTGACAATCACCCATGGATGAGAGAGCTTTTGTGGAAGTCCAGGTTTCCAGCAAAGAATCCAGCACAACATTGGAGCAAAATAATATGATTTTGGATGCACTGGAGAGGGTAAGAGGATCAATTTGACTTTACCTGCATCACCCCTCCACCAAGGCAGCTGCCCAAGTGACCCATTTCTGTCTCACCCCATTCAGAGTGCTGAGTGGTGAGCTATGACTAGGGTCGGGAAGAAGCTAAGAGAGGGGCAGATGGGACTCTTGGAGGTCTTTGAAGAAACATGGATCCTTCTAACTATGTCATGAACTTCATCAAGAAGCCCATCCACAAGCCACTGGGGAGTTTCACTAGTAGATTCCCCCAATTGGCCTACACACACCCTCAACACTCATGGGCCTCACCCAAACACTCCCACCCTGTGGCTAGCTTCCTGTGTGAGATGCTTATAACAGGGAGAGCAAACTTTGCCAGACAACTAGTCCTAGCACAGAAATCCAACCTGGATCCATGGGCTGGATCAGCACCCAGCCTGATGTGTTGCAGAAGTAAGAGAGTAGATAGAAGCTTTAACATTCTGCCATAAGAGGGAGCAAGAAGTTTGTAGTGTCAGCATCACTACTGGGGCTGATGGGAGGTATTTCTCTCCTGAAGTTACTGAGTAAAGACAGAAGGAGGTGACTGCTACTTTAAATGCAAAGAGAGCAATTCAAAACTTCAAGAAACATGAAGAATCAAAGTAACATGACACCACCAAAGAATCAAAATAATCTCCCAGTAACCAATGCCAGGTCATAGAGATCTGCAATTTACTCAATAAAGAAATCAAAATAGCTATTTTAAAGAAGCTCAGGAAGCTGTAAGGAAACACAGAAAGAGAATTTAACAAAGGTAGGAGAAAAGATACAGGAACAAAATAAGTTTAACAGAAAGATAAAAATCATAAAGAAGTATCAAACTGAAATTATGCAGACAAAAAATACAATAAAGGAAATGAAAAATGCAACAGGGAGCATCAATAGCAGAATGGTCAAGCAGAAGAAAGAATCAGTGAATTAGCAGATAGGAACTTTAACATTATCGGTCACAGCAGAAAAGAAAATAAAAATAGTGAAGAAAGGCTAAGTGATCTATGAGATACCATCAAAAGAAACACTGCAAATTACTGGAGTCTGAGAGGAAAAGAAAGGGAAGGGGGCAAAAAGCTTATTTAAGGAAACAATGGCTAGGAACTTCTCAAATCTGGGGAGAGACTTGGATATCCAAGTTCATAAATCTCATAGGTCAAAAAACAAACTCAACCTAAAGAAATCTTCTCCAAGACCCATTATAATAAAACTGGGGGAAATCAAAGACAAAGAGATAATCTTAAAAGCAGCAAGAAATAAGAAGCTTGTAACTTAAAGGGAATTCCCTTTAAGATTAACTTAAAGGGAATTCCCTTTAAGATTAACTTAAAGGGAATTCCCCATAAGACTATCAGCAGATTTCTCAACATAAACTTGTAGGCCAGAAGAGAGTGGAATGATATCTTCAAATTGTTGGGGAGGGTGGGGGGAGAAACCACTAAAATTAATCTGTCGGACAGAGTTGTTCTTCACAAATGAAGGAGAATTAGACTTTTCCAGATTAAAAAAATAAAAGCTGATAGGGTTCATTACCACTAGACTTGCTTTACAACAAATGCTGAAGAGAGGTCTTCAAACTGAAATAAAACGGCACTAATTAATAACATCCTATGTAATAAAGAGCTAATATGCTAATTAGACCAGATGGTGGAACGACCTTCTAGAATGACCTGCTGGAATGACCAGTGGGCAGGGGGTGGGCCAGCGAGCCTGACCACCAAGCCAGTCATGGTGGTCCCGGTGCCCCCCCTTCTGCAGAGACGGCGGGAGAGGCGGTGGCACAGTCCCACACCATGCCTTCCACAGAGGTGACTACAGGGGAGCGGGCCTAAGCCACAGTTGGACATCCCCCGAGGGCTCCCAGGCTGCCAGAGGGATGTCTGACTGCCAGCTTAGGCCCTATCCCTTGGGGAACAGGCCTAAACTGGCAGGTGGACATCCCCTGAAGGGTCCCAGATGGTGAGAGGGTGCAGGCTGGGCTGAGGGACCCCCTCTGAGTGCATGAAGTTTCATGCATCAGGCCTCTAGTGAAAATATAAAATGCAGTGATAAAGGATAAGCATGCAGTCAAATTCATAATACTGTAATACTGTAATATGGTGGTACATTAAATCTAGTAAGGGTAAAGAGTTGGTACATGATTGAAGTTAAGTTGTTATCAGTGTAAAATAGACCTGTATAGCTATAAGATGTTTTATGTAAGCCTCATAGTAACCACAAAGCAAAAACTTACAAAAGATAAAGAGAAGAGAATCCAAGAATAACACTACAAAAAATCATTAATTCACAAAGGGAGTCAGAAAGTGAAGAAGAAAGGAACAAGAGAACTACAAATCAGCCAGAAAACAATTAATAAGATGGCATTAGTAAGTCCTTACCAATAAATACCCTAGATATAAATGGATTAAATTCTCTAATCAAAAGACATAGAGACCTGGCTGGTGTGGCTCAGTTGGTTGGAGGGTAGAGCCTCATCCCATAGACCGAAAGGTCGTGGATTCAATTGCCAGTTAGGGCATGTACCTAGGTGTGGGAACCCTGTCAGAGTACACCAGATGCTCAAGGCCAACTGGAGTGTGGAGGCCCTGTCTAGAGTACCTGGATGTTCCAGGCCACTCTGAGCATGGGAATCCTAATAAGCTATATGCAGGTGCAAGAAGCAAGGACACAGCTATCTGACTATGTACACTGTGCAGACGTGCCCTTCTATAACCCAAATAGTGATGGCACTATTTTGGAAAGAAGCCTCTTTTGTCTGAGTAGTATAAAGTGTGTTATTAACCAGCTGGCAGTATACTGCTGTTTGGTGAGGCCGTAGCTCTAAAGATGGCTCCTGGATAGCACCTATGTTGGATGCTGCTAGTTTATAGGGAAGATGTATTTGTTAACCAGCCAGTGTGCAGCTACTGTGTGGGACTTTACCTTGAAGAACTGCTTTGTCTAATAGCTCCTTGTTAGCAATGGCTACTTGGCCTGCAATAAAGATTCTTCTTATATACCCATGACTTCTCATGGCTTCTCTGTCTGCTGCCCAGCATCCAAAAAGGTCCAGTCTTTGGCAGAGGGGCTCAGACACAAGATTTGGCACAGTAGGGCAGGATGAAGGACCTGTGCACCTAACAATTGGTGCAGTGAGCAGGGTTCAAGGAGTAAGTACTCTAACAAATGGTGCAGTGAGCAGAGGATAAGAGAGGAACTGAGTCCCTAACACTAGGTTTTGGGTTAAAAACATACATTGGCTACATCACTGATTTTCAACTGGTGTGCCACAGCAGGCACACTGGAGTGCTACAAAAATTTTCAAAACATGCAATACCTGACTATTTAGTCAGGGGCACTGACCCCTTTTCCCTTAGATTGTCAAATAAAAACATAACAACAGCCCAGCTGATGTGGCTCAGTGGTTGAGCATCGATTCAGGAACCAAGAGGTCACTGGTTCAATTCCCAGTCAGGGCACAATCCCCAGTAGGGGGCATACAAGAGGCAGCTGAATGATGATGTTTCTATCTCTCTATCCCTTCCTCTTCCTCTCTCTGTAAAAAAATCAATAAAAACATATTTTATTTAAAAAACAAACAAACATGACAACAGCCAACACAATAGCCATCCAGTGTTAATGAATCAAAATTGTCAGATCAGCAAAAATATATTTTTTCTGTGTGCTGCAGAATTTCAGCAATTAGTTTATGTGTGCCATTAAATGAAAAGGATTGAAAATAACTTAGCTATATAGATTTTTTTTTAAGTTCCAACTATATGATACTTGTAAGGGACTTCAACTTCAACTTTAAGGACACACTTAGGCTCGAAGTGCAGAGATGGAAAAAGATATTCCGATGATGGAAACCAAAAGAGAGCAGGGGCAGCTGCACTTACAACAGACAAATTAATTTTAAGCCTAAAACTCTCAAAGAGACAAGGTTATTATATAATAATAAAGGAATCAGTTCATCAAGGGACATACAATTGTGAATAAATATGCACCCAACACTGAAGCACCTAAATATATTAAGCAAACAATAATAGAACTGGTAGGAGAAATAGACAAGAGTACAATAATAGTACTTTCAACAATAGATATATCATAAAGATAAAAAGTCAATCCTATATCATAAAAGCCTAATATGCTAAGTGCTTAGTTCTCCAGTCGACCATTTGACCGTTCAATCAATCAAAGCATAATATGCTAATGATAAGATACGACCACTCAACTGCTCACTATGACGTGCACTGGCCACCAGGGGGCAGACACTCCAACCAATAGGTTAGCTTGCTGCTGGGGTCCAGCCAATTGGGACTGAGCGAAATGGACCAGACATGCCCTGGAGCCCTCCCGCAGTCCCTCCCCAGCTGTCCAACCTCCGGCATCCCTCCCCAGCCAGCCAGCCTTGATGGCCCTGATGGCCCCAATTGGGACTGGGTGAGAGGGGGCCAGACACACACTGGAGCACTCCCATGGTCCCTCCTCCTCCCTGATCATGCCCCAGTGGGGTCCCTCAGCCTGGCCTGCACCTTCTCACAATCCAGGAACTCTCGGGGGATATTAGAGAGCCGGTTTCAGCCTGATCCCACAGGCCACTCCCCTCAGGAAGGCACCCGATGCAGGGCTCATGGCTGGTGAGCACTGCTATGGTGGCATGAGCCTCTCCCAATCGGGGCTGATTGGGCGCGAGCCTGCAGTAGATGCAGTGGGCCCCGGGTGAGCAGGAGAGGCAAGTAGGAGCTGCAGGGAGTGTTAGACTGCAGGTTTCTGCCCAATCCTCACAGGCCACCCCAAGGGATCCCATCCATGCACACATTCATGCACCAGGCCTCTAGTAGGAAAATATATCTATCTATAGATATAAAAGCCTAAGCGACCGTTACAACCAAATAACTGGAATGACCGGAACGACCAGTCGCTCTGACGCACATCCAGCACTGACTGACACAGTGGACTTAGGCAAAGTCATGCTCCTTTCCAAGCCTTAGGTTTTCCACCTATAAAATGGGGATGGTAAGGATCATAATGATCCTATTTCATGATGTAAGGATTTAAAAAGACAACGAAAGTAAAGTGCATAGAATAGTGTCTGGTTCTATGCACCTCCTGTGGCCCCTCCCCCTGGTCCAGCCCCGATCGGCCCTGGGGGCTGGCAGGCCAACCTCCTGTGGCTCCTCTGCCCACAGCCCGGCCCCAAGTGGCCCCGGGGATGGATGGCCAACTTCCCGCAGCCCTTCCCTCCTCGGCCCCCCGTCCACCCAGATCAGCCCTGGGGGCTGGCTAGCCAACTTCCCGCAACCCCCCACCACCAGTGGCCAACCTCGCACAGCCCCTCCCACCCCAGCCAGCCCCGGTTGGCGGCCAGGCCAAGGGACCCCACCTGTGCACAAATTTGTGCACTGGGTCTCTAGTCTCACATAATAATAGACAAACATGTAAATTGGCCGTACCTCCGTTACGCCCACATACAATCAGAGTGAGTAGGCAAATTAACCCAACAAAGATGGCAGTTAATTTGCATATGTAGCTGGGTTCCAGGAACATCATCAGCACCCAGGTCACTCTGAGCCAGCCATTGGAGGGGCAGGGGCCCCCTGCCCAAGCCTAAAGCCTCAGCAAGCCTAAAGACTTAGGCCAAGGCTTTTGGCTTGGGCAGGGGCTGAGCGGGTGATCAGAGGGGTGGGGGGGGGGGCCTGCCCAAGCCTAAAGCCTGGGCGGCCTGAGCCAGTGATCAAGGCTTTAGGCTTGGGCAGGGGCCAAGCCAGTGATCGAAGGGGAGGGGCTGAGTTGGCGATCAAAGGGGTGATGGGGGGCCCTGCCCAAGCCTAAAGCTTGGGAAGCCTGAGCCAGCAATTGGAGGGGTGGGGGCCCCCTGCCCAAGCCTAAAACCTTGAGCCTAAAGCCTAAAGCCTTGAGCCACTGGGATTGGGCCTAAACAGGCAGTTGGACATCCCTCGAGAGGTCCCAGATTGGAGAGGGTGCAGGCTGGGCTGAGGGACAACCTCCCCTGTGCACGAATTTCATGCACCGGGCCTCTAGTATATATATAAAAGCCTAATATGCTAAGTATCTGACTGTTCAACTGTTTGACCAGTTGCTATGATGCACACTGACCACCAGAGGGCAGAAGCTCTGACCGGTAGGTTAGCTTCCTGCTGGAGTCTGGCCAATCACGACTGGGCAAGATGGGCTGGACACACCCAGGAGACCTCCTGCAGTCCCTCCCCAGCCCCAATCATGCACCAGTGAGGTCCCTCAGCCTGTCCTATGCCATCTCGCAATCTGGGACCCCTCAGGGGATGTCAGAGAGCCGGTTTCAGCCCAATCTCCATAGACCAGGCCAAGGGACCCCACTGGTGCACAATCTGTGCACCGGGCCTCTAGTAGGAAAATAATTTACTTGAACTACCCTTTAGAATGTATGGCCCTAACATAGATATACAGAAATTCCACCAAAAAGAAATTCCATCCAGCAGAATACTTATTCTTTTCAAATGCGAACAGAACATTCTCCAAGTTAGAGCAAATGTTATAATGGTCACAAAACAAGTCTTAAAAATGTAAGAACATTGAAATCACATCAATTATCTTTTCTAACTACATGGTATAAAACTAGAAATAATAAAACAGAAGGAATGTGGGAAAATTCACAAATATGTGGAAATCAAACAACACACTCCTGAACAACCAGTTGTTCAAAGAAGAAATCAAAAGGGAAGTCATAAAATGTCTTGAGACAAATGAAAATGGAAATACAACACACTAACTGATGGGATGCAGCAAAAGCAGTTCTAAGAGGAAGTTTATTGTGATAAATGCCTACATTAAGAAAAACAGAAAGATCTCAAAAACATAAAAAAGTAAGTATACACTTGAAGGAACTAGAAAAAGAAGAACAAACTAAGTCTAAAGTTAGTGCACAAGAGGAAATAATAAAAATCAGAGTGGAAACAAACAAAATAGAGGTTTATAAGACAATAGAAAAGATCAACAAAACTAAGGTTTTAGAGAAGATAAACAAAATTTACAAACCTTTAACAACATTAAGAAAAAAAGAGAGATGACTCAAGTTAGTAATATTGTAAACAAAAAAGGAAACATTACAGCTAATACCACAGAAATACAAAGTATCCTAAAAGACTACTATGAATATGTATACACTAACAAATTTATTAACTTAGAAGAATTGTAAAAAATTGCTGGAAACATACAACTACCAAGACTGAATCTTGAAGAAAAGAAAATCTGAACAGACCAATAAGAAGTAAAAAAATTGAATCAGTAATCAAAAACATCCTAGCAGCCCTAGCTGATTTGGCTCAGTGGATAGAGCATCAGCCTGTGGACTGAAGGGTTCAATTCTGGTCAAGGGCACATGCCTGGGTTGTGAGTTCGATTCCCAGTAGGGGCGTGCAGGAGGCAGCCAATCAATGATTCTCATCATTGATGTTTCTATCTCTCCCTCCCCTTCTCCCTTCCTCTCTGAAATAAAAAAAAATAAGAAAACAAAAAAAGCCTATTCGCAAGGAAAAGCCCAGATGGTTTAACTAGTGAATTATACTAAAGTACAAACTTCCACTTGTACAATGAATATGTTCGTGGGAATCTAAGCATAGTATAGTTAACAATATTGTATTATCTCTATACATAAAAGCCTAAGCAAATGAACGACCGAAAGACCGGTCAACCATTCACTATGATGTACATTGACAACCAGCGGGCAGGCGCTCGATGCAGGAGCTTCCCCCTGGTGGTTAGTACACTCCCACAGTGGGAGCACCACTCAGCTGACTGACCCAACCCAGTGGCCACCAGCCCGGTTGCAACCACTCACTCCCTCAGTCGTCCTGTAGGTCCAATCTTCAGAGAACAGGCTAGGCAGTGCCACCGGCACGATTCCCACAGGGCCACTGGCCTCCTGGAAGTTGGCCTCAGGCACCGTGGCTGCTTCCCCTCTCTAGATGCTCCACAAGGAAGAAACAATATATAAGAGCACACCAGGTGGCTTCCGATAACCAGGGTGAACATCAGCAGGCGAATCTGGATCCCAGGCCAACAAGGGTGTCCCACCATCCCCACCCAGAGGGCAGATTACGTCCCAGGCACCCCCCACTCCCTCAAGATGGGTACCAGATGCAGGGCTCATGGCTAGTGCCCCTGCGGCAGTATGAACCTCTCCCAATTGGGAATGACTGAGCGTAAGCCCTCACCAGGTGCAGCAGGGCTGGGATGAATGGGAGCAGCCGGCAGGAATGGCAGGCGGTGTTGGACTGTGGGTTTCAGCCTGATCCCCTCAGTCCACCCTGAGGGACCCCACTTGTGCACGAATCCGTGCATTGGGCCTCTAGTCCTATCTAATAAAATAGTGATATGCAAATTGACCATACCTCCACTGCACTCACAGGCCACGCCCAGCAACCAATCAGGAGCAAGTATGCAAATTAACCCAACCAAGATGGCTGCGGCCATGGAGAGAGTGGGAGGGAGGCTTCGGTTTCCCCGGCAATGGAGGAAGCCAAGCTTTCCACCTGCCCTGGCCGGCCCTGGTCTCCACTCAAGGCTTAAAGTTTCAATTATAGAAGATAAATAAATCCCACCAAAAATGGCGGCAGCCACAGAGCTGGAGAGAGCAGGAGGCTTGAGTTGCCCCCAGCAATAAAGAAAGCCAAGCTTTCCACCTACCCTGGCCAGCCCAAGCCTCCATTCCAGGCTACAAAGTTTCAATTATATAAGATAAATAAATCCCAGATACCAGGGACTCCACTTGGGTCACCAGGAGGCGTGGCCAGCCTGAAAACCACCACAGGCCCCTCACCCAGGCTGCCCCATGCCCCAAGGGAACCCCCACCCTGATCCGGGACACCCTTCAGGACAAACCAGCAGTCCCCCACCTATGCACCAGGCCTCTAGCCTATATAATCCTATCTAATAAAAGAATAATATGCAAATTGACCATCACTCCAACACACAAGATGGCTACCCCCATGTGATCAAAGATGACTGCCCCCATGTGGACACAAGATGGCCGCCACAAGTTGGCCAGCAGGGGAGGGCAGTTGGGAGGGACCAGGTCTGCAAGGGAGGGCAGTTGGGGGAGGGCAATTAGGGGTGACCAGGCTAGCAGAGGAGGGAAGTTGGGGGCTACTGGGCCTGCAGGGAAGGACAATTGGGGGGGACCCAGGCCTGCAGGGGAGAGCAGTTTGGGGGAACCAAGCCTGCAGGGGAGGGTAGTTAGGGGCAAACAGGTTGGCAGGGGAGCAGTTAGGCATCAATCAGGCTGGCAGGGGAGTGGTTAGGGGGTGATCAGGCTGGCAGGCAGAAGGGGTTAGGGGCAATCAGGAAGGTAGGCAGGCGAGCGGTTGGGAGCCAGCAGTCCTGGATTGTGCAATGGATGTCTGACTGCCCGTTTAGGCCTCATCCTCCCTGGATTGGGCCTAAACGGGAAGCCGGACATCCCTCGAGGGGTCCCAGATTGGAGAGGGTGCAGGCTGGGTGGAGGGACACCCCCCACCCCAAGGCATGAATTTCGTGCACTGGGCCTCTAGTATACTATAAGTTGCAAAGAGAGTAGAACTTAAATGTTCTCATTACAAAACAATGGTTATCATATGAGATGATAGAGGTGTTAACCAATGCTCTGTGGTAATCACTGCACATTATATAGTGTATCAAATTATCACATTTTATATCTTAAACTTACAAATGTTATATGTCAATTATATCTAAATAAAGCTTAAAAATAAATACCTACAAGCAAGCAAAAAGGATTTTTCTTATACAGTAGTTTGCCCTTATCCATGGAAAATATGTCCCAAGACCCCTCAGTGAATGCCTAAAACCAGACCCTGTATATATACTATGTTTTCTTCTACACATATCTATGATAAAGTTTAATTTATAAATTAGGCACAGAGATTAATAATAATAAAGAATAAATAGAACAATTATAACAATATGATGTAATAGAAGCTATGTGAATGTGGTCTCTCTCACTTCTCTCTCTCTCTCAAAATAACTTTTGAATTGCTTATTTCTGAAATTTTTAACTTAATATTTTCAGACCATAGTTGACTGCAGGTAACTGAAACTTCAGAAAATGAAACCATGGATAAGAGAGGCTACTGTACCTAGTATATCATACTAGTTCTTCCATTAACTAATCTATAGATATAAAAAAACAGCAACCAGAAAGCCAGAACAACCAGAACAACTAGTCCCTATCATGCCCACTGTGGCCAGTGAAACAGCCTGATTGAGGGGTGGGGCTGGCTGGTCAACCTTCTGAGGCCCCTTCCCCCAGCCAGCCCTGCCCCCATCAGCCCAGGCCACCCTAATTGGCCTGCAGCCCCCCCCAGCCACTCCACCCCCAATAAGCCCCCACCACCCTGATAGGCCCGAAGCCCCTCCCTGCAGCCGGCCCAACCACTGATTGCCTCCCCACACCAATAGGGGGTGGGGCCAGCAGACCAACCTCCTGAAGTCCCTGCCCCCACCTGGCCCCACCCCAGATCGGCCCCCCTACCCCAATCAGGGGCCGGGCCAGCCAGCCAACCACTTGCAGCCCCTCCCCCCAGACAGCTCAGCCTTTGAGCGCCTTCCCCACACACCAATCAGGGGTGTGGCTGGCCAGCCAACCTCCCATGACCCCTCCCACAGCCACTAACCCCAGATCGGTCCCTGACCCCATTAGGGGCTGGGGCCAGCCTTCCCACCCCCCACAGCCCCTCCCCACAGCCGGAATTGCCCCCCCCACCCCAATTGGGGTGGGCCAGCCGACCAACCTCCCACTGTCTCCTCCTCCTCTGAACAGGCCCAGCCTCAATCCACTCCCATTGGGGCTGGTTTGGCTGACCCCACACATGCACAAATTCATGCACTGGGTCTTTGACTTTAAAATTATTTTTTTAATTTTATTTTATTTTTATTGTTTTAAGTATTACAAATAGTAGTACATATGTCTCCTTTTTTTCCCCCCTTGATCTCCCCCCGACCTCCCCTACCCCCCAGGACATGCCTTCACCTGCCCACCCTGCCCCCCCACCCCAGTGTCTTATATCCGTTGGTTGTGCTTATATGCAAGCATACAAGTCCTTCGGTTGGTCTCTTACTGCCCTCCTCGCCCAACCTCCCCTGTCTTCCCGATGTAGTTTGACAGTCTGTTCAATGCTTCTTTGCCTCTGTATCTTTTTCCCACCATTTCTTTCCTTTAAAAAGTTTTGCCTTTGCAGACTGGAAATAAACATATAATAACAAAACAAGACAAAACAAAAAAATGTTTGAGTCCCAATTTCAATGTCCAACAGTTCCTTATGTGTACATGTCAGCATTGATATCTGGATGGTGGGCACATGGTGGCAATGCAGGTCCGACCCTCTCTGGTTTGGTCCTAGGCAACCTGCAGGGGTGCACAGCTGCTGACTGCTCCCATGGCAAGGCGTTGTCAGCGTCTTCCATCTCTGGACTGTTTTTTCCTCTTGTCTTCGTGGTTGGAGCACTCCTGTCAATTCCTCTCTGTTGCAGGAATCCATCTGGTCTTGGGGTTGTTTTCTGAAAATATACAAATATATTCTCGACCACAAGTTAATAAAGGAATCTTTTCTATATAATTGATTTGGGATCCTTTTTATTTTTGTTCAAACGATTTTCCTTTGTCTTATTTAGACACCATGTGTGTTTTTAATGGCCGTCTTGCTGTTAGCATTGCAAATGAAACTTAATTTGGTAAAGTAAAAATTTTCTAGATGTAATTTACTTATAGAATATTTTTCCTTACATGATATTGCCCTACTATCCCCCCCCTTTTTTTTATTAATGGAGGTTTTTGTAAATTTTATAATGCAGTCGTGATAACTTTAAATTTAAAATTTTTTTTTCCCCCACACATATGACTGCTTTAGGTTCATTGCATATTCAGGAATTTTACCATGAGATGAACTACCAATAGAAATTTTAGTTATTACTTTAAGAACAGCTTTTTGTCCAGTACTTGAATATTCACTTATTTCAATTAGGCTATTTAAATTAATCTGAAAACTCGATTCCTATTTTACTGTCAAATTTAATACTCTACCAACAATCTTAGTTTACCCTGTAAATATTAGTGGGAAGGATTATTTGCATTCTTGAGTGGGCCCTGAGCATTCCAAATGCTCGCTGAATTTAGATATAGGGCAACTGCTGTCGGCCAAGTCTCTTGTCTGTTACCTGGGTCCCGATCTGAGCTGGGCCAAGTCTCTGTCTGTCCCCTGTATCTTGATGTGAGCTGGGCCAGGTCTCTTTCTGTTGCTGGGGTCCCGATCTGAGCTGGGTGTGGGAAGCGCGAAGCAGCCATGGGGGCAGTAAAATTTTTTTAAATATATTTTTATTGATTTCAGAGAGGAAAGAAGAAGGAGAGAGACATAGAGATGGAGAGTGAGAGAGACAGAGAGGGGAGAGAGAGAGAGAGAGACATGATGAGAGATAATCATTGATTGGCTACTTCCTACACACACACACCCCTCCCCCCAGTGGGGATCAAGCCTGCAACCCCGGACAGGTGCCCTGATAGGGAATCCAACCGTGTCCTCCTGGTTCATACATCAAAGCTTAACCACTGAGCCATGTTGGCTGAGCCCTTTGACTTTTTTTTTAAGATAATTGGGAGACAAGGAATCCAAGAAATAGCATATTCAATCCAGGACATCACTAAAAAGAGAGTCATCATAAATGATATTGATAGTGTTAAACAACTTTTCTTCAACTTTTAGAAATAAGCTATGAACAGACCCCAAGACAATCATTGTTACAGAAGAATGTCAATATTTTCAATTTTGACAATATTTTTTATAAGTGTGGGTACCTCAATTTGGCAAGTGGAAGCTTATAGGAAAAGAGAAGGAAGAGCAGTGATGTCAATACCTTCATCTTCCAAGAAGGCCATACTTAAGGGATGAAGATACAAAAATAAATACATGTAAATTAAAATAGTAACTGAAAGAAGGATGATGTAAGGTGACTCATGATTTAAAGCAGAGTTTTAGAAGTTGGACTATTATACAGTCCAAAAAAGTCCTCATCCAAATCTCGAGGGAGTTCTGAAGCTTCAAGAGCCCTTCAGAGTTGACCCAACTCAGGGTGAGGCTCGGGACCTCGATAGCCCCACACTGAGCAGTCACCGGAGGAGAGCTCCCCTGGGAAATTGGGCTGAAAGTGGGTGAGGCAGCCATCCTCACCTAAGGCAACTCTGGAGGAGAGCTGAGAGCTGAGGACTGTCAGCCAGCAACTGAGGGAATAGATCCTTCAGTACTGAAGGGAGGAGATAGATGGGTTAGGAGAGCATCTCTACAGAAGCACTTGTTCTAGTCGCTGGGAATACATATATTTTGGGGGTAGAAGCAAACAAAGTAGTAAATATTTTTTAAAAATTTATCATTTCTTAAATTCCATTTACTCAACTGACTCACCCTATTAACTTATGAATTCTGTTCCTTAAGTTAAACATTCCCAGATAGTCGGGGGCAAGGTTATGTTGCAGTAAGTTATTAACCTGCAGTAGAAATTGAAACTTCATGCCTTAACTTAATAAAGAGGACTCAATTCTACAAACATTCAAGGGACTCGGCTTATGAAGCTTCCAACATCTTGTACACCATCACCTCGACAATGGCTTCCAGAGAAAGACAAAGTACACACAGCTAACACCCACTTTCAAGTTCTATTGGCTGATACTAGTCACATGACTCCACACGAACCACAGAGGAATCTGGGTAATGTGCATAATCTTATGGAATGCTGATGACTGCCACTGTCCCTGAAAAGCATACCCTGATGCGATGGAGGGTAAATACCAGCAGGTTTTTCTCTAACACACCCATACATTTCTCCAAGATGTACGCCAACTAAGACTGAGCTCTTTTTTTAGAAACTTGTTTATAAAGGATGTACTATTATTTTGATTAAATTATTAGTTAAAGATTATAGTACTCAATGAAATCAGGATGCAAAAAAAGAAAAGAAAAATACTATTGCTATGAAACTGTCACTGGAAGGGAAGAAGAATCTGACCCTGTCATTAAAAAGAATCTCCCAGCATGAGGCCAGTGTGGCAGTGTGAAACCATAAGAATACCCTAGGGCCTAGAACATACTCGACCACTCACCCTTATACGAGGGCTTATGTTTCAACTAGAAAAGTCAGATCTCAATGTCTCCCTAAACTCTGGGCCAGGTTCAGTATCCAGCCCTGCCTCTTGTCTTTGCAGGGTCAAAAGCAAAGTGCTACATATAGAAAATAAGGGCTCCCTAGACACCCACACAAGTGCTCCCCATTTCCCTAAGTGTCACCCCTCTTGACTCCTTTGGTAAATGTCAATATCCACCCTGAGGAAGACAACAAAACCTCTGACCACTCAGCATCTTGTTCTGGCAGATTCAGACCATGACCTTGGGGAACAGAGTCCTCCTGAGTGTGTCTGCCCACCCCTTCACAGTGCCCATGTCTGGTGACCCGCATTACAGCCTGGGGTACAGAAGACAA
Organism: Corynorhinus townsendii; assembly: GCA_026230045.1. Taxonomy (NCBI): domain Eukaryota; kingdom Metazoa; phylum Chordata; class Mammalia; order Chiroptera; family Vespertilionidae; genus Corynorhinus; species Corynorhinus townsendii. The sequence continues at coordinate 97,317,666 of JAPDVU010000004.1, read as the reverse complement.
TGGCCCTGAGAAAGCCTTGTTCTCCATTCGGACTTTATCCTCAGGCCCAGTGAATGGGTGAGGGAGCAGGGAAGAGGGGAAGCCTTCCATTACCTCAAAGACAAGCTCTCAGCCACCTGGCCGTATAACAAACCAGAGACTGAGATGGAGACCAGCTTTCTGTGCTGGCCCACATCAAGGGACCTCTTTAATACCTGGGAAGAGAATATCAACAGGATTCAACAGGTCACTCTATCCACGGACAAGGAAAGCTCTAACCTTGGAGAATTCCAGCTCAGTAGTGCCATCAGGTGACTAGGCAGGAGACAAGGGGTGAGATGGGTATGAGTCAGCACTTCCAGCAATGCGCACGAGGAGCAGAGGAAACTCTGCCACTCATCTCCAGGGCCCACAGAAACACACTGGCCCGTTTGCCACTCCACGGTGATGGGGTTGGAGGCTGGGGTGCTACACGTGGTGGGTGTGGACACCTTCACACTAGGCAGTCATTACAGCATCACCAAGATCTGAAAGGTCCAGTCCATGTTCCTACTAAAGGGGATGTCTGCATCCATGTACATGATGATGCTTTTAAGAAGTGTGCATGTTACTAAGGGGTGGTCAACCAGAATCTTTCCTAAAATTGTTCAAACTTTGGTAAACACTCTAGAAATACACAACAGAGATAGGCAGTCACAAACATACACAGAAACAAAGATAAGTTGTGTGGTGATAAGAAAGATGTAAAAAGTAGATATGCAAAAGAAACACAGAGGTCAAGAGATGCAGGTAAATGGTGGCAGAGGAACTGCTAGAAATAGAGGCAGGGATGCAATGAAAGAGTGAGAGACACAGGTTTGCAGAGACAGACAGAAAAAGACGCAGAGAGACATACTGAAAAAAATATGCAGGAACAAAAAGAGATACAGGAAAAGAGAAAGGTGCACAGATAGAGTTATAACAGAAAGAGGAGAGACAAAGACCTTATTGAGTACCTGGATCCAGTCTCTTCTGAAATCAACTGGACCCCAGGCTTCACTGTAACATGAGCAAACTAAACTTTCAATCATTTGGAACCAGGAATATTTCTTTTATTGTTGGTTTTACTTTTCCAAAAAAAAACTGACCTTGATCAATGTGACTTGCCAAGACATCTGAGACATGAGTTTGGTTCTTTGAGACACCAGGGACCACTGTACCTGGGCCCAGGTAATTCCACCTTGCTGACATACACTCTACCCACCAGGCTGGAAGAGAGGCCTGCACATCCTAAGACCACTGCACTGAACATCAATAGTAAAGAACCAGGAAGAAGGACGATTGAATTGTTCTCTCTGCTCATGTTTATCACAGCACCCCAAGATGCTCTAGTCTCCCTCAAGGAGCAAAATATGTTCCTTTCATTCTGCAGTGGCTTCCTGCCTCCACCCAGTTAAGAAGGCTCAGGATACAAATAACATGTTTAATTATGATAAAAGCTCCGGAGTCAGGTAAAGGCTTTAATGTGCTTCTCTTGACAGTGGGGATGGGGGGGTGGGGGAGTAGGGGAGGAGGAACAAAAGAAAAATGCCTTGGGGGCCTTGAGTACACTCAGCTGGAACCCACAGGACAGACTCCAAGCTCACAGCCATGGCCTCCAGGGGAGGGTCACAGGAGATGCCTGGCCCACTGCATCAGAGTAACTAGGACTCTGATCTCAGAGGGAGCAGGCTCACAGGCAGCTGGGAAATTGGGGCGAGGACAACAAGCAGGAGTTTCAGAAGAAACACAGCCGATCCCAGTCAAAGCACCCTCAGGAGTCAGCACAGGAGCCCTGTAGAAGAGAGAGTGGTCAGCACCCGGCACCTGGGGACGTACCCTGTCCCCTCCTCTCGGGGCCCTGCAGCATCAGCTAAAGCTGAGGTCTGGGAATATGGTCATCACCTCCCCCAGTATCTGTGTCAGGGTGAAATCAGTTGAAGAGGACATGCACTTCAGCCTCACACAGACATGCAAGAGGCGGGGGAACAGCTGTTATCCTTGGGGGATATGAGCATTTCATCTTTTTAGTAAATTTAAATGAAACTAACCGTCCTTCCACCACTAGGAGTCACTTATAAATGCCCACAGGCAGGAGCCACCAGCATGTAGCACAAAGTGGGCATCATCCCTGTGTCTACCATCCAAGATGTGGCTCTGGCTCCACGTTTCACAGAAAGATTCACCAAAGTTAAACCTGGGTTCTGGATAACAAGCCCAGAGCTTCCTTCTGAAACTGGGTGAGCTTCTCCCCAAATCCTTGATCCCCTGGCAGGGAATAGGCCAGGAACCTGGACCTTTGTGACCAGGAACACTCATCTTGCCCCCCTCCCTCTTTTTCCTGTCCTCACTCCCCCTCCATTCTCTCCCTCTGCCCCCTTCCCTCCCCCCCCTTCTCCCCATTAAATCAGAACAGAGACAGTACCTGGAGCGGAGGCCCATGAGATCCTACAAAAGGACTTTACACAGAGACAGGTCTCATCACACAGACAGTCCCTCTCCCACCCACAGGAAATGAGAGAAGCAACTTAATTGGAAATCTATTTCCCCCCTACCCATCAGCCACAAGGCCTTACCCCTAAGCTACAATCCCCCAAATGATTGGACCTGTCACTAGGAGGAAGGGAAGCCAATGTGCTGACCTTCTTAAAAGAAGAAGCTTTTGGAAAGGGGCCAGCGAGACAGTGATGAGCTCTCAGCCCCAGGACACTCATCACAGTCAAGCCAGTGGCATGGCTGCCTTTCAACCAGTAAAATCGAGTCCAAAGCCTCGCCTAGCTGTCTTTCTCCCACCACCAGCCAGGCTGCCTGCCTTCTAGGTCAGGAGGAGAGTTGGACCTAGAAGCAGAGGCCCCCTCAACAGAAGGTCCCGGGAACAGCCCATCTTCCTGTTTCCCAGTTGCTCACCCTTCTGTTTCCTGTGACGGATGACAAGGCCCAGCCCCAGGAAGATCAGCCCCAGCACAAAGCCCCCGACGCCACTCAGCATCTTGCTCTGGGCGGATCCAGACTGCGCCCCTGGGGAGCAGAGCCTGGGTGTCAGCTTCTGTCCCCAAACCCACAGGGGCCCTTTGGGAGCCTCCACCCTTGGGGTGGGACCAGCTAGTAAACCCCTGGACACCGTGGGTGGTGACAGGGGGGAAGTGGGTCCTGCTCCTTCACACACATCCTTAACCTTGGACCCCAAGCCCATCACCAGCTGCCACAGTCAGCCCTCCAGAACTCCCAGGCTGGGGTCATGGTGTAGAGTGACCTCCTTAGTGTCTGGAAACACAATGAGATCAGGAACCTTCTGATGCCCCTGCCACAGATTGAGAGTGCCTAGGATCCTGTGATGTCCACTCAGCAGTGACATCAGGGATAGGGATGCGATGGGATGGCCAAGGGCCACTGTTTGCCCTCTGTGGGGCCCAGGGTGCAGGAAAGAAACTGCCCCTTACGCCACTCCACTGTGATGGGGCTCTGGAGGCTGGGGTGCTCCACACGGCAGGTGTGGACGTCTCCTCGCTGGGGGGTCATTTCCAGCATCACCAGGATCTGGTAGGTCCAGTCCCCGTTCCTGATGAGGGGGGTGGACACGACGCCGGCTGTCTCCTCCTGGTCGTTCCGGAACCACCGGACTTGGATGTGGCCTGGATAGAAATCGGTCACCAAGCAGACCAGCATGTTGTGGTGGGTCAGGGCCTCTGTCTTGGCTGGGGAGACGGCCACTGTAGGCTCCACTGGGAGGGGAGGGTGACAGACAGGAAAAGACAGAGTGAGATGTGGGGGCACAGGCAAGTCTTCCCATGGGGAGGGTCCTCCCTGAACCAGCGGGAAAGATCCCTGGATTCAGAGGACCCGAGGTGAACCACTTGATTAGCTCAAATAAACAAGCTCAGTGTCAAGAGCTAACCACAGTCATTTTATGGGAGTTTTTCTGTAACCACTTGATAAAAATGAAGCAATTTAAATGCTTAAATTGCTGTGTTATACAGGCCACTATTCGCAATGTTTTTAAATAAAGATGAAAAGCCCGGACTTCTTTTCCCTCCAGGTATTGACTGTGACCCTGGGGATCAGTTTAGCGATTCACACCAGGGCAGCGACCCTGTTTCCTGTTGGGCCCGCAGCTCCTCACAGTGGAGAAAATACACCAGTTTGAGTCTCTGGGGGCATGAGCCTATCAACACTGGTCACGGCTCCATGAACAGTAACACGGACTGAGAATCAGGAACGTTACAGACAGTTCTATGTCCAACAGAGCAGGACAGCAGTGAGCATCACATCCTTCCTCCGAAGCAATGTTCTCAAACAGGCTCTTCCCTACCATTCTCAGCGGAAACACGGACAGAATTTAAGGGCAGGAGCACTTCTCACATGTCACCCATCAACAAAGCCCCTCTCAGCTTTTAGCCTAACCTAGCCCAGATGCCATTCTGTGGCCAACTCCCATTAAATTGTGTTATCTATTACAAGAAAAGCATAATATGCTAATCAAACCGGACAGCCAAACGAACTTCCTGACGAAGCTGGGACTGCGAGGGCCAAGCCCCTTGCATGAATTTCATGCATCAGGCCTCTAGCTAAATAATAAACTTCATGTCCACGTCACATATGCCACCTATGTTTTATCCATTTCCTGATTCATTTATTCATTCATTCAACAAATATATATTCCACAAGCACTAGGAGTAGAAAGATAAACAACAGACCGTGGTCCCTGCCCTTATAGAACTTGCAATCTAGTAACAGAGACAAAAAATAAATAAATGTTATTTCAAAAGTTTGTAATTTTTGAAGGAAAAAAGAACTTGGAAAACATGTAACACTGAAAGACATCATGCTTGCCCATGTCTCGATTCCTTCATCTTCTCAGATTGCCTCGTGTGGTCAAATACTGCAGACCTCTTCCTCCCTATTTACACATCGTATCCTTCACCTCTCCTGCCATTTTACTGCATCGCTCTTATTCCCATAGTGTGAAACTATATTGAACAGTTCATGTGTGCATTTTAAATATGTTTTTATTGATTTTTTTTTTAGAGAGAGAGAAGGGGGAGGAGAAAAAGAAATATTGATCTATTCCTCCTGCATGCACCCCAACCAGGGATCAAAGCCGTAACCTGAGCATGTGCCGTGACCAGGAATTGAACCCATGACCTTCCAGTGCATGGGACAGTGCTCAACCACTGAGCCACACCAGCCAGGCTCACTTAGACTTTTGTCAGGTTCTCCTTCCTGGAGAGTGACTAAAAGCATGGTCGGCTAGCGGGATTTACAAAGGCTGTCAGCTTAGACAGACTGGGAGTAAAAAAACAGGGCACGAGTTCAAAAGAAAAATGTCAGAATAATTTTTATGACAATAGACCTGAAATAGAAAAAATATAAGCACTTGGTGGCATTAGGATGTGGCTCAGAAGGTGAGAGAGTGTAAAGTCCGCAAAAGTTTTATGAACATGTGCAGATAACACTGGGGCCAGACTAGGGATTCACTAGTGAACTTTCCATCCCCACCAACACTGAAAATAGGCCAGAACAGACTCATTTTGCTGCTTCTGGTCATAACTGCTTTAATGAGGCTGTGCTTCCATTACATGCATGTAGTATACACATGCAATACAGAACACAATGACTGCTGTGTGGTGAATAACTGGGTTAGTTAATTCAAGTGTTTATTATGCAGCAATATTAGCAAATTAAAGTGGTCATGCTAACTCCTAGCACACAAGTGGTTGTGAAATTAAATAGCATAATATAGATGGTGTTTGCTAAGGAAATTGTCAAGAAATAGATGCTCATTAAGTGGCTATAATTAGCATTCGCAATATCTACTCCTGAATGGATGGTGACTTTGGAGGGGGAGGGAGGCAGGGTCTAAGTCAAAAGAAACTTGAAACAATTTTTATTCAATAATTTAATAGCATCAATTTATTTACTTCAAAACTTCACCTCTACTTTTTTGAACTTTCTAAGAAATAAAAATTCTGCCTTATGAACCACTGAAGTGTTGTTTTGCTTTTTAGTAAACACTGTTTTCCTCAGACTTTGCATTCACAAATTCAAAATTAAGATCCAAGTCAAGAAGAGTTTACTGCCTTAAGCAAAATAGCACAAATAATAAAGTCAGTTTTAAGGCTGTACTTGCCCTTCTGTTTTCTACTGCCCCTCAGTGTGGCAGCTGAGAATGTACTCCTTAGTCTCTGAAAGGCTGAGTGAGCTCACTCTGCCAGGGAATGTGTGGGCGGAGGCCCAGAAACATACCTGACAGTCTGCTCAAAGAGGTGCAGGACTAGTGACAGACAGGAAAACAGAATTCACATGAATAATATTTGACACCAAAGAGCCAAAACATGATTCGTCACAACTGTGACATATTGCACGTGTGCTTGGGGCCCTGGAGGCACCGTGGAGCCCCGAACCCACTAAGCGGTTAAACTGGAGGTGGGCCGTGCTGCCAGCTCACAGCAGCGCAGGAGCGGGAGACGTGGGGCACTAGGACACAGGGTGCAGGGACACTGGACACAAGGACATAGAGACATGGGGCACAGGGGCACGGGGCACAGAGATGGGGACACAGGGACACGGGGACACAGAGCACAGGGACACAGAGCACAGTGACATGGGGCACAGGGGCATGGGGCACAGGGGCATGGGGCACAGGGGCATGGGGCACAGGGACAGCTCTGGCAAAGTGAGAGACAAGGAGGCACACACACCTGCGTGAGGGAGGTGCAGAATGGATGGAAAGAGGAGCAGATGCTGCGGGCCCACTGGGCAGGCGGGCGGGCTCCTGGGGACGTGACCGGCTGAGGGGTCTGTGCTGGTGGGGCCTTTGGTCCCCCTGAGACCCGCCCCCGCTCCCGTCCCCACCGCGGCTGAGCTTGGGTCCCAGAGGCCCCCAGGAGACTGGCTGGGCCGCCGGGGCCGGGCAGAGCTCACCTCGCCGCTGGAGGGTCGTGCGGGCCTCATTCTGGTAGTTGTGTCTGCACACCGTGTCCACCTCGGCCCGCGTCCGCTCCAGGATGTCCTTCTGGCTGTTCCAGTACTTCTCCTCCGGCCGCCCCAGCTCGGTCACCGCGCGGAACTCCCCCACGTCGCTGTCGAAGCGCACGTACTCCTCCAGGTTGTAGATGTAGCTGGTCACCAGCCGCACGCGCTGCGTCCCGTTGGAGAAGTAGCAGAGGCCCTTTACCCTGGTACACGAAGTCCCCTGCGGGGAGCCGCCTGTCAGGCCTCAGCCCCGGGCCAGCGCCAGGGACCGAACTCAGCTGAGACCTGCAGCCCCACTGGACCTCGCTTCCGGCCGCCCTGCCCTGCCCTGCCCCCGCCCTGCGGTGGCCTCTGGATTCCCGCCTGCAGGGAGGGGACTGAGGGGAACTAGCCTCGGGACTGGACGCCCTGGGGCCTGAACCTGCCTGAGCCTGACACCCGCTGGGAGGGCACTCTGAGATCTCCCATCCATGCCCCGCCTCAGCGGTCCGGACGCCCCCCTGTGAGGTCCCATTTCCCACGGAATCCGGGAACCTCAGAGACCAGCGTCCCCACAGGCCTGAGCGTCCAGGGAGCAATGAAGGAAAGCCCGGAACCCAGCGTCCTCGTCCCACAGGCTCGCTCTCGCCCCTCCTCCCTGGCACAGAGCCTTCCCCCCACTCGGTGAGATCCAAGGGATCCCCGTCCCCCCCCTTACCGCCCCCCCCCGGCCCCCATACCCAGAAAGAGAGGCTCATCATGGAAAGGGCACAGGCTTCCGAGTTACAACAACTGGATCCCAGGTGGACTATGCCAGTGGCCAGCTTGGACGGGTTGCCCAGAGCACCCACAGCATAAAGGTAATTGTGTAGGAAGACCAGGACTCCTACACTGGGGGTGGTAGGAAGACTGACAGAGTTTACCTGAAGACAGAATCCTGTCTGAAATAAATGGCTTCTCAGCATGTCATCCCCTCTTCACTTTCCCTTTCTCCTCAATTCAGTCCACCATCAACTCAAGACTCAATCCCCCCACTCACTGTGTGACCCTAAGTCCCCGGGAGGAAGCTGAGCCCGTCTGTGGCACCAGCTCAGATTCCCGGATGCCAGGGTTTGCTGTAAGCCCTCCCCTCAGGCTCAGGAACGGGGAGCCCTTTCCCCCAAATCTGACACCACAGACCTGCCACATACGTTTTCCCAACCAGAGCCTCTTGGTCTTCAGTCCAGACAAGGTCTTGGGGACAAGTCCTGCTGTCTCTTCTTTGGAGAAACTTTTTCTTCAAAAATAACCGTTTTCCTGCCACTCACTGGCAGTGGCCAGTCTCCGCCCTCCCATTGTGTCATCCCCAGGCTGGAGCCCCTGAGATGGCCATGTCCTCGCCTTGTCATCAGAAGGCAGGCATGAGAAAGTAGCAACTCCCTTTCTTCAAAGAGGAAATGCATGATCACAGACTATTCTTGGGTCATAGCCACCCCACGCCTCAGCCCAGGGTCCCTCAGAGCCCATCCCGGGCTGGCACAGAGCAGCTGCCCTGCACTCACCTGGAGAGTCTCTGCTCTCAGCCACTGGGGCACTCAGTGCCACCAGCCACACCATCATCACAGCTGCTGTCCAGGGGTCTCCGCGGGACCACAGAGCCGACTTCCCAGACATAATGGAGAACAAAGGAAGAAGTAAGGGGAGTGAGCCCGGCTCCACCTGATGACTGATGTAGCCACTTCAGAGAATAAAAACCTGAGAGAGCGGCCACTCAAGGTCAGACTGGAGAGTCCCAAGGAAAGGAGCCAATCAGCACTGGAGCTGACCTACCTCATCTGTCTCTGGGCAGATGCTTTCTGTGAAGGTTCTTCAGCCAGTGCCTGGAACCCAGCCTTCATCGAAATGCACTGGATGAACATTTGAAGACTTTCTCTCTCAGTTATAGAAGGTAAATGCCTTAGGAGTTTGGAGAACCAAGAGAGAAAGGTGATTCAAGAATGGAAATCTTTGTGACATTTAGTTAAAACCTATTGTCCTTACACTTGAGATTTTTAGGAGGGAAATAAATGGGGATCGTGTATCAGGGAGAGAAAATCGTTGTCACGGAGATGCTCCCTTCTATTATCTAAAACACTCCGGGAGCCTGAAGTTGTGGTGGGAAAAGCAGAGCCGTGAGAGGAATAGTTTTGAGCTGCAGCTCTACCTCGAATGCACTTTATGAGACAACAAGTTACTCAACCTCCTTTAGCCTCAGGCTTCTCTTTGGGAAATGCGGATCATGTTTCATGCATTTTACATCTGCACCTTTATACACACACACTCATAGCAATATGACTGCTCTAAGAGTGCAAAGTGTTCCGCTCTGCTGCATGTGTAGCTGTTGGGAATATCACACAGAAAATGACACCAGCCCTGCTGTCAAGTGAGTCTTCCTTATGGGAGAATTACTGCATTTGTGCTCTTTGAATGAAAGTATTTGAAAGTTAAGTTGCTTTTTCTTTTTCTTGTTTGTTTGTTTGATGCAGCCTATTGCAAGCTCTTAAAACTCTCCATGTGAGGTTTTCTCAGCCTGCCACTGGAGCAGACCACAAGAGCTGGGGTTTAATGGCCTTGGGAGTATCTGTAGGCTAAGGAAAGAAGAGAATAAACACCCCCACTCTCTCACTTCTCCAGTGGGATATTCTGAGGGGGTACTACATTGAAGTTGATTTTTCTCTTCTAAGCTCTTCGGCTGCTTCAATCATGCCTGGACCATGAAGCAGGTCCATCTGATATCAGCAAAGGCACAACCACAAACATTCACATCAACAGGACACACGCACCTGTAGCTTCAGGCCAGAGAGCAAAGACTTGGAGAAGCACCCTGGGCCTGCACAGTGTGACTGCGGAAGCAGGTGTGTGGCCCCTGAGCATCAAACCCCACAAGCGAACTATTGATGGGGTTTTTAATCAATGTTTTATTCCTCAGGTTCCTCTCGCCCATGGCTAGGGGTAGTACTGAACAGCTATAGAGCAATTAAGATGATGCCTGGCAAACATTAATAAACAAGATAAGTCTCTCTCTCTCTCCTACATTTTATGTTCTTTTAAATTTGAGGACCGGATCTGAAAGCAGAATATAAGGAGTTCACCAGGTAAAAGAAGCAGGGAGGAGGCAACGACAAGAGGTGGCAATACTGGCACGCGGAGGCCATGAGCTGGTCCTATTTTCTCTGTTGGGTGCATCACTCTGGAGCACCTGAGCCAGGGGATCGGCCCTGGGCTCCTACCACCAGTGGTGGGTCAGGGTCAGGGTCACTCCAGAGTCAGGGTGAAAGCATAAAGGAGGAACATCCAACTCAGACCTGGAATAGGGCTGGATGACAAGGAAGAATAGTCAGAGAGGGAACTTGAAGGTGCCTCAGTGCCCTAATCCCCCACCTCAGGGTCTCTCAGAATCAGCAGAGGCCTCTGGCCCATCACCTCCCTCCTGTCATAGGGGAGAAATTCCATCCATTCTGCTCTGGGCCGTGCACTCGGTTCTGCCATGGGCAGTGCACTCGGTTCTGTTCTGGGCTGTGCTGATGGTTCTGTTCTAGGCCATGCACTCAGTATGCCCTGGGCCATGCACTCGGTTATGCCCTGGGCCATGCACTTGGTTATGCCCTGGGCCATGCACTTGGTTCTGTTCTGGACCATGCACTCAGTTCTGCTCTGGGCAGTGCACTCGGCTCTGTTCTGGACCATGTACTTGGTTCTGTTCTGGGCCATGCATTCGGTTCTTCTCTGGGCCGTGCACTCCATTCTGCTCTGGGCTGTACACTAGGTTCTGCTCTGGGCCTTGCAATGGAGGCTGCACCAGGCCTGGGGATTCCCAGGTCTCACAGGCCTCTTAGCACAGACTTCTTTACTAGCAACAAGATTGTCACCTTAGACTCCTTTTACTGATTGGCTAAAATCTCATCTGAAAGGTCTGCTTTGGACTTCTGCCAGCTGCTTCCCTGACCCAGTCAGCATTCTCTACATTTTCTGGATTTCTCTGCACTGTCCCCATCCTGGACACAGTACTCAGGGCTGCCACTGCTGACTTGGTCTGGGAGGAGGAAAATCCTGATTCCAGCACCTCACCTGAATCACCTGGCAGGGAGTGGGTAGATGGATGTTGCGATGAAGAAGCAGCTGTTAATATGAGTCCAAGTTACAGTAGGAAGACTCCCCAGGACATCTTCTGTTCCCTCAGGTGGAAGGTTAAAGTGTGGACTCCTTCCTGGTGGAAATTCAGGGAGAACCCACCTTCCCTGGTTGGCATCCTTGGAATCTGTGCTGGTCAGCGGGATTCACCACAAACATAGTAACCATCTGTCACCAGAAGTGCCATCCAGGACCCATTCTGCATTCATTTTAGGAACCAAGAAACATTGTTTATTTTAAAGGGTCTGTGGCCTCCTTAATGCAGCAGCAATATAGAAATACTGTCCCCAGAATATTATTTCCTGTTAATAAAAATTCATCAAGCATTTATTCTTAAACGAGAGGCCCAGTGCATGAAATTAGTGCATGGGTAGGGTCCCTAGGACTGGCCTGCTATCAAAGCTGATGAGGTTCCCCACCACCACCTCCCTCTTCCTTCCCTCCCTCCTTCAGCACTGCCCCTGGTGGTCAGTGCACGTCATAGTGAGCGATTGAACTCTCATTCTCTTGGTTGAACTCCTGAGAAGACACTTTGCATATTAGCCCTCTATATATGTAGATTTTTCTAAATCTTATGGAGCTACTCACATATGTCCCCATATGAATGCTTAGGTAACCAGTTATATGCATTTCCCATGACACATATAACATAGGTTCTTTCTCCACACAACCTATCTCTTTAAAATCACATTTTAGAGAATCTGAAGAGTCAACTTAGCAGCAGAGTGACCATGGATAAACACTTCACCATGAAAGACTCAGGTTTCCCTCATCTGTAGGAAGAACACACACCTCACAGGACTGTCATGAGCGCAGACATACCTGTAAGAGACCCTATGATCTGTGCTGAGCCACATGCATGCTAGTTTGGACATAATGTATAGGTTCATCTTTGTTGACATCACGAACAAAGGCAGCAAAGTCTTCTTGTTATTTCTCATCTCTGTTCACATGTTGGAATTTCTATGATTTTTCATCTCTCCCACTTACCCCAATCATTACAGAGAGAAAAGGGGGAGGAGGGGGAGCACGTTAGATGCATTTGACCATGAACCCCCTGCCTTTCCTTCTGAAGTGCCAGCACAGAACTGCCAGTTAATGACAACTTCAGCTCTCAGAGCCTGGTCCTCCTCTCAGTTTTCCACAAATGTGGAAACCTGAGTGCAAACCACAGAGTCACACACAAATCGATGAGAGAAGAACAAAGTGAGTGCAGCTTTGTGAGCCACATGGCCCAGTAAGACAGACTTCACCCATCTTAACTGGATTTAGAGGAAGATGGACTGGCCGCTCCTCACTGTAGCTCCTGCCACATGTCAAAGAGCCCTGTCCCGGCCACAGGCTGAGTGCCCTGCACTCCCCACCCATGGACCAGGATCCTGGGCGACTCAGCTCCGACACTTCTATGTAGTCTTGTTTCCTGTAGTTCTGTCCCCCTCCCCGAAACCCAACAGATCCCTGACGGTGGGTACTGTATAATATTTTTATAGCTCTACAGAATTAAGGTCCTGGATTTCAAGGATGAAAATACAAGGATTCTCCCTTCTAGGAGCTCACACGTGGAAGGGAAGACACACATGGGGAAAATGAAAAGACAAAAGTTTACACCAGTCACTAAGGCGAATGGCATACACACTGACTAAAGACAATGTTGAAGGTTCAGGACACAAAACTATAAACTGGTAATGGTGGCTGTTGGTTCAGTTACTTGCTTTTCTCTTAGAATGGGCTGGCAACATAGGGCCAGAGGATGATGGTTATTTGTGGATTAATCATGAATAATAATTTTTCAAGATGAGGAGTACAAGGAGTAGATGGTGTAGAAGGTCATGATGGGACTGAGACAGGCTTCCAGTGAGGTTCTCAGAGGAGGCAATGGCTCAGCGATAAAGGGCCTTTCCAGGCAAGAATACTTATGGAGTGCAGATAGGGAAGTTTGGCAAGGCTTGGGGGGTTGGGGAGGGCACTAGCATCATGTGGTTTGGTATGATTAGAGGGTGGGATTCAGGTGTACGGGTCTTTGCTAGGTTTGGCAACAGCACCATTGAAAGTCACCTGACTTTTCTTCACAGTATGACAAAACAGGGGATTTAAGCAGAGTGCCATGACAAGCTTTTCCATTCATAAAGCCACAGTGTGGAGGGGCTGCTAAGTTTCTTTCTGTGATGCAAAAGGATCCAGGTGCACTAGAGAACCGCAAACCACCAAAAACCAGTTTACTAAGGAGCCAATTTGCCAATGACCAGTTTGCTAAATTTATTAAAATTATTAATGTACTCAAAATGCATTTCTTGTTTTACATTGTTTAAAATATGTTAAGCCATAATTGATGGTTTGGAAATGAATTAGAGGGCTGTGATGACCTGAGCCCTCCTGCCCCACCCCCCACTCCCCACAGTCTCTCACTCTCTAGGACTCTGTTCCATCTTTCTGCCAACAAGCAATGCAGGTTCCATGAAGCTTTACAGAAAACGTATTAATAAACACAATGAAAACTGGACAACTACAATTCACTGATAATTTCAGAAGTTGTTTAAAATGCTTCGAGTGTAAATTGGAATAAATATTTTAAATGGTTAAAATATGTTTTGGTTGACTTTGGTATATTTTATAAATTTACTAGAGGTCCTGTGCACAAAATTCATGCACTCGGGGGTGGGGGGCGGTGTTTTCCCTCAGCCCGGCCTGCGCCCTCTCACAGTCTGGGATCCCTCGGGTGATGTCTGACTGATGGCTTAGGCCCACTCCCAGCAGTAGGACATCCTTAGCATTGCTGTGGAGGCAGGAGAGCCTCCCACCACCAACACTGCCCTCCCCAGCCGTGAGCCTGGCTTTTGGCTGAGTGGCACTCCCCCCGTGGGAGTGCACTGACCATCAGGGGGCAGCTCCTGTGTTGAGTGGGATGGGCCCTAAATGGGCTCTCCCACATCCCCCAAGGGGTCCTGGATTGCTAGAGGGTGCAGGCAGGCCAAGGGACCCGACCAGTGCACGATCGCTGGGCCAGGGAGGAACACGGGAGGTTGGCCAGCAAAGGAGGGACTGCAAAAGGGCTCCAGGGCGTGTCCGTCCCATCTGGCTCAGTCCCAATTTGCCGGACCCCAGCAGCAAACTAACCCACCAGTTGGAGTGTCTGTCCCCTGGTGGTCAGTGCATGTCCTAGCAAGCGGTTGAGTAGCCTTAGCATATCATTAGCATATTATGCTTTGATTGGTTGAATGGATGACACTTAGCATATTAGGCTTTTATTATATAGGATTCTTCAGAGAAATTAGCAAAGAGCCTTTAAAATGCTAAATTTTATAAAATAAAAATTTTAATAGGATTTGATTCCAATATAGATATAAATTGAAAAATTTCTAACTGAAATACTAACATTTTTACTGGTCACTAGACAATTAATAAATAAATTCAATAAAACTATTCCTCAAGCAAATTGTGGTAAATTTCTAAATTTACTACGTCTGGTCAGTATATCAAACTGATGCATGGACTAGTTTCCCAGAACATACATTGATGTTCTGGTAAATTAGCTGACTGACCCATAAGAAATGTCCTTGACAGTGAGCAGGAACCTCCACCCACAAGTTGTTTTTATACAGAACTTGTTTCTGGACCCGACTTCTCAAATATAACACCCTCCAAAGAAAACCCCAGACACGTGGGCAACCTGAGAGAAAGGAAGGAAATTGGGTTTAGCACCAGGAGCTTTCACGTGTTGGTTCCATTCTGATCAGTGTGCATGTGCAGTGTCAGACTCCTCCTGGAGTCTGACCCATCCATCGCTCCTCTTCCCTCTGCCACCTTTGTCAGTAACTGACCACGTAGGCCCACAGCACCCTCTTTATGCCAGCGGCCCAACAATTTTGATTCAGATGAACAGGTATAATGGAACCTGGAAAGGAGGGTCAAGTAGGAGCAACCTGAGATTGACAGGTTGCAGCATTTGACCCTTTGGAGAACCGAGGAACACTGCTCACTCAAACACTGGTCTGGACGTCATGCCTGAATGTTCCAACTCTGCCTGCCCCCTCACCCCTGCCCCTCCAGTCTGCACTGCAGCACCCCTCTGGACCCTGTGCCTTTCCAATCCCAACACCTCTGTTCCCAGAATCCCGGTTCCAACCATTTTCAGAGAAGGGAGAAACACCAGTCTGCAGAGTCTGAGGTGGCATTGTGGAAAGCTCCTTCCTTATCATCCAAGGAAGGAAAGGAGAACTCAGGCTGCTGCTAAGGACTTGCTGCAGACTGAGTCTTATCTCCTGATCCATTTCTTCAGGCTCCTTCTTCCTGTCAATCTCCTCATCCACTCTCCACCTCGGTGGGGTCACTCAGCACTCACCTACACATGTCACTCTTTCCTGCTCACCTCTGGCTTTCATTTCTCTCTCATCTCTGTTTCTGTTTTCCTCTTGATCCTGGGATATTTCCAGAGACCATTCTTCCCCCTGCTTCTGCCTGGGGTCACTATGTTGCTTTCTCTTCAGAAAAACTGTAACTATCTCTCCATGGGATCTTCATAATGCCATCTTCTTCTATATGTGCTTAACAGTAAAGAGAGGCTCTAATATTCAACTATATAAAAGATATCGTAGCCCCACTTAAACTCACACCCAAAGCCATGGTTTATGCACAACAGTGTCATCAGCAATAATATTTGGGTGAGAATGATCTTATATCCTCATATATGAAAACTTACACTATTCTGAGTGGCCAGGACTGAGGTGGGTGTTGTACTACATCCACCATTACTCTCAGCCCCTCTGGGGAGAGGATAAGGAAGCCAGAATGAGGTCACAGTTCTGGAAATGGGACCAGGTCAGCTGAAGTCTCTGGCTTCTCTCAGAAACTCTCCTCTCCAACTTTCAGCATCCACACTGGACCTGGAATGGTGCTCTGAACCACTGAACACTGGCAAAAGTCACACAATCCATGGTCACTGCTATTCTTTCAGTGAATCAGGCTCTGCTCAGAGAAAACAAGCAAAGAAAATATTTAATGAAAAAGATATGCCCAACAGAGCAGACCAAATATATGTGTCACATTATGGTTAAGTATAAGCTTCATGAACTAGTATTTTAGGGCAAATAAACATCTCAAGACTCACTTTCCTCATTATAATGCACTAAAACAAAATCTTTATTGCAGGGGAGGAATCCAAGATGGTGGCGTAGGTAAACACCTAAACTGCTGCCTCGCACAACAATTTCAAAACTACAACTAAAAGACAAAACGTCTATCACCCAGAACCACGGGAAAGCTGGCTGAGTGGAAGTTCTACAACTAGAAGGAAAGAGAAAAGAGCATTGAGACGTGCACAGCGCTGAAAAGCTGAGGTACGGAGGTGCGTGATCTGGGCTGGCGGCAGGCATTGCTTTTATCAACCCGAAGGGAGACAAGCCCCCGATTACTCTGAAATCCAGTCTCTGGGGAGACACGGGGAACTCAAACTCCTACGGAGAGAAGCTGGACTGTCTGCCAGTGAGGGTGGCTTGCTTGCAGAGCTGCGCACAGGAATAATTGTTTACTGCACTGGGGCACAGGACTTGCGGATGCCGTCGGGGATGCAGAGCCGGCTAACTAGCAGCCATTGCTGTTTGCCACTCCCTAGCCTAGGACACCCTGAGACCCCGCCCTGCACAACCTACAAACCCACCCAAGCTCCAAGCAGCAGATTAAGCATAAGAAAGGCCTGCCCTATCGCAGCTTAACCTAGCAAACTTGCAGCCCAGCTCAGACAGCTCCAAAACCTCCAAACCCCAAGCAAAGAGGAGAAAACTGTAGCTCTCACTGTAGCTCCTGCTGGGTGGCCTCAGACAGTAGCTGACCTGCACCCCATTGGAGATCCAGAAGCCAGTGTACCTAGTGGTCAGTGTGAAACACCAGATTTCAACTCCTCACATCCATAAGTGACACATTCAAAGGCAGACTCAGTGAGCACCAAAGCCCCACTGAAACAAGTCCTGCCCCATAAGCGTGTCTTCAGTGCAGCAGTTCCTCCATTAAAGACACAGCGAGTGCTCACAGCTAATTGGCCTGGAGGTCAATTCCTCCCAGTGTACCAACAGCAATTAAGGCTTAACTACACCAAGACTTTGCACTCAGCCCACAAAGGGGTGTACCAAGAGCGTCCACATCAGGTGATTGGGGAGGCTGAGCTACTGCCCCCTATAGGTCACCTACCACACAAAGCCACTCCATCAACACAGGGAAGCAGCCAAAATGTGGAGACAAAGAAACATGTCACGAATGAAAGAAACGGAGGAAAGCAAACTACTGAATGACACAGAGTTCAGAACCACATGTATAAGGTTACTCAAGAATCTTCTTAAAACTGCTGAGAAACTTGATGAGACCTTTAAGGATATTAATGAGAATGCCAAAAAAAAAATGGAAAAGGATCAGTCAGAAATGAAGCATACACTGTCTGAAATAAAGAATATACAGAAACTCAACTGTAGATCAACATACCCCAAAAATCAAACCAAAGATCTGAAATATGTGGAAACAAAAAACATCCAACCAGAAAAACAAAAAGAAAAAAGAATCCAAAAATATGAACATAGTGTAAGGAGCCTCTGGGACAACTTTAAGCGAACCAACATCTGAATATTTGGGGTGCCAGATGAAGGGAGAGAGCAAAATATTGAAAACCTATTAGAAGAAATAATGACAGAAAACTTGCCCTACCTGGTGAAAGAAATAGATGTACAAGTTCAGGAAGCGCACAGAACCCCATACAAGAGGAATCCAAAGAGGACCACACCAGGACACATCATAATTAAAATGCCAAGGGCAAAAGACAAAGAGAGAATATTAAAAGCTGCAAGAGAAAAACAGTTAATTACCTACAAGGGAGTACCCATACGACTGTCAGCTGACTTCTCAACAGAAACTATGCAGGCCAGAAGGGAGTGGCAAGAAATATTCAAAGTGATGAACAGCAAGAACCTACAACCAAGATTACTCTACCCAGCAAAGCTATCATTCAGAGTTAGATAAAGAGCTTCACAGACAAGAAAAAGCTAAAGGAGTTCATCACCACCAAACCAGGATTGCATGAAATGCTGAAGGGTATTCTTTAAGAAGAAGAGGAAGAAGAAGAAAAAGGTAAAGATAAAAATTATGAACAACAAAATGACATCAAATACATACCTCCCAACAAGTGAATCTAAAAATCAAGTGAATAAAAAATCTGAAGAATAGAATGGACTGGTGAATATAATAGAATCAGGGACATAGAAAGGGAGTGGACTGACGATTCTCAGGGGAAGCAGTTGTGAGGGGTGCGGGAAGAGATTGGACAAAAATCTTACTCCTATGGATGAAGACAGTGGCGGGGGGTAAGGGCATGGGGTGGGGTGGGGAATCAGGTGGAGGGGAGCTATGGAGAAAAAAAAAAGAGGAACACCTGTAATAATCTGAACAATAAAGATTTATTTAAAAAGATCTTTATTGCATAGTTATTGTAAGAATTAGAAATAATTATAATTATTTAAGATTATATAGCATATGTGTTAGGGGGTAGTGAAGATATTAGCTATAATCACAATTCCCTTCCAATAAAAGTGAATGTCCCTGGTAGGGTGGGGGGTGAGTAGGAATTGGGAAGAGAGGGGTAAGGTGGAGGGGGGGGGAGAATGGGAGATACCTGTAATACTATCAACAACAACAAAAATGTTTTAATTGAATGTTGCTCATAAATGTATAATATGAATTATCTAAAAAATAATTTAAGGCCTTATTTTCAATCTAATTATGGAAGATGAAATGTAGAGGCATAGATGGGAAAGGAGACAGAAGTGGGGAAGAGAGGGAAAGAAAAGAAAATAATAAATTGGAAAAAAGCGAGGCACTCTAAGAAGTGGAGTAGTCAGGAACCTAAAATGGTTTTGACAAAAATATATAATGTGAAATTTTTACTTTTATTTTTTGCATTTCATTGTGACATATGAAGCCTCAACATAAGCCTGAAAAGATGCTTTATGCAACAGACTTGTATTTGTGGTGAATCAGGGTGGAGGAGGGAGGAAATTCGAGAGAAAAGAAATGTGTTTCATAATCATGTACACAAGCAAATGGTAAATTACTCTAATATTAGATGGTGTGCTTTTTCCTTCATGTAATAAAAATACTCACTGAGACTAGCTCATAAATACCCATTGAGACTAGCTCAAAAATAGCTCATTTTTTATATTTTACTCGAGACCCAGTGACGAATTCATGCACCTTGAAAGGAACTGTGGGACATGAAGCTGTGGAGGGCACAGGGGCGGATCTCGGCCCATCCTCCAAGCCTCGCCCATCCCCTCCCACTGAGGCCCCCAGTCCCCTGTCTGCCAGCAGCCTTGCTCCCGCCATCGCTCCCACGTGCTGATGGCGCTGGCCCCGTTAGCACCCACAGCAGGTGTGAGTGGCGGCTCCAGCACCAGCAGCGGGTATGAGCAGGGCCATTGCTGACTGCCTACCCCCATTGCCCCTCAGGAGCAGGGGGAGGTGGAGAAAAATGAACACACAACTACCACAAATCTCTGGGACACAGCAAAAGCAATCTTAAGAGGGAATTTCATAGCACTACAGGCATACCTCAAAAAAAAAAAAAAAGAAAAATCAGCAATAAACTATTTAACCCTACAGCTTAAAGAACTAGAAGGAGAACAAGAAAATCCCAGAGTAAGTAGAATGAAGGAAATAATGAGGATTAGAGTAGAAATAAATGACATAGAGACTTTAAAAAGCAACAAAAAATAACAATACAAAAAAATAAATGAAAACAAGAGCTAGTTCTTTGAAAGGATAAAAAAAATTGATAAACCATTTGCCAGACTTATAAAAAAAGACAGAGAGGACCTAAATAAATAAAATCAGAAACAAAAGTGGAGGAGTAACCACTGACACCACAGAAATACAAAAGATTACAAGAAAATACTATGAACAACTGTATGCCAACAAGCTGGACAATGTGTTGCGAACGGTAAGAGTTCTTTCTTTTTTATAGCAGCATAGTATTCCATTGTATAGATGTACCACTGTTTTTTAATCCATTCATCTGCCGATGGGTACTTAGGCTATTTCCAAATCTTAGCTATTGTAAATTGTGCTGCTATGAACATAGGGGTACATATATCCTTTCTGATGGGTGTTTCTGATTTCTTGGGATATATTCCTAGAAGTGGGGTGACTGGGTCAAATGGGAGCTCCATTTTTAACTTTTCGAAGAAACACCATACTGTTTTCCTCAGTGGCTGCACCAGTCTGCATTCCCACCAGCAGTGCACGAGGGTTTCTTTTTCTCTGCATCCTCGCCAGCACTTGTCATTTGTTGATTTGTTGATGACAGCTATTATGACAGGTGTGAGATGGTACCTCATTGTCATTTTGATTTGCATCTCTCAGATGATTAGTGACTTTGAACATGTTTTATTATGTCTCTTGGCCTTCTGTAGGTCATCTTTCCAAAAGTGTCTATTGAGGTCCTTTGCCCATTTTTCAATTGATTGTTTATCTTCCTTTTGTAAAGTTGTAAGAGTTCCCCTGTAAATTTTGGAGATTAAACCCTTATCGGATATAACATTGGCAAATATGTTCTCCCATACAGTGGGCTTTCTTGTTATTTTGTTGATGTTTTCTTTTGCTGTGCAGAAGCTTTATATTTTGATGTAGTCCCATTTGTTTATTTTCTCCTTAGTTTCCATTGCCTTTGGAACTGTATCAATAAAGATATTGCTATGACATATGTCTGATATTTTGCTGCCTATGGATTCTTCTAAGATTTTTATAGTTTCTGTCTTGTGTTTAAATCCTTTGTCGATTTTGAGTTTATTTTAGTGTATGGTGTGAGTTGGTGGTCTAGTTTCATTTTTTGCATGTATCTGAGCCATTTTCCCAACATCATTTATTAAAGAGACGGTCTTAACTCCATTGTATGCTCTTGCCTCCTTTGTCAAATATTAACTGAGCATAATGGCTTGGGTCATCTTCTGGGTTCTCTGTTCTCTTCCATTGGTCTATATGTCTGTTCTTGTGCCAGTACCAGGCAGTTTTGAGAACCATGGCTTTGTAATATAGCTTGATATTTGGTATTGTGATCCCTCCAAGTTTGTTCTTCTTTCTCAGGAATGCTGCGGCTATTCCGGGTCTTTCATTATTCCATATGAATTTTTGGAGAGTTTGTTCTAGGTCTGTGAAAAATTCCGTTGCTATATTAATGGGAATTGCATTGAGTCTATAGATTGCTTTGGGTAGTATGAACATTTTAATGATGTTGATTCTACCAATCCACTTCTATTTGTTTATGTCTTCCTCTATCTCTTTTTTCAATGTCCTGTAGTTTGCTGAGTACAAGTCTTTTACTTACTTAGTTAAGTTTATTCCTAGTTATCTTATTTTTGTTGTTGTTGCAATGGTAAATGAGATTTTTTTTAGTTTCTGTTTCTGTGAGTTCATTATTGATATATAAAAATGCCATAGATTTCTGCATCTTAATTTTGTATGCTACATTGCCAAATTCATTTATTAAGTCTAGTAGTTTTTTAATGGAGTCATTGGGGTTTTGTATGTGCAATATCATGTCATCTGCAAATAAGGACAGTTCTACATCTTCTTTTCCAATTTGGATGCTTTTTATTTCTTCTTCTTGTCTGATCACTATAACTAGCACTTCCCGTACTATATCGAACAGGAGTGGTGAAAGTGGGCATCCCTGACTTGTTCCTGTTCTAATGGGAAGTGGTTTTAGTTTTTTCCCATTGAGTATGATGTTGTCTGTAGGTTTGTCATATATGGCCTTTATCATGTTGAGATTTGCTCCCTCTATGCCCACTTTGCTGAGAGTTTTTATCAAAAATGGGTGTTGGATTTTGCAAATGCTTTTTCTGCATCTATCGATATGATCATGATTTTTTTTTGTCTTTCAGTTTGTTTATGTGATGTATCATGTTTATTGATTTGCAAATATTGTACCAGCCTTGCATCCCTGGAGTAAATCCCAATGGTCATGGTGTATGATCTTTTTAATATATTGCTGGATGTGATTTCCTAATATTTTGTTGAGGATTTTAACATCCATGTTCATCAGATATATTGGCCTGTAATTTTTTTTGTGTGTGTGTGTAGTGTCTTTATCTGGTTTTGGAATTAGGATAATGCTGGCCTCATAAAAAGAAATTGGAAGTGTTCCTTCCTCTTGGTTTTTCTGAAATAGTTTGAGGAGTGTAGGTATTAGTTCTTCTTTGAATGTTTGGTAAAACACCCCTGTGAAGCCATCCAGACCTGGGCTTTTGTTTAGTTGGAGTTTTTGATTACTGCTTTTATTTCATCAGTTGTTATTGGCCTATTCAGGTTTTTTGATTCTTCCTGATTCAGTTTTTGGAGATTGTATTTTTCTAGGACATTGTCTATTTCATCCATATTGAACAGCATGGATGGACCTAAGAAAGCATTATGCTAAGTGAAATAAGCCAGTCAAAGAAAGATAAATACCATGTGATCTCACTCATTTGTGGAATATAATGATCAACATAAATTGATGAACCAAATTAGAGCCAGAGGAAAAAATATTTTAGAATATAATAGTAGTAATCCTGCTTTTGAAGATTTAAAATATTTCCTACAACTTTTGTGATATTATACTATGTTAGTGCAGTTTTGGTAATATTATTATATTTAAAATCATTTTTCTTGAAATATTAATATTTATTGCATGTAAAAAATTAAGAAAGAAAAGAAGAGAAAAGGAAAGAAAAGAAAAGAACTAAAAATGAACAACAAAAAAAGAATCAATGAACAACTTCTGGGTTCCAGTCCAGCATGTGAGAAGCTATAAATCTCCACTCCACCCTAAAAAAACATGTAAAAACTGAAAAATCAACACGCTTCTTAGACTCTTAAGAGAAGTGGGTCATGGGGCAAGCCACTGCCCCCAAATTCAAAAGCCCATCCAGCAAATACAGAGACTCCCAGCTATCGAGGCACATAGCTCACAAGCACAGAGCACAAAGCTCTAGGGGACCTGCCCAGCGGGAAGCCTGGCCTGTAATTGCAAGTGGCAGAGGCTCAGCATGGGCCCTCTGAGAGTTAGACTCCAACGGGGACCCAGTCATTGGGGCCCCCACCCTTTGTGAGCTTTATGTCCAGGAGCTCCACTGGTTCTCACAGTAAATATTGGAGAAAAACCCTCTCCTGCTTCTGGGAGGGAAAGGCAAAGGGAATCATTTTGAAATGCTCTAGAACATTCTATGTTTCTTAGCAAGCTCTGTTCTCTGAATAAATTATTCCACCAGTGCCAGGGCTGACTGGCAGACCCTGAGCGACATATGAACAGATTGCTCTGACACATGTTTCTGTGAAAGAGAGGGCTAAGGGACTGTTTTACTTTAGTTCGCCTGCCTTCTTAGACTTTTATTGTCACAGCCTGAACTCAAATTAACCTCTAGATATAATCAGCAGGACAAGTATACTTGAGAAAGCATATGCTTCTACAAGGTCGGGTCTTTAAAAACTAAACATAAAGATTCTAGCAAAACACCCAGGGGATCAGACTTGTTTGGAAAAGTCAAAGTAGGAGCTGCCACCTTCAGCAAGGTCCCCTCAGAGGCCCCGGATCTTTCGGAGAATCCTCCTTTCAGACATTCCAACCAAGTCCCGTGCTTCAGAACCTTATCTTCTGAGGTTTTATCAGAGCCTAAGTGCTCAGGGGACGGGAAATACTCGACTCAAGCTTCCTCTATCATCCGTGTGGGAGCAGGGCAGTATCCAACTCCCACCACTCTAAGGGGGACACTGAGAAGCACATGTGAAGTTCACAGCGCAGGACACAGGCCCACGAAAAGGCTGAGACCTACTCACAGGCTCTCTGACCACTCACCACAGCTCATACTGCATGACCAAAGGCCTCTTTCCTGCAGTTTCTCTTAACCAGTGCATCCTGTCTAGCTGTTACACAAAGTGCCCTGAGATCTAAGAAAACTTCAGCGTGTTGCTTGCTGATTCCAAATAAATAACCTGGAGGACCAGCTGGGAAGGACATGGGTTTATTAGGACTTGCCTGCGCATCGGTGGTGGCTGGCCAGTGAAGTTTCCCCCACAGGGCTTTCCCAGTACAGGGTTGTATGGAGTACAAAAACAAAGCAAAACAGGGTGGGGGTGGAATGTACTTGCCCACAAGCTGTGCCAGAACAAAACGTTGGCTGTTTCTCTGCAGTTGTTTACAGTACGGGCTCACATCTACAATCAGGTTTTCTTGGTTTTTCTTAGATCAGGAGCTGGCCAGGCTCCCAAAGTCTCACAGTCCATTTACGGATGGCCTTAGTCCTATTCCACAGAGGGGAGAGGGAGTTGGAGTGTGGGAGGGGCCCACGTTCTCACATACCACACACTAGCTATCAAGTAAAAAGTACAATATATACTAAAAGCCCCAGCTGATTTGGCTCAGTGGATAGAGCATCGGCCCTTGGACTGAAGGGTCCCAGGTTCAATTCAGGTCAAGGGCACATTATCAGGTTGCAGGCTTCCTCCTGACCCTGGTCAGGGCTCATGTGGAAGGCAACCAATTAATGTGTCTCTCTCACATCAATGTTTCTCTCACTCTGTCTCTCCCTATCCTTTCCACTCTCTCTAAAAATCAATGGAAAAATATCCTCAGAAGAGGACTAACAACAACAAAAAAGATATACTAAAAGAAAAAAACAGGGAAGGGAAGATGGCTGCCAACGGGAAGGCAGACTGCAAAATAGGGCGTGAGTGAGAGAACAAAGGGAGAGTGTGTGGTCACACGCAGTGTTTGTTGGTGAGTTGAGGGACAGCTATACTCCATAGGACAGTGGGGGACTGCCGGATGGGGTTCCCCTGACCAGGCAGCCTCCACTGCTGCTGGGATCCCTCCCGGAACGACCAACTCTGATGCAGAGACCGCACCATCTTGAAGGGGAGAGTAGATGTTATTGGAAGCCTGAAAAATCCCAGGAATCTACAACTATGGCACCCAGCGAACAGCTGCGAACCGGAGAACACCGGTCCCCAAGTGGCACAAGCACACAGATTCGGAGGAGCTCTGCACCTCCTCATGGAAAGGTCAGATTTCGGCTAGGATAAGGTGAGGTCTGTGGTCTGGCAAGAGAGAAAAATGCTCATGGTGGGAGCTGGAGGACCCAGGGAAGTCTGCGCCCAGAGAAATCCATGGCCTTTGGGGCTGGCGTGATCTGTGAATGTGGAAGGGGATCCACAGAGTTGCTAACAGAAGGGAACTCTGAAAAGCAACCCATAGCTGAACTGGGTGCTAAAGGGCAGCCTAAAAATTTTAAAAGTGTGCCGGCTGCTTAGACCCTGGGGGAAAATAGACTGCACAGACTTGTGCCGCAGCACCGGAGTTCACACACTTAACTCTGGCTTTTTCTCTCTCTCTCTTTTTTTTTTTTCCTCTTTAAGTCAATGCTTTTGATTACTAAGCCCAATACATAGGATCACCCTATTGGGGACACTCTAAGAGACTGCAGGGGAAAGTTGTTTTTGTGGAACCTGGGGATCAGAGAGGGGAATAGCGATCAGAGAACCAGCTCTGGGGCAGCCCATTCCCCCAAACCGTATTAAGTGCCACAGGGAAAACAAAATCTAAGCACTATCTAGAGAGGACCTATAGACCCGGAGGTCAATCCAGAAACACTGCCACCCAGGGGTTGGATCACAAATTGACTCTTGTGTAAACACAAATAAAGGCATATAAGAAATAAAGACGTACTGCCTGCTTGAAAATCAGGACTGTGGCCTACAGCACTGAGGAGCAGTGGAACACAGGGAACTGCAATACTGTCCTGACAGGAAACAGGTGAGCCAAACAGAACAGTAGAGGAAGTGAATGACCTTCACTACTGAACATTTTACTTTTATTTCATCTTTTACTTAAGAAACTAAAATTTTTTCCTCACTTGATTTTATCTTTTTAATTTCAATCAGTATTATTACTACTACTATTTCACCTTTGTTTTAAAGTGTCATATTATTTTCTCTTTAGTTTACTTTGAGATTAGTGTTCTACATTCTATTTTCATCTTTCCTTTAGCATCATTTTACTCTATCTCAACTTACCTATATTCCAATACTTTCTTCCTCACTTTTCCCTTTTATTGTCCTGTTTCTCTTACCCTATTCCAGCTTTAGATTCTCCCTATTCCTTCTTTTTACCCCCTGTTAAAATTTCACCCTACTTATATATCTAATTTCCAACCCCCTGCTCCAAGTCCATACACACCTCTCTCTTCTCTTTCTTCACTATCCAAAATTATTTTTTCTCTCTGCCCTTTTGATGTTGTTTGCTTGATTGTTGATTATATCAGTTTTTTATGCTTGTTTGTGAGATTGTTTCGCTTTTTCTTTTTGTTTTTTGTTTTGTTTTGTTTTTCTTTGTTTTTTGCTTCTGTTTTTCCTCAACTCTCTTGATATTAATTGTTGTTTGTAGTTTGTATTCATCTCTAGGTATTTGTTGCTGGCATTTGGTGGGATTAGTGGCTTTTATATTGGAGTTTTCTCCCCATATAAATAGATTTTTCCCCTCTTATTCTCTTTCTTTTCTCTCTTACTTTTATTTCCTTTTCCCAATTTCATTTTTGCACTCCTTTTTTTTCTCTTCTTCTTTCTTTATTATCCACTAATTTGCTTTTCTCTGGTGGTCACCTTTATTTGGGGTTATTAGTATCATGAATACATTTGTGTTCAGTGCTTTGTGCATTGTGCCTTTGTTGTGCTGTATTTTGTTCCTTTAAATCAACACAGGAGAGAGAACTATGTAACCAGACACCCGGAGAAGAGAGATCATGGGGAGACAAAGAAACAGCCCACATATGAAAGAAAAGCAGGCATCACCTGAAAAGGAAGTAAACTAAATGGAAGCAAGCAACCTGTCAGAGAAAGAATTCAGAGAAATGGTCATAAGGTGCCTGAAAAGAATGGAAGACAAATTCAACAATATGTATAAGAACCAAGAGGAAATGAAGAAGAACCAAGAAGAAATGAAAAAATGACATCGCTGCTATAAAGAACTCAATAGAAAGCATCAACAGTAGACTAAAAGAATCAGAGGACCGCATCAGTGAGCTAGAAGACAAGGTAGGAAAAAATACCCAAGTAGAGCAGCTTCTAGAAAAAAAAATTAAAAAGCAGGAGAAGAGCCTAAGGGAAAATTGGGACAATGCAAAATAAAACAACATCTGCATAATAGGGGTACCAGAAGGAGAGGAAAGTGAGCAAGTAATAGAAAACCTGTTTGAAGAAATAATGACAGAGAACTTCCCTGATATAGGGAAGAAAACCCCCACACAATTCCAAGAAGCTCACAGAGTCCCAAAGAAAATGAACCCCAAAAGACTAATGCCAAGGTATGTTATAATTAAATTGGCAAACACCAAAGACAAAGCAAGAATCTTAAAAAGCTGCCAGAGACAGAAAGTTACCTACAAAGGATCCCCCATCAGACTAGTGACTAATTTCTCAACAGAAACACATCAGGCCAGAAGGGAATGGAATGAAATATACAAAGTCATGCAAAGGAAGGGTCTGAATCCAAGAATGCTGTACCCAGCAAATCAAAAGTGAGGGTGAAATCAGGAGCTTCACAGACAAAAAAGGACTAAGGGAGTTTATTACCACCAAACCAGCAATGCAAGAAAAGCTAAAGGGTCTGCTGTAAAAAGAAGAAATAGGAAGCGAGAAGGAACACAGGGGTAAAGAATAAAAATGGTGACAAACAAGTACCTATCAACAATAACTTTAAATGTAAATGGATTAAATGCCCCAATCAAAAGACATAAGGTAATGGATTGGATGAGAACACATGACCCATATATCTCATGTCTACAGGAAACCCACCTCAGAAAAAAAGACGCACACAGACTGAGGGTGAAGGGATGGAAAAAGGTTTTTCAGGCGAATGGAAATGAAAAACAACCTGGGGTAGCAATACTTATATCTGACAAATTAGATCTCAAAGTGAAGGACATGAAAAGATATCAGGAAGGCCACTTCATAATACTAAAGGGAGCAATCCAACAAGAAGAAATCACTCTGATAAACATATGCACCCAATACAGGAGCACCCAAATACATTAAAAAAAAAAAAAACTCCTGGAGGATATCAAGGCAGAGATTGACAGCAATACAATCATAATAGGGGACTTTAATACCCAGCTATCAATAATGGACAAATCCTCTAAACAAAAAATCAGCAAAGAAATATCAATCCTAAATGACTCAGTAGACCATATGGAATTGACAACTTCAGAACATTTCACCCCAAAGCCACAGAATATACATTCTTCTCAGTGCACATGGGTCATTTTCAAAGATAGACCATATATTGGGTAACAGGCAAAGTGTCTTCAAATTCAAGAAGATAGAAATCATATCAAGCATCTTCTCAGATCACAATGGCAAAAAACTGGAAATCAACTACAATAAAAACAATCCAAAAAAAATCAAACACATGGAGACTAAATAGCATACTATTAAACAATGACGGGGTTACCAGAGAGATCAAAGAAGAAATAAAAAACATCATGACAACAAATGACAATGAAAACACAACAATCCAAAATCTATGGGACACAGAGAAAGCAGTCTTGAGAGGGAATTTCATAACTCTACAAGCCTACTGCAAAAACAAGAAACAATGGTAATAAATAACCTAACCCTACAACTCAAAGAGTTAGAAGGAGAAAGCAACAAGAAAAGCCCAGTGTAAGCAGAAGGAAGGAAATAATAAAGATCAGAGCAGAAATAAATGACATAGAGACCAAAAAAAAAAAAAACAAAAAAAAAACAAAAAAAAAAAAACAAAAGATCAACAAAACCAAGAGCTGGTTCTTTGAAAGGATAAACAAGATTGATGAACCTCTAGCCAGGCTCACCAAGAAGCAAGGAGAGAGGACCCAAATAAACAAAATCAGTAATGAAAGAGGGGAAATAACAATAGACCCCACAGAAATACAAAGGATTGTTAAAAAATACTAGGAACGACTCTATTCCAACAAACTAGACAAACTGGAGGAAATGGAAATACAACCTTCCAAAACTCAATCAGGAAGAATCTAAACATCTCAATAGGACAATAACTATGGAAGAAATTGAAGCAGTCATTAAAAAGCTTCCAGCAAACAAAACCTGGGCCCAGACGGCTTCACAGGGGAGTTTTACCAAACATTCAAGGAAGAACTAAAACCCATCCTCCTCAGACTATTCCAAAAAATTCAAGAGGAAGGAACACTTCCAATCTCCTTCTATGAAGCCAGCATCACCCTAATACCCAAACCAGATAAAGACAACACAATGAAAGAGAATTACAGGCCAATATCCCTCATGAACGTAGATGTCAAAATCCTCAACAAAATTCTAGCAAATCAGATTCAGCAGTACATCAGAAAGATCATTCACCATGACCAAGTAGGATTTATCCCAGGGGTGCAAGGATGGTACAATATCCGCAAATCAATAAACGTGATACATCACATAAACAAATTGAGAGATAAAAATCACATAGTCATATCAATTGATGCAGAAAAAGCATTTGACAAAATCCAACACCCTTTCTTTTTTAAAAAATATATTTTATTGATTTTTTACAGAGAGGAAGGAAGAGTGATAGAGAGTTAGAAACATCGATGAGAGAGAAACATCGATCAGCTGCCTCCTGCACACCCCCTACTGGGGATGTGCCTGCAACCCAGGTGCATGCTCTTGACCGGAATCGAACCCAGGACCCTTCAGTCCACAAGCTGACACTCTATCCACTGAGCCAAACCAGTTTCGGCCCAACACCCTTTCTTGATTAAAAACTCTCAGCAAGGTTGGAATAGAAGGATCGTAACTCAACATAACAAAAGCCATATATGATAAACCCACAGCCAACATCATACTCAATGGACAAAAACTAAAACCATTTCCCCTAAGAACAAGAACAAGACAGGGATGCCCACTCTCACCACTCCTGTTCAACATAGTACTGGAAGTACTAGCCATTGCGATTAGACAAGAAGAAGAAATAAAAGGCATCCAATTGGAAAAGAAGAAGTAAAACTGCCCTTATTCGCAGATGACATGATATTGTACATAAAAAACCCGAAAGACTCCATCAAAAAACTATTAGACAATAAATGAATTCGGCAATGTAGCAGGATACAAAATTAACACCAAGAAATCTATGGCATTTCTATACACCAATAGTGAACTTACAGAAAGAGAGACTAAAAAAAAATCCCATTTATCATCACACCAAAAAAATTAAGATACCTAGGAATAAACTTAACTAAGGAGATAAAAGACCTATACAAGGAAAACTACAGGACACTGAAAAAAGAGATAGAGGAAGATGTAAACAGATGGAAGAACATACCATGTTCATGGAGTGGTAGAATTAACATCATTAAAATGTCCATACTACCCAAAGCAATCTATAGATTCAATGCACTCCCCATTAAAATACCAATGGCATATTTCAAAGACCTAGAAATAACTCTCCAAAAATGCATCTGGAATAAAAAAAGACCATGAATAGCCACAACAATCTTGAGAAAGAAAAACAAAGTAGGTGGGATATCAATACCAGATTTCAAGCTGTATTACAAAGCCACTACTCTTAAAACAGCCTGGTACTGGCACAAGAACAGACATATAGACCAATGGAATAGAATAGAGAACCCAGGTGTCGACCCAAACCACTATGCTCAATTAATATTTGACAAAGGAGGTATGAACATACAATGAAGTCAAGACAGTCTCTTCAATAAATGGTGTTGGGAAAATTGGGCAAATACATGCAAAAAAAATGAAACTAGACCACCAACTTACACCATACACAAAAATAAACTCAAAATGGATACAGGACTTAAACATAAGACAGGAAATGATAAAAATACTAGAGGAATCCACAGTCAGAGAAATCTCAGACATATGCCGAAGCAATTTCTTCACCGATACCGCTCCTAGGGCAATGGAAACTAAAGAGAAAATAAACAAATGAGACTACATCAAAATAAAAAGCTTTTGCACAGCAAAAAAACCCCATCAACAAAACAACAAGAAAGCCCACTGTATGGGAGAACATATTTGCAAATGTTATCACTGATAAAGGTTTAATCTCCAACATCTAAGGGAACTTATACAACTTCATAAAAGGAAGATAAATGATCCAATAAAAAATGGGCAATGGACCTAAATAGAATCTTTTTGAAAGAAGACAGAAGGAAGGCCAAGAGACACATGAAAACATGCTCAAAGTCACTAATTATCTGAGACATGCAAATCAAAACGACTGCAGTACCATCTCACACCTGTCAGAATGGCTATCATCAACAAATCAATAAATGACAAATGTTGGTGAGGAGAAAAAGGAACCCCTGTGCACTGCTGGTGGGAATGCAGACTGGTGGAGAACAGTATGGAGTTTCCTCAAAAAACTAAAATTGGAACTCCCATTTGACCCAGTAATCACACTTCTAGGAATATATCCCAAGAAACTAGAAATACCAATCATAAAGGATATATGTTCATAGCAGCACAATCCACTATAGCTAAGATTTGGAAACAGCCTAAATGCCCATCAGCAGATGAGTGGATTAGAAAACTATGGTACATCTACACAATGGAACACTATGCTGTAGTAAAAAAGAAGGAATTCTTACCATTTGCAGCAGCATGAATGGAACTGGAGAACATTATGTTAAGTGAAATAAACCAGGCAATAAAAGAAAAATACCACATGATTTTATTCATTTATGGAAAATAAAGAACATTATAACCTGATGAACAAAAAGATACAGAGGCAGTAAAGCATCGAACAGACTGTCAAATTACAGTGGGAAGGCTGGGGAGTGTTGAGGAGACGGGGGAGAGAGATCAACCGAAGGGCTTGCATGCATGCCCGTAAGCACAACCAATGGACACAAGACACTGGGGGGGGGGGGGGGGAGTGATGAGGGCATGTGACAGGGGCTAAGGGAGGCTGGGGAAAGGTCAATGGGGGAAAAAAGGAGATACATGTACTAATATATGTAATATTTTAAACAATAAAAAAAAGACAAAAACAGTGTTAAGAGACAGAGCAAGCATCATAACCAGACTCAGACGTGGCAGGGATGTCAGAATTATCAAACTAGAAATTTAACCAAGTAGAGCTCTTAAGAGCTCTAAATGGATACAATAGACAGCATGCAAGCACAGATGGGTAATGCAAACATATGGAAATTCTAAGAAAGAACCAAAAAGATATACTACCTATCAAAAACATTGTAACAGAAATAAAGAGTGTCTTTGAGGGACTTATTATTGGACTGGATAAGAACTAATGAATTAAAGAAAATAACAATAGAAAATACCCAACCTGAATAACAGAGAAAAAATAATGGAAATAAATTAATAAGCCTCAAGGACCTATGGGATTATAACAAATATCTACCAGTTGTGTCACTGGAGTTCTGGAAATAGAGTAAAAGTATATAAAGAAATGATTACTGAAGATACTCCCAACTTAGCAAAGGACATAAACCTACAGGTTATGAGCAAACACCAAACAGGTTAATCACATAGACATCCATGCCAAGGCCTATCAGAGTCAAACGTCTGAAAACTAAAGAAAAGAAAAACTCTTGAAAGCAGCAAAACAGAAAAAAAAAAAAAAAAAAAGATAAATCACTGTCCTAGCTGGTTTGGCTCAGTAGATAGAGCATCAGCCCTCAGACTGAAGGGTCCAGGTTCAATTCCAGTCAAGGGTGCATACCTCAGTAGCAGTCTCAATCCCCGGTCCCAGTCAGGGCATCTATGGGAGGCAACCAATCAATGTGTCTCTCTCACATCGTTTCTCTCTCTCTGCTTCTCTCCCTAAAAAAAAAAAAAAAAAAAAAAAAAAAAAAAAAAATCAATGGAAAAGTATCCCCAGGTGAGTATTAACAAAAATTTTTAAAAAGAAAGAAAAATCATTGTACCTAACTGGAAAAACAATTCATTAATAGTGGAGTTCTCATTAGAAACCAGGAAAGCCAGAATGTGAGGGCACATTTTTGTGATAAAAGAGAAGAACTTCAACCCAGAAATATACATCAAGTGAAAACATTCTTCAGGAATGAAGGGGGAATCAAGACATTCTCAGATGAAGGAAAACTGAGAGAATGTGTCACCATCAAATCCATTACGGAGGAATGCTTAAAGTTACGCAACATACACAACATGATTAAAGAGGGATCTTGAAGTATTCAAAGGAAGAAAGAACTAGGAACGAGTAGAAGATGGATAAATACTATAAGGTTTTTTTCTCCTCTTGAGTTTTCTAGGTTTAACGGTTTAAGTAAAAACTATAATGCTGCCTGTTGTAGTGTGCAATGCATGTAGTGGGAATATTCCAGACAGTTATATGGTAAACATGTAAGGTAAGGTGAAGAGATCTGAACGAAAATTTTGCAGGTCGCTCAAACTGGCAAGATGTTGACATCAGTAAATTGTAATAAATTAGATGCATGAGTATAATACCTAGAGCAATCACTAAAATATTTCCAATAAAGAGATACCATTAAAAACACTATAAATGAATAAAAATGGAATTCTACAAGTAATCCACAAGCAGTTAGGAAAAAATATAACAGAAAGTGTGGGAAACAAAAAAGTGAAAAAGGAATGATAGAAAATAAAATATAAACTGCAGATGTAAGCCATAGCATACCAATAATTACACTAAGTGCACATGGTCTAACACACCAATTTAAAGACAAAGAAATTGGCAGATGGATCAAAAAGGAGGACCCACTTATATGCTATCTAAAAGAAAACCACTTCAAATATGATTTAGAAAGTAAAAGGATGGAAAAGATACACCATCAAAATTTAAACAAAACAAAGTAGGAGTGGTTATGTAAACTAGGTATCTAAGTAAAAACAATTACCAGGGACAGAAAAGGACATTATGTAATAAGAAAAGAGTAAACTCACCAAGAAGACTTAGCAAACCTAGGTTCATATCATCCAAACATCAGAGCTAAGAAATATGTAAAATAAAAACTGATGGAGCTGACAGGAGAAATAGCAAATGTACAATTACAGCGGAAGACTTCAACACCCCTCTCTTGACAACTGATAGAACAACTACCTGCAAAATCAGCAAAATATGAAAGAACTTTATGCCCCAACTGTAGGATATAATCAACATTTATATTCCTCCACCCAAGAACGAAGGAGGAGACACATTCTTTTCATTTGCTCATGGAACATATACCAAGATAGACAAGATCTTGGGCTATAAAACAAACCTAAAATCACTTCAAATAATTGGAGCCAGAGTGTGTGTTTTGATCACAATTAAAGCAGATGAGAAATCAATAGCCTAAAAATAACAGGAAAATCTCTAAACACTTAGAAACTAAACAACACATCTCTATATAATCCATAAATCAAAAAGGAAATCTCAAGATGATTCGAAAATAAACTGAACAGATTGAAAAGGGAAATGCTGTATATCAGGAGGTATGGATTCTGCTAGAGCAGATGCCTCTATAGCACTAAAAGCTTGTTAGACAAAGGAAAAGTATCAAATCTGTCATCTAAACTCTCATTGAGAAATAGACAATCATGTCTATATCAGGGGCCCAGTGCACAAATTCATGCACCTTGAAAGGAACCGTGGTCCAAGAGGCTGCGGTGAGCCCAGGGGCGGATCTCAGCCCATTCTCTATACCCCCCACCTAACCCTGTGCCCGCCACAGCCCCCTGTCTGCTGGCAGCCCCGCTCCCGCTGCCACCACAGCGGGGTCGGCAGCTGCCGCTCTCACCACTGACAGCGCCAAGCAATCAGGGCCAGTGCCGGCAGCAGGTGCAAGTGGGGCTGGTGCCAGCAGCAGGTGTGAGTGCCTGGCAGGACCATGGCTCATGGGAGCAAAGAATTTTCAGTAACCACCAGAGGCTTGCCCCAATGACAGCGACCAGCACCCTGCCTTAGTCTCACCTGCTCCACCATCCTGCCACGCCGATGCCCACCATATTCCGTGCTCTGCTGCCTGTTGCCACATGTTCTACATGCCTCCTCCTGGTGGTCAGCGCACATCATAGTAACCAGTTGTTTGGTTGTTCGTTTGTTCGGTTGTTCCACCATTCAGTCTGTTTGCATATTAGGGTTTTACTAGTATATATATAGATGAAGGAACAAAATAAATCCAAAGCAAGCAGTTTGAATAAATAATATAATAGCAGAAATCAATAAAATTTAAAATGAAAAACAGAAAAAAAATCAATAAAACAGTAACTGATTCTTTGAAAAGATTGATAAAATTAACAAACCTCTAGCAAGACTGACAAAGAGAAAAGAGCAAAGTGATATCTCTATTAGGGATATCTCTAAAACAGATGATATCGCCATAGACCCTGCTGACATCAAAGGATAATGAGGGAATCCTATAAAATAAAAGCCTAATATGCAAATCAACCGAACAGCAGAATGACCAGTTGGCGGGGGGCAGGGCCGGCGAGTGTGCAGCGCCAGGCCAGCCAAGGCAGGTGCCAGCAGGCAGAGGGAGGGGACAGCGATCGGGGTGGTGGCGACCTGCAGCAGTGGGGCAATGGGGTAGCGGGGCTGGCCACTCACCAGCTGTCCCCTGGTTGGACGCTGGTTGCCTCCCACAGAGGGAGGCCAGACTACAGCTTAGGCTCGCAGGGCCCTGGGACTGCAAGAGGGTGCAGGACTGGCTGAGGGACACCCCCCCACCCACCCCCGAGTGCACAAATTTTCGTGTACCAGGCCTCTAGTAACATAAATAATTCTAAACACATAAATTTGACACCTCAGACAAAATGGGCCAATTCCTCAAAAGATATAAATTACCACAAAAAATAAACAATTTGAATAGTCCTAAACTATTAACAAAATTAAATTCATAATTAGAAAACAAATCTCCAGTCCTGGCCAGTGTGGCTCCAATTGGTTAGAGCTTCTCCATACACTGAAAGGTCGAGGGTCCAATTCCAGATCAGGGCATATACCAAGGTTTTGGTTCAATTCTGGGTCAGGGAGTATGCAGGAGACAACTGATCAATGTTTCATTCTCATATCAATGTCTCTCTCCCCCTCTCTTTTCCTCTCTCTCTAAAATCAATGAAAGCATGTCTTCAGGTAAGGATTTAATAAATTTTAATGATAAATAAACAAGAAATCTCCAGACCCAGATGGTTTAACTAAAAAGTGCTACCCAATGTTTAAAGAAATAACACCAATTTGACCCCTAACTGCCCCCCCTTGCTGTCCTGATTGCCCCCAACTGCCACCCCTGCTGGCCTGGTCACTCCTCACTGCCCCCCTGTTGGCCTGGTTACCCAAGCAACCTGCTGCTCAGTCATTTGGTCGTCCCTCACTAACCCCCCTGCCAGTCTCATTGCCCCACACAGCCTGCTGCTCAGTCGTTTGGTCACTCATTGCCCCACACAGCCTGCTGCTCAGTCGTTTGGTCATCCCTCACTAACCCCCATGCCTGCCTTGTCACCCCACTCAGCCTGTTTGGTCATCCATTCAGTTGTTTCGGATGTGATGGCTCCTGGCTCTTTATATATATAGGTAGTGCTGGAAGTCCTAGCCAGAGCAATAAGGCAAAAGAAAGAAAGAAACAGCACCCAAACAGGGAACGAAAAACTCAAACTGTCACTTTTTACAGATGACATGATTCTATATATAGAATCCCTTCAAAAAACTATTAGAAACAATAAACATATACAATCAAGTTGCAGGATACCAAATCAATGTGCAAAAATCTATTGCCTTTCTGTATGCTAACAATGAAAGCTTAGAAAAAGAAATGAAAATAAAATTATTTTGCAATAGCAAACCCAAAGCATAAAATACCTAGGAATAAACTTAACAAAGAATGTGAAAGATCTATTTATTAATACAATTATATTTAAAAAGTGCCAATTTACATAAGTGGGAAAGAAACCAGAATGTCCCATGCAGGAAGGAGAGCCAAGGCGGACTTTCTGCTTCTAGCTGGGGGCTGAGTTTGAGCTTCCCTGACTTTAAGGGAGGTCGAGGAAAATGTTTCCAAACACTTGTCACTGACAGATAAAGAGATGAGAGGACAGAGAATAAGCCCACCACACTGCCCTGAGAGGACTGTTGCTGTCCTGGATGTGGCCACAAGGCGATAAACCTGAATGGCCATCAAAGAACTGGGATTTAGACTTGGGAGCTGAAGGGCTGGGAGGAGGCAGCTACATGGGGATGGGGAGTGCAGAAGGAGAGGGAGGAAGAGAGTGAGAGTTGGGCAGCAACTCAACATGTAGATTGTAAATTCTAGATTGTAGATTGTAGATGAAATTAACTTTATAAAGTATTCCAGTACATAAAATAAATTCCAGTATATAAACTATAAATAAGTAGAGTGCAGATGACACCAGTAATAGTGCCGTCATTGTTATCTCTGTGCTGGTGAAGGGGGTCCTGCAGGTGTGGTTAGTACCTGCTTAGGTGTGCCTTCTCAGTGTCCTGCCCATGAAGTTGGTTTTCGTTGAAAAAATAGCCCCAGGTCTTCTAGTGAAATCCCTAACTCTCACCAGATCCACGTGCTTCCGTATGTCTACCTCCGGGAATCCAGTGACAATTGCATACTTGGTTCCCTAGATATCAGTTAATAAACCACCTCATGACTCCATCAGCCACTATACACCAGACATTGTCAAGGTCCCGACTGTCACACCTCCAGGTCGTGTAATTTGATTTGAAGTGGTGAGAATTTGGACTTTAAGCTAACAAGATTTAGATGAGTTATTGGGTTTTCGCTGAGCCCCTAATGGACTGAACTCTTCCTGAAGAGAGGTTCATGTGAGGCAGGCTCTCTATTGCTGACTTGGGATATGGGAGGGCCAGGGAAGGATCTGAGAGGGGCCTCTGGGAGCTGGGAGTGATGCCCTGCTGACAGCCAGCCTGAAGCAGGGACTTGACACAGCAAGGAAACCAATTCTGCTCGCAGCCAGCAAGCTTGGGAGGGGGCGCCAAGCCTCAGATGAGAACTGCAGCTCAGCTGAGGCTTGCTTGAGAGACCCTCAGCAGGGAGCCAGCTGAGGCCTGCCTAGACTTCTGACCTAAAGAGGGTGACAATACAGGGTGTTGTCATCTGCAAGTTCGTACTAATTTGCATGCAGTGGTAGAAAATGAACGTAGCTTTTGCTCATTTAAGTTTATATACTGCAGCTTAAGAACTTTTGGTGTAGCTGGAATGCTTAATGATTAAGAATCTTTTCAGCCCTAGCCAGTTTGCCTCAGTGGATAGAGCGTCAGCCTGTGGACTAAAGGTTCGATTCCGGGCAAGGGCACATGCCTGCATTGTGGGCTCCACCCCCAGTATGAGGCATGCAGGAGGCAGCTGGTCAATGATTCTCACTCATCATCGACTTCCCCACCAAATAATCATGTAAATCCTTACTGATAAAATAATCTACCTGTTACTGGAATTACCTGTCTAAGGGCAATGAGTGTATTCCATAACCTTAATAAAAGGGATAGCAAAGCCAGAGTGGGGTGGTAGTCCTCCCACTAGAGGTGGGCTCCCGCCTGGCCCCCAATATTTCCAAATTAATACTTTTCTAGTCTCTTTTCATTTGTGTGCGGTCTTCTCTAGAACCTGAACCCTGAACTGGAACCCTGAACCACGCGGGACGTGAAAGGCGTTCCCACAGGTCTGGACAGATAATTTTTGACAAAGGAACCAGAAACACACAATGGAGTAAAGATAGTCTCTTCAATAAATTGTGCTGGGAAAACTGGAAAGCCACATGCAAAAGAATGAAGCTGGATTACAGTTTGTCCCCATGTACAACAATTAATTCAAAATGGATCAAAGACCTAAATATAAGGGGTGAAACAATAACTTACATGAAAGAAAATATATGTACCAAACTTATGGACCTTGGTCATAGAGAGCATTTTATGAACTTGACCCCAAAGGCAAGGGAAATAAAGGCAAAAATAAATGTTAGAGTAGTACTAGAAGAGGGCTAGTCACTATAAAGCATGGTCTTTCTGGTGGCCACGGAATGCCAGGTCTTCACAGGAACTCTGCGCTGTGGATGACGAACTCAGATTCCTCTAGTGAATCCTCTGGAAATGCTTCACACTAAGCTCATAGATCTCTCTCCTCTAGCCTTGTAGTGTCACCCGTGCAGTTCAGCTTCATAGAAAACAACAGACTCACAGGGACACTATGTAGATTCCTGGAGCTCTTTCCTCAGCCTTCCTTCCTCTCTGAAACTGTGCCCTTCAAATTCCATCCTCCTTCATCTTCCCAAACTCAAATGACTCTCTCTTCACCTCAGCACGCCCACCCCGGTCTGCTTGTGACCTCCTCTTGTGCACCATGATTGAAAGAGGCCATTCAGGCAGAAATCCAAATCAATCACAGGGCTCCTTTAGCTTCTGCCGCTTTCCCAGGAATCACAGTCCTGTAAGGCCTGCTGTTCAATATCTGACAGCAGTCACCTATACATGTTTCCTGTGTTCTAGTTGTCCACCTTGTGGGCTGTGTCTGTTACCAATTCCTCTATCCCAGCCTAAAGCGAAAGTCACAGCTCAGCTCTCTCTAGCACTTCTATTGGACCACATCCTCCAAAAGGGGCCACAGGATAACTTCTCTGACAGTGACTTTGCCTGAACTCATGTTCTAAACCCAGATGTGCATCTTCTTCCTGGCAGGCCCCTAGCACTAGTGATTGTGCAGCTTGTCGCTGGATGTAAGGATTCAGAGTCGGAGTTTGGGCGCATACAACCACAACCCACTGTGCTCCTAGACTGCTGCATTTGCGACCAGACTGGAAGAGATCCAATCTACTTAGTCAAGGACAGGAACAGTGAGTCTAAACTGCCATTTCTTCCCTCCTCCACGGCACCATCACCTCTCCCTGAACCTACAGCTATGTCATCACAGAATTCTAATTGACTAATTAAGGGGGTGGAGGGGGTGAATTTGGGCTCAGTTCCCTAAAGGGTTGGATTACACGGTGGCATTATTTGGAAGCTGACAGCTACTATAGCTTAGCAGTGGCTCTCAATGACTTGCTTACCCCTTTGAATGTAGGAGGAGGTGGCCTGAGGTAAGATACTAACTCCTGGGCAGTGGAGAAAATTAGTAAGAGGCCAGTTACAGCTGTGGGCACTGTGGCTAATCTCACAAACTTCCAGGCCTTAGTCGTCCAGGAGATCACAGCTGGCCACTCCTCTTGACATAACTGAGGTGTGTTAATCTTCACAGGAAAGACATGAGAGGAACCATATTGAAGTCCGGGAGCCGGGGTCCCCGAATCACCCCCTGGAGGAGAGTCCCTCCCTAAGGAGTACCACCTGCCTATTGTTACATTAGTGAGATATAAACTTCTGTGTTTGAGCCAACATACTTTGGGCTGATTTATTACAGCAGTCTGGCCTGCTCTAATAATATCAAAAGGAAAAAGGGTGTGGACACTTCATTTTCACTTATAAAATGGGAAGAACCCAAGATGTATGGTAATGCACTCTCACACATTGGTGGGAGTTTACATTGATAAACTTTTATAGAGGGAAATTTGGCACTGTCAATGTAAATGACAAATGCTCAGTCTTTGATCAGCAATTCCACCTCTAACCATTTGTTTTGATACATCTTGAACATCCTAGATCCCTCTCCTCTGGAAAGCAAGGCAAGTATAGGGCTATTTGTTGGTTTATAAGAGCAAAGATGGAAAACTACCTCAATGTCTATCACTATCAGACTGCTATGGAACTATTTTCAAAATGAGCAGATATTTACGTTCAGCCATGAAAACACCTCTAAGACACATGGTTGATTGGGAAAAGCAGAGTGTATAGCAGACTATGACTCGTGTTAATAATGGCGAGCTGTTGGGGTGATAGGTGGAGACAGGTGTTTGCTGGTGTGTGTGTAGATTTCTTATGGAAGGAGAGCCAGAAGGCTCTAGAAGTGATGCCTCCTGAGAGCACACCTGATAAATGTCAGTTCAGGTTGGGGGACAGAGACACTTCCTACTGTAATAGTCTTTTGTGCTGAGGTTTTTGTCAGGAATGTGTGTTAGCTATTTAAAATAAGTTTAATTTAAAACAAACTAAAAAAGGGCGAGAGGGGAATAAATGAGAATGTAACTATTTTGATGGTTTCTCGTGGACTAGACTCACATGAAATGATCCTCTTTTCTTTGAGGTTGTCAGACAGGATCTCATGAAAACATTGGAGCTGATGATGATGGCAATTTAGCAGCTGGGAAAGTGTCTGGAATTCAGACCAGATCAATCCTCCCCACCCACTCCTCATCGAATCTTTCAGAGCCAAGCATTTTCCCCTGCCTCCCTTCCTCTCATTGTGCTAAGTGGGACATGAAGCTGGCTTTTCACTGACATACTCCCGCCCCAGTCCATATTGATCAAATTGCTTTTGATTTTTTTGAAAGCACCCCATAGAAAGACTGCCTTGTTGAAAGCTATGTTTGAATCTGGCCACTCTGTCCTATACTTCTACTGATACTGCTTCAAAATTATACATGCCTACATCCCTCACACTTGTGGGAAATCATTATATTGTACATCAGGCTAATATACTTTGTGAATAAAACTTACTGTGAGCAAAGAGATAGAGGAAGACGTAAACAGATGGAAGAACATACCATGTTCATGGAGTGGTAGAATCAACATCATTAAAATGTCCATACTACCCAAGGAGAAGTAAATATAAAGTTCCTTTTCTTTCGGTAAGAAAGGCTTTCATTGGAAGTGAATGCACACAACTAGCAGCTCAAACACTCCAGATGTGAGCAGTGCGTAATGACCACAAAGGACACTTGCTGTCACGTGCCCTGGCTCCTGGAGGAGGAGGGGACTGCCTTGGCTGAAGGGAGAGGTTACTAGACCAGGAGTAACCAAATATAAAATGTTGCTGTAAAGGTGGATCCACACACACAATATTTAAGTAAACCCAGGAAATACTTCCCCTCCATCCACTGAGCAGATGTGAGGCAGCATCACTTGTCTCTGGCAGATGAAGCCACTTAGTCTGTTCCAGAAAACAATCGTTAGAAGTGCAATACATTGAATCTATAGATTGCTTTGGGTAGTATGGACATTTTAATGATGTTGATTCTACACTCCATGAACATGGTATGTTCTTGCATCTGTTTACGTCTTCCTCTATCTCTTTTTTCAGTGTCCTGTAGTTTTCTGTGCATAGGTCTTTTACCTCCCAAGTTAAGTTTATTCCTAGGTATCTTATTTTTTTGGTGAGATGGTAAATGGGATTTTTTTTTTAGTATCTCTTTCTGTAAGTTCACTATTGGTGTATAGGAATGCCATAGATTTCTTGGCATTAATTTTGTATCCTATGGATGAATCCAAGATGGTGGCATAGGTAAACACCTAAACTGCTGCCTCGCACAACAATTTCAAAACTACAACTAAAAGACAAAATGTCTATCACCCAGAACCATGGGAAAGCTGTCTGAGTGGAAGTTCTACAACTAGAAGGAAAGAGAAAAGAGCATTGAGACGTGCACGAGCACTGAAAAGCTGAGGTACGGAGGTGCGTGATCCGGGCTGGTGGCAGGCATTGCTTTTTTCAACCCGAAGGGAGACAAGCCCCCGATTACTCTGAAATTCAGTCTCTGGGGAGACACGGGGAACCCAAACTCCTACGGGGAGAAGCTGGACTGTCTGCCATTAAGGGTGGCTTGCTTGCAGAGCTGCGCGCAGGAATAATTGTTTACTGCACTGGGGCACGGGACTTGGGGACGCCATTGAGGACGCGGAGTGGGCTAACTAGCAGCCATTGCTGTTTGCCATGCCCTAGCCTAGTGACACCCTGAGACCCCGCCCTGCACAACCCACAAACCCACCCAAGCTCCAAGCAGCAGATTTAGCATAAGAAAGGCCTGCCCTATCGCAGCTTAACCTAGCAAACTTGCAGCCTGGGTCAGACAGCTCCAAAACCTCCAAACCCCAAGCAAAGAGGAGAAAACTGTAGCTCTCACTGTAGCTCCTGCTGGGTGGCCTCAGACAGTAGCTGACCTGCACCCCATTGGAGATCCAGAAGCCAGTGTACCTAGTGGTCAGTGTGAAACACCAGATTTCAACTCCTCACATCCATAAGTGACACATTCAAGAGGCAGACTCAGTGAGCAACAAAGCCTCACTGAAACAAGTCCTGCCCCATAAGCGTGTCTTCAGCGCAGCAGTTCTTCCATTACAGACACAGCGAGTGCTCACAGCTAATTGGCCTGGAGGTCAATTCCTCCCAGTGTACCAACAGCAATTAAGGCTTAACTACACCAAGACTTTGCACTCAGCCCACAAAGGGGTGTACCAAGAGCATCCACCTCAAGTGATTGAGGAAGCTGAGTTACTGCCCCCTATAGATCACCTACCACACAAAGCTACTCCATCAACACAGAAAGCAGCCAAAATGTGGAGACAAAGAAACATGTCAAGAATGAAAGAAACAGAGGAAAGCAAACTACTGGATGACATAGAGTTCAGAACCACATGTATAAAGTTACTCAAGAATCTTCTAAAAACCGCCGAGAAACTTGATGACATTTCTGAGGAGCTTAGTGAGACCTTCAAGGATCTTAATGAGAATGCCAAAAAAAAAATGGAAAAGGGTCAGTCAGAAATGAAGCATACACTGTCTGAAATAAAGAATATACAGAAACTCAACTGTAGATCAACGTACCCCAAGAATCAAACCAAAGATCTGAAATATGTGGAAACAAAAAACATCCAACCAGAAAAACAAAAAGAAAAAAGAATCCAAAAATATGAACATAGTGTAAGGAGCCTCTGGGACAACTTTAAGCGAACCAACATCCAAATTTTTGAGGTGCCAAAAGAAGGGAGAGAGCAAAATATTGAAAACCTATTAGAAGAAATAATGACAGAAAACTTTCCCTACCTGGTGAAAGAAATAGACTTACAAGTTCAGGAGGCATACAGAACCCCATACAAGAGGAATCCAAAGAGGACCACACAAAGACACATCATAATTAAAATGCCAAGGGCAAAAGACAAAGAGAGAATATTAAAAGCAGCAAGAGAAAAA
Organism: Corynorhinus townsendii; assembly: GCA_026230045.1. Classification (NCBI taxonomy): domain Eukaryota; kingdom Metazoa; phylum Chordata; class Mammalia; order Chiroptera; family Vespertilionidae; genus Corynorhinus; species Corynorhinus townsendii. Next base: position 97,273,498 of record JAPDVU010000004.1, on the reverse strand, counting down.
CAGTTAATTACCTACAAGGGGGCACCCATACAACTGTCAGCTGACCTCTCAACAGAAACTATGCAGGCCAGAAGGGAGTGGCAAGAAATATTCAAAGTGATGTATAGCAAGACCCTACAACCAAGATTACTCTACCCAGCAAAGCTATCATTCAGAGTTGAAGATCAGATAAAGAGCTTCACAGACAAGAAAAAGCTAAAGGAGTTCATCACCACCAAACCAGGATTGCATGAAATGCTGAAGGGTATTCTTTAAGAAGAAGAGGAAGAAGAAGAAAAAGGTAAAGATAAAAATTATGAACAACAAAATGACATCAAATACATACCTCCCAACAAGTGAATCTAAAAATCAAGTGAATAAAAAATCTGAAGAACAGAATGGACTGGTGAATATAATAGAATCAGGGACATAGAAAGGGAGTGGACTGACGATTCTCAGGGGAAGCAGGTGTGAGGGGTGCGGGAAGAGATTGGACAAAAATCTTACTCCTATGGATGAAGACAGTGGTGGGGGTTAAGGCCATGGGGTGGGGTGGGGAATCAGGTGGAGGGGAGGTATGGGGAAAAAAAAGAGGAACACCTGTAATAATCTGAACAATAAAGATTTATTTTAAAAATTTTTTGTATCCTGCTACATTGGCGATTTCATTCATTAAGTCTGTTAGTTTTTTGATGGAGTCTTTCGGTTTTTTATGTACAATATCATATCATCTGCAAATAAGGACAGCTTTACTTCTTCTTTTCCAATCTGGATGCCTTTTATTTCTTCTTCTTGTCTAATCACAATGGCTAATACTTCCAGTACTATGTCAAACAGGAGTGGTGAGAGTGGGCATCCCTGTCTTGTTCCTGTTCTTAGGGGAAATGGTTTTAGTTTTTGCCCATTGAGTATGATGTTAGCTGTGGGTTTATCATATATGGCTTTTATTATGTTGAGGTATGATCTTTCTATTCCCACCTTGTTGTGAGGTTTTATCAAGAAGAGGTGTTGGATTTTGTCAAATGCTTTTTCTGCATCAATTGATATAACTATGTGATTTTTATCTCTCAATTTGTTTATGTGATGTATCACGTTTATTGATTTGCGGATATTGTACCATCCTTGCATTCCTGGGATAAATCCTACTTGGTCATGGTGTATGATCTTTCTGATGTACTGCTGGATCCAATTTGCTAGAATTTTGTTGAGGATTTTGGCATCTATGTTCATGAGGGATATTGGCCTGTAATTCTCTTTCATTGTGTTGTCTTTATCTGTTTTTGGTATTACGGTGATGCTGGCTTCATAGAAGGAGCTTGGAACAACAAGAAAGCCCACTGTATGGCAGAACATATTTGCAAATGTTATCACTGATAAAGGTTTAATCTCCAACATCTACAGGGAATTTATACAACTTAATAAAAGGAAGATAAATGATCCAATAAAAAAATGGGCAATGGACCTAAATAGAATCTTTTCAAAAGAAGACAGAAGAAAGGCCAAGAGACACATGAAAACATGCTCAAAGTCACTAATTATCCAAGAGATGCAAATCAAAATGACAATGTGGTACCATCTCACACCTGTCAGAATGGCAATCATCAACAAATCAACAAAGGACTAGTGCTGGCGAGGATGTGGAGAAAAAGGAACCTTCGTGCAGTGCTGGTGGGAATGCAGACTGGTGCAACCACTGTGGAGAACAGTATGGAGTTTCCTCATAAAACTAAAATTGGAAACCCCCTTTGACCCAGTGATCCCACTTCTAGGAATATATCCCAAGAAACTAGAAGCACGAATCAGAAAGGATATATGCACTCCTATGTTCATAGCAGCATAATCCACCATAGCTAAGATTTGGAAACATCCTAAATTCCCATCAACAGATTAGAAAACTATGGTACATCTACACAATGGAATACTATGCTGCTATAAAAAAGAAAGAATTCTTACCATTTGCAGCAGCATGGATGGACCTGGAGAGCATTATGTTAAGTGAAATAAGCCACGTAATGAAAGAAAAATACCACATGATCTCACTCATTTATGGAAAATAAAGAACATTATAACCTGATGAATAAAAAGACAGATACAGAGGCAGTAAAGCACCCAACAGACTGTCAAATTACAGCGGGAAGGCTGGGGGGTGTTGGGGAGGGAGGGAAATAGATCAACCAAAGGACTTGTATGCATGCACATAAGCACACCAATGGGCACAAGACACTGGTGGGGGGTGGGATGAGGGCATGCGACAGGGGGTAGGGAAGGCTGGGGGAAGGTCAATGGGGGGAAAAAAGGAGATGTATGTACTACTATATGTAATACTTTAAACAATAAAAATAAATAAATAAGAGCAATACATATACAGAATATCAGAGCAACAAACTCCGCCAGCCATGTGTCTAATCCACAGAAAAGAGTGGAAGTTGACGTAAAGACAGAAAGGATTTAAACATAAATAGATACCCCGTCCTTGAACAGGATGGCCAGTGTCAATTTCCCTAGCCAGATACATAGATTCAGTGTTGCTTTCATCTAACTTTCAATAAGGTTGTTTTATAGGTAAAATGTTTCTGCTTTCTTCAAGAATAATAAATGTACAAAAATAGCTATTAATAAAGGGGGGTTGTTCTAACAGATGTTTACAAATGATTATGAAGCTAAACAATTAAAACAAACTTATACTGCTAACAAAGGGCAACTGTGGAATAAAGCTAGCTTCACAGAACAGAACTAATTTATATAAAATCAATGATATTGAGAAATTACTGTGTTTCTAGGAAGCAGTTAATCCCTTGAGAAGATCTGGGGATGGGAGAGAGAGAAATCTAAGAAGCTCTCTTGCTGTAGGTTATATTCTTTGCTTCTCCATGGCAGGAGGAAGGCAGAAGGGCCCGCTTCACTCTTCTGGAGACGATCCGGCTTGGGGGTGAAGGGCAGTAGCCCGTGGGGACTGGACCTCAGTGCGGTGTGAGGGTCAGGAGACAAGCGCTTGAGGCTGGGAGATGTGTTTGACCATCCAGCCCCTCCGGGGGAGTGGAAAGAAAAGTGCTCCATGGTGAGGAAGCTGTGGTGAGTGAAGAAATTCTAGTGTGAGATTTTAGGGAAGAATATAGTTTAAAAGACTTTTAAATCATTTTTCTTGGTGTCAGAAATATAAATCAAATTTGAAAATTTTCAAGAGATGCAATAAAAGTTTAATTGTTTTTAAATATATGCCAGGCAATTTACTTCTTTAAAAGAATGCCACACTGGCTACCATCAACAAATCAACAAATGATAAGTGCTGGTGAGGATGTGGGAAAAAGGGAACCCTGGTACTGTTGGTGGGAATGCAGACTGGTGCAGCCATTATGGAAAACAGTATGGAATTTCACCAAAAAATTAAATATGGAACTGCCAGTTGGCCCAGTGATCCCCCTTCTAGGAATATATCCTAAGAAACCAGAAGCACCAATCAGAAAGAATGTATGCACCCCTATGTTCATAGCAGCACAATTCACAATAGCTAAGATCTGGGAACAGCCCAAGTGCCCCTCAGTAGATGAGTGGATAAAAAGCTGTGGTACATCTACACCATGGAATACTATGCAGCAGTTAAAAAAGAAGAATCTCTTACCCTGTGAGACAGCGTGGAGGGATCAGGAAATAAGCCAGTCAGAGAAAGACCAGTATCACATGATCTCACTCATATGTGGAATCTAGGTAACAAAATAAACTGATGAACGGAGTGGATCCAGAGACATGGAAGCCTGGAACAGAGTGCGGAATCTCAGAGGGAAGGCGGGGGAGGGTGGGTGGGAGGTAATCAATCAAAGACCTTGTATGCATATATGCAGGACCCAAGGACACAGACAATAGGATGCTAAAGGCCTGAGATGGGGGTTGAGGGGGCTAGAGGAGGTCACTGGGGGGGAAAGGAGACATATAAAATACTTTCAACAATAAAGAACTATTAAAAATTAAAAAATAAAAGAATGCCACACTGGGACTACTTTCAATAACAGAACAGTTATCTTGCCTTCACAATGAATAAATTATGGATGTAGTGCATAATAAAAGTGAAATTTTAATTCAGTGAGTGAGGGAAATTTACTATAAATAGCATTGTGTCAATTGGTTAATTACTGGGAGAGTAAAAATAAAGTCCATATTTAAACACACACGGATGATATTGAGATGGATGTAAAGTTCAAATGTAGCCAGCCAGTGTGGCCCAGTGGTCAATTGTCTACCTATGAACTAGGAGGTTATAGTTTGATTCCCAGTCAGGCACATACCCGGGTTGCGGGCTTGATCCCCAGTATGAGGCATGTAGGAGGCAGCCGATCAATGATTCTCTCTCATCTCTGATGTTTCTATCGCTCTCTCCCTCTTACTTCCTCTCTCTGAAATCAATAAAAACATATTTTTTAAAAGTTCAAATGTGAAAGAAGAAACTCGAGTATAGAAAAAATGTAATATTTATTTCATTAAAGGTGGTGAAATTATTTTAAATAACAAAGTGGGAAGAAAGTATAGAGAATAACATTGTTATACTATATTTTTTAAGTTTGTATTTAAAAATCATGACAAGTACAACCACAAGTTACATAAAAATCACAAATTAATATGTGAAATGAAGCTTTTTATATACATATTTTTATTGGTTTCAGGGAGGAAAGGGGGGAGAGAGAGAGAACCAATAATGAGTGAGAATCATTGACCAGCTGCCTCCTGCATGCCTCATACTGGGGGTGGAGCCCACAATGCAGGCATGTGCCCTTGCCCGGAATCGAACCTTTAGTCCACAGGCTGACGCTCTATCCACTGAGGCAAACTGGCTAGGGCTGAAAAGATTCTTAATCATTAAGCATTCCAGCTACACCAAAAGTTCTTAAGCTGCAGTATATAAAACTTAAATGAGCAAAAGCTACTGTTCATTTTCTACCACTGCATGCAAATTAGTACGAACTTGCAGATGACAACACCCTGTATTGTCACCCTCTTTAGGTCAGAAGTCTAGGCAGGCCTCAGCTGGCTCCCTGCTGAGGGTCTCTCAAGCAAGCCTCAGCTGAGCTGCAGTTCTCATCTGAGGCTTGGCGCCCCCTCCCAAGCTTGCTGGCTGCGAGCAGAATTGGTTTCCTTGCTGTGTCAAGTCCCTGCTTCAGGCTGGCTGTCAGCAGGGCATCACTCCCAGCTCCCAGAGGCCCCTCTCAGATCCTTCCCTGGCCCTCCCATATCCCAAGTCAGCAATAGAGAGCCTGCCTCACATGAACCTCTCTTCAGGAAGAGTTCAGTCCATTAGGGGCTCAGCGAAAACCCAATAACTCATCTAAATCTTGTTAGCTTAAAGTCCAAATTCTCACCACTTCAAATCAAATTACACGACCTGGAGGTGTGACAGTCGGGACCTTGACAATGTCTGGTGTATAGTGGCTGATGGAGTCATGAGGTGGTTTATTAACTGATATCTAGGGAACCAAGTATACAATTGTCACTGGATTCCCGGAGGTAGACATACGGAAGCACGTGGATCTGGTGAGAGTTAGGGATTTCACTAGAAGACCTGGGGCTATTTTTTCAACGAAAACCAACTTCATGGGCAGGACACTGAGAAGGCACACCTAAGCAGGTACTAACCACACCTGCAGGACCCCCTTCACCAGCACAGAGATAACAATGACGGCACTATTACTGGTGTCATCTGCACTCTACTTATTTATAGTTTATATACTGGAATTTATTTTATGTACTGGAATACTTTATAAAGTTAATTTCATCTACAATCTACAATCTAGAATTTACAATCTACATGTTGAGTTGCTGCCCAACTCTCACTCTCTTCCTCCCTCTCCTTCTGCACTCCCCATCCCCATGTAGCTGCCTCCTCCCAGCCCTTCAGCTCCCAAGTCTAAATCCCAGTTCTTTGATGGCCATTCAGGTTTATCGCCTTGTGGCCACATCCAGGACAGCAACAGTCCTCTCAGGGCAGTGTGGTGGGCTTATTCTCTGTCCTCTCATCTCTTTATCTGTCAGTGACAAGTGTTTGGAAACATTTTCCTCGACCTCCCTTAAAGTCAGGGAAGCTCAAACTCAGCCCCCAGCTAGAAGCAGAAAGTCCGCCTTGGCTCTCCTTCCTGCATGGGACATTCTGGTTTCTTTCCCACTTATGTAAATTGGCACTTTTTAAATATAATTGTATTAAGTATTTCTTCTACATACTTTTAGTACCACTTCAAATGGTACTATATTTTTACTTCAACCATTAAAGTCATGATATTCTACTGTATTTGCAACTATTTCTATCCATTCTATTGTTCTCTTCTTTCTGAAATCCCAAACCTTCTTCTGTTATCATTGCCTTTCTGTTTGGGGAACTTCCCTCAGTCATTCTTTAAGGGAGGATTTGCTTGGAACAACATTTTCCTATGTCTAGCCTAAGGATATCTTTATTTCCCTTCATTCCTGAAGAACAGAGATACGGAATTCATGGTTGACAATTGTTTCAGCACTTAAAAGCATGTGCCACTTCTGTCTGGCCTCCGTGGTTTACGGTGAGAAATCTAGTCACATAATTTGATGTCCCCTGTAGGTGATGTATCACTTCTATGGCTGCCTTCAAGGTTTTTTTTTTGTTTGTTTTTTTTGTCTTGGGTTTCATAAGTTTAATAATCCATGTGCCAGGGCATAGATTTTATTTGAGTTTATCCAATTTGGCTCTTGTTCAGCTTCTTAAATCTATAGGATTATGTCTTTTTCTTTTTTTTTAATGTCTTTATCCAAAATTGGGAAAGTTTTAGCCATTATTCTTTGAATCCCTTATTAGCCCCACACTCTTTTTCTGGGATTCCAATGATGAAGATGTTAGATCTTTTCCAGTCTATTTTCTCTCTGTTGTTCAAAATGAATAGATTCTATTGATCTGTCCTCAGATTCACTGAATCTACCTTCTGTCATCTCCACTCCACTATTGAGTCCACCTGGCAATTAATTTACTTATTTTCTTTTTCAGTTTTATAGTTTCCATTTAAATCTTGTTTATAATTTTTATTTCTTTATTTAGATTTGTTATTATTTTCTTTTTCAGTTTTAGTTTCCATTTAAATCTTGTTTATAATTTTTATTTCTTTATTTAGATTTGTTATTATTTTCATTTCTTTTGAGATAATTGAAAATTGCTTATCAAAGCGTTTTGTGATGGCTGCATTAAATTTCTTGTCAGGTACTTCCAACATCTAATTCATCTTGGTATCAACTGACTGTCCTTTCTCACTCAAGTTATTCTCATCTGATTCTTGGTATGACAGGAGCAATGTTTTATTGTATTCTGGACATTTTGGCTATTGTGGTGGAGACTCTGGACCTACTCACGTCTTTTCTTTTAGCAGGCAGTCACTCTGGGGCTTACTTAGCACATGTGGCCGGGCCTACTTTGGGGAGCTGCAGTTCTAAAGACAGTTTTGTTTTCAGAGCCCTTGTGGTGCTGACCTGGTCTGTTTCGTTTACGTTGTTACAACCGGGCTCCCATTCAGTCACAGCTTGTGCCATCGCTGGAGGTGGACGGTGGGGATGGGGTCAATCAGCCTGGGAAAGGAAGGAATTTCCCTGATCTGGTCCCCAGGCTCCCTACAACTGAAAGGCTTCTTGCTTGTTCTTTGTGGTGCCCAGAATGGGAAAGCTCTCTTCCCTGGTCTGCCTCCTGCTGCTGGGGCGGAAAGGGGAACTCAAGAAATGTTGGGCCCGGGTTACCCTCTGCCTCTAGGTGACCAGGAGACACTGAGCCTGCTAGTGCAGCTGGGTGAGCGTGGGGAATAGGGTTCCACATGGCGTCTTTGTTATTACTAGTATATGCCCACCTGCAGCCCCTGTTTTGTTTCTTCCGCCTTTTCCATTTTGTCTATGAGAGTTGTGTCTGTGAGTAGATGGAATTATCAAATATTGAAGTCTCAGGACCACTTTGACCAGAGTTTCCTCATTTGTCTCCTTGTGGTTATTCTATGTGTTTCATGTTTTGGGGTTTGTGTTTATTATTGTCTTCTTTTTTTGTTGGGGCTTTTGTTTTCCTCTTGCCCCTTGTTATAAAAATACCCTCAGCCAATGGCTCTGTTTCTGCTATTACAGTCACAGAAATTTCATGATCCTGGACCAGTTTTCAGGTTAATTTCTTAATTTGGTATTTCTGCAGAAGTAGAAAGTCAAGTCCTTATAGTCTCATTTCTGCCAACGGGACAAATAGTTTCACTTGCATTAATAAGTATGGAAAGTGAAGCCACAAAGAGATGTCAGAACTTTGCTCATTTGTCAATGACATGAGCAACTACATGTACGAATCAAACAATAGTTTACAAATATTGGAAGCATATTTTCTTCTGTTTTTCTGCTATTCACACTGTATGGCTACAAACATGATACACTTTGTTTTAACAAAACTATTTAAATATATATTTTTTATTTTAGAGAGGAAGGCAAAGGGAGGGAGATAGAAACATCAATGATGAGAGAGAATCATTGATCGGCTGCCTCTTGCACGCCCCACACTCGGGGGATTTTGCCTGCAACCTGGGCCTGTGCCCAGACCATGAATCAAACTGTGACCTCCCGGTTCATAGGTCAACGCTCAACCACTGAGCTACACCGGCCGGGCATGATTTTAAGTTTTAGCTGCATCACTTTTTAAATCTGAACCAGGGCCCACAAACCACAGACAGTGGGCCTGCCGCCTGTTTTGTGAGTGAGATATTACTGGGACACATTGCTGGCTTACTTAGGTATTGTCTGTGGCAGCTTTACTACCTCAACAGCAGAACTGTGTAGCTGTGACAGAAAATAGATGGCCTGCAAGTCACAAATATTTTCCATCTGTCCTTGAAAATAAAATTGCTTGACTAGTAGGGAAAAAATGACAGGCTCAAATTGAATACTTTGAGCAGATTTTAATAGAATCTAACATTTTTAATAAAATTTTAAAAAGCTCTTATCATCAGAGAATACACAAAACATAGGGGCAGAGGGATATCCTGAGCTAGGAGAGCAGGGGCACTGGTACACCCCTCAAGCTTGAAGGGATGAGGGGAGAGGCTGACAAAAGGACCCTGGAGGCAGAGAGGACTGTGCAGAGGGGACCAGCAGGTAACGCACCTGACCTTTTAGTGAGGAAAACTGCTAGGCTTCCATGGCCCACCTAGAGTGTGGTGGGAAAGGCTAGCCCACTTTCCCCCCTTTCCCAACCCCCTCTTCATTGCTCAGAGAAAGCCAGGAACCAGGAGGTAATTCCATATGGATCAGCTGCTGGGGTCATTGAGCAAGGCATAGAGGGTGGGGGATCAAATGGAGGGGTAATAGAAGAACAGGGTGTGGGGACCATGGAAACTGGGAGAAAGAGGGTCACAGATTAGAGGGGGAGAAGGAGGTAAAGCAAATTCAAATCAGTCATTTGAGTGGTTTCTCTTGTTTTTCAGAAACTCAGAAATAAGGGTGCTTTGGAAAGAAGCTTGTCAAGCACTGGCTGGATTTCAGGACTATTTCCAGTAAAATAGAAGTCCTGGCTGTTTGTACAGAGTCAGATGTGTCCCAACCCCCTTTCCTCTCTCCTACATAGACACATGAAGTGCAAAGATTTTGAATGATCCTACTACTTGGTTTGTTACTCACTCTCATCTTTAGTCCAAGCATATTTTTGTGTTTGTTTGTTTTCAATAAACAGTGGTGAATCCATCACCAGCACATGTATGAGAACTTGACAGTAACTTCACAACATATCTAAGTCCAGTAGGTCAAGCTCCCTGATTATGTTGGTTAGTCTATATCTCTTCTTTTGCCCCATGAACTATGAAGAATTGAGAGGGTTATAATAAAATATCCTACTACAATGGCAGCTCTATTATTTTGTACCTGTATATTGTGTTATTCTGGTTTATATATTTTATTGTTGTTGTATTAGATACGCATATATTTATACTAGAGGCCTGGTGCATAAAATTCGTTCGGGGGGTGGGGTGGTGTTTCTCTTAGCCTGGCCTGAGCCCTCTCACAGTCTGGGACCCCTTGGCGGATGTCCTTAGCGCTGCCACTGAGATGGGAGAGGCTCCCGCCATGAGCCTGGCTTCTGGCTAAGTGGCGCTCTGCCCTCCCCTCCTTCCCCACTCCCCCCCAACCCCCCCCCCCCCCCCCCCCCCCGTCTGAGCGCACTGACCACCAGGGGGCGGCTCCTGCATTGAGAGTCTGCCCCCTGGTGGTCAGCACAGCACACGTCATAGAGACCAGTCATTCCACCATTTGGTCTATTTGCATATTATCCTTTTATTATATAGGATATGCTATATTTTTCTTAATAAGGTAAATATTTATCATTACAAAATGAGTCTTCCTGTACTACAATGCTTCCTCCATGAAATTTATTTTTCTTTTTTATTTAAGCATAGTTGGTATACAATATTTACAATATTACATTAGTTACAATAGTTTCAGGTGTACAATATAGTGATTTGACATTTTTATACCTTACATGTGATCACCCCATAATTCTAGTGATCATCTGTCACCATCAAACTTATCACAGTATTATTGACCATATTCTCCTTCACCTTTTCCACCCATCCTCCCACCACTCGCTGCTGGTAAGTAATTATGTCTTTGGTCTCTGTTTCTGAGTCTTGTTTTGTTTGTTCATTTGTTTTGGATTTTTAGATCCCACATATAAGAGAGACCATACAGTACTTGTCTTTCTCAGCCTCACCTATTTCACTCAGCCTAATACACTCCAGATCACCCATGTTGTCACAAATGGCTACTTTTTACCTTAGTGTATCCATACCATTTTTATTTAGTTAGTACTTACATGATACACCCATTCTAGCTTTCACACTCAATCTCTGAGAATGAGAATACAAAGAGTACATTAGATAAAAGTAGTAAAATTAATAATGTAGATAGCTATCCTGTGGTTGTGTAAAAGAATATCCTTTTCTTAGTAAATACACGCTGGATAAAAGACTATGATGTTACAATTTCAGAAATAAATGCCCATGTATAGCTAGTATAAATATTCTAATCTTATTCCTGCAACTTTCTAAGTTTTACATTTTTACAACTAAAACAGAAAAAAAATCTATATGAGGCTATAAAAATATTATCTCCAAAAAATAAAAGCAAAATTCTATGAAAAGGGACAATCAGAGGACTAATGATTCTAAAAGTCATTAAAAATGATAAATGGGCAAACTAACCAACTACATGCATTTCCTCTTGTTACTTTTTAATTCTCTCTTTTTCCTATACTGTTACATTTTCTCTAAGGAACTTTGGGTTGTTGTTTTCATAGCACTTCAAATATCTCTGAGAATAATGATTATTTGTTCGTTTAAATTGTTTTGTTGCCCTCCTTACCTGTGAGGTCATATTATTTTCATTTTAGTCTCTCTTGATCACATTGTTGGTTTTCCAAAAAATATCTATAGTTTGGTTTTTAGTTCATGTTTTAAAATGAAGCATTTAAGAGCAGTTTGACATTCTGTAGCAGTAAAGGGCTTACAAAAAGACGGGCTTTGGGTTTGTTTGGCTAATTTACTGGAAATGTTATAATGTGAAGTCTCTTTCTTTAGGTGGCTCATATATCCAAAATGGAAGCTTTCAGTCTTTAACTAGGGTGCAGAGCAAGATTATGGTAAATAAATGGTGGCCCATCCTATCTAATAAAAGAGTAATATGCAAATTAACCATCGCTCCACTACACCCACCAGCCACACCCACCAGCCAATCAGGAGCAAATATGCAAATAAGCCCAATCAAGATGGCTACGGCCACAGAGAGCAGGAGGGAGGCTTGGGTTTCCCCAGCAATGGAGGAAGCCAAGCTTTCCACCTGCCCTTGCCCGCCTAGGCCTCCACTTAAGGCTACAAAGTTTCAATTATAGAAGATACATAAATCCCAACAGAAATGGCTGATGCCATAGAGCAAGCAGAAGGCTTGGCTATGCTCCAGGCTACAAAGTTTCAATTGTAGAAGATAAATAAATCCCAGATACCAGCCTCCACTTGGGTCTCCAGAGGGTGTGGCCAGCCTGCAAACCACCACAGGCCCCTCGCCCAGGCCACCCCACGCCCCAAGGGAACCCCCACCCTGATCCCAGACACCCTTCAGGGCAAACCAGCTGGCCCCCACCTGTGCACCAGGCCCCTATCCTATCTAATAAAAGAGTAATATGCAGATTGATCATCACTCCAACACACAAGATGGCTGCCCCCATGTGGTCAAAGATCCTGCCCCCATGTGGACATAAGATGGCCACCACAAGATGGCCAGCAGGGGAGAGCAGTTGGGAGGAACCAGGCCTGCAAAGGAGGGCAGTTGTGGGCGATCAGGCCAGCAGGGTAGGGCAGTTAGGGGTGACCAAGCCGGCAGAGAAGGAATTTGGGGGCGACCAGGCCTACAGGGAAAGGCAGTTGGGAAGGACCCAGGCCTGCAGGGGAGAGCAGTTGGGGGGAACCAGGCCTGCAGGGGAGGGCAGTTAGGGAAAAACAGGCTGGCAGGGGAGCAGTTAGGCATCAATCAGGCTGGCAGGGGAGTGGTTAGGAGCAATCAGGAAGGCAGGCAGGTGAGCAGTTGGGAGCCAGCAGTCCTGGATTGTGAGAGGGATGTCTGACTGCCCGTTTAGGACCGATCTCCTCAGTGGGATCGGGCTTAAACAGGCAGTCAGACATCCTTCGAGGGATCCCATATTGGAGAGGGTGCAGGCTGGGCTGAGGGACCCCATGCACAAATTTTGTGCACCGGGCCTCTAGTGTTCTATAATAGGGCCTGGAGGGGAGTTGAGGACCAACCATACAATAAAGATGCTTCCCATTAGCTCCTATAAGGACCCAAAATTTTCAAGGACTAAGTGAATTATGGCAAAATTATATATAGTTCTTCAAAACAATGTTTTAGAAGGAACGTCAATGACAACATAAAATTATTTATCATATGTTAAATTAAAAAGTAGTTACAACTTAGCCTATTTTTATGATCTCAAGCTTCTACATAATTTTCTATTTCTATGTCTACATTTCTATCTTTGAAGATAGAAGGAATAAAATGTCACTCAAGGGCCTAAAATACAGTAAAGCTGATCTCGTTTTCTCCTCCACATCTCCATATGGACTGGCAGGTCTACTGTGATTGGGTTTAAAAAACCCAGCCATTAAGTGAAGTCTGCACCGAGCTATTAGTCACCACAACTTGTGGAACTGAGGTTGAGTAACCACCTGGGTCTAGTCTACGCCTTTGTTCATGCCACCAGGCTTGTGGCTCCCCCTACTGTAAGGCAACTCATTTGCAGTTGTCAATTCCGTTTGATTTGCTAAACCCACTTTTCAATCTTTTTACATAGCCTTTGTCATCCCTCTCCTTTCCCTCGCATATAATGTAATACTTTAAAACAAAGGTTTATCTCAAACAATAAAAACAGCAACTTAATATCATGCTTCACCAAAAATGAGAAGGAAAGAGACCAAGCTCTCACGTTTTTCCACGCTCTGAACCTTGAGCCACGGGCGGTTTTGGGTGTGAGATGGGACAGCTGAGCAGCACAGGGCATCTCTCTTGGAGGAGGGGCCTGTCAGAAGCATCCAGCACATCTGCCAGTACCACTCCGCCTCTCTCCGCCTGCAGTGACCACAGTTAATTATCTCGGTGTGAGAAGATAAGTCTAAAAAGCCATGAAGGACAGTGGTTCATAAAACCTCCACCTAAGATAAAGATAGTTTTCATTTTCTGATCTGTGCAGATTCTGTACAGGATACATTCATGCTGTTATAGGACAGTGAAAAGCTAGGAAATTTTCAGAACAACTGGAATAGGGAAACTGAGGCAGGAAAATTAAAGCCAAAAGCTTTGCAGGCTGCTTGTAGCAGGATCTTATCTTGAGAACAAAGGGTTAAAACCTTTCCTTCTCATAAAGGAATCCAGGACAGGAGGCTGGAGGGAGTGGAGAAGGAACCAGAGACCTCTTAGTGCAAATCATCCAGAAGCTGTGAGGTGGAGGGGGGGAGGGGCAGAGAAGAGGGCAGGAAGGAAGGGGAGGAGGGGAAAGCAGGGAGGAGGGGAAAGAAGAAGGCAGTCTATCACATCCCACTGTTTTAACAGTGAAGCCAGAAGTCTTAGGTTTCTCAAGGTCAAATTGCCAGGTGCTTCTCATAATTGTGGAAGGACCATAACAAAGAAAAGAGTGACCTTCAGACTTCATTTGCACCAGGATATCTGGTTTAAACCTATGGAAGGAGAGTCTATAAGGCAGAAACCCCCACCCCAGTTGCTCTTCAGATGAGCTTCTTAAGCCAGATGCACAGGGTTACTTGGCTTGCTTCTTTAATAAAGGTGCATGCTTTAATTTTTCAAATCATTCCACTTTCTTTAATTTTTTAATAAATTAACTTTAAGTAAATTCACAGCACAAATATCTGGAGTCTCTCATTTAAAGTCATTTATATGAGAAGACACGACTCCCGCTGACTCAGGGGCTGTCGAATAGCACCCCTCTGGTGTCTGTGAGCAGTGCCTGTCACAATGAATTCATGCCTACATGTGTATGTTCACTTATAAATTATGAATTTTTGTGTATTAGGCATCTACTTAACGGATACTGTTACCAGGAAACCCCCAGTTGGGCTCGGACTGCCTGTCACTGTGTCCAATAACGAAGACAGGGTTGAATCGTATTAGGAGTTTACTGAGTCCGGCCAACCAAGAAGACCGGGCACTTATAAGCATCAAATCCTGCCTTCCAGCAAGGTAGGTAGGTATAAAGGGGAAGGGACTGGGGCGAGGCAGCCCTGGAGGTCCACAGGCACCAGCTATTGTCCTTGGTCATCAGGCGATGAGATGATATTGATGAGATGATATTTTGTCTCCTGGTGGGTTGTCCTCACCCTGCTTATCGGTTCTGCTTGCTGGATTCATAGCTCAGTCACCTCCCTAATTGCTTAGCACAGGCCTTGAAAAGAAAACTTTAAGAAAACTTAACCTCCTATTCACCTAAGTATATGTGTTCTAAGATTTTAAATAATATGATTATTTCTCAGATTAATTCAGGTAGTCTATCTATCAAATTATAAGCCCTCCCTCTCCCCATTATAGTAAGTACTAAGAACATAGACATGGTCACCCAGACATTGCCCCTTAGTGAACTGACAGAGAAAACTTAGCAACAAACTAACAAATTTCCATCTCCTAAGACAGGTCTGGTGCTGGATATGAGGGACGTGAGGAAGAGAGGCAGACCCACCTTCCTTCATCTCATTGACTAAAGACGCCAGGGGCTGTGGGAGGAAGTGAGCATGCCCCTCTGGAACCACACAGCCTGCACTTGACTTGTGGTTTCACCGTTTCCTAATGTGACATCACACAAGTTACTTAACTCCTCTGGACCAGTTTCCTCATCTGTAAATGTGAATGGTGATTATGGTCCTGTCTCCTCCCAAAGGAATAGGAAGGGAGGGGGACTGGACCAGCAGCCGTTTTGTGCTGGAGTTCTGCCTGTCCACTAGACTCCCTGAGAAAGGAATTCGCTTCCAGACCGCTGGGGAGACACTGGGGCACATTTCCTAAGCCCAGCTCCATTTCCCTCTTATCCACTACCACTCCCTAGAACACTTGGGTGGCCAGAAAGCTGTGAGAATCAGCTCCTGAGCAAGGAGTCTAGAGTCATCAAACATGTCCTTGATTAGGGCCAGGGCCAGGGCACAGCTGGCTTATGAATGATGTTCACTTGACCCTTGATGTGAGACCTACCTACTGATTTCCCACAGGGGAAATGAGTAAGCTGCTGACACATTCACTCACTTCATGTACTGCATGCCTTTCAGGTGATGACAGACCTCATGTACCACGGTGGTCCCAAAGGCTGTCGAAAAGCTGAAAAATTCTTATCATCTAGCAATGTCGAAGGGTTGAACATTGTAGCATAGCACATACTCACGTGTTCATGCTGATGCTGGTGTAAACCAACCTACGGCACTGCCAGTCGTATAAAGGTCTATCACATTCAATTATCTACGCCACATAACACTTGATAATGATTGCAAGTGGCTGCTATGTATACTACATTGTTATTGCTATTTTGGACTGTACTCTTTCTACTTATTAAAAAAAATGGTGCCTGTGAAACCATAAACTGTATCAGCTGGCAACAGCCTCATGCATCTTGTGTTTACCGTGTCTCTTTGTTGTATAATTTTCTCTTGTGCTTGATTAAATCTCATGTTGTTTGTACAGTCACATGCTGTACAGGTTTGTAGCCTAGAGCAACAGGCTAGACCTTACAGCCTAGGTGTGTGACAGGCTGTCCCACCTAGGTTTGTGTAAGTGCACTCTGTGATGTTCACACAACCACCTGACAGCGCATTTCTCAGAACGCGTGCTCGTCGTTGAGCAGTGCGTAATAGTACTCTTGCAATTCCTGCTGGTGCAGGGCCACCCCCAGTTTAAGATCCAGGACCTGATTGTGACTTGGAGATCTGATGTGGTGTCTGTCCCCTCATCCTCCTGCTGACCTTTGCCTCCCTCTCAGATTAGGGCAGTCTTGTAGAGGCCAGGACAGGGTTTATGAACACACAGGCAAAAAGGCTTCCTACAACTATTTCCCTTCCCCAAAACTCTGTCATTTAAATCTACTCCAACAGTCAAAGACATTGGTACAAAGAGACATTACAGAAGCTGTTCTTGAGGACATAACGGTTTCCTTTCCAACCAATGAGGAGCAGATGTAAGGCAGTGTCACTTGTCTCCAGCAGACTGGCTCACTAAGAAGGCCAACAAGAAGCCTAGAGCTGAAGCTAGGGGGAAATGGTGCGTAAAATGCACATATCAAAAAATGTATAGAATCATTAGAACATAACGAACATCTGTGAGGTCATATAGAAAAAGAGTTAATGGCCGAAACCGGTTTGGCTCAGTGGCTAGAGCGTCAGCCTGGGGACTGAAGGGTCCCAGGTTCGATTCCAGTCAAGGGCATGTACCTGGGTTGTGGGCACATCCCCAGTAGGGGGCGTGCAGGAGGCAGCTGATCAATGTTTCTCTCTCATCGATGTTTCTAACTCTCTATCTCTCTCCCTTCCTCTCTGTAAAAAATCAATAAAATACATTTTTTTTAAAAAAAAGAAAAGAAAAAGAGTTAATGGAAAGAAGTCCCATATTCTAAGATTTAAAGTAATAATAAAATCCACTGGACTTTACAGAACAACCATGTGAATGCAAAGAACTATCCAGAAGGACAGATGAGCAAGAATGGCCAAGAAGGGTTTGTTTTTTTGTTACTGCACTTACATTTTTGTTTTATAATTAACTTTGTAATGCACTGTGCTTTTTATTTTTCTCTGATTATTCCTTTTATTATAGAACTAGAGGCCTGATGCACGAAGATTTGTGCAATAATGGGCCTTCCTTCCCCTGGCTGCCGGCACGACCTTCATTCTGGCCCGGAGCCACCTTTCCACCTTCCCATGCCACCCCCAGCCACTTGGCACCTGCATATGCAAATTAACCTTCCAGCCTTGTTGGGTTCATTTGCATGCTCACTCCTGATTGGCTGGTGGGTGTCATGAAGGTACAGTCAATTTGCATCTCACTCTTTAATTAGTGTAGATATTTTTTTGTTATGTGGAGGCAATTGTTACACAAATACTTCTGAAGTTTCTAAATACATTGTTTGGAAATACAATAGAGCTTTTTTCTAACAACAGGATCTGGGCAACAATGGAAAAAGGGTCATTCAAACCCAGTGGGATGCCCTCGCCCACACTTGACGTCTGGGACACACAGGATCTCCGCAGCCGCAACACCCGTGGGAAGAACTCGCCTATAGCCAGGAGCCAGCAGCACGTGCCTCTGGAAGGTTAAACCACTGAGAAGGTGAATAAGAAACACGTATTTGGGGAATCAGGACAGACGCTGTTTAGGGGACAATAAATACGTCCTGGAGACCCAATGCACAGTACAGTGAATATAGACAACAATATTGGGTTTATAGTCATCAAACACAAAAATGTATATATTTGCAGAAAAGTTTTTATTCATGATAGTAACAAGTAAAGTACCAGGAAAGGAAATTAAATACATATGTAAAATCATGAAAAAATGGAAAATCTAATCTAGGTTTCTCATTATACTTTCTCCTTTTTTTACAGCTTTATTGATATGTAATTGACATACAATAAACTGCTCACATTTAAAGTACAATGTCAGGAGTTGTGACATAGATACACACCCACAGGGCCATCACCACACTCAAGATAGCGAACATAGCCACCATCCCTAAAACTTCTTTGTGACCTTTGTAAACCACCCACCCCCAGTCCCTAAGCAATCACTAAACTGCTTTCTGTCAGTTTGTATTTCCTCAAATTTTATATAAAATTAGTTTGTGTTTTCTAAAATTTTATTTAAGTCATACAAGAAATCTTTTTTCTGTCTTTTTTCATCCTTCATAATTATTTTGAGATTCAACTGTGTTGAATCATCAATGATTTCTTCCTTTTGATTGTTGAGTGGTATTTTGTCATCTACATACTAGCATTGTTTCCAGTTTGAGGCTATTACAAATAAATCTTCTATGGACATTCTGTACAAGTCTTTGTGCATATATATCCTCGTCTTTGGGACAAATACCTAAGAATGGAACGCTTTAAAAATAGGGCATGTTTTAACTTTTTAAAAATATATTTTTATTTAATTCAGAGGAGGAAGGAGAGGGCTGCCACCTGCATAATATCCTTGATTTTGCCTCTTAAATAATGAAGCCTAAAATGGTTACTATCCGGCCATTTACCAAAACAGTTAGCTAATCCCCACATCATAATATCCATTGTTATCTATAATAAAGACAGTTTATTTTGTTTTTTCCAATTAACATGACCCTTGTTTAGTTTTCTTGCTTTTTGCACTGGGTCTACCTTCTGTATTATAGTGACTACAAGTGGTGAGAGCAGAAAAGTTTGCCTTGGTCTCAGTCTTAGAGGGAAAGCACTCATTCTTTCACCAGTAAGTTTAATGGTAGCTGGAGGCTTTTCTTAGATCCAATTCTTAGACTGGGTAAGTGTATTCTATTCCTAGCTTCCTAAACATTTCTGTCATGAATAAGTGTTTGTCGAATATATTTTTGCATTAATTGAGACAAATATTTTTTGGTTTTATTTTCATCTGAAAATATGGTGAATTACACTGATTGGTTTTTGAATGCTAAAGCAACTTTGCATTTCTTTTACATGCTCCACTTGATCATACTATATCATTCTTTTTACAAAACTGGGTTTAATTTGCTAAAAATTATGTTAAGAATGTTTGCATCTGTGCTTACGGGGGATATGGGTCTGTAGTTTTCTCTTCTGTGATTTCTAGTCTTTGATTTCTAGTTTTTGATTTGGGTATAAATGACAGCCAGAATGGTGAGCTGAGGGTTTTCTCCAGGGATGTGTCTCGAGTCACCAAAGAATGAGTTCCGTGGACCAGAAAACTTAAGCAAAAACGTGGAAAGTTTATTACAAGCAGATTCAGACTCCCCTCACGGGGCGGGGCCCAATAATGGGCTGCCCACTAAAGCCTTCTAGTCCAGGGGTCTATGTTTGCTACAAGCCTGCTGTATGCCTACCTGTGTCGTCACCTGATTGATTCCTCAGTTGTTCCTGCCCAGCAACGGACCTGAACTTTCCCTGTTTCTGTGTTCTTTCTCTGATCCAATGCGGAACTTCCTCTGTTTCTATGCATCAGTTGGCCTTACTGTTGCAAGTCCGCCCCCCTTGTTTTCCCATGCTCCCCCTTTGAGTCCAGAAACATTTTATTATTCCTGCGGGGCTGGTTCCTGTGACTGGCTGCTCAGACTGCCGTGTCTGCCCGGCCTATGTTCCACCCGCCTTTGTTTCCCACGGGACCCCTGCCCTGTCTGCCTGTGTTCAAATTAACTTCTCTCATAAGGGTAATGAGAAAGGGTTGAGATGTGTCCTCCCAGCCCTGGTATGTTCTTGAAACAACTTATGTAATGGCGTTACATCTTCATTAAATGCTTGGAAGAGTTTACCAGTGAAAGCACCTGAGCTTGACATATGCTTTTCGGGCGGTTTTTAGCTGCAAATCTTCAATTTCTGTATTAGATACAGGGCTGTTTGGAGTCATTCCATTTTCTTTACTGAACTTTGGTAGTTTGTATTTTTCAAGGAGTTTTTCCATTCCTCTGAGTGGTCCAAATTATAAGGGCAAAGTTTTTCATATATTATTTTATTATAATTTTAATTTCTGCACAACATTCAGTGATGGCTCTTCTCTCATTCTTGATATTTATGAATTGTGTTTTCTCTCTTCCTGATCAATCTCACTAGAGGTTTGCCAATTTGAGTGACCTTTCAAAGAATTATATCGTGTTTCATTGGTTTCCTCTATTATATTTCTGATTTTCATACCATTGATTTCTACTCCATATTTTCTTTCTTCTGCTTAATTTGGGCTTAAGTTTCTATTCAGTTTTCCAGGTTCTTTATTGTTGTTGTAGTTAAACCTCACCAGAGGACATTTGTCCATTGATTTTTAGGGATAGTGGAAGGGAAAGGTAGAGAGAGAGGAACATCGATGTGAAAGAGACACACTGATTGGTTACAGGAGTGGGGATTGAGCCTGCAACTGAGGTATGTGCCCTTGACCGGAATCAAACCGGGACCCTTCAGTCTGCAGGCCAATGATATATCCACTGATATATTTTGCCCAAACCAGCTAGGGCAAAATTTCCAGGTTCTAAGGAAGAATCTCACTGCACTGATTTGAGATTTTCCCTCATTTCTAATATAAGCATTTGTGCTGTCATTGTCCATTGGAACCTGCTTCTGGTGCACTGCATAAATTGTGATCCATTGTGTTCTCTTTCATCCGCCTCAAAATGCTTTCTAAGTCCTCTTCTTATTTCTCCTCTGACCCATGTTTTATTCAGAAGAAGTGTGTTTTAAGTTTACAAATATTTAGTAATATATTTTTACATTGATTTCTAATTTAATTTCCTTTTGGTCAGTGAACAAACTGTGTATGATTTTAATCCTTAAAAATTCATTGATCCTTAGATTCTGCCACTCCCCCCCCAAAAAAAAATTTGTTTTTATATAATTCAGGGTCTATTCATGTTCAAATCACCCAATAAAATAGGAATGTATGGATACTTCCTTGATCATACGTGTGTGTGTTTCATTGGAGTTGAGATCTTTTTTAGAAAGATATAACGAGCTCTTATGGTTTTATTAAAATATAATTATTCAATTTTTAAACTATATGCATATATTCTCCTGACTATCTTTAAATAAAGAGTAAAATGTCACTCCGAGGCATGAAGAAGGCACTAGATGGTGGCATGGGACCACCAAAGCTCACGGGAAGGACAGTGGCCTGCTCCAGAGCGCAGGCACGGAAGGTGCTTGGAGCCTGTGGGTTTCACCTGTTAGAACATGTAAAAGACAGAGCTCCTTGGACTCCAGGCAAAAGCAGGTGTTGGGATCTGCTCCATTTCATGCTTCTTTGCTTCTCAAACATCCCTAACTCCCTAACAGCGTGGCAGGTTGCATCACATTTTGGAAACAAGGAAGGAACAGTCAGGGAAATTAGAGCTGGGTGGGCTGCCTGCCACCCTATAGAAGGAATGCTGGCATCTCCCGGTCCAGATGTGAGAGGGAGGGAGAAGGGAAAGTGCGGTGTCGCCACCTGCTGGTGAACATCACCCAGGTAATACCTTTAGAGCTGCAAAGAGGGATCTTGAACTTCCAGTAGAAGGAACGTGTTTTAGCACCGTTGCACATCAAAAGAAAGACAAAATATAACTCTGAATTTTTTTGAAACGTAATTTAGTTCTTTGAGAGTGTAGCAATGAGAATTTTTAAGCATCCACTCAGGGATTGCTAGCATCCTCCTTACTGCTCGTGGCTTCTGCTGCCATTTCTCCTCTCCCTTATCTCTCTTCCATCTCCCAAACCTCCTCTCCCACGCTGCCTTTCCGGCAGCACAGCTTCTTACGTTCAGTTAGCCTCTTTTGTTTTCCATTTCTTTCCCGGCATCTAACATTTCAGAACTTTGTTTCCTGTCTTCTTCCTGACCTTTTCTGTATAATGAACTATTTGGGCTAGTTTGTTTTACTTCCTTTCTGGTAGCCTTAAAAGTGAGTTTTATCATTGTTTGCTTTTATTTTGTTTCTGGTCTTATAATAAAAATTTTCATCACTGAATATCTAACTACTTGTACATTTCCATTATTCTCCTTGATGCCTTTAAATTGCATGAATATAATCCATCCAAAGACTGAAATATTCCCTAAGCTCAGGAAAAAGCCTTCTAGATTCGTTCTATTCACATTTTCTAGAACACTTAGTGTACAGCAATTGGAGGTTGCTGCATAAATATTCCTCAATACCTTTTCTCTGATTCTGTGGCTCACGGTAGCTAGAACAGGGCCCTTTGCCTTGTTCTCTCCCTCACATCTTCTATTTTGTTGTAATGATAGGACCCTTTCCTGAGAGTCCCATCGAAAACTGCTCAATAATTCTTCATGGACCTTAAGAGTGCTCCCTCATCACCATCACAATAAACGCAGTTGAAAATGAATCTGCAACATTATCGCAGCTTGCCTTCTATTCTTTAAGTATCCCCATGTACGTGTTTACCTCCTTTTGCCTGCTATATATATCAGTCACTATGACAGTGGCACACACATCTGGGAAAATCAATCGGGTAGAGAACTCAGTCACCCAAAGGGGCCCTCAGAGACTGAAGGTGCGCCTCACCAGTCCCCTCAGGAAATTCAAGGTGAGGCTCACCATCCCCTCAGGAGATTGAAGGTGAGGCTCCCCATCCTTTCAGGTTGAAGGTGGGCCTCACTATCCTCTCAGGAGATTGAAAGTGCACCGCCCCATCCTCTCAGATTGAAGGTGCACCTCACTATGCTCTGAGGTTGAAGGTGCACCTCACCAACCTCTCAGGTGAAGGTGCACCCACCATCCTCTCAGGCTGAAGGTGCGCCTCCCCATCCTCTCAGGTGAAGGTGCGCCTCCCCATCCTCTCAGGTGAAGGTGCGCCTCCCCATCCTCTCAGGTGAAGGTGCACCCACCATCCTCTCAGGTGAAGGTGCACCCACCATCCTCTCAGATTGAAGATGTTCCTCACCAGTCTTCTCAGTTGTTGTCCCTCAGACTTCTCAGCACCACCAACATAGAGAAGTGATGGCCTCGAACATATTAATAGATGTGGCTTTTGTCCAATAGAGTGAAGTTCAAAAAATCCACTGAATTCACAGTTTTGAAGACATACTTCTGCCTGGACTTAATTGTAGACAGTACAAACAGGAAGGCTGTGGCACTCCCTAGTTTCCTTTGGCAGGAAGCGGATGGATAAACTGCTGAGCTGCAAACAAGTGCTACTGGAAAGAAGGATGACTCAGGAGAACCAAGAATCCAGAGAGGGAACCAAGAGGCACACTCCAAGGGTCCCCTGGATAATCTCCTGCCTTGAAAGTTAACGGGAAATGTGACTTGCTTCCAACCAGTAATATGGTGAAGGTGACGGAATGTCCTTGATGAGCTCATGTTATGTAGAAAATGTGATAGGATGACATCCCAAGTAGAGGAACACGTTAACTTGTGAATGGACTCTGGCTCACAGAAACTGTAGGAAAATAAATGTGCGTTACTTTAACCTGTCATTTGCGGTAATCTGTTATGCATCAGAGAAAACCCAGTACAATCACTGATACCTGTTAACCTATTTTATCTTGTCATCAATCTCTGGACTCTTTTTTTATGCCATTTTGCAATGTCCCTTGTTTCCTTTTAGTTTGGATATATTATCAATTTGTAATTTAGTCCTCACTTTTAATGTGATTCTGTCTTTTTAAAATCTTTACTGTTGAGAGTATTACAGATGTCCCCTCATTTCCTCCCACTTCCCGCCTCTACCTGGTTCCCACCCTGCCCCAGACCTTCACCACCCTATTGTCTATGTCCGTGGGCAATGCATATATACATATACATTATTTGATTAATCTCTTCTTTCCTCCTCTCCCTCCTTCCCTCTAAGATTCGTCAGTCTGTTCCTTGTTTCCATGCCTTTGATTCTGTTATTTATCGGTTTATTTATTACATGCACCTCTATGTTCTTGCAGCATTATTTACAACAGCCAAGACATGGAAACAACCTAAGTGTCCATTAATTGTATGCAGCAACAAAGGAGAATGAATTATTGCCATTTGCAATAACATGGATGGATCTTCTAGAGCAAGCATGTCAAACTCAAAGGCTAACACAGGCCAAATAAACAAGGTTTAAGTTTATGAGGGCCGCAAAAAAACAAAAGCTTCAATTTTCATAGAAATGTAGGTTTATTTCTATGGAGAATGCTGAATACAAAGAGCTGAAATAAATGAATAGTCATTAACATAAAATAATAGAACATTTTAATAAAAATGAATATTTTTTTCTTGAACATTAATTTACCAGACACTGAATAACTGCACAAATTAATAAGTGTAACACAAATAAACGTATTTTTCTTGTTCTCCGAAACTGAAATATTTCCTGTTGCATACACCAAACAAGTCAGTCCAAGACTAATGACGTAGCAATCAGCTGCTAAAATATTCGCTGCTACTATTAGTGGAGAGAAATGGTGCGCCTGCATGCAAGGCACATAAGGGAAATGAATGCAACACAATTATAGTAATCAGTCATTAGCGAATGTTGTAGTTCGTTATTAATAATTATGTATAACAGGATATTGTAAAAACTAAGTTATGAAAATTTTATTAAAACATTTCTTACATACCGTTATATTGGCTGGGCCGCAAAAATATTCATTGTGGGCTGCATGCGACCTGCGGGCCGTGAGTTTGACATGCTTGACTTAGAGGGTATAACAGTAAATAAGAGGTGGGTAACATCTGGCCCGCAGGCATTATAAGGCCTGCAATATCATTTAGTCTGGTTCTGCCAAGGCAATCACAAGTGGGACTCGAAATTCAATAAATTTAGGAGCTTTTTTCATAGCAACATAAATTTATATTAAATGAATCATAATAATAATGTGAATTTTGAAGGCTAAGCAAGAAACGTTCATTACAGGATAGACAGGGCACATACAAATTCATGAAGGGACACACATGTATGCTTCTTGTAGGCTTCCCGTGGCCCGTCTGCCTGTATTGCAGTGACTTAGAGGACAGTAGGTGTCAGGCAGGCTGGGAGTGTACACACGGTGAAAGTATTAACACACTGGGCGAAACTACAGCAGTCCGGTGACAGTGAGATGAGATGAGATGAGATGATTGCTCATGATGTTGATGACCTTGCCTCCCATGATTGATGACAATGTTGTCAACTTCTTTGTCAACACAGATGATAACTCCAATCCAACCTTTGTCCACACATCTATGATCAATAATCCTGGCAAAACTGAATCTCCGATGAAGATTAAGGAAATTACAGTACACAGAAAAGACCTGATGATACGGACGTTGGATGTGTTCCAAATCCAAGATGCAGGATTAGAACAGCGATCAAAGCAAAATAATCGTGTCGCTAGCAACACACATACTGGAGAGTTATTAAAATTTAAGTGGTCTGACATCCTACAAATGGCAACTACAAAGAAAAGTTGATGCAGAGCGTCGATCTTTCCAAGAGAAATGGACAAATGATTACATTGTTGTTGAAGTCAAAGGCAAACCTGTGTGCCTCGTTTGTGGTGATGCCTTAGCAGTAATGGAAAAAGCCAGTCTGGAGTGTCATGACCGCTCAAAACATGCTAAACTCAATGAGTTGGCGGCCAAATGCGTCTAGATAAAATCAATGCTCTTCAAGAGAGCTGGAATCACAGCACGCCACTTTCACTAGGCCTGGTGACGGAGACAACGTTATTCAGGCGAGTTGTGTGGTGAGCGAGCTAAGCTAACCGAGCTAACCGCAAAGCAGCTGAGGCCTCCTGTAGAGGGAGTTTGTGAAAGAGCGCATGGTGGCTGCTGCGGAGTTCTTAGCATCAGACAAGGTAAAATTGTTTCAGAGTGTCAGTTTGTCTCAGAGAACCGTCTCATCTCGGATTACTGTCTTAGCACAAGACATTGGAAAAACACTGAAAGATTCTGCAGATTTCCCGTTTTCTCTCTGGCTTGTGACGAGACAATGACATAACAATTTTCTTTTGTGGATAACTGCAATGTTTAATACTCGAGAGGAACTGCTGTCTCTGGAAGCCATGCTTGGCACTACAAGAGGTGAGGGCTTGTTTGAGAGATTTGTTTTATTATGAAAAAATGTTGAGCTAACATTTGAAAAGTTAAGTGGCCTTACTCAGATGGAGCAACTGTTGGCTCAAAAAAAGGATGAATTGCATTTATCACGAAGGAACTGAATGGTCTCAGTCTTGATCTAAGTGATTTAATTATGTGCCACTGCATCATTCACCAGGAAAGTCTCTGTGCACCGTGAGGTCAACAGTAGTGCCATGCATAAATTTTGTCAAGAGCAAAAGGTTTCACAGCCAACAATTTAAGGAGTTACTGAAGATCTTGACTGAGTACGGTGATCTTGTGTGAAGTGCGGTGGCTGAGTCACGGAAACGTGCTCATGAGGTTTTACGAACTGCGGGATGAAACCCAGCAGTTCATGGAGCTGAAGGGAAAACCTGTCAGGGAACTCAGTGGCAGCAGGTGGCTGTGTGACCTAGCTCATGGTGGCATTACCCAGGACCTCTCAGAGCTGAACGTCAAGCCGCAGGGCCCCAACCAGCTTCTCAGCTCCCTGCTTCCAAATGTGAGATCATTTGAAGCTAAATTAAGGCTGTGGAAAGTGCAACTCGAAAGGAATAACAAGGTGCATTTCCCACTCTGGAAGGACAAAAGCCTTCTACGACACTTGAATATGCTGGTGAATGTGCGGAACTACCTGAGGCATTTAATGCAAGATCCCAGGACATGAAAAGTAAGCCGATGGAATCGAACATCTTTGCCACACCATTCAATGTGGAACCAGCTGATGTGCCTGATAACCTAGCACACGAAATCATTCCGCTGCAAAGCGATGGTGAGCTGAAAGCTAGGTACAACAACCCACCACTGCTTGAGTTCTATAAACCTTACATAAGCAATGATGAATTTCCCACTTTGAGGAGACATGTATTGAAATATGCATCTGTCCTTGGCTGGTTTGGCTCATTGGATAGAGTGTCGGCCTGCAGACTGAAGGGTCCCAGGTTTGATTCTGGTCAAGGGCACATGCCTGGGCTGCGGGCTCAATCCTCAGTAGGGGTTGTGCAGGAGGCAGCCGATCAATGATTCTCTCTCATCATTGATGTTTCTATCTCTCTCTCCCTCTCCCTTCCTCTCTGAAACCAATAAAAATATATTTTTAAAAACAGAAATATGCATCTGTGTTTGGAACAACTTGCTGCTGTGAGCAGTTCTTTTCGAAACTTACCACCTCAAAGAGTCGACTGCGCTCCAGACTGACTAACGCAAACCTGGAAAAGCAGTTGCAAGTAGCAACATCATCAAAACCAGCTAACATCACACACCTCACCAAAGGGAAGCAGTTCCAGCCATCACATTAGGGGTGAGTTAATTACATGTTTGATGAAATATAGCAGGCTAATTTTTAAGTGGATAATTTTTTATGGCCCACAAGTGATGTTATAAATATCCAGATGGCCCTTGGCAGCAAAAAGGGTCCCCACCCCTGCCCTAAGTGATACAAGTCAGGCAGAGAAAGAAAACACCATATGATTTCACGTATATGTGGCAACTAAATGGACAAACAAGACAAAACAAAAATGACTCATAGGAATCGAGCCAAAGGGAAGTGTGGGGGATGAGTGAAAAGGTGAAGGTAAATATAGCCAGTCATATTGTGCTGGGTTTGCATGGTGACAGTGATTACTAGAATTAGTGGGGTGATCACATTATGATGTATACAAATGTTGGATCACTATATTATACTCCTAAAGCTAATATAACCGGCATACGATTTATACAAACTATGCTCACATTTAAATGTTTATATTGCACTGACTATTTTTGACCCTTTGCATTTCCATTTACATTATAGAATCACTTTGTCAACTTCCACCAGAAGTAGAATCTCTTCTGAGATTATGTCTGAGATTGTACAAAACCTATGCAATTCAGGGACAACAGACATTTTTAAAATTTTCGGTCCTTCCAGTCTATATATGTGACATCTTCTTTTATTATTCTCTTTGGTCGCCATAACATCACGACCGGACAGCAGGGACCTGAGGCTGCATGGTGCCTGGCCGGGGCGAGGGACCTCAGGCTGCACCCTTTGCCCAGTGGGGCTTGATGGGGACCTTAGGCCACTTCCCCCGCCCCAGCGCCAGGCCAGGAGACCTCAGGCTGTGCTCCCTGCCCTGCGGGGCTTGACGGGGACCTCAGGCCATGGCCCCCCATCCCCACCCCAGTGCCGGGCCGGAGGACCTCAGGCCATGTCCAGAGGGGCTTAACAGGGATGGGGCCAGCCGGGTCTGGGTATCCTGCATTTTTGAATTGCGTGAGGGTGGTGAGCAGGGACTTGACTCTAGGTCCCGCCACACACCCCAGACTCTGACAGGAGGGAGATTTTCATATACATTTTACTAATTTTCTTTCATCTCTGACTCTTCTATTACAGACAAAGGCAAATAGCAATATTAAAATATTTCCTCTAATTAATTCCCTTTTAATGTGCATGAATTTCGTGCACCAGGCCATTTAGTATAGCCAATAATATTGTATAACTAGGTATAATGCCAGATGGGTACCAGACTTTTCAGGGTGATTGCTTCATAAGGCATGTCAATGTCTAATCACTACGTTCTGCACCTGAAAGTACTATAATATTGTATGTCAACTATAATTAAAAAATAAAAATTTAAAAATATTTTCTCAAAAAGATTTTATAATATTTAATGTAGAGGTCACATATCTTGGTCAGATTTATGTATAGGTAATATATTTGTCAATGCTAGGAAAAACAAATTGTAATTAAATTGTTTTTTGTTTGCTTTTTACTAATGTATAGATTTGTGATTATTATTAGAATGTTGACCCTGTATCTAGCAAATTGAAATTTTCATTTATTAATTCTAATACTTCCTGGACTTTTTTTTTTTTAGGTGTTTTAGGACTTTAATGTCCTTCACGTACTCAACATCAAATACTGACGATGGATAAACAACAGGGGCAAGGATCTTCCAGAACTCACAGCATCACTCTGGTCAAACACAATTAACGAGAATAGTCAAGTGAACAAACGCTAAGGGAGTTTATGATTTTTTAGTTTCATGGCATAACTGAAAAATAACCAACCAACCTCCTCTTCCACCTAAATTAAAGTGAATCGGGGAGCTTCTAAATCTTGGGAAGCAGCTTTCAAAGGTAGGAGGGAAGGGAGAAGATGCAACTGTTGAATAAACAATGCACAATGTCAAGGACGCTAACAAATTCCCAAAGACTCTGCATATATCACTAAGAACCGCATTATTAGAAATATAAATGCATAGAGATATAAACTATTTGGTATTAAAAACAGACTTTGCTATATAAACGTATGGTATGTCACTTTTATCTCTTTATGAGAATACAGTATTAAGATCTTCAATTGGCCCTTTAGCCTAGAACTCCTAAACACTCACCACGGGGTCAAGGTTGACCTGAATTAACCCCTTGTGGAACCCAGGAACCCCTACTGCTGCCATTTTGGGAAGGATCAAGATTCAGCACCTAGTAAACCCCACCCACCCTCAATGCTACGCGTTCATGTGTCTCCAGGAACATTAACTGCACTTTGTGTAAGTCCACAGGCAAGTCTGAACACTGAGATCTAGCTAGAAGATGTAGCAGCAAAGACAACATAAAAGGGGAATTGTTAGAAAAGCTAAAGACAGATTTTTTTTTAAATGCTTCCAGTTCAAGTCAAAATGAAGGTGTCTGTTACGTCCCACCAGCTTTGAAGAACTGTGGATATTGTGCTGTTTTGTTCTGTTTTGGTGGTGGTGTTTTTTTTTGGGGGGGGTGGGGGCGGGGGAGAGAATCTATAATAAGCATGTCCCTTTGAGAAAAATATCATGGTTAAGTTTTTGAAGCCGTTAAGTTACTTTAAATGTGGGACATTGTTCAAGGGTAGAATATAGATTGGTTAGGATGTGTTCACAGCTGATGCATCTCCAAAAATTTCTTCATGAAGGCTGCCAGCTCCTGAGCATCCTGGATTGTGACTGCATTGTACAGAGAGGCCTGGATGCCTCCCACAGACCTGTGCCCTTTCAAGGAGATCATATTGAGCTCAAGGGATTTATCGAGAAATCTTTTTTCTAAAGCATCGTCTCCTTTGGCGTTGCCAATGCGGAATGGAATATTCATCTTGCTTCTATTCTGGGGCTCTACCGGACACACATAAAATCCTTCAGAATTATCCATGATATCATAAATCATCCGCGATTTGATGAAGCTGAGCTTCTCCATGGCTGCTGCACCGCCATTGTTCTTAATCCACTCCAGGACCAAGCCCATGACATAGATGCTGAAGCAGGGAGGAGTGTTGTACAAGGAGTTGTTTCCGGCCTGCACTTTGTACTCCAGGACTGAGGGGCACTCTCTGAGGGCGAACCCCAGCAGGTCATCGCGGATGATCACCACCGTGACCCCCGCAGAGCCAACGTTCTTCTGCGCACCAGCAAAAATCACCCCAAACTTGGAAACAGCCACTGGCTTGGATAAAAAGTTTGAGGACATGTCGCAAACCAGCACTGCTCCCTTAACGTCGGGGACAAAGTCAAACTCCACGCCATGCACAGTCTCGTTGGCGCAGTAATACACATAAGAGGCTTCCGGGCTGAGGGTCCAGGTGCTTGGGTCTGCGATTTTTGTATAACTCCCAAGTTTAGGGTGGACGATGTTCACAGTCCCAAACTTTTTGGCTTCTTCTGCAGCTTTAGCTGACCAGGCTCCTGTCACCACATAGTCGGCACACCTTCCTGCTTTCAGTCCAATCAGGTTTAAGGGGACAGCACTGAACTGGCCAGACCCACCTCCTTGCACAAAAATCACCTTATAACTGTCTGGAACAGCTAGCAATTCCCGCACAAGATTCTCTGTGTTGTTAAGAATCTTAGCGAAATCTGCTGACCTGTGGCTCATTTCAAGAACACTAATCCCAACGCCTTTGTAGTCTAATAATTCTTTTTGTATCTCTAACAATACCGAGCGCGGCAGCTTGGCGGTTCCGGGCCCGAAATTGACCACTTGTCTCGGGGCGTCCATGGTGCTGCAGCACGCGTGGCCAGTCAGCAGAAGAGAACCGGCTGCAGGGGCTGAGCGAGTCTCTTCCTGGACTTTTTAATGTCACCTTTTTGTATATGTATATGTAGGTATGTATATCTTTATGTATTATTTCTAATTGTGTTATTTATATCTTTTCTTAACTTGTATAACCATAATAGTAAGTATTATTTTATTTTATATATAAAACTATATAAGGTAAATGTTATTGACATAAATAATATTTACATTATATAATATTTATACATATAAGGCATGATTGTAACACTCGTTCCCAGTCTCAAGAGGAAAGCTTTTAATAATTTACCATAAGTACAATACTTTTTGTAGGGTTTTTTTTCTGAAAATAATCTTTACAGATTAAGGAAAATTCCTTCTGATAAGTGTTTAATCTCCAACATTTACAGGGAATTCATATAACTTAACAAAAGGAAGATAAACAATCCAATCAAAAAATGGGCAAGGGAGAATCCAAGATGGTGGCGTAGGTAAACACCTAAACTGCTGCCTCCCACAACAATTTCAAAACTAAAACTAAAAGACAAAACGTCTATCACCCAGAACCACGGGAAAGCTGGCTGAGTGGAAGTTCTACAACTAGAAGGAAAGAGAAAAAAGCATTGAGACATGCACAAGCACTGAAAAGCTGAGGTACGGAGGCGCATGATCCAGGCTGGCTGCGGGCGACTGGGTGCGTTGCTTTTTTCAACCCGAACCGAGACAAGCCCCTGATTACTCTGAAATCCAGTCTCTGGGGAGACGCAGGGGACCCAAACTCCTACAGGGAGAAGCTGGACTGTCTGCCAGTGAGGGTGGCTTGCTTGCAGAGCTGCACACAGGAATAATTGTTTACTGCACTGGGGCACAGGACTCACGGATGCCGTTGGGGATGCAGAGCTGGCTAACTAGCAGCCATTGCTGTTTGCCACGCCCTAGCCTAGTGACACCCTGAGACCCCGCCCTGCACAACCTACAAACCCACCCAAGCTCCAAGCAGCGGATTTAGCATAAGAAAGGCCTGCCCTATCGCAGCTTAACCTAGCAAACTTGCAGCCTGGGTCAGACAGCTCCAAAACCTCCAAACCCCAAGCAAAGAGGAGAAAACTGTAGCTCTCGCTGTAGCTCTTGCTGGGTGGCCTCAGACAGTAGCTGACCTGCACCCCATTGGAGATCCAGAAGCCAGTGTACCTAGTGGTCAGTGTGAGACACCAGATTTCAACTCCTCACATCCATAAGTGACACATTCAAGAGGCAGACTCAGTGAGCACCAAAGCCCCACTGAAACGAGTCCTGCACCATAAGTGTGTCTTCAGCGCAGCAGTTCTTCCATTATAGACACAGGGAGTGCTCACAGCTAATTGGCCTGGAGGTCAATTCCTCCCAGTGTACCAATAGCAATTAAGGCTTAACTACACCAAGACTTTGCACTCAGCCCACAAAGGGGTGTACCAAGAGCGTCCACATCAGGTGATTGAGGAGGCTGAGCTACTGCCCCCTATAGGTCACCTACCACACAAAACCACTCCATCAACACAGGGAAGCAGCCAAAATACAGAAACAAAGAACCATGTCACGAATGAAAGAAACGGAGGAAAGCAAACTACTGGATGACATAGAGTTCAGAACCACATGTATAAGGTTACTCAAGAATCTTCTAAAAACCGCTGAGAAACTTGATGACACTTCTGAGAAGCTTAGTGAGACCTTCAAGGACCTTAATGAGAATGCCAAAAAAATGGAAAAGGACCAGTCAGAAATGAAGCATACACTGTCTGAAATAAAGAATATACAGAAACTCAATTGTAGATCAACGTACCCCAAGAATCAAACCAAAGATCTGAAATATGTGGAAACAAAAAACATCCAACCAGAAAAACAAAAAGAAAAAAGAATCCAAAAATATGAACATAGTGTAAGGAGCCTCTGGGACAACTTTAAGCGAACCAACATCCGAATTTTTGGGGTGCCAGAAGAAGGGAGAGAGCAAAATATTGAAAACTTATTAGAAGAAATAATGACAGAAAACTTTCCCTATCTGGTGAAAGAAATAGACTTACAAGTTCAGGAAGCGCACAGAATCCCATACAAGAGGAATCCAAAGAGGACCACATCAAGACACATCATAATTAAAATGCCAAGGGCAAAAGACAAAGAGAGAATATTAAAAGCAGCAAGAGAAAAACAGTTAATTACCTACAAGGGAGTACCCATACGACTGTCAGCTGACTTCTCAACAGAAACTATGCAGGCCAGAAGGGAGTGGCAAGAAATATTCAAAGAGATGAACAGCAAGAACCTACAACCAAGATTACTCTACCCAGCAAAGCTATCATTCAGAGTTGAAGGTCAGATAAAGAGCTTCACAGACAAGAAAAAGCTAAAGGAGTTCATCACCACCAAACCAGGATTACACGAAATGCTGAAGGGTATCCTTTAAGAAGAGGAAGAAGAAGAAAAAGGTAAAGATAAAAATTATGAACAACAAAATGACATCAAATACATACCTACCAACAAGTGAATCTAAAAATCAAGTGAATGAAAAATCTGAAGAACAGAATGGACTGGTGAATATAATAGAATCAGGGACATAGAAAGGGAGTGGACTGACAATTCTCAGGGGAAGCAGGTGTGAGGGGTGTGGGAAGAGATTGGACAAAAATCTTACTCCTATGGATGAAGACAGTGGCGGGGGGTAAGGGCATGGGGTGGGGTGGGGAATCAGGTGGAGGGGAGCTATGGGGAAAAATAAAAGAGGAACACCTGTAATAATCTAAACAATAAAGATTTATTTTTTAAAAAATGGGCAAGGGACCTTCAGAAGAGGACATTCAGAAGACCAAGAGACATATGAAAACATACTCAAAGTCACTAATTATGAGATATGTAAATCAAAACAACAATGAGACACCATCTCACACCTGTCAGAATGGCTATTATCAACAAATCAACAAACAACAAGTGCTGGAGAGGATGTGGAGAAAAAGGAACCCTCGTGCACTGCTGGTGGGAATGCAGATTGGTGCAGCCATTGTGGAGAACAGTATGGTGTTTCCTCAAAAAACTAAAAATGGAACTCCCATTTGACCTAGTGATCCCACTTCCTGGAATATATCCCAAGAAACTAGAAACACCAATCAGAAAGGATATATGCACCCCTATGTTCATAGCAGCACAATTAACAATAGTTAAGATTTGGAAACAGCCTAAGTGCCCATCAGCAGATGAGTGGGTTAAAAAACTGTGGTACATCTAAACAATGGAATACTCACTGCTGTAAAAAGGAAGGAACTCCTACCATTAGCAACAGCATGGATGGACCTGGAGAGCATTATGCTAAGTGAAATAAGTCAGTCAGAGAAAGATATCACATGATCTCACTTATTTGTGGAATATAATGAACAACATAAACTGATGAACAAAAATAGATGCAGAGACAGAGAAGCATCAATCAGACCATCAAACCTCAGAGGGAAGGCAGGGTGAGTGGGGGAAAGGAAAGAAATCACCCAAAGGACTTGTATTCATGCATATAAGCATAACCAATGGACACAGACACAAGGGGGGTGAGGGCACAAGCTGGGGGGTGGAGGAACAATGGGGGAATAAAACATTCCAAATGTATGACAGTTGTATTTCCATCCCAGCAGGTTTGAAAAGTATTTGCTCTCATGTTGCTTTGGTCCAAAAGAACAGAGCTGAATCAGTAAGAGTAAACTAAGTACCTAACCTTTTGCCAACATTAATTTAGATTGCTATTGGCAACAGAAATATCCATGATGAGTAGTTCTACTATAACAAAGTATAATAAAATAATTCTTTTCATGAACACATCATAATACAGATAAACTTTTTATGAGAAAAATATGAACACAAAAAAGGACAGCTACTATGAACAAAATAGTGTCTCCCTCAACTATTTGAAGGGATAAAAAGGTGAGATTAGAGGTTTGATAATGCTAATATAAAAGGGAGTTGAGTATTGTATTTATTTCTTATTTTATAGAACTCTTACGCTTTATAAAATTGATTTTAATCATGCCCATAAAAGTGTAACCCATGGCATTGAAAGCAAATACTCCTTGTAATTACTTAAAAGATCCTTTTTAAAAATTATAACGCAAAGGCCTGTGCTCTATAAGTTGTCCTCCACTGTGCGTTATAACAATAAGGCTTTCTTTTAATACAAAGACTAAGTGTTGGGGAGTTATGAACCACTGGATTTAACAAATGTCATTTTATAGTTGCTTTTTGCATCTTTTTTGTTTTGGGGATCCTCCACTTCACCAGGGTGCTCAGGAGCCTGGAGTTCTTCAGCAGTTTCTTCTTTCTCTGACTCTGAATCACTTTCAGAGTCATCTGGGCTTTCAGGATCAGGTGAATCATCATCATCATCATCAATCATCATCATCATCATCTTCACCACATCACCTTCTCCATCATGATCTTCTACCTCACCGAAGCCAAGTCCACAATGTCTTCACTATCTTCCTGACAATTTACTGTTCATACTTTGCGGATACTGAGACTCCAGTTCTTCATTAATTTTCTTGTCTTCTTCCCCCGTTCAGAAGTGAGATGTTGATTTGTGATCTCCTATAACAAGACGACCAGTATGTTCTTTCTTTCCTGTGCCCATAAGTCTAAAGAATTTTTGTTTTCTTTCTTCATTACCTAAGTCTGCTGCCTCCCAGTTGCTAGATCCAAGATCGTCATCTGGGGAGGTTGAATGCTTCCTCCCTGCGGACGGGTCTCCCCAGCAGCACTCATCATTGTGGGGACCCCGACTGCCAATGCCAAACCGACTCACTGTTCTCCTCAGCCCGACACCAGCAGCCTGCAACCTGCCTCCAGACCCAGCAGCGCCACTCCAGAACGCAGAGGCCTCAAGGATATGTTTTTTTATTGATTTTTTTATTAGAGAGAGAGAACGGGAGAAAGAGAGAGAAACATCAATTGGTTGCCTCCTGTATGCACCTTGATCCAGTATTGAACTTGAAACCTAGGTATGTGCCCTGACTGGGAAGTGAACCTGCCACCTTTTGGTGTACTGGATGACTGAGCCACACCAGCCAAGACACTATTTTTTATATCTCATCTTTTTGTTGCTTTGTTTCTGCCTTACTTTCTTCTTTTCTGTCCAACAGATTTTTATAGTATGACATTTTAATTCTTTTCTTTTTTAAAATTCTTTTTTGATGTTTTAACTTTTTAAAGCTATATTCTAAGTGCTCGCTCTAGAGATTATATGCATCTTAATTATCACAATCAACATCAGATTAATACTAATTTAATTCCAGCGAAATACTAAGTCTATTGCTCCAATACAGTTCTACACATTCTCACTGTCATGTGATTATTGTCACATATGTCATCTACGTATGTGATAGGCCCAACAATGAGTTACAAGTATTGCTTTACAATCATGTATCTATGGAAGAAGTTGAAAAAGGAAAGGAGAAGCATATTTAAAGTGTCTTTTACATAAGCATGAACATTTACCAGTTCTGGTATTCTTTATTCCTTCCATGCACTCAGTTTATCATCTAGTATTGTTTCCTTCCTCCAATATAGCTCTATTGTTACCCCAAGTCCTTTGAGCTATCATTATCATGTTACTGTATGAGCTATAAACCCAACAATCTACACTAATAAAAGAGAACTATGCAAATTGACCATACCTCCACCAGCCAATCAGGAGTGAGTATGCAAATTAACTCAACAAAGGTGGCAAGTTACTTTGCATATGCAGGCATGGAGCGGTTGGGGGTGGGGCGGGAATGTCCCCCACAGTGAGCGAGCAGACAGCAGGGCCCTGCTTGCCCCTGGCCATGGCAGTGAGAGGCAAGCAGTCCCCTGCAGGGCCCCTACAGAGAGCAGACACCAGGGCCTGCGGTGGCATCAAGCAGGCAGGTCCGCAGAGAGCAGAGAACCATGAAGAGCAAGCCTAAGTCGTCAGTAGGACATCCCCTGAGGGCTCCAAGATTGGAGAGAGTGCAGGTCAGGCTGAAGGACCCACGCCCCCCCCCCACCCCATGCACCAATTTTGTGCACCAGGACCCTAGTACAGTCGTATAATTACTTTTGACTTTTAAATAAGTTTCAAAAGGAAACCAACAGATATATATAAATGTGCTCAACACTGTTAATCATCAAGAAAATGCCAGTTAAACCCACAATTAGATATCACATCACACCAGATAGGATGACTATTATAAAAAAAATATCAAAGACAACAAGTGTTGATGAGGACATCTAGAAAAGAAAACCCTGGTACACTGTTGATGGGAATGTAGATTGGTGTGGCCACTATGAAAACAATAAGGAGATTCCTCAAAATATTTAAAATAGAGCTACCACATGACCTTGCAATTCCTCTTCTGAGTATATATCCAAAGGAATTTAAATTAAGATCTTGAAGTGATAGCTGCACTCCCATGTTCATTGTAGCATTATTCAAATAGCCAAGACATGGAAGCAACCTAAATGTCTATTGATAAATTAATGGGTAAATAAAATATGGTAAATACATACAATGAAATACTATTCAGTCTTTTAAAAGGAGGAAAACTGCCCCTTACCAGTGGTTAGAACATTGGCCTGGGCACCAAAGGGTCATGGGTTTGATTCCTGATCAAGGGTATGTACCTGGGTTGCAGGTTCAGTCCTCCAGGCACATGCGGGAAGCAACCAAACCAATGTCTCTCTCACATCTATGTTTCTTTCTTCCTTTTTCCCCATCCCCTCTCTTTCTCTCATGCATATGTACCCTTCCTCCCCACCCCCCACTTCCACTCTTTCTCTAAAAATCAATGGAAAAAAATTGTCAGGTAAGGATTAACCAAAAAAACACACACCACATAATACATTTTTTTTAAAAGACATGTTGCATTTGTTACAACATGGAATAACCTGAACCTGGAAGATACTATGCTGAGTGAACAAACCAGATACAGAAAGACAAACACTGCATAACACCACTTATATTAGAAATCTAAAGTAGTCAAGTTCATAAACACAGAGAGTAGAGTGTCAGTTTTCAGAGGCTAGCGAGAGGAGGAAATATAGAGGTACTAGAGGCCCAGTGCATGAATTCATGCATGGTGGTTGGCTGGCTGGCCGGCCCTACCCCTGATTGGGGGGGGGGGGGGGAGAGGCATGACCAGGGGCAGGGCCAGGTGGGGGGAGGCGCCAGTCCAGTTGCTTGGCTTTTATATATATAGATCATTAAATTTCACATTATTTAACAGTGCATCTTCTTCCGCTGTTCCAGTGTTTCTCCCTTTCCTGGCATGCATCTGCTATGGTAATCATGAGGCTGGAGTTTGCAGTGTAAATTCCATGAGGTACTCTTTGCTGGCAACAATATTTGGCATTTTCAGGAAAGGACTGCATGTTCAAGATCCATGTTTCACCTTTGGTTTGCCTTCAGCAGCAGTCACCAAGGCACAGTAATCATTCAGACACCTCAGTAGGATGCTGGTGGCACAGGCCATGCCAACCGACCCAGTCCCTATAATGGAGCCTTACTGTGACCAATGGCGTCCTCTGAAGTTAAATTCTTCGTAAGCTCACACTTGATAGTCGCCACCTTGAACACAGGGGTAACAAGCCAAGGACCCCTGAGTGGGATGCAGGCAGGCTGGCGGGACACATGTCATCCCCAGACACAGGAAATTTACTTCGTGGTTCCCACTCTCTGCTGGCCCACAGAAGTGCTAATCAAGGAAAGAAGAGAAACAAAAATTAGCAATAAGAGAATGAAAGAGGAACCATTATAGATCCTACAGACATTAAAAGGATAAAAAGAGGATCTTTTGACTAACTTATGCCTACTAATTCAATAACTATACTCATATATGTGGTTTAATTTTAAAATATTAACAAATTACTGGGTAAGACGTACCATTTTCATTTTACAGTTAAGAATGCTGGGTTAAAATGATGTCCATAAATTGTCTGAAGTTATGCAATTGCTTACAATAAGAGCGAGAATTTAAAGGTTTTGTTTTGTTATTTTAAACTTTATTGATTTTAGAGAGAAGAAGGGAGAGGGAGAGAGAGATAGAAACATCAATGGTGACAGAATCATCCTTGGCTGCCTCCTGCATGCCCCCTACTGAGGATCAAGCCTGAAACCCCTGGCATGTCCCCTGACCGGGAATCGAACCTAGATCTCCTGCTTCATGAGTCAACACTCAACCACTGAGCAACACTGGGTGGGCAAGATAGTATTTTAGTCTTTTTATTACAGAGTCTGTGCATTATCGGTAGTTCCCTCCAGCCTCTGCTCTTAGGATAGGATTTCAACAGTGGTCAATTTGTGATTATAAAGAGGTCCTGGAACTAACAATAAAACTAACGATAAACTTCAATTTTAAAGCATGTTAAAAAATACACTTTTACTGTGTCAACATAGTAACTTGAGTGCCGTTACAGGAGGACCCAGAAAATCTTCACTGTGGAAATAGCGATAATTAACATAACATGCAATTTAATTGCAACAGTCTAAATTAAATATATTTTCTAAAATATGCTTCAGAATACTAGCTAATTGTTGGAAAAATTCACATTATTTAACAGTGCATCTTCTTCCACTAAATTGCCAAGAAAAGCATGTTTTGCCTTATCAGACAAAAGGAGATTCTATGTTGGTCAATGTCATACTCATTCATTATTAGTCAGCTTACTAATAATTTTGTATTGCTAAGTGTAAAGCTGCTATTCTGGCCTCAAAAGCAACTAAGAAGTGACTAAATATGTAACAGATCCATGAAACAGAGGGGCAGGCAGAAAGTCAAAGTAACAAACCTTCCCAACCTCCCCTGACATGTGCGTGCGCACACACACACACACACACACACACACACACAGATCTACTGTCCATTGCCTGGAGTCAGGATTTGGTCTGGACTTCCTTTATCCCACGGGACCTCTGAAACGGGGCTCTTACTGTTTGATGGTGCTCTGATCCTGTGCCTTTAAAACTCCAGCCCACTAAATGGATTAAAATGAATAACAAGATCATTATAAG
The DNA here is from genome assembly GCA_026230045.1 of Corynorhinus townsendii. Taxonomy (NCBI): domain Eukaryota; kingdom Metazoa; phylum Chordata; class Mammalia; order Chiroptera; family Vespertilionidae; genus Corynorhinus; species Corynorhinus townsendii. The sequence continues at coordinate 97,233,197 of JAPDVU010000004.1, read as the reverse complement.
TGAAATCTAATGTCACAGCAAACAAAGTGTCCCGTCTGCTGCCAGCGTCTCAGGACACTTCTCCAGGACACAGTGCAGCTTAGAACGATATGAGGAAAAGCCTGTGTTCTGTGTAGAATTGGAGGCTTTGTGGTAAACGGAGTAGATTCTAATAGAACCAGAAAGCACCTCCAGATTCACCGACACACATCAGCAGAGACATGAGACCACCAGTAGCTCCCAGTATCTCTACCAAAACTCCAGGGCCAGCCCTGCACAGGTGGAGCCACCCTCAGGACCCACAGCCTAGATAACGCAGGCGGTTCTCCTGGGTGTGCGTCCTGTCAGCAAGCTTCGGCTCAGAAAGGCAGCAACGCAGGCCACAGGCGCAGAGAGCAGAAGGTGCCGGGAGGGGAGCAGGGCACACCATTAGTGCGCACTTCACGTGACCTTACAGCGCTACAGGGTATCACCAGTGTTTACGCACTTGACAATCCAGGTGTTAAAATTAGGGTGCTTTTAAGAAGGTGAGAGAAGAACTTGCTTAAGGAGTACAACAGTGGGGAGAAGGGGATGTTAATTGGCTCCCACTAGTGGAGATCCTTTTGAGAACAGAGCTGATCCAAAATACAGAAAGAAAGTTTCCAGAATGCAGAACTGTGTTCCTCCCCGATCCCAATCACCTAAAACACAGTGGGGGTGCGGGTGGGGAGTGGGGCGCGGCGGGGACGGGACCAGAGGCAGTAACAACATACGCAAAGGACCCCCCTGCCCAGGCACCACCCCTGAGGTTACCCAGCAGCTCCCCCTCCCCCTGCACACCCGCCCCACACGTTTGTCAGAGTGGAGAGGCTTGTTTCTCCCCTCTCCCTCCATCTATAGAGAAAGGCTCCCTCTGCTCCCAGGTGAGTCTGTGCCCCTACGGAACTTCCCAGAATCCTCCAGATCTCTTCCTAAAAGCGCTTCAGCTGGCCACTGGGGTGTCAGCTCAGGGAATTCCTCTGAAGACTGCGGTGATGCGCGGGCGAGGTCTGGCTCCTCCCGATGCTTCCTGTCCAGATGGTTTCTTTGCACAGTCTCCTCCCGGCTCCACTCAGAGCAGCCACTTCTGAGGAGACCTGGGAGGAGGATGGCTCCCGCGGAAGCTCTGATCCTAGGGGCCCTGGCTCTAGCCTCCAGGCTGAGCCCTTTTGGGGGCGGAGACATCGTGGGTGAGTGCTCTGCTCGGTGAGGGTGTGGATTTGGGAATAATTGTAAGAACAGGGAGTGCGTTTGTTTAAACCTAGTGTCATGAAACCCAGTTCCCTTCCATCGGAATTCTTACGGTTATTTTCCCTCCCAGAAACCAAACCCCAGCCCAAATCTATGCTCAGCTTGTAGGCTGAGCTAAATGTCATGCTGTCCCTGGTGACTACAGTAGTCACCAGGGCCCTGTTCTCTTTCCAACGTCACAACCAACTAATACAGTCTGGACATTGTGTAGCCTTAACTCCAGTAGCTCCTTGCAGTAGGTATATTTCTCCAACATACTGCTTTTCTTTAACAGCAGTTTGTGAGCCTACGACTTCAACCTCTTCTAACCTACTACTTCAAAACTCTTTCAAAGCTATTAGTTACTGCATTTTAGCTGTCCAGTTTCTTAGAGTAACCATCCCCATAGATGTTGCCACATGTAAAGTATCAAGTCATTTATTTTGTTTTCAACATAATTTATATTCTGGATTTGGGCTCAGAAAATGAGGAGGATAAATTTTATTGAAGATAATTGCAATTGGAAAAATAAAACAAATTAATTGGATGACATTAAGGAAGTCAATTCATTACATTGATCTTCAGATTCCTCATATGTAAAAGTAATTGATTGACTCATTGTTCTAAGAACATGTGATCAAATGAAATAAGTACACAGATGTGTATTTTAAAAACAAAGACCTATATAAGTGCCAGGATATAGCACGATTATTCTGAGTATCACTTCCCATGTGTGTTCCACAAAGTTGGGATGATGCATGATGGAAAACCCAGGCACTTCAAATAGGTTAGTCTCAGCAGCCCTGTCACCTCTAGCCAGTAAAGCTCTAAAAAGAGGTAAGAACAGATCCATTACCTGCTCATTCGCCCCCTGCTCTCCATTTCCTTTCCACACACCTTCCTGGTCTAGGGCTCATTCCTCTACCGTTCAGTCTCCGGGCCAGAACTTTGCCTGTTTTGTCATGGCAGTGACAACAGTTACTGTGACCTACAGCAAAACAGAGGGAAATAAAGAGAAATAGGATACAGTGGATCTCCAAAACATTTTCCAAATGAGATTCACTAGTTCAACAGACACTGAGTGTGTCTGAAGCACTCCTCTGATGCTTAGTATAAACCAAGGTTCCTACCCATAAAGAATAATTTAAAAAACATATTCAACCAGTGAATAAACTCCATGGTGCATTAGAATAAGATGAATGCTTTGAAAATGTAAGACAGTGTGGGGAGATTAAGTGATTAGAGATAAGCTTAAGAATTATGGTACTTATTTATTTTTATTTAACAAATATGACTGAATTCTTACTATGTACCATGACCCTACCAGAAAAAAGACATAGCATCCCAATGCCTCATGGAGTATATGTTATCATGGGAAGACAATATATGTACCTGAAAGTTGTTAGAAGGTCATGTTAAGAGCTTACATCTCAATACTCTAAAATACATAACACAGAAATGGAGACTGATAGCAGACAATGCCACTATAACCTACACTATGGAATAGAGTTTCTTGTGCTTTTGTGTAATAAAGCTTTTCCCCTCCCTCTATATTCCACCTTCCCATTCATATCTTCTTGCTCTGGAATGGCTGCTCACCAGCTGACCACGTGGGCACTTGCGGCACAAATGTTTACCAGACGTACGGCGCCATTCTATTTTTTCTCTAAATAAAGTTGACCATTCATGTTGTAGCATGTATCAGAATTTCTTTTCTTTTTTTTTTTTTTAGCCTTAGGCACGATCTTTATTTACTTGGACACTGTACAAATATTACAATTTCCTTTTGTTGCAAAAAAGTATAAAAATAATCTTTATATAGGAATCCATTCGTTACTGCAAATCTTTCTAAATCTCTGCAAATGGCTCTAAATGAGGGTAAATGAATAAACAGGAGGAGCTATAGGGAGGATCAAGGTTGGGTCAATTCTCAGGGACTCACCTGCCCAGATTCCTAGCTAGAGACCTCTGTTCCTGTTAGCATCCACCCCCTTCCCCCAACATCACCTACAGGTTGTCAGGGCTAAGGGCCAGGCAGAAGGGAGGCAGGATAGGTCCAGGAGGAGCTCTAGGGTCAAGGGGTGGAGAGAAGTGAAGGAGGCAAGGAGTGGTGCAGGCAAGTACCCAGCCCTACCCCAGCTTTCCTCCTGGGAGGGGGAAGAGCTGACAGGAACAGGACAAGGGGGAGGTTAGACAAGCTGCCCTATGGAGTGAATGTGGAGTGTATCTCACTTTGTGACACTGGGTGGCAGCAGAGTCTGGGCTCAGGGCGGGCACAGGGAGGACACAGGTGGGGGAAGGCTCCAGAAAAGGAGAAGCAAATATTTTGGCTCCATTGTGGAGGGAGCTGAGCCCCTCTGTTCTCCCAGCACAATGCAGGTGTCGGTGCAGGAGTGGGAGCTGTGGCCAGAACTGTGCAGTGAGGGAAAGCTGGGGAAGCCGAAGTCTGTGGCTCTCAAGCTGTGTGTACGGCTGAGATGTAGGAGGTCCCCAAGCAGCCCTCAGGTTAGACAGTCTGTGTCCCAGCCACACAGGGCATGTCCCCGTCAGTCAGAGGCTGAGAACTGGCACATCAAGAGTGAAGAGGTCACAGACACCTTCACTCTCATCCAGGTTGTAGATGTAATCGTGGTCTCCGGGGGGCGGAGAAAGGCGGAGAAGGGGGGCAAACACTTCTGAGGACATCAGCTCCTCCAGTAGCTCCGAGCTCATGCACTCTCGTGTGGAATCAAAAATTTCTGATAGCTCTTTGGGGAGTTCCAGAACACCTGAGGGATCCACTTTGATGAGCTCAAAGGAGGTAGAAGGGTTGGGTCCAGATGAACTGCTGCTGCTGCTGCTACTACTGCTGCTGCTGTCCAGCGGGGCAGACGACTGCAGTGGCCGGGTGTCCAGTGCTGCCAGCCCAGCGAGAGTGAGCTGAGCTCACCACTGTCCTTGCTATCAGATCCAGGGCCGCCACTCACTATGACCTCAGCTGCTGGACTGGCCATCCCTTGGGCTTCGATGCTAGCAGGGACACAGATGGTGGTCACCTGGGGACTGCTTGGGTGTGAGGCATCCTGGGGCAGAGCCACAGCAGGTTTGGGCAGAGGTGGAGGAGTAGAGAGAGCAGATGGGCTCTGGAGCAGATCTTCAGGTGGTGGCACCGGCACTGCCACAGGCGGTGAGCTCCATGCCTCCTTGTTCACCAGCAGCACCTCGATGGGCCCCCTCACACTCTTCAAATGAATCTGGTACTTCTTCTTCCCATTGAGGCCCTCTGGGATGGACACCTCCAAACTGGTGCCAGAAGGAGCCCGGATGGCTAGAAGAATGTCTCCAGCAAAGCATCTGCAGATGTCCTCATGAGTCACGTAGGCCAAGCAGCTGTTCTGCACGTCCTCTGTGACGCTCCGGATGCTCTGCTGCACCCACACCTTGTGCTGGTCCAGTTCTTGCTCTCCCTGCTGCAGCTCTTCGATCTCTGCCTTAAGCTCAGTCAGCTTCTCCGCAATCTCCCGGGTGTTACGGCCAGGCCCCACGCCCTCCCACTGGATGCTATTCTTGGATTTTTTCTCGATCAGCCCAATACCTTGCAGCACGTTGGTAATGTAGATCCGCCGCTTCTGGCGCACAGCTAGGGTGTCAGCTGCCAGCTTGAGGTCAAGCACGCTGTCCTTGGCCTCCTGCAGAAGCGACACGAACTTGGTAGTGAGAAGTCCCAAGCTCTTCTCATGCCGGCTTGGGGTGCCCGGGGGCGGCGGCGTCTGTGGCCCGGCCTCCGCCATCGCGAGCGCCCGCTGCCTCCCCTCAGCCAGGCCAGGCTAGGCCGGCGCCCCAGAATTTCTTTTCTTTATGAGGATGAATAATATTTCATTGTATGTGTATACCACATTTTGTTTATCCAGTCATCCATCAATGTACATTTGAATTGTTTCCACCTTTGGCTATTGTGAATAATATTGCTATGAATATTGGTGTACAAATATCTGTTCCAATTCCTGTTTTCTATTCTTTTGAATATATATATATATGGTAATTCTATTTTTAATTTTTTAAGAACCACCATGCTGTTTTTTATAGTGGCTGCAATATTCTACATTTCTAACAGCAATGCACAAGGGTTCCAACTTTCCTACATTCACACCAACACTTGATATTTTTAAATTTTTTATCATAACCCTCCTAATAGGTGTGTATAATTATAAACAAAAAGGGGATATATTTAATTCTTTCAACAATAAAGATTTAATTTTTTAAAAGAAAATGGTGAATCATATGAAATACTTATCGAAAGAAATAAAACCAATAAATAAAATTTTATTTATTTAAAATTCAGAATGATAAGTACAATTTCAGAGTAATATTTTCCTCTTAAGGGAAAGGTTGGTAATTAGAAGGTGCACACAGACTGTTTCTGGAAGGCCAGCTGTGTTCAGTCTTTAAGCTGTGTGTTACTGTTCCTTTCTCTCTCTCTCTCTCTCTCTCTCTCTCTCTCTCTCTCTCTCTCTTTCTCTCTCTCTCTCTCTCTCTCTCCCCCTCTCCCCCCACCCCTCTTTCACGTGTGTGTGTGTATGCAACTCTCTACATAAGTTATATGTAATTCCAAAAGAAATGCTACTATTAAATCCCCTATTATGAAAGCCTTATTCTCAAGTCATGAACTAAAGAAAGGTATATATATCCAGGTCAGGAAATATAAATCCAATTTATTTTGAGAAACTTATACTTTAAGGTAAGTGATGTGTTTAAGTTAAAAGAAGGGAAGAACTTTTAAACTATTATAAATTTAAGATCCTATGCTCTCCAAGAATGTGAGTCTATGAGGAAAGCACTGTTGCTGAGGATTATGGTGATTCTCACCATACCATCCTCATTAAAGGACCCCAGTCTAAGTTCAAGTATACGGAGCATGTATTGTAAGGGCAGTATATAGAAAACAGTAAGTATCTTCTGTTGATGATGGGACTCTCTTTCTTTTAAAATGTCTTATGGTGGTGAAGCCTCAAAAAGAACATCACCAGTGATGTTTTAGTGCAAGTTACAAATGCCAACCTCAGTAGAGATCTGAAGCTGGGAGTGGTAGACCTCATGTATGCTACACAAAGCAAGACAAAAGGGAAGAGGTAAAACCTCATGGAAAAGTAAAGATCTCCTTAAAAATAAAAAGAGAGAGGGGAAGTGAATCATTGGTATAGCAAGTTCCTGAAAGTAACTTAGAAGTAACAGAGAATTAGAAATAATGAATAAGGCTTCTGTACCCTGCAGAAAACCTAATGTTTGGTTCAGATTTCACTCATGCATTGAAAAAGAGTGAATGCTGAAGTGTAGTTTTAGGTAGCTTAATCAGAATCATATTCTCCTGAATTTCACATTCCAAAAAAAAGTGAAAGAATTATCTAGACCTAAACAAATTGCTTTTTTTATGTTATAAAATTGTAAAAAAAAAAAAGTTCTTTGCATGTGTTGAGAGAAGAATATACAGTTGGGTAGTTACTACTATATATATATATATATATATATATATATATATATATTTGCTTTTTTTACAGAGAAGAAGGGAGAGGGAGAGTCAGAAACATCTATGAGAGAGAAACATCAATCAGCTGCCTCTTGCACACCCCCCACTGGGGATGTACCCGCAACCAAGGTACATGCCCTTGACCGGGATCGAACCTGGGACCCTTGAGTCTGCAGGCCGATGCTCTATCCACTGAGCCAAACCGGTTAGGGCAGTCACTACTCTCAGACTCAGTTCAGGGTTCCGTTAACAGTACAAGGGGGGTTAATGAATGTTGGATAAGCAATGTGGAGCAATGATTTTAAGAATCCCATAAAATTCAAAAAATGCTAGGTTAATTTCTTGTCTCTCTAAATTTACAGGGAACTAAATCTTACTGGAAATATGTTATAGTTTTTTTTAATATAAGTAGTTTATTATTTTATAAGTAATATTATTGTAATCATTTCTCATACACATGCTGCTTTATTTGTTGAATTTCAGTCCTCTAAAAATAACTTTACTTCTTTTATTTAAGTTTTTTAGCTTTTTCTACTACAGTTTACATTCAATAATATTTTGTATTAGTTTCAGGTGTACGGCACAGTGATTAGACATTCATATAATTCACGAAGTGATTCCCCTGATAAGTCTAGTATCCACCTGGCAACATACATAGTTATTACAATACTATTGACTATACTCCCTATGCTGCACTTTACAACCTGTGACTATGTTGTAACTGCCAATGTGTACTTCTAGTCCCTTCACCTGTTTCACCCAGTCCCCCAACTCCTCTCCCCTTTGGCAGCCATCAGTCTGTCCTCTGTATCTGTAAGTCTGTTTGTGTTTTGTTAGAGTATATTGTTCTTTAGATTCTACATATAAGTGAAATCAGATGGTATTTATCTTTCTGTGCCTGAGTATTTCTCTAAGCATAATATTCACTAGGGCCAACCATGGTGTCACAAATGTAAGATTTCTTTCTCTTTTATGGCAGAGTAATATTCCATTGTTTATATATACTATTCCTGTTTTATCCACTCTTAGCTATTTTAAATAACACTGCAAAAAACATGGAGGTGCATTTATTCTTTCAAATGAGTGCTTTGGGCTTCTTCTATACATACCCAGAAGTAAAATCCCAGGTCATAAAAAAGTTCCATTTTGAACTTTTTTAGGAACTTCCATATTGTTTTCCATAGTGGCTGCACCAATCTGCAGTGCACAAGGGTCCCCTTTTCTCCACATCCTCAACAACACTTGTTTATTTATTTATTGATGAGAGCCCTTCTGACAGGTGATATCTCATTGTGGTTTTAATTTGCATTTCTCTGATGATTAGTGATGTTGAGCATCTTTCATATGTCTATTGGCCATCTATGCCTCCTGTTTGGAGAGCTGTCTATTTAGGTACTTTGTCCATTTTTTAAACTAGGTTGTTTGGTTTTTCGGTGTTGCTTTGTATGAGGCTGTTTTATTAAATTTTGAATATTAACCCTTTATCAGGTGTATGTTTGGTGAATATGTTCTTCCATTCTGTAGATTGTCTTTTCATTTTGTTGATGGTTTCCTTTGCTGTGCAAAAAGATTTAGCTTGATGTATCCCATTTTTTTATTTTGTTTCCCTTGCCTGAAAAGATAATCAGAGAAACAATATTACTAAAAGAAATGTCAAGAGATTTTACTGCCTACATTTTCTTCTAGGATTTTTATAGTTTTGAGACTTACATTTAAGTCTTTAGTCCATTTTGAATTTATTCTTTTATATGATGTAAGAAGGTGGTCTAGTTTCATTTCCTTGCACATATCTGTCTAATTTTCCCAACACCATTTATTAAATAGACTATCTTTTACCCATTTTATGATCTTGCATGCTTTGTGAAATATTGACTTTATAGGTGTGAGTTTATTTCCAACCTCTCTATTCTGTTCCATTGATCTATATGTTTGTTGTTATGGCAATACTATACTGTTTTGATTACTGTGTCCTTGTTGTATAGTTTCATGTCAGATAGTATAATACCTTCAACTTTGTTTTTCTTTCTCAAGATTGCTGTAGCTATTCAGGGTCTTTTATGGCTCCAGATACATTTTTGGATTATTTGTTCTAGTTTTGTGAAATATACCATTGACATTTCGATAGGAATTTTTTAGAATCTACAGATTGCTTTGAGTAGTGTGGACATTTTAACAGTGTTAACTGTTCCTTTCCATTAGCACAATATACTGTGTGCTTCCATTTATTTGTATCTTCTTCCATTTCTTTTACTTTTCTTTTTTTTGGTTTTTTTTTTTGTTTGTTTGTTTGTTTGTTTTGTTAATCCTCACCTGAGACTATTTTTACATTGATTTTTAGAAAGAATAGGAGGGAGAGGGAGAGACAGAGAGAAACATTGATGTAAGAGAGACACATCAATTGGGTACAGGTCTTTTACCTTCTTGGTTAAATTTATTCTTAGGTATTTTTTTATGCTATTGAAAATGGGATTGTTTTCCTAGTTTTTCTTTCTGATACTTCATTATTGGTATATAAAAACTCAACTGCCCTAGCTGCTATTGCTCAGTTGGTTGAGCGTCATCCCATGCACTGAGAGGTCACTGATTCAATTCATGGTCAAGGCACATACCCAGATTTTGGGTTCGGTACAGGCAAAGGCAATGAATCAGTATGTCTTTCTCATCAATGTTTCTCTCTCTGTGTGTGTGTGTGTGTGTGAGTGTGTGTCTTTTCTTTCCTCTCTCTCTAAAAGAAAATCAATGAAAACATATTTTAAAAATAAATTAATTAAAATGCAATCAATTTCTAAATATTTATTTTGTATCCTGCTAATTTACTGAATTTATTTATCAATTCTAATAGTTTTTTGGTGGAATCTTTAAGGTTATCTATATACAGTATCATGTAATCTGAAAGTGACAGTTTTACTTCTTCCTTTGAAATTTGGACGTCTTTTATTTCTTATTCTTCTTGTCTGATTGCTATGCTAGGATTTCCAGTACTATCCTATATAATAAAAGCCTAATATGCTACGTGTCTGGTCGTCCAATCAGTTGACCATTCAACCAATCAAAGCGTAATATGTTAATGATATGCTAAGGCCGCTCAACTGCTCGTTATGACATGCACTGACCACCAGAGGGCAGACAGTTGACTGGTCAACCAGTCGCTATGACGTGCACTGACCACCAGGGGGCAGACACTCCGGTAGGTTAGCTTGCTGCTGGGGTCTGGTCAATCAGGACTGAGCGAGATGAGTTGGACACTCCCTGGAATCTTCCCACAGTCCCTCCCTGGCTGGCCCCGATTGGCCCCAATCTGGACTGGGTGAGATGGGGCTGGACACACCCTGGAGCCCTCCCACAGTCCCTCCCCAGCCCCAATTGTGCACCAGTGGTGTCTCTCAGCCTGATCTGTGCCCACTCACAATCCAGGACCTCTCGGGGTCCTTTACCCATTTTTTATCTGCGAAACTCCTAATTTCACCTTCAATTTTGAATGACAGCTTTACTAGATAAAGTAGTCTTGAATTCAGTCCCCTGTTTTTCATTACTTTGTATACTTCATGCCACTCATTTCTGACCTAATGTGTTTCTGCTAAGAAATAAGCTGATAGTCTAATGGGAGATCCCTTGTAGATAACTTTCTGTCTCTCTCTTCTAGCATTTAAGATTCTTTGTCTTTAATGTTTGCCACTTTAATTATGATGTGTTTTGGTGTGGGTCTTTTGGGGTTCCTCTTGTTTGGGACTCTCTGTGCTTCCTGGACTTGGGTGACTTTTTTCTGCCCCAAGTACTAGAATTTTTCTGTCATTATTTCTTCAAACAGGTTTTCTATTCCTTGTTCAGCTTCTTCTCCTTCTGGCACCCCTATTATGTGAATGTTATTTCATTTCATGTTATCCCAAAGCTCCCTTAAACTCTCCTCCCACTTTTTTTTTTTCCAATTGCTGCTCTGATTGTCTGGGGTTTTTTTTTTCTACCTTGTCTTCTAACTCACTAATTTGGTCCTCAGATTCTTCTAATCTACTGTTGAAACCTTCTAGGCCTATACCAAGACACATCATAATTAAAATGTCAATGGTTAAAGACAAAGAGAGAATCTTAAAAACAGCAAGAGAAAAGCAGTTAGTTACCTCAAGGGAGCACACATATGACTGTCAGGTGATTTCTCAACATAAACTGTGCAGGCCAGAAGGTAGTGGCAAGAAATACTCAAAGTGATGAATATTAAGTACCTACAACCAAGATTACTCTACCCAGAAAAGCTATCATTTAGAATTGAAGGTCAGATAAAGAGCTTCACAGACAAGAAAAAGCTAAAGGATTTCATCACCGCCAAGATGAAAATGAAAATGAAGATGAAGAAGAAGAACAACAACAATAAAATGGCAATAAATAGATATCTACCAACAATTGAATCTAAAAATCAAAATAAACAAACAAGGAATCTAATGGACAAAATAAACTGGTGAATAAAATAGAACCAGAGGCATGGAAACATGGAACAGACTGACAAATCTCAGAGGGAAGGAGGAGCAGGGGAGAGGTTAACCCAAGATCTTACATGCATATATGCATTACCTATGGACATGGACAATAGGGTGGTGAAGGCCTGGGGCGGGGTGGAAACCAGGTGGAGGGGGGCAATGGAAAGGAGAAAGGGGGACATCTGTAATACTCTCAACAACAGAGATTTTTTAAATAAAAATTATTTTTTTAAAGGATCTTAAATAAACAACCTAACTTTGCATTTCAAGAAACTACCAAAAAAGAAAAATGAAACTCTAAATTAGAAATAAGAAAATAAAGATCAGAATGGAAATAAATGAAAGAGACTAAAAAGACAATAGAAAAGATCAATAAAACTAAGAGCTTGTTTTTTGAACATACAAAAAAATCACAAAGCTTTAGCTAGCTAGACTCATCAAGAAAGAAAGAGAGATGATTCAAATTAATAAAATTATTAATGAAAGAGGTGTTACTATTGATACCACAGAAATACAAAGGATCATAAGAGATTACTATGTAAAGTTAAACTCTAAGAAACTGGACAACTTAGAAGAAACAGATAACTTCCTAGAAACACACAGACTACCAAGACTTATAGTGAAGAAATAGAAAATCTGAAGAAACGGGTTGCCGGTAAGGAAATTGAATCAGCAATCAAAAGCCTCCCAACAAACCAAAGTCTAGCAACAGACAGCTTCACGGTTGAATTCTACCAATAACCTGAAGAATAATTAATATAAATGATTTCAAACTCTCCCAAAAAAAATAAAAATGAGGGGACACTTGCAAACTCATTTTATGAGGACAGCATTACCCTGATCCCAAAATCAGACAAGGACATTATAAGAAAAGAAAATTATAAGCCAATATTTCTGATGAATATAGATGTAAAAATCATCAACAAAATCTTAGCAAGCCAAATTAAATGTTAAAAGAATTATATACTATAATTAAGTTGATTTATTCCAGGGGTGCGTGGATGGTTCAACACCCACAAATCTATCAATGGATGCCAAAACAGCAATTGACAAAACACAACTTCCATTCATGATAAAAACTCTCAACAAACTATAAAGGGAACATGTCTCAACATAATTTTAAAATAAACATAATAGAGGCCATATATGATATGCCCACAGCTAAGATCTTACTCAGTGGTGAAAAGCTAAAAGCTTTTCCTCTAGATTCAGGAACAAGAACGTCCACTCTCACAACTTTTATTCAGCACAGTATTTCAAACCCTAGTTAGACCAATTGGGCAAGAAAAAGAAATAAAAGGAATCCAAATAGGAAAGACAAAAGTAAAATTGCCTCTATTTGCAGGTGACATGATGTTATGCATGGAAAACCTTAAGACTGTACATAAAAAAAACTGTTGAAACAAATTCAATAAAGTTTCAAACACAAAATCAATATACAAAATGTTGTGTTTCTATAAATTAACAATGAACTATCAGAAAAAAAGAAATTAAAAACAATCTCATTTATAATTGCATCAAAAAAGAATAAAATACCTAGGAATAAATTTAACTAAGGTGGTGAAAAACCTGTACACTAAAAACTGTAAAACATTAAAGAAATACATTGAAGAAGATGAAAATAAATAGAAAGATATTACATGCTCATGGATTAGAACAATTAACAACATGCTTATATTACCCAGAACAATCTACAGACTCAATGCAATCCCTATCAAAATGCTTTTTTCACAGAATGAAAACAAGCAATTCTAAAATTTGCATGAAACCTTAAAAACCAAAGGAATCTTGAGAACGAACAAAGCTCATGTTCCCTGATGTCAAACTACAGAACTATAATAATCAAAACAGGATAGTATTGGCATAGAAACAGACACATAGATCAATGGTCGATTACTTTATGACAAAGAAGCCAAAAATATAGAATGGAGAAAGTACAGATTTCAATAAATGGTGTTGGGAAAACTACACAGCCACATGCAAAAAAAAAAAAGAAGAAGAAGAAGAGGAAGGAAGGGAGGGAGGGAGGGAGGGAGGGAGGGAGGGAGGGAGGGAGGGAGGGAGGGAGAAATTGAACCACTATCTTATACCATACATGAAAATTGAAAATTAACTCAAAATTTATTAGGACTTGAAGGTAAGACTTGAAACCATAAAATCCCTAGAAGATAACATAGGCAGTAAGCAGCTTGATATTAGTCTTAGAAATAATTTTTTTATTTGACACCTAAAGCAAAAATAATAAAAGCAAAAGTAAACAAATGGACTATATCAAGTTAAAAAGATTCTGCATAGCAAAGGAAACCATCAACAAAACAAAAAGTCACCCTACCTAGTGGGAGATAATATTTGGAAATTACATATCTGACAAGAGGTTAATATTCAAAATATATAAAGAGCTCAGATAACTTCATACTAAAAAAAAAATGTCCAAATGAAAAATGGGCAGAGGTCCCGAATAACCATTTTTCAAGAAAACATAGAGATGGCCAACAGGTACATGAAACGATGCTCAACATCAGTAATCATCAGGAAATGCAAAATCACAATGAGATATCACCTCAAACTAGTTAGAATACTTATTACCAAAAGACAAGAAATAACAGGAAGTTCCTGCAGGTGTTGGTAAACTCTGTGCTCACCTCCTCCCATGATCATATCAAAATTACAACTAAATTATAGAACAGCCATCACTGCAGAGGCAGAGTCGGAGCCACTCTCTCCAGAGACCTAAGCACTGGCAGTCGCCATTGTCCCTTTGTTGAGTTCTCTTCCTACCCAGCCAGCTGAGCAGCAGGCACCAAGCACCAAGCACCAATTCTGTGCTCTCCATTAACCTAACAGCATTCACCTGTCCTCCTGATTCCCTGAGACTCTGCCCTACCCAACTGGCTATTTCAAACTAAGCATCCTCCAGGGCTCCTCCAAACAAGTGGCCTGCTCACGCTGTGGACTTCCCCAATATCTGCAAACTTCACCGTGGAGGCGGCCCTCGGCTTGCACTGCAGACTTGCTCAAACGTTGGCAAATCCCACACAAGTGGCCACTGCCGTGGACACTGAAAATAACAGTGTATGACTGATAAAATACAACAAGAAATCATCACGTTTCTCTTCAAACCAACCCACCCAAAAGCATAACTGGTAGTCATTTGTATTAAGAGGGACTCCTCGACCTTGGTCAAAATCCAAGATTTCAGAATCAAATAGTTGTGTGCCAAATGAAGCTGGGAAAAATGGACTTGCTCCACAGAGACACTGCCAGAAGCAAGTTAGACGAAAAGAGGGCACAGAGAAAGAGAAATGATTGACACCCAGAAAGAATCAAGAAATATTTGGGATGTGTAGAATGACCATGTAGGAAGGTTCCAAATGTAATTCTTTCCTGATAAAGGTACACGTGTCTCCCACTTAAAAAGCAATTTACTGGACTGTGACCCGGGATGATGACTCAGAGGAGTTTGTCTCTCTGTCCCCTTTCCTGCACGTTCACAGGACAAGAAGGAAATAAGTAAACCAAAGACCTGGGACTGTGGTTAAAACAACTAAATCTGCAGTAAAGACAGAGAAACTACAAGAATTTAAGGATTCCCCATTCACTTGAAAAAATGCTTCTAAAAGAATTTAGGATTGCACAATGCCTAGAGCATTCCTCGGCATCCAGTGTGCCCCACCCCGACCCCTCGTCCCATTATACACAAAATGAAGAGGTCAACTAAACTGTAGGTCGCACAGAAGAACCCAGGCCTGGCCCCTGACAGGGTGGCCTGGAGGACGAGGGACAATGCGGACCCTCCTCCGGGGCACAGCCGAGGTCCAGCCCCTGAGCAGGGTGGACTCTGGCCCTTTCCTTGCTTGTAGATTTGTAGTGGTCTGTCACTTCCTGTAGATTTGTAGTGGTCTGTCACTTCCTGTAGATTTGTAGTGGTCTGTCACTTCCTGTAGATTTGTAGTGGTCTGTTGCAGCGATGGGAGCTGACTTTATTATTTCACCATAGTTGGTAGGGCCATGAAAGCCACATCCACCACAGAAGAGGAAACTCGTGTTTCCAGAGGTCCTAGACTTGGTATTTTCTCCCTTTAGACTCGGACAAGTGAAGCTTTGGTTGTTCACGGACTACATACATTTTACTTGGAGGGAGCACCTTCTGAATTTTTTTTTTTTTTTTGAGGTAAAGGAGACCTTCATTAGGCTTTCATTTCAAGGTACCTGTGTGAACTTGAAACAAACAACAGAAGTTAAAGGA
Source organism: Corynorhinus townsendii (assembly GCA_026230045.1). Classification (NCBI taxonomy): domain Eukaryota; kingdom Metazoa; phylum Chordata; class Mammalia; order Chiroptera; family Vespertilionidae; genus Corynorhinus; species Corynorhinus townsendii. Next base: position 97,217,749 of record JAPDVU010000004.1, on the reverse strand, counting down.
AGAGTGGCACTCATATTAGGCGTATCAGTCACTATGTGGTGATTAAAACTAACGTATATCCAAACAAGCATAGGTTACTAACTAAACAAGTCCCTTCGTTTGACAGAGTCAGTCACTGCTTTCCTTGGGCAACTACCTTTTGCTGCAAACCACAGAGAGAAAATTAAAAGAAAAGTAGATCACTGAAGAATTGAATGATTTCTAGCCAGATTTAGCCCTAAAATTGTGTCCCTAACAGAGGGATTACATTGTCAAGCATCTTTTTATACCTTTCCCATCTTTATACCTTAAGTGGCCTCTTGAGCTTAATCATATTTTGCCCTGAGAGCAATTGTTAGAATCCCATGTCTACAGTGACTGGATGAAAAACTGGTGCTTTCTCCAGATTGCTAATTGGAGCTGACATAATGATCTCTTGCTATTCAAATGTTGGGCTGAAAATATGAGACGGCCACTCCCCTAGCCGAGTGGGAAATGCCGACTCCACAGGAGAAAATGAGAGAAATGAACAGGGAAAAGCAGAAATCAGAGAGACATACACAGACACGGAGCAGCAGAAAGCAAATGCACACACAGAGAAATGGGGCCAGGGAGGCAGGGAGACAAACAGCGTAAGGGAGAATATAGACAAAGGAAAAGGCCATGGAAGACAGAATGACAGAGAGAGAAAAACCCAGCAAGGCACATGGGCCAACAGACTGAGAAACAAGGGGGTGGGCAGAAAGACAACCTGAGAGAAAGACACAATAAATACATATTCATAGGAGAGAAAGAGTCACAGAGTGAGAAGGAAGGAGAGAAATAGAGAGAAATTCACGAAGAGATGGATATAAGGAAAAATGCAGATACAGAGTCAGAAAAGCTATCTAATAGATTAACAGTACAAGAGCGGGTCGTTCAGGCAAGAAAGCTATGGAAGAGAGACAAAGAGAAGCAGACGGACAGAGAGATACGGAATAAAGGGGAAAGAAGCACACTGAGAGAAGGGAGGGAGCACAGAGGGGAGGAGAGAGGAAGAGGGAGCCAGAGGGAGGAGGGATAAAGACCTCGTTTGAGTCCTGGGATCTAGGCATTTTCTGAGGCCAAACTCACATAATGAACTTTCAAATCTCATGAACCCAAAAAACTAATTTTTCTCTTAAGCTGGCATTAGTAGAGTTTTCACCATATGCAACTAAAAAAGTACTAGTAAAAGCTCCATTGCTAATTAGTGAGGTGGGTCATATTCAATTAACAATCATTGTTTTTCCCCAGTGTGCACAGGCCCTTGACGGGAAATGTTTGTGCTGTCGATTCCATACATTACACCACTAGGCATCAGGTACCATGACTGGCAACTGCACTAGTACCTGAAGCTCATAGACCATAGTGGGAGCCAGGGGAGGCACCCAACCTCAGATCCAAGGGCCCAGGAGGATGGAAACCTGAATTTGTTTCATACCTCATGTCCCATTCTTTTTTTTTTAACCCTCGCCCAAGAATATTTTTTCCATTGATTTCTAGAGAGAGTGGGGAGGGGGAAGGAGATGGAGAGATAGAGAGAGACGTTGACATGAGGGAAACATGAGGGAGATATACTGATTAGTTGCCTCCTGCACATGCCCCTGCCGCACGCACCCTACCGGGGCTGGAGAACCGATAACTGAGGTACGTGCCTTTGACTGGGAATTAAACCCATGACCCTTAGTTTTGCAGGCCGACGCTCTAACCACTGAGCCAAACCAGCCAGGGCTCATGTCCCATTCTTATGTGGCCCCTGAGTTATACCAAGCTTGGAGACCTTGTCTCCTTGCTGGATAGTGCCCTCTTTGGAGCGTAACTAAACTTGAGAATCTGACCTTTGTTTTGCTCAGTGTCTCCACTCCCCGCCCCCAACCACCATCATACACAAGCAGAACTGGAACATAAGTGATACACAAATCTTTTTAATTTTGGGAAAAAAAATTATTGAAAGAAAAGAGCTTGACACAGAACTCAGGGGCTGTCTTCAGAAAGAGCAGGTCTGAAACGCCTACTGAGAATGGGCGTGGTTCAGACAGCCTCTAGCACTGGGTGCAAACCAGTCACAGGCCTCGCAGCAAAGACAGAACAAAAGGAAGGCCACCAGCTGCTCCTCAGTCTCTGGGGGCCAGACCTGGGGTGACGCTGGCACAGGTGGCTTGCTCACCAGCCTGGTGGAGGGGAGGCTGGGACCCTGGGACGAGGGTAACAGCAGGGCAAGGCCAAGGAAAGGCAGTGATGGATCCAGGAAGAAGAATGTCTGGGTCAGTGCAGCCCTGGAGGAGAGAGAGGAGAGCGTCAGCAGCTACACATCCCTGAGTAGACTGGCCCTGGCCCCCTCGGGCCTGCCCACAGCATCAGGACCCGAAGGTGGATCTCAGTCCCGCTCCTGGCAGTGAGGGAACAGCATGGGCGACTAAATGAGCAAGGCTTCCCTTGCAGGGCCTGACACATGCCAGGTCCTCATTGGTGGTGAGCCGCAGTGCCCGTCAGCTCACCTGCCAGCGAGTTCAGGGCACTGTCTGCCATTTGGGCTCGGGGGCATCATCCAAAGCTCGCTGCCTGGCTGATGCCAAAGGCCGGGTCTTAGTCTGGGAAATGACCTCTGAAGTTGCCCGCTGGGACTATGCAGAACATCCCAGAGCTTCCCAGGCCCGACTCACATGAGAACGAGTGTGGCTGGAGCAAGGACAGCATACCCTCCTTTCTATCTCACCTGAGTCAAGTCTCTGCAGGAAGAGTGGGAACATCACCTGTGGGCGGGGCCTCGGGGCCTCCTATCCTTGGGAAGAAGGAAAAGAGAAAGGGAAACTCATTGGCCTGTGAGAGGGACACTGCACTTGCCTCTCCTCTCACCCTCCACCAGGGAATGCAAGCTCTCCGGGTCTGTCCTCACCCCACCCAGGCCCATAAGGCTTCAACTGCCATAAGGTGAGGTCCCCCAGCCATGGAGCCATCACCTAGGAAGGTAACAGAGCCAGTGAGTGCTTTAGGAGGGGAGCTCAGAGCAGGAAGTCCCATCTAATAACTGCCTGACAGAGGTGAGGACAGCTGTGAGGACAGCGGTGAGGACAGAGGTGAGGACAGCGGTGAGGAAAGAGGTGAGGGCAGCAGTGAGGAGAACAGTGAGGACAGAGGTGAGGACAGCGGTGAGGACAGAGGTGAGGAAAGAGGTGAGGGCAGAGGTGAGGAGAACAGTGAGGACAGAGGTGAGGACAGCGGTGAGGACAGGGTGAGGACAGAGGTGAGGAAAGAGGTGAGGGCAGAGGTGAGGGCAGCTGGAGAGCTGCTCTCTCTGCCTGAGAACAAGCCTTCGCCAAGCACCTGTGTGAAGAAGCAAGCCTGACCCGGCGGGAAAGGTAGTCTCCCAGTCCCTGCAGCTCCCGCCAGCCCGCCCAGCCCTTCCATTCGGGGTGGGTAGGCGCGGTCAGCAGAACGCCTCTGTCCCAGCACCAGGCTCCCACTCGCTCCCCACCTGCCTCACCTCTCTTCTTCCAAAGATGGACGACAAGGCCCAGCCTGAGGAAGACCAGCCCCAGCACAAAGCCCCCAATTCCACTCAGCATCTTGCTCTGGCGGGATTCAGACTGTGCCCCTGGGAAGTAGAAGCCTGCAGGTCAGTGTCTTGTCCCACACTCCACAGTGTCCTCATCTGGAAGCCCCGAGTCTAATCCAGGACTGGGCACGGGTAGCTCTGGGAGCAGACAGAGGGTCCAGGGCAGCAGGGCCCCCAGGAGGCAGCAGGGACCCAGGAGGCAGCAGGGGCCCAGGAGGCAGGAAGGGCCCAGGAGGTAGCAGGGGCCCAGGAGGCAGGAGGGGCCCAGGAGGCAGCAGGGACCTCAGGAGGCAGCAGGGGCCCAGGAGGCAGGAGGGGTCCAGGAGGCAGGAGGGACCTCAAGAGGCAGGAAGGGCCCAGGAGGCAGGAGGGGCCCAGGAGGCAGGAGGGGCCCAGGAGGCAGGAGGGACCTCAAGAGGCAGGAGGGGCCCAGGAGGCAGGAGGGGCCCAGGAGGCAGCAGGGGCCCAGGAGGCAGGAGGGGCCCAGGAGGCAGGAGGGGCCCAGGAGGTAGCAGGGGCCCAGGAGGCAGGAGGGGCCCAGGAGGCAGCAGGGACCTCAAGAGGCAGGAGGGGCCCAGGAGGCAGGAGGGGCCCAGGAGGCAGCAGGGGCCCAGGAGGCAAGAGGGGCCCAGGAGGCAGCAGGGTCCCAGGAGGCAGCGCAGACGGGTGGGGTGTAGGGGTGATGGCAGCTTCTCAGGAAGTGCGTCCACCTGGAACCCCACAGACCTTATCTGAGATGCCTGCATTAATGGAGCCCAGAACCCCAGCTCTTGGAAGACACAAGCTGGGGCTGACCCGAGCCTGGGGAGTGGGTTAGTAAAGGGATGGCCACGTCTTGGGATAAGGGTACCTCAGTCTTCCATGATCCCAACCCCGAAAGTAGATGGCAAGAGCTAAGGGGTGACCCACCCGCCAGGCCCAGGTCCTCCCTGCCCTCTGAGCTTCCAAGTCCAGGTGCCATGAGGGGCCCTTATGCCACTCCACTGTGATGGGGCTCTGGAGGCTGGGGTGCTCCACAGGGCAGGTGTAGACGTCTCCTCGCTGGGGGGTCATTTCCAGCATCACCAGGATCTGGTAGGTCCAGTCTCCGTTCCTGATGAGGGGGGTGGACACGACGCCGGCTGTCTCCTCCTGGTCGTTCCGGAACCACCGGACTTGGATGTGGCCTGGATAGAAATCGGTCACCGAGCAGACCAGCATGTTGTGGTGGGTCAGGGCCTCTGTCTTGGCTGGGGAGACGCCACTGTAGGCTCCCCTGGGAGGGTAACCAGGAAGAAGACGTGAGGCCGCAAGTAATCCCCTCCCCGGCCACACACTCGGCCCTCCTCTCTCGGAAGAAGAGGGGACACGGGTTTCAAAGCGTCTTCATTAGAACCCCCGCCCTGGGTATGAACCAGCTAATTTGTTAGCCTGCTTTTTAGGGAAATAATACCTTTACTCAACGTTTGCTTGTTTATTAAACAGGATAATCGGTGTGAAAATTCTTTGCAACATGGACTGGTCATTTTTAAACTCTGCATAAACGCATATCCCTACACACATGTGCACAGCGCGGGGACCAGCTCTAACCGCCGGGCGGTCCAGGCGCCACAGGAGCCGGTCAGTAGGGCCCGGTGGGCAGGGCCTTGTGACCGGGGAGGACTGAGCTCCGAGCAGGGGCCGCCAGCGCTGCCCAAGGCAGGGTTCCTCCCGCCTGGACTCCAGGCCCCTCCCCAGCCTGCCTCCACTCCCCCCATCACCACCACCACCAAGGTGAACGCCCAGGACCACCCGGATCTTGGGCAACCACATTAGATCCCGCCTGGCCTCCAGGGGAGGCTGCGGCGAGGAGCCGCCCGCCCACCTCTGCGCTGCACAGTGAAGGGCGCGGTCTCCTTGTAGTTGTGTCTGCACAGCACGTCCACCTGCGCCCGGTACACCAGCAGCAGGTCCTCCTGGCGGTTCCAGCTCTCGGCGTGGGCCGCCCCAGCTCCGCGACAGCCAGGAACATCCCCACCTCGCTGTCGAAGCGCACGATCTCCTCCCGGTTGTAGATTTCCATGGCCACGAGCCGCACGCGCTGCATCCCATTGGTGAAGTAGCAGGTGCCCTTAAACTGGTACACGAAGTCCTCTTCGGGGCGAGGGCCTGTGTCTCAACCACCCACTCAGCGCGGGCGTTTCGGAAGGAAGACACCAGTACAGCCACCAGCTAAATAAAACCTGCTCTCAACCCTCCGAATTTTATCCCCAGGAAGGAGTTCGGCCCTCTCGGCCTCATGTCCTGAACTGAGCATTTATTAGAGAAAACCGAAGGTAAAGCAAGAAAACCAATGGAATAGTGAATGATTGGTAATGAAGAAATAACTGTCAGTATTTGCATATAAGGAATCTGTGAATAAAGAAATCCAAAATAATCTATTGCTAAATGAATGTGAAGCACTAGTTTAGCAAGTTGCTTCATACAAGACCTATCTTAAAACATTATATAGACCAAGAACAATTTTTCAGTTATTACCACATCAAAAAAATTTTTTTAATCTAGGAATAAGACCTATAAAAGACATAGAAGATTTCTTGAAGGAAATAATGAAATTTTATGAGATATATTAAAAGATTCCCAAATAAATAAAAAGATATATTTTAGTTAAAAGACTCAGCATATTAAAGATGACAATTATGCCAAGTGAATTTATGGATTTTATGCATATCAATTAAAATTCCTACAGTTTTTAATTATTTAAAACTTTACAAGATGATTCTAAAATTTTGTTGTTGTTGTTAATCCTCATGCAAGGATATTTTTTTCCATTGGTGTTTTTAAAGAGAGTGGAAGGGAAGGAAGGATGACAGTGAGACTGACACATCGATGTGAGAGAAATACATTGATTAATGGCCTCCCACACGTGCCCCAACCATGGTCGGGGATCGAACCTGCAACCCACATATGTGCCCTTGACGGGGAATCGAACCTGTGACCCTTAGGTGCATAGGCCCACACTCTATCCACTGAGCCACACCAGGGAGATTCTAAAATTTAATAGCAAGGATTAGCCAAACTACTCTTGAAGAAGTAAATATTATGAAAATTTTTTCTCTACTAAATATCAAATAAAACTGTGGTAATTGTACACTGTGTTATTGACACAGACATAGGAAAATAAACAGATGGCAAACTATATACTGGAATTAGTTCCAGGCATGCAGTTACATAAGTTTACGACCATTGAAGCTCAGTGGGAAATGGTCTGTTGTTAATAAACGGTGTCCCAATGCAGGGAGAGAGCAAGGCGGCATGGGCCTCGAGCCATATGCACACTGCCCCTGCATGGACAGGCCATGCTGCACCTTCATGACGCTGGGTGGTAAGGACTTCCCACACAGATCATTAAAGCACTAACCATAAAGAGAAAAGACTGATAACTTCAACTTCATTAACACTAACAACTGCTGCCCATCAAGCAATACTAAGAGAGTTAAGAAGACAAGGCACAAAAAACAAACAAACAAACAAAAAAGACAAGCCACAAAATACTAACAGGTATCCGCAAAGCACGCACTGGTCAGGCGCTCAATTCACAACACATTTCTTTATTATTTTTAATCCTCTCTGGGATATGTTTTTATTGGTTTTTAGAGACAGAGGAAGGAAGAGAGAGAGGGGAGGGAGGGAGGGAGAGAGAGAGAGAGGGAGGGAGAGAGAGAGAGAGAGAGAGAGAGATCAGTTGCCTCTTGTATGAGCCTCAACCAGGGATCGAACCCACAACCTTTTGGTGCATGGATGATGCTCCAACCAACTGAGCCACCCAGCCAAGGCCACAATACCTTTTAATATCTTCTAAAAACAAATAAGAAAAGACAGGTAATATAATGGAAAAAAAGAAAAATATCTAAATAGTTACTTCAACAAAGAGTAAGTACCAATGGACAATAAATATGCAGAATGGCTCATCCTCATTAGTAATCAGAGAAATGCAAGCTAAACCTACGGTGAAACACCGCTACCTGCCCCAACACAGGGCAACACGAGAAAGTCTGACTGCCAAGAGCTGCCAAGAGTTGGGCTGGCTCTCCTGTGAACTGCGCGAGTGGTAGAGGCAACCAGTTTGCATCAGTCGGACCTCCTGCAGAGGAGCTGAGGACAGCACAGCCTCTTGCCCATGGACTCCAATCTAAGCATATGCTCTGGTCTAAAACCGTCAGGCTCTGAGGCTGCAGGACACGGAAGAAACAGGCGCAGCCCCAGAATGCGCCCACATTGGAAGGATAAGTGTTGCACCTCAACGTGGAAGCTAGTCCCCGACAACGACCGTGGATGGACAGCCGTTACCTGAGAGATCTGTGACCGACCCAGACATGGCACTGGCCAAAGGAGCAGGACAAACGGCCACACTGAGGGGACCTCTAAAGGGGAAACGCTAATCTATGTTGTTTAAGGACACATTCATGTGTTACGCGTAACAGGAAGCAAGAAATCACTATCACAAGGGTCATGAGACGGCCAGCACTGGCTCTGGCAGCTGGCAGTGGGTTAACTGGGAAGAGGCTCGGGGGACTTTTCTGGGTGCTGGTAACATTCAGTCATTTTTAACCTGGTTATTAATTAGTTGGATATTCCTTTATAACTTTTGTTAATTTTATATACGTGCTTTATATCATGCCTGTATTGTGTTATATTTCAAAAAACTAATTTTAAAAAGTGGGCTCATCGGTGCATCCGTGTGTGGAAAGACTCAGTGGCGTAGTTTGTGTAATGATATCACCCAGGGTTTGGAGATTAGTGGGTGCAAAATCAGTGTTGATTTCCTTGCTTTTCGCCATTCTCCCAGCCCTCTCCATCACCAATCCCGATCAAGGGTGCAACAGACTCGCCGCCTGCCCTCCGCCCCCGAGGGCTCTCCTCTCGGACACGGACACGGTCACGGTCACGGTCACAGACACGGTCACGGTCACGGTGCTATCGCCCGGGCCCACCGCTCACACTCCAGGAGGGGATGGTCCTCTTCACATAGAGACCACGGTGTTTGAGCCTCTGCATCCCCGAGTCCCACTGAACACCGCTTGGCCCAAAGGGCAGGGCAAATCCTTCTCACTTACTAGAAAAGGTTGTGGGTTCGATCCCCTGTTTGGGCGCATACAGGAGGCAACTGGTCTCTCTCTTGCTCCCTTCCTCTCTCTAAAATCAATGGGTAAAAATTAAAATAAATTAATTAATTAAATCAATGGGCATATCCTCAGGTGAGGATTAAAGGGGGGAAGTGGTAGTAGTGTGGTAACTTTGTTTTGGTAAAAATGTACTTTTTCTTCCAACTCTGAGATCCCAAAGCCGCCTGAGAGAAAGTATCCTCCTTTTGCCCTGGCTGGTGTGGCTCAGTGGATAGAGCGTCGGCCTGCGGACTGAAGGGTCCCAGGTTCAATTGCAGTCAAGGGCACATGCTGGGTTACCAGCTCGATTCCCAGTAGGGGGCGTGCAGGAGGCAGCCGATCAATGATTCTCTCTCATTGGTGTTTCTATTTCCCTCTCCCGTCCTCTCTGAGATCAATAAAAATATTTTTTTTAAAGAAAGAAACCACTCTCCTTTCAGCCACAGAGGTTGGAGAAAAGAACGTAGCAACACTCTTTCCTGAGGTGGAGACATCTGGACTGTCATGGGAGCCCTTCCAAGTCTACCTGGGACTTCAGAGTGCAACACACCGACCCCAAGCCCCAGAGCCCCCGAACCCCAGGCCTGGGGGCTGGCAGAGCAGCTGCCCAGCACTCACCGGGAGCCCCTCTGCGGTGAGCCAGGGGCATCCTCAGCACCATGAGAACAACCATCACAATTCCAGCTGCCGCCCAGGGGCCGCTGGGGATCCCGGTCATCTTTCCACACGGAAACCGAAACAGTTTCACAAAAGCACCGGCAGTCGGCACAGCTGCCGGCACCTCACCTGGCGTTTCACTTTGCAGAAGATGAAAATGAGGAAACCTTCTCTGAGCGTTAGGATTGGACAGTTCTTAGGAAAAAACAATCAACCCAATAGCTTAAGTTCTCATTTGTCGCTGGGTAAACACGTTTAACGAAAGCTCTCAAAGCAAAAAAAAGTATTCCTGGGCCACCTACTGCCCAGCACGAGCCTGCGATGCGCTAGAACACAGGGGTTCAGGAAGCAGGACAAGAATGCAATTTGGAGTATTTCTTCTGGCACATTTATTCAATTTCTCTGGTTCTTATATTTAGGTTTTGACAGTAGGAAGGTAGGAGGAAGTGGAATGTTATTCTCCGGGAGAGAAGATAATTAAAACCTGTTTATTTCCTCCCTTAACTTGGCACTGGGATGCTGTGGGATATAGTATAAATGATAGAGATGATAGATGGTAGGTAGGTAGGTAGATAGATAGATGATAGAGAGATAGATAGAGAGAGAGATAGATAGATAGATAGATAGATAGATAGATAGATAGATAGATAGATATAGATAAATGATAGACAGACCGACAGGCAGACAGGCTTGGGGAGGAGAAGGCAGGAGGGCCTCTCCATGTCCCTGTCCCTGCACCGAAGTAACAGCAGGGACCTGTGAGCAGCTACCGCCGCAGGCCCAGCGGGGTGGTGCTCAGGGAGGAGGGCAGGCTTCCTGCAGAGAAGTGTGTGGACGAGGGCTGAGGGTCAGGGAACGTCTAGAAGCTCGCGCTGCAGGAGCTGAGGACTCACTGAGAAGTGGAAAACTTGCAAGGCCGGGTCAACTGCAGCACAGGCAGCAGCACCAAGTGTCTGAGCTCCAGGGCTGGGCCCTTGCACCCTCCTTGCTCCCTTTCAGGGCACGAGTGAGAGGTGGCCTTGTCCATGGCAACATTCGGTTACTTTGGTGCCAAGGGGAGAGGATTCAGGCTCAGACTTCTACAAGTGCTGTCCAGGAACACCTCGGGGCATCTGGGACCTCAGCCCCGGGAGTTGTGATCTCGGGCTGGGGCGAGGGGAGCCTCTGGTGATGGGCAGCTGAAAGCCGGCCTTGGGCCTCTAGCTGGCAGCTTCCTGGACCAGCTAGCATAGTCAGGCCGTCCATTGGGCACATGGGGTTTGAGCCTTGCTCCTTGCTGCACAGCAGTCTGTTAGGGTGGGAGACCCGTGTGGATGCTCCCTCCACAGCATTGTAGTCTGGAAACAAACAGCAAATGGTGGCTTCAAATATGAGCCCCTAATTTAAAAACAAACAAACAAAAACCACGCAAAATCAGAATTGCAGAAATTGGTTTGCAGTCAAGCTGTAATTCACATGAAGAATTCTTATAGCATACTAGAGGCCCAGTGCATGGATTCGTGCACTGGTAGGGTCCCTTGGCCTGGCCTGTGGGGCTTGGTCTGAAACCAGCTCTCTGACATCCCCCGGGGGGTCCCAGATTGCGAGAGGGCACAGGCCAGGAGAGGGACCCCACGGGTGCACGATCGGGGCCAGGGAGAAAAGGCGGGAGGGCTCCAGGGCGTGTCTGGCCTGTCTCACCCAGTCCCAATCGGCCAGACCCCAGCAGCAAGCTAACCTATTGGTCGGAGGGTCTTCCCCCTGGTGGTCAGTGTGTGTCATCACAACCGGTCAAACAGTCAGACAAACAGACACTTAGCATATCAGGCTTGTATTATATAGGATTCTAGGGTCGGTACAGTCAGGAATTTTAATATGTCTCCCCAGGAACACCAAATAGTGCCTGTGCTTGTGTATCTATGCGTGTGTGTGTGTGTGTGTGTGTGTGTGCACGCGCACGCGCACGCACGTGTTTGGGGGCATCTATACTCACATTCAGATGCGCTGTAGGTGCTAACCAAGCTATTCATCTGGGGAAGAAATAGGAAAGGAGAGAATGCTGATGCCTGTGCTCAAGATGGAAGAAAGAAGAGAATATGTCATGTAGATGTTGCCGACAGAGGAAATCCTTCCAGTTCTCTGGCCACTGAGCCGCCTTAAGGGGAGATGGAGGTGGTGATTGCTGGGAGGGGTTGGAGGAGGGTATGCGGGTATCAATGATGATGGAAAAAATAAAATAACATATATAGATAAAAGAGGAGATGAAGGCTTTCATACAATAATTGAGACTAAAAGACTCAAAAGAAACATTATTGATATTATACAATCTAGTGAAAGGAGCACCGAAATGAAACTAGAATAAGCTACTGGATAAGCTACTTAGAACAGTGTGGCCTGGTTTTCTACTTCATTCTTCCGTTAACAAGCGTGTGTGACTGGCACTGTTCTAGGCGCTGGGGACACGTCGGTGAAAAAGAAAGGCAGTGTTGGTGCCCTCAGAGCTCCCGCCTCCAATGGCAGAGCGCGTGGACTGCGCTAGGCACCCTCTGTTGTTCCTTCTAGGCCTTCAACCTGATAAGGTACCCAAGTTCATCGTGATGACTGGGAAGCTGGCCAGTGCCCTGAGGTCACAGAAGAGCCAATTTTCCAAATGGACTTGCTTCTTGTAACTATTATGTTTTAACTAGTAGCCCTGCACACGAATCCGTGCACCAGTAGCTCACTGCTGCCCTCCAGTAGCTCTCCACCCACTGCCCCACCTTCCTGTATCTCCCTCCACCCCCCACCCTCCTGCTGATCCGTGATCTGGTTGTTATGTGGTTGGGTAATGACCATTTGCATATTACATCTTTATTATATAGGATTAGCCATATTTTGTCTTGTTTTTTGGAATATTAAATTCAGTTTGTCTTTGACCCAGCTTCCTACGGGTGAAGACTTCAGTGATAAAGGGTGAGTGGGGTGATTAAGGACAGCAGCCGGAGATGGATGGGCCCAGAGGGTATTATGTTCAGTGAAATAAGCTAATCAGAGAAAGACAAATACCATATGATCTCACTTACATGTGGAATCTGAAGAACAAAGTAAACGAACAAGCAAACAACAAACTCATAGACACAGAAAACAGACTAATGATTCGCAGATGGGATGGGGTTAGGAGACTGGATGAACAAGGTGAAGGGATTGAGAAATACAGACTGGCAGTTACAAAATAGTCATGGGGCGTGAAGTCCAGCAGAGGGAACGTAGTCAGTAAAATTGTGGTAACTATGTAAGGTGCCAGGTGGGTACTAGAAGTGACAGGGGGAACATTTCGTAAAGTATATGATTGTCTAATTATTATGCTGTACACCTGAAACTAATAAATACAAAATAATGTTGAACATAAGCTGTCCTTGAAAATATAAAAATTTAAAATAAATAAATAAATAAGAACTGCCGAGTTGGGTGTGGAGGGTGGCGGGTCAGGAAGAGGCCCCGCAGTGAGGATGGGAGCTGGACTGGCAACTTCCGGCCTTCTGTCCTCCCTTTCCTGAATTTCCACTCGCACCGCTTTCAGCCTCGCGGACAGGTAATGTGAGGAAGGAAGGAAACTCACAGGCTACCTGGGAAAGCCCCTTATAAACCCTGGGTTTCTACAGGGATTCCTTGGTCAGAGGAAGTTATTTTTTTAAAAAAAAAAAAAAACTTAATCTTTGGTCTCGGTCGCCATCTGGCGGTTGAAATGCCACATCACATCCTCGAGGCACCATCTCTGCTCCTGCATCAGAACAGAGGGCTCAAGTTTAAGATTCTTTCTGAACTTTGCCCAACGGGAATTTTTCTGATGGTTGATCTAACGTCGTGACGGTGTCCCTCGCTTTGGCATGAAACCCCATCTTCTTTCAGCGCTGGCAGCCCTGGTTTATCGAGGTTTATTAGATGAGCTCTTTCTGACCCCAATACCCCACCCACTGCTTCCCCCGCCTTACCTCCGCCTCCCACAGCACACGCTAAGAGGGGCCCAACCCTAAGAGGTGTGGGGCTAAACATATACATATACGTGTTAATACCGTCCCTCCCCTTTCTAAGTTCTTCTGGCTAATAAACTGTTAACAGCAGAAATCACGGTTTAATGCGTGAGCATGAGATTCACGTAGGCATGAACACTCGAAGGCAGTGAGGCATCACGGGGTACAGGAGACATTTTTGCCCCAGCCTGTTGCTCAGTGGTTAGAGCGTCAACCCCAAGACTGAAAGGTCTAGGGTTCGATTTTGGTCAAGGGCACAGACCTCGGTTGCTGGCTCGATCCTCTCCCCAGTCGGGGCACGTGTGGGAGGCAACCAATCGCTATGTCTCTCTCACATCGATGTCTCTCTCTCTCTCTCTCTCTCTCTCTCTCTCTCTCCCTCTCTCCCCTCTCCCCTTGCTCTCTCCCTTCCACTCTCTCTAAAAACTAATGGGAAAAATAACCTCAGGTGAGGATTAACCAACAACAACTACAGAAAAAGACACTTTAGACAAAGGAGAAGGGGGAGATATTGGGTCTCAGAAGTGAGAAGGGGCGGTTAGGGCAGCTGAGGAGCGCTGCCAGGTGGTCAGAGAGGTGGGGCGGGGCCAGAGCAGGTGAGCTCCACGGCGCCTGCCCTGCAGCGCGCTCTCTGTCTGCGCCCCTCAGGCAGGAAGGGCCGGAGAGGGGGATCCGTGGCTCCGCTAAGCCCTGTTTCTTCTTTTTTTTCTTTTTTTTTATTAAGGTATTGTATGTGTACATATCTTATCATTGCCCCTCCCACCCCACTCCCATACATGCCCTCACCCTCCAATGTTTTGCATTTGTTGTTTATTCTTATATGCATGCATATAAGGCCTTCGGTTCATCTCTTATTTCCCCCACCTCTCTCTCCCTAACTTTCCTGCTGTAATTTGACAGTCTGTTTGATGCTTTACTGCCTCTGTATCTTTTTGTTCATCAGTTTATAATGTGTTTTTTATTATCCACAAATGAGTGAGATCATGTGGTATTTTTCTTTCATTGACTGGCTTATTTCACTTAGCATAATGTTCTCCAATTCCATCCAGGTTGCTACAAATGGTAAGAATTCCTTCTTTTTTATGGCAGCATAGTATTCCATTGTGTAGATGTAACATAGTTTTCTGATCCAGTCATCTGCTGACGGGCACCTAGGCTGTTTCCAAATCTTAGCTATTGTAAATTGTGCTGCTATGAACATAGGGGTGCATATATCCTTTCTGATTGGTGTTTCTAGTTTCTTAGGCTATATTCCTAGGAGTAGGATTACTGGGTCAAATGGGAGTTCCATTTTTAGTTTTCTGAGGAAACTCCATACAGTTCTCCACAGTGGCTGCACCAGTCTGCATTCCCACCAGCAGTGCACGAGGGTTCCTTTTTCTCTGCATCCTCGCCAGCACTTGTCATTTGTTGATTTGTTGATGATTGCCATTCTGATAGGTGTGAGATGGTACCGCATTGCCGTTTTGATTTGCATCTCTCGGATAATCAGTGACTTTGAGCATGTTTTCATGTGTCTCTTGGCCTTCCTTCTGTCTTCTTTCGAAAAGATTTTATTTAGGTCCATTGCCCGTTTTTTTATTGGATCATTTATCTTCCTTTTATTAAGTTGTATAAGTTCCCTGTAGATGTTGGAGATTAAATCTTTATCAGTGATAACATTTGTGAATATGTTCTCCCACACAGTGGGCTTTCTTGTTGTTTTGTTGATGGTTTCTTTTGCTGTGAAAAAGCTTTTTATTTTGATGTAGTCCCATTTGTTTATTCTATCTTTAGCTTCCATTGCCCTAGGGGTAGTATCAGTGAAGAAGTTCTTTCGGCATACGTCTGAAATTTTGCTGCCTGTGGATTTCTCTAGTATTTTTATGGTTTCCCGTCTTATGTTTAAATCCTGTATCCATTTTGAGTCTATTTTTGTGTATGGTGTAAGTTGGTGATCTAGTTTCATTTTTTTGCATGTATCTGTCCAATTTTCCCAACACAATTTATTGAAGAGACTGTCTTGACGCCATTGTATGTTCATGCCTCCTTTGTCAAATATTAATTGAGCATAGTGGTTTGGGTCAATATCTGGATTCTCTGTTCTATTCCATTGATCTATATGTCTGTTCTTGTGCCAGTACCAGGCTGTTTTGAGAACAGTGGCTTTGTAATACAGCTTGAAATCTGGTATTGAGATCCCTCCTACTTTATTCTTCTTTCTCAGGATTGCTGTGGCTATTCGGGGTCTTTTTTTATTCCAGATGAATTTTTGAAGAGTTCTTTCTAGGTCTGTGAAATATGCCATTGGTATTTTAATGGGGAGTGCATTGAATCTATAGATTGCTTTGGGTAGTATGGACATTTTAATGATGTTGATTCTACCAACCCATGAACATGGTATGTTCTTCCATCTGTTTACATCTTCCTCTAGCTCTTTTTTCAGTATCCTGTAGTTTTCCACGTATAGGTCTTTTACCTCCTTGGTTAAGTTTATTCCTAGGGAGAAACCAAGATGGCAGCATAGGTAAGCACCTAAACTGCTGCCTCACACAACAACTTCAAAACTACAACTAAAAGACAGAACGGACACCATCCAGAACCACAGGAAAGCTGGCTGAGTGGAAATTCTACAACTAGAAGGAAAGAGAAAAGCTCGCAGAAAACTGGAGGAACGACAAAGGGTTGAGGTATGTCAAAGGGTCTTTGTGCGCACAGAAAGGAAGTGCGGCTGAGAGCCTAGCTGACTTTCTCTGGTGGGAGGGGGAAGGAAGCCCCCGACTGCACTGAATCCCAGTTCTAACTGCACTGAACTGCACTGAACCCCAGTTCCAGGTGAAACCCCGTGGACACAGGCTTATATAGGGGGAGTCTGGACTATCAGGTAGAGAGAAAGGCACTTGGAGACTCGAACACCTGGGGGAGCCCCAGCGGGCAGGGGTCTGGAGGCGCGCACAAAGACTGCGGAGGTTGCCACAGGCTTTCCCAGCGGAAGGGAGTTGGAAGCTCCTGACTGCACTGA
The DNA here is from genome assembly GCA_026230045.1 of Corynorhinus townsendii. Lineage (NCBI taxonomy): Eukaryota > Metazoa > Chordata > Mammalia > Chiroptera > Vespertilionidae > Corynorhinus > Corynorhinus townsendii. The sequence continues at coordinate 97,201,423 of JAPDVU010000004.1, read as the reverse complement.
GCCCCAGTTCTGACCACTGAACCCCAGTTCCAGGCGAGCCCCTGGGGACCCACGCTCTTGCGGGGGGAATCTGGACTCTCGGGCAGAGGCTCGGGAGCCAGGGAAGGCAGAGATCTGGAGGCGCACCCACAAGGGCAGGGCTGACTGGAAGCCAAGACTGTCTGCTCTGCTCTGAGACTCCACCCCATCCAAGCTGAGCACAGAGACTTTTGCGATTTGGCAAGTCTAATGCTATAAAGCTGTCTCCAGCACCGAACTTCTCCCAGCGTAGACACAGCTGATCCTCACAGCCAACTGGCCTGGAGGTCAATTCCTCCCAGTGATACCAACAACAATCAAAACTTAACTACAACAAGGCTGTACACACAGTCCACAAAGGGGTGCACTAAGAGTGTCCACGTCAGGTTAACTGGGGAGGCCGACCCACTGGGCCATATAGGAAACCTAGCACACAAAGCCACCCTACCAACTCAGGGAAGCAGTGAAAATGCGGCAACAAAGAAACAGATCACAAACGAAAGAAATGGAGGAAAACAAACGACTGGATATAGAATTCAAAACCACAGTTATAAGGCTTTTCAAGAATACCCTAAAAAGGCCGACAAATATAACGAGACCCTTGAAGATATGAAAAAGGACCAACTAGAAATTAAACACACACTGACTGAAATAAAAAATATTATACAGAGACCCAACAACAGACTAGAGGAACGCAAGAATCAAGTCAAAGAATTGAAATACAAAGAAGCAAAAACACTCAAGCGAAAAAAGCAAAAAGCAAAAAAAAAATCCAAAAAGTTGAAGATAGTGTAAGGAGCCTCTGGGACAACTTCAAGCGTACCAACATCAGAATTATGGGGGTGCCAGAAGAAGAGAGAGAGCAAGATACTGAAAACCTATTTGAAGAAATAATGACTGAAAACTTCCCCCACCTGGTGAAAGAAATAGACTTACAAGTCCAGGAAGCACACAGAACCCCAAACAGAAGGAATCCAAAGAGGACCACACCAAGACACATCATAATTAAAATGCCGAGAGCAAAAGACAAAGAGAGACTATTAAAAGCAGCAAGAGAAAAACAGTTAATTACCAACAAGGGAGCACCTATAGGATTATCAGCGGATTTCTCAACAGAAACTATGCAGGCCAGACAGGAGTGGCAAGAAATTTTCAAAGTGATGAATAGCAAGAACCCACAACCAAGATTATTCTACCCAGCAAAGCTATCATTCAGAATTGAAGGGCAGATAAAGAGCTTCACAGATAAGAAAAAGCTAAAGGAGTTCATCACCATCAAACCAGTATTATATGAAATGCTGAAAGGTATTCTTTAAGAAGAGGAAGAAGAAAAAAGTAAAGATAAATATTATGAACAACAAATACATATCTATCAACAAGTGAACCTAAAAATCAAGTGAATTAAAAACCTAAGGAACAGAATAAACTGGTGAATATAATAGAATAAGGGGCATAGAAAGGGAGTGGATTGATAATTCTCAGGAGGAAAGGGGTATGGGGGGAGGGGTGCAGGAAGAGACTGGACAAAAATCATACACCTGTGGATGAGGACAGTGGGGGGAGGTAAGGGCAGATGGTGGGGTGGGAATCGGGTGGAGGGGAGCTATGGGGGGAAAAAGGAGAAACAATTGTAATAATCTGAATAAAGATTTATTTTTTTAAAAATCCGACAGAAATGGGAACTCCAGAACAGAATCAGTTTTAATACATTATGTGTATTCTAAAAAAAATAAAAAAATAAAAAAGTTTATTCCTAGGTATCTTAATTTTTTTGGTGTGATGGTAAATGGGATTGCTTTTTTAGTCTTTCTGTAAGTTCACTATTGGTGTATAGAAATACCATAGATTTCTTGGCGTTAATTTTGTATCCTGCTACAATGCTGAATTCATTTAAGTCTGTTAGTTTTTTGATGGAGTCTTTCGGTTTTTTATGTACAATATCATGTTATCTGCAAATAAGGACAGCTTTACTTCTTTTCCAATTTGGATGCCTTTTATTTCTTCTTCTTGTCTGATCGCAATGGCTAGTACTTCCAGTACTATGTTGAACAGGAGTGGTGAGAGTGGGCATCCCTGTCTTGTTCCTGTTCTTAGGGGAAATGGTTTGAGTTTTTGCCCATTGAGTATGATGTTAGCTGTGGATTTATCGTATATAGCTTTTATTATGTTGAGGTATGATCCTTCTATTCCCACCTTGTTGAGAGTTTTTATCAAGAAAGGGTGTTGGATTTTGTCAAATGCTTTTTCTGCATTAGTTGATATGACTATGTGATTTTTACCTCTCAGTCTGGAAGCCCTGTTTCTTAAGCAGCAGCCTAACAGGACGCGGGTTCCTCCAAGGCCGCTGCACCTCCCGGTCCAGGAGGGACCGGTCCAGGAGGGAGCCGAGAAGCCTTCCAGCGGAGGGAGGCGCGGAGCACGGCGCCCGGCCTGTCCCGGGAAGTCTCCCGCCGGGCACTCCGCGTCGCCCTCGCTCAGAAACCCGTGGCCCAGGCAACGCCTGGAAACAGCCGTCTCCTCTGTGCACGTTGCCGGCCCGGAGCCTCTGGCCCGCAGTCCCTCCGAAGCGCCCCGAGCTCCAGACAAAGCGGCAGCAGAGACACGAACCAGACGCAAGAAACACGGAGACTCGCGACCTGAGAGCCACAAACGCCCAAATCTGCGGTCGGAGCCGGGACACCGCAGGCAAGGACGGGTGTGCCGGGAGCCTCGCCCCGCCCCGGAGGAGGCTCAGAACCGGAGCGGTCGTCGTCAGGACGTCTCTGTAGGTTTGCGTGTTTCTTAGGGTGGTCTGTGGTGGCTTGGGATTGGTAGACGGGACGGGCAGGTGGAGCTGAGAGTCCGAGATAGAGTGTCATCATCAGGATTAGGATGGTCACTTTATGCTGCAGGCAGTCGGGCCATTGGCAGGGTGGAGAACAGGAGAGCAGCCGCGTTTCACACCCAGGAAGGACCCTGTGTGGGGGGAGAGGGTCTCACATCAGGAAGGATGCTGTGTGGGGGGGGGGGGGTAGGGGGAGGGCACTGGGAGGAGGGTCTCACACCAGGAAGGACGCTGTGTGGGGGGAGAGGGTCTCACATCAGGAAGGATGCTGTGTGTGGGGGGGGGGGGGTAGGGGGAGGGCACTGGGAGGAGGGTCTCACACCGGGAAGGACGCTGTGTGTGGGGAGAGGGAAATGTTTGAGAGTGGGAATTTTTGAGCATGCTTCCTCCTAGTGAGAAGACTAACCCCTATTTTGTAAAACTACTGTTTGGAATTCTCTGCTGTTTTTTAGACTGACTCTTATTCTAAAAATAACTTTGCCCTCTAGCCTGCTTTAGCCTGCTTAAATAATGAGTAAGATAAACTTAGCTGTCTGACCTTGTAGGCCAGAGACTAGATATGCCCATAATTTCAATGCCATGCCAGGTGCATTTTTTAATTGGATAGAACTGTGTTGTTTTCAAGGCCACCAGCGAGATAACCACTAAGTGCACATAGGGCTGGTTCTTTAATAAGAAGAGAAGTTCTGCTTAGAATTTGAATTCATTTTGGCCATAAATCCCAGCTGCAACTAACAAAATAGCCTTACAGGATAAATTAGTGTCAGTTTTCTTGAGAACAGGATGCCAGTAAACCTAACAAGATAGATCACTGTCAACTTTCCTGATAATGGGATGCAGTTACTTACTCCACCAGGCACCAGGACCCTGTACATTCCATACCGACATTAATTAAGGAAAACTGCTTTGTTTTAAATTGTTTTAGACTGCTCTGCAAAAACAGGGTGTAGTGAATGGGTTTAAATACGGTGAGACACAAAAGGTCGGGGCTGCTCTCTGTGCTTGCTGCATGGAGAGAGAGCAGTCAGCCGGCCGGTTATTAAAAGGCTCCCTAAATTTTAATTCGGTCTGGACTCCAGTGGTCGTTGACTTGCGTTCGCTCCACAACAGGTCTCATACCAGGAAGGATGCTGTGTGAAGGGAGAGGGTCTCACACCAGGAAGGATGCTGTGGGGGGGGAGAGGGTCTCACACCAGGAAGGATGCTGTGTAGGAGGAGAGGGTCTCACACCAGGAAGGATGCTGTGTGAAGGGAGAGGGTCTCACACCAGGAAGGACGCTGTGGGGGGGGGGAGAGGGACTCACACCAGGAAGGACGCTGTGGGGGGGGGGAGGGACTCACACCAGGAAGGACGCTGTGGGGTGGGGAGGGACTCACACCAGGAAGGACGCTGTGGGGGGGGGAGGGACTCACACCAGGAAGGACGCTGTGTGAAGAGAGAGGGACTCACACCAGGAAGGACACTGTGGGGGGGGGGGGAGAGGGACTCACACCAGGAAGGACGCTGTGGGGGGGGGGACTCACACCAGGAAGGACGCTGTGTGAAGAGAGAGGGACTCACACCAGGAAGGACACTGTGTAGGAGGAGAGGGACTCACACCAGGAAGGATGCTGTGTGGGGGGAGAGGGACTCACACCAGGAAGGACGCTGTGGGGGGGGGGGGAGAGGGACTCACACCAGGAAGGATGCTGTGGGGGGGGAGAGGGTCTCACACCAGGAAGGACGCTGTGGGGGGGGAGAGGGACTCACATCAGGAAGGACGCTGTGGGGGGGGAGAGGGTCTCACACCAGGAAGGACGCTGTGGGGGGGAGAGGGACTCACACCAGGAAGGATGCTGTGTGGGGGGAGAGGTGCCGGAAACCGATCATTGTCCCACTAATAGAGGGATATGAACAGAGAACCCCGAAGGCTGGTCAACCTTAAATGCTCTGAAAAGTCAGAACTAATCACTCACTGTTTAGTTGAAACATTGTTAGCTGAAGCAGCCTCCACCTCTGTTTGTCTTATGTAAATTTCTGTTATTGGAATTGCCTGCCTAGAGGCTCTGGGTGTATCCCATAGTCTTAATAAAAGGGATAGCAAGGCCAGAGTGGGCTGTAGTCCTCTCTTGGGCTCCCACCTGGCCCCCATTTCCCAAATTAATACTTTTCTAGTCTCTTTCATTTTCTAGTCTCCTTCAGAACCCGAACCCTGAACCTGAACCCTGAACCACGCGGGACGTGAAAGGGGTTCCCACATCTGGTGCCTGAACATGGGACATCTGGAGGAGATGATATTATTTGCCTAGAGCAGTGGTCGGCAAACTCATTAGTCAACAGAGCCAAATATCAACAGTACAACGATTGAAATTTCTTTTGAGAGCCAAATTTTTTAAACTTCTTCTAACACCACTTCTTCAAAATAGACTCGCTCAAGCCGTGGTATTTTGTGGAAGAGGCACACTCAAGGGGCCAAAGAGCTGCATGTGGCTTGCGAGCCGCAGTTTGCCGACCACGGGCCTAGAGCGAAGGAGAAAAGGTGTGGAAAAAATTCACCGAGAAAAAGGTGAGGAAAATTCACTGCACGCAAAGCCCAAGGCCAGGTGCAGAAACCGGATCTGTAAGTAGGGTGGGAACGTCTTTTTCAGCCAGGCTAATGGGGAAGAATTAGAATTTTGGTTTGCATGCTTAAGGAATTAAAAGTTTCAGAAGGTATTCTTTTATAGTTTTTGTTTGATGTTATAGAACATAACCGTTGGTTTCCTGAAGAAGGTACATTAGGTCTTGAATGTTTGGCAAAAAGTTGATCAAAATTTGAAAAAAGCTCAGCAGCAGGAAAAAATTCACCTCAAAAAACTGTTTCTCCATGGGGAACACAATATTGCGTTTGCTAGAGCCTTTTAGAGAGGCTGAGGAGGAGCCTTCTCGCCTGGTTCCCTTCAGGAGGAGCAGGAAGAAAAATTGGAGGAATGGCCTTCATGGCCGCCTCCAGCTCCATGTCCTAATCCTGAAACATTTAATTCACCACCAATAGAATCATCTGTACAGAGAGCCATCAGAGAAGGAATGAAGGACATGTCGGTGGAAGAAAGGCCTGCTCTTCCTGATATAGAAGTAGCTGACCCACAGCTCCCAGATCAGATAATAAGACACCATGAAAAAATTGATTTTAAAATGATAAAACTTTGCGAGAAAGCGTTGTTCAAAACGGTCCAACGGCTCCTTTTACAGGAGAAATTATGAATAATATTTCTGAAGCATTCTTAGCTCCTTATGACTGGTATTCTCTGGCTCCTGCAACTCTGGATGGAGATTATGTACTATGGAAGGGAGAATATTTGGAGAAATGGCAGGAGCAAGCCCGCGCAAACGGAGGGCCGAATGCTCAGATAACTTACAAAATGCTGGCAGGGCTGGGACAGTATATGGATGTACAAAATCAGCTACATTATGTGCAACAGGCGTATGAGCAAATCAGACTTTGTGGAAGGAGAGCTTGGTGGGCTTTACCAGCAAAGGGGACCCTGAGGGATCTTTTAGTAAATGTATGCAGGGGCCTACAGAGTCATTTTCTGACTTTGTGGCTCACCTCACTCCAGCAGTGAGAGACAGAGTCAACATGAGACAGCAGGAGACATTTTAATTTAGCAATTAGCTTGTGGAAATGCCTGACGCCTCTGAGAAGAAATAGTACCATTACAGAGATGATTCGAGCGTGTCAGAATGTGGGAATCAGGCACTTTTCAAGCAAATTGACTCGCTCTTGCAGTAACAGTGGGAAATAAGAGGTGTTATAAGTGTGGAAAAGCAGGACGTTTCCAAAAGGAATGTGGGCAACCGAGACGGACACAAGGTAGCACTCTAGGGAGAGGCGTAAACACAGCCTCCAGATTCAATCTCTCTGTGTCCTAGATGTCAGAAAGGGAACCATTGGGCCAGTCTGTGTAGATCGAAATTTCATAGAAACGGGCAGCCTCTAGATCAAGATAGAGGGCATGGTCAACCGCCGGGAAACGGCCAGAGGGGCACCCCCCAGCCCCGTCATCAATAGGGGAAATCTGCCCTGCAAGGCCCACAGTGGATCCCCTCATCCAAGCAACTCCAGAAAGCGCAAGCCTGGATCTTAACAGCACTATAGCAGTCCCTTTGACCCCTGATGTTGCTCGGCAAGCTATCCCTACAGGAATTTGGGGACCTGTGCCACCGGGAACTTTAGGATCAATCTTAGGGAGGAGTGGAAACACTCTCAAAGGACTAACTGTTCTGCCTGGAGTCATTGATTCAGATTATGAGGGAGAAATCACCTGCGGGTAGGCTGCACCAAGCCTTAATTACTTTAAATTTTTTCACTTGTGATGCTGATGGAACGACACCTATGGAGCTACACTGGTGGCAGAATAAAACAAAAGAAAATGGTCTAGTTAAATGGAAAGATCCCAAATCTGGTTTATGGAAGGGACCCGATCCATTATTAACCTTTGGCAGAGGGTATGCTTGTATATTTCCAGAGAATTTTTCCAAACCTGTGTGGATTCCTGCTAGAAATATTAAACTGCAACAGGGATCCAAGAGAGAAACTAGCCAGACTAATGAGGACCTTGCGCCTGGAGCCACACCATGCAGCTGCAGAAAGTCAACTACCTCAGCCACAGAGAGCAGCGACTCCAAACAATCCACTGAAGATGAGAAGCAGGAGCAGGAGGAGGACGAGCCGGACAACAAACAGCCCGGAGACCACCCTGGGGCATGGTAAAGAGGATGGTACAGACCCCTGAGAATGTCTTTCTTGCCATGCTAGCAGTGATCAGCTGTACGGTAATATTACCTGGGGCAAATGGGGAAGTATTTTGGACTTATGTTCCTGACCCTTCATGGGTAAGACCCCTTATGTGGGCTGATCCCCCACCTAATGTAGTCACCAATAATACCAAACACCTTGGCCATCCAGGAGGACCATGAGTGGGGCTAGGAAGCATAATTACACAGGGGTCGCCACCCAGCTTCCCTTTTGTATGACACAAAATCAAACCACTGCTCCTTTGTGTGTAAAATTAAAGACAGGTTTCTGGCTTGCGTGGACACCAAAGAAGGAGACTTATCACTACTTGCTCTTCCCGGGAGAGGTGTAGAAAATGTAACTAAGATACAAAAAGAAATTGACAGCCAGTTTGAAATTGAATTGCCATGGCCTAGAGCAAAGAATATCCTTACATGATATTATTCTACAATGTCCTTATAATTTTTGATATTTCACAACAGCATATTGTACAATTATCCGAAACAAACTTACAAACTAATCCTTTGAATGTTTGGCAGCAATTTAAAAAAGGACATGAAAGGATTTAATCCCTTCCAGAAGGAATTAAGGCACTGGGAAGGCACTTGAGCATTCTATATTGGCCTCTCTTGCCCTTTTTACCAAGAGGAACCCTCTTCTCACAATCCAGTTGCCCACAGCTGTTGCCTGAGCTTTCTGTTCATGCTGAGGTTGAAGCCTCATGGTGGCTGGTACCATGGATCTGTCTCTCGCCCAATGGTGTGAGCTGGGCCCTCCCTGGAGAAGAAACCTGAGTTCCCCGAGATATGTGATCAGTGTCTGGGACCCACCAGCAGGCGAGGGAGTCCCAAGGCAGGTGCTGGGCGTGGAGGCCATGGGGGCATAGGCTACCAAGGAGACAGAACTGAACCTCACATCACCCTGCTTGGCCCCGGAGGATGGCTGGTTAGCCAGAGACTGGTAAGATTCCTCAGGGAAGGAACAACCTAAGACAGGCACAGTCACAGAGGGACCATCAGGAGAGAACTTGGGGATCAACAGAGGTGGGGCACAGACCTTCACTCTCCCCAACTTTGCAGGGGCCTGAACCCTCACCCCTTCTGAGGGAGGTCTCCTGCCCCCATGGCTGCTTCACTTCCCATGCCCAGCTCAGATCAGGACCCAGGTAACAGACAGAGACTTGGCCCACAGCAGCTGCCCTATATCTAAATCCAGCCTAACACCAGGAATGCTCAGGGCCTACTCAAGAATGCAAATAATTCTTTCCACTAATATTTACAGGGTAAACTAAGATTGTTGTTAGAGTATTAAATATGATAGTAATCAAGTTTTCAGATTAGTTTATATTGGCTAATTGAAATTAATTGAATTAATTTATATTGGCTAATTGAAATTAATTTATATTGGCTAATTGAAATTTTCAAGAAAATTTAATTGTACTGGACAAAAAGCTGTTCCTAAAGTATTAACTAAAATTAATATTGGTAGTTCATCTCATGGTAAAATTGCTTAACATGCAATGAACCTAAAGCAGTCATATTTTTATGCAAAAAAATAAAATTTAAAGTTATCAAGACTGCATTATAAAATTTCCAAAAGCCTCCATTAATCAAAAAAGGGGGGATAGTAGAGTAATAGCATGTAAGTAAAAATATCCTGTAAATAAATTACATCTAGAAATTTTTTACTTTGAAAATTAATTTTCATTTGTAATGCTAACAGCAAGACACCCATGAAGAACACACACGGTGTCAAAATAAGCCACAGGAAAATGGTTTGGGCAAAAAATAAAAAGGATCCCAAGTCAAATTTATAGAAAAGATTCCTTTATTAACTTTTGGTCAAGAATATGTTTGTATATTTCCAGAAAACAACTCCAAGACCATGTGGATTCCTGCAACAGAGAGGAATTGACAGGTCTGCTCCAACCACGAAGACAAGAGGAGAAACAGTCCAGAGATGGAAGATGCTGACGACGCCAGCTGTGCGTCGCTGCAGGTTACCCAGGACCAAACCAGAGAGGGTTGGGCCTGCATTGCCACCATTTGTCCACCATCCATTGCTGACCTGTACACATAAGGAACTGTTGACATTGAAACTGGGACTCAGAACTATTGGACATTGAAATTGGGACTCAAACATTTTTTGTTCTTATATGTTTATTTCTAGTCTGTAGATGCAACATTTTTTAAAGAAAGAAACGGGAGATGCGGAAACAGATCATTGTCCCACTAATAGAGAGATGTGGACAGGGAACCTGGAAGGCTGGTCAACCTTAAGTGCTCAGAGCTAATCGCTCACTGTTTAGTTGAGACATTGGTAGCTGAAGCAACCACCTTTTAGTCTTATGTAAATCCTTGCTGATTGGCTATTACTGGAATTGCCTGCCTAAAGGCTCTGGGTGTATCCCATAGTCTCAATAAAAGGGATAGCAAGGCCAGAGTGGGGTGAAGTCCTCTCTTCGGCTTCCGCCTGGCCCCCATTTCCCAAATTAATACTTTTCTAGTCTCTTTCATTTGTGTGCGGCCTCCTTCAGAACACGAACCCTGAACCACGTGGGACATGAAAGGGGTTCCCACAGAGAGGGTCTCACACCAGGAAGGACGCTGTGTGTGGGGCAGAGGGTCAGGGGGAAGTAGAGGCTCAGGGCGGTGGGTGGAGCCTGTGGGTCTGCATCAGCTGTGTGTGGGAGAGCAGAGGCTAGAGCAGACCTGCTTGGGAGGCAGAGGAGGTGTAAGGAGAAAGAACATTCTCCAGTTAGATGGAAGTTGTCCTGGTCGGAGGCAGAAAAACGCCCCTCCCAGTGATCCCTGGGACCCGTGCAGCTTACATGGCAAAGGGACTTGCATTGGTGAGTGAGCTGAGGATCCTGACATGGAGGTTTCCCTGGGTTACCCTAGGGCCACGTACAGTCACAGGGTCCTTAAAAGTGCAGGAGGAGATCCGCTGATGGACAGAGGCCAGCTAGTTATACCTAGACGGAGCCACAGCCAAGGGTTCAGGTGCCTCTGGGAGCTGCGGGGTGGGGGGCAAGGAATGGGCTCTCCTCCAGAGCCTCCAGAGGAACAGACCTGGGACACCTCCTGTGATTAGCCCCTTGGCCCACTGCAGGCTCACACCCTCCAGCTGTCAGGTAATGCATTTGTGCTTTTGAAGCCACTACCTTTGTGGTCAATTGTTACAGCAGGAACAGGAAAACCGCCACCTTGTGCCTGAGGCCCAGGATAGCTCAGAACTCCGTCTGGGGCCACTTCGCACCAGGTGACCCTGGGCGATCGTTAGCCTCTCTGGGCCTCTGTTCCGTGCCTGTAAAATGGGACTAACAGTGTTTGTGTCTGGAAAGGGAAAATGGGGAGGCAGTGAGGGCTGCTGTTTTTCATAACAAGCCATAGAGAAGTACCTGACACTTTAACCCATGCCCCTGTGTAACTGTTTAAAAGTAAAATGATTCTAAAATATGGAAATACCTAAGGGAAATAAAAAGATGTTCACTTCTGTTTTCTCTTATACACTTTATTTTTAATCTCCTTCCAAAACAAAAGCAACTACCATACACCTGAGATTTATAGAAAGTTCCACAGATTAATATTAAATATATCAGAATATCTAAACTAACTCAAAATCTGTTTAATACAAATGCAATGAGCTGTATTCGGCTAAGATGTTAGCAATACTCGCAGCCTTCCACTTAGACCAGTGGTTCTCAACCTTCCTAATGCCATGACCCTTTAATACAGTTCCTCATGTTGTGGTGACCCCCAACCATAAAACACTTTTCGTTGCTACTTCATAACTGTAATTTTGCTACTGTTATGAATCGCAATGTAAATATCTGTGTTTTCAGATGGCCTTAGGCTCTACAGCAGCGGTTCTCAACCTGTGGGTCGTGATCCCTTTCACAGGGGTCACCTAAGACCATCGGAAAACACAGATATTTACGTTATGATTCATAGCAGTAGCAAAATTACAGTTATGAAGTAGCAACGAAAATAGTTTTATGGTTGGGGGTCACCACAACACGAGGAACTGTGTTAAAGGGTCGCGGCGTTAGGAAGGTTGGGAACCACTGCCTTAGACTGTCTGAGGGGAGCAGAACTGCCTCTTGCGCCGCAGAAAGGTGGGCACAAGCGGGGTTCCATGGCTTACCCAAGGCCGATGCCGTTGCGGGCAGGTACACTGAGCCACGGCAGCAGCGAGTCATTGCTGGACAGTGAGCTACGCAAGCAAAGCCGGGAGTTCTGATGGCAAAGGAACTTCCCAGGATAGGAATACACTCTGATAGATTTGCGATACAGAGTATTGGAAATAAGTCAGAATTTTGCCAGTGAATTATTCCAAAAGTATAAGACAGTTATGGCTTTTGGATGCTTTATGAGTGGAGGTTACACAAGCCATGATAATCGTAAAGGTCAGCATGGCCCTCAAGTGACATGAGGTTTGTCTTGGAGGAAACATTATACAGCAGGCTCTCGGGGGACAGGAGCCATGGCCCTGGGGAGGCATCCCGGGTCACAGCGGACCTGCAGATGCTGTGAGTCCAGCGCACATGGCGCTCATTTAAGAAAAGTATATAGGAGAGCCCAGCTGGCGTGGCTCAGTAGTTGAGCGTCAATCTATAAACCAAGAGGTCCCCAGTTTGATTCACAGTCAAGGCACATGCCCAGGTTACGAGCTCGACCCCCAGTAGGGGTGTGCAAGAGGCAACCAGTCAATGATTCTCTCTCATCATTAATGTTTCTGTTTCTCCCTCACCCTTCCTCTCTCGCTCTCAAATAAATAAAAATATATTTAAAAAATAAAAGGTATATAGGAGTATAAAACAGAATAAGATGTAGGTGCAGCCACATAGCAAAACTAAACCGCATGAGGCAAAGACCAAAAGCCATGCTCAGTAGCTGAGAGGAGTAAATGTCTGACAGAGGCCGTGTGCAAAGGCGCTGAGCAGACAGCAGGTGGAAGGATGCAGCCTCTCTGACAACCTGCAGAAAAGGCAGCCGCCAGAAAGGTCTGAGCCGAGTTTGTGCCGTGCACGGGGTCCTGGTTACACAACTCCACTCCCATTCATGACAAACCCTGAAAAGTAAGCATAGAGGGAGCTTCCTCGCGCTGATAAGAGCTTCTGCAGAAACCTCGGAGGCGGCGGTTGGTCCGTGAGAGACTGGATTCAACTGATGGCCGGCCCTGACACGCTCACATTACCCAGCAGTGAAAGGCTTTCCCCTCTCCCCGCTCATTCAGCAGCCCTGGGAGTTCTCACCAGTGCAACGGCCAAGGAAAGGAAGTGAAAAAGTGTACAGATTGCAAAGGGAGACATAAACTATTCCTACTTTCAAATTGTCTGCATAGAAATTCCAAGGAATCTAGATATAAACTACTTAGACATGCCCAGCCAGCGTGGCTCAGTAGTTGAGCATTGACCTGTGAACCAGGAGGTGGAGGTTCGATTCCTGGTCAGAGCACACACCTGGGTTGCAGGCTCAGTCTCTTGGGCGTGGCGGGGGGGGGGGGGGGGGGGTCGTGCAGGATTCTCTCTCATCATTGATGTTTCTGTGTCTCTCTCCTTTCCTCTCTGAAATCAATAAAAAATATAAATATGTTTAAACTACTAGACCTAAAAGTGTGTTTAGTTAGGGTTCAGGATATAGGATAATCAAACAGAAATCAGTTGTATTTCTACATACTAGCAAGGAACTCACAAATGCCAAGATTAAAAAATACAGAGCTATTTAAAATCACTCAAGATTTCGGGGTGACAGCCTGGCGCTAAGGCCCCCTCCCTCTCCATGAAGAGGAAGCACAGGCAGGGCGCCTGGTGCAGACCCCCAGTTCCCACGAGGTGGGTGTGAGATGCGCGGATGGACACGGTACAATCGCCATGGTCTTGAGTCAGCACAGACGGTGGTTCTGCGTGGTGGCAACCTTATGCCCCATCAGCCCATGGGAGGAAAGCAGCAGCAAACCCCCTGAATCAAGATGAGTGGGAGCCACCCCAATAATACCTTTAGGATTTTTTAAATCACTCAAAAATGAAAATGTAGGGGTTATTCTAACAGAAAGTGCAAAGTTTACATGCCCAAAACTACACAATACTGACCAAAGAAATCAAAATTTTCTAAATAAATGGAGAAACAACTGTGTTCATGGATTGGAAGACTCAGCATAATAAAGATGCCGATTCTTCCTAATTGACATACAGGTTGAACTCAATTTCTATTAAAAAAGTAGCAAGATTTCATATGCGTATGAAATAATCTTGTGTTTTCTGCAATCCTAACATTTATATTGAAAGGCAACACAACTCGAGCAGGTGAAAACGGTTTTGAAGAAGGAGAAGGACGGGAGGAACCCTCTTTCCAGACTTCTGCAGTTAGAGCAGCAAGGCCGAAGTGTTGGTGGAGATGCAGGCACAGGTGATGGAGCAGAACGGAGAGCGGAAACAGGCCCGCGCAGCAGGCCCCGCTGATTGTGACAAAGCTGCAAAGATAAAGGAAACGTAGACTTTTCAACAGTGCTGGAGCCATTAGACGTCCGTAGGCAAAAACGTATCACACATTACATAAAAATTCACCTAAAATGGATCACAGACTAACACCTAAAATGTAAAACCGGAAAACTTTTAGGATAAAAACTTTGGGTTCTAGGGCTAATCAAAAAGTCTTTAGACAGGACACCAGAAGCATGATTCATCAAAGAGAAAATTGTAAATTAGATTTCATCAATTTTGTTTTCTGAAAAATACCTTTTAAAGAGAATGAAAAGACAAATTAAGACTGGGAGGAAATATTTGCAAATCACTGACTAAGGGCTAGCACCTAGATAGAGAGTTGGTTCTCCAAATCTGTGGGTTCCCCATCCACAGATTCAACCAGCCACAACTGAAAATATCCCCCCCACAATGTTACGTGTAGTTAGGCCTACAGTGGTTGCATCTGTCTGGATGTGTGCAGGCTTTTTGTCATTATTCCTTAAACAAGACATGTAACAACTATTTACGTAGAACTTACATTGTAATGCTATCTAGTAAAAGAGTAATATGCAAATTGGCCATCACTCCAACACAAGCTGGCAGCCCCCATGTGGTCAAAGATGGCTGCCCCCATGTGGACACAAGATGGCTGCCACAAGATGGTCTGCAGGGGAAGGCAGTTGGGGGGAGAGGAACCAGGCCAGCAGGGGAGGGCAGTTAGGGACAATGGGGCTGGCAGGGGAGCAGTTAGGCATCAATCAGGCTGGCAGGACAGTGGTTAGGGGGTGATCAGGCTGGCAGGCAGAAGCAGTTAGGGGCAATCAGGCAGGCAGGCAGGCGAGCGGTTGGGACCCAGCAGTCCTGGATTGTGAGAGGGATGTACAACTGCCCTCATGGGGTCCCAGATTGGAGAGGGTGGCTGGGCTGAGGGACACACACCAGCCCTTCCCCCACACACACCGTGCACGAATTTCGTGCACTGGGCCTCTAGCAAGTATGAATAATCTAAAGATGGTTTAGAACATAGAGGAGGATGTGCGTAGGTCACAGGCAAGTACACTGTTTATATACTGGACTTGAGCATCAGTGGATTTTGGTGTCTGTGGAGGGTCCCAGAACCAATCCTCCATGGATACCACGGGATGGCTGTATAAAGAGCTTCCAAAAGACAACAGTAAAAGGCAAAGAATCCATTAGAAAATGGGCAGGAGACATAAAGTGACATTTCACCAAGTGAAAGCAGGGACACACCACGTGCTGCGAGGATGCAGAGCG
The DNA here is from genome assembly GCA_026230045.1 of Corynorhinus townsendii. Classification (NCBI taxonomy): domain Eukaryota; kingdom Metazoa; phylum Chordata; class Mammalia; order Chiroptera; family Vespertilionidae; genus Corynorhinus; species Corynorhinus townsendii. The sequence goes on along the minus strand of JAPDVU010000004.1, from coordinate 97,186,083 downwards.
CCTGGGTCTCTCAGACACTGCGGTGGGAATGGGACCTGGTGCCGCCACTCTGCAAGTGATCTAAAGCCTAAACGTGCAACCCCACCCCCCAGCAGTTACGTTTCTGACATTTATCCAGAGGATTAGAGGTTTGTGATTGCACAGAAGCCTATACATGAATGTTTATATCAGTTTTATTCATAATAGCCAGACACTGGAAACAAACCACTACACACATATCCCAGCATTCTACCCGGTGGCAAAAATGAGGAAACTAGAGGCACACACAACACCCAGGCTGAATCTCCAGGGAGTTGGGTGAGTGAGAAGAGCCAGTCCCAGGTTATATACTGTCCAGTTCCATTTATAGAACATTTCTGAAGAGACAAAATCAGGTGCCGGGACTGACCGGCAGACCCTGAGTGGTGGATGAACAGATTACTCCGACACAGGTTTCTGTGGAAGAGAGGCTAAGATACTCTATTACTTCAGTTATAAAAGCAGTCCTGTTTGCCTGCCTCGTTGGCTTTTCATTGTCACAACAGCTTGAACTCAAATGAACCTCTAGATTCAATCAGCAGGGCAAGTTTCCTTGAGAAAGCACATGCTTCTGCAAGGTCAGGTCTTTAAAGACTAACCATAGAGATTCTAGCAAATCACCCCGGGGATCGGACTTGTTTGGAAACGTCAAGGCAGGTGCTGCCAGTTTTGGGAGGTCCCCTCAGAGGCCCCTGACCTTCCGGAGAATCCTCCTTAGAGACATGCCAACCAAGTCCCTTGCTTCCCCACAGAAATGGAAAAGGATTAAAAGTTGCCAGGGTTCCAGGAGGAGTGGGAATGGGAGGGAATTGGTGTGGCTACAAAAGGATGAGCTGAGGGACACGGTAGTGGTGGAAAGTTCTGTCTCAACTAAGTCAGTATCGCTCTGCAGGTTAGGGATGTGTTCTATAGCTTACAAGATGAAATGGGACAGCGGGTACCTGGAGCCCCTGCATTATTTCTGGTAAGTACATGTGAATCTACAATCATGTCAGAATAACGGCAGACTTCGTTTCATGGTGACTCCCACATACTTCATTTTTATCAACATGGAAGCAAAACCTCCACCAGCAAGATTACAATTCACTGAAGACTCCCGATGGCAAGTGTTCTTTAGCAATAAAGTATTCTTTAATTAAGGTATGTACGTTGTTTTTTAGACATACTGATAATGCTATTGTACACTTAGTGGACTACAGTATAGAGGAATCGTAACTTGTATACACATTGGGAAACTAAAACATTGTGTGACTCACTTTATTGTCATCTGGGATCAAACGCGAAATATCTCCGAGGTATGCCTGCTGAGAGCCTAATTTTTAAAGGCAGGTTAACAACATTTGCAACAAACCTAGGTGACACGGTACCTCCATGAACCTTAAAATACAAGTTGTTGGAGACAAACACTAAGAGTCACAAGATCTGCCTGGAATGAGTGTCCTGCAGCTGCAGGGGGAGCCAGGCACTCGGATTGCCTGGGTGTGGTGTTAGAGAGTAGAAATCTTTGAGCATGCTTCATCCTAGTCAACTCAGCCTTGAATCCTAGCTGCACCTCACAAAATAGCCTTGCAAGATAGAACATAGATCACTGTCAGCTTTCTGAAGAACAGGATGACCCTGTAAATAACATGGTCGTCAATGGCATGCCCCTGACATTGCTTGGGAAAAACTGTTTTGTCTTGGGTTGCTTGCTCTGCAAAAACAGGATGTGGTTAATGTGCTTAAAAGCGGTCCTGCACAAAGGGTCGGGGCTGCTCTCCTGACTCCCTGCGTGGAGAAAGGCAGAGCAGTCGCCGGCCGGCTAATAAAGGCTCCCAAAATTCTAATTTGGTCTGGACTCCAGTGGTCGTTCACTCGCGTTTGCCTCACAACAGTGGCAGCCACCAACCAGCCAGCAGGCACATGGCGAACCCCAGCAGAGCAATGCAAGGGCAGCAGGTGGACCTCAGAGGGCCTGCGGGTGCGGGAGCAGCTGCACACAGCGGCTGGGAGGTCAGCAGGCGGGGGGGAGTCTCACCCACAGACATCTCTAAACTGACCATCCAGGCACCCCCCAGGACAGGGCCCTCCACTGAGGAAAAAACTAGAAGTGGTAGAATCAAGATTGAGCCAGACAGGAGCGAGGCGATGAAGGACGAGAAGTTCAAAGTGAGAGGCGGAGTCTGGAGTTCTCCAGAGGCAGTGTATTGTTGAGCAGGGCAGCGCTCTCCAGGACCAGGCCTCTCCCTAAAATCCAAGCCCAGGAGTGTCGCTAAGCGGAGCAGCAGAAAGGGCCACGCTGTGTCTTACACAGAGTTAGTGTTCCTGAGGAGAAAGTGTGGAAGACGGAACAAAATCTTTACAGCGAAGGCCCACGAGAAAAAGCAGGCAATCAAAAGCACTACCCTGCCACCTATTTCAAAGCAAGCCAGAGATTACGAAAGTGTTAGAAGACAGGAAATAACAACACACATCAGAACTGGAAAATCTCAACATAGACAATACCATTGTATGTAATAATGTAATGTGATACATATTGCCTCATTAACCATCATACTATAATATAAAAATGTACCACAGCAACACGCTGTACACCCTAAATTACAAAATGTGACATCAAAATTATCAAAATATAATAATTTTTTAAAGAATCTGAAAATCTCAGAAATGTGGTGACAGTACTCATGAAATAATTAGAAGTGTTTAAAATCCATTTCAGAAATGAAGAGTAAACTAGAAGAACCAGAAGAACAAATGAACACAATGAAGAAGGCCTCAATATAATGAGAGAAGGTGAAATGGAGGACAATTTTTTAAATGAAAAAGAAATGAGAGATTTAAAGGATTCAAGAAAAAGTGACAAATTTTGAAGATATGCAAAAAATCTAACATAAATGAGGAGTCCATAAATAAACTGAAAGGAAATACTAAAGGAATATAACTCAATAAAACATTCCTAAAATAAATAAATAAATAGATTGAATAACATATTACAAGAGAATGTGGCTTATTTGAGAAACTCAACTCAAACTACCAAAACCAAGATATATTCTAATCAATTTTCTGAACATTAAAGAAAAAGAAATATCACCCGGGCATCCCAGCAAAAAGGGTGATTTAATAATTGCATTATCATCAGATTTTCTAATAGTGATGTTAGGTGAAACGGTGTTAAGATACTGAGATAAAGCGTGTGCGTGACGGGATGACAGAGCTAGAATGCCCCATGCGCAGTCCCCAGCGAACCCCAGGCCCCCGCAATGGCATCGGAAAGCGGAGGCGAGCGGCCCCTGTTCCCCGCCGTGCAAAACCGCCCCGCCGCCTGCAGGCCCGCGCCGGGAGCCGAAGCTCAGGCCACGCAGCCTCCCACCCAGAGGCGGGTCGAGGGAAACGCAGAGCGTGACGTAAAGCGGCTGATGTCTGCGAACAGCAGCACTCAGCCTGTGGGGAACTCTGCGGGTTCCAGCACATTCGTCATTAGGAAAAGAAAGGGATGGAGGAGAAACCTGCCGAGTCTACTAGTAAGAGAGGCAAAAGACAACGAGGCTCATGTCCAGGCCCCCACGCTGGGCGAACAGACTATGAAGAAGCGCCCACCAGGTGTGACCTGCCAGTCGCGGGGGCGCCCTCCGAGCAGGCGGGGCTTTGGCTTGGCCGGCGGCGCACAGAGCCTGCGCTGCGCAGTCTGTTCTTGCCCTGCGTGGTCAGTGGGGCAGTTTTGCTTTAAATGGTTTATTAGAGTATACATGTGTGTTTTCTGTATCTCAATTTCATTTTACATTTTTTAAAGTTTTTTTAAAGAGTGAGGATCTGCGCGTGTGCCTTCTGGAGGCGGCCGCGGGAGAGGGGGGCGGGGCTCCTGGCACAGGGGACAGGGACTCCGCGGGTACAAGCGGGAAAAAGAAGGGTGGCGGGGGGCGGTGTGAGAGGTGCGTGAGCCCGGATCTGGCTGCAAGGCGCCGCGAGCGCCCACCCGCGGACGGGCTCGCCAGTGCGCGGCCCACGCCAGCGGCTGCCTCGGGCGCCGGGGCGAGGCTTCCCTGGGCCGGCGTGGCGGTGGGAGGACGCCCCGAGCCCGCGGGGACAGCGGTGAGAGTCTCAGGAAGGACTCACCCACATCCCAGGGACGCACAGACGGGGCCACCCGCCAGCCACCCTGACATCCGCCCTGGGCGCGAAGGACTGAGGACATCCGCCACCAAAGACGAGGAAGAAGACGTGACCCATCACTCACAGCAGGGCCTCCGCCTCCCGCGGGAAAGAGGGGGACCCCGCCCGTAGGTCAGGAGGAAATGTGATTACCCTGAGATCCTGAGCGCCGGGGTGGCCCGCAGCTCCCCCTGCCCCAGCCCCCACCCAGCCCCACCCCCGCGCAGGTTTCCGGCTTCAGAAAAGATGATCCCAGGGCCCCCTGCGGAGTACAGTCAGCCTCGCCTGCCTCGCGGTCGGCAGGAAAAGTGGGAAGAACAGAAACCAGGGGGGAGGGGGCAGGGGTCAAGGGGAAGGGGGCAGGGGCCAAGGGGCCAGGGGGCAGGGGTCAGCGTCCCCTCGGGCTCGTTACCTCCGGGCCCTGCAGTGGGGGCGATCCCACCAGAAGGAAGGTTGGTCTGAGCAGGAGGGCTGACCCCCATGGAGCATCTTTCTCCGGGAACATTCCACGGGCTCCCACGGGAAGCAGTCCTCGTATCAGTAGGAAGCTCCCACTGGCTGGCTGCCTTCCGAAGTCAGAGCCTGTTCTGGACACACACACACACACACACACACACACACACACACACACACACAGGGCTATCTGGAGAGAACCCATTTAGAGCCCTTCTCCGAAAGCAAGGTCGGCCACGAAGCTTCAGTCACTGATGCTCATGCTCATAAGACTCCCTGAAGACCAAGACAAGTACTGGAGGGTCCAGCTCCCATGTTGGGAGTGAGTGACAAGCTGGTAGACCCGGCTTCTTGGAAGATTGGGGGTAGATATCTGCCATGCCTTCCCCGCCTGGACGCCAATGACCCCCGACTCCCTCGGATGGGGGACAGAGGTTTAGTGCTGTGACCCCTGCTGAGTCCGGGGGACCCTGCGCCTGCGTGGGGCCCAGTGCAGAGAGGGTTCCCACTCCCTCCACAGAAACAGGCTCGGCGGGCTGGCTGGTCAACAGGCAGGTGCAGGCCTCTCCCAGGTCAGGGGTCATTTCCAACATCACGCCATGCGGAACGTCCAGTCTCATTGCTGATCAGGCCAGTGGACGTGAGCCCCCGCTCTCCTCCTGCCATCAGATGGCCCCATAGGAGCCTGTCGCAGACAGAGCAGCATCGTGCTGCTGGGGCTGCTCCTGCACTAGGAAGGGAGAGGACACAGCCGTTGTGAAGGATCTCCTCAAAGCGACACAGGCATTTCCTCAGGGAGATCTCTTGGCAAAGAGACCCACAGCAGAAATTTCCCAAAAATGCAGCGCCCCCATGGAGGGTGTGGGCCCATCAGACACGCCCAGTCTCTCCTGTGGTTGACAGCACACCAGTCCTTCAAGTCCCTGAGAGCCTGGGGGCCTGGGGCCAGGACCACAATGGCCTGACTGTGACAATAACGAGTGAGTCCTGCTTGGGACAGAATCTACACGCAGACTCCCCATCCCAACCCAGTTACCTGAGCCGGAAATCACCTGTGAGAAGGAAGAAGAGCCAGGACGGTTCACAAAGGGCGAGACTGACCAGCAGGCCATCTCCCCCTGCCCTGCTCCCCAGTGAAGGGTGCACCCCTCTTGCAGTTGTGCCTGCAGAGCGCACCCACGGAAGCTCTGCTTCTCTCTAGCATGTCGGGCGCTAGTTCCACAGCTCAGCATCCGGCTGCCCAGCTCAATCAAGGCCACAAACACCCCCACATCGCTGTGGAAATGTGCGTACTCCTCCAAGTTAAAGATGAATCTGACCACAAACTGCACCCTTTCAATCCCATTGGTGAAGTAACAGTCAGCCTTTGCCCGAATCACAAAATATTCTGGAAAACCAAAAGACTATAACCAGCCCCACCTTTAGGAAACACACACCTGGCAAGCTATGCAAGACCACGTAGACTTGAGCGGTTGGCCTTGACCTCAGTAAGTAGGCCCAAGTAGCCTTTTCTCCCCTGGGCCCCACCTGGCTCCTCTTGGCAAAGAGACCCACAGCAGAAATTTCCCAAAAATGCTGAATGGCGTCCAAGAATGAGAGAGATTGTCAGTCTTGGAAACAAAAAGGGATACGTCTTCAGGTACAAGACTGAAGACAGGAAGATCTGGGATGAGAAGGAGGGGAGTGGGGAGGCTCCAGCCGTATGACTTCAATGAACTCAATTTACAATAAGGCAGGTCTTCTGCTAAAAGGAGCTGCAAGAAAATATACCTGATAACTAAGGAGAGCAAGACTCCCTTTTCACCAAGTGATGTCAGTGCATTATCACATATTCAGCATAGAGCTACCTGTGCTCAGTATTATGGGCTGCACAGGGATGGAACAGACTAGTTCCTTGTCCTCCAGAAACAGGTAACCTGGGAGCAGTGAGAGGGAAACAACCCACCGTGATGTCAGGAAGAAAGAAACTAACTTTCTTTGTGTAATGTCTGAGCGCACAGACAGTAATTCTAACTTAGTCTAGAAAGAGGTCATGATGAAGTTGATATTTGATACAATTGTCATAACAAACAGAACTTTATAATTCAAAATACCCCGTACATGTGGACAACAGAGATGAAATAAACAGTGCAACAAAAAAGTTTATCTGGAATCCCTTAAAAATTACTTTTTTAAACGTTTTCATTGAATTTATTAGGGTGACATTGGCTAATTATATACGTAGATTTCAGGTGTACAATTCTATAATACATCATCTGTATATTGTATTGTGTATTCATCCTCCCAAGTGAAAATTACTTATTATCCACAATAAATAAATATATGTACACTACTTCCTTGAATTGGAGAGAATACAATAGAATTTATCTTCACTTCCCTAAAGGACTCGGGCTTTGATGGTTATGTAAGGTGGGGTTATGATGGTAGCCAGGAGACCCAGGAATAACTGAGTCATACCTTACTACATATGCTGGGATGCCCTTGGGAAAGGCCTACCCATACCTAGTAATAGCAAGTTGTAAATCAAAGGTACACCCTATTATTCGCTGGTCAAATCCCCGACACCCAATAGACAATTTATGGTAAGCTTTTCTGAAGCATGAGACCCCAAGCAAGGTCTCCTATGCCCTCTTAAATCCCACTGTACCACTAGCCAACTGTAAATCCTGAAGGATTAAGGACGTCCAAACAGCCCTTACCAGTATTGCTCAGTTGTTAGAGCATCATCCCACACACCAAAGGGTCACAGGTTTGCTTCCTGGTCAAGGGCATGTACCTGGGTTTCAAGTTCCCTCCCCACTCTCAATCTCAGCGCATGTGGGAGGCAACCAATCGATGTGTCACTCTCTCATCCATGTTTCTCTCTCTTTCTTTCTCTTTCTATCTCTCTCTCCTTCCCTTTCACTCTCTCTGAAAAGCAATGAGAAATATGTTCTCAGATGAGGATTAACAAAAAACAAAAAGAAAGAACATCCAAGCAGATGATTGGGTCACAAAAGGATTCTGTCCAAGACGGCAGAAACAGGATTCAGAAAAGAGAGGCACAATGCAGCTATGTAACCTTTTAATGTACTGTGACCCCCACTCTTACTAAGCATGCCCTGCCTGGAATCTCACCAATCAGAATAATTTCTTCTCTTGAAGATCATGACAGATAAGAAGAAGATGGGGAGGTGTGGGAAACATCACCAGTGTTCACCAGCTTCCCCTACTTCCTTGGCACATGGGGAACTATACCTCCTAGCCTCTTGGACGGTGTGACTAGTTCTAGCCAATGGTTAGTGAACAAAAGGTTCTTCGTCAAAAAATTTAACTACCATTGCACGATTCTTCTCTTCCCATCCCAAGTCAACCAAGACAGCCTATATAATAAAGAGGTAATATGCAAATTGATCATCACTCCAACACACAAGATGGCTGCCCCCATATGGACACAAGATGGCCACCACAAGATGGCCAGCAGGGGAGGGCAGTTAGTGGTGACTGGGCCAGCAGGGGAGGGCTGTTAGGGGCAACCAGACCTGCTGGGGAGGGCAGTTGGGAGTGACCAGGACAGCAGGGGAGGGCAGTTAGGGGTGACCAGGCCTGCAGGGGAAGGCAGTTGAGGGGGACAAGGCCTGCAGGGGAGGGCAGTTGGGAGGGGCAAGGCCTACAGGGGAAGGCAGTTTGGGGGGACCAGGCCTGCAGGGGAGGACAATTAGGGGTGACCAGGCCAGCAGGGGAGGGCAGTTAGGGACAATCAGGCTGACAGGGGAGCAGTTAGGCATCAATCAGGCTGGCAGGGGAGTGGTTAGGGGGTGATCAGGCTGGCAGGCAAGTGAGTGGTTGGGAGCCAGCAGTCCTAGATTGTGAAAGAGATATCCAACTGCCTGGGATCGGGCCTAAATGGGCAGCAAACAGGCAGTCGGACATCCTTCGAGGGGTCCCAGATTGGAGTGAGTGCAGGCTGGGCTGAGGGACACCCCTCCCCCGCCCCCCCGCCCCTGTGCACAAATTTCATGTCAGAATACAAAAGTGGTCTAATGGGCTGAATCACCCAAAGCTACAACAGAAGCTGTATGAATGGGAGATAACTTTTGCTTAATTAAGGCACTGGGGGTTGTTTGTTACCACAGCCTGGCCTAACTTGACCTAAAAAAAGACAGGAACAAGAATGTTGACCGCCCCTACCACATCCCTCAGGTAGATTTGGTTATTCATGAATAAAGTCTTACCACAGGCCAGAACACGGTAGACACTGCAGGGCACAGGATGGTGGCTGTGAGTGCTTCTAGGGGTAGATGTGTGCTGCTCCCATTTGGGAGGCCATGTGTGAAACCGGGGAAAAGGCGACAGACAGAGGAACTCAAGCCACTGAGTTTTAACTTCCTCCCTTCTTCCACCCCACACCTACTTCAGTCTTTCCTGTTATCTTAGCTCATTTGGCTGTGAAGAGAAACATTTGACTTGGGGCTTCGTGAATGAGGTTATCAGAAGCAGTAAAAGCCTGAGAGAGCAGACGAGGCATAAAGTCTACACCTTTTCTCTCCCTGCAGGTAGTACCCTGGCTGGGCTTCTGCAGCTGCTCTCAGAGATGAGCGAGACAGCAGGAGAGGAGAAAGGATGGGGCCAGAGAACTGAGATTAAATGGAGGCTTGTATTTGGATTTAGAGGACGGAGAAGGAGTTGTCAGGTGCGGGGGGGGGGGGGGGGGGGGGGAGTCGGGGGAGATTGGAGGACAGGGATGCTGACTCAGAAAGTTAAGAGGCCTGCTCTTTCTTCCTTCCAGGATGAATGTTTCCAAGGCCCATAAACACTAAGCTTGGGCCTGCCTACATCATAATAACTAATATTTGCTGTTTGCTCATTATTTATCAGTTTTCTAAACACTATATGAAAGACAGACAGGAAGATAGGGAATTATCCCAACAACCATTCACAGTAGTTATGATCCCCATTTTACAGATGAAGTAACGAAAGGATGAACCAAAGGTCACATACCCAGTAAGTCCAGAGGCCGTGCTCATTCCGTTGCACTGTATTTCTTACTTGGGAAGCTTTATCTGTAAACCTGGGCGTCTTGGCAATGATAAGATGCACAAGGGGGAAATAACAAGAATGTTATTATAACCCTTTGGTGTTAGGACAGAGCTCCATCACAGCCTGTCTCACAAAAGGAAGCCGGTGCGGAGCAGGAAGGGGCAGAGCTGTCTACAGGAACTAAGATGAGAAAGCAATGCCAGCCGGGGAGGCCCCTTGCCAATGGCCTCTGATACATGTTGAGTAAATTAATGTATCTGATTGGTCCACTTCGAAGCTTTGTTGAGTCATTTTCCATGCTTGGTGTCAATGTCTGCAGTGGGAGGATCTGGCTCCCAGGCTTATCAGAGAGACTGCAGAGCTCTGGGAGGCAGTCAGCAAAGGGAGAGGTTGCGGCCTGGTTCCTTCCTCCCACATTTTTGTGTTCCTGTTCTCCTTGTATGAGCTTGGAAACAAGGTGGGGCATTTCCATCTTCTCATCCTGTCTGACCTCAGCCAAGAGCCCTCCCTAACACAGACAGGCTTTCCTGTGCTGTTTCGCTCCAGCTCATAATTTGCATCTCTCTCCCTCTTTTTCGCCCCATTCTCTAGGGGGTGAAAGAAGTTGGTGATAACAAATAATTCTCTCTATTATCTAACCCAATCACCCCTTCAATTGCTATGTAGGTGACTTTAAATTTGAAATAAACTGTTCATTTAAATTCATGTTCCTCTTTCTACACCCTCCTATCACCAGAAACATAAGCTGACTTGGAGAAGTTAGAAAAGTATTCTGAGATAGTAGACAGCGAGTTAAAACCTATTTTTAGAGAACACCATGGAAGCGGTTGTACGAGGCTAAGAACGTTGCCAGCTCAAAACATATAACTCTCCCTCGGTGGTGATTGAAGTCCCAAGCCAGAGGGAGCTGTCACATGAGGGAAAGGTAAGAAGGAAAGAATTTAAGAAGCTACGGAAATTGGTGGAATTTGGGGTGTCCGAAGCAAACTCATGATCTCACCCAGAGAATCCAGTTGGTAGCTGAGGAACTAAAGGTTCTGGGCTCCAATCAGCAATCAGTCCTTTGATGTGCTGTGTGGATGGGTGGATCCACCCCGTCTGATTGAGTGACACCATTCTCCTAGGATGGCTTTGTCTATCACCGCATCCTGGGAAAGTGAATGTTTGTGGTCCTTCGTTGTACTAAGCAGATTATGATGTTCATAGAAAACTATGTTCATTTGAACTCATTGTCCTAGAGCCACTGAAATTATATTTTCCAACTTCAGAAAGGTTTTCTAGAACAAACACAACTTGGTCTTGATGGGTTTTTTTAAATCTGTATTCGATTCTGTTTGCAGTATTTTTAGCACTTTTGCATCAATATTAATAAGTAAATTCATCTGTAACCTTTTTGTGCATTATCACAGTTTAACATCGATATTATACTTACTTCATGAAAATAATGCTTTTTATGCTGTTGAGCCATTTAATTATAATTGGAATTATCTTTTTTTCCTCTTTGAAGACTTTATTACATTCCCCTAAATTGAGCTTTCCTGGGGATAACTCTTTTAAAATTTTCTCTATTTCTTCTATGGAAATTATTTTATATAGATCGCTTGGGGTAAGTTATATGTTTCAAGATAATTATTCATTTAATCCATAAAATTGAACAAAGTGGTCTTTTTATATCTTTCCCTCTGTTCCTATATTAATTTTGTCATTACCATTTCTCATTTTCTCTACTTGCAACATCTTTACTGTTTTTCATGATTAGGTTTATCTTAAGGAAAAAATTTTAAAGTTTGAATTAAGGTATTCCACTGTTCTTTAGCTTTCTAATGCTCTAATTTCTGTTGTTATCTTTGTTACCTGCTTTCATTTTATTGACTTTATTATTCTTTTCACTTAATCCACCTGGTTTCAATTCTTTCCTTTTGCTGATATAAGTAAGGCCATGAATTCTCCTCTGAGCACTGCTTTAACTATATCCCAAAAGTTTTGAAATAGGAGTCTTAATTGTCATTTTTCTAGAAAATTTTTAGTTTATTTTTTTAATTTTATCTCTGGCCCAAGAGAGATATTTCTTTAAGTTTTTATGTAGAAGAGCACTTATCTTTTCTGATTTTCTTTGTGAAAAGCATTTATTGTTTCTGATTTTATTGTTATTAACTAGATTGTTCCATTATGGTCAGAGAATAGTATCTGTATCATTCCTACTTTGGGGAATTTACTGAGGTTTTATGTGCCACAATATATGTCTATTTTTATTAAATGTCGTTGGAACTTGAAAATTATTCTCAATTTTCAATAAAGAAACTTTAATATATACTTATCAGACCTAATTTTTATTATGTTAGTAATAGCTTCTACATCCATACTTATTTTTTGTTTACTTGATCTGTCTGGTCCTGAGAAAGGTGAATTAAAGTCACCTATTAGCACCTTTGTGAATATTTCCTGTAGCTACCTTAACTTCTGCTTTATGAGAATTGCTATGTACTATTTAGAACTTATACATCTCTTATTCATTATAAATTTTGCACTTTACATTATAAAGTACCTTCTTTGTCTCTCTGAATTTTGGGGGTTTGAGTTTCACTTTGTTGTGTGTTTTTTTTTTTGTTTGTTTGTTTTTAAATATATTTTATTGATTTTTTATTTTTTAGAGAGGAAGGAAGAGGGATAGAGAGTTAGAAACATCGATGAGAGAGAAACATCGATCAGCTGCCTCCTGCACACCCCCTACTGGGGATGTGCCCGCAACCAAGGTACATGCCCTTGACCGGAATCAAACCCGGGACCCTTCAGTCCGCAGGCCGACGCTCTATCCACTGAGCCAAACCGGTTTCGGCGTGAGTTTCACTTTGTTTAATAACTTTGCAACCTCTGCTTCCTTTTTGTTTGCATTCTCTTATGATGCCTTTGCCCATCATTCTGTTTGTTCACTAAGTGAGCAAACCTTGCTGACACACTTTATTTTAGGTGTGTCTTTTGTATATTAAAAACTGCAGAGGTTTTCTTTTGATCTAATTTAAAAATATTTTTATTTTATAGATGAGTTAAGCCAATTTACAATTATTATATACCAAACAGGTTGTGTAAATTAGAGATTGTTATTTTGTTAATTATGATTTTTACATAAATATTTCTTTTTTTAAACCTTTCAATGTGTCTTTTTTATGTTTTATTAAACTAAAGATTTTTAGATATTTAAGAAGGTGTATATTTTGGGGCTGTCTTGATAATTTCATTTTTATGTAACAGAATTAGTTCCCTCTTCTGGGAGGAGTTTCTTATTAGTTTTCTATGAACATCATAATATTAATTTATATCCTCTCCCTTCCTCTTCCATTTTATTTGTGTTTACTTTTGTATTCCTAAACATGTTCTAATACAACTACTTGATTTATCAGTTTTAAGAAATAGATTTTGACTCTCAGATATTACAGACAAGGCCATCAGCAAGCTTACTCATATTTCCAGTTAATCTATAATTATTGAGAAATGTGTTTTTATTTGTCAATTTCTTTTTGTTATTCTTTCTATATTTTCTTACATATTTCATGACTTTGTTGGTAGGTGCAGACTGATTGTTTTAATATAATGTTCTGGTGACTTCTTATCATCATACAATGATCATTTTTGTCTCTATAATTGCCTTTGGTCTTAGACTATATGTATAAATTTCCTTACCCAAGGATATGCTCATTCATTTTAGAGAGGTAAGGAGAGAGGGGGAGGTGGGAGGGGAAAGAGAGAGAGAGGGAGAGAGAGAGGGAGGGAGAGAGAGAGAGATCAATTGCTAGTCACCCATATGCGCCCCAACCAGGATCAAACCTACAACCTAGGTTTGTGCCCTGACCAGGAATCAAACTCACAGACAGTATGTACAGTATGATGCTCCAACCAACTGAGCCACCTGGCCAGGGCTAGACTATATGTTTAAATATCAGTGCAACCAGACAAGCTGACTTCTGTTGTTGTTAGTTTTATATGTCATGTTCCATGTTTTGATTTTAGCCTTTTCATGTCTTTAGCGGTTTGTTTGTTTGTTGTGATTCATGTGAAGAGCATAGAACTGGATTTGGTGGTAATATTAATCCAATCTGAGAATTTCTTTAATTCCTAAATTGAAGCTATTTACATTTATTGTGATTATCAAGTTTTCTGAATTTCTTTTCACATCATATATTGTGCTTTTTATTTTATGTTCTTTCTTTGCTTCTTTTTTTCTCCTTTCATGTTTATATTAAATTAAAATGTTTAAGTATTCTCTAATATATCCCTACTGGCTTAGGAGTTTTAAATTTTATTAGTTAAGAGTAGTTGAAACCGGTTTGGCTCAGTGGATAGAGCGTCGGCCTGTGGACTGAAAGGTCCCAGATTCGATTCCGGTCAAGGGCATGTACCTGGGTTGAGGGCACATCCCCAGTAGGGGGCGTGCAGGAGGCAGCTGATCGATGTTTCTCTCTCATTGATGTTTCTATCTCTCTCCCTTCCTCTCTGTAAAAAAAAATCAATAAAATATATTTTTAAAAATAATAAAAATAAAAATAAGAGTTATCATTACATTATTAACATGACAACTTTGCAGCAATTGGCTAACAATTGAAGTTCATCAATATCTCTAACCTTCCAAACAAGACAAAGACTTGAGAAAGCTTTTACTTTATCTGCCTCATTCTCCTGGTATTTGTGATTTTTCCATCTTATTCTTAAATTTAATAGTCGTTATTGCTACAGATTTTTATAGTTATAGTCATTTTTTAATTTCTCATTTTAATGTACTGATATTTTAGACAGGTTTGCTCTTGTTACTTGTTGTTGTTGTGGGTGGTGTGTATGTGTTTGTCATCTTTGCTGCTTGCATCCCAATTTTCCTTTCTGAGTTCTTACTTAAGTGGTAGTAAAAGAAACGCAAATGACAACTACAATATGATGCAACTTTTTATCCATAAAAATGGCAAAATCTAAACAGTTAAAACAACTTGGTGTTGGTGAGAATGCGGGGAAACAGAAAAAAATGATGGGAACTGTGCAGTAGTACAACTTATGAAGGCAATTTTACAATATCTATCAATATTAATAATACACTCAGACTCAGCACCATCCCCTTCAGGATTATCCTAGTGAAATTCTTGCACATGTATATTACAGTGTCTACTCAAAACATTGTTTATGGTAGTGAAAGACTGCCAATCAACAGGAAGAGACAGGCTAAATGAAATATGGTACTTCTATAAAAAGACCATTACATGGTGGAGCAAAAGCAGGTTGACAGTTGTTTGTATGTAAAATAATAAGAATATATATATATATATATATATACACACACACACACACACACACATACACACACACACACACTAGAGGCCCGGTGCATGAAATTCATGTACGGGGCAGGGTGTTGTCCCTCAGCCCAGCCTGCACCTTCTCCAATCTGGGACCCATCGAGGGATGTCCGACTGCCCGTTTAGGCCCAGTCGGGATCGGGCCTAAACAGGCAGTCGGACATCCCTCTCAGAATCCAGGACTGCTGGCTCCCAACCGCTCGCCTGCCTGCCTGCCTGATTGCCCCTAACCACTTCTGCCTACCAGCCTGATCACTCCCTAACGACTCCACTGCCAGGCTGATTGACACCTAACTGCTCCTCTGCCTGTCTGATTGCCCCTAACTGCCCTTCCCTGCCAGCCTGGTCCCTTGCAGGCCTGGCCCCTCCTAACTGCCCTCCCCTGCCAGCCTGGTTGCCCCTAACTTCCCTCCCCTGCAGGCCTGGTCACCCCCAGTGGCCCTCCCCTGCAGGCCTGGTTCCTCCCAACTGCCCTCCCCTGCCAGCCATCTTGTGGTGGCCATATTGTGTCCATATGGGGGCAGCAATCTTTGACCACATGGGGGCAGCCATCTTGTGTGTTGGAGTGATGATCAATTTGCATATTACTCTTTTATTAGATAGGATACACACACACACACACACACACACACACACACACACACACACACTGAGTGGCCAGATTATTATGATCCCTGAATGCATAATAATCTGGCCACTCAATGTATATCCTATATAATAAAAGGCTAATATGCAAATTGTCCCCTAGACCAGGAGTTCGACCAGCAGGCAGGCTGGCCAACCGCCCATGTCCCCTCCCCCTGGCCAGATTGGCCGGACCCCACCCATGCATGAATTCATGCACTGGGCCAGATTATTATGCGTTCAGAGATCATAATAATCTGGCCACTCAGTTTATATATACCAGAGGCCCGATGCACGAAGATTCATGCAAGAATGGGTCTTCCTTCCCCTGGCTGCCAGCACTGCCTTCACTCTGACCAGATCCACCTTTTTGCTCTGGCTTGGAGATGCTTTTCTGCCTTCCCACGCTGCCCAGAGGCCCAGAGCAGCTGGGGTGATGTGGAACGCCTGCGTTGTTGCCATGGCAATGACACAAGCATCCTACCCCACCCCCGGCCACTTGGTGCCTGCTTATGCAAATTAACCCGCCATCTTTGTTGGGTTAATTTGCATACTCACTTCTGATTGGCTGGTGGGTGTTGTGAAGGTATGGTCAATTTGCATCTTACTCTTTTATTAATGTGGATATATACATATATATCCTATCTAATAAGAGAGAAACATGCAAATTGACTGTAACTCTGCTACATCCACAAGCCACGCACACCAGCCAATCAGGAGCAAGTATGCAAATTAACCCAACAAATATGGCGGCGGCCATGGAGCTGGAGCGAGCAGGAGGCTTGGGTTGCCCCTGGCGATGAAGGAAGCCAAGCTTCCCACCTGCCCTGGCCAGCCCTGGCCTCTGCTCAAGGAGGGGCTGGGAGCTTGGGTTGCCAGAGGCAACCCAGATTACCAGCCCCCTGGCCCCTGCTCAAGGCTACAAAGTTTCAATTATAGAAGATAAATAAATCCCAGATACTTCCAGCCGCCCTGGCCTCCGCTCAAGGAGGCACTGAAAAAAAATAAAAGAAAAAAGGAGGGGCTGGGAGCTTGAGTCACTGGGGGTGATCAGGTCAGGATGGGACGGCAGTTGTGGGTGACCAGGCTGGTGAGGGTCGGGGCCATTGGGGATAAGCAGACCAGCGGGGGGGCCAGTTGGGGACAAGCAGGCCATCAGTGGGGGTCAGTTGGAGGTGATCAGAACAGTGGGGGAGGGGGGAGTTGGGGGTGAGTAGACTGGCACAGGGGCAGTTGGGAGTGATCGGGCTGGTGGGGGGGCATTTGGGAGTGAGCAAGCCGGCAGCAGGGGGCAGTTGGGGGCAAGCAGGCCAGCAGGCAGAATGGTTAGGGGCAATCAGGCAGGCAAGCAGGCAGGTGAGTGGCTGGAGCCAGCAGTCCCTGATTACGAGAGGGATGTCTGACTGCCAGTTTAGGCCCAATCCCTGTAAACCAGCAGTAGGACATCCTTCAAGGGGTCCCAGATTGGAGAGGGTGCAGGCTGGGCTGAGAAACACCCCCCCCCATGCACAAATTTCGTGCACCAGGCCACTAATACACACACACACACACACACACACACACACACACACACACACACACATATACATACTGAGTGGCCAGATTATTATGACCACCTGACATTGGTAGGCAAATTAGCCGTACACTGTACCATATGGGATATGGAAGCCGAAGGCCTGTTCGAACACCTTTGCTGTCTGCAGTTACCAAGACAAAACGTCTCCAATTCACACAGGAACACAAGGATTGGACAATCGAGCATTGGAAAAAAAGTCATGTGGTCCAATGAATCACATTTCGAGTTGCATGATGCAGATGGCAGAGTGAGAATTTTATGGAAACAGCATGAAAGCATGCACCCCACATGCATGAGTACAACCCTTCAAGCTGGTGGGGGCAGTGTTATGGTTTGGGGCATGTTTTCCTGGCATGATTTGGGCCCTTTAATTCATGTGGAACAACGT
Organism: Corynorhinus townsendii; assembly: GCA_026230045.1. Taxonomy (NCBI): domain Eukaryota; kingdom Metazoa; phylum Chordata; class Mammalia; order Chiroptera; family Vespertilionidae; genus Corynorhinus; species Corynorhinus townsendii. Next base: position 97,168,541 of record JAPDVU010000004.1, on the reverse strand, counting down.
CTGAATAGCACAACATACCTAAGTATCGTTGCTGATCAAGTTCATCCTATCATGTTGTTGGCATATCCCAATGGCGATGGCTTCTTCCAACAAGACAATGCGCCATGCCACGGTGCTCATATTGTGCGGAGTGGTTTCAAGAACACGAGGGAGACTTTACCTTGCTTAGGTGGCCCCCACAATCACCAGATCTCAATCCAATTGAGTATTTGTGGGATGAAGTTCAAAGAGCCATCGGCAACTGGTTCCACAACCATCAAATCTCGCAAAACTGGACAGTGCTATTCATCAGGCATGATGTCAGATTCCTTGCATCATCTTTCAACATTTCGTGGAGTCAATGCCAAGAAGAATCACCGCAGTATTGAAGGCAAAAGATAGCCCAACGAAGTACTGATGGGGTGGTCATAATAACCTGGCCACCCAGTATATATATGGCTAATATGCTAAGTGTCCCTCCACCCGTCTGACAGGTCGAGGGACCTCATCTGCTGAAGGGAACCCACTCACTCCACAGACACTGGAGAGGGACTGCAGGAGGTTGGCTTCAGGGCATGTCCAGCCCGTCTCACCCAGTCCCATCCCGACAGCCACCTTCTAATTAATTTCCTTTCAATGTGCATGAATCCATGCATTGAGTCACTAAGTAATCTATCTACACTAATAAAAGAGAAATGTGAAAATTGACCGTACCTCCGCAATGCCCACCAGACAATCAGGAGTGAGTATGCAAATTAACCCAACAAAGATGGCAGGTTAATTTGCATATGCAGGAGTGGAACAGCCAGGCAGGGCAGGAAGCCTGCTCTGAGGGAGAGGGTGGGGGGCAGAGGGAGCTACAGGAGTGATGCTCCAGCTGGGAGCAAAGACTTGCAAAGGCTCTCAGGAGGCTGGGAGCAAAGCCAGGGGAAGGAAGGCCTATTCTTGCATGAATCTTTGTGCAATGGGCCTCTAGTATATATATAAGCCTAAGCAACCATTCGACTGGTAGCCCTGACCGCCAGGGGGCAGATGCTCAATGCATAGGCATGGAAACATGGAACAGAGTGATGAATCTCAGAGGGAAGTGGAGAAAGGGGAGAGTGGGAAGAGATTAACCAAAGATCTTATATGCATAGTAAAGGCCTGATGCACAGATTTGTTCACTGGTGGTGTCCCTCAGTTTGGCCTGCAGGGATTTGGCCAAAACCAGTAATCTGTCATCCCCCAAGGGGTCCCAGATTGCGAGAGGGCACAGGCCAGGCCAAGGGACTCCATCATTACACGAATCCATGCACCGGGCCTCTAGTTAATAAGTAATAATACAAGAATACTTTGTGTTTTGTGTACTCACAACTGTAAACCTACTTTCGCCCCACCTTGTATTTGTAACGTTTAAAAGAACAAAGAATTTAGTGAGTTGTTATTGGTAAAACTAGGGAGCAAGACACATATATGCTTAAGTGAACATTACATTTCTCTGTAAGGATAAGCATAGAGCTCCAAGCAGGGACGGTGATGGGCTTATTGGCAAACCATGGGGAGGAATGGGAGTGGGGCTTTCCTCTGTGCACCGTTTTGTGCCTTTTGATTTTAAACCGCATCCACAAATTGCCTATTCAATACATTGTATCTTTTTTAAAAAAGAATAGTGGGAGGGTAAGTGGATGCAGGAAGTATAAGCAACAGCTCTTGATGAGTGTGTTGTAAAGCTAGCAGAGTCCACCTCTTCCTAGCTCTGTGGCCCAGGAAGTCAGTACATGTGTCCAAGTCTCCTGGATTTGGGGGTTGCAATACCTGCCATTTAGAATTACCTTGAAGATAAAATAAGAATATATATCAGGCACAGCACAGCAGTCTACAGGAAGGACTCAATAAATGATTATTATTATTGAATTATTATAATTCATGAGTCCATAACTGTTGAAAACTCAGGATTTTTCCAGAACCACTAGATGGCATCAGACTCAAATAAAGGGGTGCTCCTTTCACTAGCTGAACACCCAAAACAGGGGAGATGTTTGCTTTCTTTATTCCCTAGTTCTTTCCCTCACATCTCACAACTCCACACTTCTCTGCATTCATCACTCTGCTGGGGCAAAAGGGACTTGAAGTTCAATGCTGAACAGGGCGGAGGAGGTAGAGGCTGTTCTGGGCTCCTAAGGTTCCCCCTTTCCTTTCATACTCCTTTGTAACAAGTGAAACATGACTTGAGTGAGAAAGATACTGAAGGTCAGTGACAAGAAGGGAAATCACATGGTGTTGGGGGCAGGCAGGGTGAATGAAGAGAACTAGAACTCTGGGACAAGCAGAACGCCCTGTGGTTGCTAAACAGACCACACCTGTAGGGTTTGTCTGTGAAGACCGACTGCGTTGACTGCCAGGGAACATTCTTCTGTGTCCCTGACACAGGTGTACCTGGGAGTTTGTCCTGCGATACATTGGGGACATCTTAAGGCCCTACGGTCTGCTGCAGCTTCCTGCACTGCCATCGGTGCCCGACTTTTCCTCCCGGCTCTATCGCTGCTGAGCTGTGGTTTCCAGCCACTTTCCTTTCTGGGTTTAAAGTATCGAGTCTGTGAGTGCAGTTGTAGTGAGGATACCACAGAATTTTAACAGATCATCTTCTTCATGAGGGCTAGTTTCCACAGGTTGGGAGGTCCAGGAATTACAATTCCCACTGTATAAATGCAGAAAGTTTTGGCAGGCGGGGGAAGGAATCAGGCTGGCCTGCGTCTCTCCAAAGCCATGTTTCACCCTCATGACGTTCAAGAGCCTGAGCTGTGGCACTGCGGGAGGGCAGCCAGGGTTCTTCCATCCCACTGCCTAGTTTCCAGGCAGAACAGAACCCGCAGCAGCAGCCTGGCCAGCTCCCTGCAGCGCTGGAAAGTACCTGCTGTGTCTGGGAATGTGAAAGCTTCTGCTTCCTAGAACAGGAGCCTTCACAGGTAGCCCTCCCAGTAACCGGAAATGTGTACAGCTCTGCATTTCATTGGTTGGCCCCTGTAGGGAGGACCGAGAATGAGGACAGTGGAAGAAAGAGATGTATTCACTTACCCAACAGACATGTAGTTTTGTCTACAGTGAATCAAGCCCTGTGCCAGGTAGTGAATAAGAGCTTATTATGATACATGGCCTAGTTAGTGGGCTCTGAGTCAGGCCTGGATTCAAAGTCTGGCTCCACGGTGTAAGCTTGGGGAAGTTATTTAATCTCTTTGAGACTCGGTTTCCTCATCTATAAAATGGAGATAACACCCATCTCACAGGATTGAGAATAAGGACTCAAAATGACAACACATGAAAAACACTTGGCATAGTTCCTATTCACATTAAACACATAAACAGCAGTTATATCCATTTTTTATTAACATTGTTAATTATGGAACTGAGCTCTGCCCCTCCGTAGCCTGCATCCCAAACTACCAGACGCTGGTGGGAACGGGGAAGGACACAGAGGAGCAACCTCGGGAATATTTATGTCCGTTTGGCTAAAACAGCTCTCAAACAGATAAAAGACTAGCAGGATAGCAGGCAAAAAGTAGCTATGGTCACCTCTGGGAAGTGAAACAGAGGTCAGACCTACTTCTCTATGCGAGTGTGTGCTGCTTATATCACAAGAAAAGTATTTAAAAACACATTTATTCTGCACAGTACCCCGCTTGGCACCAGGCACTGCGCTGCTCTTCAAGGAAATAAGGTCACTGGGCACAGACAGCAGCCCCCTCCGCAGACAAAGGCACGTGTGGTCCAAATCCGCATCACGGAGCCACCGGAGCGACGGGGCTGCAGGGAGGTGCAGACCGGGAGGCTCAGAGCATGCTGCTCGTCAGAAGGCGGCCGTGGGGGCCCAGTGCCGGGCCTCAGTCCTCCAAGCCCTCCAAGCCCTCCAGCTGATGCGCCAGGCGGGAGTAGAGGTCCTGGCCCGCCCGGAGCTGCTCGGGCTCCAGCAGCTGCCCCTGCCGCAGCACCAGGACCTGGTCGGCGCGCTGCACCGTCTGCAGCCTGTGCGCGATCACCAGCACCGTGCGGTCCCTGCGGCAGCGCCAGTCCTGCAGCTACAGGGGTCACAGCCTCAGGAGGGCGCCACACCCCTTGCCTGCCCCCTGCGGTTTAGGGTCCAGACGGCGAGAAACCCAGGAGGCAGGAAAGGGTCCCACAAAGGGCTGCACTGGCCCCCTCAGCCACAGGCCGCAGGTGGGAAAGGCAGCAGCCCACGCGGGACTTCCCCACAGCACCACATGCTCCATCCTCTCCTCACCCCTCCCTGCCCCAAGAAGACACAGGTGCTCCGTCCACTGGGGGCCCTGCCCCGCCAGGCCCGCCGCCCCGCACTCACCGCCTGTTCGCTCTGCACGTCCAGGGCGCTGGTGGCTTCGTCCAGGATGAGCACGCGAGGGTCCCGCACGAGGGCCCGGGCAATGGCCAGACGCTGTTTCTGCCCCACAGCCAGCAGGTTCCCCTTCTCCCCTACGTCTGAGAGGCCAAGAAACACCCGCTTCACTTACAAGTGACCACGACCCCCTCCCACAAGCAGGGACGGGCACAGCTGGTATTTCCCTGGCGACGCAAGGAGCCCTGGGTAAGTAAGGGCGGAGTGGGGTGGCACCGCTGGGCTGCCCTGGAGCGCCTGGTGCTGGGAGGGGCAGTGGGGGCTTGGGGGGGGGGGTTAGGGCCGCGGGCAAGGGAGCAGAGACCGTGGAGCTACAGGGGCACCGCCCTCACCCAAAAATCAGCTCCCGTTTGTACAGACGGAGGTACCTGTATGCAGTCCATGCGCCATGGCCTTGATGAACTCATCGGCCTGGGCTGCGCGGGCAGCCGCCATCACCTCCTCGTCGCTGCAATGCTGCAGCCCATAGGCGATGTTGTCCCTCACGGAGCCCGAGAACAGCACAGGCTCCTGCCCGACCACAGCCACCTGTGCGGGGGAGCGGGAGACGGCGTGGCACCTCGCGGGGTCCTCGGCTCCTCCCTGAGTGTCTCCCAGGACCCCGTGCCCTCTGCACCTGCCCCACGCCTCCTGCCTCCCGCCCTTCCTCCCACACACCTGTCTGTGCAGGTAGCGGTGCTCGTACTGGGCCAGGGGCTCCCCGTCCAGCAGCAGCGCCCCCGCCGTGGGCTGGTACAGGTTCTGCAGCAGGGCCGCCACGGTGCTCTTCCCAGAGCCGTTGGGCCCCACCAGCGCCGTCATCTGGCCCGGGCACAGGGTGAACGTCAGCCCCTGGGAAAGCAGGAGAGACTAAGGGGCCCCTTCTTTCCATCAGAGGCGAGGCCGGCCCCTCAGCAGCAGCTGGTCCAGCTCTGAAGGCCTGGTCACCCAGGCAGCGGGGCAGGGAGCCCGTCCCGCCTGCCCGGGCACCTTGAGCACCGGCTGGTCCAGGCGGTGGGGGTACGCGAAGCAGACATCCCGGAATTCCACCAGGCCGCGCAGCGCGGGCGGCTCCAGGGTCCCGGGCGGAGGCAGGTTCGGCTGCCGGTCCAGGTAGCGGAACACCTTCTCGGCGGCGCCCACGTTGCTCAGCATATCCCCGCACATGTACACCAGGGTCTGGGAAACAGGAGGGCAGGGTCAGCCCCCCAGAAACCAGCCTCCGCTACTCACTCCGCTCTGCCATGCCGCCCTATCCCCCCGCCCCCAGCCACACTCCCCTGGTCCAGAAAATGTCCACCTTTAAAGGTGCCCCCTGTTCCAGCTGCTCTGCACCACCCGTCCGGCCGCTCCTAGTCCCGCTGCTGGGTGTGCTGGTGCACAGAGCCCTGCTCAGGAGGCAGGGACGTCCTTAGAGAGGCACTGTGCCCACCGTGGCGCCTCCCACAGTTCTCTACACACAAAATGTTTAACAAATTTAGCCCAAGATGAAGTGACAAGCTATTTTTGAAACCTGGTAAGTCCAGGGAAAGAGCTAAACGCTCCTTCTGCCTTTTCTAGTCACACTGCACAGCTGGGCACCAAGCAGTCGAGGGGAAGTCCATCCAGCGGGTATGCAACAGGATGGCAGTGTCACCACTTTGCAGCCCCAGTAAGTTCATGGCTCCATCGAGCCCGGGGCTGATGCACCACAGCTCCATCCCAGAGAGAGAATGTAATGCATACACACATACACGCACCACATGTATGAGGCAAGCGCAGACTGACCACTGACTGTATTTGGTGAATTTTAGGAATCATCATTAATTTTTCAGGTCTGATAATGGCTTTGTGGTTATATATATATTTTCTTAACATACCTTTTTTTATTGATTTCAGAGAGGAAGGGAGAGAGAGAGAGAGAGAGAAACATCAATGATGGGAGAATTATTGGTCGGCTGCCTCCTGCACGCCCCCCACTGGGGATCAACCCTGCAACCTGGGCATGTGCTCTGACTGGGCATTGAACCATGACCTCCTGGTTCATAGGTCCATGCTCAACCACTGAGCCATGTCAGTTGGGCTATATTTTTAATGTTTGTATTTTAGAAATACAACTGAAATATTTACATATGAAATTATATCTGGGATTTTCTTCAAAATACTATGTGTGGGGGAGGAGGGGAAAGTACAGATGAAACAAGGTGGGCATGAACTGATCCTTGTTAAAGCGGGTGACGGGTACATGCGGTTCATTAAAGTCTGTCCTTGGGGGTGGGGGGGTTATGTTTTAAATTCTTCATAACACAATGAGCTGGGATTTTGTTTTGTCTTGTATTTTTATGGAGAACCAATAAATCCCAAGGCCCAGAGGCCAGAGAGAACACAGAGGGACGGAGAGGGCATGCGCGGCTGCTTGACACACCTGCACGTGGTGGCCCACGTCCTCCTGGAACAGCAGAAAGGAGAGCAGCCCGCCCCGCGAGAGGTCCCCCGCCAGGATCTGCCGCAGCCCGCAGCTCAGCATCAGCACCTGCATGGCCAAGTGCAGCATCTGGGAGGGAGAAGAAAGGCGGGGCTGAGACAGACTCCTCCTGTTCCCTCCCGTGTCCCAGCCCCGTCCTGCCCCTTCCCTACCACAGGGAGCAGCAGGGACCCCTGGAGGTTTCCAGCTCCGCCCCCAGGCACTCCGCCTGCTCACCCTGCGGAAGAGCAGATAGAGGGCCCTTTCCAGGTCTCGTTGCCACCACAGCTTCCGGCACCGTTCCAGGGCCTCCTCATAGCGACAGGCCTCTTGCTCCTCGGACCCAAAACTACGCACGGTCTTCAGCCCTCCAACTGCCTCCCGCACCACCTGCCCCGCCTGCGCCACGGCGTCCTGGATCTCCCGAAGCACCGCCTGGAAACGCGAAAGGAGATGCAGGGGTTCGCACGCAGAAAGCAGCATCCCGGCCCCCCGACGCTCCCAGTCTACCTAGGAACACAGTCTTCTTTCTCTCTCCCTTACATTTCCAGGAGGAAATGCGTGAGGAGGGAGGGAACAAGGGAACACGCACTCTCGTGCTGGTGGGTGTGGGGGACACACACTATTTCCCTTCATTTGAGCTCATTCACACACACACACACACACACACACACCCCTTGTCTGAACAAGAGAGGTGGAGTCGTTTCCCAAGGAGCCACAGATACTTAACAGAAGGTGGAGATGTAGCTTAAGGACCAGAGACCCACCGCTGGTGTGGCTCAGCAGTTGAGTGTTGATCTATGAACCAGGAGGTCATGCTCAATTACAGGTCAGGGCACATACCTGAGTTGCAGGCTCCATCTTCAGTAGGGAGCCTGCAGGAGGCTGCCGATCAATGATTCTCATCATTGATGTTTCTCTCTCTCTCTCTCCCCCTCTCCCTTTCCCTCTGAAATCAATTTTTAAAAAACTATTTTTTAATGGCCCAAAGACCTACACCTAAGAGCTAAAACTATAAAACTCTTAGAAGAAAACACTGAAAAAGCTCAGGACACAGGATTTGGCAATGGTTTCTTAGATATGACACCAGAAGCACAGATAACAAAATAAAAAATAGACAAATTGGACTTCATCAAGATGAAAAACTTCTGTGTATTAAAGGACTCTATCGATAAAGAGTGAAAAAGAAATACACAGAACTAGAGAGAACATTTGCTGTTGATGTAAGGATAGAACACAGGATATACAGAGAACTCCTACAACTCAACAATTTAAAAACAACCCACTTTTAAAATGAGCAAAGGACTTTAATAGACATTTCTCCAAAAAAGACATAAAAATGGCCAATAAGCATGTGAAAAGATGCTCAACAACACTACTCATTAGGAAAATGCAAATCAAAACCAGTGAGATATCACCTCATAGTCATTAAGATGGTTATTACTTTTTAAGTAAATATATAAATGCATGTTATTCCACCATTAAAAAAGGAAATCTACCTTTTGTGACAACATGGACCTTGATAACATTATGTTACGTGAGTTGTCAGAGAGGGCAAAGACAAAAACTGTATGAGCTCATTTATAAGTGGAATCTAAAAAAAAAAAAAACCACCAAATTCAAAGAAAAAGAGATCAGATTTGTAGTTACCAAAAGCAGGTGTAGAGGGCAGGAAAATTGGATGAAAGTGGTCAAAATTCCAGTCATAAGATAAATAAGTGCAAGGAATGTAATTTTAAAAACACAGAAGATAACAAGTGTTGGCCGGGATGTGGAGAAATTGAACCCCTGTGCATTGCTGGTGGGAACGTAACATAGTGCAGTCGCTGTGGAAAACAGCATGGTGGCTCTTCAAAACATTAAAAATAAAGTTACCATGCAATCCAGTATTCTACCTCCTAGTATATGCCCAAAGGAATTGAAAGCAAGGATGCAAACAGACATTTGTACATTTATGTTCACAGCAACATATTCACAATAGCCAAAGGGTAGAAGCAACCCCAGGGTCCATCAACAGATGACTGGATAAACAGACCTGCTGTCTGCATTGATGGAATATTACTCAGCCTTAAAAAGGAGAAAGATCTACCCGGCCAGTTTGGCTCAGTGGTTGAGCATCAACCTATGAACCAGGAGGTCATTGTTCCGATTCCTAGTCAGGTACATGCCTGGGTTGCAGGCTCAATCCCCAGTGTGGGGTGTGCAGCAGGCAGCCAGATCTGTGATTCTCTCGCATCATTGATGTTTCTATCTCTCTCTCCCTCTCCCTTCCTTTCTGAAATCAATAAAAATAATTTTTTTAAAAAGGAGAAATATTCTGACACATGCATGAACCCTGAGGATGTTATGCTAAATTAAGTAAGCCGGTCACGAAAAGACAAGCACTGTATGAACCCATTTATAGGATACCTAAGTAATCAAACCCATAGACAGAAAGTACAATGGTGGGGGTCAGGGGGAGGAAGGGATGGGAATTTATTGTTTAATGGGTTGGAGTTTCCATTTGAAAAGAGCTCTGCAGAGCACAGTGGTGATGGTTGTGAGACAGGCCAGTAAGCCAGGTCAAGTGGAATGGGGAAACTGAGGCAGGGAGCTGGGCACACTGCAGAGCAATTTACAGCAGATACAGAAGGTCACCTCCCTAGAGACAGCATCTAGGCCTCAGCTGTATTTCAGCTCCAGGCTCACAAACGCAGCAAAACCAGGTGGGCAAAGCCAGGACCGGCTGCGATGACTGATGACTCCCTACCATGGCCCTGAAGGAGCCCACCTAGAAAACTGATGAGTGTTCTGCTGAACACCCCCACCCAAACCCCAAGACCTCCCCTAAGATTCCTTCCTGTGAGAAGATAACGCCTCAAAACAAAGGACCCAGTGTGGGCTCTCCCTCTGGGGAGCAGCCCCGCCATACCCTTTCCCCTCTTCTTCCCCCACTTCTCCCCGCCCCCCCCCCCAGGTGTGCATCTCCTAAACCCTAAAGGACCCCACAACGCTTGCAGCCAGGGGAGCAATGGGCAGTGGCAGCTCGTCCCAGGCTAACCCCTGAACCTGCCCCCAACGCCCGCTTTTCTCTGACTCCCCAGAGATAGGGCGGCCCAGCCTGGGCTCTCCTGTAGCTTCTTCTAGGCCAGGCCCTTCCTTGTTTTACGCCCGCAGCTATGATAAACGTTGCCTCATAGTGACCTGGACTCATGCTGTAAAGTTTTTCCTGCACGAAGTCAAGAACCCACACACTGCTGACCAGTCCAGAGCAGACCCGCTCAGGACCAGGTCCCCTTTCTGGTAACAGTGGTACAACAGTGTGAATGTGTTTAATGCCACTGAAATGGCATTTTAAAATGGTGTAAAATGGTAATTTTCTATGTTACGCACATTTACCACAATTTTTGTAAAAGAGAGAGGAGATGGGGCTAACATGACTTCACATTCTACCTGCTCTACACTCCTGCTGATTATAAGGGGAAAGCTCTGCCTAAACCCTCTAAGGTGGCAGTTTTAATCTTTTGTGGGGAAGGTACGTGCACACTCCTCTGAGAATCTGATGAAAATTACCCTCTCCTCAGAAAAATGTGCCTTCCCTCCATCCTCTCTCTCTCCCCCACCCCCCTACCCCACACACACACATGCACGCGCACACACACACACATGCACACGCATACAGTCCCAGGGGTCATGAACCTTCTGAAGCTGTCAGAACCATGGCCCCGAGGGCTGAGAAGAGATCTCTAGGACTGGTTCTTCCCTAACCGCCACACATACCTGACGGCGGCCATTGTACACCTTTTCAGCCGCCATTGTGAGAGGCATCTCGAACAGAGACAGGAGGGTGAGTCGAGGCGACAGGTTGAGCATGAAGCTGTACAGTCCCACCACTTGCACCAGGCTCCGCAGGAGCACGTTGGCATTAAGAGGAAGCCAGGAACTCATTAGTTTGGTATCCGAGTTCAGCCGAGAGTTCAGCTCCCCTGGGAGGACAGAGCAGGTGAGGGAGCCTTGCGCAGTGTAGACCCAGCAACTGCCCTGACCCTCCCCCCTGACACAGCCCCTCCTCTGAGCACCTCCTCCACGTGCAGGCCAGGGGACAGGCTGTGTGCAGTGGAGGGGAAGACCTCCAGGCCCCACCTGTCTTAGTCTCCTGGAAGAAACTCAGGTCCTGGTGCAGAAGGGAGGAGAAGAGCTGCTCCCGGATCCGCAAGTTGATCCTGGACATGGTGAAGAGGAAGCAGCCTCCTCGGCAGCCTGCAGACAGCGAGCTGTGGGGTCAGGAGGGATGGGACGAGGAAGGGGACCAAGAAGGAGGGAGGGAATGAGTGAGGGAAACAAAGGAGAAAGCACAGAATGAAAAGAAATGCAAAGTTGGGGGAAGTATACCAGCACAGGCAGTAGAGAAATGAACCAGACAAGGACAGTGGCAAGAGGGGCAGAAATAAGCAGAGGACGGAAAAAAAAAAAAGGCATGGTGAGCAATACTCAAGAACAAAATCCTAACTTGTACAAATTCACCAGTATTTAGGCCAGACGCAAGGGAAGAACACAATAGAAGTGAGAAGATATTGTAAATAGACATCAGCTGTGGCTGCCTGGCCTCCCCCAGCTATCCCTACAGGCTTCCCCTCGGTCTCAGTCTCCTTTCTCCCCACCCCAAAATCCTTCCTCCTCTCCCTGGGTACTTCTCTGAGGGAACTGCCCTCCCAAGCCCTTGAGCCCTATCCTGTTGTTCCCCCCACTCGGGGGGCCCTGAAGTTGGACAATTCCTCTTAGACCAACCAGATATCCTATATAATAAAAGGCTAATATGCAATTTGTCCCCTCGGGAATTCCACCCATGGGGAGTTCGACTGCTCACTATGACGTGCGCTGACCACCAGGAGACCACACAGAATGAAGGGAGGCCCTGTCCAGCAGCCAGAAGGCCCCCATCAGCCCTGATCACTGGCCAGGCCTAGGGACCCTACCTGTGCATGAATTTAATGCACCAGGCCTCTGGTTTACAATAAAATGTGAAGGGGAAATGTGAACGCATGGAAGTGGGTATTTTACAAAATATGGGTTTCTCACACAAATCTAGTACCAGGTTTGGGAGGCTGTTGGGATACAGTCAATCACAAAATGATGAGGGTTTGGGCTTTGATCGCAGTGAGAACACAGAGAAAAGAGCCACAGGAGAAACACTGTGAAAGCAGAAAACGACATGGCTCGTTCTGGACACAAGGAAGGCATCCCTGACGCTGCTGCTGGAGCCCAGGGGACTGATGCTTTCAGGAAGGGGAACAAGACCAGGAGGGAAGGGGAAGCATCTGGAGCCCCACGAATGGAATGTGAGATGAGAGTGGGCTATCCCAGCCAAAGGTCAGGGGGCAACTGATGACAAGGCTGGAGCTGGACTCGGAAATGTGGATCTTGGAGTCACCTACAGAGATGAACTGAGTCAGCTCAGTGGGGAAAATGTTCTTAAAGACGAAGGCCTGAGTCAGGAGGAAAGTCCATATGTAAGGTCCGGAGGAGGGAAGTGGCCTGGGAAGGGGAAAGGGAGTTCATAAAAGCTAACTCAAGAAAGAGGTCAACAATAAGAGACTGTTCTAATGCCAAGTGCTACAGAAGCAAAGAGAATCGATGACCAAGTTTTTTAAGTTTGATTTTTTTAAAAAACCACTTTTGAGATATCGGTTTCAGCAAAAATGGAATGAAGACATAATGAAGTGGTTTCTGGGGCTACCAGGTACGAGGGTGAGGAGAGTGAGCAACTCCTTCACTGTGTGCCCTCGGCGCCTCACCCACCTCATCCTCGCCTCAGCCCCAGGTCGGGAGTAGGGGGTTGACAGCAGATTCCTGGGTATGTCTAAAAAGAGAGGGAAAAGCAATGAAGTGGGGAACAGTAAAGGTGCCGCAGAAGAGCGACAAGGGGCAGGGTAAGATCTTCAGAGATGAGAGGGAGAAACACGCCGCCCTGACAAGAGGGGAACTTTGGAAACAAACCTGAGGTGGGAGGGGGAAGACAAAGGAGGAGAATTTCATGGAGATGAAAATGTTGGGGCCACCGAGCCACTGCGTTTTGCACCATATCCGCTATCTGTGTGCTGTGGCCATGTAATATAAACTTTGAAGATGGTGGGCAAGAATGGCGAGTGAAGGAGTGAATGGACGCATGAAATAGAATGGCAGGTAAGTAAGCGCACGCATGCTTCAGTTTAAGTCAGTGCCAGTTAGGACTGTGAGTGGCCCCGTTGGGGCTTAGCACATGGACCCATCGCCCAACACCTACCTCCCTAGGGAGAAAAGACACATGAAAAAGATGGCGCTGGCGAAGGCTTCGGGGTCAAAATCACCTCCCAGGATGTCGATCACACGGCCAGAGTAATACGGGATTAACATCTGCCCTGGAACCAGGAGGGTGAGTCAGGGCGGTGCAGGTGCCAGGGCCTTTCCCACCGCGTCCCCAGTGCCTCCCCTGACTCACCCAACACGGCGACCACGAGGAAGAGGAAGGCAGCGGCGAGGAAGGGTAGGTCCGGCCTGGAGAGCCGCAGCAGCCGCCACATCAGGGCTTGGCTCTTCTCCTGGCCCTGCTCCCTCTCGGGGGGGCCAGGGGGACTGAGCACGGCCCACGCCGCCCAGCTGAGCGCCGCAGCCCCGTACCCCGCCAGCAGCCAGCTCCACGGGGCTGCAGCCACGCTGGCTGGGGGCGCACTCAAGGCCCCTGGGCTCAGCGCCCTCAGGGAGAGGAACAGAGGGGGCGCCAGGCAGAGCGCGGGCAGCAGTGTCCCCGCCGCTCCCAGCAGCCCCCCCAGCTTCAGCAGACACCACAGCCCTCCAAGCCGCAGGGTCCCCTCCAGCCACAGGCCCGGAAGCCCCCGGGGGAGCAGAGCGTCCAGGGTGCCCTGGAGCAGCCGCAGCACAGCCCAGTCCGCCAGCAGCAGGGAGGCCCAGGGCCTCAGGTCGGGGAGCCGCATGGTGTGCCTGCGTGACGGAGGGCGAGAATTAGGGAGCTGGAGTCCCCGCTCTGCCCTCCCCTCCCCACCCCCACTCCGCCGACCGACCCCAAAAGCTCCCGGGTGTGCGCGCCCGTCGGTGCATCCTCCCCCGACAGAAGGCAGCAGCCTGCCAGGGAGCTGAAGCCTGGCCGGGGCCTTCATCCTTAAAAATCCCGCGACCCCTGCCCTGCCCCTGCAACCTCGGGTCCAGGGGGGCAGGAAGCAGGAAGCAGGGGACCGGCAGGCTGGGCAGCGTCCCTGGTAGCGCTGCGGGTGCCCAACCGCACGGACTCACCGGTCTGCAGCTCCGGAGGTCTCCTGGTGAGATGCTGAAGACTGAGCTCGGAAACCCGCTCCCGCACCTCTGCCTGGCTTCCCTTCGGTCTGCCCTCCCCGCTCGAGCCCCAGCCCCAGCCCCAGCCCCCAGGATGTCCCCGCCGCTTTCGCTTTCGCTTTCGCTTCCTGGCCCAGCCCTGGCTCTGCGCCTCGCGGCCACCGGGGGGCGCGCGACATCCCAGACGCCGCGCCAGGGCCCCCTCCGGCCGCACCTGCTGGCCAGGGAGTCTCTCGCCCTTAGTGTCTGTTACTCTAACAGAAAACCGGTGCAATTTTTAAAAATTGTCACTAAGTTGTTGTTGTTTTTTTTTAAAAAAAAAAAAAAAGCTCTTTCAAGGGCTGGGATGCTTTGTACTTGGAGAACCACCGGATTGTCTTGCCACCAGGTCTTGCTACCTCAAGCTCTGAACCCCGTTTTGAGAAGTGCCCTCTTCCCTCGCCCAAGCTCCAGTTTGAGGGTCTTGGGGTAAAAACAGCCAAGTCCGGAGTGAGAAGCACACAGGGTCTCCCACACAGAAGGCAGCAGCCACGCAGCCCGGGAGCAGAGCACGTGTGCAGATGCCTCCAAATTATGTTGGCGCAGCTTCCGCACGTGAGGGATGGACTTGGTTTCTTGGTTTCCTTTGGCACTGAGAACCCAGTGGCCAGGGACCTGCAGGTCCTGCCTGACCCAGAGCCTATCTATAGGGCATGCGCACTGGCTGATTCCAGAAATGACTCTTCAGGTTGAAACTACCTCCAAAACACAAGCTGTCCTAGAGGTGACAGCTGGGATTCCCAATGACCTTTTTGAAACCTTGTTGGTCTGGGTACCAGTGAGTCACTTCAAACTGGAAACACTGGGGGAGGGGAGAAACTTAAAGTGGGGGACAGCTACAATTTCTCCACCCCGTCCATTCGCGATTTTAAGGATCTTTCCCTAATGAAAAAACTTCCTGCTCAATTTTGCCCTACTTTCAAGTTGTTCCTTTAACAGCTCTCCTTTGGGAGGTGGCCGGCCGCATTCCTCCCTGTGGCTCCAGCGAGACCCAGGAAATCGCAGTGTCTGTCTCACTTTTCTAACCTCCTGACCTTTCCTGTAGCCCCCACTTGAGGGCGTCCTCCTTATCTCTTCTTCAATCCTGGTCCTGTCATCCTGCGATAGAGCACACGTCATGACACTGAGCCCCTACTGTCAATCTCTACATTCAAGCCCAGCGTCTCCCACGTGCTGTTTCAGGTCGGTGGTGCCGTGTTTCCAATCACCACACACCTGCCAGGTGGGAGCTTTGTCATCCCACACTCTCAGTTCAGAAACAGTTGTTCTAGTGCCCTACCCTGAATTAAACTGCAAATACGTGTCCACAGATAACGATGATCAGGGTCCTGGGTCCTGGAGAGCTGCATGTGGCAGCAAACCCAGAAGAAACATTTGGTGAGGCCCCATTTCTTAAGTGGGGGTTTGAGTCTGTCTTCTAAGGAAAAGCTTTTCTTTCTTTCCTGTCCCCGCCCCCACCTCACAGCCCCAAGCCCACTCAGCCACCACACAGAGGCTTTACAACCGTTTCCTTTATTGTACTTAGTGGGGCACCCGGATGGCTGGGGTGGGGGGTGCTCCTTGACACAGAGAACACACAAAGGACAGTCCGCCCCACCCCACCGCCGGCTCCTCTCCCTGGGCCCGGGCTAGGCCCTCTTTCTCCTGGAGGGTTAGCTGTCTCAGGCCCCAGATGGCGGGCTTTCCCAGAGGAGGCCTGCCCAGCCGAGCCTCCGTCACTGCTTGGCCTCCCAGTACTGGTGCATCAGGTCGCTGACATCTGTACTTTCCACTTTCACCCAGCCGTCTTCCTTCATGTGGTACACTGCGGGCGAACGCGGCA
The DNA here is from genome assembly GCA_026230045.1 of Corynorhinus townsendii. Classification (NCBI taxonomy): domain Eukaryota; kingdom Metazoa; phylum Chordata; class Mammalia; order Chiroptera; family Vespertilionidae; genus Corynorhinus; species Corynorhinus townsendii. Next base: position 97,152,584 of record JAPDVU010000004.1, on the reverse strand, counting down.
AGTCCCGTTAATGATGTTACGCTGAAGGCCATGACAACAGCACACACCACAGCCCTTGCTACTGGACTCCAGTGCCCCTCTTCTGGCTCTGAAAACCCCCTCTCCCGCTCCCCCTCTCACTCCCCCAATGTCAATCCCCATTCCCGGCCCAGGGCTGGGAGCACTGGTCTCTTACTATTGACAACGCCTCCAGAATAGCTGTCTCGGTGGGTGGCGTGAACAATAGCCCTGCGGCCCAGGTCATAGGCCTCTTCCGGGCTGAGATCCTGCCGGTAGCCACTGTCCATGACCCCGTAGGCATAGGAGTTCCCACTGCCCGTGGAGAACATGCTTCCTGAGAGCCGGGTCCCATTTTCATTCACATAGTAGAGTCCAGGGCCCTAATGGATGTGAGAAGGGTCCAGGTTGGAGACGGAGAGGGAGTTGTTGGTCACACGCAGTTTCAAATGTGACCCATAAAAAATGGACAAAAGAGTAAGAATTTACCACAGAGGTGTTTGAGCCAAGGCAGCACTTACGTAACAATCATAGAACCTTGGACGGGGGAGGAACAAATGTGACATCAGCTCTTCTATCAAAAGGGACAGGCTTATGAAACCATGGTCCCCATCTGGACCCAGAAATGGCTGTGGACACGCAGCGACAGCCCTGTAACCAAGGACTCTAGGTGCCACGTATCTTGTAGGGGAGGCAGAGGGAGGTTCAACGGAGGACCGATCTCTTGTCACCAGTGGGAGGATATGGAGAATGAGCGCACCCACCTTCTTGTCCCAGCCGCAGATCATGCTGCCCATGGAGAGGCCCATGCCCCGGTACTGGCACATCATGTTAGAGAGCAGTTTGGAGGCTGCTGACACTGAGATGCGCTCCCCATTCCGCAGGTAGTACAGTCTGGTGAGGACAGGGCAGTGAGGGGAGAGAGCTTAGAAGGCAGGGGAAGAGTGAGGAGCAGTGATCTGCAGGGCCCAGGATCCAGAACTGACCGGTAGCCTTAGGAGGCAGACGAGAGGCCGCCTACCTGCACTCCTTGGCCAGCAGACGCTCCCAGTACTGACAGTCGGCTGCACAGCCGGACATGGTGCCAAGCAGGTAAGGGTTGATCTCAATCACCTTGTTCATCCTTAAGGTGGCTGGAAGAAGATGGGGTTTTGAGAGAGGAGGAATGACCCCACAGCTCTCCCTGTGTGTCCTACCTCAATACCAGCCTCCATTTGGGTGCAGAGGTTGGGCCCTGCTGGGAGGAGGGCCCAGGGCCTGGGAGCTGGCCTCTGGGGACAGGCCACTCACCGATGTAATTCCCAGCCGAGGCCCGAGAATCCACGGCCACGATCACTCCGTGCTGGAACTTGAAGGCCAGGGTGGTGGTGCCATGAGCCATCTCAATCTGAACGCTGCTCTCTCCGTCCCCGTGCAGGGCCTGGAGGAACTCGGGGGGCTGGGCGGGAGGAAAGGCAGGGAGGGGGGCAGTAAAGCTCCTGCAGGAGGCTCCCTCTCAGGGAAGGCCTTCTAGCCAGAAGGTACAGAGATTCCCCAACCACGAGTGACCTGAATCGTCCGCAGCCCTCTCTACGAGGAAATGGCCGGGGAAGGAAAGGAGGAGGCACCGCACCAGCCTTTGCCATCTTTCAGAAAAGCAAGAAAAAAAATGTGACCACAGCTACAACGCTTAAGGATGGCTTTAATGGTTTTTCATTATTAAGTCACTTAACCCTCACAAAACACGTTTATCAATGGTATCCCCATTTTACAGGGAGGCGAAATCTAGCCTACGTGACTGATCCAAGACACATCCAGTGAGGGGCTAACCGCCGGTGCATGGATTTTCCGAAGCCACCGCAGGGCCTGTGCCATCGGGCGGCCGGGAGACAGGCTTCGTGCTGTGTCATGGGGAGCCGGCAGGAACGCGCCTGGCCTTCCAAGGGGCGCCCTTCCTCACCTCCAGTTCTCCCTCCCAATCTGCACTTCCTAACCCTCAGACCTGCACGGCGGTGCCCACGTGGCCTCTTCCCGGCCTCGGGCCCAACGTGGCTCCCCGCGACTCCAGGGTGGCCCCCTCCGCGTTGCCCCGCCTTGGGCCGGCTCCGGGAGGACCCCCGCTCCCTCCGCGCCCCGCTCCACCTCCCGGGTTCTCCCCCCGCCCTAACCTGCATTCCCCGCGGGAGGGCGAGCTCCGGAGATCGCGTGGAGAAACTGTAGTGTCCCGGGTCCGAGCCGGGCGGGCCTCCCGAGAGGGGGAGAGCCCAGGCGTCGGGCCGCGCTCGGGGGGCTCCGCACACCTCCAGCAGCGCCATGACGGCCCAGCACCCGGAGATCTGCCGCTCGCGCAGGAGGAAGTGAAAGCGAAAGCCCGCAGCCCGAAGGGGAGGGAACCAGAATGTCTTCCACATCCCCCTGCCCTTTCCGAGAAGAGCAGGGGTGCCGGGGGAGAGGGGGGCGGGAGGCAGGTGTGTGCTGGGGACAGGCTCCTCCGCTCCCCCTGCAAGGACGGTGGGAGCAATGGGGGAGAGGCTGTCGGAAGAAAGGGAGGAAGAGATGGAGCGGCTTCGAAAGCCCCTTGGCGATGGGATTACTGGGAGACACCGCCGGCTCCGGCATCCTCTGCGGACATTTACGGAGCAGGCGGGAGTCGCCTCACGTAAAAGGCGCTGCGTTTCCTCCCGCCCAGCCCCCCGAGTTCCTCGAGGAGAAAACTGGAAGTCCGCAAGAGGCCGGAGCGAGGTCACGTCGGGTGGGGAGAGATGTTCATATGAGCATCATTTTATAAAGTGGGAAGGCATAGGAGTGGGGGGAGAGGGGGCTCTGAGTCTTGAGGACAGGTCTTGGGACAACAGAATATACTCGCAGCGCGTGGGGGAGGGGCACCAAGGAGAGGGCGCAGTCTCTGAACCTGCCCACGTGGTCCTTCCTGGGGCCTCTCCCTGTTCAACGGTCCCCAACCTGCAGCCACCCGCAAGCACTGCCCTTCTGCTCGCACCTCTTCGCGTGATTGTTGCTTGACTGGGCAATGCTGAGTTTAACTCCTCTAAACCCCGCCTCTCTTTGCAACCTGTGTTGGCCTAATATGCCCAGCAACTGTTGACGTCACGTGCCATATCCCTCTCTGATTGGGAGAGATTCACCAGACAACCCCAACCACTATGCTGAGATTTCCCAGGCAAATGCCACTTGGGTGCTGGCGGAACCCTACAGGACAGGGCCTGGGCTGCGAGGTGGTGAAGGGTGAGCTCCTCTGCTCCCTCCCTGGCGCTTCCTGCAGCCGCTCGCCCTCCGTCTTCCACCTCAGAGAGGCCCTGGCTCCCAGAGCTGCGGCTAGTGCCTCGGAGCTCTTTTCCCACTCTGGTCCATCCTTGGGGGCGGGCATTAGGAGGGGGGGGGGGGTGGAGGTCGCGGGGCAACCAGAGGGAGTAGAACACTTAGGAGAGGGAATGCTCACTGTGGCTGTGAACCACGAGGATGCTAGAGAAGTCACCCAGCTCCTGAGAAGTGCGCTGCAAAAGTCGGAGAGCAAGGGGAGACATATGTACTACTATTTGTAATACTTCAAACAATAAAAAAAAGAAAAAAGAAAAAAAGTCGGAGAGCCATTTGATGAGAGGAAACGCAGTACAAAACACCAATTTTATTATAAATATCAAGCAATCCACAGGGTATGTTGGGTCACATATATATGCCTTTGCTCGTGTTGGAAAGTAGCTGATCTTTCCTTTATGTAGATTCTAAATACTTCTCATTTTCAGTGTGAGCCACACAGACCCTGACTGTAAACCCAGTCACAGCGGAGTTATAAACCAAGTTTTCTTCCAGGAAATCTGCATTTCTCAAGAGGAGCTAGGAGAGAGGCTATCACACATAGCAGAATTTCAAGTATCACCTAGGGGTTACATTTTAGGGAGTCGCTCCTTTCTACTCTGCAGGGGAGGGCCATGAGAAGTCTTTCATTCCGGATCACCCGACCCGCCAGGAGCCTGCACCATGGCCCAGTAGCGTCCCCTCTTCTGCATGAGCTGCTGGTGGGTTCCCGCCTCGCAGATGGTGCCTCCTTCCAGAAAGAGGATGTGGTCAGCCTGCTCCACGGAGCTGAGGCGCTGGGTGATGAGAAGCACAGAGCGGGAGCGTCGCTCGGGACTCTCATACAGGAGCTGCTCCACCTGGGAACGAGGAGACTCTGTCAGAGCTCAGGGAGGCCTCTGTTCCAGAGCCCACAGACCTCGGCCGCCTGTGTGCTTCTCTCTAAAACCTTTGATCTGTTCAGGACTGTTTATGTGCAGAAGCAACAGTGGAATAAAAGCTAGCGTCCTATGGTGAAGCCAATAAGAAAAGAGCTAAGGGTATTCACTAGTCTCTCTCCCTCTGGGCTGGGAATTTTTATATTCTGTTTTAAAGAAGTACAACTTAGTGGTAAATACATGAGAATTCAAGTCAGATAGACTTGAATTTGGGTCCAGTCTCTGCTGCTCAACAGACGAATGACATTGAGTAGGCTATTCGACCTCTCTGAGCCTCCATTTCATCATCTGCAGAGAGGCTAACAATGGCCCGCTCACTAGCATTCACGATGAATAAAGAAGTAAGATAGTACATGCAAAGGGTCTAGGAGCAGGCCTGGCAATAGAATAAGCTCAATTAACATTGATATTGACATTTGGGTAGTCTTTTCCTTATGTCTGGCTTCAGAGAATGTAGATACTATTGTAACTGGTCCTAGGCATTTTAGGCAGAAGCTAGCAGGAGCTGAGAATTGCAAGGACTGGTTTGGATAATTATGATGTTAGTATAACTAGGATGAGTGAAGGAAAGGAGATTGGTGGGATACAGGCATTAGGAAGATGACAGTCTCACCCGTAATTGGCTGTTTGCATCCAGGGCACTGGTAGCATCGTCCAGGATGAGTACACGGGGTTTCCGGATCAATGCTCGAGCCAAGGCCACTGTCTGTCGCTGACCCCCTGATAGCTGGCCCCCAGCCTCGCCTACCTCTGCAGAGACAGGAGCCAAGGTGACAGCTGGATAACCACATGTGGACCCATGTGCACACACATGCATACATGCATACGCACACACACCAAGGACTACAGCCGCCCAGGACAAAATATGACAGAGTCATGAAGCAAGGAATAATGGGCACAGCTGGACAGGGAAGGTTCTGGGAAGGTGAAGGAGCTCTGAGGATGTGAGGATGAAGGAACCATAGGAACTAGTTCTTAAAACCTCAAACTGCTGTCAGTGGGGCAGGAAGAACTGATGAATAAAGGCAAGACTATTGGGATTTCTGGGGTGACATGCATGGATGGAGCACCTGTATCGTAGCCCTGAGGGAGTTCAGAGATGAAGCTATGGGCTCCGGACTCCACTGCTGCAGCTGTGACCTCCTCCAGGGTTGGCTTCTGGGTCAGGCCATAGGCAATATTTTCTCGGAAACTTCTTCCAAATAACTGTGGCTCTTGTCCCACTGCAGCCACCTGGGACAAAATACGAGGAAGAGTCATGGAATAAGGAATACTGGAATGGTCATATAGATATTAAAGACTCAAATTCTGCACTGATATCATACCGCAAAATTACACGCCCTCTCTCCTGACCACGCCCCCATCTCCACGCAGGGTCTCCCATCATCCCCTAACCCTTCTTTCCGAGAGCTCAGTGACGCTTAGTGAGAATATTCTTACCTGGTGCTCCCCACCCTCCCCCAGACCACTTCTTGCTCACCTGTCTGTGCAGGTAGCGGTGTTCATACTGGGGAAGGGGCTTCCTGTCCAGCAGCAGCTTCCCTGCTGTGGGCTGGTACAGGTTCTGCAGCAGGGCTGCCACGGTGCTCTTCCCAGACCCATTGGGCCCCACCAGCGCCGTCACCTCACCAGGACACAGGGTGAACGTCAGCCCCTGGAGGCCAGAGAATCAATCATACAATAAGAGGCCACCGGAGCCCTAACCTTGAGACTGTCACTGGCTTGTTACACAGCAGGATGTCTGACCCCAGGGAAGAAATGAGGAAAACGGGGGAAATATAGTCACCCTCCCCTCCCCCCGCCAACACTGCACAGACTTCTGTTCTTAGGGATATAACCCCCAGAGGAGTAGAACTGGAAGATGAGGCAAAGACAGGAACAAAGACTCAGCACCATGATGCCACACACGTGGTATCAGATGTCAGGAGAAAACAAAAACCACATTCAAAATCACAGAGGAAAAGAGGAAAGATGGGAGGCTGGAGGCATAGATCTTCCTTTAGCAGTTCCTTCGGATGTGAGCACTTCCTCCCTGAGAGCCCCCTCTCCCACTCTCCTTGGAAACTCAAACTGGCTCTTCAGTTCGGGGCAGTTTTATGGAATAGATAAGGCACATCTTTCCTTTGGGGGGTCAGGAAGGAGCCACCTGTGCCTGGGGTTAAGCAGGCTGAATGAGGGAGAGCATTAGGGTGGAAGAGTTGGGAGCACAGTGGTGGACTGGGAGGTGCACCTGCAGCACTGGGGCATCTGGACGGTTGGGGTAGGCGAAGGAGACATCTTGGAACTGAACAAGACCCTCCAGGTCCAAAGGAGTCAACACACCACTGGCTGGGCAGCAAGGGATCCGATCCAGGTACTCAAATATTTTCTCTGAGGAGCCCACAGCCTTCTGCACCTTGGGGTAGGTGGAGAGTAGTACCTGGAAGGGAGGTATGGATAGTGAGTGGGGGAGGGGCACCTAATCTGCTTGCCAGGTCATGTGATGTAAGAAAGGTAAAGAATGGAAGGAACGTGGCAGGGATGGTGACTGGATGGGGGAAGGGGGAGTGAAATTGGCAGGACCTCACCTCAACAGCTGTGGTGAACTGGATCTGGTAGAGAACAAATGTGACAAGGTTCCCACTGCTCACAGCCCCACTTGTCACCAGCTGCCCACCGGCATATAGGATTCCCACCTTCAGCAGCATCCCCGAGATCTGTGGATAGACCACAGAGAAAAGGAATTGTGGTAGAAATCTAACAGGGTGCAAAGAACCAGAATCCTTGGCATTGAGGAGATATAAAGTCCCTTCCCCCCTGTAACAACAGGAGGCTCAGTAAGTAGAAAGAAAGAATGAACCACCGAGACCCATCGAGTCTTACTCAGACACATGCCAGAGGTCATCACATCACCATCACCATTATCACCTTGTTGGGGAGCATTTTGCTCTTCACAAAAGGCTTTCATGAATGTACATCATCTAACATTCATATCAAGAGCCCTATAAACAAGGTTATATCACTCCCATTTTTTAAAATGAGGAAACCATGTCAGAGAAGGTGTGTTACTAGGCCATGGTCACAGAGCTAGTAAATGGTATCACCAAGCCAGGAACTTGTATTTTTGGTCTAGTTCTCTTTCAAGTACATCATAGATGCCCTGCCCCCTATACTTGGTTTCTGCACTTTCATGTCTCTCACTAGCACACCCACACGGTCCCAGCATGAGGTGCGCTCCCTACACATGCCCTGAGAAGTGAAGGAAGGTCCTGGGACTGGAAGACATGGCATCTTCCTAAAAGGAGGATTAGGCAGGTTTTGTGTATCGCAGTGAAAGGAAGCCATCTAGCCCAAAAAGAGGGAACACTGTGTAGGGTGACTGAGCCTCAGATTGCTAGGATGAGAACACTGAACCAAGCATTGTCCGGTGGAGGAAGAGTGTGGAGCAGGGTCAAAGGGAAGGAGATGGAGCCAAGGCACCTCGAGGTCAAGGGAATGGGCATTCATCTTTAGGTGCTCACACTGGTGGTCCAGAGGTCGACTGCATAGGCTATGGCCTCCTTCTGGTTGAGTATCTTCATTTCCTGCTGTTTTTGCCTGAACTTCTGGGCCTCACCCTCCTCATTGGCAAAGCTCCGGACTGTAGGCATGGCTGACAAAACCTCAATGGCCACCTGGCTGGACTTTGCCAGAGATTCTTGCACCTGTGCTGCCAGCACCTGTGGAGACATAGACAAGAGATGTCACACAGGGTTGGAAAACCATAGGGATACTTGTACCTAAGTGACCTGGTTAGAGATTAAAGGTGAGAAGAAGCAGAGGGACAGGAGAGAAGGAGACACAGGTCTACCTTCTGGATACTAAAGAGATCCAGAGAAGAAAATGACTTTGGGAAGGTGGTAGGGATCATATTCTCGAGACTGGTGATGGTAACCTTAAAGACAGATTGTGGGCAGAAGTTAGAAGAGAAGATACAGAGAATGTGAAGATCAGCACTGCCACTGAGTCTGGGAACCGGACTACAGGGACAGGGAGTCCATGAAGATGGAGAACCATGGAGGGGCCAGGAAGAAAGCTGAGAGAAACTGAGACCACCAAGGTAGGAGATGAGGGTCGGTATAAGTTGAGGCAACTCCCTGGACATACCTGGTGCCATTTTCCCAGCTTCTTAGGCAGAAGGAAAAGCAGAGGCAGGGCGGCCAGGGTGACCAGGGTGAGGGACGGTGACCCCCAGAGCATGAGCCCCAAGAGACACAGCCCCCTCACCAGGTACCACAGCAACAGGCTCAGCTGCTCACTCAGAGACTCACTCAGGGTGGCCGTGTCCTGTGTTACCCGGGATGTGATGGCACCTGCCGGAGGTTGAGGAAGAGAAAGTGGAGTGAGGATCGCAGAGGGCTGGGAGGGACTAGCAGTGGCCCGGGTGCCAGAGGGAGGGGTGTCAATGTGGTGTTCTAAGGATGCTGGGGAAAATGAGGGGAGGGATATAGGGAAGTTCTGGGATCTCAATGCAGGGAGAATGTGTTTGAACAGCAAAGTCTGGCCAAAAGCCTTCATTTTAGCTACAAAGAAATTGACACCCATGTAAACTGGCACTTCTCTGGCAGATTTCTGTTCCTCAGCGAACTTGTGTGCCCCAGGCCGCACACATGGGCAGGAACAGCTCACGCTGCGCGTGTAACAGCTGGAGAAAAAGGCAGGGTCCTGCTGAAAGCGGTCCAGGAGACTGTGATGTCGATGACTTCTAGCATGTGAAATCAGTGAGACACCATGGGTCTCTGTGGTTCAGTCTTCTTTGCTACTTATTGAGCCTCCTGCTGTTACTAGCAGGGAAGAGACTTTATTTCTCCTTCATGCTAAGCATTCTGGTTCTCTGCACCCCGCTAGATTTCTACCGAGCACTGGATTGGAAATCAGGAGATGGGTTCTGTCACCAAGTTCATCACTCTCTATGTGTGAGCATGTGTGTGTCAGCATGTAGGGTCTAGGCCTCGCTTTCCTTCTCTGTAGAATGAGACACTTGGACTCTGTGTCCTCAAAATTTCCAGGTTTGCAATTCTCTCTAAATACACGTGTAGGGATAAATTTATGTTAAAATCTGGGGTGGGAAACTAGGTTTTTCTGAGGTATCGAGTGCAATATTCGGCTCTGGGGGTATACCAAGAATATGAAATGACCAAGTCTGTGTGCGAGAGGACCAAGGTTATAGGTAAAGGGGATGAGGGGTACACTAGCAGGTGGGTGTATAATGAAGGCGTTTCATGAGAAACCTGTTTGGTTCTGTTGGAAAAACTCTGTTTCCTGGCGCAGGACAGCCCGGAACACCTGGCCCTGCAGGCGGCTGTGCACACGGCCCATGGTGCTGTTGTACATCCCATCGCCCATGAACTCCAGCATCGCACTAGAGAGAGGAGCGTGTGTCCAGGGTTCAGAGAGAAGGTCCCTGCAGAAGTGCACTGCAGAGGGCAGCCCCAGCTTCCAATCCCTCTTTTTCAGGGTCCCCCGTTCTCAGCATGCCACCTGGGGACCTCAGACCTGGCTATGGTGAGGATGGACATGAGCCCGATGTTTCGAGTGAAGGCAGTAGCAGGCCTGTCTTGTAGGATCCAGTCGGTGAGGCGGCCGGTGAAGAATGGAATAGCCATCTCACCTGGGGAGGGAGAGAGGCGTCAGTCACACGTATCTAGTCTAAGTCGGGCAGCCCTCTCCGGGCCAGCACCCTGCAGGGCAGCGCAGAAACTGCCCCGGGGGAACTCAGCCCTGCAGCCCCACCAGGCTCTTGGGAGTTCAATGAGGAGGCAGCCTAGAGGTGATGGAGTAAGATGCCGCGGGCGGGGGGCGGGGAGCAGTGCCTGGGGGGCACTCTTGTCCTGACTCCGGACTCCCACCCAGTCCGGGGGTGGTCTCCTCAAGACCGGAGCTGGATCGCCTTCCCCTGGTCCACATTCCCCGGAATTCACTAACCGACCGACCGCACTGACCATGCCTCTTGATTCCTGCCCAGGCCCCTAGCGTCAGTCCCTCTCCACCGAACCCCTTACCGAAACAGGAGAGGATTAGCAGGCCCAGAACCAGCGGGAGGCGGCGGATCTCTGAGCCCAGGCAGCCTAGGAGCCGACGGGCCGCTTCTGCAGAACCCCGGGGACCTTCTCGAACCCCAAGGCTCCAGAGCTTAAGCCACAGGGCGGCTGCGGGCAGAGCCGCTACGTAGCTGAGGGCGAAGGCGTCGAGGCGACTCCCCCAGTGCAGCAGCCTCGTGCTGTCCGCGTCGCGGTGGGCTCCCCACGAGACCAGCTCTCGGAACAAGGCAAGTCCCGGCAGAGCCAAGCCCAGCGCCGCCGCCAGCGGCTCCAAAGCAGCCAGCCCTCCCAGGGCTCCGCTTTCACGCTTGGTGCCAACTGTTGCCCTGAGGACCCCACGGGCCCCGAGCCCCAGTGCAGCCCAGCGGATCAGGCCCCCCACCCAGACCCGGAGCAGCGGCAGCGCCGCGGGCACCAGCAGGGAAGACATCCCGGGCAGCGCCGGCCACAGCAGCGCCCAGTCGGCGAGCAGCAGCAGCGCGGTGCCCAGCCACGCCAGGCGGAGGCTCCCGCAGGGAGCGGGGCACCCTAAGCTGGCCGTCGGGGCGCGGGCGCAGCGTCCGGGCCTGGGACTCTCCGCCATCCCGGCTGGGCAGTGGTTCCCGTGCGGTCCCAGTCTGCGCCCGAGCGCAGGGTCCCCCGGCTGCAGAGGGTGGAAGGGCGGGCGGGGCGGGGCGGGGCTCCCGGAAAGTCCCGGAACCGGCCGAGCCTGACCGCTCTTGACTAGAAGCGAGCCATTTAGGGGAAACAGAAAACGAAAGCGCGGCGGCTCCCTAGATCCGCCCATTTCCAACGTGCGAGCCTAGACTATTCGGGGAGAGGACGTGGGAATCAGATCTGAGGTTGTGGGCAGCAGTCTTCGTGCTCCACCTTCTCCATCACGCACACCGGCCCCTTCCCCTTCTCTTGCCTCCTCTTGCGGGACCCATTTGTGGAGACTTCCCTGCCCCTGGCTCAGGGCGGGCTCTTTGGTCACCTGTCTCCGGGCAGATCTGCCACACGCAGGTTAGCGCCAGGGCGCGCAACCTCCCGGAGTGGACACGGGCGCCCCCTGGCGGGCGTGGCGAAGGGGCGGGGCTGCCGGCTGCGCTCTGCGCGCGGTCCTAAATCGGGATTCAGTGCCCCAGGCGGCAGCAGCGCAGAGCAGTGATGCTGCGGGCCGGACCACCTACCGGGTACCTACTCCGGGCCGGAGAAGTTCACACTGGGGTAATGAGTCTGGGCTTGAGGGTTAGCGGGGCGGGGGGGCGGGGGGGGCGGCGGGGGGCGCGCCTGGGGAACTTTGGAAGCACTAAGGAGTGAAGGGGAGACCAATGAGGGAGGGAAGGCAGCGCGTAGTCCCCAGCGCCCCAATCCCTGCAATGAACACGTAGCGTTTCTATTTCCGAAGGGCATCATAGGGGCCCGTGGAGGGACTGCGCCCGCGAGGCTGGTGGAGAAGGGGGTGCTTTGGCTCTTGGGAAGCGTCAAGGGGAAGCTGCTCTAAAGCGCTTTCGCTTTCACTCTGGACTGGGCGGGGGGCGGGGGGAGGCTGGTTAAATCAAGGGAAGGGGTTGGAGAAGGTGCAGCGGGTTAAGGAAACGTGCCCTGGGTGAAACAGCAGCATTTGGGCGAGGGGAATATGCACTGATTGAGAAGGGCCAACTCATCACTCAGAATCTGGTGGACTGGCACCTGGGCAATCATGGCCCCAGCCCTGATAGCGAGGTCCCCGGGGCTCCGGGGTCCCTCCCCAGCCTTCCCCAGGGGGGCTCCTGCTTGGCCCGGGGCTGCGCAGATCCCCTCCGCGCCCACTCCCTCGCACGTGCTGGGGGACTTTGCCCGGGGGCGGGGGGTGGCAGCCCAAGACTGGCTGGCTTCTGATCCCAGAATGCTCAGACGGCTGGGGGGACGTTGCTTCGAGGAGTAACCCTGAAGGGGTGGCTGCCCCTGGGCCCTGGCCCTGTCTTCCTGGGGGAACCAGCCAGAGCAGGTCCCCCAGGCCAGCGCGGTGAGAAAGAGCCATGAGACCACTTCCAGGTTAGAAATCTCCACTCGCTGCCAGACCAGCCAGAAAGGAGGAAGTAGAAGCCAAACAGGGGTGGCAGCCGGGCCTGGGTTTCAGACCCCGGTCTGCCACTCACTATGTGACCTTGGACAAGTCACTCGCCTGTTCTATGACTCAGTTTCTCATTTGAACCAGGGACCTTTAAGGCTTTTTCAAACTCAACAGAAGTAGAAAACCTGTACTAGCTTTCTACATGTATCCACTCCTTCACTCTTCCCCTTTCTTTTCTTGAGCTGGAAAAGTCAGCTCGCACGCTCCAATCAGATCCTCTCTCGGTGCAGATCTCTCCCCCGACACCTAAAATGCCTCTGTACCTCTTGCTCAGAAATCCCTAAATGAAATCTTTTCTCACTCACCCACTTCGTGTTCCTTGCTGCTTTCCTCCTTCCTTGAAACGTGGCCCTGCTGACCACCCCCGCCCCAGGTTTCCCCGTGTAAGAGCTCGCTTCTGCTTAAGGAGGTGTCGCGTGGAGGGTTCTGGCCCAAAAAGACCTGAGCTTGTTTCCCAAGATCAAGGTCGCTTGCTCTGTCAAGCCTCTCACACCTCACACTCAAGCACCTGTGATGGGGCTGCAATTCACTTGAGCCAAACTTCTGCCTCTATGAACTTCGCCCCACCTCTCTCTTCACAGTGAAAGGAACCCCACACAGAAGGCTGGGGCTTATGCTGTGGCACCTATACCGCCTGTGCTGTCCCATGGCCAGGCTGTGGCATTCCCTTGCAGCCAGGAGACACAATGGAAGGATGGAGTGGGCTCTGGCCTGAATTTCTGGGTGACCCTGAGCCAGTCCCCTCCCTCTCTGGGAATGTTTCCTCACCTCTGACAAGAGGGGATCAAGGCTCCTCTTGCTCTGACATTCCCTCCTCTCTCTCTGCAGACAACCATCATGGCGGTAGAGTTTGATGCGGGCGTGGTGGTGGGTTCTGACTCCCGGGTGTCCGCAGGGTAAGTACCAGTGAAGGTACGTGCTTTGGAAGGAAGCAAATGGCCCCGAATACACATGTTTCTTACCCATTCGTGAAGAGCCTGGTGAACTGAGGTTTGGAGAAATGGAGTTAGCCTCTCAGAAAGGTCGCTATAAGGTACTGGGTGGGTACTTGGGTCTCTGAATTCAGGGGGCCTGAATGCTCCAGCCTGTCCCTGGAAGGAGCAGGGTCTGAGAAGGGGGTAGGGATAGAGATTTGAGATCAAAAAGATGGGTCTGAAAAACAGGTATCTTGGTTTCTCACCTATCACGTGTTGAACTAATTTTGTCTTTCTCCCTCCTGGCCAGTTTCCTCAGATGCAAAAATGAACATATGGGATTAGATCCACATTATTTTATGTTCCATAGAACACATAACTTCCTCAAGATGGTTAATAGCAAAGAAAAATTTATAAAAGTATCATCATTCTTAGCTTACTATTTTTATTTTATTATAAAATCTAAGCCTGAAATAAGTCTGATTTTGATTACTTGCAGTGTTTCATCTGGTTGAGATTATTCTTGCCTCCTTCTTTAATCCAAGCATTAAATTTCATGCAGTCCGTAGCTGTTCTCTTGTCAAATGAATGTGAGAAACACTGGATGATTAACCTCAAAAATTCCTGCCACTCTGACGCTGCTGACTGCTGCCTCCTTCCCTGCAGGGAGGCTGTGGTGAACCGGGTGTTCGACAAGCTGTCCCCCTTACACCAGCGCATCTACTGCGCTCTCTCCGGTTCGGCCGCCGATGCCCAGGCCGTGGCCGACATGGCTGCCTACCAGCTGGAGCTCCATGGGTATGACACTTTGGGGTCCTCACACTTCAACCCCCGAACTCCCGTGCAGTGCCCTGCTCCAGGAGCACTGCCATGGAAAACAAGAGATTCCGGTCTGAACTGCTGCTTTTATTAGCTTTCACCCGGCCTGGGTCCCTCCACGCTGGTTTCCATGCCTGTAGGGTTATTTTGAGAATCAACTTATACCCGTGAAGGCAGTTTGAGAACTATAAGTCCCTATCCTAATGTAAATACTGAGGAAGAAAATGGTGAGTGGCCCATGGGTCGGGTCACCCTCTGGGGAGCCAAGGTCATTAGGCAGGAGTGAGGCTTACCTGCCTTCGCCCACAAGGGCAGGTTGTGTCACTGGGGAGTGGCGGGTGTGAGCAAAGGAGGGGCGATGGAGGTATGAGGCTCACGTTCCTGCACACCGGGAGGGGCGTGGAGTTTGCCCTATGGCAGCTCTGGGTTTCAGGAGGCACTTGGCAGGGATGGTGGTAACGGCGCACGAGGGTGGAACTTCAGGAGATTCTATTGACCCCCTTCCTAACGTTTCCTTCAGGATGGAACTGGAAGAACCTCCCCTCGTTCTGGCTGCTGCAAACGTGGTGAGAAATATTAGCTACAAATATCGGGAGGAACTGTCTGCTCACCTCATGGTAGCCGGCTGGGACCAACGTGAAGGGGGCCAGGTGGGTCTCTCCCAATGCACTCCCTCCCTTGGGGTCCCCCAGTCCCCTCGAGAGGAAGCTGGTGGTCATGTCCTTCTAGCAGTGAGTTCCCAAGACACTTCCTGAAAGCACAGGGATCGGAGACGCCAGGCCTTTGCTGCAGAGCCTGGGGCCACCTGCTTGTCCCAGTGGCAAGAGCAGAATTGATGTTTCTTTGGTCTGACTTGAGGGTCCCCCCACCCCCCAGGTGTATGGAACCCTGGGAGGAATGCTGACTCGACAGCCCTTTGCCATTGGTGGCTCTGGCAGCACCTACATCTACGGTTATGTGGACGCAGCGTATAAGCGCGGCATGTCCCCTGAGGAGTGCAGGCGCTTCACCACGGAGGGTAATTAGCCAAGGGCAAGGCTCGGGGAGGGCTTCCTACAGGGGAAGGGTGTAGCCTAGGGGAACAGGAAGTGGAGGACGTGGGTGACCATTTAATTTAATATCCAAACTGGGACACTTTTGAGAATGAAAGGGGGCAGGACAAATGCTGAACTAGGTGGGACTTAGGACAAAAGGCATGAACCAGGACTGTTCTGAGAAGAGCAAACTAAAAAACATGGCGTGTAAGAGCCCGTAGTGAGCTGGAGCTGGCTCAGGCTAGCTCAAGAGAGCCAACTGGCAAATTAGTCAAGGATTTGGGAGCTGCTGTTAAGCTATTTACAACTGGACATGAATCGTGGTAGGAGTAGTAAGACCATGGACATTGGGAGGTGTCCCATGTAAAGGGCGTGTTTGTTGATTTTTTTACTTTTAAGATGGTTATTAGCACACCACTAACTCCGCCTCTCTGGAGATGGGCCCAGAGTTGGAAGGTGGCAGTAGGCTTATGGATGGAAGGGAAGGAAATGATTTTTGAAGGTAATCCTTTCTCTCTCCCTCTCTCCCACTTGAACCCTCTGCAGCTATCACTCTGGCCATGAACAGGGACGGCTCTAGTGGGGGTGTCATCTACCTGGTCACCATTACAGCTGCCGGCGTGGACCATCGAGTGATCCTGGGCAATGAGCTGCCGAAATTCTATGACGAGTGAATCTTCTTCACACATCCCTCCTTATTTTGTAATAAACTTTCTGAAATCAGACCCGGCGTGGTCCATGGGAAGGGGGTGCTGAGAGAGGTGAAGCTTGGAGGAGGGGCTCCTCCCCAGTTCCCTCCCAGGAGTCAGCGTCCCCTTTTCATTCTTTAGTCCCAAGGTCTAAAACATCTTTTCCAGGAGGAGGAGGGCGGGCGTGTACTAGAAAGAGCCCTTCACATGACAGGTCGTCATGTCCTGGGTGATTTCTAAATGTTAGATACACAATTCATCCTGACGCCCCAGGGATGAGGGTGGAAGTTGAGGAGTTGGGACTCATCCCTTTAGGGGAAAGACCAGCGATTTTCAGCAGGTGTGAGATGGCACAACGGTGTGCCACAAGAACCTTTAAAACACGCAATACCTGACTATTTAGTCGGGGGCATTGACCTCATTTCTTTTAGATTGTCAAATAAAAAAATGACAGCAGCCAACACAATAGCCGTCCAGTGTGAATGAATGAAATTATACCTATTTTTTTGTCAGATTGGAAAAAATGTAATATATTTCTTGGTGTGCCTTGGGATTTTAGTAGTTAGCTTATGTATGCCATGAGGTGAAAAAGGTTGAAAATCGCTGACTAAGACTGAGAGGGAGATAAGACAGTGGCACACATGGGAGTTTGCTAAGAGCACCAGCAAACTCACCTGTAAAAGCATTCTTTCATAATGCGATCATTCACTCTAAAGGTCAATACATGATGAATGCTTAAGTTAAAAAAAAAAAAAAAAGAAACACAAAACACAGCATTTCAAAGGGGACACTTGTGAATTTCAAAGAATAACAACAAAAAATGGAGCTATATTTATTAAACCAGGCGTTCACTAAATGCTGATAAACTTTATCTCTTAGAACCCCCCCCCCAAAAAAAAAAAAAAAACAACCACCTGTATAGTGTCAGCCAATGGTCATTGGCGCCAATTCAAGGCCAACAGGAATTCCCAATTTAGGGTGCGGTGAAGAAGGAAACTTTATTCGGTGCAAGCAGCTCACTGGTGCAGCAGCTGTGGGGCAACTCAATTGTGATACAGCACCACTGGAAGGCTGCCCTGGGGCCAGGCCCCTCTTCAGTGAGGCAGCACAGCTCATCCAAGCTCAGTCCAGCCCAGCCCAACCCAGCTCTGGTCCACTCTGCTCCACTACCAGAATTCTCTGGGGAAACTCAGTCTTTGGTCTTCAGTGGGAAGGGGAGCTGGCTTACATGGACAGAAGTCTTGGCCCCTGGTCCCTGATTGGTCTGTCCCCATGCAAACGAGGACTCCAAATCCTCAAAATTTGATTGGTCCAAAAGACACTGTCCTGATTGGTCATAGTTGCACAGCTCCAATTGGATGGGAAAAGCCTCAGTCCCATTGGTTAAAATACTATCCCAGAAACTCCTTTTTAAGAACTGGCTCAGATGGCAGAAACACAGTGCAGGCTTCTCCCTGAAGTGCAGTATGTGTGAGAGGCCCTGTGTAGAAATGGCTGCTAGGCATTACTTTTTGGTGTGTGTGTGTGTGTGTGTGTGTGTGTGTGTGTTAGAACCCACAATTCAGTTTTATTCAGAGCAAAGAAAAAAGATACTTTTATTCATGCTGGAAGAAACTCAGCCATAGGTTTGGAATCTGCACCCAAACCACACATGCAATGGGGACAATATTCTGCTAATGCAGTTGATTTGCTGCTGCATTTGTCTACTGTTGGCCAAATACTAACAACTATAAACAGAGCAGTGCAACTAGTACTTGGAACAATCCTTACAGTGTTACAGTGCCAGGCACAGCTTTTCACTTCCCCTCATACCACTGGTCCTCTGCGTACCTGGGCTTCCTCTTCTTCAGTAAAGTCGTTTTCGATATTGAAGGGCTTGCAAATGTCTCCAGGGGTTTTCCCCTTGATCATATTGACAAGTCTTGCATGTAACGTCAAGCAAACCTTTGATATCTAACTAGTTTGTAGCCAGAATAAGTTCAAATAGTGTTCCTTGGTCAACTTTGAGGAATTCTTGGTCCCAAACAGGGTATCATCTGTCTGCTTTTCTTGTTATCATCATCCTCAGGAGTCTAGTTAGCCACCAGGAGCCCTACTTAGCAGGTGTCTTTTTTCTCAGGTTCACAATAGGTTCTGGTACTACTTCTGTTCAAGGACAGATGGAGGCTTAGAAAGAGTAGTCACTTGACCAAAATCACAGCAAGTTCAAACGCTGAAATCGGGATGAAGTTTTACCACATGCCCTTCCTCTACCGCTGCACCAAGCTTTCCACTCCCTGGCGCTTCATGTAGCATCTCCTCCTGGAACTCCGCAGTAATTAGCCAGGTCCGTTAGCTGCCACTCAGGAACCTGCTACCAGAAGCCTGAGTAACTGTACTCAACAAGCCGCGTTCTGGCCCTAAGTGGCCTTTGCCATGCACTTCCTGAGTGACAGGACCAATTCATCCCTGCTGGGAGCCTCTTTCCTCTTCTGCCAAGTGAAGGTGCTGAGTGACTTCCACGGTGGTTCACAGCTCGCCGTTCAATGCCAGTTTGCTACGGAGTGAGCAGTGAAGAGCTATATTCACAGAAACCCTAGTAGGCCCATCTGGAAGCTTCTGTCTGCTTTGCTTTCTGGACCTCAGGCTAAACATACAAATTCAAAGTACCCTAAAAGCAGCCCTACGTCCTTGAGGGAGGATCTATGTCCACTAGAGCTGGAGTCCTTCCCAGACAGGACATTTAATTTATTTCGAAGTTTAAAATAATAGTTGAAGGCCTACTTCGCCTGCTGATCGCCACTAGAAACTGGGGAGTAGACAAAAAGCAAGCATACAGGACTGAACGAGAGGACTGACTCAACACTTGGAGGCAGCCTCCCGGGTGCTGTCAATTGGTTTTCCTTTCCTCTCCTGGCTTTGCTCTGAAGTCAGGCCTCGGTGAGAGCTGCAGGGCAGAGCCAGGAGACTCCCATGCTCTGGCCAGAGGAAGCAAGGAAAGAGACCCTGTGGGCGGGGGAGAGAAGGGAACTGAGAGCCGGAGAGGGGGACTTTCTCATTCTAGACATGAGCCTCCTGGCACCGGTGCCGGCTGAGCCTCACAGTCTGTAGCACGCCTGAACCGGCACAGCAGAGATTTAACCTCTTAAATGAGAAAGCTCTCCTTTTCTTTATTGGCTAGCAATTATGTCCTTGTGCCCCTTATTCCTAAAAGAGCTTAGAACAGCTCACATGGACAGACACAATTTAAAACGAAGAAAGAAGAAATTGGAGCAAAGAGAAAATAACGTTTAGAAATAAGTGAAGCGAAAGGGACCATGAATAGTGGAGTCAGCGTGGTACTGCACAAAAGGCAGACCCCAGGAGGGGCGGGTCGATGGACTAAATGTGCTATTAAGTTAATGTTATTAATAAAAGTATAATTACCTAAAAAACAAAGTGAAGCCCAGGGGTAAGACTAATATACAACATGAATATCTTAACACATTGCAGACCAGTAGTTTTCTTGCTAGCTTTACGCCATGGCCAGATAAGTTTCTATTGAACAAGTACAAAAAATGTTTTACATAAATGTTAAAGGCACACTTTAAAATTAAATACCCATTGCATTTGAAGTTATTTATTACATGTTCTTATAAGCTAATATCTTTATAAAGTATGATACTTTGTAAAACACTGTATAATATGAAGCGAGAATTCTTGTGATCCGTCCGCAATGTGTTAAGAAAAAGCAGACTGGCTTACCCTGGCTACAAGAGCAGATGGTAAGTATGGGGAATTTTGAAAGGCAGCTGTTAAGCAGTGGCAGCCGGACACTGGCCATGGCGGAAGCATTTATGCCCCAGAAGCCAGCAACACTCCCAAGCAGAGCTTTCCCCAGAGAGCCAGTCTATCGGGCGCATTTGTCAATAGGAACCAACTAGCTGAGCTACAGGGTAGTGAAAGCAAAGAAGGAAATGAAATTAGGTACAAGATTCATTAAGAAATGAAAAGCCATACAAATTTTTAAAAAATTCAAGTCACAGAACATTTACTGAAATAGAACATGCACTATGCCATAGAGAAAACACCAGTAAATTCCAGAGTATTAGTTAAATACAGTTAAAACAGTACTCAGAAAGAATTATATAGCTTCAAATACATTCATTAGAACAAGAAAAGTTAAAAATATATAACCTTAAAATTCTCCTAATAAATCTGGATAAAGAGTAATTGAGCAAACCTAAAGAAATAAGAAGGAAATTATAAACATAAGAATAGAAAACAATTTACTAGAAAACAAAACTATTTAGTAAAGATTCACAAAACCCAAAGCTGCTTCTTAAAAAAATATTGGAGATATTCAGATTTAGAACCAGACTGATCATGAATAAAGGGGTGAAAGGAATGAATAAACAAAATACAGAATGAAAAGGTTGGAATAGCTATAGCTATAACAGAGATATGAAACATAAAGGTTTTATGAACAAGTATATGCTAATAAATTTGAAAACCTCTATGAGATAAATTCCTAGAAAAATTTAAGCTAAAAACATTAGCAAGAAGAAATACAAAATTTGACTATGCCAATAAATATTAAAGAAATAGAAAATGTTGCCAAAAGCCTCTGATAAAAATAATTTTTTTAAATGCCCAGCCCTGGCCGGTGTGACTCGATTGGTTGGAGAATCATCCCGTACACCAAAAGTTTCCATTTCCGGACATGACACCTAGGTTTCGGCTCAATCCCTGGGCCAATAGGGGGCATGTGCAGGAGCCAAGTGATCAATGTTTCTCTCTCATGTCCATTTCTCTCTCTTTCTCTCTCTCTCTCTTGCCCTTCCTCTTTCCCTCCCTCCCCCTCTCTCTAAAAACAAAAAAACAATGAAAATGTCCTAAGGTAAGGCTTTTTAAAAATGCCCAGATGGTTTCATTGGTGAGATACATCAAACATTCAAATAACATGCAACTCCTATCTTATGTTGTTGTTTTTTATCAGAAGATAGAAAAAAGATCAAAAGCTGCTCAGCTAATGTTATCAGGCTAGTACAATCTTGATTCCAAATTAAGGTATGGGAAAGTCAATGAAAGAAAATAGGTTGTTTCACTTTGAACATAGGTGGGAAGAATAAATAATTATTTATGAACTGAATTTAACAGTATTAAAAATAATAATAATATATCAAGATCAAGTGAAAAGTCTTTAGAATGCAAGAATACAGCACTGTAATAAAATATATTACTATAATTCACCATATTCATAGACTAAAGAAGAAAAATCACCTGCTTTTCTCAATTAATTAATAAAGACATTTTATAAAGTTAAATATCCATTTATGATTTGTGAAAAACAGTTAAGGAACCGGGAATCTAATAAAAGTTTCTACTCTTGGTAAAGGCTGTTATTCAAAAGACCTATGACAAGCAGTATACATAATGGAAACATCTTAGGTGCCCAAGACAAGAATGCTCACTGTAGTTACTAGTTAAACATAGCATGGAGTTCAGCCTAATGCCTAAGGAAAGAAAGAGAAATAAGAGGACTAAATAAGACTATTGTTACTGGAAGATTGAGTGATCATCTACTTAAAAATAAAGAACAGAAGCAGTAAACCATCAAAATAACAACAAAATTAACCAAGGTTTTTAGCCATAAGAACAACTTACAAAAATCAATAGCATTTCTCTACACCAGAATAACCAATAAGAAATACAATAAAATTAGAAATAATTTACAAGAGCTGGAAAACTATTAAAGTATTTACTGACTATTTCAGTTAAGAATTCATAGAAAATGCCCTATGGTTGGAGCACTGGGGACTGAAGAGTCCTAGGTTTGATTCCAGACAAGGGCATGTACCTTGGTTGTAGTCTCGATCCCCGGGCCCTGGCCCAGGGTACATGCAGGAGGCAACCAATCAATGTGTCGCTCTCACATTGATATTTCTCTCTCTCTCTGTCTCTCCCCTTCCCTTCCACTCTGTCTAAAATTAATGGGAAAAAATGTCCTAGGGTAAAAATTAACAACAGCAACAACAAAAGAATTAATAAAAAAAAATTTAAACTCTAAAAATGTTACTGAATATAATTTGAAATAATAAAAAGTCATTTTGCATTCTTGGATGACATAATAGTCATAAAGATATCAATTGCCCCCCAAATTAATCTTTAAATTGAGTGTAATACCAATTGAAACCCCATTTGACCTTTTAAAGGATATTTATAACTATACCTCAAAGGATATATGATAATACTAAAGTCTTCAAACAGCTAAGCAAACCTTTAAGTAAAAGCAATATAAAGGGAGACTTGTCTTAAGAAACATTAAGACATTCTATGGAACTATGATTATTTAAAAAGCATACTATAAATCCAGTAGTTCTTTTAAAAGAATAATACATTTACAATGGAAAGGAAATCCAAAATGAGGCTGGAAATAGAGAGCTGACAGACAAATATATATACACTGAGTGGCCAGATTATTATGACCACCTGACGTTTGTAGGCAAATTAGCCATACACTGCATCATATGGGATATGGAAGCCGAAGGCCTGTTTGAACACCTTTGCTGTCTCCAGTTCAAGATAAAATGTCTCCAATTCGCACAGGAACGCAAGGATTGGACAGTCGAGCATTGGAAAAAAGTCATGTAGTCATGAATCACATTTCCAGTTGCAGGTGCTGGAATGAGAATTTCGCGGAAACAGCATGAAAGCATGCACCCCACATGCATGAGTACAACCCTTCAAGCTGGTGGGGGCAGTGTTATGGTTTGGGGCATGTTTTCCTGGCATTATTTGGGCCCTATAATTTGTGTGGAACAACATCTGAATAGCACAACATACCTAAGTATCGTTGCTGATCAAGTTCATCCTATCATGTTGATGACGTATCCGAATGGAAATGGCATCTTCCAACAAGACAATGTGCCATGCCATGGTGCTCCTGTTGTGCAGGAGTGGTTTCAAGAACATGAGGGAGACTTTACCTTGCTTAGGTGGCCCCCACAATCCCCAGATAGCAATCCAATTGAGTATTTGTGGGACGAAGTTAAAAGAGCCATCAGGCAACTGGTTCTACAACCATCAAATCTCACAGAACTGGACAGTGCTATTCATCAGGCATGGTGTCAGATTCCTTGCATCACCTTTCAACATCTCATGGAGTCAATGCCAAGAAGAATCACCGCAGGGGTGATCAGGCAGGCCGGCAGAGGGGTGTGGGGAGATCAGGCAGGCAGGCAGGCAAGTGCTTAGGAGCCAGTCATCCTGGATTGCAAGAGGAATATCTGACTGCCAATTTAATTGGGCTTAAACCAGCAGTTGGACATCCCCCAAGGAGTCCCAGATTGGAGAGGGTGTAGGCCGGGCTGAGGAACCCCCCTACGTGCATGAATTTCATGCACCGGGCCTCTAGTAAATAATAACAAGCACAGAAGATTTTGTATGGATTAATGATGATCATGTGTCATGAACCGAAGAATATAATTAATTCTACCACTTGCAACTAAAATTTTTAGGAAGTCAATGAGGCAAAGAAAATCATAGCTCTGAGAACAATTTCTTCTATTTTTTTATTGTTATTATTATTTTTCTTTTATTTTTTAAATAAATCTTTATTGTTCAGATTATTACAGGTGTTCCTCTTTTTTCCCCCCATAGCTCCCCTCCACCTGATTCCCCACCCCACCCCATGCCCTTACCCCCTGCCACTGTTTTCATCCATAGGTGTAAGATTTTTGTCCAATCTCTTCCCGCACCCCTCACAGTCCCTTCCTCCTAAGAATTGTCAGTCCACTCCCTTTCTATGTCCCTGATTTTATTATATTCACCAGTCCATACTGATCTTCAGATTTTTTATTCACTTGATTTTTAGATTCACTTGTAGGTAGGTATGTATTTGATGTCATTTTGTTGTTCATAATTTTTATCTTTACCTTTTTCTTCTTCTTCCTCTTCTTAAAGAATACCCTTCAGCATTTCATGTAATCCTGGTTTGGTGGTGATGAACTCCTTTAGCTTTTCCTTGTCTGTGAAGCTCTTTATCTGACCTTCAACTCTGAATGATAGCTTTGCTGGGTAGAGTAATCTTGGTTGTAGGTTCTTGCTGTTCATCTCTTTGAATATTTCTTGCCACTCCCTTCTGGCCTGCATAGTTTCTGCCGAGAAATCAGCTGACAGTCGTATGGGTACTCCCTTGTAGTTAACTAACCGTTTTTCTCTTGCTGCTTTCAAGATTCTCTCTTTGTCTTTTGCCCTTGGCATTTTAATTATGATGTGTCTTGGTGTGGTCCTCTTTGGGTTCCTTTTGTTTGGGGTTCTGTGTGCTTCCTGAACTTGTAAGTCTATTTCTTTCACCAGGTGGGGGAAGTTTTCAGTCATTATTTCTTCAAATAGGTTTTCAGTATCTTGCTCTCTCTCTTCTTCTGGCACCCCCATAATTCGGATGTTGGTACACTTAAAGTTGTCCCAGAGGCTCCTTACACTATCTTCATATTTTTGGATTCTTTTTTCTTTTTGTTTTTCTGGTTGGATGTTTTTTGTTTCCTCATATTTCAGGTCTTTGGTTTGATTCTTGGGGTATGTTGATCTACAGTTGAGTTTCTGTATATTCTTTATTTTAGACAGTGTATGCTTCATTTCTGACTGGTCCTTTTCCATTTTTTTTTTTTTTTTGGCATTCTCATTAAGATCCTTAAAGGTCTCATCAAGTTCCTCAGAGGTTTTTAGAAGATTCTTGAGTAACCTTATAAATGTGGTTCTGAACTCTATGTCGTCCAGTAGTTTGCTTTCCTCATTTCTTTCATTCGCGACATGTTTCTTTCTCTCTGCATTTTGGCTGCTTCCCTGTGTTGATGGAGTGGCTTTGTGTGGTAGGTGACCTATAGGGGCCAGTAGCTCAGCCTCCCCAATCACCTGAGGTGGATGCTCTTGGTATACCCCTTTGTGGGCTGAGTGCAAAGTCTTGGTGTAGTTAAGCCTTGATTGTTGTTGGTACACTGGGAGGAATTGACCTCCAGGCCAATCGGCTGTGAGGACTCACTGTGTCTATAAGAACTGCTGTGCTGAAGACACGCTTATGGGGCAGGACTTGTTTCAGTGGGGCTTTGGTGCTCACTGAGTCTGCCTCTTGAATGTGTCACTTATGGATGTGAGGGGTTGAAATCTGGTGTCTCACACTGACCACTAGGTACACTGGCTTCTGGATCTCCAATGGGGTACAGGTCAGCTACTGTCTGAGGCCACCCAGCAGGAGCTACAGCGAGAGCTACAGTTTTCTCCTCTTTGCTTGGGATTTGGAGGTTTTGGAACTGTCTGACCCAGGCTGCAAGTTTGCTAGGTTAAGCTGCGATAGTGCAGGTCATTCTTATGCTAAAGCCGATGCTTGGAGCTTGGGTGGGTTTGTAGGTTGTGCAGGGTGGGGTCTCAGGGCATCACTAGGCTAGAGCGTGGCAAACAGCGATGGCTGCCAGTTAGCTGGCTCTGCATCTCCGACCGTGTTCCCGTGTCCTACACCCCAGCACAGTAAACAGGAGCTCTGCAAGCAAGCCACCCTCACTGGCAGACAGTCCAGCTTCTCCCCGTAGGAGTTTGGGTCCCCCACATCTCCCCAGAAACTGGATTTCAGAGTAATCAGGGGCTTGTCTCCCTTCAGGTTGCAAAAAGCAACGCCTGCCACCAGCCTCGTGGCACCTCCATACCTCAGCTTTTCAGCGCTTGTGCACGTCTCAGTGCTCTTTTCTCTTTCCTTCTAGTTGTAGAACTTCCACTCAGCCAGCTTTCCCGTGGTTCTGGGTGATCGACGTTTTGTCTTTTAGTTGTAGTTTTGAAATTGTTGTGCGAGGCAGCAGTTTAGGTGTTTACCTGTGCCACCATCTTGGATCCTCCCTCTTCTATTTTTTTATGACAAATAATAGGTAATTCCATATTTTTTCCACCCAATAAAGAAACAGGATATAAAATATTCAACTGAAGCTCAGGGTTTAGAGGGCAGGATTTAAGAATACTTGGATTTTCCCTACATTTGCAGCCCCTCTCTCCAATGCATATGTATAATTTTTATTCTAAATCTTTTAGAATCTAGCTATCATGTTCCATTTAGTAAAACAAACTAGAATATGCAAATTATCTTTGGTCCTCCTTATGGGCATACATTGTAAGAATAAAAAGGTTTTAACTCCAGTGGGCCTATTCGGAAGCACTGGAAATTGGTTCAAAAATATTCAGCTTTACCCAACAATGTTTATGACAGAGTTCTATGTGTAATATAATGAAGTGTAACACAGAGCACATGCTCTCAGAGACCCAGAGATGAAGTGTGGAGATTCAATTTATTTCTAGCCTGTGTTGGCATGGAAGAGACTGGGTTTCTCCAGGAAATAACCTTTTGTAGGAAGTGCATTAGTCAAGGTCCCAGAGAAACAGGAGCAATAGGATGTACATGTAAAGAGCTTCCTTTAAGGACTTGGCTTATGCAGTGCGGGGCTGGCAAGTTCAGATGTGCAGGGCAGGCTGGAGGCCCAGGGAGGAGCTGATGCTGCAGTGGAGTTGGAAGGCAGTCTGGAGGCCGAATCCCCTCCTCCTCGGCATCTCATTCTTTTTCTCTTTAGGCCCGCCCACATTGCAGAGGGTAAGCCACTTTACTCAAATCTAGTGATTTAAATGCTAATCTCATCTGAAAAAGACCTTCACAGCAACATCAAGACTAGTACCCAAGCATCCAGTGCCAAGCTGACCCCAAACCAGCCAGGGGGTTTGAGGAAGGACAGGGACTCCGCACGAACCAGTGAGGATAGCTGAACCATCACTGCAGTCAGACTGACCTCATGTGCAAGGCCACATGCTACAAGGTTTCAGCTTAGGACAGGGGCCAGATCACGGCTGGGGGAGTCTGCTGAGGTTTCTGCCACTGCCTCCATAGGCTGGCTGCTTCAGATGGCGCTAGAGAGCATCCAAAGAGAAAGATTAAAGCAAAAGCTTTCCAGCCAAACTCAAGATAAGAGTGAAAAATTTTCAAAAGCCACTATAGCAATTCTAAAGGACACCTTTTCTCCTGGGACCCAGCACAGATACAGATGAGGGCCACGCCTAGGGTCTGATGATGAAGGTTTCGAAGTTGTAGAAATACTAACCTCTTAGGGCCTAAGACTTAGGCGAAGGTGAGGCCTCCAGTGGGGATGCATCTGGAGCCTGAGATATGAAATGGGGACATGAAGAGAGACAGAGAACTGTGAACCACCACGTCCCCCGAACAGCTTTCGTGGAAGAAGCAGACCCAGATCTTTAGTTAGTGGTTACTGTGCAACAAATGACACCAAAATTTAGCAGCTTAAAATAACAACATGTACAATTAGGCATTATTGGGACAATCAGGAAAATAGGAATATGATGTATATATTTTATCATATTGAATCAGTTTTAGTATCGTGGGGGTGATTGTGGTTATATAGGAGAAATGTCCCTGCTCTTAAAACACACCTGGAAAACTATTTAGGGGTGTCATGCCATAGTGTCCAAAATTACTGTCAAATAGTTTAACAAAATAATTCCTCAACAGTAAGTGGATAAAGTGTAGAATATTCATACGATTTAATACTGTATTAGCAATGCATTTTAACCAATGGCTGGTAATACAACAACATGGACAAAATTTATAGAAATAATATTGAGGGAAGATGCCAGATACACACAAAAATGCGCCATATATGTTTCAGTTACCTGTTGCTGTGTAGCAAACCACCCTAAACTTTGTGGCTTAACACAAAACCGATCATTTTATTATTTCTGGTGAGTCTGGGTTAACTGGGCTCTAAGAACACTTAGGTGGCCCATGAGCCATGTGGTACTCGCGGCAGCCTGGCACGCCGTGGACGGACCCCGGCTGCCCATCAGACCTGTGCATCTTCAGAATACTGCAAACGCGCCTCACCTCACAGGCCTTGCCTCCCACAGTGCAGGGAGGGGTGGGGGGAGGGGGGGAACTCCCTTCCCTCGCCCTGTTGGAAGCGAGCACATAAACATAGGCCTGCATCCCACCATCCAATCCATCCACCTGAGAGTCAACCCAGCGACTGGGGGAAGCCGGCTCATTCTGCATTCACTTGCCAGCAATGTGACCAAGGAGCAACTGGCTTTTTGGGGAAGCAGCGGTTGAAAGGTGAAGTTCCTGGAACAGAAGTGGCTTGAGAGCCGTTGGGGCTGGTTACCCAGAAGTCCGGTCCTGATAGCGGGGAACAGCCCGGGGAGCGCGGCTCTATCAGGCCTTGCACCCTGAAAGCCTGAGAGAAATGTACTTGTTAGATTTTCCAAAGTGGTATCAAAATCAACTAACCAGAAAGAATACAAGAGATTTATGCAAAGAGTATTTGCAAAACAATTTGCTGCCTTAGAGGTTCCAAATGTTTACCGCACTCCAGGGTCATAAAAGCACGGCCTTGGCCTCGGCGTTATCGCCTTTGCCAGAGGAAGGGCGCCGCCAGCACCTTACGGGCTCTCTGCAGGCCAACCCCCAGCAGAGCCGGCCAGCCGCTCCGCGCCATCCCGGGACACCCAACTTCCATCAGGCAGGATGATGAGAAAACGTTCAAGTGTGGTATGAAATGTTCAAGCAAGCACAGCTCTGCCTTAGTTATAATTCTAGGAACATTGTCGCTACACAGTTCCCGCCCCTAAGATACAGAACTGACCAATTAAGATTTTTTCAGAAACGCTCTAATTCAGTATAATTAATTGCAGAGTCTCTTTTATTTGGCTATTTTAGGATTAATACATAAAGAACTCCTTGTTGTGTAGTTATCAAAACGAAGGTCTTCTGACATTAAGGGTAGAGAGTTCGCATCTGTTTGAAAGGATTTAGCCCATAAGGCCATAATTTTATTTTTTCCCCCAATTTTTATTATTAAGTTTTCTTTTTTCCCTTTTTTATTAAATGTATTGGGATGACTTTGATTAATAGGGTCACATAGGTGTCAGGTGTGGGTTTCTCTGTCACAGGGTCTGTATATTGCACTGTGTGCCCACCACCCAGAGACAGACCTTCTCCCCTCACCATATATCAGGACCCCCTTCAGCCCCACCCCCTCCCTCTGGCAACCACCACGCCGCTGTTTGTGTTCACAAGCTTCGGTTTTACAGCCCACATGAGTGAAATCACATGTTCTTACTCTCTCTGACTGACTTATTTCACTAGCATAATGTTCTCAAGGCCCATGCATTGTTGCAGATGGACCCTTTCCATGGGTCCTAGTTTTAATCACTTCTATCATAACCAGAAATACTTCTATTGCCACTCATCAGCTCACTTATTCTGAGAACCCTTCCTCAACTCACCTCTGCAGTCTGCTTGCAGTGCCTCTGCCTGTGGTGAAGTCCCGCTTTCTCTGAGGTGCCCCAGCTCACCAGTGACCCTGGCTGCTCAGGGGCATCCTCCCTCACCCATCTGGCGGGCACTTACCCGGAGGCAGCAGGCTAGAATTTTGTAGGCCTTGTTTCCATATATGAACTCAGTCCTTTCTCTTAAATACTGACTTTTCATACCCAATCGAATGAGAGTTTGCTTTAAATGTGACCTTTCTGGCATGACCATGGTCCCAATTTGGAGATGGGACTGCTGAACCCTTACACACCAGCATATCTCCACAAAACACACAGCAACCCAGCAAAGCACCTTGTAGAGTACTTGCAGGGAAGAGCTGTATATCTGACTTTCTATAGAATCATCAGACATTCCACCAGTGACACCATCTACAAAGATGTTTGATTGTTTGTAGATGTGTGGTAGTTCTAAAAAGCCAAATTTCACTTAATGTTTTTTAATAAAGGATAACTGAGATTTTCTAGGCTTAAAAAGTCGCAGAAGCATTTCTCAGAATTCCAATTAACAGGGTTATCATCATCTGTAATTTATTCTCATATTTATACTTTGTAATCTATATTAAGGTTTATTGTAGGGTATTTTTTCTTGAATTCTGAATTTCCATTGGAAAAGAACATTTGGTTTCCATTTCCACAAGCATAGGCTAAAGTTGAGGGGTATAGGTAGACAAGTCAAGAAGAAAATTAGTTTTCTCGTACGCTCATCAGAAAACAAAACATTTAAAACAATATTCTAAAACAAATTCTCATGATGAAATATTGGATGGCAGTTTCATCCGGTCTTATTTCTTGTTCCGCTAACAGATGCCAGTGAATCCATCTGCTTCTGCCCTGAAGTCCTGTAAGTCCCAGAGCTTCGCCGGGGAAGTCTGTTCTCATGGGTCCACTCGCTACAATGACCAGGCAGTCATCCCACGGGCTTCTGAGAGGGTCCTTTTCTGCTGTTTCCCCTCAGGAGCCCCGTTTGGATGACAGCTCACAGCAAGGCCTTCAGGTGGGCATTTTAGCAAGGCAGGAAGTGTCTGCCTGGAGCAAGACTGGGCGGCACTGTGGCATCAGTCACAGTCACAGCGACCTCGGAAAGAGGAGTAGAGTCTTCCGTGTACCACACTTTCACAGACTTACCAGTCGTTACGCGGAAGGTAGACACGCGTTGCAGACGGTGAGGGCACTGACAGCTGTCCAGGCCAACCAGCCTGTGAAGCGTGACTGGGATTCCTACCAGCTCCACCAATTCTGGGTATCCTAACCCAGAGACAAAATCTCCTTATTGAGTGTATTAATGCCCAGCTTGGAATACGAACAGGAACAGGCTTTTTCATTTCCTGAAATATACTTTTACCTACACAAAATTAATAAAGGAAAGTGTGTGTGTGTTTTATTTGTCAGCTTTTCCACAGTGTAGGTATGACGCACAGAGTAGCTCTTTCGACAGAGCTGAATTAATTTAAGATGTATAAAGCATGCCGAATGCACCTAATTACTTCTAGCCACCTTCACTTAATAAGGCTAAAAGAAAGGCCTTCAAAGTGAGAGGCAACGGCATGTAGTTGAGATCAGTTAGAAGCTGTTCGGGATGCAGGGACTCAGGCAGAAGCCCAAACAGTGTTCCGATTAGGGGACAGCGGCGATGGTATTTACTGGAAAGGAAAGGGGAATAATTACATCCACAGAAGGAAGGCATTTCTAACGGTGCTTTGTTATTTCTGAACGATATTTTAAACGTCCAGTCCCATAGTCCTCAGTCTGGTCATAATACTTGCTTCCTGGTTAATCTTTGCAAACTTTCCTTTGGGAAAAAAGGCTGCTTTGTCTCAGTGCAAAGGTTCTTTTGCCGGGTTTTAGCCTTCCGAAGGCCGGAGGCATAAGACATGCCAGGCAGCGCCCCTGCGATGGCAGCTCCAGCTCCGTTTCGCCCTCACAGGGTGAAAGACCAAGCCTTTGGTGCTATCTAGTGGTCAGGTGGGTATTGACTACCTAGTGGGGAAAAAACTACTTTCTTTTCTTAGAGTAAACGATAGCGTGATGGTTTAATAGTCTCAACTCAGGGTCTGGGTTTCAGGAAGGAATAAAAAATAACCTTCAGAGGAAACTGGTCACTTAACACATTGAGGGCGGATCACAGGCATTCTCGTGTTTTCATATTACACAGTGTTTTACATAGATGTTAAAGGCACGCCTTAAAATTAAATACCCATTGCATTTTGAAGTTACTTATTACATGTTCTTACAAGCTAATATCTTTTTAAAGTATGAGACTTTGTAAAACGTTTTTTGTACTCGTGCAATAGAGTACAAGTGGGTAAAGCTGACAATAAAACTACTGGTGCACAATGTGTTAATTAACATCAGTGCACAGATACCTGAGAGTGAGCAATTGCTACAGCTTTTGCTACCCTAATAACCAGAGTGACAATGCCTTTTAAAATAAATATAAAGAAAGCAATATACTCCCATTATAGGAAGTTTTAGGTCTCAGAAGCAACAGGATTTTGTGATCTGTTTCAAAACTGGTTTAAGAGCATGACAACATCAGCATAAAGTCATCAGGATGGTGAGTGAAAGAATTCTGATCAGAACAGAAATATCAGCTGGGCTGATTACACTAAAAGGGGAACCCTTTTTCTACCTCGTTTTAAGAGTACAACAGCTGCTCCAAGTCCAATCGTGAACTACACGTCCTCTCTTTTTTTGCTTCTTAATTTTAATTCATCATTACATGTGTGTTTTAAACACACAGAAATGAGCATATAGTTAGAACAGTGTCAACCTTCCTAATGCTGCAACCCTTTAATACAGTTCCTCATGTTGTGGTGACCCCCAACCATAAAATTATTTTCGTTGCTACTTCATAACTGTAATTTTGCTACTGTTATGAATCATTATATAAATATCTGTGTTTTCCGATGGTCTTAGGCAACCCCTGTGAGAGGGTCGTGACCCACAGGTTGAGAACTGCCAATCTAAGGTAATTTTTGATGATTTAGGAAATATAATTCTGCAGCAATTCAAACAGTTAAGCAAAATTGTTATGGCAAAATTCCACCTGTTACCATCTATCTCCTTATGTACACAGTTTCCTATATAATGAAGACGTAATATGCAAGTTGACCATGACACCCTCGCACAAGATGGCCACCCCCATGTGGTCACAAGATGGCCGCCACAAGATGGCTGGCAGGGGAGGGCAGTTAGGGGCAACCAGGCCAGCAGGGGAGGGCAGTTGGAGGCAACCAGGCTGGCAGGGGAGGGCAGTTAGGGGCGACCGGGCTGGCAGGGGAGGGCAGTTAGGGGTGACCAGGCCGGCAGGGGAGGGCAGTTAGGGGTGACTAGGCCTGCAGGAGAGGGCAGTTAGGGGTGACCAGGCCGGCAGGGGAGCAGTTAGGCATTGATCAGACTGGCAGGGGAGTGGTTAGCAGGTGATCAGGCTGGCAGCTGAAGCAGTTAGGGCAATCAGGCAGGTAGGCAGGCAAGAGGTTGTGAGCCAGCAGTCCTGGATTGTGACAGTGATGTCCCAGATTGGAGAGGGTACAGGCTTGACTGAGGGGGACACACACACACACACACACACTCACACTCCAGTGCACTTATTTCATGCACCGGGCCTCTAGTATGTATATAAAAGGAGAATTCAAAATACAACTGATGCTACATTTTGTCTCATTCTAGAAATAAGTATTATATCCACAGATACATTAAAGTAATTGGAAAAGCTCCATCTATTCCATTAAGAGATTCATTGCCAAGATAAGTTTACTTTTATGGTTGACAATTACTTATAAAATGTGTAATAAATTTGTACTGTTTTTAACTATTGTGTACAGTACCTAACTGCAGTAAGTCAAACAAATGAAACAGTTTAATTCTTAGAGCTTATGGCCATCGAAATTCTATATTGATGGACTTTGTTGTTGCACAGAAGTATTATATGGTGATCAACCAAGAAAACCTGGGAATTTAAATTTAGGATAAAGTTCCAGCAGGCAAGTTGAGAATGAAATTGGGAAAAAGAGAAACAATGCAAAATGTCTACATGTTTATACTATGTAACAGATGGTGGCATGTATAAAAGCTTGGATACATTTTTTAAATGATGTAGCAGTTTTATTTTTTAAATGCCCATATTGACCAGAAATTTGTTTATATTTAAACTTGCAATAAGAATCTTGTCAACTTCAAAATGTATGGAGTGCACACTTCTGCTTCCAGAGTCGATGGACCTGTTCCTGTCCCTGCTGAGCACAGCTCCGGCTCCCGAACGCACTGCAAAGCGATGCAGAGTCCAAAGGCGTCGAGAAGGCAGCCTGGCTAGGGCTTCAGGACCCAAGGAAACAGGGTTTCCCTTCCTCACACACCTCAGACTGGGAGCTCAAAGAACCAGCAATTCAGCAACGCCAGCAGTGCGTGGAATAAAGGGAGAGGAAGACGGGCAGCCTCACCAGACAGGCAGACAGCTTTTAGATAACTTCTACTTCAGCCAAACCCCACAAAAATCAGACTCCACCCTCACCAGCAGAGGCCCACTGAGGAGCCTAGACTTCCACCCTCACCAGGCAGTAAAGACCACCAAGCCCCGCAGTGCACATGTGTTCCCGCACACACACACGCACACCACCCCTCCAGGGTGCTGTCAGAGCCAGAATGTTCATCCCTTCCCAGAGGTGTGGGCCTCCTCCCCATGCAGCCCACAGTGTCAGTGGAGACCTAGACTCCCCCAGCACTGAAACGCCTGCTCCCCCACTCTGGGGTGTGTCACTCAGTGCCTGCTACCACCACCCACAGCTAATCCGGCAACCCCCGACCCATGACCCCCACCCCATCTTGGAGTTCTGTTCCCGTGTGAGAGGCATTCCTACCTCAACCAGCAGGGCGGTCCCAGTGACCGCCTAGTGGGGAGGCAGAGCTCCCACTCCAGTAACCACTCTGGGGTATCAGTGGGGGCTGAATGGGGAACCGGGGGTTCTGGAATAAGGAAGCTCACCTGCCTCCCCTGTAGGAGTGGTGACTGGAGGAACCATACATACTGTGAGTCCATTCATATAAAGACATGAGATGATAAAAGTGTAGAAATGAAGATCAGTGCCTGCTGCTGTGAGGCAGGTGGGGGGAGCAGGAGGAAGGTCGAGATGGAGGCTATGGACGGACGGATGAAAGAACGGACAGATGGATGGATGGACAGAAGGTAATGTGCACCTGGGCTGCCTCACATCAGCACCCCGTTGTGGCTCTTCCACCCTCAAGATGCTGCCCATGGGGGGAACCAGCTGATAAAGGGTCCTATCCACATTCCTTCTTACAGCTGCACCTGACTTCAAAGCTACTTCCAAATAAAAGGGTTAATTTTCAAAATATGTATAAAAGTTGTTTATAGTTTTCAAAAATACTTTTAGGAAATGAATGAATAGAAGGTGAACCAAAATAATATCTGGAATTCTGGTTCCAAATAAGCCTGGGGAAATTCAGCCTGGCTCTGTGTGGCGGGCTCTGTGTGGCGGGCTCCATGTGACGGGCTCTGTGTGGAGGGCTCTGTGTGGCGGGCTCCATGTGACAGGCTCTGTGTGGAGGGCTCTGTGTAACGGGCTCTGTGTGGCGGGCTCTGCGTAGAGGGCTCTGTGTGACGGGCTCTGTGTGGCGGGCTCTGTATGACGGGCTCTGTGTGGAGGGCTCTATGTGGAGGGCTCTGTGTGACGGGCTCTGTGTGGCGGGCTCTGTGTGGAGGGCTCTATGTGGAGGGCTCTGTGTAACGGGCTCTGTGTAGAGGGCTCTGTGTGATGGGCTCTGTGTGACGGGCTCTGTGTGGAGGGCTCTATGTGGAGGGCTCTGTGTGACGGGCTCTGTGTGATGGGCTCTGTGTAGAGGGCTCTGTGTAGAGGGCTCTGTGTGATGGGCTCTGTGTGGAGGGCTCTGTGTGGAGGGCTCTATGTGGAGGGCTCTGTGTAACGGGCTCTGTGTAGAGGGCTCTGTGTGATGGGCTCTGTGTGACGGGCTCTGTGTGGAGGGCTCTGTGTGGCGGGCTCTGTGTGATGGGCTCTGTGTGACGGGCTCTGTGTGGAGGGCTCTGTGTAGAGGGCTCTGTGTGATGGGCTCTGTGTGGAGGGCTCTGTGTAGAGGGCTCTGTGTGATGGGCTCTGTGTGGAGGGCTCTGTGTGGAGGGCTCTATGTGGAGGGCTCTGTGTAACGGGCTCTGTGTAGAGGGCTCTGTGTGATGGGCTCTGTGTGACGGGCTCTGTGTGGAGGGCTCTGTGTGGCGGGCTCTGTGTGATGGGCTCTGTGTGACGGGCTCTGTGTGGAGGGCTCTGTGTAGAGGGCTCTGTGTGATGGGCTCTGTGTGGAGGGCTCTGTGTAACGGGCTCTGTGTGATGGGCTCTGTGTGATGGGCTCTGTGTGGCGGGCTCTGTGTAGAGGGCTCTGTGTAACGGGCTCTGTGTAGAGGGCTCTGTGTGATGGGCTCTATGTGGAGGGCTCTGTGTAACGGGCTCTGTGTAACGGGCTCTGTGTAGAGGGCTCTGTGTGACGGGCTCTGTGTGACGGGCTCTGTGTAGAGGGCTCTGTGTGACGGGCTCTGTGTGGAGGGCTCTGTGTTTGGGGGTCTGTGTAGAGGGGTCTTGTAGAGGGCTCTTTGTGGCGGGCTCTGTGTGACGGGCTCTGTGTGGCGGGCTCTGTGTGACGGGCTCTGTGTGACGGGCTCTGTGTGGCGGGCTCTGTGTAGAGGGCTCTGTGTAACGGGCTCTGTGTAGAGGGCTCTGTGTGATGGGCTCTATGTGGAGGGCTCTGTGTAACGGGCTCTGTGTAACGGGCTCTGTGTAGAGGGCTCTGTGTGACGGGCTCTGTGTGGCGGGCTCTATGTGGAGGGCTCTGTGTGACGGGCTCTGTGTAACGGGCTCTGTGTAGAGGGCTCTGTGTGATGGGCTCTATGTGGAGGGCTCTGTGTGACGGGCTCTGTGTAACGGGCTCTGTGTAGAGGGCTCTGTGTGACGGGCTCTGTGTGGCGGGCTCTGTGTGGCGAGCTCTGTGTAGAGGGCTCTGTGTGATGGGCTCTGTGTGACGGGCTCTGTGTGGCGAGCTCTGTGTAGAGGGCTCTGTGTGACGGGCTCTGTGTGACGGGCTCTGTGTAACGGGCTCTGTGTGGAGGGCTCTGTGTGGCGGGCTCTGTGTGATGGGCTCTGTGTGACGGGCTCTGTGTGGAGGGCTCTGTGTAGAGGGCTCTGTGTGATGGGCTCTGTGTGGAGGGCTCTGTGTAACGGGCTCTGTGTGATGGGCTCTGTGTGATGGGCTCTGTGTGGCGGGCTCTGTGTAGAGGGCTCTGTGTAACGGGCTCTGTGTAGAGGGCTCTGTGTGATGGGCTCTATGTGGAGGGCTCTGTGTAACGGGCTCTGTGTGATGGGCTCTGTGTGGCGGGCTCTGTGTAGAGGGCTCTGTGTGACGGGCTCTGTGTGACGGGCTCTGTGTAGAGGGCTCTGTGTGACGGGCTCTGTGTGGAGGGCTCTGTGTTTGGGGGTCTGTGTAGAGAGGTCTTGTAGAGGGCTCTTTGTGGCGGGCTCTGTGTGACGGGCTCTGTGTGGCGGGCTCTGTGTGACGGGCTCTGTGTGACGGGCTCTGTGTGGCGGGCTCTGTGTAGAGGGCTCTGTGTAACGGGCTCTGTGTAGAGGGCTCTGTGTGATGGGCTCTATGTGGAGGGCTCTGTGTAACGGGCTCTGTGTAGAGGGCTCTGTGTGACGGGCTCTGTGTGGCGGGCTCTGTGTGGCGAGCTCTGTGTAGAGGGCTCTGTGTGATGGGCTCTGTGTGACGGGCTCTGTGTGACGGGCTCTGTGTAACGGGCTCTGTGTGGAGGGCTCTGTGTGGCGGGCTCTGTGTGATGGGCTCTGTGTGACGGGCTCTGTGTGGAGGGCTCTGTGTAGAGGGCTCTGTGTGATGGGCTCTGTGTGGAGGGCTCTGTGTAACGGGCTCTGTGTGATGGGCTCTGTGTGATGGGCTCTGTGTGGCGGGCTCTGTGTAGAGGGCTCTGTGTAATGGGCTCTGTGTAGAGGGCTCTGTGTGATGGGCTCTATGTGGAGGGCTCTGTGTAACGGGCTCTGTGTGATGGGCTCTGTGTGGCGGGCTCTGTGTAGAGGGCTCTGTGTGACGGGCTCTGTGTGACGGGCTCTGTGTAGAGGGCTCTGTGTGACGGGCTCTGTGTGGAGGGCTCTGTGTTTGGGGGTCTGTGTAGAGGGGTCTTGTAGAGGGCTCTTTGTGGCGGGCTCTGTGTGACGGGCTCTGTGTGGCGGGCTCTGTGTGACGGGCTCTGTGTGACGGGCTCTGTGTGGCGGGCTCTGTGTAGAGGGCTCTGTGTAACGGGCTCTGTGTAGAGGGCTCTGTGTGATGGGCTCTATGTGGAGGGCTCTGTGTAACGGGCTCTGTGTAGAGGGCTCTGTGTGACGGGCTCTGTGTGACGGGCTCTGTGTGGCGGGCTCTGTGTGACGGGCTCTGTGTGATGGGCTCTGTGTGACGGGCTCTGTGTAGAGGGCTCTGTGTGACGGGCTCTGTGTGGAGGGCTCTGTGTTTGGGGGTCTGTGTAGAGGGGTCTTGTAGAGGGCTCTTTGTGGCGGGCTCTGTGTGACGGGCTCTGTGTGGCGGGCTCTGTGTGGCGAGCTCTGTGTAGAGGGCTCTGTGTGACGGGCTCTGTGTGACGGGCTCTGTGTGGCGGGCTCTGTGTGGAGGGCTCTGTGTGACGGGCTCTGTGTAACGGGCTCTGTGTGGAGGGGTCTGTGTGGCGGGCTCTGTGTGACGGGCTCTGTGTGACGGGCTCTGTGTGATGGGCTCTGTGTGACAGGCTCTGTGTGGTGGGTTCTGTGTGATGGGTTCTGTGTGGCGGGCTCTGTGTGGCGAGCTCTGTGTAGAGGGCTCTGTGTGACGGGCTCTGTGTGACGGGCTCTGTGTGGCGGGCTCTGTGTGGAGGGCTCTGTGTGACGGGCTCTGTGTGACAGGCTCTGTGTGGTGGGTTCTGTGTGATGGGTTCTGTGTGACGGGCTCTGTGTGGAGGGCTCTGTGTGATGGGCTCTGTGTGATGGGCTCTGTGTGGAGGGCTCTGTGTGACGGGCTCTGTGTGACAGGCTCTGTGTGACGGGCTCTGTGTGACGGGCTCTGTGTGGTGGGCTCTGTGTGACGGGCTCTGTGTGGTGGGTTCTGTGTGGTGGGTTCTGTGTGACGGGCTCTGTGTGACGGGCTCTGTGTGGTGGGTTCTGTGTGGTGGGTTCTGTGTGATGGGCTCTGTGTGGAGGGCTCTGTGTGACGGGCTCTGTGTGATGGGCTCTGTGTGGTGGGTTCTGTGTGGTGGGTTCTGTGTGACGGGCTCTGTGTGACGGGCTCTGTGTGACGGGCTCTGTGTGGTGGGTTCTGTGTGGTGGGTTCTGTGTGATGGGCTCTGTGTGGAGGGCTCTGTGTGACGGGCTCTGTGTGATGGGCTCTGTGTGGTGGGTTCTGTGTGGTGGGTTCTGTGTGACGGGCTCTGTGTGACGGGCTCTGTGTGGCGGGCTCTGTGTGGTGGGTTCTGTGTGATGGGTTCTGTGTGATGGGCTCTGTGTGGAGCGCTCTGTGTGGTGGGCTCTGTGTGGCGGGCTCTATGGCCCAGTTCTAAGCAGCTCCCAGTTCTGCTATTGCTCACTGTTCCTGTGGAAGCTGAGAGCTCCCGAGTAGTTCCAGTTACGCCCAAACCCGGGTTCAGTTTGCTCTCCCTCCCCTTGGCCATTATGAGGAAAAGAAAGGGAGCTGGAGTAGGGTGCCCTTTGCCCTCCTGTCCTTGGCTGTGAGCTGCCTTGTCCCCCTGCCCCTCCAACATGTACATGTTGAGGTCCTAAAACCCCAGTGACTTTATTGGGAGGTCCTGGCCCTAAAGAGGTAATTAAGTTAAAGTGAGGACAGGCCCTAACCCAACTGACTGGTGTCCTAAAAAGGGGTTGGGGCAAAGGCACATGCAGGGGAGACCATGTGAAGTCACGGGGGGCTGATGGCATCTCCAAGCCAAGAAGAGGGGCTACCAGGCCTGCTGGCACCCGGACCTCAGCCAGAACATCAGTCTCTGCCGGCTATGCCTGCCTGTGTGAGGCAGCCCTGGCGAACCCACCCGCCTCCTGTGCATGCGCCAGGCCTGGTCTTTGCTGCTTAAGGACTGACTGCCAGGTAAGACTGGGACATTCAGTAATGACTGAAGGTTTGGGCACAACTGAAGAAAATGACAACAGAAAACCCTTCCACTTTGATGGCAAACATTATGAACCTTAGAGACTGCAGGCCCAGGCCCATCCAGGGCTTTTCCTACTGGAAGCCACAGCGCGGCCGTCGCCCCAGGGCTGCCATGTCCCCGGGCCTTACCCCACAGGGCACTAAGGCTTCTCAAGAGCGCAGAGGCCGCCCCTGCCACAGCCTAGATGGGACAGGGGGCTCACACACCAGGACCCAGCTCCCTCACCCTCAGCTGGGAGAATGCCACACTGTTCCCCAGGGGTTCCCATGGGATTGAGTGCTGGTCATGTGCCCTGTGTTAGCTGCCCTCCTTCCCGAACTTCCCCCACCCGATCCTGCAGTTTCCTGTGCCTCCAAGATAAACTGCTTCTGGACAAAACTAAACGAAGGCCCTGGCTGGCTTTCTATTGGCCTCAGAGCACGCTCATCACTGGCTCTCACCATTGCCCCAGAGGAACAGCCCTGACTCTTGGGATGCTTGGTCCCCAGCACCATCTCTCCAAAACCTGCTTTCCCTTCTTTCCTGGCCAGGCTGTTCCTTCTCTAGCACGAGGGACAGTCTGTTCCACGGAATATTAAGCAGATAGTTTAGAAACTGTCAGAAATAGTTTTATTTTGTTCAAATTTGTAATGAGAGACTGTACACCTCCTCTGCTCTGCCCTTTATGCCAGAAAGATCTGAGTTGGGGTAGCACTGCTCCCCTTGACAGTGTGATGAACCAGAGTGCAAGCCCCACTCCCGACTCTCCATCCTCAGCCCAGGGATCCGCATCCACTCCCAGGCAGGAAAACTGGCTTCATCAGGAATCCTTCCCAAATCTGTTATTTGTGGCAGATCTTTACTCATGTAGGCCTTTCTTCCATCCAGCCTCTATCGTGGTTCTCAAAAGTAAATTTTAAATTCAAGAGCTTAATCTTTGTATCACCATTGTTGTGCTGTGGTCACAGGCAGGAAGTGGAAATGCCTCATCTGCTTCTGCATTAGAAAGACGAGCCTCTGCAGGCACCTCAGAGCTGCTGCCTTTTACCTGAACAGGTAACCGCAGGGAAGTCTCCTTCCGGGAGCTGGCAGTGTCCTCTGGCGGTAGAGGGAAGTGGCGGGGTTGTGGGGGGAGACCACCTTTTACCCTACACTGTTCTACATCGCTCCAACCTTTTATAACAAGAATGAATTTAGGTGTTTATGTGGAGTTTGTTTAATGATACGAGATAGGACTTTTAAAAACAATGAATGCATTCCCACTGGGTGATAGAGAATCATAATCAGTACCAGTCTGAACCTGAAGGGCAGAGAAAATTGTCATTGAGCTGAGGAGCGAACTCAATAGCTCACTTGTAGTTGTAAATATTTATTAACTGGCGCAGTCCAAGGTTCAGTTTTTCGTAAGTGCCAGGTGTCATGCACTATGCTCTCCTCGGCAATGACTTTCTGGTTCTGTTCTCCCACAACCCGTGTTCCAGTAAACTGGCCAGAGAGGTGTGTGCCACTTCCTGGAACTGAGCGATCCATGCCCGCTATGGTCAAATGCTAGAAACCTGAGAACAGACACACAAGCTGGTAATAAATGAGTATACAGTGTACTCTTTCCTACAGTAACGTGCAGTGTAGTAATGCACTCGGATCAGCACCCAGTCCTCTCCCTAAATCTCCCGGGATTAAAGGCAGCATCCATATTCTGACGGAGGAGCAACCTCGAGGGTTGCAGCACCCTCACCTAACCTGCCCCACGTCTGACCAGACTGCTCAGGGACCTCTGTCTGTCCAGAGGCCTTACCATTCCTTTCACTCTATCCCAGCCCCAGCTGGGCCCAGCTTTGATCTGGCCAGGGGTGTAAGAGCGGGATGTTCTCACCTGTGACATGCCTTCTTTTCCCTAGAAGCCAGGTCTGGTTCTGGTAACCACCTGTACCGTCTTGCAGCGACCTGCAGAAGTGGAGCCAGATTCACCTCCCTGTGCTGGGGCTTCCCTGATGCCTCAGATATATCTTCCTTGGGAACTGCCAGGGCTGCACAGCAATTTAAGCCTCAGTGTGTTCTATCAGACCCTTTAAATTCATTTTCTTTGA
The DNA here is from genome assembly GCA_026230045.1 of Corynorhinus townsendii. NCBI lineage: Eukaryota > Metazoa > Chordata > Mammalia > Chiroptera > Vespertilionidae > Corynorhinus > Corynorhinus townsendii. The sequence continues at coordinate 97,111,128 of JAPDVU010000004.1, read as the reverse complement.
CTCTAACTAGTGCCATTTCCGGGAGAGGCACAGCAGGCTCCTGCCTCACTGGTCAGAGTTCCCAGCAAATTGTGCTGGAAATCCTGGCGTCTTAATGCAGTCGCTGCTCCCCTGTGACTCAAGGGGACACCAGGCCTCTCTCTAAGGCCAAAAGTCCCTCTCTGGGTCACTTACTTCTCATTGTTTGGTCATTTCCTTTCAATCCCCACAGCATTTCTCTCTCTTACTGTTTATTTTCAAATTTTATAGCACTGTTCCTGTGCTCTTCTCCCACGTTAGCACCAGGGTCCCCTTGCCAAGTAAACATGAGAATGCCAAGTGATAAAATCTCACACATTTTAAAATCTGTCCAGTGATTTTAAAATGTGTGCAATTTCAAAGGCAGTTCTAACCACAATTCTCTGGTAACTATTGTGGATGTGCATAATTTTTAATATATATTCACTGATCATTTACATTTCCTTTTTTGTGAAATACCTACTCACATCTTTTGATCATCTCTCTCCTAGATTATTCTTAAATACTGTGATATACTCATATGTAAAGTATGTGTGATGCAAATAAGCCTGGTTTGTGAATTCCCAGTTTCCAATATTAATGTGATGAGAATTCTTTTATTTTTAAGGTTTCTTTTTAAGTTAGTGTCTTGTTTAATCAGTATTTCCTTTCTGGAAGTCATAGTTATTTTTTACATTTTCATTTGAAGTTTTAATGTTTTGTCTTCAACATTTTAGCCCTTAGTTTACTTGAAACTTATACTATTATCCATGTCATTTATTGACATCTTTTACCCACCGGTCTGTTATATCCACTCTTCATGTACAAGGGGGCCTGCTGCTGTTTTGCCATCCTATTCTATTGGTCCAGCTTCCACACATCCAACCACCATCAAGAATGCACGGTCTCACCTACAGTGGCATTTACCCTCTCCTTATATTTTTGGGAAGCCCCAACATCCTTTGTCTTCGGTTGTATCTTGCCTCTTTTCAACCTTGTATTATTTAGTTTCATTTTAGAATGAGTTTGTCTAAATTCCATAAATACCCGGTAGATATTGTTCTAGGAATTGTATTGAACCTATATATCACATTGGGGAACACTAACATTTTTGTAATATTGATGTTTCCTAACCATGATTCTCAGATATCTCTCCACTTTGGCAATGCCTTTCAACATTTTTAATTTTCCTCATTAAGATCTTGCATGTCAAAAAAATAATAATAAGGTACCTACAAATAAATTTAACCAAGGAGGTAAAAGACCTATACTTGGAAAATTATAAGATACTAAAGAAATAAATTGAGTAAGATACAAATAAGTGGAAGCATATACCATGCTTATGGATAGGAAGAATTAACATCATCAAAATATCTTACTACCCAAAGCAATCTATAGATTCAACACAATTCCTATCGAAATACCAATGGTCTAGTTCATAGAACTAGAAAAAATATTCCAAAAATTTATATGGAACCACAAAAGACACCAAGTAGCCATAGCAATCTTAAGAAAGAAGAACAAAACTAGATGTATCACTCTACCTCAAATCAAACTATACTACAAGGCCATAGTAAACAAAACAGCAATGGTACTGGCATGAAAACTGACACATAGGTCAATGGAACAGAATAGAGAACCCAGAAATAAACCCACATCTGTTTAGTCAATTAACCTTTGACAAAGGAGGCAAGAACATATAAGAGAATAAAGACAAAAAAGAAGAAGAAACTAGACCACTTTCCTACACTATACACAAGAATAAATGCAAAATGGATTAAAGACTTAAATGTAACATCAAAACCATAAAAATCCTAGAAGAAAACATAGGCAGTAAAATCTCAGACCTATCTCATAGCAATGTTTTTTCAGACATATTGCCTTCGTCAAAGGAAACAAAAGAAAAAATAAACAAATGGGACTACATCAAACTAGTTTTTATACAGCAAAGGAAACTAACACCAAAATAAAGACAACCCACTGAATGGGAGAATATAGTTGCTGATACACCTGATAAAGGTTTCATATCCAAAATTTATAAATACCTTAAAAAACTCAACACCAAAAACAAATCCAATTTAAAAAATTGGCAAAGAACTTAAGTAGATACTTCTCCAAAGAGGACATACAAACGGCCAATAGACATATGAAAAGATGTTCAACATCACTAATAATCAGAGAGATGCAAATAAAACCACAATGAGGTATCACCTCACACCAGTCAGAATGGCTATCATCAATAAATCCACAAATGACAAGAGTTAGAGAGAAAAGGGAATCCTAATGCACTGTTGGTGGGAATGCTGATGGTGGAAGAGTATGGAGTTTCCTTAAAAAGTTAAAAATGGAACTGCCTTATGACCCAAAAATTCCACTTCTGAGAATATACCCAAAGAAACCTGGAAGAATATATGCTTCCCTATGTTCATAGCAGCGCTACCTAAAATAGCCAAGACTTGGAAGCAGCCCAAGTGCCCAGCAGCAGATGAGTGGATAAAAAAATCTGTGGTACATTTATACTCAGCCATAAAAAAAAAAATAAGGAAATCTTACCTTTTGCAATAGCATGAATGGATCTAGAGAGCATTATGCTAAGTGAAACAAGCCAGTCAAAGACAAATACCAAAGGATTTCACTTATATGTGAAATAATGAACAAAATAAACAAAGTAGAAACAGACTAATAGATACAGAGAACAGACTGACAGCTGTCAGAGGAGAGGTGGGTTAGGAGGCTGGGTGAAATAAGTGAAGGGATTAAGCAAAAAAAAAAACAACCCATAGGCATAGGGAATGGGGATGGGGCAGATAGAAGTGGGTAAACAGGAGATGAATAGTCACAGGAGACTGAACTTTTTATGGTAAACACACAATACAATGTATAGATGATGTATTATAGAATTATACCCAAATAACTTTATTAACCAACTAGAGGCTCATTGCACAATATTCATGCAAGAATAGGCCCCTGGCTTCACTCCCAGCTGCCCTGGAGCTGGCAAGTCCCCGCTCCTGGGCCACCTGGAGCCTGCACATCCTCGCTTTTGTCTGGAGCACCACTCCAGTAGCTCCCTCCACCGCCCCCCTTCCCCTCATAGCAGGCTTCACACGCTCTGCGCCTGCATATGCAAATTAACCTCCATCTTTGTTGGGTTAATTTGCATAGTCACTCTGATTGGCTGTAGGCGTAGCAGAGTGATGGTTAATTTGCATGTTTCTCTTTTATTAGGTAAGATGTCACCCCAAATTATTCAATAAAAAAATCTTGCATGTCTTTTCTGAGATTTTATTACTGATTACTCTAAGTTTGCTATTAAACGGAATTATTTTATCACATTTCCTACTTTTTTGTTTTGATAGAAAAAATGTAATAGAGATTTTGCTTACTTATCCAACCACCTTGCTAAACATTCTTATTAATTCTTGTCTTAGATTCTTTTGTATTTTCTCTGCAGACAATCATGTCATAACACCAATGAATAATGAAAGCTTGCTTTCTTCCTTTTTTTCTTCTTTCTGACTTTTTTCTTCTTCTTTCCATCCTTGTTTTTTTTTTTCTTTTATAGCTATTGTTAAAAGTCCCCCATTCCCTGCCTAACTAATCCTGCTACACCATTTTCCACTTCACAGTATAAAATTTGACTTTCTAAAAGGGTCTGGGTCTTTGTAATTCAACGCTAATAATGGAATTTTAATTCTTAGCTTTGAAATGCAGATGACAAAATGCTCAGTCAGATAAGAAGGAAAAAATGTTCTTTCCTGCCGCACCCCCAAGCCGGGGAGAACAATGAAGGTTTTTAACATAACTCTGTCTTTGTGAATATTATTTCTAACAAGAATAATTTGTCAAATCCTTAGACTTCAAAGACTTTAGACAAGACCTTTTAAAATGATGCTTTCCCTGTAAAATATCTGTAATTTTGACCACTCATCTTCCTTAATAATTTAATGTGCTGATGACAATGTTAACATCTCCATCTACAGGAAGGTAAAATTGTTTGTGAATTTTTTGTCAAACCAGAAAAGAATCATTGGCACTTCCCTTTCCTCACACACACAGAATAAAATGGCTCTACTGGATTTTTACTGAACAAAGTGTGAGAGACTGTTGGACGAGTGAGCCAAGCAGAGAGTAGCTGAGCCTAAAAATGAACCCACAATAAAACAATAACAATTTGTTTTCCATTTTAAAAAGTCAAGTAAGGTGAGCCTCTTTTGAGACCTCAGTGGGAGCCTGCCTGCCTTTGTGGTCTTTCCTTAGCTAGATGAAAACTTTGTTCAAGAATTATTTGTACTAGTAATTTAGAGCTATTAGAGAGAAAGACAATCATGGGATTTGATTTCTGTGTTGATTTGGGGGCAGCAGTTGAATCAGAAGGCGGTCCCAACTTGAGAGCATCAGAATCGCCTGGAGGGTTGTCAAACACAGGTCCCTGGCCCCACACCCACCATTTCTGATTCAGTGGGCCTGGGGTCAGACCTGAGAATTTGCATTTCGGTACATTGCCAGGATGCTGAGCTTCTGGGCTGGACCACTTCTGAGAACCACTGCCATGGAGCCACTGCCTGCCATTCCAGCACATGCTCTATGGTGGGCTTTTCTGAGTTGATCAGGTAATACTTTCATCTGATTTGAAATGGTTTTTTGTGAGAAATAAGGCTGAGATGGAGTGTGCTCCCACCCTGCAGGTGGGAATGTTGCAGAACAGAGGTCCAAATGGGTGCTTTTCCTCAGTAAGGGAGATCCACAACCCACCACCCTAAGATTTAAAAAAAGGGGGGAGGGAATAAGCAAGTTATGTATATTTTCTTCTCTTGTAGATATGCAGGGTTGGGCAAAGTAAGTTTACAGTTGTGATACAAATATATAATACAACTAGAGGCCCAGCGCACGAAATTCATGTATTGGGGATGGGGGAGGGGGATCCCCTCAGCCCAGCCTGCACCCTCTCCAATCCAGCACTCCTTGGGGGATATCCAACTGCCGGTTTAAGCCCGGGGATCAGGCCTAAACCGGCAGTCGGACATCCCTCTCACAATCCTGGACCGCTGGCTCCTAATCGCTCACCTGCCTACCTGCCTTCCTGCCTGGTTGCCCCTAATTGCCCCCCCCCATCTGCTGGTCTGATCACCCCTCACTGCCTCCGAGTGCCAGCCTGATCTCCCCTAACTGCCCTCCCCCCACCAGCCTGGTCACCCCTAACTGCCCCCCACTGCCGGCCAGGCTGCCCCCAAATCAATTCAATTCTTTCTATAGATGATGATTGAAATAAAGGATTCAATGCGACTGAAAATGAGTTAATCATTGTGTGGTGCCCAACCAGCAGTTATTTTCAGAAAGAAAGAGCAAAGTTATTTTCAGAAATAACTGAATAAATATTTCAGAAATAATGGCATCACCTGCCATTTCCTTTCCTTAAGATGAGTCTAAGGGAGGTGGAGGGGATCAGAGGAGAAGGCCAGGAGAACTCAGTTCAGGGAGAGGAATCAGTATTTTTCAAATTTTATCTATAAAATTAATTAGACCGGACAGCTGAATGACTTTCCAGATGTCATTCCGGACATCCTTCCAGACAAAGCTGCGGCAGCGGGGGCCAAGGCAGAGGTGGTTAGGGGCGATCAGGCAGGCAGGTGAGGAGTTAAGAGGTGATCAAGCAAGCAGGCAAGTGGTTATGGGCAATCAGGCAGGTAGGCAAAAGGTTAGGGATGATCAGGCAGGCAGGAGAGTGGTTAGGGGCGATCAGGCAGGTGAGCAGTTAGGGGCAGTCAGGCAGGCTGGCTAATGGTTAGGGGTGATCAGGCAGGTGAGTGGTTAGGGGCAATGAGGCAGGCAGGTGGTTAGGGGCGATGAGGCAGGCAGGCAGAGTGGTTAGGGGCAATTAGGCAGGCAGGCAGGCGAGCAGTTAGGAGCCAGTGGTACTGAATTGTGAGAGGGATGTCCGACTGCCAGTTTAGGCCTGATCTGGGATGGGGGCTGAATCCGGGACCCCTTGGGGATCAGGCCTAAACCGGCAGTCAGACATCCCCAAGGGGTCCCGGATTGCAAGAGGTGCAGACCAGGCTGAGGGACCCCCTACTCCCCTGCACGAATTTCATGCACTGGGCCTCTAATATATATATAATGAAACTATACTTACACTCACTATCTATGATGCAGGCTGGTATTTTTCATTCTGTTTTTTTCTATCCCATTCCATTATGTACATAAAAATATTTGTTATAGACTCTTTATATATTGCTATATTGTATATTACACATCCTAATATATAAAAACCCTGGGTCTGTCACATCCACAACGACCAGAGGCTTGACCAACCGGAAGTTAGTCCTGCAGGTGCGGTGACCCAGCACTGACTGCTTAGGGGGCTGTGAATCAGGTCTGAAAAGAGGCCTAAAAAGGAAGCAGGGTCTGATTCATAGTGTCTGTGGCAGCTGTTGATCAGCACTTGCCTCTCTCTTTCTCTCTGGGCCTGGGCAGCAGACTGGCCAGCAGCCATGTCTCCATTTCTCTTCAGGCTTCCACCGGGGCTGCTAATCAGCCCCACCTTTCTGATCAGGCCCCATTGATAGGTCCAGAGACACTGACTGGCACAGAAACCAACCAATCAGAACCAAATCTGGGTGAAGTGTGAGGAGCCAATGGCTGCCTAGGAGGCAGAGCTTTTGATGCTGACTGGCATAGAAACCAACCAATCAGAACCAAATTGGCCAGCAGAGGAGAGCAGTTGGAGGAGAGATCAGGCCTGAAGGGGAGGGCAATTAGGAGTGTTCATGCAGGCAGAGGCAGTTAGGGGTGATCAGGCTGGCAGGGAAGGGCAGTTGGGGGTGAGATCGGGCAGGCAGAGGGGTTAGGGGCAATCAGGCAGGCAGGCAGAGGCAGTTAGGGGCGATCAGGCAGGCAGGCAGGTGAGTGGTTAGGAGCCAGCAGTCCCAGAGTGCGAGAGGGGTGTCCAACTGCCGGTTTAGGCCCCATCCCACAGGGGTCCCTGATTGGAGAGGGTGCAGGCTGGGCTGAGCACAAATTTCGTGCACCGGGCCACTATTTTGTAGATAAAATCCATCTTAGCTAAATAAATAAATATATCCCACTAATAAAATGTATGTATATAGCCTTTCAGGTCGTGGGTGAGATTTGCAAGTGGATTTATGAACACAACCAGTGCTGGGATTCCCATGATTCCACATTTCCACCCCCAGGGTACCTGCCCTTTCAGGTTATTCTGTTTGGGGACACATGAGTCTCTGCCACATGCCTGTGGGGCAGATTCCAGGGTTGGTCAAGATGCGAAATTATCACATAGGTTGGAGTGGACTTGATGCTAAGTTCCTGTTTCAAGCTGTGGCCTCAGCAGAACCCAGTCACGAGGCCAGAAATCCCCTCGGCACTTTTCACGGCCGCGGGGGAGGGGAGCGGCCACCGGAGTTGCACCGAGAGAAGAGAAACTACCCTAGGGAGTAAAATGCTCCTGCCCCCGCCGGCCCATCACCTAACCCCACCCCCCACCCCCCCACCACCACCACCACCACTCTGCCCGGCTTCCTCCCACGGCCCCACACCCTGCCTGTGGATAACCTGGGCATGCGGGGGGGTGGGGGGGAGTTCCGAGGCAGCTGGGCCCAGAGCCCAGGTGGGATGGGGGCTGAGTCTGGAGGGGGCGAGGCGGAGGGCAGGGGACAGCCCTGGAGCGGACAGGCCGCGAGAACCTGGGGCGGCGCCCAAGGGCTGGACGCCTCAGGTCACCGCGGGACACCCGAGGGACTTCGGGGAGCCGGCTCCACCCCGGGAGCGCGAAGAAGGACGCGGCCGGGGTTAGGCCGGAGGTCCGACGGCGTTTCCCCACCCCCACCGGGCCGAGATCTGATTAGCGTTCACAGAGCCAATCATAGCCTCGGGGTGAGCTGGGCGGGGCCGGAGCGCTCTGGGCGCGCCCCTCGAGGCCGGTCCCCGCCTTCCCCGCCCCCCCACCCCCCTGAAGCGCCGGCTTTCCGACGCTCCAGCCCCGCGGTGAGTCCTGCTTCTCCCAAGGCCCTCACCGAATTGTCGGCACCCGGGCCTGGGCACCTGGACAGAAGTGGACACTGCGGCCCGAAACCCCTGGCTCCATGAGAGACGCCTGCTGTGCGGAGTCCAGAGCGCCTGCCTGGAGGAAGAAGGCATCGGAGGCTCTGCAGATACCTGAAGGACCCGCCGGGACGCCACTGCAGGGCGACACCTGGACGGCCATTGTGTCCCAGGGACCACCCGGCGCACTCAGTGAGGAAGGATGCGGACCTCCGGATTCCTCTCGTTCCCTCCGTGGGCCCTGTGAGGTGGAGGAGGGAGGGTGTCTGCCCAGACCTTTCGGGACCCTCTACTGTGGGAGGTGTACTGGGCGCTCCTGTTCTGGAGGAATCATTAAAGGGACCCGGGTCCTGGGGGGAGGGTCTCAGAACACTTTGGTGGTTCACTGATCCCCTTCAGTTCTCGCCGCGTTGGTTCGGTGTAAACCCCTTCCCTTTAACCCGAGGGGCCTCCGTCTGTGCAACAGCTGCTTTCTGTCGCAGACTCCACCCTCTGGGCCTCACCTCCGCATCCCTCAGCTTGCGGTGGGGTTGGGGTACAGAGTGAAGTGAATCTTCACTCAGACCAGGGAAATCAGGAGTCATTCAGGGGCCTTAAGCAGGACCAGGGTTCCAGCCTAGAGAGAATCATAAGCCATCTCCCCTCCACTTCCCAGAGCCATCTTCCTCCCTCACAATCATCATGGATGCAACTGATGGTCTGCCCTTGCTTGGTGCTCTGGTTATAAGAGTCGAGTTTGGATAATGTAGATGAAAAACTGGAGTAGAATGGGAGTGAGGATACCAGACCTTTCAGCTTCACTTGTGGCTTTCCCACTCCAAGTAGGTGAGGTGCACAATACCCACCACTCTAATGCTGGGCCAGAGATGGTGCTCACTGGGTGCTACAGAGGATGGAAGGGAGTATGACCATCAGGGGAGTCTCGGCCTGATAGGCAGTAGGTGTGGCCAAGAAAGGTCCAGGGAGTACCTGCCTGGGTTGGAGGAGGTGAGGCGCGAGCCTGGACAGCCTGGTGGTCAGTGAAGCAGTGAAATGGCCTGCCCTGGGGCTGAGCTCCCTGTGCTGGTGTGCATTCCCAGGGAGACCTGAGCCCCTGGGGCTGAGCTCCCTGTGCTGGTGTGCATTCCCAGAGGGACCTGAGCCCCTGGGGCTGAGCTCCCTGTGCTGGTGTGCATTCCCAGGGAGACCTGAGCCCCTGAGGCTGAGCTCCCTGTGCTGGTGTGCATTCCCAGGGGCCCGGATCTGAGCCCCTGGGGCTGAGCTCCCTGTACTGGTGTGCATTCACAGGGGCCCAGACCTGAGCCGGGAGCCTAGAGAGTGGCCAGAGGGCACCTGCACCTGAGAAATGGTTCCCTGATCTCCAAGAGATCACTCCAGGAACTCTCTTCTTGCATTTCCCAAATTGTCCACCAGTGATCCCACAGGAGGAAACCAGGTTCCAGGCTTGATTAAGAACAAACAAACAGAAAAACTTCTGGTGAGCATGCATGTGTGTGTGAATGGAGCTACACAACCATGTGACTGCTTAGTCAAAGGGGTATCTACCCCAGGCCTATAGGAGGGGCAAATCTGGAGTCAAAGGAACATGGTGTCCCCAGATGCAGGGTCCATTGGCGCAAAGCCACTGCTCCAGGACAGACTTCTAGGAGGGCAGTTGTCTAGCCCTAGCCAGTTTGGCTCAGTGGATAGAGCATTGGCCTGCAGACTGAGGGGTCCCAGGTTCAATTCCGGTCAAGGGCATATGCCCAGGTTGCGAGTTGATCCCTTGGGGGGGAGGGCATGCAGGAGGCAGCCAATCAATGATTCTCTGTAATCATTGATGTTTCTATCTCTCCCTCTCCCTTCCTCTCTGAAATCAATAAAAATATATTTAGAGTGCAGTTGTCTAATGCCAGGCCCTTATGCCTCTTTCCCTCCTCCTGACCAGATCCTACCTGGTCTGGCTTTAAAGTGTTCGTGCAAATAAGAGTAATGGCTTACTCAAGGACTTCCGCCCTGCCTCACAGGGGTCATTTTCTCTTCACAGGTGGCAGAAGAAGGTAAAATCTTCATCTTGAAATAAATTAAGGGAGGGATTCAAATGTAAGGGAAAGGAAGCATTGATTCTTTGCTGTGGAAAGAATTGCTGAAAATTAAAGAACAACCTTCTGAGCTGAAGGGAGCTTTGGGGTTTGGTGACTTGGGCTGTGGGGTAGGCCCTCCAGAGTGCCGACACTGGTGTCTTTGCGGACACCCATGTCTCTTCTCCAGTTGTATGTCCATGTTCCTGCCAGGCAACACAGGAAGGGGAGGACTGTTTCAGGGGTCTCCCTTCATGTATCTGGTAAGAGAATTGTGAAAGACAGCACCCTGCCTCCTGACCTGAAATTCTCAGCACGGATTCCAGGAGTTGCAAGGACTGTGATTCCCAGCACATTGTGTACATTAACAGCTAACGTGTGTGAATAAAACTTTTAATCGCTCTGTCACATGTTCAATGGAATCTAAATACCATAATTTTTGACATCCATAATTTTTTTGTTGTTGTTAATCCTTATCCGAGGACATTTTCTCCATTGATTTTTTTAGAGAGAGTAGAAGGGAGGTGGGGGAGAGAAAGAGAAAGAAAGAAACATCAATGTGAGAGACACAATGATTGGTTGCCTCCCACACATACCCACCCTGACTGGGGCAGAGGATCGAACCCACAACCCAGGTGCATCCCCTTGACCAGGAATGGAACCCATGACCCTTCGGTGTATGGGCCAATGTTCTAACTACTGAGCAAGTTGGCCAGAGCCCATAATTAATTTTTTTAAGATGATTATACAGCCCTGGATGGTTTGGCTCAGTGGGTAGAACATCAGCCTATGCACTGAAGCATCCAGGGTTTGATTCTGGTCAAGGGCACATGCCTGGGATGTGGGCTCATCTCCAGTGGGAGGCATGCAGGAGGCAGCCGATCAGTGATTCTCATCATTGATGTTTCTATCTCTCCTTCCTTCCTCTCTTGAAATCAAAAAATATATTTTTATAAAAATATGCTTATACGTTTTATTTTTTTAATTTTTGTATTGATTTTTAGAGAGAAATGGAGATGGATAAGGAGATAGAAACATCAATGAGAGAGAAACATCATTGATCAGCTGCCTCCTGCATGCACCCCACTGGGGATCGAGCCCAAAACCTGGGCATATGTCTTGACCATGGTGGTTCCACGCTCGACCATTGAGCCACACTGGCTGGGCCATAATTAAATTTTAAAATCCACAAGCAATTTCCTTAACAGCTAGAAAAGTTTTTTAAATTAATTTATTTATTTATTTATTTTTTTTTTTTTTTTTAGTTCTCAACCCTGGCTACATACTAATATGATATATTTTGTTCTTGGAAACCTTGATCCAAGAATTATGTTTCCTTGTAACAAACTATGTTCTTAAAATGAATTTATTTTCTATTCTATGTGTACAAAGTTTTATGGGTTAAGATAATATTACAATTATTAGAGATACACAGCTGGACCAAAAGTATTTAAATAGTACAGATTTTGCTAAATGAAAGTATAAAAAGTATAAATTCTTAAAAAGTAAAATTTAATTAAAAATGCATATCTTACTGAGATACATTTGGACTTTATTTTCTCAACTTTATGTTGATGAAAATTACTTATCCTTATTATGAGACTGGTTCTATATAATTTCTATTTCTTTTTAAAATTTTTTTACATGAAAGAACTAAAGAATATTATTGACATAAATAAGGATGGGAACAGAATAAGTTTGGAAATGGAAAGAATTTTGTGGTAGCAACTTTGCTCAATTTTTAAAATTCCTTCTTAGTTATATGCCAAAAATCACATAGCAAGCTATTATTAAGTACTATTTTTAATAATCTCATAACTAAAGGGTTGAGTTCTTCAACTTTGTTGAAGTAATTAGAAACTACCTGATTTTGCAAATGTATTTTAACATATACATTAGGTTCTTTCACTTTCTCAGTGAATATCGCACCAGCCTTGCATCCCTGGAATAAATCCCATGTGGTCATGGTATGTGGTCTTTTTAATATGTTGCCGGATGTGATTTGCTAATATTTTGTTGAGGATTTTAGCACCTATGTTCATCAGCTATATTGGCCTGTAATTCTCTGTCTTTGTGGTGTCTTTATCTGGTTTTGGAATTAGGGTAATGCTGGCCTCATAAAAAGAGCTTGGAAGTATTCCTTCCTCTTGGTCTTTTTGGAATAGTTTGAGGAGTGTAGGTATTAGTTCTCCTTTGAATGTTTGGTAAAACTCCCTGGTGAAGCCATTTGGACCCGGGCTTTTGTTTGCTGCAAGTTTGTTTTTTCGTTACTGCTTCTATTTCATCAGTTGTTATTGGTCTATTCAGGTTTTCTGATTCTTCCTGATTCAGTTTTGGAAAATTGCATTTTTCTAGGAATTTGTCCATTTCATCCACATTGTCCAGCTGCTTGTTCCTAGTATTTTCTTACAAACCTTTGTATTTCTGTGATGCCAATGGTTACTTTTCTGCTTTCGTTTCTGATTTTACTTATTTGGGTCCTCTCTCTTTGTTTCTTGATGAGTCTGGCTAACAGTTCATCAGTCTTGTTTGTCTTTATTAGTGCTATGTCATTCTTCATAGTTACTATATCTTTTCTCATGCTATTAAGCATCTTTGCCATCATTATTCTGAACTCTAGATAGCACATAATTGGGTCATGTTTTTGTATCTATTTAGCTACCCTATGTCTTTTGATTGAAGCATTTAATCCAGTTATATTTAAGGTTATTGTTAATAGGTACTTATTTAATGCCATTTTAAATCTGTATGCCTATGCTTCTCTCTCTCTTCATATTTTCTCATTACAGCAGTCCCTTTAGCATTTCTTACAGTACTGGTTTGGTGGTGATAAACTCCTTTAGCCTTTTTTTGTCTGCAAAGCTCCTTATTTCACCATCTATTTTGGTTGAAAGCTTTGCTGGCTATAGTAATCTTGGTTTCAGATTCTTGCTTTTCATTACCTTGAATTCTTCATGTCATTCCCTTCTGGCCTGTAGAATTTCTGATGAGAAGTCAGCTGACAGCCTTATGGGAGCTCCTTTGTAGGTAACAGTTTGCTTTTCTCTTGCTATTTTCAAGATTCTCTCTTTGTATTTAATTTTTGGCAATTTAATTACGTGTCTGAGCATGGGCCTGTTTTGATTCTTCTTGTTTTGGACTCTCTGTGCCTCCTGTACTTGTGTGACTTCTTTTTATTTTTTTTCACCAGGTTAGGGAAATTTCCTGCCATTATTTCTTCAAAGACATTCTCTATCCCTTGCTCGATTCCTTCCTTCTGGCACACCTATTACGCAAATATTGTTACGTTTCATGTTGTCCCACAGCTTTCTTAAGCTGTCCTGTTTTAAAATTGTTTTTTCTTTTTGATTCTCTGGTTGAGTGATTTTTTTTTTCTACCCTGTCTTCTAATTCACTGATCCAATCCTTGGCTTCCCCTAATCTGCTGTGTATTCCTTCCACTGTGTTCTTCATTAGTATTATGTCATTCTTCATAGTTACTATATCTTTTCTCATGCTGTTGAGCATCTTTGCCATCATTATTTTGAACTCTATGGCTGATAAATTTCTTATCTCCATTTCATTTAGTTCTTCTTCTAGAGAATTCTCTTTTTCTTTCATTTCTGGCTTGTTTTTTTGTCTCCCCATTTTGGATTCTTATTTGGGTTTGTGTCTGTGTATTAAGTAGATGTGCTGTGACTTCCAATCTCTTGTGCAGGACAAGTCAGGCACTGTTTGTGACTGGCCCTGAGTACCATTTGGAGCTATGAGCAGTCCACAGCTTGTGGTTCCCTCTGCTGGGGCTGGGTGCAGACCCTTATGCCCAAAGGTCTTCCCATATGCCAGCCCCTCGAACACAGAGCCCACAACAATGATACAAACTGCAGCATGTTAAAACCAGTACTTCAGCCCTAATAGCACTACATTCTCAACAGTCCATCCCACTAATCTCAGAGGGGGTCATGGGAAAGGGCTTGTGTGGACTGTACATCACTGTCTATTTCTTGGAGGGCACTGGTTACATTGCCAAGGCTGGATCAAGGGGTGCAACTGTAACTTGTAGTCATACCCACTTCTCCAAGGGAATAGGAAGGCCATCCATGGACCTTCTCCTGTAACAGGCCATGGCCAGGTCTACACTGCCTCTTCCCCCTCTGCCAAGGAGGAAGGCTTTGGGTTGCAACAGTTCATCTGTTGTTTTCACCTGCACATGCAGTGTCTAAGGATACCTTCGTATCAGTATCCAATTGTCTAGCCCAATCTTTTGGGCTAGGTGGGTCCATCCCTAGGTGGAGCTTAACTTTTTTTTAATATATATTTTTATTGATTTCAGAGAGGGGGAGAGAGATAGAAACATCAATGCCAAGAGAGAATCACTGATTGGCTGCCTCCTACATGCCCCACACTGGGGATGGAGCCCACAACCCAGACATGTGCCCTTGACTGGAATCGAACCTAGGACCCTTCAGTCCGCAGGCTGACGCTCTATCCACTAAGCCAAACCGGTTAGGGCTGGAGCTTATCTTTTAACAGGCCATATTTTTTGTCCCTACATGGGGTGATGACCTATCATTTATTGTTGTTTGTGCCATCATGGCAACCACATAGTTAGGCCTTTAAAGATAGTCCAGCTGTCTGTTCCAATGGCCAAAGGGCTACTTTGCCCATCATCTGAATCGAACCACATAGCTCGTCAGTATCCAAACAGTCACAGCTGTCCATGTGGCAGGGTTGCCCCTGCTAGGCCCATCCATATACCACACAGTGTCCAGGAGGAGTGGCATATCCTCTCAGCACAGACTGGGAAGTAAGTCCTCCATAGGAGTTTCATCACTTACAGAGTCTTATAAGTCATAGGTCTCAACATAGGGGCCCCCCACTTTGCTAAAGTTGGGGTTTGTGCCACTCCTGACATGGGTGTGGTCACACAAGCCTGTAAGGAAGCACACATGGCTGCCAACTGTCTCTCAACAAGAGAGTATCAGCTCCCAGTTTCCTTCTATAACTGGGACCAAAATCTGATGGGTACTCTTCTCCACCCACTTGGGTGACTGCCCTTTTGGCAGCTAAGTACCCTTCTTTATTTGGGGGTCCAGCCCTATGTCGCCCTTTCCAGGACAACTGATACAGTGGCCATCACAATTGTGCCAGGTGGGGAATGAACGTTCGCCAATACCCCAAAAGACTAATGTTCCACCCATGTGGGTCATGGATAAGCCTGCATTTTGTCAATGACTGCTTCAGGGAAGCCAGGCCCCTGGGCCTTGCAGTAATTGACCACCCATCCCCATGAATCCAAAGCCTGCCATATACCACTGGGAGCTGAGTTCAAATCTGCAAGAGAATCCGAAGTTAGCATAACATCATCAGTACAATGGAACATTATCACCTTGGGAGGCTTGCCCTAGGTAGCTAAATCATGTGCCACCAAACCATGACAAATGGTAGGGTCATGCAAACATTCCTGAGGGAAGACAACAAAAGTCGACTGTCAACCCTCTCACACAAAAGCAAACTGTTCTTGACTCTCCATGTCCATGGAGAAGGCACCAGCCAAGACTACCATAGAGTGGCATCACCCTAATGCCAGTGCAAGGTGATCCATGTGATCCGCTACAGCCTGCACTATGGAGGGCAGCAGAGAAGTCACTCCACTCAGTTCTCTGCAAGCCATGGTCATCTGCTAGGTGCCATCAGGCTCCTCCACTAGCCACACCAGAGAGCTGTAGGGGCTACACATGCATCAGATGCTCCTTGCCTTCTCTGGCCTCAATATTGCTTGCCTAATCTCTCCATGGCCCCCTGGGAGGCAACACTGTCGCACCTGGACTACTTGGACTACAGTACGGCAGCATGATGCAGGTGCCCCATAATGATGGGCTTCACCACATACACCCACAAGTGAAATTTACCTTGGGTTGTCACATTCGTTAACCTTTTCAGCACATCCATTTCCAGGATGTATTCTTAGGCTTCACAATCATAAGTCTCACCACCCCCTTCTCTTACTGCTTCACTTCCACATCCCCTAAGCTGGCCATGGCCTTAGTAACTCCATCAAAGGGGTCAGAATAGTCACCAGCGACCCTAACACTGAACACTGCTGGAGGAACTGCAGCGGGAATCAAATCTTTCATGTGCATTGCAAGATACTCATTACCCATGGTGATGGTGATGGCACTCATGCCCTCTGTCCCCCCTCCACTCTTCCTCTCCACCCTGTCCTTCCTCCTGTCCTCTGCCTGCTTCTGCTCCTGGTCCTTGGGCTCCTGAAGAGGTGGCCTTACTGCTACTCCTGATCGCCTGTGTGGTGGAGCCTGGCTTCCAGAGGCTCAGTCTCTCTCAGGCTGCATAGCCGGACCAAGCTCAACTTTGTTTTCCTAATTCTCTCCTTTTTTGCCAGCTGCCTTCCACTGCTCTTTGGGAATCTGGTCCATCAGGGACAGTACTGCCTTTTCCAATGCCACTGGCATTACCTCGACCAGCTCCCAATCCTCCAGGGGAGTCCAAGACACCAGAACCACTGCTACCAGATACCACAGCCAGGTCAGAAGCCACATGACATCAGGTGGGGCAGATGGGTCACTGCTTGACTATGCCAATTGTTGGGCCCAAGTTCCTCTGCCAGGGCCTTGACCTCTTTGGATGCCAGGAATTGGAACAAGACATGAGCTGCCTGTTTGGATTTGTGTCATTGTATTAGGTAGATCTGCTATGCCTCCCAATCTCTAGTGCAGGACAGTGTCAAACACTGTTTCTGACTAATTAGATTAGGCAAAGACTCAAAGTCTCCAGAGACCCACCATTGCCTGCAGACTCAGGCAATCATCCACAGGTAGAGTGACAGTTTTTTCAACAGGGTGGTGCAATTTCTTCTGCCTGAAAGCTAGTTGTTATTCTCGGCTCTTAATGGGCCTCAGAAACTCCACAGGGTGGGGTGAGGTGTTTTCCAATACGATGGGGCAATTGCCTTCCCCCCCCCCCCCCCCCCCACCACCAGGCAAAATCCAACTGAATAGCAAAGGTCTGCCTGAGAAAGAT
This sequence comes from Corynorhinus townsendii, assembly GCA_026230045.1. Lineage (NCBI taxonomy): Eukaryota > Metazoa > Chordata > Mammalia > Chiroptera > Vespertilionidae > Corynorhinus > Corynorhinus townsendii. Next base: position 97,093,990 of record JAPDVU010000004.1, on the reverse strand, counting down.
GTCCTCTGAAGCATGAGGGATTGATTCAGCACAGGAAACCATGGTTTATGCCTTCTGAGCTATAACCCCAAAGCCCCCAACCCTGGCTTCTGCTCACAACACTCCAGTCTTCCCTATCTCTGCCAGAGCCCAAGGTGAGTGGCTGCACATGAAATTTTGTGCATTGGCCCTTTAAGAGGTGCCTGCATTTCCAGCCATCTCTCTCTGGCAGACAGCAACCCTGATGCTTTTCACAGCCAGATGCTAAGTGGGCACTCTTTTCAGTCATAGTGCTCTCTGCTGGGGGCCCAGCTTGGGGTTTAGACCCCAGAGTTAATGGCAACCCCCCCCCACACACACACACACACAGCTGAGATATCTCTCCAGAACTTTAGCTACTATCTGAGGGGGCCTGGCCAGCCTTTTCACACCTCCCTTTCTACCAGTCTCCATGCAGTCTCTACTTTCCGTCCTTAGGTACCAGGGTTCTCTCCAGCTAGTCTTAAGTTGATTATTCAGAATGGTTATTTTGTATTTTAGTTGTAATTCCAGTTTGGTCCTGGGAGCATGACGATGTAGCATCCACTTACTCCACTGCCATTTTTAATCTCCCCCATTTTTTTTTAATGTTATCTGGAAGTGCCTTTGAAAAGTATGACAAAGAGATGGACACTTAACACTAAATGTGTGTCTATAATTTCACTTCACTGTAAAAAATTATTAATTTTATAATTGTGCATTTGACAGATGTAGAACAGTGTGTCAACATCCAAGAGGGAGAAACTAATCCAAAATAAATAAACCTGGCCTGGCTGGCATAGTTCAGTGGTTGAGCATTGACCTATGAACCTAGAGTTCATAGTTCAATTCCCAGTTAGGGCACGTGCCCGGGTTGCAGTTCAATCCCCAGTGTAGGATATGCAGGAAGCAGCCGATCAATAATTCTCTCTCATCATTGATGCTTCTATCTCTCTCTCCCTCTCCTTTCCTTTCTTAAATCAATAACAAACATTAACAAAACAAAATAAATGAACCTGGACCTCAAGGCTTTGCAAACATTTTGTTTTGTATTCATGCATAAGTGGATTTCTGCTTTTAAGAACACAATTTAATCTACTTGGTGGAAATCAACAGCAACATAAAGAGGAGCTATTATAGTATCAATAAGTGTAAGTTTACAGAAATTCTATTACCAATTGCTATGCATAATATTACAGCAGAATCCATGAATTATTTCCTTCAGATTAATCTGAATCTAGTGTGTATCGATTAAAACTAAATACATGAGCAGAGAAGTAATAGTATATCATAGACTTGTACCCAAGTAGAAAAAGGTATTCATATGATTCAGTAATATTTTTTAAAGTTAATGAAAATATTTCTCCTATGAGTCTGAATAAGTTCAAGAAAACCTAAATGTGGCGATTCTGCCAGGAACAAATGTGGAGGTTTCTGCCTTCCCTGCCTTGAGGTTCCTGAGAATGAGTGAAGTACAGATGAGTCGCAGTGAGTGGGTATTTGTTGGTACTTAGAGTATGTTGCAGCAAGTCTTATTCCTTTACATGGTTTTTGTGTTTAGAATGTGATCTAATCCTGAAACAGACAGGGTTTGGAGCTTCGCCATGAGTTTGTCACTTTGGTGAAATAAAAACCACCACTGTCAATATTTCTTGCCATTGCTAGGGAGCCATTCATTCTCTGCACGTGCCAGGAAAGGGATCATGGCGGTCCGCAGAAGAAAAGTTTTCAGCATTCCAGCTTCTCCTCTGAGGACTCATCTGAATCCAGAATACTGTCACTTAGGCCAAAACTCCCCCATTTCTTCAGCCACATGTCAATCCTCCAGGTTGAATAACTTAACATTCAACCTGGAGGATTATTGCCATTTGGGACTGAATATTCATTGAAGGGAGCTCCCCTCTACAATGTAGAAGGTTTATCAGCATTTCCCACTCCTGTCCACTAGATGACAGCACCCACCTCTCAGTGTGACAATCGAACCCGTCCCCAGACACATTGCCGGATGTCTCCTGGGGCGCTGAGTGGTTGGGGATCATTGACCTTAACAGAAATGTCTACGCAAGACAGAGAAAGGCCCAAAGCTGTGGCTAACGGAGCTTTGTGGACACAGGTTATGAACTGTCCTCTTCTTTGGTACTCAAACATCTTACTCCCAGGTCAAAGCACCGTCACTATTCAGGACAGCTAAGCAGTGTGCCTTTCTTTTGTAAAGTGGGAGGGTGATTGTGAAAGGGGAGGTGGGGAGAGAGCTGTAAGTACAGTCATAAGTATATCACTTTAAAAAACTGGCTTAAAGCAACAAGCATTTTATTAAGCACATCGCTTTTTTAAATGTGTGCACGTGGATGTTGAAGGTCTAGATTCCCTTAAATCTTTCAGTGCCTGTATACCCCTTGGAAAGTTCTGGTACCCTCAGAAATACAAGACCCTCCCTTTGAAGACTGCTACTCTTGGGGACTGGCACAAACCCAGGGCCGCTGTGGATGAAGCAAGCAGGTGAGTCCCATGTGTAGGGACTGGCACGAACCCAGGGCCGCTGTGGATGGGGCAGAGCAGGCGAGTCCCATGTGTAGGGACTGGCACGAACCCAGGGCCGCTGTGGATGGGGCAGAGCAGGCGAGTCCCATGTGTAGGGACTGGCACGAACCCAGGGCCGCTGTGGATGGGGCAGAGCAGGCGAGTCCCATGTGCCGGGCAGGAAAACCTCGCTGTTTTGTTTTGGGGTATTGTGTGTGTTTTCCTCTGAGCTGAAACAACGTGTCAGTGCCCTGAACACTCACCTCCAGCTGCCCAGCTGCTCAGCACATAACAGCCTGATTCCTCCCTTGACTGTAGGTGGAATGTGCAAGCACCCTCGGCATTTAGAAACTTTAATTGTCGTGAATTATGATGACAATAGGATGAATATTACTAGTGTATCTTTGAATTCCCATAGAAAAAGGTTAGTTGTGTTGTTGACCAGATTTAAACTGTTTACAGTATCCTCAGCAGAAGGCGACACAAAAGCTGTAGAATGCCAGCTCCTCCCTGACTGCTTTAAAACTGTCCCCCGAGCCGCGAGTCACGAAGAGGCCAGCAGACCTCTGAGAGGAGAAGCAAGCTAAGGGGCAGCCGCGAGGCAGAAGACACCAAGGTCCCGAAGGCCATTAGAGACCTCAGAAAGTTACATTCGGTTAATGTCAGAAAAATGCCGTTACCAATAGGAATTCATCGGAGAAACAGGACACCACGTTTCCCAGATGCTGTGAGTGGCGGGACTGGAGGATTCCATATCATTTGCCATATTGAATACTCAGTTGTGTCTCTATTATTTGTCCACCCATGACTCCATTTACATACTCTTAGACACTCATTTAAGGAACAAACACCAGTCTGCTCTGGGAGGTAAGTGAATGAAGTTCAGGACATTCATTTAATCTGGCCTTGCAGTTTTAAAAGATGGAGCTGCCCAAACTTGTAAGTAACAAGATATCCTTCGACGGGTAAATGGATAAACAAACTGCACATTCATACAATGGAATATTCAGCAATTTTTTTAAATGAGCTATCAAGCCATGAAAAGACATGAAGCAACTTTACATGCATACTGCTAAGTGAAAGAAGCCATCTGAAAAGGCTACCTACTGTATGATTCCAGCTATAGAACGTTCTGGAAAAGGCAAAGCTATGGATACAGTCAAATAATCAGGGATGCTAGGGGTTCCAGGGAAAGAGGGAGGGAGAGATGAACAGATGGAGCTGCGCATTTGTAGGACAAACTCTGTGTGCTGCGATGAGGGAGACGTGTCATCGCACATTTGTTAAAACCCGTAGAATGTACAGCACAAAGAGTGGGCCGAATGTAAACTGTGGACGTTAGTTAATGGTAATGTGTTAATATTGGCTTATCGGTTGAAATAGGTGTGCCACACGAATGCAGGATGTTAGTAGTTGAGGAAAGGGGGTGAGGGGCATATGAGAACTCTGTGTTCCATTCAATTTTCCTGAAACCTAAAACTGCTCAAAAAGTAGTATCTGTTTGTTTGTTTTTTAATGGGGGCAAGGCTTTATATGGACTAAAATGCTATGATTGCATTTTTTATTTGATATGTGATGAAATCAGAGCAGGGACATTTTAAACTCAAAATACACAAAACAATTTAATTTATGAAAGCGTTTACCAGGAATGTTAAATAAACTTAGATTAAAATTAACTTCTCTTGCCCTGGCCCATGTAACTCAGTGGTTAGTGTGTCAGCCCACAAGGTCTCAGATTCGATTTCCAGTCAAGGGCACGTACGTGGTTATGGGTTCACTCCCCGCCCCAGTCAGGTGCATGAGGGTGACAATCAATCGGTGTGTGTCTCACATTCCTGTTTTTCGCTCTCTTTCCCCCCTCCCTTCCTCTCTGAAATCAATAAAATATACTTTAAAAATAAATAAATAAATAAATAAAGTGAGGCTTATTATAGATAAAGTCTTAGGTTTGCTAGAGGTGGGCCACAATTTTTACTTTAAATAGGCCAATTCAAAAAGGTGTTAGTAGTGGCTATGATACTGGACACAAAATGAGTCGTTACTGCCTGTCGCCCCTAAGCTGTTAGCAGGCTGACTCTTTAGTGGCACTCACTAGTCAGGTAGGGCAGTCTGTGAGAGCAAGAAGAGCACCTTGAAAAACTGCTCTGACATTTCACTTTAAACAAACTCTTACCCCGGGTGAGGGCTGGGTGGGGGTCTAAGGTTAGTGAGTGCCCAGGCTCTGCCTTCTTCCCTGCCCTCGCACAGACCCCCCTTCCCCCCCCCTTCCCCCCCCCTCCCAACACTGGTAGGGCCTGTCCTTGGTCTGGGCTCCCGCTGCCTTATCTCCAGGGCCTGCACTCCTTGTAACAGGCCCTCAGTCTCCCAGGGTCTGTAAGAAAATCTCTCCATGACGTCAAAACAGCTTCACCTGCTCCTGGAACCAAATAGTCAGCATTTATAGAAACAATGTCAAATGCAAGGTGGGCGGGTTGCAATGCCCACTGTTACAGCTGTCATATAAGACAAATCTGAGAATAACATGGTGATAAGGCCAGAAATATATTTCTTAACTCCCCCCCAAAAAAGAAAGCTTGTAATTAAATGAGTAACCTCCCAACAATATTGTTTTATGAAACCCAGCAGAGACATTCACAGGCCTGGTTCTTATGGGATTGCTCAGTACAGATGAACATCCAACTAAAGGTGATTCCGTGACAAGACCCCCACAGAGAGCCGGCACATTAGAGTGGTGAGTCCCGCAATAGAGAGAAAACAAGCAAACCAGGAAAGTTAAGTGATTAATTCTTCCTGGGATGAGTCAGGTTCAGAAAAACTTCCCGGAGAAAGCCATCTGCAGGGGATTCGATAGATGTAGCTTGGAACTTTCCGGAAGAGGGACATTGCAGCAGCGAAACCTCATGAATGTTTAGGCAGGAGGTCATGAATCAGCATGTTTTCAATGAGCAGCTGTGATCTGGTCAGCCTGCTGCAGCGTGGAGGGAAACCCAGAGGTGGGCAGTGGCGGGGGCAAGAAATGCCTCAGACAATTTTTGGAGATTCCTCATTTGTTACAAAACCAGTAAAATTACCAAAGTTCTGACTGAAGGCATCAGAAATCGGAATGAAGATGAGAGGATATACTTAAGGCCGCCTGAGAGTGGCATTTACACCACGTACTGAGTAATAAAATGAAAGGGTGGGGGGAGAGAATCTGGGTGAGTCTAAAGTTTTGTTTCAAGGAATAAATGGCAGGAAGTCTTTAAAATCTGTTGGCCTGGCCTGCCCTTTGAAAGGGTCTTTCACCTGCATGATCTGTAACAGCTCATTGGTCATTAGAAAATATCAGGTCACTGAAGTATGCCAATACTTAACTGCTAACACTTCACGCAATATCAAAAATTGCATTCGTTAATATTGCCTCTGATCTCATCAGAAATGCTTCAGGGCCCTGGCCGAGTAGCTCAGTTGGTTGGAGCATCGTCCTGACATATACGAAGGTTTCGGGTTTAATCTCTGGTCAGGGCACACACAAGAAGCAGCCAGCGAATGAATAAATAAGTGGAACAACAAACCAGTGTTTCCCTCTCGCCCTCTCCTCCCCCACCCCCCACCTTCCTCTGCCTCTATAAAACCTACCAATCAATCAACCAATCAATATTTTCTTTTTAAAAGAAACGTTTTTAGGTATCACAGTAACAGGTCTAAACTAACCAAAACTCTAATTTTTCCTTTAAAACTTAAATGTGATCATTGACAACAGACACATCAGTTGTCTCACTCTGCATTTTCAAGGAAATGCCTGCCGAACACCCAGGTCTGAATAACCAGTTTTCTGTCAGTTGTTTGTTTTCCAAGTGAAAAAAAAGAAGTGTTCCAGGAAAAAGGCAGCCAGTCCTGCTTGCAGCTCGACGTGTTTTCCTAGCAACCTCACATCTCAGCGTGCAGCACAGGGCCTCCGGGGCTCCTCACTGCCCCACGCAATGTCTCTTTAATGTACTCAGGACTGGAGATTTAATAGCAATCGTTTTTAGTGTTTCACCAAGGACGTTCTCTAGTGAAACTGACTTTCAAGCCTGGCTGTGGTGGTAAAGAACTCAGCGGCCACTGAAATGGCCGGTCCATTCACTTGCGCTAAGGCACCAGCCCTGTACCCACCCTTGTCTGTTGGCCATTGGTGCAAATGTCAACACGGTTGTCACTGGAGAAACCATGAGATTCAGAAAAGGCTATGCAGCCTGTTAATGTTCCGGCAGCCCGTGCGTGTTGCCAAGCATCCATAGAGGACCTTCAGTGAGGAGCTGGCGTTGATAGCAAATGAGTGCAAGAAAAACCCAAGTCCAGGCACATGTAGAGGTCAAGCCATTCGCAAGGCAAAGGTAGTCTCTCTGCCACTGTGGGGCTCCTCCAGATACTGCAGGATGGTAGCTTACCCTTTAGGGGGCTTCAATGTTGGTCAGATCTCCATATAAATTACTTTATTCCTTTTTCTTTGAACCCAGAAAGATTGAATCCAAAATGATGCTGCAACTTAATTGGAACCTTATTAGTTTTTGAAAGTGTTCTCTTGCATAAGACACAATAAGATAAATTATTAGCATTTACAAAGTTGGAGGAAAGCTTTGGACATTTTTTTTATATTTCAACTTTTGCCCAACTAATTTGGAATATACTCCTCCTTTCCTGAGTTAGAGAACTGCGGATACATCTGTTTCAGCTTTTGTAGTCTCTTCAGACACAGGCAACATACACATGGGTTGAGAAAATGAGCCTTCTAATCTCCCCTTTTTAAGCCAACAATCCATTCTTAAATACAAGGAAGTATAAACAAATTTTATTTGATCTTAGAATAAAATACTATTCTATTCTAAAAGAATACATTTCATAAAACTTTTGAAAATTGTGCTCTGTGTAAAAGCAGGAAAACTTGGAGCTTACAGCTAATGGCTTCTTGGGAGGTCATGAGATTGCAGACGACAGCAGATATAACTGAAGAGCGCTGGCTAGAGCACAGTAGAAGTACTGAGAACAAACGGAGTGAGCTGCTGAAAACGTACAGATTTATGTCCTAAATTCACTGCCCTAGAAAATTCTAGACAATACAATACACAGCACACATTCTGTTAATTGTTAGAACTATGATGTGATCACATGTCATTGTAGCCTTAAGAACTCTCCTGTCCAATCATGGGACTGAAAGTGAAAAGGGAAATAACATCTTAGTGCTATAAATAGTTTTGACCTTGTGGGATTTCTAAGGGGATCCCAGGGCTCTCTCTTTCCCGGGGATCCTCCGACCACACTTTGAGAACTGCTAGCTGTGTCAGTTAATGATGCTAAGAAAACTGGCTATCTCCGCGTGCTGGGGGTGGGGGGAGGGGGGCTGGGGGTCAGATAGCCTGACAACACCAAGTGCTGATGGAGAGATGAGGAGACATAGAACTTGCATACTCTCTTTTCTTAAAATTTTCACCCAGTGATATGTTTTTCATTGATTCTAGAGAGAGAGGAAGGGAGAAGGAGAGAGAGGAACATCGATTGGCTGCCTCCGGTACATGCCCAGACTGGGGACCACAACCTGGGTATGTGCCTTGACAAGGAATGGAACCCAGGACACTCTAACCAACTGAGCCACACCAGCCAGGGCTTGCATACACTCTCGGTGGAAGGGTTAATTCCCTGTTTATTTCAACAATGTACTTCACATATGCAATGCTGAATAAATTTGAAAGTACAAATATGCTATAACCCAACAATTCTGCTTCTATTTATTTGCCCAAGGGACCTGAAGAATCCCTCGTATATGTGCACAAGGAAGTACATATAAGGGATGTTTGTTGCAACTTGTTTATATCTATCGTTGGAGATGTCCATCAATGGACAAACAAATAATGAAATTATGTTGTGTTAATATAGTACGATATTGTGCAACCATGAACTAAATGTACATCTTTCACAAGGACAATTCGCAGAAGAGACTGAGTGATCCACACTGACTTTAAACAAGCGATTGAATTGAGGAGAGAAAAGAGGTGCAAGCAGCAAACCTGTATTTGAGTAGTGAGTCGTGGTCACGGCCATTGCTCCCCGAATCTTCTGTGTGTTTGGAATGTTTAGTATTAATTGTAACTACACAAAATGTACTCCAGGTCCTTCATGCTACCAATTATAGGATATCTGCTTTTCCGGTCAAGCTTCATATTTTCATAATCTATGTACAGGTAATAGAATACGTTTTTTATTAAATTGATTAGGGTGACATTGGTTAATAGGATCATATAGGTTTCAGGTGTACATTTCTATGATACATGATCTGCATACTCACCACCCAAATAATAAGTTTTTTGTTCTTCAAATATATTTTTATTGATTTCAGAGAGGAAGGGAGAGGAGAGAGAGATAGAAACATCAATGATGGCCCTGGCCAGTTTGGCTCAGTGGATACAGTGTCAGCCTGCAGACGGAAGGGTGCCAGGTTCTATTCTGGTCAAGGGTACATGCCCGGTTGCAGGCTCAACCCCTGGCCCCTGTCAGGGCACCTGAGGGAAGCAATCAATCGAAGTGTCTCTCTCACATCAATGTTTCTCTCTCTGTCTCTCTCACTCCTTTCCACTCTCTCTAAAAAGAAAAATCAATGGAAAAATATCCTCGGGTGAGGATTAACAACAACAACAAAATAGATGTGTACTTTTAAAAAATGGATCATAGATGGCTTCGTTTGAGACCGACTTTGAATTTTATTTCCAAGGAGACGTTTGTGATAAGATTTTTTTTTAAATCAATAAATGAGCGAGGATAATTGACCAGCTTTCTCCTGCATGCCCTCTTCTAGGAATCGAGCCCAAAACCCCAGGCATGTGCCCTGACTGGGAAATAGAACCGTGACCTCCTGGTTCATAGGTTGATGCTCAACCACGGAGACACACCTGCCGGGCAAGAATAAGTTTTAATTAATTCTATTAGAACTCAACAGAACTACGTCTAGATTTTGGGCAAATTACAATTGTTTATATGCTTAGTATCTTTAAAATCCATTAGTTTGTCAATTTCTTTATGGTTTTTAAATGTTAATGTATTTTATTATTAAACTAGAGGCCTGGTGCATGAAATTTATGTGCTCGGGGCAGGGTGGGGGGCGTCCCTCAGCCCGGCCTGTGCCCTCTCTCAGTCCAGGATTCCTCAGGGAATGTTTGACTGATGGCTTAGGCCCACGGCCTGCTCTGGGGAGCAGGTCTAAGCCGTCAAACATCCTTAGTGCTGCCACGGTGGCTGGAGAGGCTCCCGCCACCACTGCTGTACTCACCAGCCATGAGCCTGGCTTCTGGCTGAGCAGTGTTTCTCCTGTGGGAGCGCACTGACCACCAGGGGGCAGCTCCTGCATTGAGCATCTGCCTCCTAGTGGTCAGTGCACATCATAGCAACTGGTCATTCTGCCATTCGGTCTATTTGCATATTAGCCTTGTATTATATAGGATATTCCAGTGGTCGGCAAACTCATTAGTCAACAGAGCCAAATATCAACAGTACAACAATTGAAATTTCTTATGAAAGCCAAATTTTTAAAACTTAAACTTCTTCTAATGCCACTTCTTTAAAATAGACTCGCCCAGACCATGGTATTTTGTGGAAGAACCACACTTAAGGGGCCAAAGAGCCCATGTGGCTCTTGAGCCACAGTTTGCCGACCACTGGGATATCCTATCTAGTATGCAAATTAACTGTCACTCCATCACACAGATGGCCACAAGATGGCTGTGCCCAGTCCCCTCAGCCCCGCTGCTGGAGTGCTTGGGCTTTGTCGGCCCAGTCAGGGGTCGCGGGGACCAAGCAGAGAGGCAGGATCCGCCCACTCTGGTAGCAGATCAAGTCTCACTGCTCTGCTGCCTCTGGAGTGTCTGGGGCTGAGCAGCAAGGCTGGAGTGCTTGGGCCTGTTGCCTGGCCAGGGGTCATGAGGACCAAGTGGGGAGGGCAATTGGGAGGGGGACTAGGCATGCAGCGGAAGGCAGTTTGGGGGAACCAGGACAGCAGGGGAGGGAAGTTGGGGGGAACCAGGTTTGCAGGGGAGGGCAGTTGGGGGGGACCTGGCCAGCAGGGTAGGGCAGTTTGGGGGAACCAGGCCATCAGGGGAGGGCAGTTGGGGGGGACCAGGCCTGCAGGAGAGGGCAGTTGGGGGGAACCAGGCCTGCAGGGGAGGGCAGTTGCGGGGGGAGGGGGGGTGGGGACCAAGCCTACAGGGGAGGGCAGTTTGTGGGAACCAGGACAGCAGGGGAGAGCAGTTGGGGGTGACCAGGCCAGCAGGGAAGGCAGTTAAGAGTGACCAGGTTGGCAAGGGAGGGCAGTTAGGGGTAATCGGGCAATTAGGCGTCAATCAGGCTGGCAGGGGAGTGGTTAGGGATGATCAGGCGGGCAGGCAGAAGTGGTTAGGGGCAATCAGGCAGGCAGGCAGGCGAGTGGTTGGGAGCCAGCAGTCCTGGATTGTGAGAAGGATGTCCGACTGCCTGTTTAGTCCTGACCCACTGGGATCGGGTCTAAACAGGCAGTCGGACATCCCTCGAGGGGTCCCAGATTGGAGAGGGTGCAGGCTGGGCTGAGGGACACCCCCCCCTTCTAGTTTTACACATAAAGAGTAATGAATATCCATTACCCAAATACACAAATTTAGTAAATCTTAATATTTTGCCTTATTTGTTCCAAACTTTTAAAAAAGAAATCAATGTGTAAAATACAATCAATGCCCCCTGAACCCTTCCATTTCCTTTTCTCCTTCCCCAGATGTAACTGCCCAGCATAAAGTCAGTTTTATCATTACTATGCATGTTTTAACAGTTTTACTAAACATTTGTGAATCCTAAAACATTATGAAGTGTTACTTTCTTGTTTTATAAAGTGTTACCTAACCGTGCGTGTTCACAGCTTCTGCTCCATGAGCGTGCTCTGTTTTGTTTTATTCAGGTTGATGCTGTGGCTCCCCTTCACTCCTTCAAAGACCTGTGTGTGCTGCTGTGCGACTTGACCAGGGTCCAATCGTCCTGTCCGGTTCTGACAGACTTTAGGTTGGTTTCGGGATGGTTTGATAGTTTGTGTGTTGGTTAGACTTGCGTTTGTTTGGTTTCACCAGCTTTTGCTGTAATGAACACTTCTGTACATGTGGATTTGGGCATATTTGTAAGAGTTTCATTAGGTTCATTTCTATTATAAATTTTTCTCAAGCTTCAGGAATAATTTAGAATCTAGTATGACTAACAGTGAAGAAACATTCATTTGAATTTCAAGAATTCTTTTAGGTTACTTCATTTTCTCCTAATAACTTTGAGTGAAAATTTATTTTTCATCCCATTTACTCTTATCTATTTGTACATCTACCTTCCTTATATCCAGGCATAGGAAGATGGCTGGGCTAATCGTCACTCCTTAACATAATAAGAATAATTCATAATAGTTGCTTCTCAGTGGATAGATGCAAGGTGATTAGTCCCTTATCTGGATACTTGCTCTATACTGCTTGAATTTTTGGTAACAAGTAGATATCACTTTTTATAAAAACACTAAATTGTTTTAAAAATTAAATTTGATAGCTTGAATTAGGATAAGTGATATTGTGACTAATTAAACAGAGCTCCTAAGTGGTGGAAAGAAAGGGGAAATTGGAAATTCAAAAGGATAAAGAAAAAATAGGAATTTTCTAGGCCCTGGATATCCCAGCTATTCCAAATGTTGCTGCCATGCTTCTCCAAAAATCTGGGAAAGCAGATAAGAAGAGTCCTAGCAGCTCCTACTAACGGCTCTGGGGCGGGGGACGGGGGAGACATGGGCTTGGAGAGTTTCCAGGGAGCAGAGAGGGTGCTGCCTTCTCGGAACCTGTCATAACTCCTCCAGAAAGGAATCATCCGACAACTTGTTACAAGTTAAAATGACTCCCGGAGGGCGGCGGGGCGTTGCATGGCTTCTCCAAGGAGGCCCCAGCTTCTCCTTGGCTGTGATGGAAGGCATGAGCCTGCGGTGTCTCCCACATGTAAATCAGTGTTAAATTCAACTCCCATTCCCCTTTGCTTTGCTTAAAGGACAATTCTGCCCATTTCTGTAAAGCTTTTTTTCACCAAAATAGCAATTGAATGTTAATTGGTTTTAACTTTATTGACTGGTTTGTCACAGAGTTCACTTAAATTTGTCAAGTATATTTCAACTGTCAGAAGACATTCCCAAATATTCACCTTGAGCCCGATGCTGTCCTGGTGCCAGAGTCACTGCAAGAACAGCACAGATGCTGTCCCCTTGCCACAAGCTTGGTTGAATTAATCTTGTTTCTAATATGATTCATATTTCAAGTCTGATTCAAAACAGAAATGTTACCAGTAGCAAAAGTCACTGACAAACAGAAATAAATGAATGTATAAAAAACTAACATCAATTTTTTTTAGAAGTAGACAAAACAATACACTCACTGGATGATCTTAAGTAAAAGCACTGGCAAGCGGAAGCCTGTAGGTGGCACCCGAGGGCAGGGGAACGGTCGCCAGAGGCGTGTTTACATTTCATCCTGTGTTGCTCTCCCGACTCCACTTCTGTCCCCTGCTGTTTGTCTCCCTTATAATAGCCGATAATGGCACCCAAAGCAAATATTTCCTGTTTTTGATCCACGTATTGAATATATTTTGTTTTCTTAATTTTATTCAATTCATCCACCAGTCCTGGTAGTCGCATTTCTCTCTATTCGGCAGAGTTTTTTGTCCGCGATATGAGCAGCGCTTGCTGCAGACATCCCCAGGCGCTGTTCTCCCTGAGAGAGTGCGCGCTGCAGGGAACACACAGGAGGTCCTTTGGAGAATGGGGAAAAAATACTAGAATTTCCATTTCTACTCATTTGGCGACTTTCAAACTTTCTATTGGTGTGCATTATAGTGTGTATAACCAAATCCTATTACTAGTCATGTGCATAATTCATAATTAAATAAACATGCATAGAAGTGCTCACATTTCTTTTACTGAGAGCACTGACTTACTTCCTTTGAGCTGCTGTAACTAAACGCCAGAGGCCTGGCAACTCATAAACATCAGAAGTTTATTTCTCAGGGTCCTGGAGGCTGGACGTCTGAGAGCCGTCTGTGGGTTGCAGACTCCCCAATGCATGCTCAGTGGCAAAGGGCGGGGCGCTCTGCGTGGTCTCGTCCTTAAGAGCTCTAACCTCATTCATGAGTGCTCCACCCGCAGGACTTAATATCCTCCCAAAGGCCCCACCCCCAACACGTCACATTAGCATTAGGGTTTCAACATATGAATTTGGTGGGGAGGACACACATATTTAGACTGTAGCAAGGGCTTTACCCTTTCTTCCTTTTTTAAATATATGTTTATTGATTTCAGAGAGAGGAAAGGAGAGGGACAGATAGAAACATCAATGATGACGAAGAATCATCAATCAGCTGCCTCCTGCATGCCCCCTACTGGGGATCGAGCCCACACTAGGCAAGTGCCCTGACTGGGAATCAAACAGTGACCTTCTAATTCATAGACTGAAGCTCAACCATTGATCCAAGCGGGCCGGGCGCTTCACCCTTTCTTGGAAAAGGTTGAACACCACAGTTCGATGGATGTGTGCTTGGTCCTCTGTCTTCCAGGGAATGGTGGTGTCTCCACTCTTACGCTGTCCGCAGGAATGTGTATAGGTGTTAATATTTATTGCACTCCACTGACATACAGTTCAGTCTTCAGACCATCCGTCTCCTGGCCACTCTTTGAACATGTTTTGGAAACATTTTCATTAAAACCAAGGATGTCTTAGAAATGTTTAATTAAAAGTTAAAACTAAAAGAGAAAACAAAAATGTTTTCTTTGCACCAGCAGATAGAAGACTTTGTGAAAAATAAAAAATTAAAACTTGCATAATTAATGTAAAAGGTATAAAATTCCAGTTATAAAATGAGTAAACCATCCTTTATAATAAAAGCCTAATATGCTAAGTGTCTGTCGTCCAGTTGTCCATTCAACCATTCAAAGCATAATATGCTAATGATATGCTAAGACCACTCACTATGATGTGCACTGACCACCAGGGGGCAGACGCTCCAACTGGTAGGTTAGCTTGCTGCTGGGGTCTGGCCAATCAGGACTGAGCGAGGCAGACCAGACATGCCCTGGAACCCTCCAGCAGTCCCTCTCCGGCTGACCAACCTCCCGGGTCCCTTCCTGGCCCCCATGGTGCACTGGTGGGGTTCCTCGGCCTGGCCTGCACCCTTTTGCAATATGGAACCCCTTGGGGGATGTTGGAGAGCCAGTTTCAGCCCAATCCCACAAGCCAGGCCGAGGGACCCCACTGGTGCATGAATTCGTGCACTGGGTTTCTAGTTAGTATATAATGTACAACATGGCAACAATAGTTAATAATACTTTATTGCATATTTGAAAGTTGCTAAGAGTAAATTTTAAAAGTTCTCATCACAAGAAAAAAATTGTAACTATGTATGGGGACATATATTAACTAGAGTTATTGTGGTGATTATTTTATAATATATACAAATATCAAATCATTACGTTGTAACCTGAAACTAATATAATGTTGCATGTCAATTATCCTATCTAATAAAAGGGTAATATGCAAATTGACCATCACTCCAACACACAAGATGGCTGCTCCCATGTAATCAAAGATGACCGCCCCCATGTGGACACAAGATGGCCACCACAAGATGGCCAGCAGGTGAGGGCAGTTGGGAGGGACCAGGCCTGCAAGGGAGGGCAGTTCTGGGGGGACCCAGGTCTGCAGGCGAGGGCAGTTGGGGGGGACCAGGCCTGCATGAGAGGGCAGTTGGGGGGACCAGGCCTTCGGGGGAGGGCATTTGGGAGGGACCAGGCCTGCAGGGGAGGGCAGTTGGGGGGGACCAGGCTTGCAGGGGAGGGCAGTTAGGGACAATCAAGCCAGCAGGGGAACAGTTAGGTGTTGATCAGGCTGGCAGGGGAGTAATTAGGGGGTGATCAAGCTGACAGGAAGAAGCAGTTAGGGGCAATCAGGCAGGAGAGTGGTTGGGCGGCAGCAGTCCTGGATTGTGAGAGGGAGGTCTGACTGCCCTCGAGGGGTCCCAGATTGGAGACGGTGCAGGCTGGGCTGAAGGACACACATACCCCCATGCACGAATTTCGTGAACTGGGCCTCTAGTAAATCAATAAAATCATAGTAAATGTAGAAGTAATGCTGAGAGATAGCAGAGCAACTGAGAAGTATGACCATATTTTTCTGTGTATAAG
The DNA here is from genome assembly GCA_026230045.1 of Corynorhinus townsendii. NCBI lineage: Eukaryota > Metazoa > Chordata > Mammalia > Chiroptera > Vespertilionidae > Corynorhinus > Corynorhinus townsendii. Next base: position 97,078,254 of record JAPDVU010000004.1, on the reverse strand, counting down.
ACGCTATTTTTTTCTAAAATCATTAGACTGAAAACCAAGGAGTATCTTACACATGGAAGTCAGCCGAAGAGGGAAATAGCAGGTGAGTAGCTGCCCGTACCTTGTCAAACAGGCTTCCTCCAATCACGAGCCTTATTGTTACTGACATCAGCTGATGCCGTAATTGGAGGTGGAGGTGAAGAGTGTGCAGATGCATCAGGGACTGGAGCATTCTGAGCCCATAAAGGTAAAAAAATAAAAAGATAAATACCAGTAAGCGATTGTCTTACTCTGCAAAATTCAAACTGAATATGATCAGCTATGCAAAAGAGCATGGAAATAGAGCTGCAGAGAGACAATTTGGACCTCCTCCCACTGAGTGTCTGATCAGACAGTGGAGAAAACAGGAAGAACAACTCCTTAAGATGCCAAAAAAGAAGAAGGCCTGAAGAGGAAAACCAGCAAAATGTTTAAAATACTGATTTCTTAATTTTGGGTTGGAAAAGTGGGGGACGTCTTATACGTGGAAAAATATAGTAGATAAAGTTATCATCAGCATCCTCAAACCAAGGAAATGCCCCTTGCCCAAGTTAATTGATATTTGGTATAATTTTTCATTGATAAGAATAACTCATAATGCATCCAACTTGCTTACCCATGCTTCTTAAACCTTGGTGTACATAAAATTAGTAGGAATTAGGCTTAAATTTACATCCCCAGGCTCCAGCTCCAGGGTTTCCAACTCAGCAGGTCTAGGGGAGTCCGGAAGTCAGCATTTTAAGTAACCCGGAATAGCCTCACACTGGCTGTCTGTGACAAGCCATGAGAATGCGATCAGAGGAGCAGCTCTAGGAGCCAAACTGCTGGGTCATTGCCCCAGCATCCCTGCTGCCAATGTGAGCAGTGCAAAAACATCCATGCCCTTCCTGTGGAAGTGATCACATTCCAGTTCTGTGTGGTCCCGGTCCCTTGGGGCTGGGCATGGACTCTGCCCTGATGTCGCAGGCCTGTCGCTGCTCCTTCGTGCACCAGCTGGCATGTCATGATGTTTCCTTGGTAACCGTTGCTTGGTCCTGCGCCTGCTGCCTCCTGCCCATCCCCTGTAGCCGGCTGCCCTTCCTTTGCCCATAGGGGACCACCTTCTGGCTCTCCTATCTTCCCAGCAGGTGTGGACCTGGGGGATCCTGGAGTCAGGTAAGAAGCACCAGCGTGAAAATAAGGGAACTTCGCCTCTCCTAGGACCTTTAATAAAAGGGCCCTAAGTCCCGCCCCAAATGCCCTTCCCCTAAACCACTGTTCACTCAGCTGTCCAAACCAGAAATATGGGTCCAATCAGTGTTCAGGTCCTATCAGGTCTCTTTCTTTGAGTTACTTCATCAATTTTATCTCCTTTGCTTCTAAATAATGGCATACATGAGTACTGAGTACAACAGTGGGTTCAAAATTAGAGAAATGGATTTTTAAAAAATATATCTGTATTGATTTCAGAGAGGAAGGGAGAGGGAGAGAGAGATAGAAACATCAATGATGTAAGGGAATCATTGATTGGCTACCTCCTGCATGCCCCACACTGGGGATCAAGCATGCAACCCGGGCATGTGCCCTTGACCAGAATCAAACCCGGGACCCTTCGGTTGCAGGCTGACGCTCTATCCACTGAGCCAAACCAGTTAGGACAGAGAAATGGATTTTGAAGGCATCTTTCTGTAGGTATGATAGAAGTCCAGATAAAAGTAAAATAATGTCCATGAAAGCACTTTGGAAAATTCAAAGTGTTGCACAAATATAATGCTTTATTATTATTTTTTAAAAATCTTTATTGTTCAGATTATTACAGTTGTTCCTCTTTTTTCTCCCCCATAGTTCCCCTCCACCCGGTTCCCACCCCACCCCACCCTCTGCTCTTACCTCCCCTCTCCGTCCTCATTCATAGGTGTATGATTTTTGTCCAGTCTCTTCCCGCACCCCCCACACCCCTTTCCCCCCAAGGATTGTCAGTACACTCCCTTTCTATGCCCCTGATTTTATTATATTCACCAGATTATTCTGTTCATCAGATTTTTTATTCACTTGATTTTTAGGTTCACTTGTTGATAGATATGTATTTGTTGTTCAACATTTTTATCTTTACCTTTTTCTTCTTCTTCCTCTTTTTACAGAATACCTTTCAGCATTTCATATAATACTGGTTTGGCAGTGATGAACTCCTTTAGCTTTTTCTTATCTGTGAAGCTCTTTATCTGACCTTCAATTCTGAATGATAGCTTTGCTGGGTAGAGTAATCTTGGTTGTAGGTTCTTGCTATTCATCACTTTGAATATTTCTTGCCACTCCTGTCTGGCCTGCATAGTTTCTCGGTTGAGAAATCAGCTGATAATCATATGGGTGCTCCCTTGTAGGTAACTAACTGTTTTTGTCTTGCTGCTTTTAATATTCTCTCTTTGTCTTTTGCTCTTGGCATTTTAATTATGATGTGTCTTGGTGTGGTCCTCTTTGGATTCCTTTTTTTGGGGTTCTGTGTGCTTCCTGGATTTGTAAGTCTATTTCTTTCACCAGGTGGGGTAAGTTTTCAGTCATTATTTCTTCAAATAGGTTTTCAGTATCTTGCTCTCTCTCTTCCTCAGGCACCCCCATAATTCTGATGTTGGTACACTTGAAGTTGTCCCAGAAGATCCTTACACTATCTTCATATTTTTGGATTCTTTTTTCTTTTTGCTTTTCCAGTTGTGTGGTTTTTGCTTCTTTGTATTTCAACTCTTTGACTTGATTCTTGCAATCTTCTAGTCTGCTGTGGGATCTCTGTATGTTATTTTTTATTTCAGTGAGTGTATGCTTAATTTCTAGTTGGTTCTTTTTCATATCCTCGAGGGTCTCGTTAAATTCATTGGCCTTTTCTAGAAAATTCTTGAAAAACCTTATAACCTTGGTTTTGAACTCTATATCCAATCATTTGCTTTCCTCCATTTCTTTCATTTGTGACCTGTTTCTTTGTTTCCGCATTTTGGCTGCTTCCCTGAGTTGATAGAGTGGCTTTGTATGGTAGGTGTCCTCTAGGGCACAGTGGCTCAGCCTCCCCAGTTACCTGAGGTGGACACTCTTGGTGCACCCCTTTGTGGGCTGTGTGCACAGCCTTGTTGTAGTTAAGCCTTGATTGTTGTTGCTATCACTGGGAGGAATTGACCTCCAGGCCAATTGGCTGTGATGATCAGCTGTGTCTAAGCTGGAAGAACTTCTGTGTTGGAGACACCCTTATGAGGCAAGACTTGCTTGGAGACACCCTTATGAGGCAAGACTTGCTTCAGTGCGGCTTTGGTGCTCACTGAGTCTTCCCCCTGAGTGTGTCCCTTATGGATCTGAGGAGTTATAATCTGGATGGTCCTACTCTGACCCCTGGGTACACTGGCTCTTGGATCTCCAAGGAGGTGCTAATTTAGCCTCTGCCTGAGGCCACCCAACAGAAGCTACGGAGAGATCTGCAGATTCCTCTTCTTTCTTTGGGTTTTGGAGGTGCCCGGATGAGGCCCAGCTGTGAAGCAATTCAAGCTACTCTGGGGCCTTGGGCCTTCTTTTGGATATTCTGGGTCTCTCTGACTCAGCTGCAGTTTGATAGGTAAGTTTAGAATTCAAAGGACCTGGCCATTCAAATGCAAAAGCCTCTGTGCTCAGCTTGGATGGGGCGGAGTCTCAGGGCATAGCAAACAGCAATGACTTCCCATCAGCCCTGCCCTAAGAGGCCCCTGGGTCTCAGTGTCCCATGGTAATCACTGCAAGCACCTCTGAGAGAAAGTCACCCTCGAGTTCTGCCCGATGCCAGACAGTCCAGCTTCTGCCTGTATGAGTCTGGGTCCCCAGAGTCTCTCCTGGAACTGGAGTTCAGAGCAGTCGGGAGCTAGTGTCTCCCTGCAGATTGAAAAAGCCAGCCATGTACTCAGTTGCCAGCCCTCTCTGCGCATGCGCCTCCGTACCTCTGCCTTTACTTCCACACCTCCTCTGAGTCTCAGTGTGCTTTTCTCTTTCCTTCTACTTGTAGAATTTCCACTTAGCCAGCCTTCCTGTGGTTCTGGATGATGTCTGCTTTGTCTTTTAGTTGCAGTTCTGAAGTTGTTGTGGGAGGCAGCAAGTTCAGGTGTTTACCTATGCCGCCATCTTGGTTTCTCTGTAATGCTTTATTATTAACTATGATTTTATTTTTGTTCTAATTCTGTACAGAGAAATTTGGATACTGAGACAGAATGTTAAACTTTGGTCAAAGAATACTAAATAGTCTAGTTACTACTTGTTTATTTACAATGAAATTTCAGCAACAAAGAGAAAGTTATTTTGTAGAAAAAACACTGCAATGTCCACTCTGTACAACTCAGCTGAGGTCTCGGGTTCAGGTTAACATGCACACCCAAGAGACAGTAATGAGTAGTAACCCAGAACCCCGGCCTAGTGCACTCAGCTTTGTGGAAGGGTATAGGGCAGGAAGCAGCCTGTGGCCACTGCATTGAACTCAGCCGCACGACTCTTCACCATAGCCCAGGTGCTGCACCTCCACCTCTCATCTCAGGGAAACCTGCTTGATTGAAACTAACAAGGCCGCAGGGTAGATGGGAGCCGTCCTAAGGCAGAACAACGTCACACGTGACAGGGACTGCATCTTGCAAAGCCTGTGAGTGTGAATTCCAAGCCCAGGTCACATGCAGTTTCAAAAAATACCACACATGGAACCCAAGGTCGGGGTCCCCGATGGGTTTTTACACATTTCTTGTTGCGCAGGCCCACAAACTCTAATGCCTACCTCATTCTCACCCGCCAAACACAGCTCACCACACGGGTCATTTCTACAGTCTAAAATGCTGCTTTGTAAAACCGATGAGAGTCCACCTTTATCCAAACCCAGTACATTCCGGAGGAACAGTCAGGGCAGGGTAAACGCAAGTTCATCTTTCCATGGGAAAAAACTGCTTTAATATGGCCCTCTTTTTACCACCCATTGCGTGCGCGCCCCCACCCCCCACCCCCCAGGGAGCACGCCCAGCCTTGCCTTCCCCCTCTCCTTCCCCCAGGCGCCTTTCTCTCTCCTAAGCTCCTTCTTCTGCCACTGTAACTGTCTCCTGAGCCGGAGCAGCCAGTGGCTCTCCTCTACTCCCTCTGAAACTTTCTAAATAAACTTTCTCCTGTATTCTGGGGGGAGACTGCGTTGCCCCCAGGCCCACCAGCACACCTGGTTTGCTCCCACACGCGAGGTTCATTCCAGTTGGGTTCGGCCTGGCGCTGGCACTTCAGTGACAGCTGCTCCTGGCATTGCAGGGAGAGAAGATTGGACGGTGCCTATAAAGAAGAAAACCTCTGCCTTCTTAGCCTGCAAACTAAAGAGCAAAACCAGTCCAGCAAGCATCTGCTGTGTACCTAGTGCCAACACTGCCACCCCGTGAAGATCAACCGAGGAGAGGGTGGGGGCAGAGGCCAACGCGGAGACGGGAGGGAACGGCTGGGATGGCTGCAGACGCCCCAGGGCCTGAATACCAGGCTAATGGGAAGGAATTCTGAGGACCACAGCCCAATGCCCTCTGGTGGTGTTATGTAGCCCCATCGCACAGCTTCCCCAAACTGCCCATGGCCTCCTGAAAGCGTTTCTGCTGGGTTCTGTGGAGTAAAACAGGTCCAGGTGCCCCAGCACAGGCTCGCCGGTGTGCGCCGTAGGTACTCAGCACAAGTGTGTCTCTCTCTTATTGTCCCACACCCTGTCTCGTGCATCTCCACCACCCCATCGCTCCTGTCCCTGAGCTCGGGCGTCAGAGTTCCCACTATCACGACGTCCGCACCAGGAAGAGCCCGCTGGAGCACATTGTTTGGGGCCACACGTGTGACACGTGGGGTCAGGAAACTTCCACCTGCAAGCTGTTGGGGGTCACCTGTCACCTTGTCCTTTGAGAACCAGAAATAGAGCTTCCAGTTCCTGCTGGGACGGCAAATAGTAGGCTTGGGCTCCCAGCTTCCTCACGCAGAATTAATTTGGGTGAGGCTGTAGAAGTGAGGGAAGCAAGGGTGTGGGGAACTGGCAACAATGAACACAACAAATACAAATGTTCCCACCTTGCTAGGAAGATGGGATTGCTGTCCTGCTCGCTCGTGCGTGTGTGTGTGTGTGTGTGTGTGTGTGTGTGTGTGTGTGTGCATGCACGTGTGCGTGTACAGGGAGCGGGAGGTCTGCGTCCTGGAAGGAAGCTGCCTGGGAGGTGGGGAAGGGAGACCTTTCCACACCCCATCTTTGTCCTTCACAGCAGCCTGGGGGCCATCACTGCCTCCCCTTCACACGGGAACGGGAGTTGGAGCGGCGCCGATGAAGCAAGATGTGAGCTTCGGGTATTCACTTCCGGTTACTTGTTACTTGCACCGTTGCCCCAACTCGCAGAGCCGAGGACTGCAGCGCAGAGCCTGCCTCCTCCCAGCTGCACCTTCCTAAGAGCTGGCTCATGGAGTCATTGCAAACCTGGAGGTCCATGTGCCTCTGAGGCTCTCCCAGGACTGGGCCTGGAAGAACACACACCTCAGGGCCCGCTTCATCTCTTTCCCATTGCACGTTACCCCACAACCTCTCTGCTGCATGGAGCACCAGCACAGAGAACCACAGAGCTAAACAGTAACGGAGCAACACCACTGCAGACATGGTGACAGACAGCACCACACACTCATGCAGGATGTGATGCAGAACCAAGACAGTGCACACACTAAACAAGATGATGGAAGGTATCAACAACATAATGCAAAACAGTAATTTATAAAAATGAAGAGATTGTATTAGATATGAACTAGAACAGTGTAAATGACAACTACTATGAATGGAAGAAGTGGCAGGATGGATGGAGCTGAAGGGTGAGTCACGAGGTGGCAGGTGAGATGAGAGGTCCATGGAGAACAGGAAAGAACTCAGCAACGTGGAGGAGAGAAAGAGCAGTGCTGACATCTGGGTGGCCAGCGGTCTCTCAATGAGAGGAAAAGAGAAGATTAAGTATTTGAGGGACAATGAGTAATGAACGTACCAATGTTACAGAAAGAGGAAAGGCTGCAGAATAAAGGGCTCAGTGAGTACCAAACAGGAGCAAAAACAAACAAAACACACACACACACACACACACACACACACACACACACTCCACACCAAGGGGTTATAATGAGACAAAGAAATATGCAAAAACGCTCACGGAAAGAAAGAGCAGATTGCCTACAGCACAGCAACATCAGACTGACATCAGACTTTCAACAGCACCAATGGGCTCAGAAGGAAAATAGAATAATGATTCATAGTAATGAAGGAAAATAAGCTTGAACCTAGAACTTGATGTCTAAGTTGCTGTGCACAATGGCATAACACAGAGATTCTTACGCACGCACGGCCTCAAGCACAAGCACCCATGTTGAAAACAACCTTGGAGGAAGTACTTAAATATGAAGAGTCAAATCAAGGAGTTTATAGCAAGGAATATAGCAATAAGGGTGCTTTTCAACACATTCAGGACCATATTAAAGGAGAAGTAGGTGTGTGTGTGTGTGTGTGTGTGTGTGTGTGTGTCCAGATTTTAAAGTTTAGACAATATCCACTTGGTGAGGGGATTGACATTTGGGTGAAAGAAGGAAAAAATCAAGATGGCAGGCGATGGGTAAATTAACTTGATTGTGGTCATCATTTCACAATGTGTGTGTCTATTAACTCATCACATTGTACGCCTTTTAAAAAATCACATTGTACAACTTAAATAGATACGAACTTATTTGTTATCCATACATCATAAAGCTGGAAAGAAACTTTTAAATAAATAACGTTTTTAAAGGAAATCAAAAGGACATACGAGTGTACTAAATAATCTGGGAGCAAGATATAAATATTAAGATATTTTAAGAAATTAATAAAGGTAAGCATACATAAGCAAATGTCTTAAATTAAAAGCCACCATCATAAAAACATAATCAGTAAACATAACTTTTAATCCAGCATAAAAAACAATTAGTCTATCAAATGGAAAGCAAGAAAAAAGAAGAAACAAGCCTATCTAATAAAAGGGTAATATGAAAATTTACCATCTCTCCGTCACAAAGATGGTAGCACCCATAGCCACAAGATGGCAGTGCCCAGTCCTCTTAGCCCTGCCGGAGTCCCCAGTCCTGGTAGGGGGGATGGCTGTTGAGAGCGGGCAGCATGAGAGGCCTGGCGGAATGCTTGCTTCATTGCTGCAACAACAAGGCAAGCATTCCGTGCCGGCCGCAGACGGGCCTCTGGGCCACGGAGAGCCTCTGGGCAATGGGCACAGAGCAGCCAGGCCCTGCAGAGAGCTACGGGCACATGGATTGGTGCACAGGGCTACTAGTATATAATAAATACAAAATGTGAAATAAGTTGTAAATATATGTCTTAATGCATCAGCAATTACCAATGAAAAGACAGAGGCTTATAACGGCAGAAATAAAAATACCAAACAACGTGTTATTTATAGCAAGTACACTTAAAACAAAAACACATGAAGTTTGAAATTAAAAGGAGGAAAAAGATTAGCAAGAAGATGCAGCAATCGCAAATATAATATAACATCAACAATACAACCTCACAATTTATAAAGCAATAGCTAAGAGAACTACAGGTAGGTTTTTTCTCATTGCAGTTGATGATTTTAACAAACCTCTCTCAAAAATGGTAGGTAGACCAGAAAATAAGCAGGGATCTTGCAGAACAGAACAATTAAATTGTTTAAGCTCAAGCTTATTAATCAAGCCTTAATAAATAAGAACCAAAGAATTCCTCAGATTAAAAATGACTAAAGAAACAGGACAACTTACTGAAATGCGTGATTCTGGATTGCAGGGCAGGAGGTTGGGGGAGTGAAGGGACCACAAGGATCTTTACTGAGAAAACTAGTAGAATTGGAATATATACTGTAGAGTAGATGACAGTATGATATCAAAGTTAAATTTCCTGAATATTGTCATTCCTGTGTTTCTATAAAAATATATCCCTGTTCTTAAAAAACTCACCGAAATATTTAGCAGTGAAGGGGAATGATGTCTGCAACTTACTCTAAAATGATTAGGAAAAAGCCGTCGAGACAGAAGCAGAGAGGAAGAGAAAGCGACACAGCAAACTTTTAAAGGTTGCTGAATCTAGACAAAGCGCCTTAGGAATTCTTATAACTTTCTTTCTCTATGTTTGGAATTATTGCAAAATAAGAAGGTTAAAGCTTTCATAATAACATTTGAGTTAAAATAAAAATTTTAAAGAATATTAAAATGTAGAACTGAATGGAAATTAAAACATTATATAACAAAATTTATGAGATATGTTTAGAACAGAATTTAGAGGAAAAGTTTTTTACCTGTAAATACACTTATCAACAAAAACTAAATAAAATAAAGCTAAAAGTTAGTTTAAAAGGAACAGAACAAACCCCCCAAAAGAAGGAAGGAATTAAAGAGAAGGATAGAGGTCACTGAGAACTAAAAGCAACTAAAGTTTTAATGAAAACTAAAGCTGGCCTTTAAAAAGATACATATGTAGTTGTTCCAGAAAAGAGGATAAACAACAAAATCTATCAGCGCATCATCTATAAGAATTTTTATTACAAAATAAATAAATACAAGAAAAGCAAGTTTTGTGCCCATGCTTTATTAAAGTAAACACAGCTCCCCAAGTAAAATATTAACTGAAATCAACAGTAAATGTGTAACTATAGGATGATCAAACAGGGTTTATTCCAGGAAAGCGAATATATTTCATATCAAAAGTTCTCAATATAACTCACCATTGCTAAGAGATTAAGAGGGAAAACACAAAAATACAAATGAAAAAAATCAATGCAAAATTTAAAACTATTTTTAAAATGTCAACATCTATTGATGTTTGATTTTTTTTAACTTTTAGAAAACTAGGAATAAAAAGAAAACTTACTTAATTTAGAAAAGTTGATACATAAAAACCTACAGCAAGAACATCTGCTTCTGGAAAGATGAAATAAATATACTTTTCTCTTTTTTTTATTGTTTCAAGTATTACAAATAGTAGTACATATGTCTCCTTTTTTCCCCCCCATTAACCTCCCTCCAGCCTCCCCTACCCCCCAGTACATGCCTTCACTTGCCCCCCCCCCCACAACATACTTTTCTCTATTCCTCCCTCTAAGTACAACCAAGAACCCTGGACATTACATACAAAACAAACATAAGAAGACCCTGAGAGGGAGAGATAAGAAGGCAGACCCTGTAGGAGGCCAGGTGAGGAATGACACATGGCAAGTTCCCTGGGTGTTCCTTTGAACTCCTGTATCCCAGACACACACACACACACACACACATACACACACACACACACGACTGACAGCAATAACCAAAAGATCAGGACAGAGGTAGCCTTTCAAGACAGAAAACTTTTAGACAAAGTTAAATTAATTAAAGCAGTGTTAGGGTTTTGGCAGCTGGGCTCTAAGCCAGGCAAACACCACAGAAATAACTAGCCCCATGCCTACTCACATAGAAAGAACCAATTGGAAGCCTGGACTTCCATTTTCTTGAGACTCTACTAAGAGGCACACCAACTCTCCCTGCAGTGCTGTCTGAGTAGACAAGTTTGGATGCCAAGAATTTCATTTCTTCAGACCAGTAATGAGGTCCCCTCCCCCTAGAAGTCAATGGCAGAGGAAATGGGGCGGGGGAGGGGGAAGGGATGTCCCACACCTGTCCAGCATAATGACAATGCCTGAAAGAAGTTAACTAAACAGAATGAAAATGACAAAATAGGAACTTTGGAACATCAAGAAAGAAGAAAGAATAATATAAACAAAAAATATAGGTAAATACAAAAAAAAATTATCCTTAGTTTTCTAAGTTATGTTTAATGGATAAAGCAAAAATTATAATACTGCCTGACATGGTCTAAATATATGCAGAGGAAATAGTTAAGACAATCTATATATATCAAAGGCTAATATGCTAAGTGTCCATCCAGGTAATGATGTCACGTAGCAATGCCTGGCTTCCTCTCCCTAGCACTAGCCTCCTTGCAGTCTCTTCATCCCAGGAACATGACTTGCTTTATAGCCAGGTACAAACATTTCACACTTTAACCAAATGTCTGTGAAGCATTTTCCCATGCCTCATCTCATTTGATCCTCACAGAAGTCCTGGAGTAGGTAGATAGGAGACTTGGTGGAATCCTATTTTCTTTTCATTAGCCAGAAAACAGATTTAGAACGCTTAGAAACTTGATCTGACTGAAAAGAAGTAAGAAATGGTGGACCTTGAAAATGACTTCAGGTTTTCTCACTGGGCAGAATGTAGTCAAACACTGCCACAGTTAAATATTTTACCTTTTGTTCTCCCTGCATGATCTACAATAATAATCTGCTTTGTGTTGATATGTACTGCTGTGTTGCCGACAATTACCTGAAAGAGAAGTTGGGGTGCTTCTCTGGGGTGGAAAAAGTTTAGCTAAATCAGAAAGCAGGTCTAATTAAGCAAGTTTATTCTATATACACAAAAGGCTAAGTTGCCTTGCACATGCACCATACATATAAAGCTCTCACTGGCACCAATTGCACGTGTGTGTTTCCATCTGTTATTGTCAATCATGAATTTGGTTGACACTTCTATTATAGAGAAAGGGTGATTAGTGATATTAAAATATTTCTTTTAATTAATTTCCTTTTTTTTCTTGTCTTTTAACTTTATTAGCATCCAAGAATGGGGAGAATGATGGGGTGGGAGGTACTATCTCACTCAGGACACATGGGTCCTTATGTGACTTCAAGGTGGAGGATCTGAGAAGGGAGGAAAAAGATCTCCTTTCTGGGGGGTGGGGTGGCTGGGGAGAGGTCAATGGGGGAAAAAGGAGACTTATGTAGTACTTTTAACAATAAATAATTTAAAATTTTTTTAAATTCTTTTTAATTCTGCTAACCACTGGCAACTCAGGGAGAAACTCTGGGCCCAATGACAGAAGGAAGCAGGGTGGCACTGCTCCTACCAACAGGCCAACTTCTAGACCAAAGTACCTGTGTCCCCAGTGAGAGGAATTGCCTGGGGACTGAGCTAAGATAGGTTCCTTCCTCCAACACAAGATATGGCTGGGCAGGGGCTGTGCAGACTAGGCCAGCCAGAGTTAGCCAGTCAGTCAGTATCCGTGCCCCTCACTAGTCTCTGCAGGTTCCAGGCAGGGACAATTCTGGCCAGTAGCTCCTGCCAGAAGCATGGGCTGCGATAGCAGAGGGTGGTCCATCGAAGAGCTTCACAGAGAGGCATAGCTGACCATCACAGAGAAAGATGTTCATGAGGTCTCGGCCCACCTCATCTGCAATCCGAGAGATCAGGCTCCCTTAGGCCCAATCAGGATCCTCACATGTGATTCTTTGGGCACCAGAAGCCTCTGTACGATCACCAGATGCCCACTTGGCCCTTCCTCCCACACAATTGTTTTCTGCTGCACACTGTAGGGCATCTCCTGGGGCAGGTGCTCTAGGAGTTTCTCTCGGATGATGGAGTTTCTCTCAGGTGTCTGCCTAGTGAGGACTTCACTATGGAACTCCCAGGGCCCTGGCCAGGCCTGTGCCAGGAGGTATTGCTTTAGTATTTTCACATCCTCCTGGCTTAGGGCTGAGAACATGAATATCTCTTGGAAGTGGGGCTAGCCAATCCTCCAAGGGCCTCTAACAGACTGTGTGTTTGGGTCCTTAGCTGCTGGGCTGGGGCAATTGATGCCTGGCTGTGACCGGAAGGCCTGCCTTATCTTGAGCTTCTTGCCATTGACCACCCCTTCAGTGAGGGCTGCTGTGAGCTCCAGGAGAACTGATTTCTGCTTTAGGCAATCTACCTTGTTCGTGACAAGGATGCTGGGGACTTGAGAGAACTGAGGCAAGCACTGGAGCACTTGGGGGCTGAGCTGGTTCCGAGTCCACTTGTCAGAGACATCCACAAGAACCATAACCAGATCAGCAGATTCCATGCTTTTCCATGGATCTTCTAACAAAGAGAGCTCCAGATTGTGCCTTTTTTTTTTTAAAAAAAACAGGGCTGATCAGGCCAGGTGTGTCAAGTAGAATCACCTGAGCCTCTTCCTCTGTGATGACCCCCAGAGCCTGGCAGCGAGTAGTGTGAACCTTCTTGGAGACAGGAAACACTTTTCAGCCCAGCAGCTGGTTGGAGAGTGTTGACTTTCCTGCATTCAGGGCACCCAGAATGGCCACTCGTAAGAACCGGGGGATTCGCAGGCATGTTGGAGGGATGAGCCAAGAGGAGATTCTGCTCATCTCTGTTCATGGACATGGTGGGGATGTGAGGAGTCAACATTAATGAACTGTCGGGCTGAGAGAGTCCGAGGAAGCGATCCAGGGCCGAGTTCGGGCCATAACACCTAGAAGCTGAGGCCAAGAGGGGACCAGAAGAAGTGGCGCCTGCAACACGGGACACGCACCTCCACTGACAGCCCAAGAGTGACGGGAACCAGGTTGCCCACTCCCTCGAGGCGACAGGGCCCAGCTGCCAAAACCCTAACACTGCTTTAATTAATTTCCTTTCAATGTGCACGAATTTGTGCACAGAGCCACTAGTTATATGATAAAGAGGGAAGAAAAAGGGAGATAAAGGGAAGTAAGGCTTCCATACTTCATTCAAACTGGTAAATGATGACAGAGTAGACAGGGATAATTATGTATATATAATGTTACACCTAAAACAACCCACTGAAGTTGCTTTATAAAAGATATGCTCAAAAACACCATCCTTTATAATAAAGAGCTACTATGCTAATTAGACCAGATGGAGGAACAACCTTCTGGAACGACCAGTGGAAGGAGGGTGGTGCTTTGGGGCCATGGGGCAGCCAGAGCTGCGAGGGCTGAGCCCCTTGCACAAATTTCATGCATTGGGCCTCTAGTAGAAAAATAAAAACCAAATTATAAAAAAAAAAGAAAAGTTCAAGTAAGCCACAGAAAAGAAGAATAAAATAAACAGAAATGAAAAACAGAGAAAAAAATAAATAAAATAACCCCCCAAAAGCTCTCCCATATTACTAGAGGCTGAATTTTGCCCCCTGCCCAAAATTCATATATTGAAGCTCTAACGCCTAATGAATTTGGAGATAGGGCCTTAATTAGGGTTAATTGAGGTCATAAGTGAAGGGCCCTGATCTGATAGGATTAGTGTCCTTATAAAAAGAGAAAAAGCCCTGGCTGGTTTATTCAGTGGTTAGAGTGTTGGCCCTCATACCAAGGTGTCTTAGGGTCATTTCTTGGTCAAGGGCACATACCTTGGTTGCAGGCCAGATCCCTGGCCCTGGTCAGGGTGCATGTGGGAAGCAAACAGTTGTGTCTCTCTCACATCAATGTTTCTCTCTCTCTCTCTCTCTCTCTCTCTCTCTCTCTCTCTCTCTCTCTCTCTCTCCCTCCTCCTCCCGCCCTCCTCTCTCCCTTCCACTCTCTCTAAAAAAAAAAAAATCAATGGAAAAATATCCTCAGGTGAGGATTAAAAAGAGAGAGAGAGAAAGAGAGATCAAACTATTCCCTCTCTCCACTCCGTGATCACCAAGTGAGGACCAAAAGGCAGCAATCTGCAAGCCAGGAAGAAAGACTCACCAGCCTTTCCTTCATATTGCACACGTGCCCATGGCCCTCCAGCTGTCCTTCCCGACCCACACTCCTCTGCCCTGGTGACTGGCCCGCTGCCGGCCTGCAGGACAGCACAGGTGCCGAGCTCCTTGCTTTCAGCCTCACCCCGAAAGCCAGGGAGGCGGGCCAGATCAGGGTTTTTGTGCCCTTGGCTCCCTCCCTGAAGGTCACCTTGGGCTGGCTGTATCCCTTGACTGGGGGAACTGCTGCCGGCTAGTGGAGACTCACTAGAGCTCACTGTCCTCCTGAGTTGATAACCGCCAGTCCCTGTTTCTTCAGGCCTTGGGGAGCCCAGCTGCGTGCCAGGTCCCTGAACCCCCTTCTTGGTAAACACTGCCTTGTAAATAGACTCTCCTTGGAGTGAGCCCTCTTTTCTGTTGTGGCCCTGACACAGTGAAAGCCATTTGTTGCTCATTCACTGCCCCAGAGTAGTCTGGCCAGAGGCTCTTGGAACCCTCATATGCAATGAAACTGTGGGAGAGGAAGTGGGGGGGCAGTGAGCCCCTGTCTGGGCATGATTTCTGTAGGTTTGAGGCCTCTCCACTCTCTGCAGCCCTGGGGACGGTCTGGCCAAGGGTGGCAGGAAGCACAAGGAGGAGTCGCCCAGGCCCTACTTCAAGGCAGTGTGAGGGCTCTTGGGAATGGCAGGCATTCTATGTGAAACCAAAGTGGGGAAGGGGTTAGACTCCACCCTCACCTGTCATCTCATTTCCCTAATTTTACTTTGCAAACAGAATTACTTGAGAAGATGATTGAAATATAATTTTCCTAAATAAACATTGAAATTAAATACCAATCTTGTCTGTTTCTTTCACATGAATGTGTGCATGAGTCAGGAAACAGAGCGGACCTGGAATGCAGGAGAGAATGCTGAGGACACACGTGTGAGCGCCCGCCCACACACACACACACACACACACACACACACACACACCGCTGTATATTTGGATTTCATTCCCATTATCTTTAATGGTCAAAAGAAAACCTCAAACTTGAAGCCAACACATTCCCTGAAGTAGTGGTACTGCCCAGAGGGTTGAGTTCTCCCTGCAGTGTGGGTGCCCTCCTGGACACAGAGCCAGTTCTTTGATGGTGAAGAATAGGGCTGCATGACCTTCAAAGTCAATTCCAGCTCTAATTTCAGCTTTTAAAACAAACAAGACACCCTAGCCAGTTTGGCTCAGTGGATAGAGCATCAGCCTGTGGACTGAAGGGTCCCGGGTTTGATTCCGGTCTAGGGTACATACCTTGGTTGCAGGCTTGAGGCAACCAATTGATGTGTTTCTCTGTTGATATTTCTATCTGTTTTTCCCTGTCTCTTCAAGTCTCTCTAAAAATCAATGGAAAAATATCTTCAGGTGAGAATTTAAAAAAAAAGCTACACAAGACATTGAAGAAAGAGAATCGTTTGTTGTACCACTTGGACTAGATAACCCAAAACCCAACACTTTCTATCTCACACACACACACACACACCTTTTGGGAATTTCATTCTGTTCCACACTCTACTGTCCTTTCAGCCCTGGAGCTGGCCCATTATCCCTCGTCCACTTCCCTTCCAGGTACCAGGCACTGCCCTGTGTAATGACTTGTACATCCTCCCTTTTCTCCCTATTGAGACCTGTTGTGCTGGGCCCCAGGAGACCTACAGGGCATTTTTCCCTGCTCCACATCTGGATAAAACAAAAACCTCATGGTCAGGGTACGGAAGTCTCCAGAGACCTGGAAGCTGTCCAACCAGCTGACCCACTTCCTGCCCTGGGGCCCTGTCCGTGCCTCCCTCCGCTGTGACCAGACCCAGGCTCACCGATGCACAGCTTCTCCAAACCGGCCAGGCATGGCCAAGACGCAAAGCCCACCCCGGGCTAGACTAGAATTTCAAAGGGAATTTCCTGTCAAACAAGCAGAAACAAGAACAATGGGTGGAAAAATGAAAATGAAATCTGACAAGCCTTCGAACAGCAAGTTATTAAAGGAAACGCGGACAGTGTGGTGGAGGTTAGTACATGATGCCCACGCTAACTGAGTGAACACTATCTAAAAACTTAAAACGAAACATAAAACTGATCAAGGGTCTGGAGATTAGTTTCTGAGCCTACATTTAGCGATTAACACCCTGCACCCTTCTCTTCCAACCTCCATGGTCTTGCTCAGAGAATAAACATTTTGAATTCATGAGCTCTTCCCTCCCCGTGACCTCCTTTAAACTCCTCCCAGAGATGCCCTGACCACAGGGTCCGCGGGGAAACCGCGGTGTGGAGGCCATCGGTTCACTGACTGGACAAACACTGACTTGGGACATCAAGTCTGATTAAATGGGGCTCCGCCCACTCTCAGGCAGGCCTGTCCCCATAGACACTGTCCACCCACCCCCAACCCTGGACAGCCCACACAGGAGGGTCCCACAGTCTCCTGCCCCCAGCTCCTATCTAGAGACCCCACATGGCCCGCCTGGCCCCTGGCCCTCCTGCCACAGTCCACTGCTGGGCTAAGCTCCTCCAGCACTTGTTTTCGCTCCTGGCTTCCCCTCTCTGACTGAAGTCCAGCATCCAGCCCTCCTTCCAGACGGGGCGGCACAGCAGCTTTCTGTGTGCAGCAGGCCTGGCCCTTCGCTGGGCGCAAACAGCCCGCTTCCGCAGTTTTTAAAGTGCGGAAGCCAGGTGCCCCTTGGGTTGGGGTGGGAGGGAACGGGAGGCTGGCTCTGAAGAGCAGTGTGCTCACCCGCGCCAGGGGCCTCAGAATAAAGCAGTCTAGTTACTTCGGCTCAGGTAGACAGCCATCCTCTAAAGAATCTGTTCTTTGTCCTGGCCGGTAGCTCAGTTGGTCAGAGCTCTGTCTGGATGTGCCAGGGTTGTGGGTTCCATCCCTCATCAGGGCACACACAGGAAGCAGCCAATGAGCGCATGGATGGGTGGAACAACAGATCGATGCCTCTCTCTCTCTCTCTTCCCCGTCTCAAATCAATTTAAAAAATTTTTTTAAATCTGTCTGTGACCTTAGGTTATTGAACCTCTCTGAACCTCCCTTTCTTCATGTGTGATGTGGAGGGAGACAATCTGTTCCTTATGGGGTTATGGGTTATGGTGAGATACAAACATAAAGCTCTCAGCCTAGGGCAAGGTCATGATGGGCACTCAGCTCTGTTCCCTGCCCCACGTAGGGCACAGGGCATGGAAGAAGTAACTCCCAGAACTCAGGTCTGAGGTTAAGCTCTGCCCCTGGATCCTGACTGAGGGTCTGTCAGGGTTGTGATGAGCATGGAATGAAATGATGCATGTGAAGCGCCTGGCCCAGGAAGTTGAGTAACTGATCATAGCTAACGTCACTACCATGGGCTCGCTTTGTGCCACACAATGTTCTTAGCCGTTTACAAGTATAAGCTCATTTCATCCTCATAGGATCCCTTATGAAGCAAGCAAGATGAACTGTTAACCCTTTCCTCTACTCCGTGAGTCCATCCCACCACAGTTCAATTTCTTCTTATAAATTACAAATTTAAAAACTGCCCCAAATTCTGTCTTTCTAGATGGAGAAATGGAAGAACTCCTCCACTCAAGTAGGAGAGCATCAATCCCAGCCCCCAACTCTGCCCATAGCCCCTCCCCAGTGCCTCAGGAAAAGACAAGGAAAAGCAATGCTTCCACCAGAATTTATTCCTCAGCGATGTCACCAGCGACTCACTGCCCGAGTGTCACAGTGGGGCCCTGGGGAGGAACTTTGGCCTCCTTCCCCAGATTATATTCACCCCAGAAATACAGCCTTGGACAATAATTTGGTTACAGAATATTCCCAGAAGTGAGCTCCTCCAGGTTGCTAAGGTTTACATAGGGAGGAGACTGGGAAACTCAAAGAATTAGATGGAGAATCCGTGGGATTCCAGAGAAATCAGAGGTTTGAGGATGTTGGAGGGGTGCAGACATCACTAAGAGTTTGAATCTTTCTCTTGTGGAGTGGAAGCTGCAGAATCCTGCCTCTATGAAATGTGCCGACCTGCTGAAGAAATAAAAAGGAGATAACAGGCTTCAAACCAACCTGACCCCAACATTTGTCTCTATGACCATCATGTCAGAGCCCTTAATACAGGGATACAGAAAATCCCGGAGCAACCTGCAGACTCCTCCCTATAGACCAGTGGTTCTCAACCTTCCTAATGCCGCGACCCTTTAATACAGTTCCTTATGTTGTGGTGACCCCCCCAACCATAACACTATTTTTGTTGCTACTTCATAACTGTTATTTTGCTACTGTTATGAATCGTAATGTAAATATCTGATATGCAGTATGTCTTAGGCGACCCCTGTGAAAGGGTCATTCGACCCCCAAAGGGGTTGCGACCCACAGGTTGAGAACCGCTGCTGTAGACACTCCACTGGGTAGAAGAGGAAGGTAGGCACACACAGAAAGCAGCTCCTAATCCCAAGAGTGGGGGCTAACTTGGCCTGATCCTGGTGGAAGCTCACCCCTCCAAAAAGCACCACTAGCTGAACCCAACGCTGACCCCTCAAACTTCACCCCGCCCAAACGGCCTGTAGGCAAACAGACCAACACAGATGTTACCTTCTCGATAAGTGGACCCAGCGAGGACAGTATAGCCTAGGAGAGGAAAATAGTTGATTAGAGGGAAGTCTTTGTGGATAAAAGTACCTGGCAGTATTCACAGCAAATGAAGTATCAATGGGAGAACCAATCACAGACAGGAGTGAGCAGAGATTGGGAGTTCAGGAAGGCCACTCACCAGAGGAGCCAGCTCTCCGCCAGCTGAGCAAACCCAGGGAGAAGATGATGAGGCCCAGGCCCAGAACTACTACAGACACAGAAACCTTCACCGTCTGCTCTGGGGACAGTCCAGGTGCTGCAAAAACAGAAACCTACTAGAACCAATCTCTGCAGCTCATTCCCAGAGCAACTTTATTTATTTCAACCTCCACCTAGCAGATTCAAAGGGTCTTTTTCCCAACCCCAAAGGTCTAGCTCATACCACCTCACTCCTCAAAACTCCCATCCTGTGAATATTCCTAGAATAATCATAGGGGACCCCTAGAGTTAGTGCCCTGGCTTCTAGTTCCTCTCAAATATGGTGGGGCCTCTCTTCCTTCACCCCAGAGGCACCCTCACCAAAGAATAAAGGGTTCCTCATTCCCCTTTCCAATGACCCATGGTGACAATGTCTGCTCCCTTACTCACTCTGAGTTTTTCCTATTAAAATGTCTTTCCACCTTTCCTAACTTCCAGTGGTTCTATTCCATGAGCTCCATGTCTCCTCCTGTCCACATCCAGATTTCCCGTGAGTTCTTCCAGAACCTGTCTCCAGCCCATTCACAGCCTAGAGCTGATGCTACTCTAAGTGCTGTCCCACCTTGATTCCTTTCCCATGTTTAATGAACATTCCACCACCAGAGGGAACTTCTTGGGCAGGCTGTGAAGGAGACTTTCCCAGGAGAGCTCAGATGAGCCTGTGGGTTCCACTCTCTGCTCCTCATGCTCTTCTCAGCTGCCCAACAAGACACACACTTCCCACAGGGAGACGTCTGCTCTCAGCAGCCAGTGTGGCATCCTGTTCCCTGGCCCTTTCTACACACTTCCTCTTCCTCATTTCTTCCTCTTCTCTTTCCCAAGGATCCCCAGATCTGTGTGCAACTTCTCTCAGCTCCTTTCACTACCTTCAATCCTGGGGTTTGAGCAATCATGACTGGTTTCCTGTTCTTTAGCCCCCAAGCATCTACAAGCCACAGCTTTTCCTCCCTGATAGAGCAGCCCAAATCCAGCACTGCCCCAGGCCAGGAGAGAGTCCCCTTTCTTCTGCAACCTTCTTTACTTCTCCAATTCCCATTCCTGACCAGACAACAGAACAGTGGACATCTGAGGACCCTAGAATATTACATCACAATTTTTGATTGTGAAATCTACATCCTCTTTTCAGGACAGCCCTGATCCCCTCCCACCTCAGACAAGTACATGACATCAACCACACCACCATAACCACGGCAACAATAAATGACTCTCCATTCCTGTATCCCTTTGCCCCATCTCCAGTCATAAGCCCTCCATAGCTCCTCCAGACCCACTTTTCATTCTCGGCGTCTCCCTCTCTCCCATACACCATGGACCTCTCCACATCTCACTCCCTCTGCTGAAATATTGGTGTTCACTTCCAACCACCACATGCAATAGTTCTCTGCTTTAACCCTACTCCCCCCCCATGCCCTACCATGTACTTACTCCAATCCTGAAGGATGATCTCAGGAGCCCCAAAGTGTTCCACCACACAGGTATAGGTGTCCCCAAAAGAGGGTGTTGTGGCTAAATGGGAGAGGGTCTGGTAAGTCCAGTCTCCATTGGGCTGGACAATCTTATGGGCACTGCCATGAGGGGGGACAAGCTGCCCGTTCTTCATCCACGTGACAGTCACATCGGCCGGGTAGAAGCCCCACACGTAGCAGGCCAGCATCACGGGCTCCCTTGTGTTGAAAGGAGTGGCTTTGGCTACTTGCACAGATGGTGGCCCTGCACGGAGGAAATGGCGGTCAGGAAGGAGGGAGAGCCTTTTCTCCGACCTGGCTTCTTCCTTCTTTAATTCTTTTTTTTTTTTATGTTTGTTTGTTTTTGGTTTTGTTTGTGTGTTTTTTTCCTTCTTTAATTCTTCATGGAGTTTGACAAACCACCCTCCCCACACCCACCCAGGCCACCACACATCCCTTTGAAATAAGGAATTGGATTTACTCCTGCTTTGCTCTTTATTTTCTCCCATCCCTTCACTGCCACTCCCATTTTTTCTTCTCCAAAATTATGTTTGATCACAATAAGCATGAGCCAGGTCTGAACTGCAAGCTGTTCTAGGTGGCCCTGTACTTATCTCAGAAACATAAGCTGATGGTGGTCCTGTGTTATAAATTAGGGTTTATGTAAGGGAGAAAAAGACTTTGTCCTCAAACCTCATTCAACAAATTTATTTGCTCAATAAAGCCCTTTTTCCTCAGATAATTTAAGGAAACAAGCCCAACTCAAGACTCTCTTAAATTTGGATAAATGTAGTTCAAATTAATGCGATTGTTAATGTGCACGTTTTTACTAGTTTAATCTCCTAGGTCACCCTCCTGCTTGCCTCTGTCTTGGTGCTTTTCAAACAAAATCCCAGAAGCTGTGGTAACATGCAGATTCCCTCAGTGAATCCCCAGGGGTTGTCATTCCATGGGTCCAAGGGGCTCACAAGGGCTTGCACTTTTCAGGAGCACCTTCCCCAGGCAATTCCAAGAAAGGTGGGTCAGAAACCACACCTCAGGACACAATACTCTGCCCTGTGGAGACCAAGTCTCCTTAGACCACTCTGAGTCATTCTCAGTGCACAGAGCATACACGGTCGGAGGCTTCCTTCAGCTCCCATGCCCAGGGCCACCCCAGACCTGGAAGCTCAGATCCTGGGACAGAAAGGCATGTGTGTGGGGAAGCCATCCTGGCTATTCTGACACGCCCGGTGGAGCTGGGACCTGCCCCCAGAGATGCCTGCCTACGAGGAAAACAGCAGACTGTCCCCTCCAGAGCTGCATGCGGGCTCAAGCATCACCTCCTCTCCTCTGTGCCTCCTCCACCCCTGCTGACCACCTATGTCCACTTTAGGGCCAACCCTCCCTCTTTTTACATCCAGGTCCACACACTTTCTGCCCAAATCTCAAACCCCTTGCCTGCAGGGCTCCTCCCTGGCCTCCCCTCTCTCAGCTGTGCTTCCTAAAAGCCCCTCCGCACCCCTCTCTCCTTACGTGTCCTTTGGGTCAGGGCTCCCCAAAAGGGCTGTGTGTGTGTGGCACAGTCCTGGAGCCCCACAGACAAGCGCTGGCGCAGGATTTCCTGGTTGTTGAGGTAACCTGAGAGGTAAGTGGCCAAGGAATTCAGCACCCCAAATTCACGAGGGACCATTGCTCCCTCCTTTGGATCCCAGCAGGTCAGCAAATCTTTGTTGAAGGAGATACAGTAAGTGAAATCCTGTGGAATCCCATCATCATCCAGCAGACAGGTGCTTTCCATGTGGGCCACAAAGCCGCCTGCAGGAGCCATAGGAGAGGGCGAGGCAGAAGCCAGGGTCAGTGACACCCAGAGACCAGACACACATGTCCCACCTTGGGCAGCATCTACTGACCAAGCCATG
This sequence comes from Corynorhinus townsendii, assembly GCA_026230045.1. Lineage (NCBI taxonomy): Eukaryota > Metazoa > Chordata > Mammalia > Chiroptera > Vespertilionidae > Corynorhinus > Corynorhinus townsendii. Next base: position 97,055,508 of record JAPDVU010000004.1, on the reverse strand, counting down.
AACTGGAGTCCCCAGGAGCCCCGGTTAAGGGATTAGATGGTAGCAGCAGAGGTGTTTTTAGAACCTGTTTCCTCCTTATGTGCGACCAAGTATGGAGTCAGGGGTAGCCCAAAATTATCTGCATATTTAAAACTGACAATTTGCCCAGGCCAAGACCTTCAATGAGGCACATTATTGAGTGAGAGAAGGGGTCAAGAGAAAGAGTCAGCCTTGCTCTGTGCTGGATGTGTTACTAAATATCCACTCCGTACGTATTCAGGAAGCTCTGGCGGCATGCTGGGCACTGAGGGAGGAGCCAGGGATGCAGCCCTTGCCTCCATTCCCGCCCGAGGTCCTTATCACACAAATGATTCCACAGTTTCATTACTAGTAAAACCCCTACAAAGGTACAGTGCAAGTGCCATCGGCGTATGTAGCAGGGAGACAAACCAGTCAGTGCGTCCAAACCCAATAACAAGACTGAGCCCCCTACCCCGGAACAGGAGCAGAGGAAGGCAGGTCCCAGGAAGAAATGTCCTTACCTGCTCCGGTGCAGCCAAGGCTGAGGCCCAGCAGCAGCCGCAGGAGTGTGCTCATGATCTGCCTGGGGAGATGCGGGGCATTCGGTCCCCTGGACCAGCTCTTCCAGGGGCCTTGAGTCCTCACCTGCCCCAGAAACCCCAGCCTGGGTGTTGGTCTCCAGACTCTGAGCAGAATATGGTATTGCCCAGGCCCGTTGATCCCCAATAAATAAGTGATAGATACTAACTTGTTCCTACCAGTTCACCCAAGTTGCGTCCCAAACTGAGGGTTGTCAGATTGGTTAGATAGCCAGGGACAAACATAGAGACAAATCGGTGAGTGCCTCTGTGTAGCATCATCCGTTGCTAGGTAAATCTCATCTTGCCCTGGGCTCTAAACAACTCCTGGTCTCTTAGCTCTTACTGTGGAATGGAATAACCAGTCTGTATGTGGATTTCTGTGGGTCAATGGAAGGAAATCCACTGACCTGCACTAGTCCTGCCCGCTGGTTAAGCTGTTTCCTCTCAATGTCGTCCCCAAAGACCGACTAGATAACATATTTTCTTCCTTAAAGGGAGGTAAGTTGGGAAGATATTCCATAACCCTTGGTCTGCCCTGTCACCCAGCAGGTTGAGGACAAGGGAGGGACCTTCTGGGGCAGGTGACAGAGGCAGGAATGCGGAGAAGGAAGGAGGCACGGGAGAGCGCAGGGTTCCCTCCGGCCTCAAAGCAAGACAGCAGAATAAAGGAAGGAGGGTCCACCAGGGCAGGGACATGGCCTGAAAATCCCCCCTGGGCCTCCAGTCTTCCTTTGTCCAGCCAATAGAGTTTCATGTCCTCCTTTCTGCTTCCCAGAGCAGGAAACCCTACCCTCCTACACTCTGAGCCACCTCAGGGCAGCCAGCAGTCCAACTCTACTTAAACCCCTTGACAAATGCTGGTGACAGGCCAGTGCCCAAAGCTCACCTGTCTGTCCCAAACTCGAAACTCCCCTGTGTGCTTCCCCCTCTGGTCCCATCTGAGCCGGGGCAGGTCCCTGCATTATGAAGCCATGAGAAAAATAAGATAAATCCTTCCTACTTTTCTTCCCCTGGAAAAAACAAAATTTATTTTTAAATTAAATTTATTGGGGTGACATTGGCTAATAGGATGATATAGGTTTCAAGTGTACATGTCTATGATACAAGATCTATATAGACATTGCACTGTGTGCCCACCACCCAAAATCAAATCATTCTCATCACTATATTTGGCCCCTTTACTTTTACTACCTCTCACCCCCTTCCCTCTGGTAACCACTATACTGTTTGCTGTCTGTATTATATCCCACATATGAGTGAAATCATATGGTTCTTAGCTTTTACTGACTGACTTATTTCACTTTCCATAATATTCTCATGTCCATCTATGTTATTGCAAATGACACTATTTCATCTTTCTTATGGCTGAGTAGTGTTCCATAGTGTACATGTACCACCTTTGCTTTATCCAATGCTCTATCGAAGGACACTTTGTTGTCTCCATATCTTGGCCACCGTGAATAATGCTGTAAGGAACATAGGGGTGCATATGTCCTTGGAAATAAATGTTTTCAAGTAAATACCCAGAAGAGGGATTGCTGGGTCATATGGTAACTCTATTCTTAATTTTTTGAGGAATTGCCAGGCTGTTTTCCATAGTGGCTGTACCAGTCTACATTCCCAGCAACAGTGAATAAGGGTTCCTTTTTATCCCCAACACTTATCATACTAGTCTTGTGGATGACAGCCATTCTAACAGGTGTGAGGTAGTGTCTCATTGTACTTTTTATTTGCATTTCCCTATAGCTAGTGAAGTTGAGCATCTCTTCATGTATCTATTGGCCATTTGTATGCTTTGGGAGAAGTGTCTGTTCAGGTCTTCTGGCCACTTTTTAATTGGGTTGTTTGTTTGTTTGTTTGGTGTTGAGTTGTATGGCTTATTTATATATTTTGGATATTTCCCCCTTGTAGGAGCTGTTGTTTGCAAATATCATCTGCCATTTGGTTGGTGCCTTTTTGTTTTGTCATCAGTTTCTTTTGCTGTGCAGAAGCTTTTAGTTTGATACAGTCTCATTCATCTATTTTTGCCTTTACTTCCTTTGCCTCTTGGGTCAAATTCATAAAATGTTCTCTACGACCAAGGTCCCTAAGTTTAGTACCTATGTTTTATTCTATGTAATTTCCTGTTTCAGGTCTTATATTTATGTCTTTGATCCATTTTGAATTAGATTTTGTACATGGGGACAAACTATAATTCATTCTATTGCATGTGGCTTTCCAATTTTCACAGCACCATCTATTGAAGAGGCTTTCTCTATTGTGTGTTTTTTGCTCCTTTGTCAAAAATTATTTGCCCATATATATGTGGTTTTATATATGAGCTCTCGATTCTGTTCCATTGGTCTATGTGTATGTTTTTCTGCCAGTACCGTACTGTTTTGATTATGGTAGCTCTGTAGTAAAATCTGAAGTCAGGTAGTGTGACACCTCCAGCTTTGTTCTTTTTTCTCACGTTTGCTGTAGCTATTCAGAATCTTTTGTGTTGCCATACAAATCTGGTGATTTCTCATTCTGTTTCTTTAAAGAAGGACATTGGTATTTTGATGGGGATTGCATTAAATCTGTATATTGCTTTGGGTAATATATCCATTTTAACTATGTTGATTCTTCCCATCCATGAACATAAAATATATTTTTATTTATTTCAGAAAGGAAGGGAGAGGGAGAGATAGAAACATCAGTGATGAGAGAGAATCATTGATCGACTGCCTCCTGCACATCCCTCACTGGGCACGCCCCCTGCTGGGGATCTAGCCCACAACCTGGGCATGTGCCCCTGACCAGAACCAAACCTGGGTCCCTTCAGTCCACAGGCTGAGGCTCTATCCACTGAGCCAAACCAGCGAGGGTGAAAAGACAGATTTTAAATGGGAATTCATTCTCCTGTCCCATTGTGAGCTATAGCATTGGTGGCTTTTTCCATCACAAATTTACAGCCTTAACTTGGTCTCTCTCCACTCCCCAACAGGCTCCAGGGCTGCCTGTTCTCACCCGGGCCTCTGAAAGCTCTTGAATTTGGTTTAATAGTGAGTTAAACAAAAGAGGATTGGGGGGGGGGGGGGGTACTGTCACCACACTTGTCTGTCCTCCACCCCAAGAAATTTCTGATCTTTATGAAGAAAAATGGGAGGGGGGAAAGCATGCACCAAAAGTAATACTAAGGTGAAGGAATATCAGAAAGAAAAGACTTGTTTTGTATAACTGAGCTTAACTGAAGGTGTGCCCATGTTTCCCGGCCGCCTGGCGATAAGACTGATCTAGATACTACCTCACCTAATGAGCTATCCAGTGTGTTGGAGTGGGCAGAAAATGGGTGAGAGTCCAAAATGTGTTGAGCTTCTATGTGGTGACAGATACTATACTAGGCGGGCCTTTTACATGCTGCCTCATTTAATCTCAAAGACCTGTTAACTGTCCTCATTTTACAGTTTTGGAAACAGGTCCAAAGATACACACCCAAGACTAGAGGCGCGCGCGCGCACACACACACACGCAAACGCACACGCACTCGCTGCCCCCTGGGACTGAGACGACCTGACCCGCAAGCTAGTGGTGGCCTCGGCTGAGGAAAGGAGAAAGGGAAGCGCGCCGGATCCAGCCAAGCCTCGTCTTTCCTGTTCTCAGAATTCCTGCTGCTCTTAGAACTAAAGTCCCTTCCACTTTCTCTTTCAGTGGCTCCTGCACACACGCACTCCTCCTCGCACCCTCCCTCCCCCTGGGTAGGAGGAGCCCAACCTCGCAGGAACTAGGCCTGGGGCTCCTGTTGACAGAGCCGGACCCGCCCAGGACTGCTCCGTGCGGTCCAGCGCCCGCGCCCGCGCCCGCGCCCGCGCCCGCGCCCGCGCCCGCGCCCGCGCCCGCGCCCGCACCCGCGGGCCCGCGCGGAGGCTGAGCGAGCGCCCTCCGCGCCCAGGTCTCTCTGGCAGCTGAGGGAGATGTGAAACTCGTGAGGCAGCAGCATGAGACGCAGATTTCACTTCTCTATTCAAGGGAAGACTGCGGGCGATTTTTAGAATGAAGGACGGAAAAACCCAGAGACCTGCGCTCAGCGAACCAGGTTCTTCCTCTTAACGCTGCTTTGTTTGTTACAGACACAGCCTGTCCCCCGCCAGTCAACCCCAACGAATATTTCAGCTGCCCCGTTGCCGCTGGTGGTTTGATAACTATGTATGCAGCGCTAGGACTGAAGAGGTTGGGGGACCCCAGCCAGCCTCCCGCAACTGTCCCAATGTCACTGCCACTGTGCAAGGGCCCCAGGCGTGAGCCCCCCTTGCCCACGTGCCAGAAGTGGACGAACCAAGGTGTTAATTTGCAAAGCACTTTAGGGAGTTCCCCCCAGAGCTGGGAGATACGTCATTCCTCATTCACTTAGAGTCCGTGGGGGAGGAGAATAAATATCTGTAAGGAGAAGCATTTATGTTAGAGCAAGGAAGCACTAGGCCAGTGGACTGAGAAGGGAAATCATCGTGGGCGTGGCGGCAGGGCGTCCTCTCCATCAGCGCCTGGAGGTGCGCGGGCATGCTGCTGGATTCCTGAGAAGGAATCACGATGTGGTGGCGTGCTTTTCCTGAGAGGATGGCCATAAGACTAGATCTCTTCTGGGAACGTCCTACCGCCACGCCCGCCCGCGGGTTCTCGGGTTCCTCTTCAGCACAGGTGCTTTTAACTCAACCTCCATGTCATAAACTCAAGAGCTGCTCCGCCCACCAATCATCTGTAATCTAAAAGCAGTCGCCTGAGACCACACATGTGACTTCCTTCAATGTCTTCTCAAAACTACACACACCTGCACCTGCAGGGCTGCGCTGCTCCCCAGTCTGCTAACCTCGCCCGCCCCCCCCTCCCCCACCGGGATTCCAGCTCTAGACCCTGACCTCTGGGTTCCAGTTGCTGTAACTAGTTGGTCTTCCTTCCATCCTACAGCCAAATCGCTTGCACTACCAGGGGATATGCTGCCTGATTGGCCACCACAGCTCTTGCCTAGCGTAATCTCCATTTAACTAGGAGAGAAGGGAGGTGAGGAAGGTCAGTGCTGCCCAGATTTACCCAGATATGAAGTAACAAAGCATAACTTGAACTCCAGATTTATTATTCTAAATCCTATACTTTTTTTTTTAAGTTGACTTTATTATTTTGTTGTTGTTGTTAATCCTCACCCAAGGATATTTTTTCATTGATTTTTAGGGAGAGTAGGAGAGAGGGAAAGACAGAGAGAAATATCGATGTGTATAGAAACACATCAATTGGTTGCCTCCCTCACGATCTCCAACCAGGGCCTGGGCCACGGAGGAGCCTGCAACCAAGGTACATGCCCTTGATCGGAATCAAACCCAGGACCCTTTGGTACACAGGCCAATGCTCTATTGACTGAGCCAAATTGGCTAGGGCCTAAATCCTATCTACACTAATAAAAGAGTAAGGTGCAAATTGACTGTACCTTCGAGATACCCACCAGCCAATCAGGAGTGAGTATGCAAATTAACCCAACAAAGATGCCGGGTTCATTTGCATATGCAGGTGCCTGGCTGCAGGGGGGGGCAGGACCTTGTGTCATAGCCATGGTGACGATGCAGGTGTTCCACACAGCCCCAGCCGCTCTGGGCCTCTGGGCAGCACAGGAAGGTGGAAAGGTGGTTCTGGCTGGAGGGAGGGCGGTGCCGGCAGCCAGGGAGAGGAAGGCCCGTTCTTGCATGAATCTTCATGCATCGGGCATCTAGTACTTCTAATAATTGATTAAAATGATGGAAAATTGCCAAACATTTTTAATATTAATAAGAACCATAATGTATGTAGAAATTAACATAAAAGTAGAACTTTATGAGGGAAAACTTTATTAAATAACATAAATGAAGGCCTGAAGAAGTAAAGAGACATATCATTTTCATGGATAGGGCATCCTAACATAATGAAAAAATCAATTTCCCCCATATCCAAATGACATAACCAAAATGATGTCCCAACCAAAATCATAGCAGAATTTGGGAAGAAACTGACAAGTTGATTCCAAAATGTCCATAAAAACAAGGATAATGAGTATCTTAGACAATTTTAATAAGAGAATATTAAAAAGCTACAGTAATTAAAACAATACAATGCTGACACAGTAACTGAATAATCCATAGACAAATCCATCCATGTAGGGAACTTGGTGTAAAAATCCCTGGGGATAAGTGGAATAATTGGTCATCAGTATTAAAAAGATCAATTTACTATTTGGAGGGGAAAAAAGTTGTATCCTTACACTGAGTAGAAAAATTCTAGATCAATACAGACCTCAACACAAGAAGAAAGCAATCACGCTAATCCCAGTGCCGGGGAATCACACACAGCCAGACAAATGCAAGGCCGAGCTTTTGCCCAAAATCACTCGTCAGAAAAAGAGGGACTAGCCTTGTATAGAAGTCCTTAGGGTTTTTCTTTCCAAATTAAGGCCATTTTGTCCCAGCTATTCGGTGAAGATACAGCATCCTAAAATAATCTCAATTAATAAATTCATTAGAAGAATTAAAATAAAATTGTTTTATGAAGTGTGAGAGTAGAAACAGTAATATGCCTACATTAATATATTACATTAGAAAATGTGACTTTAAATTTGTGACTTGGTAACTGAATAAAGGTAGTTTGAATATTTGACTATTTCCCTATAACTTCTATATTCTTAAAATTTCATGTATTAAAATTTGTTAAAAAAAACTTTTAAGATATTCTCACTGAGATGCAAATTAAAATGACAATGAGGTATTACCTCACATCTGTCAGATGGCTACCATCAACAAATCAACAAATGACAAGTGCTGGTGAGGATATGGAGAAAAGGGAACCTTCGCACACTGCTGGTTGGAATGCACACTGGTGCAGCCACTGTGGAAAACAGTATGGAGTTTCCTCAAAAAATTAAATATGGAACTGCCATTTGGCCCAGTGAGCCCACTTCTAGGGATATATCTTAAGAAATCTGAAGCACCAATCAGAAAGAATGTATTCACCCCTATGTTCATAGCAGCACAATTTACAATAGCTAAGATCTGGAAACAGCCCAAGTGCCTATCAGTAGTAGGTGGTACATTTATACCATAGAATACTATACAGCAGTAAAAAAAGAAGTATTTCTTATCCTTTGAGACAGAATGGATGGATCTGGAGAGTATTATGCTAAGTGAAGTAAGTCAGTCAGAGAAAGACAAGTATCACATGATCTCAGTCATATGTGGAATCTAATGAACAAAATTAACTGATGAACAAAATAGATCCAGAGACATAGAAGCATGGAACAGACTGCAGAATCTCGGATGGAAGGCAGGGGAGGGTGGGTGGGTGGGGCGAGATCAACCAAAGAACTTGTACGCACATATATATGCATAACCCATGGACACAGACAATAGGGTGGTGAAGGCCTGGGGTAAGGGTTGGGGGCAAGCTAGAAGGGGTCAATGGGAGAAAAAGAGGGACATCTGTAATACTTTCAACAATAAAGATAAATTTAAAAAAGATAAAAACTGCATTTTCTTGTGAACTTGTATACACTGAGTGGCCAGATTATTATGACCACCTCATCAGTACTTCATTGGGCCACCTTTTGCCTTCAATACTGCAGCGATTCTTCTTGGCATTAAATCCACGAGATGTTGAAAGGTGATGCAAGGAATCTGACATCATGCCTGATGAATAGTACTGTCCAGTTCTGTGAGATTTGATGGTTTGGAACCAGCTGCCTGATGGCTCTTTTAACTTCGTCCCACAAATGCTCAATTGGATTGAGATATGGTGATTGTGGGGGCCACCTAAGCAAGGTAAAGTCTCCCTCATGTTCTTGAAACCACTCCTGCACAATACGAGCACCGTGGCATGGCGCATTGTCTTGTTGGAAGAAGCCATCTCCGTTGGGATATGCCATCAACATGATAGGATGAACTTGATCAACAACAATACTTAGGTATGTTGTGCTATTCAGACGTTGTTCCACACGAATTAAAGGGCCCAAATCATGCCAGGAAAACATGCCCCAAACTATAACACTGCCCCCACCAGCTTGAAGGGTTGTACTCTTGCATGTGGGGTGCATGCTTTCATGCTGTTGCCACGAAATTCTCACTCTGCCATCTGCATGATGCAACTGGAAATGTGATTCATCGGACCACATGACTTTTTTCCGATGCTCAACTGTCCAATCCTTGTGTTCCTGTGCGAATTGGAGACGTTTTATCTTGGTAACGGCAGACAGCAAAGGTGTTCGAACAGGCCTTTGGCTTCCATATTCCATACGATGCAGTGTACAGCTAATTTGCCTACAAACATCAGGTGGTCATAATAATCTGGCTACGCAGTGTATTTTATGTAGTAATCTTTTTATTTTTTAATATAATCTTATGTCAGTATAAATATTGCAAATGCCTTCTTCCATTTGCAGCTTATCAGTTAAATTTATACATGGATTCCTCCCTAAATAGATTTAATTTTGGCCTTTAAAAACCTTATGGTTTGAGTTTTTATGATCTTAAGAAATCCCTGACCGGTGCCAGGGATCGAGCCTTCAACCGAAGTACATGCCCTTGACCCTGACCAAATCAAACCCAGACCCTTCAGTCTGTGGGCTGATGCTCTAACCACAGAGAAAACCACCTAAGGCAGTGATATTATTAGAAGCGGGACCCAGAGCAGAGAGGGTCTTGAGTGCTTCTCGAGTATTATAAGGGGGGGGTCTAACAGACAAAAAAGGGAAAAAAAGAGACGGTCTAATAGAATATTTTATCAGAAAGTGCTAACCTAAGCCCATTATCTTACAAATGAGGAATTTGAGGCCCAGAGAGTGTATGTGGCTTGTCTAAGGTCACACAGCATAACAAAAGCAGCTTCAAGGCTTGACTGCCAGGAATTTCCCGATAAGTTGGAAAATAGATAGAAATCAGGAAGGTATAGATAACAATAAAAGACAGATGTAGAATGGTAAAGTGAAAAGAAAAACATCTCAAAAGGAGAATATATAATAATAGGCTCCAGAAAAGAGAAAGAAGTCAATGATGCTGCTACATCCCCTGTGAAAATCTTTGCTAAGTTATTGGGTAACTTTTCTATGTGCCAAACACTGTTCTAAGCATCTGACAGTAACTTAGTTAAGCTTCACATCAATCACGTCAATCCTACTGTTATCATCATCCCTAAAGAAAGCAAGAGGCAAAGCATATGCAAAGTAGTTTAGCCCCAGGAGTCAAGTGCCCGGCCCTAGGGCCCCATTGTGGGCCCAGGCGTCACTTTCAGTTCTAAGTGGACCAGCCACTAGAAGAACAGACCATTTGGAAGGACACGTGAATTCCGGGCCCTTCCAGGCTGCTCAAATGTCACTTCAGGAGTCTACTTGTACTGTTTTCACAGAAGTGACATGACAGAGTTAGAACAGTGTCTGGCCTGGCCGGAGTGGCGCAGTTGGTTGGCTGTTGCCCCATGCACCAGGAGGTCTGATTTCCAGTCAGGGCTCGTGCCCAGGTTGTGGGTTGATCCCCAGTAGTGGGCATGCAGCAGGTCTCATCAATTTTCATCATTGATGTTTCTATCTCTCTCTACCTCCCCTTTCCTCTCTCTCTCTCTCTAAAAAAAAAAAAATCGCCATCAGTGGGTTTGGCTCCGTGGATAGAGCATTGGCCTGTGGACCAAGGGGGTCCTGGGTTTGATTCCAGTCAAGGGCATGTGCCTCAGTCGCAGGCTCCTCCCTGGCCTGGGCCCTGGTCAGGGTGTGTGCAGGAGGCAACCAATCAATGTGTTTCTCTCACATTGATGTTTCTCTCTGTCTTTCCCTCTCTCTTCCATTCTTTCTAAAAATCAGTGGGGAAATATCTTCAGGTGAGGATTTAAAAAAATATCAGTGAAAACAAGAGTAGCATCTGAGGCTTACTTTCCCACTCCTGCAGCCCTGTTTCCAGGCTACGGCAAAGGGGAAGGAGTACACTTCTCAAGGCAGTGAAGCGCAAAAATGCCCACAAGCAAAAACCCCAGCAGTGTGAGAGCCCAGACCAGGAAGCAGCTCAGCCTCTGCTCCTCACAGTCCGCACACACTGGTGGGGGTGAAAGCATCGCATAGTGCTGGGACCGGGGACAGAGGCAGCTAGGAGCCAGGGGTTTCCCGTTCCCTCCTCCCGTCCCCCCTCCCCCAAGGTTCAGGTTAAGGCATGTTGAATTTGACATGACAACCTACTCAAGTTGCGATATCCAGAAATAAACACCATGAGTTAAAAAAGGAGCCACACCAACAAAAAGTAATGAGATTTATTTCCTTGAAGTGGGAAGGATTGTGGTCATGATAGAAAGGCCACTGGGTTCCCTGGGATGCAGGCCGGGGCAGCACAGCCCCAGCTGAGAAACCTGCACACACATGAACACGCACGTGCACAGACACACGCGCACACATGCATAGCCCAGGGGAGGCCCAGGGCCTTCTGCTCTGAGGAGGAGCGATGCCAGGCAGACTGTGAGGAACAGGAGCAGCCCCTGCTAGATGGCCGAGGTCTGGCGTCAGACTCGGGTCAGGAAGTCAGTCTGAGGAGAGAAGGATGGGGAAAGCCCTCAGGGAGACCCCTCCTCCCCAAAGGCCCCCTGCCAGCAGCAGGCCCTGCAGAAGTTGATCTCTCCTTGCCCATCATCTCCACACCCTTCCTGCAGCTCCCATCACTCCTCTGCCACTCAAAGCCATCCCTGTGACCCCCAACCCTGTGTGTAACCGGGACCACAAGCAGGCCAATGCCCATACAGCCGATACAGCCTTGCTACTCAAGGACCCCAGGGCCACTCTTAGTCCTCCCCAGGCCCAGGAGAATCCAATCAGGGCCACCAGCCCTCCGACCCCCTGACGTACCGCTTGAGCAACGCTTCCGGAAGTGGATGATGAGAACCAAGCCAACGAGGATGCCCAGCACACCCAGGCCGAAGGCCACACCACACAGCACATTCTCCAGCAGATCTGAGGGCAGTGCGTTGTGGGGCACTGGAGACAAAGGGGAGCAGATGGGCCCTGAGACCTGGTTAGGGAGTCCCCACCCTGGGGAATGATGTGGGTGTCTGGGCTGACAAGGGAGAAACTGAGGCGTGAAAGAGTGAGACTGGCCTAACAAGGTCCAAGTGGAGAAGAAGGCTCCATGGGTCTGTCCCCTTCTGCCCCCAATGAGGCAGGCTCCAGGAAGGAGGCTCTCACCCCAGTAGGCAATCGCTGTGTAGCCGTCAATCTCGTGAGTGACAATGCAGGAGAAGAGGTCCGAGGGTGCTGGGGTGAAGTTTAAGTAAGAAAAGGCCTGGAAGCTGAGTCCATCTATGGCTGAGACGAAAGTGGGCCCGGCGCCCTCCACGGGGGCCAGGTGACGCTGCCAGGCCACAGTCAGCGTGGGTGGGAAGAGGTTGCTGACAAAGCAGACCAGCGTGTTGGGCTTGCCGAACTCCAGGGGCTTCAGCGTGAACACCTCAACCACAGGAAACCCTGGAGGGACCAGTGGAGGGACAGAAGGGACTCTTTAGGGAGCCCAGTGTTTGGAGGGGCGTGGCATACAGAGGGGAGGGCAGAGACCGTCAACGGGGCGGGCTTTGGGGGGAGGTAGGGGGCGCTGGGTTCTGAGGTCTTCTAGGCAAGAAGCAGAGCTAGACCTAGAGGCAGAGCCAGGCCCCGGCCACTGTGGCCGCCCCCCGCTTCCTGCAGCTCTTCCTGTCCAGGCCCCTCCGTGCCATCCGACCTCCAGCTGCTCCTCCGTGAACACTGGCAGGTCCCCTCCGTCTATCCTGCTGAGCACATTCCCCAGAGCCCACATCCCCGAGGCCCCCTGCTCCCGCTGACTTCAAGCCTAACACATTCTGGAGATGCGCCAATCTAGGCCCCTGGTTTCTGACCCACAGAGAAAGGCGCAGCCCATGGCTGGTAGAAAACCCAAGGACTGGGGGAGAACCAGAGCCCCAGAGGTGGGGGGGCTGGTGTGAGGGGACAATCTGGGTATAGATTAATGAGGTTCCGAATGCAGCACCCACCCCACCAAAAAAATCCTGACCTCTAGACACCGGGATTTTCCCTTCAAGCTGTGGGCCTACTTCCTGGATCATGGCTTCGCAGAATGCTTTGTCAAAGGAAATGGTGGAGGTATCTCTAGACTTCTGCGCCCAGTCAGCAAATTCGGGCAGGCGAGGCACTCGGGTGTTCTGGGAAAAGTCGAAGGAGAAGAGCTGGTCCTCGTCGTATGTCTCGGAGAGCCCCACTCCCGGGCTCCAGTCCTGGCAGTACACCGTGTGCTGGAACGTATGGTTCTGCACGCCGGCCCACCACCCTGCGGCTGCTGCGAAGGAGACAGGGCGGGTCAGGCCTGGGCACCGGAGCGGGGGAACCCCTCCAGTGTCTGTTATCTGGGCTCTCTCACCCCGTGAGGTGGAAAAGAAATCACTGGGATCTCTCCCAACTACCTCTGCCGTAAAATGGCCAACTGTCCGAAGCCTGAAAGTAACGGGGCTGCTGTCTAAAGTGATCCAGCGTGGGTTGTGCGTTCAGCGGGTGGCTGCATCCGCCCAGCGGGTGGCAGCATCCGCCCCAAGGGAGACCTTTGTCTAATTCACCAGCCCCCAAAAAACAGCTTCCCCTCGCTCCACCGTCCAGCCTTTGCAACGACAAGACTGGGGAAGTGATCCCATACCTGCAAGAAATAAGCCCTTGTCTTTGAAACTTCTGGCAGAAATCCCCCAGCGAGCAGGAAGCCTACCCAATACCCAACACCTAGAATAATACGCATTTCGAGCAAGAGGGATCTTCCAGATTATTCTTCCATCCTGCTCCATCCTTTCCAGAGAGGGAAATCAAGGAAGACTTTTCAAGAATTGCAAGGTGAGCTGATGACCGAGTGCGGTGGCTCCTGCGTGGAGCCATGGAAATAACATTTGCTTTGCTCGGATCCCAGCGCTACCACCTCCCAGTGTGATCTTGCAGGAGTTACTCAAACTCTGAGCCTCACTTTCTTCATCTGGAAAATGGATATAATAATCTCTGCTTCGAGAGGCTCTTACATGAAATGTATAAGGTACCCCTGAGAGTTTGCCATCCAGCCATTGTAGCTTTGTCCCAATTCTGCTAATGACTAGTCTCCACTACCAGGCAGTACTTCCCACCATTTACAAAGCTCAGGCTCTCCTCCAGGGCTCTGGGTGGGCACTGAAGCCAAGGGGAGGTGCTGTCATACCTGGAGGGGCGGCCCCGGAGTGGGGCAGCAGCCACAGGAGGTGCAGCAGCTGCTGCAGTGCAGGTCCAGATCCGGGGCCCCGCTCAGGACCCATCCTTCACCCACACTGCAGGCAGGGAGCTGCCACCAGCGGCCCAACTACCTCCCAGCCCTTTTTCGGCCAGCTCACTTCCAATAGGGTCCCTGCCCCTTTGGCTAACCAATCACAGGAGGGAAAGCTCTAACATCACCAGTCGCTGGGAAGAGAGGCCTGGGGCCAGCAACCTCCTGAAGAGGGCTTTCCCAGGCCAGAGATGGGTGTGTAACTGGGCTGGGTTAGGTGAGCAGGGACGTCTGCCTCCTGGTGGGGGCCCCTCCGGTGCCTGCTCAGCCTCAGCCAGGAGTCTCACCCCAGCCAGTGTCCCGTGATGAAGCTCCTCTTCCCACAGCAAACCCCTGGCTCTCCGCGTTCCCCTCCCATCATTAGCTCCAGTGCGTTCTGGAGCCAGAAAATACAAAGGCGAATAAGACATGATCCTGCGGAAACCGGTTTGGCTCAGTGGGTGGAGCGTGGGCCTATGGACTGAAGGGTCCTGGGTTCGATTCCGGTCAAGGACATGTACCTTGGTTGCGGGCACATCCCCAGTAGGGGGTGTGCAGGAGGCAGCTGATTGTTGTTTCTCTCTCATAGATGTTTCTAACTCTCTATCCCTCTCCCTTCCTCTCTGTAAAAAATCAATAAAATATATCTAAAAAAAAAAAAGACATGATCTTGCTTTCAAAGAGCTTAAAGTCTAGTGGGGGGAGAGGGTCAATGAATAAATACCCAACATTGTAATGTATTTAATTAAAACGTGCCGAGTGGTTTTGAAAGTAGTCATTGTATGAAAGTGAAGGAATAGGTGAGACACATCAGGACGGCTTCTAAGAGTCTTGAAGAAAAAAACAGTTTGATAACAGGACGTGAGCAAAGAGAAGAATGTTCCAGGTGAAGGGATGGGCAAGCGTGTGAAGTCGGAGGCCCAGAGCTCCTTCCTGTGCCGCCTCGTGAAGCTGGAGCAGGTGTGTGGACATTGCTCATGTGTCCCTGTCCGGTCATGGGAGGCTGAGGAGTGTTCACGTGGAGCTGGAAACGTAGGCAAGAACAGATCACAAAGCCCAGTTATGCCACAAGGAGGGTTCGGCTTTTACTTGGCAGATGATGGAGATATTAAAACTGACGCATGGAGAAACGAAGATGGCTGCCAATGGGAAGGCAGACTGCAAGGAAGGCAGACTGCAAGATGCTGTGTGAGTGCGAAAACAAAGGGAGAGTGTGTGGTCACACAGGGAGTGTTTGTTGGTGAGCTGAGGGACAGCTATACTCCAGGAGACTGTGGAGGACTGTAGAAGGAGGCTCCCCTGACCAGGAAGCCGCCACTGCTGCTGGGTTACCTCCCGGAGCGACCAGCTTGGACACGGAGTCCTGCCATCTTGAAGGAAAAGTGGATGTTAACGGGAGCCTGAAAATCCAGGGAATCTACAGCTCTGACACCCACCGAACAGCTGTGAACCCGAGAACACCAGTCCCCAATTGGCGCAAGCAGAGGAGCTCTACACTCCACCACGGAAAGGTCAGATTTCACCTAGGATAGTGAGGTCTGTGGTCCCAGCAGGAGAGAGAAACGTGCACGCGGCAGCTGGAGACCTGGGGAAGTCTGCGCCTAGAAAAATCCGTGGCTGTTGGGGCTGGCGTAATCCATGAATGTGGAAGGGGGTCCACAGAGCTGTTAACAGAAGGGAACTCTAAAAAGCAACCCATTTTGATCTTGGCTCAAAAGGACAGCCTAAAAATTTTAACAGTGTGCCGGCTGCTTAGATCCAAGAGGAAAAAAGACTGCACAGACTTGCACGCAGCCCGGAGTTCGCATACTTAATTCTGGCTCTTTTTTTTTTTTTCCTCTTTAAATCCTTGCTTCTGATTACTAAGCCCAATACATAGGATCACCCAATTGGGGACACTCTAAGAGACTGAAAGGGAAAGTTGTTTTTCTGGAACCTGGGGATCAGAGCAGGGAATAACCATCAGAGAACCAGCTCTGGGGCAGCCCATTCCCCCAAACCGGTATTAAGTGCCACAGGGAAAACAAATTCTAAACACTAGCTAGAGAGGACCTATAGACCCGGAGGTCAATCCAGAAACACTGCCACCCAGGGGTTGAATCACAAATCGACTCTTGTGTAAACACTAATAAACTGCCTGCTTAAAAATCAGGACTGGTTTACAGCACTGAGGAGCAGTGGAACACAGGGAACTTCAATACTGCCTTGACTAGGAAACAAGAGTGCCAAACAGAACAGTAAAGGAAGTGAATGACCTTCACTACTGCACATTTTTATTTTTTTCATCTTTTACTTAAGAAACTAAATTTTTTTTCCTCACTTGATTTTTACCTTTTTAATTATTACATTTTTATTTTCAATCAGTATTATTACTACTACTATTTTACCTTTTTTTTAAAAAAAAAAGTGTCATTTTATTTTCTCTTTATTTTACTTTGGGATTAGTGTTCTACATTTTATTTTCATCTTTCCTTTACCATCATTTTACTCTATCTCAACTTTACCTTTACGCCATCACTCTCTCCCTCACTTTTCCTCTTTTGTTGTCCTGTTTCTCTTATCCTATTCCTGCTTTAGATTTTCCCTATTCCTAATTTTTACCCCCTGTTAAAATTTCACCCTATTTATATATCTAATTTCCAATCTCCTGCTCCAAGTCCATACACACCTCTCTCTTCTCTTTCTTCACCATCCAAAATTTTTTTCCTCTCTGTCCTTTTGTTGTTGTTTGCTTGCTTGTTGATTATATCGATTTTTTTATGCTTATTTGTGAGATTGTTTCACTTTTTGTTTTTTGTTTTGTTTTTGTTTGCTTTTTGCTTCTGTTTTCCCTTGCCTCACTTGATATTAGTTGTTGTTTGTAGTTTGCATTCATCTCCAGGTACTTGTTGCTGGCATGTGTTGGGATTAGGAGAGTGGCTGTTCTATTGGAGTTTTCTCCCCATATATATAGTCCCCCCCCCTTCTTTCTTATTCTCTCTCTTATTTTTTTTCCTTTTCCCAATTTCATTTTTGCACTCCTTTTTTTTTTCTCTTCTTCTTTCTTTCTTATCCTCTAATTCACCTTTCTCTGGTAGTCACCTTTATTTGGGGTTATTAATATTGTGAATACATTTGTGTTCAGTACCTTGTGCATTGTTCCTTGTTGTGTTGTATTTTGTGCCTTTAAATAAACACAGGAGAGAGAGAACTACATAACCAGACACACACACAAAGAAGAGAGAACATGGGGAGACAAAGAAACAGCCCATATATGAAAGGAAAGCAGGCATCGCCAGAAAAGGAAGTAAATGAAATGGAGGCAAGCAACCTGTCAGAAAAAGAATTCAGAGAAATGTTCATAAGGTGGATGAAAAGAATGGAAGACAAATTCGACAATATGTGTAAGAACCAAGAGGAAATCGAGAAGAAATTAAAAATGACACCACTGCTGTACAGAACTTAATAGAAAGCATCAAGAGTAGACTAGAAGAAGCAGAGGACCGCATCAGTGAGCTAGAAGACAAGGTAGGAAGAAATACCCAAGTAGAGCAGCTTCTAGGAAAAAAAATTAAAAAGCAGGAGAAGAGCCTAAGGGAACTTTGGGACAACACGAAACGAAACAACATCTGCATAATAGAGATGCCAGAAGAGAAAACTGAGCAAGGAATAGAAAACCTGTTTGAAGAAATAATGATAGAGAACTTTCCTGATATAGGGAAGAAAAAACCCACACAAATCCAAGAAGCTCAGAGTCCCAAGCAAAATGAACCCCAAAAGACCAATGCCAAGGCACATTATAATTAAATTGGCAAACACCAACAACAAAGAATCTTAAAAGCGGCCAGAGAGAGACAGAAAGTTACCTACAAAGGATCCCTTATCAGACTAACGACTGATTTCTCAACAGAAACACATCAGGCCAGAAGGGAATGGCATGAAATATACAAAGTCATGCAAAGGAAGGGCCTGAATCCAAGAATACTGTACCCAGCAAGGCTAACAATCAAAATTGAAGGTGAAATCAGGAGCTTCACAGACAAGAAAGGACTAAGGGAGTTTATTACCACCAAACCAGCAATGCAAGAAATGCTAAAGGGTCTGCTGTAAAAAAAAAAAAAAAAAAAAGAAAGAAAGAAAGAAATAGGAAGTGAAGAAGGAACACAGGAGGAAAGAATAAAAATGGTGACAAACAAGTACCTATCAATAATAACTTTAAATGTAAATGGATTAAATGCTCCAATCAAAAGACATGGGGTAATGGAATGGATAAGAAAACATGACCCATATATCGGCTGTCTACAAGAAACCCACCTCAGAAAAAAAGACGCACACAGACTGAGGGTGAAGGAATGGAAAAAGGGTTTTCAGGTGAATGGAAATGAAAAAAAAAAGCGGGGTAGCAATACTTATATCTGACAAATTAGATCTCAAAGTGAAGGACAAAAAAAAAAAGAGATAAGGAAAGCCACTTCATAATACTAAAGGGAGCAATCCAACAAGAAGAAATAACTCTGGTAAACATATACGCACCCAATACAGGAGCACCCAAATACATTTAAAAACTCCTGGAAGATATCAAGGGAGAGACTGACAGCAATACAATCATAGTAGGAGACTTTAATACCCCACTATCACCATTGGACAAATCATAAAAATCAGCAAAGAAACATCAATCCTAAATGACTAACTAGACCAGATGGAATTGACATCTTCAGAACATTTCACCAAAGCCACAGAATATACATTCTTCTCAAGTGCACATGGGTCATTTTCAAAGATAGACCATATATTGATTGGGTCGCAGGCAAAGTCTCTTCAAATTCAAGAAGATAGAAATCATATCAAGCATCTCCTCAGATCACAGTGGCATAAAACTGGAAATCAACTACAATAAAAACAATCCAAAAACAATCAAACACATGGAGACTAAATAGCATGCTATTAAACAATGACTGGGTTACCAGAGAGATCAAGGAAGAAATAAAAAACATCCTGGCAACAAATGACAATGAAAACACCACAATCCAAAATCTATGGGACAGAGCGAAAGCAGTCTTGAGAGGGAAGTTCATAGCTCTACAAGCCTACTGCAAAAAAACAAGAAACAATGGTAATAAATTACCTAACCCTACAACTCAAAGAGGTAGAAAGAGAGCAACAAGAAAAGCCTAGTGTAAGCAGAAGGAAGGAAATTATAAAGATCAGAGTGGTGATAAATGACATAGAGACAAAAAAAAAAAAAATACAAAAGATCAACAAAACCAAGAGCTGGTTCTTTGAAATGATAAACAAGATTGATGAACTTCTAGCCAGGCTCACCAAGAAGCAAAGAGAGAGGACCCAAATAAACAAAATCAGAAATGAAAGAGGAGAAATAACAGCAGACCCCACCGAAATACAAAGGATTGTTAAAAAATACTATGCACAACTCTGTTCCAACAAATTGGACAACCTGGAGGAAATGGACATATTCCTAGAAAAATATTACCTTCCAAAACTCAGTCAGGAAGAATCTAAACATCTCAATAGGCCAATAACTATGGAAGAAATTGAAGCAGTCATTAAAAAACTTCCAGCAAACAAAAGCCCAGGGCCAGACGGCTTCACAGGGGAGTTTTACCAAACATTCAAGGAAGAACTTAAATTTATCCTCCTCAGACTATTCCAAAAAATTCAAGAGAAAGGAACACTTCCAAAGCTCCTTCTATGAAGCCAGCATCTCCCTAACACCAAAACCAGATAAAGACAACACAATGAAAGAGAATTACAGGCCAATATCCCTCATGAACATAGATGCCAAAATCCTCAACAAAATTCTAGCAAATAGGATCCAGCAGCACATCAGAAAGATCATACACCCAATAGGATTTATCCCAGGGATGCAAGGATGGTACAATATCCGCAAATCAATAAACGTGATACATCACATAAACAAATTGAGAGATAAAAATCATATATTCATATCAATTGATGCAGAAAAAGCATTTGACAAAATCCAACACCCTTTCTTGATAAAAACTCTCAGTAAGGTGGGAATAGAAGGATCATACCTCAACATAATAAAAGCCATATATGATAAACCCACAGCCAACATCATACTCAATGGGCAAAAACTAAAACCATTTCCCCTAAGAACAGGAACAAGACAGGGATGACCACTCTCACCACTCCTGTTCGACATAGTACTGGAAGTATTAGGCATTGCAATTAGACAAGAAGAAGAAATAAAAGGCATCCAAATTGGAAAAGAAGAAGGAAAGCTGTCCTTATTTGCAGATGACATGATATTGTACATAGAAAACCCTAAAGACTCCATCAAAAAACTATTAGACTTAATAAATGAATTCGGTAATATAGCAGGATACAAAATTAACACCAAGAAATCTATGGCATTTCTATACACCAATAGTGAACTTACAGAAAGAGAGACTAAAAAAGCAATCCCATTTACCATCACACCAAAAAAATTAAGATACCTAGGAATAAACTTAACTAAGGAGGTAAAAGACCTATATGCGGAAAACTACAGGACACTGAAAAAAGAGATAGAGGAAGACGTAAACAGATGGAAGAACATACCATGTTCATGGATTGGTAGAATCAACATCATTAAAATGTCCATACTACCCAAAGCAATATATAGATTCAATGCACTCCCCATTAAAATTCCAAT
Organism: Corynorhinus townsendii; assembly: GCA_026230045.1. Classification (NCBI taxonomy): domain Eukaryota; kingdom Metazoa; phylum Chordata; class Mammalia; order Chiroptera; family Vespertilionidae; genus Corynorhinus; species Corynorhinus townsendii. The sequence goes on along the minus strand of JAPDVU010000004.1, from coordinate 97,035,001 downwards.
GTTATATTTCACAGACTAGAAAGAACTCTCCAAAAATTCATCTAGAATAAAAAAAGACCCTGAATAGCCACAGCAATGCTGAGAAAGAAGAACAAAGTAGATGGGATCTCAATACCAGATTTCAAGCTGTATTACAAGGCCACTGTTCTCAAAACAGCCTGGTACTGGCACAAGAACAGACATATAGACCAATGGAATAGAATAGAGAACCCAGATATCGACCCAAACCACTATGCTCAATTAATATTTGCCAAAGGAGGTATGAACATACAATGGAATCAAGACAGTCTCTTCAATTAAACGGTGTTGGGAAAATTGGACAGATATATGCAAAAAAATGAAACTAGATCACCAACTTACACCATACACAAAAATAAACTCAAAATGGATAAAGAACTTAAACATAAGACGGGAAACCATAAAAATACTAGAGGAATCCACAGGCAGAGAAATCTCATATGCCAAAGCAATTTCTTCACCGGTACTGCTCCTAGGGCAATGGAAACTAACGAGAAAATAAACAAATGGGACTACATCAAATTAAAAAGTTTTTGCACAGCAAAAGAAACCATCAACAAAACAACAAGAAAGCCCACTGTGTGGGAGAACATATTTGCAAATGTTATCACTGATAAAGGTTTAATCTCCAACATCTACAGGGAACTTATACAACTTCATAAAAGGAAGATAAATGATCCAATAAAAAATGGGCAATGGACCTAAATAGAATCTTTTCAAAAGAAGACAGAAGGAAGGCCAAGAGACATATGAAAACATGTTCAAAGTCACTAATTATCCGAGAGATGCAAATCAAAACGACAATGCGGTACCATCTCACACCTGTCAGAATGGCAATCATCAACAAATCAACAAATGACAAGTGATGGTGAGGATGCAGAGAAAAAGGAACCCTCGTGCACTGCTGGTGGGAATGCAGACTGGTGCAGCCACTGTGGAGAACGGTATGGAGTTTCCTCAAAAAACTAAAAATGGAACTCCCATTTGACACAGTAATCCCACTTCTGGGAATATATCCCAAGAAACTAGAAACACTAATCAGAAAGGATATATGCACCCCTATATTCATAGCAGCACAATTCACCGTAGCTAAGATTTGGAAACAGCCTAATTGCCCATCAGCAGATGAGTGGGTTAGAAAACTATGGTACATCTACACAATGGAACACTAATCTGCTATAAAAAAAAGAAGGAACTCTTACCATTTGCAGCAGCATGGATGGACCTGGAGAGCATTATGTTAAGTGAAATAAGCCAGGCAATGAAAGAAAAATACCACATGATCTCACTAATTTATGGAATATAAAGAACATTATAACCTGATGAACAAAAAGATAGATACAGAGGCAGTAAAGCACCGAATAGCCTGTCAAATTACAGTGGGAAGGCTGGGGAGTGCTGGGGAGTGGGGTAAAAGAGATCAACCAAAGGACTTGTATGCATGCATATAAGCACAATCAATGGACACAAGACACTGGGGGTGGGGGGGAATGAGGGCATGCAACAGGGGGTAGGGGAGGCTGGAGGAAGGTCAATGGGGAAAAAAAGGAGATATATATACTACTATATGTAATACTTTAAAAAATTGATTAATTAATTAATTAAATTTAAAAACTGATGCATGCACAATCATTTCAACCTTCAAAAAGAATTGTTCCAATATTTCAAACAATGGACTGGAGCTTAGACAGAATTGAGGCAAAACTGCTGGTCACGAGTGTGTAGTATATGAGATCAAAATAAAAAGTGGCACGCACACTGCCCTCTTGCAGCATCATAGCTACAATCCAGGTGACAAATGTTAAGATCCTGAGTTAAGTCACGAGGGGAGGAGATGGGGAAATCGAATATTGAGATAATTAGGAGGTAGAACCTAAAAGGCTTGGCTGCTGATTAGCGGTGGGAAGATGAGATGGAGTCAGGGATAACACCCAGGTTTCTGACTGGGTGGCGGTGTGAGTCACGATGGACAGATTTGAGGTAGAAAAAAATGCCATAAACGCAGGTTTGATGAAGAGGAGAATGAATTCAGGTTTGCATATGTTTACTTTGAGATGCCTGTGGAGGTGCGACATTTGTGGGTGATGTTCTGGGCTGAAGGACCTTCATTTGAGAGGCGTGAGTGTTGAAGCAGAGGTGGTGGACGAGATCACCCAGTGAACTGTGCAGCGACGTGGGGAGTGGCACAGGACGCGGTCTGCACAAGCTCCAACTCCAAGCCTCACACCAGTCAAGATCCAGGATCCAGTCCGGAGCACATAGCCGCGCTAGGTATTCCAGGCTGGGATTTACTATCGAGAATCCGTTGCAAAGGCAAGAAGTACAAAAGGGAAACAGAGAGTGGCTGGGGGTGCACACAGGAGGAATACCCACACACAGGAGGAATACCTGCTGTGGCCAGAGCTGGAACCCGTGTCTGCACCTCTGTTGCCCGGGGGACACACAGTCATAGTCGGCTCTGGATCTACTGAAACGCGGTCATCACCAGCAAGGCTGGCTCACCGAGAAGGTACTTCCCCAGCCCAGCAGGCTCAAGTCCAGACACGCCTGTTCTTGCTGCTGCTGTAACTACCTGCTACTGCGTCTGTTAGAGACAAAGCAGGAAGCTTCCCGGTGTCTCCTGCCTGCCGAGCTGTCTCCTGTGAGAGCCAACTGGCCAGAAGGCTGGAAGCACACGCCCTGCAGACTCCTCGGCTGGCCGAGCAGCCCAGAGCACCTGCAGGGGGGTGCGCCAGGAGCCGACACTACCTGCTAACCAGGGCACTGAAATGCACTAGCTTGTGAGAACCTGGCTGCAGCAGGAGCATCCCGGGAATGAGAACAAGGAAGACTCTGATGAAGAGAAACAGGCGTCCCAGGAAGCAGGGCAAGGCCAGCATTGTCAAGTGCTTCTCAGAGGGACTGGAAAGTATACTTCAGTTTGGCGAGTATGAGCTGGTTGATGAATTTAGGGAAAGCAATTTCACCGTGCGGTGGGAGCACTCCAGATGGCGGTGGGCTAAGAAGTGGGAGGTGAGGCAGAAGCTGTCAGCGTACAGCTGCAAGTTCGCTAGAGAAGAAAAAAGACAGAAGGGGTGGGGGAAGACGCGGGGAGAAAGAACTAATGTGGCAATTAAGTAATCTTAGAAATTAATCTATGTGAATATGGCCCATCTATGTTTCTGAGACTTTCAAAATCCATATTCCCTTTAGAAAAGCAGATGACAGCAGTAACAGCCCAAAACAAAAACAAGCCCATGACCTCCTGGATATTCAAGACGTGTGTGGGTGTGTGGGGGGAGGCAGAGTGCCAGGGCTGGAGCAGGTTTTGGAAACCACTGTATTACACTTGAAACACAGATTCCCAATGTCCCTCCATTTGTGGACTAACCCATGTTAGTGGCTGTGGTGAAGATTCAGGCCCCTAGGAAAGCAGGAAGGCTATGAAGCGCCCAGGCCCAGAGTGGGAGCGTATGGCAGCCACCAGGGTGTCGGCAAACTTTTGCTGTGAAGGACCAAATAGTAAATGCTTTAGGCTTTGTGGTGCACTCCATCTCGGTCCCGGTACTAGCAGGTCCAGCAGACGCTGCAGCTCCTCTGGGTGGGAGGAACGAGGCAAAGGCTAGAGGAGGACAAGACCCGCGTGAGAACCATAACCCCCATCACCAGGACAAGAGTGAGGAGTGGCTAACTCCTCTCTCTCCTAGTAGAAACGGCAAAAAGTTCAAACACTTTTAACTACCCTTCCCTCTATGTACTACTCCCTCTTCCCATCAGGACCCTCTAAGAACCTCCAAAATAGATGATGTCAAAAACAGTCTCTAAGTTTGGGGGTGATAATCATGGCAGGAGAGGAGCGAAGTGGCCATTGGGCCTCCCAGAACCTGTCTACCCTGGTCTGCAGATATGAATGCCTGAGAATGCCAGCGTGCCACCAGAACCAGCAGGCTTTGACACCCAGCTCTCCCATCCTTTTTCCCCTGGCAAATCTGCTGAACAAGTCGTGGCAACCATCTCTCCCCTCTCATACTTGCCATTTAATTCTTAACCCTCCACAATGCAATTACCACGAGCATTTTTGTGTTGCTAAGTCACGTGGATTCTTCCCAGTCTTTGCAACATTTGACACTGTTGGCCAGGCCTCCTGCCTACCCTTTTGACATCAGATGGCGCTCTCTCCTGGCGGCGCCTCCTATGCCCTGGCGTCTTCTGTCTCCTGCATGTACTCCTTCCTTCCTGCTACCCTTACCCTTTATGTTGGTGTCCCAGGAGGTGTGTTCTCAACCGTCTCTTTTACACTGTCCATGTCCGGGATGGCATTTACTCCCACACCTCCCCGTACCACCAACTGACTGACATTGTCCCTTTGGTCAGCTCTGCTCTGATTCACACCCCTTGTCCCCAACTGCCTGTGTGGCTCCATTTGGATGTCGACGACAGCAATTCTCAGACCATATTCCCCACAAAAGTCTCCCTTAAGAAATTTTAAAATGTATTTTTTATTTTAAAATGTATTTCAACACCAAACACATTTACATAATAATTATGCAATCATTTATTACTTTTAATAAGGCTCTTTTGGTTATAAGCAATAGAAAACAATTCTGGCTAACTTAAATTCTTTTAAATATATTTTTATTGATTTCAGAGAGGAAGGGAGGGAGAGTTAGAAACATCAATGATGAGAAAGAGTCATTGATTGGCTTGCCTCTTGCATGCCCCACGCTGGGGACTGAGCCCGCAACCCAGGCATGTGCACTGACCAGAATCATACCATGACCTCCTGGTTCATAGGTTGATGCTCAACCACTGAGCAACACCAGCCAGGCCTAACTTTTAAAAAATTTTTTTAAATCAGTGTACTGTATATTTTATATATTCTTAAATTTTATTTTAATTGATTTTTTAGAGAGAAAGGGAGAGGGAGATATAGAAACATCAATGATGAGAGAGAATCATTGATCGGCTGCAGTCTGCAAGCCAATGTTCTATCCACTGAACCGAACTAGCTAGGGCCTAACTTAAATTTTTACGTGGCAATTTATTAGAAGGACACTGAGTGAGCTCATGAAATCAAGAGTGGAATAAGCTAGCCCCAGGGAGGGGAGCCCTAGGCCCAGCAGCAGGGGTAAGTTGCCATTAATATGCCTCACCCTCAAAGGCCTCCAGCCTCTAGCTTTCAAGTTATACACTGCTGGGCGAGACAACCCAAGTGGCCCAGCTTGTGTTAGGTGGGTACTTCCAGATCAATGAGCTGTGGCCAGGCACAGCACCTCTATGCAGTAGAGCTATTTCCAAAGCAGGGGGAAATCAGCACGAACCAAACAAGCACCCCAACACCGCTCTCTTGAACGTACAGCATCCCAGTTGCACAAATGGGGTGGCATCTGCACTAGTGACAGACAGCATTGCCCAGGAGCTGCTGGGTAGAGACATCTTCTACTGGAGCTCTGGTCTGTTACCAGTCTTGCCACAAACTCAAAATATACTTATGATTCGATATTGATTAATAAAAATATTTATATTCCACTAACAGACTTCCTTTGGATCTATAACTAAAATGCTTTTTTAAAATTCTACTAGAAAAAATTTTAAACATACACAAGAGAAGAATCTAATAAACTACTATGTACTCTCATAAGTTTCAACAATTTTCAACATTCTGAGTCTTCCATTTATGTTTCATTTATTCTCCTTTTCCACACACTTTTCCCCTGTATTTTACAGAAATTCTGTCATTATAGTCCATGAGGAAATATCTCTAAGGGAATCTATAATAGGTGATAAATTTTTCTTTACAGTAACTATAATACTCTCACCAAAACATTAAAAACTTAACTTCATTAACGTAATGTGTTCTCTCCCCGCTCCCCCCTCATTATCTAAAAAATGTCTAAAAGATGTTTTAAATGAAAAGCAGTGTCTTATGGTTTTTAAACTGTGCTTTCATTTTTTAAAAAAATTGGTGAGTTTTCTATTTTATATTGTCTCTTAAACCCCTATGGTTCAATAATGAATTCTAATAGACAAATTAAGTTGAATAATTACTACTCTGAATGCACCTCCATCTCAAAATTTACAAAACCAAACTCATCACCTTCTCTTCCCAACAAGTTTCCACTTTCTATTCAAGATCTTAATAGCTTAACTATCCAGCCAATTATCTGAGCTACAAATGTGAGCCACCTCATTTTCCTCAAATCTTCTCATCCCATTGTTTGCCAAGTCCTATCACCTCTTCCATAGCTCTTAAATCTGCCCTCCCTTTTCTTTCCATTCCCACTGACTCAGGCCATCATTGGTTTGTTCCCGGATTACGGCAGCTTTCTTATAATTGGTTTCTCTGTCTCCAATCTCATTGTTATTTTCCAGTGCTGTTAAAGGGATATTTTATTATGCATATTCAGTCACATCATACTTTTGATCTGGACCCTACTTAACCTACTTCTATATTCCTATGGGATGAAACCTGACCTCCCTTGGGAAGCCATTGGGGCACTGAACAGAGATTAGTGCATAGGTCTTCAGTGTGTTCCCAGCACCCTGTGCCTGCTACTGCCATCGCTCTTATTATTCTCTTCTATTCCTGTCTGCTTCATCTGACCCCCACTGCAAGGTCCTTAAGAGATCATGTCATATTCTTTTTTACCTTCTCAGCATCTACCAAAAAGGCCCACCAAGTGACTGCTCATTGGACGAATAAATAGGCTGCTAGTGCCCTGGCTGGTGTGGCTTAGTGATTAAGTGCCATCCTTCACCCCCCACTGCCTTCCCTATGCACCCTATCACTCTTCCCAATGGCCACTTTCTTCCTAGTCCCTGCCACCTCCTACTTCAAAAATTAAACCTAGCCACCCAGCTCCCACCTTTACCTTCATTTCTAGCTCAGTGTCTCTTCACATCCATACTCATCCTCTCCCTTTAGCTACATTACTAGAAGTAGCAACCCTCTCAACTGCTCTACAAGGTTAAGATTTACTATGCTCACTATATAAACAAGAACTGTGGTTCAAAGATGTCCATTCATTTATTTATTTAGCAAATATTTATTGACCATCCTCTATGCACCTGGAATTATGCTGGATACCAGACACCTACCATCTAAATCTATATAGTAAAAGGCTAATATGCAAATTGTCCACATGGGTGCGAGTTTGACCAACCGGAAGTTAAGACGTGCACTGACCACCAGAGGTCAGCACAGAACATGGCAGGCGTCGTGATGCAGCGCTGGCAGCAGTGGAAGCGCTGCCGGCCCCAATGGGCCCCGACAAGAGCAGGACTGCAGCGGGATGGTGGAGCAGATGAGCAGGAAGCACCAAGCAAAGATGGGCGCAAGTGGGAACCCCAATTGCCCCACCAGTTGCCCCACAGATCGGCCCTGATCGCCAGCCAGGCTTAGGGACCCTACCTGTGCATGGATTTCGTGCACCAGGCCTCTAGTTATAATATAAAGGGACATTAAGTAAACAAATCTATAAAAGCAAATTGTAAAAGATACTATGAAGAAAAAGAACTCTGATTCCCTAAGAGAGACTAACTGGAGTTGGGGACCTCCTGATATTGGGATGGGATCTGAAGGTATGAGTTCGGCAGGTGGGAAGAGTGCACCGATGGAGGGAACAGCATGTTAAGGCCTCAGGGAAAGGGCTGGCTCCTTCTAGGAAGTGAGGAAGGACCCATGTGGCTGGAGCACAGTCAGTGCCAGCAGATGAGGCCAGAGGCAGGCAGAAGCAAAGCCACATGGGACCTTGGGGACCACAGAGTGTTAGTTCTGATGCTGCAACTACTTTATTCCTCCTCATCTCACGCGTGAAAGTGCTAAGGTGGCTGACCCACCTCCAGTCTCTCCAAAGCCAATCCATGGTGCACACTGTTGCCAAGTAAATCTTCCTACAAAGGTAGCTCTCACTTCCCCAATCAAAATAGCCCCTTCCTTTGTACTGCATTCTGTCTGAATCAGCTGGCCTGGGTCCTCTGTACTCTTTGAGTTCTAGCCCCGGATGACGGAAACTGCTCTCCAATATCAGTAGTGAGCCCCATACCAACTAGTGATTGTTTCCCTTTCTTTATTCTGCCACATCCTGTGGGGTCTCACTTCCTCATCAGTCAGAACAGGGGTGCTTAGCCTGCAGCCTACATCATAAATTCCAGGGGTCCATGAACCTGGATGTAATAAATAAGTCACCTTATTTTCAGTAACATCTAACTAAAATTTAGTTTTGTGAATGTAGAAAATAAATCTTTGTAGTAATAGCAGTATGTTAATGTTGTCATCAACAGAAATCATCATCAATTAGTATTTTCATACCACATATACAGACAACTCAAAATATCTCTACTTTATAATTATGGGAGTTGTTAGACCTGCCAATAAGTCATTTTATTTAATGTATGAGTTAAGAAACATATGTGTGGAATTAAGAAAACACATATTGCCCTGATCAGTGTGGCTCAGTTGGAGTGTCATCCCATGCACCGAAGGGTCACAGGTTCAATTCCAGTCAGGGCACATACCCAGGTTGTGGGTTCAATCCCTGGTTGATGTTTCTCACATCCATGTTTCTCTCTCCCCCTTTAAAATAAATTTTTAAAAATCTTATAAAACAGACATATATTACCAGACTACCACACATTTTAAAAATATCATGATAATTGTATAATTACACATTTACAAATACTATTGTTGGACAAAGTCCGAAGGTGCCACCAAACTGCTAAAGAGGTCCACAGCACAAACTTAAAAACTCATTTGAGCCCTAGCTGGGGTTCGATTCTGGTCAAAGGTACATGCCCGGGTTGCAGGCTCGATCCCTAGTTGGGGGCGTGCAGGAGGCAGCCAGTCAATGATTCTCTCCCATCATTGATGTTTCTATCTATCTCTTCCTCTCTGAAATCAGTAAAAATATATTTTTAAAAAACTCACTTGACAAACATGATGTCCTCACTGGAGGACATCTTACTCATGTTCCCTTGTTCTGCTTTTCCTCCCTTTTTGATGCTCTTCCCTTGGTTCCACTTCCTATTCTTGCTCCCTAGGGAGGGCACCCAAAGCTCAATCCTTGCCCACAACTAAATTCTGTTTCCTACTTCCTCACAAATCTCACCTACCTTATAAATCAAACACTGCCTCAAAGATGACTCCCAAATCTACCTCTCCTAATGTTTTTCTCCAACTCCAATCCTGGATCTTAAACTTCCTGCTATGCTTAGCAACCAGAATCACACACCATCCAGGGGCAGACTGCCTGGGTTCAAACCCCAGCTTTGGTCACTTACTAAAAGTGTGACCATGGGCAAATTATTTAACATCTCTTGCTTCAGTTGCTTCCGTGAAAAGTGAGAGTAATGACTACAGTACCTACGTTATCTATATATATAAAAGCCTAATATGCAAGGTGTCCCCTTGGGAGTCAGACCTACCAGGAGTTTGATCACTCAGCAGCTGGAGAAGGGAGGCCCTGGCCAGCAGCCGGCAGCCGCTAGGGACCCTACCCATGCACGAATTTTGTGCACTGGGCCTCTAGTAGGGTTATAATGATTAAGAGAGTTAATATATGTAAAGGACTTTTAACAGGGCCTGACACATGTCAAGTACTCAATAAATGTTAGCTATCACCAGTCTCATCTCACTCCAACCTGATAATTTCATTTTGTAGGTTTTAAAAATTTTTTAATTGAATTTATTGCAGTGACATTAGTCAATAAAAGTACAGTTCTATAATACATCATCTGTGTATTATATTGTATTCACCACTGAAAATCAAGTCTTTTTCCATCACCACTTATCCCCTCCTTTATCCTCTTCATTTTGTGTTTATTAACAAGTATAGTGCTAGCTACTAGGGTTATGAAGATAAGAGTTCCTATCCTATGACATAACCCTGATCAAGTCATTGCTCAAAAACTTCCAGTGGCTCCCCACTGAATTCAAACTTAACAGCACTAGAAATCCTTCACAATATTCCCTCAAATAAATTTACCTTCCGGGCTTCCCTCCTACCTTGTAGTTTATACTCTCTTCTGGCCAGGCTGGACTGCCCTGCTGTATAAAAATGACGGATGTCACAATGCTTTGTCTTTCCTCACACCACCCCCATGTCTCAAATGTGTACTTGGTGGCAATGATTGTGTCTTACTATGATTATTACCCCAATACTATGCATGGTACCACATAAACACATACATTACATTCTTACCTAAGTTGTATACTTATTTAAGCATCAATTTCCTTCAACATTTGTTCTCTTTGTGAGCACCTCATACTAGCCAGGTACTACGCTAGGAGCTGGGGATTTATACTGGGGGGAAAAGAATACAACATGGCCCTGTTCTCAAGATCAAAGTCTACTAAGGGAGAGGCACATGTAATCACACAAATGCGATTCACTGTGAAAGGTGCAATCATAAGGACACCAAGGAATGCGCAGTCAGCTGAATTTGGGAGGCAAGTATAGGCTTTTCAGATGCTTTGGGAACTCAAATGGATTGGAGAAAAGCCTATTACGTGTTAGACTGCTCTATGTGTAAAATACAAAGGCATAAACAATGGTGTGTCTAGGAAATAGTTCATTATGGCTGGAGTACAGGGCACAAGAGGAAGTGGCTAGACAGGCTGAAGAGGAAGGCAGACCTTTCTGTCAAGTGCAGGAATGTGGATTTTATCTCCCAGGCCATGAGGAACTAACATAGGGTTTATGCAGCAGCGCATGGCCAGAGTTGTACTTTGGAAACCTCACTCCTCATAGGACAAAGGCCGAGAGAAAAATCTAGAGCAGCATTGTCAACAGGGCTTTCTGCAATGATGGAAATGTTCTATAATCTGTGCTGTCCAGTAGGTCAGCCATTAGCCACCTAATGAGACCTTGATATGTGGCCAGTGCAACTGAGTCACTAAATTTAAAATTGTATTTAATGTTAAATAGTCACATGTAGCTAGTGGCTACTGTACTGAACAGTGCAGCTTTAGTGATAAGAAAAACCAGTTAGGAAGCTATTGATGTAGCTCAGGTGATAGGACAAGGACAGTGTGACTCAATAAATATTTTAGAGGCAAAATGGTAAGTATAGTGGTTAGAAAGTTGAGTAAAAGAAATCAAGAATGCACTCCCAGATTCCAGGCTTTGTGACAGAATAGCAGCCATCAGCCAGGATAACACAGGAACAGGTCTCCCGGGCGTACAGATCACATCAATTCTGACCAGGCTGAAACATCTGGGGGTTATCCAAGCAGTAATATTTAGTAGCAAGTTAAGCTCAGGAGAGCAGTCTGAACAAAAGGTACAGATTTGAGCTTTGTGTCATTGAGTAAAATTACTTAGAGAAGTTGAACAGAACTAGAAGCAACCTGAAGCAAAATCCTGGCAAACATCAACAGGTAGGAATAAAGGAGAATTCATGAGGGGACTGGAGAGGAACCGCTGGACAAGTAGGGAGAGAAACCAGCAAGGCTGGTCACAGAAATCAAGGGTGAGAATTTCAGGAAGGAAGCATGATCAAGTGTCAAATGCTTTAGAGAAGTCACTTAAGGTAAGAACTGAAAAGTGCTTCCTGCCTTTGCCAATTAGGAGGGCCTTGGTGCCCTCTGCCAGGAGTTTCAGTAGTGGAAGAGAGGGGCAGAGAGGAAAAGTTAGGTAATTTCAGGTCTTGACTGTGCTGGGGAGATGAGGTAAGTAAAAGTCTAAAGGGGTACAATAGTGATAAGGTTATTTTCTTTCCTTTTTGGGGCCTGGGAAACTTATGTAGAATGGAGATGTTAAAAATGCCAATTTGTAGAAAATAGAGGCTAGCTTCAGAGTAATAGATAAGGTCAACCAGGTCAAAAGAAAAGGCATTTTCTTAAGCAGAAGAGAGGACTTCTAGTACAGTGTTAACAGTCGTGTGTGCAGACTGGGAGGGAAAGCTGCGCGTTCTCCGGGTGGCCTTTGTTATTGGTGGGGAGGGAGGGGTATGGACCACAGAGGGAACATTTAACTACACTCTGAGGGGCAAGGAAGAGATTATTGTTAACGAGTAAAAGGTCTGCTTTAGGTGGCAGCTCAATTCCTGTATTAGCTTTTTATGGGATTGACTCAAGATTTAAAGAGGGCAGACAGAGCCTTAAGGAAGAACTATCCGTTTTAATTTCAGTGGTCCAGCACGAGGTGAGTGAAAAAGTAAAAGTGACCAAAAGACCGCTAAATTCTGCAGAAGGCGGGGGAGTCCGAGGACTAGCAGGTCTCCGTTAACAAGTTTAGTTAGGCCCAAACCGGTTTGGCTCAGTGGATAGAGCGCTGGCCTGCAGACTGAAGGGTCCCAGGTTCCATTCCAGTCAAGGGCATGTACCTTGGTTGTGGGCACATTCCCAGAGGGGGTGTGCGGGAGGCAGCTGATCGTTATTTCTCTCCCTCTCTGTAAAAAAATCAAGTATTTTTTTTTTTTTTAAGTTTAGTTAGGTTCAGGGCAAGCGAGAGGCTGCAAAACTGCCTAAGACAAAACGCCCACAGCGCGGCGGCATCTCAGGCCCCCGCGGCAGGCACCACGGGTGACCGAGTCCTTGTCCCGCGGTCCAACACACCACTAGCCCGGGGAAGGGCCCCCCGTCATCCTCACATCCCCGGACGCAGGCAGGCCCCACTCTCCTTCCAGGACTTCCGTGGCAGGCATTTCCGCGGGGCTCCGGTCAAGGCAGGCTCAGCAGCATCTCCAGCCCGCGGAAAAGGAAGCGAGTCCAGCCGCCCGCGGGGCCACGGGGAAGAGGAGGGGAGGGAAAGGGGCAGGGGAGGCTGGAGGCCAAGCCGCCCGCTCCCGCCCCACCCACCGCGCGCCCCCGCCGCGCCGCCGCGGGCGCCTGCGCTCTGCCGCTCCCCGGCGCCCCGGGCCCTGCCCCTCCCCCGCCCGGGCGCACCCTTGCGCCGGCGCAGTGCCACGTTCCAGGCTGCGGCAGCCATGCTGAACCCGTGAGGAGAGGCGTGGGGGGGACAAGGTCGGCGACAGCGGCTAGGAAGCCGGGGTCTAGAGAAGCAGCCGCATTAGGGCGCGCGGAGACTCTAGAAGTAGGCCTGGGCCAGGCACTTCCCTTGGCCCCTTGTGCGAGTCCCTGGAACCTTAGGAAAACTGGACCCCGGAGGGGAAGGAGATGGGGCGGCGGGCACGTGACTCGGGTCAGCCAATCTGGGTGTTGCTGACGTGTCCGCGCGGCCCTGATGATTTCCCCACCCCCCTACTCGATGGAGAAGGGAGGGGCAGGGGGCTACGCCCCCTCCCCCCCACACAGCTTCAGTTTCCGGGGTGGGGGGTGACACCCCGGATTACATCTTCCCCCCACACCAAGCGGAGGGGAACACTGGATCCCCCCTGGAAGGTTCCAGGATCCAGGTAAGAAAGGGCCCTTGAGCGGGGATATTGCCGTTTACGTGCTTAACCAGTGGTGGGGAGTCCGGGAGGGAGATTCTTGGGGTTCAGAGCATAATCCTAAGGGTGGGTTTGCCCTTCAAATATTTCACAACCAATGGGAGCGTGAAGGGGGGCAAGCAGGAGAGGGCACCGCGGATGGGGGAGGGGAATGGCCAACCTCATGCCTCCATACCTATTGGAAGGCGAAGGGGCTTGGGACTGTGTGCCCCCCCATTCCCTTGGTCCCCTGGGGGGTACAAAAGCCCGGAGCCTGGTGAGGTTTCCTTTTGGCGGGCGGGGTGTGGGGGGGTGACCTAGTGGGTTGAGGAGTGGAGAGGTGACTAGTTACGTGGTGTGAAGGTTTAGAGTGGACAGTCGGCGTGTGAACGAGATTGTTCCCAGGCGCCCGCTCCTCTCTGCCCAGACTTTGGAAGGAGCGTTCCTGCCCGCCTTTGTGTCAGCGGTGGGAAGCTCGCCGTCGTCACATGGCATGATCCAGCTTGCGCTTCGAGTTCTTATCGAGACTGCATTCACGTGGGCACGGCCTGTGGAGCCTTCTGCACAAACTTCTTTGCTCCGTTGGGTCTTAACTGAGCATGTGCTTACCCCAGGCTGGGGAGGGCGTACAGGCTGAAAGCTCGGGGTCTGCTTGGGAGCAGAAACCAGGCCCAGGGTGGCTGCAGGGAGGGCAGGAGATGGCGTGGTCTGAAACGGGGGAGTGAGGCTTAGGACCTGCCATGATTTCACAGCTCACAAGGTCTCGGGTTTCTCCAGGGTGGTGTCTTCCGCCTCCATCCCCTCCCCCATCCTTAACAGTTCTCTCCTTGTGTGCTGCGGGGGAGGGAACGGAAAGGAGGGAAGAGTTGCTTTTCCAAATTACTGAGTAGCTGTAGCCTCCAATGTGACTCATGTGGGGGAAGGGAGGGTTGAGAGGGAGAGGGGAGCAGTGATTTTCCGGAATGCAGGGAAACCACAGTAATGCCTGGCTGCCCTTTCGCTTTCTAAGGCCCAGTATTTCCCCCACCTCCTAAATGTTTCTTTCCTGGCTGGCCTCTGTGCAGACCTGCATGGCCCGGGTGGAGAAGAGCAGTTTGGAAGGCTGGGCCACTGGGGGAGGGGAGGAGGTTCTGCAAAGTTGCTGTGTCATTGCCCTCCCTGCTGCAGCCACCGGGCGGGCCCGCGTGTACTTTTGGGGCCGATGCCTGATCCCTGGTGGAAGGGGGGGCGGCAAATCTTCCTTCCCGGGGCGCACTTCCCCCGCAGAGTCTGCCCGACTGGGAAGGTCGTGAAGACAGGAGATTGACGGCCATTTTAGACGCAGTAACGAGGTCAAGGCTCGAGAACTACTGCAGAGGGAGGGCGACGGGATTGGAATTCAGGGATCTAGGCCCTCAGGAACCCTTCCGAGGGGAGGGGGCCCATGTACTCGTGGACTTGCATTAAGTTCCTTTCTGATATGCAGTCTGTTTTCTTTGGGGTCCAGAAAAGGGGAAATGGGAGGGGGCGGAATTTCCTCTCCCGTACGGGGACGAAGAGCCCGAGATCATGGCTTTAGAGATCCTGACCTTGCTATGCTCTTGATTCTATCCATTCGTAGCCCTATTCAGACCACCAGATTGTGGGAAGATTTAAATGAATGGATTGGGGGGAGGGGGCGAAACTGAGCTCCCAAAATGGCTCCTGCCCCTCCTCGGAAGCGGACGGCCCGGGGGGAGGGGAGAGAAGGAGGGGGAGGGCTACTGAGCCGCAGCGGCCGCCTCCTCCGCTCGCCCTCCTCCCTGGCGCTGACCGAAGGACCCGCCGCTCCGTGGGGAGGACTGCGGACCCTGGTGGGGGATGGGGGGCCGTTCCGCCCGCACGGCTGAGGGACCCTAAGGGGGTGCGGTCTTTCCCTGGGCCTGGGGGAGGTGCGGAGCGTGGGGGAAAAGTCCGAGCGCTCGGCCCGGGAAGGTGTTCACCGAGATTCGCCTCTCGCAGGACTTTTTTCCGCTCTGAGCCAGACATCGGAATGAAATTTGGGGAGGAGGTGGGTTTCATATATAGGTGTGTTTCCAGATTTTGGCCCCACTTTGGGGCTGCTGAGATTTGGTCGAGCCCTTAGGTATTTGTATTCATAAAGTATGAGTGGATAGTGATCGGAGATGTGCTTGGGGTGCAAGTTTTTGGAACGAACTCTAGGTTTTACTAGTTGATAGAAGTTTTGGGGTGTTTTTTGCCTTTGTCTTTGTTGTTTGACCGGGGGGGGGGCAGGGACTATTTTAAGACTCTGACAAGCCTGTATTTTTTATTGTGGGACATGGAGACGTTGGATCCCGTCTCCGCTACGTTGGGGGCCCTTAGCTGTTTGCCAGAGTACCAGGCCGTGGCTCTAAGATGGCGTCTTCTTCCTCATTTCAGATTCTTCACTGCAGCGGCCTCCCCGTCGAGAGCAATCACCGGACAGGCGTCCTGAGACCACACCCTGCCGGCCGAAGTTGGCTACGCCCACGCGGCCCCCACCAGACCTGCGGGTCTGGCCTATGGAGGAGCTACGAATGGCCCGAGCTTGGCAGTCGCCGGTCGCACCGGGCCTGGAGGCCTGGGAAGACTTTGTTGGAAAGGGAGGTGGGGAGAGGGTGCTGCACCCCTCCAACGTCCTTCTCCTGGAGTCGCCGACCCCCAGCGCAGCCAATTGGCTTAGCGACATGGCCGCCGCTTCCCAGAGGGTGTATGCGGCGCTCTTCTGCCTGGTGACCGACGCTCTGGGAATCAAGTTTATGACGTAATCGCTCCAGCGGACCAATGGGAGATGCTCCCGCGGAGAGGCGTTCCTTCGCCTGGACTTCTTCCCGGGCGTGCGCGCGCGCCGGGGGTGGGGGAAGTCTCGAGCGCGGTGGCGCGCATGAGCGGCGAAGCTCCGCCCCTCCGCCTATATATAAAGGGCTGGCGCGGGGCTCGGCGGCGCCATTTCGCGCTGGAGTGAAGCAACCTCTAGAACGGGCTGGAGGATTCTGCCTACCGATACAGAGCTTTCGAGTCGTCGGGGCCCGCCATTGCAATCCACATCCATCCGCTTGGAAATGGCCTTCGTCTCGGCCTATGACCGTTCCCGGCGGACAGTACAGACCCCATAGAAGCCCCCGAAGCTCCCCTTTTTCGGGCCCCGCCCAATCCGCGGAATCTGTCCACCCCCTCTACTCCGCCCTCAAGAGGATTTCAAAGATGGAGGCGGCGGCTCCTTAAACCACTTTCCGTGTTCATCCGCCTCCATCGAGATTGAAACGGGACTTCGTCCGCCCCGGACAGTCCCCGCAGGAAGAGGGGCTTCTTGCAGACCAACAGCGGGCAATATTGACGACGGTGTCTGGGATCGGGGGCCTTCCTAGGGTTGGAAGAGTCTCTCCCCTCGCTCGCCTGCCTCTGCTGAGGCCGCCGCCATTTTCTCGCTGTCCGCCTCCTGCGGAGCGCGCCAAGCTACCGGGAGCTTTCGGTGAAACAGCGGAGGAGATTTTCTTACCTGCCCGGTGGGGGGGTTGTCGCCTGGAAAGCAAGGGCAGCGGCCCCCCCTATTTCCCGGGTTATGCTGGACCGGGCGGCAAGGGGAACCGAGGCCACCCGGACTTGCCGCGGCTGAGTGCAGCGCCGGTTCCCCGCGGTCAGGATGCTGCAAAACGTAACTCCCCACAAGTATGTCGTCGCGAGCGGGACCGGGGACGTTGGGGGGCTGCGGCACGGGGGTGAGGGGTCGGGTTCGGAGGGATACAGAACTGCCTTGGGCGCGCTGATCTTTCGTGGCGCGACTGTTGACTCGGGGCTCGCGGAGGGGCTTGAGCGACGGTTTTGGAACTGTGGTCGTGTCCCGGCCGCTTCGTATGGAGGGAGGACAAGTTGTCAATGTCTCTGCTACTTTCTCGGCGGTGGCCCAGTCTTAACCGAGTCGGTTCCAGCTAGGTTGGCGGCGGAATGTAACGGGGAAGGACCACATTGATTGGGCTGCGGGTAGTGGGCCTTGTGTTTCGCGACGGTTTTTCATAATCCTTTTGAGGTGTTCGCGGCCACAGCTAGTACCTTATAGGGTTGCCATGGTGACAGCTTCAGGGACTGGCTACGGGAATTCCCAGAGTAGGGTAGAGGGATTATTGTTTAGCCTGTGGGTTCTTGGTGTCTGGGCTGGGTCATTAAACCCCTGCTTGTCTTATAGTGACTGGGTTGGTTTTGTGTTGGGGTGGAGGAGTGTTTTGTTCGATGGAGGAGACGTTTTGATTTCCTTGAGTTCCATTCAAGGTGGGAGGTGGAACTAAGGATTCCAGTCCAGCAGTCTTCTATGGTGTCAATAAGATCTCAGGGTAGTGATCTTAATCTTAGGCCCTGGAAACACCTGGCCCAGAGGAGCACCAAGGAGAATGTAAACCTGAACCACTGTTGGCCTTGAGTCTCCAGAGTTCATGCTCCAGTGGGAACTGTTGTTGGAATCTTGTTTTTTGGCAAGGTGGGGGCGAGGGTCTGTCCCTCTTGTGACCTTCACTGGACAGCTCTATTTTTTGAGGCCCTTGGAGCGAGGAGACTGGATTTGCCAAAAATTCTGGGGGCTGGCAGCTGGATTATTCCAGGCCGTGAAGTCCGACAAATATGCTCCCTGTCTGATTTTTTTTTTAATTGGTATGGTTTTCTGTTAGATTTCCGGGGTCTGTTTTCTACTTTGAAGTTAACTATGAAGAATATGTGAAAGTTGCTGATCTCTTCTGTCCTCAGTGGATTCTTAGCTGTCTCATCAACATTATGAAAGTCTCCCTTTTCCGTTCCCTTCCTCTTTTCACCTGCTTCCCCCAGGCTCGACCACCATGGCAACCATCAAGCCCCTAGTGGATGAGGTCCTCAGGCTTGGGGCTTGAGTTTCTAGGCTCCACCCATTTTACTTAAGTCTCTTCCCCATAAGCCTGTGGTTCTCAAGTAATGTCTTATAAGAAACCATTTGGTTGTGTGTGTTTTTTCCTAAGTAATTTTAAAAAACCAAGTGATAGAGCCTATCAGACTCCCGAAGGTAGGATCTAAGTAAGTGTGCTAGAAATAAGGAAACAAAAACATGGGAATGGGGGACAAGAACAAAATCTCTGAGGATGTTCGAGGTACTGGTTGTACTTAAGCTTGCCTACTTCTCACTAGGTCCCAAGTCTGGATTTATTGGGTGTGTAGTGTAAATTACACTCTTCCCTAATTTCTATAGCTTGCCACATCTAATTTTGTTTCCCATGTTCACAGGCTCCCTGGGGAGGGGAATGCAGGGTTACTGGGGCTGGGCCCAGAAGCTGCAGCGCCTGGGAAAAGGATTCGAAAGCCCTCTCTGTTGTATGAGGGATTCGAAAGCCCCACAATGGCTTCAGTGCCAGCTTTACAACTGACCCCTGCCAACCCACCACCCCCGGAGGTATCCAATCCCAAAAAGCCAGGACGGGTTACCAACCAACTGCAGTACCTGCACAAGGTGGTGATGAAGGCTCTGTGGAAACATCAGTTTGCATGGCCCTTTCGGCAGCCTGTGGATGCTGTCAAACTGGGTCTGCCGGTGAGTAGAGAAGTTGAAGTGGGGAGGTGTGGGAATGAACAAGAATGTGTGTGAGTGGGGGTGGGCTGTCTGGTATAGTTGCTGCGGCCCCTAGGGATTTCCCATCTCTCCCTTATTGAGCAAATAGCCACCAGATTTGTGAATTTTTGGTCCTTTGCCATTGGTCCAACAGTTTGCTATCTTGGCATTTCTCTTTGTGCCCTCCGTGTGTCCTTAACTTTTGTGCCCTGGCTCCATTTTACAGATTCCCACCCCTGGTTGGGAGAGGACCACGGTGGCCAAAATTCTTAGCTTCTTCCTCTCCCTCATGCAGCCCATGGATAGCCAGCCCCAGAGGTAATGTCACAGGATGGGAAACCTTGCCGAGTGGGTGGGAGGTATGGGTGGTTAGAGAAAGACAGTAGGGGCCTCCTGCTGGGTGTTAAGAATCCTATTCCATTTTTTTCTGTCCTGTAGTTTAATTGGGGCCGCAGTTTAGGGGGCTCTACTCCTTTGACACAGGGTATGTGTGTATGTGTATGTTTGTGTGTGTTGGAGGATCAGTAATTTGTTTAGGAGAACAGGTAGGCATTTTTTGGTGGCTCTGACCTTTTTTTGTTTCGTGGTTTTTTTGTTTTTTAGGATTACCACAAAATTATAAAGCAACCTATGGATATGGGTACTATTAAGAGGAGACTTGAAAACAACTATTATTGGGCTGCTTCAGAGTGTATGCAGGATTTTAATACCATGTTCACCAACTGTTACATCTACAACAAAGTGAGCTTTTTTCTGTGTGTTCATTAATAGACAGGGAGAGGTGGTGTTTTCATTGCTGGAGTTTGGGTGGCTTCAGAAATCCAGAGTTAAAGGTTTAAGTAGAATACTCTTCATACTGGGTGGGGGGAGGGAGGCCTGTTTCTTAGAAATTCCTAGAGATCTGAAAAGAGCAGGATCTACTTTCCTAGTCAGATCTCCTTCCCTTATTTCTGAATTTTCTTTCTTGGTTGCATTTGAGGGACAGGGTTGAGAGAGAGTGGGAATTAGTGGCCCCATATAGGTAATTTTTAGTACTCCATAACAAACGTATCTAAAGGAGTAGTGATGATGCTTGAAGCTAGGAATTCCTTTGAGGAAAGTAATCTATTTCTTGCTGATATTTGACCTTTTTTGTTTGTTTTCTGTAGCCCACCGATGATATTGTCCTGATGGCACAAACGCTGGAAAAGATCTTCCTACAGAAAGTGGCATCAATGCCACAAGAGGAACAAGAGCTTGTGGTGACTATCCCTAAGAACAGCCACAAGAAGGGGGCCAAATTGGCAGGTAGGAAGAGTCAGAGTTTTGCTAATGGGAGACCAAAAGATGGGGTCCAAATTGGCAGGTAGGAAGAGTCAGAGTTTTGCTAATGGGAGACCAAAAGATGGGGTCCAAATTGGCAGGTAGGAAGAGTCGGAGTTTTGCTAATGGGAGACCAAAAGATGGGGAAGATGATCAAACGAACCTTTTTTTCTCTTTTAGCACTCCAGGGCAGTATCACCAGTGCCCACCAGGTGCCTGCTATCTCTTCTGTATCTCACACAGCCCTGTATACTCCACCTCCTGAGATACCTACCACTGTCCTCAACATTCCCCACCCATCGGTCATCTCTTCACCCCTTCTCAAGTCCTTGCACTCTGCTGGACCGCCGCTCCTTGCTGTCTCTGCAGCTCCCCCAGCCCAGCCCCTTGCCAAGGTATACATCCATGGGTTTCTTTTGGACAACTGGGAGGGAAAGCTTGATTGAGGTGGACCTGAGGTAAAAGGCTTCTGTCTTGTTTTTCTTTGCAGAAAAAGGGGGTAAAGCGGAAAGCAGATACTACTACCCCGACACCTACAGCCATCCTGGCTCCTGGTTCCCCAGCTAGCCCCCCTGGGGGTCTTGAGCCGAAGGCAGCACGGCTTCCCCCTATGCGCAGAGAGAGTGGCCGCCCCATCAAGCCCCCTCGCAAAGACTTGCCTGACTCTCAGCAACAACACCAGAGCTCTAAGAAAGGAAAGCTATCGGAACAGTTGAAACATTGCAATGGCATTTTGAAGGAGTTACTCTCTAAGAAGCATGCTGCCTATGCATGGCCTTTCTATAAACCAGTGGATGCTTCTGCTCTTGGCCTGCATGATTACCATGACATCATTAAGCACCCCATGGACCTCAGCACTGTAAAGGTACCCACTGCATGGGGCAGATGGGACACTCAGGCTGTGATTGGAGCCTAGGGAATCAATAAAAATTCAGTCACCTCCTTACGGGAACACAGCAATCTTTATTTTTTAGTATTTTACTTTTACAAAATAGTAATGTGGCAATGGGTCAATTGCTTGATAAGAGTCCCTATTTTCTGGAGTTTGAAATTGTATGGTGGGTCTTCAGAGCAACACTATATACATTTAAGTCCTGCTTATTGGGGGTATTGGGTTAGAGTAGTTAAGGGGTAAAGGATAGTCAGGGGTCACTGACCCCTGTTACTTCGAAAGGATTTTTTCCCCTAGACATAGATATTTCTTCAACACATCCAAATTCCTTTGACTTAACTTGAACCCCCCCCAGGGCACAGATCCTTAAAGTCACCCCCACTGTGCTCTCGAGAGGGCTGCTCTTGCGGTGTCGGGTTGGCAGGGAAAAGTGAGTCTCCCTGCCTGTGCAGCTTCTGATGCTGCCTCCTTCTGCAGCGGAAGATGGAGAATCGGGATTACCGGGATGCCCAGGAGTTTGCTGCTGATGTGCGGCTTATGTTCTCCAACTGCTATAAGTACAATCCCCCAGACCACGATGTTGTGGCCATGGCACGAAAGCTACAGGTGAGTGTCAAGATTGGAGTCTGGAGAAGGACTAGGTCTGGGGAGAGAGATTTTTGTCATCTGCACTGTACAACCTTTAACATGAGGATCTCTTAATCCTTACAGTTGTAAATTGGAGCCATGTCACCAGGTGGCTGGGTACAGTCAGGGCACTATCCCCCAGCATGGTTTTGAGTCAGCCTCTCTTTCTAGGATGTATTTGAGTTCCGTTATGCCAAGATGCCAGATGAACCGCTAGAGCCAGGGCCTCTGCCAATCTCTACTGCCTTGCCTGCCAGCCTGGCCAAATCATCTTCAGAATCCTCTAGTGAGGAGAGTAGCAGTGAGAGCTCTTCCGAGGAGGAGGAGGAGGAGGAGGAAGAAGAAGAGACTGAAAGCTCTGACTCTGAGGAAGAACGGGCTCATCGCCTGGCTGAGCTGCAGGAACAGGTACTTGTCTCTGTTCAGCTCATTAAGACATTCTTGCCTGTCTTTGCCCTTTTTTCTTCTCTTCGTCTTTTCAAATTGTTCTACTTGATGTGTTTTTCTCATTTCACATCTTGATTCTTTTTTTCCTTTCTAGCTTCGGGCAGTACATGAACAACTGGCTGCCCTGTCCCAAGGCCCAATATCCAAGCCCAAGCGGAAGAGAGAGAGAAAAGAGAAGAAGAAGAAACGGAAGGCAGAGAAGCATCGAGGCCGAGCTGGGGTAGATGAAGATGACAGGGGGCCTCGGGTACCTCGCCTCTCTCAGCCCAAGAAGTCCAAGAAAGCAAGCAGCAGTGGGGTTGGCAGTGCTGCTACACTAGGTCCCCCTGGCTTTGGACCTTCTGGAGGGAGTGGCACCAAGTGAGTTGTAACAGGAGGATTCATTCTCCCATTCCTTAATGTTTTCTGTAAGTGGCCAGGTGACAGACACAGATTCTGAGGACTACAGGGTCTCTCAAAGCTACTCAACTCTGACAGTGCAAAAGTAGCCATAGGCAATAAAGATATGAACATGAATATATGTTCCAATAAAACTTTATTTACAAAAACAAATGGCACAGGCTATAGTTTGACTACCCCCTTCTCTAAACCAGTAAATCCATACTTACTTTTCTTGTTTTCCATGGTAGGGTGGGTTAAGTAAAGTAGTGCTTTGGGGAAAAAAGATGTGCTCACACCAGCCAGCATACCTATATCTAGTTCACAAAGCCCAGAATAAATGTAAAACGGTCGGCATTCCCTAATGCAGTGTCCCAGTAGCCCACCTCTGACTGACTCATTTGCCTTAATGGAAAACGAAGCTGCATGCTAGGTAGGAAATCTAAAGAACATGGTATCACAACAGGAGTAAGATGCCAAAAAAAGTTTGTGAGTATAAACGAATAATTTGTGACAACAAAAACATGAAAGGGGAGGTGGTAATGGTCTGAACAGACAAAGGAGGAAGGAGATCAGATGCACTCAAGCCACTGTATATATGCAACTTCATTTTTTATAAATCCAATGGTAACCACACAAAAAAATTCCCAAACCAGGACACATGGCTTAAAAAAGGAAACAGAAGTATGCAATAACATGAAACAAAAAGACATTGGATTGAACAGTAGGAGCCTGATCAGAGATGGTTAAAGGATGCTTCTCATTGAGAATTTTCTTTTGCTTGTAGACTACCCAAAAAGGCCACAAAGACAGCCCCACCTACCCTGCCTACAGTCTATGATTCAGAGGAGGAGGAGGAAAGTCGGCCCATGAGTTATGATGAGAAGCGGCAGTTGAGCCTGGACATCAATAAATTACCTGGGGAGAAGCTGGGTCGAGTTGTGCATATAATCCAAGCCAGGGAGCCCTCGTTACGTGACTCAAACCCGGAAGAGATTGAGATTGATTTTGAAACTCTCAAGCCATCCACGCTTCGAGAGCTTGAACGTTACGTCCTTTCCTGCCTTAGAAAGAAACCGCGGAAGCCCTATAGTGAGTATGAATGGGGTCCACCAGTCTTTGTGAGAGTCTCAGGACAGTTTAGAAAGGCGGTAGCAGTGTGCATACTTGGTGCACTCCTGTCAGCCTGCAGGATGGAGGGAACTTGGCAACGCTAGGGTGCAGTGCCTTAGGCCTGTTGCATCTCTTTTCTAGCCATTAAAAAACCTGTGGGAAAGACAAAGGAGGAGCTGGCTTTGGAGAAGAAGCGGGAACTGGAAAAGCGGTTACAAGATGTTAGTGGGCAGCTCAATTCCACCAAAAAGCCCCCCAAGAAAGGTGAGTATCCTGTACACCACTGCAAGTTCACTGTATTCTGCCCTTGACTGTCCTTTCTTCACAAATCGAGATCAGACTTACACATCTTTAACTTGGTTCTGCAGCAAGTGAGAAAACAGAGTCGTCATCTGCTCAGCAAGTAGCAGTGTCACGCCTCAGCGCTTCCAGTTCCAGCTCAGATTCCAGCTCCTCCTCTTCATCTTCCTCTTCTTCAGACACCAGTGATTCAGACTCAGGCTAAGGGCCCAGCCAGATGGGGCAGGAGGCTCCGCAGGACCGGACCTTTAGACCACCCTGCCCCACCCTTCCCCCCGTGCTGTGACACTTCCTCATCTCACCTATTCCCCCCACTGTAGGAGAGCTGGCTCTGCAGGGGGGAGGGATGCGGGGACGTTTGCCGAAGGAGGGACATAATGGACAAAATAAGGTTGCGTTCCCAGCCCCATTGAAAGTGACCTCTTGGGCATAGGGCCCCATTCAAAATGATGGGGACCGGGAGGTGGGAGTGGGCAAAGACCCCAAAAGGGGTTGCTTGAGGCCGTAGCGGCCCTGTTGTGAGGTTGGTTGTTCTAATTTATTTAAGCTAGGTAAGGCTGAGGCATGTGGGGCCATGGTCCCTTTGGCCTCCGTGGGGAAGGAAGAAGGGGGAGCTCATTTTTTACGTTGACATTTTTTCTACTCTGTTTTCCCTTTTTCTTCTCCATTTGGGGCCCTTGGGGGTTTCTGTCATCTCCCCATTTGGTCCCCTGGATTGTCTTTGTCTGTTGATTCTAACTTGTAAATAAAGAAAGTATTCAAGTTTTGTGTTAGCTTAACATTTGTTTCTGGGGTGCTTCAAAAGGAACATGGTAGAATTATCATGAGAATTTTGAGAAAACTATTTTTGAGGTGAGGAGAAGGTAGAGTCATCCTGTAGTTGGATTTTGTCTTGGTTTTTATACAAACCCGTAGGCCGTTGCTGTGGTGCTAAAAGGAAATGCATCTGCCCATTGTAAAGTGAGTCCTTCAGAATAACCTTTAGGTTCATGACTCTTGCCGGTTTAGATGAGCAAAGCAAACCCATTGGCTCCTGTGTGCCTTCATCACAAGGTTAGAGCTCAAGACAGGCAGGCACCAAGGTTTTCTGCAGTGCTGTGTGGATGTACAGGTTGTCTTCCGGAACACACCACCAACTGGGAAGGAATGGGAGGGAACAGCAGGGATTCAGGCCACTGAGCATCTGCCTGAGAAGGCACTTGTGCCTGCTTTTATAATTTGTTGCTTTGGCTTCGGATTATAGATTGACAGGGCCCAGTGTAGTTTATTAATACAGTGCCAACTCAGAGCATTCCAGCAATCAAGTTCTAGTCACAGAAGCATCTCCACAAGTCTAACCCCTTGTCTTGCTCTAGGGAGGGGCTGGTATAGTTCAGGGGTCTGGGACTTGTAGGCTCTGGAATTTGGGATTTAACAGACTAGAAGGAAGACATCTAGCTTAATGTAATGGGCCATGTAAGAAGCCTGAATATTTTAATAAACACTGAATTGGGAATTTAAAGCAAATGGTTTATTCTCCCATAAGTAAAGCTGGAAGAAAGAAGATAGAAGGTGGAGATGGTAGTGAAGATTTTGAAAGAAGCGATTTTTCAACCCTGCTTACATATTTGGCCCACAGAGCTTATTAAAACAATGCAATTCTGTATTCTATGGTTATGAATTCTCAGCAAATTGGGGGCTGGGCAACACTTCTCAAAAGCTCAGGAGATGGTGATGTGTAGCAGGATTCAAAACTAGTGTTGTTCAAAGTCCTTCACTTGGTTTTAATGGGGAGGGAGACCCCTGAGTGGGCTCTTTGGCCAACCTAAGTGTGGTGCTCTTGAGTGTCCTCAGCTAGCTCCCTTTGAGTTCTCTTCCTTAAGTGTTAGAAAAGATTTTGAGAACTAGAGGTACTTTATCAAGGTTTGTGTTAGTGGGCTAGGATTTAAGTCTTAGAAATAAGCTTGGAGGTGACAGTGTCATTTAGATTCTTGTCTAGGACTTCGGGCTGATGACAAGGCAAGGCTTTGGAAGAGAAGGCTGAGTTCTAGGAAGAATAAAACGAAAGGCCCAGGTATGAGCTGGATTGACTCCAAGGAAGAAGCCATTGGCCTGAGTTCAGGAGCTGAGCAGCTTTGTGGACAGGACAGTGGGCATGGTTCACAGGTTGCCAGGAGTCAGCTGACTCAAAGGGCACGTGACATTTCAGAAGGAATTTCATGTTTGAGTTGGATTAGTTTGGGAAGAAGGCTAGTTACAGAATCTTAAGGCAGTCTGTAGTTCCATTCCTTATGTTCATAAACTCAAGATGTTTTTTATTATAGTTTGGAAAAATAAAAAAAATGTCAACTATCAAATGTTAGGTATGTTTCTAGCATTGTACCTTTGGAGGCACCTTAGTCTAGTTTCCTGTAAACTGAGTTTCCTGTACCTGGACTTGAGGACCACTGCGTAAATGCTGTGAGAAGAGCCTGGCTCGTCCTCTGTAGAAAAGGCTGAGACTGGGGAAGTGGCCTGGCCCTGTGGCTCACCTCCCACCCTGCCACGTTAGGCAGTGTACATAGCATGTGAATACCCTGACCAGCAACCTTTTGGTAGAGTCCCTGCCATGTTCCCTGAACCTTGAGGTTTCAGTTTGAGCCAGTCTGTCCTTGATTCACTTTCTCTCTTAGTCCAAGCCCCAGCTCTACCCTTTCCCACTCTTTGGGCACTGTAGTGGTTGCGGGAGACAGAGTGCTGTCCTGTTGGGATAACACCTCCCACAGTAGCTGGTCTCCTGCCCAGCTGGCGCTGGGGGCAGGAGTGGGGGTCCCTCCCAGCACAGCCCAGCTCTTGCAGTCTGACCACTGCCGCTACTTTTTGTTTCTTCATCTCATGCCATCTGCTCCCATTGAACCCTATATAATAAAAGGCTAGTATGCAAATAGACCAAGCTGCTGAACATCCAAACAACCAGTCACTATGACATGCACTAACCACCAGGGGGGCACATGCAGAACATGGGCATCAGCTGCAGCAGGATGGTGGAGCAGGTGAGCGGTTGCACCAGACCAAGGCAAAGCGCCAGTCACTGTCAATTGGGACGAGCCTCTGGTGGTTACTGAAAATTCTTTGCTCCCACATGCTGCGGTCCCATCCGGCACTCGCACCTGCTACCAGTGTTGGCCCCGTTCGCACCTGCTGCCAGCATTGGAGCCGCTGCTTTCACCCACTGCCGGCACCTGGCACTGGTCCCAATTGCTCAGCGCTGTCAGCAGGTGCAAGCTACAGCTGTGGCCTTGATTGCCCCTAGGGCCTTCACTCCTGAGGGGCGATTGGGGCAGCAGCTGCCACTTGCACCCGCTGACTGGCGCCAGCTCACATCCACTGCTGGTGCTGGCCCCAATTGCTCCACACCTTCAGTAGGTGCGAGCAGGGCTGTCAGCGCGTGGGAGCGAGGCTACTGGCAGACCAACTGGGCCTGCAGTAGGAGGGGCTGAGACCTGCCCCTATGCCTACAGCAGCCTTGCGGCCCATAGTTCCTTTCAAGGTGCACGAATTCATGCACTGGGCCCCTAGTGTTTCCATAGAACAGTGATTCTTAGCCTTTCTCATGCCGCAACCCGTTAATACAGTTCCTCATGTTGTGGTGACCCCCAACCATAAAATTATTTTCGTTGCTACTTCATAACTGTAATTTTGCTACTGTTAATGAATGGTAATGTAAATATCTGTGTTTTCCGATGGTCTTAGGCTCTACAGCAGTGGTTCTCAACCTGTTGCGACCCCCAGGTTGAGAACTGCTAGCAGGGTCGCCTAAGACCATCGGAAAACACAGATATCTACATTATGATTCATTAACAGTAGCAAAATTACAGTTATGAAGTAGCAACGAAAATAATTTTATGGTTGGGGGTCACCACAACAAGAGGAACTGCATTAAAGGGTCGCGGCATTAGAAAGGTTGAGAACCACTGCCAAAGAGTATTTATTCAGTTGACATCTTTTGTTGAGTTTCCTTGCCTGCTTTTTATTTCCAACAAGCTCTGCTAAGTTGGGGTGTAGGGATGTAGATAGAAGATGGGGCCCTGTCTTCAAGAAGCTTACTCCTATCATAGGGTTCGATTATTCATCATGGAAACAGTGTTGTACTGATTGGCTTCCATATGTGACCCCAGTCCGGGCCCTGCAAACCTTTCTCTTAGGTCCGTTCAGGACTTTCCTCATTGCGAAGCCCTGCTCTCCAAGGAACCAGTGTGAGGGGCTCCCAGGGCGAGGACCAAAGATTCTCGAGGGGTTGCCCAAATAACTGAGGGAGGTCTCCCCGAGCAATGAGAGGGACTGATAGCAAGCTGGGAAGATGTGGGAATGGTAGGTGGGAACTGAGCTGACGTTCCCATGATCTCGCATCTTTGCTGATCGCCTTTCCAGATCGCCTTGGTGCAAGCTCTTTCCAAATTCCCGCTAGGTGGCCTCCAGTCCCAAATAAGACAGCTTTCTGCCCCATGGCTGGCGTGCTGGGAGTGAGGAAAGGGACAACATCAGGTAGCTGCAGGGTTGTTTTTGTGTTTCGTAATTATAAATGGTCTTGGCAGCACAACATGTAAAGATCTATAATGAATTCATAGGAGAGGGTTCTGATCTGAGAAGTGGCTAATCAGAGATGACAGCTCCCAGCTGATGGGTGAGTGATGGTGTCAGGGAGGAGGCGGGGAGGGGGAGTAAACGCTTTCTGCAGCGGAAAGGAGATGGCAAATGGCCAGAACACAGGTGGTGCTAGAAGCAGCAAGAATGAAGGGAGTGCTTTCAGAAACGGCCAGAAAAGTGGGCAAGTCACAATAAGGACTTGAATTTTTATCCCAAAAATCTACTATGCCAAGCACTCTACTTACGAAAAGATAGAAACTGTAAACTCATTTCATCCTCATTTTGGCTCTATGAGGGAAGTCATGATCTCCATTTAACAGATGAGGAAATGAGGCACAGAGAGAGGGGAAGGAACTTGCCCAAAGTGGCAACAGTGAATGCTGGAGGAGGGACTTGAACCCAATACCGTGGGCTGGTGGGCATCGAGGAGACATACTTTAAAGCAATTGCTGTCGGGAGTCATGGGTTTGTGGGTGTCGAGGATGGATGCAGAGTGCTCATTTAGAAAGCAGTTGCCACGCTCGGTCCAGCAAGTGAGGAGAGGTTTGGGATGGGGAGGCAGCGATGTAGATGCAGGGACACAGATAGGCCCAGAGCTTGGCAGTATGGGAGTCTGATTAAGTGACTGAAGGAGTGTTAGTGCCACCTGGATGGCTGGCAGGTGTGAATGGCGCTCCTGCAAGGCTGGCGGCTGGCGGCTGGCTGGGAGACACTTGGTAGGACAGACACAGGTCTCTGGCGCCACCTGGTGAGCATGTCACCCATGACTTCCTCCTGAATCTAGTTATTTTTGTGCCCACCCTCCCCTCTCTAGGTTCTTTCCTTCCCTGTTACTTCAAGTTTGAAGCATGAGTTCCTCTGAAGCGCCTCCTGGGCTTCCCCAGCTCCTTTGACACCACTCCTACCCTCACACTTTTCACGCGGCTCCTCCTAGGCCCCTCCTAGTCGGTGTCACAAAGGTCAGGCTCAGCCTCCCAGGAGATGCTGTGCTCCCTTTGTTTATCTTCTCGTTTGCACCTTGTTGCTAAGCAATTTGACCCATTTGTCTGGAGGCAACTCTCATCCATGAACTCTGTGCAGACCTTGCTCCAAAGTTGCAAATCTGTTTTTCAGCTGCCTGGTGGCAATGTCCCACAGGCGCCGGCACTCAGCACATGTCCAGAAACGGCCCGATTTTTTCCCCTAAATGTGTCCCTCTGTGACTTCTCTGTTTCTGAACAAGCAGTCGTAGAGAACTCGCAATGTGCCAGACACTTCTTTTTGTTGTTCATTTTATAAACCCTTCTGTCGAGGGCTGACTTTCAATAGATTGCAGCGAGGGAGTTGCTCTGCTACATACGAAACCCCAACCCAAAAGCAGGTCTTCTCAAATGGTTTAGCACCAGGTTCCCCATGAACGTGCATTGCGTGAAGGGCGAGGGGGTGTCCCAGACACTTCTGAGCGCCTTTACAGTTTAAGTCCTCAGTAACACCATGAGGTAGTCACCACCCTTTACAGATGAGGAAACTGAGGCTCAGAGAGATTCGGTAACAACTCTACCATAAATGAGTGGGAGCAGAGCCAGGATTATTAATGTGTCATATTCTGCTTGAGCCAGAGCCTGGTACTCTGCCTGGACTTCTGCCCCTTGCTCTCTCGCCCCCTCACTGCTCATCCATCACACCTGCTGACCTTTCCTCTTGTCATTTCTGTCAGCGCCCATTGGGCTGAACCATCGTGACTTCAGACTACTGGTCTGGTCTATCCACAGTCTCGTTTCCACTGTAGCTGCCAGAGAGATTCTTTAGAAAACAAATCTGATCATGCTGCTTATTACCCTTAAGGTGGAAAGCTCTATGCAAGCCTCTCTATAGCCCTTGTTGCCTCCAAGGAATGTCCCTCATTCACCCTTCCTTGAACTCCGTGCCCAACTCGGGGCAAAAGATGAGCCTTCTCTTGTCTGGCTGGCGTGGCTCTGTGGTTGAGCATTGACCTATGAACCAGGACATCATGGTTTGATTCCCGATCAGGGCACATGCCCAGGTTGTGGGCTCAATCCCCAGCATGGCAAGAGACAGCCAATCAATGATTCTCATCATTGATATTTCTGTCTCCCTCTCCCTTCCTCTCTGAAATCAATAAAAATAAATACATATTTATATAAAGACTAGAGGCCCGGTGCATGAAATTCATGCACTGGAGAGGGGATCCCTCAGCCTGGCCTGGCCTGTCTCACAGTCTGGGAGGCGGGAACGACCTGGTCATCAGGGGAAGGCGACGCCCCATACCACCTCTGCTGCTGCCACTGCCAGCAGCACAAGCCTCGACCAGCCCTGGTTACCTGAGCCTCAGGCAGCCCTGGGCAGCTGGGAGGCTGCCATCTGAGGCTTGCCTGCACCTCAGGCCGGCTCTGGGCAGCTGGGAGGCTGCGGGGACTGGGGGACTCCAGAGGCGGGTGGGCCTGGCCTTGTCATGCGCCTGCTGCCCCAGCAGGGCTGAGGGGACTGGGCACCACCATCTTTGAGGGTGTGGCAGTCAATTAGCATATTCCCTCCTTATTGACTGAGTGCCACCATCTTTGAGGGTGGGGCAGTCAATTAGCATATTCCCTCTTTATTGACTGAGTGCCACCATCTTTGAGGGTGGGGCAGTCAATTAGCATATTCCCTCCTTATTGGCTGTGGGCACCACCATCTTTGCGACAGCGTGAGGGCCAATTAGCATATTCCCTCTTTATTAGATAGGATGGGCTTGGATTCTCCCATGCTGCTGATTGCCACTGGGCCTTGGCATATGCTGTTCTCTCTGCCCAGAATATTCTTTCTCTCCCATCAGCTAGTCCTACAGAATTTCCAAGAACAACTTGCTACCTCCACTGTAAAGACTTTTCTAACTATCCTTCTATCTCCCATCACACAAATGTACGCACACACACACGCACACACATGCACACACACACAAGCCTACAAGGAACCTCACTGAGCATATGGGGCCCTCTCCATTCAACCACTGGCTTGTCTCCAGACTCCAGCAGGAGTGCCCTGCATTGAGTTAATGTGGCCTCTCCGTCGTGGCTGATGGCAGCCTGGGACAACTCCCAACGAACAATCAGACTGGCAACGTCCACTTTTAGTTCACACTTAAGACTTCCTTTCTCCTTAGTTTTGCCCCTTTGTGCATACATGTCTCCCACAGCTCCCTTGTGAGGTGTGAACTGTCTTGTTTGTCATAGCCTTAACCCGCCCAGTGCCTGGGACATTTAAATGTAAGCATCTACAATGGTTACACCACCTCCTGGCATTTGTGTTCATCCAGGGCCCCCACACAGATTCCAACAGAAGGCTCCCAGCCCTGCCGTAGGCCTGGCAGTCCTGGAGCTGAGGCTTGGACAGGTGTATCATCAAGGTGCGCTAAATGGAGTGTAACCAACCACCTCTGGTTTGCCCAGGACCTGGGACTTATAGCAATAAAACTGGGGAAGTCCTGGGCAAATTGGGGTAAGTGGTCACCTCATGAAAGGGAGACATTACATCACCTTGGTGGTGGAGGGGGACAATGAGCGCTAACGTACACCAGGCATTTACCATTTTCCAGGCCCCTTGCTCGCCACTTCCATACTATCATCTTGTGCTTTTCAAGGCATCCAATTCCTGGTCATTAGATTCTATTACCCCACTTAATAGAATAGAAAACAAAGGCTCACAGAGGTCTATTAACTTAGCCTAAATCATTGGTTCCAAACTCCACGCCTTTCTGCTGTGCCGTGTGGTGCCAGGGCCCATCAACCACCTTGCTCATGCTCCGCCTCACCCCCTTGCCAGGAGTCCTCCCTCCCTGAGGACCAGGCCTGTCGCCTCAATCTAAGGTGGCCAAGATAAGAATAGCTCTTTGTGCAAATAAGAGGAACCAATCATCTTGCTAAGTTTGATGTATTTTTGTGTTCTTGTGTAACAAGTAAATATTTATACCTAATGTCTCACATGCGCTTGCCGAATGAGGGTATTGATAATCTTGTCAGTGAAGCAAAAGTTTGATTTGAAGTTGGAGGAGAAAAGGGATTCTCCAGGGAAAGAATTTTTGTCAGGTGTTCATTTGAAAAAAAAACACCAAACAGTGGCATGTTTCTAAAGTGATCCTCAGCCCTGGCCAGGTAGAGTGTTGCCCCCATATGCCAAGGTTATGGGTTCAGTCCCTGATCAGGGCACATACAAGAATCAACCAGTCAATGCATAAATAAGTGGAGCAACAAATCAATCTCTCCCTCTCTCTAAAATCAATAAATTCTTTTAAAAATTTGTTAAGGGTTGGTTTAAAAACACACACACTGAAACCTGTATAATTTTGATAACCAGTGGTCACGCCAATAAATTCAACTTTTAAACAATTTTAAAATAAAAAAATAAAGTGATCCTCAACGAACTGCAACTGTCAGGCCTCAGAGAGTCCGTAGCTGTTGTAATCCCTGTGGCTAGGACAGTGGTTGGCAAACTCATTAGTCAACAGAGCCAAATATCAGCAGTACAATGATGGAAATTTCTTTTGAGAGCCAAATTTTTTAAACTTAAACTATATAGATTAGTACATTGTTATTAACTTAATTAAGGTACTCCTAAGCTGGCCTTTGCTAAAAACTCAAGGGGCCAAAGAGCCGCATGTGGCTCGGGAGCCACAGTTTGCCGACCACTGGACTAGGAGAACGGGTCAATCAAGAAATACTTTCTCTTCTTCTGCACCTGCAGCATATACAATATATTGGCACTGGCTTCCCTATAAAGACAGGTTATAGAGACGCAGAATTCTTCCGGATGGTGACCACCTGTCCTGCCTAGTCTGTACCGCTCGCCAGAGCTGCTGCGAGGAGACGGTTTCACGGTTTCCTTTATCCTCTCACACAAACCATTTTTCCCGGTTGTCTAGTCTGTTCTTGCGCACTTAACCCTAAGTAACCCCAGGGAAATGGAAGCTGACGAGTTACTAACTGTGATGTTGAAAGGGCTGGGCCCACCTGTGGCCTGCAGTGCTCCTTGGCAGGAAGGGCAATGATGGTGGTTCTGGACCCGCGGTTCTTGAGAAAGAGCAGCGCTGCCCCATCCCCCTCGGGTTCCTGGGTCAGATTTCGGGTCGCACCGCAGCCCTCCCTGAGGAACTCCCCTTACCTGGCCCCAGTTCCCTAGGGCGCTGGACTGGCATGCTTGGACTTTTCCTTAAAACTCTGCATCCTGTGCTGGACCTGATTCCAAGCACAGGACCCAGAGCGCTGAGTCCCTCTCCTGCCCCAAGCTGACCCCCAGCATCCCCAAGCTGACCCCCAGCATCCTGTCTTCTATCACTAGCTTTAGCCTCGAAACTAGACCCTGCAGCGCCCCAGTGATTTGGCCAGGAAACAACTGTGATGAGCAACTGAGCGGGGAGCTGGGGGCTGAGAGGCTAGTTCAGAGAGCAGTCTGTGAGGGGGACTGTGGCGAAAGGCTCAGTCCAGAGCAAGGGGGGCATTTGTCGCCTTCCCCCCTTGTACAAAATCACAGAAAGACCTTGTTTCCTGAGAGGAGCCAGGGAAGAGGACTGACACCGAGCTCTTGCGGACTGCCAGCTATTTTGATGGGCACTCTCTTTAAAAAAAAAAAAAAATCAAACTTTTATTGCAGTCTCTTGAAAATTTTCAAATTTGAATTATATTTCTAACACCAAGAAAAATGATTTAAAAGTCTTTTAAACTATCTTCTTACCCTAAAATCTCACACTAGAATTTCTTTCCTTTTTTAAAAATTTTTATTGATTAAAGTATTACATATGTCTCCTTTTTCCCCCATTGACCTCTCCCTGGCCACTCCCACCCCTCAGCATATGCCCTATCTCCCTATTGTCTGTGTCCATTGGTTATGCTCATATGCATACATACAAGTCTTTTGATTGATCTCTTACCACCACCCCCCACCACCCTCACCCCACCCCACCCCCGCCTTTCCTCTGAAGTTTGACAGTCTGTTCGATGCTTCTCTGTCTCTGGATCTATTTTTGTTCATCAGTTTATGTTGTTCATTATATTCCACAAATGAGTGAGTTCATGTGATATTTATCTTTCACTGACTGGCTTATTTCTTATTTCGCTTAGCATAGTGCTCTCCAGGTTCATCCATGCTGTTGTGAATGGTAGGAGTTCCTTCTTTTTCTACCACAGCGTAGTATTCCATTGTGTAGATGTGCCACAGTTTTTTAATCCAACTATCTGCTGATGGGCACTTAGGCTGTTTCCAAATCTTAGCTATGGTAAATTGTGCTGCTATGAACATAAGGGTGCGTATATCCTTTCTGATTGGTGTTTCTGATTTCTTGGGATATATTCCTAGAAGTGGGATTACTGTGTCAAATGGGAGTTCCATTTTTAGTTTTTTGAGGAAACTCCATACTGTTCTCCACAGTGGCTGCACCAGTCTGCATTCCCACCAGCAGTGCACGAGGGTTCCTTTTTCTCCGCATCCTCTCCAGCACTTGTCGTTTGTTGATTTGTTAATGATAGCCATTCTGACTGGTGTGAGATGGTACCTCACTGTTGTTTTGATCTCTCTGATGATCAGTGACTTTGAGCATGTTTTCATATGTCTCTTGGCCTTCTATAGGTCCTCTTTTGAAAAGTGTCTATTTAGGTCCTTTGCCCATTTTTTGATTGGGTTGTTTACCTCCCT
Organism: Corynorhinus townsendii; assembly: GCA_026230045.1. NCBI lineage: Eukaryota > Metazoa > Chordata > Mammalia > Chiroptera > Vespertilionidae > Corynorhinus > Corynorhinus townsendii. Next base: position 96,999,743 of record JAPDVU010000004.1, on the reverse strand, counting down.
TTTGTTAAGTTGTATGAATTCCCTGTAAATTTTGGAGATTAAACTCTTATCGGATATAGCATTGGCAAATATGTTCTCCCATGCAGTGGGCTTTCTTGTTGTTTGATGGGCACTCTTTATACTTATTTCTTTCAGTCCACACCACATCCCTATCACATGTGCATTGCTATTTCTGTTTTAGAGATAAGGAAACTCTAACTTGATGTGCATACAATCACAGAGCTAGTGAGACAGGATAAGGCTATAGCAAAGTTTATCTTTTTTCTTCTATACCAAAAGTTTTTGGCTATGTTCTAGATAATAAGCAAGAAAAGAATTCAGAAGTGAAACTTAGAAAAAACATCCAGATATGGTTGACTCCATCTACTCGAATCAAAGAATGAGACTGGAAACACATACAACTCTCTCTATAGATAGATAGATAGATAGATAGATAGATAGATAGATAGATATAGATATAAATATATATCCCTTTTTAAGTGTTGCTTGCTGCCCAAGATTCCTCCATGCTGTAGGAAATTTGTATTTTCCCCACCAAGGCCAACTAACTGAGCTTAGCTGAAGAACTATTAGTAAGTATGAAGAAATGAAGCAACCTTGTTCCCTAAGCACAAGTACAATAGTTCCCAGTGATTGCTTTTGCAGTGTGAGGAGGAAGCGGGCTGAGTGGGAACTATTCATACCCACCATCCCTCCTAACCCTCCTTCAGGCTTTGCTTAGACACGGGAACCTTTATGAGGGGTGAGGCCAGTGGGAACCAGGGTGTAGGAGGGGAAGTGGACAGGACCACAAGAGGAAAGTGGGGCGAGGGCAAAATCTGTGCTTGTATTGACCATGTGAGAGGACAGAAAAAGGATGACAAAAACTATAGACCAGGAATAAATAAGAAGTTTGCAAGATTTTGGAAACTATGTGTCTTCTAAATTTTCCTATTTTTTTTATTAACCTTGTCTGTTTTCTGATTAAGACTGACAATAAAATCTCAAACATGGAAAAAAGTACAAAATCACAAACCATCTATATTTTTATATTTTTACAGTTGAATTTATTCTTTTTTTTAAACTTTATTTTTTTGTTTTGTTTTGTTAATGCTCCCTAGAAGAGATTTTTCCATTGATTTTTAGAGAGAGTGGAAGAAAGAGGGAAAGACAGAGAGAAACACGTCAGTTGGTTGCCTCCTACAAGAGGCCTGACTAATGCTCTATCCACTGAGCCAAACCAGCTAGGCAAATTTATTCTTAATGTTCATGAGATGTCTATAGATAGTATTTTAGTAATTTTTGACTGCAGAACATTTTTATCAAAGGATAAGATTTAATGAGGCAATTGTCCCCAAGATAAAATGAGACTGTGCTCTGAACCCATGGTTGAAAAAGTTCTGGAAGAAGTGGTTGTATTTTATGTATATACTAGAGGCCCAGTGCACGAAATTCATGCAAGAGTAGGCCTTCCTTCCCCTGGCTGCTGGCACCAAGTTCTCTCTGGCACCCAGGACCCAGGCTTCCCTCGCAGCCCTGTCTTCATCCAGAAGGTTGTCCGGAAGGACATCCGGTCTAATTAGCATATTATGCTTTTATTATTTTAGACTTAATAACCATGTAATTAATCAAAATGTTAAAGGTATTACATCATGCTTATTTTATTTTAGTTAAAATAAAAGAACAAAATATTTAAAATATCTATTATGGAGGAGCAATTCAATTATTCAATAGGAGGCACACATCAACTTATGGGTTCAGATTCTAGTAATCTCTTTTTTCAAGTATAGCTCAGCACTATGAAAATTCTAAACATACAGGAAAGCTGGAAAAAGTACAACTGTCAATATTTTGCCTGTTTGTTTCAACTGTGTGAATTTGTGTATCTGAATCCATTTCAAAATAAAGGCATATGGAATTTTTTCTCTAAACTAGAGGCCTGGTACATGAAATTTGTGCATGTGAGGGGGACCCTCAGCCCGGCTTGTGCCCTCTCGCAATCCAGGACCCCTTGGGTAGAGTCCCTAGGCCTGGCGGGCAGTTGGGGCTTATCAGGGCTTTCCTTCCCCCGGCTGCCAGCAGCTGGCCCCGCCCCCACCGCTGCCACTGCTTGCCATCTGTGCAGCACTGTTCCCCCTCCGCCACCACCGGTCACCTCCCTCTGTCGGCAACAGGCATGGGCTGTGATTGCTTGGCTGGCCTGGGCCTCTCTCTGCGGGGCAATCACCTGGGCCTCCCTTTGTGGGGTGATCTTGGGGGGATGGCAGGGCCCCCTGACCAATCGCATCGCACCTGCCTTGGCTAGTCTGGCACCAGTGCATGTCATAGCGTGGTCATCCGGAAGTTCTCCGGATGGTTGTTCTGCTGTTCAGTCGTTTGGTCGATTTGCATATTATGCTTTTATTATTATAGACTAGGGGCCCAGTGCACAAATTCATGCACCTTGAAAGGAACTGTGGGCAGCAAGGCTGCAATAGGCACAGGGGCAGGTCTCAGACCATCCTCTGCGCCCACACCCAGCCCCTCCCTCCATGGCCCCCAGTCCCCTGTGTGCCATCAGTTGGTGTGAGCGGTGGCTGCTGCCCTGATCACCCTCAGGAGCAGGGGGAGGTGGAGAAGTCCTCAGGGGCAATTAGGACTGGCAGCTGCCGCTTGCACCTGCTGATGGTGCCAAGTGATCAGGACCAGCACCGGGCACTGGTAGCGGGTGCAAGTGGCAGCTCTGGCACCAGCAATGGGTGCAAGCACTGGGCGGAACCGCAACGCACGGGAGCAGAGAATTTTCAGTAACCACCAGAGGCTCACGCCGATGACAGCGACTGGCACCCCGCCTTGGTCTGGCACCCCCACTCACCTGCTCCACCATCTCACTGCAGCCAATGTCTGCCATATCCCGCACATGCTCCCTGGTGGTCAGCGTACATCATAGCGACCGGTTGTTTGATTATTCCAGTTGTTCCACCATTCGGTCTATTTGCATATTAGCCTTTTATTATACAGAGTACTTTAGCATGAAAGTGTATTGCTACATAACCAGAGTACCATAATCATACTGAACAAAACTGAAAATCATTTCCTAATTCATTGATTACCCATATTTAAATATTCCAATTTGTCTCAAAAAGTGCCTTTATATCTATTTTTCCCCAAAGATGTTGTTAAGAATCACCCACGAAATTTTATTATAATGTCTCTTAAGTCCCTTTTAATCTCTCCCCACCCCATCATTTCTTGCACTGCCTTTTTAAAGAGACTGGGCCAACTATCTCGTAGAATAGTTCACATTCTGAATGTGTATGATGTTTCTTAGCGGTTTAATTTTACTTATTCCTCTACCAACAACTTTGAACCAAAGGCTTGATTAGATTCAGGTGAAAGGTTTTAGCAATACCCTTATGCTGTGTGCTTCACTGTTCTTCTCTGGAAGCAATGATTACTGTCTTGTCCTTTATTGGTGGGCCTCTGTGTTGATCACCAAGATAGTAGTGACAGCTAGGTCTCTCTGCTCTGTAAAGATAGTTTCTATGGGCATGAGACTTCGGTTCAAAGTGACTCTCCAGCTCCCCATCACCTGTTCTAACGACTCTAATTACAATGCCTTCCCTGAGCCAGTGGTCACATTGGAGTGCACAATGCTGACATTCTGATTCCATTATTCCATCTGCATTGACCAGCTGGCAGGCATCTAAAGGGAGAGTTTTTCTCGCCAGGGAACTACCAGTATGTAGTTCCTCCTGCAAGGGCAGAATACAAAGCTCGTCTCTAAGGACGAGCTTTCTGTGTTATAAGTTCAAACAAAACATCCTGGTGACAACAAAGTGTTGGTGTTGCTTGTTCATTTTATCTTTATTTGACCACCAGAGGCCCAATGCACGAAGATTCATGCAAGAATGGGCCTTCTTTCCCCTGGCTGCCAGCAGTGTTCTCTCTGGCTGGAGCCGCCTTTCCACCTTCCCACACTGCCCAGAGACCCAGAGTGGCTGGGGTGGTGCAGAACAACGCAAGCATCCCGCCCCATCCCCAGCCACTCGGTGCCTGTGTATGCAAATTAACCCGCCATCTTTGTTGGGTTAATTTGCATACTCACTCCTGATTGGCTGGTGGGTATCACAAAGGTACAGTCAATTAGCATGTTACTCTTTTATTAGGTGGATTATTAGGAATTTGTGGATTTTTATGTAGTCAATGATTTAAGTCGATTATGGCCGTTTTTCTGGTGCACAGATTGTCCCTAATTTAGCCAATGAGAACTCTTTCCAGCTGGCTGCTCTTTTTTTTACTTGACTCCATTAGTCTTTGAACACTTCTTGGCTTCTAAAGCACGCTTGCCTTGTTTTCCCTCCCCCAGGCCTGAAATCAGTCACTTCTCCAGCTTCGCCCCTTTTATGGAAATCACAGCCTGTGCACTAGGGATGCCCATTGCTCCTGGGGCTCACCAGTGCCAGGTTCTTCATTTGCTAGGGCTGGGACCTAAGAACACAGGATGTCCCCAAAACATGAACACACACTTTAACAGCTGATACCTCAATTGATGTTTCTTTCTTTTCAGCCAGACTAAGCTTTGAACAAAGGAAATTCATCCACTAGACTTTATTACAAGTATACATGAAACATAAAGTTTATGGTACAAAACCAGCAACAGTTGCCCTAGATAGAGCGTTGGAGATAGAGCGTCCCGAGTTCAGTTCAGGTCAAGGGCACATGCCCAGGTTGCAGGCTCGATCCTCAGTAGAGGACATGCAGGAGGTTGCCAATCAATGATTCTCTCTCTCATCACTGATGTTTCTATCTCTCTCCCCTCTCCCTTCCTCTCTGAGATCAACAAAAATTTATTAAAAAACAAAAACCCAGCAACAGTTGACGAATTGAGGGCACACAAAAGTGAACAAAATGCTTCTTGATGTTTACGATTCCATTGTTTCACATTATCAGCAGTGCCTGGACCAGAACAGTCATCAGTTTGAAAATAGGCATTGACACACAAAAATTATTCATTTCTGTAGATTTTGAAAATGAACTGTATGTTAATAAACACTGGCTTTATAATCATTCAAAGTGTGTATAAATTTTTTGGGCAACCCTATGTATAATAAATCATTAGTTAAACTTGACATTTGTTATAATTCAGCTTCTTTTCCTTCCTTTTTATACACTGAAGATCTTGGTTCCTAATTACATCAGTAATTACTGATTTACTTTATCCTGTAACATACACAATAAGTTTCAAAATAATATGCAATATTACTATTAACAATGACTATTAAAACTACTGAGTGACATTTAATGGTTTTGATATTTCTTTTTGTCCTTAAAATATTTTCCACTGGAAATACACAGTACTAGAGGCCCAGTGCACAAAATTCATGCATTGGTAGGGTCCCCAGCTGCTGCCGGCCACTGGCCGGGTACTCCCTCCCTTCCCCCAACCCCGCCACCTGCCGCCTCTATGGCCTCCCTCCCTTCCTCTGGCTGGCCCCGCCCCCTGGTCGAACTCCTGGACAACTCCTGGTCGAGGGGACAATTTTCATGCTATGCTTTTACTAATATTTTAACTAATTACTTTAATATTTTCTTAGAAAGCATTTATATATTTCCAAAGTCAATGTACACTGTTGCTTCAAACCCTTTCCTTCAAATCTATTCTCCTTTCCCCTGATTTTCCTCAATTTCTGGTTTATCTTTCCAGTGTGGCTTTTTGCAAATGTATATCTCCCCTCTTTCTCACCCAAAGGCAGCACATGCATTTCTTTGTATCTCACATTTCCTCCTACATTCTCGAGGTCCACCCCACGTCATTTCGAAGAGATCTCCCTCATTTTTCCTTTCAGCTTGGTTTCCCCATTATGTGGCTGTGCTCTTCCAACCATCCCACTCTCACTGAATGTGTTTCCAGTCTTTTGCAGTGACAAAAAATGGCAGGTCCATCTTAAATGGCAGGTAACTAATAATGATTACATACATGTCTTAAATGGCTACATACATATGTCTGGCATTTCCTTACACATATTAAAATATAGCATAGAAGGAAAATATTACTTATGCTGACTTGTTTTTAATTAATATTCTTCCAAACACTTGAGTTTCATGAAAGAATTCCAGAAACCTAGGTGTAAATTTGACAAATGTGAGGTGTTTACACTAGTGCTTGGCACATTGGATATGCTCAATAAGTGAAAGATGGTAGTAATAAAAGTAATAACGGCAGAAACTGTATTATTTATTTTTCTTTACGTGGGCATGTTATTAAGGAACTTGAGAGCTGAATGGACACATTTTGCTCTTAGTCAGTTCGTTGCTCCAACATTTACTGAGTGACTGCCATGCTGGCGTTTGGGAAGAACTTGTATTTGGAGCAGAGTCACAGCCTGAAGGGAGGGGTGCAGGCACCTGGGAGGCCAGCCACATCTCAGGAGAGGGGCTGGGCTCCAGGGAGGGGGCTGAGCTCCCAGGGCCCACAAGTGCTGGAGTCCTCTCCTGGGAGCCTCTGCTTGCTCAGAGCGCACAGCACAGTCCGTGCGCCGGGAGGGGTGAGGCGAGAAGAGGAAGTGATGGCTCCTGCAAAGGCCAGAACTTGCCCAGGACAGACTCGCTGTGCCAACGCCTCCCTCCCTGAGGGTCTGCTCAGCAGATGTGGGCGGAGCTGCACTTGTTAAAGGTTACTTGTCTCTCTGCATATTTTTTATTTCATTCACAGTAAACCAGAACCTTCCAGGCCACAATTTAGAGAGCATGCTAGTGGATCACCCTTAGGTCACCCCTCCCACCAGATGCCTGCCCTCCTCTGCTGCCCTCCTAGCCCATCACAGCGACCCCAGGCTGCGGACAGAACGTCTTTTTCCAGCCTCGGGTCATTCTCCTGCGGAGGACTAGGGAATGTAGACAAAGATGGGGACGCTGTAGACTGTGGCTGCACGCCAGGGACCTCTGTATTACAGGGTGAACCTGAACAGGAACTCTCATGCGCGTTCCCTCCCAGGCCCTCAGAACTGCTGTTGGCGGTGGGGAGCTGCTACGAACAGAGTATCTGCATCCCTTTCAAATCTGAATTTGGGAGGCAAATTTCTTGAAGCCTTTATGGAACAGCCCATTCACAAGTGACACCCAGTGGCCCCAACTGATGAATTGACTGAAGCAAGACATGGCTGAACTGGCCGGAGGGTAACTGCCAAGTCCAGTACCCGGGGGCATGGCCTGGGAGAACTGGCCAAGAACTGGAGACAGTGCAAACATGCTAATGAACTTATTGCTGCTGGCCAGAGCTTTGGGTAGAGCAAGGTGTGTGTGTGTGCGTGCGCGCGCGTATGTATGCATGTGTGTATGTGTGCGTGCACATGTGTATTGTGCATACATGTGTGTGCGTGCTTACGTGTTGTATGTGCGTGCATGTGTGTAGTGTGTGTGTGTGTGCATGTGTGTGTTTTGTGTGTCTCTGTATGTATGTAGTGTGTATGTGTATTGTGTGTGTGTGTTGGGGTGGGAAGGGTTGCTAGCTGGTGCCCACAAGTCCTGCCATGAGTTCTGGGGACAAGCAAGAGGAGACCTATGGGACAGAGGCTGATCCCATTCAAGGTCAGCACAGGGGGTTGTACTGGGCTGTGGCAGAGCATGCAAGGGCTGCCAGAGACTTCGAGGGATCCGTAGGGTGTCTCCCATAACCCATTTATCCAGAAGGGTTGTTACTACAGGAGAAAACCACATGACCATGGCTATTGAAGCTCACAATGCTGGGGTCCTTCCTCTGAGGCCATCTCCCCTCACTCCCCCTGGCCCACCTCTGCTCTTCTGTGCCCTGCCCCCTACCGTCCACAGCACCCTTCCCCGGCCCATTCCTCCCCACGGAGTGCCTGGTTCTCCAGCCTCATCCTGCTCAGACCCGTCGCCTTCCCCCTAGAGCCCCGGGCCTGGCCCTGGGGGCACTGGACAAGCATGTGTCTGTGCTGTGAGGACAGTGCGCTGAGGAAGCCCAAGGCTGATGGCAGCCCAGAGCACAGACCATGGGGGAGGCACTGGGCCTCTGGGAGAGAAAGGAAGGTCCCGGGTGCAGTGAGGGATTCTGGAGTAAAGGAAACAGGAACTAGAGGGGTCAGGGAAGCGGCTCCAGGGTGCCTGGCAGGCATCCTCTGTTGAAGGCACGAGGTCAGGTAGTGGAACTTGTGGAACAAGTAGTCTGGCTGGGAACAGAAGCTGGTCTGTGGGGGAGCCCCCCCTCTCTGCCCTCCTGCCCCCTGACCCACGATGACTATCTGACCACTGTGCAGCCAGGTGATGGTGGGAGCGGGGAGAGATATTGTCCATGATGCAGATGAGGACGTTGGGCCAGCCCAGCTCCAAGTGAGACTTGGAGAGTGCGGTCACCCTTGGGGCACTAGGAGAAAGGAGGCCCTGAATCCCAAAGGATCACCCCTGCAGGGGCCTCACTAGGGCTGGGATGCAGCGACATTTCCATAGGTGTATGATTTTTGTCCAGTCTCTTCCCGTACCACCCACACCCCTTTCCCCCTGAGAATTATCAATCCACTCCCATTCTATGCCCCTGATTCTATTATATTCACTAGTTTATTCTGTTCCTCAGATTTTTAATTCACTTGATTTTTAGATTCACGTTGATAGATATGTATTTGTTGTTCATAATTTTTATCTTTACTTTTTTCTTCTTCCTCTTCTTAAAGAATACCTTTCAGCATTTCATATAATACTGGTTTGGTGGTGATGAACTCCTTTAGCTTTTTCTTATCTGTGACGCTCTTTATCTGCCCTTCAATTCTGAATGATAGCTTTGCTGGGTAGAGTAATCTTGGTTGTAGGTTCTTGCTATTCATCACTTTGAATATTTCTTGACACTCCCATCTGGCCTGCATAGTTTCTGTTGAGAAATCAGCTGATAATTGTTTGGGTGCTCCCTTGTAGGTAATTAACTGTTTTTCTCTTGCTGCTTTTAATATTCTCTCTTTGTCTTTTGCCCTTGGCATTTTAATTATGATGTGTCTTGGTGTGGTCCTATTTGGATTCCTTCTGTTTGGGGTTCTGTGTGCTTCCTGGACTTGTAAGTCTATTTCTTTCACCAGGTGGGAGAAGTTTTCAGTCATTATTTCTTCAAATAGGTTTTCAGTATCTTGCTCTCTCTCTTCTTCTGGCACCCCCATAATTCAGATGTTGGTACACTTGAAGTTGTCCCAGAGGCTTCTTACACTATCTTCAAATTTTTGGATTCCTTTATTCTTTTTGCTTTCCCGGTTGAGTGTTTTTTGCTTCTTTGTATTTCAAATCTTTGACTTGATTCTTGTGTTCCTCTAGTCTGCTGTTGGGTCTCTATATAATATTTTTTATTTCAGTCAGTGTATGTTTAATTTCTAGTTGGTCCTTTTTCATATCCTCGAGGGTCTCGTTAAATTTATCGGCCTTTTCTAGGAAATTCTTGAAAAACCTTATAACCATGGTTTTGAACTCTATATCTAGTCGTTTGTTTCCCTCCACTTCTTTCATTTGTGATCTGTTTCTATGTCTCCGCATTTTCGCTGCTTCCCTGAGTTGGTAGGGTGGCTTTGTGTGCTAGGTGTCCTATATGGCTCAGTGGGTCGGCCTCCCCAGTTACCTGAGGTGGACACTCTTGGTGCACCCCTTTGTGGACTGTGTGTACAGCCTTGTTGTACTTAAGTCTTGATGGTTGTTGGTGTCACTGGGAGGAATTGACCTCCAGGCCAATGGGCTGTGAGGACCCGCTGTGTCTATAATGGAAGAACTGCTGTGCTGGAGACATGCTTAGGGGGCAGGACTTGCTTCAGTGGGGCTTTGGTGCTCACTGAGTCTGCCTCTTGAATGTGTCACTTATGGATGTGAGGAGCTGAAATCTGGTGTCATCTCACACTGACCACTAGATACACTGGCTTCTGGATCTCCAATGGGGTGCAGGTCAGCTACTGTCTGAGGCCACCCAGCAGGAGCTACAGTGAGAACTACAGTTTTCTCCTCTTTGCTTGGGGTTTGGAGGTTTTGGAGCTGTCTGACTAGAACTGTGGTTGGTTAGGTTAAGCTGCGATAGGGCAGGCCATTTATATGCAAAAGCTGCTGTGTGGAGCTTGGGTGGGTTTGTAGATTGTGCGCCGCGGGGTCTCAGGGAGTCACTAGGCTAGGGCGTGGCAAACAGTGATGGCTGCCAGTCAGCCGTCTCTGCATCTCTGTGTTTCTGCATTTCCAAGTCCCCGTGCCCCGCACCCCAGCACAGTAAACAATGATTGCTGGGTGCACCTCTGCAAGAAAGTCACCCTCACTTTCTGACCCAATGGCAGACAGTCCAGCTTCTCCCTGTAGGAGTTTGGGTCCCCAGCGTCTCCCCAGAAACTGGAGTTCGGAGTAATCGGGAGCTTGTCTCCCTTCAGGTTGAAAAAAGCAGCGCACCCAGTCACCCGCCACCAGCCCAATTCACGTGCCTCCGTACCTCAGCTTTTCAGCACTTGTGCACGTCTCAGTGCTCTTTTCTCTTTCCTTCTAGTTGTAGAACTTCCACTCAGCCAGCTTTCCCATGGTTCTGGGTGATAGATGTTTTGTCTTTTAGTTGTAGTTTTGAAATTGTTGTGCGAGGCAGAAGTTTAGGTGTTTACCTATGCTGCCATCTTGGTTTCTCCCCAACACCATTTATTGAAGATACTGTCTTGACTCCATTATATGCTCTTGTCTCCTTTGTCAAATATTAATTGTGTATAATGGCTTAGTTCAGTTTCTGGGTTCTCTATTCTGTTTCATTGGTTTATATGTCTGTCCTCTAGAACTCTTTTTATATATTTAGGTGCTGCTATATTGGGTGCATATATATTTACCAAGATTATATTCTCTTGTTGGATCAATCCCTTTAGTATTATGTAGTGACCTTTGTTGTCTCTTTGATGGCCTTCATTTTTAAGGCTATTTTGTTGGATATGAATATTGCTATTCCAGCCTTTTTTTTTATTTCCATTTGCATGGAAAATATTTTTCCATCGCTTCACTTTCATCCCATGTGAGTTTTTTGTTCTGAGGTATGTCTCTTGTAGACAGCTTATAATTAGGTCATTTTTTTTATTCATTCAGCTACCCTATGCCTTTTGATGGAGCATTTAGTCCATTTACATTTAGGATTATTATTGAGAGGTACTTACTTATTGCCATTTTAATTCTGTATGGCTAGGTTTCTCTCTCTGTTTCTTCTTCTCAGCAACCCCTTACAGCAGTGGTCGGCAAACTGCAGCTTGCGAGCCACATGTGGCTCTTTGGCTCCTTGAGTGTGGCTCTCCAATTTAAGAATTGAGTACCCTAATTAAGTTAATAACAATGTACCTACCTATATAGTTTAAGTTTAAAAAATTTGGCTCTCAAAAGAAATTTCAGTCGTTGTACTGTTGATATTTGGCTTTGTTGACTAATGAGTTTGCTGACCACTACCTTACAGCAATCCCTTTAGCATTTCTTGTAATGCTGGTTTGGTGGTGATGAACTCCTTTAGCTGTTTTTTGGTCTGGGAAGCTTGGTATTTGACCGTCTATTTTGAATGATAGCCTTGTTGAATATAGTAATCTTGGTCTCAGATCCTTGCTTTTCCTACCTTGAGTACTTCTTGCTATTCCCTTCTGGCCTGTAGAGTTTCTGATGAGAAATCAGGTGTCAGCCTTATGGGAACTCCCTAGTAGATAACAGTTTTCTTTTCTCTTGCTGCCTTTAAGATTCTATCTTTGGCTTTAATTTTTGGCATTTTAATTATGATTTGTCTGGGTCTGGGCCTGATTAAGTTCTTGCTTGGGGTTCTCTGTGCCTCCTGAACTTGTGTGACTTTCTTCTTTACCAGTTTAGGGAAGTTTTCTGCCATTATTTCTTCAAACACGTTCTCTATCCCTTTCTGCCTCTTCTGGCACACTGCTATTCGAATATTGTTACGTTTCACATTGTCCCACAGCTCCCTTAACCTGTACTCCTGTTTTTTAATTGTTTTTTTTCTTTTGGGTTCTCTGATTGAGTGATTTTTTTCAATCCTGTCTTCTAATTTGCTGATTCGATCCTCAGCTTTCCCTAATCCACTGTGTATTCCTTCCAATGTGTTCTTTACTTGTGCTGTGTCATTCTTTATTTCTGTTTTCATAGTTACTGTATCTTTTCTCATGCGGTTGAGCATCTTTACTATCATTATTCTAAACTCTGTTTCAGATAAATTTCTTATGTCTATTTCATTTATCTCTTTTTCTGGAGAATTCTCTTGTTCTTTAATTTGGGGGTTGTTTCTTTGTCTCCCCCATTTTGGCTGCCTTTTTGGGTTTGTGACTATGTATCAGGTAGATCTGCTATGCCTATCAATCTCTAGTGCAGGACAGTGTCAAATACTGTTTCTGACTAATTAGATCAGGCAAAGACTCAAAGCCTCCAGAGACCAACTCTGTCTACAGACTGATAGGATTCCAACTTGAATTGCCCTCAGGTGATCATCCTCAGGTGTGGTGAGAGTTTTTTCAACAGGGTGGGCAGTTGCTTCTGCCTGGAGGCCAATAGTTATTTTCAGCCTTTTTAGTGGCCTCAGGAACTGCACACAGTGGGGCAAGGTGTTTTCCAATAGGGTGGGGTAACTCTCTTACCCCCAGGCAAGGCCGCTTGTATAGCAAATGTCTGTATGGAAAAGATGTCCTTTTCTGCATGAGGGAATGACTCAGCACCAGAAGCCGGAGGTGTCTGCCTTCTGAGCTTTGATCTCTGAGCCCCGGATCCTGGCTCCTGCCCACACAGCTCCAGTCCGCTCTGTCCTTCTGCCAGAGCACAAGGTAGGTGACTCCATAGGGAATTTTGTCGGTTGGCCCTTTAAGAGAGTGCCTGCATTTCTAGCCGTCTCTCCCTGGCAGACAGCAACCCTGCTGCTTTTCACAGCCAGATGTTATGTGGATACCCTTCTCAGTTCTGGTGCTCTCTGCTGGGGGGCCCAGCTTGGGGATTAGGCCCCAGAGCTCCCAGTGGCACCTCCCACAGCTGAGATATCTCTCTGGAACTTCAGTTGCTATCTATGGGAGCTTGGCCAGCCCTTTCACGCCTCCACCCCTCCTACCAGTCTCTATGTGGTCTTCACTTTCAGTCCTCATGTATTAGGGTTCTCTCCAGTGAGTCTTCCATTGATTATTCAGGAAGTTTTTCTGTATTTTAGTTGTAATTCCAGTTTGTTCCTGAGAGCATGTCTGTGCATCATCCACTTACTCAGCCACCATTTTTAATCTCCTTTTCCTGACTAATTAGAGCAGGCAAAGACTCAAAGCCTCCAGAGAACCACTTCTGCTTATAGACTGATTGGATTCAATGTTGAGTAGCCCTCAGGCAATTGTCCACAGGTGGGGTACAAGGTTTTCTTACAAGGTGGGACAATTTCTTCTGCCTGGAGGGTAATTGTTATTCTCAGTCCCTTAATGGTTCTCAGAAACTCTACAGCAAGCATGTCAAACTCACTGCTGGCAGGCCACATGCTTTGTTATAATTCCAATTTGGTCCTGGAAGCATGTCTGTGAGCTTCCATTTACTCTGCTACCATATTTTTCACCTCTCCATTCATTGGTTAATAACATGCTATTTAGCCTCCATGTGTGTGAATGTTTTGAGTGTTTTTACTGTAGTTGATTTCTAATTTCATTACATTGTGACCTGAGAAAATACTTGATATGATTTCAATCTTCTCGAACGTGTAGAGACTTATTTTGTGTCCTAACATGTGGTCTATCTTTGAGAATGCCCTATGAGAAAAATGTATATTCTGAAGTTTTGGGATGAAATGTTCTATTTTAAATATCAATTAAATCCATTTGATCCAGTGTGTCATTTAGAGTCACAATTTTTTGTCTGGAATATCTATCCCAGGAAGTCAGAAGGGTGTTAAAGTCCCCTACTATAACTGTTTTGTTGTCAATCTCTCCATTAAAGTCCTCTAGAAGATTTTTTTATATATTTAGGTGCTCCTATATTGGGTGCATATATATTTACCAGGATTATATCCTCTTGTTGGATCGATCCCTTTAGTATTATGTAGTGACCTTTGTTGTCTCTTGTGGTGGACTTCATTTTCAAGTCTATTTTGTCAGATGTGAGTATTGTTAGCCCCACTTTTTTTAAAATTTCCATTTGCATGGAAAATTTTTTCCATCCTGTCATTCTCATCCTGTGTGAGTCTTTTGTTCTGAGATTGGTCTTTTATAGACAGCACATAGTCAGTTTGAAATTTACACATTAAAACTCATATGTGAAGAAAGTAACTTAAAAAAAAAACACATAATCTGTCTCGTTATACTCTACAGCAATAATTTCAAATGGTGGTAAGAAAACCCCTAAATTGGCCATTTAAAGGTACAGATACAGCTCCTCCTATTTAAGAGAAATCTTTTTGAAAAAACTCATATCTTTTTTGAGAGAGGCCACACCAACATTGTTTTCTGGGGGGCATTTTGGTAGTAATCACCCTAATGGGTGTGAGGTGTATCTCACTGTGATTTGATGAGCCTTTCCTGAATGATCAGTGATGCTGAGTATCTTTTCATGCACTCATTGAATATTTGTATATCTTCCTTGGAGAAATGACTGTTCAAGTTCTTATCTCTGTTTTTTATTGTGTTGTTGTTGTTGAGTTGTAGCAGTTCCCTTTATATTCTGAATATTAATCCCCTCAGATACATCCCTTTGGGCATGTTTCCTGACCAGGAATTGAACTGTGGACCTCCTGGTTCATAGGTCCAACACTCAACCACTGAGCCACACTACTCTTTTTTAGTTAGTCAAGCTATATCCTGGCTTCCCAATTTTGTTACCCTTTTCAAAGAATCAATGTTTGGTTTGGTTTATTTTCACTATTGTTTTTCTATTCTCTGTTTTGTTTATCCCTGCTCTAATCTTTATTATTTCCTCTCATCTACTGGCTTTGGGTTTAGTTCTTCTTGTGCTACTTCCTGAAATTGTAAATAGGTGATTGACTTGAGATCTTCCTTCTTTTTTAATATAAACATTTGCAGCTATAAATTTCCCCTTAATTCTGTTTGCGCTGCATCCCATTAGATTATTAGAGTGGATTGAGATGTGTAGGAAGAATGAGATGAGAATGTGCAGGTGTGTAGAAAGGATGAGGGTAAGTCACCAGACCACTCTACCCTTGTAGAGGAGGTGGGATCAAGGGAGGAAGTGGGAAGAGTGGGCAGGGTGATGCTACAATGCCCTTCCTACTTCCAGCTCTGTTCCCAACCTCAAACAGGGCAGAAGGGAAAGGCCTTGGAGGAGGCTTGGACTTAAGCTGTGTGGTGGGGAACCCTAGTGAGCACATGGTGAGGCAGCAGACCAGCTTGAAGAAACCAGACTCATGGAGACAACATCTTTTTAGCTTTGACACTTTTAAATGAGCTTTCCGACTGGGGCTCCCCCTTCAGCATACTCCATACCCCAGAGCTTTCAGCCACAGTCCCAAGTCCTCTCTCTCATACCACCTGGCAGTTGCAAAAAATGGTGTGGTTGTGAGTTTTTGTATACCTACACTTTTATCATTCTTTTCTCTCAAGTAAATAAAACCACTAGGGTCACTGGGAGGTGGAAGGACTTAATGACAGTCAACAAAAACTTTTCAACCATGAAGGTCTGGTCCAAAGCTACCTCCTCTTGAGATTTTCCCAGAACCCAAGGACTGCACTGGTTCATCTCTCCTATGAGTTCCTTAGAATTGTGCACATGTGAGAACAGATCACATAGAAGGGGGAAGAGAGCTGACATATGCTACACATTTTACACATGTTAACTTACCCAATTCTCACAGTTAGTCCTTCAAGGAAATGTGTACATTTCAGGAAATGGGAACTTTTTTGGGTTCTTCCTGCTCAAGATCACAGCTAAGTAGCAGAGCTGGGACTTGAGCCCACACCTGCAACATGCTCCTCTTATGACATATCGCCCCTATTATAGCCCCTGTAATAAATTTTAAATACTCTGTTCTGAGTCAGAGATGACTTTACCTAGATCAATAGTCTTCAAACTATTCTGGGCAACTCAGAGTTGCTTGAAGGGTTCCACAAACAGCATAAAATTGTTCATATACCAAAAATGAAGATTTTAAATTGTCCAAAGAACACATTCATCACTTATGCCTATTTTGCAGGTAAAATTCCATTTTGAAAAAGTTAACTATTGCCCTCAAAAGTTTCAAAATTATTTTCTAAACTGACAAATATTTCCTGATTGAGAAATGTGGAGGATAAACAAGGACTAACTGACTAAAATGACAGGAACACAGTTAGAACTGGGGCAGTTGAGTGGGGAGGGGCATATGGCTCTGGGCTGAAAAAGGGCTGAGGTTCAGGGACTGGGCACAAGGCACCAGGAGAGGATGCAGGGCAGGCATCTGAGCCAAGAGGTGGGATCTTGCCTCAGAAACGGTGGCCCCTGAGGCTATCCCTGACCCTTCTCCTCTGCCACCCACCCGGTAGGTTCTATGGGCAGGAGGTAGGACAGAACTCACCAGGTCAACCAGAGTTATTCTAGCCATCATTACAGTGTCAGAGGTAGCAGGCAGGTCACCCCTAAAAACAGCCCCTTCTTGTTCCTTGAACCTCTATCCTACTTTCTTCTACCCTCAGTAGACTCCCAATATTTAGGGCTGGGGCTTCAGTGCAGCTTCATCTGGGGCCTTGCTTCTCATGGTTGGCTCACCCTTTCCCACTTCTCCCCCTAATGGGATGAAAAACAAGTGAACATCCTATTTGAAAACACATTTGCAGCCCACCACACATGTAATTAAATGTCTCAGCAGTTGTGTGATACATCGGATCTGCTGTTTAAATTTGAGATATTCTTTTTAATGAGATAACAGAGATGGCTATTTAAAATACACATTTCATAAGCATGTGAGTTTCCTCGTATGTTCCAAGCATTTTACTTGTTGGTTCATTCACCAATGCACAAATATTTACGACTAGAGGCCCAGTGCAGAATTTGTGCACGGGTGGGGTCCTTCTGTGTGGCCTGCAGAGATTGGGCTAACACCCACAGTCCAATGCTGCCTGCAGCTCCTACCTGCCGCTCCTGCTCATCCTGGCCCCACTGTGCCTGCCGCAGGCCCACGCCCAATCAGTCCCGATCGGGAGAGGCTCACTAGGGGAGTAGACAGTGGGATGGGGCTGAAATCAGATCTCTGACATCCCCCAAGGGGTCCTGGATTGCGAAAGGGCGCAGGTCAGGCTGAGGGATCCCACTGGTGCATGATCAGGCCGGGGAGGGACTGCAGGAGGGCTCTAGGGCATGTCTGGCCATCTAGCTCAGTCCCGATCCGCCAGACCCCAGCAGCAAGCTAACCTACCAGTCAGTGCACATCATAGTGACTGGTTGACCAATTGACTGTCTGCCCCTTGGTGGTCAGGGCATGTCATAGCAAGCAGTTGAGCAGCCTTAGCATATTATTAGCATATTATGCTTTGATTGGTTGTTCGGTTGTTCCACCATCTGGTCTATTTGCATATTACCCTTTTATTATATAGGATGTTAGACACTCAGTAAAAAAGAGAAGACAGCATATGTTCACCTTGAGAAATTAACTTGAAGAGGATGAAACAGGCAAAACAATCACACCAGCTTCATTCCCCTGAGCAAGTGGCCAAGAACAGAGCAGCACAAAGGGACTCAGACAGAAGCAAACAGGAACATGCTACTTCTGTGTAGATGCACACCAGCCAGAACTCTGCTGGTGGACTCCCTAGGAGGAGCAGCATGTAAAGGCTGCCACATTTTTTATATGAAAAATTGCAACACTAATGCCTCTGGGAACATGGCACCCACCTCCACAGGTCTCTGCAGGTTGTGATGATTTTCACTGATCAAGGTACAGTCCACACTTTCTGAATCAGGTCTCTCCACAGCCATGCACGAAAACTGAGAAGATACATTAACTTTCAAGCTAGGAAGCCTTTCTACACCAAGCTTCAAGAGAGCTTTAAGAACTTCATTTTGTTGTTGTTGTTGAAATTATTACAGATGTCCCCTTTTTCTCCCCTGTTGACTCCCTCAAACCTGCTCCCGCTCCCTCCCCAGGCTTTCCCTGCACTCTTGTTTGTCCATGAGCTATGCATATCTCTATATATAATAGCCTAAGCGACCATTACAACCGAATGACCAAAATGATCAGAATGCCTGGTCAACCAGTCGCTAGGATGCACACTGACCACCAGGAGGCAGACACTCATTGCAGGAGCTGACCCCTGGTGGTCAGTGTGCTCCCACAGTCAACCTCCCATGGCCTTTCCCCCTGGCCAGCCAGCCCACCTCCTGTGGCCCCTCCCCCCAGCTGGCTGGCCCCTTGATAGACCTCAATCACTGGCCAGGCCAAGGGACCCCACCTGTGGACAAATTCATGCACTGGGCCTTTTGTAAACATATGTTACTTGGTTAATCTCTTCCCACAGCCTCCACCCTCTTCGCTCTGAAATACATCAGTCTGTAGCATGTTTCAATATCTCTAGATGTGTTTTGTTTATCAGTTTATTTTGTTCATTAGATTCCACATATGAGTGAGATCATGTGATATTTGTCTTTCTTTGACTGACTTATTTCATTTAGCATGATACTCTCCAGGTTCCTCTATGCTGTCTCAAAGGGTAAGAGATCCTTCTTTTTTACAGCTGCATAGTATTCTGTTGTGTAAATGTACCACAGCTTTTTTATTCATTCATCTACTGGTGAGCACTTGGGCTGTTTCCGGATCTTAGCTCTTGTAAATTATGCTGTTATGAACATAGGGGTGCCTATATTTTTTCTAATTGGTATTTGGGGTTTCTTAGGACATAGTCCTAGAAGTGGAATCCCTGGGTCAAATGACAGTTCCATTTTTAATTTTTTGAGGAAACTCCACACTTTTTCCATATTGATTGTACCAGTCTGAATTCCTACCAGCAGTACCAGGGTTCCCTTTTCTCCACCTCCTCGCCAGTACTTTTTGTTTATTGATTTGTTGATGATAGCCATTCTGGCAGATCTGAGGTGGTACCTCATTGTTGTTTTAATTTGCATCCCTCTGATAATTAGTGACTTTGAGCATTTTTCCATATGTCTTTTAGCCATTTGTATGTTCTCTTTGGAGAAGTGTCTATTTAGGTCCTCTGTCCATTTTCTTTTTTTTTTTGGTCTCTTTTCTTCTTTTTTTTTACTATTTTTTAAAATATATTTTTATTGATTGCAGAGAGGAAAGAAGAGGAAGAGAGAGATAGAAACATCAATGATAAGAGAATCATTGATCAGCTGCCCCTGCACACCCCCTACTGGGGATTGGGCCCGCAACCTGGTCATGTGCCCTTGACTGGAATCGAACCTGGGACCCTTCAGTCCACAGGCTGAACTAAACCAGCTAGGACACTTCTGCCCATTTTTAAATTGGGTTGTTTGTCTTCCTTTTGTTGAGCTGTATGAATATTTTATATACTTTAGAAATTAAACCCTTATCAGATGTATCATTGGCAAATATGTTCTCCCACACAGTGAGTTCCCTTTTCAATTTAATGCTGGTTTCTTTTTTCTTTTTTTTAATATATTTTATTGATTTTTTACAGAGAAGAAAGGAGAGAGAGAGAGAGAGAGAAACATCGATCAGCTGCCTCCTGCACACCTTCCACTGGGGATGTGCCTGCAACCAAGGTACATGCCCTTGACTGGAATCGAACCTGGGACCTTTCAGTCCACAGGCCGATGCTCTATTCACTGAGCCAAACTGGTTAGGGCTAATGCTGGTTTCTTTTGCTGTGCAGAAGCTTTTCATTTTTATGTAGTCCCATTTGTTTATTTTTTCCTTTGTTTCTCTTGTACTAGGCAATGTATCTGTGAAAATTCTACTATGTGGGATATCTGATATTTTGAGTTTACATTTTGAGTTTATTCTTGTGTATGGTATAAGTTGGTGGTCTACTTTCATTATTTTGCATTTATTGAAGAGACTATCTTTATTACATTGTATGCTCCTGCCTCCGTTTTCAAATATTAATTGAATATAATGCCTTGGGTTCATTTCTGGGTTCTCTGTTCTAATCCATTGATCTATATGCCTGTTCTTGTACCAGTACCAGACTGTTTTGATTATGGTGGCTTTGTAGTATAACTTGATATCCAGTATTGTGATCCCTTCAACTTTGTTCTTCTTTCTCAAGATTGCTGTAGCTATTCGGGATCTGTTTTGTTTCCATATGAATTTTTTGGAGTATTTGTTCTAGATCTGTGAAATATGTCATTGGTATTTTAGTAGGGATTTCACTGAAGCAATAAATTGCTTTGGGTAGTATAGCCATTTTAATAATGTTAATTCTACCAATCTATGAACACAGTATATTCTTCCTCTTGTTCATATATTCCTCTATCTCTTTTTTCAATGTCCTGTAGTCTTCTGAGAACAGGTCTTCGACCTCCTTGGTTAAATTTAGTCCCTAAGTATCTTAATTTTTTTGTTGCAATGTTAAAATGGGATTGTTTGTTTAGTTTCTCTTCCTGAGAATTCATTATTGGCATATAAAAATGCCATCAATTTCTGGATGTTAATTTTGTATCCTCCTACAATGCCAAATTCATCTGTTAAGTCTATTGGTGGAGTTTTTTGGTGGAGTTTTAGGGATTTGTATATACAGTATTATGTCATGTGCAAATAATGACAGTTTTACTTCCTCCTTTCCAATTTGGATGTCTTTTATGTTTTCTTCTTGTCTGATTGCTGTGGCTAGGACTTTCAGTATTATATTGAATAAGAGTGATGAAAACATAAAGAATTTTTAAAAAGGTTAAATAGTCTTGAAAATGGACATTCCTGTCTTGTTCCTATTCTTAGGGGGGATGCTTTTAGTTTTTGTCCATTGAGTATGATGTTGGCTGTAGGTTTGTCATATATGGCTTTTATCATGTTGAGGTATGATCCCTCTTTTTCCACTTTGCTAAGAGTTTTTATCAAAATTGGGTGTTGGATTTTTTCAAATGCTTTTCCTGTGTCTATTGATATCATCATGTAGTTTTTATCTTTCACTTTGTTTATATGATGTATTATATTTATTGATTTGTGAATATTATACCAGCCTTGAATCCCTAGAATAAATCCCATTTAGTCATGGTGTATGATCTTTGTAATACATTGCTGGATCTGATTTGCTAATATTTTTTTTAATGATTTTAGCATCTATGTTCATCAGGGTTATGGGCTTGTAATTCTCTTTCTTTGCAGTGTCTTTATCTGGTTTGGGGAGTAGGATAATGCTGGCCTCATAAAAAGAGCTTGGAAGTGTTCCTTCCTCTTGGATTTTTTTGAATAGCTTGAGGAGTGTAGGTGTTAATTCTTCTTTGAATGTTTGGTAAAACTCCCCTGTGAAGCTGTCCAGACTAGGGCTTTTGTTTGCTAGAAGGTGTTTTTTTTTTTTTTTTTTTTAATTACTGCCTTTATTTCATCAATTGTTATTGGCCTATTCAGGTTTTCTGATTCAGTTTTATAAGATTGTATTTTTCTAGGAATTGGTCCATTTCATCCACATTTTCCAGCTTGTTGGCACATAGTAGTTCATAGTATTTTCTTACAATCATTTGTATTTCTGTGGTGTCAGTTGTTATCTCACCACTTTTGTTTCTGATTTTATTTGGGTCCTCTCTGTTTCTTGATGAGTCTGGCTAAAGTTTCATCAATTCTGTGTATCTTTTCAAAGAACCAGCTCTTGGTTTCATTGATCTTTTATACTGTATTTTTAGTCTCTATGTCATTTATTTCCACTTTCATCTTTATTATTTCCATCCTTCTACTTATTATTGTTCCCTTTCTAATTCTTTAATTTGTAGGGTTAGATAGTTTACTAAGAATTTTTCTTGTTTTTTGGAGTAGGCCTGTGGTGCTATGAACTTCCCTCTCAGGACTGCTTTGGCTCTGTCCCATAGATTTGGGGTTGTTGTATAATCATTTTTGTTTGTTTTCATGAATTTTTTAAAATTTCTTCCTTGATTTCATTGGTAACCCATTCATTGTTTAATAACATACTATTTAGCCTCCATGTG
This sequence comes from Corynorhinus townsendii, assembly GCA_026230045.1. Classification (NCBI taxonomy): domain Eukaryota; kingdom Metazoa; phylum Chordata; class Mammalia; order Chiroptera; family Vespertilionidae; genus Corynorhinus; species Corynorhinus townsendii. The sequence continues at coordinate 96,977,747 of JAPDVU010000004.1, read as the reverse complement.
TTTGAATGTTGTTTTTGAATGGTTTTATTGTGGTTGATTTTTAGTTTTATGCCATTGTGATCTAAGATAATTGATATTATTTCAATCATCTTGAACTTGTAGAAACTTATTTTGTGTTCTAACATATGGTCTATCTTTGAGAACACCCTGTGTACACTTTAGAAGACTGTATATTCTGCAGCTTTGGGTTGGAATGTTCTACTGGTATAAATCAAATCCATCTGATCTAATGTGTCTCTGTTTCCTCACTGATTTTTGTCTGGAAGATCTATCCAGTGAAGTCAGTGGGGTGTTAAAGTCCCCTACTATGACTGTATTGCTGTCAATCTCTCCCTTGATGTACCCCAGAAGTTTTTTTTAAATATATATTTAAGTATCCCTATATTGAGTGCATATGTGTTTACCAGGAGTATATCCTCTTGTTGGATTGATCCTTTAGTATTATATAGTGCCCTTTTTGTCTCTTTTTATGGCCTTTGCTTTGAAGTCTAATTTGTCAGATATAAGTATTTTTACTCCTGCTTTCTTTTTCTTTTTCATTTGCATGGAAAAACTTGTTTCCATCCCTTCACTTACATTTTGTGTGAGTCTTCTGTTCTTAGTTGGGTCTCTTGAAGAAAGCATATATACGGGTCACGTTTTCTTATTCATTCAGCTACCTTATGTATTTTGATGGGAGCATTTAATCCATTTACATTTAAGGTTTTTATTGATAGGTACTTTTTTATTGCCATTTTTATTCTTTATGCCTGTTTCTCTACATATTTATTATTATTATTATTACAGCAGTCCCTTCAATATTTCTTGCAATGCTGGTTTGGTCATAATAGCCTCTTTTTGTCTGGCAAGCTCTGTATTTCACTATTTATTTTGAGTGATAGCCTTACTGGATAGAGTAGTCTTGGTTTCAGGTCTTTGTTTTTCATTACCTTGAATAATTCATGCCATTCCCTTCTGGCCTATAGTGTTTCTGTTGAGAAGTCAGCTGACAGCCTTATGAGAGCTCTTTTGTAAGTCATTGACTGTCTCTTGCAGCCCTTAAGATGCTCTCTTTGTCCTTAATGTTTGTCATTTAATTATGATATGTCTTGGAGTGGATCTCTTTGGGTTCCTCTTTTTTTGTTTGTTGATTCTCACCTGAGTATATTTTTCCATTGATCTTTTAGAGAGTGGAAGAGAGAGGGAAAGACAGAAAGAAACAATGATGTGAGAGAAACACATTGATTGTTTGCTTCCTGCATGTGCCCCAACCAGTGCCCTATCCACTGAGCCAAACTGGCCAGGGCTCGTTAGGTTCCTCTTGATTGCTAACCTCTGTGCTTCCTGAACTTGTGTGGCTTTTTACCAGCTTGGGAAAGTTCTGTCATTATTTCTTCCAAAAGGTTTCTCCATCTCTTGCTCACTTTCTTTTTCTTCTATTACCCCTATGATGCAGATGTTGTTTCATTTCATGTGATCCCAAAGAACCTTAAACTGTCCTTATGCTTTTTAAGGAATTTATTTTTTTTATTGATTTCAGAGAGGGAGAGAGATAGAAACATCAATGATGCCACCTACTGGGGCATGTGCCCTGAGTTGGAATGGAACACTGACCTCCTGGTTCATAGGTCAATGCTCAACCACTGAGTCACACCAGATGGGCCTTATGCTTTTTAAGTCATTTTTCTTTTTGCTTCTTTGATTGAGTTGTTTCTTTCTACCTTATCTCCTAATTCACTTATTCAATCCTGTGCTTCATAAAGCCTGCTTTAATTCCTTCCAGCATATTCTTGATGTCAGATATAGTATTCTTCATTTCTGCCTGGTTCTTACTCATAATATCTATCTTTTTTCATGCTGTTGTAGCTTTCACTATGTTCCTTATAGTTACCACTAAGTGCCTTGAGCATATTTATAACTATTACTCTGAACTCTATGTATAATAACTTGCTTATCTCCATTTCATCTCGGTCTTTTTCTGGCGATTCCTACTTTTCTTTAATTTGGGAGTTGTTTCTTTGTCTCCCCATTTTATTTGTCTCTTTGTGTTTGTATCTATGTATTAGATATATTTACTATGCCTTGTGGGGGAGCACAGGAGACTTGGTTGGAAAGCCGGTAAGGAGGAATATCCAAAAGGTCGGGGGCCTCGAGGGGGACCTTGCCGAGGGGGCAGTCCTTGTCTTGACTTTTCCAAACATGCATGAGCCCTGAGTGTTTAACAAAATCTTTATGTTTAATCTTTAAGTGTCCTTATTTAAAGGACACTGCAGACACATATGTCCTCCCAAGATTATTTACTCTACTGATGGTATCTAAAAGATTAACTTTATCTCAAACTGCTGCTACAATAAAAGCCTGAAGAGGCAGGTGATCAAGGCTGTCTGGTTCCTTTAGCCAGGCAGTCCCTTAGGCCTCTCTTTCACAGCAAACGTGTGTCAGAGTAATCATTCATCCATCAGTCAGGGTCTTCTGGTCAGTCCCAGGAATGCCTCCAAGTCTTGTGGGGTGGGCTTTTGTAGTGAATGTCCTGTGGGACCCAGAGTTGTATGCTTCTGTGCTGTATGCTCTAGGCACGTCCCTCTTGTGGGCTATTTGGAGTCTCCTGTTGAGATTGGGTCTAGACTGTTGCTGTTCCATCCATGGGAATACCCTTCTCTCTCAGCCTGGCTAACTGTGAGGCTTAGTCACTACCACATCATGTGAGCTATTGTACAAGTGCTGACAGGGCAAAACAAAACAAAACCAACAGAAAACAAATAGAAATATACCAAATATCCTGTCAACCACAATGAAAACAACCCAAGAGAAAAAAAAAAAACTATGAAAGAGAAGAAAGAACACAAATACTAAGGCAAAAAAGAAAGAGAGAAAAGGATATTGTTGCTAATTGTAAAAATCTAAATAAATAAAGAATCTACTGGGAGAAAAAAAGGCAGAATTAAGATTCTAAAAGGGGAGAATCCAAGATGGCGGCGTAGGTAAACACCTAAACTGCTGCCTCGCGCAACAATTTCAAAAATTCAACTAAAAGACAAAACGTCTATCACCCAGAACCATGGGAAAGCTGGCTGAGTGGAAGTTCTACAACTAGAAGGAAAGAGAAAAGAGCATTGAGACGTGCATGAGCGCTGAAAAGCTGAGGTACGGAGGCGCGGGATCCGGGCTGGCGGCGGGCGTTGCTTTTTTCAACCCAAAGGGAGACAAGCCCCCGACTACTCTGAAATCCAGTTTCTGGGGAGACGTGGAGGACCCAAACTCCTACGGGGAGAAGCTGGACTGTCTGCCAGTGAGGGTGGCTTGCTTGCAGAGCTGCGCGCAGGAATAATTGTTTACGGCACTGGGGCAGGGGACTCCGGGACGCCATCGGGGACACAGAGCCGGCTAACTAGCAGCCATTGCTGTTTGCCACGCCCTAGCCTAGTGACACCCTGAGACCCCGCCCTGCACAACCTACAAACCCACCCAAGCTCCAAGCAGTGTATTTAGCATAAGAAAGCCCTGCCCTATCGCAGCTTAACCTTGCAAACTTGCAGCCCAGGTCAGACAGCTCCAAAACCTCCAAACCACAAGCAAAGAGGAGAAAACTGTAGCTCTCACTGTAGCTCCTGCTGGGTGACCTCAGACAGTAGCTGACCTGCACCCCATTGGAGATCCAGAAGCCAGTGTACCTAGTGGTCAGAGTGAGACACCAGATTTCAACTCCTCACATCCATAAGTGACACATTCAAGAGGCAGACTCAGTGAGCACCAAAGCCCCACTGAAACAAGTCCTGCCCCATAAGTGTGTCTTCAGCGCAGCAGTTCTTCCATTATAGACACAGTGAGTGCTCACAGCTAATTGGCCTGGAGGTCAATTCCTCCCAGTATACCAACAGCAATTAAGGCTTAACTACACCAAGTCTTTGCACTCAGCCCACAAAGGGGTGTACCAAGAGCGTCCACATCAGGTGATTGGGGAGGCTGAGCTACTGCCCCCTATAGGTCACCTACCACACAAAGCTACTCCATCAACACAGGGAAGCAGCCAAAATGTGGAGACAAAGAAACATGTCACGAATGAAAGAAACGGAGGAAAGCAAACTACTGGATGACATAGAGTTCAGAACCACATTTATAAGGTTACTCAAGAATCTTCTTAAAACCGCTGAGAAACTTGATGAGACCTTCAAGGAGCTTAATGAGAATGCCCAAAAAATGGAAAAGGATCAGTCAGAAATGAAGCATACACTGTCTGAAATAAAGAATATACAGAAACTCAACTGTAGATCAATGTACCCCAAGAATCAAACCAAAGATCTGAAATATGTGGAAACAAAAAAACATCCAACCTGAAAAACAAAAAGAAAAAAAAATCCAAAAATATGAAGATAGTGTAAGGAGCCTCTGGGACAACTTTAAGCGAACCAACATCCAAATTTTTGGGGTGCCAGAAGAAGGGAGAGAGCAAAATATTGAAAACCTATTAGAAGAAATAATGACAGAAAACTTTCCCTACCTGGTGAAAGAAATATACGTACAAGTTCAGGAAGCGCACAGAACCCCATACAAGAGGAATCCAAAGAGGACCACACCAAGACACATCATAATTAAAATGCCAAGGGCAAAAGACAAAGAGAGAATATTAAAAGCAGCAAGAGAAAAACAGTTAATTACCTACAAGGGAGTACCCATACGACTGTCGGCTGATTTCTCAACAGAAACTATGCAGGCCAGAAGGGAGTGGCAAGAAATATTCAAAATGATGAACAGCAAGAACCTACAACCAAGATTACTCTACCCAGCAAAGCTATCATTCAGAGTTGAAGGTCAGATAAAGAGCTTCACAGACAAGAAAAAGCTAAAGGAGTTCATCACCACCAAACCAGGATTACATGAAATGCTGAAGGGTATTCTTTAAGAAGAGGAAGAAGAAGAAAAAGGTAAAGATAAAAATTATGAACAACAAAATGACATCAAATACATACCTACCAACAAGTGAATCTAAAAATCAAGTGAATAAAAAGTCTGAAGAACAGAATGGACTGGTGAATATAATAGAATCAGGGACATAGAAAGGGAGTGGACTGACGACTCTCAGGGGAAGCAGGTGTGAGGGGTGCAGGAAGAGATTGGACAAAAATCTTACTCCTATGGATGAAGACAGTGGTGGGGGGTAAGGGCATGGGGTGGGATGGGGAATCAGGTGGAGGGGAGCTATGGGGGAAAAAATAGAGGAACACCTGTAATAATCTGAACAATAAAGATTTATTAAAAAAAAAAAAAAGGAAGGAGGCCAATAAGAGATATGGAAGAAACAAGAGCAAAAAGCAATAAACTTAATAATTATTATAATAATATCGAAGCAATAATGTAGAGAATATCAAGAAAATATTGAAAAACAAAACAAACAAACAAAAAATCAAAACTAAACTCACAAAAAATATTTTTGAAAAATTAAAACCAGCCAAGTGTAGTTTGTCTTAGTGCTTATGATGTCTGAGGCTCACTGTTTTGTATGCTGATTTCAGGCCTCCTGGGGATACTTTTGTGTCAGGCAATGTCAGCAGCTGTCCAAGTTTGGCTCTCAGTGTCCTTTGGTAGCTGGCCTGAGGCTCTCTGCCTCCACCGGTGTGTTATTCTGCCTCCCTGCTGCAGTTGCCTGATTTTCTTCAGGGTCTTCCAAAGAGTTTTTAGGGTGGAGGCAGGCTAGTGTAACTTGGGCTAGTGGGCCGCTTACTTAGAGATTTCCCCGTCAGGCACTCGCTGAGGGGAAAATAATATCTGCTTCAAAGGCAACTCCTCAGTCTCTACCATATCCTCCAACTCTAGTTCCCCCTAACATGGCCTGATGCAGGTTCAGATTGGATTCAGCCTGCTGCCTTTTCTGCCTGGGCAGTGTCAGCTGGCTGGGCTCAGTGGGATTGGTCTGAGAGACTCTGGTGAGCACATTACTTGCCCAGCCCCCAGGAGGCGTTTTAAAACATTTCTCCTGCTCCCAAACAAACGTCCCTGAGAATCTTACTCTAGGAATGTCCTCCTTTGAGCTGTTCTTCCTTCCCTCACTGACTTGTGCACAATGGGTGTATCTGGGGCTTCAGAGGGCTGACCCAGCCCCTTTTCTATTGGGGGCAGTGCTCCTTGCCTGCAGGCAAGGTAGACATGCTCCACCCTCCTTTTCCAGGTCTGGCTGGCTGAATTCACAGGGCACTGCAGAATTTTTAAAACATGAAGCACCTGACTACTTAATCAGGGGCACTGACCTCCTTTCCCTTAGATTGTCAAATTAAAAAATGACAACAGCAACCCAACAATAGTTATTTAGTGTGAGTGAATCAAAATTATGCCTATATTTTTGGCAGATAGGCAAAAAGTATTTTTTTTGGTATGCTGCAGATTTTTAGTAATTAATTTATGTGCCATGAGATGAAAAAAGTTGAAAATCACTGCCTTAATTGATTTTCAAATGTTGAACTGGCCTTGCATACCTGGGATGAATCCCACTTGGTTGTGAGAGCAGTTCCATTTAAACACTGTGTATTTGATTTGCTAATATATTGTTGAGGTTTTTTGTACCTGAGTTCATGAGAGATATGGGTCTGTAGTTTTCTTGTAATGTCTGTCTGCTTTTGGTATTAGGATAATGCTGGCCTCATAGAATGAAGTGGAAACTATTCCCTCTCCTATCTTTCAAAGGAGATTGTAGAGAATTGATATAAATCTTTGGTAGAATTCACCCATGAACCCATCTGGACTTAGTGCTTTCTATTTTGGAATGTTACTAATTATTGATTCAATTTCTTTTATAAATATGGGTCTATTTGGATTGTCTACTTCATTTCACTTTCTAAAATTATTTTTTAGTAATGTTAGTTACAGAAGAGTTGTAAAGCTAGAAAACAGAGTTCCTGTACACCCTTCACTCAGCTTCCCTTAATGTTAACATCTAACAAAATCATGTTAAGACTAAGAAACTCAGCAACATAACACTGGTACAACACTGTTAGCTGAACAACAGGCTCCATTTGGATTTCACCAGGGTTTCCACTGCTATTCTCTTTCTGCTCCAGGATCACGCCCGGGCACCTTAGTGCATTAAGTTGTCCTGCCTCCTCAGTCTCCTCTGATCTGTGGAATTTCTTGACCCGTTTTCATGACCTTGGAAGTTCTGAAAAATACCAAGCAGATCATTTGCAGAATGTCACTCATTTTTGGTTTGTTGATGTTTTGTCATGATTAGATTGGGGTTATGTGTTTTGGGGAGGAATACCATAGTGGTGAAGTGCCCTTCTCATCATATCATGTCAGGGGTGTAGGATATTAACATGACCTTTATCACCCGGTTAAGGTTGAGTCTGCCAAGTTTCTCCACTGTAAAACACAGTTGGCCTTTGAACAACATGGGGTTAGGGGCACCAATATCCCTGCACAGTCAAAAATCTGGGAATAACTTTTGACTTGTCCAAAACTTAACTACTGGTAGCCTATGGTAGACCAGACACCTTACCAATAACCAACAGTCTCACCCAGCCCCATGGGATCCCTGCTGATTTTCACAGCCAGACGCTGTGGGGGCTCCTCTTCCCAGCACTGCTCCAGGCTGGGGAGCCTAGTGTGGGGGAACCTCTGCAGCTGAGATATCCCTCCTGATTTTCAACCACCACACAGGGTGTGGGGCCGACCTGTTTCATGTCGCCACCCCTCCTACCAGTCTCCACGCAGCTTCTTCTTCATGCCCGCAGTTACAGGATTTCTGGTCAATTGGTCTGCAGGTGATTCTCCAAGTCGATTGCTCTATCATTCGGTTGTCACTGTGATGTGGTCGGGGAAGAGGCAAGTACCGTGTGTACTCCACCATGTTCACTGGAACCCCACGTGGCACTTTTAAGTAGGGTGGTCAGATAGGCCCCATCGGGCAACATTCGAGCAGACTGAAGCAGGTGAGAAATGGAGCCATGCAGATATTTGAAGGAAGGGCATTCCTGGATCGCCCTCTGCATGTGCCCAGGCCTCTGCTCAGGCAGGCGGTTAAGACTGCCTGGGGAATAGACACATGGGCAGACTTCCAGCAGGGAATGGTGGGGTCCTCAATCTCTCCAGTCTCTCCTTCCTGCTCTGACTTATAGAAGTCCTGAAGCAGGGGTGAGGGAAGAGGCATCGCTGTGTGGAGGGAGGAAGTGGAATTGGGAAGCCCACATGTCCATCTGCTGTGGCTCCTCTGGATCCAATCCCCCAGGTTGTGGTGACTGAAATAGGACAGTGAGGGCAGCCACACTATCAGGGGATGACCACTAGTCTCTGTACCTGCCAGCAACAGGTGGAGGTGGCTGCGGGAGGGAAGTTGCTGACTGTGGACTCAGGACAGAGGGGGACCCAACCTGGGGGAATAAGACACGTGAGTGAGAGACAGCTGTGGGGTCCCCCCAGAGAGGAACTGAGACACACCTGCCTGGTGGAGCACCTGGGCCAAAGGGCCCTCAATGTGACCTGGGGTGAGGTGCTGTCAGAGCCAGGGGTAAAGGGGAGGGTGGATCTCATGAGTGTTCTGCCCATGCTCTCTGCCCCTACACCCAAGGCCTCTCCATTCCCTCCTAAACAGAGGCCAGGAGTAAACTCAGCCACTCTGATCACTCACACCTCTCCCTCATTTCGAAGTCCTTCCTGCTCTCACGTCCTTCCTTCCCTGGCTCTGACCTCTCTCCTCTCTGCCCTCCAGTGGGCACCAGCTCACCTCCCACTGGGCAATAGCTAAGGTGAGAGAGGGAAAGGCTCCTGGGCAGGGGTCAGAAGGGAGAATGGGCACGGCTGGAGGGAAAGCCCAGGGTTGGGGAGGTGATGGAGAAAGGTGTTCCCACATCATCATTTTTTTTCTCATGGTCCAAGAGAGCCATCCTTCCCCCAGGCCCGGACCCATGGAAGGAGCAGCAGGAACAGAGAAAATCCCACCTGAAAAGGAAGTGTGAGGGATTCCTCCCTCTCCCTCTTGCCTATTCTGGTCAATTTTATAAGTGAAACTTGTTACTGAAACGTAAAATTAGTGTTTTTAAGAAAATCTCCGAATATTAGGGAATATAATTATTAAAGTGTGAGCCCTGCAGAGGGGAACAAGAGAAGCTTTAAGAAATAAAGGTGAGCGTGGAGGACTGGCCCAGAGTGCTGGCCAAGCAAGGCTGCCCTGACAAGTGCTGAGGCGGTGCAAGCATGACAGCCGCCTGTGGAGCACGTGGGAGCCCTCGGGACCTGTGTCCTCTTTGGAAAGTGAAATGAGCACAGACCTGGTCTCTGCCAGTGACCACTGCACAGCAGCATTAGCATACAAGTGCAAAAGAGACACTGGAAAGCCGATGGACTGCAATCTCAGCAGGGCTGAATCAGCATAGATTGCTCCTGCTGTGATGGGCGGTCGCTCGAGGTGATTTCCTGACCTGATCATCTTTACATTGTTTACCAGACTTTACCTTTGATCTGCCTGCATGCGTTGCTAAAGGGAAAATGTGTAACTAAACTGAATAAAAGCAGGCAGGACCCAGACTCCTGGGTTCCTCTTCTTGCAAGAGGCTCTACTTGGCCTCCCAATGCCTTAAAAATTCATATTTCTTATGTAGTATCTTCATTGTGCATCAGCCCTCCTACAGGTCATCCTGAAACCCACTGTGCAGGTCACAGCAGGTCTCAAAATATCATCCTCCAATAAAAGGAACCAGAGCTCTTCAGAAAAATAGCTGATTCCAGGGTAAGACATAAGCAAATACAAGATGAGCCAGGAACACCTTGGAATGTGGGAAGGGGACTGTACCCCAAGGGAGAGTGCATGGCCCAGCCACCCGAGCCCCAGCACCGCTGGCTATGAATGGGGCTGGGACAGTGCGAGCAACAATGTGCTGGATTATAACCCAAACATAAAGGAGGTACCCTGGGTCCACGCTCCCATGGGGTCTCCTCTCCCTCTAACCTTGTGCCTCTGGGCCTGGAGGTGAGTGGGGTACTTGTTCCTCAGCTGCTTTGACCCTCCCACTTCCCTACCACCCCCTAATCCATCGTCAAATTGGAGCCCTCACCCCCTCATTGCAGGTACCCCCATTCCTTTTAGCTCCCAGCTCGCTGTCGCTCTCCCCAGAGTGCTCCCTCCTTGATCCTTGAAGCTTTCAGCACAATCAGACGTGGAAGGCTGAACAGCGGTCCCCAAAGATGTCTAGGCCAATCCTTAGAGCCTGTGGGCAGTGTCCTTACATGCAGAGACTTGGGTGCTGCATTGCAGTTCAGGACCTTGGACAGGGAGACACTGGGTTAGTGGCCCGGCCAATCACCACTGGAAACCGGGAAGCAGAGCAGTTTCTCCAGCTGGAGTAGGAGATGCAGCAGGAGAGATGAGGGGCAGGAGGTCAGAGAGGTTCCACGGGGGAGTGGGGGGAAGATCGGTGCTGCAGGGGCCACGTCCCAGGGCCCAAGTCGTCCTCTAGGAGCTCAGGGGGGCTCCAGCTGACAGCCAGCAAGGAAACAGGGACCTCAGTCCTACTCCGCAGGAATCTGCATTCAGACAACCAAGCGGACGGCTGGGCAGTGGGGGCCTCCAGAGGCCCGGTGAGGAGCAGAGACCTGCCCACGCCTGGTTCTGACCCCGTGAGGGCATGGGCTGTGCAGCCCACACAGCCGTGAGATAAGGAAGGGCCTGTGTAAAGCCACTGGTTTGTGGTGATTGTACAACAGGGACAGACCACGCCCCGCGGAAAGGGGGCTCTCAGCCTGCTGCTCACGCCCCTGAGCTCCTCTCCTCCCTGACCTCCCGCTCGGCTATCCCGGGGCCCCACTCCCTTGTCATCCCCTCGACCTTGTCATTGTCAACAGCCCCGTCCTTCCACAGCGGCATTTCCTGCTCCCACGCTCTGCCACCACCTCCCTGTCATCCCCGCAGGGCAGGGCGGCCTAAGCTCTGGAAACTGGTTGGATTACTGGACCGGGTCTTGTATTGTAGCATCAGCAACCCAGGCCTGGCTCTCAGGGGCTCAGCCCGAGGGCGCAGTCTGAAGGGGGGAAGCTCAGTGTTGGGGAGTCCCCATCTCCTTGGGGTTTCACTTTTCCTTCTCACAACTTCTGTGGGGTCCTCCTTCCTGGATACTCAGGGCCCAGCCCCAGCTCTCACTCGCATTAGGTGTCTGGTTTCTAAAGAAGCCAATCAGCGTCACCGCGGTTCCCGGTTTTAACGTCTCCGCGGGGGACTCAGAGTCTCCCCAGATCTGCAGAATGCGAGCCCCCAGGTCCCAAACCCTCCTTCTGCTGCTCAGACCTGGAAGGGTGAGTGCGGGGTCCGGAGGGAGCAGCCTCTGCGGGCAGGAGCGAGGTGACCCGGCGGGGCGCAGGACAAGGGAAGGCGCATGTCCACCTGCCACCGTCCACACCCCAGATGCCCCAACTCACTCCCCGTCTCGGCCCCGTACTGTCCCCTCCCTTCTCTTTCCCGCCCCCACCCTCAGGGAGGAGGGCCGCGGTGTCCCAACCCCTCCCGCCCCCGGGCCCGCACTCCCTGAGATACTCACCCCCCCAGGCCCGCACTCCCTGACATACTCCCCCCCCAGGCCCGCACTCCCTGAGATACTCACCCCCCCAGGCCCGCACTCCCTGAGATACTCCCCCCCCAGGCCCGCACTCCCTGAGATACTCCCCCCCCAGGCCCGCACTCCCTGACATACTCCCCCCCCCAGGCCCGCACTCCCTGACATATCCCCCCCCCCCCCACACACACACACACAGGCCCGCACTCCCTGAGCTATTTCTACGGCGCCTTGGCCCCTCCGGGTCGCCGGGAGCCCCGCTTCATCGCCGCCGGCTACGTGGACGACACGCAGTTCGTGCGGTTCGATAGCGACGCCGCGAGCCCGAGGATGGAGCCGCGGGCGCCTGGATGCAGCAGCCGTGGGTGAAGCAGGAGGACCCGCGGTATAGGGAGCGGAACACGCACATGGCTAAGGTGGCCGCACATTTTCCCAGTGAACCTGAAGAACCTGCGAGGCTACTACAACCAGAGCGAGGACGGGCCGGGTCGCCCCGAGAGTCCGGGTCTGAGCTTCACCCGGAGGCTGCGGGACCCGCCCACCCCCACCCCCCCATCCCCCACCCCCACCCCCACCCGGGAGGAGCCTGCTGGGAATTTGACCCAACTTCACTTTCAGTTTAGGTTTAATCCCCGCGGGGCGGGGCGGCTGGGCGGGGCTGACCGCGGGGGCGGGGCTGACCTCGGGGGCGGGGCCAGGGCCCCACACCTTCCAGGGGCGTCTGGCTGCGACCTGGACCCGATGGACGCGTCCTCCGCGGTTCTGAGCAGTTCGCCTACGACGGCGTCGACTACACCGCCCTGAACGAGGCTTGCGCTCCGGGACCGCCGCAGCCAGGTGGCCGGATCACCCGGCGCCAGTGGGAGGCGGCCGAGGCAGCGGAGCGCCACCGGGACTACCCAGAGGGCGGTGCGTGGGTGGCTCCGCATTCACCGGAGAAGGGGAAGGAGACGCGGCAGCGCGCAGCACCAGGGGCCGCGGGGCCTCCTCGCCTCCCCTCGGGCTGGGGCTCGCACACTCAAGGAGGCAGGAAAGGGGGCTAGGGTCAGACTATCTCCTTCTTGGGGTCAGGAGACTGAGTCCACCTGGATTTTCAGATCCGGTACCCGAGAGTGACTTGCCCAGAGGGCCCACCCTTCTCCGGGACAGTTAGGGTGCAGTCTCTCTCTCATTAATGTTTCTATCTCTACCCGTCTCCCTTTCTCTCTCTAAAATAAATAAATAAATAAATACATACATACATACATACATACTTTTAAAATACTAGCGCAGTCCTAGAGTCCCACTCAGTCATTAACAATGAGTCCAGCCCATCATCCTATTGAGGATATTTACATGACCCATAAATTTATGAAAATTGCTCAACATTTTTAGTCAGGAAATTCACATTAAGCCAGAACATGATCACTGCACCCCCCCACCCCCAGAATGGCGGAAATGAAAAACTCAGACAAAACCAATTGTTGGCAAGAATTTGGACTAATTCTATCTCATATATTGTTAGCGCGAGAGTAAGTTGATGCAAATACTTTGACAAGTGCTTAGACAGTACTCACTACACCCAAACCTTTGCTCTCAGCAATTCCACTCCGTTATATGCCCAGCAGCCATGCACGCATCTGTGTGCCAAAATATGTGAAGAAATTATTCACAGCAGTGTGACTTGTAAAATCCGGGTACAACACACATGGGGGTGAGCAGCAGAGGACAAGGAGAGCGGCTGTTGGTATATGGAACCCCTGCAGCCATCAGAGTGACTAAGCTACAACCACACACAGCCACAGGGATGAGGCCGGACATAACGGTGAGAGAGCCAGGCACAGAGGGGCATCCTGTACCCGGCTCATCGCGGCGGGATGGACTTTCTGGGGATGAAGATGATCGGGGAGCTGCTGCGCATGTCGGGCGCCTTCTTCATGCGGCGCACCTTTGGCGGCAACAGACTCCACTGGGCTGTTCTCCGAATACGTCAAAACCATGTTACGGAATGGTTATGCTCCTGTTGAATTTTTCCTCGAAGGGACAAGAAGCCGCTCCACCAAGACTCTGACTCCTAAATTTGGTCTTCTGAATATTGTGATGGAACCTTTTTTCAAAAGAGAAGTTTTTGACACCTACCTTGTTCCAATTAGCATCAGTTATGATAAGATATTGGAAGAAACCCTTTATGTGTATGAGCTTTTAGGGGTGCCCAAGCCAAAGGTATCTATGATTGGATTGCTAAAAGCCAGGAGGATTCTCTCGAAAAACTTCGGCAGCATCTATGTATACTTCGAAGACCCCGTGTCCCTTCTATCTCTAGCAGCTGGGAGGTTGAGCCGAAGCCCATATAACCTGGTCCCAAGGTACATCCCTCAGAAGCAGTGGGAGGACATGCAAGCCTTCGTCACCGAGGTGGCCTACAGGATGCAGCTCCTGCAGATCCAGAACCTGGTGCTGAGCCCATGGGTCCTGGTCGCCGCCGTCCTGCTGCAGCACCGGCCGGCCATGGGCTTTGACGCCCTGGTGGAGCAGACGCTGTGGCTGAAAGGCTTAACTCTGGCCTTCGGGGCTTCCTCACGTGGCCCGACAGTGATCCCACGGACAAAGCGATCCAGGCCAGCATCCTCCTGCACACCAACATCGCCAGCCTCGACAGGGACCACGTGGTTCTGAAAGTGGACGCCAGAGCCACGGAAGTGGTGGACGGCCTCATCTACGAGCACATCACGCTCCTTGTGTGCTTGGCCTACAGGAACCAGCTGCTCAGTGTCTTTGTCTGGCCCTCCTTGGTGGCTCTGGCGCTGCAGGTGGCTGGCGGGGGCAGGAAAGAGGACGTCTACTGTTGCTTCCGCTTCCTGCGAGATGTCTTGTCGGACCAGTTCATCTTCCTTCCGGGAAACGCAGTGAAGGACTTTGAAGAAGGCTGCTGCTTACTTTGTAAAAGCGAGACCATTCAGGTGACAACAAGGGACATTCTAGTTACAGAGGAGGGGAAGACTGTGAGTTTTTAATAGACCTCTTTAGGCCTTTTGTGGAGTGTTGCCAGATCATTTGCAAATACCTCCTGGAGGAGAAGAAAGACTGCTTCACCGAGAAGGAGTACCTGGCTCGGGTCAGAACGTTCACCAGCCAGCTGCTCGATCAAGGCGCCTCACAGTGTTACAAGGTCCTGTCCTCTGAAGTACAGAAAAATGCCTTGGCGGCCCTGCTGCGGCTGGACGTGGTGGAGAGGAAGACTATGTATTTAATGTGAACGAGCCCACCGCAGCGAAGCTAGAAGAAATGCTTGATTGTAAGACGCCAGTAGAAAAACCAGCAACTGCAAAACTTTAATGACTGCCAAGCAGCTGTGGGACTGTGGTCGTACAATTACTGTCATCCAAGGACTCTTACAGCCAATGGCGTGAAGCAAGAGCCTTTCTCCTCCGAGACCCAGACCGAGGCTCTGAGGAGAGGAAGGGCACCCCCTACAGCATCGGGCGATGTCTCCGCCAACCACAGGACTTAAAAGGCATTTGTATCAACTCTGTGTGTTTTAAAGTAAAATAACCTTTTGGGCGGGGGGGAAAGAAAAGAAAAGAGAAATAAAATGGGTGAAATTAGTTAAGAATAAAATGGAGTTGTCTTATGTAATTATGTCACTGCAAATATAGGAGAGATTTCAACAATCTTAAAACTATGAAGAAATTAATGTCAATGGAAAAGACTACAAAGAAAAGTTAAAGCAGATGTTAAAAGTCTCTTTTGCTTCACCCATATCCAGAATCTTTTACAGGTAAGTCCTACTAAACCTTCCAGGAAGACTCTGATCTTCTATACAATATTCAGGAGAATGAAGAAATATAGGGAAATCCAAACAACTCATTTATTAGGCATAAATAATATTGATCCTAAAGCCAGTTAGGAAACAAAATAAGAAGAAGAAGAAAAGGAAAATCAAGCATAGGCCGTGTTTATGGATTGGAAGAATTAACATCATTAACATGTCCATACTGCCCAAGGCAATCTATAGGTTCAACACAATCATTATTAAAATACCACCAGCAGCCATAGCTGATTTGGCTCAGTGGATAGAGGGTCCTGGGTTCAATTCCAGTCAAGGGCACATGTCTGGGTTATGGGCTCAATCCCCAGTAGGGGGCATGCAGGAGGCAGCCAGTCAATGATTCTCTCATCATTGATGTTTCTATCTCTCCCTTCCTCTCTGAAATCAATAAAAAAAATTTTTTTAATACCATCAGCATATTTCACAGATATAGGGAAAATACTCCAAAAATGTATATGGAACCAAAAAATACCCCAAATAACTGCAGCAATCTTGAGAAAGAAGAACAAAGTTGGAGGGATCACAATACCAGACATCAAGTTATACTACAAAGCTACCATAATCAAAACAGTCTGATACTGGCACAAGAACAGGCATATAGAGCAATGGAAGAGAACAGAGAACCCAGAAATTGAACCAAGCCATTATGTTCAATTAACATTTGACAGAGGAGGCAAGAGCATACAATGAAATCAAGACAGTCTCTTCAATAAATTGGACAGGGTCCTAGGTGGTTTGGCTCAGTGGATAGAGCTTCGCCCCTTGAACTGAAGGGTCCCATGTTGGATTCCAGTCAAGGGCACATGCCCAGGTTGTGGGCTCAATCCCCTGTAGGGGGCATGCAGGAGGCAGACAATCAATGATTCTCATTATTGATGTTTCTGTCTCTCCCTCTCCCTTTCTCACTAAATTAATACAAATATATTTTAAAAAATAAATTGGACAGGTACATGCAAAAAAAAATGAAATTAGACCACAAACTTACACCATACACAAGAATAAACTCAAAATGGATAAAAGACTTAAACTCGACACTGGGAGACAATCCAATTTAAAAATGGGCAAAGGACCTGAATAGACACTTCTCCAAAGAGGACATTCAAAATGGCCAAGAGACATATGAAAAAATGCTCAACATCACTAATCATCAGAAAGATGCAAATTAAAACTACAGTGAGGTATCACCTGAAACCTGCCAGAATGGCTCCCATCAACAAATCAACAACCAAGTGCTGGCGAGGAGAAAAGGGAGGCCTCATGCACTGCTGGTGGAATGCAGCCACAATGGAAAACAGTATGGAGTTTCTTAAAAAACTAAAAATGGAGCTGGCCAGTGTGGCTTAGCACGGACCCATGTACCAAGAGGTCTCTGGGTTGATTCCCAGCCAGGGCACATGCCTGGGTTGTGGGCTCAATCTCCAGTGTGGGGCATGCAGGAGGCAGTTGATCGATGTTTCTCTAATCCATGTTTTTATCTCTTTATCCCTCTCCCTCTCTAAAATCAATAAAAATATATTCTAAAAAATTATAAATGGACCTGCTGTTTGATCCAGTAATCCCACTTCTAGGAATATAGCCTAAGAATGCTAAAACACCAATCAGAAAGAATCTATGCACCCCTATGTTCATAGCAGCACAGTTCACAATAGCTAAGATCTGGAAACAGTCCAAGTGTCCATCAGTGGATGAGTGGGGGGAAAAGCTGTGGTACATCTACACAATGAAATACTATGCAGCAGTAAAAAAAAGAAGGATCTCTTACCCTTTAAGACAGATTGGATGACTCTGAAGATTATTATGCTAAGTGAAATAATCCTATCTAATAAAACAGTAATATGCAAATTGACCATCACTCCAACACACAAAATGGCTGCCCCCATGTGGTCAAAGATGGCTGCCCCCATGTGGACACAAGATGGCCACCACAAGATGGCCAGCAGGGGAGGGCAGTTGTGGACCATCAGGCCAGCAGGGGAGGGCAGTTGGGGGAGACCAGGCCTGCAAGGGAGGGCAATTGGGGGCAATGAGGCCTATAGGAGAGGGCAGTTAGGGGTGACCGGGCTGGCAGAGGACAGCAGTTGGGGGCAACCAGGCCTTCAGGGGAGGGCAGTTGGGGGTGGACTGGTCCTGCAGGGGAGGGCAGTTGGGGGGGGGGGGACCAGGCCAGCAGGGGAGGGCAGTTGGGGGCAACTGGGCCTGTAGGGGAGGCAGTTGGGGGTGGACCAGCCTTGCAGGGGAGGGCAGTTGGGGGAACCAGGCCAGCAGGGGAGGGCAGTTAGAGGCAACCAGGCCTGTAGGGGAGGGCAGTTGGGGGTGGACTGGCCCTGCAGGGGAGGGCAGTTGGGGGAACCAGGCCTGCAGGGGAGGGCAGTTAGGGGCGACCAGGCCTGCAGGGGAGGGCAGTTAGGGGTGATCAGGCCAGCAGGGGAGGGAAGTTGGGGGCAACCAGGCCTGCAGGGGAGAGAGGGCAGTTGTGGGGGACCAGGCCAGGAGGGGAGAGCAGTTGGGGGCAACCAGGCCTTCAGGGGAGGACAGTTGGGGTGGGGGTGGGACCAGGCCTGCAGGGGAGGGCAGTTAGGGGTGACCAGGCCTGTAGGGGAGGGTAGTTGGGGGGTGACCAGGCTGGCAGGGAAGGGCAGTTGGGGGCAACGGGGCCTTCAGGGGAGGGCAGTTAGGGGCAACCATGCCTGCAGGGGAAGGTAGTCAGTGACAACCAGGCCAGCAGGGGAGGGCAGTTGGGGGGACCAGGTCAGCAGGGGAGGGCAGTTGGGAGGGACAAGGTCTGTAGGGGAGAGCAATTAGGGGCAACCAGGCTGGCAAGGGAGGGCAGTTAGGGGTGACCAGGCTGGCAGGGGAGGGCAGTTAGGGGCAATCGGGCTTGCAGGGAAGCAGTTAGGCGTCCATCAGGCTGGCAGGCAGAAGCAATTAGGGCAATCAGGCAGGCAGGTGAGTGGTTGGGAACCAGCAGTCCTGGATTGTGAAAGGGATGTCCAACATCCCTCGAGGGGTCCCAGATTGGAGAGGGTGCAGGCTGGGCTGAGGGACACACCCCCAGGCATGAATTTCATGCACTGGGCCTCTAGTCCAGTTAGAAAAAGACAAATATCACTTATATGTGGTATCTAATCCTATATAATAAAAACCTAATATGCAAATTGTCCCCTTGCTCAGGAGTTTGATCTAGAGTTTGAGCAGGGGTTGGAGCCGGTGGCCGCAGTGGCAGCAGGCAGCCAGGGGAAGGGAGGTGCCCCTGGCCAGCAGCCGCTAGGGACCTTACCCATGCACAAATATCATGCACTGGGCCTCTAGTGAACAAAATAAATTGATGAACAAAATAGGCCCAGAGGCATGGATGCATGGAACAGTCAGATTTCAGACAGGAGGAGTGTGGGAGGGAGGGGAGGACTGGGAGAGATTAACCAAAGAACATACATGCATGTATGCATAGCCCATGGACAAAGACAATAGTATGGTGAAGGTCTGGGGGTGGAAGTGGCAGAGGCTGGGTGGAAACGGGGGAAGCGGGGAGGAAATGGGAGACATCTGTAATACTGTCAAAAATGTTAAAGTAAATAAAATAAAATTTACCAAAAAAATAAGTTCTGACTGGGTTGCTCAGTTGGTTAGAGCATATTCTCAACACACCAAGGTTTAGGGTTCAATCCCCAGTCAGAGCACATATAAGAATCAGCCAGTGAATGCATCAACAAATGAAAAGCAAATTAATGTTTGTCTCCCTCCCTCTCCATTCCTTTCTCTCCAAGGTTAATCAATTAATTAAATTACAAAAATAATATTGGAAAGCAAAGAAAGGATGATCCTCGGAGTTTTGAGGTAGGGGGACCTGTAACTGCCAGGGCCTGCCCACTCCCAGAACTCGTCATGCAGGGGGTGGTGCTCACCCCGGAGTGAGACTGTCATGCTGGTATCTGCACCCCAGCAAGGGAAGCACAGAAACAAGCTCAGATCCTCATGCGAGGACCCCTTTCCTCACTGTCCTCAGTGGCCCTTACACCTTGAAGGGTCATGTGCTTTACCCCGCCCTCTGCCTGGAGGGACAAGTCCTGCTCATTGGTTCCCTTTTAGGAATCTGGCCACACCCAGGAGGCAGGGGCTGTCCTGGCTCATGGACTCTAATATTGGAGGAGGGAGGCCCACAGAGTGCACGCTGCTCCTTCTGCAAATCGGCCAGGCCTCCCCCAACCCCTGCCCCGGGATCCAGGATGGTGGTCCCACAGGCCTCTGGGGCCCCCTGCATGGCAGCTCTGATGATGCCCTTGGTGATGCTGAGCTCCCCTTGGGCTCAGGGCAGAGACACCCCAGGTAAGTGCAGAGCTGCTGCTCTTGGGGGGCCTGGCTCAGGGGAGTGACCCTGTGGGGGGGATGGACCCCAGGTGGGCCCAACCCACAGAGAGGCTGTGAGGGCCCGACATCATCCAGGGGCCACACTTCCCACCAGAGGGAGAAGAGAGCAGGTGTGCCTGCTGGACATGATGCGCCTGGAGGCCAGGAATGGCTTTGGGGGAGCACGGCTCTGACAGAGGGTCAGGGTGACATTCCAACATCGGAGACCAGAACAGGGATCCCAGGGTCACACAGGCGGAGGCCCTTCCACAGAACCAGGCAAGCCCGGGCCAGAGAGGAAGCGGAAAGCAGGAAATGGCCCCTTTATTTCCAGTTCCCCACCAAGCCCAGGCAAGCAGAACAGGGAACACAACGATGGAGTCGTTTATGTTAAAATTCCCCAACCTCGCCATCTCCACCCATAAAGCCAGTTCACTTCTCTCTGAGAATCAGGTTCAACTCCCAAAGCCATCTGCTCAAACCCCATCCCGCTGCACCCACGCCTCGGACAGAAGGAAGGAGATTTCTGACATTCACACTCAGGTGGGCAGAGAACTGGCGGGGGCAGCTCAGCTGTGGGGCTGTGCCTGCAGGTGAGAGGAGGAGTGGAGGAGCGGGTCAGAGAGCGGGGCGGTGGGAGCAGCTAGGAGATGGGGCCGTGTGGGTCAGGAGGTGAGAGGAGAGGCGGGGCAGGAGGTGAGAGGAGAGGCGGGGCAGGAGGCACAGAAGGCCTCTGGGAGTGGGGACAGCGTGGACGCGATGGATGAGTGCATTGCAGTCGGGGCGGGGCTTCTTTGGGGTGAGCAGTGAGCAGCGTGGGGGTGGAGGTGGAGAGGCCAAGTAAGAGGCAGGATATGACTGTTCACCCTCTGAGAGCCCGCTGGGGCAAGGGATGGAGTCCAGAGCTCTCGGCACCAATCCATGCTGAGGCACTCGCTGCGGGTGAAATGTGGGGTACAGGCGCATGACTCCAGTGGGGTGGGCAGAGCCCTCCGTTTCCTTCTTCCTCTGACTCCCCCGGGTGTCTGCACCTTCCCCCAGAGCAAGGAAAGAGGAGGTGAAACAGAGGCGTCAGCATCCAGCATCCGGTTGATAAAGCTCCTTTGTGAGCATTCAGGCTGGGCCCTAGGGCAGCCCTTTGAGTCATTCTGAACAAGCCAGGTTTCTCTTGTCAACAGACGTCACAGCTTGAGGGGGGAAGGGCTCTCGCCTCCAGTGAGCGACAGACACTGTGCTCTAGCCTTCCTTTACATCGTCTTATGTCATTTTAGTTGTAGTCCTTCCAGATAAGTAAATAGACAGAACATTGCTTTTTAGGTGAACAGGTGGGAACTCCAAGAGGTTGCTCTTTTTGCCCGGGACACACAGCTGGGCTGCCTTCCTCAGACCTGGAGTCATCACATATTCTTAATATGGTCTGTTCTGAAAAGATGGGTTACTTTACAGAAGTTGCCAGGCTTTACTCTAGAAAGTTCAGATGTTTTCAAGAGTTTCACAAACTCTAATATTTTTCACATACACACAAAAAAGCAGTTTTGAGAGACCCTTGTATGACATTTCTCTGCTTTGCAAATTAGATTTGATGAGGGAGGGAAAGAAAAGTCAATTGCTTTTAAAAAGAAAAAATTTTAAACCACTATTCAGGCCCAACAGAAATGTGTCCTGATTGGAAACCAGGTGGGGAGCCCTATTAGTGGGACAGGAAATGGAGTTAGACGCGGGGAGTAGAGTAGGGAGGCAGGTGATGACAGATGCCACAGAGACCCCACCCTGGATGGGCCAGGGACTCAGGGGCTGAGGTCAGGCACTGGGCAAGGAGACAGGCTCAGGAGGTCGGAGAGGAATGAGCGCAGCTGGAACCCCGTGGGCTAAAAGTCGTGGGTGTCCCCAAGGCTGGTGTGGCGGCTCCTGACCCCAGCTTCAAGTTGGGGCAAGGGGAACACTGAGGAAAGACAGAGACGCTGACCAGATCACCCAGATCAACCCTGGTCAGCTCTGCAGTGACAAAGACATGGCAGGCCCCTCACACCCTCCTCCTGCTGCTCTTGGAACCTCAAGGTTCCTTGACAGCCACTGGGGTGGCTCCTGAGCCGCGGGAAGAGCAGGCAAAGGAGCGCCACCTGGAGCCTGGGCTCTCTGAGCTCAGCCCTGCCGTGACAAGGTGAGCATCGGGTTGATATACTCTTCTGATTCTTTCCTTCCGCCTCTGGGCAGCATCACCCTCACTTCTGTGTCTGGGAAGTTCTGTGATAAATTCCACCTGCAGTTCCACTTATGATACATTTTAAGTCATATAGAGAAGCTGCACCCTAAGACTCCTTCAGTAGACATCCTCCAATTGGATTGCAGGCAGACAGCCATTTATAATCAGTTGTCTCCAGCCATTGTCATGAGCAAGAAGAGCAAAGATGGAGGTATCACACTTCCTATTTCAAAATATATCACAAAGCTACAATAACCAAAACAGTATGGTACCAGCATAAAAATAGACATAGAGACCCATGGAAAGAAATGGAGAACCCAGAAATAATCTACACATCTACAGTCAGCTGATGTCAACAAGAGTGCCAAGAATACACAGTGGGGAAAGGACAGTCTTTGTATCCACCTACAGAAAAACATGAAATGATCCCTTACCTCTCACCATATGCAAAAATCAACTCATAATGGGCTAATGACTTAAATGTCAGATCTGAAACCATAAAACTCCTAGAAGAAAACACACACTGAGTGGCCAGATTATTATGATCTCTGAATGCATAATAATCTGGCCACTCGGTATATATATATTAGAGGCCCAGTGCATGAATTCGTGCATGGGTGGGGTCCGGCCAGCCTGGCCAGGGGGAGGGGACATGGGCGGTTGGCCGGCCTGCCTGCTGGTCGAACTCCTGGTCAATGGAACAATTTGCATATTAGTCTTTTATTATATAGGATATACACTGAGTGGCCAGATTATTATGCTCTCTGAACGCATAATAATCTGGCCACTCAGTGTAGAGTTAAAGCTTCTTGACATTGGTCTGGGCAATGATTTTTGGATATGACACTATCTCCATTTTAGATACTGTGAGTCTATTTCTATTTCCTGTCTACTAACTTATTAGTGATACCCCCTGCTTAACAGAAGTATAAAATTTTAATGTAATCCATTTTATTATATTTTTCCCTTATCCTATATAATAAAAGGCTAATACGCAAATTGAACAAACAGTGGAATGGCCAGTCACTATGACATGCACTGACCACCGGGGGCAGACGCTCAATGCAGGAGCTGCCCCCTGGTGGTCAGTGTGCTCCCACAGGGGGAGCACCGCTCAGCCAGAAGCCAGGCTCACCACTGGTGAGCACAGCAGACATGGTGAGAGCTTCTCCTGCCTCCACAGCAGTCGGACATCCCCTGAGGGCTCCCAGACTGTGAGAGGGCGCAGGCCGGGCTGAGGGATCACCCCCAAGTGCACAAATTTCATGCACTGGGCCTCTAGTGTTCTTATATTTGCTTAAGAAATGCTTCTTCAAGAAACCAAGATGGCGGCATAGATAAACACCTAAACTGCTGCCTCGCACAACAATTTCAAAACTCCAACTAAAAGACAAAACAGACACCATCCAGAACCACAGGAAAGCTGGCTGAGTGGAAATTCTACAACTAGAAGGAAAGAGAAAAGCACATTGAGACTCAAAGGAGCTGCAAAAGGCTGAGGTAGGGAGACGTGCATGCCTAGAGGACTGGCAGCTAAGTGTGTGGCTGGCTTTCTCAAGCAGGAGGGAGACAGAAGCTCCTGACTGCGCTGAACTCCAGTTCCAGGTGAGACTCTGGGAACTCAGACTCATTTGGGGAGGAACTGGACTGTCTGGCAGCAGGCAAAACTCAAGGGAAGCTTTCCCTCAGAGGTGCTTGCAGCAATTACCGCAGGACACTGAGACCCAGGGGCCTCATAGGGCAGGACTGACGGGAAGCCAAGGCTGTCTGCTCCACCCTGAGACTCTGCCCCATTCAAGCTGAGCACAGAGGCTTTTGCAATTTTGCAAGTCTTGTCTCATAAGGGTGTCTCCAGCACAGAAGTTCTCCCAGTGTAGACACAGCTGATCCTCACAGCCAGTTGGCCTGGAGGTCAATTTTTCCCAGTGATACCAACAACAATCAAGACTTAACTACAAACAAGGCTGTACACACAGTCCACAATGGGGTGCACCAAGAGTGTCCACCTCAGGTAACTGGGGAGACTGAGCCACTGGGCCTACAGGACACCTAGCGCACAAAGCTACTCTACCAACTCAGGGAAGCAGCCAAAATGTGGAGTCAATGAAACAGATCACAAATGAAAGAAATGGAGGAAAACAAACAACTGGATATAGAGTTCAAAACCAGTTATAAAGTCTTTCAAGAATTTCCTAGAAAAGGCCAATAAATTTAGTGAGACTCTCGAGGATATGAAAAAGGACCAACTAGAAATTAAACATACACTGACGGAAATAAAAAATATTATACAGAGACCTAACAGCAGACTAGAGGAATGCAAGAGTCAAGTCAAAGAGTTGAAATACAAAGAAGCAAAAAACACTCAACCGGGAAAGCAAAAAGAAAAAGGAATCCAAAAATTTGAAGATAGTGTAAGGAGCCTCTGGGACAACCTCAAGCGTACCAATATCTGAATTATGGGGGTGTCAGAAAAAGAGAGAGAGCAAGATACTGAAAACCTATTTGGAGAAATAAAGACCAAAAATTTCCCCCACCTGGTGAAAGAAATAGACTTACAAGTCCAGGAAGCACACAGAACCCCAAACAAAAGGAATCCAAAGAGGACCACACCAAGACACATCATAATTAAAATGCCAAGAGCAAAAGACAAAGAGAGAATATTAAAAGCAGCAAGACAAAAACAGTTAATTACCTACAAGGGAGCACCCATATGATTGTCAGCTGATTTCTCAACAGAAATTATGCAGGCCAGAAGGGAGTGGCAAGAAATATTCGAAGTGATGAATAGCAAGAACCTACAATCAAGATTACTCTACCCAGCAAAGCTATCATTCAGAATTGAAGGTCAGATAAAGAGCTTCACAGATAAGAAAAAGCTAAAGGAGTTCATCACCACCAAACCAGTATTATATGAAATGTTGAAAGGTATTCTTTAAGAAGAGGAAGAAGAAGAAAAAGGTAAAGATAAAAATTATGAAAAACAACATACACATCTATCAACAAGTGAATCTAAAAATCAAGTGAATAAAAAAATCTGATGAACAGAATAAACTGGTGAATATAATAGAATTAGGGGCATAGAAAGGGAGTGGACTGACAATTCTCAGGAGGAAAAGGGTGTGGGGGGTGCGGGAAGAGACTGGACAAAAATCGTACACCTATGGATGAGGACAGTGGGGAGGAGGTAAGGGCAGAAGGTGGGGTGGGAACCGGGTGGAGGGGAGCTATGGGGGGAAAAAAGAGGAACAATTGTAATAATCTGAACAATAAAGATTTATTAAATTTAAAAAAAAATGCTTCTTCGCCCCCATGTTCATAACTGTATTCTCCTGTACCTTCTTATATTTACCGTAGAGTTTACTGTTTACGTTTAGGTTTTTAATCCTTCTGGGGTCCAAGTTTTTATGTTAAGTACAGATCTAGATTTTTCCCCTTCATAGCTAAGCCAGTTTCCTCAACCCCATCTGCTGAGGGACTCCCTTTATTGAGTATTAAATCCCATATGTTCATAAACTCTGAGCCTCTGTTCTGTTTCAGATCACCGTTGGTAAATTTTGTGATTAAGTAGGATTTATTTATTTGGTTTTTTTTAGAAAGGGAGATAGAAACATCAATGAAGAGAGAGAATCATTGATTAGCTCCCTTCTGCACACCCCTTACTGGGGATTGAGCCTCAACAG
The DNA here is from genome assembly GCA_026230045.1 of Corynorhinus townsendii. Taxonomy (NCBI): domain Eukaryota; kingdom Metazoa; phylum Chordata; class Mammalia; order Chiroptera; family Vespertilionidae; genus Corynorhinus; species Corynorhinus townsendii. The sequence goes on along the minus strand of JAPDVU010000004.1, from coordinate 96,952,205 downwards.
CGAAGGGCACAGCCGGGTGGGCACCCCGCTCAGCCCGCCTGGTCCTTCTGGCTCTCAGATGTCCACGTGTACCAGAGGAGGAGCGACTGCTATGAGTCCAACGGGACGCACCGCTTCCTGGAGCGATACGTTTACAACAGAGACGTGTTCGTGCAGTTCGACAGCACCGTGGGCGTGTTTGTGGCTGTGACCGAGCTCGGGCGCACAACCGCCTGGAACTGGAACATCCAGAGACAGTTCCTGGAGCTGCGGCGGGGCGCGGTGGATGCGGTGTGCAGACACAACTACGAGCTGGACAGGGCCTTCACCCTGGAGCGCAGAGGTGGGCAGGGCTGGGCGGGGAAGGCTGGCAGGGTGGGCTTGGGGCAGAGAACGGGGCTCTCCTTCCCATCTCCAAGCCCCAGTCATCGCAGGCTGGGTGGCCGGAACCCAAAGGGCTTAGCGGGGCGTAGGGGCCAGACCACATGGGAAAGGGCAGGCTCCCTGTTGATCCAACACGAAAGAGCTGAGAACATGGGTTTGTGGATCTTGCTGGAAACTTTCCTTGGTTGAGATGGCCAGGAGACATAGAGGTTAAATGAAAAACAAACCAAGGTACTTCAATTCTTCACCTCTTTTTTTTTTTTTAATATTTTATTGATTTTTTACAGAGAGGAAGGGAGAGGGAGAGAGAGAGCCAGAAACATTGATGAGAGAGAAACATCGATCAGCTGCCTCCTGCACACCCCCCACTGGGGATGTGCCCACAACCAAGGTACATGCCCTTGACTGGAATTGAACCTAGGACCCTTGAGTCCGCAGGCTGACGCTCTATCCACTGAGCCAAACCGGTCAGGGCTCTTCACCTCTTTTTAATGAGGACATCAGACTGATAGATCAAAGAAATGCTGCTGACTGGAAGAAGTGTGCATCCTTTTGAATAAGATGGAAAATGTAAATTTAGGTAGTTTCATAGCTGGTTCAACATTTCTGTTCACAACACTAGTTACTATGGCCTATGTTTCTGGAGAAAGTGCCAAATTTTACCCTTTCCTCTTCTCTGCTCTTTCTTTATCATGTATGACAAGGTCATCCTTGGAACATTGCAACTTTTATTGTTTTCCCTGCACTGTTCCCCATATTCTGCCTCCAAATAGCTTAACAGATGAAATATTTACCTTTAACCTCTAGAAGTCAATTTGCAAGAAATCTGCTAAATGCACTGTGTTAACTGTCTGCGTTGTCACAAGATTCTTTTTCCCGCTCCCAGAACAGCCTAAAGTGAACGTGTCCCCCTCCAAGAAGGGGCCCCTGCAGCACCCCAACCTGCTTGTCTGCCACGTGACCGATTTCTACCCAGGCCACATTCAAGTCCGCTGGTTCTTGAATGGACAGGAGGAGACAGTGGACGTCATGTCCACCAACCTGATCCATAACGGGGACTGGACCTTCCAGATCCTGGTGATGCTGGAAGTGGCCCCCCCGCAGGGGGATGTCTACACCTGCTGCGTGGAGCACCCCAGCCTGGACAGTGCTGTCACTGTAGAGTGGAGTGAGTTACTCCCTGATGACCCTCTGGGCTCCAGGCTCTGGCATCCTCTCCCTACCCACCGGGGTCACACCACCCCACGTGCCCTCACCAACTCACTAACTGTAGTCGAGGCTGGGAGCAGCAGGGATCTGGCTGCATTTCTCCCTGCCCGGGGGATCCTAAAGAACCTGTCCTTGTCAGGAAAGCACTCACCTTCACGACTGGCCTTCAGCCTGGGACCTGGCCTCTCCCTTCTGTCTCCCTTCAGTCCCTTATGCTTGGACTTCACGGGTTGACCAAAACCAGCATTTGCCTCCTGTGGGTGTCACCAGCATGAGACCCAGAACTTTGGGGTGCTTTCCACATCTACTCCTTCCCCACCGTGGTTCCAAGCTCCAACTGTCCTCCCGCTCCCCTCCACAGCGCACCAGATCAGGCTTCAGGTGTCGGGGGTGTTGCAGCAGGTGGAGGGGAGGCTGACCCAGGTCTCTCCTTCCCAGAGGCTCAGTCAGATTCTGCCTGGAGCAAGATGCTGACTGGAGTCGGGGGCTCATCGCCCTTGTGGTGAGCGTCACTCCCCATTTCAGAGGCCAGCAAGGTAAGAACCTTCTGGAAAGTGGTTGATATTGCCCTTCCACTGTCTCACTCAGTGATGAAGTTGAGACAGAAAAGCAAATGACAGAGCAAATGAGGCCACTGCAATCAGATTCCGGTCAGGCAAAGGCAGCCGTGTGGGTGGGAAGATGCCTTGATTGAGATCTTGGCCCAGCAGCACTCCTGAGGCTGCCGAACTGTTGCCCTGTCCTACAGGCTGCTCCTTGCCTGGGGTCAGCTTAAGTCTCCAGACTGTGTCCTGCTTTCATTCCCAGCGATGTGGGCGTAGGATGCAAATGTTTGTACACCTTTCTGAGATGTTGTTGCTCTTTACTTTCTCAATTACTAAATTCAACTTCCTTTCACTTCCATTTCAGGATGACAAGGACCTCAGCCAACAGGTGGAATCTCTGCTCCTTTCCTCCTTCTTGGGGTACAATCCATTTCATTGCTAACGAGTCTGGGAGCATTTCATGAGCATCTGTGTTTAGGATGTGTCCTAGGAGGTGCCCTTGGCCTGGAGAAACTCTCAGAGGCTGTCCCTCTTTCTCAGGTTGAGCCAGTTGCCCCCAACTCGGTCCATGTTCACCTTTGGGCGAGTGGAAGCAATGAGCTTTGCCCCAGTGCTGAAGGAAACGTCAGAAACTCTCTTCCATTGCTCACCAGACGGACACTCAGCCTCTTTCTGGAATTTTTTTCTGTCCTGGGACTCTAGAAGGAAAGGAATGTAGCCCTGGGCTTGGTTGTCTTTAATTCCTCTTCGTCTTCCCAGGGCTGATGAGCTGATCTCAAGCATCACTGTAGCCTTGGGACAAGGATTTCTGATACTTCTGCTGCCCATAAACCTCCCACCTTCAAAAGGACATTATGACGGAATCATGCCCCTGACACCAGTTTCTGGGTCCCTGCATTTTAATTCAGTGTGCTGCCTCTTTCTCAGGTTCTCCTGTCTATCGAGTGCCCTTTCCTGAGGAACATAAACCACCTAAATCCGACACCATGGTCCTCCTTTCTTCTTGACAGGAAGGCATGGTCATGTGGCCATGTTTATACCTCGAGGGCTTGGTGACCATTGCGTCCAGTAAAGAGCCTGGGATGTCATTGTCATTTTACCCAGGCATGGAGAAATAAGTTTTTTGGTGGTAATCAATTCTTCTTATTGAATAGGAGGACAACTGAGAGCAGACCTCCTGAAATTTGCTTTATTTCATGTTGTACTCTTACCAGGGAGGCGTGGAACCATTACTCCTAGTAATCCCAGGTGGCACTGATGCTTAGCCTGAATTTTTAAAAAAATATATCTTTTATTGATGCTTTTAGAGAGAGGGAAAGGGAGAGGGAGAGAAATGTTGATGTGACAGTGATACATTGATCAGTCGCCTCCCGTATACACCCCAACCAAGATGGAAACTGCAACCTGGGCACGTGCCCTGACAGGGAATCAAACTGGCGACCTTGTGGTGCATGGAGGTTACTCAACGAGCTGAGCCACACCAGCCAGGCCTGAGCCTGCATCTGCTACTAAAATTCATACAGGACAAAGCATGTCAATCACTAAGAATGTTTTCCAAGTTTAACAATCACCATAAGATCAGGATTATAAATAACAGGCATAAGAGCATAACATGTTATAGTTATTTTTTATATTGTTGTTTGCATCAGCTTATGGGAGCAGACATCCCATAACTCTGTGTTCATCAGATCACCTTAAACTCCTTCTGAGTCAGTCAGTGGGAAGTACATCTGCAGTTTCAAAAGGTCAAAGATATGTGTATATCTGTTTTTCAGACATAGGCCTGGTTTAGAATACAGTTCATTAGGATTTTTGTTAATCATCTTAAGTAATATTTAAGACCAAGACAAATTCATATTTGCTTCTGTCATTTCATCAAACTGCGACATCCTGGTTCATAGATCGGTGCTCAACCACGGCTAAAATGTTTTTTAAAATGGGAGAGTATTAAGTAGGTCCTATCTCCACCTAGAGGCCAACAGTGGGGTCTGGACTTGGAACAAACAAGAAGGGAATACGCCAACATCATAATGAAAGGGTTGGAGTAACAGGTCATGCACAAGGACATGGTCAAAACAGATGTGGCCGAATGTGGAGGCTGTGGCAGCACCACGCCACCGACATAATTGTGACTCATTCCCATTGGACGGCTATTGTTGTGTTGGCTGTTGTCATCTTATTACTTGACAACCTAAGGGGAAAGAGGTCAGTGCCCCTGTATAGTCGGGTGCTGCATGTTTTAAAAATTCTTGTGGCACACCAGTGGAAAATCGCTGATCAACACAAACCCAGTAAACAGGAAAAGGGGTTTTTATTAATAAAGTACAAAACCTTCCACAAAGATACAATCAGGGTCCACTTATCTATTAGGCATAATAGACACCATGCATAGGACCCACAATATTTTGGGGATTCATGAAAAGGTTTACATTTCTTTTAAAATACAAAATAAACTTTTAGGTTGAAGAAAGTATCTTAATTTATAATGTTATCTGTATACCAACACAGTCATAAAATATACTTTTGAGTTTTTTTAGGAAAGTGTCCAGAAAGGACAAAAATGCCTAGGGCCCACGGAAGTCAGAATGCATCCCTGGATATGAGGGTCATGGACATTCACGTACTGAAGAGCAAAGCAGCAAATGACAAACTAGTAGAGGTGCCGACTTCAAGAACAGAGAGCCCATGACATCGTGGCTACAACGCTGGACATGACTTTGGGGTGCCCCTTGGGGAGGAAGGGGGTGGGAGAGGGCAAGTGTGGTCATGAAGAGGCTGGCTGGAGCATGCTGGTCAAATACATAGAGAGGGGAAAGACGCAGACACCTCTTGGTGTATCTCAGTAATCCCACCTTATGCCCCCAACACTTCCCTACCCCTCCCCCACACTTCATATATACTGGATATATACATATATTTCACTGGGCCCCAACCATGGAAAGTGGGTTCATGGGTTCTCAGGGAGACAGCTGACCCAACAGCTAACTGGGCCTCAAGGAATCTGAGCCTTGGCGCCCAGAGACACAGAGATGAGAGCAGATCAGCCGGGTGGTGGTCATGGCCCTGCTCGGGAAAGTCTATGAAGAAGTCGTGAGGTCCCAGAACTGTCTTTGCTTTTCCCAATAGAGTCAACCCTTCCTCCAAACCCTGAGTACCCCAGTATTTCATAATAAATTCCCTTTGGAACATAAACTATTCTGAATCAGATTTTTGTAACAAAAATCTGTAACAAAACAGATTACAAACAGCTGTTTGTAACAAAAACTCAAAAAGCATGGGGTGCTGACAGCTCTGAGATCAGGAGGTAAGGGGCGCTCTGGCCCGGGTGCCAGCATGTCACGGTAACCAGGGCAGCGTGGCAGTTCTGCCCTTGTCTTTCCAGGGCAAAGGTGTCATTAAGCAGGAACTAGTCTCTTATATTCTACAGATGAGAAAACTGATGCTCAGATTAAGAGCCCAGTTAGAAGCAGAGCACACCTGGAAGCTAAATGAAGGAGAAGCCCTTACTAGGAATACAGAGGTCTCCTGCCAGCCACTGTCCGTACCACTGCCAGAGCCACCGTCGGCCCAGGTCTCCTCAGCCAGGCCGTCTGCCTCTGCAGCTTTGCTGTCTGACTCCAATTAAATATGGCACCACCTCCCATCTTCTCCCAAACCCTAATATCTCCGAAACATGTTTCTTAGTTTTTAGTTTTTATTTGTTTGTTTCTATATATTTTTAATTTTGAAAAATAAGAAAAATCTTGAGGTATTCATAAAAATAGCCACAAGTGGAAAGTTGCAGAGTTATAAGAAATCTCTAACAGCACTAGTAATACAGGTATACCTTACTCAGTGAGAAGAATTAGCCCAGGCCTGTGGAGCTGTGCACACACAGGAGCGGCACACTTTGGCCTGAGTCTCTGTGGAATCCAAGCTCTTACAGATGCAGTGGTGAGACCTAGAACGTGACATTTGCTCCAGCTGCCGTAGTATCCCAGATGGCTTTTACTTGTTATGCTTTGAAAAACCGCCCATTTATTAGGAATCAAAATACTTCAGCGTGGAAGCAAGATGTGCTAATAGAAAGAGGCAGAACAAAGTGAACAAAATTGATTGCTGAGGTCCAGCCACCTGAGGGAAGGTGGTACGGTGGCTGGCTCTCACTGAGGCTGACTCATCCGGCTGTTTGGGGTAGCCGTAAAGGAGTGCCCCTATAGGGGTCCCCGGTCTTCATTCAATAATATGAATGAAGGGACAGGTCTTCCCCACAAGCTGGCACTCTGCTGGCAATGCTAGTTCCCAAGAAACTACCCGGGAGATGAGAAAAAGATAACAAAGGCGAGGGGAGGGCAAGCACCCAGGGCAACTGCAGCACCCCTACCACACAGGAACTTCTTTCTGAGGCAGCTAGAGCCTTGCTTTGACCCACCCCACCTCTGACCGTTCAGAAACTCCAAATCCAGCATAGAGCACGGCCAAAGGAGGGGAGGACGAGACAGGTAGCCCAGCGCCTTCTGGGGTACGCAGTGTTCCCAGGTACAGTGATCTAAGTAGTCCAAATGTTACAAGTTGTTTTTGACCATAAGTCACAGAGGCCAAAAATACCAACCCAACTCTGAGAAGTAGTTCCAGGGCGTCACAGGCTAGAGGACCCATCCCCCAGCCTGCTGGCTCTGTGGCTTCCTCCAGTTCCTCCACCCTCCTCCACCCTGAGTGGGCCTTGGTAGCACACGGCTCCATCAGCTCCCTCACCTTTTCAAACACCATCGAGGACTCCCTCTTCCTTGTTGGGTTCAAGTTAAACTCCCTTAAGAGGCAGTCAAGAACCCAGGCCCTCCTACAGGAGTTTATATTCTGACCCAATCAAACCCCAGATCCTCAAGGTCTCGGCCTCTCTCTCCTTTATGTCCCCAGAAGTCACTAGAGCCACTGCCAGTCCCACATGTCCAAGTGCCGGGGAATCTGCACTAACACGCCAGCCCCACCCCAAACCCAGCTCTGCAGCCAGGCCCTCACACTCCTCTCATCTTTCCCTCGGGCGCCCCAGCTTGCCCCGCGGGAGAAGTCCTGCTGCAAAGAGAGGGCTGTGGTTCTGGCATCCTCCGAGGCTCCTGGCACAGAATCGCTCTAAACCAGGCGTTTGTGGATTGGCGGGGGAACCTAACGCCGTATATAAATGTTATCTGAGCGACTGTGTGGCATTGCGTCCACGGAGAAAAGCCCTCTGAGCTCAGAGCATCAGACCTAAAGTGATCTTTGGGGACTCGCGCCTTTGCGCTCCAGGGACGACCTCCGTGGGTTTGGCTCCAATCGTAGAGAGAAGCTGAGAAGCCTCCGCTCTGCAGGGCGTGCGGGGGTGGGGGTGGGGAGCCGGGGTGCAGGCGAGGAGAGTGGGGAGTGTCTACTTAGGTCTGTTCATTTCTTCAGCGGAAGCCTGGGAAGGAAGATGGGTTGTCAGGATTAGAGATTGAGATGGAGGTCGTGGGGGGGTCCCCGAAACTCCATCCTAACCCCAAATAGACGAGATCCGGGGCTTCCCTCCCATCCGTCCCCTCCTAGGTTGGGCGGAGTGGGAGTGAGGGATCAGTGGGTGACGAAGGAGGGTAGAGGTTTGTGGACGTCTTGGGGGCCGGAACCTTTCCGCGGGCCCTTTAGCGGGCGAAGGTCTGGGGCGCTGGCACCAGGGGGCAGCAGAGGCGGAGAGACGCGCGGCGCCGGAGGGGCGGGCGCAGAGGGGTTTTCGCCTGCGATCGGTTTTCCTGCGCAGATTTCTAGACACCCACCCCACCCCCACCAACCACCCCCTTTCCCCCGGGAGAGCTTTGCTCGGAGAAGGAGTTAGCTCCTGCACTCAGGGTTTGGGGTTTTGTCCTTGGGATCAGGTCGAACCAGGCGGTGTCGTCGGAGGTCCGCGGGAGGAAGAAGTAGGGGTGTGTGCGTGGAGCGAGGGGGGCTCCTCCGGGTGCAGACGCGAACCCAGAACGCACCCGCGGCACCCGCGCACACCCTTTCCTCCAGCCCCGCAGCCAGCCATCCGGCGCGGAAGGGGTGACTGGGCCGAGGCCCTGGAATCCGCCAGATGGGCGGGAGCCAGGGAGCGCGGTGCTCGGCAGAAAGCCCCGTGGGAGGCGGGAGGCGCGGGAGGCCCGCTAGAGGGACCGACCAGGTTCTGGACGGACCGCGCCGAGCTGCCTGCAGAGTGAGCCCGAGGAGGGGCGGGGGGGGGGGGGCAGGCGGGGCGGCCCCAGGTGGGAGGAGACGGGGACTGCGCATCCAGACACCAGGCGGAGCCAGGAAAGACTGAGACGCAACCAGGACTGCGGCACAACGCGGGCCGCCGCCGCCGCCCCGCTTTTTAGGACGGAGGTGGCGAGCCTGGGGGGGTGGGGGGGAGAGGCCCAGATCTACAGGTTCGGAAACGTTGTTATGGAGATGAGCCTCAGTCTCCGCATTGGCCACCTAAGGCTCCTTCCTGGCCTGAAGTCCCTAAAGAGGGGGACGGGGAGTTTGAGACACACCTTCCCCAGAATCAGGCCAGCACGGGTGTCAGATGGAACCGGGGACCCACTTGTGACACCCAGCTGGACAGGCCCTCCAGGGAACAGGGGTTAAGACATTCATTTCTGGCTACAGCTGAGTCCGGAAGAATGGGGGTTGGATAGGGGTTTGTGGGGATGGAAGTAACAACACAGCATCACACATACACCCTAGGAGGAAACAATCACATTTTTTAACCATCAGTCAGAACGGATGCTGGGTATAGGGCTAGACAAGTTCCATCCATGGCCACACATTATCCCTTCAACTGCAGGATCAGGGAAGGGGGGGGGGGGGGTCCCCAGGGGAGGATGGGCCAGGATGGCCATGGGGATCCTCAGGGGCTCAGGGCCTGGTGACCGCCCAGCTGATGTAGATTTGATGCTTCAGCAGTCCGTGCATCCAGGCCCTGCACACCCCTCACTATCCCGTTTCCCGCAAGTAGCAGCTGTTTCCGCGAGGCCCAGGCCAGGTGAAGGAGAGCAAGTGTGTGGGTCGGGAGCCAAACACCCAGTAAGTGGAGATGAGAGAGCCCTGAGGCAAGAGACGTGTATTCCAATATTCACAGTGGGTGCTACCGGCAGGAGTGGGGTTCGAGTCACTGGGAAGCCCTGAGGCAAGGGCGGGACCAGGGTCATCCCTGCAGAGCCCTGTCCCAGGTCCGCTGATCTGGTTGGCATCTCTATCTTTGTTGTTATTCAGTTTTCCACTCTTTAAATAATTAATATAATTACTTTTAAATACAAAATACACAGTGTCCTTTCTCTTCTCTTCCTCTTGTTTGGGGTGATTGGGAGGTGAGTTTTAAATAAGTGTGTCAGCTGTCTAACAGGTGGGGGGCCCTGAGCCCCAGATGCCACCCCTCCCCGGGGCCGCCTGGCACCACTCCCCCTCCCCTGGTCTGCCTCTGATGGGGGCTCTCCGTGCCTTGACCCAGGGCCCCAGCTGGTGAGAAGCCCTCTTGGGAGGTGGCCCGGAGCTGATGCAGTGGGGCTCCAGGGACCTGGTTTCGACTGACGGGGTCAGAGAAGTCCTAGCCCATGAAGCAGACAGGCCCCAGCAGTACCCCGCCCCGCCTCGGGGGGGCGCCCAGGTCTGAGAAGGAGGCGTCCAGCACTGGCAGCTGCTCCAGCACAGGGGTCCGCACCTCCAGCACCGTCCGGCCTTGCTGTGTCTGGAGGGGGAGACAGGAGGGGTGAGCTGGGTGGAGGGTCACAGCCCAGGCTGGCCTCTCCTCTGAGCATGGTGAGCGGTGATTCCCCCAGCGCATCCCCGGAAAGGCAGGGAGGTGTATGTGCCTGTGTGTGTGGGCGGGGAGGGGGGCAGCGGGGGTCTTTGAGATCATGGCCTGTGGTGGTGACTGAGTCTGTGCTGCTCCACAGGGATGTGTGTATGTGTGTGTGTGTGGGGGGGGGGGGGCGGGTGTGATATTAGCTGGCATGATTCACATGTGCATGTACCTGTGTGTCCCTGTGGGGGTGTTGCCCACGCCTGTGTCTCTGCTGGGCCACCTGTGTAAACGTGTGTATTTGGTGATGCTGCTGTCTGCACACAGGTGAACCCCATTTCCATTCTTCCCCCACCTGAGCTCTTCCTGCTTCCCTTCCCACCTGACAGCCGGCTCTGAATTCCTTGACATAGGGGCTGGTGTCAGGGCTCAGCTCATCCTCATTGGCCCCCCTGAGCTTCAGGGGGCCGTCGTGGGCCAGCCCAGAGCACGGGTAGGAGACGTCCTGGTGGGCGGAGACGCTGAGCAGCCGCAGGAAGGTGAGCTGGACCACGCCTACCGGGGAGCCCTCAGAGTCCACGTAGGAGAACTGGAGGAGAGGGGCTGCAGTCAAGGCCAGAAGAGGGTGGCTGGGCCCGGGCATAGGCAAGGAATAGGAGGGGGTGCTGAGAGAAACGCCTGAGTGGGAGCCAAAAGACTGGGGTGCAGGACAGGCGAATGTCTGCCTTGGGTTGCGGGGGTGGTGAGCACGGGGGCTGGTGAGGAGGAAGGAGGGAGGCACAGGAATGGAGAAGGGCCAGTCTTCTGCAGGGCGGCGCCGGGGAACTTGTCACATAAACCCAGAACCACCCCACACACAGGGAGGGCGCACCTGTGTGACATCATCCCGGGGCAGCACGCAGGTCTCCCCACCCGCAGTGAAGTTGCAGAACACCCGGAAAGCATCGCGGGCGCAGCCCTGGTTGGGGTCCACCCAGTACTCTCCTGTGGGGGAGGGGCCAGGGACTCAGACCCAAGATGCTCTTTGCACCACATCCCCACCCCCCAGCCCTCCCTACACGCTCCCAGCCTCCAGCCCCTGCTCTCCCACCAGAGCCCCTAGCACAGTCCTGCACTTCAGTTTCCCTCACAGCCCCCCCATCCCTGACACCCCACCAGAAGCATCCCCAGGCTCCTGATCACGATGAGTGTGAGGCTGTAGGTTTGTACACATGTGTGGCTGTAGGTTTGCACATGTGTTGGCTGTAGGTTTGCACATGTGTTGGCTATAGGTTTGCATGCCTGTGTGGCTGGAGGTTTGCACACGTGTCCGGCTGTGTGAACGCAGGCCCTGTGCACACGTATGCTATCTATTCCTGCAGACGGCGGGCTGGCAGGACCATGTCCGTTTCTGGTGCTGGTAGGTAGCCACTGTTCCAGTCCCCTCACCCCCACCCAACACCGTCCCTGACTCTGGCAACACCGCTCTGCTCGTCACGCCCAGGCGGCTGTTCGTCTTGCTGTGTGCCTGGGGCTGGCACTGACCATCGGGCAGCTCTGGGTGGCAGAGCTTCAGGTCCTGGCAGGTGCGACCAGGGCTGTCCTGGGTCCCTGTCGGCCGTCTCATCTGTTCTATCTCCTCCCGCAGGGAGTCCAGCGAGCCAAAGATCTCCTCCAGCCCCCCAGGACTGCCTGGGGCCCCCCCAGTTGGCACGGCCTCATCTTCCTGCATCAGGCGGCTTCCATCCACTGAGCGTCGAGTCTTCTTGGGCATCTGGATGGGCAGAGGCTGGATCACCTCGCCTGGGGGGCCCTGGATGGAGGGACAGACGGAGAGGGTGGGGGTGAAGCAGAGAAGGTGCAGGACAGGGAGGGACGCCAGGGAAGCGGGCCAGGCCTCCTAACTCACCGGGTGTCCCGGAGGGCCCTGGACGCCCTTCTCTCCCTTGGGTCCTGCTGGGCCCTGCCAAAGGAGTAAACGAGGTCATGGAGGGGTCAAGGTCAGTATCCAGGCTGGGAGTGAAGGGCTCCCCTGGGGGGAGCACTGCTCTGGAGAGATAGTGCCAAGTCCAGCGTGGGGGCGGGCAGGTCAGGACCGGGTTCACTCACTGTGGCTCCTTTGGCTCCCTTGGGGCCAGCGGGTCCCTGTGAAATAAGAAACAAGAACGAGATGGTCACACAGGGAAGGTCAGGATGTAGGAATGGAGAGGCAAGGCCAGGAGTCCACCGGGCAGGGGGATTACAGGAGGGCATGAGGGAACATGGGGGCAGGAGACCTGGGAAGGGGAGGAGACACTGTGGGGTAAGGACCCGCGGGGGAAGCAGGCCTGTGCCTGTTAGGCGGGCATTGCCATGGAAGCCATTGGGTAGGGTTTCGGGGAGGAACAGATGGTACTCACAGTGAGGCCAGGGGGCCCTCCAGGACCAATGGGGCCAGAGGCTCCGGGGATGCCCTAGGGAAGGGGGGCCTCGTTCATCTGGGTTCTCCTCCCCACGCCCCAGCCCACCCCCGACGGGAATCTCCACCTCATCCCACCAGGACGGTGCCCTCTGCTCACCGTCTCCCCCTTCTGTCCAGTGGAGCCCTGAGGGCCAGGAAGCCCCCGGTCTCCCTTCTCTCCCTGCTCCCCAGGGGGCCCAATCAGCCCGATGAGACCTGGGTGGCCCTGGAGAAGAGGACAGTGGTCAGGGAGAAGCAGAGGAGACAGGTGCTGGGGACCATGCTCAGAGCCCAGAAGCCAGGGCTGTGAAGAGCCCTCACGAAGGCCCGAAGGCCCGGTGCTGGAGCCCAGAGCAGAGCAGGGAACTCAGGTCCCACCTCTCCGGGTGAGGGCCGGTGTGGGGGGAGGGGAGACACCTGGCCACTTGTCTGTCACTCACCTTCTCTCCCTTGACCCCAGCATCACCTCGGAGGCCAGGGAGCCCTGGGGGTCCCTGTGGGGAGAGAGAAAGTCACTCTTTCCAGGGAGAGGTGAAACCAAGCCCCCACCACTTCCGCTTCCTCCAGAGTTTCAGCTCCACGCCCACTGCCCAGGCAGCCCCGCCCCCACTCACCCCACCCAGGCCAGTCACTCACCACAGGACCTGGGGGCCCGGCCTGACCTGTGGCCCCAGGACGACCTTGCTGGCCCTACAGATTTGAGGAGACCCCAGAGGTCAGGCAGAGTGTCCCCTCCCATGGCACCCCCAGCCCAGCCTCTCCCTCCAGACTCACCACTGAGCCAGGGAGCCCCCTCAGACCATCGGGACCAGGTTTTCCTGCTGGGCCTGCCGGACCCACTGGACCTGTCTTTCCTGGGGCACCCACAGCACCAGGATCCCCCTGAAACGCACACAGGGAAGGTGTTCTAAGGGGCAGGAAGGGGAGGCAGGGAGTCCAAGGTAGATAGGGTGATGCAGGAAATAGGTCTAAGCCCCAGGAGCCCCCGGGGGCAGGAGCAAGTAAAGGGAACCCCCTTCCCACAAGGGGCTCAGCTGGGGGCGGGGGGGCTGGCTGTGAAGGGGGAGGTGGACAGAGGACTCTGAGGAGCAAAGGAGCGGGAAGATGGAACGTTCCAGCATCCAGGGTGGCCTCTCCCACCTTGGCTCCCTTCTCTCCTTGTCGTCCCTCAGGGCCAGGCGTGCCGGCAGGACCCTGCAGGTGGAGGCAGGAAGGTGAGGATGAGGGCACAGAGGTCCAACCCGGTGGGGGTGGGGGGGGCGCCTGTGCAGCTGCACCAGGTGTGAAAGTACAAGTGGCCCTGAGCATCTGGTGAAGAGCCACGCCCACCTCCTGCCCCAGCAACCGAAGGGTGAGCCCCACCCAGCAGGGGCCAGGAAGCCAGCCCCTTCCCTGCCTATTCTGATTGGTGGGTACATACCACACCCCTGGCAAGAACTTACATATGAAACCCCAGAAACAAACATACCCAAATATGCATAGCACTTATAAACACACGTGCTCCAGCACATACACACCCACCCAGGACAACCCAGACACAGCATCTCTCTGCCAGGCCACCTGCTGTCGTCCTGTCCTCCACCCACCACCCAAGGGTGCCCCTGAAGACCCCACGTATCCCCCCAGGTGTCCACTTACCCGCTTTCCAAGTGGCCCGGGGGGTCCATTCTCCCCAGTGGGACCAGGGGACCCCTAAGGAGGGAGTAATAAGGGTGGGCAAGGCTTTAGCACCCAGCCAGGGGCCCTCAGGAGGGACACAGAAGAGGAGCAGTGGTCTGAAGGCTTGGGCTCAGGGGAGGGGCACGGTCACTCACTGGCTGCCCTGGCTCGCCGTCCTCTCCACGGTCACCCTTTGCACCATCCTGGCCCTGCAGGGAGGAAGCCAGGTCAGGGGGGGCCCAGACTGATCACCTGAACACTGCTGACCCTCCCCTCCTTCCAGCCACCTGGCCACACCCCAAGCCCAGCAGCCACAGAGGCCTTTGTCCATCCCCACACTGGCCAAGACTCACACGAGGGCCACCTTCTCCAGGAGGGCCAGGGTCACCAGGAAAGCCAACAGGGCCCTAAAGCAGGAAGAGGACAAAAGGCAGGCTAGCAACCACCTAGCCCACCCAGAGCCAAAGCAGACCTCGTGGGCATAGCCACATGCCCTCTGCAGGCAGCACCCACCGCCCCACCCCCAGCCTCCATGCCTCCCACGCTTCCCAGTATTAACTAGAGGCCAGCTCGGATCGGTCTCATCTAGACCCCACAACCTCCCCAGGGGACCTTATTCCCAGAGCCTTCCTCCCAGGTAGCCCCACACTTGGGCTCCCCACACTCCAGTCCTCACACACATTCCAGGCCTCCCAGTCACAGGACCCTCCTCTCAGCCCCCTCCCCAACTCACAGGGTTCCCCTTGGGGCCATCATCCCCGGTGGGGCCTTTAGGCCCTGGTGGTCCTGCCTCTCCTGGCTGCCCGGACTCTCCTTTCTCCCCACGCTCCCCGCGTGGACCCTGGAGGATGAGTGGCGGGTACAAATGGTCCCAAGGGTATCTTGAAGTCAAGGATGCAGCCCCTGCTTCCAAGACGCCTTCAGCCCCGCCCAGGCCCTCCGTGATGGAAGGAGGCACATAGAAAGCAAGCCCATGGTGGCCCCGGCCCTTCCCGTCCAGGAAAGGGGGGCAGAGCTCGGAGAGACCCAGGGACAGGCCTCATGGAGAAGTCTGGGGCACAGACTCCTGCCGTGGAGCCGGTTATGGAGAAAGGGTGGTGGGTTGAGGGGGTGAAGGGGATAGGAAATGATACCTCAAAGCCATCACTCACCTTGGCGCCTGGCTCACCCTGGACCCCGGGCGATCCTGACTCTCCTGGCTCCCCCTGCAAGGAGACTGGGGTCAAAATCCTCCTTCCCCCCAAACTCCTGATAGTCCCCACACCTCCCTCTCTCCTGGCCCTCAACCAAAGCTGGCAGACTCCAGCCAGGCCATTCACCCTTCCTAGTTACCTTCTCTCCAGGGGGACCCAGGTTCCCAACACCTCCTGGGGGACCTTGAGGACCCTGGAAGAGAACAGAAATAGGGGCCATAGCTCAAGGGAGGAGGTGCCATTCCAGGGGCGTGGCCAGGATGAGGGCCTCCCACCGGAGGTCTCAGCAGGGAGCAGTGGGAGGCCTTCCCAGAGGTGGCGCCTGAGATGAGACCAGTTTATCGTGGGGGAAAGGGAGGCAGAGGACTGGTGACATTGGTCTGAAGGGACCAGAAGCCAAGAGGACTCACATCAGCTCCATTGGGTCCAGCGGGGCCTCGAGGTCCTGGGGGGCCAGGTGGTCCCTGGGGAGAAACAGATGCACCAGAGCTAGCAGGGGAGCACGGGACACAGCGGGGGGCAGGGTGTGCACAGGAATGTGGGGTGTTGGGCAGGGCAGAGATCCCAGACAGAGAAGAGGAGGAGGGTCAGCAGGCCAGGGAGCAGGGTGCTGGGGTGGGCAGGATGGGTGGGGGGGTGACCAGAGGTGGGGCTGGGGCCAGTTGGGGTCACACACCATCAGTGGGGTCAAACTCACCATAGGGCCCACATCTCCTGTTTCTCCCTTCTCCCCCGAGGGGCCTGGCAAGCCCTGAGCAGGTGTACAGGGCACAGACCCGGGTGAGCAACCCGCCCCAGACCCAGTTCCCTCCCTCAGACCCCACAGGCCTGCCCCCACCTCCCTTTCCTCGTCAGAATGGGGCTCCTGACCCCAACTCTCAGCCCCTGTATCCACCCCCCAACTCACCTGTAGGCCAATGGGTCCAGGGGGCCCATTGAATCCTCTCGTTCCTTCATCGCCTTTGGCTCCAAAGTGTCCCTGAGGTCCCCGGGCCCCGGGCTCCCCATCTGCTCCCTGAAGTGGGAGAGGCAGGGACAAGGACACAGATGACCCCGGTCAGGTGATCTCTATCCACAAACCCACACCCAGGTGGCAGCAGGCCCAGAGTCCCCTCCTCCATCCCCAACCCCAAAGGCAGCCGGAAGTGAAGGGCGTCAGTCACTCACCGCGGCTCCAGGCTGCCCCACAGGCCCGATGGGTCCAGGGGGTCCAGGAGGGCCCTGGGTGAGAGGAGAGTCAGAGACACCAAGACAGGGCAAGGTCAGGTGGAAATGAGGCTGCAGGCCAGAGGCCAGAACTCAAAGCTCATGGACACTCACATGTTCGCCTTTGTTCCCTTTAGTGCCCTTCTGTCCAGGGTCCCCCACCTCACCCTGGAGGAGAGGCAGGTGAGAAGTTAGGGGAGGGAGGCACAGAGCGGGGACAGTAGGAGGCAGGGAGGGGGACAGTAGGAGGCAGAGAGGGGAGACAGTAGGAGGCGGGGAGGGGGGACAGTAGGAGGCGGGGTGGAGGACAGTAGAAGGCGGGGGGGGGGGGTGGAGGGGGCCCTGTCCAGATCTGCAATGCCCTCTGGAAAGAGCCTGGGTTCAGGGACTGTGGGTTCCCTCACCTTGTCCCCATCTTCTCCTGCCACGCCTGGGGGCCCAGCAGGCCCAGGAAGCCCCACAGGGCCCTGCACCCCATCACGGCCAGTGGGGCCAATGGGGCCCTTCTCACCCTGTGGAAGTGGAGAGAGGAGTCACGGCCTGAGATGCCCCATCGCACGGCAGTGCACAGACCCTGGCCCACACTCACCGGGACACCTTTCTCTCCTGCTGCTCCAGGGGGACCCTGAGGTCCTGGGCGCCCGGGGGGGCCAATAGGTCCCCCGGATCCTGCTGCACCGCGTTCCCCAGGGGAGCCCTAAGAGAGGAAATGGAGTCAGACCCCCAAGGAGGAGACCACAGCCTATACACCAGAGGACTCCCCTTACGGTTCCCAGGAGAATAGCCCCAAATTGGATGCATATGGCTGGCCCTGCAGTCCGTGCCAGACCGGCCGCTCCTCACTCTTCCTCGCCCACCCCTTCCTGGTCCTCCCGCTGCTCCCAGGGACCCCAGACTCACCGCAGGACCGGGGGGACCGGCGGGACCTTCATTTCCCTTCAAACCGGCTCCACCCTATGAATCAGAGATTCAGGGTGGGGACGAGCTCAGAGAGAAGTGAGTGGGGGATTTTGGGGCACCAGTGTTCTAGGTGATCTCTGGGGTCACACTCACAGCAGTGCCGGGGAGGCCTCGCTCTCCTGGGAAGCCCCTCAGCCCAGCGGGACCATCCTTCCCTGGAGCCCCAGGAGGGCCAGGGTCACCCTAGGAGGAGAGGAAAGGTGATGAGCCACAGCCATGCTCCTAAATTATGCAGAGAGTTTGCTGACCCCCTCAAATCTCCAACCTGGTCCCCAAGTTCCCCTCTGCCCAGCCTCTACTAAACTTCTTTTAAATTGAATTTATTGGGGTGACATTGGCTCGCAAAACCATACAAGTTTTAAGTGTAAACTCAATAAAACAGCGTCTGCACATGGCATCCTGTACCTATTGCCCCATGCAGTCTCCTTCCATCCTCATTTTCCCTTGCTTTGCCCAAAATTATGGAATGCTTCACGAATTTGCGTGTCATCCTTGCGAGGGGCCATGCTGGTCTCCGTATGGTCCCACTTAGCTGGTGTGCTGCTGGAGCCAGCACCCTTACTGACCTTCGTGCCTTCTTTTCCAGCTGTTCCCGTCAGTCCCTGCTCTCCAGGGGGCCCTGGGGGGCCTGGGTGACCTCTCTCCCCCATGGGCCCGGTTTCTCCTGCTGCTCCCTGGAAAGGGGCCAGGAGATTCCAATCTCAGACCTTCCTCTGGGCCCAAAGCAGCCACCTTAGCCACCCTAATATATCCCCCCGGACCCCTCACCCCAGCCCAAAGCTGCTGGGAGTCCCAGGCCCGCCCTGTGCAGGCCCCAGTGAGGAGCACCTGCACCACCTTGCGTCCCGTTGCGGATCCACCTCTTCTCTGAGCCAAGAATATGAGAACCGGCCCAGGAAACACACTGAAGCTCAGCACCAGTGCTCCAGCCCCCAACCCCCGACATGCGCAGCCCCCAGGCCAGGAAAGGGAGAGGACAGTGCACTGGTGCCAGGTCTGGGTCCAGTCTCTCCAGAGGCAGACATACCTGAGGTCCCACCACCCCTGGGGGACCAGGCGGGCCGGTCTTCCCTTGGAAACCCTGAGAGAAGAGATGAGAGAGCAGTCAGAACATGGGTGGGCCTGGGCGGACATGCCCTCGCCAGAGGAAGGCAGGGTCACCATTGCCTCCTTGGCCACGGTCAGAGTCCAGCACCCGGATGCTCTCCGCTGCCAGGAGAACCCGCAGGCGGGCCTTCCCCACGGCTCTGGAGTTTGAGGGCCCGAGGGGGCCAGGGCAACACTTACCACTTCTCCTCTCTGGCCCGGGTGTCCTGGCAGCCCATCCTTCCCAGGGGGGCCCTGGAAGGGGTGCAGATGTCAGGGGAATTCTAGGCAGGGAAGGGAATGGGGAAGAAGGATTCAGAGAACCAAGGTAGGCCAGAGGTCAGAGGTCAGCTTACCGGAGGTCCTTTGGGGCCAGGAAATCCGTTGGGGCCCTGAGGCCCAGGGAGACCCTAGAGACAGAGCTGGGTTGAGTCTGGAGGATGGGCTGGGATGCCGGGCTGACAAGGAGCTGCTCACTCAGGCTCCCCCAGGGAGTACGGGACCTGGACACGCCAGCCACACTCACCCTTTCTCCCGGTGGCCCGTGGGGGCCATCGCCACCCGATGTTCCCTGGGGGGAAACAGAGTCAGAGGAGCTGTGGGGGGCTGGGCTAAGGGGCCGACCACCGATGGAGCCCTGCCAGGGCCACTCACCTTAGCTCCAGACTTTCCAGTGGCTCCTCGGGGCCCCCGCTGACCCCGTGGACCCTAGAAGAGGGGAGAGGAGTTGTCAGAAAACCAATGCACCCCTTTGGATCTTGAGCCACTGGTCTCCCCTGCACTCACCGTGGGGCCCCGCTCTCCCCGAGGCCCTGACTTCCCGGACAGGCCCTGGCGGAAGGAAGCAGAGAGCACATCACCCAGGACCTGGCTCCCCACAGAGCAGCCCTTCCCTCCGCTCCCTCTTCCCAGCCTACCCGGGCTCCCTTCTCTCCACCGGCTCCAGGAAAGCCAGGAAATCCTAGGGACCCCTAGTGAAGACAAAGAGGAAAAATATAAAAGTCAGGAAGGGAGGCCTGGGAAGGGCCAGAGGGCCAGGAGAGGTGGTCAGGAGAGGCATGGTGTGAGGCCTGGCTCTGCGGCAAGCCCCTGCTGCTCTCGGGCCTGCTCCCTCCTCCGTGGGACCCCACTGCTCTGCCAGCCTGTGTTTCCTGCAATCAGGTGTCATGGGAGGGAGAGGAGGAGGGGGTACGAATGGGGCATCATGTCACCTTGGGACCCTGGCGTCCGGGATAGCCAGGCAGACCAGGAACACCCAGCTTGCCCTGCGGAGGAACAGGGAGCAATCAGGAGCTGGAGGAGCCACAGGCACCACTCTATCCCTGGAGACCCCAACCCTCAGGGGCGGGAGCCAGCCCCCACCCAGCAACGTGCCCATCAGGCCCAGCCCCTCATCTCCCGCCCCAGAGCTGCCTGTCCTTGTAAGCTCTCCTCCCCAGAGGGCTGGGATCTTGCCTCCCAGTGTCTGGGGACTAAAGTCTGCCACTCAGTCAGGTTCTTAGGGGCTGTGACCTAGTCCCTGCCTGTCAACCTCAGCTCCACCTGCCCTAGCACACGCACCTGCCCCTGCCAGTGCAGGCCTCCACACAGCTGGGGACACCTCTGCCCTCCGCTCCTGCTCTGCACCCCCCACCTCAGCCCAGTGCACCCCTGCCTCCCGATGCTGCAGGCTATCATCCGAGGCAGCTGTGGCTGCGCTTGGGAGCAGGGATTCTGCAACCTGGCTGCATAGGCTCCAACCCGGGTTCTGCCCTCACCGGCTGCGTAACTAGGGAGCATCTTAACCTCCGGGCGCCTCTGTGAGGCCAGACTGTGCAGCCTTCACCCGGGCCGTCTCTGTCTCTGACGAGCCCACTCACCAGCTCCTGCCTCTCCTCTCAGAACTCCTATGCGCTGCGTCTGGACACATTCGCACTCTGCCCTGCAGTCACCCTATGGCAGCCTATGCCTTGTCCCCATCAATCTGTTGTAAACTCTTCAGGACGGGGACTTTTCCTTGACTTCTTATCCATCACTCCTCAAACCACCAGTGTCCAGGAGGTGCCATATACAGGAGGAGCATAATTAATGCATGGTCATCTTTGACTCACTGGCTCCAGCTGTTGGTAAGCCGTGCCCACCCTGATCCCAGGGCCCAGGCCCGCATCCCCTCCATATCCCTGGAGAACAGACACAGATCCCTCATCCCTGTCACCTTCTCGCCCAGGAGCCCCGGGGGCCCAGGGTCTCCAGTGGGTCCAGTGCGACCCTTTGGCCCCTCAGGACCATCCTCTCCTCTGGAACCAGGGACTCCAGCCTCACCCTGCGTGAGAGGTTGGAGACGTGAGTGTTAGGGTCTGGGGTGGGGCTGGGCCCCCAGGGGAGAGGCAGGCCCCTGTGAGGCTGAGAGGGCTGGCAGGGGTCCCAGAAGCCATTGCAGGACAGGGGCCCACAGGGGCAGGAGACTGTTGTGATTGGAGGGACACAGGCTGTGGGGCTTGTTATCCTGCTGGGATCAGGCCTAAAGGGTGCAGAGTACTGGAGATGGGGACTCCGGGGTATCAAAGGAATCGGCTGAGGGCTCCAAAGTGAAGGATCATTAGGACTTAGACTTGGGGGGCAGTGTGGGGGTTTCTACTCACCCTGTCACCTTTCACACCCATGTCACCTTTGAACCCAGGAAAGCCATCGTCGCCCTAAAAAATTGGGAGAGGACACCCCAGATGATAGAGGGTCAGGAGATTGAAATGGAGGGTTCTGGAGACCATGAGTGGAAGGGTGGGTGTCAGGAGCCGGAGGGCAGCAGGGGCAGCAGGAGGGGAGGGAGTGAGGAAGAAGTGACAGAGAGGCTGGTGGAGGCAGAATGGGGGTGTTGGGAAGTTGGGGCACATTGCTCACCTTTTCACCCTTATGACCCTTCAGACCCCGAATTCCGTCCACACCCTGGAGTCAGACAGAGCACAGAGACAGAGGTCAGGGACGGAGCTTGGGTTGGAAGGACCGAGCTCTCAAGACCCTGACTGGTTCCCCGAAAGCAGTCCCTTATCTCCCGGCCTGGTGGTCTTTACCTTGACACCTCGAGGTCCGGGGTACCCCAGAGGACCCTGAGGTCCAGATGGACCCTGGAAGAAGAAAGAGAGGTATCAATAAAGGGGTCACGGGGTGTCGTCCTGCTGGCCTCGGGGCTTGGGAAATTGGAAGTGACGTTGAAGAAAACAGTCAGAACCTCGTTAATGACGAGACAAGGAAGTCCCAAGGACTTGAAGCCCAGGGTCTGAGTGGAAAGCCCTTCGGAAGGTAGAGGAGGTGTGGAAGACCTCACCTGGTTTCCTTTGGTTCCTGGGGGACCTTCCTTCCCGGGGTGACCCTGGGGGTAGGGAAGGAGAATGTGACCACTGGTCCCTGTGACCTTCCTGCACTCCTCTCTACACTTCTTCACCCCAAACTGCCCTGTGAGCTGATGAAGCCAACTGACCATGGGCAGGTGCCACCAGTGACCTCCCAGTGCAAGGGACACATGGGATGGACAGTCACTGAAGGCCCTTGGAGGCCACTCAGTGGGGTAGAAGGTCAAGGGGTATTTGGAATAAGAAGTGGGTCCACTCACCGGGAGTCCATCTGAGCCAGGCATGCCGGGGAGCCCTGGTTTCCCTAGAGGACCCTGCAGGAAGATGAGTAGGTTTAGGTTCACCAAGGGGTCAGGTCTGTACATGGCTCAAGTCCCAGCCAGACAGGCCCTCCTGACACCCGCCCTGGCACATCCCTGCTCCCACATCATTTAGTCTCACCTTCTCTCCATGAGGGCCAATGGCACCCTGAGGCCCAGGGAGACCCTATACACAGGGAGAGAGAAGTCACAGGGGCCCCAAAGTGGGGGGTACTTTCTCCTCCAGCCAGAGCATGAGCACTCAAGACTGGAGACCCTTAATTTCCTGTCCCCATTCAGTTCTCACCCATGTGGAAGCCCAGGGGAAGTCACTAAAGTTG
The DNA here is from genome assembly GCA_026230045.1 of Corynorhinus townsendii. Lineage (NCBI taxonomy): Eukaryota > Metazoa > Chordata > Mammalia > Chiroptera > Vespertilionidae > Corynorhinus > Corynorhinus townsendii. The sequence continues at coordinate 96,929,852 of JAPDVU010000004.1, read as the reverse complement.
GAGAGGGGGTGGACAGACCACTCACCTGGGTCCCAGGAGTTCCCTGTTGTCCAGGAGGTCCCGGCTCCCCTTGGGGTCCCTAGAAACAGGCAACCAGGCAGGGTCAGAGGAAATGGTACAAAACATATGGTGAAGAGATGAGTCCCAGCAGGAGTATCCAGAGGGCGAGAACCAGAGGGGCAGGGCTCAGCATGGGGCAAAGGGAACAGGACGTTGGCAGGCCAAGGGTTGGGTGGGGTCTCCATGTCCATCACTCACCAAGCTCCCTTTGGGACCATGGGGACCATCCATGCCTCGGATGCCCTGAAACATGAGAGGGGTGTGAGCAGGAAGGCAGACCCACACTGGGAGGCCCTGTGGTTTCCCAGAGGCCTGGCCATTCCCGAGGGAGAGGGTGGGACAGGGCAGAGGAACGTGGGTCAGTCCTCCAGTTCATCCCAGACCTAAGCAAACACAGCCGGCCCAGATCTGCAGGGCGTGGGTCTGTGGGTCTGTTGGTTTGTGGGTTTTTGTTTTGTTTCTCTTGAGGATTTTTTTTTTCTGGCTGTTCTCAGAGCCTTTGGTGCCCCACACCATAAGGTCCTAAAAAGGGCCCATAGGGGCAGAGGCTGAAGCAGGACTGGGGATGTGCAGCAAGGGGGAACTGGAGGGGAGGTGGGGCAGTTAGGAAGATGAGGTTTGGAGAAGTCAGGGGGTAAGATCAGGGTCAGAAGTCAGGGGCAGTCACTTACCGGGGGTCCAGGAATACCAGGTGGGCCTTTAGGGCCAAGGAGACCTCGAGGTCCCTACACTCAGTGAGGAGAGGATAAAGCATGCATGAGTGAGAGAAAAGGTGTCTCTTTCATATCTATGTCCCTCCTCTGGCATTCCCAGAGCCCGCCTCGCCCCCACCCCCTGCAACCTGACCCCCTGGACACTCACCGACTCTCCAGGCAGCCCTCGAGGCCCAATCTCCCCATCATCCCCCTGGAGAAAGAGGACATGGTGAAGTGGCCTCACCTTCCAGGCCTCCCCCATACCAGTCCCAGCCCTGGCCACACTCACCCGCTCTCCATCCTCGCCAGGGGGCCCAGGAAGGCCATGGGCACCAGTATCGCCCTGGAAAATAGGTAAGAGGGGCTTCAGAGCTCCCAACACAGACACCAACCCTCTTCAACTAACCAACCCATTCCACCCATTAAGCTCCTGCAGAGACCCTCAGCCTCCTCTCCTTGCCTTGAGATCCCTACCCCCAACATACTCACCCTGTGTCCCTTCTCCCCAGGAAGTCCTGGGAGCCCATCAAAGCCTCGGTCACCCTAGGGGAAAGAGGGGCAGCCCGTATGAAGTCCCAGTCCCTTTCCCATCCCTCCCTTCCCTATGTGTCCTGAGTGGGGAGGTGCCACTTCATGAGGGAACCCAGGGAACTCAGTCATCCTGAAAATGAATGAGCTCAGATGGGGCTGGAGCTGAGCATCAGAGAAAGGCCCAGCCTGTCACCTTTACTCCAGGTTCTCCAGGCATCCCTCGGGCTCCATCAGCACCTGCTCGGCCCTGCAGATGCAAAGGAAATGTCAGAACAAGCAGGGGACAGTCCTCCACACTCTGTGCCCCATCTCCCACCACACCCACTCCACACTCAGTCACTCACCCTTCGCCCAGCCTTGCCGGGAGGGCCTGTGAGGCCCTGAGGTCCTCTGGGGCCCTGGTGAGGGAAAGTTGAGGTCAGGGTTAATGGGCATAGATAGACAGAGGAGGAGGAGACACTAAGTTGGGAATCAAATGGATGGGGATGTCACCTGAGGTCCTAGGTCTCCAGATTCTCCTTTCAGACCAGGGGTCCCAGGTTGTCCCTGTGAGAGAGAAGAGAGGTTGGCTATATTGAAGGACATATCCAACAGTGACCTCAAAACCTCCCCAAAAGAAGCAAAATGACTTTTGGATTTGGGCCCTTTCCAGAACTATCCATACCCCCACACACAAATAAAGAACCTCCTACCCCACACCCCATTCGCTCACCAAAGGTCCAGGGCGACCTGTGTATCCCATGGGTCCAGGGGGTCCACGGAGTGCCAGCTAGGGGACAGGGGACACAGCAGAGGTGAGAAGAGGCAGCTGGAAGACTCCTATCCCCAGGACACCCTCTAAATTCACCCTTCCACTCCTAATCCTTGTTTCACAGCCTATGTGCTCCCCGACCTCCCTCTCAGCCCCAAACCAGCCCAGACCTTCCCCTTCCCTATATCCCTCCAGCCTACCCTTCCAACCCCTGCTAGAGTCTTCCCTTTACCACCCCACCCCCACCAAGATGCTCTCCAGCCCTACTCACCCGTGCCTGCTGCAGAATCGCCTGGGCCTGAGCCTCCTGGGCAGCCACCACAGGGCCCTTGTCACCCCCACCACTGCCAAACCGGAACTGATGGGCAAGGAGAGAAGGACCAGGTTCTTTTCCAGGAAATCCCTGAGACCTTCCCAGCCAGAGGTGTCCTCCAGCATTTCTGCTCCATCTCCCAGGCCCAGGGACACCCCCCGCCCCATGCCCTCTTCCAGCATCTTCCAGTGGAGATTTTCAGATAATCACTTAGAGGTTTCCAAAACTCAACTTCTGTCCTCCTCCCCTGATGTCTAGCCTCTTCCTCCAAAAAGACTCTTGTTTGGTTCTAGACTCCTGAAATATAGAATTTTCTGCTCCATTCTAGATGATCCAAGTTTGACTCTAGATCATATTTGGTTCTAGGTCATCTAATGAGGCCCTAGTCACCTCCACCAAGAGGTCAATTTCTTTGCATTGATGGTCTTTAGAGACTCCTCAGCTTTCCTGACCTTCTGGTTCTTGGTGACACAACGCAATTCCCCTGCCCTCCCCAGCAGCCCATTCCAAAGCCCAGAAGACAACTCACTGGGAGCATGAGGGATGTGCCAGGAGGGCCAGGGGCCCCATCTGATCCAGGGAGCCCTGCTCGGCCAGGAGGACCCTGGAGTGGGGAGAGGATGAGAAGGACAGGTGACAGACAGGGGGTATTAGGCCTAGAGTCCTTTGGGAACCCTCCTCAACAGGACCAATGCAGATTTCCCTAGACCTTTCCTGAGCCTCACCCCAGCCTCTGGAGAAAAATCAGGGTAAGACAGAAGACTACTGTCCTCCTCCCCAACCAGTCTGCCCTACTTTGCAAGTGCTGGGGAGCACACCAGTCCCTTGTTCATTGATCAGCCAGCTAATGAGAAATTAGTAAGCATGTGGCCCCATTAGGAACTAGTGGCTCCTCTGCAGTGCCCCCCCCCCCCCCCGCCATACAGAAGACACTCCCTTACCCTCTCACCAGGGTCTCCAACTGGGCCTGGGTTGCCCTGGATGCCAGGGGGACCAGTCAGTCCCTGAGGAACAAAAGAGTAAGGGGTCAGGTGTGGGCATTCAGAGAGAAAAGGGGGATGTAGCTGAGGGGTGGTCTCTACAGCAGAGAGAGCTTGGATTGGAAGAATGCTCTGGAGTCCTGAGAAGGAGGCCTGGGGATACATGGGGAAGACAGATGAAAGAGTGTACAGACTTACCGCAGGGCCTTCTGGGCCAGGCGGCCCCTCCACTAGCATACCCTGCAAAGTCAAACGTTAAAAGTCAGAGGCTACAGGACTAGCACACCTGCCTTCTTCCCTTCTTCCCACTGCCCTCAGCTCAATGACCAGAGTGACTTACAGGTTCCAGAACTGCAGGCTCTCCCTTCTCTCCCTTCAGCCCCCGGGGTCCATGGGCAGCCTGAGGGAGACACACATATAACCCCCAGTGGGGCCTGTGAGCAGCCAGGACACTGGGACTCCTCCCATCCCAACTCCCACCTTTATTCTCAGGTCTTCTGGAGACCTCCTTGAGCCTACCTCCAACTCCCGTCCCTCCCCCAAGACTCTCTTCACAGACCTCCAGGCCTGCCAAGGAGACCTCAGGGGTCCCCACACCCCAATTCTCAGCCCCACCTCAGCAAAGACAACCTCCTCACCTCCCTGAGAACTTCTTTCAGGAAGGTCCCCCATGTCTCCTGGAAATCCAGAGCCTCTTCTGGAGGACCCCACCCTATCCCCCATACTTTCTCTGACCCCAGGAATCCTTAGAACTTTAAGAAACCATCAACTTCCTCACCCTTACTCCAAGATTATGGATAGATTTTTATTGGAGTTTGAGGGGAGAGTATGGATCCATATGAGAATCTGATGTAATCTATAGTCTTCAGAAAAGAAAAAATGTATGCCCTTATGCAGAGAATTTTCCCTAGAATTTCAAGGAGCTCACAAGCTTAAAAACTCCTTGGAGGTAAAACATCCATACTCTAAGTAGATTTGGAGGGCAATCCCCACTGATATCCGAAACTTCCACCCCATAATAGGTTTTTAAAAAAATACAGCTCTTGCCCTAGCTGGCCTGGCTCAGTGGATAGAGCGTCAGCCTGCAGACCAAAGGGTCCCAGCTTCAATTCTGGTCAAGAGCATGTACCTCGGTTGCAGACTTCTCCCCAGCCCAGACCCTGGTCAGGCTCATGCAGGAGGCAACCAATCAATGCGTTTCTCTCACATGGTTGTTTCTCTCTGTCTTTCCCTCTCTCTTCCACTCTCCCTAAAAATCAATGGGAAAATATCCTCAGGTGAGGATTAACAACAAAAAAATACAGCTCTTGGGCTAAGTTGCTCAAGCCTCAGAGCAGAACCCCCTCAAGGCCCCACAGTTACTCTGTCAGCAAGGACACTATACTCTCACTCTGGTGCTCATTTGTACTCCAAGCCTAGCAGTTGCCTCTCTTTCACACTTCCTTCAGGTGCCCACCCCCAACTCTAGGGCCAGAACTAAGACAAGGACAGGGAGAATAGAGGATATTCATCACCACCCGCAACTCTCCCAACAAAGACCATCAGAATGCCCCCCACCTCCATCCTGACTGAACAGTAATGATCAATTTCCAAACTCTCCCATATTACAGATCAATCTCAAATTTCCAGAAAGCAGCATAAAAGAAAGACAGCAGAGGGTAAAGGGTGGCAATGTTAGAGAAAGGAGGTATGGGACAATGCAGCAGGGTAGAGAAGGCAGCTCTAACCGCAAGACAGGCAAAAGATGAAGTGAAGTAGACAGGAAATATCCCATCTAAGAGGGAGTGGTTGAAGACATGGGAAACAATTAAGGGAGACAGAATGAAGGGACAAACACTTGGAAGCAAGAATGATGCCAGGGCCAAGAAAAATTAAACCTGGCCAAAATGGCTTGGAAGTGAACTGAACAAACAGAAAGTGGTTGGATAGACAGGAAGTAGCCAAGAAAAGAGACTTCACAAAGTGGACCTTCAACAACAACCTGGCTACCGTGACCAATGGAAGAAATTCATAAAACAGACAGAAAGTGATTCCTGGATAGGAGCTGATGACAATGCAAGGCAATTCTTCCAGAAAACACAAGCATCAAAGTGAGTATACACAGAAAGTGATCATGATAAATATCTAGGCCCACAATGGACACTTTATGATTTGGATGACCTGAGACACACTGGAAGTAGCTCATTATCAAAGGAAATTTTCATGGACAGCATGAAAAACTAGAGTCGAAATACAAATAGTAAGTCCCTTTCTGTCCAATATGGCACAGTCATCAAGACAGATGGCATGGCTAGAGAAGAGAGGAAGGGACAGACAGGTTAGAAAGTGAGACATAGGAAATTAGATCATTTGGCAGCAACATGGATAAAAAAATTGTTTTGATCAAGAAGAAATGATGGAGACAGACTGAAAACGGACATAAGGTAGGAGCTTATTGACCAAAAGCTTTATGAAATCCAGCTTGATTGAGACAGGAAGTGACCAAAAAGACAGGAAGTGGCCATAATATATATTTTTAAAATCCCATTGCCCTGGGCAGAAGGATCATAAGGAGTCACAGGGTAAGATATTACACAAGGGAAGGAAGGAAGGAATATGTTCAAGCAACATATACATCTTATGTGGACAAAAATGGCAAACCACCAGTGAGAAGTAGCTCAGAGCCAACAGACAATAATCAGAAACAAGAAGCAATTCTTGCAGCTCCCACTGGAGGTCAAGAAGAGAAGAGGAGCTCCTTTCACTTACGGCTCCTGGGTGGGCTGTCTCCGCAGAGAGGGCAGGGCCAAGGTCCGTCTCCTCACGATAATTGTCCCCATAGCCATAGGTGTAATCGTAGGGCCCTGCTGGGGGGTCTGTGCCACCCTCCCCATATTCCTCTGTCAGGAACCTGTCAGCTGTGGAGGGGACCTGGAGATCTGTCTGCTCCTTCCCGGGGATGGGGAGGGGGAGGGGGAGGGGTAGGGAGAGGGGTAAATGGGGGCATTAGGGCTGAGAGAAGTTTTTCCCTGGACCCCAGGTGTGACAACTCCTAGCCCAAAGGGTTCTGAGGGTAATTGGGACTGGAGTTTCTCTCCCAAGAAGAGCAAGCAGAACAGTTGTGTAGAAAGATGATGGCCACCAAAGACCCAAAATCGGGAGAGATGTCCAGCAAATGGGCTTGGTAGAAGAAGTGGTGCACAGCAAGAAGGGTGGCCGGAGGGCTGGACACAGAGCAGACAGTCCATGGACATAATGATAGACAATAGAGTCCAGGGAATGACCAAAGAAATGCATGGAAAGAAGGGTAGAAGAGAAAAAATGATAGCACTGGACAGAAAGTGGCTCCTAGGAACAGAACATGACACAGGAAGTAAAACCATTTGACACCAACATGGAGAGGAGGCTACTCCAGAATCAAGGAATAATGAAAGGAGACAAGGACACTAAAGGAAATGGCTGTCCTGAGAGAGAGATGAGCAGACCCATTGGTCTAGGAGAACCAGGAGACAGAAGGCCGTAAGTGGATATGACAAAGAGCCCTCCGGCCAGAGCGGGACTGACTCATCCAGATGACAGGGGGCCTGAGGGGTGGGTCACAGCCACCCAGTCCCCCCCGCTGGGTGGGGGTGGAGTTACCTCCTCAGGGGGTGGCAAGGGGCTGGACTCCAGGATTCCTTCCTCTTCTCCTGGGGTGGGGTACTAATCCCAAGGGGAAGGGGAGAGGAGTATCGTGGGGATGGGGTGGGAAGAAGAAGAGAGGTTAGCAAGAAGGAAGGCAAAGCAGCATTGTGTCCCTCAATGAGGGCAGTGTCTCTCTGTGTAGGGGGTGGGGGAAATCACAGATCTTGCAGCCCCTTAGGACAGTTGAGGGAGAATGATTCTCCCAGGTCATAAAGATTTGGGGGCAGAGATCTGGATGCCCCGGCTCTACCTGCCGGTAACTGCTGCCTCTGATCCTGGGGGGGGCCCGGGCAGTGGGGGGAGGTGCCCGTCGAGCTGGGCGCCAGGAGGGGGAAGGCTGGCCCCACGCTGGCCCAGAACCTCCAATTCGAGAGGGTCTCCAGCCTGATGAGGGGGATGCCTGCCGGGCTGTGGACCTCTTGGCAGGTGGGATAGGCTTTCGGGGTGGGGTGCGACGCCCCCTGGGGGAAGAGGGAGCCCTGTGGTTGGGGCTCCGAGGCCGCTGCAGCAGAGAGACATGGGAGGCGACAGTGAGGAAACTCCCATAATCTAAATATTTTCTCTCCTTGAACTGGGTGTCATAGATGTGGTGGGAGGAACAGGAGAAAGGAAGGGGTCCCTCAAGTTTACCTGGTAGTCAGGGGTTGTCCCCGCAGTCATCTCATCGTAATAGAGGGGCTCGTAGTCATAGTGGAGAGACTCAGTGGGCTGGGGTTAGGGAAGGGGCAGTGGGAGAGGTAGGAAGGGGTGGGGGGGGGCGGGGGAAGAGGGAGGTGAGATGGTATGGGATTGGGAAATGAGGTAGGGGAGGAATTGGAAAACAGAGTTGGGGATGAAAAGAGAGGTTGGGGGACAGGAGAGAGATGGGGAGAGGCAGGAAGGGGGGATGGGTCCCGCATGTGAGACAGAAGCAGACATAATTAAGAGATTGATGCTTCAACTTTAGACTACTAACCCCAGATCATATCCGTCACCCTAACCTTCAGAGCTCCACCCAACCCAGAGTCTTCTTGTCCTTCTTCTCCCACACAGCCCCTTATCCTACACCTCCATGTGCAGGGGCCAGAGATGGCCCCATCCCACCTTTCGCAGACTCACCACCCTTTTGGGATTCCCTCTATCTTCTATTCCTCTCCCATTTCTCCTCCTAGGTCTTACCATTACAGCTTCTTTCTCCCTGTTTCTGTCTCTCCCCTAATCTGCTCTCCCATCCTCTGTCCCCAAGTCTCACCTGCACCCTCTCTCCCAATCTCTTAATTCAAAGAAGGGATGGGAAACCCAAGGACATAGTCCAGGAAGACTGGCAGAGGAGACACAAGGAGGGGACACAGCTCCCAGCCACGAATTTTTCATAACGACTCTTTTTATTTTTAAGTGAAAATAAAAAGGTTGATGAATGAGGACTGGGGGTGAGTGATGGGAATAGGGAGGTATCATTGGGGATGGGCATGAGGGAGGGGATAAAAGGACCCAAAAAGAAGGGGGAGCTCTGGACATTGGGGGAATTCCCTGGGGATATATCTGGGAATCTTTCCTCCCCGGGGGGTGTGCTACAGTTTGGGGTCCACCCAACTCCCTCACCTGTCTCTGGGGCTCCTGGTTTTGGGGCCTATGAAGTCTTGCTGATTGCTGCTTTGGAGATCTCTGCGCTCTGTGAGACTGTTGTTTCTGAGGTCTCTCCCTCCAGTCCCCCTCACACTCCAGCTCCTTCTGTTCACAGGATCCATAGGCAGCTTGCACCCCCGGAACAATGACAAGCTCTTGTATATCACCCTGTAGAATGAGGAAGGAATGCCAATGGGAGGAGACAGAAAGGGCTTCAGAGAGACAAAGGGTATAGTCTGGGACAAAAGGCAGGAGGCCAATCCTAGGTAAAACTATATAATGGAAGGTCATTATCAGCCCTCCATGGGCCCAGCTCTTTCCAGTTCCCATTGGACCATCACAACCACTGGGAAAGCCAGTGACACAGGATCTTTATGCCCACTTTTCAGATACATTCCATTCAGAAAAGCTCAGAGGCAATGGCTGGCGCAAGGTCACTCACAGTGGTAGAGTCAGAACTAGAATTCCGTCCAACTCTACACCCAGTACTCTGCCTATCCCCCTGCCCTGATGGTTTTGCCTGAGCCTTTTCACAGGGGCTTCTGGAGACAGTGGCCCAGCCTTAGTTGCTTTACCTTCCACTGGCAGTAATAATGAGAATTCTCAGGACCTCTAGAAATGAGGGAGGGAGGATTCTAACGGCTTTTATTTGTGCTCATATGTGGTGCTTAACACAACCTGCCTTGTTTGGAGATACTGTCTCATCTCCAGAGGAGAACAGGGGAGCTCCTTGGAATGATAGAAACCTTATATTATTCTTCTGTTTTCCCCTTGGCAGTGGGTAAACAGGTATTCAGAAAATGTTAACTGACTAGCTGGGTGGGTGGGTAGGTGAGTGAATGGGGGTTCAAATGCATGACTGAATGGGAAGGTTGATGGATGGTGGAATGAATGAATGAATGAATGAAGTTGGTGAATAGAAGGAATCAGATTGGTGGGTAGATAGAAGTGAATATATAGATAAATGAATGGTTGGATGGAGGGTGGGTAGGTGAGGAGATGGTTGTGTATATGGTGGATCAATGGTTGCAGGCATTCTTATATGCATGGATAGATGGGGTAGGTGGGTGGATGGTGAGTGAATAGATGGACGGATGGGTTAGAGAGGATAGATGGATGAAAGGACAGATTGATAGATAAGTGGTTTGAAGGAGCGAGGGGCTGAGCAGGGGAAGGATGGGCAGATGGATGGATACAAACCTGGATGCTTGAGTAGGTGGGTGACTGTGTAACTGGACAGATAGGTGAGTGGGTGGATGGATGAGTGGGTAGAGAGATTGGTTGAATGGATGGATGGGCAGAGTGATGAAGACTGAGTGACAAAATAAGTGGCTGTGGATAGTCCTGCAATATAAGTGGACACCTAGTTCTCCTAAGAGAAAATTAGCCCTAAGGATAGGAAATGGGAATATAAATTCAAGAGAGGAAAAATGAAGAGCTGGGGCATAGGAAGATGGCATGCTGGGGCCAGAAGGATAATGGACACAAGATATGGGACCAGAAATCACTCTGTCCTCTGGTTGCCCTGGTTACCTCAAAAACTTCTTCATCCAGGATACGGGCACCAAAGATGATCACTCCATGGGTGTCCAACACTGGACGAGCACTTCGGGGGAGGGGCCGGGTGACTCGCTTCTTGCAGTCAACAATGAGAGTGACAGATTGGCCCTTCAAAGCCACACCCACACGGTGCCACCTGGTCATGGTGGGAGAGGTTTACGTGACTGACTGAAGAGGGAAAGTAAACAGAGCTGGGGAGCAGTTGATGGAAGGATTAAGGCCAATAATAATAATAGTAGTAATCACAGTAGCCATTATTCATTGAGTACTTACAATGCACCCGACACCAAGAAATACATTTCTCGTTTGATTCTCTTGATTGTATTATCTCTCTTTTACAAACACAGAATGGAAGCTCAAAAAGTTAAGTAACTTGTCCAAGGTGCAGGCTAGCACCACACACAAGGATTTAAACTCTAAAGCCCAAACTCTGAGCTACAAGTGGCTGAAGTTTGGGCAGTGGGTAGGTGAGTTGTGTCCAAAAGGCTAGGCAGGATTTTGTAGTTTAGGGAGCAGGGATTCTGAGTCAGTGGCCACAGGGGAGTTCCTGAAAGCGCAGGCCAGGCAGAGCAGAGGAACAAACTAACTTACTTGCCATCTGCTAGGTTGAGGCCTCTGAAGACTGGCTGAGCTGGAGGTCGAGGCCGGCCAGTCTGGTCCTCATACAGGAAGCGGACAGGTCGGCCAAGCTCCAGGCCCAGCTGTTGGATGCCCTGAGCACTATAGAGAGTCAGGAGGGGAGCTTGGAGGCCAGGGCGGGTCCGGACCACAGTCAACAGAGAGAAATCTTTGGGAAAACCTCCTAGGACCCAAGAGAGACACACACAGTGGCATGAACGGTGAAAAAAGCCATAAACCCATTCCCTCAGGTGTCTAATCTCAGACCCCACCCATGACCTAGCCCAGCTCTCCCTGCTCCACCCTGTCACCCATACCTGGGAAGAGCTGGCGGGTGGGTGCGCTGAGCTGAGCAGGTCGCGACACTCGGTAGGCCACATCAGCTGGACACATGCCTCTTGCCCTCCGGACACCATCAGGGAGGGAAGGGAACCTCAGGGCCCGGAGCACATCCACAGGGGGTGCACCTGGGAGAGTCCACGAGGGTCAGGGGAAGGGAAACACCCTCAGGAGGGCCTAGAGAGGGGACGTCTGTGGTGTAGAACTCAACTCCTGGGCTCACACTCCCTGAGAGCAAAGGCCACCTTTCCTTCACCTGCTCCTGAATGGATGGAAACCGGCCACAGGAGCATAGGGGTGACCCTATATTCATGCTCACTCCTGAGCCCTCCCTCCCAGCACCCTGTCAGGCTCACTCTCTCCCTATCTCTGCCTAAGAATCTCTCTCTGTTCTCTCTTAATATCTCTCTCAACTCTCCACCACCCTCCCCTTCTTTCTCTCATTGTGTCTCTTCCTCTCTTTGCCTCTGTATCTGTTGGTCTTCTGTCTCCCTGTCTTTTCTGTCTTTCTCCAAAACCCTCACACTCTGTCCACGTTTTCTTTCCTGGTCTTTCTCCCTCTCTCACTCCCTTTCTGTATCTCTGGGTCTCTGGGTCTCTGGCCTCTGGCCCATGTCTCCAGCACAAACAACATCTGGGCAATTGATCATGATCATCCTGGGCACAGGAGGCGTAGGGCTCAGGGAGGGAGCAGAGAGGCGCTCCACGGGGAGCGGGCTTCAAACTGCTGCAGCTGCCCTGATGGGGAGGTGGGGTCATTCTGCCCACACAGAGGCAGGAGACGCCAGAAAGAGCCACCCAGGGCCTGTGTCCCAAGCTTGAGAGATGGGCTGGGGAGGGGGGTTGGAGGGGAGCTTGCAGCTGCCATGGGGAGCCAGAGCAAGTCCAGGGCCCTGAGCCACACATCTGTGGATCCCATCAGAGTCGTTGCCCAAAACCCAGGCAAGCTCCCCACACCTGGAACTTCGACCCTGCCCCACCCCCACCCCCACCACTCAGCACCCAAGACCCAGGCCACCAGCCCTATCCCCTAGAACTGGGCTTCCTGGGGCTCAAACTCTGGGAAACAAAGGGCACCTCTCCATTTCTTGCTCCCGCTATTCACACTCCTTACACCATCAGCTCCAGATTGGAAAAGTCCCAAAGAAAGTTCCTGCAAAACTTTCATAGAAGCATGGGCAGGGCAGGCAGAGCGGTCTGGAGAGCAGACCTGGGTGGGGTGGGTGAGATGGTGCAGGCAGGCAGAGAAAAGGCCCTTTGAGTCCAGGAGCCGGGAAACCACGGCCTTGCCACCGCACCCCCACCCTAGCCTGGCCCCTGTGTGTGGCAGCTCCACAAACACCAACACACAAGGGCTGCTTTGAGAGACAGCGGGTGAGTGAGACAGAGACACAGAGACTCACAGAGACCCCAGGCCAAGGAGACCTCAGAGGCCCCGCGTCCACCAACCCCCAGTAAAGTGCAGCTCCATCCTATAGATGACTCCCACGGGCTGCCCACCTGTCTTCTCACCTCAGGCATATAGGTGCCCCCTTATCTCAGGCCTCAACCTGCCCCACAGGCTCCCCCTGGCAGCCTCATCATCCCCACCACTCGACCTCTGGGCCCCCAAGTGCCCCCTTCCTTACTCTTTGAATTCTGCCTTGTGGAGTCCCATCTCTACCTACTCAGCTCCCAAATAAGAGGGTCATCTCAGCATCTCCCCACCTCCCTGCGCAAGGGTCCCTTTCCCCCAAGAAAGACTCCTAGAGTCTAGACACTGCACACTTGCTCCCTGTCCCTGAGCTCACACTGCTCACAACTGGGAAGTTTTTCCTTCTGTAATCTAATCTAAATCCTTTATGCTGTTATTCTGACCTCTTTCTTTCCAAAGCAGAGAAGAAATGAAGTCAAGTTATATGCAAATCAGTCTCCAGTGTTTTCAGGAGTGGGGGCCGGCTTGCTCAGCCTGCCCAGCACCCAGGTGCTCTCAGTCCTTCTCTCCACCCCCCCACCCCCCCCACCCCCCCGCCCCACCAAATCCCCTTTCCTAGGAGCCAGGAGTTCTGGATCCTGGGAAAAAAGAGGAAAATATTGGGGTTGTGGACACCAGGGTCCCAGGAGAGCCCGGCTGGCCAGAGGGGGAGGGGCAGGGCAGGAATGCAAAGAGTTGGCTCCCACCTCAGACACCTGATCCCCCTCCGTCCAGCGGCCGTCCTGTTGGCAGCCAGCCCCAGTGCTCCCCAGAGCCAGCCGCGTGGCAGCATCGAGGGCACAGGGAGGGGGAAGGGGATCCTGTCCCAGAAGCCAATGGAAAAATAGCCCAGGTACCCCTTCTCTCTCAACTTACTAGGCTCTGCTCTGACCCACACAGATGCTCCCCTCAGCCCCAATATATAGATAGAAAGTCCAGAAGACATGCACGCACCCCTCACTCATCCACTGGCAGCTCCCCTCACCCCACAGGTTGGACCCCACGGGCCTGGCCGCTTTGCTCTCCCCAGGACCCCAGCACCAGCCCCACTCATGGCCCTCTAAGCTGAAACTCCACCTTCAGCCTTAGCTGTCCTTCCCCCGTCACCTCAGCGAAAAGGAGCCCTACGCTGGCACAAGGGATCCAGGGGTCCTGCCCTCCACCCTGGACCTTTGGTCCCCAAAGACCCCGCGGGACTCAGAAGCTCCGCCCCAGGCATTCGCTGTCCCCGCGGGTCCTCAGAAATCCAGCCTGACGCCAAGGACTGGGCGCCGGGACTCCTCCTACCTGCCCGGGTCGGGGCCCAGCTCAGCCCCAGCACCAGAGGTACGAGCAGGAGGAGGCGGTGGCAGTGGCTGCACCGCTCCATGGCGGGACGGGGCGCCGGGCTGCCTGGACCAGGGCGCCGGAGGCACTGGCCGTCCCGAGGCTGACAGGAGAGCAAGCCGACTGTGAGCCCCAGGCGCGGGGGTCCCGGGGAGGTCAGAGGCTGTCGGTTGGCGACAGCGCTCAGCGGCCCAGCTCCATGCAGCAAGGCGCCGTCGGGGCTCCGGCGCTCCTCCCTCCTCGGCGGCCACCGCTCCTGTGTATCCCCAGCCACCCCCGCGGCCCAGAGCCCCCACGTCGCCCCCGCCCCCTGCCCAGCCCTCGCCCCAGCCTCCCGCCCACAACCACCCAGCAGAAACCCCACCCTCGGTCTCCACCTGGGGCAGGGGGCGGGACGGGAGCGCTTCCTCGCTGACCCTGCTCCTCGCAAGGACTAGTGGCCTCTACTCTACGATTCTTTTCGGGAACCCCAATATCTTCTCCACAGCCCCTTCCTTTTCTAGGACCCAGAAGTCCAGTCACAGCCCCCCTCCGGTTCCCTCTCCCCTGGGGGCCCAGGACCCTCCTTCAGCAGCGTCCTGAGTGGGGTTTAGGGTACAGTGGGAGGAGAGAGGCGGGCCTGGAGGGTCGCTACCCCCCCCCCCCATCAGGTCTCCATAATTATTTTCCCGGCCCGCCCCTCGTAATTACAGAGCGGGTAGGGGTTGGGGGGTGGGGGCGGCTGGGTATTTATAGACGCGGCTATAGATAGCGGCTGGAGACCTGCAACTCCACGCCGCAGGGGCGGGGGGGGGGGTAGGGGGGAGAGGTGTTGGGAGACCCGTGGGGCAGAGATCGCACAGACAAACGGGCTAACCAGGTCCCAGGAAATGAAAATTGGGGGGGGGGGGGGGAGATGAGGGAGTCCCAGAACCCAGGTGGAAAGGGACTCAGTGGAGAGCCAAGGGGACAGTCGGCCGAGTTGGAAGTCTGGGGAAACAGGGTCACTCAGGGACAAGAGGCGGCCTCCAGGCGGGCCATGAGACCGCGGTGCCCAGCAAGCCCCTCGGACGGGCACGGCGCCGGGTCTGCCTGGAGCCCGCAGCAGCGGTGAGACGGGAGCGAGGCGAGGCGCCGCCGCCCGCTGGCGCTAGGAGGGCGCAGGCGAACAAGGCGCCTTTGAGAACCCGCAGCCCCCCTTTCTCCTCGGCCCGCCCCGCCCCCCGCCTGGCACACCCTCTTCCCCCCTCCCCGACAAAGAGCGCCTTGTGTCCCCCACCTTGCGCCGCCTCTCAGGCCCCAGGGAACCTCAAGCACCGTTAGTGTCAAGGGAACGTGTCTGGAGGTCCCAACCCCACACCCAGCAAGATGCAGCACTGTCCACGCCAAGTCACCTCAGTCCAGAAAACAGCATTTTTAATTTGAAAGCGATTTTATAAGTGAGTGAAAGAGGGAAAGAAACCCCAGAGAGAAGAGCTGCAGGGCAAAAATCATGCAGCCCTGGCACCCCATCTCTACAGGCCCGCCACCTCCCCTCAACGTGCAGGCAGGTCTGTGTCCCCAGCCTACAGGGTGTGCCCAGGGCTGGAGAAGCCCCTGCCATCGAAGCCCAGGCCCCTTCCCCCGTTAGAATGGTAGACAGGAAGAGATGGGCAAGGGGTTGAGGCCAGTGCTTCAAGAGTCCGAGGGCCACCATCTTGAGGCCCTGCCTTTCCCAAATTCCACCTCCACCACTGGCATCTTAGTCAACCTGGGACAGTACAGTACTTCTTTGAGTCTAACTGTAAATCTCTATCCTCAGAGGAAATTAAAAATAGCAGATGGGTTTCTACATCGCTACCCACCCCTTCACCACCACCACCTTATTTTTCAGTCTGACTGCAGGAGGTGACGTGTGAGAGGCGACTCCGGGCAGGAGGCAGTGAGAGAAGCCCCGATCTGCCAGACTTGGTTAGAGGAAGGCCTGTCAGAGCCCTACTCCCATGTCCATCACTTTGGGGGGCCTGCCCCCCAATATCCATCTCTGGGAGAGTTCCCATATCCACTCTCCAGACAGGGTGCTAAGTGAGGCAAGAGGAGAAGGAAGCAAGGCCCTGGGAGCAAGGCCAGTGCTTTGTGCTGGGGAAGAGCATTCCAGGCAGGGTGAGAACTCACCACAGTCATGGCAGACCCAGACAAATTCAGAGACTCACAGCTACTGAAGGAAGAGGTCCGGCTCTCACAAGGGTCTGGGGTCCCCTCTGATTTGAGATATCAAGCAAACCCCTTGGAGGGTTGATGGATCCCCTGGAGGTCTTGGTCCTGCTCTCTAGTCCTCACCCCACCAACACTCCAGGCACACGGCCCCTCCCCACCCTGCCCCAAGGCTTGGAGTCCCCCTCGGATGTGCACTCCTCAAGTGTGGGAAGCACCATGTCTGTGTCTGGGCTCAGGCCAGCTGGTGGGGCGCCTCAAGCATCTCCATGAGAAAGGTGTCGATGGGGGTGTCACCAATGAGCTTGAAGAAAAACAGATGCTCTAGACACTTAAGGCCAATGGATCTGAGAGCAGGAAGACGTAGCAGCAGCTTAGCAAACCTAAGGTGGGGGCGAGAGAAAGGGAGTGAGAGCTGGAATCATATAGGCCCTGAACACACCTCCACCCTTGTGGCCCCCCAACCTCCACCCCCATGGGATCCTCAGTCCCCACAATCCTTCACCCCAACTCCTTCTCACCGTCCCTGCTGCTCAGGGTACTTCTGTTTGCAATAGGTCTCCAGTGATGCATACACTTTCTCCCGCAGGACCTCCACCTCACTGGGGTTGGAGAGGCCCTTGGCATCTGGAACAGCAGGGAAGAGAGGAGGAAGGAGGAGGCAGCCAATCACATCAGCACAAACGGGGATTTGTGGCCCACATGAACAGCTGTTTCCTTCCGGGCCCCATCTACTTGCCCTTCTCCAGATGCCTGGTCAGGGAACTGGGTTTGTGGGAGGGGGTCAGAAGGGGAATGCATTAGTGGATATGGGATGTTTTGGGTTATGTGGGAGATTTCTGGGCAGAGGGTCTTACTGAGGGGATAGCTGGGTAACTTAAGAGTCTCCGGAGAAGAGGAGGCTCCAAGGTTGCTTTGGTCTTGAGAGATGGGATGACCTCCTCTTACCTGGATTGAACAGAATGATTGCCCTCAGGCAGCCAAGCTCTGTCTTGTCCATCCTCATGTCACGCATTTTGGACACTAGCTCTGTCAGCACCCTGGAGAGGGACCTGCAGGTCACTCAAAGGTCACAGCTCAGCCAGCCTTGGACACGGACCAGCCTATAGCCCCACCCCCTCTATCTATAGGCCAGCCCAGTGGAGGGCCACTGACCGATCAAAGATGGCTCCCACGCCTGCAGAATGGGCTGAGTTGCGGTGTACGTGAAGACCTGTGGCGAGGAGGATGCCATCTCGGACATCAATGGATCGATGGGAGAAAGAGGCAATGAGGAGCTCATTCCAGCCTGGGCGGGGAGCAACAAGGGCCAGGAGCCAGAGATCAGGCCATGGGATTCAAAGCACACCAGGGAAAGAGAAGAAAAGGTGGTGAGGTCAATGAGCTTGGCTCCCTGAGTATGCAAGTGTGCACTGGGGTCACTGAAGGTCATGTCAAAAAAGGTCGAATGTCAAGAGGTCAAAGGGATCCATTGCTACTGACCTGCCCGTAGCAATATGACCTGGTCATCCAGAGGCAAGGAGGAAAAGTGTGGGATCCTCTTCGCCCACTCAACAAGCGTGAATAGCTGTTTGTCAGCTGCCTGACAGATGTTAGTCACAGGGTCATTTGGCTGCGGGAGATGGGGGGTAAGAGTTATGGGAGGTTTGGAAGTAACCCCCTTGTAAGAGACTTTGATACCCCCTCCTACAATGTGGTATATCTCTTCAAACCCCATGTGAACCGAAGGCTTTTCTTCTGGCATTTATGGAAACATTTATTTGGGACTTGCCTGTGGTTCTGCCAACCAGTGGGTTGTTCTGGGGGGGAGGGGGGACAGAGGACACTATCACACCCACCTCAGATATTTAAGAGACCTGATTTGGCAGCACTTCCAGCCCCAGACAGTGTTAGGAAGGTTGTGAGGGGAAGGGGGGGGGGGGGGGAGGCAGGACAGACCTAGGTTCCCACTCCCCCAACCCCCATCAGGAAGGAGAGTGGATTGACCCCATCACTCACGCTGCTGCCGCTACCCCCGGTTCCCCCAGGACCCTCAACGCCCTGGTCACTCTTCTGCTCCACAGCAAGCTCTGCCTCCAGGATCCTGTCCACAGGCATCTCCTCGGGGGCTCCCCCAGCCCCCTCCCCATCCCCATCCTTGTCCTTCCCCCGTTGCCGTTCCTCCTGTACCGCTGGTGGGGGAGGGGGGACAAAAAGTGGAAAGTCAGCAGCCTGCCAGGAGGAGGTTCTGAAATGTCTTTAGGGCCTTAGCAGCATCTGATGGCCCTTAGGAGATATTTATAGAAACTGCGGAAGTCACTACAAATAATAGTAGACTAGGGACAGTCTGGAAGCAGGGGTTCTAAAAGGGCACATAAGCCAAGAAGGAGAGGATAAAGGAATTAGGGAGAAAGCTAACATTTAAATGAGGGCCAAGCACATTTTAACATTCACTCTATTATAACAACCCTGTGAGTTCTCGTCTCCATTTTTTTCTTTTTCTTGTTTTGAATCCTCACTCAAGGATATTTTTTCCATTGATTTTTAGAGTGGAAGGGGGGAAGAGGGGGGGGGGAGAAGAAGGAGAGAGAAACATTGATTGGTTGCTTCCCTAACTCCTGATCACACGTGCCCTGCCCCATCTAGGGTGGGGATCCAACCTGCAACACAGGTACGTGCCCTTGACCGGGAATGGAACCAGTGGACCCTTCAGAGCGCAGGCCAATGTTCTACCACTGAGGAACACCGGCCAGGCTCTTGTCTCCATTTTTAAAGATGAAGAATTTCAGGCCTAGAGAAATTAAATAGCATGCCCAAGTTCACACAACACATGGTAAGTCATACATCTGACTCCAAGAGTGCCTGACTGCAAATTCTATGCTCTTCTGACTCAACACAGAGGCAGTGTAAGGAGCACTGGCCTGGGTCTTCAGAGATGTGAGTTCTGATCCCAGCTCTACCACTCATTTATTGCATGGCCTTGGAAGAGTTAGGCCTCAGGCTCATCTCTAAAATGAGAGATTTGATCAAGATACTCTCTACAGGGTGCCTCTCAGAATTCCAGAGTCAGACTGAAGAAGATAAGATTTAAAAAAGGGAAGGTAGCCCTGAGGTCTTCAGTAAAGTCTATAGCTTAAGAGAGTGGAATCCCAGAGTTTGGAGGAGAGACCAGAGAGGGAGCACTGGGTCAAAGAGAGGAAGGGCTATTCAGGTTAGAGAGGGGACACAAAGAAGCCCATCATGGGTAAGGAAAGTTATCCTACCCTCACACCGGACTAGGCAGGGTCACAGCCATTAAGAAGGAAACTAAGGAACCAGATGAGGGTTTCAGGGAGAAGAGCTGCTGAGGAGGGGAGAGAAATCATATATCGCCCTCTGGAGGAGCGAGAAAACGGTCCAGTCTTTCTGAGAGGTTAGAGGTTTCCTAAACCTTCCCTCTTCCTCCTCCTTCCTCCCTCCTCTCCCAGAGGGTAGACTGGGAAGCCTGGGTGGGCAGGCCCTTACCTTCCCTCTTCATGCCAGTGGCCAAGCACTTCTGATAGCGGCAGTACTGACAGCGGTTCCGCTGGCGCTTGTCCACTGTGCAGTCCTTGTTGTCCCGGCATGAATAGGTCAGGTCCTTACGAATGGTGCGCTTGAAGAAGCCTTTGCAGCCCTCACAACTGTAAACGCCATAGTGTTTGCCTGCGGGGGGAGGGGAATGGCAATAGCAAGGCTGCATGTAAATCGCTCACCATTAAGTCTCTTGCCAAGTCTACTTGTGTTTGCCACACACAGAGCTGGGAAACGAGGACATGAGGTGGTCCAGTCCCCTCTTCCCTCTAACCACCCCCCATCCCATCTGAGCTACGGGTTCTTTAGCTCTCACTGGGCCTCCCCCAGCTCACTTGCTCCTAAGAAACCCCATGAGGCCCTGGGAATCCCACGAGGAATGGTAAATGGCAGGCACAGTATCTCTCTCTCTCTCTCTCTCTTCCTGTCTGGTGATCTTCTGAGCCCCATACCTGAGCTTCGGTCCCCGCAGATTGCACATAGCCGTTTGCCAGCCCCAGGGCCACCTGGAGGGGGTGGACAGTGCAGGCCCCGGACCCCTAAGACTGGTGGCTTCACATCTTCAGGGGGGCCAGACCCACCCCCAGGGAGCGACACTGTTGAGTTAATCTGGGATAGGGGAAATAGGGAAGTCATGGGGAGACTCACTGGGAAAGAGAATCAGGAGATGGAAATCATGCCCTAACACCTAGGCAGGGCCCTGCATTGCACATCCCAGAAAGCATTATTACACTGCAGTCTGCGTGGAGGGCCAGCCCTGGAACACAACCCAGAGACTAGACACACAGTGTCCCTTGAAATAGTGCAACACAGTGGCCCTGAAAGGTACATATCTCAGAAGGGCAGATGGGACCAAAAGGGTAGAAAAATCACTGACAGATGAAAGGGACATTAGGACTATTGGGGTTCCTTTGGGATTGGGGTGGACACATGCACTGCAAGATCAGTCACCTAAGGGGGTCTCACAAGGACAACAGGCCTGCCAGAATTACAGGTCTGGAGGCCAGTGGGTCATGGGGAAGTTCACACAAGGATCTAGGGTCACAAGGAAATGAAAGTGGAGAGGCAGAATGTGGATCACAACCTCTCACCTGGGGACTGCTGACAGGCCCGGAGAATCCTGGGGGAGCTGGTGGGGGCAGGCCAGGGGAGCCCATGGAAGAGCTGATGACAGGGAAGGGGGAGCCCAGGGGAGGGGGTGGCATTGGGGGTGGGGGTGGGGCCCCAGAGCCTCCAAGGGAAGGGGCTGCTGAAGGGGGTAGAGGTGGCCCAGGAGGAGAATGGGGAGGAGCACCCTGGGAAAGGGGAGTTGGGGAGGAACTGTCTGGACTTCGGGAGTCTGGGAGAGGGGTACACAGAGGCACAAAGACACACAGACAGGAGAGACAAAAAGAGAAAATGAGTCTTCGATCATTCAACTGAAGACTTTTTCAAATCCTCCACTGCTCCCTGCCCCCCACACACCTACCCCGTTCCCAAGCCCAGAGACCCGGTTATCACACAACAGTTCAACTTCTAATTGTGGCGACAGGAGGAATTCACAAAGGAGAGAAGGATAATTCAGGCGAGGAAAACTCCAAGCAATGTATTTGGTCACCCCAAGCCAGTCTCCTGTGGGTGGGGCAACCACGTGGGATAAGCCCTCCATTCCCAGCTCGTGGCCAGAGCGTGCAGGAAAACAAGGCAGGCGGGAGAGACCTCTCCCAGGACGCAGGACCTGCCTTCCAAAGTCAGGAATCCTCAAACTCGAGGACTCCCGGCCCCTGCCGGGGAGGGCGGTGTGCAGGGCCTCGGACCGCAGGGGCCGGAGGGCGGAAGCTTCCCCCTCACCGCCCCGCCCCGGAGGGAGGGCGCTGAGGCCCTGGGGAGGGAGGGGACGCGTGTTTACAAACAAGGGGGCGGGAGCGCAGGGGGAAGAGCACCCAGAGAGGGGGAGGGGTGCAGAGAGCGCGGTCCCTGGTTCGCAGGTCCGCTCGCTGGACACTCACCCCGCCCGCTGTCGCC